>LR991002.1:261321-5061321 GCA_905163435.1 Mamestra brassicae
CGCCACGCCGTGCTGCAGTAGTACCGGGATGATGCAAGAGTAGTCACTCACCTGTCGAACACGTGGGTGACCTGCTTGGTGGGGTGCGCCAGCATGGGCTTGAGCGGCACGCCGGGCGTGAGGCGGCAGTGTTGGGGGAGCGCCGCCACGCCGTGCTGCAGTAGTACCGGGATGATGCAAGAGTAGTCACTCACCTGTCGAACACGTGGGTGACCTGCTTGGTGGGGTGCGCCAGCATGGGCTTGAGCGGCACGCCGGGCGTGAGGCGGCAGTGTTGGGGGAGCGCCGCCACGCCGTGCTGCAGTAGTACCGGGATGATGCAAGAGTAGTCACTCACCTGTCGAACACGTGGGTGACCTGCTTGGTGGGGTGCGCCAGCATGGGCTTGAGCGGCACGCCGGGCGTGAGGCGGCAGTGTTGGGGGAGCGCCGCCACGCCGTGCTGCAGTAGTACCGGGATGATGCAAGAGTAGTCACTCACCTGTCGAACACGTGGGTGACCTGCTTGGTGGGGTGCGCCAGCATGGGCTTGAGCGGCACGCCGGGCGTGAGGCGGCAGTGTTGGGGGAGCGCCGCCACGCCGTGCTGCAGTAGTACCGGGATGATGCAAGAGTAGTCACTCACCTGTCGAACACGTGGGTGACCTGCTTGGTGGGGTGCGCCAGCATGGGCTTGAGCGGCACGCCGGGCGTGAGGCGGCAGTGTTGGGGGAGCGCCGCCACGCCGTGCTGCAGTAGTACCGGGATGATGCAAGAGTAGTCACTCACCTGTCGAACACGTGGGTGACCTGCTTGGTGGGGTGCGCCAGCATGGGCTTGAGCGGCACGCCGGGCGTGAGGCGGCAGTGTTGGGGGAGCGCCGCCACGCCGTGCTGCAGTAGTACCGGGATGATGCAAGAGTAGTCACTCACCTGTCGAACACGTGGGTGACCTGCTTGGTGGGGTGCGCCAGCATGGGCTTGAGCGGCACGCCGGGCGTGAGGCGGCAGTGTTGGGGGAGCGCCGCCACGCCGTGCTGCAGTAGTACCGGGATGATGCAAGAGTAGTCACTCACCTGTCGAACACGTGGGTGACCTGCTTGGTGGGGTGCGCCAGCATGGGCTTGAGCGGCACGCCGGGCGTGAGGCGGCAGTGTTGGGGGAGCGCCGCCACGCCGTGCTGCAGTAGTACCGGGATGATGCAAGAGTAGTCACTCACCTGTCGAACACGTGGGTGACCTGCTTGGTGGGGTGCGCCAGCATGGGCTTGAGCGGCACGCCGGGCGTGAGGCGGCAGTGTTGGGGGAGCGCCGCCACGCCGTGCTGCAGTAGTACCGGGATGATGCAAGAGTAGTCACTCACCTGTCGAACACGTGGGTGACCTGCTTGGTGGGGTGCGCCAGCATGGGCTTGAGCGGCACGCCGGGCGTGAGGCGGCAGTGTTGGGGGAGCGCCGCCACGCCGTGCTGCAGTAGTACCGGGATGATGCAAGAGTAGTCACTCACCTGTCGAACACGTGGGTGACCTGCTTGGTGGGGTGCGCCAGCATGGGCTTGAGCGGCACGCCGGGCGTGAGGCGGCAGTGTTGGGGGAGCGCCGCCACGCCGTGCTGCAGTAGTACCGGGATGATGCAAGAGTAGTCACTCACCTGTCGAACACGTGGGTGACCTGCTTGGTGGGGTGCGCCAGCATGGGCTTGAGCGGCACGCCGGGCGTGAGGCGGCAGTGTTGGGGGAGCGCCGCCACGCCGTGCTGCAGTAGTACCGGGATGATGCAAGAGTAGTCACTCACCTGTCGAACACGTGGGTGACCTGCTTGGTGGGGTGCGCCAGCATGGGCTTGAGCGGCACGCCGGGCGTGAGGCGGCAGTGTTGGGGGAGCGCCGCCACGCCGTGCTGCAGTAGTACCGGGATGATGCAAGAGTAGTCACTCACCTGTCGAACACGTGGGTGACCTGCTTGGTGGGGTGCGCCAGCATGGGCTTGAGCGGCACGCCGGGCGTGAGGCGGCAGTGTTGGGGGAGCGCCGCCACGCCGTGCTGCAGTAGTACCGGGATGATGCAAGAGTAGTCACTCACCTGTCGAACACGTGGGTGACCTGCTTGGTGGGGTGCGCCAGCATGGGCTTGAGCGGCACGCCGGGCGTGAGGCGGCAGTGTTGGGGGAGCGCCGCCACGCCGTGCTGCAGTAGTACCGGGATGATGCAAGAGTAGTCACTCACCTGTCGAACACGTGGGTGACCTGCTTGGTGGGGTGCGCCAGCATGGGCTTGAGCGGCACGCCGGGCGTGAGGCGGCAGTGTTGGGGGAGCGCCGCCACGCCGTGCTGCAGTAGTACCGGGATGATGCAAGAGTAGTCACTCACCTGTCGAACACGTGGGTGACCTGCTTGGTGGGGTGCGCCAGCATGGGCTTGAGCGGCACGCCGGGCGTGAGGCGGCAGTGTTGGGGGAGCGCCGCCACGCCGTGCTGCAGTAGTACCGGGATGATGCAAGAGTAGTCACTCACCTGTCGAACACGTGGGTGACCTGCTTGGTGGGGTGCGCCAGCATGGGCTTGAGCGGCACGCCGGGCGTGAGGCGGCAGTGTTGGGGGAGCGCCGCCACGCCGTGCTGCAGTAGTACCGGGATGATGCAAGAGTAGTCACTCACCTGTCGAACACGTGGGTGACCTGCTTGGTGGGGTGCGCCAGCATGGGCTTGAGCGGCACGCCGGGCGTGAGGCGGCAGTGTTGGGGGAGCGCCGCCACGCCGTGCTGCAGTAGTACCGGGATGATGCAAGAGTAGTCACTCACCTGTCGAACACGTGGGTGACCTGCTTGGTGGGGTGCGCCAGCATGGGCTTGAGCGGCACGCCGGGCGTGAGGCGGCAGTGTTGGGGGAGCGCCGCCACGCCGTGCTGCAGTAGTACCGGGATGATGCAAGAGTAGTCACTCACCTGTCGAACACGTGGGTGACCTGCTTGGTGGGGTGCGCCAGCATGGGCTTGAGCGGCACGCCGGGCGTGAGGCGGCAGTGTTGGGGGAGCGCCGCCACGCCGTGCTGCAGTAGTACCGGGATGATGCAAGAGTAGTCACTCACCTGTCGAACACGTGGGTGACCTGCTTGGTGGGGTGCGCCAGCATGGGCTTGAGCGGCACGCCGGGCGTGAGGCGGCAGTGTTGGGGGAGCGCCGCCACGCCGTGCTGCAGTAGTACCGGGATGATGCAAGAGTAGTCACTCACCTGTCGAACACGTGGGTGACCTGCTTGGTGGGGTGCGCCAGCATGGGCTTGAGCGGCACGCCGGGCGTGAGGCGGCAGTGTTGGGGGAGCGCCGCCACGCCGTGCTGCAGTAGTACCGGGATGATGCAAGAGTAGTCACTCACCTGTCGAACACGTGGGTGACCTGCTTGGTGGGGTGCGCCAGCATGGGCTTGAGCGGCACGCCGGGCGTGAGGCGGCAGTGTTGGGGGAGCGCCGCCACGCCGTGCTGCAGTAGTACCGGGATGATGCAAGAGTAGTCACTCACCTGTCGAACACGTGGGTGACCTGCTTGGTGGGGTGCGCCAGCATGGGCTTGAGCGGCACGCCGGGCGTGAGGCGGCAGTGTTGGGGGAGCGCCGCCACGCCGTGCTGCAGTAGTACCGGGATGATGCAAGAGTAGTCACTCACCTGTCGAACACGTGGGTGACCTGCTTGGTGGGGTGCGCCAGCATGGGCTTGAGCGGCACGCCGGGCGTGAGGCGGCAGTGTTGGGGGAGCGCCGCCACGCCGTGCTGCAGTAGTACCGGGATGATGCAAGAGTAGTCACTCACCTGTCGAACACGTGGGTGACCTGCTTGGTGGGGTGCGCCAGCATGGGCTTGAGCGGCACGCCGGGCGTGAGGCGGCAGTGTTGGGGGAGCGCCGCCACGCCGTGCTGCAGTAGTACCGGGATGATGCAAGAGTAGTCACTCACCTGTCGAACACGTGGGTGACCTGCTTGGTGGGGTGCGCCAGCATGGGCTTGAGCGGCACGCCGGGCGTGAGGCGGCAGTGTTGGGGGAGCGCCGCCACGCCGTGCTGCAGTAGTACCGGGATGATGCAAGAGTAGTCACTCACCTGTCGAACACGTGGGTGACCTGCTTGGTGGGGTGCGCCAGCATGGGCTTGAGCGGCACGCCGGGCGTGAGGCGGCAGTGTTGGGGGAGCGCCGCCACGCCGTGCTGCAGTAGTACCGGGATGATGCAAGAGTAGTCACTCACCTGTCGAACACGTGGGTGACCTGCTTGGTGGGGTGCGCCAGCATGGGCTTGAGCGGCACGCCGGGCGTGAGGCGGCAGTGTTGGGGGAGCGCCGCCACGCCGTGCTGCAGTAGTACCGGGATGATGCAAGAGTAGTCACTCACCTGTCGAACACGTGGGTGACCTGCTTGGTGGGGTGCGCCAGCATGGGCTTGAGCGGCACGCCGGGCGTGAGGCGGCAGTGTTGGGGGAGCGCCGCCACGCCGTGCTGCAGTAGTACCGGGATGATGCAAGAGTAGTCACTCACCTGTCGAACACGTGGGTGACCTGCTTGGTGGGGTGCGCCAGCATGGGCTTGAGCGGCACGCCGGGCGTGAGGCGGCAGTGTTGGGGGAGCGCCGCCACGCCGTGCTGCAGTAGTACCGGGATGATGCAAGAGTAGTCACTCACCTGTCGAACACGTGGGTGACCTGCTTGGTGGGGTGCGCCAGCATGGGCTTGAGCGGCACGCCGGGCGTGAGGCGGCAGTGTTGGGGGAGCGCCGCCACGCCGTGCTGCAGTAGTACCGGGATGATGCAAGAGTAGTCACTCACCTGTCGAACACGTGGGTGACCTGCTTGGTGGGGTGCGCCAGCATGGGCTTGAGCGGCACGCCGGGCGTGAGGCGGCAGTGTTGGGGGAGCGCCGCCACGCCGTGCTGCAGTAGTACCGGGATGATGCAAGAGTAGTCACTCACCTGTCGAACACGTGGGTGACCTGCTTGGTGGGGTGCGCCAGCATGGGCTTGAGCGGCACGCCGGGCGTGAGGCGGCAGTGTTGGGGGAGCGCCGCCACGCCGTGCTGCAGTAGTACCGGGATGATGCAAGAGTAGTCACTCACCTGTCGAACACGTGGGTGACCTGCTTGGTGGGGTGCGCCAGCATGGGCTTGAGCGGCACGCCGGGCGTGAGGCGGCAGTGTTGGGGGAGCGCCGCCACGCCGTGCTGCAGTAGTACCGGGATGATGCAAGAGTAGTCACTCACCTGTCGAACACGTGGGTGACCTGCTTGGTGGGGTGCGCCAGCATGGGCTTGAGCGGCACGCCGGGCGTGAGGCGGCAGTGTTGGGGGAGCGCCGCCACGCCGTGCTGCAGTAGTACCGGGATGATGCAAGAGTAGTCACTCACCTGTCGAACACGTGGGTGACCTGCTTGGTGGGGTGCGCCAGCATGGGCTTGAGCGGCACGCCGGGCGTGAGGCGGCAGTGTTGGGGGAGCGCCGCCACGCCGTGCTGCAGTAGTACCGGGATGATGCAAGAGTAGTCACTCACCTGTCGAACACGTGGGTGACCTGCTTGGTGGGGTGCGCCAGCATGGGCTTGAGCGGCACGCCGGGCGTGAGGCGGCAGTGTTGGGGGAGCGCCGCCACGCCGTGCTGCAGTAGTACCGGGATGATGCAAGAGTAGTCACTCACCTGTCGAACACGTGGGTGACCTGCTTGGTGGGGTGCGCCAGCATGGGCTTGAGCGGCACGCCGGGCGTGAGGCGGCAGTGTTGGGGGAGCGCCGCCACGCCGTGCTGCAGTAGTACCGGGATGATGCAAGAGTAGTCACTCACCTGTCGAACACGTGGGTGACCTGCTTGGTGGGGTGCGCCAGCATGGGCTTGAGCGGCACGCCGGGCGTGAGGCGGCAGTGTTGGGGGAGCGCCGCCACGCCGTGCTGCAGTAGTACCGGGATGATGCAAGAGTAGTCACTCACCTGTCGAACACGTGGGTGACCTGCTTGGTGGGGTGCGCCAGCATGGGCTTGAGCGGCACGCCGGGCGTGAGGCGGCAGTGTTGGGGGAGCGCCGCCACGCCGTGCTGCAGTAGTACCGGGATGATGCAAGAGTAGTCACTCACCTGTCGAACACGTGGGTGACCTGCTTGGTGGGGTGCGCCAGCATGGGCTTGAGCGGCACGCCGGGCGTGAGGCGGCAGTGTTGGGGGAGCGCCGCCACGCCGTGCTGCAGTAGTACCGGGATGATGCAAGAGTAGTCACTCACCTGTCGAACACGTGGGTGACCTGCTTGGTGGGGTGCGCCAGCATGGGCTTGAGCGGCACGCCGGGCGTGAGGCGGCAGTGTTGGGGGAGCGCCGCCACGCCGTGCTGCAGTAGTACCGGGATGATGCAAGAGTAGTCACTCACCTGTCGAACACGTGGGTGACCTGCTTGGTGGGGTGCGCCAGCATGGGCTTGAGCGGCACGCCGGGCGTGAGGCGGCAGTGTTGGGGGAGCGCCGCCACGCCGTGCTGCAGTAGTACCGGGATGATGCAAGAGTAGTCACTCACCTGTCGAACACGTGGGTGACCTGCTTGGTGGGGTGCGCCAGCATGGGCTTGAGCGGCACGCCGGGCGTGAGGCGGCAGTGTTGGGGGAGCGCCGCCACGCCGTGCTGCAGTAGTACCGGGATGATGCAAGAGTAGTCACTCACCTGTCGAACACGTGGGTGACCTGCTTGGTGGGGTGCGCCAGCATGGGCTTGAGCGGCACGCCGGGCGTGAGGCGGCAGTGTTGGGGGAGCGCCGCCACGCCGTGCTGCAGTAGTACCGGGATGATGCAAGAGTAGTCACTCACCTGTCGAACACGTGGGTGACCTGCTTGGTGGGGTGCGCCAGCATGGGCTTGAGCGGCACGCCGGGCGTGAGGCGGCAGTGTTGGGGGAGCGCCGCCACGCCGTGCTGCAGTAGTACCGGGATGATGCAAGAGTAGTCACTCACCTGTCGAACACGTGGGTGACCTGCTTGGTGGGGTGCGCCAGCATGGGCTTGAGCGGCACGCCGGGCGTGAGGCGGCAGTGTTGGGGGAGCGCCGCCACGCCGTGCTGCAGTAGTACCGGGATGATGCAAGAGTAGTCACTCACCTGTCGAACACGTGGGTGACCTGCTTGGTGGGGTGCGCCAGCATGGGCTTGAGCGGCACGCCGGGCGTGAGGCGGCAGTGTTGGGGGAGCGCCGCCACGCCGTGCTGCAGTAGTACCGGGATGATGCAAGAGTAGTCACTCACCTGTCGAACACGTGGGTGACCTGCTTGGTGGGGTGCGCCAGCATGGGCTTGAGCGGCAAGCCGGGCGTGAGGCGGCAGTGTTGGGGGAGCGCCGCCACGCCGTGCTGCAGTAGTACCGGGATGATGCAAGAGTAGTCACTCACCTGTCGAACACGTGGGTGACCTGCTTGGTGGGGTGCGCCAGCATGGGCTTGAGCGGCACGCCGGGCGTGAGGCGGCAGTGTTGGGGGAGCGCCGCCACGCCGTGCTGCAGTAGTACCGGGATGATGCAAGAGTAGTCACTCACCTGTCGAACACGTGGGTGACCTGCTTGGTGGGGTGCGCCAGCATGGGCTTGAGCGGCACGCCGGGCGTGAGGCGGCAGTGTTGGGGGAGCGCCGCCACGCCGTGCTGCAGTAGTACCGGGATGATGCAAGAGTAGTCACTCACCTGTCGAACACGTGGGTGACCTGCTTGGTGGGGTGCGCCAGCATGGGCTTGAGCGGCACGCCGGGCGTGAGGCGGCAGTGTTGGGGGAGCGCCGCCACGCCGTGCTGCAGTAGTACCGGGATGATGCAAGAGTAGTCACTCACCTGTCGAACACGTGGGTGACCTGCTTGGTGGGGTGCGCCAGCATGGGCTTGAGCGGCACGCCGGGCGTGAGGCGGCAGTGTTGGGGGAGCGCCGCCACGCCGTGCTGCAGTAGTACCGGGATGATGCAAGAGTAGTCACTCACCTGTCGAACACGTGGGTGACCTGCTTGGTGGGGTGCGCCAGCATGGGCTTGAGCGGCACGCCGGGCGTGAGGCGGCAGTGTTGGGGGAGCGCCGCCACGCCGTGCTGCAGTAGTACCGGGATGATGCAAGAGTAGTCACTCACCTGTCGAACACGTGGGTGACCTGCTTGGTGGGGTGCGCCAGCATGGGCTTGAGCGGCACGCCGGGCGTGAGGCGGCAGTGTTGGGGGAGCGCCGCCACGCCGTGCTGCAGTAGTACCGGGATGATGCAAGAGTAGTCACTCACCTGTCGAACACGTGGGTGACCTGCTTGGTGGGGTGCGCCAGCATGGGCTTGAGCGGCACGCCGGGCGTGAGGCGGCAGTGTTGGGGGAGCGCCGCCACGCCGTGCTGCAGTAGTACCGGGATGATGCAAGAGTAGTCACTCACCTGTCGAACACGTGGGTGACCTGCTTGGTGGGGTGCGCCAGCATGGGCTTGAGCGGCACGCCGGGCGTGAGGCGGCAGTGTTGGGGGAGCGCCGCCACGCCGTGCTGCAGTAGTACCGGGATGATGCAAGAGTAGTCACTCACCTGTCGAACACGTGGGTGACCTGCTTGGTGGGGTGCGCCAGCATGGGCTTGAGCGGCACGCCGGGCGTGAGGCGGCAGTGTTGGGGGAGCGCCGCCACGCCGTGCTGCAGTAGTACCGGGATGATGCAAGAGTAGTCACTCACCTGTCGAACACGTGGGTGACCTGCTTGGTGGGGTGCGCCAGCATGGGCTTGAGCGGCACGCCGGGCGTGAGGCGGCAGTGTTGGGGGAGCGCCGCCACGCCGTGCTGCAGTAGTACCGGGATGATGCAAGAGTAGTCACTCACCTGTCGAACACGTGGGTGACCTGCTTGGTGGGGTGCGCCAGCATGGGCTTGAGCGGCACGCCGGGCGTGAGGCGGCAGTGTTGGGGGAGCGCCGCCACGCCGTGCTGCAGTAGTACCGGGATGATGCAAGAGTAGTCACTCACCTGTCGAACACGTGGGTGACCTGCTTGGTGGGGTGCGCCAGCATGGGCTTGAGCGGCACGCCGGGCGTGAGGCGGCAGTGTTGGGGGAGCGCCGCCACGCCGTGCTGCAGTAGTACCGGGATGATGCAAGAGTAGTCACTCACCTGTCGAACACGTGGGTGACCTGCTTGGTGGGGTGCGCCAGCATGGGCTTGAGCGGCACGCCGGGCGTGAGGCGGCAGTGTTGGGGGAGCGCCGCCACGCCGTGCTGCAGTAGTACCGGGATGATGCAAGAGTAGTCACTCACCTGTCGAACACGTGGGTGACCTGCTTGGTGGGGTGCGCCAGCATGGGCTTGAGCGGCACGCCGGGCGTGAGGCGGCAGTGTTGGGGGAGCGCCGCCACGCCGTGCTGCAGTAGTACCGGGATGATGCAAGAGTAGTCACTCACCTGTCGAACACGTGGGTGACCTGCTTGGTGGGGTGCGCCAGCATGGGCTTGAGCGGCACGCCGGGCGTGAGGCGGCAGTGTTGGGGGAGCGCCGCCACGCCGTGCTGCAGTAGTACCGGGATGATGCTGTCGTACGACGGGCACTCGCAGTACGTCGTCTTTATAATTAAGGAGTGCTCATCGACACGGGCCTGAAGAATGAAAACAATATTTGAATACATGAGACAGCAGGAACAGCTACAAGGTGAGCTAGATTACAGGTCGATGTCGTTTATACAGACTATAGCAAGCCCTTTGACTGAATCGACCATAGCATCCTCATATATAAGTTTAAATGACATGGGAATTCGCAGCAATCTACTCAGATGGTTTTCGTCTCACCTTATGAATAGGTCCCAAGCAGCAGCACTTAATAATTTTATATCTAGCTGCGTCCCTATTCCTAGTGGTGTACCGCAAGGTTCATTACTCGGTCCATTGCTATTTATAGTCTATGTATATTAAAGACATCGACTTTTGCTTTACTTCATCATCCAAACTATGGTATGAAAATTTATGCCTCAATATCGTCGCAGATGGATGTTAAAGCACTCCAGAATGATCTGTCGTCTAGAGGACTACTGTCCAAGGAGCAAGCTAGATCTTAATCCCGCCAAATTCTCGACTATTACGTATTCTCGAAAAAATACAGGCTAAAGGGCCTGCTCACCTTAAACTTTTCCGGCGACATGCCTTTACTGGCGTCCAGCAGCTTGACGCCGTCGGGGTCGGGCGGTGTGGTGGCGGTGGCCTGCGCCAGCGCCTGCAAGACCGACTGCTCTGCCAGCCCGATGCGCAGCTTGCCTTCTAGCGACCTGCCGACGTTACAGACAATGAATTTGATAAAAACAGCAGTCATCCATAACTTAGTATTCATAGTCAACATTCGATTAAAGTATCTCGTATGAATCTAGGTTTTGAAACAGCGTTAACAGCGCGGCGGAGAAGGCTAACAATCTCAATTCGAGGTGAACTAAAAGAAAACAAAAGTCTATCTCTATTTGCGCTTCAGCTGCTTGCCTAGTGCTTGATGTGACAACACTACTGCCGTTCAAAATTCATGATTAACACAAACGATTCACCACTTTTTCATTTGTAGGACTCTTTGACTAAATGAGAGAATCCTTGACAGTTCAAAAGAGCCTGATTTTGAGTCTGAATTTTTGCTTAACATTGTCATGGGAATCAGTAAAAAACATATTTTATTCTAGACGACTTTTCTTTATGCTTGATGCGACAGCACCACAGGTTAGGTCTAGAAAAAACTATACACAAGATAGGATTTGTGAATGTTATTGATGAAATACAAAGTAATACGCACCTGATGAGATAGCGAGCCTCGGAGTGACGGCACGCGACGTACAGCGACTGGATCTTGTTGATCTTCTTGTTCACCGACGCCGTGCCTGTCGACAAACCATTAGTTAGCTACAGACTTGGGGAAAGGGAATGTGCACGATGTAGACTGTGCTATCTATTGTTGTACACTCAGCCTAATTTGAATAAATGACTTTTGATTTTGATTTTGTGAATGCAGATCTTTTGACACTGACGCTTCTGTGCTGCCACGTATACACTTTCCCACACACACTCTGTTGGGGAACGTGCACAAAGCAGACTGTGCCAAATAGAATCACAACAGCTTTTACTTGCTATTATTATTCTATTTATTTATTTAGTTTCAAGATTACAAATCTAAACTTTTAAACTAATATTATAAAGAGGAAAGGTTTGTTTATTTGTTACGATTTCAAAAATTCTTTCACCGTTAAAAAGCTACATCTTCACCGAGTAACATAGGCTATATTTAATTCCAGAAATAATTAGGGATTGCTACTGAAACTTGAATAATTTAATACAATATGTTAAAAAAAACATAAAATGTCTTTCATCGCATGCACTGCGAAAACTATTGATGAGACATAAAATAGTGTACTACATATTTAAAGTACTTATTATTACCTAGAAAGAAGTCCGCTAGGCTATATACAAGTATCTAACTATTATGGTTAAGTCACAATGTCAAAAAAAAGTCAAAAAGTCAAAAACGTTTATTTCAATTAGGCCATTAAACGGCACTTTTGAACGTCAGCATTTACAGTTCAGTAAAATATATTAATAAAGTGACTCTACTGTCCATTCGGAAAGGTAGATTCTTATGGAGAAGAACGGACAAGAAACTCCATAGTTACTCTTTTCAAATAATGATTTACAAAATTTGGTATACAAAAATTAATTTAATATTATGTGAGGACGATACACCCAGAGTATGCTACTTATAAGAACAAAGTATAACCAGCAGAGGTACTTATTCCTTTTCTAAAAAAAAATTAGGTAAATGGTACTCACATATTTACAGATAATCTTAATAACCATTAATTAAACAGAAAATAAAAACACAAAAAAGAAACAGTATACCTATCTATAAAGTTAATTCATAAATCAACCAGTTTGATTTTGTCTACACCCTTGATTGTCCTATGGAGCAGTACCAGCATGTTTCCAAGCATTCTTATCCTGAATGTAATCTTCTAATTTGTAATATTATGCTTGTTCACAAAGTGTACTTTTAACATAAGTTTTAAATTTTCTTTCATTTAGTTCTAATATGTCAGAAGGTATTTTGTTGTAACATTTAACACAATACCCCATGAAAGAAGTGTGGACTTTAGCTAATCTAAAAAATGGTTGATCTAATTTGTCTCTATTTCTAGTATTAAAATTATGTCTATCACTAATTTTACTAAAAAGATGTCGATTTTTCCGCACATACATAATATTTTCATAAATGAATTGGCAAGGGACTGTCATAATATTAATCTTTTTAAAAAGTTCCCTAAGAGAATCACGGCGATGCATATTATAAAGGTTGATTATGTACATGTAAATAACACTTTAAATTATTTAAATAGGACCTTTCTTTCCAAAGTTACGACGGGTATAAAAATGCTCTAAGTAGGAAAAATGTTGCGGTTTGAGCGAACTAGGGAGAATCTAAATGCTTGGTGCGATGAAGTTGAAACAGGGCGTTAATGATTTGGATAAAAAATATGAGTAACAAATATTTGGACTTTTCGAACATAAACGCGAAATGCGTTAATTGTCTTAAGGCATATCATTATGCATGTCTTTCGTTGCCTGATGATTATAAGGTACCTGCTGAGTGGCACTGTCCTGAATGCCTTAATCTGGGACCGAAGCCTGCCAAGTCTGATAATACTCCTTTGCGTAACATCTCAACTACCAGAGGCAATAAGAGGCAAGCCGTTGGTTCTCCACCTCAAGCGCCTGTTGAAGTTGTCTTAGCACCTGACGACATTCGTCAGCTTATTCAGGAATCAGTTAAAAAGGCGCAAACTGAGATGCTTACCAAGTTCATAGATAACATGAAACTTACCCTGAACCAACAGTTGCAACCAATTAGAGATCAAATGGAGAGTATGGAAAAGTCTATGACATTTATGAACTTACAATACGAAGATCTCTTAAAAAAGTGCACAGCGTCTGAGGAAAATATGAAGGAGCTGCGAAGGGAAAACTCAGAGATGAGGGTGTGTATGAGTGATTTATCTTCACGTATAAACCAATTGGAACAGCAAACCCGTGCAAACAATGTGGAAATTCAGTGCCTGCCAGAGAAGAAGCAAGAAAACTTGATAGATATTGTATCACAATTATCAAAAGTTGTAGGGAGCGGCATTCAAGACTACGATATTAAGCATTGTACAAGAGTCGCAAAACAAAATGCCAGCAATACTCGCCCGCGTGCCATTGTAGTACAACTTGCCTCCCCCCGCAGTCGTGACCAATTTCTCGCAGCTACGATAAAATTCAACAAGTTGAATCCAGATAACAAATTAAATACGACCCACTTGGGATACACCGGGCCTAAATCCCCAATCTATATAACAGAACATCTGTCTACCACCAACAAGGCACTCCATGCGGCCGCTAGGATCAAAGCCAAGGAAATTGGGTATCAATTTGTCTGGGTACGGGGTGGTCGTATATTCATGCGGAAGGCACAGGAATCGGAACACATTCTGATAAGGAATAAGGATACATTAGATAAGCTGGTTTAATTTTAATTTTTGTTTTAGTCAATGTAACAGTAAATATAATTTGTTATCATTCTCGGACTTAAAGATATATTACCAAAACACTCGAGGCTTACGCACCAAATGTCACAATTTTTATCGTCAAGTTTGTTGTGAAAACTATGATATAATAATATTAACAGAGACATGGTTAAATGATTCTGTGATGAGTTCAGAGCTATTTGATAATAGATATGTAGTCTACAGGCGAGATAGGTGTAACAGAAAAAAAGATGGAGGGGGTGTTCTGATAGCCGTATTAAGGGGTTTAAATTCAAAACGCATGTTTCAATGGGAAAGCAACTGTGAGGATTTGTGGGTAACCGTAGACGTCTCAATTACAAGGTCTATCCGTCAACTGGCTCTGTGCGCAGTTTATTTGCCTCCACCTGTACTTCGTTCAGCCTTAGAACATTTCTTGGACTCCTGTAATACCATACTAGAACAGTCAGGTTCGAAGATGTGTATAGTTGGTGACTTTAACTTAGGAAATATTAATTGGAACTTGGTAAGTGAGTCGGATAGTGGCTATATGGCACCGGGTATTGGTCATTTTCTAACTGATTTTAGTCATATAAACAAGTTAATTCAACTCAACAATATAACAAATAAATCGGGACGCATACTTGACCTTGTGTTGACTAACTTAACTTTCGGTTCCGTTTGTTCTGCTCCAAATCCCTTAAGTATAATTGACCCTTTCCATCCCCCTATTGAAATTAATTTAAAGTCAAATAATGACACAAGACTTCCTTATAACAGTAACAAAAGAGTAAATTTTTACAAATTAAATTACGACATAATTTGTAAAAGCTTGAGTGAGATCGACTGGAACCTTTTATTTGGTGGCACGCACGATGTGAATGATATGCTCAGTATGTTCTACGACAAAATTAACAATATTATAGGAATGCAAAATCCCCCTACCGTACATAAACATAAGACGCACCCTCCTTGGTTCGATAAAAATTTAATAAGAACTTTAAGAGAAAAGGAAAAGGTACGCCAGCGATTTAGAATATATAAAAACCCGATGGATGAACTCGAATTGAAACTGCTGAGTAAACGGTGCTCTGTTATGGCTGCCTCTTGTTACAATAAATATGTCAGTGATCTGGAGACTGTAATAAGCAAGGATCCAAAACGATTTTGGGCTTATATTAAGGACAAGCGAGGTGGAACTAGTTCTTATCCCTTAACAATGACTGACGGCATCATATCGTCATCAGATGGTGTCAGTATTTCAGAAATGTTTGCTGCTCATTTTTCTGCCATGTACAGTCAACAAAATGTGACTAATCATTCATCTCCATCAGAATACATGCAGAACATGTTAGCTTCCAGTTTACCTTTGACAGCACCTATAATTGACTTTGAAACCTTGCTCAACAAATTGAAAGCTCTGGATCGTCGAAAAGGCGCTGGACCCGACGGAATCCCCCCTTATTTTGTTTCCATGTGTGCTTCGTCTCTGGTGGCTCCCTTGTTACAAATATTCAATAGATCACTTGCCACAGGCATTTTCCCAAATTTTTGGAACGTAGCCCAGGTGGTACCAATTCATAAAAGCAGCGATCGTGATTATGTAGGTAACTATAGACCTATCTCAATATTATCTACCTTCGCCAAAGTCTTCGAATCCATGATTTGTCCCTATATTCAGTCTCATTTGAAACTTTACCTCAGTAACTCTCAACATGGCTTTGTGAGTTCCAGATCTACATGTACGAACCTAGTGACTTTCAAGGAGACACTGGTTGGTGCCATTGACTCGGGCAAACAAGTGGACGTGATATACACCGATTTTAGTAGGGCCTTTGATCGTGTTCCGCACAATATACTTTTGTATAAATTAAACGCTTACGGCATCACTGGCTCCCTCCTTGACTGGTTTAATTCATATCTTGATGGTCGAACCTTCTTTGTTGCCCTCAATGGCTACCGATCGGGTTCCTACAAGGTTACATCTGGTGTCCCTCAGGGATCACATGTTGGTCCAGACATGTTCAACTTGTTTGTTAATGATCTCGCAAATGAACTAAAATTCTCTGAGTGTTTCATGTATGCTGACGATTTAAAATTTTGCAGAGTTATTGAATCAGATCTTGATGTTGAGTTGCTGCAGAGAGATATTGATACGTTAGTAAAGTGGTGCGATGATAATGGTATGCGTCTAAATATCAACAAGTGCTACCATGTCAAATTTACGAGAAAAATTAATTTAACACAATCTACATATTATATATGTAGCACACCAATACAGGAAGTGGAGCAGATGAGGGATTTGGGGGTTTTATTCGATAGGCAGTTAACATTTATACCCCACATTGAAAACGTAGTTAAAAAAGCCTCTAGAATGCTCGGGTTTGTAATAAGGAATGTTACCTGCTTTCGTCGCTTCAGGACTAAAATCTTACTTTACAATTGCTTGGTCCGTAGCACATTGGAGTATTGCAGCACTGTATGGAGGCCTCATTATGCCACCCACACACTTAGATTAGAAAGGGTTCAAAAACGTTTTCTGTGGCACTTGGCTTACTCTTCTGGGATAGCTAAAAAGAAACGATCGTACAAAGAGAGACTCCTGCATTTTAAGATGATATCCCTACAAAAAAGAAGAGATTTACTAGATGCAACATTTTTATTTAAAGTGCTGCGATATAAAATAGACTGCCCGCAATTGTTGAGCATGTTTAAACTCCGTGTGCCTACAAAAAGCCCACGAACTCCTATAACCCCATTACGTCCTCCCTTGCGCAGAACCGTTCTAGGTGCTAACTCTCCTGTACCCCGTCTGTGCAAATTATTAAATAACTGCAGTAGTCTGGTCGACGTGCACTCTGACTCACTTAGTAGGTTCAGAAGAAGTATTATGGACATGTGAAATCTTTCTGTGAATTCTTTTTGGTGACATGTTGGTTTTTATTTTTAATTTGTATTTCAATCTTGTTTATGATTTTGATCATGATTGTGTTTGATTTGATTTTTGATTATGTTTCTGTCTAATTTTAATCTCGATCGTGATTTTAATTCAATTTGGTTATGTTATCCGTATAAATTTAGTTCGGTTATGTTTTTCGGTTATTTATTTTTGTTTGTTTTTAATTATGATTCCGTTTAATTCATTTTGATTATGTTTCTGTTGGATTTTAATTTTGTTATGTTTTAATTATTTTGAATTTATTTAATTTTATTATGATTTTAATTCGATTTGAATTTTATTTATTTCTTAATTTTGTTTCTGCCTATGATTTTTAATGTTTTATTTCAATTTTTAGTTTTCAATTTGACTTGAGGAGCCTGATTGTTCTTTGTGTATTTAAATACCCTCTAATTGTTAGTAGCCTTTATATAATTTCAATGTAACCAGTATGTAATGCATGATGTGCTTACCTGTAAGGGATTGATACACTAGACCCGAATTTGATTGTATGTAACCCATAATTGTATGAGTGTACTCAATTGTTGGTGAGCCAAATAAATAAAATAAAATAAAAAAATAAAATAAAATAAACCCCTTAAGCGACGAAAAGGGGTGATGAAGTTTTTAGCGGAGGAAATTCTTTATCATTATTCCTTACTTCAATTTACGTGGGAATTGGTATGAACCAACTAAAAGTGGGATAATTGAGACAGATCTAACAATTTTTGCATAATCAACCTCTGATGAGGTGAACGGGTTGGATAGTTGCGCTGATCCAGAGACCACAGAATCAGCAGAAATGGCTCGGTAATTAATGAAAATTGCTTAATTTTTCAAAACTAAAGAAAGGGGTAGACCCGCTCTACCCCTTTAGTTTTGGAAAATTTGGAGTTAAAATTTGTGGAGTGCCTACTAAATCCGCGCGGACGAAGTGCTAGTGAGTAATCATCGTTATTTTAAAAATACAAACTCTGTATGCCATCCATTATCACACGATGCATACTCAATTATAGGTAAGTGACGAATTATTATTTATACGATTTGGTCCTTTGTAGGTCAATTTGCTATCCATCAAGATGCCCAGATCCCGAATACTTTTCACTACGTTAAGTGTTTTGCCCGAAAAAGATCTTAGGTAGATCTTGCCTATAAATAAGATTGTGCAGAATGTTAGCAAAGGATGATAATGTTCATTAATATTGAACAGCCAAGATCCTAGATGGAAGCCTTGTGGCACCCCAGAGGTGAGATGAAAATGTTCAAATCTGTACCTATTCATAACAACGATCGACATACGATCACTACGGTATGACTGAAACCATTGCAATAGTGGACCCTAGATTCCATAGTTCTCAAGTCGTTGTAATTAAAGTCGGTGTTCTATTTTGTCGAAAGCTTTCCTAAAATCGGTGTACACAGCTTCACCCTGAATCCGCTGGTCGATAAGTACACTGACAGTGACACACTTACCGGTCATGTTGGCGATCTCCTTGAGCGCCGCGAACACCTTGCGCATGGTGAGCGGCGGCGGTGCGAACATGGTGCGCTGTGTGGCACGCGCCTGCTCGGCCACCTGTCCGAGGTCGCCACACTTGTGCGCCGCGCTGCGCACTTGTGCCAGCGTGCGGCCCGTGCACTGCCCGATAGCTTTCATGAGGTATGTCTCTGCTATGCCTGGAAACATCATTATAATTCAAAATAAACTGACAACACTGCCAAACAACAAACAGTCAAGACTACTGTCACTCACCCAGCTCCAAGCTCTCGTAGCTCGGCGCCAGCTGGTTCAGACACATGTACACGCTGGGCAGCAGGTCCTCAGGTGTCAGCACTATCACGGAGCGCAGGTAGTTGGCGAGGATGTCAATCATCTTGAGGCGCGCCGAGGTGCCCTCAATGAGCTCCAGCGTCCGGGCCAGAGCCAGGTAGGGCACCTCCTGCCCGGCCCGCCAGCATGCATCCTCAATCGGGTGGTACTTGGCTTTCGCTGGGTTGTACTCTACTTCTGTTTGGGCAAGGAACATTTCGGTGTAGTTATTAGTGTCAATAGCAAAGACAGTTTGGTTATCGCTTCTTGACACATTGACAAAGAGACATTTATGACTAAGTTTGCCTATATAACTTGCCCTAAAATTCTCATTTCAGCATGAAATGATTTAACAAGAGGTTCACTCGCAACTAAGTGTTAGCGAGCTGTCACAGAATAAAATAAATGTGAAAATTTCTGACACAAACTTTTTTGAAGTAATTTTCAGAGTTAAGATTTCTTCAGCTATAACAGTAATGTTGACAGCAGAGTAGTCCTATTAAGCATGCGAGAGTTACTTGGTACATTTTAGAATCACCATGACACTGGTAATCAAAACTCACCAGGAACCAAATCCTTTTTGACCTCCTTCTCTTCCTTACTAGACTTGTTTTCACTCTTAATTTCATTTTCCTTCTTTACTTCTTTCTTTGGAGTCTTCTTGTTCTCTTCTACTATTTCCTTCTTTATTTTCTTAGGGGACGGACTCTTCTTAAGACTATTAGGTTCAGTGAGTGGTTTCTTCTTTTTATTCTTAGGTGATGCATATGTTTTGGGTGATTTTGTCTTTTCTACTTTAATAACTGGTTTCTTCTCGGGGGATGGGCTTGGTGATGATACAGTTTTGTCTTCTGTTACTGGTGATGCTGGAGACTTCTCTTCTGTTAATGGTGATTCCGATTTTTGTAAGGTGTCAGACTCACTACCTGAGCTTTCAATTCTCTGCCTTTTTACTTTCTTCTTCTGTAAATTATCAAAAATGTTTAGTTTAAGTATCTGCTAAATTAGGTATTAAGCATTTTTATATATTAGTAAGCAGGTACCTTATCTGAGCCCACTGTGGGGCTCTTCTCCTTCTTCTTTGGTGATGCATCACTTTCACTGCTCTCTAGCCGAGGCCTTTTTGATGCTGCCTACAAGGAAATAGTATCAACAACTTTTACAAACATAATAGACAACTTATTCATATTAATTTATAATAGACTTAATTTTATTTTGTTAAATTCCCAGCACACTACACATACAAAATAATAATTTATTTATTTATAACAATAATTAATTGACAATAATGTTTACTCAATTATTTACAACTCAGGTGCATTAACTTATATATTACCTTGACCTTCTCATTGTTCACGAGTGAATCAACTTTATCATCACCATTGACTTTAATGTCTTCTTCCTCCACCTTTTCCTCCTTCACCACAGGTTTGGGCGGAGACACCTTGAAGAAAGATGTGATGCTTCTTTGGGCCATGGTTCCAACACTAATACATGGGACTCTGGCTGGAACTAGCTGCAGTACTCTAGGAATACTAGTGAATAGGTTCTGATGCACCCGTCTCACTACTCTACATGGTATAACCAACTTCAATATGCTGTTCATATGTCATTTGTGGCCAAAATATGTGCAGAAACTTCTTCATTTATCTAGACCTGAAATAAAAGTTTAGCAATGATTTTACACTTTACATTAAGCTAATTTCAACAATACTAACTCCACAGTAACTGCTTGTAACATTTTTAGACTAATGTATTGCTAAACTATTACTTTTTTTATCTTGTGATGGTTGTGGCCTGAATGTAAACAACAACTGGCATGCGGATAGGACATGTGCACAGTGCACTACAATCTCATCTGATAAGGTGTGTAGCGCTATCACTACAAACTGGCCAAGTACAAGTTGGACTTGCACACGAAGGGTTCCGTATCACATGCCAAAAAAACATGTTTCTTGTATGCCCGTTTTATTTTTAATTTTATTTCATTTTCATTATTTTGTTGTTATAGCAGCAACAGAAATACATCATCGGTGAAAATTTCAACTGTCTAGCTATCACGGTTCATGAGATACAGCCTCGTGACAGACAGACAATAATAGGGTCCCGTTTTACCCTTTGGGTACGGTTCCCTAAAAACAACGAAGTGAATTGGTCAACAAACAGGACGTGCAAGTAGGTACAAACAAGTACGTAATTAAGTCACTGGTTCAACAACGAACAACAACTTCTTGACTATAAAGCTGACAAGGTGTAGCTCCATGAAACTTTCATTTACCTGCTTTAGTCACTTTATTTGTTCCTTTTCAACAGAACAATTTGCAAATACAATTTCTCATTTAGTTGACATAAAACGGCGCGAAACTTTATTTGACATTGACAATTTGACATATAGCAAAATGAGTGATGACTAGAAGATATTGAGAGAAACCTATTCGTTCTAAAATTAATGTTTTCTGATTTGTGCATAACTAATAAAAAGATTTTTGAATTGATGATTTTTTTTACCGAGATGTATATGATAGTTTTGCGTAGATATCAGCTCTTAGAATTTATTTTTGTTTAATCGACGGAATCTATTCGATGTTGACTGTATATTCAAAAATGTTGCAAACCAATTTTGTGTGTTGCCAGGAAGCATTTCATGTTTGGATACGCTTAACTCAAAAGGATACTCTGTTTTTGAATTATTTCGTTTCCTTAGGTGTATTTTTGTTTATTTACATAAAAACTGCACAATCCTATGAAATAAGACTTTGAATGCCATTAGAAATAAATTAACAACTACATGTAGGCAAACTTTTAAGTTTTGGGGCAAATGCTTTTGACTTGTGATGAGTGTGTATCCAAACTTTTTTTTTCACATCCTTTTTTGCTGTTGTCAAAATAGGCGTGCTTATAGCCTACAAGCAGTAATAATCAATTTTAGAGACTTAAAAATCATACGAAATACAATGTTATGATTGCTCAATGTAATAAGTGGGAATAAAATAGTTAATGGTATAGCTAAAACATTGAAGTGTCTGATTTGAGTTAGAATCTTGAACTTATTTTGCTAAGATGGCTCCCTCTAGTTGTTGAAGTGTCAACTATACGCGTGTCGTCCATGTTCCGAATGTGGTGTGACTTATTTTTGTTTTGTATTAATTTTCATTACAGTATTATAAATGTGAAATGCAACAGTATGTGTCATCCCATATAGTGGAACCTTGCTCCGGCTGAATGGATCCCGCCGTCGCGTGGTATCAGCCCGAGCAGGAAGGACCCGCGAAGCGCCTGTGGCTTCGTATCTGGGAAACCCAAAGTGATATAGACAAAATGAACTTGAAAAACCTAGAAAACGCTAACCCTAATGTGAATAAAGCGCAAGACTTTATACCAATTAATGATGTGAACGGTGAAAGTAGGAATAACAATTATTTCAACCCCGCGCGGAGGAAAATGAACGATAACCGCGCATCGACGTTTAACCTGAACAAAAACCACGATGCTCTCATAGGTGAATACGGGGGTTGTCCGTGGCGGATACCCAACTATAATTATAAGCCGGGGATTTTAGGGTGAGTGACGTTTTAATTTATTATTTTGGTGTTGGCTAGCGATGTCAACGTGTTTGACGTGTTGGTTATGAGCGGGTCGGCGGCGCGGCGTGACACTTTGGAGCGCCGAGCCGCGGCATGCCATGTGTCTCGCACTGCGGTCACCAGCGCCCGAGCGCTCGGCGCTTCGCCACCCGCGTCCTAGTCCGTCGTGGACACATTCCAACTCTTGGGCAATCTATTATACACACCAATTAATTCGCTTATTTTGCGTGATTTGGCGTGACCCTCTGATCTTAGGACACAAATCATAATTCTTAAGTTTACCAGAAATGGTTCTTATAAACTTATAATCAGCAGATCTATGATGCATTTCTAAACAAATATTGAAAAACACGCACATGTTTTCGTCTGTTTGTGTTTTCATACTCCTAAACTTGTGCCAGAAGTTTGACAGTAACTGTCAAAGTGCCAAACAGTAGGTAGTCATAAATTAGCCATAATATTTCACATGTTGCATGGTTCAAATAGTCAAAAGTATCTATTGAATATTCAGGAGCCACCTTCAATTAGAAATTGGAAGCAACATGCTCATTGGCTTGATTAACATTTTAAATAGTCATCTTTTAATATAATTCTCCTTTTAATATTTGGGTTTTCCATAATAATAAAAATAAAGTTATTAAAAAATACTAATCTGTCACTTTCATGGATAAGATTGGAAGTCAAGATTAGGAAACATCTGATATCTTATAGGTTAGTATCTAAACATTGAATTGCTTACCGAAATAAAACCATTCAAATCATAAAACTCAAGTAATACAACTGGCTAAAAGGTAATTGTAACCTGCTCGGGAAAATGCTATGTGAGGGTAGGTGGCAGTCACCTACTTCAGTGTTGATTGTTATACAGTAATGCTAAACCCCTATTATAATATGCCAAGTGGTGGCACCACAAGTGTTAAACAAATGTAAATGGTTCAAAATTTTTAATGAAATAGGTAGTTGATTTATTGTATCATCTGTCCTAACAAAAACAAACTCCATTTTAATGTGTCTACCATAAAGCAAAACATTTTTGTGATCTTTTGGAACTTGGTTTCCTCTCTCTGTGAGAGGAAGGATAAAATCCTCACACTTGACCACATTTCTGCATGAAATAGATCAAGTTTATGGCTCTTATGCTTTGTAGAGTCTTTTACAGTATTATTAATTGTATGGGTACAGGAGCAGTCTTATACAATCACTGGCAGCAATTACCAGACACACATTGGATGGAAGTTGTTTGTAAAACAAAAAGGAGGGTAGTCAGTGGTGTACTGCAAGAAAATAAAATTCAACATCAAGTACACAAATTTATGTAATATTAAAGTTAAATAAAATTCATAGGCACTAAAATAATTGTTGCACAATATTGTGAAAAAGAACAAAAATTATCAATTTTTGACACCATATGGTTGTGCTATGATATTATTGTGTGTGACATGTTAATATAAAAAAAAGATCATTTGCCATGCTTTTTCCCAACTATATTAGAGTCGGCTTCCAGTCAAACCAGAGCTGAATACCGGTATTTTTCGTGGAGCGGCTGCCTACCAGACCTCCACAACCCATTAGCTGGGTAACATGTTAGTTCTTGGCAAGACTTGAGTCAGATTTACTGTCTTTTGACAATCCATAACAACTGCCAAAGATCGACAAATGACAGCCAGGACTAACGGCTTAATGTGCTTTCCGAGGCATGGAGCAAACTCGGAATGTCAACTATCCACAGACCAACCTTGGCAAGTGTTGCTTAGCCGTGATTGTGCCGTGTGGCTATTATTCTTTAGCCACAAGCTCCTCATAAATATAATTACAATATAAAAAAAGAAAATTTACAATATTTACTACCTTCTATTTAGTATAGTGTGATTTGTGCCTTAGTGAACATAGCTGGTATTAAATTAAATTTTTCTCAAATTGGTGGGAACCTGTAAATACTGACAGATTACAACCCTTTCCTTCCATTCAGATCATAATTATGGCAATTTTCATGTAATGTAAGTTAATGTGATTCTATGCTGTCATAGTTATGAAACAGGAAGTCCGGCTATCATTGATGAGTAATGTTTATACACATGTTCTAGAACATAGTGCTGACCATGTAAATGCCAATATTATTATATTGATTAGTACCTACTCACGTGCAGGTCGAACTTCAAAGGTTATGCAATGCTTGTCTAGGTCAGTCTGTGGATGGGTGACCATATTTACATACAGAGAATCCTCGAAAAAAACACATAAGCCATTGGTCTCGGCTATCATTTGTACATCTTTGGCAGTAGTTATGGATTTGTTTAATAAAATGAGCTTATTAGAAAATACTAGTAGGCATTCTATATCAGCAGAAAAACCTCCCCTAATACTAGGAATGAAACAGTACTATTATAATGATTCACTCTAGACACCCAGTGACTTACATAATGATTGTAAATGAAGTGTGTTGTGTGAGGCAAATAGCCCAGATTGAATGATGTGGTATGAACCAGCCTGTGTTTGAACAGGTGAATTGTTTTGTGTGTCATTGTTCTTCTTAAAGTTCACTTTCAGATTGTCTCCGAGTCCTAAGCTCTGATTATACTATTGTTACTATGAAGTAAGGCTGAGGAGATAAGGGCAAGTGGCCAAGGGTCAATGAAAATGAATTGAATTGATGGAATTATATTGACATACTCCAATGTGCAATCTGAGGTTAATTTGTTTTGCTCCAGGAAAACGCAGCACTCAGAGAATAAAAAACTGATGTTGGATTTAAGCAGTAAATCAGATGGAGCCCTTTACTAAGGACAAAAACATGGCTCAGCAAGTTTCAGAAAAGTTCAATCTTGTAGTGCATTGTCCGTCCTTCATAACTGTGTGAGAGCCTCGTATCTAAATCTCGATGTGTGATGATGAACTACGCTCGGGTAACGTGGCACCGCTACTCAAAAGAGCGGTAAAATATATGCACTAACTTATTCTTAAAGAAATACTAGTAGGCATACTTCCAAGTATATTCGACCTTGTTAGAAGTAGGTACTTCCGCTCTGTAGTCTATGAGTGTCTTTGAAATGTAACAGGTTTCTCTTAGTAGCATGGTCGTGCCAGGCCAAAGCCCGGCGCTGCAAGTCGGCTCCGCCTCGCAGCTGAGCGGAAAGATAAGCCGCCGATACGCGCCGTGTTTTGCTTTCGCTACAAGATTACCGTGCAATCGCATGAATCGTGCCCGTTTAATATAACGTCTCATTTATTGAAGAAAACGCTGTACAATGTACATAGCGCCTAAATAACTTTTGGGAACAAGAAAGTTTTCTGAACAAAACTTGTATCCCTCTTTATCCGAGCGCTTCTGTTGTTCCCCTCTTTAATCTCGCCGAAATAAGTATTCTTATTTAAGTATTTCGCAGCGGACTTTATACCGCTTCGTATCACTCCACGTAATCTCCAGTATCAGCAGCTGACGAATACGTTCTTTATTTTGAACCAATTTATATTTTTTGATAAAATAATCTGTGGCCTGTTTCCATACTGATGGCATCAGTGGAGAGGCCGGTGTGCCGGCGTTGACTCATCGACAGCGCTGCGAGTGCACAAAAACTGCACGACTTACTAACTCGGAATAAGCTATTAGCCGACGGTTGTTGACATTCTCGAGCGCACAATATATTAGCGAATAATCTACTGAATAAATTCAGTAGTTAATGTTAGCGCATTATGTACGCCGATAGACTTGCCAACGTGATTTACATTTTATTATCATAGACGCCTCTTTGATGGTGAGTTTGGAATCTCGCCTTTTTGCAATGTTGCTGTTGCGGTCTATAATTTTATTATCTTCCAAATTGCCCTGAAGCTAATCACTCTTCGAACTTTTTACCCACTCGTTACAAAATCTAATACAACTTGGTTCCTAATCGCTTGCACAATGGCGACCACAACAAAAGTTGCTTGACTAGTATACAGCTGTCGTGTCAACGTGTCTGCAACAATCTGCAGTGTGTGCGAGCACATGGTCGGCGTGCTGTATCTCTGGCCGCAGCACACTGCGCTATTGAGCATTGTGCCACTCAATAGAGTCGCGCAGAAGCTCCGGACGGCACGAACAAACCAGCGACGTCGACTGATACTGCGGCGAGTGTGTATCAGTATGCGCAATGTGAGAAGAGGAAAGCGGGTCGCTGACCGCCGCACCAGTTTTTTAGCATTACATGACGTCTGCAGCGTCACTGGGCCGCAAGAACGTCATGAATATGCTTTGATGTTATCTTATCCCCATGACTGGCGAGGTCGTTATCTCGTGAGGTTGTAGTAAATCTACTACATCTTGTAGTTCTGTTCGACGTCGTCGATGACGGCCTGCGCCTGGCGAAGGGCCAGCGCTCGCGGTCGGAATAGACGCAGCAATCAGTCCTCGGTGACGCGCGACTGCATGACATAACGATGATCAACCCCGAGGGGTGCGGGGTGTATTGTACTATGTTCTGACTAGCTGCCAACCTAGCTAGTGGAATAAGCAGTTACTGGCCAATTTGGGGACTTGTCGAGAATGGTAACTTGACCTAATTGGTTCAGCATTCAGGCATAGAACGGACATTCAATTGAAAAGTCAAATAGCCCAACAATTCAAAAGTCAAATTGTAGTCATCGGCCTACCCCGCATCCCGGCAACACAAGTCCGTAAATATCAGTTGGTCAGATATTCTTGTGATCTAGAACTTTCTAAAAGTCGTCAGTCGATCGAGAATGACTTGCGTCCGCCTATCCGGAAGTGTGTAATGGCACTGCAGTAGGGCTTAGCGCAGTGCCTCCTCGAAAAGGAATAGGAATTCTATTAAAATAACATCCGGGTTTCAAACTAACCATGAATGTGCGCGAAAATCATCGCATACAAAAATATGCATAATACATAATCAGCAAAGGATAACTTGTTTTGTTGTTGACCACAAACATGTATTTTAGTAATACCTAAATAGTATTTGGCATTTTTGTGGTCAGGTGTGGTCTGGTCCGAGGTAATCTATGTCACCATTCACAACTGAATAATGTTATGTATTAGCTTGAAATAAATAAGCCTACACTGTAGCCAGAGTGCAGGCTGACTACATAGTTGACATAGTAACACATAACGTGTGCACAATGTAAATAAATCATCGTTACAAACAAAAGTTCGCTATATGGCGCGGGCGGAATGATTGAGTCAACAATTCTATTTGTACCTCACTCTGAACAAGGCGGTAGTGCCGGTATTGAAGTGACACGACCTTGTCAAGGGCAGTCACTGGCCCCACCACAGCGAGGAGCATCAACCCTATCTATACCTTATTCTTGAACTAGGTTAAACATTCAGATCGGTTAGCGCAACTTGTGAGAACACAGGTGTATTATCGGACTAGAAAATAAGATCTTCAGAATTAACTGAACTTAGAATTAATTCCCACTGAAATCATCAAGCAGTGTTCAAAATTAGATCTGAAGATAAGTCATTATTGCATTCAGTTCCGTAGATAAGATTGCGAAAGAAATAACAAGCTAAAGTTACGACAGTTTTGTCCAGTTTACACTTCACTGTTGCAGAATAAAATTGATACATCTAACTCCTTTCAGTTTATCGTATAGTAAAGTAAAAATAGCACTCACATTACGAACAACACGATAAAAGTATCATTGAGAAGTTATGAATGGACTCGGTTCCCTACGAAACGTAGTAAGTGCACATAATTTAAAGGTATCATAATAATATTACATTCATTACATCAGTGTAAGCGGTTGTAATATTCGTAGCGGTTGCGTCATTTGCATACCAAGACTAGGTACGATAATATATGGAATGAAGTCTTCAACACATTTGCCAAGCTAAGGTGATAAAGGATGGGACTGATATGTATATGTGATAGACGATACCATCAGGAGACCCCTCATGAACATTAGAGAAAAAAAGAATACTAAAATCTTTGTTCAATTTTGATACGATCTGATAAACAGAAATGTTTACGGAAGTGTCGCTCCATCACTTTTTATTTGTCTACGAAGGCGTGCTGTGATATTCACGGTGCAATGACGAGTAATCTCACATGTGCGTCCTCGCACTGTTTGTTTATGCAGCGAACATAACACTGCGACGCCGTATCGTGGAGTTTACTGCGAAGTGCGATTTTAATATCCGAAATCAGGAAACAGATCAATTTTAAATGTCGTTCTAAGTGTACTCCTACCCTCGCTGTTATATATCAAAGAAACTAGGACTGGTAGCTAAGCAACATTAGTCGTCGAGCCCTGCATTTGAAGCGTCAAAGGTAGTTCGGCAAACTATTCTATTAATATCATCTACTACTTCGCTCAATGAAAATCGATAAACGTTTAGCATGTCACACTCGTAACATTGATACGTAAATTGAATGTGTAAAGTGAATGAATGAGTCCGAGTCGAATATCAATCACTTCGATGTCTTTCGTGACATCCGAGCAGCTGTGAATGAACGCATGCAGCTGACGAAGTATGTCCGAAGATGTATTGAAGAGTGTTGTAACCCGCTCAGGTAGTAGGTGTAGTTGCAAAGTTAGCAGCTGGGTCAGTGTTGTCCTAACTAAACATCGTTAACGCACGTTTGTTTGTTATGCCATCACTCGGGAACTACTTGACAAAGCGTTGCCAAGATTTAGCGCCTACTACACGCAAACAATACAAGGGTTTTGTCGTGGAAAATACCTTAGTATTTTGTTAGGACAGCCAACAACTCAATGCTTTGATCATCACATTCATGTCATAACACAGTTGTAGCCCCAGTTCATTCAACCAACATTATTCATTGTGATCTCATTATTTTATCATGAAGAAACCGTCTCAATAATAAATCGAGGTACAGATAAATCAAGTTTCATTGTGACTAAAGTTTTTATCGTCAAAAGCACGATTCACGAGAGGTTATTAACATTTCCGAACAGATAGAAACACAGACGTTCACATTTACAGCAGCAGTTCGTCATAAACACAGTTTAGTGCCAAAGTTTGTTCAGAAAATAATCGAAATTTGTTCCTTGTGAGTGTTCAAAACGGGCGGAATAAAGAGGCGAACGATGGTTAAAAATAATAGGCCGAGCAGTAACCCAGCGGCGTTAGAAACAAGCCGACTTGAATAGTTGCGCGGGAGGCGCTAGTAAACACATGCACTCTGCTGATGACGAGGTTTCTCAAATAGCAAGACAGTGTTTAGAGCTGAAATTAAATTTCAGTAGTATCATGAAAAAAATGGCCCAGAACTAACATCCACCAACAAGATTACAGTTATTTAAAATCCTTTTGATATTAAACAAGGACTGCTCTCTGATAAAATTTCAAGTGCTCGACAACCCCAACTTGTCCTTTTAGACCTTGTCCATTTTCCCGATAAGATTGTATGCTAGAAAAGGTGTCTTATAATATTAAGCCCCTCTTAAGTTTGATGCTGACGTAACTCTCGCTTTGTAAAACTTTGGACTTGACAACTTTGCCGAGAATGTCTAATAAATGCTTAGGGACGCTAAGAACATTTCTCTGGGGAGGTATGGTCTTTATTAAAACCATTATCTTAGCTACCAATAGTATCAGAGAGATTGACAGGCACCACATTGATACAATCAGTAGTATTAAAATCAATGTTGTTCGCAGTGCAATAAGTCAACTCTAAAAAGGAAATCGGCCAAAGCTGCGACCATCTGGTGTCGCAAGCTGGTGGCATACCTGAATAATTGTCACGCGCACGGCGCAGTCTAGGCGCTAGTAACTGTTTGCCCTATATTCGCTTCCGAAGTTACTTCACATGTAAAACAAGCTTGTAGAAGTCTAGGAAAACTTTCATTATTGAGAGCTCCCCCTCTTTGCTCTGGGTAGGTATGTGGCTTACTTGGTCACTAATTGATTGTCCTGAATCGCGGAACATCACTCATGTGTACAACATTTCAATGATGTTAAAATAGACACCGGAATGCAATTAGCTTCGGACTCGACATTCTAGCGGTTTTGTTCCTTAAAATATGCACTTCAAACTTTTTAATTGGCATCTTCGAGCGGCTCTTAAATCTTAGTCTATAGGCGAAATGTCGACTCGACCTATTGCGAAAATTCAGCGAGGTTTGGATAATTTTCTAATTTGAAAACTGTTGAAGATTCATAGACGGGAGCGGAGTTTATTCGAAGATTACCTATTCAGAGTTTTGAAGTATGACGGTGAATATAGGTCATAATTTAAAGGTGCCTCATCAGAGTCGACCTCTCGCGTCTGCATGCAGATCACGTCTTAACGCCACGGCTCCTGGGGAAATGATAAATTGGACATTTGATTTATGTACATACAAAACTCTTGGGGATGCCCACTGGCACTGGCTGGGTATGAATTGTTATGAAGGTATCTAATAAACCAAATACCAAGTTATGAAGAAACTGGTTTAACATTTTGCTGATCGACGACGCTTATGCATACTCATAGGAATTGAATCAACTTCATCCTATTTTCGGTCATGCTGATTAAAATAACTAAATAACTTAAATTACTAATTTAACTAAATCACCTTGGTTTTTGTGCCGCCATTATGATCGGAATGATATTGAGGTGTGACTGTCAAAAACAAGAATGTGGTGCAAAACCAGTAGTGCATTCTGGTGAAAGGTCTGTGTGTTAAGGTCGGCGGGTGGCTGCCACAGCAACACAGCTGGTAGACGGGGACTGGGTCCACACGACCACGTGAAGGTCGAATACGGCTTTTAATTAGCAAGTCTCGTAATTGCCGTTGTTACGATCACAGCGGAATACTAATGGAACGACAAACGCGCCGGATGAAAATAGTTGTGATTATATTAGCTAAGTTGTCAAGCTTGTTGATGGTCGCGTCGATCTGAGTTTGTAGACGGTTTGGCCTCATCTTGCATAGTAATCATTTTTGTAGGTTTGTAGTTTTAGCAGTCGCTTGGAGAGGCTCTTTTGTATAGTATTAAGGCGTTTAAGGCGTCATTGAATGATACATTTCTATATTTCTGGTCTATATTTTCCGTTTTATTACTTATTTAGTCTACATTTCAACTAAAATGCTATTTCGGTTCTCATTGACCTAGATGAGTGCGTCTGGATGAAAACACTGAATCATCAGTGATAATAACTGTTTTAGAGCGACAGATTACAGGCCTACATTATTCACTTCTTTCGCTTTGGCACGCGGATACAAAAGTTATTGCTACAAAACTCACTCTGTTAATCGTTCGTGTAATTGTACTAACTCAAATGCTGAAATTGTGTATGGTTTCAGCGACAATTGGTTCCTAAAGTAATTAGATATCAAGCTTTTATTTTAGACATTATAATGATAGAATTTTTCGCCATCGCCATCTGTCACCTTTAGCTTGAAAATATATTTACTACAATGTGTAAACATGGCTTTCGGCAAGTGCTTAGCCAAGAACCGACCACCCTTAAAATTTGCGATATTTGCTTGAACGGACATAACATAACAGGTTTCAGTTTCAAAAGACATAACCCCTAACTATCGTGACTTGACCGAAAAACGGGTTTGTCGTGCGCTTTTTTTTGTGGATGGGAAATCATCAAACGACTTCTCGCTTTGGGTAGAGCGAGAGGGAGTGACAGACTCATGCCCTTTGCGTTCCAAGGCCGCGATAACTCTTTCGAACAATATCGCATATGTCTTGCACGTTGACTTAACAATTTCGTTGTGTGTTCCAGGCTGCACGAAGAGATCGAGCACTTCTATCTGTACATGTCACCTACTGAGACGGAGCACTTGGTTCGCTCCACAGTGGTGAACCGCATCCGCGGCGCTATCCTGGCGCTGTGGCCGCAAGCACGAGTCGAGGTGTTCGGCTCGTTTCGCACCGGCCTGTACCTGCCCACCAGCGACATTGATCTCGTCGTTATTGGTGAGTGTCTCTTCTGAACGTTACGCCGTGCTTTCGAGTCATATATATTTTTTTTAAAGATGAAAGGACAAAATATTGAGCCTTGTGGTTGCTGGGATTTTGTCGCTCCACTTCTTCTTCCCAGCTAAACACTAGGAATTGGTGATATTTTACATTCAAAAAGTGTCAATTTTCAGTAGTTTGCAAAAATGACTTGATTTTGACGGCCGCAGCGCCGTGAGCAGGTTGTAGATGTAGAAAGGTTTCTCAAAATCAATTACCTCCCGCGGCATTTCGAACTAGGCGACTAGCTCGCTAGCTAATGGTGAGATACACGATGAAATGTCCGGCGTCTACATGCTTGAGTTCCACGACTCTTGTCCCAAACTTATAATGATATCAGTAACAAGCGCAGATACTCACAAGGAGTGCCAACATTGTTAGTTGACTGACACTCTGCCCACTTGTGACGCCTATTAGGTAATAATGTACCGATGCACCGGCGCCGAACAACTGCATCGGTATGTTAATTGCTCATTTGTTTACACTCGACTTATGCAATCTAATTTGGAAGGGAGTAACATGTCTAAATGATGTTCAATGTGACCTAGTCCAACAACTGAATGTTTCCCAAACGTGCCCGAAAATGAACATAATTCTGCAACATAAACCGCTCCAATGAACGCTCCCGGGGGATAAATGCCGTAATAAACACGATGCCGCTTCTAAGGAACAACTCCCATCTCGGGGATTTGGGGTTAACAAACGCGCTATTGGCTTTACTGATCCAATAGACTTGAATCTAGGGAAGCACATACATAAATGGCTGTTGGTCGGCCTTTATACCGCCGTTAAATACCGCCATTCGTCGAGATATAGATGTGCTGATACTGTAAACACAGTTTATATGCGTGACGATTTTGTTGGTTTGGTTTAGAAACGGACAATCAGGCGTAATGAGGACTAATGAGATCTAAATAAACGTGTGTGCGCTAATGAGCGGCTGCAAGTCTTCACAATTTGCATACTACGAGTATGTAATCTAATCACCGACTTTAATCGAATGTTCTACAGCGAAGCGGTTTATTGTGCTATTTTGTTCGCGACTTCACGGGTCGTTGAGCGAAAAATGGTGTTCAGTAGTCAGGCGACCTACATACTATGCTGACGGGCTTTTATTAGAACTAGACTGTATACTGTGTAAAGCTCATCAAAGATTTACAGGGATTGGGGCACCTAGGTGATAGGATAGAATCCATATGGTCAATGACTTCATCTATTTCAGACTATATGCAATTGGCTCTTTTGAAGCGTATCTCTTACTGAGTCTTAGATATTTTGCTCAGTACAGTTGCGTTCAATGTTCAACTGGATACTCGGGAGGGATGTCAATAACAGTCATCCATCTTTTCCATCAAAGACGTGACCGCGACATCGTTGCTTTAAACTCGTATAACGATTGTCCCGAGTGCCATTCGCCTCTCACTCAAATTATAACCGTATGACCGGTATTACACAATAAAACATGCTGTTATCGACTCTGCCGCCTAGTAACAGCTATTAAACTGTAGCGCTGGTCCACTTCATGTTCCGATCAATTCATAACGGTGTTGGCGGAACAGGCCGCTACAGCCAGACAGTGGATCCTTAGTGGCTAAACGTGCGTAGTAAGCTGCTTACACTAAGTAAGGGCACACAAAAGACTCACTTCCACGTGGGATACAGTACTGGAAGGTTTCTCCAATAGGATACTCGCGAAAGGTCTCAAAAATCCTTAGCTGGATGCCAGACTTTCGCGGAACATTTCGAGGTCTCCAGAAAAACAAAATTTATCTTGATTCGACGTAATTATTTCGATCTTATCAGCTATTGTTATGTTTTTTGTACGAGGAAAAATATATTAAAAATACACCTGAGTAAATAGTCAAAGCATATCAAATCGTTGACAGAAATAAGCCTCCGCTCACGGCGCCACCGATCTATCAACAGCTGTTGTGTTGTATTTATGTATTTTCGTTCTTTGCTGACGTAAGCTATTTTTCGCGCACAATTCCGAGTGTGCCTTCTTCTTAGTGGGCAGCGGGTACACATGAGAGTCGGCTAGACGCCGCTCGTAAAGCCGCCACAAGGCCGCGCCACCCTCCTCCCCGCGGCCCACTGGGTCCTCCGCGGAGACAGACACATCATGTCCTATGTCAGTCTTGTTTGTCCAAGTTGATGCATGTGATAGTTCACAAACAAGTTTTTTCTCGTGATGAATTTTCCCACTCCGCTACTGAATGTCGAAGTTTGAAATGTCAACGTATGTTAGTTCTAAAGTACAGGATCTCGATGTACGCCAGTTCGAAAGTTCACTGGAGCGAAGTATGCAAGGCCGACGTATCGTTAGTTAGAAAGCATATGAGTGCGATGTACGCCAGTTCGAAATTACCCTGGTTAGGTTAGAACTGTGTCCAACTTTGGTCGCGAAATTTTTCTAAGTATTTTTTTCATAGTGCCCCCAAGACGACACTCTGACCTCCTGACGAATCTAATTAGGATAATCTCAAATTTGCTAATTATAATGTTGTAGGAGTACCAGTAACAGTACGGAGGCATTTCATACTTCGTAACAGGGTAATTTCGAACTGGCGTACATCGCACTCGTATGCTTTCTAACTAACGATACGTCGGCCTTGCATACTTCGCTCCAGTGAATAACTGGCGTACATCGAGATCCTGTACTTTAGAACTAACATACGTCGACATTTCAAACTTCGACATTCAGTAGCGGAGTCGAATTTTCCTCAATACACGCTCCTAAATTGTTCCATGCCTCGATTCTTCCCTAGCTTAAAAATTAGCTGCTTTTTGTGTCTAAAAATATGGCATGATTCGACGTCTGGGGTTTTCCATCGCGATTTCTAGAACAATTTCATTCAACAATACCACGTAGGTGCATCAAAAGCTTACACAGCTGATACGTGCCATTAATGAATCGTAATCTTTATTTTTAACACCATTTCCTTATCGCAGAATTCTCCTTAATTTAGTTTCGTGTCTATTCGCGACTCGTGTGCGCAATCTATCGGTAGCCGCGGTATCTCTATCGTGAATTAGTTCACTGGGCTTTCGCTCGCCTCATTGAAATATACCTAGCATACCTACCTTTTATCTGCTTATTAAGTTATCGTATATTTTGCAAGACAGCGCGGCTTTGCATCGTAACGACCTGATAACATATTAAAACATACGCTAATTAGTTGCCGGATAAACGAGATTACGTAACAGAAATTGCGTCGAAAATTGATGATAGTTGTTAATCCAAAGCCAATTATAACATCTGAATACATGCTATTTTTTGCTAAACGATAAACGAGGGATGATTCAATACTCAGAGGGATCTCGTATTCGCATGTTAAATCAACACAGTTGAATAATTGGACCCCTGTGAGCAGTTTGTAAAGAAGTGCAACGGTCAGTGGCTCCGGCACATCCCCGCTATTGTGGAGCAATAACGTCAGTCGACGGTCCCCTTCTGAGCACAAGCTATACAAGTACAACACGTGCTTTGTAGGTAGGAGGTAGGTATACGACGACATGTGCGACTCGCGGCCGTTAACTGACGGTGAAGGACGCGAGCTCTTTCACGGATTTTTGTTTAGACGTGTTGAGCCGTAAACGAAACGTTTTGGACGTTCCGAGTGTTCATGTTGATGTAGATCAATAGCATATTCACTTACTGGATTTAATTTCCTTTATTTCTGATGAGCCCGATCTTGAGCTCAATCTCCTGGATGAGGTCTACGATGGAACGAGCAATCCCAGAAAAAAGGCCGCAAGCAACCTTTTACATCAGTACCTACTTTACGGTCAATGACATCACTAGATCAGAATCTCGAATGTTCTGTCTCCAACACCGGGAGTGCACATGTCCCAGTCGCCAGAACAATCGTTGTTACAATAGACATTAGTTGTGGTTAGTACATCGTGGGATTGCACATGCACTCTGTCATTAAAAGTTCAAGAGGCCCAATCGCTCCTCAGTACTTTGCAAGGGATCCCCTCCAAAGTCACACCGTTCATTCTCTACTGATCTTTCTTTTTATACTTCTCAAATTTCGCCTAGTCCAAAGTAAGTAAGTCCAGAACGTAAATGGATGTCTCGGACATGCACCCAATTTGACCAGTCTTGTAAGTTTGGAAAAAGATTGAATATTACGATTGATGGAGATGTCAAATCGTATTATCTCGTCGTTAGTCGTATGTTCCGCCAGGAATGTGTGCGAATGATTGAGTAAGTGGTGTGTGCGGTGCTTGGCCTGCAATTTTGGCATTAGCGTCGTCTGCGGAGCGCGGGAGGTCGCCTGGCCGAGTGTGTCATCGCACACTGCTGTTTGTGCACCCGACGAGAAAACACTAGGAACTACAATGAGGATTTTATTCCAGCGCTAGATATACATACGTTTTGCTCGTCCGGTTCACGTTAAAAGTTAAGGATTTACGGAATTTTCTACTAATATGGTGTTTTTATTTCCTTCCATGTGGGCATTCTGCAGGTTGCTTGGCTAACAAACAATTGATTTCCGTGAACGTCTATTCATTTTTAGTTTTTTTTCCAATTGCCACTCATTCAAATCAGTGTAGTATATCCTCGATTATACTGCATTGATTTGAATTTCGCCTGTCTAACGCTCATGAAACCAAGGCGACACAAATGTTCATCTCAGCCTGACCCGTCTGCGTTGAAAATCCAACAAACAAATCAACCCTACAAAATCCTCACTTTCCTTTAGGTACTCATTTAAGTGCCGCTTAGTACTAGTCAAAACAGGCATTACTGATTCACCTAGTGCTTGAATACGGTTCACAGTTTACAAAACATGGTGAGTGCGTCGTTACTCGCTGTAGGCAGGCTACTAGGCAGCTATAGACACGCCGTAAAAGCGCAGTTGTCACGAGCTCCCCTCGTGGCCACTGGACATCTTACTACACTCGTACTATCAATCGACCGATTTGGTCTTGACATGTCATTAAAGAGAACGGTAGATAAAGAGCAGCTCGTAGCTATCTCTCGCTTGTTGCCGAAAAAAGGCCTATTGAGTGAGCAGTGCACCTGGCTTGGGGTACTTATGGTTGCATTAAAAAGTGAATCGATTTGTTTATATCATCATTTCGCATGACAGTTCCTAAGACTACATCCCATCGTAGCTAAAACAATAATGCTGATGATCCACGATTTTTTGCAATCATAGCTTGGTTCATTGAAATCGTGTTACAGTTACTGGATTCTAGAGGTCAGATAGGCAGATGACAATACTGATATTCAGCTTCATCCAAATACAAGGCTAGGCAGGCAGCCTGGTTCATGGGAAGTTTTCCAAGATCAAACCGATAATGTTTTCTTTACTAGCTGGTACTAGCTTATCAATTTTTTGGACTGTGGTCGCTCCTCATGGGACACAACTGCCGACCTCAATACGCGCAGGGTCACACACTCTTGACTTTGATGCTCGCAGCCTTATCAGCGCCACTGAAACTTACAGCACTATCGCGTCGGCGCCCTCCTTACAAACAAGTTATACAGATACCTACAACACGCACGCACTTTAACGCAGCTCTCGTTCACACATCATTCTATAGAAATAAAACCCAACTATCGAAATTCAGGGTTACCTACTAAAAACTTCGCCAACCCCGGAGAATAGCGGCGTAAACAAACATGATATGAGAGTGGTTGTCTATGAGAGTATATTGGCAAACGCACTTGAATCTGCCGGTCATGTTTTCATTCGTATGCAAGCACCGGAAAACGAATGAAGCCGAGAGAATCCATACAACATGAAACTGTGATCGGTAACAACCGTCGTCATGTCGTCATAGAAATAGTTATCTGCGCGATAAGACGCGGCGTGATGAATGGTGCGTGCGACTAGTCGCCGCGACTGATTTGTCGACAACAACGTCATCGAGTGTTATGTAAAATCGAATTAGTACGTTTTGCTGCGAGGTAGTGAATTACATTCCTGATTTGATGGTTTAATGGCTCGGCTACATAGCAACGATTGTTCAGTTCAAGAGCTTATGATGGAAGATCACATGAAAACCAATCGTAAGAACCCATCATTTCAAAGTATCGTCTTCGTTGTCTAGGGTTAAGTGGCTAGCCTATTCTAAGTGCAGGTAGACAGACATAAATTCGTTACTTCTGCCTTGAAACACAGTTGTTGTTCCTGTAAATAAAGTTCTTGTTCCAAATAAGAAGAGAGGATATTGCCAGCCACTATTACAGTAGGCTAACTAGCTGATACAATTACAACCAGGTACGGAGGCAGAAATGCGGAACGATTACGTAGGTGAGGGGAGACAGATGACAGGTGGATATCATCTGACTGATGGACCCGCGAACCGCGCAGTTTGTTGAACTCCACCCACGCGTCTACCAGTCGAGAGCGGAGCGAGCTCGTGGACCCAGGCGATATTAACACGTTAAAAGTAGTACGAAACATGATATGGTGGAAAATTATCAAGTACATATTAGAGGTTTCAGCTTAACACAGTAGAAAAAAAGTTGAGAAGTCACTCATCCATCATCGTAAATATGACTACTAGTTGGATGAATGATACACTCCTAGCTTTATTTATACGATTGACCTCAAACTCCTGACCTTGAACATACGGAAGCACAGGATCTACATCCTAAAGACATAACAGAACAATACAGTTAATCGTGTAGACAAGAACTAGCAATTACTAGAAGAGGCAGTAGACGCGCGCCGCGGCTATTTTTACATGCCCGTCCACTCGCTTGCGACCTCGGAACATTGGGCTGCGGACATATGCACTCGACACACTGATTTAAAGCCGTGTGTTCTCTGGGGTCAAATGGGGACATGTGTATCGACTTGTAAGACGAAGAGTGAAAACGTTACTTGATGTTGTCATACAAACCTAGTGTCGGTCATGGTGAGACAGTCAGTCAAACAAGCTATGTCTCCCCTTAACTCTGTTAGCTGAACACCTCTTCTACGATGATACCAATCGAAACTCGATAGTTTATAATCTCTCCGTGTCCAACCGAGAAATTGTGAACGAATATAAACTGGCGACCAATCCCTCCATCACCAATGTGGCCTTCTATTCTCTTGCTCAGGCCATCTGGCTACTCGCTAGGGGCCGTGTTCTCCAGAAGACGGCTCAGATTATGTTTCTTACATTTCGTTTTCAATAATAGTCATGCAGCTCGAGTTCAATCTATTCCAACAAAAACGATTCCAGATGACGCGTTTGTGTCTTCGTACGTAAAATGATCTGCGAACCGCCTTGAGATCATTAACTTGACAAAGTTCAGTGTTATGCTATCAAACAGAGTCGTTAGTCAGCCGCTGTGTTTGGCAGCCGCCCTAGCGACGAGTACTTGCGGCGTGGCAGGCCTCCAATGACATGCGTGGCGATGGCACGCGACCACGTGCGCCGTGTTTACACCGACAGAGGGGCTCGTGGCTCAGCGGTTATCGAATCGAGGGAAATCACGAGATGGTGCGGACGATACAAGATAACTCATAGTCTTCTTTTTTCTCCTCCCGAACAGGAAAACTCATGTTATCCTGAAAGAACCCTTTCGATGTTTTAGTACTCACTTCTTTAATATTTTATCAAAGTTAACTCTGCTTTTTCAGATGGATGTCTCTGTCATCTATGACCTAGACTAGAGTCAAGAGCAAACCCAAATTAAATAAAAAAAAAAATGGAAAATATTTTCAACCTCTGGCACAACAAGTTGCGAATATTCAACTTGTACCTGAGGTTGAAAATATTTGTTGACAACATCATATAGTGGCGGCTTCAGTTCAGATTGAAATTATCATGATAAATGTTATTGAAAGTGTAAGTAATGTAGTCGCACCTTTACAATATATAATAAGAGAAAGAAACAGCGGGCTTGCACCGCCCCATTATGTAGATGTGCGTACACTCATTACGATGTCACGCATGGCCGGTGCGTGAGTCACCCACGCGACCCACCGGCACCCATTCATGTCTTTATATGTACGCTCACCGGGGAGCATGGCATCATTATGACATAATGCTTGAAAACAGGAAGATTTCGCTGAACACCGCTAAATCTTGTGCTAATATTGGAGTAAACAACGTTGAAAGAAGTAACGATAATGATCAAATTCAGCTTGTGTTATTACGACATCCTAACCAGCTGATCATTGACGTCTCGACGAAATATGAATAGAACGCTGAAAGATGCATTCGATTCGGAACACTTTAACAATCACTCATGTTGTTTGTTAGTTAGAGAACATCTGGTCGATCGTCAGGCGGATGTCCTGATACGTCAGAGCAGAGGTATCTGTTGTGTCACGAGATGGGCGGCGCATGGTGCCGGTCGTGACGCCGGCTGCATAGCGGACTATAGGAGCTATGTGGTTACGCGCTGTGACGCGCACGGATCGATTTATTTGAGGCTATTACCCAATCAGACACACTCGTCCGATGGTGTCGGTGACTCATGCTGTTTTTGCGCGAGTGTTCGGCGCGTCGCCGTCGGGTGAATTCCTGAGTTTTTCTTCTTGTTGTCATAGAACCGTTAACCCGATGTGTAACGGTTGAGCTTTTTGTGAAAACTTTCCGGTTTATTACTCTTTTTCTTACTGCGGAGACATCTTTGACAAATGGGTGTTCGGAATGACCTTAGAAATTATGTATATTTTAGACAAAATTTTGCATTATCTGCTTTATAATCACGCTCGCAGCACTTCCTAAGTGCAAGTGAGGCGACAGTTTGTGTTTTGACCCGTCTTTTGCAAATTTTATTGCCAGAAACTCCATTTTCCAAGAATTTAAAAAAAAAAAAACCTGCATTTCGATTGTATACCTTCAAAGTGTTTATTATTACTGTACTGTTACTTTTACTGCCTTAAAGTCCATGACTATACTGACGAATCACATCGTCAGTATAGTCATGGTATAGTCCCATACTTATGAGGTGTGTGTACATTGTCCCAGGTCAATGGGAGAAACTGCCGTTGTGGACACTGGAGCGCGAGCTAGTTGTCCAGGACATCGCCGAGAAAGAGAGCATCAAGGTGCTGGAGAAGGCCACCGTGCCCATCGTCAAGATGACCGACAAGTACTCCGACGTCAAGGTAACTACCGGCACTTCTCTGTGCTCCCCAGCGGGTAGTGATGGTTGCGTCTTCTTCTGTTAAGTAAAGTCGAGGGAATCGCTTATCTTGGTATGGTCATGTTAAGAGGGATGACACGCGTCGCGTGGCAACACCTAAACCGAGGCTAACACTAAAAGTAGGATAACTTAGGCAAAACGGTTTTTTTTCAGCCTAGGTTTATTTAGGAACCGTCACGTATGGTGACACAATAATAGCCACACCGGTAGATCTCTAAGGTTAAGCAGCGATTGCCGGGGTCGGTCAGTAGATGGGTTACCATCCATCATATACCGAGAATCCCCCGTGCATCGGAAAGCACGTGAAACAGCTTGTCTCGGCTTTGATTCATAAATGTTTGACAGCCATTACGGGTAGTTAGAAGCTTGACATGAAGCATCGCGGTATTCAATCTCAGGGTTGTGGAGATCAGATAGGCGGAAGAATAAAGGTAGATAGAATAAAATGCTTCCAGGCAATCCGACTTCGATGACGCTTCGGAGAAAGCTAGGCAGATCATTATGATGTACTAATCAACATATCTATCTATACTAATAATAAAGCTGAAGAGTTTGTTTGAACGCGCTAATCTCTGGAACTCCCAGTCGGAGTTGCAAAAATATTTTTGTATATGATAGCCACATTCATGAGGAAGGCTATAGGCTATACGGGAACGGGACAAACGGGATATCCGCGTACGAACTCGCGGGCAAATGCAGGTGTTACATACACCAGCTTTTGCCCGCGACTTCGTACGCGGATATCCCGTTGTAAGGACAGTATGAGAAACGAAAAATATTTAAAAATTACTTTGACCAATCAGTACTTATCCGACGTAGTTTAATGACCATTATCACATTGTGGAGAGGCGCTCGCTGAGCGACCACATGTTCACACGTTCAGGTAATTAGCGAGGCGCGCTCCGGAATGCGGGTAGTTCTACACTACGCTTATGTCACAATGTGCCGGCGATTGTTGTACATTACTGGACGTGTACGTGTGTTCCCAAGGACGATATAAGCATAGTACATCTTTTAAGAACATCTAGAAAACGATTTCAAAAAAATGAACATCTGATCTGTTTTGGTTTTCACATGATTCTTTGCATATAATAATCGGTACAATAAGGTACGGGTACGGTAAGGGAAGGTCAAGGCATGGTCGCCACTCCACGGTGTCACAAACAAAACAAAAGCAACATTTTCCATACACAGTGCCATTCAAAACGGCAATGTTAATGTTACCGGTGTTTTGTCTGACTTCCTTCGAGGATAACCAAAATTGCAGACTCCGTAAGATTGTAATAAATCTTTATTATGTTATAATTTCTCGATATATTACGAAGAAATCGTTATGATTGTATACAATAAATCCCATCCTAATTCAATAGTTTCCAATAAATTTCTTAATAAGACTATTAACCTTTTGAACGCCAGAGCATAAACGCGTCGGCGTGCCCCCGACGCCAAGCCACAAATTCGCCGTACTTTTTGTCACATATTTGTGACGTTTGGCGTACAGGGCACGCGCTTGCTTGTCATGTAAACGTGACTATGGCGCTCAAAAGGTTAAGAAAAAATAATTTGCAATTTCACGCGATATTTTACAATGTTACGGCGTCTGCAATTTTCCGGTGACATATATAATAGATAACTTATTAAAAATTAACTACATATATATAAAAAATAAAACAATGTTTTCCTTGTCAGGTGGACATATCATTCAACATGAGCAGCGGAGTGAAGAGCGCTGAGCTTATCAAACAGTTTAAGGTGAGTCCACACTCTTACTTGTGAACCCTTCGATATGAAACATTGTACTCAGCAAAGTCAGAAGTTTATTCCATGCCCACACTAACCAAAAATGGCAAAGCCAATAAAAGGGTATTGTCTATTGACTCGTCTAAACAAGAAAGAAAGAAAAAATATTTGAAGACAGTCCATCAAGTACACAAACTAAAATAAGGTGGTAATGAAGACCGAAAAAAACATAGTGTGTTGTGCCTCACGGCTGTGCCCAAGAGATTCATTTCAGCAAAATAAATCCGAGAGTTTCCGCCGTGATCCTGTTTTGACAGGATTGTGTACCTCCTTAGGTACACCCAGCGTGTGACCATGCCCTTATGAGGTGTCATTGAAAACAGTGACGAATCTGATAGTACTACTTGAACTGTTTTATGTAAATTAACAAAAATAATTCTGGTGACAAATTCCAATGGCAAGTTACTTTAACAATGGCGGCCGCTGTACAAAATTAATTAAAAAAAAAGTGTAACTAATTACAGAGGGATTAAACAATGTACTCATTACCTCATTGATAAGGGTAGATTATTAAACTAAACATGTGTTTAGTAGAACATGCAGACAATCACATTATTTCCTATGATTACGAACATTCCGGCCCGCCGGGTGTAATCACGGCAATTAGCATGTCTGCCCTCGTTTTAGCAGCACTGTGAATCATACGGCGAAGTTATTTCATAATAATATTAATTAAACACGTTCACTCACCTTTATAGACTTGTGGATACAACAATGTATTGGGTCTAGTTTATTTCGAAACCCGAGATTCGATCCCCAAGTCTGGTATTGGAATTGGGTATTTTCATTCAGAAAACAAAATCAATTGAAGCCTGGATGGTAATGAGTTCAAAAATCAACCATCATGCGTGGCAGTCACATACTGTATATGAATGGATCATTAACTGTAATGTAAACCACACTTCAGTAGTAACATTTGACGCACGAAAACCGCCCTTGCGGCTGCAGTCGTTAGGTTTAATCAGAAGCGAGAAAATCTGACATCAGTCTTATCAAAGGATATCGTGTTACCCAGTTACTGGGCTGAGGTCAGATAGGCACTCGCTCCGTGTAACATACTGGTGCCAGCTGCATCCGGTTGGAAGGGAAGCTGATACCAACGCAGATGGAAGCAGTCTAGGCTGCAGATAAGTAGTCAAACTTAATCTCATGTATATAATTCCTAAATTGTTATGAAGGCCATACAACTACCGTACTACAAACATCCATCTAGCTCTTCGGGTGTTTAAACCTAAATGACCACGATTAAATCTCAACCGCATCTCACCTATTCCAGGAAAAATACCCAGTGCTAACACGCCTTGTGATGGTGCTGAAGCAGTTCCTCCTGCAGCGCGATCTGAACGAGGTTTTTACGGGAGGCATCTCCTCCTACTCTTTGATCCTCATGTGCATCAGCTTCCTGCAGCTGCACCCGCGGCCCGAGCGGCTGCGCCAGCCGCACAACTTAGGCGTGCTGCTCATCGAGTTCTTTGAGCTCTACGGACGCAAGTTCAACTATGTTAAGACTGCTATCCGAGTCAAGAATGGGGGCTCTTATGTGTCTAAGGATGAGATCCAGAAGGTATGTTGAAATGTTTTTGTTATATACTTATCAGCCTAACTAAAAAGCTTATAAGATTACTAGCTTTTGCCCGCGATTTCGTACACTCATATCCCGTTTTTTCCCGTATAGTCTATAGCATTCTTCATGAATGTGGCTATCACATTAATCCAAACCCGACTGGTAGTTGCAGAGTTTAGCGCGTTCAAACAAGCAAACTCTTCAGCTTTGTTATAATAGTATAGATCAGGGGTGGCCAACTTGATTCGACCCATGATCTACTTTATACTGACGAGACCCTGTGCGATCTACCAAATACACATTTATTTTTCAATTAAAATTTTAAATGAAACAGTATAGTTCAGATTTTTTTTGTATTTTTAATGTTATTAACCTAACCTCTTTATATCGTTGCGCAGTCTGTTATACTAATTTATATTTTTTGCTTTGCCGCGATCGACTGGACTTATAGCCGCGATCGACCGGTTGTCCATCCCTGGTATAGATAGATTTGTTCCGCAGTTAGGTCAGGTGATACCAATCAAAACACAATTATTTTTCTCTGCAATAAAGTTTTATGTTTGTTGTTTAACTCTAGTTACAAAATAAAACATTCAATTATAATGAAATATAGAAGAAATTACTTTTAATGCGATTATTTACAATTTCAGTTCATAACCTAGAATATACTTTAACAGTTTTTACGATGCCATGATTGACTAGACACAGATCAAAATTGCAGTGTAGACACTTGGACGGAGCTAGAAGCGCATTAGTTAAAATAGAGATAGCATATTTTCTTTACGAGATTATAAACCTAATTAAATGTTTATTATATAAGCTCAACTTGGCCGAAAGGATATCCTCGATGGGTCGCAAGCACGACTGGAGCCCTACTATGAAGTCTTAAAACGATCATGATGCCGCTCTAAGAGGGACGGAGCCATTCATAGCAAATAGCACTGTCCCGTTTACATAATCGGAATTGGATGGCATTAGCACGTCATAGTCAGGCTGCTGCTTCCCGAGCTAATTGTTACGAGACTTTACCCTAAAGATTTCTGTTTTGATTCTTCTTCGACCAATTCTGCAGGTACTCGAACATAACAGGCAAAATGTGGGCATACTATCACCCCTACCTTATCATTGGAGAATACTGTGTAGATTATTTTATATAAAAGTCACGTTATGGCAGGACATTGCTGACTGATTTTAAGAAGTAAACGAACCATATCAGGTAAGTATGTGAACAATTGTAACCAATCAGTCCGGGGTACAAATGGTTCCACGACAGGGTGTCCAGTGCCAGTGGGGGACAACGGTATCTTGTAAGTATTGATAATGGTATATGTTCGTAGGAGATGAACGACGGACACCGGCCGTCACTGCTGTGCATCGAGGACCCACTCACGCCCGGCAACGACATCGGACGCTCCAGCTACGGAGCGATACAAGTCAAGCAAGTAAGTACTTCAAAACACTTCGTTTCTCTCCATTTTAAAGTAAATTATTAGCAGCGAATCAATTTTGGACCTGTATTAGGGCGTTAAATAATGCCTTAGTAACGTTCTTCTATTTATTTAAAAAATAAAGAAGTACCGTCGGCAAACGACACCATCATTAATTGCAATAGATGGGGTAAGTCATTGTTAAAAACTAAATATAAGAAAGGGTCTAGAATTGAACCCTGGGGTACCCCAATTTTCACGTTTAATCCAGACGATATGACACCGTTTAATCGAATTAATTGCTGTCAATCATCTAAAATAAGATTTGACTAAGGTTAACGCTGTTTTGCCCAGCCCGTAATCCTCAAATTTCAGGAGTAATGTTTCGTGATTCACGCAATCAAACGCCTTAGACTGGTAGCACTGCAAAGGTACAAGATGCCATAGGCAGGTTGTACACCGTCTTTAGGTGAAACTAAATTCTTTATCGTGCAATATGTTTAGTATTCGTGTTAAAACGATTGAGCATTTGATTATGCATTACCTCAGCAAAAAAAATGTCAGCTCGACCTCTTTTCAACCGACTTCCAAAAGAAGGAGGTTATCAATTCGACTGTATGTTTTTTTTTTGATGTTTGTTATGCGATCATTCCGTCAATTATGAATCAATTATGATGATTCTTTTTTTATTCGAAAGCCAATACTCCTGACGTGGTCCCATTGGCACCAAGTCAGAATCTGATGATGGGATCCTAGGGAAATCGAGGGCAACCCTCAAGTTTTAAAGGCACATACAATGTTTTTTTATATACTTTCTAACGCAATTCAGATAATTGTGCCTGGTAAACAACATCTCATCTTGCTGAGCTGATGATGGAAGGTATAAGTTAGGGTCTGATGCTGGGATCCCAGGACATATGTTTGATCAGCGATATTTTCTCCAATTGTCAACCGATTTGGATTATTATTTTTTTGTTTGGAAGAGTTTTTTTCCAAACTGGCTCCATTTCAATTTGATGAAGATCTGATGAAGGATTTTGGAGGTAGGCAACGGAACTCTTCAACATATGATAGCAAATCTCCCGGGTTTGCTGAAACCCCATGTCTGTTTATTGAATACACCAGTTCCATACATAACATCATGTCGGTTCGCTGTGAAGGGGTACGCAGATGCAAACAAGTCAACCTGAATTAACATGTTTTTGGGGTTATCTATCCGGGCATAACTCTTGTTTATTAACCGATCTTGATGATTCTTTTTGCATTGGGTTTAGTTATGGCTATATTGCATTTGCACTGTACTGTTAACTTCAAAGATAAACCAGTGACCTCCTCACCTTAAAATCAGTAAAAAGTAGTACCAAAGCAAAGTAGATATTTAACTATGAGCTAGTGTGCACTTGGACTGCAAAGGCACACAAAGAAACTCCTTAACGGCAAATAGTACAACCACTCATAATGGTAATAATGTCACTTAGTTGTGGGGTATCACTACTAAAAAGTGAAAAATAAAAAACTTAAAAAAAAACTGACTTCCAAATTAAAACACTACAAAATATAAAATAACTTTAATTTCGGAAGTCGGTGTCAAAAAACGAAAAAACAACGAAAAATACCGACTGCCGAAATTAAAGTCATACTTTGTAGGGTTTTTATTTGGAAGTCGGTTTTATTTTTGTAAAAAAGTTTTTTCGTAATGTTGCCTATCACGTCCGGAAGAGTTATTTTAAATTTTATTTTTGTTGTGCAGGCGTTTGACTACGGCTACATAATCCTGCAGCAGGCAGTGGGCGCGCACAACGCCCTGCTGGCGCGCCACAGCGTGCTGGGCCGCATCGTGCGTGTCACGGACCACGTGCTGCAGTACCGGCGCTGGGTGCGCGACACCTTCGATATGTACTTCTTCCCGCACCGCCGCGCCGCGCCGCTCTCCTCGCGCGAACCCTCGCCCTCACCTTCGCCCGAGCCCTCCGACAGCGAGCCGGTCAGTACTAAACACATACATAGACACACAGCATGCCGGCGAGCCGGTCAGTAGATAGACAGACACGTACACACAGCGCACGTGCACGCGCATGTGCACGTACAGACATAACACACAGCGTGCCGGGCCACATCGCGCGTGTCGGCGAGCTATCAATACCAGACATACACACGTACAGACATGACACACAGCGTGCCGGGCCACATCGCGCGCGTCGGCGAGCTGTCAGTACCAGACATACACACGTACAGACATGACACACAGCGTGCCGGGCCACATCGCGCGTGTCGGCGAGCTGTCAGTACCAGACATACACACATACAGACATGACACACAGCGTGCCGGGCCACATCGCGCGTGTCGGCGAGCTGTCAGTACCAGACATACACACGTACAGACATGACACACAGCGTGCCGGGCCACATCGCGCGTGTCGGCGAGCTGTCAGTACCAGACATACACACGTACAGACATGACACACAGCGTGCCGGGCCACATCGCGCGTGTCGGCGAGCTGTCAGTACCAGACATACACACGTACAGATATGACACACAGCGTGCCGGGCCACATCGCGCGTGTCGGCGAGCTGTCAGTACCAGACATACACACGTACAGACATGACACACAGCGTGCCGGGCCACATCGCGCGTGTCGGCGAGCTGTCAGTACCAGACATACACACGTACAGGCATGACACACAGCGTGCCGGGCCACATCGCGCGTGTCGGCGAGCTGTCAGTACCAGACATACACACGTACAGACATGACACACAGCGTGTCGGACCACATCGCGCGCGTCGGCGAGCTGTCAGTATCAAAAATACACACACGTAAAGACATGACACACTGCGTGCCGAATATTGACAGTGTTGTGTATAATTTTTTTGGTTGGAGTAAGTTTTTAGATGTAGTTCTTAAAGTCAAAGTCAAAGTTGCAAATTGTTTACTAAACCATAAAACGATAGTTATGAATATGTTTTGTCTTCAGGAGTGGTCAGACAGCGGGTCTCGAGCTGCTGGCTCCCCGCCCATTGTCGGTGCGGGTGCCATCGTCAGCGTCGTGCCCATCGCGCAGCCCGGGCCGGTGGTGGCGGTGCCCGCGGGCGCGGCGGGCAGCCCCGGGGCGGCGAGCGGCCCCGGGGCGGCGAGCGGCCCCGGGGCGGCGAGCGGCCCGGGGCCGGCGCCCGGGGGGCGCACGTCGCCGCCCCCGCTGTCGGCGCTGCAGTGCTCGTCGCCCACGCCGCGCCGCGTGTCGGCGCACCAGTCGCTCATCATCCACCACATCACCAGCAACTCCGACTTCAACAACATCCCGTCGGGCGTGATCCAGCGCTACACGTCGCACACGTCGCACGCGGCGCACGCGCCACACGCGCCACACGCGCACGGTGACGGCAAGCGTGCGCCGCGCTCGTTCAGCAGCAAGCAGCGGCGCCTGGGCTCCCCGCCGGGCGCGCCTCGCTACCGCGCGCCGTGCGAGCGCCACAAGAAGCGCCGCGGCGCGCCGCACGCGCAGCAGCCGCAGCAGCCGCACGCGCAGCACGCCGTGCACGCGCCGCAGCGATGATACGCGCCGCAGCCGCCGCACTACTCGCGCTCCCGAGACTACAACTACTAGGACCTGTCGGATCCCCATCTATACCATACGTTATTCTGGAAAATCAAAAAGATCCTCTATGTTTTATTGGAAAATCAATTATGTACCCACTGAGTCAAGTACAATATATTATATCTCAAGCTGAATAGCATTTTACAAATTACAAACTCCGTCAGTACATACTCGTGACTCTCCAATAAATCGCAGACCATCACTAGACCATTCAATCAACTTAATTTATCAATTACATTATTTTGATTGACATTTTTCCATGATGTATCTGACAGTTCCTAAGTAACAAACCGTCCGCCTTACGGCACCTAACTGATCTGTTGTGTCTTATGACGTCACAAGTCATGATCATGACGGCCCCGGAGAGCGCGGTGTGTGTGCCGCAGCTAGTGTAGAACTAAGTGCGTGTGAACAGTGCGGTCCAGTGGACTGGTAGGTTAAGTACGCTTGGAGCAGCTCGTGTGAACGGACTCTACTCGGATTGACGGAATGCAGACAACTGCAAGATATAAGTGGAAATGTGAGCGGAATAAAATTAAAATATAGTCAGGGAAATTAATAGTTTGGCAAACCAACTACCAACTTAGATAAGGAGCGTGCAGCACAGAAGTATCTTTATACGGAATAATTTCGGCGACAGCCTGCGTCAATGCGACTAAATGTTCATCAAGACATATGTACAATCTCATTGACACAGGCTGCGCCGTGCACGTTCCTTGTCAACTTGAGTGTGTCTGTTTGCTTTACAATACTTCTCCCTGACTGTCGACACTGTACGGCGTGATAGTAAGCGACTCACCCTTGTAATTTTACGGTAATGTTAACTTATTTATTGTTCCGTCACTTGCTATGCGGCTGTACATCGCGTTGTAATGCAATAACCACTACACACTAGCTGTAGTAGGAAACGCTTCGATATTACTAACTAAACACCCTAAGGCTAGGCAGTTACGGGTGCTTTTTGTCTGCGTGATAATACATTTCTCTATCGCAATTTCGAAGAGCACGAGAGATATACTATCACCTAGACTTGGTATACAATGTTCGTCAATGCCAATTGGGTGCTTCAAATTTACTAGTTTTTTCAATGAGAGGTATAAACACGCAAGAGTCTGTAGTTAACAACTTATAAACAACTTTCTAGTGTTGAATATACTCGATGGCGTTTCCTACTTGGCGTTTGTGTTATAAAATAAGTGTGTCTTATCTTGCATCACCATGTTGACATGAAGCAGCTTTACAGTTGAGCTTGCTAACAGTTTTTCTTTCTTGGCTGCAGTACATTTGATTCATAGATTTGCGCTAAAAATATGACCTGACTATGAAGTTATTGCTTGGGATTGCAACCTAGTCTCGGATACTTAACCCCCCAAATGTCGCGTGAACACCCGTGTGTACAAACAGGCCATATTTTTTGACGTAACCATTGTCACCACCTTATTTTACTACGGCGAACGTTCCCGATTGACTGATTTTCGTCCTTAGATCGTTGGAAATAAGGTTAAAAAGTGGTTGTTAGGGAACTTTTGCCAGTATGCATGGTGCATTCCTAAACAAAGTCTTATGAACGTCGTGTTAATGATAAATGCTTTACCAAATATTATTTACCTGGTCAAGGAGCTATGAAAGCGATTCGACGTAGTAGACTCGTAGATGCTAGACTTTTAATGACAGGCCGGTTCATTGTCACACAAAGGGGGCAACCTCGCATCCGGGCTACAGAACAGCTATAAAGTACACTACTCGGCAGTAAACAAGGCACATTTTTAAAAGTTCAGATTTGTCGGGTGTTGATTATGCCAGGCCACGTTTCCACCAGCAAGCAACTCGCATGCGAGTTAATAACATTGCGAGCACGATCGAGTGCTAGATCACACCTTATCTCGGTAGCCCGCAATGTAATGCGACTTGACTAGTGGAAACAAGGCCGTAGTCACCTGTGTGACAGTCTAAACTTGAATGTGCCTAGAAAAAGCATAGCTACTCACGCAATACTACTGACAATCCCTGATTTGTCTGTTTTCTGTTTAACAAGCTCTGCTAACACGTAAATGCTTAAAAACAGCGACAAAGATAAAAACCTTTGAGTAGCGATAAATATATAGAGATGTAGCGAGTCGGGTAGTCAACCTTCTTACAAATCCACCTTATGAGGCAAATCTTATGAACAATGTCTCTGTATAGTATTAGAAGTATGTAACTAAGACGTCTACAACTTTCTAGTTGAGTAGCAAACTTCACGACGTTCCGCGCTTCAGCCTGTGAGAGTACAAATATTAATATATTTGATTAGTTATAATGTTACTAGTACATAACATTGCAAGCCGTGAAAACAGACTACAATTGGAATGACAATTGCTTGTCGTTACCTGGTACAACTTTACTGAACTTGTACTAGTACTATTATACAATTTCATGATCAAAGGAATTGACATGAATAAATTCCAGTTATCGTTCTCTTATTATAATAAAACGCGAAAGGCTCAGAGACAAAACTGACGCAAAAAAAAAAACAAATCAATTATGTACTTATGTGTATTTATCAAATCATTGTGATGAGATGTAGGAATATTTTTCCGAAAAGTAGGAATATTTTTTTACCTATAGACAATGTCGGTTTCACTTGTCGGCGAGAAAAAGACCAAAAAAAAAACAAAAGCAATAAAAAATCTCCTAAAATGACCCGTACAATTTCGACTCAGTAAATTATGTCTACTGTGAATCAAATACAAAAAGAATACAAAAACTAAAATGTTTGTCGGGCTATTCTACATTGACGGATGTACATAATGTATAGTGTACATACACAACATGGGCGTTAAATGAACTTGTACAGTTGCCTTATAACCAGAGGTCGGAATTAGGTAGAGTTATTTATGTACTTACACTGATTTCATACAGCGAAAGAATAAAGTGGAAATGTCTCAAATCCCGAGATCATTTTAAAGAGCAGAAAAATCCCGAGATTGAGTAAATAAAAAAGTTATTTACTTTTACACAATTTACATTTGTAGTTCGCATAACATAGTTTGTGTGAACAAAAGAGAAATTATTATTATTTATTTGCAATATTGTTGGCCACACGGGATTGTCTATTAGAAATCCCAGGAAGATCCATATTAATATCAACATTTCTATGCAAGTACATAAATAACTACCTAATTCCGACCTCTGCTTATAACATCGTAGCGGTTGTAACTTCTCTCAGACGTATTTATTTGTACATTTTTGCCTCTAATAAAGCTGATTTTAACATTATTTCATTGCTTGGAAGCACTTAAATCAAGTATTTAATTACTTATACAATATTCAATGGAAACGCCATTTTACTAAGCGTGCATCAAAACATACACATTGCTTTCTTCATGCAAATCTACTAACACAAGTCAAGGAGTATGCAACTAATGGAACGCCAACATGCGAACGCCAGCACACGCTAGATAAAGAAACGCCCATAACGTATATCGCCGCGACAGTTACAAGCCGGAACTACGTCGTAGTCTGTCCATTAGTTTGGTACGCTGTGGCGCCGTCGCCATGGCAACGCGTAGTACTCACACGCTTGTATGCACGTTGAGGTGGGTCGCGCACGATGCTCGTGACGTCACGCTAGTATGCGACTGCTTTAGCTGGAGTGTGTTGACGGCTGGCGCCTGACAGCGGGATAAGAGTCGCTCTCGTGTTCCACTTAATGGAATTCGACTGTCATTTTTGTTTTGCTTAAGTATAAATTGCATTCTCATACATCACACAAAATAAGCTTCAATATTTTCTTTGAGGTAGTATACAATATGATTACAATTGCGCCTTGATGTAAGTGATGTCCTTAAATAATTATTCAACGTCGAAAATAGCGCTGTTCTTGGTGTTAATCGATAAAATTATGATGAACTTGTATAAACTGTTTGAAACTACATACTGCCATATCGAGTAAATAAGTTGTGGTTGTCCTATAATGTGTTACTAAATTATAAATTAAATTAATATTTAAATTATTGATACTGTTAACGCCGCCGTCATAGATGTAGCTTGCGAACGCGCGCGTCATAGAGATGTACATTATATCAACTATCGTATCCAAACGTAACATTCAATCTAGCAGAGTTTATATTCTAAATAATTATATGACAAAATAAACTTAACAGAGAATATCGCTACTATTAGAATTAAGTACTAGTCCGTGTTTGCGCATCGCGCAGCTGGAACTGTTTGTAGGGACTTATGAAAACGTGAGAGATTTTATATTAACTTATTTAGCGGCAGCTCGATGTTTTGATTTGTTAGTCGAACTACTAGAATCATGTGAATTAACTATTAGATTGATAGCACCGCGTGATACAAACCTTTGTGAGTGGATGTAAGTAGGATACAGCGATGGACCGCAACATACAGCCTTATATTAACATAGTTTGTTTACACAGTACTTATGATTTTCCGGCGTGTGCGTCACTTCCATGAGTGTATAATCTGTGATGATCAGGGACTTGTAGACCAACGTAGCTAAGTAGGACATACATTTAGTTTCTGTGATTGAATAGTATAATAATGAATTATTTCGCAGTAACGAGCTCGAGTTATAAGAGGTAGTCTCGATATGTACAATGGTGTGCGAAATAGTTCATAGTTAGTATTATTTGTGTCGGACGCTCGCGTTACACAATGTCCTCATTATAATAATGAACTCGGTGAACTAATCATAAGTTGACAACCATTGAACTAAGTCTCGTGTACACTGATGAGTTCCATATAATTAATTGCACTTTCGTCAGTGTACACAACACTTTATATAGGTTATAATGACAAAACAGCAATAATTTTATGATAGTCGTAGTTTACAGCAATAGTTCTCCATTCGTCGTCCTCTCCTAGGCTTAGCTTTGATAACCCACTATCTCATGTTTAGACAATTTTGTTGTTTTGTATCTAACGATAGGGTCTTTTACTAGATAGTAAAATTATAATTCTATTAAAGTCCGTTCGTCAGATTTTCAAAAAATATTGGATAAGTACGTATTTTTTTGCGATTTCAAATCGAAAACAAATTTATTTATAAATTAAAAAAAAAACCGGCCAAGGGCGAGTCGGACTCGCGCACGAAGGGTTCCGTACAATTATTATAAAAACGGCAAAAAAATTACGTTCGTTGTATGGGAGCCCCCTTAAATATTTAATTTATTCTGTTTTTTAGTATTTGTTGTCTATAACTGAATTGAATCTGGGAAAATTTCAACTGTCTAAATATCACGGTTCATGAGATACAGCCTGGTGACAGACAGACAGCGAAGTCTTAGTAATAGGGTCCTGTTTTACCCTTTGAGTACGGAACTCTAAAAAGCTTACAGCTTACAAAACCAAAACGCGTATATGCTAACAATAAAATTATAAAGATATAGCGCATCAATGTTCAGGAGCGGGCGCTGGCGACTTCACGTCCTAGTAAAAATTGTTCTATCGTAGTGACGTCATTTATTTCTAGTTTCCGAGAAAAAATATATCCAATAGTTTTTGGAAACCTATCCAACAGACTAGTAAGATGTTTTCAGTAGAATACCCTGTTTCGTAGCGTTATCTTAACTTCGTTACCGGTGTCGTGCGGCGCGCGGTCGATGTCGTATTGTAGCTAATTTTACACGATGTTCCTATTCTGTAGTTGATTGTTATTCTCCTCTGTTAAGTTTGTTGCGACTTAGTTATTTTAACGTTTATCTCCGTCATACTTGACTAGCTACAATCCAGTTTTCTTTAGGCATAATTTACGTTTTTTTCTCTTACGATATAATCTGTCTAGAAAGATATTTTCATAGTAGCATTCGCAGAACTTAGCTCTTAAGTCTTCTGTCTGACCTGCAATAGTTATTGACAGACATCGTCCTCCCACAGAGTATGTATTATTGAGTAGTATAATTGAGTGCTTTACCTAGCAATAATTTATTAACTTAAGCTTAGTATTATATTAACGGTGAGTGTGACGCGTGAGCGCGAAGTTAAGCGATACGTCACTGTCGCGCCGCCTTTTATAATAATTGCAAAATATGCACATTGGGAACGTTTCTAGTGATGGATTTTGTTATAATTCTTCCTGGATAATTAATTGTAAGTAGGTCGGGCGTGGGAAGCGTTCGGACACTTGATGTTCACGTCAGGGGCTGACAAAAAATCATTTCTTCAACTTAGCTCGATTGAACGGAATGTAGGACAAGTTCAACAAACTGGCGAAATGACGGCGCTGTTTCCATACAAATGCGCACGTGGAGGGAATTCTAAAAATAAACGGAAGGTACGCACGACGTGATTAATGATCTCCCCCTCCCCCTCCCCCTCACCCTCCCCCTCGCGGCTCCGCGTGACGGAGGGAAACGTATTACTCGCAAATTGTTCACCGCTCGGTGTCGCGAATAGATTAGGAAATGTAAAGCAATGTGTGGCTCACAAGTACACTTGCCTTCACCTGACAGCCTGACTGAAGTGAGCATGAAGTTAACTGTCATTTCATCTTGTTTGTATGGATTGACAGCTCACTTCATGTTCACTACAGCTAAGCAGTAAGCTTACACGGCGAGACGATTACAGAATTTCACTGCTCTTGGTATAGTGACGCGAGCGGGTGCACGAGAAGAATTGACAATTTAGGCAGAAAGAAAAATAGTTTATTTCAAGACGCATACCATAAACACAAAATTAATAAGGTATAATTTGAATTAAAGATATTTGGTTTCGAACAATTGATGGTAACAGGATTCCATCACTAAACTTAGTCAAAATTCTAGTGAAATGTAACAAGTACATGTTCTTGAAATATGTTTTCTTACGTAAAATAGTTTGAAAGCGCGATAGTGTAAAGTCGGTAAGCAGGCTGCAGTATCGCAGCACGACGCGTGTCCTAGTTAACATGTGCAATGTGCATACTTTGCAAGTTTGTTGTTCTTGCGAGTTATTGACTTAGCTTCGTTAGGTGCTCTTTATATTATGCAGTATGCATTGCATTTACTGAGGAAAGCACGTTTTACTAAGCCAACCTGAAATTTGAACCATCTGAAGGACAATTCACATACCTACTAAACTAATGAGGAGTTTTTCAATTAGAGATTCTGCTCACTAGGTTCCAGTTGAGAGAATGGTGCGTGAATATAAGCCAATCCATCATCAACTCAAGTATCAACTTAGCGTTGTGTATTTGTGACCAATGGATTTTGACCCTAAAAGAAATATGAGTTGCAATAGAATTTGAACTTTTATGGGTATAACATAGAGTTTGTTTTTTCTTCGAATTCCGAATTCAAATATAAGTTGAAATGAAATCACTACTGCATAGTGTAAAGAGCGCTTTCTCCCTAACCTTCACAAATAATAATGTTGCTGTTAAAATGTTATGTTGTAAGACAACCTCGCAAAGGTTTCGGACTAGACTATTTCGCCACACGCCTGAGCGGCCGGCCCGCCACGACCGAATGTCTGCTCACTATATGTCTTGTGTATACCAGGCTGCTCGGGCGCTCAGGCGGATGTGTTCTCTGGATTGTGTTGCAGTGCCTTTATGTCGGTACCTCTGTGGTGCCACGGAATACTAGGTGTCTTGTTACACCGTGCGTGGTGTGTGAGTGTCTGCCAGTCTTGTAACGGCAAAGTGTTGTAGACCACGGAGTAATAAACAAATGGAACGATACGCCAAAATGGTTTAACTTTTTCCGAGTACCCTGTGAGGTGAGCGTGAGTTAGTTTGTGTTCTTGAGACTCCATTTGCATGTTACTCCGTGTGCTCAATATTCTTCACTCAAAGCATGTTTCAACTTGATACAATTAGATGTAATCTCTTATGCAATTAGTTAATTAGACGAACGAGTTCGGCCGCCATCTTGTATAATGTACCTTATTACGATAATGCCAGTGTTTTGCTAAAAATATAAATAAAATAAAAGTAAAAATTAAAAAAATGATATTTCATAACGAGTGCAACTAAAATAATGTACGAAAGTAGTTGTAAGTGATCGTCGGAGTGAGTCGCTCACATTGATTAGTCATTTAAATTGTAAGTCGGGTGCTGCGGCCCGGGGCAGACGACACGCCGTGTGAGTCGCTTACCCGGACGTGACAAATGTATGATATGTGACGAATATGTTGGTCACAATACTAGCAACGCGTTGTCGAGTGATAGCGTCACGGGCCGCCCCCTCGTGTGGCTCCAAGCATGCATTTATGAAATAGTTTGTCTCCAGTGTGAGTCACTCGCCGCGGCGCCGTAGCTTAGCGTTTTTGTATATCTGTGTTTGTAAGGTAGCTAGCATAATGTTAGCCCGTAACGTTGTACATAGCGCCCCGCGGCCGACACACATGTACATACACACCTGTATATACCATGTAAATACACTCGAGATACCTATATATTATATATTAATATAAATTTGATTTAAAGAACGTTTTAAAAATAAATTGATAAAAAACACAAAAAAAATAAATAAAGACATACAGTGAGTATGAAGTGGAAAAAGCGATTTTGTCTTTCATTTTATGTAAATAACCCCCTCACTACGACTTCCAAAGTCCGAGATACCTACCTATCTACTGCGAGTGAAAATAGAATTTTCATTAAAGATTCAAACTGCACTAAAGTACGAACCAAAGTTGCTGAATGTTTCAGTGCTTACGGACTACAGATTTTATTGTGGAAGTAAGCTTTCTTGCATTCGTCTAGGAATTTTGTATGAGTCCAACAGGGGCCGAGCCTTCTTTAAAAAGAATGAAGATGAAGCGCCTTCAGCCAGCGGTGACGCAGCTTAGTGTTATGATGAGTATAGAAACGCCTTAGTGCGAGTTTTTTAACGTTCTCGATAGCGTTAGCGTAAACGTCAATTGGTATTGAAACTGAATAAGCGTCGTCTGGTGACACGGAGAACTGTTTTTTTTCCATACAATTTGACATACTTAAGCGAATGTTTACGTTAACGCGATCGAAGTGCGTTAAAAAACTCAATAGGTAAGCATAGTAATTAAATACCTAATATTTTAACGACTGATTAGTAATTGTAATAGTCTAAGAGCTGGTCGCCACCTCGAGTGAGATCCTATTCACAAGGCCGAAATTTGGGCATAGCTTATTTAGTAGATGCAAATCTGCCAGGATTTGGGAGGATGCAAAACTACCTCCTTGATTTATATGAAATATTATTAGAAAAATACTAACACTACTCTAACCCACATATTTTGTTCGTGAGAAAATAAGGTAGGTTTGGCAGCTCTAGGAGGCATCCAGGAAGCTAATGCCGCCCAACCCAAGCGTATTCTTCTGGTCGCCTCCTCAAAGTTGTGCCGCCCCAGTTGCATAAATTGGCCTAGATATATGTATTCTTGCACAACCTCGAGGGTAGCGCCATTTACGATTACAAGTCTCAGGGTGACATGACTGGTTTTGTCCAGATTCATCCCGAGACCCATCCGCCTTGAAGAATAGCTCAGGCTTTTCAGCATCCCTTCCAGCTCCTGCAGAGTTTGTAATTGTATGGAAGAATCTTATTTTTTAGATTTATAAACTTGAAACTTGGTAGAAATACTGAGCTAAATTAATAAAAAATAATAACATAATTAGTTTTTCAAGACTAACCCCCAGTGGGATTCCCCACTAGGTGGTGATAAAGTGAGCATTAAAATGATTTTGATAAAAAGTAAGAACAACGTACACTATTTGGATTATTCGAAAATTAACTCCTAATGGGTGATGAAGTTTTTAAGAGATGACATTATTGCTTGCTTCAATTTTCTTGGAAATTGGTATTAACATTCTTAAAATGGTATAATTGAAGCGGATCAGACGATTTTTTCATAATCAACCCCAAAGGGGTGTAGGGCACAACAGTTGTGCTAATCCTGAGACTACAGGATCAGCAGCAAAAATGGCTGACTAATGGCTGTAAATTGTTAATAATTTTTATATTAATTAAAAAAAACTATCCGTTAAAGTATGCCTATCGCTTAACGGAGCGTTGAAGTTTCTGGAGTCTACCTAGTTACTAAATTCGCGCGAACAACGTCGCGGGCGAAGTGCTATAATTGTGTAATTGCCTGGCAATGTTCAAAATGTCCATGTGGAAATAGATCATTCAAAGGTATCACTTTTTATTGGGTGTATTTCACGTCTTGTAGTCACAAGTCAGGGGACTTCCTTACTGAGGTAGTTAGTAGTTAGCTACTAGTTCTAGCAGGTGCACAGGGAAGTCCATGGCTGTTGCAAGTACTAAATATAAATAATACCTACATGTCTATCGTCGGTTTTGTTCAATTCAATGTATTTACCTACTTTCGTTAGTAGATTTCGTAGAGCCAAAGTAGTTCCACATATACCTATCCTTTTTTAACCGACTTCAAGAAAAGGAGGAGGTTCTCAATTCGGTTGTATTTTTTATGTTTGTTACCTCATAACTCCGTCATTTATGAACCGATTTGAAAAAATCTTTTTTCATATGAAAGGATATACGTTTCGATTGGTCCATAGAGATTTTATCAAAATCGGTTTAGAGGTTTGGTTCTTAAATCAAAATAGCTGGAGGAAATAGAAAATATATCATCCAAGTAAATTAAATTGTGTGTTTTGCTTTCCTGCGACTTTTCAGTGGTGTTTTTAGGTGAGGGATACCACTAAAAAGTGTATTAATAAAAAACTTTTCAAAAAATTACAACCGACTTCCAAATAAAAAAACACTATAAAGTATGAATTAACTTTAATTTCGGAAGTCGGTGTTACAATACGAAGAAACAACCAAAAACACCGAAATCCGAAATTAAAGTTATTTTATAGGTACCTACTTTGTAGTGTTTTTTTTTATTTCTCACTGACCCATTTCATAGGTTTTTCCTGACATAGTACTTAATTGTAACTTGAGGGAGCGAGCGATCGAAATAGTTAGCAGAACTTACCATAAGAAGACATAAATTATCATTTTAAGTTAAAAACAAATAGGCGTTTGTTTATTTGTTTAAAGCGGAGCAATGAGCCGAAAGATAACTGCTGTAGTCTGTTATTTTTTCTGATCGTGAATCCCGAGGGAAGCTGCGTTGAGCGCGGCTGTCATGTAACGTCGACACAATACAGACTATCCATCTACATGTTATGGCGTTAAGGCTGCTAGCAGATAGTGCCCCTCCGCGCAAAAGGTAGGGTTTTCGGAACACTTAGAGCCCGACTTGGATTGAAGGTTCAGGTTCTTAGATTATTGGTAAGTAGAAGCATTTAACTGCAAGTACCTTTGTCCTAGGGCGGATTATCTCGCTTTTAGTACCACGGAATACCTAGGTACCTACAGTTTTTTCTCCCATAACAGTCGACCGAACCAAAATTAATTTTTAAATACCTACCTACCAAAGTGAAATAATAATTAATTTTCATTCAACGTGCCTTCTGCTCGTTACCTACCTTCGCGTGGTTGTGGAACAAGTTAAGCTGAATGACAATGAACTCCTGAATTAATTGGAGCCGCGCGTGCCACCGACGGTTTGTTAAAAGTTGTAACAACCCGCGTGTGACTGACAGACTGACAGGGTACCTATATACCCGCCGCGTATGTGGGTACGTGCGGATAACTTGCGTGAAAGCCTCCGTCGATGGCTGCGCTGAAATGAACTGCTACTTTTTTCCTTTTCGACGTTGCTGGGCTGAAAAATCCTACGTTAGATTAATTGGAGTTCGTGTGTGTGTGTGTGTGTGTGTGTTCGTTGGCCTTCTTGCTCGCAAGCGTGCTCCATCGTCGCTTTTCATCATTCAGGGGAATTTGTGGTCAAAGGCGAGACTTTCAATAATCTAAAATAATACGATAAATGGGAAAGATTTATTTGTTTGTTTGTTACGATTTGGCTCGAAAACTGCTCAACCGATTAAAAAAATTCTTTCGCCATTTGAAAACCACATTAACTTAAAACATAAGCTATATATTATTATCCAAAAAAATAGAGATCTCTACGAAAATTGCAATAATGTAACCCAAAGTAGCAAAATTTTGCCTAATAAATTAATTATTTGGCGTGCGCTGAGAAAACTTTTGATGATACATAAAAATAATGTACTACAAAACTACATGATTACAGTACTCATTATCACCTACAAAAAACAGCGAGGGTTTAAGTATAACTATTATGGTTAAGTCACAATGACCGCTTTTCGTTCAAATTATTCAATAAAAACCAAAGCGGAATGGAAAAGTGGTGATTTTGATATCATGATATTAATCCTTATCCATTTAATTGGTTTGATAATCAAGGTTGAATGTAAAATTACAATTTAAGTTATTCAGATCTGACCTTGACCAATGGCTGAGTAATTAATCAAAATCGTTTTGCTTAATTTTCCAAAACTAAAAGTACGTATTAAAACCACGCGGACGAAGTCGCGGGCGAAGTGCTAGTCTACACTAATATTATAAAGAGGAAAAAATTGTTTTTTTGTGTGTGTTTGTAATAAATAAACTCAAAAACTACTGTGCCGATCAAAAATTCTTTCACCATTGGAAAGCTACATTATCAGCGAGTAACATAGGCTATAGTTTATCCCCGTATTCCCACGGGAACGGGAACTACGCGGGTGAAACAGCGTGACGTCCGCTATGATAAATAAAGAAGTGGACAAGATAAGGGAAGATGATTACTTCGTTGAGGTTCCAAAAAATCGTGTTATCATACGAAAGAGCGGTTTTCGTAGTTTCCTTAACAGTCTAACCAAAACACTAATGTGCTGGTACCTGAAGGCCATCTGTTGAAGAAGTGATGGCCGGTGTCGAACGAAACGAGATCTTGCGTGGACCTCGCGTATCAGTTAGCATAGCGTTAGGCGCCCCCGGCCCCAGCTAGATTGATTGGTGACCTCACAAAGGTGATTGAGCCAGATTGGATGCGACGGCCGATGACCTAGCGTTGTGCGCAACTTGGGTGAGACCAGCTGTGTCACTGGCTCGATGAAACCAGGTCAGAAGCTTTCGACCCCATCGACTCTCTGTTCTGGAGTGGTGGCCGCGTACCGGAAGATACAGCGTTAGAAGGCTTACAAGATGGACACTGCCGCCGGACCGGTTGCTGTGGCGTCACTTGGGGAACGGCGAATGATGGAAGGATGGCGAGATATTCTTCGAAACCGGACTCCGGTTTTTCCATACGGGCTGGAGGCCGAGCCTTTGTGGAGCCTACGACCTGCGTCTTTGAAAGCTTAGGAAAGAATGTCGTAAATTAGTTGATACTAACTGACAACGTATTGATTTAAAAAGAGCGTCAAAGTCTAGTAGTAAGATTTAACAAAAAGAGAAAAGTGTTAACAAAACTCGTGTGTTGAACTCACTCTTTTTTAACTATAGTCGTAAACGAATAGAAAACCAACACAAAATTGAATTTCTAATTCGTCTGAATCGGTTCAACAGCTTATCGCTACGTCGTAGTCAATCATCACGGAACACCGTCGTAGCGGCACGCGCGCTCGTAGCGGCGTAACACTCGTTTTGCTACGCCGTAGCCATTTGCGCGGCGCGGCGTAGCGTGGCGTGGCAGTGCAAAGCTCTCTTGGTTTTATTTCAGTGCATGCGTTTCGTTGCATATTCATGTTTCACATTCAATCTCCATTAAATATTTTGTGGAAGCTCTAAAAATATAAAGTGAGTATATTTAGCGCGTTGGAGTTTTGGTCGAAAATAGAAGGAAAGGGCGGCAGAATGCTTTTTGAAGATTTTTATGAATTTGTTGCAATCACCAATTAGTTTGCCATTTATGGTGATTATGAATCGGGATTAAGGTTAACCGATATTTGCCATTTACAGGGTGATAAATTATGATGATGATACATACTTATTTTTTTCTACAAAATCGGCCTAATACGTTTCTTCCTACTACAATACCTAGGCTGTTATCCACCATATGGGCCCGTTGCGGGTGAGTGGATGTTTGAAATTTTTGGTCCTAGAATCTGCTATTACAATGTTTTGGTCCATACAATGTTTTTTGGCACGTTGCAACTCATTAGTCGCGGCCGATTATGCTGACCATTGTTTTAGGCCGACTGCCCCGGAATGAGGGTAATGTTTGAATTTAGGAGGTCACCGTGTTACCCACACGACCGACTTTAACCTTTTAAACGCCAGAGCATAAACGCATCGGCGTGCCCCCGACGCCAAGCTATAAATTCGCCGTACTTTTTGTCACATATTTGTGACGTTTGGCGTACAGGGCACGCGCTTGCTTGTCATGTATACATAACAATGGCGTCCAAAAGGTTAAAGAGTATTGCGTTAAGGTACATTATGGGTTCTTGAATGAATGTGAATCTTTACTTGGGTTCTTTGCTTTTGTATCATAATTATTATTATAGTATATTTGTATTTATATATTTATTGTATTTATAATGAGTACACCTAAGACTACCTACAGCACTATCTATCCTTCTCTCTTTAAAATCCATCCAAAGGTTGTCTTTAAAATATCACTTTTAGCGATCAGGCCGTCCATTGTGTCACCCTATGTAATGTTTTCTTCATCTATATTTTCTGTAACTTATATATATAGTGTACATAATAAAGAGTATTCTATTCTATTCGACACAAACATAAACGAATCACAAATAACGTCAACTACGCGCTGACTACAAAACGGTTTACTCTCAAGTTTCGCCTGCAGCGCAATACGTCTCGATGCGATTTATTCGCACGTGTGCTAGAAATACTCACTACCCACTTATTATATAGCTGACGGCTCACCGGCGCTGCTTCTATTATTGTAAGTGAGAGGGATGAATATGTCGTAATATTTGTCTATACTAATATAGATTAAGTACTATTATTAGTTTTTAAGACATTTTTAATTTCTGTGGCCATAGTTTGTTTTTTTTGTTTGTTATTTTGCCTTATTCATAAAACTTTTTAACCATTTACTTAGTTGTTTAATTATTAGCAGATTTTAATTACTTACATTTGAGTAGCAGAAACACAAGCGTCGCGTCGATTGGTAGATCATGCCAGGTGGGGGCCAAGGTGTCATCTTACTAACATTTACAAATTTGAAAGTTGCAACAATCAGACAAAAACAGCTGAAGAGATTTGGATGAAATTTGGCACACATATAGTGCATATCCTCGAAAAATATACTAGGCTACTTCTATTCTGGGAATATGTTCCCTTGGGATAATTTTCAACACACACGCGGGCGGATTCGACCAATCTATGAGTATCTTAATTCAAATTTTAAAATCTGCTAAGCAGCGGTTAAACGCAGCAAACGGTTAGATTTTTTTATGAATATGCCTGATTTTGAACAGTTCCGGATGTGAAGTCATTTTAGCTAGCGTCTAGATCTCGTAACAGATGAAATAAATTGATCATAAAGTCACCCTTTTTTTTTTTTTTTTTTAAAGATGGGAAATCATCAAATGGCTTCTTCCGCTCTGGGTGGAGCGGAAGGGCATGTCAGACTCTTACTGACTAAAACCCATCTGTGTTCCTTCTAAAGCCCTTTGCTTTCCAGGGCCGCGGTGACTCTTTCGAACAAATTCCGCAACCCTGGATCATAAAGTCACCCAGCTATCCGAATTGTAGCCAGAGATGTAAGAACCTACAGGTTATATATATACAAACACTCACGCTTTTTCTCATGGCGACAGGCAGAAATGATCCTTATATTCAATTTATTTATTTATTGCACAAAACGTCTGTACCACATACACGTCTGAAGTTAAACACAAGTCTTCACTAAAAGTCTTCGTTTACGTCCATAGGCACATCTGGTGGCTGTAGAAATATTACGTTAAGTCAGTTTTAAATTCAACTTACAACATAACATTACACCCGTGTAATCCGAAGGGTCAGGATAACTTTAAACCAATAATAATAAACTACAAAATACGTACAAATTGCAGATAATAACTAAACGCGGTACTAAAGTGCTTGTCTCTTGGTCGCGGGTCAAAGGTTCAACAACCTCGTATCAGTATCGTCTCTCGCAGCGCAGCCATCGAGTCGATCTCTCTCGCGTACGGATCGTATCGAATGAGTCGCATTACTCGCGATCAGATCTGGGTGAAAGGTTTTAGACTAAGTGGATAGACACCACTTAGTCTAGAACCTTTCACCCAGATCAGAGATCGGTAACCAAGTTGTTGTTAATTCTATTTTTGTTTTTTTTTTGCAAAACGTTCGTAATTGTAGCGTTCGTTTAAAAAAAGTTAGCGTTAGTTAGCGAGATTGATGTCAATTCCAGCTTTATAAAACACTGCTAATCCTCTATACCTACCTACTTATAGAATAATTTGTCCTGACTGACTATCAACGCACAGCTATTTCTTTTGGATTTATTTAATAACGTAAGCATTCGCCAAGAATACATTTTTCGTATATTTCATCTTTATATACTGCGGGGGTCATAAACGTTATAAATGAGATAGTTCTATAATTGTACCACACCTTTCACACATTCTAGGAATTATCGACACCTTAATTAAGACTTTACGGATATCACAAATTTTCCATCCATTTGTCTTGTGCGACCTGCTTATTTGTGCCACCCACCGGCACCGGTTGTAAACCCGTCACGCCGCGTTGAATGATTTATACAAGTCCATTGTTAGTCGTGGAAAAACATTAGATCCGAAACCCATTAGTGTATGGATGACCTCGTCATTTTCACACTGCGACTATAACTGTGAGATTAATTAATCCGATAACAGGTTATAACTAAACAGTTTGACGAACAAAACTGAACCCTGGACTACGTATCAACCCTATAGTTTAACGTCCCGTAACTCGGTAACCCGAACCAGGGATTGTGAACAAATCGCGTGGGAAATAATGACTCAACTTATCTGAGATGAGTCAAACGCTAACCTCTCACAATACGCACACTAAACGAACATCGAAGAAAAAGTGAACGAGATACAAGCGACACTCAACGCGACCACACTACGACAATTCATCCATGTCTGTCAATGAACCTTATTTGGAAGGCTTAGGGTGGAAAATCGATTGGTTTTGAGTTTTCAGCGAGTGTCGACTTCGGAGGGTAGTTGAATACGCATGCGCGGTACGTCGTAAACAGTGGCGTGTCGTCAGTCGCACGGGGGATGCACGGCAGCCGCCGGCGCGCAGCTCGACCGTCCAGCGCGCCTTTATAAACAGTGACGCGTCGCGAGTGTTGTGGTGAAAAGTGTCAGCCTTACCCACCAATCGTTTGTGCACCAATAAGGACAAGCTTGGAAGTGATTCGTACGGTGAGTACACTTTTTTAATATATATGTTTTAATATAAACGCTTGACACCGCCGCGTCGGTGGGTGACCCGGTTTTCGAAATAAAAATAAATTTCCGTTTTTTTCGTGTCACCACGTGCGAGGGTTGCGTTGAGGCTGGTCCCTCTTCCAGCGCTGTGCCGACTCAAGCGCCTGTCTCCGTCCATGGGGTATAAGAATGTGTTTTACGTAACAAAAGGCTTCATATCCATGGTGTTGTCATGCGTACGGCGGCACCACGGCTACAGTTTATTTTCGCTACTTGAACAAAGGTTCTAATAAAGCCCAATTTAATTTTGTTAATGTTCATTGATCTGTGCGTGCTATCCTAGTGTTTCGTGTGTATTGCTGGATAACTATATTTACAACAACCGTCAATATTTTACATAACATTACCAGCGGCAGCCCCGCGGTTTCACCCGCGTAACTCTCTATCGCGTGGGAATATCGGGATAAAAAGTAGCCTATGTGTTAACCCAGGGTGTCAGATTCCTGCATACCAAATTTTATCAAAATTGGTCCAGCCAAACGGCTGAAGCGCTTGAAGAAGTAACAAACATACACACACACACTCACAAACTTTCGCCTTTATAATATTAGGGTGATAGTAGGATATATAATAAATAAGTAAGAATTATAATAAATTGGTATTTGTACAAGACAATCAAACACTCGCAGCACCTTTGTGCTCTCCTATCAGTTCTATTTCTTATTTCCTCTACTATGTCCTAGGAGATTATTTCGTCTACGTACCCGTGTCATCAAACAACAACACCATCAACATCTACATCGATTTATGTATGATTAATCTTCACAAAGTGTAAAAATATTGAGACATTAGAAGTGGCATTAATGTAAACAATCTGCTATTAGTATAAAACACAGTCGCCGTCTGCCTCTGTCTGTTTCTCCGCTTATTTCTTTTAAACCAAGCGATGGATTTAGGTACGGTCTTTACGAATAGAAAGAGCGATAGACGAGGAAGGTTTGTGTATACAATTTGGAACGATGCGAAGCCGGAGCGGGTTGCTAGACGGCTAAAATACCATGAGGGCGAACCGCTAGTCTAAGATAAAGCCCAATAAAATATAATTTGTCCGAAAACCATCTATAAAACTCGTTTCAAAAGCTCCCTAAATAATAAATAAGCTACAATTGCAGTCTACAAACAGACTACGTCGTAACAAATTAGGTTCCATCTCAATCTCCCAACGAAATCTAACTTCGATGAAAAGCGATGAACTACCAATATTATCAGACAGACAACTTTGTAAAGAAGAAGTTGCGAGAAGCGAGCAGATTTCTATGTAAAATACATAGGATCATTATGTAAACAAGCATTGTTTGTAGTCATGTAGTAGCCCGTTCTCACCTTGAGTGCGCGATACCATTCCGTTTTATAGTCATTGTCTTTAGTTGTTTGCAGAGATGGAGCTAATGATACATTCAGGTTTGTTAACTGATTATTTATATACTTACACAATACGCTTAAACAATATTAAAGCAATATTATTTACTTTTGTCATTTAACCATAATACTTACTTTGATATTGTTCGTGAAATCATTGAGCGCCTTAAAGTTCTAAGTATGAGCTACACGATAACTGACAAAGGCTTGCTCCGTCTGGATATGTTCAAATCTGTGTGGCCCTTGCCTCAAAAGACCACCTCAGACATTAACCTACATGGTCCTCATATGATTTCACCATTTCATGTTTACAATGGACGAAAATTGACGTATAAAAGTTACTTATTTACAACCAATTTGCAAATTAAAATCATTTATAACTTACCATCAGGTGAGCCTTAAGCTTGTTCATTCCAAGAAATCAAATTAATAAAAAAAGCTTTTGCAAGTGAATAATACGTAATTCTAGACATTTCGAAAGCTAATTTAACTCTTTGAGAATCCTCAAAAGAGTTAAATTTATCAAACGAATTTGTTAACCTACAGTCATTTGTCTTGATTTATTTTTCATTAGTCTATGTCTCGATAAGTTTCAATTTTCACAACTTGAGAGAGATAAAGCGAAAGTAATCTAAATGCGACTTTCAATAGTATATAATTATTCTAACCAATTCTATATCTAGAATGACTATGACGGAATCCATACTAATATTGTAAATGTCAAAGTTTCTTTCAATCACACAAATAAATTCGGCACACAGGGAGTGCAAAACCTGTTTTAACACATTGGCTACTTTTTATGCTTGTAAATATCAAGGTTTAGCGGAGATTGAGTAGGAAGTGTAAATTCGGAGGCCGCCTGGATGAGCGGTAACGACTCACAAACTACTAAGAGACCTGAATCATGATGAAGAAGGAAGATTTTCTGCATTCATAGCAACTATGACAACATGCAATATATTTACATTAAGTTTTAATGCACATTTTACAATTCTCTCGAGATCCAAAATGAAGTCCACTCAGACAAAGTCGGTGGCAGTTGCTAGTTCAGAATGAAGTAGACGCATTGCAGAACGATAGCTCGAAGTTATTGGATAGCTTGTTACTTGTTAGAGAGGATGGAAGAGGGTTGGACAGAGCCATCGCAGCGAGGCGAGATCAAACACGACGCGTACGGAGTAAGGGCTCGAGTGTGGCCGTCATGCGGACACTTCACACAGAGGAACATGGACAAATTGATCTAGAAATAGACAGGACCAGTGCAGTTTTGTTTGTTGAACAAAACATTACTGGGCATTCTTGAATCAAGAATATCAGAGGGTACTTCATGCTCGTATTTTTAAGAAGCGATCGCCTTCGCATAGCAGTTGTAATCTTCCATAAAAAACTCCCCTCCCCTATTCGCATCTCAGGCCCAATCTGTCAAAAAAACCTAATTTTTCAAACATTTTTGACATTTGCGCCTGAGTTGAGAATGTTGCTTGAAAATGAACTGGTAGAATTGGCACTCAGATTCCATTGACTATTAATGTTAAGATCTGAAGGCATATTCTCGTACATAAAAGCTTTTAAATTCAAGTCGGAATGACATCTGAGCGAGCATCAATGTCAAAACGTAGGGGAGGTTTATTTTAAGATTGTGACTATTGCATTGCGAAAATTAGTTTAAATTGGTCTTGAGTTAAGAATTCTTCCAAAAACTAAGCTCGCTCCATCGTCGACTTTGTCTCTGTCATCTATGACCTAGACTAGAGTCAAGAGCCAACTCATCTCAGAAAAAAAAAGTCACAATATCTGCAAATGGTTTCGCACGTAAACAGAAAGCATAACTTAATAACATATTGGTTAATCGCAAAACAAAAACTACAAATGTTTATATGTATTTAGAACTTTGGGTCACGATTTATTTAAGCTGTTATAATAAATGGAAATTATGTCAGCAATTTATGTAATGTCCTTAATAGAAAATGTAACTTCATCATAATTTGTAATATCTATAATATAATGACAGTCGATTTATTTTGATGAAAGGTATCATAGTTGAACCTCGTCATAATGTGGCTTTTATAGATATTAAATATAGATGTGGGTAACGGTACATTTTGTTTGATATTCCTAAATAAATTAGGGTAATAGTATTCTCGAAGCCTGCACTTACAAACTATTATGTGTCATGTAAGCCTAACTATTATATTTATATTTTTAATCAAAAGTGTTACAAAGTATTTATTATTAACATAATATTTGCCAAGCTGCATACCAGTACTTATATTATAAATGCTAAGGAGAGTTTGTTCGTTACTCTTCCACGCCTAGATCGACGAACCAATTTTGATGAATTTCGGTACAGAGGAGACAGCAGCCTGGAGGCGGTTATAGGCTACTATAACGCGAGCGAAGCCAGGACAGACGCTAGTAGTTCGTAAAGCATTTCTGTTACTGTAAGTGGCTTCATGAAACTTGCAGTTCACGTATTAAACTTGTACGTCGTCACATTTACTACCGACTAGCTTCTACACTGGCGGATTCAGGAGGTAGGGCGCTAAGGGATTCAAAAGACCGAAATAACTTTGGTATTCTAACGGTGGTTAGGTAACTAGGAATTTACAAAAAGATATTCAAGTAGGCTTGTAATGCGTTAAGCAAATAAAATTGTTATGTGCTTTTTTTAGTGTTTACTTTGCTAAAACCGACAATCTTGGATCCGCCACTGAGCTTCTGCCTGCGACATCCTCATGCAACTACAACTTGTCTGTATCAGAACGATGCCATCCTACTCCCTCACCGTGTCATCTCACCTTATCCTAGCGATAAGTGATTGTTATCCTAGAGTTTAGTCGTGTGCATGACTTGTCACATTGGTTTCAAAGTTCAGCTCTTGGTTCTTCATCTAATGAGTTCATTAGATGAAGACCAAGTGCTGAACTGAGTATAAGTCTTGACCTCCACGCGTTCCTGAACAAAAGGGTCTTGACAGACTGACAGATCGACATGCGAATAACGAAGTTATCCTACAAGGCTACCGTGTTTTCTTTTTCAGGTACGGAACCTCAAAAATGAAGGAAACACGGCCACTGCTTACGTAATATTGTACGTCTACACCGAGATCGGCTTATTCGACACCGAAAATCCTAAACTCACTTTCGCTTCCATAACTTGATTTGAGCTTTACCTCAAGCATCATTAACCTAAAATAACTTAATCCAGTACATTTTGCTTGACAACTTTATAACAATAAGTTCGCTAAGTCATTACGAGCGAATCTCTCGCGATATCGCAGTTACTTAGCTATAACTTAGCTGTAACTTGGATATAAGTTGGATGATTTAATTAAATAAATGTGGGGGGTTGTCACGGCTTAGGGGCTCGTCGGCTGGGGGCTTAATGGCTGAAGGGCTGAAAGGCTTAGGGCCACAACTATTTAGCCGCGATAGTGCACGATGGATGACACCCGCTGACTTCCACTTAGGGTTTAACGTCTTTTTGATGTCATTATATTTTTAAGAATATACAGATCATACTTTATTGGATTTAGAGTCTGACTTGAATAAACTTTGGATTACGTGTATTGCTTACTGACATTAAGTACAGCTCTTTATTTTTCTTTTTATTTTGTTAACGGTTCATCAAATTATAATGTTTGGGTCCATAATAGAATAGGAGATATATATATATATAAATAATTATATTGTTTGGGTCCAGAATAGAATAGAATAGAATAGGATATATATATAATAATGTTTATTTATTTGCTCAGAATGTAGGTATAAGGTTAAAGGTTAGTAGACACGTTTATTGCAGCATTGGAGACGTTGTACAAGTCACCTAAGGTACAGGTGAATGGACATTTGGGACAGGCCAGCAACTGGGTCATAGTCTGAACCGCAACGCACTCGCACCGGGTGATTGACGGGTCAATAATTCCCCAATTCACCAAATCATATATTCAGCGGCCTACTTGAGTACGCCATCGATTCAGGGCTTTCCATTTTAGACATAATATTATTGTACTCGTAGATAGCATATATTCAAAATTAAGATCGTTTGTTTTTGTAGGCGGAATATATTTATAAGTATGGCCATTTAGGGACTGGTTAATTAATAACTATAATAATATCCACATCTGCGTAATTATTATCTTGGCGTACTATATGAGACGCCTTTGAGAAGCTGAGACGTACCAACATATAATTATTTCGTAGAATCTGAGTGAAACACGACACGCGTTGTCATGTTCATGCTGAGTGACGTGATCGATATGATATATCTTATATCAGTATAGCACAAGATCCCAGAGCTCCAGACGTTACTTATTTGTGAAAAACAACAAAATGATATAGTAGTGTACTTTGAAGTCACGCATGCCTGCTAGCTTGTGCCGACGGACAAGGTTCAGGTTTAGCATCTGATGTGCCAAAGTTATATGAAAAATTAAATTAAAAATTTAAAAAAAAATCCGACAAAAAATCTTTAAACAGTAAAAATAAAATGTATTGATCCTCTTAGTTTAATAGAGGTACGCTTCTTTGGGCTAAGCGTGTTCCCCTCGGGAGACCGCAATTTTTTGTTATTAGGTACATACTTAGTATAGTAGCGGTCCCCCCACACGATGACGCTTGGCTCAAAGAACGAACCTATACCCGACTCACACATACACACACACACTCACAGACACGTCAGACTTATAACACCGCGTCATTTTTGCATCGGGTGTTAAAAACATTACTCACTTTCTTTGCTGATTTTTATTTATGTTAATAATGGAAACCAAAGTCTGCCAGGATTTTGGAGGGTGCAAACCTGCCTCCTTGACTTGTAAAATCCTGTGTTCTAAAGGGTGTTCAGAGGTGCGTGGTCATATGTAAGGGTGATATATATTTAAGGGAAAATATAAAAACAACAGAAAAAAGTTCAGAAAAAACGACTAAAACGTTCCGAAGAAATGACTTTTCAAGCAGTTTGTTACAGTTAGCGGTATTTTTTTTAGTTCAATCACAGATTTGATGTCACCAACTGCTTGCTTTCTTCCGGACTTTTTAGTCGTTTTTCGTAGTGGATATTTTGTATTTTGATATTTTTCCTTAATGTTCATCAGCTAGGTACTCAAAATCACCCTTAAATATGCACGCACTTCCGTAGCAGCCTGAATACATCACTAATATAATAAAAAAAACTGTCGGCTCAATCCAGCAGCTCCAAGCATACGTTCAAAGTACATACCAACAACACTCTATCCCACACATCTTGTTACTTAGAACATAAGTAGCGTCTTGCGGCTCTGGGATCTTGGACTTGTTGGTACTAAACTGACACATTTCTGTACTTTCAGGAGCAATACCCTCCTCCAATTTGAAAGTCGTTTCATAATATGTATGCATACAGTCGGTCGCTTAAACCAAAAGAAATAAGTTTAGCGCTAAGCGAGTTTAAATCGTCGTTCTATTTCTTTACATAGTTTGAAGATGTCAGAGAAAGTATGCTTAACCGCATTCAGGAGCGAGTGTTAATCCTGCCAATATTATGAACGCGAATCTTTTTGTATACATGCCTCAACTACGGAAAATATTTTGATGGAAAAAATACAAGTAGACCGTAGCCTTCTTTTTTTGAAGGATGGGAAATCATCAAATGACTTCTTTCTCTCTGGGTGGAGTGGAAGGGCGTGTCAGACTCTTACTGACTAAAACCCTTTGCGTTCCAGGGCGCGGTGACTCTTTCGAACAAATTCCGGCAGGAGTAGACCATAGCCTGCATTTGAATATTGGCAACTATTACCAATACCTTGTTTTTGCGAGAAACAGTAACAATCATCCAACCATCCATGTATCAAAGTATGAAGTAGGGAGTATTGTTTATCTGGTGCAAATGCTGTACTCATGGTACAATTTCCCAGAATCTAGTTGTGGCATATTTCTTGCAGCACTTGTCAGTATCATCCTTATCGCTTGTAATCCGCCGCCGCAGTGGGCGTCGTGTCGGTGTAGCGCCGGACTTACGACTATTAAGGCCAGTTCAAACCTACGTGCTAAACGCTACGGGGAGCGGTAGCGAGAGCCCAGTGTGGAGGCGATTAAATCCTTGTGTTCAAACCCGAGCAGATATCGCTACTGCTGTGCGAAACTTACTTATGAAATTACATTCGCTCGCCCGTCTGGTCTCTAGAATTGCGGGATTTTGCGAGGGATGTATTTGCCGTTGCCCCCGCGTCGTCGCCGCGGTGGAATCTGTTTGGCAAAGCATGCGAAAAGATATCGTCTACCAAAGGCGCCTTGACAAGTGACATTCTGTCAGCGAGCCGCTCTACTGTCCGGTCGAGTTTTGAGAAGTTCACCCATCTGTCAAGCTACTTCTAGTTCGTCTGGCGCGCTATCTTATCTCTAAAGTTATGTATTGGATCTGTATAACACTTATGTCGTTAGCATCGTTATAAAGTAAGCTAAAAAATTTTAAACGGATTAGTCCAGTTTTATCTTGTATTGTTTTTATTGTTAATTCTAATGTGAAATCAGGGTGAGCAAATATTTTTCCAGTTTTTTGTATATAAATAAAAAAAAATAGCATTATTTAAAAAACTCGGATTTGAAGCGGATTCGATTCGGGGAATCGGACGGTCAATTGCGCAAACGTCAACCATTTATATCGGCACGTCACGTGATCAATCCCTTATAATATTTTGGCAGAATGGCACAGCCGGTCGATTCTGTAAACATGTCGAAGTGAAGGCTCGGGTGATCACGAGATGAGTTGTCAATCCATATAATCAAGATGTCACGTGATCACGAAGTGAGCTGTCATTCCGTCTTGTTTATATGGATTGACAGCTCACCTCGTGATCACTACAGCCAAGCCTTCACTTCGACATGTTTATAGAATCGACCGGCTGTGCCGCACACCTCCGTACTGGCGGGAGAGATGTCGCTGCGGATGTTTTTGTTGCCGTACAAATTTCGCTTCGTTAGTTTTTCTTGTGGCGGTACCTATCAATGCCTCTACAGCACTTTTTGTTATACTGCTCGCTCTTTCGCAAGTCGATACAAAATACAGAACTCCATACGAAATACCGGGCGGGATATTGCGCGTCAAAATCGCTGTTGCTCTGGGTAGCTAGTACCTCGTAGGTCTGAACAGACCTTTCCTTCATTATGCCGGCGTCCTATCTCTGCTAATTAACACCGATACCAACGACCAGCGACGCCGAGATCCGAACTTAAAGCGATTGCATTTATTCAAAGACTTAACGTGCCAGCTTTATTCACACATAACTAGAGATAGATGCTGTCATAATAATATTATATCGTCCAAGGTACGGTTTCTATTGGAAAGTAGGGTATAACGGCGACGTCGTCCTGTGACTTGTTAGGGTTCCGAACCCGGTGTATAACCAACGGAACCCTATTATTAAAGCTCTGCTGTATGTCCATATGTCTCTCAGCGGGCTGTATCTCATGAACCATAGGAAGACTGTTGAAAATTTGGAATGGAATAATTCAATTAAAATTGATAGGCAGAAAAAACCGAAAAGATCTTTCGGATCTTTTCGGTTTATGGTACGGAACGTTTCGTGAGCGAGTCCGACTCAAACTAGGCCGGTTTTTTAACATAATACATTCTGAAAAAATGGTCAATCAACTTTAATCCTTCACACTAAGTTAGATTCAAAGCTAAATGAAATGATTACGACACGATGTATTGACGGCAGATTAGAAGCTACATACGACACTAAATGCGAAACTGCATCTGATCTGTATAACACCTAAATACCCCAGTTACTAGACTCTTGTTCCTTTGTATCAGCGCCGTCTATCCAGGATAAGCTCCGGCTGAAAGGATTACCCGTCAGCGAGGATAGACTAGCGACACCCGCGGTTGCAGTGAGCTTGCAATTACCCACGATAGACGCGGTGATAAGAACTGCTATCTACCTACTGTATAAACTGCTTCTTTGAAGTTTACGTCATGCTTCATTTATTTATTTATTTCGTAACAATAGCTTACTATACTTACAATTTGCACCAAAGCGTACAGTAAGCCAATAACATAGTATTCATCTTATAAATATTTATAACTAAGAAAATTAATACATATTTTGATCATAGATGTATGTATGAGTGCACATAAATATGTCGACCTCCGGTTCCGGAGCAATCAGGGCGTTCAGCAAACTGATCGCGTGGCCGTTGGGGCATATAGAGCCGTAAGGGTACGTGACGGTGGAGCCGCGAACAGCTGTCGCGAGGTACCTGCGCGCGACACCCGCTGTCGGTCGGACGCTTGCGTTGGCTGCAGTCAATACTTAGTAGGTACCGTACAAATAAATGCAGTCAATTTAGAAGCACGAGACTAATATAAGCAGTCGGGGACAAAAGCCAGTCATTTTATGTATCATACCAAGCGTAAATAAACTCTTTGCATTTGTTTATTTCAGTCTGTGGACTGCTACTGATCCCAACGGCAACGTATTAACTAAATAAGCTAGAACAGGGTTACCAACCCAAGAACATGAAGCAGTGAAGCATGAAAACGATGAAAAAACCAGTGTCATTTACAATTTAATAAATCAGTTTAAGAATGTCATTTGTTTTCAACAACAGCTCGATAGTGACTCAGATCTGTATTCAAGCAGAGGCCGTAGTGCAAGTTCATAAATGACCATATTGCATACTGGTTAGACAGTGATTTTATACTCCGTTGCAAAAGCAGTTCTATTTAAAGGAACCTCCAATACAAAACCAGTACATAAAGAGTCTATTAAAGTGTAAAGCTACAATAAACATACTAGCTTCCCCATTTAATAACATTAGTGTAAATCCATTACGATATTACAGACCTACCCTACCATAACTGAACAGAACGAGTTTGTTTACAAAGTGGAGTTGCATAAAAGTGTTGACGTCGTTCGACGAGGCGCTGAGTAGCAGGTCAGTGGCCGAGTCCAATGCACCGCGATGTCGACGAAGAGGATTGCAGAGCTATTCTTTAAGATTTTTACTGTTAAAACTTAGATGAAGTGAACATGAAGGGAACTGTCAATCCATACAAACAAGATGGAATGACAGTTCACTTCATACTCTCTCCATCTAAATTTACACGGTGAGATGTTGCCAGAATAGTTCGGCTGTAGTGTTATTTTGTAAAACTCACTGTGAAAACTTAGGATGTAGAGAAGAAGTGAACAGTCAATCTACGTATCCAATCTAGTTGAAGTGACATTTCATTTCAAGCTCACTACAGCTACGTTTTAACCGTACATTACGGCCGTGCTATACTGTAACAATCTCACTATGATAACTTTGGTGGAGTGAGCTTGAAGTGAACTGTCATTCCGTTTGCTAAATATGGTTTGACAGCTCATTTCGTGCTCGCTCCCTTCATGTTTTCTTCACTTTAGTTTTAACAGTGAAATTTTTATAGAATAGCACTATTGTTTACATTCCCTCTGGCTGTCGGGCACCGCACTAGTATGAACAACGATGTTGTTGACTATTGTATTGTGTTCAGTGGCTTTAGTGCGAGTTTTAAAACGTACTCGATCGCTTTAACGTAAACTTCAATGTATGTTTGTTTGAACGTGCTAATCCCTGGAACTACTAGTCGGTTTTTAGAAGATTATTTTTGTATATGATAGCCCCATTCTTGAGGAAGGCTATAGGTTATACGGGGACGGGAAAAAATGTGCTAGATTGTAATAAAACTGAATAAGAAAAATCAATTTACCTTCCTTTTCCGTATTGTATAACCAGTAATTACATGGAGTCCTCACATCCCAGTAACTGACTATTACTTTATCCCTGGGCAAGACTTATATCAGAGTTTCTGACTACCCGCAATGACTTACAAATAAAAAAAAAATGTTCAAATGACAGGCGGGACTAATTGCTTCACCCATCCACTGACCGACCTCGGCAAGGGTAGCTTAACTTGGCCATTGCGGGTGTTATTATTAAGCCACGTGCTCCTCAGACAATAACGGAAAGCCTCTATTTTTCCCCATACGATTTCACATACAAATGTAAACTCTTACGTTAACGCGATCGAGTACGTTTTAAAACTCGCACCAGGGCCTCAGTTAATATTTTAGCGTCACTTGTAAGTTTGTAAGCTGTGGTCGCGTCAGTCCCGGTTACCGGCACAAGGTCGGTCAGCTCATTCACGTATTGTGTGTCGCCGCAGTTATTCGCCAGCGGTACCTACAGGCATTCAGCCAGCCCACTGTACGGCGTCACTACTTTTAGATTGCAATGTGAAGGAAAACTATTTCAAGTTTTTTTTAATCATAAAATGCGACTATTCTCTTGAACTTCAGTAAACTTTATAAGTGAGTTAAATATGGAGATCTTATATATTAAGTAGTTATATAATAAAGCTGAAGAGTTTGTTTGTTTGATCGCGCGTATCTCTGAAACTACAAGTCGAATTTAGAAAATTCTTATGTATATGATAGCCACATTCATGAGGAAGGCTATAGGCTATACGGGAACGGGAAAAAACGGTATAGGTATACGCGGGTAACACTAGTCAAATATAAAACTGAGATGTATCTAATGATAGAAAACTTTTGCCGCTCTTAACAGCAAGTACAATAGAAGGGTCTTTTTGGGATCGCAATGGCCAGAATTTTTCGCTATGAGGAAACCTATCCTCAAGCGTCAACCGTAGGTTACAACCTCACCTATTTAACCCAGGATGTACTATAGTATCCCCTTCGATGAATAGCACATAAACAGATAGGTAACTGGTGCAGCTACACGCTATTTACATCTATCTCTACTTAGCAAAAAATATCATATTTGCCTCCTGCAAACCAAGGGTGCTACCACACCAATCGATCAATTATCGATCAATGCCATCGATCCATGCCAGAATTGATTAGTCGACGTCGATCGATAGTTTCTACTTCTACCATACCAATTGAGTGACGTCGATCGATAGTTTCTACTTCTACCATACCAATTGAGTGACGTCGACCGATAGTTTCTACTTCTACCATACCAATTGAGTGACGTCGATCGATAGGTTCTACTTCTACCATACCAATTGAGTGACGTCGATCGATAGTTTCTACTTCTACTATACCAATTGAGTGACGTTGATCGATAGTTTCTACTTCTACCATACCAATTGAGTGACGTCGATCGATAGTTTCTACTTCTACCATACCAATCGATTAACGTCGATTGATGGCATCGATCGACGATCTATGGAGTTTCTTGTCCGTTCTTCTCCATAAGAATCTACCTTTCCGAATGGACAGTAGAGTCACTTTATTAATGTAACATTATTATTTTACTGAACTGTAAACGATGACGTTCAAAAGTGCCGTTTAATGGCCTAATTGAAATAAACGTTTCGACTTTGACTTTGGCTTTGATCGATCGATAAGTGTGGTAACATCCTAATCAAATATTAGTAAAAAAAAATTACTGAATTGGTCAAGTAGATTCGGAACAAATTGGCTGTGCCGTGACAAACGAATAGAGTAAGCCAGCCAGCCGGACAGATACACGAGTGATCCTATAAGGGTTCCTTTCTTTCATTAAAACGTACGAAACCCTAAAAAGTACAACCCTCTAATCGACACTTGTTAACAAGCAGCCTCGCGTTACAGCGAAACAAAAGTGAAAACATTCCGCCACTCGATCCAGTTCGTTAAAAGTATCCGATGCCCGAAACATTCCGACACCTAGTTTATTTTGTTAATTAACAATATTCTCAAAACTAGCTGCCGTCCGCGGCTTCGCTCGCGCGGAAATGATTCCAAGGGAACATAACCCCGGGATAGAAAATACATCTACTGCTGGACATAGGGCATAGGACGTTGGTGATTAGTTATATTTTAATGATTTTTATTGTTTTCGCATGGCGACTTTACCTCCAAATATCTCGGCAACATCAGGCAACGTGACACTTAATGGCACCATGTTGCTAACATTGTTTGTTTGTTTAAGTGTCCTCTACTCATATATAAGTACTTAGGGCACCTATACCGACGACCTTAAAGATAATGTAGACATTGAAAGGGAACGCAGGGCACTGACGGCCCCAGGAAACATGTTGGCCTGTAGATTATCTCGTTGTGCGGATCAAGCCAAAATCACCCTGTTCAAGGCATTTTGTCAAGGTCTGTACGCGGGGTTCTATGGGTCAGCTACTCCAAAAGATCGCTAGATGTCTTACACGTCCAATATGATAATGTTTTTAGAATGCAGTTTTCTGTAGCGCATCCGAGATGTTTGCTCAGAACCGAACTAACGGCTTCCATGCAATAAAAAAGTCGCATCACTAATGCGTAGAACGCGGGTCAGTGGCAATAGCACCCTGAAACAGTGATAGAGAGTCTGATAGAGGTCTGATAGCTTATTCCTTGCTTTATCGTTCTCTGCACATCCTGCCTCAGTCTCAGACACCTACATACATATTTCATTGTTTGTTTTTATCCTTGTTTGCGTACTGCTCACAAGTTGTCCACTCTGCTGTCGACTTGTCAAAAAAAGACAAGTCGCCATTGCTTTATTATTGTGTTTGCTAATTAGTTATTCTACTAAAAAATGTACTACAGTGTTGTCCAATATAAATAAATAAATAAAATAAAATTATATACCTACATGGAACGAAAAAAAAAACAAAAACAAAATGGCGGCTTGTGGCAATGCCAGCTGCCATACAAACATGTTCAAATCGGTTCAGCCGTTACGACGTGAAGAGGTAACAAAATAAACAAACAAACCAACTTTCTCATTTATAATATCAGTTGGGATTGTAGCGGAACTCCAATTACTATCGACTTCATCAATCAAGAACTAGTCAATATCTACATAACTCATTCTGTTTCTCCCCATTGAAGACTGGCTGTCGTTTAATGAAAACTATTGTCCATCGGGGGCCATTGTGGACAGAGTCATCTCCACACAATAGCCGCAGATGTTCGCACCTCGTGGCTTGTGGAGCGAGGAGGAAGAATGATGGCGGACGTTCTTATTCTTTTTAGGTTAAAAGCGATTTGATTGATTACGGTGAATGACTTGTGGAAAGTTTAGGAAGCTGAAAAAGCCCCGTTTTCTTTATATCACCTAATAGGTTATTACTTAAGCCCGTATAGGGGAAACCGAAAAGATAGAAGCATGAATCACAATGTCAGTTTATCGTGTGTGTAGATAATAATGCTAAGGCGACAGTCATGGATCGTTAACACCCAAATTTTCTGCAAGAACCATTCGGTCGATTCTGTAAACATGTCAATCCATACAATCAAGATGGAATGACAGCTCACTCCGTGATCACGTGACATCTTGATTGTATGGAATGACAGCTCACCTCGTGATCACTTCACCCAAGCCTTCACTTCGACATGTACACAAATCAACCGGCTATAACTTATCAATTAAATTCAACTTATTTCAAAAAAAAAGTTTTGGAGTTTGTGGTTAAATTATAACAGCCGCATGGGTCGAACTTCGAGGTTAAGCTGGGCTTGCCGAGGTAGGTCCACGCATGGGTGTCATTTGAAAATCTTTGACAACCGTGGGGTAGTCAGATGCCAAAAAATTTGACAGCAGTCTTGTCAAGGTGTATAGTATTACACAGTTACTGGGGTGTGAAGGTGAGATACGCAGTTGCTCCATGTAACACACTAATAAGTCAGCTGCATCCTGTGACTGGAACTGACGCCAGCATAGTTGGGAACAGGTAGACTGAACTTGTAACTCATTAATACTTAATAGAAAATAATAATAAATAAAGAATAATAAAGAATTATTATTATTATTCCATTAATTTTATTTTATATTACATATTAATTACATTTTTAAATATTTCTATATACATATATATATGTTTTATTATTCTCTTTATTTTATTAATAAAACTCAACTTATTTCAACATTTAAGTAAACCAGTAACTGAAGATTATAACTGGGGATTGCGATGAACTATATAGTTCCAGTCCGCGGCGCTAGGGGGCGCTCTGCGTGGGTAGAACAACCAGCTACGTTTACACTTGGGAAGAAGGGAATGTTTCCCTTTCATTATCAACATCAAATATTACAAAACTTGTTTTAAATTTCATGCTTAGAGATTGAAATATTATATTAATGAGCTATTTACAAATACGTCTTGGGTCGTAACATGAATAAAAGCTACGATCAGTAACAGATGATATTATATCAAAATAGTTTCTAGAACCATTTTATGATTACAATAATTGAAGGAAGCTTCTATTATTAAATGTCAAAGTCAAAGTCAAAACATTTATTTCAATTAGGCCATTAAACGGCACTTTTGAACGTCATCGTTTACAGTTCAGTAAAATAATAATGTTACATTAATAAAGTGACTCTACTGTCCATTCGGAAAGGTAGATTCTTATGGAGAAGAACGGACAAGAAACTCCATAGTTACTCTTTTCAAATAATGATTTTACAAAATTTGGTAGGTATACAAAAATTAATTTAATATTATGTGAATGACAATGATAAACAAATGATAAATGATAAACAAACCTGTTTGATGACAATGTGTGCATGACATACAGGCTTAACTTCAGGGCAACATTTTGTTTTGATTTCAACATTTTGCGTTAATGAGTTAGGAACAGTGATCGGATAAACGGGCGCTTATATACCTAAACTTCTTCCCGTGAAAGAATAATATGGACATTCTTTTCTGAATAAATAAGTAGGTAATCCCGGGTTCCCGGGATTGAACAATTATGTAGAAACAACTATAACAAACTTAATTAAATTATAGCAGTGGTTATTTTGATTAAGTATCTTTATTTCATTCAAAGCAAATGGAAAATCATAAAAATTAAATTGTAAATTAAAAGTTCCATTAGAATCGGCTTTTTAAATAAAAAAAAAACATAGTAATGAGAGTTCACAATGTGTTCTAACTATATTTTGTATGCGGGCATTTTTAGCAATCTCAGGAATTTCGAACGATTCCGGGATCCGGGATTCTGAAAAACATGTCCGTATTATACTTTCGTGGGAATAAAAGTGAAGTTTAGGTATATTACCGCCCGATTGTCCGATCACTGGATATGAATGATTGTTCGTATACATGTGTAACTCGGAAACTGTGTAACCTAGATGCGATACTCTATGACGAGGACAAGCTTTAGAATGTATGTGTGTTGGTGGACTGAGTTCAGTTACGACAACACTAAGGCACGCCTGTATGTCATGCGAGCGACGATATAACTACCCTATAAGGTATATTAGCGCCTTTCGAGATTTTATTCAATTTAATTTGTAATTTCCTTCCAAACCATCACAATTGCGACACGACCCAAACACATTCATTCTTTCACAAATTAATCACAGGGAAAGGCCAGGAATCTCCATTCATCGCAAATGGATTCAAGTAATATTACCGAAACGAGAATTCTTCCATTAATACGACGCGTCACCGTGTTAACCGCAGGGGGTGGGCAGACACAGCGGGCTCGTTATTTGAGTGAAATAAAATTGAATTAGTCGAGAGTTAGCGTAAGCGACGCCATTGCTTTGTTCTTGAGGAGGTGACGAAAAGTGAGTTAAAATTACTTTGAACATGCGTGTTCGTACAGCCATTATATTTGTAGAGGAGCGAGTAACTCAATCGTGGAGTAATCAAGGGCTCCGGACAAAGTGCCATTGTGCCATGTCGAAAAAAATATAAAGAAAAGAAATACCAAAATATAAGAGAGTTACGTTTGTCAATGTGTCAATATATTTTTGACGTTTTGGCAATCACTTTCGCCATGCTACCGCTGAAATTTCGCTTGTCTAGAGCCTAATTTTCTTAGCAAGGGACCGCGGAACGGTAAAATAAGTCTTATTGTATCACAAATCTGCCAATTGCAAGCTTTTATTTGACCCATCATCATCATACCACCCAAAAGAAGTCCACTGCTAGACATGGGCCTTCTCCAAAGAGGGGGTTCGCTACGCTTGGCAGGCGGGTTGGCGATCGCAGTGTAGCTGTTGCAATGCACAGAGAATGCTGTTGCCCATTCTCTGGTGGTGGTGACCACCAGAGAATGGGCAACAGCATTCTCTTACGACACCTACGGTAAGAGATGGGATGGTGCTATTCTTTTACGTAATACGGAACATTCGACCCATAAACCATTATAATGTCTATGCTGGCTGGGTTGTAATGACAACTGGAGAAGTATCCATATTATTTCTACTATTTTCTATAGGTACTTTCCTCCTGGTCCTTGGGGTTCCTTTTTCACGTCTGCCTTCAAAGCAAGAGTGAATAGGCATCTTCTGGGCACGCTCACTCCATCATAGACCACGCTTGACGTCAGGCGTGATCGCGGTCAAGAGCAAGCCTATAATGAATAAAAAAGAATTAAAAATAGGTACTGTAGGAAGTGTGTGTGAGATTTGACATTGGCCCAGCACTAAACAACTTCAATATTTTAACCGATTCTATATTCGCATGAGTTTTTAATTCCAGCCAGTACTGGGTATTTTTTTTAGTAACCTTCACAGTAGGTATCCAAACCATGTTTGAAACTTTCGACCCAATTCGTCAGCGAATGAAAAACTTGCTGTTTTTGTTACACCCACACCGCTCGCCATTCCCGACGTCCGATGTAAGAGAACAATGGTTCGTAGGTGTTCTTCCGAGAACGTTCCCGTGGAACCTCATCCCCTGCGCAAATGATACAGCCTAGCTTCCCGGAATAAAAGCTTAAACAGTTTTCATTTACCGCTTCCCGTGAAAACTCACGTCCAGTGAAAATATAAATCAGAAATAAGAAATTGTTCACTAAATCGCTTTACAGTTTTCTTCTTGCTAAATCTACATATCATGGTAAAACTATTTACAAGCGCGCTATGCAATTTTTGAAGTCAATAAACCTGATTGCTTATTCCTGATGTTTCCCCTGTAGCGGGCACGGTTTCTAGTCCAACAGGATGAGGTTGAGTGCTACTACTACGTAGTAACTGGGTAACACGATACTCCTTTGCTGGTGTCAGATGTTCCCGCCTCTGGGTACCTATAACGACTTTCAAAGATGTTCAATGGCAGCCAGGGCCCAACAGTTTAACGTGTTTTCCGCGCACGGATGAGTCTCGGTACGTCACCTATTCATGGACCTACTTTGTCGAAGTCGGTCCGTGCGATCAACCCGTTTGGAAGTTCATATTTTGCCACGAGCTAATTTTTAAAGTCTTTCTTAGTAATTAAGAATGCATAATATGCATTCCAGGCTGAGGGCCAGTTTTTTGATCCGTAGGTTAACAATAATAATATCGTTAGTGTGCGTTTTTCGATCAATATTTAGTTTTACCAATGGTTAAATAAATAACTATTAACCAAAGGGTAACTACGGATAAAAAGCGTACTGACAGGTCGTATTGTAATTAAAACGTTAAAGTACTGTGGCGACTACAGGAGAAGGGCTAATAATATTAATTATGCAGTAGGTACCAGGCAGCCATCTTTGATATGAGAATCACTAACTATATAATAGAGTTATGTAGTTGATTGAGTGCTTCTGAGAAAAACTATATAAAAACTAATGCATGTTTGTACTATTATGCAGAATTGTCGCAGGAACTTAATATAAATGTTCGCTGAATATCAAACATGATACAAGTAAATGGTATAAATCGTATATTATGTATGTAGGTGCTAGCTTCTGACAGCGGTTCCGTGAAAATGATTCCAAGGGAACGTACTATCGTGATGAAAAGTATTCCATATCATAATTCACGCATGGTTGACCAGTGTCCCACGTTTCGTACAAATTTGATTCACAAAAATCCACTCTTTAACACCTATAATATTAATAGGAATCATGGTCATCTACCAACATACATTTTTTTTACTTAAGGTTGAAACCATTGAAGCTGATTTTTATATTTTTTTTGGTTCAAACTCTTCAAACCTAGGTACCTTATAGGGTTGTGTGGTACACTATATATAGTATTGTACTTTATAGGCAATTGCACCTACTATATATTATAGAAAAATAACATAGTACGCAAAATACTTACACTTTCATCGCTAACACAATTACTGAGGATTATTTTTAATAAAATCCCATTCAAGGCCAAAATACATTTGTAAAAAGCAGTTTGAAGGGGTGCTAACATTATCGACTCTCTTTCTTAAATTGTAATTTTATTCTTATCTAATTTCTAGAACTAGCTTTTGCCCGCGACATCGTACGCGCATGACCACCCCGTTCCCGACGAAGTGTAGGGAAGCTACATGCAAAATTTCTGCTTTCTACGACCAGTAGTTTCGGCTGTGTGTTGACTGTCAGTCAGTAAATAAACGAAACGAACTTGAACAAATCGGAGACTTTACGATTTTACACTCAATAATCCCCTATCAAAGACTTGTAAGACCGTTTTCGAGACCGAACCTAAACCCCTAACGAACGACAAAGCTGATCGGCGTGGAAGTCGCTACAAGGTGGCGTGCGCCTGCCGAAAAAAAATAGCAACGCAAAATACAATATTCGACCGAGCGGAGCTAGAATATTCCCAAAACAAAGGAATGAGAGGAGGTCCTGAAATAAATTTGAATAAATAACGAAAAATGAAAACTAAATTTAAAATGTGTAATATTTTTGAACCTGAACTTTCCAAAAGTACTATATTATTACAACGATTTACAAAAAACACTATATTCCCAAAAAAGGTGGTAACCCGTACCATAATACTTAAAAATATGTTGGAATTGATTTATCATTCCAATATCGCGTTCACTCCAGCATTGAATGGTGAAACTTTACCTGGACTCAGGAAAAATGTCGAGATTGCTTACAGTGAGAGCTCACACAAGTTTGAGCGGCTGCAGTGCTCAAGTCGAACGACTGTGGAGTCAGGTTCAAAAGTTAATCACTACTCATCCACAAAGTGCAAGAGCAAGGTTTCTTTCAGAGTGAACCTGACGTCCTTTGGAGGTAAACTTTGTATTAAGTTTGGGGCTTCAGTTTATTTCGTGAAGTTTTCTTGCTTTGTTTTGTCTGACTACAGGTTTGTCATTAGTAGTCCAGTGGTGCTAGTGGCTTCCACCACTACACTATGAGAGTGAGTGTGTGTGTTATTAAATAACCTAGCCAATCTCTAAAAACATCACTCTCTGATATCTTTAGAGTGATTGTTACCTACCTCGTTGGCTTGGTGGGCCAAAGCTCTGCCGCTGAACACGGTGTTCGATATCCGGTGGGTATCTTCAGTGATCCAAGGTTACCGACATAGCCCGAAGGATCGCCAAACTGAAGTGGCAGTGGGCAGGGCACATTGCTCGCAGAACAGATGGTCGATGGGTCTGAAAAGTTCTGGAGTGGCGACCGCGTACCGGAAGACGCAGCGTTGGAAGGCCTCCCACAAGGTGGACCTATGACCTGTTGAGGGTCGCGAGTAGTCGATGGATGCGAGACGAACAGGACCGGTTGTTGTGGCGACACCTGGGAGAGGCCTGTGTCCAGTAGTGGACGTCTTTCGGCTGATATGATGATGATCTTCAAAAGGCTCCGTTATATGCACGAATTGGTATATAAGCCCCTTAATGAGCACTAAATGACTGGACTACTAGTATTTCGTTACTGACTTACGCCTGACAGAAACTAATCAATAAATAAGAACTTCTACCATCTCCGATCGTCTCTTGTTTAGTTCGAGATACGACAAGATTGTTCGTACACGAACAAATTGGATAGTCAACTGTTTGGTACCAGGACAGCTTGTTACAACTCCGTCTTCACTGGTGCGTCTATACATTGGCGATGAATAGTGAATCAGTGTGGTTTTAGTGTCTGTAGTGTCGACTGTGTATGCCACAGACTAATTTATCGAGCTAACTGTGCCGTCTTTGGAAACCTTCGATTAACGACATCAAAGTTTGTTGCATCTTCAGAAGGTTTAGTACGAGTTTTGTAACGTATCTTTTCGATCGCGTTAACGTAAACGTTCATTTATATCAAATTGGATAGAAACAAAATGTTTTCCGTTTTTGTCACCAGGCGGCGGCGGCGCTTATTCAGTTTCAATACAAATTAACGTTTACGTTAACGCGATCGAGAACGTTAAAAAAACGCTCTAAGGCCGTAGATACAGAATTGGGAAGGTTTATCAATATATTTAGGGACACAAGTTTTTTTCGAGATGAAAAGCCTGCGGCATTCAGCGGTAGTGTAGCTTTGTGCCATTACACCTATTAATATTAATATCTTAGTAATACGTGAAAAGTAAACACTAGGCTCAAGCTCTCTTATCTTGTAATTTGGAGATTTCTATAGAATCAGTTTGATCGTAGAACCTCCCCCCTGTATCCGGGTCTGCTGCAACCTATTAGATATTGATAGAAGTTTCAATCGTCTGTTTAATTACATAAACAAACAAACAATACCCTTGAAAAGCGAATCGGAAGTTAAAAGTAAACAAAACTCGATCAAAGTTCGAACAGCTGTAATTATACGACAATACTAATGACTATACAACCGATAATTAATGTTCAATTGTAAACATTAATTCATTTTTAATTTATTTTCTTTACCTTTGTGAAGCCTTTCATTATACATGTTTATTGGTTTCAATATCCTAACTGTATATACTTGTAATAATATTGTAAATGCGAAAGTATGTGAATTTGTTTGTTTGTTACACTTTCACGCCTTAACTGCTGAACAGACTTTGATGAAATTTGGTACAGAGATAGATGGGTCCCTGGAGACGGTTATAGGTTACATTTGAGAAAATATACTCAGAAAAAAAAAGTAGCGCGAGCTGAGCAGCGGGCAAAAGTTAGTACCTAATGCATATTTATTGATTAAATATAATACTATCAAAAAGGGCGAAGGTTACAAGAATTGAGCGAATTCAAATAAATAGTTTGCAGACGCTACCTTGGATTAAGGTACTTTGAAGTAAAGGGTCATATTCTTTAGTCGACAAAAAACGAAAAAATACCGTACGTGCCAAGCAAAAGCAAAGAAACAAAATGAAATGAATCAACATCTATGAAATGAGAATAAATATAATGCTACATTATTGTGAAGGATTTTTTTTTGTAGTTCAATACACGTGTAACTTTAAATATAAGTAATTGAATAGATTCTATTTATAAATCTATAACGAGTAGGGATTCATTCTATACCTTTGGAAATATCCAACAGGTTAAGGACAACAAACGGAGGTATCGATAAGAATACAGCTTGGATGGGCCGCTTTTAGCAAATTGGACGACGTTCTTAAGTCTGCCAAAATTCCGCAATGTCTGAAGTCTGTCTCCACCATGACTTACGGTGCTGAGACATGGACGCTCACACAGGAGGCTGTGTACAGACTGAGAGTTACACAGAGCGCCATGGAGCGTTCCATGCATGGCATACGTCTAATAGATCGGGTTCCAGACGTCGAGATCCGAACACGTACGAAGGTTTTCGACATCGGAAAACCGTACGGGTCTCCCGGACTGCCGTGTAACCAGCCTTATAGTTAACGTTATCTGTTTATAATGCAATCATAAGATATTTTGCACCAATCATTTGGCAAAAACGACAGTAATGACCGCATCTTTGTTTAACATATGTACCTATATCGTTGTATTGTTACAAATCTGCACATGATCACACAATGTGCATTTGCACGTGCAAAGCATTTGTGTATGTTATATGTTCAGAAGATAAAACAAAGAATTTCACTCCTTAGCTGTACTCACAATGAAAGTACTCGACATCTTTGATTCTTATCACAAGCGAAGCGAAGAGCGAAAGTTTGTGAGTGTGTGTGTATGCTTGTTACTTCTTCACGCGCAAACAGCTGGACCAATTTTGATAAAATTGGTATGCAGGAAGCTGACACCCAAATTAACACATAGGCTGCTTTTTATTCCGGGAGTGTGTTCCTTTGGGATAATTTTCGACATTCACGCGGGCGGAGCTGCGGGCAACAGCTAGTTCAAAATATTTTATTTCACATTAACCTTTAATTTTGGTGATTGAAGCCAATAGCATTGGTAAATAACCGCTTCTTATGTATTTCTAAGTTTAGGATAGACCTGATACATCAAATAAATATCTGCAGCGTTGGCCTTTACCGTTGCAAGGCCCCGGGCGGCAGATCTTTGCGAGGCCCTGGGCAGCAAAGCTTTGCGAGGTCCTTGTTTTTCTTTTTTTTACTAGATTTGTGATTAAGTTCTGCAACTTTTCCCAAGACTAAAATTTTAAATAAAATCGCTACGAAATTTTCTATTGAATAAACTGTTAAACTGAAGTCCAATCTTGTGCCATCGAATTCCTCAAATCTATGGCACTTAGTACTATTTACTATGAAATAACTAACTATTTTATTGCTAAAAATATGAAACGTTTCAAAATTAAGTCTTTTTGAACTCGGGCTGCGCGAGGCCCCTGCAAGACCCTGGGCGGTGGCCCTGCTCGCCACCCCCTAAGGCCGCCACTGAATATCTGCTTAGCAACACGCAGTTATAAGGAACCTTTCAGGCTCACAGCAACACATAATTAAACCTTGTATCGTGCTCAGTGAGGGAATCAAGTAATTAGCATTACTGAGAGGAAATCTAACAGGTAATTGAGTTCCTAATCATTTTACCTGTGAGGATCCTGTAGTCAGGTGCTGGTTAGTTGCCTCGTTTCATATCGGGCTTTTAGATTTGTGGTTCCACTAACTTCTGCCAGCAGATTCGCCTGCGTGAAAGTCGATAATGAATCCAAGATTACCATACTTCCGGAATGATAAGACTCCTATATCCTATTCCAGGATATAGGAGTCTATGGACTGCCTGGGTGCCGAGTTTCATCCAAATCCGTTCAGCCGGTAAGAAGAAACAAACAAGCAGACAGAGTTACTGTAGCATTTATAATGTTAAGTATGGAAGTATGAATTTTGCGTATTTTAGGGTTCCGTACCCAAAGGGTAAAAACGGGATCCTATTACTTAGACTCCACTGTCCGTCTGTCTGTCACCAGGCTGTATCTCAGGAACCGTGATAGCTAGACAGTTGAAATTATCACAGATGATGTATTTCTGTTCTGTATAACAACAAATAATAAAAATGAAATAAAAATAAAAGGGAGGCCCCATACAAGAAACATGTTTTTTTCGACTTATTGTACGGAACCCTTCGTGTGCAAGTCCAACTTGTACTTGGCCAGTTTTTTTTCGAAGTTTAGATCGTCTTCAGTCCCTAGAAGCGTGGAATTTAGTGTATTTTGTGATCATATCGATATTTCTCCGTGACTGCCTACGCGGAAGTGATTCTCTTTGTTTCCTACAAATACGCCAACAAAGAACTTTCTCTCCAACTTGTTCAATGTTCAAGGTGAGCCCCTTTACGAGGCTCTGTCGAACTTTCAGCCAATTGCGGAGTTTAAATAATACGTGAGCCATTGATGAGATATTGTAGGGCTTAACAAATATGGAAGTTTATAATTAACAGCCATTTTAAAGTTCTGACGACGACCTTTGTTAGCAGCTAGCAGTCGCAATGACTGACTTATAGTTTTGTTAAAACAAAACATGCGTTTTTCTTGTTCAGCTCTGAAGACCAAAAATACTGTAGTAGTAGGTATAAATCTACTAGGGCCAGAGCCTGCCAGGGTAGCGGAATTTGTTCGAAAGAGTCACCGCGGCCCTGGAACGCAAAGGGCTCTAGAAGGAACACGGATGGGTTTTAGTCAGTAAGAGTCTGACACGCCCTTCCGCTCCACCCAGAGCGGAAGAAGTAATTTGATGATTTCCCATACTTAAAAAAAAAATAGGTATAAATCTATATTAATATTACAAAGTTGAAGAGTTTGTTTTGTTTGATTTTCGGACGCGCTTATCTTTGGAACTATCAGTTGGATTTGGAAATTCTCATTGTATATGATAGCCACATCCATGAGGAAGGCTATACTAAAAAAGGACGTACCTAGATAAAACGTAATAACCGATTTCCGACATAAAGAAAATAACTTAAGGTCGGAAATCGGTTAAGTACTTCGTTTTGTGTTGATACGTCCTTTTTTCTTATGACGGCAGTATAGGCTATACCTACGGGAACGGGGAATTCCTACGGTAACGGGAAAAAACAGGATATGCGCGGAGGTACGAAGTTGTGGGCAAAAGCTAGTAAAACTATGTATTATGTATGTATTTTAGCGGTAATGTGACCAATTCACTCTAAACTTAAAGACCCCCAGGTTGTGGCTAACGGGAAACACGACACTATGGCATATCTGGTGGCCACGTATCTCTATAAGCTAGCTTGCTTCTAAGTGTCCTGTGATCTTACTTATGTAAATACGGCAGGTGTAGACCGTCTTTTGGAGTTACAACTTCGGGTATATATTATAAAGTTCGCCGATATCGGATACTAAACTTATGTGATAACATTTCCGCTGAGAAATCTCTCCAGGCTTAATATCGGTGAAGCGATTACACGACCTAGTGCTACATTTTGTACGTGTCATCTTGTAAAAGTCGAGTTATGCGCACGGAAATGTCGAATTTTTTTTTCGCGAATTGGAAATGTTCCCATAGTAAAAGTTGTTCATAATGATGAATACTATGACCCCTTTTCAGGTCTTGCAATTTTTTTTACCCAAAATATCTAATGGTTTGAAAATTGCACAGCGATCTGAGTGCCAATTCAGTGTCAATACATATTAGAATTGACCGAATTACTATGGGACCAAAACTAAAATCGTGAAAAAAAAATTACTGCCCCTTATATTTATGAATGTGCACAAAACTCGAAAAAATGTTCTGAACATCAGATATTTTGTCTATCTGTCTGCAATGTGGTCCACGTCGACCGACTAGTCCCCCGTGTGACAGCCGTCTCGTCTCATATAGCTCGCGAGAGCAAGCGGCCGTTACAGTCCGCTATCGAGCAATATTTTATTGGACACGACTTCAACAACACCAGTTTGTGCACAACTTTTATTTCTTTATTTATAAGTTATTGCTGTGCTGTTATGTAAGTCGTTATGCGACAAAATGTACAAAGATAGTTTATCACGGTGCGGTTTTTAACTTCTCTTATTGTTTGGGTGTTACAAGGTACTCAGTAATTGTTTAATAGACTGGCCATATTTTCAAAATTTTCCGATTTGCTCACAAGGTTGGTAGTTGACGAAATAAAAACAAGCAAGATATAAAGAAAGATGGAAAGAAAGAACGAAGAAGGAAAGAAAGTAAAACGTCAGTTCTTTTACTTCAACTGCCAATGTTATTTTTAAAATATTTTGTAGTTTAAGAATTAATATTTTCATAATATTTGAGATACACTGAAAATATCATCACTATAAATAATTTTGTACTAAATTAAAAGAAGTTAGCCTACATTTTTGAATTAAAGCTTAATTAATGTATATCCAAATATTATCGCTTAGTTGGTCTATCGAGCGTTAGCATTAACCCTCGCAAATCTACAACATTAACCTACAAAATTCAACGAGAGTGTAACTGTCTATAAGTGACAGACTTCCCGTACTTGGATCAGTATTTTCAGAGATAACCTCGTACAAACAAACAAATTTAACTCATTACAATATAATAGTTTACTAAAAATACACTTGATTTTACATTCCAAGAGAGTAAACGTTCAAGGTCTGGTCACATTAATATTATCTGCCTACAAGAGTCGTGCAGGTAGTATAAAGATTTTTCTAGAATACCTAACATAATCGTCATATAACATCAACTTACTTGCAGTAACTAGTTGCAACCTTTTTTTCCATAAAGGTGCAACTACATTAGTCGAGTATACTTGTACAAGTGGTCGAGTAGCTTACTTCTAAAAAAAACTTTTTTACAAAAAATTCGACCGACTTCCAAATACAAAAAACACACTACAAAATATAAAATAACTTTTATTTCGGAAGTTGGTTGTACTTTTTTTGTAAAAAAAGTTTTTTGTTTAAAAAGTTTTTTGTTTTCTCTTTAGTGGTACCTCACACCCAACAACACCACTGGAAAGTCACATCAAAGCAAAACACACAATTCCCAGCTATTTTGATTTAAAAACCTAACTACTGAATCGAGTTTGATGAAATTTCTATGGGACCGATCGGAAAGTATATCCTTTCACATGAGAAAATAATTTTTCAAATCGATTCATAACTCATAATATAAAAAAAATACAACCGAATAGAGAATCTCCCCCTGTTTTTGAAGTCGGCGGTTAATTTATAAACGGCGCTTAATTAGAGGCTCCTGCAGTGTTAACTATTAATATCTGCTTAATCATATTTTTAGGGTACCAAACATCCGTAAGAAGAGGAACCCTTACCTATAGGATTACTCGGGCGTCTGTCTGTCCATGTACCAGCCAATTTTTTCCGAATATACTGGACCTATAATGATGAAATTTGGAACACAATGTGAACTTATGTGGCCCAAACACGGATGCGTTTCGTAAATAAATATATTTTCACTTTTGGGGCACAAACTAGAAAATAAAAAAAACAGTTTTCAAACTACCGTGTGACATATCAAATGAAATGGCTAATTGCGATAAAATATTGTTTTTTAATAATTTTAAAATAAATATTTTTTAATTTATTCAAGAAAATATACGAAAAATTACCTTATCTCCGAAACTACTGGGCCTAATAATTTGAAAAAATAAATGCAGATAATACTTTTTTACCTATAGATACCTAACAGGAAAACCTATAAGAAGTCTGTAATGTTAAAATAACATGTTACAAAAATTTAATTCGTTTGGGGTCCTTTGCACGCCAGTCCGACTCGCACTAAGCCAGTTTTTACGTTTGAACGACTCTTAGAGCCGCACTTTGAGTAGCTTACGTTTATGAATAACCCCTATAATTTTAATCCAACAGGTTTGAACCGCTGTGAATCCCGAGAGTCTGTACAGTGAGTCAGTGGATAATAAATTCCTATTATAGTTAGTATGTATTTCCTTGCAAATAAACATTTGTAGTGTTAATAGGAAGATAATAAGTTTTACTTCTTACATTACTAAACTTACAATAAATTTAACAAGAAATAGTTACCACACATAACATACACCATACACGACAAAGTACACAATCATGTCAGTACTCGACCACATACTCTCCTACTTACAAATTGCCCTAAAATGTGCAAGAAAGAAGACCATCTAATTTATCAAAACTGAATGAATTATTGACAAAAAGGCACATTGTTTAAAAATGAAGTACAAATTACCCACTGAATTTCACATGAAGTTGGTTTCATTTAAATTGCGCTTCTTATCCAATGCCTTGCTTGTGCCTTTGTGACTAAAGACTTTGAAAATCATGAAATCAAAACATACCAACTACAAAATATCTGGGCCGCGACTCCACACATTTTTACACAAGAAAGGGAGACATTTAAAAGTTATATTTGTGATACCACTGCACAGCACTGTCTTGTTCTCCTATTTGTCTCACTTTCTAGCTGCGTGATCGTTTGTTTGATCAATCTGGTTTCACACACTGCCCGTTGAACCTGATCTTGTTTGAGGGACAGTTTTTCCCATCCAAAGACACTCTGTCATCTGTTAAGCCGCCATTTTCCTCAAATCGAGTGTGGACATCGGGGTCGTCGTCCACAGGGTTCTGGGTCTCATTCTGATGAGCTCCTCTCTTATCACAATCGTTTACCTTGATGTCACTGTTAAAGATTTCATTTATCTTCTGGCAAAGTAAGATATTTTCGTCAACGGTATCGCTCTCATTCGGAACTACAGCGGGAGTTTCAATTGCTGTCGTTTTAGCTGGAATGTGTGCATCTGCTCCAAAGATCACTGTCAGCTCTTCCTTGGTCGGCACATAGTCTGCATTCGGTACGTTTCTAGCTGAGACCGCAGCGAGTAGAGTTACGAATAAGAGTAAAGTTTTCATTTTGAAAGCACCGGTTTACGCGAGTGAGTTGTCCTCGCGGTCACGGTCGGAAGGCGACTGTTTACCTTCGAGCGGTGCCTTCGGTTTATATTTTATAAAGTTACTTAACCTTCTGAACGCCATTCTCACAGATATATGACAAACGAAAGCTTACCCTGTACGCCAAACGTCACAAATATGTGACAAAAAATACGGCGAATTTGTGGCTTGGCGTCGGGGGCACGCCGATGTGTTTATGCTCTGGCGTTCAAAAGGTTAAATTAATTTTTAGTTCGGTTAGTGGTGGGTCGTCGAAACACGTCGCGGCTTATGTACCTATGTATCATTTGGCATCAAGATAAGTAATTAAGATGTGGTACGAGTTTATTTCTGTTAAATTAGGTACGTAAATAGTATGTACTGGAGAAATCGCTCCATCAAGATGACTGATGTTTAATTTTCTTGCGCAAATACGTATTATAAACATGTAGGTAGATGAAGATACTCAAAATATATGAGACAAGACGTTTGCCATACCTAAGACATATAAAAAATAAATAGATAATTTTGTCAGAACCATAATTGGTTGCATGAGGCTGTAAGGCAGTATGCCTGGACTGCTCTGTGAGTCGCATCTGTAGCGACGATCACTGTGGTATCTCATTGCCATAATTATGTCAAACATACTGGTGATTTTATTTTGTTTTATAAAAAACTAGCCCAACCTGCAGCGGCTCCACCCGCGTGAAATTAAAAAAAAACAACCAAGTGCGTGTCGGAGCACGCACAGTGTAGGGTTCCGTAGTTACCCGTATCCTAAACCATGTCAGATAAATAGTAAAATGTACTTCACTGTTATTAGATTACAAAGTTACAAATGCCCTTGGTTTTAACTCATTTTGTATGGAATTATTAGGGTTTTTTACTTACCCAGTTCCATTTTTAAGTTGGTCGACTATTACTCGTTATTTTGTAAAGCCCACTTAGCTGTGGTAGTTTTCCTTTTAAATTCATTATATATGCTACTGCCGTGAATTTTTTCACGTCTTGACTCTAACAAAAATTAACACTTTAATTAAAGCTTAATATTTAGCAAACGGTAAAATGGTTTTAACAAACCCTCAATGTTTTTAAACAACCTATCCAACGACAATCGCACTGTATGGTGGACAGTAAAAAAACACCCTAAAAAAAAAATTCAAGGTTTTATTCTGTTTGTCGGCGTGATTGATATGTATACTCATACCAAATTTCAACTTTCTAGCACTAAGCGTCTCTGAGCTAAACCGCGGACGGACAGACGGACAGACATGGAGAAACTATAAGGGTTCCTTCTTGACTACGGAACCCTAAAAATGATCCCAAGGGAACATAAATAAAGATAAAGAGTAGCCCATGTGCTATTTCAAGATATGCTCTCAAAGATCCTTTGCCACTCATGTTCACTCTGATGAATTAAATCAAAGAGCATTTAGACCATGTTTCCAGTAATCACAATAAAATATACCTACCGACGATACAAAACTTCTCATTTAATTTCATCTCTATGGGTTTGAATTTAAGAAAAAATAAAGGTTCAGGGTCCTTGTACACTTCATAAAGGAAACCTATCTGTGTAACATTAGGGCTCCCAAGGTCTAATAAAACATCTATTATTTACTTAGGTGCAAAGTTTAAAGTTAATTAACCCTAGGAATACGAATCTTCCTTACAAACTTTAAAAGAATACTAACAACCTTTTATTATTTACTCTGGCCAGTATTCCTATCAAGTTTCATGTGTTTTCGTAAATTCCTAATGCATTTAATCGCCTATTGTTTGGGAGAAGACACTGATTGCTGTAACACCGGTAATTCCACCTAGCACAAGTGTCAGGGCCTCACTTTATTTTACCCAATAAATTTATCTTATATATATCAAGTTGATACTGGAAGAAGCTATAACTGATGAGTGGTACAACAGTTTGTTGGTGCCTATCTTCAAGAACAAAAGTGATGTGCTAGAGTGCAACAACTATAGAGCTACAAAGCTAATGTCACATAGTTTGAAAGCTAGGGAAAATGTATAGAAAGGCGACTGAGAGACGAGAGTGAAATCTCACAGAACCAGTTTTGTTTTATGCCTGGTCAGGGTACAACGGACGCCATTTTCGCTATCCGTCAGCTGTGCGAGAAATACAGAATTGTGCATAAAAACTTGCACATGGTGTTCATTGACTCCAAAAACGCGTGTATGAGCAGGTGCCTCGTAGGGTACTGTGGTGGGCCCTTAAAGAGAAAGGTGTGCCTGGGAAGTATACAATGTGCAGCTAATCCGAGCGATATACAGTCGATGCAGGACCCAAGCTAGGTCTGCAGTAGGTCCCACTGACCGCCTCAGTGTGGAATCGGTTTGCACCAAGGGTCGGCTTTCAGCCCTTACCTCTTCTTGATTATAATGGACGCTCTGACGTCGGAAATCCAAGAAGAGGCTCCCCGGTGTAGGAATGCTGTTTGCTGATGACATTGTGCTGGTTGCCAAAAACGGCCTAGAGGTCCAGAGCAGATTGAAGACGTGGTGGCAGAGACTGGAGGGTGTTGGCCTGAAATTGAGCAGAACCAAAACAGAATACCTGTTCTGCAATTTCGGTCTCTCCAGTCCTATACCTGTAGCTCTCATCGGAACGCCTATACCGATCTGCTCCGACTTTAGGTAGACATCGGGTCGCTTGTGGGGGGGGACGGTGACATAGACCAAGACAAACGATCAATTTAGGATGGATGAAATGGCGACAGGAACAACTTGCAACCCACGGATGCTCCTCAAGATAAAGGGAAAATTCTATAAGTCCGTGATAAGACCTGTCGTACTGTATGGATCAGATTGGATGAAAAAAGATTGCATGTAGCGGATATGAGAATGTTGAGATGGATGTGTGGAGTATCGAGAGTGAATAAAGTGAGAAATTAGTACATTAGAGTTTAAAAGAGGCGACAGTGACGTACCTAAATTTTGAAAGGGAACCGCTTGTCTTGTTATGGTAATGTGATGAGGAGGAAATCAAACGCATGTAACTAAAAGAGTTATGAATATAAATGTAGATGGATGGAGAGGGAGAGGCCAAAGAAAAGATGGATGGATTGAGTTCGGAGTGATATGAAAGAAAAGCGAGTTAGTGATAGCGTGATGGCTGACAGGACAGAATGGAAGAAAAAAACGTTTCAGCCGACCCCAAGTAACATGGGATAAGGGCAGGAAGATCTTATCTTATATGGAACCAAGGAATAAGATTTTTCATACAAACTATCATCCTCTATTTCAATCAAGCCCTTTTTTCGACAAAAGGTAACCTATGGTCCTTCTCTAAGGTCTTATTTATCTCTGTACCAAATTTCATCAAAATTGGTTCAGCGCTTTAGGCGTGAAAGCGTATAACAGACATACAGACAGAGTCACTTTCGCACACTATAATATTAGTATTTAAATTAGTATAGATAGTATGGATTATCGCGAGTGGAAAGTTAGGTTTTTAAGACAAAGTACTGACTTGGCATAATTAACGTGTTTTCTTAATTTATTTTAGTCATCTTTACGTCACGACTAAATATTTGACGATTTGCCATCACCATGAAACGAATGCAGAATAGAATAGAATAGTTCTTTATTTGCTTAGAATATAGGTACATAAAAATAAGGTGTTAAATTATATAATAGGTTCCATGTATGTACAATTGTACATTCTGCAGGCGACATGGTCTATGAACACGAAATGTTCACCCGACTTGACGCATGATATTCTTTGAATGTATAATGAGACCGTCTGCTGTTTTAGAGATTCTATCATTAGATGAGAATCTGATAGAATATCCTTTGAAAGTAAGAACAAAAGAAAGAAAGTGACGTCTCTCTTTGGCAATCATTACGGATTGTCAGAAGCCAGAAAATCTGATACCAGTCTCGCCAAGAAGTATCGTGTTACCCAGTTACTGGGTACATACTCACCTATATGGTTACGGAGTTGGCTAAGTCATTTTATTTTGGCTCTACTTACAGACTCTAATATTTGTCAATACCACAGCAAAAGCAAGGAACTGTGAAATATATCTCCCCGTTTTTCACTAATTGAAAAATTCCATCCATAAATCTGTAGGTCGCCTGTACACGCCTGGTACTCCTTCCTCAGTTAACGAGTAGGTTTCCAGCACAGCGCCACGTAATGGCGCATAAAACTGACATAAACTTTAACATTAGTCGTTGATAGTGCAACTTGGCGAGTTATGGGGTTCCGCTAAGTCTTGGTGCTACGGTTATGGCTGGAGTTTCAGTCAGTCTCCTCGGGAACTGGCTTGGAACTACAATCGTGATTTAGTTTTTCCGTGTTCGCACTTTTTTGAATACCTAAAGGTTCTCTCATATAGGTACGACGCTACAACATAGAATATTTTCCATCTGCATTTACAATCTTTATAGTTTCGCAATTTCAGAGCAAGTCCCATGATAAAATTGTTTCATAATTATGAGTATAGTGACCGCTTTTCAGATTTTGGGTTTAATCTGTTACACCCTGCATATGAAAAAGTGTCGTATTGTCGCGTCGTATCTGACTGCAGAAGTCCTATGGTATGGATTAATAGTCAAATGTCCATCTTGTTAAAGACTCGTTAAAGAATAGGTAGGTATGTGTTACAGTGCGAATCATCAGTTCCTTTATATCATACAAGCTGTTGCCCGCGACTTCGTACGCGCATATCTCGTTTTTTCCAGTTTCCGTATAATCTATAGCCTTCCCCAGGAATGTGGCTATCATTTACAAAAATAATTTTCCAATTCCGACTGGTAGTTTCAGAGATAAGCTCGTTCTAACAAACAAACTCCTCAGCTTTATTATATTAGCATATTTTGGTATAGATTTTATCGTATTGTGTAATACCATGTAGCGTCTAACTTTACGTCGTTTAGCTCAGCACTGACACATTCGTCATTGACAGCTGCCAACCTGTCATGTTCCAGTATTGCTGCGTTTATTTCTATTTTATTGCTCATCACACGTGTCGTTAAAAGTAGCCAAGTTTATTAATAACTTGGCTATTTGTTTTATCATCTAATGTGAGCTCTCTCTTCTCATATCTTATCTCAGTAGTTTTTAATTAATTAATTAATTTATTTAAACTTTATGTACAATAGTGGTACATGGGCGGACTTAATGCATCAAGGCATTCTCTACCAGTCAACCTTTGGGTTATAAAGACTATACTGTAGTAGGTGTAAATAAAAATAAGATTCAAAATTGAATTTTAACAATTCGGAAAGAATATACAGATAATATATATAATACTAATAAAATACATATATATGCTAAAATAATAAACTAATAAATATGATATACCGATCAAGAGAATTCATAGTAATCATGACGAAGAACAACCAAGAATGAAATGAATGAATGAAATTAAAGATATCCCACAGATAGGTACGTCATGAGTAGTCGTAACAACCCGCTAATCGATTTTTAGAGAAATTGTTCAACGGATAACATAACTACATCCTTCGAACAATTTATTTACAAAAGGTGGTCGCATCGCTCCTGTCTTAAAACTAAATTATTTTTATTTACCGTTGACTTCTATGAAAATATACGTTCTTCTGCCATGCCGACCCATGGCTATTCATCAAAATATATTTAAAAATGAAACATTTTCCTGAACTATAAAGTCAAGTAGACACTTTCATTGCACAAGTCTTCGTAAAGAATTAACTGTAGGTACATAGGTACGGCATGAGCCAAATATGACACATATTACACAATATGATGCATCGAAACCAAAGGAATGTAAATCTACACTTATATATATATATATATATAAATATAACATAACAATATAAAGAGGAAAAAAAAATATTTTTGTGTGTGTGTATGTTTGTAATGAATAAACTCAAAAACTACTGTGCCGATTTCAAAAATTCTTTCAGCAATGGATTGCTACATTATCAGCGAGTAACATAGGCTATATTTTATCCCCGTATTCCCACGGGAATGGAAACTAAGCGGGTGAAACCGCGTGACGTACGCTAGTACTAAATATTATTGCTAAGGAAAGTAATTCTTAAAACAATGAATAGTAACGTATTGTCACGGCGATACGTCACTGACCACTGACTGACCACTTTCTGTGACGCTGCAGTTTGTATCAAGAATTACCGCTACAATAGGAAAATACAGTTGTTTAACTCGGTATTAATTTATACGTTGTCGTAATATGGCATAATAATTTGAAAGCTCTACAGCTTTCAAATTATTATGTTATTAGTAATAGTGAGTCAGGGAAGTCGTTATTTTGCAGTCAAAAGTCAAAAGTGAGTCAGCACTTTTTGAACGTCAAATTCAGTCCCCCAAAACGCCCGCCCGTCACCACTTCCTAATGTTTTAGCTGGGAAGAAGAAGTGGCGCAACAAACTCCCCAGCAACACATCTGTTTGTTACGTTTTAAGAACTTAAATTTTATACAATAGTAATTATTATTTATTTAAAAAATGTTGTCCCACAATAGTAATTTCTCCTGTATCGAGGGTGCGCTTACAAACATACAAACTCAGATACACAAACAGCCAGACCCAAAACTACAATCTGTAAGCCATTCAAATATTTTTCCGTGCGGGTTTCGAACCTGCGACACGCAGCGCAGCAGCCAATCGCTCAACCACTGCGCCAACCGTGTCGTCACCAAAGTCAGTATAAAAAGTAATACGGAAAAAAAATTACCACTTGTTAGCTAGGACACTCAATTATTAATAGCATTAATTATATATATTAAGCATTAATAAGTAGCTAAACTAAATGAGCCTTCAGGCATAAATGGTGTGCCCGCGCTTACACGGGCAATGGTAGAATTTAGCGATAGAGCGATTCCATATTATGGTGACGTCACCGGATAAATAATTATTTTCCTATCTACATAATATAATACTAAAAACGGCTGAACTGGTTTGGACGAGGCACGCGGTTGAGGTACGTGTATGGACTAGGACATCGAGTCATAACTAAAATATGAGTTTGTTTTTGTGATGCGCTTGCACGAATAAATTGCTGCACTGATTTTTACGAATTTTGGCCCTGCAGAACAATGTAGGTTACGTTTTGCGAAAACCAATATTAATTAACGTCAGTGAAGTTGCTTGCAAAAGCTAGTATTTCATGTATAGAGTACATTTCTAAGGGATCATTTTCTCCTTTCAAGCGAATATCCCCCAATTAGTTAGGAAAAGGCTAGGCAGATGGAGATATCGACACAGTAACAACACTAGTTATAATTAATCAATACGTATATCAACAAATACGAGCTAATGTAGACTGATGACCTGGTGAGGGTCGCGGGTAGCCGATGGATGCGAGACGCACAGGACCGGTTGTTGTGGCGACACTTGGGGGAGGCCTATGTCCAGCAGTGGACGTCTTTCGGCTGATATGATGATGTATTCATAATCTGTTAACTTGTGGTTTAAGAACAAACAGTAGCCAATCTAACATAGATAGCTCTTTGTTTATGGTCAAACAAGTTAGGTTATTGACACAAGGGGATTACCTAGAAATGTTTCGTAATCTTGCTTAAATTGTGCGGAAATAGGAGGAAAATCTGTCGAGTTATTCAAAAATCTTGAACACGTTTCTTGAATAATTTCCATTTCTTCTCTGAGAACCTCGCAGCTGTTTCCGAGTTTTTTTAGGGTTCCTTACCTCAGTCGGCAAAACGGAACCCTCTTAGGATCACTTTGTTGTCCGTCTGTCTGTCAGGCTGTCAAGACCCTTTTTTTTAAGAACACGTGGGTTTTACAAGCTGAAATTAATATCAAATACTTAAGTCTGTTACCACTTGGAGCTTCAAGTCAAAATCAAACTTCTAAGTCAACGCAATCTAAAGATAAGGCCATTTAAAATGCTCCTTTTATGTTGCATGTTTTGACGCTCGCAAGGAAATCAAAACTTATAGGGTACTTCCTGTTGACCTAGAATCATGAAATTTGGCAAGAAGATAGATCTTATTGTACAAGAACAGGAAAAGTCCGATAATTGGGAATTTTTAGTTTTATATGTAGTTTAAAAAATCATTTTTTTGGGATAACATTTTCGGTTGAAGAATTGATCGTAATGTACAGACAGCCAGCACATCAAGCTACCCGAAACTGTCAAATTTTCCCAATCAACCTTGAACCTAATGTTTATTTCCTATAAAGTTGAAAATCTATTAAAGAAATTTGACAGAGTGTTGTAGCTTGATGTGCTTGCGACTGTACATTGTATGGGAGAACATAATCAACAACAAAGTTAAGTTTGTCATCCAATCCTTCCTGCTATATTATTTTTGTCAGAATAATGAGAGTGCTTTCATGGTTCAACTTCCGTAGGTAATGTATGCTCGGAAAAAATCAAGACTCGAACGGAACCCTCGCTGCGCAAGTCTGACTCGCGCTTGTCCGGTTTTTTAATCGTTTACTAGCGTCGATTCTTGATTTTTTGCTATCATAAATTAAGACTTGAATAATTGATTTTAATCACGGAGTTTATGTTAATTGGTTTTTTTTTTCTAAATATTTTAGGCTCGATAACCCATTTACTAAATGTAATAGCTAAGGATCACCAAACTGAAGTAGCAGTGGACAGGCTCCACTGCTCGCAGAACAGATGGTCGATGGGGCCGAAAAGTACTGGAGTGGCGACCGCGTACCGGAAAACGCAACGTTGGCAGGCCAGGTCATCGGTCCACCTTGTCCCACAAGGTGGACCGATGACCTGGTGAGGGTAGCAGGTAGCCGATGGATGCGAGACGCACAGGACCGGTTGTTGTAGCGACACTCGGGAGAGGCCTATGTCCAGCAGTGGACTTCCTTCGGCTGATATGTAGATGAGGAATAGCTAGTTATTCCCATAATTTCGAAAAAGGCAGAAACTTGAGCGCGAACTGACCGGGATGTGTAGTGACAATAGAACACACACAAAAATATAAAATGTCGACCTATTATGGTTCATTAGATACATCCCGCTGACAGACAGATGAACTGACGGACCTACAGCGTCGGCTTAATAATAGGCTTCCTTTGGTTACTACGGAACCCGTTAATTTCACCGACCATTTAATGTCTAGGTGCTTTGAAACTTACCTATTCGTGTAATTGTTTGAAACAGGACTTGAATTTATTAAATAATTTAATCTAACTTGTACTTATGTACGATGTTTGTAAGTTATACTTAACTGAATCTCAAATGATCATCATATAGCCGAGTCGTGATGGTACTATCTGATTGAGGAAAACGTAACTACCTCATGTAGTTTAATATTTAATTAGCTATGTACCGGTTACTGTATGCACAAGGGTTATTTACTTTATTATTAATCTGGGCAATAAGGAAAAATCCACAATAATTGTGTTCATGTTATTGTATTTTTTATGAAATGTAGAGATTAAATAAAACTTCGAAATAAGAAAAAATAATCCGGTTTTTGTAAGGCGATCAAGTTTCTGGTTAGTTCCTTTCAGTGAAAATGATATAACTCATGTGTTAATTTATATTTTGTTTAATTGTTTTTAGGGTTCCAAACATGAAAAGAAAAAAAACCGAATCGTTCAAAGATAATTTTGCTGTCCGTCCGTCCGTCCGGCTGTTAAATTTTAATTGTCCATATTTTGTTTAAACTATAACTTACTGTATTTGTTTAGCTGTAAGTTTTCCTAAAATAAATAAAATAAAAACCTTTTTTTCTCTGGAACTTGTCCAGAAATCAAGTTGAAATTAGTATTAAATACGTAGGTCTACAGCCCCTTGGGACATGCGTAGTTAGAACTTTAGTAGGTTACGTATACTGGTAAAAAAACCCGCAATGGGCGAACTCTCAACATACTAGTTTGTACGGAACCCTCAGTGAGCGAGAGAGACTCGCACTTGTCGAGTTTTTTTAGAAATGGATCAAAATGGCCACGATCCCGCAACTATTACGATAACTTTTTTGTAGGTTTAACGACAAAAGTTTAGCATATAATTTAAATCTATTTTTCCTTATGAAGGAAGCGCTCAGAGAAACTTCGTTTTCGTACAACGAAATACCTCACCAATACCTACTGTGATATATATAAATTAATGTATCACACGGCTCAAGTGGTAGCGGCGGAGGCAGTCCAGTCCAGTCCCGGGTGACGACTAGACGCTACGCTTGAGTTGTGTGTACTTACTGACAATTTGGTGGTTTTACTACAAAGAAATCCAAAGTGACTTGTGATTTTATTAGACACAATAATAGTGAACACTACTACCTACCACAAGTACATACGTCGGTGTTACCAACCTCCACGCTTTTTTATCCCTTAATTTTCTAACGTATTCCACAAGATTTTCATCTAAATGAAAATGAAAGGTGCCGGAATAAAAACGCGTGACCCATTATTATGGAGAATGGCCGCGACACCGCGACTGCGGTGACAAGTAGGGATGTGACGAAGCTTCGGCTCCGACTTCGATACTCGGGACTTCCGATTGATATTAGATACAGACTTCTATGAACTTCTATCGAATGTGGTATATGCAATAAAATGTCTATAATATGTATGTATTTATTTTATTTTATTTTTTTTGGAAAACTTACAGCTGGGCAGACACAATATTAAGAGTTAATAACATGAAAAATATAAGAATGTTTATCAGTTGTCTGGTTGCCATAGCACAGGCTCTGCCTAGTTTGGGATCGGATGACCGTGTGTGAGTTGTCCCAAGATATTAAAAAATAAAATAAAGCAAAGTAGCCAAACGTCAGTGTGATAGAATTTTTTATTCAGAGTTCATGGTTTATACAGATAAAAGTTTGTATCGTGTGGACGCACTATTACACCTCCGGTTCAGACTTCGTCCGGTTAATCCGAGGTCGAAGCACAATTTACTACTTTTCAAGTCAGTTCATTTGAAATATTTGCTAACTATAATAATATAATAATAATAAGTTTATTCAATAAGTAGTTTGTACATGGTATACAAAGTTGTCTTATCTACTTAAATCCTATAAAGAAAAACCAGTACAACAATTATAAAATGGGTCATAGGACTCCCTTTCCTAAACTAGGCAGGAAACCTGTCTGTATTTTAAGAAAGAGTATCCATTTACACTGAGTCTTATTGCGGTTACAAAATATTGGTACGTGCAGTGGGCGAACAAAGTACTTATGTTATATTAAAGGTGAAAATAAAATAAATAAAAACTGCATTGAAAACAGGATTATTGTTATTTTCAACGCCTATGTCATGTAGCTATATTAAGTTGAAATTTAAGAGGCTGACTGAATAATATTTGTACACATGACACGTGTCGGTTCCGTCACATGACACGTGTCTACAATAAACCAAATATCAAAAGTCCTACTCTGACTTCGGATCCGATTAAACCAGCTCCGTAACATCCCTGGCGAGGGCTGACTCCAGCGCATTTTCGAGCACTTTCCGCGCTGAATAGGACTCTATGCATTATGCATCGAAACTGCTGACTGAGTCTCTATCGCGCTTGACATCTTAGCGGGTAGGTAGCACCTGGAGCTCGTCTAAGTAGGTGCTGCATTGTGTATTCTTTGCTTCATCTGCGTATACATATGTATGTACATTCTTAAAGGTCAGGTTGTTGCACTTTTTATTTAAATAACAATAGGTAATGTTAGCTTTGTAGGAGCTCGTGGCTAAAGAATATCAGCCGCGCGGGTTGATCAATTAAGCAAAGCTTGCCAAGGTTGGTCTGTGGATGGGTGACCATTTTAACATACCGAGTTTCCTCCGTGCCTCGAAAAGCACGTTAAGCCGTTGGTCCCGGCTGTCTATGGCAGTCGTTACGGAGAGAGTTGAGACGAGTTGTTAGAAGTCAGTAAACCTGACACCAGTCTTGCCAAGGAGTATCCGTGTCACACTGTTAATGGGTTGTGGAGGTCTGGAAGGCAGCCGCTCCATCTAAAATAGTTGAATCCGGTTTGACTGGCAGCCGACCCCAATATAGTTGGGAGAAGGCTAGGCAGGTGACGATGATGATTAGGTAATGTTAGCTCTTCTATGAGTATCTGCTTTCTGCTATGAAGCCAAAGACCACAAGACTTGTGCAACGCGGCAATGCGACTACGCGTTCATATAGGTACTTTATTTTAATTGCTCCTGTACTTGAACAACTATTTAGTATGAAAACGTGTTGTTGCATCGTTACTATATTGTCTCGTCGCACCTTGCCTGGGTCTAAGGCACCTTAGTTTTAGCCGCGAGTTAGCCCTGCCATCGTCGGGTGATCTCAACGAGATGATTATTCTTCTGCCTGCATATCGTCACGTCTCGCGGCGACGGTGGGCGCGCGGCGAGTTGTTGACACTCGTCGAATCGCCGCGATAATATCGCCTTGTGGAGACACGTTAATAGAGTTATTAAAGAATGTAGCAAAGAGACACTCGCTCGTGCAGGTGGTGCCTTGTAGCGCTGATATATGCAAATTGAAACCGTGGGCTTGCATATGAAACTTACGTGTAATTTTTTTTTGTGCTGTGATTTCCTCTTGGGTCATGTTTCGGCAACGACGATTAATGTCATAACATCGATATTAACTTTGTCTGACAAGTTGATTAAGTATCAAAACTTTATTCAAATTGTATTCAAATGAACACTTAAAATAAAAATAAAAACTCCTTACTAAAATATGGAGTCAAAAAGACTGGAAGTGAGCCCAAAAGACTGGCGGCATTGCCACTTTGTATGGCAATGCTTATCCTCTATCCTAGGTAGCCAGCTCTTGCGTCACGCGAGTGCAAACGAAGCGCAAGTTCTTTATATATGTCACCGGAAAATGGCAAACGTCGCGCCGTAGGATTGTAAAATATCACCGTAGAATTGTAAACAATTTTTTCTAAATAAGACACGGATATATTGGAAACTATTGAATTTGAATGGGATTGATTATATACAAAACAATTTTTTCATAATATGCGAGAAATTATAATCTAATCGAGATTAATTACCATCTAATGGATTCTGCAATTTTCCGGTGACATGTATAACGCATGAGCACTCGGACCCGGATAATTATGTATTACATAGTTATTTTCGACACAATTTTCACGGTTCACAGACAATATCAACTGGTTACTAAATACAGTTTACTGATACAAATGGTTCTTTCCTGTCAATGCTAGTCATAACACACCTAAATCATTTATGCGGTATTACAGAAACAACACTTAACCTGAAAAGTAACTGTCCCATACATTTATGTTTGTATAACTCGACAAAATGTATCTACTGAACTACTGTTTTTTCCCGATTTCAGGGATTCGCATAATAAAATCAAGTATCCCCTGAAATATTGACGATCGGTCGTCATAAAACAAATCCCGGGATAAAAAAGTATCCTATGTGTTATTCCAGATTATAATCTACCACTGTGCCAAATTTAATTTTTTAATTTTGTCATTTTTTTTGATACTTTTTATCCCGGGACTTTGTTCCCTTGGGATAATTTTCGACAATCATGCGGGCGGAGCCGCAGGCGGCAACTAGTGTACAAATAAAAGGAAACTTAATTCTAAAACAATTATATTGTGTGCCCCGCGACTGCGCCAAATAGGTTCAGTTCAGCAATAAGCCAGACAACTAGTAGTAAAGGAGGTTTGCACCCAGCAGTGGGTGACTCAAGGCCGAAGATGAAGGAGCAAAATAATACGACCGCGTCATTTACTCAATATTTTTTAATAATACTGTCAAGGTTATTCTTATAAATATTTTGTTGTTGTCATAACAAGTTACTATTTGCATAATATCACACTTTATCGCATCGCCATCTGGTTATTGATATTTATCATGAATTTGGTAAATACCTATCAATGATCAGAAGGCCTATAAATTTGTCAGTATATGTATAATAAATTAGCGACTTGGCCCGGCTTGTTGGCCGAATGTGCGCTCGTAAATCGCTTTTTGGACACTTGGTGAAATATCAACTATGTCGCAGCCAAATAGCTTAATCAGCCGTTTAATTAAAAGCCTAGCCTTTTCATTGAACTGTGCCGTTTCATCAGCGACATAAGTGACATGCGCAAGTGACTTATGTCGCTAATTAAACGACGCAGTTCAATGAAAAGGCTAGGATTTTACTTCTTAACAATATAAGTTTAGATAAATAAAATCAATTTATTTTAATGTAGTAGTACTTAAATTACACTTTGATATAATATTCTAAGAGAGCATACATTCAAGGTCTGGTGGTAACACTAATATTACACATGTTATTCAGAGACATGAACATATTATTCGTATTATAATTTTTCTAGAATACTTCTCATAATCTTCATATAATAACAACTACTATAAATATGTTTATGTACAAACAAGTTTCAACGTTTTTTGTCTTCTTAGAGCGACTTTTTTGATCCACAGGTAAAACAAATAATGATTAAAAATTGTGGCGAAGGGGGTTTGAACATTTTTCTACGGGAGCTGGCAATGCATTTAAGCACGAAATGAATTATTTTTTAATGATAGTTATTGGTCTGGTACTTTACCAGCAAATATCTGGACAACTTGACACTTTAGGGCACCATGTTGCCAACATTTTTTATTTATTTACATAAGTATCCTTGACCCATATACTCGTATATCCGTTAACTCGTGCGCCGCAATTTTGAATAAAAATCAAAATGGCGGCCGGGCAATTAAAATGTGGTTTTACCACTTTTACCTACTACGGATCAAAGAACTTGCCCTTAGAGGTGCGTCTACATTAGTCGAGTATTCTTTCGAGCTAACTTCTAAAATGACCGTTAATTCTTCTAAAGCTTGTAGTTTTATCGTCTGCTTGACCATATTCTGTAACGGTAACGTACTTCTCTATGAGTAACGTTTATAAATAAACCCTATAATTTGAAATCAACAGGCCTAAAGCTCTTTGGAACACCAGCGGTATATTCCTTAGAGTTTTTACACAGCCATGAGGATAATTAATTCCTATAAAAGGTATAAATTACTATAATGATGCCTCAAGGCAGATTACATTTGTCGTGCAATTAAAACTTCTTACGTCACAGTGGTAACACTCGAGCTTACAACAGTCAAAGTACAACTCTATCATGCAAGTTTTCAATCCCTTAATTATTCAATACTGCAGACTATGTATCAAAAGATGAATGATTTTTTGACAGACAGGCATATTAATAATATACCTAGTACTAATTAGCCTCTGAATTTTACATGAAATGGGTTTCTTACTTCACTTCTAATCCATCGTCAACTAAAGGTTTCACCAAATATAAAATTAAAACATACCAATAATAAAATATTTGTGCCGTGAACCAACACATTTTGACACAAAAAAATTAGACATTTAAAAGTTCGATCTGTGATGAAATAATGACTGGTTCCACTACACAACACTGTCTCGTTCAGCTTCTATTTGGCACACTTTCTACACGTGTTCTTCTGTGTCGTCAGTCTGGTGTCACACACTTCTCATTAAACCTGACTTTGTCTGAGGGACACTCATCCACACCGAGAGCTACTCTGTCCTCTGTCAGACTGTCATCTTCCACAAATCTAGAATGGATTTCAGGGCCGCCCTGCTCAGGGTTCTGTTTCACAGTCTTATCATCTCCTTCCTTGTCACACTCGTTAATCTTGATCTTGATGTTAAGTTCCACTGTTTCCGGTGTTACACAGTTGAAGATTTCATTTTTCTTTTGATATGGTTTGATGTTTTTCTCAATGGTGACGCTTTTGTTCGGGACTAAAGCGGGAGTTTCAGCCGCTGCTGCTTCTGCCTGGATGGGTGTATTTCCTCCGAAGATCATTGCCAGCTGGTCTTTGGTCGGCACATAGTCTGCATTCGGTACGTTTCTAGCTGAGACCGCAGCGAGTAGAGTTACGAATATGAGTAAAGTTTCCATTTTGAAAATACCGGTTTTGCGAATTGGTTGTGAGCGCGGTCACGGTCGAAAGACAACTGTTTACCTTCGAGCGTTGTCTTAGATTTATATAAAGTATATTTGTAACAGTAGCTACGTTGGTTCGCCGACGCACGTTGTGGCTTATTATTACAGTAAATTGTATCATTTGGAAGCAAAAAGAGTGATTAAGATGTATCATCAGACATTTATGAGTTTATTTCTGTTAAATTAGGTACCTACGTAAATAGTATAATGTACTGGAGCAATCTACCAATTAAGATGACTGATGTTTAATTTTCTTGCGCAAACACGAATTATAAATAAGTTGACATGTGTTTAGATATTCCAAAAATGTTTAGTAAGATGAACGTTGCTGTATAAAATCTTGTCAGAATAAAAAACAGTTAAAATTAAATATCAAACTCAAATGGGGCCGAGCCGGACACGCCCTTCGAACGGTTCACGTTCTAAAGCAGCCACAATGTGGGTCCCAGAAAATGTTCGGTGACATCGAGGCACACTCAGACGAAGATGGCAGGATGAGTTTGCTCCACACTAACCCTTAGTCGTAAGGAATTGAAAGAAGGAAGGAAGAGAGGCTATTGTGCAGCGGTACGAAGCCAGGACAGCTAGTGTAATCATTTAAAATCGCCTTATTACAGTAGGCCTTGGCTGCTGTGTGATGACTCTGTACTTTGACCGCAACGATCAAAGAGGCTCCTAATTGTCATAATCATGCCAAACGTATTGAAGAACGTGGTAAACTAAAATTATGTTATCCCCAATATTAATTTCGGCGACGTATAAGATTTAATATTAATAGGTAATCTGTAAAGAGAAGGTGTGGGCGACATTTTACTTAAGTTATTATTGTTTATCTATCTTTAATATTACAAAATGTAGATGTTTGTTGTCCATTATGAAACATAATGTTTCATAATGGAATATATTTATTTGAAAAAATCCAGGGAGGAAAGAATGAGCCTTGAGAGAAAGTAGGGAGACAGCTCAATGTTTCTACCTTGAGGGTATTATATTGACCTTACTACTAATCCTGACATAGAATTTTCCTCATCCTTACTAATTACAACGTTTATTCTTACTTAATTTAATATTATTAATTTTAATTTCGAATGAATCAACTACAAATGAGTCAGTGGTGCGGCGCTACACGTCATCTTTACGTCACATCTAAATATTTAACGAATTGACGTAAAAATGAAAAAAAATCACCGTATCGTGACGAACGAATAGGCGACATGCCAAATGAACACGAGATGCGCTCCTGACGTAACGTATCTTTAATTATAGCACCGTAGCATGAGATCGTCGTTTTAGATATTGTCTTCAAATCAGAATTTGAATGAAGCTTCTTCCAAGCTCAATAATAGTCGTCCTTTTCCCAAATATGTTGTTATGGGCTTCCAGTCGTACCAGTCCAGCTGAATACCAGAACTTTCCTTGTTCAACTGCCTTATGAACCTCCTCATTCCCGTTACTGGGTAACGCAATACCAAGGTGTTAGCCTTGTTTAATACCTGCCAGGGTTGCGGAATTTGTTCGAAAGAGTCACCGCGGCCCTGGAACGCAAAGGGCTTTAGAAGGAACACGGATGGGTTTTAGTCAGTAAGAGTCTGACACGCCCTTCCGCTCCACTCAGAGCGGAAGAAGTCATTTGATGATTTCCCACCAAAATAAAAAGAGCTTCTAATTTGAAAACTTATTTTTTTTATATTTTCTTATGTATAAATGTTTAGTATGGTACTAACCATTATTTATTTACGTTACGCGTCTAGAGGGGTGTTACTACACCAATTGATAGATCGTCGATAGATGTTGATCGGTTGGTGTGGTAGTTTTGGCTCATCGAAGAAGAAGTAGAAACTATCGATCGACGTTGACATTCTACCATCAATCGATGGCATCGATCGACGATCGATCGATTGGTGTGTGTTTCTACCTTAAGGGTAAAATTAGCTACCAACAGTAGCTGAAACGTCATATTTGCCTTTGTAACATGACGTTTCAGCTACTGTTGGTGGCTACTTTGACAGTTGGTTAAAGGTAGATACGTTATTGAAACCGGCCGTAAAACGTCACACGTGGAAAAGTAAAAGATAGATTTTCCAGGATCCTAATTGGTGATGCAGGCGATAAGACTCGCAGCCTTATCTGTGAATCAGTGCCACGGATGCAGATCGTGAGTCGCCTCCTAAGTGCAGACGAACGAGGTATTCCATCAGTCGGGCGGAGGTTATCGCTGGCATCAGGGTCTGGGTCTACTTATTATTTAGATAGCTTCTTCTCATGTCTTCGCTCATGCACCCACATGCATTTTCGGGGATAAAAAAGTAGTCTAAGACAGTCAGCGATATTGTAGCTTTCAATCAGTGTCCATATGCCTCGTCTTTTTGCAACTACCTACATATGGTGGGGTCGGTTACCAGTGAAACTGAATACAGCTGAATATCAGTGTTTTACATGAAGCTACCGCCTGCCAGACCTCCACAGACCACAACCAAGTAACTGGGTAACACGATACCCTCCGGATTGCCCTCGGTAAAGCGTTGCTTACCTTAACCTTTTGAACACCACAGCATAAACGCATTGGCGTGCCTCTAACGCTAAGCCAGAAATTCGCCGTATTTTTTGTCCCATTTCTGTGACGTTTGGCGTACAGGGCACGCGCTTGCTTGTCATGTATACGTGACAATGGCGTTCAAAAGGTTAAAGATCGTACCGTGCAGCTGTTACTATTTAGCCGCGTGTTCCTCCTTCTACCAATGACTGAGTTATACAAATTGGATCAGACCTTTCAGAGATATAAAGTAACAAACTTACAAACAAACAATTATTATAACTTTAACGTGTTTACATATGCCAAGTCGTGCAGAAGCTGCTCTGGGTATATCCTAGCACTGGGAATAACCTAGTCGTTATTCCCATACCTATGTCTTGTTATTATATTATTTAGTTTTATAGAGTTTTTGCGTAATTTAATGAAAGCTGGTTATCCTGTTATGAGAATTCGTATAAAACGCTGGCCACACAGCAAACGTGCTTTGTTAAAATCGTTAAGTTCACGACGCTGCGGCTCATGCGGTATATTTGAGAAGCGGTGTCCGAGTGCTCATCTAGTTTTTCAAGACATCGAAACGTATCGAAGTGGAGGCTTGGGTGAAGTGACCACGAGGTGAGCTGTCAATCCATGTAATCAAGATGGAATGACAGCTTACTTCGTGATCAATTCACCCAAGCCTTCACTTCGACGTGTTTACAAAATCGACCGGCAGAAGACTGGCTTTTTGTTGACAGTCACGACAGTATTTATAGTTGCCCTTTAAACACTTGCAGCCTTTTCTGATTGTTTTCGCTAATATTTACAAGAGAAAAAAATCAGATATGCTTATCCCATTCATATTTCACCAAAACACCTAGTAGTATAGTTTGTACCAAAATAAAAGAAGACGTATTTGATTCAAAATCAAAATCAAAATCAACAGTCATTTATGCAAATTAGGCTGAGTGCCAGCACTTTTTGAACGTCAAAATTCTACATAAAGATAGTTCCCCAAAACGCCCGCCCGTCACCACTTCCTAGTGTTGCAGCTGGGAAGAAGAAGTGGCCCAACAAACTCCCCAGCAACACATCTGTCTGTTAAGTTTTAAAAACTTAAATTGATACAGTAGTACCTATGCAAAGTATTTTACAATACCTACATGACACAGAAAAATAAAATATTCAAACTTTAAATTAAATGAGATTAGCGTTTAAGTTTGTGGTTGGGTAACTTACAAGGAGCATTTTAAAAAAAAACTGAATGTCACGTGATCAGGTTTATTCTCGAGGATAATCATATCTAGGGCTTTTAGATGTACCTAAATCTCTGAGGGAACAAACAAATACTACTTTTTTTTTCCTCAGCCTATTGTGTCCCACTGTTGGGCAAAGGCCTCCCCATATCCTTCCAGACATTCTTTTCTTGCGCCACCTCGAACCAGCCTTCGCGGTGTGCATCCATCTCTCATCATCAATCATCTCGCCACCGCTTTCTGGGCCGGCCTCGGCGACGCCGTCCATCCTCTGGCACCCATTGCGTGGAGACTTTTGCCCAGTAGTCACTATGCATGCGGCTGGTGTGACCCGCCCAGTCCCATTTCAGCCTGGCAGCTATTTTGCCCACGTCAATGATACCTGTTTTGGAGCGCAGGGTGGTGTTCCGTACTCTATTACTTAATTCTTTTTAAAACTAAAATACTTCGCTCCATTGCCCTTTGACATACCCCAAAAATATACAACGTGTAAAAGAATAACGCAATACCTGAAAAACGGATCATTGTACTCATTTACACAGTGCGAACTGCTGGCTAGACAGTAGACAGCTACTCGAATTGCCTACTCGTATGCCAGTAGTTCGGCTCGCCGTAGCTGTCTACACGATGATAGTAGCTGCTTGTGTTGTCTCTTGCGAGACGCGCCACACAAAAATACAGGTTCCGCTTTCAACGGACCTGCTGTTTCGGAGATTGACTAGAACAAAAAAAATATAATATAGAGAGATAGACCGACAGATAGACAAAATTTTAAAATAAAACTTTTATTTGTTATGAGCTCCGTATATGCTTTCATATGCATTTACTAAAAAGTTGTAATTTTATGTTACAAACATACGCTTCAATTTTATTTATTTGTATAAATATAAAAAAAAAACAAGTTATATTTGGATGAGGATATCTGATGACAACTATTTCTGATGTGTATTTTAATTGCAGGAAAATGTTTTAGAATGTGGTTTAGAAATTCCATTTAATTTTCATAACAATGTATTATTTTCCTCTTTGACAGCAGTAATTAAGTTAATAACGCGCAATAGTTAGTATGTCCACATATATATTTACACATATCATAAAACCATAGATTTACTTTTTTTATATTTCTATGCATAAAACAGAGGCGCGTTTCGTATCTGTCTGTGTGAGCGCGTTGTTCATCTAAATAGAGCAACGTATTTTAATTCGGTTTCGATCAGCGTTTACGTAATGTATTTTGTATGGTTTATGGAGAATCTGCCGAGCCGAACTTTATTGGCGTCGGCTTCCAGTCTAAGGCTGCGCTTCCACCAGGAAGTGCGAGGATGCATAGCGAGGGATGTGTTTGTTAAGAACCAACAGAATCGCTTGCGCTGAGCGAGGCTACAAACACGCATCCTCGCACATCTCATCTGGTGGAAACGCATCGTAACCGTACGCAGCTAAGTGCTATTATTATAAATGGCGATCCTATCTGACCTGCACAAGCCAGTAATAAGGCGATACGATACTCCTTGGCAAGACTGGTGCCAGACTGTCTGGCTTCTGACTACCCGGACGACTGTCAATGATGTACAACTACCAGCCAACAAAGACCAACCGTTCACGTGCGAAGGTCTGGTCGCCCATCAAAATATAGGTAAAATATAGGGGTAAAGCTGTGTCAGACCGCTCGTAGTCTCGTTCCTAATATAATTTTCCAATTCGTTATTAAAATAGTACAATTATTTATCACAGGAGAGGTGGTAGGTACTAATTATTTCCATAAATACTCAACAAAAGCTGTTAATTTATTCCATAAATAGATATTCAACAAAAGCTATTGTTGTTTCAATAATAACGTGTTTCGGAAATAAATAAAAACTTTATTAAATAACGCGTTCAAATATTTGTTCAAATATAAATGTAGGATTTGAATTATACACTGATATTTTACTTCGTAAAAATTGTACACTCCTCCACTCCACTCCACTACTGCCACCAGTCTTACCGAGGAGTATCGTATCGCCTTATTACTGGCTTGTGCAGGTCAGATAGGATCGCCATTTATAATAATAGCACTTAGCTGCGTACGGTTAGGATGCGTTTCCACCAGATGAGATGACTGCGAGGACGCGTGTTTGTTAAGAACCAATAGAATCGCGTCATTTACCTAGCCTCGCTCAGCGCAAGCGATTCTGTTGGTTCTTAACAAACACATCCCTCGCTACGCATCCTCGCAATTCCTGGTGGAAGCGCAGCCTTAGACTGGAAGCCGACGCCAATAAAGTTCGGCTCGGCAGATTCTCCATAAACCATACAGAATACATTACGTAAACGTTGGTCGAAACCGAATTAAAATACGTTGCTCTATTTAGATGAACAACGCGCTCACACAGACAGATACAAAACGCGCCTCTGTTTTATGCATAGAAATTTAAAAAAAAGTAAATCTATGGTTTTATGATATGTGTATATATGTGGACATACTAACGTGTCGTAAGAGGCGACTAAGGGACTCACCATAGAATGGGCAGCAGCATTCTCTGTACATTGCAATAGCTACACTGCGATCGCCAACCCGCCTGCTAAGCGTGGCGAATATGGCAAAACCCCCCTTTGGGGGACGCCTATGTCCAGCAGTGGACGTCATTCGGCTGATGATGATGATGACACGGGTCGATCTACCAGGTTATGCAACGCTTGCCGAGGTCGCTCTGTGGATAGGTGACCATCTATTACATATAAACTTTCCTCTGTGCCTCAAAAATCACGTTAAGCCGTTGATCTCGGCTGTCATTTGAAGATCTTTAAAAGTCGTTGCGGATAGGCAGAAACCAGTAAATTTGACAGCAGTCTTGCCAAGGGGTGCCGGCGGTAGTACCTAAGTACTTGTAATTACTTAGCTGTTGCGTATTCTTTTTAACTGTCATTTTAGAGGCGTATGTCGTCAGCTCTTGACTCAATTACACCTTAAGACATGTTACGCAAACTTTATAAACCCGGCTCAGGTTCAGGTGATTCATACCAATACAACCTTGTGTCATTTTATTTACAGTAATATTTACCTACCAGTTTTGAGGAGTTGGATCCAATGTCGAGATAAAGCTACGCTTTCCGAGGTTGGTTTGAGGATGGGTAGAACTGAACCTGGGTTCAGAATTTTATCAAAATACCGAAAATGAAAGCTGACTCCAGAGTCAGCTTTCATTTTCGACTGTTTTCTAAACATCAGTTACGTCAGTCACATCCGATCGATTCTGTAAACATGTCGAAGTGATGAAAGCTTAAGTGAAGTGATCACAAGGTGAGCTGTCAAGATGGAATGACAGCTAACCTCGTGATCACTTCACCCAAGACTTCACTTCCACATGTCTACAGAATCGACCGGCAGAATGGACCGGCTGCACTATGATCATAGAAGCACGTCAGTTGGAAATACTACGCACTGGACTGTCCTGAGACCCAGTACTCCAGTACGCAGGTACTCTGCGGTCTAATTATGGATGCACTAATGTTTGTTCCGTATTCATCCTTATTGTTTGTGTTTCTCGTACTCTTTGTTGACGCAATAAGTGATACAGTTCTGTGGAATGTTATCTGCAAAGAACTGCGTACATAGAAATATAAAAATATATCCATGACTGCATAGTTTGAAACTGTTACTGTACTAAATACTTTTGTTCAGATTCATAGAAATGTGTACCCGTCTGGTAGAAAACTATTTTTTGAGTTAAGCTCGACTTTTTATATGAATTATTTTATAAGCTGGTATGGTGTACAATAAATAACTAAAAAACCGTCTTTAAGGTATTTTGTATTGCTGTTTATAGTCTTCTTACATTATATCTAAAATCTAGTTTCTGTTGGCTTTGCTCTCTGCTCTTTGCTCTTTGCTCTCTCCCTGGCTTCTCTCGCAGAAATCCTGAATTTCCTGAATTTCCTTTTTCTCGGCAAAGACATGGTATAAATGTAGGTTTCTATCAAGAGTTTTTTTAACCACATCATTTACAGGAACTTCAGACATAAAGTTTAAAAAACCGGCCATACGAATCACGTTACTCCTCCGTTTTTAGGTAACAGAAGTTCGAAAGTGTAAGCACCAACCTTCAAATGAATCGATCCAGTACATTCGGAAAAATTTGGCTGGGTCAGGCAGACACACGAGTGAGGAACACGAGGTTTCCGACTTTCATTTGGACGTACGGAACCTTAAAACGTACAATTAAGTAAACAGTTGGACCTCCTTTTGAAAACCAAAACGACAAAAAACAAAACAACAACAAAAAGACAGTTCTTCGAACTTCAAAATAAAATTAATTTTTTATTCCTCCGGATTACGTTGTATTTAATTTTTAACATTTCCTGCCGCGAGCGGTCAGGGGCGGAGGTAGTGGGGAGGGTGGAGATACAACAAAGCTTAGCAAATTGCTTTTAGATTGGATGCAGAGTTTAGCGCAGCCTACAGGTGAATGCTTTGTTTATTGAGCACAGAGTCAGCTATCGGCTTCCCGGCAGCTAAGATAACGACTATCAATATTCGTGGCCGGACCGACAGTTTAAATTGTACTCGTTTCTGCATCGACTTCACCCTCGTGAATATCGGAAATTATTCCTAGGGAATATACGCCCGGGAGAAAAAGTAGTAGCTTAGGTGCTGTTCCAGACTATAATCTATCTCTGTACCAGATTTCATCCAGATCCATTCAGCCGTTCTGGCGTGATTAACTAACAAACATCCATGCATCAAATCTTTTGCAATTTTTTTTTTGAATTTTTGCTTGAGGATACTTTGACTTGTTGATAGTAAGATAGTAGTGATATTCCGAAAAAGCTCTAATATAAGTATTTGGACCAAACTACTCATATCTTGTGTAAGAAGTTAATTGAAATCGGTTCATTAATTTCTAAGTTTATATGCAAATACTGCGAGGGGTAAAGAATCTCTATCTTTTGTATGGAAAGCTTTGAGAAGCACCATCGACAATGACAGGTCTAGACGTGCTCATAAAGTATCGGTGAGTAATGCATTCACGCCATAGATCTATGAGGAAACAATACGTTACACATGGGAATACTTATACCTTGACCCGGTAATACAATGCGCCCCATATACGACGATTTTATATGACGTTAATGACTAAAATAAACTAACTACGAATAGAAAGGGATGTACCTGTTCACATCGTTGTTTATATTTCACTCGGGTGAATCCGCCGGTAAATTCTCATTAGGCTTATGTAAACTATAATTACCATAGTTCACCGACTTATTACGTCAATCACAGTAACAGATAAAGGTATCCTCTAACATAGGAATACTATATATAGTCCAGGTGGCAAGCGTTAAGGTAAACAGTCCCAAGTCGACGGAGAGCACGGTCGCATCCTCCCATCATCAGTTATTGTGACTAGAAATTCAGTCTACTGATATACAGTCCTTTAACAATGGAAGTGATCACTTTAGTCCTGATACTCCTCAGTTCTGTAGGAGCCAGGAACATCCCCGTCCACATGGATCAACATTCAGAACTACCGCTGGTATCTGTTGACCAATCGAGCTACGCGAAGACTCCAACCACCATAGAATTCCCTACTGGGGAACTGGCAGAAAGCGTCTTCGTATCGGATCTTGGACTACATGTGAACAAAAACACTGAAGACGATGAAAAAGTTGAAAATCACGTTAACAATGTTATGTACTTGGATAACGACATCATTGACAACATGGATACTCATGAAACAGCAAGTTATGAAGAGAAGAAAATGAGCAAACACAAGCAGAAAGGAGAAGCGGATAGTGCTGTGAGACCCGTGGAAGCTGTTGAAGGACATGCGAACCAGGATTCTGAAGGATCGTTGTTAGAAGACAGGAATGCATTCAATGCCGGGTGTCTTCCGGGCACCGTTAGGGTCGGAGACGAATGTAAGCCCAAAGTGTGATTTGTTGACATAATCCAGTTAGAAAAAGCCCTTCTTTGCTCAAGTTCACTCATCATTGATAATGTGTGATTAACTTAATTTATTTGTTATGTTTTTGTTACTCATGTTTGTAGTTTTGTTGATTAGTATTGTTGGCTAGTATTTAACTGAATTTGAAATGTTTTGTTTCAATGTATCCTCAATGTTTATTAAATGTGCTTATTTATGAAATGGAATTTTGAGGTTGAACAAAGGCTTACTGTATTATTATTTTTCATTTATTAATTAACAATAATACATATATTTCCTATAGTATGTATCACTACAGTGGTATACATTGTGCATTCAAAGGTTTGTTCAGTTATTCCCTCTTTTGTAATTTTTCAATAATGTGTTTATGCTTTAATATTCATATCCCACCTGAAAGTAAATACATACTTATTTTCCTATAAAGATATTTTAATTACTTTTTCCCTTACAATATTGTATATTTGTTTATGAAACATTAGATCCAAACATTATTCATTTACATTAACTTATATTAACACATAAACTAAACTTACTATAAACTAAAATATAGCATCAAACAATTCGTCCTCAGCACTGTCAGCTGGTAATGTACCCAAGAGACAGGCAGCAGACCAGTGCCTCGTTGAAAGGCATAAGAATAAATTTATTAAAAAGAAAATATAGGTTACAATTGTGTGTTATACAAGATTGTTTAGTTTCTTTAAAAATTAATCCTAAAAGAATTTTCAAAGACTTCCTGCACTAGGCTAGGCCTGTCCCGCAGTAAGCTTTTAGGATTCCTATGCAGTTACAAATTATTATTATTAAGGCATTAAGTCCGCCTTTGTACAGTGATTTTACTTGTGCATAAAGTTTAAATAAATAAATAAATAAATAGCAATGATTACAATATTACTAGAAACTATGGGTACAATAATGAGCAATACAGTTTTTTTTTCGTTAAGTTTAATTCTCCAGGGAATGATAGTTATGTTATTACTTATAATTTAAGAACTATGTTCAGTTCTTTTGTTTTTTTAGCCGCATAAGAATATTTAAGATAATACATAGGTAGGTATAATCGATTTGTTGAGGCGAGAATGCTCGGTTACAGAAAAAAACTACATTGGTTCAGTAGCTTTAAAAGGTGGTTTAAATTTTGTTGAGAGCCAGCCCTCTAAACAAGGGAAGACCTATCAGTGAGTCAGTCAGTCAGTGTGCTACATCGAATTTGAATATTCCTTAGTTAGGTATCACTGTACTATACAAAACAATATTTACAATCATATACAATCTATATCTTCTTCTATACATATAATAAATCAGTAAGAACCGTTGTGTCTGTACATTCAACAAATTTACGAAAAATGGATTAAGGGCGATAAAAAAGGAACATACATCAGAAAAAAAGATGTTTTTGTCGTTCTGTCTGTCTGTTAAAGTTAATCTCCGAAGATACTGCACAGGTTTGGGATTGGAGATTTGGGTTTTCTTATTTGTACGCGGGTTACTTCTGAGCAACATTTAGTCTTTGTTTCCGGGATTGGTGGCCGGGAAAAAAAGTTATGGTCATTTTAAGATTGTAAAATTATGTATCAATGTTTTTTGACACGTTTTGACCATATTATAAGATCGCCTTTTTTCAATTAAATGTCAACAGAATTCATGGACCCGGCGGTATAGTGACTGCCTCTAAATACATACGCTGTAGGCTCGAACCCCAACTCCCATCTTTTTTTAAATTATTATGAAGTTATTTTTGTACTTTCTGCATTCCTGCAATACATATTTTTCGATAATAATCGTTTTTTTAATACTTTTTACAACATTGTTATTTTTAACATACATATATGTAACGATATCTAAACCCACATGTTTAACCAAGAAATAATTTTTGTAAATTGACAATTTTGCATAAAAAAATTACACAGTATATTCGATCCTGTGAAGCAGGTACATCTAATAACCAAAACATGATGTTTAGATATTTGTGAAAATACCTCTTAAGTACATGAAAAGTGAATAATTATGTAAATGCCTTGGAAAAAATGGTTCTGAATGAAAATATTATTCTTTGTTGCAATTGCTTAGATAAATATATACAAACTGTCAATATCCTGCAGTACCAGACACCTCTTAGAATTGGGAATTAAAAAATGTAACTGATTAGGTAAAAAATTCGTAGTAACCACATAGAAAATGACTTAAAACTAAATGTATTTGTAACTTTGTGTTGTCATTGTAAAATTTGCTTTTTCTTGTCATGGCTTACGGGGCGTTGTAATACCGGAACCATAAACTGTGCGTGGCCCAACACGCACTTGGCCGGTTTTTCAGTATGCACCAGGTGATTCCGCCGCTAACACCGTATACCTATAGAGAAGCTCTACAATTAAAACGTTTCTTATTTCCAATAAATACCAGGACTGGTCGGCATTTTAAATGGAAGAGGTGATACAGTCAGTGTCCTGCATAACACTCTTCGAAATTCCTAATTCTAAGATGCATAATATGGTAATGCAGGATGTGGACTGTTAGTGTATCTTATCTTAGCGACAGCTTTTTATTTTCCAACATACACGCGAACGAAGTCGCGGGCATCAGCTAGTATACAATAATATTATAAATGCGTAAGAGTGTCTGTCTGTCTGTTACCTCTTCATGCTTAAAGAGCTGAACCGATTTAGATGAAATTCGGTACAGAGATAGATTTGCCGTGAGAAAAGGGCTTGAAGGGGTTGAAATAAGGGATGAAATTTTTTTATGGGAGTTCGTCATTATTGAAGATATAACAAAGTACGTTTGTATTTAGGCATTTGATAAAAAATAAATAAACATAAATATGTTCAAGAGTTGATGAAAAATTTGTATCTTAAAAATAAAAATGGCTACCTAAAGTAAATACACAAGTACAATACAAAAACATAAAATCATACAAGTACAATATACAAGTATATTGAATATTCTACGCGGACGAAGTCGCGGGCAAAAGGAAGTACTTTATATTTAATTACATATTGATTAGGAAAATAGATAAAAATGTATTTCACAAACCTATAAATAAAAGATTATTGAAAACCGCAGAGTATATTAAAGTGTATATCAAAGCAAAGTTCTAGAATTTAATTTAATGAAAATATTCCATTAAGTCAGTTCTATTGGGAGAACGGAAGGAAACACGAATTAAATATCTACTAATTCCCGTTATTGTTCACAAAGCCACAATGTTAGTCGAGCATGTGATGACATTACAAATAAGCTCAAAATAGCGCACAAGGAATACTATATAAACCGCAGTCAAAGTCAGGAGGCGAATTAATCCTGCGAGAGAGCGACCGAAGCAGTTGTCCTGACCAGAAACCCGGACATATCCATCATGGAAGTGGCTACTGTACTGATCCTGAGTCTCATTGTGACTGTAGGAGCGAAGAGCAGTCCCAGTAAGTCGTCAGAAGGACTGCCGTCAGATGAGCAGCCATTCGAAGACATGGCCCCTCAAACTACGAAGACTAACGGTGGTGTGAATCTTGGAAACGATGCTTTAACTTTTGAAAATCTGGAACCAGCTCAGAAAACTGACATTATAGGAATTGTTGGACCTAAGGTGGAAGAAATAGACAAAGGAACACCAAAAGTAAAACGAATGGCACCATCCATTGGTTAGATGGAAAAGTGAAATATGGTGAATGCAAGGGCAAACCGCCGCATTTAGTTAGTATTCCAAAACCGAATAGAACATTATCCATTTAACTCAAATATTTTTAGATTAATTAGAACTGAATAAGGAAGGAAAACATTTTAAATTCTGAATATATTCAATTTTATTATTTAACTACATATACTGCTGAAAATAGCTCCGAGGAAATCGTATATAAACCCAACTTGGTGTCACAAGGCAAATAATAGCAGTGAGGAAGTGAACGAATACGTTGGTGTGGCAAAAAACTATGCAGTTGTCGAGTTAACCTTCCACCATGAAAGTGACTTCTATAGTGATCTTAGCAGTCTTAGTAATTGTAGGAGCAGAAGACAAAATGGAAAATCCCCGAGAAGTTCCACATGGAGTACCAAATGAAAAAGGATTTTCATCTCCAGAAGGAAAAGACCAACATAACAACGATGTAGAAGTGCTTGCGAAAGTGGCAGATGAAGGAATAGGGGAGAAAAAAGTCGTAATCGTTAGTGAATGCAGTTACAAAAATAAAAACATTGTGCACTTAAATGCGAGTCAATTTAAAGAAGGACCGCTACAGAAACTCAAAAAATCAAATAAAACTAATACTATAGAAATTGACTGGCCGCCACAGGAAGATTAGTGTGTGTGTTGAAGGGTAGAGTATAAATAATGCGAGTATGATGCCGAATGTTGGGCTCATGTCGATCCTATCCAGTGCTTTTAAACTCAGTTTTACAAACGTGTTTGATCATCCAGATTAAGTTTTTCCAACTGAATCATGTTTATGTTAATGTTACAATTATTTATTCTTGTACCTCGTTTTAATATTATCCTCAAATAATATTCAGTTTAATAATAACTAGTGTATATAGTACCTACAGTGTTTTTTTTTCCTGTTCCAATGTCCTCCATATTGAGTGTTGGTTACGGCAACCAATGGCACTCAGCCACGTAGAACTATCTAGGCACCAAGCTTCGTAGGAGATACCCAATCAAATATACAGTTGATGTATAAAGGGCCAGTAAGACCAAATATCATTGTGGCTACAGGAAGATCTTATTTGGAGGGGGCTTTTGAAATGGGGGAGAGGAGTATCTCATTTAAATCTAATGAGGCAATTTAAGTGTTTTTAATATAGGTAATATTGTCTCTGTATAACCGTTTAGCTAAAAGTGTATATACCTCTGAAAAGGGCCACTCGTATGAATGCCTTCATGATCACAAGATAAACTGTCAGTGTGAGTGTGTTGAGCGCGTAGCGAACTACAAGTACCTAGGAATAACAATGGATGGAAGATTTACTAGTTGGGACGCACATGGACACTGTGTGTAGTCTACGCTCAGTTTAGTTAATAATTTAAAATATATAGTTTGTAAGCGAATACTGTACATTCTTTACCACGCACTCGCAGATGCAACCATAAACTACGAGTTGGCTGATTATGGACTGACGTTTCCGGTACATTTAAACAAAATAAAAAACAGCAAATTCGACTATTAAAATTACTATTAAACAAGGCAACTTAAAACTAATATTATTAAGGAAACTAATTTAAAAAATGTGGAATATTACCTATACAAAACTAAGTAAGTTAACTATAATCTTAGGACATCACAATAAAAACGAACACAGAGCAACAACTATTAATTGGTCCCTAAAGTTAAAAAATATTTTGGTCAAAGAACGCAGCAATGGCTAATTCCAACATTATTAAATTAATTACATCCGCAAATTACAACTGAAGCAGTTTCTAAAAATGCCTTATAAAATATCCTGCGTAAACACTCTTTAGGTTTGTGTCCTGAGCATAAGAATTTTGTTATGTTATACTAGCCGGGGATCACGGAAGTCGCATACGTTCCCGCGATCCCCGGCGTAGATGGGAGATGGAACCCTTGGGTGGTTTTAATCAGTAAGAGTCTGACAGACCCCTCCGCCCGCCCCTGGGCGGAGGACATCCATGAGGATTCCCCCCCATTAAAAAAAAAGGTCGTGTAGTTGTCGCCGCCATCTCGCTCGCACTGGGTTGCTTATTTCCCTCCGGCGGTGGTCGGGGCGATTGAGTGTGTTGCTCATGCTAGCCTGGTGGGCAGACGACCCATTATAAGATACTAGTTGCCCGTGACTTCGTTCGCGTGTAGGTTGCAAAATTAAAAGCTGTCGCTAAGATAAGATAAACTAACAGTCAATATCCTGCATTATCTGACCCCTCTTAGAATTAGGAATTTGGAAGAGTGTTATTCAAGACGCTGACTATATCACCTCTTCCGTTTTAAATACCGACCAGACCATTTATGTTTGGAATTGAAGACTTTTTAATGATAACGCTTTTCTATAGGTACACGATGTTAGATTGGAGATTAGAAAAACAACCAGAACTGAAGTCTACCCCTACAACGGATGATGTCTGACCCTGGGATGATCATGACGTATCATAGGCTCACTGGGAATTGAACACATTTCCAACCAAACAGACAAAGGATCACGCACATACATACATACGGGTCAAATACAGAACCTCCTGTTTTGAAGTCGGTTAATTATTGAGAATGAAACGGATCTTGGGAATTAAATAAAACTTCATAAGTGTAACCTGTATTTTGGCTTGAATGACATTTTGTTGGAGACCTATAAAACCTATAGTATTAAGTAGTCAATAAGTACTTGGATATCATAAAACTATATCCACGAGAACACTGCCGACAAACTGTAGGTAGTTATGTGTATATTACTATGTAACATTAAAAAAAAAAAACAAGTAATATTCAACCGTATTTTTTATTTTGAAATACAAATAAATTATACTTTGGGAATCAATAATGTATTATGTAAAACGAAGCTAATTGCATTGTGTTTCCTACATAAATTCGTCAGTGGATCTAGCCTTTTTGTCTAAACTTCTAAACTAACATTTAAAACCGATTTTAAAAATTCTTTCACCATTAGAAAGCAACATTTTTGACTTAAAACAAAAGCTATATTTTGTTTTCTAAAAAATAGAGATTGCTACGAATATTACAATCATGTTACTCAAAGTAGCAAAATTTTGTCTAATAAATTCATTATTTGCCGTGAAAGAAAACTATTGATGATACATAAAAATAATGTACTACATGAAATATAAAATACTCACTTTAACCTTTAAAAAGTGAGTAAGGGTAAATGTCTAACTATTATGGTTAAGTCACAATGACCGCTTTTTGTTCAAATTATTCAATCAAAATCCGGGTGGAATGGAAAAGTTGTGATTTTGAAATCATGATATTAATCCTTATCCATTTAAATGGTTTGAAAATTAAGATTCATATTATTCAAATCGGACTTTTCGTGTAAAAGTTTGCGGAGTGCCTACTAAATCCGCGCGGACGAAGTCGCGGGCGAAGTGCTGCTTCCACTATATTCTGACAAGAATAAAATGGAACTAGCACAAAACAGCGAAACGATCATGTCTTCATCATATAAAAAAGACGGCTGAATGCAATTGGACTCGCACACGAAGTGTTCTTTTCTATATTAGAACAAAACAAAGTATTTAAACTAATTATTGTCTGGGCGCAGACAAAAGTTTCCAATCTTTTGAGTGACATTAATGCAATAAGTGCCATCAATAGCCCCCCTGACTTCAAGATCCAATTTGGCATCTATCTTACCATCTTCAGCCACTTCTACTGAGGACACATCTTCCTTCTCTTCGGTGATCCTGGTATCAGGTTTTACGAGTGCTTCAGTTGCACCTTGATTATCAAAGACCTTCAGTATTAACTCCAATATCTCATCTTCCGTATTTTATTTTCTGTTTGATTGTACTTTGGGGTACTAATAAATCTTAGTCTCCGCACTATGCGAGTGATATTCGTAGGTGTGCTTCGTGGAATAGAACATTAATTATTTTTAATTTTTATTTGAAGCCCATCTTCGGGTGTGCTAAGTGGAATACTTTAGGTGTGCTTCGTCTGGGTGTGCTTCGTTTGGGTGTGCTTCGCGGAATACCTCTTAATGTCACATGATATCACATGCCATAAAATTTAAATTCCTAAAACAATAAGCTCTAAATTTGTTTGTCATAAATATTACAATCAATAATATACAAAAGACTTAAAACCGTTTTCAATAACAGTTATAAGTCCTAAATTCAAATTATTAAATGTTTATTTATGCTAATAATGTTTATAAAACCAATTTGTATTACAAAGCTTTTGCTAAGAACTTCTCTCAGGCGTTACGTAGATACGAGTTATATGACAGTGGGCAATATATATGAAGCATGCAAACAAGCATACACCATGCATGCAGCAAGCATGCTGTATGCACGCAAGCAATCATGCAAGCGAGCATGCAACATGCAGCAGGCATGGTTTCTGTCACGGCTCCGGCGCTGCGGGGTTCCGGCGGTCCCACGCGAGCTTATCGTCGCAGATCGCAGATGGTTTAACGCTCACCACCGCAGCTTCGTCTTGCTGGCCAGCCATTTCATGAACACCAGTACGGTTTCACCAAAGGGCGTTGTACAACTGACGCCGGTGTCACCCTAATAAAGAACATTTTTAACGCCTGGGAAGAGTCGCAAGATGCCATTGGAATATTCTGCGACCTCTCGAAAGCGTTCGACTGCGTTAACCATGAGACGCTTTTGTTGAAACTTGAGCACTATGGGATTAGGAATAGAGCCCTTTGTTTACTTAGTTCATACTTGATGGGCAGACAGGTTAAAGTTCAGATAAACGGTGTAAACTCAATAGGGTCGGAAACGACAATGGGCGTTCCTCAGGGTTCAATATTGGGTCCATTCCTTTTTTTAGTTTACATAAATGATTTGCCCCAATTACTTAAAAATCAACCAAAGATGGTGTTATTTGCGGATGACACATCATTAATATTTAAAATAGACCGACGTTCACAAAATCTTGACGACGTCAATAGCTCTATTCATCAGGTCCAAAATTGGTTTACGGCAAACAACTTGGTTTTAAATAAAAAAAAAACTAAATATATTAGATTTTCTTTACCAAATGTTAAAAGTAGCGAATGTGACATCATATTGAATGGAGAAAAACTGGAGTTCATTAATCAGACGGTTTTCCTAGGTATCACATTGGACGGAAAATTAAAATGGGGGCCTCATATACCATCTCTTGCGGGTCGTCTAAGCTCAGCCGTGTATGCTGTTAGAAAGATAAGACAGTTAACAGACGTAGAAACCGCACGTTTGGTCTACTTTAGTTACTTTCACAGCATTATGTCGTACGGTATTTTGCTGTGGGGTCGGGCTGCTGACATTGAATCCATATTTATTTTACAAAAGAGAGCTGTCAGAGCCCTTTATAATCTACGTCGCCGTGATTCTCTTAGGGAACTTTTTAAAAAGATTAATATTATGACAGTCCCTTGCCAATTCATTTATGAAAATATTATGTATGTGCGGAAAAACCGACATCTTTTTAGTAAAATTAGTGATAGACATAATTTTAATACTAGAAATAAAGACAAATTAGATCAACCATTTTTTAGATTAGCTAAAGTCCACACTTCTTTCATGGGGTATTGTGTTAAATGTTACAACAAAATACCTTCTGACATATTAGAACTAAATGAAAGAAAATTTAAAACTCATGTTAAAAGTACACTTTGTGAACAAGCATATTACAAATTAGAAGATTACATTCAGGATAAGAATGCTTGGAAACATGCTGGTCCTGCTCCATAGGACAATCAAGGGTGAAGGTCAAACTGGTTGATTTATGTATTAACTTTATAGATATACTGTTTCTTTTTTTTGTGTTTTTATTTTTCTGTTGACTCACACACTGTTGTTTAATTAATGGTTCCAATGTTTGTAAATATGTGAGTACCATTTACCTAAATTTCTTTAGGAAATTAATAAGTTTACCTCTGCTGGTGATACTTTGTTCTTATAAGTAGCATACTCTGGGTGCATCGTCCTCACATAATATTAAATTAATTTTTGTAAACCAAATTTTGTAAAATCATTATTTGAAAAGAGTAACTATGGAGTTTCTTGTCCGTTCTTCTCCATAAGAATCTACCTTTCCGAATGGACAGTAGAGTCACTTTATTAATGTAATTCTATTATTTTTACTGAACTGTAAACGATGACGTTCAAAAGTGCCGTTTAATGGCCTAATTGAAATAAACGTTTTGACTTTGACTTTGACTTTGACAGCCTCAGCCGCGGCGGCGAGCGTTACAACCATATGCTCCTCAACTCGCGGGCCGCCTCGCCCCTCCGCGCTTACATGATTCTAAATAGCACTCTAGGGGTAGAGCAGACGACGCAGGTACTCACCGGACACTGCTGTTTCGGGAGGTACCTGTTTCGGATTAAGTGGGAGGACACGCCCGGGTGTCAGCACTGTGAGGATCGCCCGGAGGACACGGTGGAGCATACGGTGGAGGTCTGCCCTGCTTGGGCTGAGCACCGCCGTGCCCTCGTCGAGGCGATCGGCAGCGGCAACCTCTCGCGTCCGGCCCTGGTTGAATCCATGGTCCGGAGCGAGGAGGTTTGGGAAGCGGTCACCTCCTTGTGCGAAGCTGTAATGCTAGCGAAGGAGGAGGCGGGCCGCGCGAGGGAAAGGCAAGGCCTTCGCCCCAACCGCCGCAACAGGAGAAGACGCCCCGGGCGTCGAGAGTCGCGTGTCCGATCACCACCAGGCCCGGGTCGATGGCGCGTTGTGTTTCACGCGCGCCTCAAAGAGATGTCAGCATAGAAGACGGGGCCCGCTAGGGCCAGAGCCTGCCAGGGTTGCGAAATTTGTTCGAAAGAGTCACCGCGGCCCTGGAACGCAAAGGGCTTTAGGCTGACTTACTGACTCCGGGTGGAGCGGAAGGCCGCCCCACCCAGAGCGGAAGAAGACATTTGATGATTTACCATCCTTAAAAAAAAAAAAAAGCGGTAGAGCAGACAAGACTGCGTGGAGTTGGATTATGGATAATGATTTTCTGAGAAACAATTTTAGGAGAAGAATGGGAGTACCGAGCTTTACACATGGTGCAGTCGTGTAATAACTACAGACTTGATGTTTCAAAACATATATTTAACTGACTGTTCTTTGATGAACAAATGGAATGTGAGCGAAAACGGATTAAATCGATTTGTATCCCCGACATTATAAAACAAAGCACGTGAAATCCCGCGTAGAAGATAGTCCTTCAGTTCACTAATATCTAAGACCCATAAATAGGGGCGAGCCCACTGCCATCAATGAAGTTTTGCGGTGGTTGAGCGATTGACTGCTGCGTTGCGTGTCGCGGGTTCGATCCCCGCACGGAACAAATATTTGTATGGCCTACAGATAGTTGTTCCGGGTCTGGCTGTTTGTGTTTGTGAGATTATATGTTTGTCAACGCACCTGCGATACAGGAGAAATTCTTAGTGCGCAGCAACGTTCAAAACAATAAAAAAATAAAGCAGAGATGAGGACTCGTTGTTGCTACTGAGTCAATAATTCTATTCTTTTTCCCAAATATGCTAGGGTCGGCTTTCAGTCAAACCAGATGCAGCAGTATCAGTATTTTATATGGAGCGACTGCTTTACCTCCATTACCCAGTTACTGGGTAACATGATACCCCTTCCCAAGACTAATGTCAGTTTTCTTCGCTTCTGACTACTCATAACGACTGTCGGAGATCTACAAATGACAGCCGGGACCAAAACACTCTACTTGCTTTCCGTCGCATGGACTAATCTCAGTGTGTTAAGATGGTCACCCATCCACGGGCCAACCGCGTCAAGCGTTTCTTAACCATATATGTGGATCGATCCGTGTGACTATTATTATTTAGGCGCGAGCCTCAAGCACGTCGTCGGAAACTTAATGTTTAAAAAATAGTTGTCGCAAATCTTAAAACTGGGCAAGTGCGAGTCGGAGTCGCATGCAAGGGTTTCGGACGAATTTAATTTTTTTAACATCTTATTTTACACTATAGACTTATAGGTTTTTCTGTAATATATGGGTAAAGAACTATTATCAGCATTTTTTTTTTAAATTTTAGACCCAGTGGTTTCGGAGGGAATGGTTATTTTTCGTCTAATATCTTGAATAACTTCAAAACTATTTATTTTAAAATTATGAAAAATAATAATTAAAGCCCTCAATAGCAGGTCTATTGAGGGCTTTAATTATTAATTTAAAAATTTAATAAATCACAAAGTACAGTTTGACTTTTTATTATTAATTTTCTAGTTTGTCCCCCATTTACTGACCCCTGTCAAAATTTATTTATTCACGTAACGCGTCCATATTTGGGTCACAGAAATTCATATGTGTACGAAATTTCAACAGAATCGGTCCAATAGATTCGGAGCATCTCCTGGACCGATTCTAGCTGATTCGGTGATCCAATAAGGATTCCGTTTCATACGGATGTTCGGAACCCTAAAAATATAAAAAAGAGCAGGAAATGGAGTCACCACACCAAAACCTACATGAGAGCAATATTAAATATTAGTGGGGAAAACTATTGGAGCGGGATATGACGCGGGCAGTCACACATAGTGTGGACGAGGACTGAATGCGAAGTGCCCTTGATTGTACGAGCGCCATACAGATGGGTGACATCTGCAAGTCTAAGGAGCAAAGTGCGGGTTTTACTGACCAATAAATATCATCTTTGTGCACGTAAAGTATTAAATAAATAACTTGCTAAGTGCGAATTGGACTCGCCAAAAACCACGTTTCTTGTACAGGACTTTTTTAGTTAGATACTTAGAAATACACACTCTTTGATTTTCTACGATCTAATTATTACGATTCATGAGATACAACCGCTGTCAAACGGATAGATGGACATGGAGGAGAAGGGGCCCATTGGGTACGGAAGTCAAAAAAAGTCAAAGCATTTATTTCAAATAAACCATTAACAGGTACTTTTGAATTACGATTCATGAGATACAACCGCTGTCAAACGGATAGATAGACATGGAGGAGAAGGGGCCCATTGGGTACGGAAGTCAAAAAAAGTCAATGCATTTATTTCAAATAAACCATTAACAGGTACTTTTGAATTGTCAAAGTCATTCCATCAAAAACATGAATCTATTTGCACGTTCCAAAGCGTAGATCTCTATGGCGAAGAACGTGCAAGAAACTCCACGGACACTTTTTTAAAACATTTTATGTTTCACTTTTATAATTTATTTTCCTTTTTTTTTTTCGCCACTTTCTAGATAACCTATAGCTTTGTCAATGCCGTGAAACTCTATTATTGGCTTAAGAGATAATAGTTATGATCTCGCTATCAATGTTCAGTGTATGCAGACTCTAAGATGCCAGTAACTGTGTTGCAACTGCATTTGGCTGTTCATTGATGGGGAGGTGAACATTCATAACTCATGTACATTAATAATAAGCTGTTGAGTTTCCAAATAAATAAATAAAAATCCTGAAAACTAACTCGTAGTTCGTAAACGAACGCACTTTAAAATGCAAGTTTTATGAATTACTAAGACGCGACGTCATTAAATCTTCTCATAATAATAATATGGTCTATGGTCACACGTAACTAATACTAATTCTACTAATTTTCAAGCAAAACGTTCGCATTGGCCTCGGTTGCAATCTGTCAAAAATTTATGAAAAATGAGGGCAGTTCCCGTATTTTAAGGACTATTGTAAATTGACAAAAAACCTAATATTTCCCTACATTTTGACAAGTTATTGTCATTAAGTGTCGCTAAGATTGTTATTTTGGATGGGAAATCATCAAATGACTCCTCTGTGACAGACTCTTACTGACAAACCCATCCGTGTTCCTCCAATGCCACTTTGCGTTCCAGGGTCGCGGTGACTCTTTCAAACAATAGGGTATTTGACTAAAAAAATATAATAAGTCCGTCAGATAGATTTCCAAAACATATTGGACACGTATTTTTTCTTTTGTCACGTAAACAAAAATTGAAGACGATACAGTGCGTTGAAAACTCGTGTGACGTCACTTACCAGTACACATTTTACTAAGAAAGTGACGTTTAAAAGCTCCCACTCCTTATCTTTGATGCGTTTTATCTTTGTGATTTTTTATTGATTTGATAAATTAAAAAATATTTATCCAAGATTTATCGATAATCTAACTGAAGGACTAAATAGAATCATATTTTTTATTTACCCAGGCAACATCCCTATTCCGTAACCGCTAAGATAATATCAGACTTTAATTTGAACTCTATTTATATCAAAGATAAGAATGCTTGGAAACATGCTGGTCCTGCTCCATAGGACAATCGAGGGTATAGTAGAAAAAGTCAAACTTGTTTTATTTACTGGTGTACTTTCAGGTTTTTAATATGTAATTTAACTCACACACTGATCCATTGTTTTTAATTATATTGTAAATATGTGAGTACCATGTCCCTTACTAGCAAACTTAATTTTATCTCTGCTGGTATTGCTTTGTTGTACCTATAGTATATAAGTGTGTGCTGTATATTAGTGTAATGTTGGGTGCATTGTGCTCACATAATATAATCAATTGATCAATGTACCTATGTATGCAAAATATTGTAAAACTTATATTTGAAAAGAGTAACTATGGAGTTTCTTGTCCGTTCTTCTCCATAAGAATCTACTTTTTGCGAATGGACAACTAGAGTCACTTATATTTTAATTTTAAACTGTAAATTTGACGTTCTAAAGTGCCTTTTAATGGTCTAGTTGAAATAAATGAATTGACTTTGACTTTGACTCTTTTAAATTTTCCGGTGTGATGTCAATAAACAATGACCAGTTAGAATAGATCACACTGGCTCCGCTGCGGTGACTTTAATAACCAGTTATAATATTTTACATCATATTGATGACGCTGCTTTTGTTGATGTATTATTGTTGACCTTTGGCCGGAGGTACGTGACGCGTGGATGCACCTTTTATTACCGGATACAGACTGGTAAAGTTTATTTGGATAGTTCTAGGTAGACGGCATGTTACAGAAAACAAGCATGGGGGACCTCCCTCAGTTGTACCGATGATATAATGAGTTTTTCACACCACCTCTGGAACTCTCTGTGGAAATCTCTGCTTGCGTCTGTGTTTCCGAACGCATACAACCCTAATCTCTTCAAAATTAGAGTGAACAGGCTTCTTCTGGGTAAGCTCACTGCATCGTCGACTTTGTCTCTGTCATCTATGACCTAGACTAGAGTCAAGAGCAAACCCATATTAAATTTAATAAAAAAAAATCTTAAAATTATAAAAATCATTTATAACTTGCCGTTTTCGTGCAAGACGAAAACGTCAAATTATAAATGATTACTTGATTACTCATGAAACCTTACCTAAAGTAAGTCGTTATTGCCCGCGATGGCGCTGGTGTGCCCCCGCTGGGTGCACGTCGCCGCTCGCGGTTGCCACCCTGCATTTGGGTCACGCATAATGATCTCGCAGTATGTAGGTGTGAAATGAGTCTGGTGCTTGAAAACTGTACAAATATGTCGGTGTATAGGCTCAGGTATTGTAAGTGTTCATTTGGATAGCTTCAGCTTAACAGTCTTTTGCAGAAAACCATCACAACGGAGACGACTTAAGTTTCAAAATAGATAGATATTTAAGAAAATAAACCTGGTCTGCGTCTGCCTGTTTCTCTATACTATACCTGTACTAAACCTCGCGATTTTGATACGTCTTCACTAATAGAAGGAGCGATAAACGAAGAAGGTTTGTTTATATAATTAGCACCCGTGCGACGAGCTACTTACTCGTAGCTAGTAAACTTATTTATTTATTTTATTCAGGTTAACCAACAATTGTTTACATTAGCAGGTTGTTATTTATAATAGAATACAACGCTAGCACAAAAAACTAAAACTTATAAGATAGTGTTGACACGGCGCTGATTTTATCCTGCCCTCGTCCCATACATTTGTCATCACATCATCCATTCTACTGATAGTCAACCGTCACGCTACTATTGCACTGTATTTTTATTCAGTTGTTATTTTGTAACAATCGCTGCATATTACAATTCAACAAAAACGCAAAACCGCGTTGCAATTGGCACTAATGTAAGAGCTTTGAAATTTCGCGAGTTATTGTAATGGGGAACCCTCTTAATTATATAAAACTATAGCTGAGTAACTTTCCATGATCTTCATTAGTTCCGCAAATAATATGTAATTTTATGACCAAACAGATTACTCTAAAAAATAATAACAGAACAATCTGGGTCGCGGGTCAGGTGCTGTCAGCGTGACGTCACTCTTGTTTACTTCTTCCGAATTACGTTGTCAACATTAGGGCTGGCCATTCATGGCCTTACGTTTATCGATAAAATCGATATAAAATAAATCGTCAAATTTACTGGTAACATATAAAAAAAGATCTTAAATATTCTCCATAAATTAATTAATTTTAAACTTGTACCCGCGTATTCCTACGTAAAAAAGCTTTTATGACACATTAATGCTGTCTTAAAAAACAAAAATAATTAAATAAACTCAATTTATTTAGAAGTTCTTCCTCGGAATAAGGTTATTATCGTTCATTAATTATTGTCGTTATGTTTTGACTAGAGCTATTTTAAACCCAACATTTTAAAATATAACAATGCATAAATTCTTACGAATTTCATTTAATTTGCTAATTTTATTGATGACTCAGCAGACAGGGACAATGCCAAGTGATAATCAATTAATATTCCGTTAACATGATTCAATATGACCTAGAGTACTCCTAATCGACCTTATCGACATCGCTCTCATCCCTACTTCAGACGAATCAATCCAAAATGACGGAAGCGTTCAGTACATACCTATGTCTTGCAGTTGATCGCGAAGTCCCAGCGCGTGCGCACGTCTTTATAACAACCATAAACATATTATCTTCTTGGCTTACGTGTTGTATTTTAAAGTCAGTGACAATGTTGCAAGTCTTACTAATCTCCCTCATCACCACGACTTCTGCGTTCACAACGCACAGGTACGATATCTACGATAGTTTCGGCAATTATCGCCCCGGTGCACCCTTATTGGATAATATCTTCGGATACGACAACAGCAATGGACGTCGCCCGGTCCAAATGTACGAGTATGCGAAACGATACGATGGTGTAGTGATCAGTGATGTGTATGACGGACCAAGTAATGGTGAAAACAGAAGGATTGATACGCCGTATAGTTATGAGAACCTATATCAATGGAACAGGCAGATTCCATGGAATAGAGCTACTGTGACTGAACCCGCTAAATTCTTTGATAGGTTTGAAAATTATAATCAAAATAGACAGTATCTGTACAACCCAGATACTAGAAATGGGCGACCAGATATGCAACAGAAAAAGGAAGAAGTTGTAAATCAGAGGAAACACACAAATGGATTAAATAAAACACAAGAGAACTCGCCTCAAATTAGCACACAATCGGATGACGTCAACCGTACACTGGTAATTACTGAGCAACAAATTACTTGGAATAATGACCACCTGGGCTTGAACGAAGACAATGCTAATATCACTACGAGAAGCATTAATACCGATAATAAGACGAATTCTTTGAATGCGCCCATCGAAACCAAAGCAGATAAAATCAATCGTACAACGAAAACAAATGACGGAAGTGCTAGTAACAGTCACAGGGATCAACCTACAAACACTGCAAATAATAGCAATGACTACGACACTAAGACCACTCAAGACAATAAAGTGACTCAAAGGACGAAAGCATACGAAGACGACATATGGATATGGAGCAACGGAGAAGACCAGATAGTGGAGACTACCACACTGCTCAACGTTGATGATAGAGCTGCTTTTTCCGGAAACGGCTGTCCCAATGGAAAGGTTAAGTTCGGGGACGTATGTGTCGTGAAAGATTGAAAGCAAAGCACGGTTGATATTGATAAAAATGTGCTCTCAAAAGTTGGTGGCATTGTTGGTAGGAAGCACGAAGTTGTAGTGTCCCAAAAAAACGATTACGCAGTATTATGAAAGTTACCGGAATAGTAATTGTGTGAGGTCATTGTACCGTGAGAGACTTGTAAAGGCAGTGCATGTTGCGGATTCGGTCAAGTCTTTTTGCATGCAAAAAAGTAGAATAGTGTTTGAGTGAGATATTGATTAAAAACGAGGAAGTTTGTATAAAAATTTGATTGAGTTTTGTGTAAGATACTGGTTTGCCGGGTTTTCTATTGTTAAACTGTGATTAATAGGTATAGTTCCTAAAACATGTAAAAAAGTCATGTTTCAAATGTTCAACTCTTTGCAATTGAAGAACCTTGAACGCAGATATTTACAATAGCTTATACTAATGAAGGATATTTACACATTATATGATGTACATTATGCTTATGCATACCTACTGTTCAGCTAATGAAAGAATTTTTTATCAGCTCCAAAATGTATTATGTGGGCAAACAGAGTTAATTGAGCTGCTAAAAATAACTTAAATGAATGTGATATTGGGCAGCTTTAAAGTGAATACCATTTATTTACTTGCTGATTTAATCGTTGGTCTAGCTCTTAAACTACTACAGACAGAACAGTTTTTATGAAAAATCCGTCTTGACTTCTGTTTGGAGAAAAATATTATTTGACTTGAATGGAACATTATTTTTGTAATGACCTAAAAACGGGCACATAAAACTAAAAGCATTCTGGGCCTGGGAACTTAAAGGTTCTGATCAAAATCAGTTGATTTATTGAAAAGTCCTCGTTACCTTATTAACGAAGTACCTTACTTCAAGTTAAACATTAAATTTAAATAAATAAGTACCTTAAATTACCTACTTACCAAAAAACTTGTAAAATACGTAGGCATTTTCTACACGCCAACCTTTACCACCAAAATAAAAGGCATTATTTTATTGTTGTCCCTACATCATTTCCTTTTTATTTGAGAGCTCTTCAAGTTATTCAATAAATGGTAAGACCCTGCATAAAAGTCATGAGTGAGTCAAGGACTGTCTTGTTTCCAAAGGATACAGTCTTACACGTGTCAGAAAATGTACGTACAACCGCGATGTAGCGGCAACTTCAAAAACATACATAGGGCGATGTTTAATTGTTTCTGATGCGTGGTAAAGTTGACAAACGAGTGTCAATTCTACTAATTTCGCATTCGCATGTCATTCGTAATCTGTCAAAAATGTATGGAAATTGAAGCTCTTTTGATAGATTGCGAGTGAGATTATGCGAATGCGAACGTTGCTTAAAATTAGTAGAATTGGCAGCTCAGACATTTAACAATATGCGACACTTCACCACTTTAGGGTATAATACATGGTTGCGGAATATGTTCGAAAGAGTCACCGCGGCCCTGGAATGCAAAGGGCTTTAGAAGGAACACGGATGGGTTTTAGTCAGTAAGAGTCTGACACGCCCTTCCGCTCCACCCAGAGCGGAAGTCATTTGATGATTTCCCATCCTTAAAAAAAAAAAGGGTATAATACATCTTTGACATGCCTCTTCGATCATTATAGCATTTATTACAATCAATTGCCTCGTATGTAGTAGTAGAAACGCTCCTGCGGCGGTCTTGGGTTCGACTCCAAGGTCGGACAGGGTATTATTGAGATTTTTTTCATTGGCAGCCCGGAGTTTGTGCTCGGTACATGGTAAATACGATTAATCTTGCCCCTATTAGGTATTACTTATATATAACAGTCGAAATGTGGGCGTACTATAGACACACCTACCTCTGCCTAGCCCTTTGAGGAACAGGCGTGATGTTATGTTATGTCATGCTATATTATGTTATGTCCAGTGATCGGATAATCGGGCGCTTATATACCTAAACTTCTTCCCGTGGAAGAATAATATGGACATTCCTTTCTGAATGAATAAGTGATCCCGGGATTGAACAATTTTGTGTAAACAACTTTAACAAACCTAATGAAAGTATCTTTATTTTATTCAAAACAAATGGAATACCTATAAAAAAAATATAATGAGAGTTCACAACGAGTTCTAACACTTCTAACTATATTTTGTATGCCGGCATTTTCAACAATCTCAGGAATTTCGAACGATTCCGGGATCCGGGATTCTAAAAAATATGTCCGTATTATACCTGCGTGGGAATAAAAGTGAAGTTTAGGTATATTAGCGCCTGATTATCCGATCACTGCTATATCTTCTCAAAGTCCATTAATAGAAACTTTAGAACTATCAATTTCTTGTCTGCACAACGAAACTGTATTGTTGTCTGTTTTATAAGTACATTTTTTGTATCTTTTTATTGTATTATTTTGTCACGTAGTTCAGAGTCAATAAGATGTGTTTTGGAATGTGAATGTTTGTAGTTGGAACAATGAATGTCGGAAATGTTCAAGCTTTAATTAGGTACCTATTGTAATTTTAAGACCAAAGTAATAAAAACGTATAAGAAACATGGTTTTTATTTCCTAAAAATATAAGGCCTACTTTTATAAACCAGAGTTATTTTTAAGTTTCCGTACCCGAAAGGTACTGAAACCTATTACTAAGCCTCCGCTGTCCGTCTGTCTGTCAGCGGGCTTTATCTCAAGAACCGCAATAGTTATACAGTTGACATTTTTGCAGACTGTGTATTTATGTTGCCTCTATAACAACAAATAATAAAAAAGTAAATGAATACAAGAAACTTTTTTTTCGATTTATGGTACGGAACCCTTCGTGTGAGAGTCCGACTCGCACTCCGAGTAGTTGTTGACCCGGGGCCTTTATGTATGAAGTATTTGATATTCAACGTTAAAAAATAACTTTGTTTTGTGCAGGTTAATTCCAAGGAAAATTATATGATGAATATTGTGTCAAAATAAAATGGAAAAGTTAAGGGATATGAAATTAATTACAAGATCTTCCATACAAACAAATAAATGTGTTTCACCCATAAGCCCATTAAACTATCTTGCCTACAATAATAAAAACCCCAAAGACGGCTATGGAAAGCGTACGGTAGGTATTTTATGGTTGTCTTATGACAATTAAACATACTTACCTACCTATTTGCTGTAGGTAAGTAGGCAGCCGTAAAGTGGTAAATGAGTAACTAAGACAAAGCCTTTATTTCGTAGCAATAAGGTCGGTTCTCGCGTATGAGATTTTGATGGCTATAGGTATAATATTTAACCTACAGGGTGTAACGTTACACGTGCCATCACATGTTGTATAAGGTGATTAAAGTATTAATTAGAAACATTGCAGCGTAATAAAGCGAAATAAAGTGATCATAAACTTTATTAGATTAGACCAAAATTAATTTAATAAAATTAAGCTACGCGTGCCGAGGTCTAGTTGTGGATGCGTAGCCATCTATCCCATACCGTTACTACTCGGTGCCCCACGGGTCGAGCTACAAGGTTAAGCGACGCTTGCCGAGGTTGGCCTGGGGATGTGTGACCATCTTAACGTCCCGAGATTCGTCCGTCATCGTAAGAGCAGGTTAAGCTGCTAGTCCCGACTGTGATCTGTAGATTATTGACATTCGTTAAGGGTAGTCAGAAGCCAGAAAATTTGACGCCAGTCTTGCCAAGGAGTGTCGTGTTACCCGGTTGCAGGGTTGTAAGATAAAATTGTTTATTTCTCACCACTTAAGAAAAAATAACAAATTTCAATTTTAGTTAATATACAAGTAAGTATACAATATTATGTGATGGCTGTGATAGTTGCTAAGAAGTTGTGACCCTATCCCCCGAACTAGGTGGTAATCTGCCGGTCAATTCTGTGGACATGTCGAAGTGAAGGCATGTCACGTGATCACGGAGTGAGCTGTCATTCCATCTTGATTATATGGATTGACAGCTCACCTTGTGACCACTTCACCCAAGCCCTCACTTCGATATGTTCACAGAATCGACCGGCTGTATCTCAGGGGTTAGTGTTCAGCCGTGAGTTATTCAATATTTACCGAATGCAATCAGTGGTTCTTAACCTGTGGTCCGCCGACCACTGGTGGTCCCTGGCAGCACCTGAAGTGGTCCGCATCCATCCTATGCGATATTTTCGCACAGATGAATAAATTAAAACTGAAAATACAGGGGTCCGAAAAAAAGGAAGTTATAGAAATGTATCCAATACGAACTTGAAAGATATAAAACTACCTAACCTTGCTTTCATCGATATATTCGTACGTAATTCGGATACAGAAGCTATTACAGTGTATGCAGGCACAATTTTTTTATTCCTATTAAAATTATTTATTTAAAAATTTATTACCCTAAAAAGTTGGTGGTCTATGGGAAGAAAGATATCTTTTCAAATGGTCTAAGGGACCCACATACACACACTTTAAATACCGAATCATCTTATCAGTGGTTCTTAACCTTTTAGTAATAAGCAGTGATCGGATAATCGGGCGCTTATATACCTAAAGTTCTTCCCGTGAAAGAATGATATGGACATTCCTTTCTGAATAAATAAGTAATCCTGGGTTTCCGGGATTACTTATGGGTTAATAAACAGGGGTTAATGGAATTATAGCAGTGGTTAATGGAATTATAGCAGTGGTTATTTTGATTTAGTATCTTTATTTTATTCAAAACAAATGGAAAATCATAAAAACTTTCATTGTAAATTAAAAGTTCCAACAGAACCGGCTTTTTCAATTTACAAAAATTACAATGAGAGTTCACAACGAGTTCTAACTATATTGTCTGCGGGCATTTTTAGCAATCTCAGGAATTTCATGTCCGTATTATACTTTCGTGGGAATAAAAGTAAAGTTTAGGTATATTAGCGCCCGATTATCCGATCACTGCTTATTACTAAAAGGTTAAGAACCACTGATTAGATGATTCGGTATTGAAAGTGTGTGTATACCTGAGGATGTGGTGTAGGAGAGAGGAGGTATGTGGTTGTGGATGTCAGATGTAGGTCGGTTCCTACTCAGCAGCATCGTGTGTGACTGAAGCCCCGACGTCATTAAGAATAGGCTAGACCGATTAATTGATAGCGTAATAAAATGATTTAGTCAAGTTTGAGATCTTCACCAAAATCGATTAAAGAACGAAACAATCAAAATGCTGATTTGCAGGAAAATACATTTTTATAAGGAAAGATCTACTATAGGAAAAAAAAACTAATCTTATAGGTTAATTACTCAAGATAGAACACATCTAAAAGAGTACTAGCTGATGCCCGTGGCTTCGCCCGCGTGAAAATGAATTTAATTTTTTTTGCACGGAACCCTAATTTTCTACTCTACTCTAAATAAAAGTAGTCTTAGTTACTCCTTATAACATCAACTATGTGCCAATGAAAGTCCCGTCAAAATCGGTTCAGCCATTTTGAAAACTAATCGGAACAAGCAGACAGACACACAAACAAAAAAATAAAATATTTTTTTTTTTTGTTCTAAGTGTCGTATATTACCTTCATATGCTTTAGTAATAGCCAGTATTTTGATATTACAAATAGACACTTAAATTGTATGTATTTGTTAAGATTATTTTAAAGCCTCAGTCAGTCAGCGCAGGCACTTACGTTTTTGTGCTAATTCAATTCACTCAGCGCAAAAACTGTGTTCACCATAATAAGTGAGCATTCTGCTCACACCGCGTTGAAAACGTGCGTGACACATGGTGTAAAAACACAGAACAAGCCTTGCGTGGCGTGGCACGTGGCAAACTATAGAACTAAATGAAAACATAATGAATTTGGCAAATTGTTGCCTTTTATTTAAGGCGCTTTGATTCCGAAAGCGCAAACGTCTTTTATAATGCGCACAGCAAAGGAGTGGAACTCTCTGCCTGCGTCTGTGTTTCCGTACGCATACAACCCTAATCTCTTCAAAATTAGAGTGAACAGGCTTCTTATGGGTAAGCTCGCTCCATCGTCGACTTTGTCTCTGTCATCTATGACCTAGACTAGAGTCAAGAGCAAACTCATATTAAATAAATAAAAATAAGTAAAGTGCGATTTTACAATTCGATTTTCTTAGCCAGAGAAATGAGGTATATGTCGTAGTATAGAACTGAATGAAAACGTATCGAATTCGACATTTTGTTGCCTTTTGTGTAACTTCAGGCGCTTGGACCCATCGGGCGCCATTTTGCGATTCGATTTTTTTTTTGCTCGAGAAATGTTGAGTTCCAGAATATACTCAGTGCTGTTGCTCCTCGACAAACCATTACAAAGTAACCTTGAATACCTACTCAAATGTACGTTATGCGACCATGTTTGTGTCACCAAAGAAGATGATTTATTATGTGTACCAGATATGAAACAAACTGGCTGTGACCGACAGACATAGAGGCGTGTAATCGAATAGTCAGGTTCCGTTTTTTCATACAGACGCTCTGAATCCTAAAAAATATTGAAATCACTTTAAAATTATGTAGGTTATTAAAAATGCCCTTTGCAATAATTAAAATAACTAATTTTTAAAAGCATAGATATACCTATGTAATGTATGGTATTTTTTCGTTACGATACGCAGAGCCTTAAAATGTCAAGTTAAGGCTTAATTCACACGTACCACAACCACACCACACCGTCGCGACAAAAAGTGGTCAAGTCGTGTTTACGTGTGAATAGTGTCGCTGCGGTTTCTTGCGGTAGTATTGTGGTATCCACAAAATGTAGTTGTGTTTGCGATGTGGCCCGCCGCCACTTCCCGTTGTGGTTGCGACGCGGCTGCGATGTTGTCGGTAACACACACGCATGACGGCAAAATGTGGTCCGTGTGAATTAAAGTTTTAATTGCATTTTCACTTTTGTAATTTTCTTTATTTTAGTTTTTGGTATGCGTCATGCTTGGCGCAAATAAACTCTTTTTCTTTCTTTCTCCTTTTCTTTCTAATTGTCATACAAATTAGCGCCCACCCACGTGTTGCGGTTGTGGTGTGGTGGTGGTTGGTTGGTGGTGGTACATGTGAATGAAGCCTAATAGTCATTATGTAGTTAAACGGCAACTGAATGGGAATTCCACGAAAAATAATTGTTTACGAAGCTTATTGTTAACTAATTTGAAAGACAGCAAAAACTTTAATAATGGTTGTGCAAAGAGATCAAGTCTGATGTATCACTATCATCATTAAATTATAACGTAGGCTTTTTGTCATCATCATCATATCCAACCAAAAGACGTTCACTGCTGGACATAGGTTTCCCCAGGGGATTGCAATAATCGCCACGCGTGGCGCAAGGTTCGGAACCGGTTAATACCGGTTTATTGCGGTTTTGGTCCGAACTTTTCTAAAGAACGAGAACGTTTTAAGAACTTTATCTTAACCCAATTTAACCAGTTTATTCGGTATCTGGTGTCCGAGCGTTGGCGATCGCAATGTAGCTGTTGGTTGCAATGCACATAACCACAGAGAATGCAGCTGCCCATTCTCTCGTGAGTCCCTTAGTCGCCTCTTACTGCACCCACGACCCGCGGGAAGTAATGGGATGGTGCTATTCTTTTACGTCCGACACCATGCAGAACAAGGCTTTTTGTACTGAGAATGAAAGGCATAATTACCGAAATATATATGTAACTCTAACTTTATGTTATATGGTGAACTTCAAGTTCAACCTTCGCCGGCAGTAGTACCTTAGTTCTTAGAATTACTTAGCGGTTGCTTATTCCCGATATCGGTATTTTTAGAGGTGTATGTCGTCAGCTCTTGACTCAATTACACCTTAAGACATGTTACGCAAACTTTATAAACCCGGCTCAGGTTCAGGTGATTCATACCAATACAACCTTGTGTCATTTTGTTTACAGTAATATTTTCCTACCAGTTTTGAGGAGCTGGATCGAATGTCGAGGTTAAGCTACGCTTGCCGAGGTCGGTTTGCGTATGGTTAGTCAACTATTACATACCCTAGGTTCCTCTGTGCCTTGGAAAGCTCGTTAAGCCGTTGGTCCGGCTGTCATAAGTCAAAAGTCAGAAACTCGGACAGCAATCTTGCCGAGGGGTATCGTAATACCCAGTTACTGGGTGGTGGAGGTCCGATAGACTGTCACTCCATGTTAAAATACTGGTATTCAGTTGTGGAGGGCAGGCCAGGCAGAATAATTGTAATTAACAGAAGTAGTTTAGGTAGGTACCTACTGTTAGGTAAATAATAAAATTGTAGTCTCACCTTGTTTACTTCTGCAAATACAAATAAGGCTATCAGGCTTATAATAAGGGTTTCATCGTGACTCCCGAGAGGCAGTTATTATTATTTTCTGTGTCTGTAAGCTGTAGTAGAAGCTTGTTAGAAGTCAGAAGATCGATTCCTAAACATTTTACAGTTATATTGCTGCCTAGTCTCTGAGATTTGTTTGTGTCTACGAACGCGTGTAGTAGGAGAAATGGAAATGCCCGTTAAAAACACGTGACGGACGCGTGACGAAAGCGTGACGGACGCGTGTAGTAGGAGAAATGGAACTGCCCGTTAAAAACGCGTAACGGACGCGTGACGAAAGCTTGACGGATGCGTGTAGTAGGAGAAATGGAACTGCCCGTTAAAAACGCGTGACGGACGCGTGACGAAAGCTTGACGGAGGCGTGTAGTAGGAGAAATGGAAATGCCCGTTAAAAACACGTGACGGACGCGTGACGAAAGCGTGACGGACGCGTGTAGTAGGAGAAATTGATCTGCCCGTTAAAAACGCGTGACGGACGCGTGACGAAATCTTGACGGACGCGTGTAGTAGGAGAAATGGAAATGGAATTGAGTATTTATTATATATTTATATTGTATGTATAGTTTCTATATTCGTAATGTTTGTATGTATTAATTAAATATCAATCGCTTTTTATTCACCATGTTGCACCTACCACCATTCTCTGCATCACCCAAAGGTTGACTGGTAGAGAATGCCTATGGCATTAAGTCCGCCTCTGTACATTTGTGTGCGTAAAGTGTTAATAAATAAATAATAAATACATAAATAAATGCCCGTTAAAAACGCGTGACGAACGCGTGACGAACACGTGACGAACGCGTTTAATAGGAGAAATGGAAATGCCCGTAAAAAAACCCTTACGTAAATTGGTAAATTAATGCAATTGACTCGTATATGGCAATGGAAAGTTTCCTCAAACGAAAGTTTTATGACTAACTAAGGATGAGAACTTTTGAAATATTCCGCAAGGATAAGGTTTTGACTCTGTTTTTTGCAGAAAGTGAGAGAGATTCTATGTGTAATTGTATAATTATGTATTTGTGTAGTCTCACATGTGATTCGGGCACGCTTTCAAAGTTTTCTTGAGCAGTATTGCTCAAGCTACCTGCAATGAACCCTGCAACAGTGCCTGCAGTGTGATCGAAATAAATCCTACTTTAAAGAAATTGTGACTAGCTTTTTCTCACGTCTTCGCTTCCTTGATCTTACCTTGACGAAGCAGGAACAGTACCTACATTTGCAGATATTGGGCACATCATTGCCTTTATGTATCAGCGAAAAAAAATCGTAGGTTATTCCAGAGTGATCCTTAAAAGAAACAAAAACCTCCACCTCCTTTCTTGGGGAATGTAGAACCACCAGTTAGGAAGAAGCTAACAGACTCCACTTGGCGTAATAATTTAGAAACAACCATACCACAGTATAAATATGAACAGTACGCAAACTGAGCCTAGTTGATGAAATATTTGCCTACGCTCTATTGAAGCAAAAGGGTTGTGACTTTGTTTTTTTTTATGAAAACATTTTTGTTCTGTAGTCACATCATCTGCCTAGCCTTTTTCCCAACTATATTGGGGTCGACTTCCAGTCAAACCGGATTTTTGTTCTGTAGTGATCAATCGAATTTAAATAACTAGCTTACAAATACAATTTAAATAGGTAATCTCGTCGTGTCGGTTATCACAGCAAAAGGCCATAGATAGTATAAAACACGGAAAACAGTTGTTGCAGTGTTGTAGAACTATAGATCTTTAACTTTGTAAACAGCCGTATATTACGCAAAACGCTCGTGGCATTTTTAAAAAGATCGCGGAGATAATTATATTAATTATACGTGACCACTCGTCTTGCCGCGGCACTCAATACTGACAGCACCGCGGCAACCGCTTTGGGGTCTCGTCGATGCGCATGTTTGGGTGAGTGTGCCGTTTCGAGCGTTTGTAGGTAGTTTCCGTACTGTTCATATGTATACTGTGACCATACGCATTGACGGCTGGGTCTTTTACACGTCTTACCTTTCAGGAAAATGACAACCTTGACAAGCACAATTAAATTTAGTTTAGGCATCCATATTCTCGATTCATATTTCCCCATACACATGAATTAATCGCTTGCCATTGACCTAGCTTAAATAACAGGACAAATGATCATAAACACACATGTTTAAGTGGCACGTGCGTAGACCGGTAGTCATTGAACTCAGTTTCATTCATAAACGAATTTCAGTTCAATATGTGTTGAAGCTCGTGGCTTAATCGTAACAGCCGCTGGGAATTATCCACAAGGTTAAGCAATACTTGCCGAGGTCGGTCCATTAATGGGTGACCATCTTAAAATACCGAGATTCCTCTGTGCCTTGGGGAAAAAACGATAGGGTGTTGGTCCTGGCTGTCATTGCTAGATCCTTGAGAGTCGTTACGGGTAGTCAAAAGCCAGGATACTGACACTAGTTTTGGCAAGGGGTATCGTGTTCCCCAGTTACTGGGTTGTGGCGATCAGATAGGTAGTCGTTTCATGTAAAACACTGTTATTCAGCTGCATGCTGCTAGACCAGAAGTTTGGTTCGGTTTGTGTTTGGTTTTGGACCCCAACCAAATGAAAAAGAAAGGCAGCTTGTTCTGGACCAAGGCCGTGTTTACTAGCCAATAGGAAACGGTATCGGTGATGACGCATTTTATCCTGTTTTATAAAACTACTAAAGGATTTATCTTTTCACACCACCTGCACGAAAACGCCAAATGAAAGTTATGCAGACCTTACCTAAAGTGCCTGAAGTACGTCCTATCAAGCCCGCGAGTGGCGCCTGTCAGCCTCCGCTGCTCCGCTGCAGGTCGCGCGGTTAAAATGAGGTTCCAAATTCAAATCACATTATTATCATGTATACATGAAGCAGGTGCGTGGTTCATGTATACAGTACATCGAATTAACAAAAATAGTAGCGACATCGTGGCCACCGTACCACCGAGCCACTACCAAGGGGGGCGTTCAAGTATTACAAACCAAATCCATTCAAAGGTTGTCTGGAAGAGATTGTCTTGTGCGATAAGACCGCCCATTGTACACTTATTTTATGTTGTCCTGTTCTTATTATGAGGTGTACAATAAAGTATATAATAAATAAATAAATATTGCGTAACGCAATTTGGGGGGAGGTCTTGTAAAACGTTACGATGCGTTACAGGGGCGGCAGGGGTGTTCGAACAACGCGTTAAGTAACATTGTTTTTTTTATTTAACGCTAGCTCACTAAATATATTTTCGAGTTCCACAGTCACTAAACAGTAGTCATTTTGCCAAACAAAAATAAACATCAATATTTTTCTTGAAATTACATTTATTAATTAATAAATTTAGTAACATGAGAGTAGTAGACATAATTGTGACTTTTAGGTAAAAATTGTCACTTGGATGATACGTAACGTTTAGGGAGGGGGAGGGCGGTACAATCTTCAAAAATTGCGTTACGTAATACTTGAACGCTCTCCGAGGTGGTATGGTGCTGAAGGTGGTGGTGGTACTGATGTATAGATATGCTAAATCTAATAGATGCATAGGTCAAGCAAATGATGAAATTTACCGATTTACACAGACTCTTGTATTCGCCATTTTTTGTTAGCTCTGCAAACTTCGTCAGTAACTAGTATAGATTGACTTAAAACCAATATAATGTAAAACTTCGACAGTCCACCATAATAAATAAGGCGTTTTCTTCAGCTATTCCCGATGTCCTTTTTACCTGATTTACCTTTCACATCTTTATCATCCAAATACGTAAATAAGTCATGAAACACGCGCCTATAAATCTATTAGTCATTTGCCCCATCGTGATTTCGCTTTAATTTTATCGTCGGTAAATAGCAGGACAACTCGCGACGCTTCCCGCGTTCCCAAAGACATTCCCCGCCTGTGAATGAGCGGTAAAACCTAAGTAGGGATAATTTTAACTTCAGCGTTACGTCCATGTTACATCACCGATTTGTGTATAGGTAAACAATACCAATATATAAACCCAAGTAAATGCAGAACAGTCATCAGTTCCCCCGGGACCGTGACCACGCTCACTTCCTCCACCATCAGTTATTGTGACTAGAAATTCAGTTATACTGATTAGTCCTCTAACAATGGAAACGTCTATTCTTCTGACGCTGATACTCCTCAGAACTGTAGGAGCCAGGAACGTTCCCGCTGACATGGCGGAACCTTCAGAAGAACTGCATCCAGTCATTGCAGAGAACAGTCATACAAAAACGGCTCTCGAGGGTGAATTCTTTCCTGAAGATCCACTCGACGATGCTGTCCTTACAGCACACCTGGGACAAACATCAAACGAAGAATCTAAAAAAAGCAATCAAATTGCAGTGGATAAACACATCGTAGAAGCTACAACAAAAGTGGACGAGGATCAAAAATCTAGCAGTATGGCAGAAGTATCCGACCAGGTTGAGTTATCAAATGAAGACAGGGAAACAATTGAAAAGTTTGAGGATAGAGGAGGATCATTCAGTGGTGACTTCTGTACTTGCGGCACCACTCGAGTTGGTGATCAGTGCTTGCCAATAGATGAAAAGTGTCCGTAGATCAACGAGAGTATCCAGCAATCTAGAATGTGCTAGAAAAGTCTTCAAAACACAAGAGAAACCAGTTCAAAACTTTACTAAATTGTATGTTTGACATTGTTTTACGTGCATCTATAAACTGTATTGATATATTTTGTAATCTGAGACATCTAACAACTCATAATAAATTGCAAGAAAACTGATTCCTTTTTTTTTTTTTTAAGGATGGGAAATCATCAAATGACTTTTTCCGCTCTGGGTGGAGCGGAAGGGCGTGTCAGACTCTTACTGACTAAAACCCATCCGTGTTCCTTCTAAAGCCCTTTGCTTTCCAGGGCCGCGGTGACTCTTTCGAACAAATTCCGCAACCCTGGCAGGATTCTTTTTGTCCTATTATTTGGGCCCGTTCACGACCTTTTTTTTAAAATGGTGGGAAATCATCAAATGACGTCTGACACGCCCTTGACTCTGTCACGTGACTCACACACAGAGCGAAAGGGCGTGTCAGACTCTTGCTGACTAAAACCCATCCGTGTTCCTTCTAAAGCCCTTTGCGTTCCCGGGCCGCGGTGACTCTTTCGAACAAATTACACAACCCTGGCAGGCTGGCCATAGCGGGCCCCGTCTTCTATGCTGACATCTCTTTGAGGCGCGCGTGGAACACAACGCGCCATCGACCCGAGCCAGGTGGTGATCGGACAGCGAGCCACCCAACGCTCGCCGTCCGCAGATCCGCGCCTACGGTGGCCGGGGATCGCCCTGCGACTCCCGGGCGTCTTCTCCTGTAGAAGTTGGGGTGAAGGCCTTGCCTTTCCCTCGCGCGGTCCACCTCCTCCTTCACTAGCATTACTGCTTCGCAGAAGGAGGTGACCGCTTCCCAAGCCTCCTCGCTCCGGACCATGGATTTAACCAGGGCCGGACCAAAAATACAACCGACTTCCGGTGTCAAAAAACGAAGAAACAAAATCAAAAACCCCGACTTTCGAAATTTAAAGTTATTTTATACTTTCTAGTGTTTTTATTTGGAAGTCTAAGAATAAAGTTTTTTATTTTTCACTATTCAGTTGTGATACTCCACAACTTAACTGACATCCACATGTGCGCACCCGTTCACAGCATACTGGCTTGATGTTATGTATGTATGAACTGATGTAAACAATAAACAGACATGCTATTCCAGCAATCCCGGGAGATTTGCTATATTTTATTGAAGAGTTCCGTTGCCTACCTCCGAAGTTCTTCATTAGATCTTCACCAAATTGAAATGGAACCAGTCTGGACTTTCATACATCTCTATTTACCGTAGTCTAAAATGTCTTCTCCTTTCTGGCCTTACACTATCACTTTTATTTAAAACTGACTGTTGGTCCCGGCTGTCAGTAATGATCTTTGACAGTCTATAGAAGCCGAGAAAAGTAACACTAGTCCTGCTAAGGGGACTGGTGTTACTCAGTTACTGGGTTGTAGAGGTTGGAAAGGCAGCAGCTTCATGTCAAGTAATTATTGCTCCATGTAAAATTGATCTCATGGTGACACTTTTAAAAATTTGCCAGAATATCTTATGGTCACGCCTACCTTAGAATGCCTTTGCATTCTCCTGACGATAACGCTAGTGCCAGACCAGAAAAGAGAGCATTTGGATGATGGTAAATAGAGTTGTATGGAAGCAACAGACATGCTGCGCCGACCACAAACATATCGGGATTATAAAGCCTGATGATGGGTTTAAAACCATAACAGTAAAAGGACAAAAAAGTATCAGTAATGTTGCAATTTATTATATAAAGTATGTTGAGTTTGGTTGTACAGTGCAGTGAATGATTTAGAATACCTTTATAATTACAAAAATATCAGTATAGTTCCTTTGTAGGTCTCTGTAGGTACTCGTAAATACAATGTCAACAATACAATTTAGTGAAGTATTGAACTGGTTTTCCTTGTGTTTTGAAGATCTAAAATTACTTACACGGTTTGTCTAACGGCTTGCACTCAACACCAACTCTTTGGCCGCAAGGACAGTAATTTCCATCAAGTATTCTGTCTTCAATAACGTCAACTGGTTCCCTGTCTTTATTTGTTACTTCTACTGGGTAGAATATTGTTTGCAAATTGTCCGATTTTTTAATATCTTCTACTTTTGTTGTAGCTTCTACGATGTGTTTATCCACTGCAATTTGATTGCTTTCTTTAGATTCTTCGTTTGATGTTCGTCCCAGGTGTGCTGTAAGGACAGCATCTTCGACTGGATCTTCAGGAAAGAATATACCATCGAGAGCCGTTGCTGTATGACTGTTCTCTGCAAAGACTGGATGCAGTTTTTCTGAAGGTTCGACCAAGTCAGCGGGAATGTTCCTGGCTCCTGCAGTACTGAGGAGTATCAGCGTCAGAAGAATAGTCGTTTCCATTGTTAGAGGACTGATCAGTATAACTGAATTTCTAGTCACAATAACTGATGGTGGAGAAAGCGAGCGCGGTCACGGTCCCGGGGGAACTGATGACTGCAGTGCATTTACTTGGGTTTATATATTGGTTGTGTGTACCTACACACAAGTCGGTGATGTAACATGGACGTTATCCAACGCCATTGTTGGAGTAACGCTAATTACAAAACTATCCCTAGTCAGGGATAATATAAAACCTAATTAGGTTTTACCCGCGCATAATGTTACTATTATTGTAATCTGACTACTATTATAAATGCGAAAATTTGGATCGACGGGATGTTTGGATCTGAATGAAATTTGGCTCGGATATCGATTATAGTTCGGTATAGCACATAGGCTACTTTTAACCGGTAGTGTGTTACTGTGTGATAACTTCCGACATTGTAAATTGTGTAAATTTTGTAATAAGGTGGCATATATATATAATAATAATAATATAATAATAATATCTTGGGACAACGCACACACGGTCATCTGATCCCAAACTAGGCAGAGTCTGTACTATGGCAACCAGACAACTGATAAACATACTTATATATTTCTAAATACATACATATTATAGACAAATTACACCCAGACACAGAACAAATTATCATGCTCATCACACAAAGATTTGTCCTGGGTGGGAATCGAACCCACGACCTCCGGTTTAGCAGTCAGGGTCACTAACCACTCGACCAACAGGCCAGTCAATATGGGTGTCGTTACTCTGTAATCTTAACTCTGGGAGTGCGGGGAGGTGTCGTTATTCTGTAATCTTAACTCTGGGATTGCGGGGAGGTTTCGTTACTCTGTAATCTTAACTCTGGGAGTGTGGAAAGGTGTCGTTACTTTGTAATCTTAACTCTAGGAGTGCGGGGAGGTGTCGTTACTCTGTAATCTTAACTCTGGGATTGCGGGGAGGTGTCGTTACTCTATAATATTAACTCTGGGAGTGCGGGGAGGTGTCTTTACTCCTGCTATTTGATAAAAATTGAAGGGATCTACATGGTAAACGTCTATAATAGATTGAAACGCCACTGACTTATAATTATACATGATAATTTGGATAATTAAGATGCAAAAACACGAGCGTGTCGGTCAAAGTACAGCGTAGGGACTGTAGTTTTTTTGTCCGAAAAGTATGACAAAAAAATATATTTTGAGCCCAATTTCCTGAGCTTTTGTTTTAATATCTTTTGAAATTATGACATGTTTTGAATGGAATGTCCGATTTGAATAATTCAAAAAAATATTTTAAATTTAATTAATTATTAAATTAAATTAAATTTAACTAATTTTAATTTATAAATTTTGCTTGCCAAGGTTGGTCTGTGGATGGATGATCATCTTAACATACCGAGTTTCTTCCGTGCCTCGGAAAGCACGTTAAGCCGTTGGTCCCGGCTGTCATTTGTAGATCTTTGGCTGTCGTTACGGATTGTTAATAGCCAGTAAATCTGACTCCAGTCTTGTCAAGATATACCGTGTTATCCAGTTAATGGGTTGTGGAGGTCTGGTAGGCAGCCGCTCCACGTAAAATACTGGTATTCCGCTAAATCCGGTTTGACTGGGAGCCGACCCCAATATATAGTTGGGAAAAGGCTAGGCAAATGATGATATTTTTTTAAATAAGGCAGATATGTTATGGTCACGTCTACCTTAGAATGTATTTGCAATGCTCCCGTCGACTACGTGCCAGAAAGGAGATCATTAAGGTGATGGTAAATAGTGATGTTTGGAAGCAGCAGCCATGCTGCGCCGAAAACAAACAAATTAGGATATAGTCATATAGCCTGATGATGGGATAGTGTCTCAGGGTATAAAACCAGAAAAATAATACGACAAAGAGTATCAGTAATGTTGCAATTTATTATGTGAAGTAGGTTGAGTTTGTTGTACTGTGAATGATTTAGAATACCTTTACAATTACAAAAAAATGGATGTCTGTAAAGACGGTTTACGGACGATAGTTTAACGGGGCAATGTCATAACAAAACATTGATGAAATGATCGTAACGTTACAATGAGTCATCCTTTTGCGTGCGTGCAGCCGGCGTTCATCGATTTATTAAAAAATATCAGTATATATCAATGTTTCATGTGTTTTGAAGACCTCCTTTCTATTACATTCTAGACAGCTTCTATTTTTCATAATGACTTACACGGTTTGTCTAACGGCCTGCACACATCACCAAATCTTTCGCCGCAAGGACAGTACTTGCCATCAAATACTCTGTCTTCAAAAACGTCAACTGTTTCCCTGTCTTCATTTGTTTCTTCTACTGGGGCAGATACTGTTAGCATATTGTCCGATTTTTGAATCTCGTCCACTTTTGTTGTAGCTTCTACTATATATTTATTCACTGCATTTTGATTGCGTTCTTCAGATTCCTCATTTGATGTTCGTCCCAGGTCTGCTGCAAGGACAGCATCTTCGAGTGGATCTTCAGGAAAGAATTCACCCTCGAGAGCCGTTGTCGTATGACTGTTCTCTGCAATGACTGGATGCAGTTCTTCTGAAGGTTCGGCCATGTCAGCGGGAACGTTCCTGGCTCCTGCAGTACTGAGGAGTATCAGGGTCAGAAGAATAGTCGTTTCCATTGTTAGAAGACTGATCAGTATAACTGAATTTCAAGTCACAATAACTGATGGTGGAAGAAGCGAGCGCGGTCACAGTCCCGGGGGAACTGATGACTGCAGTACATTTACTTGAGTTTATATATTAGTACTGTTTACCTATACAAGAATACAATTGGGTGATGTAACACGGACGTGATCCGACGTCATTGTTAGAGTAACGTTGAAGTCAAAAATATCCCTAGTTAGGGATAACTAAATCTAATTAGGTTTTACCGCGCGATCACTGGAGAGGAAGCGTACTTATCTTACTTTTATTATAAATGTAAATGTTTAGATGGATGGATGAATGATGTCGGTGATTCCATCACGCCAGAACGGCTGATTGGATCTGGATGAATATTGGCACAGAGATAGATTATAGTCTGCAATAGCACTTAGGCAAGGCATATCCCGAGATTATGTTCCCTTGAGATCAATTCCGACATTTACGTGGGTGAAGTCACTGGCTAAAGCTAGTGTCCCTAAAATGATAACTCTGGGAGCGCGGGGAGGTGTCGCGAGTTACTTCTGCTATTTGTTAACAATAAGGATGTTTCCTGGGTTTAAAAATATTAATCTCTTTAGTTCGTCAGTTAAATTATCTGAAAATATTGGACACGTATTTTTTATTTTATCAAATCAATAACAAAATAACGAAGATAAAACGCATCAAAGATAGTGGGGGCTTGTAACGTCACTTTCCTGTAAAAGTGTACTGGTAAGTGACGTCACACGAGTTTTCAACGCACTGTATCGTCTTCATTTTTGTTAACGTGGCAAAAGAAAAAATACGTGTCCAAATTTTTTTGGAAATCTGTCTGACGGACTAAATAGATGTTTTTAGTCAAATATCCTATCGAAGGGAGTGACAGACTGTAATAGATCTATAATAGATTTAAAGGACACTAACTTATTATTATACAATATACATACATACTTTATTTCGACGACTAAGAAAGGAAAAATTACTTCGGAAAAACTAAAAACAAGTGCGTGCCGGTTTCCGTACAGTGTAGGATTCCGTAGTGTTTTGTTCCGTACCATGACTTAGAATTTTATAATTTTGAGCCCATTTTTAGGGTTCCGTACCCAAAGGGAAAACGGGACTCTATTACTAAGATTCCTCTGTCCGTCCGTCTGTCATTAGGCTGTATCTCATGAACCGTGAGAGTTAGACAGTTGAAATTTTCACAGATGTTGTATTGCTGTTGCCGTTTTAAAATACAAGAAACATATTATTTTCGGCTTATGGTACGGAACCCTTCGTGTGCAAGTCCAACTTGCACTTGGCCAGTTTTTTTCTCGTGTTTTGTTTTGATTTATGATATATTTTGAATGGAATGACCGATTTGAATAATTTAAACTATTTAATGATGTACAGGTAATTAAACAGCTATAAATATGAAGTGATTTGTTTGGAAGAATTTAATTTAATACTGTGGATGGGAACTCATCAAATGACTTCTTCCGCTCTGGGTAGAGCTAAAGGGCGTGTCAGACAGTTCCTTCTAAAACCCTTTGCGTTCCAGGGCCGCTGTGACTCTTTCGAACAAAGTCCGCAACCCTGGCAGGCTCTGGCCCTAGCGGGCCCCGTCTTCTATACTGACATCTCTTTGAGGCGTGCGTGGAACACACTGCGAGATTGACCCGGGCCAAGTGGTGATCGGACAGCGAGGCACGTCCGCAAGCCCGAGCCTACAGTGGCCGGGGATCGCCCTGCAACTCCCGACGCCTGGGGCATCTTCTCCTGTAGCGGTGGTTGGGGCGAAAGCCTTGCCTTTCCCTCGCGGGGCTCCCTCCTCCTTCGCTAGCATCACTGCTTCGCAGAAGGAGGTGACCGCTTCCCAAACCTTCTCGCTCCGGACCATGGATTTACTAGGGCCGGACGCGAGAGTTCGCCACCGCCGATCGCCTCGACGAGGACACGGCGGTGCTCAGCCCAACCAGGGCAGACCTTCACCGTATGCTCCACCGTGTCCTCCGGGCGATCCTCACAGTGCCTGACACCGGGGCGTGTCCTCCCGCTGAATCCGAAACAGGTAGCTCCTGAAACAGCCGAGTCCGGTGAGTACATGCGTCAGGCGGAAGGTGAAGACTCCGTGGTGCATCTCCAGCTTCTTACAGCCGCAATTGTGGTGAGCCCAAAGAGGATGTGCTACGGCCTAAAAACCTTTGTCCAGATTAAAAAAAGAGACATCACACTTTCCATTCCTCTCTTTTATAATAACCAAAACTACATGATTGGAGCATTCAGAAATATATGCAAAATAAATACTACGAAACTTTAATTAGCAGTACCGACCCACTACAGGACGTGTTGGCAAACTGTTGCAACTCGTGCAGTCGCGCTGAAGTACTTCTGTTAATTAACTTCGCAGTTGCGAGTAGCAATGAAAAAAAGAAAAAAAAAAAAAAAAAAAAATGAAAAAGGTTTATTCAATAACAACAAAGTTCGTTCAACAATTTTGAGGTTGACCTCTCCTTTTAAGTGTGAAAACACCTGTGCCAGGAAAGGCCGCTCTCTCTTAACTTGATCACATTTATATATGTTACTCAGCTGTTAATAGTTGGGTACTCAGCTGTAATGTAAAGAAATCAATGGGAATGGTGGGAACAGGTAGTAATTGGGTGAAGATTTTGAATTGGAAATTAAATTATTAGTTAGTTTTGATAATAGCTTGTGGTATTCAACATGTGTCAGAAATTGCTCTCTATTTAAGATAATTGATGAAAATTTTACAATCTACTTATCTTCTTAACCTTATCTCCGAAACTACTGAGCTAAAATTTTGAAAAAATACAGATAATAGTTTTTTATGTACAGGAAAACTTATAAGAAGTATGTAGTTTAAAAGTAACATAATTATTGAAAAAAAACATGATTTGTCCGGAACCCTTGCGCGTGAGTTCGACTCGCACTTGGCCGGTTTTTTATTATTGATGAGCTCGCGTTTGACGAATTTCTCATCTGACGGTAAGCGATAATGTGGTCACGCTAGAGAGCGCTTGCCTGGAAGTAACCTATTCACTCTAGATTTAAAAACCTCCAGGTTGTAGCTATCAAGAAACATAGTCTCCGACAGGGGATTCCACTCCCTAGCTATATGAACACTGGAAGTATTTCCAAAAAAATCCCAAGTATGTGGGTGGGATGATCTTCAAGTATTTTTGAGAAAATTAGTTTTTAGTCTTGGAACAGATATTCCCTGAAAATGTTTTTCTTTTCTATCGGTTGTGAAAGCATTCAAACATGTTGCACTATTGAATTCCAGCAAAATAATAAATTAAATCATAAGGCCATATTAATACCATATAATCGCAAAACAATAAAATAACCCGAAAAAGCCATGAGCTCACATTCGGCAGTCCTTGTACCTACTGACAAAAAATCCCGAACGAATTTTTGAATGACATTTGAAGTGACACTGTAGGAATACCTGCAGTGTCACTGTAGGCATTCCTACAGTGTAGGCATACCTACAGTGTCACTTACTTGTCATAGACTTCTTATAGGTTTTCCTGTGATGTGTATGCAAAGATATTATGTTTTTTTTTTAAAATTTTAGACTCAATAGTTTCGGAGGCAAGGTGGGGGGAATGGTCATCTAATTACTTGAATAACTTATAAAACTTTTATTTTAAAATTATGAAAAAAATATATTCGAAACTCTTACAAAAGGTACGCCTTTTCATTTGATACGTTACACTTCGAAAAACTTTTTTTTAAGTTTTCTTGTTCCCCCCCCCCCCCCTAAAAAGTAACCCCATTTTCAAGATTAATTTAATTTAACAATTTCGTGTTTAGACCACAGAAAATTATATGTGTACCAAATTTCAACTGAATCGGTCGTGTAGATTCGGAGAAAATCGGCTGTCAAGCGGCTTGCTTACCATCCAAGGAAATAAAATAATCCTTGGATAAACAGGTCAACAAGATACCGCAACTGGTTATAAACGCGTAAGAATTTTGCAACTGAACCAGTTTTTATCAATATAGAAACTGGGTCTTCGTGTGGTTGACCTCAGCAACTTATATATTTAATAATATAATAATATAATAATATAATAATATAATAATATAATAATATTTTATATAATATCACAATATTTTGGTAATATTTAATACTATTTAGAGACGGCAGACCAGGGGGGAATCCAAGCTTTCGCTTCGCAGTCGCAAACTGCCAAAAACACCTCTAATTCAAATATGTTAACGTCGAAATCTTCTCAATATGTTAGGAACATGCGCTGTAAACCTGGCTGCCATTTCTACTCATTTTTATGCAACGTTCGCCATCTTCGTCGGAATTGTCGATCGATGCCATCGATTGACGTTCATGGATTTTCTGGTAGCTTTGCCTGATCGAGGGATACCGGGCGATAAACAATTGGTGTGGTAGAATTAGCCATCGATCGACGTCGACTAATTCATTCTACCATCGATCAACGATTGATTGATTGGTTTGGTAGTTCCCTGAAATGTTGTGGTTCAATCTTTGATGGGTGGTTTAAACATATCTACGTAGCGGCCAAAATCGTAGATACATCGCTGTGGGAAACGGCGAGTGTTAATAATATAACCGCTTGCATGCTAAAACTTGCATAACTGTTTGAGGAATCATTTATTTTATTTTTTAAATGGAAGGAAAACGTTATTATATCATATGGAAACTGTAAGAAATACACAAGTCTGGAAAATATGTTTTAGGAAAATGTGCTGTAATAATACGAATCAATGAATTTCTGAAAATTTAGCTTTATAGTTCAAATCCTTAGATACCCCCCGTCATCGGAGGTCCAACCACGTAATGTTTTGTTTGGATAATACGCGTAGGCTTTAAAATATAAACTGATATGAAACGTGTACAAATGCACGTTTTTAGTAAAATGACAGTAACGTCCCTTAGCAACCATTCATGTTGCACTGTTCTTTTCAAACCAGATAACCCGTAAGCTTCGAAATCTTCATTGTTAGGGTTCCGTACCCTCGGTGTCCTGTTGGCCGTCCGTCTTTCTGTCACAAGAGTGGTGGCTAGAGGCTTCATATTTGCACTATTTATGTATCTTACAGACCCAAGGCCAAATATAAGGTCCCATTAAAATAGATGGACAAACTTTTAGAAATCATTCAGACCACCAAAATAAGGACACTAGTAAAAAAATATATTAAAAACGAATTAAATACTTACAAGACAAAAAAAAAACACTAATGAAAATTCTGACACTACAAATGTGCAGGCGCACGTGACCTCGCCATGGATGTGTTTATTATTATAGGTCAAAATAAAATCACTTTTATGTGTGTTTTTTTAAGTGAAAACTTCTTTAGACGCGTTGGGCATTTTTGAGATGGGAAAAAACCATCTACCTCGCGACACTGTTACCGTAACGGACACCTCTGTGTATAACGTAGTATTCTACTAGTAGTGGGGTATGGGAATGCAGTTAAAAAAATACAGACGCAATTGTTTAAGTTTTCACTTCTGTCGGCTCCCGGAGTGCTCCCTTTTTTTGCTTAGATCTCTTTGGTTAGACGTACTGAACGCTGTGTTAAAATTTGTCCATCTATTTTAATGGGACCAAACATATGTATATGTATAGTACAAATTATTTTGTTATTACAGAAAACTGGCATTACCAAGAAAAACCAACGGAAATGTGGATCCTTATTACCTAACGTTTGCGCTTTTTTTTTTTAAGGTTTGGAAATGTACAAAATAATGACTTCTTCCGCTCTGGGTGGAGCGGATGGGCGTGTCAGACTCTTACTGACTAAAACCCATCCGTGTTCCTTCTAAAGCCCTTTGCGTTCCAGGGCCGCGGTGACTCTTTAGAATAAATTCCGCAACAACGTTTGCGCTTACAAAGCAGAAAAATTTCGAATGATCCCTTCCATTTCACGGCAACCAATAAAGGTATCGGCACAAAATCGATTCACCTCAATAGACTATTATGGGAACTCTCCTTAATATCACTAAAACGGTCTAATAAAGACCTGTCCCTACCTTAAATTATTCTCTTACCTTCACAATGAAATTTAAACCGTGTGTAAATATATGAGGGTTGAATTCAGATTGAAAGTTCGGCTGGAACAATTTACATATTTATGGAGAAACTGTTTGTACGCAACGTTCGGAGTTTCTTCGCCAGCACGACGATCCCCGAATGTGACGTCATTGAGGGTTCCTCACATTGCCTTTTTGGGGTTCGTATGATGTTTTGCGACTAGTTGCAATTATTGGTATGGTCTTCTGAATTCATTTATTATATTTTTTCGAGGGGGAATTTGAGTTTCTATGACTTGTTCACTATGTTTCCTACAAAAAACAACTTCACACTGTTTTCAGGGTACATTATGTTCACCATCGGTCTCATCGGTCATTCATATCATCATCTGTCTAGCCTTTTCCCAACTATATTGGAGTCGGCTTCCAGTCAAACCGGATTCAGCTCAATACCAATATTTTACGTGGAGCGGCTGCCTACCAGACCTCCACAACCCATTAACTGGGTAACAAGGTATGCCTTGGTAAGACTGGTGTCAGATTTTTCTGGCTTCTGACAATCCGTCGACTTAAGAGTGCCAAAGATAAAAAATGCCTAATTGTCTCATTTAAAAAAATTGTCCTCCTGATCGATTTCGGCCATGGTGGGCAGTCTCTCACACTCATGGTCCGATGGGACAGCAACTCGACACGACCGGAGGACTTCGGGCGCAGGGCCATCGGCTTAACGTGCGCACCGAGGCGCGTTCCTAACTCCAGGCTGATACTGAAAAATTCCTAACGGATAAACCCAATAACATTTTTTACCCGACCTGGGAATCGATCCCAGAACCACCCTTGTGGCCACGGGACTACCAGTTAACATTATTTATTGTTCTTTGGTATTAGAAAGCCACATTATTAACTTAAAATATAGGCTATATTTAAAACATAGGAAAAATGTTGCGGTTTGAGCGAACTGGAGAGAAACTTAATGCTTGGTCAATAAAGTTGAAACATGGCATTAATGATTTCGATAAAAAATAAGAATAAGAAATGTTTGCATTTTTCGAAAATAAACCTTTAAAAGGGGCGAAAAGGGGTGATGAATTTTTAAAACGAAAAGTGGGATAATTGAAACAGATCTAACAATTTTTACATAATCAACCCCTGACGGGGTGAACGGTGTGAATAGTAGGCTGATCCTGAGACCGTTGAATGGATATCGTAGTGCTTAATTTTCCAAAATATACCTTTAAAAAGGGTGAGAGAGGGCGTTGAAGTTTGTGGAGCAACTACTAAATCCGTGCGGATGAAGTCGCGGGCGAAGTGCTATACTAATATAATTAACTTATCCCAATTTCAAACACAAGTACCTATATTTCCTTAGAAATCACATCAAATTTCAATTAGGCCATTAAACGGCACTTTTGAACGTCATCGTTTACAGTTCAGTAAAATAATAATATTACATTAATAAAGTGACTCTTCCATTCGGAAAGGTAGATTCTTATGGAGAAGAACGGACAAGAAACTCCATAGTTACTCTTTTCAAATAATGATTTTACAAAATTTGGTATACAAAAATTAATTTAATATTATGTGAGGACGATGCACCCGGAGTATGTTACTTATAAAAACAAAATATTACCAGCAGAGGTACACTTATTCATTTTCTAAAGAAATTTAGGTAAATGGCACTCACATATTTACAAATATTGGAACCATTCATTAAACAGTGTGTGAGTTAACAGAAAAATAAAAACACAAAAAAAGAAACAGTATATCTATAAAGTTAATACATAAATCAACCAGTTTGATTTTGTCTTACAGCTGAGTACCCAACCATAGCAACTCGGAACGGTGAAATTTATAAACAGAAGTGGTTCAGCGCGCGACTACACAATTTGCAACAGTTTGCCAACACGCCGTGTTTGGCCTTTACCTAATGCTAATTAGTAGTTCGGTAGTTTCGTGTCGTTTGCAGATGTTTCAGAACGGTCCAATCGTGTAGTTTTGATATAAATGAGCTAAGAAAAGTAGGATCTAGTCTTCTCTTTCTTTTTTCCAAATCGGTACAGGCGTCTGTGAGTGGTCGGGGAAAATAGGTACATAAAAAAAGATTCCGACGACTTAACAACCTCCTCCTTTTTTAAGTTGATTAAAAAATATGAAAAAAGCTCTTTTTACGCAGTCTGGTGCAGGTTGTGACAATCATTTTAGCTCACTCTCAGTAATCGCAGATTGAGTGCAACCAAGTAAATCAAACCTGCTTGAAGAGTGACATTGGAGCCTAGCTCGAATTTTTTGTTGATAGTAAAAATACAACCCAATGGTATTTTGGTTTAATTTTATGCGACATACGATTTGTATCATACAAAAACATGAATGTAGTATCCAATTCAAATAAATGTGCGAACGAGTATTAGATATAGTTATAGTAAAATTGTACTTACGATACGTAAAAACATTCGTGCTGGTCCCTCTTGTCACAACCGCCATCTTGTACGTAGGAGCTAAGGTCTGGTGACATCCCGTGTTATCCCTTGTGCCGAGACCCGACCACAGTTCGACTTGGTTTAGGTACAGAACGTTACTTGAAACAGGAATTTGTTCCATATTTGGGACATTGTATTTTGGTATTTCATACATGAGGTGGCACAGGAAAATCTGATGTCAGAAGCATCGTGCAACATTGATATATTTAGGAAAAACACAAAAATGTCCAAAGGTGCATTAGCATTATCCTGGTGTTACATACTGATTTTTCATAGTAATCGAATACCCTAATAGTGCTGACTATAAGGATATTCGATTTTTATGAAAAATCTACATGAATTAATACTTATTTGATAGATGTTATTAAAACAGTAAGATTTGTGAAATACTAATAAAATTGGTGTAAAAACTGGGAAGTTCCACGGTTTTGAAGTTATTCTTATTGTCATGCAATTTTTTTATGGGGATGCTTGTGAGTGACGTCACACGCAATGAGTGATGTCTCTGTTTATCATAGACTTTAAAATGCTCACAACTTAGAATTTTTTCGAGATTTGAAAACCTTTTCTTTACCGTCTTCTTTTTTACTGCGTCTCATCTCGTTCATTATATTTTGAGAAATGCAATAAAAATCCAGGCAAATACCCTATTGCATAAAATTATCAAATTATTCAGGTAAGTTATGAAAAACCTGCTGAGGCCCGCGACTTCGCCAGCGCAGATGTCGGCTTAAAAGACCAAAGTCTTTCATACAAATTACTCCCTCTAAAGTTGCCATAAATCCATACATAGGCCCGTTGGCACAAACCAGGGGATCCCCCCTGTTGCGGGCGTATTCTAGTCCATATCACCTAACCACTAAGAATGAATGACAACACAATTTGACAGTTACTGTCCAATCGTGTTGTCATTCATTCTTAGTTCGGGTTCGGAACTAATTGTAAGTCCGTAGGTGATACGGAGTAGAATACCGCCCGCAACTAAGTCCGAAACTAAGGACCGCGGGCTTAGAGAGTAGCCCCCAGAGTTAGTTGCTACCCAGAGCCCTTACTTATAAAATATTTATTATTTAACCTCGTATTAGCAAGTCTGAGTTTAAAGATAACTTTGGTGTCGCAATCGTGGCTTAGCGGACACTAACCTAGCAAAATAAACATATTCCATTTTTCTTAACTTAGTATTTTTAGCTCTGCGTTGGTAGCTAGTGTATGTAATGTGATTTTGTGAATGTTTTATTTCTATTATGAGTCAGGGATACTCGATTTTTTTTTTTTTACCTCTGCTCTCAGAACGGTGGTGAAAACATCTTGTTGCTCCGGCACGTTCTAGAACCAAATACTTGAAGACATGTTACATCTCGTTCCTTTTTATAAGCAGATGTATAAAGAGTACACCAATAAAGAAAGAAATAAAACTTGTTTATTTGGCACACATAGTTAAACACAATGTAGGTATTTATAAAAAAAATCGAAGCTTAATTTAAACAAAACAATAACAGACAATTACTTAGAGTTGCCTGACGCTGGTTTTTAACTGAACCTTACGTAAATAAATAATTTCATTAAAATTAAAATTCATTTCTATGGGTACAATGTTTTTCTGCTTAACCTGATATCTGCCAGACAACTTTAGGATGGACTGAAAGAGCTAAAAAAACCGGCCAAGTGCATTTCGCGCCACGCACAGTGTAGGGTTCCGTAGTTACCCAATTCAAAACAAAATTAAAACAGTTGTTAATTGAAAAATGTTACTACGCGATTGACGAATTTCTGAATGACAAAATCAAGTAAACTTATTTATTTATTTAACTGTAAAAACATTTTATTGAATATTATGACTAAAGGTAATTTATGATTATATATTTATGCATTGACTGTAGAAATTACTCCATATTGTGACATTTATAATTTTGGTATTTATTAATTATATTTTTTATTTTTTGTATTTTAGTTAATTAATTCATTTTGACATCCCTACCAATTTTTTAATTTAATTAAGTTTTACATTTTTTATTTAATTATATTAATTTAGAATAGAATAGAATAGAATAGAAAACATTTATTCGATACAGACACAACACAACAGCAACAAAACACAAAGTAAAAAAGAGAACAATCATAAGACAACAATAAATTATCTAGCCAGCCGCTAGCTGAGCGTGCCTATACCGAAAGGGTTACCATCTCAGCATTTGCTGGGCGTCAGACACCCAGCGCTGGTTTTCAGTTGGCACCCTGCAGTGACACACGGACGTGGGTAAGAAAAATAAATACATTCATACTTGAATATTAAAAATAAATAAATTAGAATACGTTAATAAGTATTACAAAAGTTTTTTTTTTGTGTTTGCTACACTGTCCAGAGATTTTTCTTTTATAGTACTACCCACGAATCTGTAATATAAAACAACGCGTGGACGCATTATCCAAAGAGTATATTATAAACTTTAACGAGTAGCCGTAAAAGGAAAATGGAGAAGTACCTTTCATAAAATATATATGTGCCTACCTACCAACAGTCAAAGTTTATAACTAATCGAAGCCTTGCGGTTCCTGGAGACATACCACGTTGCATCCAGCCTAACATAAGGTTAATTTTTATACTAAGAGATATATATATATTTTAATGAAAACAATGGAGACATACTTAAATTGGTGATTGATTAAACATAATTGAAATAAATATTGGATAAATAAAATGATTAAATAAAAGATTTATCAATGTTGATGTCATTAAATTCGATTTGAGAACTTAAAATGAATTTCTTTAGTCTAGCCTTAAATGAACTAATGTTTTTTAGGTCCCTAATGGGTGGGGGAATGTTGTTCCAACATTTGGAGGCCGCGTATCGAAAACTGCCTCAGAAAGCACGGTACGGTGATGTGGGGTAGCTAGCTGCTGAGCACAACGCCTGGCCTTGCGCTGCCGGTGACTATTTACCCACGCAAGCTTGGAGTACAAGTATGTCGGACATTTATAATTAATGACCCCGAAAAGAAGACAGGCTAAGTGTAACTTCCGACGGGATTTCATTTTTAAAATATTATTTTTGTTTAGGAATGGTGTTATGTGGCTCCTTGGTGGTACATTAAAGCAAAATCGCGCGCAAGCATTTTGAACCCTTTGAATTAGTCGTACGGTACGTGCTAGAAGTCGAGGTCCTACCACGGTATCGGCATAATTTAACTTGGATAGAACCAGACTTTCAACTAGCTGTACGCGCAGGTCTTCGCTTAAATATGGACGCATCTTATACAAAACTTTAAGACGGTAGAAGCAGTTTTTTACACAACTCGAAGTATGAGCCTCAAAACGTAGATCCTGATCTATTATCAGACCCAGATTTCTCGCTTCATAAACTCGATCAATACGTTGGCCCATTACGATTACGGTAGAAAGATTTGAATTGATTTTATCCAGTTGACCCTTGGACCCGAAAAGCATAAATTTAGTTTTGGTCGGGTTGAGTAACAGAGAGTTTTGTATCGACCAGTTCACGATTCTGTCCAGGTCTTCATTTAATAATTTCACTGCGGTTTCATAGTGTTCAGGTTTAAAAGATAAGTATAATTGAATGTCGTCGGCATAGATGTGAAATTTAGTATTTTTATAACATTGTCAATATCTGCAGTATACAAAATGAATAAAGTGGGGCCCAGTATAGATCCCTGCGGAACTCCCCTTTCCACTGGAGTCATATTTGATAAAATACTAGATCCGTTAGCATCTTGAATCTCAACCAGCTGTTTTCGATTGCTAAGATAACTCTTGAACCATGCAACCGTAGGTGCATCAAACCCATAATACGTCATCTTAGATAGCAAAAGAGACAAATTTATGGCATCAAATGCTCTAGAAAAGTCCAGTAGAACCAACAAGGTACAACACCCCTCATCTTGTGCCGATAATATATTGTCCGTAACATCTAACAGAGCCGTCGCAGTGCTACGACCCTTCCTAAAACCTGATTGTGCCTCCGGTAGGATATTATTTCGCTCAAGGTATGCGGATAATTGGGCATTTACTACTTTTTCAAGCACTTTTGACAAGAAGGGTAAAATGCTTATAGGCCGTAAGTCCTTTATAGTGCTTGGGTTCACGACTTTAGGTATAGGACGCACAACTGCAATTTTCCAAAGTTCAGGAAAGGTCGACGTAGAAATTGAGTAGTTAATGATTGAAGTCAGGATATCTAAAGTTTGAGGGAGAGTCATAAAAACATGTCAAGCGTGATGTGGTCAAAACCTTCTGCATTGGATTTACATTTTAATAAAAATTTTAGAATTGTAGATTGGTCAACGGTATTAATAGAAAAAAAACCCTCGTTAAATTTATGGGACTTGTAGAAAGCAAAACATGATGCTGGTGCCACACTATCACCAGGGACATTTAAGAAATGGGAATTAATCTTATCAGGGTCATTCAAATGAGAGGGTAATTCAGACATACTTTTGAAGGGTAATAAGGTTGACTTTAGATTTTTCCATAGAATTTTGGGGTGGTGTATTTTACTGTTAATATTATGTTTGAAATAAGCCACTTTTTCATAGTATAAGGACTTATTAACTAAACTTTTTAGCTCCTTGTAATACAACATTTTGCTCTCAGAAACGGAGTTTCTACACCGCATGTGTGCCTGATTGCGCAGGCACATCATAAGTTTGATGTTATCCGTTATCCATGGATACGACCTTTCCTTAATAATTTGAGTCTTACGTGGAGCATATTTATCAAAAAGCGTGATGATGTTTTTGTTAAGTTGAGCCACCATAGTGTTTACATCACCTGACACAGCTGGTGCAAGCCAATCCACTGAGACCATTTCCTCTTTGAACTTGTCTAATGGTATGTTTTTTAAATTCCTACGTTTTATAACAATTGGCGGTATTTTCTCCTTTTTAAAATGAAAAACAGCTGTTATAAAAGCATGCGCACCAAGCGCACTAATCCAGTCCACCTCAATGTCGCGCGCCTTGGCATCAGTGCACACTAGGTCTATAAGGGTCTCGCTAGTGGAAGTAAAATGAGTAGCAGATTGCACTAGTTGACTAAGGCCAAGAGTTTGAAGAAATATATTTAATTTGTTTGTTTTAGTGTCTGTTTGATTCAGACAATTAATATTAAAGTCACCCAAAAGAATAGTGTGTGTACAAGACGTTATAGAATTTATTGAACAAGTAAGCGCATCCAGAAACATATCAACATCCATCCATGGTGGTCTATACGCAGTGCCGATAGCGATTTTGAGACCATTTGTATTTAGAAGTAGCCACATTTGTTCAACTGCCTCATGAAGAGGGTCAACCGGGTGCGCATGGGTACGCACCTTTATCCCGCGCATGATGTAAAACCCAACGCCCCCGCCGCGGCCGCCGCGCACGCTCACCGGCCGCGGCACGTGCCGCAGCCGGTACCCGGGCACGGCGGGCGCGCGCCCCGCCTCACCCGTCCTCAGCCAGGTCTCATTTATTGCCATTATACTGACATCATGATGCTCCAATGCAGCGATAAAATCATCATGGTTAGTGCCTAATGAACCAGGGTTTAACAATCCAATTTTAAAATACTTTGCACTCATAACAGTGGAATAGTATCACCAATGAACACCATGGAATATTTAAAATACTGTCGATCAATGAGGTAGCAAGTAGTACATAGATTTTCGTAGTGATAACAACGACTTAATTTTAGTGTAACTTCATGAGAAATACAAAGCGATGTCAAAATAGGCACACATGTGATTAAAATGTCATTAAATAATATCAATATTGTAAAAATTTGAAGTGCCATTGTATATATATAAGAGAGGGAACATGGGGAAGATGCTTGTGATAAATAAATACGATTACATATGAGTGAATATAATAAAAGCTTGTAAAGATGGAAGTTGGTTACCAACAAACGTGTGCCACTACGGAAAATGCCAACCAAAATAATGCGCCCTTTAGGCTGGACTAACTGCAGCCCGGAATAATCAAAACAAATAATAAAGAAAAAGACAATAACAGACACGGATAGAAAACAAACGTTGTAAAGTGCGAAACAACGAATAAGAAATTTTAAAAATATTTTGAAACTAAATAAAATTCCTTTCAAACTACACCATTTCCAAAAATTCGGACCATGTCAATGTCAGAACGAATACGTTGTGGGGATATACCATCCTCTTTCTTTACATATATACGGCCGTCTTTGGTCCACACATACTTAAAATTATGTCTCTGCCCAGCCTCACGTGCATTAAAAAACAACTTTCCGTTAATCGGTGTCAGTCGCTCATTTAAATAAAACCGTCTCGTAGGTCCGCGCAAGTCGAGGTCCGCCGTGGTGAGGCCGCGTCGCACGCGCGCCGCTCGCAACAGCTGATCGCGGCAACGCGGCGAGACAGTCGCACGGCGAGCGCGCGCGGCCGCGCCTGCTCCGCCGCGTCCGCACTACCGGTCACAGTAAAGTTGCGGCGCACCATGCCAATACGCTCTGCGTTTACTATTTCGCGTTCGTCGATGGTTATTCCCAGCTTCAAAGAAACCAAATGCACCAAGTGTAACGGGCTCTCATCTTTTGTTTCCGGTATACCCGTTATTATGACGTCATTGAGCAGAAGATCCTGATCGCGTTCATTCAGCTGTAATTTCAGCTCCGCTATAGTCTCCTCAAGGTGGTCAGCAGATGATGGCTCCTTCTCCTCAAAACGTTTCTCGAGATGGGAAACCTTGTCCTCGACCACACTCATGCGTTCCCTGCATAACCCGACATCAGCTTTTAAGTCCGCCATTTCGTCCCGGAACTGTCGTAACTCCACTCTCATGGCACTGAGTTCCTCACGAAAACAGCGAATCTCGTAAGCTACGTTGAGCTCCCGAGAGCCTGTTGTTATTGGGGAGGGGGGTTGGATAGGCTGGTTGACTACTGGTTCTACAGTTGTTTGCTCAGCCACTGCACTCTGGTTTACTGCTGGAGACTGAGTTTTAGAAAAAGGCTGGATGGTATTTGACGGGTTGTTAATTATGACACCGTCTGATGGGCCTTTTACAGGCGTAGCCGAGTTGTCTTTTCTCGGAATCTTCGCCTTACAGTCAGGACAAAGCCAATTAGGCGAAACCTTTGTTGACGTAATGCCAATGCAGGTGGGATGATACGACCCCGGGCACTTAGTGCAGCGAACACACTCAGCTCTGGCCATAAATTGACCGCAGCCACCACACTTCGCCATAGTCGTGGAATTTAGTGTACGTTCGCAGTAAAGTTTAGTATTAAGATTCACAGTAACATATCTACTGTTTGTAAACACAATAGATATTAGTACCACCAGGTAATCACAGATGGCGTTATAACACGTACTGTAGAATGACAAATTGGTTACTTGTAAGTCCTGTATTTTTCAGTGAGCTTGATTTTCAACACAACCCAACTTGTGCACACTGTACACCGTTACACTTTTAGTATGTGTGTTTTAATTGTTTTTAGCACTGTTTTGTTTCACTGTTTTTGTTTTTATTTGTATAAAAGTTTCGGGTAGGCGGTTTGCAATGGTTTTATTTTTGTTTGGTTTTCTGGTTATTACTTATGTTTTAATAATCACTATCACTGCACTACAATGTATGTGGATTATTGTATGAAGTTCAAGTTCTCCTTCAATAAAAACTTTTTAAAAACGTTGTGTTTATATTTTAAAACTCGTAAGTACAGTAAGCTAGTCAGCTGTTACCGACGTCCGTGACTCACTGGGGGGGAGAATTTGACATAGGTACATACCTATCAAATAATTTGTGTTTACCTCTCGCATGATTAATTCGCATGCAACCATATTTGTATGCTTCTTGGCATAACATAGCGACCTACTCGTATGAACTTTAATTTAAGAACTGTGCTCACTTCCTATGTTACACAAATAAAAATGATTATGATTACCCGTCTCGTAATTTATGAAGTTATAAATACACTTAGTTTTAAGTCCTTTGCTATGGGGTAACTACCAAATTTTTACCCAATCAGTTACATTTTATAAGTTGGTCGAATATTACTCGTTAACTTGTTAAACCTACTTAACTATGATAGTTTTACACTAGATAGTTCTACTTCCACGATATTTTTCACGTCTCCAAAAACAACCGATTAGCGGACATAGGGATATTTTGCAAACGAATCCTTGGATGAAAAAATGGTTTTAGCAAACCAATATTTTCAAACGACCTATCCAACGACAGCCCACACCATGGGATAGACGATAAAAAAATCATCGCCATTTTACATGTACTGTGTTACCCTAAAAATGTTATTTTTCAAGGTTTTATTTTACCACTTTGTCGGCGTGATTAATATGTATACCTATATCAAATTCCAACTTTCTAGTGCTAAGCGTATCTGAGCTAAACCACGGACAGACAGACGGACATGGCGAAACTATAAGGGACCCTGTTGACTACGGAACCCTAATAAAAAAGGTGTAGTCTGCGTTGTACTGGTATTAAGTGATTGATTACTGATTTCCAGTTTTCAATGTGTTCTTAAGTATCTATGTCGTATGTCACGTGTTACGCGTCGCATCGAGTCCTACCTCATATTCTTATGGAATGCGGAGTACCAAAATGCTACTACATAAGAAGAGGAGAAATCTCTGGAATAACTCAACAGAAAAAGACAAAAGTTTTCACTATAGTAGGCGCCAGATAAATGTGGAATAAAGTACATTGACCTTTCCCTAATAACTGTTCATAGGTACCTGAACAATTAAATATGAATCGTTTTTCATTATTAGACAATGTTAAGGATCACGAGAGATGATGATTCGGGACAGCTTTGTGTCATTAATTCCGTTTTTCAAATTAAAAATGTCAATAATTGTAGGTGGGTCAATGACCGTTATGCCACGATTATCTGGCGCCTACTATAATAGAAGGCTAGATTTTCGATGAGTGTTCTACGGCTACTTTTCCCGTATTTCTTTGGTATACTCTGTGAATACGTTACCTTTAGTAGGCAAGTATGCACCGACCACATCATCGCTCACCATCAGCCGGTCGATTCTGTAAACATGTCGAAGTGAAGGCTGGGGTGAAGTGATCACGAGGTGAGCTGTCAATCCATACAATCAAGATGTCATGTGATCACGGAGTGAGCTGTCATTCCATCTTGATTATATGGATTGATAGCTCACCGTGTGATCACTTCAATAATAACAAGAAATAAATAAAAAGTAAGCCGCGGAGGCGAGGCCGTAGGAAAAATAGTCCCAAGCAAATTGGAACCAGGTAATTTCCTTTTAAAGTTCAGTAAGAATACACAGGATATTCAGAAAAATCCCTGGTTACATAGTATTCCAACAGATTAAATCTGCGGTTAGTCGCACCACGTAACAATATTTAAAATATATTATATTTCTGAGAACAGAATAATGACACCTGGATCATAATCCTGGTTTTGTTACATCAGGGATTATTAGTCACAAAATCATTTACCGACAGGAAAATGTGTGCCAAGGGACATGGCACTGATAAGTGATGTCACAGTGAACGTGATTTCAAACTTTTCGATCAACTTATAAAATGTACATGAAAATGTAAAAATAAGATTAATAATAAAAAGGTAGCCAATACCCTAACCACCGGTAGCTTGGTAGCTTGGACTCTGCTCTCGACACCGGCGGACTACTACTTTTTAAATGTTTTTTTTAATGTGTTTAAAGAAATATTTAAAAATGTAAATTAGTATGTAAACAAATAAAAAAAGAGAATAATAATAAAAAAGAAAATGTAGGTTACAAATTGTGTGTTATAAAAGAGTGTTTAGTTTCTTTAAAAATTAAGCATAAAAAATGTTCAGAGACTTCCTGCACTAGGCTAGGCCTGACCCGCAGGAATTCCATAGAAAATGACTTAACATCTTGAAATCTTTGTTAATATGAGATAGGTGTAATTTTTAGATCATTGTCAAATTTTGAGCAAGTTGCTACGACCTAAAACAAACTTTAAATATTAATATTTATAATGTGATGAAAACTGTCCGAACTATTAAAAAATAATAGGCACAGTATAAAGCTCGATTTTTTATACTTGGTGTTTTATCACTCCCGAATTTTAACCTGGGGTGACAGAAATTAACAACTCTGTTACTGTCCCAATTGTCTATGCTCTGTTACCGATATTTACCACTCTGTTACTTGCTGAAACTGAAAATAAAATATTTTAGAGCGTTAATTGTAAGGAAATATCGTTAGTGTACCATTACAATTTGTTTGATATTGACAAACTTAAAGAAGTTTTGAAGGTGATAATAAAATAAAATATGACATTTACGATGTTATGATAAAAGCTACGAAAAGTAATACTGAGTGTGGCCCAACACGCACTTGGCCGATTTTTATAAGAAGAATTATAAAATAATATAGTGACTCTTGTTGTACATTCGCAAAGTTAGATACTTATGGACAACATCATAAATAAATAAAATAACAATGAATAATTAAAAAAAAAAGAAGAACTGACCAGAAACTCATTAGAAAACGGAAAAATATTTAACAAAAAAAAAGTTATGATATATACTTAATTTTAGGATATATACTATCGAAAAGTGACTAAGGCCACTTTGCCACCTTCGATCAATTTCCCGTTAACTTACTTGGCGGATAATTCCATAGACATTCTGTTTTATTTTTAATTTATTCAGTATGTATTAGATACTTAGACATCGTGAAGCAAGTCCTTATGCTACTTTTTATTGCGGTAAATGTACAGTATCGAGTATCAAGATAATTGTAATCAGGATATGTTTAATTTTACCTACTTATAACCTTTACACACAATGTCAATGTTGGAAGAGATTTCTATGGAAATAAGCAAAGACTCAAACACTCAAAGCATTTATTTCAATTAGACCATTTACAGGCACTCTTGAATTGTCAAGGTCGGTCGGTCAAAAAGATGAAGCTCCTCTATGAATTCAGATGAACTCCTTAATTATTTTTTTTACTACTTTATGGTTACATCATTCGTGTTGAAATTATACATCTATTACGTGAGAACGATGTAAAAGACGTGCAGGATAAAAGTGTCCGGAGTAAAACGAACAATCAAAAGAAACAATTAAAAGTATCACCTTTGTACCTATTTCCTTCTTCTTATCATTTTATTAAATGTACAAGCTGTGCCCGTGGCTTCGCTCGCGTCACCACCCGTTAACCGTTACCTACCCTATCTACCTACCCTACATACTTACCGTACATACCTACCCTACCTACGTACCTACCCACCTACCCACATACATACCTACCTACCTATTTTTTATTCATTTTTAAACCTTTACTGTCATCTGGCGAACAAAACAAAAAAAGAATTAGCCAAATCGGTCAAGCCGTTCTCAAGTTATGGCGTGACCACACCATATAACTTGAGAAATATAATATATTTATATTTTTTCCGTAAAAGCCTTTTTCAAAGTATTGGAAAACTTAATAAAAAAGATGTTGTTGTTGTCAAGTTATGTTATTGTCCTGCCCGAACAACGCCACCTACCGGATCCAAATGTGAATCTAAACCATTCTCGAATCCCCTTAAACACACACAAAAATTTAATTATCATTGGTCCAGCCGTTTAGGAAGAGTTCAGTGACATACACACGTACACAAGAAATATATATATTAAGAAGATAAGATGAGCATAAATTAAAAAACAAAATGGTTTTTCCTGAGTTAGAATTCACTTTCCATCCACCGTTTAATAATAATCCCGCGACCGAATTTCGATCACGTTGATAAATCTCCACGGAGATTAGCCAATTATGCAGGAGATGTTGTAGTGCACAAGCGTGAGCGCAAACACAGGTGCACTCTCTGCTCCTTTTACCTCATAGTCCTCAAGGACGGCAATCCGACACGACCGGGGAGAGATCAGGCGCAGGATCAATGGCTTTTTGGACTTTCCGAAGCACGAGGGTGTCACACCACCAACTTCCAAACGCCAGGTTGATACTGAGAAATTCCTAATGAAACATCTCAATAACACTTTTTGCCCGACCTGGGAGTCGAACCCAGGTCTCCACGCCCGCCAGTCGGAATTACAACCGCGACACCAACGCGATAGTTCAGTGCGGGGGGATTCAGTTTAACCTTTTGAACGCCATTATCACGTATACGTGACAAGCAAGCGCGTGCCCTGTACGCCAAACGTCACAAATACATATGTGACACAAATCATGGCAAATTTGTGGGTTGGCGTCGGGGGCAAGCCGATGCGTTCAAAAGGTTAAACGAGAATACATAGGGAATACACAAATCCCTGCGATCGATGCCCTGTTCCAGGTCACGTATTTCTAAAACAGTTTAAATCTGCGGTCAGTCCCACCACGTAACACTGATAAAAATATCTATTTCTGGGAACAGAGAACAATTATATCTGAAGCATTATCCTGGTTTTGTTACATCAGGGAATTATAAATTTATTCATTACCTTGTAAATTACTGGTAATATGTATATTATGTGCTATTTGCTTTTGAACTGATCGCTGATTTCATGGCGACCATGATATCCTACTGATTTTTTCTTGGAAAGCGTTGAGTTAAACTTGTCTGTGATGAGGCCAGTACCGAATAATAGGATTATTCATCCACTTTACTGAGAGAAGTCTTTTGTCATTCGTCGCCACGCTATATCATCATCTGCCTAGTCTTTTCTCATCTATATTGGGGTCGGCTTCCAGTCAAACCGGATTAAGCTGAATACAAGTATTTTACGTGGAGCGGCTGCCTACCCGACCTCCACAACTCATTAACTGGGTAACATGGTAGTTCTTGGCAAGACTGGTGTCAGATTTACTGGCTTCTGACAATCCGTAACGACTGCCATAAATTTACAAATGGCAGCCGCGACCAACGGCTTTACGTGCTGTCCGAGGCACGGAGGAAACTCGATATGTTGAGATGGTCACTCATCCACAGACCAATCTTGGCAAGCGTTGCTTAACCTTGATCGACCCGTGCGGCTGTTATTCTTTAGCCACGACCTCTTCATTGCTACGCTATATGATAGTATGAAATATCTAATAGATACGGCGTGGTGACTACTTGTGACGCGTCGCTATGGTTATGCGTGCTACTCGGCTCGGCGATCCCTCATCTCTCTCGCAATCATTTCGATGTTTCACATCTGGCTCATTTTTTTGAAGTGAAAATTCTTTAGGCGCGTTAAGAACTTTTTGGGTGAATAAAAATCTTGGAACTCGCGTCATCGTCACCGAACGCTTTCCATGAGCTATATGTATACTGTGTATATATGTGTACTTTTTGGGTGAACAAAAATCATGGAACTCGAATCGTTGTGAGTCGGAAACCGTCATCGTCACCGAACGCTTTAGCTTTCGCTTCGTTTTCACTTCTATCGGCAATCCCCAAAGACTGCCCCGCATGTTTTTTTTTTTGCAGTAATTCTCATGTAGTTTGTCGTTGACGAATATCTTAGCTTCTTATCAACTGAAAATAGTGAAGCCTTTTTAATTGTAGGTGTTGATAGAATGTTAGTTTAAGTCGTAATCATCACTCAACTGTCCTTATCCCCAATTAGTTTTGAAGACGCACTATTTCTTCTTCTGTTTTAGGGCTTCCATTGTCCGTACGAAAAAACGGAACCCTTATAGGACACAAGTCTATCTGACTCTTCGTCTGTCACAGCCAATTTGTTCTGATTGTACTGGTGCGATTTTATTGTAATTTATATAAACACTAATTTATTTATTGTAATTTATATAAACACACTTCCGGCGAACTTCGTACCGCCTTGGAATACATTTTTGCCGTGTTCTTGGTCGCGGCATTGTTCATGAAAATATCTTAAACATAGATAACATTACGTGTAGCTGTCAGTTGCATTTTGTTATACCATTTTTAACAAATGAACGGCTAAACTCATATTATATGTTTTGACTGATAAATTTTTAATTTTTTGTTTGTTGCGTTTTGTAATAAAACGGGATAAAAAGTCAGTCAAATCAGCTAAGCCATTCTTGAGTTATAAATAGTGTAACTAACACGACTTTCTTTTATGTACACAGATATGGATTTAATAAATAACCAACAAAGCTTAGAAACAAACTAAAATATGGCGTTGAAATTCCAATTTCTCCGCATTGCCTTTTATTTAGGCACAATACCAGTCGACACTGGTAAGCCTAAGAGACTGGCGGCATTGCTTCATAGAAAACTACTTCTTAAGGCTTACACTGGATTACGAGAAGTGTCAACCATCATCATCATATCAGCCGAAAGACGTCCACTGCTGGACATAGGCCTCCCTCAAGGGGGGTTTCCATAATCGCCACGCTTGGCAGGCGGGTTGGCGATCGCAGTGTAGCTGTTGCAATGTACAGAGAATGCTGCTGCCCATTCACTGGTGAGTCCCTTAGTCGCCTCTTACGACACCCACGGGAAGTGATGGGATGGTGCTATTCTTTCACTACCGACACCATACAGAACACCATACGTGTCAATCATACGTACAAGTTATACCTATAGTGTAAATAATAAAGGGTATTTCATCAGTCTGCAATAATGGTTATTTTTTAAATTGGTGCTTGCTATTTTAGGTGGATTTATTCATTGAAATCCTTTATTTACAGGATTATCTTTAAATCCTTATCTTCTAAAAAATATTTTTTTTTATTATATTTATCGGAGTAAGTACCTAAATATAACTTTTATTCCTTATCAACCAGGAAAAATAAGATCGTTTATTTGTTGGCACAGTATTACTTCCAAGGTCTTTAACATTATTATGAAGTAAGATCAAACATTATGTCATAACCCGTCTCGTTAGAAGTCAAGCAAATGTTTAAACACATCACATTTAGTTGACACCTACAATAATGGAGATCGATATTTACACACTCGATAACTTCTGGCAGAATTATTGATCTTACTTGTTGTTGATCTTACTTGCATGTTATTTTTTAGGGTTCCGTACCACATTTGGCAAAAACGGAACCCGTATAGGATCAATTTTTGTTGTCCGTCTGTCTGACAGTCCTTAATAATATAAAATTAAATGAATATCAAATACTCAGGTGTGCTATCCCTTGGTGCAGTGAAAAAATAAAACTTCTAAGCCATCGCGACCTAAAGATAAGGCCGTTTATGCTCCGTTTATGGCGCAAGTATTGACACTTGCAAGGATCATAAAATTTGGCAAGAACCAAAGTAAAGGAAAAATTTCTGAAAATTTAAAATTTGTAGATAACAAACTATACGCTCTAAACAGCGCAGCCTTTACGTCAGTCGAGCAAATCGCAAATCTGCGAGCCAACATAATAAAAATGAGAATGAGTGCTTTCATCGTTTATACACTTCAGTGGGTAATGTATAGGTACTCGAAAAAAAAGAGACTCGATTTCCTTAACGACGAACTATCTACATACGTGTTTGTACGATGCCCTTAGAGCGTGAATCAGACTCACACTTGTCCGGTTTTTTTTATAATCTCCGCCATTTTGATTGTTTTTGTTCCATTTTTAAATTCGTGAGTAAGCTCGTGGCTAAATAATAAAAACCGCACGGGCCAAACTTCGCTCAACTTCGATTGAGCTACGCTTGCCGAGTATGGGTGACACGACATGGGAAGCACGTTAAGCCGTTGGTGCCGGCTGTCATTTGTAAATTTTTGGCAGCTGTTACGAATTATCAGAAGCCAGTAAATCTGAATCCAGTCTAGCCAAGAACTGCCGTGTTACTCACACACAGTTTATGAGTTGTGGAGATCTGGTAGGCAGCCGCTCCAAGTAGAATACTGGTATTCAGCTAAATCCGGTTTGACTGGGAGCCGACCCAAATATAGTCGGGAACAAAGATTAAGATGATAATGATTTATTGTCGTGTCGTCGCCGTCGTCTCCACCCTGTACTTAACAGTCACAACGGGTAGTCAGAAGCTAGAGCATCTGGCACAAGAGCACCAGTCTTGCAGGCGTACCGTATAACCTGGTTACTTGGTTGTAGAGGTTATATAGGCAGGCGCGCCATATTAAATTCTGGTACTCAATTGCCACCGGTTTGATTGGAAGGGAACCCCCACATAATAAAAGTTTGGCACATTGAGTAACTGCCTTTTTGAATATGCAGCATTAATATTAAATCATGAGGCAACTGAAAAGCTTGACATTATTATGCAAATACATCTCGTGTCGTGTATTGTCTGCCGGCGATGCGTACAACATCGGTCGGCTGAGTCTTGCGGCTCATCAGTTACTCGCTCGGACAGAACTATCTGTTTTATTTGTTATTCACTTTTTTTGCGACAAACATTGACAAAGTGAGCCGTTTTTAAAGATTTTGGCTATAATATAAGGCTCGCTTGTGACACAAAACAATCACACTCTTAACTGCTAACCATGTTTCATGTTTTTTCTACAATAGTAGGTACAACAATACACAACTACGATTGTAAAAAAATTGGTTGTCTGTAAAGTCGGTTTACGGACGATTACGATAGTTTAACGTGACAGCGACATAACAAAACATTGATGATGATCGTAACGTTACAATGAGTCATCCTTTTTCGTGCGTGCAGCTGGCTTTCATCGATTTATTAGACGTTGTCACGTCAAAAACATGACACATGGTTAACACGGCATTGTGCATAACGTAGGATTTTAAGCGCGAGCGTACAGTGATCTGAAAAGAGAACAAAAAACCTTTGACTACCACTGGAGCTGAAAGCTTCTCGTTTTGAACTCCGAGATCACTAGAACTTCTTTGGCTCTTTTGCTGTGAATGTCCTGGGCAGCTTGTCAAATCAATGTTCTCCTTGTTGCTGTTGCGGATATTCTGGTACACCATATCAACGTGAATTTTTTTGTTGTTGCAGATGTCGGGACGGGCGGCGTGACCACGGACGGGCTGCTCAGCGCCCTGGCCCGCCTGCGCCGCGCCCCGCCCCCGCTCCCGCACCCCACACCTCACTCGCCCCGCTCCGTAAGTAGTGCAGCAGACAGAGTGACGCCATAGTGGTGTGACCACAGACGGGCTGCTCAGCGCCCTGGCCCGCCTACGCCACTGAATAGTACCCATCAGGATTCAAGTGAGACAAGCGTACCTTCTAATACAGGATGAGAAATTACTGTTCTATTCATCGTCTGAAGACAACCAGGTATCAATTCTTTCGAAGTCTCAGTAACAAATGACAACAATCACAAATTATGGCTTTCCACCTTCCTGCTCTTCAGCATCAGACCCTTGTTAGCTACTACGCATAGGTAATACACATCAGGACGGGACTTGTGTGACGTCATGATAACGTGAGGTGGATTACCTAACCAGAGTTCCCCTCTTCCATTAGGAAGAGGGGAACTCTGAGACGATGAGACGTTATTTTGGTTTTAATTTACAAAATCCCATATTTCCTTGTATCGGAATGCTCTGTCTTGTTCGATGCATCCTTAATAATAAATAACGCCGGGTTTTCTGTTGATATCAGAGTCATCAATTTGATCCTTTACAGAATTCCCTTCTGCATTCCTTATTCTACAAGTTCCAAACATGTACTTCGGAGAACTGACCAGTCTCCGGGGAATTGCAACAAATTTTAGCTTATTCTGACAGTTTGAACTTCCTTAAAGTCCCAAACGAATTTTCTTTTTAACGAGTCGTATCGCCAATCCCCCGGGTGTTACCTATCTCCAGAAACTTTATAAAGCAGGCATGGGACGAAGTTTTCGTTACATTTCGTATATATAAGTGAGAAAGAAAAGGAAATTAGTTTTTGAAGATATTGTCGGTGAGAAGTTTTGGAAGTTATCTGGGTGAGACTCGGGACGGCTCATTGGATCCATCTGTGCGGATAGTCTCGTTTAGCCTTAGTTTTGCCTGTAATCCGGCCACTGAGCTTAGCTTGAATTTTTCTAGAACATTATGAGGAGCTCGTGGCTAACTAATAACAGCCGCACGGGTCGATCTTCAAGGTTAAGCAACGCTTGCTGAGGTTGGTCTGTGGATGGGTGGCCATCTTAACATACCGAGACTCCTCCGTGCTTCGGAAAGCACGTTAAGCCGTTGGTCCCGGCTGTCATTTGTGGATCCTTTGGCAGTCGTAACGGATAGTCAGAAGCCAGAAAATCTGACACCAGTCTTACCAAGGAGTACCATGTTAATGGAACTAAGGAGTCTACTCGGAACAAATGTAGCCTTAAGTTAACTATGATAAATGATATTTGTTTTGGTTGTTGGTTCTAAATAAAACTTTTACACGTCATTCTTTTTCGTCAATTTAAACTTATGAGGCCGGTTTGTAATGAACAAATTACGTTATGAGAAACATGTAGGTTAATTTCTGAGGTGATCTTTTGAGAAAAGCATTTCGAGTAGATCTTTGACAAGTCTACAGTGCATGAATATTGTCAGTTATCGTCCATCGGCGAAAATGGTGGGAGGAGCTTGACACCTATCGATTCACACTTGCTGAATGCCAAGACAAGAGATCCTTTGTTCTTCAGTGGGGCAGAACAGGCTCAAAATAAATAAATAATAAAGATTTGACGAACTCCATCTTGGACTGCAGGACATAGCTATAATACATCCTTAATAAAGCTCATTATATTGTTACGAGCTTGAGATTCACCACAGTAAAAACAGCCGATAAACAACCAAAATGGCACTTTAATTTAAAAACACTAATTACAACTGTAAACTCACTAATTATAAAACACAATTTCACTAAGAATCACTTTAATCGCACTAGAAGATCGCTTCCGAAGATTGCTTGTATCGCAAATCCAATACTGACCGGGTCGCTTTTTTTTTTTTATGAGTGGCTTCTCGCAGTTCACAACCTATAAGGTTGTCGACTGCTTAACCGGGCTTGCCTGTGGTGGCCTTAATATAATATTAAAGCCTCCACCAGCCAGGGCTTATAAAAAACTTACAAACTAAGCGACTACACGCTAAGGGCACCCCCTGTGGGGTACGGGCCTCGGCTTAGAGCGTCGCTGGGGAGAGGACAGCTAGGGACGGGCTGGATCGAAATGGAATTATTATTAAGGGGCTGACCGGGTCGCGAGCTACGCGCTCCTTATATAGGTCAGTTAATTCTAGAAACTTCTATTGTCGAAACATCTGGCAAGTACTCGTAACTACCGCTGCCGACTGACCAGATACCGAGAACTCAGAATGTTCTAGCATTGCAAATACTAGAAGGTATTTGACTCTACTACTCTCGATACTAGATGGCACTAGTAGTAAACTAATTTCGTCGTCATGTACCCGGCATTAATTCTAGCGTGAAACAATATGTTAATCTAGAAAACATTGTTCTACATTTATTCGCAACAGACAAAATCGGTTACCGGAAGCGATGCCTCCCCACAACAACAGAAACGCAAACTACGTCAAAACAATGCACAACGAACCCATTGTTTCGGAAACCGATTAATCAATAGCTTATTAATTACACTAATTAAACTCCAATTGAATTCAAATCCATTCTGAAAGCGATCGGATGCTCTCACTGACATCCATTAGCTGCACAGATCTGATTATATCGTCACGAGTGATTGAACACTAGTGTATTGTGCGACAATTATTCCCTCGCACGGGAGGCGGTGCAATACTGATATGATTATGCAGCCGACTGAGTTGATGCGGTCGGTGGGGTGAGGACGGAGGACATCATATTATTATATTCAGGGGCAATATTGGCATAATGACACCTTTGAAGGGATTATTGAGTTAGGTTTCTATAGTTTCTTGAATAAGTCATTTTAAAATTTTGGGCTCAGCAGTTTCGGAGATAAGGGATAGCTTTTAAATTTTGAATGATTTGACTGTTTGCAGTAATAAAAATGTATCATCAGTGTTTTATTAAACTTTAAAAGAAGTCAAAGTCAAAATCAAAAGTCAAAGCCAAAAGTCAAAATCAAAAGTCAAAGCATTTATTTCAAATAAACCATTTAAAAGTAATTTTGAAGTGTCAAAGTCTAAAACATGAAGCTATTTGCATGATCCAAAACGTGGATCTCTATGGAGAACTCCACGGACATTCTTTCAATCATTTTGTATTTTACAAACATCCTGGTTACATTAACGTTGTTGCTTAGATATGTGAGAACAATGTAAAGGAAGAAAAAAAACAATGATATGTATCAAATATTGAAATAAACCAGTGTCAGCTAAGAGATGACCAGCCTCCCCTGATGGCGCCCGTTCACGATCATGATGCGTGCATCAGCACCATTCAGCTCAACCATTTTGAAGGGAACTGAATGATCCGATACACGCGCCACCATCAGCGACACAGGAGTGAGCATGACACACCCTCAACTGCCCCTGCTCTTTCATGTCAAACTTTGACCTTTGAGTTTCTTCTCAGAGTAGTCAGCTGGGAAACGTGGCTCGTGTAGTTTAAAAGTGTTATTTTTGAACAAATGTAGTTTAAAAGTCTTATTTTTGTTCACATGTAGTTTAAAAGTCTTATTTTTGTTCACATGTAGTTTAAAAGTGTTATTTTTGTACACATGTACCTACTTTAAAAGGGTTATTGTGATGCAGAAAAGATTAACGTGTTAGAGTTTATTAACCCATTTTATAATATTAATTATAATTTATGTTTTATACAGACAGAATAAAGAGAGGAAATGGAAATACCTCTTTGCCACACAAAAAAAACTTGCCATGAATACGAATAATATCTCTACATTTATTTAATCACGTACGCCAATTACTGACTAATTAGTAACTTCATTGAATTACGCAGTGTATCGCCCGATATCGTGTAATGTCGCTAATTTGTCCTGTTGTCGCTCATTTGTACCGTTGTCGCTAATTATAACGTTGTGGTTGCACCGTTATTTACACTGCATTGCCGTGCAAACCGCAATCACGAGATTATGATTCCATTTGCGTTTGCACAATTATAATGTATATTCATGAAGTAATATTACCTCCTTTAGCAGTTGATCGTCCATTTTCCTTACCGATTGCTTTTTTGGTAGCAAGCATGGCTGTTGAGCTCAGAATCCATTGTTTAATTCTAGATAAGTTATAACTGTGATACTGCCCTTTGAGGCTTTGACGAATGCCAACCGTTAGGTAATTATGGGTGCTTTTTAGGGTTCCGTACCCCAAGGGTAACCAACGGAGCATTATCTCTCTTCACTGTAATCCAATAGGTATATATAATAATAGGTATATATTATTTTATTATAATTATGTATTTAGCCAAATGTATTTGTGTATATTTGTTTGTATGTTTATTGTACTTTGAGATATTTATTATTAGAAAATAATATGTTTTAGTTAAGTTAGTATAGTCTATTTTAATTTTCCTTCTCTGTCTCTTTACACACTGTGTCTATGTTTCTTATTCCACTCTTCTGTCGCAGGTCTGCTCGAAGAAATTTCTAATGAAATAAGCAGTACTTTTGTGTCCTTTATCTGTATTTTTTTTGCGTTTATTGTGCGTACATTAATAAATAGAGACTTTTGAAATTTTCACAGAGTGTGTATTTCTATTGGCGCGTCATAACGTGTGTAATGTCAAATTACAAGTAAGTAGTTGTGGAGTACCACTATTTAAAAGTAAACCACCAAAAAAATACAACCGCCTCTCAAATAAAACACTATAAAGTATAAAATAACTTTAATTTTGGAAGTAGGTCTCAAAAAACGAAGAAACAAAACCGATAACACCGACTTCCGAAATTATTTTTTACTTTGCCGTGTTTTTATTTGGAAGTCGGTTGTATTTTTTGTAAAAAGTGTTTTTCCCTATACCTACTACCGGTATTAAGCAATGAAGCTCGTTAATGTAGCTCGAGGCACATGCCATTATCCGGCTCCCATCGGCACAATGGCCGCCACAATGCCAGTCTATTTAATTCTGGATCGAACCGGATTTAACTGGATCTTATCGGGTTTTATAACAAAAATCCGCTTTCGCTTACAGTAACTTACAAGTTTTTAAGACTCTTTATTTTGTACGGTCTGTACAAAAGGTTTTGACGATGTCAAAGATGAAACATTTAATTTTGAGGGGGCAACAACACAAATAAAATATGGACCAAGGTTTTATAAATACTTCTATTCAGAGCTGAAATACTTATTTTCGAGTCGTTCTTTAGCTCACTCATCTACCTATTTTATTTATTTATTTAAACTTTATGTACAATAGGACGGACTTAATGCATCAAGGCATTCTCTGCCAGTCAACCTTTGGGTTATAAGACGGCATATTAAATTTTATTTTTATCTATTGTACATCTACCACGGTATTGTGGTAGATGTACAATATGTAAAAATAAAATTTAAAATTGAATTATAACGTTTCGTAAAGAATATACAGGTAATATATATAATACTACTAAAATACGTATACATATATGCTAAAATAATAAACTAATAGGTAAATATGTTTTTCAAACCAACCCACCATAAAAAAAAAATTGTAATGAAGTACCTAACTATTGCGTCTGTTTTTATTTAATTATTGACAAAAAAATATATTGCTAAGTTGCTAACCCAATATTTATAGACGAATCGTTGAATGAACCTTAAAACAACGTTTTTTTTGCTGTCTGTACCAAAAAACAACGCTTTTAACGAAAACCTGAGCTCTGCTAATTAACTGAAATATAAATAATGCGAAATTATTTATATTTCAGTTAATTAGCAGAAGCTTTACTGGGATAATTAGCGAAATACTAAACTTTTTAACTTAGAAAATGTCTGACTTTCCAGACGGATTCGCAAAGGGTAGAATTAAGAGAACTAGTAAACGACGCCATGTTGGCGAAACTAAATGTATTGTGGTCTGAATGCTAATAGAAGATAATTGGTATATTTTCGTGGAGTCAGAAAGGCGACGGATTTAGTTCAGATGTTAGCTATTACTGTGTGTGTGTGTGTGCGGAAAAATTAAAAGGGAACCGCTTATCTTGGTATGGTCATGTGAAGAGGAGGGATGAAATGCACTTAACTAAAAGAGTTATGATTATAAATGTGGATGGATAGACAGGGAGAAGGAGGCCAAAGAAAAGATGGATGGATTGTGTTAGAAGTAATATGAAAGAAAAGGGAGTTAGTGATAACGTGACGGCTGACAGGACAGAATGGAAGAAAAAAACGTGGTGCGCCGACCACAAGTAACATGGGATAAGGGCAGGAAGATGATGATGTTAGCTATTACTGTGTTGAGGTCCGAATTGTGTCGACTTTTCGTTTATCTGTAGTGTTAATGGAGCTGAGAATTACTGGGGAGACAAACAAAATTTAGTTTGCACTGTCAAATAGAAATACCTACATTCATATCTTTCATGGATTCCTCTTGAACGTTTCGTCACGCCTCTGGTCTCTAGTGATCCATCCCAAAGGATCTGGGCTTTTTTCCAGTAAATTAGACGAACTATAATAAAGCACCCACATTAAGACGTTTATTATCCTACTAACTTTTGCCTGCGACTTCGTACGCGCGTATTCCGTTTTTCCCGTACCCGTATTAAGTCTGTCATGTACCGCTATTGTACCTAAAGTTTAAATAAATAATGTGCCTATCATGTACAAAAAGAATTTTCCAAATCAGACTGGCAAAGCACAAGTTAGTTATTATAATACACACGCAGACCGTTGCAGAATGTTAAAAAGCAGTTTGGCATGTGTCTGGCAGGGGCGCGCCAAAGCGCCGGCGAGCGGTGCCAAGCGGCGTGGCGTGCCAAGTCCCGGGACTCCTTGCTGATAGTGTTGGGGTGTAATCCTCGCTTTAAATAGTCCTTGCATCTTAGTCTTGCTTTATAGCTTGAATAGAAATCTGTTGGTTAGCTGTTTTGATGAAGGAGATTATGTGAAAGAGCTTGTTACCCGACTACGCGATAGCAAAGACAGGGTTTTGATTTTACTCGTATCTAGGTATGTATGTGTCACCGGAAAATGGCAAACTCCGTAAGATTATAAAATAACTTGAGAGATAGTAAACTCTTGATAAATTGTCAACTGAACATTTGGAATACTTTTTTACGCATCAAAATTTGATAGTCTATAATCTCGCGAAGTCATTCCGAAAAATTGTGGATTATAATAAAATGGCGACCAATCAGAGCACAAGTCTACAATTTATCTGTTTTCGTGTGATAGTAAACCTGGAAACAAAGCTCTCATTGGTCTTTTCAGAGAAAACAAACACCAATGAGGGGCCAAGTTTCCAATTTAAATATCACACACCAAAATAGATAAATTGTAGACCAGACAACTGATTGGCGCCAGTTTATATCAGTCCACAATTTCTCGAAATGACTTCGAGAGATTATAGACTATCAAATATTTATGCGTAAAAAGTATTCTAAATTTTCAGTTGACAATTTATCGAGAGTTTACAATCTCTCAAGTTATTTTATAATCTTACGGAGTTTGCTATTTCCCGGTGACATATGCATTCGTCCAAGGAGCTGTCTATCGATTTGGCTACACAGTGCCATGGTTAAAATCCGTATTTTGTTTCTGTAAATTAAAATGGTGGCCCTAAAATACTTGGATAACACTGATACAATATTTTTCAGACACATTTATTAGCAGCAACTTTATCTTTGCTATCCCAATACCTTTGTAAAATGAACTGCATGATATTTAACTCTATCATTTACAAAGGTAGGTATCTATTTTTGGACCTACATAATAACACCTGCACATAAAGTTTATGCAATTATTTGTTCAGGTTTTAATATTTAGTTCTGAAAATAGATACCTGGTAGGTTTAGGAAAAAACCATCGATATCATGTGACCACAAAGTAAATAAATATAGAACGAAAATATCAATAATTTATTTATGATGTGCCTAATCGGAAAATAATAGCGACTTTCAGGTAAATGATACAAATGGTATGATATTAGCAGGCGGCGCTGTGGAACTTAACGAACCATACCTGTGGCATTGCGGGTTTTTCGAAAGAATTCTTGCGGCCCTAGAATGCAAAGGGCATTTGGAGGAACACGGGTGGGTTTTAGCCAGTAAGAGTCTGACACTCCCTTCATTCAAAGTGAAAAATGAGAGTTTTGTTTGTCATTTGATGATTTCCCGTCCAAAAGTAAAAACCCATACCTGTGGTGGGACACGCAATCACCGATACTTTCAACGTGCTATATTTATTTTAATACCTCATTTTAAAAGGAAGATTGCAAATAGACCTAATGAGCTCGTTATTGGGAATTACCAATGCGTAGATCGTAGGTTCCGTGACCAAATTAGTACTTAGAAACCAATAAGCTGTCACCAGTACACCTATTTACTTTACATTAATTTTCCCTATAATCGATTATGGTGGCGTGTGGTATTTTTACTTGAATGCAGTTTTGTTGGATTAACTTGATAGGCTCGTTAATAACTGCATTCGGTTCAAATATAACCTTAGAAAATATGAACACGTGTCGAGCTACCGGTCTGAACTCAAATTAAAGAAAGAAAGAAGTTTATTTGGGACTCGCACAAGACAAACAAAAAAGTGAGATAAATTAAAAAGTAATATAATCTAAATATATACAGCAAAGTTGGGTTAGTTGCACCATTTATAAATCAAGAACAGCTGGACCGATTTTGAAGATCTTTGGCCTGAATAGCAAAAAAAATCGAATGCAACGCCATTTCTGATACATGACAAAAAGAAAACACGACATAATATTATTCTGAGGCGGTACGGAGTCCGCCGGGACCACTAGTTAAATAAAAGCTATCAACTCGAATAAATTATAACTGTGCGAGGCCAAAAAGTTCCCTATCTCAGCATATGCTGCAAAAGGATGACCATTCGCCAGAGAAGTTTGCGCGTTCTTATCACGCTTTTCAACTCTCCCACTCTCTTACCTTATGTCTCATTTACATCAATATTAAAGTTCTTCACAAGCTAGAAATTTGCGTTCCTATTAATCTTCTTTTTTTTTTTTAAGGATGGGAAATCATCAAATGACTTCTTCCGCTCTGGGTGAAGCGGAAGGGCGTGTCAGACTTTTACTGACTAAAACCCATCCGTGTTCCTTCTAAAGCCCTTTGCGTTCCAGGGCCGTGGTGACTCTTTCGAACAAATGCCGCAACCCTGGCAATTAATCTTCTCCTACTGACCTTCTCATTCGTTCGACTTTTTCATTATTTCTTTTATATTCAATAAATTAATAGAATTAATTTAATTTTGATCACAGCATCACTATTTTGTATGCCTGTCGGCGGAACATAGGTTGGACCAATCACTTTATATACATAAGACCATTTTACCCTGTGTTCACAAAATAAAAAATAAAATGAATTTTTTTCATTGTGTTCTTTTGAATGCGATTCCTCTCGAAATCAAGCCGGCCAGCAGTCAGTATTAATTCAATCGAAAATTGTGGTTTCTTTTGCTTTAAAAATAAATATAGGTATATATTATATAAATTTATACGTGTATTTAAAGTTTGTTAGTGATATTATTATAATAATCATTTATATTTTTCTTTCTTCACTTCTATCAATGCACCTGCAATGCTATTTCTTCACCACCCTTGGTAGACGGGTAGATAATTCCTAAGGCATTAGTCCGCCATTGTACCTTTGTGCAATAATAATAAAATAAAGCTGTTCAAAATTTATTCAATCAATTTGTCACTATAATTTCGTGATAATTTTCGTTCAAGAAACTTGGCCTAAATATAACGCACAATTTGAACTAAAGCTGTTTGAAAATATTTTCTCTAAAATTTTCCTACTTGTCAGTGTATTAGGTTGAGTTTTCTCACATTCTGTTTTCAACTTATCTTATCTATTTAGTTCTGCTGTCTTCATTCATATTCATGCAGCGGTTGCCTCCATTTTTTAGGCTTCTATACGAAAACTTTACGACTGCACTGCAGACAGATAGTCAGCTTTTTCACTGAGCTAACTGGAACAGTTTTTGTAATAAAAGTAAAAAGGATACAAAGCGTAGTTGCTGCATTGTGTTGCAACACCTTTTAGGCGATTTCAGTTTGAAATTGAACACCATTTAAAGGTTAAATCATGGTACATCGACAATCGTGTTGGGTGAGAGAACGTTACCTGGATGGCTATAATAGTACCAATTTATTTTTGGATGAGATGTCATCAAATGACTCCTTCCACTCTGGGTGGAGCGGATGGAGTGTCAGACTCTTACTAGCTAAAACCCTCCTGTGTTTCTTCAAATGCACTTTGCGGTCCAGGGTCGCGGTAACTCTTTCGAACAAATTCCGCAACCCTGGCGAATCATTTAGTTTTAGTCATAGATAAATTAGTCACTCACACCTGAATGGCTGAACGGATCTATAAAATGGCACATATACCTACTACTTTTTATTTATTTATTAAAACATTATGCACTAGTAAAAACACTGTACAAAGGCGGACTTAATGCCTTAGGCATTTTCTACCAGTCGACCTTAGGGTGGTGCAGAGACAACATGGCAGGTGCAACTTAAAGAAAAACTAAAAATAGAGAGAAGAAAAATAAAATAAAATTATAAATACATAGATACATACATACACTTAAACAAAGTTATTAAGAAAAAACGAATCCAACGAATTAACGCTGTGATGATTCTACCAACTTCTTGCGAATGTGCTCACGTGCCTTCACCTTAAAGGACAACCGACTTGTTGCCGCCCTGATGTTCAGAGGGAGCGTATTCCAAAGGAAAATTGCTTGAACAAAGAAAGAGGAGCGGATAAACCCAGAGCGGTGAGAGGGACATCGTAGAAGGCGATTATTGGTAGAGCGAAGATTTTTACTGTGAGCAGAACAAATGAATCGAATTTGTGAAGTTACATAAGAGGGAGACGAAGGATTATTAAGAAAAGAAAACAGACTAGTTAAGGCCCTTGGCGCTCTCCACTGACGAACGGGTAACCATTTTATCCCGCGGGTATCTTCTAGTGGGAAATAAATAATATAAATAGGTTTGTTTGTTTATTGTTCCAAAAACTATACGAATACCTATAATCATCCTGAACTGCCAAACGTAGCCAACGTAGCCAAACTGCCCTACATTCTTAGGCAATGTGTTCTTCTAACGGGTAACACTCTTGAATAACAATACATATACAATATTGATTTTATTATATTTTAGTTAAATATTGTTATATACATACACAAATAACAAAACAAGTTTTCAAAAATTCTACATAAACAATTTCCTCATTAGGTCTAGCACGAATATTCCGACGCATTGCTCCGTATCTCTCGAATATAAGTATATTTTTTTTCGTGAAATGCTTTACTTGTATGCGTACGAGTACATGGGTAAATATGCATAATTAATTCTGTATTTCATAACTGTGGTTAATTTCCCCAAGAGTTATTTGTCAAGGAAAAACACCTAGTAACTATTCAGTTCAAAGAAAGGATTTAGACTTTATTGACATTAGTTTAAATCACGGCATTTTTCTTTGTGTATATTATTACTGGGTTGTATTGGAGGGTATTATGGTTGGCCACCTTTTAGGCTTAGGATTACTACAATTCGGTGGCTGGCTATATTGGCCAAGACTTTGTATATTCTATCGTTATGAGTTTTTCTGTAGACTTTTTTGTCTTTCCCATATTTTACGTGGCCTTGAGAGGCTCAACAAAGCTGCCAAACTATTAGATATCTCATAAGGAATTTACTTATTAATATTCAAAGTACTGAATCGCCTCCTGGTGGACATTTACTGGTTTTCAAGCGGGTAAAATTAATAGCCCCAAGACAATTCCAACTATCAATAGAACGCCCTGACGATAGAGCGATGAAACAGGGACGTTTATTCACGATCCTGTTGGCGCCCGCTTGGGACAATTTTGGCGCCCAGTTGGGACCCACTGTCATAATATAAGGGACGTTATGTAAAGCGTTTAATTCTTGCGACAGGTGTGTCCCGACTAATGCTGTGATTACAACGAGATAGTGCAGGCAGCTGAGTTATAGTTACTTAGGTGGAAACGGGATTTTAAGGGGAACCAGGCGTGATTAAAGTTATTTGGGTAACCGGCTTTTGGGAGTGGACTGTTTCATTAGCATAAATGTAGTACTATGGGTTTATGGCAATATCAGTTAGTTTGTTGTTTTAGATACTACTCAGCACGTACTAATAAATAACACACTCCAGACGAGAATCTTTATTTTTATGACAACCGTTACTACGAGTCAAAGGGTACAAATAGTTAAAATAGACGATCGTGCCAATATCTGAACGAATAAATATACTTAACAATAATTAAAAAATTTCAATATTTTTTTATATTTTGAAATATTTTTTTTATAGAAATATTAAAAAATGTACATAATATGTGAACAAAATAAATAATTGGAATAAACAAAACTTAAATATTAGAAAAAAACTAAAACGCTCTCATAACTTTCACATAAATACCCAACGCTTAAGTTAAATAGTTATTTTCCAATTAAATATTTGATAGTATTGTAGTAGTAATACAACTATGGCAATACGTCCAACTTTATGAAGCGCAAATGATTTATGAAACACAAAGCTACCCTCACCCACTCCGGAAATAGAATCGGTTCAAAGGGACTCGGCAATTTGTTTTATTACAAAAGCGACAATGGGAAACTATTCGTACTAAAGCAAGTATGTTTCCATCGAGCCCATGGTTTATGGGACTACTGGAAAGGAGACGGTATGGGTACTGGAGTTATATTAATAGCAGATGACGGAGGATGATAGAGTGCCTATCCGCCTTTTGAAATACCTTGCCACACTTTACCATCAAAAAGGAGTTCGTTTGGTTTCAGTAAAAAAACATGAAACCAATTATCTACATTTCGCTGGGGTAAAAATTAAGTTCATAGAAAATAATTTTGTTCGAACTCTTAAATTCCCTTCCTCGTCTACGTTTGATAGACAAACAACGTAAAACTATAAATGTAAGTTCCCAAATTTTTCCCTGACTTCGATCCTTTGACCACCTCTATAAACCCGCGAAGAATTTCAGGCTCAAGTTGAAGGTCACAGTTTAAAAAGCACATAAAACCTCCATAGTTCAGCAACGGAGAAACGTGCCCGTCTGCCACGGAGCCGGCCACAAAGCCGCGCCCACCGGACCGGACATAACCGCATCACGCGCCGCCCGGCCTGGATTACCGCTCCGGTTTCACGCTCCGGTGCCTCGCAAAGAATTATATTATCGTATAGTTTCCAATCGCTGCGACATCGGCTTCGGAACTGTGTTTTTTTTTGTAAGGTTAGATACCTTTAAAGATTTCAAGTTAAACACAGTATTTTACAAAAAAATCTTCCATTGTGAATGTAGATAAAAAAAAGAAAAGAGTGTGTGTACTTATGTACACGCGTTAGAAATTATACTTCTTTGGCGTATGGAAAAAAAAAAACATTCACAACTAAAAAAATATAAAAGTTTTAAAATATTTGTATTGTTTTCAGCTTCAATTTGATGCGTTCGAACGATCGCCAATTAAGTCTATTACGCTAAATAACTGATACGTTTCATAGTTTTAAAACTGTTTGTTCATAAAATAGGGCAGATATCATGCAACATTTTTTTTTTTTGATTCGAATGTTTTGTTAGTAGTATTTGAAATTAATACCAACTTTCTATTCTGGATGGTGTGTACCTGAGAAGTTTATGGGTACCTACTTACAATGACATATAAGTTACGAGACTCCTTTTTTCAAAATAGTCAATACTAATAATTATTATAAACGGTAAAATTCTTTGTTCCGTTCTACTGTAGATACAGATCCGATTAAGAAAACTCATTCATGAAGAGGCTGTTTTTTGTCTTCGAAAAATCATCATATTCCAATAAAATCTTCTAGGATAGAATAAAAGGAGCTGAGCCGCGGGAAACATTAGTGTCTAATCAATTACTTTTATCAAAATATTTGTATCTTATATTTTGGCGCTTTATTTCGAAATTAAAACCACATTCTTCTTCGAAATTCAAACATAAAAGAAACAAAAGACAATCAAAAATACTAGAATATACAACTTGAACATAGTTATCGATTTTCATGCCACCTAGAACTAACTTCACGATGTAGAATTCAGGTGTCGGTGTGCGCGCGCATCGTAAAAATTCACTCTCATCAGTTTTCTCCATCGCGCCAAAAGAAGTATAACTTCAAAAATAATAATTACAAGTTGAATAAAATGGTTTGGTATTGGATTTACCTAGTTTTATTTTAAACTAGTTGCGCCCCGCGGTGCCACCCACGCAGTTAGTATAAAATAGTCTATGTGTTAATCCAGGGTGTCAGCTTCCTGCATACCAAATTTTATCATAATTGGCCCAGCCATTTGCGCGTGAAGAAGTAACAAACATACATACACACACTCACATACTTTTATATTACATACAATATTAGTGAGATTGTATGAACGCAAAAGAAGATGCTTTGGAGAAACAATAAATGATCAATGAAATGATGAGTAGCTACATAAACATTGAAAACTACGCGTATACCAGAGCTGAGTTATTAACTTTTTTAAATAACGCAGCATATTATACGTATTTATGTACGTACGTATGTACGTACGTATTAAATGTCTTGTTTCTGTTAGTTATTGTTTTTGACTGTTAGTTTTAATTTATTAGACTTTTCTGTTTGTTTTGTGCGAGTCCCAAATAAATATTCTTCTTTCTTTCTTGCTTTGCTTTCGTATATATAGATATTTATATTATATTGAAAGGCTCACGTTCGTACACAAACTACCTGATGGCAAGCCAAAGTGTGGTTGACAATGGAGCACGCTTGCTTAAAAGTAATATATTCACTCTTGACTTAAAGATCCCAGGTTCAAATCTCAAATCTCAAAACGTTTATTGCAATCCATCAGTTCATATCTGCCTGCCTATTCCCGACTATATTGGGGTCGGCTTCCAGTCAAGACGGATGTAGCTGAATACCAGTATTATTTTACTCGGAGTGGCTGCCTACCAGACCTGCACAATCCATTAACTGGGTCACTATACTTCTTGACAAGACTTGGTGTCAAATTTTCTGGCTTCTGACTATCCGAAACGACTGCCAAAGATCTACAATTGACAACCGGGACCAACAGCTTAACGTTTTTCCGAGGCACGGAGGAGTCTCGGTATGTTAAGATGGTCACCCATCCACAGATCAACCTCGGCAAGCGTTGCTTAACCTTGAAGGTTGACCCGTGCAGCTGTTATTATTCAGCCACGAGCTCCTCCGTTTATCCAAAGGTTGTAGCTCCAAAAAAAGTGTCAACCCTAGAGAGTTCGTAACCCCACAATGACATCACATAACTCAAAGCTTAAAAACCCTCTAATCCACAAATCCATTTTCAAAAATCCCGCGCGAAAAATTCAACCAAAGAGCAAAAAAAAAGCGTTTTTTAAAGAGCGCTCCGTTACCATAAAGTAATTAAATGCTCGTTTTACTTTCTGCTCGCGTCACGTGGCCAAGCATTAACATTCAAATCGTTTCGCTTGCACGCACGTCATGTATGAGTATGCTGAATGTGATGGCTAATGGATTTTTGAAGCCTATTGGATATTTTATAGAGCTAGCTCCTGCCAGCGGATTCACCCGTGTGAAAGTGGGAAATAATAAAAAACAAATTTGTTCACAGGATAAAAACATGCGGGGCTGACTTTGGGGACTGCCGATAGAAAACTAAGTAATTTGTGAATTGTATCGTTGAGCTATTAGTTTATTATTTTTGAATTTGGAAACCGTTCGGTGACGATGACGCGAGTTCCATGATTTTTGTTCATCCAAAAAGTGCTCAAGAAAGAAAGAAAAAGAGTTTATTTGCGACAAGCGAGACGTTACGTCCCTACACTCAACGCGCCTAATTAAGTTTTCACTTCAAAAATATACGAGTTTTAACGGCATCCAGGTTGTAAACTATGTGTGCTAAATATAATCTAAATCCATTCAGTAGTAATTTTTTAGTAAAAGATAAACAAACAGACATTGATCCGTACTTACCAACGTTCAGTTATAGTATTAGTGGGATAGGATTTTAGGGCTGTGTTTATGAATGTTAGTACCTACTTATCGTTATATAGGTAGGGGATCGCTAGCAAGAATTATCTCCATTTTTTATAAACACTATTATTCAATAACAAGGTAAAGTTGTATGTTTAATTGAAGGAGAAAAAAAGGGTGTGTGTCAGCTCCGGCGTACGACTGGAGTTTACTCCTTAAGAACTATTATTGTGTAGATTATGTAAAAAGAAGATAAATGAAAGCATCTTAAATAAGCTGAGTATACTTTGTATATCTATACACACACAAACATAATCTCGAAGTGAAAGGTGCGCAAAGGAACGGAACGCCTCACTTTTAGTTAACGCTCGATTTTACTCCTCATAAAGTTTTCATACCGCGGGCTAAATATGAAAATAAATGCTGAAAGCAGTTGCTAATCCGAAAATTTTTCATTGATAAATGACATTTGTGACCGAAAAATTAAAAAACTTCGTAAGATTATAAAATATCTTCAGAGAAAGTAAACTCTCGATACATTGTCAACTAACAATTTGGAATACTTTTTAACGCATCAAATTTTGATAGTCTATAATCTCTCGAAGGCATTCCGAGAAATTGTGAACCGACATAAACTGTCATGACTAACTTGCTACTGACTGACAATATGTTAACATGAGGTCCTAGGTTCGATTCCCCGTTTGGACAGTGCTTTCGAAGTTTTTTACAAGTAGCGAATTATTTAGTTTTTTTTTTTCGTGTTAACTTTGTTGTATTGTTTTCTTTGTAAAAATACTTTGTATACCTACTATTGTATAAATGCTAGTTTTTCTAACTCAACAGACAGATGTGTTGCTGGGGAGTTTGTTGCGTCACTTCTTCTTCCCAGCTAAAACACTAGGAAGTGGTGATGGGCGGGCGTTTTGGGAGACTGTCTTTACGTAGAACTTTGACGTTCAAAAAGTGCTGGCACTCAGCCTAATTTGAATAAATGACTTTTGACTTTGAGGGGTGGAATACTACGCCGCGAAACACGTCTGTTTGAATCCACTAATAGCCCATTATAGTGCTATTGTAGTTATCTATCCACTTTCCTTCAGATAAAAGTTGGTCTGAAGATAAATGGCCAAGAGTAACATTTCTAATTAGTCGGATCGTAGTTGATACCGGTATCAACTTTCAATTAGAATTGTTGAGAACTTTCTCTTGCTACCGGATGTCGGGAGATGGACGGACAGGCTGTAACTAGGTATATAGGTTCCTGCAGTGTGTAAGGGTGCCAAGTTAGTGCTTTTAGGATACCTAAGTACTAACTGACGTAGGAATGGGCAAAATCCTGTTAGATTAGGTTATACGTGAGGTGTATGAATGTTTGTTTGTCACGCCATCAAAGAGAAGAAAGAAAGAAAGATAGAAAAAGAGTTTATTTGCGACAAGCATGACGCATACCAAAAAATTGAATAAACAAAATTATAAAAGTTATGCAAGTTGGGAAGATATGCGTCATATTCGCGCAAAACGGACATCGCTCAGCATAATGCTGGGACTCGTGTGCGAGACAGAGCTGAAAACCAGTGGTTTTCAGCGACAACCGGCGTTGACAGAATGACGTCGATCGGGGCAGCATAAAAAGTTACTTAATGCATCAAGGCATTCTCTACCAGTCAACCTTTGGGTTATAAAGACTATACTGTGGTAGGTGTACAACAAATAGAAATAGAATTTTGTCGAACGTTTCGGAAAGAAAATACAAATAATATCACACTAATATTATAAAGGCGAAAGTTTGTGAGTGTGTGTTTGTTACTTCTTCACGCGCAAACGGCTGGACGGATCTTGATGAAATTTGGTATAGAGATTGTTTGTATCCCGAGAAAGGACATAGGATTGTTTTTATCGCGGGATTATGTTCCCTTGGTATAATTTTCGACATTCACGCGGGCGGAGCCGTGGGCGACAGCTAGTATAATTATAATACTATTAAAATACATGGCATGAAATCAAGGGCAGAGGCAAGTATAATAACATTAAAGGTACTCATACAGGACAGGTAGCTATACAGCCATTTTGTAAGGTAACATTAGAGGTATCTATCGAATCCCTTATCTTTGATTTTTACCTGATTCTTCCTATAAAGACGGTAACGTTATTTTTATATGTAAATTCAAACCTTTTTGTTTCGAGAAAATAAACAGATCTCGTGTCCCGCTAGCGGAAGAAAAACAATATCTATCTCTATGAATATATAAAAGAACCAAAGAAACCAAGGTACATTAGTTAGCACAAATTTCAGGTTTTATAAACCTCCTCCTTTTTTTGAAGTCGGTTAAAAACCCTTCATTAATAGATAAATATAGTTCCTAAACCATGCACAAAATAAAATACAATTGTGTCATAATAGGCCTCGAATTATTTGCAAGTCTTTGCTGTGATTACAAATATGACATAATTCAGCTGAATACCAGCATTTTACGGCGGCTGGCTACCAAAACCTCCACAACCCATTAAAAAAAATGAGTTTTTATTGTCGGGGATCATATTTTGATCAAGTTATAACCTGACACTGACCTGCAAATTGCAAAAAACACAAGAAAAATTGAATTTCGCGGGCTGCCACTACGTCTCCAAAAATATAACTCCCTCCCCAAATCTGTTTAATTTGAAAAAAAAAAAACCTTTTTATTCACGTGTATTCAAACACAAAATGTCGAAATGGCGGTTGTCGGTGAACGTGGGTAAGACACAAGCGCTGCTCATCGGTCGTGCCCACCTCCCACCACCTCTTAGACTGCACGGAGTCGACATCGACTGGTCGTCTCAGGTAAAGTACCTGGGGGTGACCATCGATCGTCGACTCACCATGGGCAGTCACGTTCGCAAGGTCGCCGCTAAAGGTAGAGCGGTGCGCGCTCTGCTCCGTCCAGTGCTCGCGTCCCGCCTCCCGCTGCGAGTCAAGCTGGGCGTGTATAAGTCATACATCCGCCCGCTGCTGACATACGCCGCCCCAGCTTGGCTCGCCCTCACGAGCGAGACTAATAAAAAATTACTTCGCGCGCAGCAAAGTCTCGCGCTGCGGAAAATCGTTGCCGCCCCTCGCTTCGTGAGGAACAGCGTTATTGCGCGGGACCTCCAAGTCGAGAGCCTGGACGACTTCTGCGCCCGCCTCGCGTCCACCATGTTCGCGCGTGCCGACGCATCTGCCTGGCCCCACGTCAAGCAGATAGCGCCCTGGCATGCGCGGCCACCTGACGCGAGGCGCCTCCCTCGCGATCTTATTCCGAACGTGACGACCCCATGACCCCACCGGACTTGACGCCGAGTGAGTCGCAGACACCAACACGCGACTCTCTCAAACAATAACACTCCACATACACTATATACTCCCGGCGCGCGCTGTGTTCTAAGTTAATATAGGCATAGCGCGCGTCGAACTCAGACACACATGACTCCACAATCACATTAACTCACGCGGTGACCGTGCGGCGCGGACGTACGTGTCAATCCGCTGACATGGACGGTGTTACACAATACAATACCGTCCAAACATACAGAACGGCCCCTTAGTTCGGAGCGTGACCGGCTCGATCTGGAAGCGTGACGGACGGGGGTCAGCATCCTCAGCAGGCGCGCCTTAAAGTCGTCGCCTACGTCGCTGGTCGTCTCTCGCCGGGCCTCCTCCGGGCAACCGGAGGTCTCACCTGGCGGGGACTGACCGCCGTAGGCACGTGAAGATGCGGCACTGCGAGGCGGTGCCGCGGCGCTCCTGCTGAAACACAAGTTGACAGCTACACTCATAGGCACGCAGCGATGTAGAGTCGCGCGTGCCACCAACCGCGCCTACATGGCACCCCAACGCCGTGCCCGTAATTACGGGCACGAACACCCCGACGCCGCGGGATTAAAGGCCTAGCCTATGCCCGCCTGCCACGCCCCCTTGCGGGGACGTCGCGAAAGTCTCCAGACAAAATCCGTTTGCAATCTTCAACAGCACCAGTTAGGGTCGCCCCTAATCCCAGCACACTCAAATGTATCTGTTTAATTTATTTACCGTAGTCTGTTCATATACCTGAGAGGGTATCTCACTCCATCGCACCTCGAGTGTCGTCACTTGAGTGCTTGTATCCAATCCGACACTGAAATGTGTGCTCTCTGGGACGGGATGACGGGGGTTAAATTTAGTCAAGTAGTTCTAGAAATAAATAGAACTTCAAGCTTGTGTTTTGTAGGGGGCAAAATGCAGCAGGTACCAAACAGTCCGCACATCAGTTAATTTTCCTAGCCTTTTCCCAACTACGTCCACTGCTGGACATAGGCCTCCCCCAAGTATCGCCACAACAACCAGTCCTGTGCGTCTCGCATCCATTGGCTAGCCGTGACCCTCACCAGATCATCGGTCCACCTTGGGAGTGGCCTTCCAACGCTGGGTCTTCCGGTACGCGGTCGCCACTCCAGAACTTTGGAAGCTCTACTGGGTCATCAAGAATTGGACTAAGGAATGGTCACCCATCCAAAAAATTAACTCGGCAAGATCTTAATTTTGAATGATCAATGATATATATCATCGATATATCATGATAATGAGATTAATCTTGAAGATCGAGACTGTTATTATGTAACAATGAGCTCCTCAGTAAGCGGCGGTAGTATCTATTAAAATTAGAATGATCTAGCACCACTGAAGTAGGTACTACACTATGTTATTGTGTATAGGTACTATATTACGCCAGTTTTGTTTTAAGTTTCATTTAGGGATAAGACAGCCTATATTTTCTTATGCAGTGACTCCGTGACTAAGAATTTCTTAATAGTACTTTCTTTATCCGTCGAATCAAACTAGTTAACAAAAGGATATAGTGGACAAAATGCTCCACTAAAATTACTCCCCAATTAACTTAACAGACGGTTTTAAAGTAATTTGTGTAATTTGTTTAAGTAAATAATAAGTAATTGCAGCAAATAATTACAGGTTTCTGGTCTAAAACTACAATTATTGACTTGGATAGAAATAACTTGAACGGACAAAGCTGGTAACAGTACTATAGAAGTGTTTGTTCTTCCGTACTTTAGTATGGTTCGTCAAATCGTTGTGCTCCGAAATTGAGCCACACGAAAACTGACAAACGCTTGCACTGCCTGGGCAGGTCCACTCAAAACCTACCCGATTCTTATTGACTTCGACGGGCGGGTGATGGGTTCGCAATTGCAAACCCCCTCCATTTTTGTATTTTTTTTTTGTTTTTTATCTCATAACTCCGTCATTTATGAACCGATTTGAAAAAATCTTCCTTCATGTGAAAAGATATACGTTCCGATTGGTTCCATAGAAATTTTATCAAAATCGGTTCAGTAGTTTGGTTTTGAAATCAAAATATCTGGAGGAAATAGAAAATATATCATCTGATTAAATGAAATTGCGTGTTTTGCTTTCCTGTGATTTTCCACTGGTGTTTTTGGTGTGGTGTACCACTAAAAAGTGTAAAATAAAAAAAAATACAAGAAAATACAACCACTTCCAAATAGAAAAAACACTACAAAGTATAAAATAACTTTAATTTCGGAAGTCGATGTTAAAATACGAAGAAACAACCAAAAACACTGACTTCCGAAATTTATTTTATTCTTTATAGTGTTTTTTTTTTAAGTGAAAACTTCTTTAGCGGCGTTGTGGACTTTTTGGGATGGGTATAAAATTTTAAACTCGCGTCAGGACACCGCAGACCGACGCAAAATTAATATATTTTATAAAATATCAAAAATGCACAACGTTAATGTTCAAGTTTTCACTTCTGTCGGCACTCCCGGAGTGCAACCCGTTGTTTTCTTTTATTTGATCATTCATGGGTAGGTACTAGACTTTAACCTCTGAGTTTGTTTCGGTGTTTCTTCTCAGGGTAGTCAGCTATGAAACACCGCCCTCATCTAGTTTGAGTTGACGCGTAGAACTGTTGTTTTAATTAAATTCCTAACTAAATGTCATAGCAAATTTGACTTTATGAAACATAATTTAATAACTTCTACTGTAAAATAAATTACCAATTAGCCGTGCTAACCGGCTCTGCACCACAGTCGAGCACAACCGAGGGTCTTGACACCACCAGCTAAGCACTACTCATTACTCCTTATGGAACCAGCTTCATCGTCAAGGGCTCTTAGCGTCAAGAGCTCCGAGAGCCCCGAGAGCGTGAAGAGCGCCGAGAGCTCCGGATATCGCGGACAGCGTTATTAATTTATGTATTTAAATTATTTAAGCTAATATTATAAAGGTGTTCCGATATTTTTTTCTAGTAATTGAAAGAAAAGAAATAAAGTCAAGCCATTCTAAGTAGAGTTAACTTCACGCCTGGACAGCTTTTAACCCTTTACAAAGCACAAGTTCGATCCTGCATGGAGTATTGCAGCCACCTTTGGGATGGCTCAGCTAAATACCAACTTGCCGCGCTTGACTCGGTGGAACACAGAGCTAAAAGGCTCATTGGCGACGTAAAACTGGTGGATGCCAAGTTTCAAAGCTTGGCTCATCGCCGCAAGGTTGCCTGCTTGTCGGTCTTCTACAGATTGTACTTCGGGGAGAGTGTCCAGGAACTCCACGATCTCATCCCACCGGCCCCCTTCTACCATCGGATATCTAGACGCACTGCAAGTTACCATCCCTACCTTGTTGCTATTCCACCAATTCGCACTAAACGTTTCCAAACGTCTTTTATAATGCGCAGTGGAAATCTCTGCCTGCGTCTGTGTTTCCGAACGCATACAACCCTAATCTCTTCAAAATTAGAGTGAACAGGCTTCTTCTGGGTAAGCTCGCTCCATCGTCGACTTTGTCTCTGTCTTCTATGACCTAGACTAGAGTCAAGAGCAAACCCATATTAAATTAAAAAAAAGAAAATTCTGTTTATTGGCATTATAAAAACAGAAACACTTTAAAATTAAACAAAATAAATAATGAAAACCAACAATGCCAAAGGGCCTCAGCTCAGCATAATGCCAGATGGCAACACAAGGTATACCACATGACGCTGATTTTTAGCTGCAGCCCACGAGTGCCATACCTACGCTCGAAAACATAGACACACATAAAATTTACAAAATTATAACATTTTGTACAAAAAGCAACTAAAATGAAATGTTGCTGTTGTTGTTGTTGTAAGCCACATTAGAAGGAGCGTCGCTAAGTAGGTAATAACAGGTACAAGGACCGATCCTTAGGGGTACGCAACGTTCTAAAAAAAGAATTATCGGCCATCGAGTTAAATTTAGCCGAAAAAGTCACCGACCTTTCTCCTCTTTTTCAAAATAGTACAAATCCAATAATGTGGATGCGAAACTCAAAGGATACCTAGGTTAAAAGAATATCAGTTTTCTGTTTTAATTCGCTGCCCGTAAAATCATTTTTCGTGTATGACGTAACACATACAGTCGCACTTAAAAAACCTGAAAGCCGACCACACTCGGCTTGCACCCTCATGAAAATATTTCCCTTTGAGAATTTCACCGAAATTCCGAATTTTCCGAATTCAATCGCCGCCGAGCCGGTTTGTTAGCGATTCAAACGAGCCTGTGGGCTTTTTCTGCCAAAAACTGGAAACGAAAGGCAAATCAAATACTTTTGATGAGAATATTGCGTTTCGCGACTTTTGGTGCGGATGACGAAAACATTACGATATATGTAGAGCTGCATAAGGATTGCTCGTCTAGTCGTGGTATCTTATATGCAAAATGATTTTTGTAATCTACATTGATGTTAAAAAATATAAAATATGTCACCAGGAAATAGTAAAATCCGTTAGATTATAAAATAACTTGAGAAATTGTAAACTCTCGATGCATTGTCAACTGAACATTTGGAATAATTTTTAACGCATCAAAATTTGATAGTCTCTCGAAGTCATTCCGGGGAATTGTGGATTATTTGCCAGGGGATTGATTGAAGTAGTGTACTTGGGTGAAGTCGATCCAGGAAATGTCATAACACTGGATTGGCGGCTCTCGCTAGTCAGTAGATTTATTTCGTTGCGACTAATATTTTGGCTATCTAGTTATAGAAGAAGAAGAAGAAGAAGAAGAAGTGAACTTTCTTCATGTAAGTGCTAAATAAATATTCTTCTTCTTCTTCTTCTTCTTTAGAAGAATAATATTTATTTAGCACTTACATGAAGAAAGTTCACTTCTTCTTCTTCTTCTTCTAGTTATCTACTATGCCCGCCCCACCATTCTGATAACGCGGTATACGAAAGCTATCGTGAAAACGTAACAGAAATACAAATCAATTGAGTTTGGTCAACAACGATTTTGCCCGGGTTACCTACATTTTGCCCGGGTTACCTACATTTTGCCCGGGTTACCTACATTTTGCCCGGCAACAGCAACTTATAATAAGTAAGTAGGTAGCTAACTATATTAAGAATTGAGTATAGACACTCAAAGAGACTGCTTCAAATATTGATGTATTCCCCAGCACGCTCGGCAAACGAATTGCTGAAATGCTGATTTAATTTTCAAAGATAAATGGCGCTGTCTATTATTTTCTGATATTTGTCTACTCCGAATGGCTAAAAAAGACATTGTCATAGTTTTTATTCACCCCAAAAGGAAAGCTGCATTTCCCTTTTGCAAAAAAACGTAGATAATAATTCCAGTCAGCCAACCTTTGCTGAAATATTCTGCTAATCAGAAAATCCGCTCTATTTGGATTAGGTCGCGTTCGGACAGCGCTTCTCAAAGAACATCACCGGTGGACGAAATAATTTTACGCATGCAAAACCTCTGGCGGGTTGAGGGGCTCAGGGGTGCGCGGGGTGGCTGCGAGGGGCTCAGTCCAGTGCATAATAAATGGAGAGCCCTGGGGCTTGATTAAATTCTGTTCAACGCAAACATTGGACACGTAACTATAGAAATATAGGATGTAAGTACTGGAATATTGCGTGGTGGCTATGAACACTTCTGGCTGACAGTTGATATTTTATCTATTACATATACTGTTGAACTGCTATTATTTTTACACTAAAAACAAAAATAAAACATATTTATATAAGTACATTATTTGTTTATCTATTCTCTAACTATAAATATTTTAATTAACTATTAATATTTTCACCACTCTATGTTTACAAAAACACGTATCAGCATTTTTTTTAAATTCTATCGAGAATTAGCACTATTTAAATGACAAAAATAACGGTCCTCCATAAAATTTTATTGCAACATAAACTTTGATGCTAAATGGTCACTTACAATGCCAAAGTCGATACTTTACTTGATGGCGATGGATTTAAATTATGTCGTTTTATTATTTCAAGTATAGTTTGCTGCAATGGCCTTGATTCTACGATTCTATGACATACATGGAAACCATAAAGAGTCTATTTACTTACCTAAATAATTTAGTACTCAGCCATGGGATCCCCCACTGACTACAAAATAATCGCTCGATATAATAGCATGAGTATAATGTGAGTGGATATGCCACAGAACACGGACTTGCCGCGCCGGGAATGACTAGAAATAAGAAATAGGAAAAGCATTTACCAACCTTTAACCAAATGTCAAATTAGCTACCAACAGCAGCTGAAACGTCATGCTACAAAGGCAAAAATGCAAATATAGTATGCGTTATTGAAACGGGCCGTTAATGTCATAGACAGAACTGACATACATACAAATATAGCTTAACTAATATTCTTTAACGGTAGTATTAGGGTGTTACCACACCAATTGATCGATGGTCGAATGAATTAGTCGACGTAACAATCAACGTCGATCGATGGCATCGACCGGCGGTCGATTAATTAATTGTTTTTTTTTATCGCCCGGTATCGGTCGATCAGCCAAAGCTACCATACTAATCGATCAACGTCGATCGATGTCGATCGATGGCATCGATGGACGATCGACCGATTAGTGTAGTAACACCCTTAGTCTGACTGTTGTTTTGTTACTCAATGACGCCAGATCGGTTGAACGGATCAGGATGAAATTTGGCACAGGGATAGATTAAAGCTTTAAATGGTACATTGGCTTTTTATCCCGGGAATATGTTCCCTTGGGATATTTTTCGACATTCATTGCAGATGCTGGCAAAAGGTAGTGTACTTAAATTGTTGCGGAATTTGTTCGAAAGAGTCACCGCGGCTCTGGAACGCAAAGGGCTTTAGAAGGAACACAGATGGGTTTCAGTCAGTAAGAGTCTGACACGCCCTTCCGCTCCACACAGAGCGGGAAAAAGTCATTTGATGACTTCCCATTCTTAAAAAAAAAAGTCATGGCCATGCCGTTTGTAACAGCGGCCGCCGAGGAGTTCGCAGCTCTGTGGGAACAGCTGACACGACTCCATTACTGCCATTAGAAGAAAATAGGACGACTATCGACCCATAGTTTAGTGTCTGGCCTTCTACATAATATTGTGTTTGAATATCATTGCAGTTCTTGCCTAGACAGGTTGAGTAAAACCTTTCAGAAATTCGCTGAAAAAGGCGCTGCACTAGTGTGTGAATCGGATACGAATAAGGTCCTTATCCCACTGGCGTTTTACGAGCGTTGGCGTTTCTCAAACTGTTGCCAAAAAAACGCAACGTTAACGTCGTGTTGACGCGATGTCAACGTTTGCCACTAGAGACTCGCAACGTCGGAGAAGTGCCAACGCTCGCAAAAGGCCAAGGGGATAGTGGTCTAAATCACAAAAACTTAAATTGAAAATAAAAGAATAAGGGCTATTGACGCAAACAAATTCTGCAAAATTAAACGTTAAACCAAGGTTAAGATATATGTAATGTATATTATCATCAGATAGAAATTGTCTCCTAGCGTGTGCCCTAATATGGCTCGCCAGACCAAATTGTGTTTAAAATATCGCAGACAATACAGTTGGCTACAAGTGGGCGTGGGTCTCTCGTTGCGTATTTGGCGTTTTTAATTTATTAATCTAGTCGCTTTTCTTCGACCGTTTCAATAGTTGTTTAGAAAGATCAACACAAACTCCCACGCAAATCAGAATACTGTTTTACTAAGTAGTTACCAGCAAAGGCGGTTAGGTATACTCACTTCTGTCTGTTCCAACAATCTTTGTACAGTCACCATCAGTATCTACCTATATTTATCTGAAATATTTCCATTTCAGAAACTAAAAGCGAACTTACAAACAACATGGCCGAACAAAGAGCCTCCAAAATAAAAAAAAATTGAATAAATAATTATGCTTGAACAAATCGGCTGCATGTTGATTTTTAATCACGAGTTTATTCTGCCAAGCGTGGCACGCGGCGTACTACGCGGCGTATGTCAGCGGCCGCCATAGTTATTGGATTGATTTCAATTAACACATGTTTCGCTCACATGCGCGAGGTTCATGATTGAAAATATTTTATTTATTGAGTACTCGGGAATGTTTGCTTTATTTTACAATGATTGGTATGCATAATATTTGGATGTTCAGTTTTTAAGAGTCGGATAAATGATTTTAGTTGACTATAGACTGTGTAGGCGCTGTTCGATTGATCAAAATAAGTGTTTTATATTTTTATAATTTAATTTAATTTGCCTTGTTTGTGGGTACGAATGAGTGTAATTTTGTGATCGAATTTTAAAACACTTACCTATAACCAAATTACCCAACCTATTGAGCTGAAATTTTGCAAACTCGATTGGTTTGGATGATAATATTGATAATGCTCGGTTACTTAAATGCGCAAACTATTTAAAAAGATGTTACGTATCTTAAGTACAATCCATATATATTATAAACAAGTGTTTTTTTATATTTCTATGGAGCAATCATTCGAAATCCAATATGGCGGAATCCCAAAGATGGTGGTCCAATTAATTTTTATATATATCTCCATGTTTTATTGGATTTGATGAGAAGCTTGTTTTAAAAAAGTGGAATCTGTCAGTGTCAGATAGGATGATTACGTTATTCGTGAACTTTAGAATGTTCAGGGGTTTTATGTGCCAGAGGAATATTTAAGGATCGTAGCATGGGATGCACTATAGTTCCTGTCCTCCGGAAAAAATAAAGAAGGAAAAGCCTACTTTTCGGAAGCAGTGCGGCATCACGCTGGCAGGACCAAACATGCATGCGTCCAGCAACACCTACGACGCAGCTGTACGTGTCCTGACTACATCACTCCACGATGGTTGAGGAGATCGTGGAGTACATGAAAGTGAAGACCAGCTGGACTTTAAGGGTCGGGAAGTTGGAGTCGCGCCACAACACAAATTTCAAGTTGTTTGTGGTGCGGGTTCCAACTCATCAGCTCGAGACGTTCCTCAAAACAGAGTTTTGGCCGAAGGGTGTCGTGTATCGACGTTTCTGCGGCCAGCTGCAGACACAGTCAGCGAAACACGACGCCGTCATTTTGTGTGCAGTAGTTTATAGTTTTAATATGTATTAATTAACATTCTATAACTCTTCTATACAGTTGAAAAGTCTAGAATGGGGGAGAGGCCTACGTGTGGGTCCAATACCTGGCAAAGCCCTGTAATCGAGTAAGTTAGGTACATCTAAATCGATAGCGCACATAATCTTATCTCAAAAAGATTGAGCGTTATTTTAACGTCCTTTTTTCATGAACGTATCTTGAAATAAATAGTTTTATTTGTTGTTTCTTTAATTTCGTTGTAGTTATATATTGTTTTATGGTTATTTATTTTATTGTATGGCCTTAGATGCCTGAAATAAAGGATTAAATTAAATTAATCTATGCCTACTTATATTATAAAGAGAAAGGACTTGTATTTTTGTATGTAACGAGTAAACTTAAAAACTACTGGACCGATTTGAAAAAATCTTTCAGGAATGGATAGCCACATTATCAGCGAGTAACATAGGCTATATTTCATCCCCGTACTCCCACGGGAACGGGAACTACGCGGTTGAAACCACGTGACGTCCGCTAGTTAAGTAATAGGAAAAAGGCCACGGTTTTAGGTATGACCACAGTGACAGTGTCCCACCCCCGGTGCGACACAGTCACTTATGCAAAAATTGCAATAATGAGTTAAATATGTAATAGGTAACTGTTCTAAAGCACCCCTTTACTTGGTGCAATAACGTTACTTTCGTAGTACAAATAGTTTGACGTTGTGGTATAAGATATTCATTTTGTCTAAATCTTGAAAATCATAATTTTTTGAGATGTCAAAGTTATAAAATAAATGCTTCTCCTGAAAAAATGTTTTTTTGCAAAAGTGACAGTGTCGCACCAGGGGTGCGATATGTAGATTGCGTAATTTTTTGTTGTATTTAAACAGGTCCTGAAAAAGCTAAGGTCGGCATTAAATCGAAAGCAATATATCTAGAGACATTAGGCAGATACTGCGAAGTTATTTCACGGGCCATTTACCGCGGGTTTATTAAAAAGGAACAAAATAAATCTCAGTTGAAATACTGACTACACCGGTAGCCATGCTACAGCGTAACGTTTAGTTTGCCGTGGACTATTTGTTCTGTACAATTGAATAGGTAGATATAACTTTTATTTATTTAATTTTTCAGTATTTCATAAACATAATCTAATACGTAATGATTACTTTAAATTCTGTTCGGTGGATTTTAAATTAAATAAAAATACACTAATTAATATTTAAAGTATGCAAATGGTCGCCAGTTTTTTGGGCTCGCTTCGAGTCGACAGCGATTTGAACGAATTTTTTGACGCATATTTTAGATATTAGTTTTTATTTTTGTTTTAAGTGTATACTACTTTAAGTGTATAGTAAAATTAGTATTTAAAATATAAAATGTACATGTTTCTTGTAAAAGTCATTTATTCATCACCTGCCTGCCTTTTTCTAACTATATTGGGGTCTGCTTCCAGTCAAACTGGATTCAGCTGAATACCAGTATTTTACGTGGAGCGGCTGCCTACCAGACCTCCACAACCCAGTAACTGGGTAACACGGTAGTTCTTGGCAAGACTGGAGTCAGACTAACTTGTTTCTGACAATCCGAAACGACTGCCAAAGATCTACAAATGACAGCCGGAACCAACGGCTTAACGTGCGTTCCGAGGCACGGAGGAGTCTCGGTATGTTCAGATGGTCACCCATCCATTGACCAACCTCGGCAAGCTTGCTTAAAAAACCAAATGGTTATTTTTTTTAAGTTACACTTTTTATGAACAGTATTGGTCGATAGGTGGTCTTAATACTGGCTTTCTCTACCAATCAAAATTAAGTTATTTTTGAGTATGGCGACCATTAATTAAACAGTTTGTACTCACTTGGATACGTGTATAGCGGCATCAGTGTCATTCATTCGGTCCTCAATGCCGTAGCAGTGCGATTCTGTAACCATCTCACCGTGTAAACTTAGGTGAAGTGAACATGAAGTGCGCTGTCAATCCATACAAACAAGTTGGAATGACAGTTCACTTCCAGCTGACTCCACCTAAGTTTAGACGGCGAGATGTTGTCAGAATAGATCAGCTGGTGTTAATCCTTGTGGTTGAAATAATACATAACAGTAGTGTACAGTAGGCGCGGCCTGCGGACGGCTCGCCTTCCGATCAGAACCAGGCCCGGGCGGGTCGACGGCGCGTTGTGTTCCACGTGCGCCTCACAGAGACATCAGCATAGAAGACGGGGCCCGCTAGGGCCTACCCGGGTTGCAGAATTTGTTCGAAAGAGTCACCGCGGCCCTGGAACGCAAAGGGGTAACACGGATGGGTTTTAGTCAGTAAGAGTCTGACACTCCCTTCCGCTCCACCACGGAAGGAGTCATTTGATGATATCCCATCATTCAAATAAAGAAATGGTAGGTGTACAACAAATAAAGTAGCTTACACTATATTATATAAATAAAAGTACCTAGTTATTAAATTATCTGTAATTTCCAGATTATTATAATGAAGGTAGGTAATACTCCGTAGCACTGGGAATAAAACAGTGATTATGTTATAAATACCTTATCATCATATAACATCATTGGAGGAAAACACTTCTAGGTACGTTATAATTGTGGTACCGTTGGAAAACCGACGTGGTTAGGGTTCCGTAAAAACCGTAAAGGATACGCACGGTGTGATACAACTAGGAGTGCAGTTAAATAGGTACTTAGATGAGAGTAGGTACCTATTTACCACACGTTCCATTTTATGGTTTGTAATTTTTAGCTTTCGAACAATGTTTAAAGGCTTCGTAAATGCATTTTTTGATCAAATGTGTCGAAAAATAAATTTTGAGTATGGGGAATGGGGACACCTTTCAGGGACAAAAAAATAAAGGACTCATTAAGTTATTTTTATTTTATCTATTATATATATTTTATCATAATTTGAAAACAAATGGTTTAAATTTATTTAAGAAATTTGATGAAAATGTACCGTTACCTCCGAAAATACCAAGCCTAAAATTTTGAAAAAACTTTCTTTGCCTATAAATTACAGGAAACTTCCTCCACTCCACTCGACTTAGAGTCACCATGGAAAAATTCTTCAATTATATTTCGTCCATAAAATAACAAGTTGCCACTGTCAATCGTTGACAGTTAACAGTTGACAGTTGTGATTGAGAGAGAATGAGACGAGGTTGAGTCTAGTATAATATCTGCCTAGCCTTTTCCCATCAGACTTATGTTAGAGTGGAGCCGACCTCAAGAGGCGGATGCTGTTGAGTATCAGTGTTCTACATGGAGCGGTTGTCTGTCTAAGGTCGTTGATTCGAGTAAATACAAAGAATACAATCCTACTAATATCCTACTAATATTATGAACGCGAAAGTTTGTGAGTGTGTGTGTGTATGTTTGTTAGTTCTTCACGCGCAAACGGCTGGACCAATTTTGATAAAATTTAGGTATTTTAGGTATGCAGAAGCTGACACCCTTTTTTTTTTTTTTTTTGATCTCGGGGGGAAATCCTCATGGAAATCCTCCACCCTGGGGCGGGTGGAGGGGTCTGTCAGACTCTTACTGACTAAAACCACCCCGGTGTTCCATCTTCCACCTACGCCGGGGATCGCGGGAACGTATGCGACATCCGCAATCCCCGGCTAGTGCCGGCCCGCCTCTGCGGGCCACCTCGCGTCGGCGAGGGGAGTGAGGTGTTTAACTCCCCTCGCTACGTCAAAGAGGGGCGCACGGGAACACCACGCGCCGCCACCTCGGGTCCGGATGAGTGGGGGGCGACGGACATCCCCAAGTCCGCCGCCCCTGGACCCAGTTAGGGGGGCCGGAAGAGGGCAGCGTATGCCCTCCTCCGACGCCCGATGCGCCTGCTGCGGGCAGGGAGAGCGGTTGTGATCTCCCTCTCCCTTTCCGCAGCCTCCTTCTGCGCGATAACTGTCTCGCAGAAGGAGACCACCGCGTCCCAGGACTCCTCACCGCCGACCATAGCATGGACCACGGCCGGCAGCGAGAGGTCACCGCCTACAACAGAGATGAGGGCACGGCGCGGCTCCTCCCAAGCTGCACACTCTGCAAGCGTATGCCGCGCCGTGTCCTCCCGACAGTCGACGCAGTGGTGGCATCGAGCGTCCGGCTCCCTGCCTATGCGACACAAGAACCTCCCGAAGCAGCCATGCCCCGAGAGGACCTGCGTCGCACGGAACGACAGGGAGCCGTGCCTTCTCCCGAGCCAGAGGTCGAGCACTGGCCGGATGGCCTCGATGGTGATGAGGCCGGCGGTAGGGCTCGAAAGCCTGTCCCGCCATTCCGCCACCAGGACCTCGCGCAGCTGCGACCGACGCAACTCCAGGTGTCGTTGCGTCAGTCGCTCGCCACGCGCCCGCGCGTCCTCGCGCCACCTGTGTAGTGACGCGAGCACTTTCGCCTCCAGGTCCCACGGCGGAGATCCGGCCAGTGCGCAAGCCGCCTCGTAGGAGATCGTGCGATATCCCCTGATGACTCTGACGGCCATCACCCTCTGCGGCCTCCGCAGAACAGTGATGGTGCTGGCCGTCAGGTCAGCCGCCCAGATCGGGGCCCCGTAAAGGGCCATCGATCGCACGATCCCCACGTACAACCGCCTACAGGCGGTGCTCGGGTCCCCCAGATTGGGAAGCAGCGTTGACAGCGCCCCCGCCGCGCCCAACAACTTGGGCGCCAGCCGCCGGAAGTGGGGGCCGAAATCCCACCGGCTGTCGAGCACCAATCCCAGATACTTCATGGTGGACTCGACAGCGATACGGGCCCCCCCGACCACGATGTGCGATCCCGGCGGCGGCGCTCGCCGGGGGCCATGAAAAGCAATGGCCTCCGACTTGTTGAGGGCCACCTCCAGGCCGAGGCGCCGTATGCGGCTCACCACCTGTGAGACCGCAGCCGTCGCCAGCAACGCTGCCTCCCTGTGCGAGCTCCCCCGGGCAGTGACCAGTGTGTCGTCAGCGTAACACACCAGCTGCACTCCCGGCCGGAGCTCGCCCCTCAGCACCCAGTCGTACCCGATGTTCCACAGGAGCGGGCCCAAGACCGAACCCTGTGGAACACCGCACGACATAGGGCGCTGGCATCTGCCATCGCGTCCCAGATAGGTGACACACCTTTCCGCCAAATAAGCCCCGACGACGCGGCGGAGGTAGGAAGGCACTCGATGATATCGTAGTGCCTCCCGAATACAACTCCAGGGAAGGGTGTTGAAGGCGTTGGAGATGTCCAAGGACACCGCCAACAACACACCGCCCCGCGACACCGCTTCCTCCGCCAGGACTCTCACTCGGGATATCGCCGTCACAGTGGAGCGCCCTTGCCGAAAGCCGTACTGGCATTCGGCCAGGTCCGGCCCCTCTCCGCACAAGTGGCTGACGAGGCGGGCTGAGACTATTCGCTCAAACAGCTTTCCCACCTCGTCGAGCAGCACTATGGGCCGGTACGCGGACGGTGAGTCCGCAGGGCGCCCCGCTTTCCTGAGCAGGACCAGACGACCAGATTTCCACTGAGCGGGAAACTGGCCCTGCTCAAGGCACGCCGAGTAGAGTCCTCTCAGTCGGGGCTCCAGCTCCTTCAGAGCGAGTGCTAACGCGCAGCCGTGAATCCCGTCGGGCCCCGGGGCAGTGTTCTTTGCCCGGAGCCGTGTCACGGCCGCCCTCAACTCTGGTTGTGTCACCTCTGGGACGCTGGCGTTCTCTTCGGGCTCTGCGGCTGTGGGCAGAGCCATCGGCGGCGGAGCGTGCTCCGCTCGTGCCGGGAAGAGGGCTGTCACAACGTCCTCCAACAGCTCGGGTTGGAGACTCTCCGTAAGCGGGGGCGCCCATGGTCCGAGTTTGCCTCGGACCGAGCGATAAGGACGCCCCCACGGATCCCCGTTTAGAGTCTCCAACATCTCCTCCCTGGCTCGCGTCTTCGCCTCGCCGATGGCCAGCCACAGAGCCTTCTTAGCCTCGCGGTACACCTCATACCGCGCGGCTTCTTCGTCAGGGACCCGACGACGTCTTCTCCGGTATCGGGTGTACTGGCGCCTGACCTCCACGCACGAGTCGCGCAACTGCGCGATCTCGGCGGACCACCAGTACACCTGGCGCCTTCTGGGTTGTGTGCGAACCCGGGGCATTGACGCATCGCAAATTTGCGTCATCGCCCCGTGGAACCACTGCGCCTCCTCTTCGACGTCGACGGGTCCGGTCGTTGCCGACTCCCGGATCCAGGCCTGCACAATAGCAGCCTCCTCGAGTAGCTCCCTGTCGAGGCGCTTTCGCGCCCAACGCGGACCGTCCGTTCGCGGGGCCGTTGGATTGCGGCCGCCCGCGGTCTGGGGGGAGACGTTGAAACGGATGTATCTGTGATCCGACAACGTCTCCACCTCCACGGCGACACGCCAATCGCGGACACGGCTTGCGACAGAGGGGCTAGCGAACGAAACGTCCACTATAGAACCACCCCGCTGTCGCACGCACGTGTAGACCGAGCCCCGATTCAGGACGGTCAAGCCGGTCGTGACCGACCACTCCTCCAACGCCTCGCCCTTGACATCGGTGACCGGGGATCCCCACGCCGCAGACTTGGCGTTGAGATCCCCGAGCAGCAGCACCGGGCGAGGGTGGTACCGGTTCACGACGGCACCCAACTCGACAAGGAAGCTCTCGAAGTCGGCGAGGCTCTTGTTGGGCGAGAAATACGCCCCAACAATGCCAACGCCGTCCGCGAGGGCGGCCACCCAGCCGTGACCTCGGGACGGGTCGACAAGAGCCCCGCCGATGATGGCCACCGAGCCGTCCAGGTCACCCACCCAATCATCTCGGGGGGGGACGTAATACGGCTCGGCGACCACAGCCACATGGATCGACCACTCTGCCATGCTCTGGAGTAAGAGATCCTGAGCCCTGGCAGAGTGGTTGATATTGCCCTGGAGGAAATGGAATTGTGCCATTATGCACAATCCATTCCCTCGGCACCATTCTTAGGCCGGGAGTCGGCCGAAGAGCAACCAGGCTGAGGGGGGTGTAAAGGGCCCCCGACAGCCTTGGTTGTCCCCTTCTTGTTGCCCATTTTTGGGGCGGGCGGGCAGGCCTTCCTGCCGACGACGTGCCCCGCGGGCCTCCCTGCATCCGTGCAGAGGCTGCAGTTTGGCGTCGCGGAGCACGCTGCCGCCTTGTGGCCGGGCTTACCGCAGCGATAGCATTGCTCGCTGCGGTCGGTTGCGGCGGCGCACCGTGCCCTGACGTGCCCAACGTCGAGGCAGCGGTAGCACCGCATAGCCCTGGGTTGCAGCAGCTTGACTCGTGCTGCAACCCACCCTACCAAAAGCCGGCCACTGACGGCGATCCTGTTCGCCGCCGCTATCGGGCACTTCACCGTAATGGCGCCGAGCCCGGCAGCGTCAGCGCGGATCTCGCCCGCCCGCACATCACCCGGCGGACATCCACTGCTTCGTGCAACGGCCGCCACGACCTCTTCTGGGGTCGTCGAGTCGTCCAGGCCCTCGACTCGCAGTTCAGCGGTCTTCACTGGCCTGGACACTCGGACGTCCTCTTCCCGGAGGACTTCCCGCAATTTGGCGGCCAGGATGTCCGCCTTTTCACTGCCCGAGGGGCCAGACACCTCGAACAGCCGCGCCCCCGTAACCGCCGACTTCATCCTGAAGCCGGTCGGTGTGCCAAGGTCGGGAAACGCGACGTTGGCCTTCGCCTGCGCGAGGACCTCCTTATAAGTAAGACCCCGCTCGATGGCTGCAGGCTGTAGTGTCAATACCACAGCCGCGGAGCGTGGGGCCTTACCCCTTCGGGACCTCCTCTTCTTTTTCCTCGGCGCGGGCTTGGGCTGAGCCGTTGCTGGTGGCGCCGCCTTCTTCTTCCGACCCCTTCTGACGACCGTCGTCCAAGCCTCCATGGGTTGGGACGCGGTCGCCGGGGTCGCAGTTGAGCAGGAAGGGGGTGCTGGCACACCCTCCGCGGGCTTTTTGGGCCCCTCCGCGGGCTTTTTACCCCCCTTTCCAGCTGCCACGGTCGACGGCCCTGGCCTTGCGGTCTCCTCCATCCTCCGCCTTTCCGCCGCTAGCGGTGGCCGGAGGTTCTAAGCTGACACCCTGGATTAACACACGACTACTTTTTTATACAAGCTGCGCGGGTAACGCCTCGGGGCGCAGCAAGTTTAAAATAAAACTAGGTAAATCACCAAACCATTTTATTCAATTTGTTATTTAAAAAAAATCTTGTGCCGCATTTCTCTAACACATACACATGTACATATAATACACAAGTTCATAACATGAACACGTGTTTAATATTGCGATCTAGAATAACGCATAGGCTACTTTTTATCCCGGGAGTATGTCCCTTGGGATAATTTTCGACAATTACGCGGGCGGCAACTAGTAAATAAATAAAGGGATTAAACATAAAGTTTGTTTATCAATGCCCATTCCTCTACTTTTGTCGTAAACAGGGCCCCATTAAATTCTGATATGATTACCTCGGAAACACTTCATGTCAATTTAGAACCCTTTTACAGCATTTTCCTTTAAAAATCCGTCACTTTAGCAGCCCATCACAGCGCCATTCTCTCAATTATGCATAACAAGGTAAACGCAGACATTTTGCGCTGAAGCTATTTATTTACTTTCTATTTATATGCCATATATGTACGTTACACGAAATTTGTTTCAGTGTTGCCAAGGTTAACTTTGTTTGAAAATAAAAAGGTGGTAATCAAGTGTTTTTGTGTGACGGAAATTGTTTTATGAGCTGTGAAAGGTTTTATAAAACACACAATCAATCGTCTGGACGAAACATCGTTTTGTGAAAACAGAAGCAACCAAATTTGTGCTTTGTTCTTAGAAAAACCCCAAATCACTGAGTCGCGAATGTTCCACACATTTGCGACTCAGTGAGCGACCAGGGGCCCTACTATGAAGGCTTAAAACGATCATGATTCCGCTCTTAGAGAGAGACGGAGCTATATATAGCGAATAGGGCCACCGGTTTGGGGGTCTCTCTAAGCCCGAAGTCCGTAGTTTCGGGCTTAGTTGCAGGCGTATTCTACTCCGTATCACCTAAGGACTTACGATTAGTTCCGAACCCGAACTAAGAATGACAACAACAATGACAACACGATTTGACAGTAACTGTCAAATCGTGTTGTCATTCATTCTTGTGGTTAGGTGACACGGAGTAGAATACGCCCGCAACTAAGCCCGATACTACGGACTTCGGGTTAGAGAGTAGCCCCCCTGAGCACTGTCGGCTAGGACGGGCAGGATACACATATCACCGAGGTTTCGCTTCAGGGGTATTGGTAAATCGCGCTTTATTAGCTTCTTCATGGAACAGTAGCTTCGCTTAGGGCCACTATGTATGAAATATTTGTTAATTAATCACGTGTTACCAACTCACCTCGAGTGAAGTAAGTTTTTGGCGCAATTGAGCTTTATAGAATCACTCGTGTGTCTCTCTGTCCATTCGTCATATACAATTTGCTTTGATTGGTTCTGCTGGACTGATTCACTTCACTTATGAATTTTCTATTACATAGAAACAACTTACGAACTTTTTAAATGGGCTGTCAAACAATCAAATAGTTACTGGAGAGCAAACAATGGAAAATAATAGAAATACTCTTTATTACAGGTAATAGAAACGCAAAGGTGAATAGAAACAAAACTTTGAAGGGGATTTTCACTTTTAAAATCAATATTAATACAATAAAATATTAAAACGTTGTTTTCATACTAATAATTTGGCATTCACGTCAAAGTACCATAAAAAAATTTGTTTCTATTCACCCCTGCGTTTCTATTCACCCCGTTTTACCTAATTATTAAAAGTTGTGTGTAACAATGATCGTTTTTTTTTTGGTCAAAACGTTCGCTTACAGACAACCTTTGAATGGACTTGACAGACAAAAGAAAGGATATGCAAGTAGTCTGTCAGTATGTAAATAAGGACCACCTTCTTCAAGATGATAAAATAATGACTACTCCTCACTAATTCAGCCAAACAGGTCTGTTCCCTAACTATCCTCATATACCAACTAAGCAAAACGAACATAATTATATAATAATATTACGTTCGCAATAGACACACACAACTGACAGAAGTTCCCAGAAAGTTGTTCACAAGTGTGATATGATTATGGTAAGTTTGCTTTACGAGTTCACACGAGTTTTTGCTGTTACAGCCAATTAGGAGACCCTTGTATCGTTAGCGTTTAACTTATTGAAAGAGCTTTCAGAGGGATAATTATCTAGCTGATTAGATAATGTTTTCTCTATTTCATTATTATGGGAATTTATTGGAACTTGTATCCATTTGTGAGACGGAATCGACTATTGAACTGTTTAAGCAGTTCAATCGTCGATTTCTCAAGGATGGTAAAGGAAAATGGCGTTATGTCACAGTGATGGAGTTGGTTCTGCGATTAAGTTTTTGGTTTATGTAAATCCAAATTAAACCTGGTTTGTGTTTATTTTTTACTAGCTTTTGCCCGCGACTTCGTACGCGCATATCCCGTATTTTTTCATTCTGCTTTTCTCATGAATCTGGCTATCACAAAAATAATTTTCCAAATCCGAATGGTAGCTCATGAGACTAGCGCGTTCAAACAAACATAGTCTTCAGATAGATAGGCCGCATTTAATCACAATCTCACCTGATGGAAAGCGATGTAGAAGCACGCTTGCCTGGAAGTAACCTATTCACTCTTCACTTAAAGCCCCAGATTGTAGCTTTCAAGAAATCGTACGCATAATGAGAGTATTCCTAAAACATTTTGTGCGTATGGGTGTATATTGGAATGTTCAATGTGTACCGCTGGCGCATCGCCGTACATCTTGTAGTCCGATGATTGAACGGGCGTGGCTTGATGATTCTAACAGGCAATATCACATTACTTTATTACATTATTTTTGCCCGGAAAAATGCCCCATACCTGCAGCAAATAATGTCTATATATACTACGGCTCAGAGCTAGTTTATACATCGAAATAATGATTTACCAGCGGTTAAAACATAACTTGTGCTAAATAAAGAAACAATCCAGTTGTAGACCAACAAAATTATTCGGATCCAACGACCTCTTACCGACCCCATTACATACATCAACTTACCCCAACCAAGACATAGTTCCCAAAAAATATTTAATAGCCCCGTCCGTTCCATTTTCCTAGACACGGCGATACGGTCTATCTTTCTTTCCATCTCGCATACATTCCCCACAGTTGGACGGCCAACACGCGAGCTACCAGGAGCGCATAGCCGCAAACAAGTCATGATTTATTCCAAACATTTGCACACGACACTTTGAAGTAGGAATGTTCCATATTTTAGAGTATTGTGTGGTTTTTGATATAGGTGTCTTTTGTAGCACCTTTTTAGTTTGTGGTAATAACAGCCGTACAGGTTGAACTTCGAGCTTAAGCTAAGCTTGCCGAGGTCAGCCGGAGGATAGGTGACCATTAATTAGGTACACATTAAGTCTCCTGTGCTTCGGAAAACACGTTAAGTCTTTGGTCCAGGTGTCATGTGTGCCTCTTTGACAGAAGTCAGCCTTGTCAAGGGTATCGTGTTGCCAACAGGTGTTGGGTATCGTGTTACCCAACAGGTGCTGGGTATCGTGTTACCCAACAGATGCTGGGTATCGTGTTACCCAACAGATGCTGGGTATCGTGTTACCCAACAGATGCTGGGTATCGTGTTACCCAACAGATGCTGGGTATCGTGTTACCCAACAGGTGCTGGGTATCGTGTTGCCAACAGGTGCTGGGTATCGTGTTGCCAACAGGTGCTGGGTATCGTGTTACCCAACAGGTGCTGGGTATTGTGTTACCCAACAGGTGCTGGGTTTTGGAGGTTAGATATGAAATCACTCTAAGTAAAATACCGGAAGACGACCCCAACATGGTTGGGACAACTCTTTACATCCTACTGTCTATGACACGACGACTAACTGGGTAGGAACACCTACTTTATAGCGAACAAAAACTTTCCAAAATCAACAAAAATCTAGCCTCCTGCACGATTACAAATACCCCCAAAAAATAAAAACAGCCGCTAATATTGTCCTACCCACCCAAAAACCTTTTACCCTCGGGCGACGATATTTAAACAGAATCTAAGAGAATACTGATTTAAACCGGACACACAACACACGGACGGACAAAAGGTAACTTTTCCAAGTAAATAAACCCTAACAATACTTTTTGTTGCGGTGCGCCGTGAGCTAATGTTTGCCCCGCGTGTTTGTTTGGGCGAAGTCAGCGACAGGTCCTGGGGCTCAGCACTGTTTGTTCTGACAAAACTGGATTATTTGTGTCATTGTTGGGATAAGTACTTATGTAGGAAGGAATTCTTGGAAGGCAAGAGAGATAGATAAAACATTAATTTGGTACAACAAGAAAAGAAAATAACACACAAAAGCACCGTTACTTGGAACGTACGACCAAATAAAGAAAACACTTTTATAAAAAAACACGTGAAACCAGACATAGATTATTCTGATATTATTCTTCTTGTTAGTTTTTAGCTACAAAATCTGATCAAAGACGTGGACCCCCAAACGCTCCCCGGGCAATCTTGGTTCTCGTGCGGATGTCTTCATTTCTGATTCGATCACGCAAGGAGATTACGAATATAGCCCTTTGCTTTGGCAAGTGAAAGCGACATAGTCAAGCCAAATCAACTTCGGACAGAATCGGATAAAGCGATCAGCAGTGCGATTCTGAAAATATTTTACCGTGTAAGCTTAGGTAAAGTGAACATGAAGTGAGCTGTCAATTCACATAGAAAATATGGGATGAAAGTTCACTTCACGCTCACTCCACTTAAGTTAACATGGTGAGATGTTGACAGAATAGAGCGGCAGTAGATGATTGCCAAAGACTACCTCTTTAGGTTTGTTTCACACGTACCTCAACCACTACACAGCTTCGCGACAAAAGGTGGTCAAGCTGTGGGAACGTGTGAATAGTGTCGCTGCGGCTTCTTACGGTTGCGTTGTGGTACCTACAAAATGTGAATGTGTTTGCAATGTAGCTATCCGGTGACGCTGGTAGTTGTGTTGTAATTGCGACGTGGCTGCGACGTGGTTGCTATCACACACGTAGTCAATAACGGCAAAATGTGGTCCGTGTGAATTCAATGATTGGTTTTTATGCAAATTAGCGCCCGACCACGTGTTGGGATTGTGGTACGTGTGAAACAAGCCTTAGTCTAGTGCTCGCACGCGCTACTGCTGATCACGAGGTCCTCAGTTCGATTCCTGGGTGAGACAAAGTGTTATTAGGGGATTTTCTCAGTGGGCTAGAGTTTGGCTGTGAGTCCTATCGATGGCAATAGGATTGCTCCTTCTTATACGGGCGAGTTCACCTCTGCCTAACCCTCGGAAAATACAGGCGTTATATATGTATGAAACTGACAGTATTATATTGCTCTAACAATAATTTGTCAACGACAATTTTCCTTTTCCGAACACTATCAAAAATAAATAAAAATATGTCGCAAAATCTATCCCGCATTCTCGTATTGTTGAGCATTATTCACACAAGTGCCTGCCTACGTCTCTCGAATGTACCCGCCCATCCAAAGGACCCACAATAGGATTTACTTTACTCACAGACATCAAATAAAACCTTTCTGTTACGATCACTCACGAGGACACCCGAATAAACCCGATCTTGACTCGAAATGAATTGAATTGATGTTACGAATAGGAATTTGCTGGCTAAATTATTTTGTTGGCTGAATTGCAGGCGAAAAAGGCAACAAAGCAATTGAATTAGGTACTTATATTTATTTATTTATTTCTTCCAACTACTAAAACCAAATTGAAATAGTGTAGACGGGCCGAAATTGTGTAAAGTTACATAGATATATAATCTATTTCTGGCTTTTGTCCAGCAACGGCCTGCAGAAGCACGCAAATACAGCACATTTATGCGAAAAACATTGATAAAAACGCCTCAGTTGTTGAACCAATGGTAAGGAAGGGTTACTTTAAATACACTGCGATTCCAATCCCTTAGCCAGTAAACGTTCAAAAACCAGAGCAGACAAGCATTTACCTACATATTAATACTCCCTTAAATCTCTGATATGGAAACGAACTTTTATTTCGCGATGTTTCCCGAACACTTTCGAAGAAAGCCGATTTCAAAATGCCTCGTAATAATATTGTAACATTCAGAAATGGAATTACAGCGAAATAATCCGTTGGCAAAGCTGTTTGGAGACTCCATTTTGAAATATGGCGCCAGCTATTGGTTTGTAGCTTCCTACCGGGAATCAATTATTGTATAATTTGATTTGGAATATCAATGTGGTTTGCGCTTTTTGTATGGAAATACCATTTTGTATTTATTTAGGATGGTAAGTAAGTAATTTCGTTTTAATTTGTACTTTAAAGACTTTAATTTGATAAAGTAGGTACCCATGAATGTCTTTTCCAGAAACGATTTCCTGCTTATAATTCATTGGACTTTAATAAGTCATTTATATTTCCCGTATTTCAATAATAATTATAAAAGTGTTCTAAACTTTTAATAGCGGACGTCCATTTTATTTCCGCCGTAAAGTTAGGAAGCCTCATTTAAATTTAGTTAAGTAATTCATTAAAAGTTACGGCACTTACCTACATAATTTAATTTTAATGACAAATATTATTTTTATGCTTAAGGAAATTCCATGCGGAAGTTCCTTTTATTATGACGTCTATGCTGGGCTAGCAAACAAAAGCTTAACTTTTTAAATAATTGCTTTGAAAATGATAAACGATTGCCTAAAACTGGCTTTTGAATATTAATTAGAGAGAGAAGACAAAGTTGCTTATTATTTAGCAATAAATAAACACTTTATTTCATTTATTTGCCCAATTATTGACTCCTGTTCGGAAAATTTCCACTCAGGATACAAGACTATCATTGTAAATTACCTACAGCGAGTGCCTACTACAAACGCAATGGCAGTAATGATACAGCACGCAACATTGCTAACACAATCCAATCAGGCGCAACACGATTGAACAGTGTTTACGATACGAGCGCCGCTCTATTTGCCTACTCATGTTTGTAATGTATACTGTGAATCAGGGATAGATACCTACACTATTTCAAAGTGTTTTTACTTTATTAGGAATATACATTTTGGTTATTTTTACTGATCTCGCCTTTTGTTAAATAATTTTATGTGGCATTGGCTGGATTATGTAGACCCAAAAAGGGGTTTGATACGGATAGGTAAGCCACGGAAGCAAGCCCGCAGTAAAACTAGCAGTTTCTTAATCAAATAAATAAAATAACATTATGAAAACTGTTTTGCTATGTAACATAAACTTCATAGATCTTCTAAGGATTCATGTTAATTGCGTGCTAGCGTATACTTTCATGTCAGTTACTAGAGTTCTAGAGTTGTAACTCTAGAATGGTAAAGGCACACCCGCAGTAAACAACGTCGCTTCACATGAATAAATTACGTCTTTATGGTTGGTATAGCTTGTTAAACAACTTTTTTTTTCTCAGAAAGTTGTAATGGAAATTTATATTCAGTAAAACGACGTAAACACAAAATAGAATTACTTGTCATCCTTTAAAGAAGCAACTAAGTCACCCCGGACAATTCAAATATCTCTTAATCTCGAATCGCCTTGCAATTTTAATTAAACAAACTGTAACAAAGCACTGAGCGCCTATTGGAAATTTAATATTCAGTACTGTCGTCAACAAAACATTGCTGTTAGAAATTTGTCAGGCGCTACAAATCTTCCGAATCTACTAGAACAACGTACGTGATTGTTCATTTAGTTTGTGTTCAGTATAGCGAACGAGCTCATTTGAATATTAATGGAAGTAATTAATGTATTAGGAGCGCTTATTTTGTTCAGTGAATTTGTGAACATTCTAAACGTTTGTCGCTTAGATACGGCAGGGTTGTGAAATATTGTTGCTAGCCTGTTGGTCTTTGATAACCCTTGCTAGTTAGTATAATTAATTGGGTTACCAATAATATATTGTCTTGGTTTATATACCTAGTGAAGTGTAGCCAATTGTTATGTACAGGTGTACCAATAGCCAAACTTGGAAGTGCTCGGGTCGGGTCGTCATGGAAACTTGCAAGACTGACTTGTTTCAAATCTATCACATCTATTGTCCGTATTATAGAAAGGCATATCGTCGTTATCAGCAACACTAATGATATTAATTTAACAATATAGATCACTACTCACTACTCCTTGCTATAACCTAACAAGTTATAAACTCTTCAAATTAATTTGAAAAGTTAACAGAACTTCGTAATCTCTTACAAACTTTTGTAGTAATGGGCGAACAATTTAATGCGTACCTACACACTTTTGTTTTTAGATAATTTTCTTGAGCATTGAGGTGAAGCACCTCGTTAGTGGATGTGTGGTTTACCTACTATCCATCTGTGAGATCTGCCAAGGTTGCGGAATTTGTTCGAAAGAGTTACCATGGCCTTGGAACGCAAAGGGCTTTAGAAGGAACACGGATGGGTTTTAGTCAGTAAGAGTCTGACACGCCCTTCCGCTCCACACAGAGCGGAAGAAGTCATTAGATGATTTCCCATCTTTTTTTAAAAAAAGGGCCTTAATTCAGGGCATCAAAACGATGTACTAAATAAACAGGTGAGATGCAGTTCTTAAATCGTATCAAAGTGGCCACAGTAAAGCACCTTGCAGTAGCACAAACCGCTGCAAGTACACGAAGCATCATTAATAAGTTGTTATTCTTGCCCTTGGGCTCATAGCTTGCCCAGAGCAAGAGATCTAGTGGAGCCACTTGTGGCGCCGAAAGGTCACAGCTGTGCATTAGTGATGAGTGAGCTAGTCGCTTACGAGTATAGTAGGAGCTGTGCTTTTGGACTGAGATTTTGTTGAGGATTATTGAAAATGTCCGGACAGTTTACATGAGGTTAATGTCGTTTTTTATTTTATATTATTGAAAACGTTTAAATCATTCAATTCTTTAAATTTAAGTAAAATATGATGGATGTTGGGATTTTTTTGGTAATATTAGCAAATTCCCCTTCGTCTGCTGCTATCAACCTATTTAAAATATTCACACGTCAGTGAGATTTAGTTACTTATGCCCTTAATTAGCATATTATGTTATTGTATTGCTTAGTTATGACCAGTGATCGGATAATCGGGCGCTAATATACTTAAACTTCACTTTTATTTCCACGAAAGTATAATACGGACATGCTTTTCAGAATCCCGGATCCCAGAATCGTTCGAAATTCCTGAGATTGCTAAAAATACCCGCATAAAAAATATAGTTTGTACTCGTTATGAACTCACATTGTATTTTTTTTTTTATTTAAAAAAGCCAAGTCTAATGGCTTTTTGAGTTTACGATGAAAGTTTTTATGATTTTTCATTCACATAAAAATAACCACTGCTATAATTTCATTACGTTTGTTATAGTTGTTTTTAAAAAATTGTTCAATCCCTGGAACCCGGGATTACTTATTTATTCAGAAAAGAAAGTCCATATTATTCTTTCACGGGAAGAAGTTTAGGTATATAAGCGCCCGATCACTGGTTATGACTCAAAGGGGCTGACAAGTTCCTAGAATAAAAGCCCCTAAAAAGTGTTTTAGGGGCTTTTATTCTAGGAACTTGTTATCTAGTGAGATAACAAAAAAAAACATTCACTGTCTATTAGGGTGGTCCTTATTTTTCAACTTTCGAATTATCCTCCGGGCACTTTCTTATTTGATTATATACCTCTAAATACGAAATAAATGTTTTTTTGTTTTTGATTTTGTTAAGATTTAGAGGTCGCTACCAGCTGTCAATTTTTTACAAAAAGTGTTCAAATACAGCTTAAATGGTGATTCCATTAATTTAAAATTTAGGTACATAACATGTTACGTGCGAGTGAAACTAGCATAGACTATACCTTCTAATCCCCCTCCCCCCTCTCCGTTCCTCGACCCCCTCATTTGTACTACGATCGCCCCGCACTTCAGTTCTGTTAAGCAACAAGAGCGCACGTGTTGTTTTTGTAAAAGTTACAGTGAAGTGTTTCAATTTGCAATGGCGTCTACTAGTAGCGGATTCAGTATAACTACTAGAAATCAAAGTGAGATTTGGCTTATCGGTCAATTATTATCTGAATTAAGCCAATCAACCTTACCATCCATTGGCGAAGTGTTGCGATATTTTTTCTACTACAAAAATGAAGAAAAGAAAAGTATTCGTGAATCTGCGACTTTGACGGCTTGTGGGGTTATTAATTTGTGGGAAAAAGCTGGCATACCTATTCAATTAAAAAAACATGTCATCAGCAAAATTGAAAAGCTGTTCAAAGAATGGCAGAATCTAAAAAAAAATAAAGAAAACAAGAAAAAACGTTCAGAAGCATTGAAAACAAAAGAACAAAACTGGCAACAAAAGTTAGAAGATTTATTTGACATCGCTCATCGTGATGCTTTAAATATTATGACTTTAGAAGAAGATAAACAGTTTTTGTTAGCAGTGCGGCAAAATCGACGCCAATTTTTGATTGGTTCAGTCGACAGAAAAAGTTTAAACAAATGTAAGAAAATAAAAGAGAAAAAAGAACGGCTTGATAAATTGCGCGAGCGTGAAAACAAAGATATCTCGTCTATAACAGAAAAATGCTCATTGTCTTCATTATCATTTATTTCGTCATCGTCTGCCACAATAAGTGGGGAAGAAACTCCATCTGACTCCGAATTTATATCAAAATTGACGAAGATGCAACCACCTCAAAAACGAGCTCGAAAAGATATTATTAACAGTCAATTAGCTTCCAGTCTTGATGTTTCTAAATTGAGTGACAGAAAAGCAACTATGGTCGTGACATCTACTTTGAAAAGCGCAGGCTGTGATCCATCAGAATTTAATGTCAATAGATCTTCTATTCGTCGGCAGCGTGTCAAAAATCGCAAAGCTGTTGCAGAGTCGCTCAAAAGCGAGTTTAAACCTAGTTCGTCTTTAACAATTCATTGGGACGGTAAACTTATAGAAGATATTACTGGACACAAAACTGTAGATCGGCTGCCAATTTTGGTATCAGGACATGGAGTCGATCAATTACTCGCCGTCCCAAAATTAGAACGTGGAACAAGCGAAGCTTGTGCGTCGGCTGTCTACGACGCTATAAATTCATGGAATTTGAGCGATAAAGTAAAATGTTTGTGTTTTGACACTACTGCTGTAAATACCGGCTTAAGAAGTGGAGTATGCGTTCTCTTGGAGCGCAAAATGGATAAAAATATGCTTTGGTTTGCTTGTCGTCACCACATAATGGAAATTATGTTGTCAGGTGTAGTGGATCAATCGCTTGCCCCATCTAGTGGTCCTGATATACAATTATTCAAAAGATTTAAGAACAGTTGGGACTCTATTGACCAAAGCGACTTCAAAACAATAACAGATGACGCTGAGGCAAATATTCTTGCAGAAGTGGCCGCAGACAGGATTTCTTTTGCCAAAAAGCAACTTCAAGTACATCAACCTCGAGATGACTACAAAGAAATGTTAAATCTTACAATCATATTCTTAGGAGGTGTTCCTGAAAAAGGCGTTTCATTTCGGAGACCTGCTGGTCTACATCGAGCTAGATGGATGGCAAGAGCCTTGTACTGTTTAAAAATTTATTTATTTAAGCATCAGTTAAAGCTAACGAAAAAGGACGAAAAGGCTGTGAGAGAAATATGTATTTTCACGGTGATGATTTATATCAAATATTGGTTTCAAGCCTCTACCAGTCAGTCAGCACCAAGAAACGACTTACAATTATTAAAAGACCTTAAAGCTTTTGAAAGTGTTAACAAAAATCTAGCTACTATTGCGCTGAAAAAGATTTTAAATCACTTGTGGTATTTGTCGGAAGAGCTGGTTTCGCTTGCATTTTTCGATGACGAACTTTCAGTCCAAGAGAAGAAAAAAATGGTAGAAGCACTCAAAATTGAAGGCACACATGATTGCTTAAAACGAATAAACCTTGACATGGCGACCATCCACGAAAAAAATATAGAAAACTTTGTGAGCAGTAATTCTTTAAAATTCTTCCAGGTCCTAGGTATCTCATCAGATTTTTTTTATAAAGACGTTGAAACCTGGAACGAAGACCCTGATTATATAGCTGCCAAAAATATTGTTCATTCATTGCGTGTAGTGAATGATATAGCTGAGCGTGGTGTTGCTTTAATGGAAGAATACAATAAATTAATTACCACAAATGAAGAACAAAAGCAATATTTGCTTTTGTTGGTAAAAGAGTATAGAAAAAAGTATCCCAATACTAACAAGTCAACCCTTGCATCTTAAAAGTAAATCATTCAGATTATTTTATTTCATAGCATCAACAAAAATTGTGTAATATTTTTAAGACCTGGTTAAAAAAAATAAAGGATTCTGAGAAAAACAAATTTTGGCTTTTTATTTAAAATTTAAACCTTGGTAGCGACCTCTAAATGTTATTAAAAAAATTCAAAAAAATTACTGTAATATTTTCTTAAGGTATATAACCAAATTACGTGGTGCCCCCCGAAATTAAAGAAAAAAAATATTTTCCTTAAGAATAAGGACCACCCTACTGTCTATGTTATATAATATTGATAAGCTCGGGTTTGTCCACAACCTCACTCGATAGAAAGCGATGATGTGATCGACGGTAGAGCACGCTTGCCCATAAGTAACGTATTCACTGTTGACTTAAATGATCCCAGATTGAAGCTATCCGGAAACACGGACTCCCGACAGTGAATTCCACTCCTTAGCTGTACGTACAATAAAAGTCTTCCCAAAACGTTTTGGGAAGACTTTTATTGTACCAAAAAAAAATATATGAATACAAAATTAAAATATGGTGACCATTCCTTCACGCCTTCATAGGCGTGAAGGAATGGTCACCATATTTTTGAGGGCTCAGGAGTTCTCATTAAGCATCCCTTGTGCACCAATAGAATGCCACCAAGGATTTTCCCAACTGCGATGGGTTCGGCTTTCAGGCTAACTGGATGTAGCAGAACAGTTCCTTGGTAACGATAGTATCAAGTCTAGTGTCAAGAGTACTCTAGAGAGATGTGCACTGTGGAGGCACAAACACCTACCACATCTACCACCTGGTCGCGAACTCCAGTGGCCAACTTGGAAATCTTGGAAATCTTGGGAAACGGTGTCATGCATGTTTTGAAAACGTGGAATATTTATGTCACCGGAAAATTGTAAACGCCGTAAGATTTTAAAATATCGCGTGAAATTGTAAACAATTTTTTCTTAATAAGACACGAATTTATTGGAAACTATTGAATTTGGATGGGATTTATTGTATTTAAACGATGTTTTCATAATATACCAAGAAATTATAATCTAATAAAGATTTATTACAATCTTACGGAGTCTGCTATTTTCCGGTAACGTTTATACGTTATTTGTACCTATAACCTATTGAATCAAGACTGTATAACGTGTTTCCGCTCACAGTGACACCTCGCCTTACCTCGGATTGAATTCAATAATAATAAAGTGCTTTGAACTGCGATTCGCGACACCGCGCGACTGTTACAGTGGCGGATACGTCAATAAAAGTAGTAAATAGTGTGGTGGGTGCCACTGGAGACCGGGTAGACTGTAGACAGATCGTTTGCCTAACTAACATTTATAAAAAATACGTGTTTTTATCTTCAAAATTTCGACTACTCAGAAAACTTAGCAGATTAGTTTTTGCATGTTCAGTTTTTTAAGTTTATTTGTATTTATTGCGGCAATAAAAATCACACTCTGTAAAAATTTCAACTCTCCGTCCATAACGATTCATGGATCATAGAGCCCGCTGATAGACGGACGGACAGACAGCGAGTTTTAGTTATAAGGTCTCGTTGGCACCCTTCGCATGCAGAACCTTAATAATTTATTTAAAAAGTCAAAGTAAATTCATTTATTTCAACTAGATCATTAAAAGGCACTTTTGAACGTCAAATTTACAGTTTAAAATTAAAATATAAGTGACTCTAGTTGTCCATTCGCAAATCGTGGATTCTTATAGAGAAGAACGGACAGGAAACTTCATAGTTACTCTTTTCAAATATAAGTTTTACAATATTTTGTATACATAGATTGTAATTGATCAATTGATTATATTATGTGAGCACAATGCACCCAACATTACGCTAATGTACAGCACACACTTATATACTAATAGGTACAACAAAGCAATACCAGTAGATATAAAATTAAGTTCGCTAGCAAAGGACATGGTACTCAGTGGTAACGTAGTATAAACCTAGACACGTCACAGCATGTCCAGTAGAACATAGTGTATGTAACGTCGTCCGCCCCCAGTGGGGCGCGTCCTACAACGGATTGAATCCTACACGACATAATAACATAAAGTGCTTTTAGTTAGAAATTGTGTGCACGCGGGGCCACGAGAATGGCGACAGTATATTTTTGGCTTTCTCAATCTACCTAGCCTTTTCCCAACTATATTGAAGTTGGCTTCCAATCTAACGGGATGCAGCTGGGACCAGTATTTTTAACCGACTTCAAAAAAAGGAGGTTTTCAATTTGTCGGATTTTTTTAATTCTTTTTTTTAATGTATGTTCCCCGATTACTCGAAAAAGGTATACTTTCCAGGTGGTTCCATGATCATCAAGTCAGGATCTGATGATGGGATCCTGAAGAAATAGAGAGAACTCTTCAAATTTTATAGGCACACTTGAAGCGATTTGGTAGTTTTTGGAAGAGTACTTTCTCGGAGTGGTCCCATTTCAATTTGGTGAAGATTTGATTAAGAACTTCGAAAATAGGCAACGGAACTCCTCAATAAATGATAGCAAATGGACTGGGATTGCTGAAATCTCATGTCTGTCTATTGTTTACAACAGTTCATAACATAACATCTTGCCGGTACGCTGTGAAGGGGTAAGCACATGTGAACCAATAAAAAGTGAAAAAAAAAATACTTTGTAGTGTTTTTAATTTGGAAGTCGGTTGTATTGTTTTGGTTAAATTTTTTATAGTTCAACTGCCTATCTGACCTCCATACCATATCCGAGCAACTGGATAACGTGATACCCCTTGGGAAGACTGTCAAAGATCTTCAAATGACAGCTGAGACCAACCATGTGCTTTCCGAGGCAAAGAGCAGTCTCGATATGTAATGGATGGCCTGACCTCGGAAAATGTCGCTTAACCTGAAAGATGGCAGTCGCATGGCTGCAACTATTCCTTCGCCCTGGAACACAAAGGGCTTTAGAAGGAACACGGACGGGTTTCAGTCAGTAAGAGTCTGACACGCCCTTCCGCTCCAACCAGAGCGTAAGAAGTCATTTGATGATTTCCCATCGTTAAAAAAATTAAATAAAAAATGGGTGCAACTGTTATTTTTTAACAACGAGCTGCGTTATAACTGTAAAGATATAAGGCAGATATTCTAGATCATGGTAACTTCATAGCATAATCCCAAGTATCGCTTGCGTGGCATATGAGGATGACTTTCAAAGTTAACTTGGTTCAAGTTATAAAGTTCACAAGTCTCACTTAGACGCAAGTTGTGCATCTTTGGCAGAGTTTGAAGGTTCTCATGTCTTGCATACTGATGCTGTAAGTACTTATTGTGGTATTAATAAGTGGTTTCAGTTTCTACCTACCAACTTAATTACACGATAACTATTGCATGTAAATATTGTAACTAACTTTTAAGTACAGTAAAATCCGCTTATAATGACACCGAAGGGAAGTGAAAAACACGTCTTACTAAACGAACGTCGTACAAAACATATTCCTAAGCTAACTACACTGAAGCAGTAATGCTAGCGAAGGAGGAGGCGGGCCGCGCGAGTAAGAGACAAGGCCTTCGCCCCAACCGCCGCTACAGGAGAAGACGCCCCGGGCGTCGGGAGTCGCAGGGCGATCCCCGGCCAACGTAGGCGCGGGCCTGCGGACGGCAAGCGTTGGGTGGCTCGCTGTCCGATCACCACTAGGCCCGGGTCGATGGCGCGTTGTGTTTCACGCGCGCCTCGAAGAGATGTCAGCATAGAAGACAGGGCCCGGTAGGGCCAGAGAATGCCAGGGTTGCGACATTTGTTCGAAAGAGTCACCGCGGCCCTGGAACGCAAAGGGCTTTAGAATGGGTTTTAGTCAGTATGAGTCTGACACGCCCTTCCGCTCCACCCAGAGAGGAAGAAGTTATCTGAGGATTTCCCATCCTCAAAAAAAAAAAGCTAACTATACAACTACGTATTTTTTAGAGAAATTTAGTGTAATAGAGAGAAACTATTCAAATTGCACAATATGTCGTCGCAGAGAAAGGGGTGGGAATGATCACAAAAGCCAGTGAAACTGTTAGGAATCATGTCACCCACTATACCTGAACATAATTCATTAAAAATAGGTCATAATAAGCGACATGTTCATAAGCGAAGTCATTATATCCGAACTTTTATAAAGACTTTTATGTGAAAACCAAACTTCGCACTGTATTTACTTCATCGTAAGCGGTTGGTCAATATAACCGGAGTCATAATAAACGGTTTCCATTCCTAACGGTATGTGTACCTACTTGCCTGCCTGAAATAAGTTCGTGCAATATAAATACTGATAATAATACTGGAACACTTGACATCAAATGAGAACGTCGTAGAGAAAATCGCGGATATACAAGGTGGAGACGACGATACGACAATAAATCAAAACACTGTCAATACTAGTTCATACGAATATGTTGTCTTTCATCACAGATTTGATGTCACTAACTGCAACAGACTGCTTGGAATATTTCGTCAGAATAGTAGTCACTATCCTTCACAAGTTTGAGTTTTTTTGACGTTTTATGTAACTGGACAGTTTATTTTTAATTTCAGTGACAGGATTTATAATAGTTTTAAAATATTCCTACGAACAAGGGGGCTACTCTCTAAGCCCGAAGTCTGTAGTTTCGGGCTTAGTTGCGGGCGTATTCTAGTCCGTATTATATACACCTAACCACTAAGAATTAATGACAACACGATTAGACAGTTAATGTCAAATCGTGTTGTAATTCATTCTTAGTTCGGGTTCGGAACTAATCGTAAGTCCGTAGGTGATACGGAGTAGAATACGCCCGCAACTAAGCCTGAAACTACGGACTTCGGGTTTAGAGAGTAGCCACCCAGATATTGCCAGTGTTTTCATTTACCAACGTATCGTCGTCTCCCCAACCAGCCTCCAAGAGGTATCGTGTTACCTTGTAACTGTGTGGTCGAGGACAGGCAGAGACTTGCTCCATGTGAAATACTGGTATTCAGCTTCATTCAGTGAGATTGAATGTCGGAATTTGCATCTTGTGTTTTCTCTGGGAGAAATGATTTAAAAAATTCAGTCATAGGCACTGGCTTGTCGGTAATTATTTTAAGGGAAAACTACTCCGGGGACAAAAAGTCAATAATCTATCTTTGTGCCAAATTTCATCCTGATCCGTTCAGCCGTTCTGGCGTGACAGAGTAACAAACATCCATTCATTCATCCAAACTTTCGCATTTACGAGTATAACAGTAGTAAGATTGCAAATTCTGAAAGCAACAACTCGAACCAGTGAAACTGTCTCCAATAAACCCTTCAAGTAGTGACTACACCCCGTGGGCTTCACATCGCATATTTAGTGGTCACACGCGGGCACATTAATTTGGATTCCATTATGGAACGCTCGACGGGCCGTAGCCCGTAATAGGAATCGGATTGTTACTACTATCGGTAACCATTTGATATGTTGCTGTATTAAACGGGTATGTTAAGCAGAATGGGTAATCGTTGTAGTATGTGTTGCTATAGTATACACCTCCCATCCTTAAGGGATGTAGGAAGGAGCTTTTTGCCTCAAACTCAGGGCGAATACGACCAACATTATATACGTTTTTTTTTCATTCAAAATTCGTAAGATATCAACTTTATCGCACTGTCAGAAATTTCATTTTGTGTAGCCCTTATTAATACTCATGATACAAGAAAGAAAGAATAACCCAACTTTAAGAAAACAGCGCAATAAATAAAAGTTATCAAAATTGTATAGTTGCTATTGGAAAATTATTAAAGAATTGTAATATCATCTGCAACTTACGAAGCCGGAGAGCCGGACTGCCAATCTATTATAAAGAAATGTTCCCAAGGGACCACATTCCCGGTGCTAAGTTTCATAATTCAAAAGACAGACAAACATGCAGACAGTTACACAGAGTAACTTTCGCATTTATAATATTACTTTGCATTTATAACGTTACTTTTGAACTACAGAACCACCTAAATATGTACGTATCGTTTGGGAGATATACATATGTTTAACGTTACAAATTGCTTAGGAAGCGAGAGACCTGCTCCAATGGAGCAGCTACCGGTCCAGTCGCAGGGGACTTACAGACTGGACAGAAATGCAAGTCGAACTACCCGGTGTATTTACTTGATCCAGATGCAGGATTGGTGTGTACATAGTACATAACTACAACCACGAATTATTATTTAAAAACAACCAATACAAATATAATGGGATAGCAATGTAAAAAGCTTAACCCTCAAATGCATTTGCTGACGGTAAACCTCGAGATTTGCAAAACAGAACAATCTAAGTACACAATAAAAATTAAAATTAAAGTCCTTACTTAGATAATTATATTATAACCAATGAGATTCGTTTGAAAGTTTTTATTTGGATTTAATTGTTTCATCTCAATTCCTCTTTTAAAACGACTTCCAAAAAGGAGGAGGTTCTTAATTCGACTGTTTGTTTTTTTTTTCATTTGTTTCCTAAAACCGAGCTACTGTCGTCTCATGACTTCTTGTTTGACCTAGTGGTCATAAGTGCTACTGATAAGCATGAGGTACCATGGGTTCGATTCCGGGGTCTGGCATAGTTTCATCGGGATTTTTCATTTGAAATTTCTAAGAAGCAGTCCGAAGTTTAGTAATGGGCTCGTTTAAGTACATGCAGTTCTGCATGGTGTCGGACGTAAAACAATAGCACCATCCCATCTCTTCCCATGGGTGTCGTAAGAGGCGACTAAGGGACTCACGAGAGAATGGGCAGCTGCATTCTCTGGGCATTGCAACAGCTACACTGCGGTCGCTAACCCGCCTGCCAAGCGTGGTGATCATGGAAAACATCCCCCAATTGGGGGAGGCTTATGTCCAGCAGTGGACGTCTTTCGGCTGATATGATGATGATGATTTACGTGAGGCATTTGTGTTCTACAGGTACAATAATTATTATTCTACTAAACCCTTTGGAAGATGTAGGCGTGTATAAGTACAAACAAAAAATAGACCGCCTATGTAACGTTTTTTTTATTTTCTTATTTGAGATGAGTTTGCTCTTGACTCTAGTCTAGGTCATAGATGACAGAGACAAAGTCGACGATGGAGCGAGCTTACCCAGAAGAAGCCTGTTCACTCTAATTATGAAGATATTAGGGTTGTATGCGTTCGGAAACACAGACGCAGGCAGAGAGTTCCACTCCTTTGATGTGCGCATTATAAAAGACGTTTGGAAACGTTTAGTGCGAATTGATGGAATAGCAACAAGGTAGGGATGGTAACTTGCAGTGCGTCGAGATGTCCGATGGTAGAAGGGTATATTTTCTTCACATATGTATATGGTGAACACAATAAAGAGTATTCTATTCTCTTTTAAAATAAGTTCGTGACTTTACTTACAAAGGTATTTCGATATGTATCGGATGAACTATTTTCAGTATACATCTAGTACCTATATCAGTATTCTAAACAGGTTCTTCTGCAGGCTAAACCTAGCTACAATATTATATTCAGCGTGACGTCACGTACATAAGTATGTGATCAACTAGAGAGCATTATGTGTCGGTGTAACAATGCTAACCTCCTTATGTAAATCCTGTGTAGGTAGGTAGGTACTATCGGCAAAATTGATTTGGGAGCCATTCAGCCGATAATTTGTTAAACTTTATGTTTCAGAACATACAATTTTTGTTGTTATACTGGTCATGGTACGTAAGACGTTTTAAATCTAAACAAATATAATAAAGTTGAAGAGTTTGTTTGTTTGTTTGAACTTGTTAATCTCTGGAACCAAATTAGATAGCCACATTGACACATGAGGAAGGCTATAGGCTATACGGGAATTTTCTACGAGAACGGGAAAAAAACGGGATATGCACGGACGAAGTCGAGGGCAAAACCTAGTAAAATAGAAACTGCATCAATACGGGTAGATTTTTAATTCAATTATTATTACAAGTTGTTTTGTGGTAAAACTAACACGCTATGGACCGTCGACGCCTGAAAATAAACGTCTTTTTTAAAATTTTTATTTATTTTATTAATTTTTTTTTTTGGTTTTGGAATTAACAGTCGGCGTCATGTTTATGATTCCGGGATTTTAGAGGAGGTATTACCACTCTATGTTACTTCCACGAACATTAGGGAAATATAGTCTCCATTCCGATTTCTTCTTATAACACATAGTACCATTTATAACACATATGTAGGTACCCATGTCACATGTGTACATGTATTGTGCTTCATATCGCATAATATTTGCCTTTTGTTACTCCTCTGTTTGTATATACTAGCACCACTGGCTTTTAGCGTCGGCTCCCATTACAATATCAGTCGAATGCGATGTTAACTCGCCAAACAGAACCAAACCAGAGCATAAATGTTGTACCAACCAGGCATTGTAGGCGACTTTGTCCTCAATTTAAAACTTATAACTTATTAAAACTTTTTTTATTATTGATTAACTTTTGGCCGCACGGGCCGATCTTCAAGGTTAAGCAACGCTTGCCGAGGTTGGTCTGTGGATGGGTGACCATTTTAACATTCCGAGACTCATCCGTACGCAGAAAGCACGTTAAGCCATTGATCCCGGTTGTCATTTGCAGATCTTTGGCAGTCGGTACGGATTGTCAGAAGCCAGTTAATTTGAAACCAGTCAGTCAGTTCCGTTTTGTTCCGTGAAGGAAGCGAACTCGCGACACGCAGTGCAGCAATAAATCGCTGAACCACTGCGCCAACCGTGCCGTATTAAGACATGCTCTATACCACCAGCCGGGGATGACGGAAGTCGCATACGTTCCCGCGATCCCCGGCGTAGGTGGGAGATGGAACACCGGGCTGGTTCTCAGTCAGTAAAAGTCCAGGGCGGAGGTCATTCATGAGGATTTCCCCCCGTTAAAAAAAATAATCTCTGCCACGCGCAGAGCACGCTTATCAATTTCTAATGGTGAACCCCGAGTTCAAAAAAATCCTGTCTCAGTTGAACTCCATATTTGTGCCCTAAATTTATATTTAATCGATTTAATAGTTTGTGTACCATCTTTAACATAAGGTTAATCCTTATGACCTACCTCACGACATGTAACTTTGATTACGAACACAATCATAAACTTCACTCAACCAAAATCAATAGACGATCAAAACCATACAAACCCATCTAAATTTTGATTACCTCTCCTTATATAACTCACCATGACTTGAAGGTACGCAATTAACTGTCCCTTGTCAGAACTCAGCCGCGGCGGGACAGGCGAGAGGTGCTTAATATCAATATTGTGGCTGACTGACAGGTATGGGCCTAAGATGATGGTGGATCGAAGGTAGTTTAAGTTATGAGGAAGTTCTCATGAGTTGGTGGTTTTAGTTTAGGGGTCTTCATTATGGATGGTAATGTTTGTCCGCAGATAGTGTGCATGTAATTGTGTGTTTTTGGCGGAGTAAACATGTTTTTTTTTCTTTTTTATAGTTTTAAATAGTGATAATGTAGAGTTTTGAGCGCCGCGCAGTGTGTTTTTTTGCCTGAAAATAGGACATGTTATTTTTTTACATGACCAACACAGTCCAATGACCAAGTTTCCAATTTACATCACACCAAAACAGATAAATTGTGACTGTAACTGTGTGATGACGGGATGCCAGTTTATGTCGGTGGGTAGATAGAATACAGGATTCAGTCATATCTTTGTAGAAGAATTGTTCGGTTGACAATATATCGAGAGTTTCCAATCTCTCAAGATATTTTGCAACATTTGTTTAGTATGAGAAATCATCAAATAACTTCTTCCACTCTGGGTGGAGCGGAAGGGCGTATCAGACTCTTACTGGCTAAAACCCATCCGTGTTCCTTCTAAAGCCCTTTGCGTTCCAGGGCCGCGGTGACTCTTTCGAACAAATTCCGCAACCCTGGCAGGGTCTGGGCCTAGCTAGCTAGCCTAACTTTTTGAGGCGCGCGTGGAACACAACGCGCCATCGACCCGGGCCTGGTGGTGATCGGACAGCGAGCCCACCCAACGCTCACCGTCCGCAGGCCTGCGCCTACGGTGGCCGGGGTTCGCCCTGCGACTCCCGAAGGCCTTGTCTTTCCCTTGCACGGCCTGCCTCCTCTTTCGCTAGCATTACTGCTTGGCAGAAGGAGGATATTTTACAATCTTACGGAGTATGTTTAGTAGCCATTTAGTATTTAGCGAAACCAGCTACGCTTAGATACGAGTCGAGAGGCGAGAAAGGACGAACTATTGTTCAACGCACAAGCTGGACATGTTGTGTTAATCCAAGGCACGATATTGCCCACTGTCTTTTAGCACCCTTATACATACCAATCATTATAAAGCAATAATTAATATCCAACAATTTTCCTAAATATCCTACTTCATCACGCCTCCTAAAATCTGCCCCTAATAACACAAGTACCGTCTAATAAGATCATCAAGTATAAGAGGACGTGTGATCATACAATTATTCCCTCCACTCGAGAGGGCATCATTATGAGTTGAGTTAAGGGGCCCTCTAGCCTCTCAGAGAGTTGTGACGTCATTAATGTAAGGGAGGGTGCGTGTTACTTGTGTCTTTAGCTGCGGGAAATTAGATGGTGGGTTATAATATTGAGTGAGATATGTGTGAAGGATAGAGGAGGAGCCTTGGGTAGCGTTTTGATTCGGTTTAGTTTATTTTGATGCAAGAAATGTCAGCTAAATGCGATTCGTACAAAAACTTACATAGCTGCAAACACACTCTGATATTTCTATTGCTATAATAACAACAAATAATAAAAATTAAATTAAAAATGAAAGGACGGAACTCTTCGTGTGAGTCCGACTCGCACTTGGCTGGTTTTTTATGGTTTTTTAAACGCCCCGTTAAAACTAGTGTCCCAAGCGTGATTCACCTCGATGTATCCAGAGTCTAGAGAGCTTTACAAAAGCTCAAAATTTTAAAAACAACTTTCAGGAGGTGAAATTATGAGCTTGCAACAAGTCAAAAGGGTATTCCCTTATCTTGCGCGAATTGAAATTAAATCCCTTGTAGCTACCAGAATGCTATCAATACATTTGATGCAAACCAAAATCGAAAAAAGTTAGATAAATTAAAGAACATTGACACTATGAAGATCGTTGAACGCACACACAAAATTTAATTTAAAGTACAAAGCTGACACGAATAAAATTCAATTATAATCTTCACTGTTAAAATGCTAGAACCATTTCACTTCTCTAACAAAATAAAATCAATTTGAGCGAGCAAAAGTTGCACTTTGCTGTCAAAGGTCTCTAATAGAAGAAGTACAAGTTTAAAGTGCCTTTTTGTTTTGAAAATGGACTCTTTTACTTTTCCGATGCGACGTGGCTTCTTTTTCCTGTGTCATAGTGTTTTATAATCTAATTAGCGTCCGTTAAAAAATGGTTTGTTTATTTTTTCTTTTTCGTAGACGTTTTGAAATGAAATGATATTCATTTGACCTTTTTGAGTTGGAGTTAAATCTTAATGAGATCGTTTATGAGCTTTTAATAAGAATTCATGGTGTCTTAATCTTTTTGAGTAGTTTTTTTAAAGTTGCTAACTCACAGGCCGTTGGATTTTTTTTCTTACTGGACACTCTTCAACTCAGTCCTGGGGTTTTCAAAACCCTTTCTCAGTGCTTACCTTTGAACATCATATTGTGACGAGGATATACTTGGCTCCAGGTCTTTGGCAGACAAGGTAGACCTTTGGAAGCGTCTGGCGAAAAGTAAAACAGAATTTGAAGTAGAAATATAAAAATATGTTTTGTTTTTATTTGGGACTCCGGTACCGACGTTCATTGAAGGCCGATGCCAAAATATATTATGAAATTTAAACCTTAAAACACAGTTTAATTTCATAATAATATCAACATCACTAGCGTGAGTTCGCTGGTGCTACAATATATAAGATGCAAACAGGGATTAAGCTAGACCAAGCAATTTAAGCTGAGCGTTATCTGTGAATGAATAAGCTAGTTTATTTAAAAGAAAACGCCAAAAAGGTTTCATAGCTCCGACAATTCCCCAATAAGTAACAAGGTACTTCGCTATTCTTATTGCCTAGCATAAAGTAACAATCCTAAAAGAAATAGAAAGGGATCAATGAATAAACCCGTAAATAAATACAAGCGATCGTCTGAAGCACTTCGCTCCGGGTCGGCTTCAGGACTTCTACGAAATGATTGCGTATCACGAGGAGGGTCCTTAATTCAATCTCGTGTGTACTGGCCTGATAATATAATATTATTTTATTGATATTTGACTTCGAGGAACAGGACTTATACAGGATACGATGGAAGGGATTATGTCAATAAGATTGGGATTGCTATCTCTCTCACCTGATGGTAAGCGACGATGGAGCACGCTTGCCTAGAAGTAGCCTATTCACTCTTGACTTTAAGATCCACAACCACTGGGGGCCTAACGTGCAGTAATAATATGTGAAATCTATTATGTCGGCCAACCATACTATTAGAATCTCATCATCATCACCAGCCGAAAGCGCCACGCTTGGTAGAAGGGTTGGCGATCGCAGTGTAGCATTTGCAATGTACAGAGAATGCTGCTGCCCATTCTCTGGTGAGACCCTTAGTCGCCTCTCAAAGTCAATTCATTTATTTCAACTAGACCATTAAAAGGCACTTTTGAACGTCAAATTTACAGTTCAAAAATTCAAATATAAGTGACTCTAGTTGTCCATTCGCAAAAGGTAGATTCTTATGGAGAAGAACGGACAAGAAACTCCATAGTTACTTTTTTCAAATATAAGTTTTACAATATTTTGTATACATAGGTACATTGATCAATTGATTATATTATGTGAGCACAATGCATCCAACATTACTGTAATATACAGCACACACTTATATACTAATAGGTACAACAAAGCAATACCAGCAGAGATAAAATTAAGTTTGCTAGTAAGGGACATGGTACTCACATATTTACAATATAATTAAAAACAATGGATCAGTGTGTGAGTTAAATTACATATTAAAAACCTGAAAGTACACCAGTAAATAAAACAAGTTTGACTTTTTCTACTATACCCTAGATTGTCCTATGGAGCAGGACCAGCATGTTTCCAAACATTCTTATCTTTAATTAGGTGCCATTCTTTTATATCTATAAAATAATAATACCTGTCTAGCCTATCCTAACTGTTGGGCATCGTTGGCGCGGCCTCTCACAAGGTGGACCGATGACCTGGTGAGGGTCGCGGGTAGCCGATGGATGCGAGACGCACAGGACCAGTTGTTGTAGCGACACTTGGGGAGGCCTATGTCCAGCAGTGGACGTCTTTCGGCTGATATGATGACTGCCTCTCTGACCGTAAACTGGGTAACACGATACCCCATGGCAAGGCTAGTGTTCCATTTCCTGGCTCCCGACTACCCTTACGACTGTCAAAGATCAAAGTCAAAACGTTTTTGCGTACTATGTGTACGATGTTGATGTGTTGTTGTGTTGGTGAGTTGAATGAAAAGCCGGGACCAATAGCTTAACGAGCTTTTCGAGGCACGGAAGAACCTCGGTGTTTTAAGATTGTCACCCATCCTTGCATAACCTTGTTGATGGCACCGTATAACTGTTGCAGGGCTGAAAATCTATTAACTTATATTAGACATGTCTATTATATTATATTGGACATTAATATTGTATTCATTGTTAAATTGACTGGCCTGTTGGTGGAGTGACCCTGACTGCTTCACCGGAGGTCGTGGGTTCGATTCCTACCCAGGACAAATCTTTGTGTGATGAACATGATCATTTGTTCTGTGTCTGGGTGTAATTAGTCTATAATATGTATGTATTTAGAAATATATAACTATGTTTATCAGTTCTCTGGTTGCCATAGCACAGGCTCTGCCTAGTTTGGGATCGAATGACCGTGTGTGAGTTGTGCAAAGAAAAAAAAATTTTTTTTCATTCTATGGTATTTTATTTAAATAATTGTGTTTTATCATCGAGCTGAGGATTGTAATTGTATGTACACCATTATTGTCACATACATCAGACCAGTAATGAAGTAATTTTTTATAATATTTTTATGTTATATATTATGTTATGTGGCAGTATAAATAAATGAAATCGAACCAGGAACACACTATCTAACAAACACAAATCATGCAGTTAAATTTATAACATGCCTTTCCTATCGTGTCCCGCTAAATAGTCTATGTTTATGAATATAGGTACACCATACATATACAGTGCTGGTATATCGTGTGGCCGACACCGACGGTCGCGTATCGCATAATTTACGACACCATACAACCGCCGTATAACTCCCATCCGATATATGCGAGCTTTTAAATCTCTTTCGTCATTTATCATAAGTAATCGTTTTCAGAGTTCAGGCTGAATGTTTGTAGGATTTCTTATCTTTCATCTTGTTTTGAATCGATTTGGAATTGGGGTTGAGTTCGAAAATGTCACCGAATAAGATGCTTTGGTTAAGTTATGTAAGAATTTGTGAAAGCCTTCTTAAAGGAGTTCGTGGCTAATAATTTCAGCTGAATAGATTTCAAGGTTACTTTTTTTACGGGAGGTTTTGTTGCATACCTTTTTCTTCCCAGCTAAAATACTACGCAGTAGTGACGGGCGGGCGTTTTCAGGGAGTGTCCTTTTGTAAACGTTGACTTTCAAATATGCCTAATTAAAAAATAAATTATTTAAATGCTTGTCGTGGTCGATTCTTTGACGTGTCACGGCTCGCGTACAATACTACAGCCGCAGTCCGAACTTTTTGGGTGCTGCGATACTGCTACGTGGGTGCTACAAAACCGCTACGCGGTTGCTACGCCACTGCTACTCCGGGGCTACGATACTGCTATGCAGGTGCTACGAAATTGCTACGAGACGGACACTGCTGCGGATTAAAAAAAAATCTCATTAATTCCTAATCACCATATTTGACAAATGGATTGGAGATTGCTGATCTCATTAACCGTGATAGCTAGACAATTGACATTTCCACAGATGATATATTTCTGTTGCCGCTATAACAACTAATAATAAAAATGAAATAAAATTAAAAACAAAGGGGGGACCCATACAAGAAACATGTTTTTTTCGGCTTATGGTAAGGAACTCTTCGTGTGTAAGTTCTACTTTCACTTGGCCAGTTTTTGACGTGCGAACGTCTAATAAATCGATGAACGCCGGCTGCACGCACGAAAAATTGTCCCGTTGCGCCAATGTTTTGTTATGACGTTGTCACGTTAAACTATCGTCCGTAAACCGACTTTACAGACAACATTTTTTTTGTTACGGAAACCTTCATGAAACCAATTGGCCGTTATTTTATTCCTGTTATTACGATCATTTTGTTCAACAAAGTTATTCTTTAGTACAACGTGTAATTTCAAATTAAATAGTACCTATAAAAATAGAGCTACACAGAGTACACAGTTCTAACCACATTTAATTAATGTTACTGTAAGCGGAATCATTTCTAACCGCAATATTATACACGTGTTCGTGTTATGAACATGTGTATTATATGTACATGTGTATGTGTTAGAGAAATGCGGCACGTGTCAAATGTAACACGTTCATTTTGTGGTGAAATGTTGTAGTTAGCATGACGGATTATTCCGATTGAATGGTTTTTATTTGTTTTATTTTGCTTTGACAAATCTATTTAAATTGTAGATTTTATTACTGTCCACCAGCGGTTTCGCCGGCTTGAATGTCGGAAATTGGGAACAAACTCCCGAGATAAAAAGTATCCTATGTGTTATTCCAGACTATAGTCTACCTCTGTACCAAATTTCATCAAGATCCGTTCAGCCGCTCTGACGTGATTGAGTAACAAACATACATCCATCCAAACATTCTAACTTTCGCATTTATCATATCAAGTATAAGTATAGATATGTCTGCCAAAGATCTAAATCCGTTTAGTTGTTTTTCCTTAAAGTATTCATTCCCTTATTCTAGCTAGAATATGGTCTACCTTTGTGCCAAGTTTCATCAAAATCTGTCAAGCCGTTAAGACGTAAACAAGGAACAAATGGACAGACAAAATTTCTGTCGTATTTATACATTTAGTATGGCTGATGATCGGATGAACTTTGATTAACCTTTTATTGAAAAACGGGCCATATTTTGAGAGTTACGATTTTAGTTACCACAGATTTCTTATCATTTATTAAAAACTAACCGATAACATTTACTACTGGGTCACCCCACATATCAGACGGACGCGTATCATGATGAATAGCTTTCACATCATGGAGTCACGAGTAATTGCTGGAACCATTAATAATATATGCCTCGCCACGCACGAACCTCTCATTCCTATGATGCGGTCGTGGAAAAACTATGGCGGCTTTTATTATTATAGAGATACGCTAGAAACCCGCCCTTGCTTTGCACGGTTGAAAAAATACTGATATTTATTTGCAAGTTTTCAGGGTTGTCTAGTAAAACACCAAGGAACCCGTATAGTTTTACCAAGTTCCTCCATTCGCGGTTTAACTGAGAGTCAATTGACACTGTGAAGTTGTAGTTTAGCATTGTTGTAGATATCAATCAAGCCTAGAAAACTGTGAAATAAAACGCTTTCTACAACCTGTAACAGAATAAACGTAATACCTCTTAAGGGGTCATTGTACTTATCATTATGAACAGCTTGGGGCCAACACTGAAATCGCGAAAATTGACGTCCCCATACATTTATGTGCGCGTAACTCGACAAAATGTACTGAACAACTTATTTTATGCGATTTCGGGGTTGGTTACAACAGTTGTTCATAGTGATAAGTTCAATGACCCCTTAAGAGGTATTGCGTTTATTCTGTTACACGTTGTATAAGCGAATAAAACAAACTTCTTAGTGTGAGACTCGGGACGATTTCAGAACCAGTTCTTCTTACATTTTTTTTTCTATTGCTGAAAATCACTAAGCTTCTCTCAATCTCTAATGACATGCCAGGCGATTAATAAAAACCTGTCTGCCTGAAATTTAAACTTGCCCTTTAAAATACACATACCCGACCTATCTTTACCTATCTTATCTTTCAGTAACAAGAGCATAAAGAAATATAGCAAAACTCAAAGTACATAATGTATCATCATCAATGTATCATTGTTTTCTTTGTAAGAATACTGAATACTGACTACTTAGGTACATATCTTTGTATAATGACAGATGTGTTGCTGGGGAGTTTGTTGCGCCACTTCTTCTTCCCAGCTACAACACTAGGAAGTGGTGACGGGCGGGCGTTTTGGGGGACTGTCTTTATGTAGAACTTTGACGTTCAAAAAGTGCTGGCACTCAGCCTAATTTGAATAAATGACTTTTGAATTTTGAATCATCATCATATCAGCCGAAAGACGTCCACTGCTGGACATAGACCTCCCCTCAGGGGGGGGAGGGGATTAAATTATTGATTAAATCACGCGAACTAAGATGTTGAAACATCTTAGTTCGCGTGATTTCATAAATGCTGTACATACGTCAATTTTTCCCTCGTCCTCTTCTCCCAAGTCCAAAAAGTCTGATTAGTAAGCAGTTTCGTTGTTTTGTTTTCAAATCTTTAAAAATGCACATCGCACAAATACGAGTAGTCGCTACATTTTTAAAGATTTGCTGTGTAATGTCTGATTTGCGTAATCTACTGGGTTCGAGATACAATAATCTAACGGATTTAGTGATGGTGAGTCAAGTGCCCATTAACACAAACATCACGGTATATTGATAGTTTATAGATAACACTTCCTTACGATCTTCGCGCTTAAGGTCATAAAATTGTTTATTTTCTAGCTTTATGGCCCCACATGCAGTAATATGCTACAGATTATGGTAATGCATCGATATTGAAAAGATAATGGGCCATTACTCTATTTATTTATGTACATACGAAACACTTATATAAGAAAAATATATGAGAGAGAAGAACATAAAGGTACTGCTGATTTCAGCGACAGAACAGTAAATGAGAAAACTTAAAATATACTCACTTAACTATTAATATACAAGCACATTTACCTTATAAAGATAAATACATACTTAAATAATTCATATCGATGCCTTACGGCCAAAAAGGAATAAGCAACATTTTTTGCGAAGTAAGGCATCGATATATAATACTGGCGGTCCCGACAGACGTTGTCCTGCCCGAACGTTTGCTTTGTGTATGACGAAAAATTATAGAAATCGATTGCAGCGCCACCTACCGGGTCCAATTGTGAATCTATGGTTTAGATCTCGAATCCCCTTGAACACACACAATAAATTTCATCAAAATCATTCCAGCCGTTTAGGAGGAGTTAGTGACATACACACGTACACAAGATATATATATGTATTAAGAAAGATAAAGAGGAAGGATAATAGAAGAGAGATAATACTCTTTGACATGTTTCTATTGTTCCAAATGTCTCTAGTGAGCTTTTTCCTCAGTCTGTCCGTCACAGCCAATTTGCTCCGAATCTACTGGACAATATGAAATTAAATTATTTACGTACTACGTCCGTGTTTGGGACAAAGAACTTGTTTACGTTTGAACTGAAACGGTCCAGTAGATTCGGAGTGAATTGGCAGTGATGGACGGAGAGACAGACAGACAGATATACTAGATCCTAAAGGGTAAGGGTTCGATTTTTTCATAAGGACTTTTAATCCCCTAAAGACAGACAAAATGGAAGCTTAACACGTTCGTATAAGCCTGTTTTGATCGAATAATCTTACAAAGTTTACTTATATACCTATGCCTCTTTGGCTTCTAATCCATTACATTTTTTTTAAGGATGGCAAATCATCAAATGACTACTTCCACTCTGGGTGGAGCGGAAGGAAGTGTCAGACTCTTACTGACTAAAACCCATCCGTGTTCCTCCTAATGCTCTTTGCGTTCCAGGGCCCCGGTGACTCTTTCGAACAATTTTCGCAACTCTGGCAGGTACAACCATAGCAACCATAGCATAGGCATATAGTTTTTCTAAACAAGCAACTCCGTATACCTCACCCACAACAAGTTTCCAGCGAGCGACCTCACGAGGTCTCGCGCCAGACCGCTTATAGAGCAGTCGCTGGAGCATGTGATTCCCTCACCTCGGCATTATGCCCCGCTCAGAACTAACCCATTTGGGTCAATCGCCGTCACACTGACCCGATAGACAAATAGGTGACTATGGGGGGTTGCCACAGAAGGTTAAAGGCTTTTTTAGAATTATTATAATAGGGGAACATATTGTTTATATACTGTCATTGTGACTTCTTGATCATATCTGATGTGGTCGAAGATAGAGCACCTTTGCTTGAAGTAACCTATCCACTCTTGACTTATAGATCCCTAGGTTGTAGCTATCAGGAAACACAGAATTTTGGCAGGGAATTCCACTCCTTAGCTGTACGCACTATAAAAGTGTTCCCAAAACTGTTTGTGCGAGTACGCACACTTCCTGAAGTGTGGCGGCCGGTTTCAATAACGTAACTACCTTTAACCAACTGTCAAATTAACTACTAACAGTAGCTGAAACGTCATGTTGCAAAGGCAAACATGACGTTTCAGCTACTTTTGGTAGCAATTTTTTTACTTTTGGTTAGTGACAGAAAACCGACAGGTTGGCAACTCGGCTCGGTGTTTAGGCCCAAACTAGCGAAATAAGCTTAACTAGAGCATGAAATGATGAAAAAAAAATAAGTTATCTGTAAAGTCGGTTTACGGACGATAGTTTGACGTGACAACGTCATAACAAAACATTGATGAAATGGTTGCATACTTTTATGAATAAAATTGAATCGTGCACCGCTCTGGCTCCGATCGTAACGTTACAATGAGTCATCCTTTTTCGTGCGTGCAGCCGGCGTTCATCGATTTATTAGACGTTGTTACGTTAAAAATATTGTTACGCGCCAGGATTAATGTCGGGTACATTTAGTTACTACTAGCGCCATCTAGTATCGAGTAGCAGAACTAGTAGGGTCAAGTACCTTCTAGATATTTCTTTGCCAGAACATTCCACACTTCTCGGTATCTGGTCAGTCGGCAGCGGTAGTTACGAGTACTTTCCAGATGTTTCGAGAATGGAAGTTTCTAGAATAAACTGACCTATAAAAGGAGCGCGTATTCCGCGACCGAGGCAGTATTGGATTAGCGATACAAGCGAATACTTCGGAAGCGATCTTCAAGTGCGAATAAAGTGATCAGTGGTGAACTTGTGTTTAATAATTAGTGAGTTTAAAAGTTGTAATTAGTGTTTTTAAATTAAAGTGTCATTTTGGTTATTTAATCGGCTGTTTTTATTGTCACGAACCTCAAGCTCGTAACAATTGGTGTCAGAAGAGTGGATATTTAAATCATGCCGATTCTACCAAAGGACGACACGGAGGGTATCCGTACCCGGAGTCAACGTCAGCAGGAGACGGACCATAGGCGTTTTGGAGGTACAACGCCGCAGACGTCGGAGGGCCAGTTGCCGATCATGGAGGCCGGTCCGTCCACAGGAGCTCCAGCATCTGCAGCACCAGACTTTGCTGCACTGATGATGATGCTGCAGGAACAGGCCCGCCGACAAGAGGAACAGGCCCGTCGGCTGGAAGAACAGCTACAGCGAGACAAGGAGGAACAGGCTCGCCGACAGGAGGAACAGGCTCGCCGACAGGAGGAACAGGCTCGCCGACAGGAGGAACAGGCCCGGCGGTTGGAAGAACAGCTCCAGCGTGACAAGGAGGAACAGGCTCGCCGACAGGAGGAACAGGCTCGCCGACAGGAGGAACAGGCTCGCCGACAGGAGGAACAGGCCCGGCGGTTGGAAGAACAGCTCCAGCGTGACAAGGAGGAGCAGGCGCGCCGCCAGGAAGAACAGATGTTCGTTATGAAGGATCTACACGCTACTTTCGGCAAAGAAATAAGTGTTGTAAAAGAAAAGGTGGTCCAGCATGAGAACCGCCTGGCGGAAGCCGAAACGCGAATCGACCAAATGAATGATCGAGTTGACAACGTGATTGCTGACGTGAAGAAAACGCTGGACAACCTTAAAGTAGGGGATGGAATTGCCACTTCCGTAGCTTCTACACCTTCGCTACGTGGATTCAAAGTGCCACCGTTCGATGGGACATCTTCCTGGTCGGCCTACAAAATACAGTTTGAGGCTGTTGTGAAGGCGAATGGGTGGACTAAAGATCAGGCCATGACTGCTCTCACCCTCGGCCTGCGCGACCAGGCCTTAACTGTCCTGGAAGCTCTCGGTAAAGAAGTGACGTACGAGCAACTCCTTGAGGCGTTGGAAGCTAGGTATGGCGACGCTCATCTGGAACATGTGTTTCGTGCGAAGCTCAAGGATCGCGTGCAACGCAGCAGTGAAAACCTGCAGCAGTGGGCCCTCGAAGTGGAAAAGCTGGTACGAAAAGCATACCAGTCCGTACCTGCGCTCATTGAAGGGAACCTGGTGCAGGCATTCATCGATGGCATCCGCGACCTTGAAGTTAGAGCTGCTGTGAGGCTCGGGCACCACGGGACGCTTAAGGACGCCTTGGCTCATGCACTGGAGGTGGAAGCTGTGCGACAGGATCATCGTTCCCATCGCATCAGGGAGGTTGCAGTGCCTACAGTTCGCGACCGTTTAAAAGGATACAGCCCTAGGTGCTACGGCTGTGGGGAAAGGGGCCACCTTCGATCCAGTTGCCCTAAGCGGACTGCAGAAAGGGAAGGTAGCCAATCTCCAGAGGGTAGGGCGGCTAACAGCACCGCCCAGCAACAGCAGGGAAACGAGTGAAAGCCAGGACTGCGGGGCGGGTGCTGGCTGATGTTCAAAGAGCCCCAAGGATTTCGATCTCACAAACCCATGACGGGAATAGCCTAATCATCAAGGGCGAGGTCAACGGAATGCCTTGTAAGCTGACTATAGACACTGGAGCTTCTCGCACGGTTGTCAGTTCCCAACTTGTAAGTCGGTTCCTTGGGGACTCCGTACACAACCGAGACCGCATAAATTTGGTAACAGCCACTGGTCAGCGTATACCCGTCCGAGGAGAGAGAGAGATGGAGTTGAAGCTAGGCAACGGAATCTACCTGCATAATGTTGTCGTGGCTGATATAATGGACGATTGCATCCTGGGCTTAGACTTTATGAGGAAGAATTGTTGTGAGATCGACGTTAATCAAGGAGTTATGAAATGTGGACAAGAGGAACTTTTCATGGAAGGAGCGTTACCAGGAAATGTGTACAGCCTAAAGAAGATTGTTCTTCCTCCGAGATCGGAAACGATTGTGCCGGTTAGTCTTCCTCGGAATCCTGGGCAGAATCATCGTTGTGTACTCGTGGAAAAGGTAGACAATGACCTTCCATGGAAAGTGGCACGAACTTTGGTCAGAGCCACCGACATCTCAGGGGTACGTGTGCTGAACCTTAGTGATAAGGAACAGATGATAGAAAAAGGCACTCTGATTGGTACTTGCGAGGAAGTGGATTGGTTGCGTCGATGCCAATATCTTTCGACCGGGACCCTCAGCAAGGACGCACAAACGAAAGTGACCACACTTTTAGACGACTGTCGCAGCGCTCTGTCTCAAAATGAACTGGTCAAGGCAAAGAAAATGTTACAGAAGTACGCCAGTGTTTTCTCTTCAAACGATGGTGATATCGGGAAGACTGGCTTAGTTCAACACAAAATAAACACAGGAGAAGAATTGCCTATCCGTCAGCGGCCAAGAAGATTGCCGGTAGCACGTGAAAAGGAAGTGGAAACCATGATTGAAGGAATGGTGAAGGATGGTGTTATAGAACCTTCATCCAGTCCATGGTGTTCACCAGTAGTGCTGGTAAGAAAGAAGGATGGCAGCATGCGGTTTTGTGTTGACTATCGTCGTCTAAACGACGTCACGAAGAAGGACAGCTATCCTTTGCCAAGAATTGATGACACGCTGGACATGCTTACTGGAGTGAAGTGGTTTAGCACGCTAGACCTAAAAAGTGGTTACTGGCAAGTTGAAATTGACCCTAAGGACAAGGAGAAAACTGCATTCTCGACAGGAAAGGGCCTGTGGCAATTTAAAGTTATGCCGTTTGGATTGTGCAATGCTCCGGCAACGTTTGAAAGGTTGATGGAACTTGTACTAACCGGGTTAATTGGCGATGCCTGCCTGGTCTACTTGGATGACATCATCATCGTAGGCCGTACGTTTGAAGAACATCTTCAAAACCTGGAACGCGTGCTCATGAAGATCCAGAGTGCAAATCTCAAGTTGAGTCCAAAGAAGTGTTCACTTTTCAAACGTCAAGTCAGCTTTTTGGGATACGTAGTGTCGGAAGAAGGCATCCGCACAGATCCAGAGAAAATCGCCGCTGTCAAGGATTGGCCAATTCCAAAAGACAAGACACAGGTCAGAGCATTTTTGGGTTTGTGCTCCTATTATAGGCGATTCGTCAAGAACTTTGCGGACATAGCCAAACCCCTCCACAAACTAACCGAGGAAAAGCGACATTTCTACTGGGATGAAAGTTGCGACGTCGCATTCCAGGAGCTAAAGGAACGTCTGTGCAGAACACCTATTCTGGGGTATCCTGATACGAACAAGGAATTTATAGTTGACACAGACGCAAGTGATATCGGACTTGGCGGTGTGTTATCTCAACGCAATGGCGATCAAGAGGTTGTGATAGCATACTTCAGCAAATCATTATCGAAACCAGAAAGGAACTATTGTGTCACGAGACGGGAATTGCTTGCTGTGGTAAAGTCTTTGCAGCATTTTAGCAAATATCTGCTGGGACGGAAATTCCATTTACGTACTGACCATGCTGCGCTGAAATGGCTATTGCAGTTCAAAACTCCAGAAGGACAAGTTGCGAGATGGATTGAACTACTGCAGGAATACGACTTTGTGATTGAACATCGCAGCGGAAGATCTCATGGCAACGCCGACGCATTGTCAAGAAGACCTTGCCCTGAAGACTGCAAGCATTGTACTAGGCAAGAGGGTAAAGAAGTCGTACCTGTGAGAATGGTCAAGACAGACCTCAGCAGCGAGTGGAAGGAAAGCCTACAATGTGCACAGCAGGAAGATTCGGACATCAAGCCGATTCTGGGGTGGATGAAGGCCAGTGCTCCTAAGCCCACGTGGAGTGACGTCTCAGCGATGAGTTCGATCACAAAAAGTTATTGGGCCCAATGGGACAGCTTAGTGATTCAGGATGGAGTCCTGTGCCGTAAATGGGAAAATGCTCGGGGAGACAGCTGTCATTTGCAAATGGTTGTCCCTAAAGCAAAAGTACCGAATGTCCTACAGCTGTACCATAATGGTTCTTCAGGAGGCCATATGGGAGTAAAACGGACTCTACTGAAGATAAGAGAACGGTTTTACTGGGTCCACTGTCGTGACGATGTCGAGGACTGGTGTCGCAAATGTACAAGTTGTGCGGCTGTAAAAGGACCTCAGACTCGCAGTAGAGGTGCATTAAAATTGTACAACGTCGGTGCACCATGGGAAAGGATAGCCCTAGATGTTGCGGGACCTTTTCCGGAAAGTGAAAGTGGTAACAAGTATTTCATGGTTGTAATGGATTACTTCACTAAGTGGCCGGAAGTCTTCGCCATTCCAAATCAAGAAGCCTCAACAGTTGCAGATAAACTAGTTCATGAAGTCTTCTGTCGTTTTGGAGTACCCTTGGAGATTCACAGCGATCAAGGAAGGAATTTTGAGTCCCAAATATTCCAGGAAACTTGTCGAGTTATGGGTACTCATAAAACGAGAACAACTTCTTACCACCCACAATCGGATGGAATGGTGGAAAGATTTAATCAGACATTGGAGAGATACCTGGCAAAAGTCGTGGAAAACCGGCAACGCGATTGGGACAAGCATATACAACCGTTTTTGCTGTCATACCGAAGTGCTGTTCATGAAAGTACATCGGTGACACCAGCCTTCGCAAACTTTGGAAGAGAATTACGGCTGCCCGCAGATCTGATCACTGGAATACCACCTGATGCCCCACGCAGTATAACCGATTATGCGAATGACTTGCGGAACAAAATGAATGACATTTATGAGCACGTCAGACAATCGGGCCAGCAAATGTCTGAAAAGATGAAAACCCGTTATGACCGCAAAATGAACAATAAAGGGTTCGACGAAGGTTCACTAGTGTGGTTGCACAATCCAGTTCGCAGTAAAGGGAAATCTCCTAAGCTTCAAGCTAAATGGGACGGGCCGTACCGGATTGTGACAAAAATTAACGACGTGACCTATCGTATACAGAAAGGTACAAGAAGTGCTCCTAAGATCGTCCATGTGAATCGACTGGCGCGTTATTATGGGACCGATGATGCTCGGGACGAGCATGTCTTAGGAGGGGGCAGTGTTACGCGCCAGGATTAATGTCGGGTACATTTAGTTACTACTAGCGCCATCTAGTATCGAGTAGCAGAACTAGTAGGGTCAAGTACCTTCTAGATATTTCTTTGCCAGAACATTCCACACTTCTCGGTATCTGGTCAGTCGGCAGCGGTAGTTACGAGTACTTTCCAGATGTTTCGAGAATGGAAGTTTCTAGAATAAACTGACCTATAAAAGGAGCGCGTATTCCGCGACCGAGGCAGTATTGGATTAGCGATACAAGCGAATACTTCGGAAGCGATCTTCAAGTGCGAATAAAGTGATCAGTGGTGAACTTGTGTTTAATAATTAGTGAGTTTAAAAGTTGTAATTAGTGTTTTTAAATTAAAGTGTCATTTTGGTTATTTAATCGGCTGTTTTTATTGTCACGAACCTCAAGCTCGTAACAATATGTTTAATGAATTCCAAAATTCATCGCGATCAAAACATAAATCACTTGCCTACACTAATTATTTTTTCAATTACACCTAATTCCTCTTGAGAAAGGTGTGAAAAGATGGACTCCTCCATAAATTGCAGCCGTTTCATTAGGGAGGAACTGCTGAGAACACCCTGTCTGAAAGGAGGTTAATGACCGGCGCCTAATGTTATTACCTCCTGTAGGTAGCCTGTTTAACACAATGACGAAGAAATGACTTGTTTCCTTGCTAGAAATTGGTTTTAGTCAGAATGTTTCAACCGTTTTATAATTTTTCCGCTATGTCACATTATAAGTACACCTAAGAATACCTGCAGTATCTCCTTTTCTCGTTTTAAGTACATCCTCAGCCAAATAGTCTCCTTCCTGGCAAGACAAGAAACAGAAGTTGCTCGCCGCACCAAAAACGCCTGAAGGAGCTATTTGTCGATGAAGGCACTCATGAAAGGAGACCTTCCAATTTGCCATAAACGCGAATTGGTGGACATGTGAACTATTCTTATATGCGGCGCTCAAACCTGGTCTTTAACAGCTCAGAAGAGTTCAAGCTTGAGGCTTGCCAGCGAGCAATGGAGCGCAGTATTCAGGGAGTCTGATTAACGTACCGCGTTAGAAATAGTGCTGCGCTTCAAAACACAAATCGCTGACATCACTCAAAAAGCAGCCAAGCTTAAATGGAATTCATTAGCATCGCGGCAGACCCAGGCGAAATGGCGGGACGAGCTTGACGCCTATCGACAGGATTGGTCCACATTAGCCCAGAGCCGGGAGGAATGAAAGGGAGCAGGGAAGCCTTTGCCCTGCAGTGGGACGGAATAGGCTGAAAATAAAATACATAAATAATAAATATTGTCTTTAAAAATCACTTTTAGCGATTGTGTCACCCTATGTAATGTTTCTATTAAATATAAAATAAGCTTTTTTTAACTTTTTCGTATTTAAAAGTCCTTTTTAGAATTCCGTAGCCAAAAGAAGCCAGAGGTTAACCGTTGTTCGCCAGGATAATTGAGAACGCATCAGCTGTAAATTCGGACTGGCCTGTTGGTCGAGTGGTTAGTAACCCTGACTGCTAAACCGGAGGTCGTGAGTTCGATTCCCACCCAGGACAAATCTTTGTGTGATGAGCATGATTATTTGTTCTGTGTCTAGGTGTAATTTGTCTATAATATGTATGTATTTAGAAATATATAAGTACCTATTTTTATTAGTTGTCTGGTTGCCATAGCACAGGCTCTGCCTAGTTTGGGATCGGATGACCGTGTGTGAGTTGCCCAAAAAAAAATTGTTAGGGCCAACAACTGTTTGAAAAACGCAAGGAAATGGTTAGCTCTGGGTTCATTTGACACAAGCAAACTGTACTCGACGAACACATCGAAGACCGCATCTGCTGTTGATACAGGTGACCTAATTGTCATCATGACTGACATTTAGTCTTAACTAAAACCCAACAGTTGTTCTTCTGACTTCGCCTTACATTGGCGCGTCCCACTGCCCGATAATCAGGTTATCTTTAAAGAGGGCTCGTTCCGTTAGGGCTGGCCCTTCGGCCCGACGTGTAATGTATATGTAGGGAGTGCCCGATAATATCGCGACAGCCCTAGCAGCGCAGTGTTGATGTTCCAGTTAATAGCGGATTAGAGGATTTAGAGACCACTGGGATCCGAAATGAGCAAGATTTAATACAGTATTAAAATTTTCAAAGGAATGGTCAGTTTCGTTATTTTATTCTGACGGAAATGTTGTTAAAGTCAAATTATAAAGTTTATCGACATTAATTGGTGTTCAGTGATGCCAAATAACTTTATCAACTATTAATTTTGTCATAATTTGCTTTCGTATGTTCCGCAATGGCAGGGGACAGTCGGTTGTGGAAAAGGGAAGACTGTTTTTGATTCGGCTATGATGTATTAGATGATGGAGCACGCTTGCATAGAAGTAAACTATTCAATCCTGAGTTAAGGACCACCAGGTTGTAGCTATCAGGCTCCGGCAGAGAATTCAACACGGTGAAAGTATTCCCACAACGTTACGTTATTGCAAATTTATCTGGCGTCGACCATACTGGCCCTTTGTCTCAGGCTCTGATGAAGTCGAAAGAGATTCTAATCTAAACTTATATCGCCGACCATATTAGCGATAGCAATTATTGCCGAAACGCCAAAATGTTTGGGATTGACAATCTTTGTCACTTTATTTGGAGCCTCTGAGAACCTCGAAGTGGTCTACACCAACAACATAATTCCCTCATATGTCAGACACTCAAATGTCACTTACAAAGTCATGACATAGAACCTCATTTGTCAGACACTCGTTACAGCAGGAGATACCTTCAAGAGGTTTAGATAATGTAAACTAATGTGCCTCGTTTGTTGCAGGCGGATGGGCGTCACCAAGCAACCAAAATCCAGTCGTCTCGACCCCCCCCTGAAATCGCCGCAGGTAAATGCAGTACTAATTAATTTGATAGGAAACTAGTGACCCGCTCCGGGTTTGCACGGTTGTAGTTTTATTTCCGGTGGATTTTCTAAAAATTCATCAAGATCAAGATACATCTGTATTTTTTTTGAACAGGTCAAAAGGTTTTCAACTTTTTCGCTAAAGCATTAGGTTCAAGGTTGATTGGGACAATTTGACAGTTTCGGGTAGCTTGATGTGCTGGCGTTTGTACATGCCTTGTCCTGATAATAACGTACCATCTGTGGTCCGCAACCTTTGACAGTTAACACGATACCCCTTGGCAAGACTGATGTCAGATGTTTAAGGCTTTTGAAAAAGTCAAAGAGGACAACTGACAACCGGGACTAACATGCTTGATTTAAATAATTAAGTAAAAATTACCTACAAGCTATTTTAAACGTAACCGTATAAAACATTAGGAACACGTACGCTTTTACCATTCTTCAAGCCAAAGCAATAGTTTTGTAGCATATTACTATGCCGTTACAAGCTTGCATTAATTAAACGTACAACTCTTGTTTAAGACGGTTTGTGCCGTGTTCCAACATTATGTAGCAAACAATTACTTACCTAATGTTCTTGACAGCTTGTTTAATAATTATTGCATTCCCGTCAGCAGCATTTCTGAGAACTACCGTCAAAGCAATTTGTAGTTAATTTCTAAGCAGAAAGCTGACTTGTAACGTACCGCTGTGGTTAGGACTGAGGGTCCCTCGACGTATTGGATAAACTCTACAGAAGTTTCGTCTGACACTGTTAAAATTATAGATGTTCTTTCTGACTGCGAGTATCAGGGGCATAGTAACCATTTTCATTTTAATAGGTGGTGAAAAATGGGCACCATGTAATGTAAGATAAACATATTTTTTCAAACGATGGATGGATTGTGTTAGGAGTGATGTGAGTTAGTGATAGCGTGACGGCTGACAAGACAGAATGGAAGAAAAAAACGTGTTGCGCCGACCCCAAGTAACATGGGATAAGGGCAGAAAGATGACGATGATCTAGTAACCTAACCGATTGCACGATTGAACGAATGATCTGTTTATTAGGTATAATATAGAAATAACAAAGTGTTCCGAACTTCTTCAACGTCACACTATATTCGTTACAAATATTAAGGGTACATATCAAGATAGACTTACTATTCCAGCGAGAATAATATTACAAAAAAAAAACCAATACATTGACCAATAGATTGGCCACACATAAAATACCACAAATCCGAAATTACCCACTAAAATGATGCAATTGCTCTCAAATACTCGTGATACAAATACATTACATCAGTGGTTCAAATGACGTTCAAATCACTGGTCTGCTTTGATCTGAAATTCAGTCGCGGTTCGTCCACCACAATTAGTATTAAGCTAATTGCATATTTCCAGTTTGATTTGGAATTTACAATTTGAATATGCAATCGGAATGTAGGACGGAATACGCATGAACATCAAATCATTGTTTGGATGCCACAATAACTTGATTAGGTGTGTAAAAGAGAAAACATGACATTTGTGTAGTAGTTAAGGGTGAGCTCTGCGGCGTGGTCAGTCGTCCTGAATCCTGCTAAACTTCACTACACATAGTTTCCACAAGCGTTACTTACTGTTATTGTTCGTATCTCGAAAGGGATACACCGAAGGACCCTTTTAACCGACTTCAAAAAAAGGAAGAGGTTCTCATTTCGTTGGAAATGTATGTTCCTCCATTACTCGAAGAAGGCTGGACCGATTTGGATTTTTGTGTTTGAAAGGGTATACTCCCCAGGTGGTCTTATGATCAAAAGTCAGGATCTGATGATGGGATCCTGGAGAAATAGAGAGAACTCTAAAATTTTATAGGCACACTTGAAGCGATTTGGGTAGTTTTTGGAAGAGTACTTTCTCGGAGAGGTGGTGAATATCTGATGAAGAACTTCGGAGATAGGCAACGGAACTCCACAATAAATGATAGCAAATGGACTGAAATCTGATCATGTCTGTCTATTGTTTACACCAGTTCATAACATAACATCACGCCGGTACGCTGTGAAGGGGTAAGCACATGTGAACCACTAAAAAGTTTTAAAAAACTTTTTACAAAAAAATATAAACGGCTTCCAAATAAAAACACTACAAAGTATAAAATAACTTTAATTTCGGAACCGGTGTCAAAAAACGAAAAAAACAACTTTTGTTGCTTTTTTTCTAGAAAATATACTCTAGCGCGGAGCACGTTATTTTCTAGCTAAGAACAATAAGTGTCACGAAAATACACACGTGGAAGCGGGGCACCACTGTGCTATACCGTAGACCAATCGGATTGCTCAGCGAATGAACGATGAGAAGGTCGATCACTTAATCAAATCAAACCTTCCAATACACATATAAGCTTAATTATTCCTAGTGGGGTAAAAATACCTATCCCAAAAAATCTCTAATATTTAATGCAGTAGGTAATACCCACCTTACAGAGAACGGTACGTAACAATATTGCATACATGTGTTAGCAACATCAAGACAAGACAGAAAATAATGAACCTAAAAATAATGTTAGTTCCGTCGAAACATTTTAATTATTATTTTTCTTGCATTTGTGGGTTGCTGTCCCACGGGCCATTTGTTATAATAGCGTCCAGCTGGTCTAGACTGGGACATTTTTTTTTAATCAATCAGTGGCATAATAATAGTGGCTCATGGGTTAAGGAACGGTTAACAATACGTATCAGAACTACTTCGAGCTTCGGAAAGAACGGTAAGCCATTAGTCCTGTCTGTCATTTGTAGATCTTTGGCAGTCGTTAGAGGTAGGCAGAAGCCAGACAATCAGGCACCAGTCTTGCTTATGGGTATCGTGTTATCCAGTAACTGGATTGTGGCGGCTAGATATGCAGTAGCTCCATATAAAATACAAGTATTTATCTACTCCAGCTACCCTGAAAGCCGACCCTAACAAAAATGGGAAAAGGCTAGGTAGATTGACTTTTGACTCAATTGGGACCAAAGCTTTTAAGGGTTTTGTACTCAAAAGGTAACCATCGGAACCCTATTACTAAGCCTCTTTTGTCCGTCCGTCTGCCAGTCAGCGGGCTGTATCGCAAGAACCGTAATAGTTGAACAGTTGAAATTTCCGTAGAGTCTGTATTTCTATTGCCGCTATAACAACAAATAATAAAACTTTTAAGGGGGCTCCCATACCCCTTCGTGAAAGAGTCCGACTCGCACTTGGCCGGTTTTTTTATTGGCGCCCAACTGACACCACAGTTTCTTTCTTGGCGCCCAACTGGGACCAAAGCTTCTTACTTGGCGCCCAAATGGGACATTTTTTTTGTAACATTTACCAATTTTAATGAACTTAACCTGATTTTCTTTCATAGGTGCAGACGGCAGCATGACAGTAGCTCGCGGCGACGGTTCCCCCGAGCGGCTGGGCGGCGCGCTCCGTCGCCTCCACTACAAGGCGACGCGGCGCGCGCACTCCGCCGCTGCAAGGCATCACAACTCCAACAGTACTCCACCAAAGGTAAGCGACTATTTAGCGACTGAACGTCTATAAAAACGAGGGCGAAGAAAAAAGAAAAAGGGTTTATTTGGCGACAACAGCGTCATTCATCACTATGTGTGCACTAGTTTATAGTTTTAACCATTGATTGACACAAAAAATTAGGTTAAGGTATTTAAAGATTGGGCCACGTCTCTTGTAACAAATGGTTATTATTGTTTATTAACATTATTTACCATAAAATATTACGGGTACATTCTACTTCTGCCAAACTGCATAGTAGTAGCACAATTTGGTTGTGAAAGTACATATTTATATGTATGCGGAAAGTTACAAACATAGTGAGATAATGTAACTGGTTCACCCTTGTTTGATAGAACAACGTTTGATATAATATTACTAAATCGAACAACGTTTAAGAAAATCATCACTTTGTATAATATCGTTTGACAGAATTTTCAGTTCATCGAATATTTATTTGCTATCACAACATTTGCGCTAATGATCAAAAGGTATAATGTTCATTTGATGTAATGTTCAGATGGTATAACCATGTATTTAACACTTAACCAAACCTTAAAATATTCTATGTATGGTCGAGGGTGGGCTTGGTCGACGGAGCCCCGCTTCGCGGGGCTCCTAGTTCTGGGTGGTTTATAAAAAAAATAACCACGAAGGGGATGGCGATGGATGGCGGCATTCTAACCTAACCTATCCAAGTCGGGGTGCCCTAAAGTCCAGATTGCATCCAGTTTCTCCTGGTAACAATAGTTGAGGGTGGCAGGTGTATAGGGTATAAAGAATAAAATTAGTGCATTTGAAAATTCGGCGAAATGAAATTAGTTCAAATAAATAATTACGCTAAATAAAAATTTACCAATGAATTATTCGGTCAAATGAATAATTCTTCGAAATGACTTTATTGCAACTAAAATTCGATTTAGTAATATTATATCAAACGTTGTTCTATCAAACAAGGGTGAACCAATGTAACTGTGTAATTTTAATGACATAAATAATAAAAATAGTATGTTTGACGCTCGGAAAGAAACTACGTTGATTTAATAACTACAAAGATTAAGAATAATTTACTCACATACAATGTGTAACAGAATAAACAATACCTCATTCATTGGTCATTGTGCTCATCATTATGAATAACTTTTACTATGGGATCAACCACAAAATCGCGAAAAAAAAAACAGCTATTCAGTACATTTTGTCGAGTTATGCGCACATAAATGTATGGGGCAGTCGATTTTTTTCACGATTTCAGTTTTGGTCCCATAGTGATAGTTGTTCATAATGATGAGTACAATGACCCATTAAGAGGTATTGCGTTTATTCTGTTACACGTTGTAGTAAATATATATTTCGTCCTACATAGTCTATCAAACTGTGTGAAAACATCTGGAAATATAATAATAATAATAGTTTATTATCAGAAAGGTGGGTACAAAATCATAATGTTTGCAAACTACAGCGGATATGCGGATATAGGCACACTTCTATTTCCGGCGCCGGTAATATGAACCGCAATGCATCCTCATTTGCGCCTCGCAGCGCTACGGAAAGCTGAGATATTGTACTTAATTAGCAAGTTAATTAATATTGCAATCTTTAACAGGGTCTGTATTTGCTACACGTAAGTATGCTTTGATTTTCTAGGCTGCCTGTGTTTACAGAAGGCTTTGAGTCTTATGAGTAAAATATATTAAAGCTTCAATAAAGAGTCATATTCAAAAAGTTCTGTTCGAACTTTTTCGTTATTGGCACTTTATTTACCCAACTTTTTTTGCCAAAATCGCATATAAGGTCGCTTTATATCCTTAGGTAGCTTGAAGGACAATTTTTTACGCGATACTCAGGGGTCGGTCTTCGAAGTTAAGCAATGCTAACTGAGGTCGGTATGTAGATTGCTGATCATCATCCATTACTTACCGAGACTCCTCTGTGCCTCAAAAAGTATGTTTAATCGTTAGTCCCAGCTGCCATTTATAGATTTCTGACTTAGTCAGAAGCCTGTAAATTTGACACGTCCTATCAAGGGGTATCCAGTTACCCAGTTTCTCGATTTTGGAGGTCAGGCTCAGCTGCATACGGTTAGACTGGACCACACCCAGATATAATTGGGAATAGGCAAGTCAGATAAATTGTGTCAGTTTAAGTTACATGAAAAATCATCTTAAATCTTGGTGAAAAGATCAAACTATCGTTGCCCTACTTACCGGGGCCGTGGGGAACTTGTTGAAAACTCTATAAATAAACACCCAACACCTGAGTTTTATTCAACAATATGTAGATGGATGGATTGAAAAAACTTTGTTGCCCTTCCAAGCACCGATAGCTTATAGTTTACTAAACCTTGAGGTACAATGGCGTCGTCGGTAGCTTTCCGATATTTTTTTGTACTTTTGAGTCGTCACACTCGATTGACTTTATTGTGAATAATATTATCCATTGATGTTTAGTCGAGTGTACATAACTAACGTTTTGTTAAAGCTTCGGAGGAGGTCAAAGGAAAAATCTGAAGTCGATAATGTTCAACGAAAAACAAAGTAATTAAACATTTTTAGAAGCGAGTATTATTATTTTTATTTGCAGTAATACGTGATAAGTCCCTTTGTTTTTTTCATAGGATCATCAAGATAATGTTTAAACTGTTTTATTATAATGCTAATATAATCTTAATTAAGAATCTACTAAGCACGTCTCATTAAAAGTAATTTGACAACTAATTGCAATTTATTGGAGCCCAAATTTTTATTTCAATATTCCTTAGTCTGAAACAGAGTAAATTAAACTTGTTAATCTGACAGCATTCCAATTAGATTAGAAAAATAAAAATAAAAGAAAACTGTTAAAGTTTTCAAATTATATAAGATAAAATTATCTAAATACTTTGTACCCTGACATTTTAGTATTTGTTTAAGGAGCCGTATAAGTCGATCTTCAAGGTTATGTAAAGCTTGACGAGATTGCTTTATTGTGGGGTGACCATCTATTGCATATAATAATTCCTCCATTCCTCAGAAAGTACGTTTAGTCATTGGTACCATCTGTCATTTAGAAAAAAAAAAAAAATTTCGCCAAGCATGAAGCATACCAAAAAACAAAAATAAAATGACAAAATTTGAAAAGTTATATCAGTTGGGAGGATATGCATCACATTCGCGAAATACGGCCATCGTTCAGCATAATGCTGGGACTCGTGTGCGAGACAGCCACAGCGCTGGTATTTAGCGACTACCGGGGTTAGATACCAGCGCTAGGGTAGATTTTTCCAATTAAGTCTAAAAGTATTTACACTAAGTTTATATTTAGTGATTGGGCAACTCCAGGCATTCGCATAAGTAGGGAAAAGCTATACGAACTATATGGCCTAAAGCAACATGTGAATAATATAAGCTTTCATAAGTATGTTGCGAAATACTCAAAAACATTTAAAAATATATGCAAAACAGCTAAAGCTCTGTTTATTAGCAATAAAATAAAATCATCAGATGACAAAATAAAAACTACCTGGAAAATAATAAATAATGAAACTGGTAGTAAGAAAAAGCGTGAAACTGAACTTAATTTAAATACTGTACATGGCCCCATAAACTCAGATGCAGAGGTAGCTCAGGAATTTGAAAACTTCTTTGCTGATCTTCTAGTCCTCGTAAAACGACAGAGGCTCTTAACTCGTCACCCGCGCTCTCTGCTGCCTTACTTCGGAAGAACGTCAAGGTATGTCCATCAGAGTTCAAGTTTCAACATACAAACCCCCAGGCCATTATAAAAGCTTTTCAAGATCTTAAAATTAAATCAACAGAAGATCTTTGGGGAATGTCTGTAAAAGTCTGTAGATCTATAATTGAAACTATTGCTCCCTACTTAGCTCTCATATTTAACTCTAGTGTGGATCAAGGAGTATTTCCTGATCTCATGAAACACAGTAAAGTCGTTCCACTGTTTAAATCGGGTGATAGTCATGAACCCAACAATTATAGGCCGGTGTCAATCCTGCCGGTTCTCAGTAAGGTGTTCGAAAAGTTAATGCTTAATCAGATGTTACTTCACTTTAATAAAAATTCCATATTTCATGAACAACAGTACGGTTTCACCAAAGGGCGTTGTACAACTGACGCCGGTGTCACCCTAATAAAGAACATCTTTAACGCCTGGGAAGATTCAAAGGACGCCATTGGAGTCTTTTGCGACCTCTCGAAGGCGTTCGATTGCGTTAACCATGAGACGCTTTTGTTGAAACTCGAGCATTATGGGATTAGGAATACATCCCTTGATTTGATTAGATCATACTTGAAAGACAGACAGGTTAAAGTCCAGGTAAACGGTGTAAACTCACTAGGGTCTGAAATGACAATGGGCGTTCCGCAAGGTTCAATATTGGGTCCATTCCTCTTTTTAGTATATATAAACGATTTGCCCGAATTGCTTCAAAATCAACCAAAGATGGTATTATTTGCTGATGACACATCATTGATATTTAGGATAGACCGACGGTCACAAAGTCTTGATGATGTCAATAACTCTATTCATCAGGTCCAACTTTGGTTTACGGCAAACAACTTAGTACTAAATGAAAAAAAGACCAAATGTATTAAATTTACTTTACCAAATGTTAGAAGCACCGAATGTGACATCGTATTGAATGGACAAAAACTGGAATTTATCAGACGGTTTTCCTGGGAATCACTTTAGACGAGAAATTGCAATGGGGACCTCACATAACATCTCTTGCGGGGCGGCTAAGCTCAGCCGCTAATGCTGTTAGAAAGATAAGACAGTTAACAGATGTAGAAACCGCGCGCTTGGTCTATTTTAGTTACTTTAACAGCATTATGTCGTACGGTATTTTGCTGTGGGGTCGTGCTGCTGACATTGAATCTGTATTTATTTTGCAAAAGCGTGCTGTTAGAGCCATTTATAATCTTCGTCGCCGCGATTCTCTTAGGGAAATTTTTAAAAAGATTAATATTATGACAGTACCTTGTCAATTCATTTATGAGAATATTATGTATGTAAGAAAAAATCGACATCTCTTTATCAAAATTTGTGAGAGAGATCATATTAATACTAGAAATAAAAATAATTTAGATCAAACATTTTATAGATTAGCCAAAGTACGAACATCTTTCATGGGGTACTGTGTTAAATGTTACAACAAAATACCTTGTGACATATTAGAACTAAATGAAAGAAAATTTAAAACTTACATTAAAACCACACTTTGTAAACAAACATATTACAAACTAGATGATTATATTAAAGATAAGAATGCTTGGAAACATGCTGGTCCTGCTCCATAGGACAATCGAGGGTATAGTAGAAAAAGTCAAACTTGTTTTATTTACTGGTATACTTTCAGGTTTTTAATATGTAATTTAACTCACACACTGATCCATTGTTTTTAATTATATTGTAAATATGTGAGTACCATGTCCCTTACTAGCAAACTTAATTTTATCTCTGCTGGTATTGCTTTGTTGTACCTATAGTATATAAGGGTGTGCTGTATATTAGTGTAATGTTGGATGCATTGTGCTCACATAATATAATCAATTGATCAATGTACCTATGTATACAAAATATTGTAAAACGTATATTTGAAAAGAGTAACTATGGAGTTTCTTGTCCGTTCTTCTCCATAAGAATCTACTTTTTGCGAATGGACAACTAGAGTCACTTATATTTTAATTTTAAACTGTAAATTTGACGTTCAAAAGTGCCTTTTAATGGTCTAGTTGAAATAAATGAATTGACTTTGACTTTGACTTTGGAGTTCAGATAGGCAGTCGCTGCATGTTAAATACTGGGGTCCAGCTGCATTCTTAGACTGGAAGACGGCTCCGACTTTGTAGAGAAAAGGGTGAGGAGATAGATTGATAAAAATTGCCTATCATCATCATCAGATCAGCCGAAAATTCATATTGTTACAGGCTTGGGGTTCGTGACGATAAAAACAGCCGATTAAATAACCAAAATGACACTTCAATTTAAAAACACCAATTAAAACTTTAATCACTAATTATAAAACACAACTTCACCACTGATCACTTGAATCGCACCTAAAGATCGCTTCTGAAGAAGTATTCGCTTTTATCGCAAATCCAATACTGAATCCGCCGCGGACTACGCTGGCCTTATATAGCTAAATTAATTCCAGAACCTTCTACTACAGAAGATTCTGGAAAGTACTCGTAACTACCGGTGCCGAATGACCAGATATCGAGAAGTGTAGAATGTTCTGGCATAAAAATGTCGAAGGTACTTGACTCTACTAGTACTGCTACTCGATACTAGATGGCGCTAGTAGTAACTAATTTCGCCATGTACCCGGTATTAATTGTGGCGCGTAAAAATATGTCCAAACTCATATTATAAATGCAGAAGTTACTCTGTGTCGGATCCCTCTTCACGTCCGGATAAAACTTATCAGATGGCGTAGCATGTCTTGGATCAGGACATAAAATACTTTCATCCCCGGCTGGTGCAGTGATTGAGCAATGGGCTGCTGCGCTGCGTGTCGTTGGGTCGATTTCCGCACGGAACAAATATTTGTATGGCCTACAGATAACTAGTTGTTGCTCTGGCTGTTCGTATATGTGAGTTTGCATGTTTGTGAACTGATACATGAGAAAATCCACGTGCGGAGCAACATAAAAAAAAACCTATGGAATATTTTCCGATATTCACACGAGCAAATCCGCAAGCAAATTAGTGAGGCTTAACCCTACAAACATACAGTTATCGTGCGTGAATGTTCACAGTTGAGCAGTTCAGCGGTTCACCGGTCTAACTGAACCGCGTGGGAGGAGTGCATGACCTGACGTGATTGATGAGCACTCGTTACCACGGGCGCGGTACTCGATTGTAGTGTGTTTGCATCGTAAAAGTTATGAAAATTGGTTTTAACATTTTTTCTGCATATTTATTTGAAAACTGGTTGCTATGTCATCGCTTTCACAATGCAGTCTATTTTATGCGCAGTGAGATTCTTTTTCCATTTCCGCACTTGTGCGGACAAGTGCGTCGGCTAGTCCCCACCTAATTAATTTTAATATTCAATTCTAGCGCTGATTGTCTAACGCCGATTTGAAATGTCTTTGAGTTTAACACCAGGAAACTCTTTTTAGACATCTGTCCGGAGATTAGCTTGGGCTTTAAATATAAAGGATGAAAATGCTCCGCATGTATCTAATAGGTATGCCTTTACCTTTACTTTTAGGTAAAACAGTAATGATAGTAATTTGTAAATAGGTCACATTGTCAATCACTTGAATTCAATAAGCACCTATTTTTTTATCATCGACTACCTGTATGAAAGGTTAAATGGGTACTATCCCTATTTGTAGCCGTCTCTATTTGTCGCGGGAATGGTGGGCATCAACACGGTAGAACTGCGACGTAGATATGCGCTGTTGATGCACTACTACTTATAACTAAACAATAAGGTCGACGACGCTCGCACGCTTGCTCGCTGTTCACTGTTCGCTCCGGACCGACAGCGGGTGTCGCGCGCCGGTACCTCGCGATGTCTGTTCGCGGCTCCACCGTCACGTACCCTTACGGCTCGATATGCCCCAACGGCCCACGCGATCAGTTTGCTGAACGCCCTGATTGCTCAGGAACCGGAGGTCGATATATTTATGTACACTCATACATATATGATCAAAATATGTATTAATTTTCTTAGTTATAAATGTTTATAAGATGAATTCTATGCTGTTGGCTTACTGTACGCTTTGGTGCAAACTGTAAGATTAGTAAACAATTGTTACGAAATAAATAAATTAATTACCTGAATGATATACTGGCGGTTTGACAGTTTTTGTAAGGAGAAAATATTTCAAAACCGCCATTTATTTTTAGATAAAAGTTATCTGACTATTTAAAACCAACACTAATGCCTTTACTTACTCAAACATGTCAAAAAGGCACGGTGAGTCATGCACTTAGTTTACAAGAAGCTCCTGACAGCACCGAGTGAGCCTTGCACTGCGCTACAAACAGAGTACGTAACTAAGTAATCCACCATAGCACAGATTCACTGCGGAGAGAGATGCAAAGGGATTTTATAATGAAGTTTTAATTTATTATGAGGTACACGTGGCAGATACAGGTACCTGTGTACCTTTAGTTAACAGAATTTGTAAGATAAGTAATCTAGTTTAAGATCAACGGAGGTACCGGAAAATCATATAATAATATGATAATAATAATAATCATTTATTTTCGGACAATAATGAACCAGCGTGTTAGTAAACAATATTATAACTCACTAGTTGCCGCCCGCGGCTCCGCCCGCGTGATTGTCGAAAATTATCCCAAGGGAACATACTCCTGGGATAAAAACTATGTCCTTTCCCGGGACTCAAACAATCTCTATACCAAATTTCATCTAAATCGGTCCAGCCGTTTCACGTTAGCACGTGAAGAAGTAACAAACATACATACACACACTAAAAAACTTTCGCCTTTATAATATTAAGTGTGTTTAATAGTGTTAGTAGTTAAAATAGAGTTGGGATGAAGACATAATAAATAGTATTGTGAAAAGGACATCCCTAAACTAATGTTTAGTGATTGTCGTTCTCACAAAAGTTTTAATAATCGGAGAGTCGATACTCTCCGCCAGTTTTTGGTACGCTGTTGCCACTTGACAACAGCGACGCGGTTTTTTTGCGAATGAAAAAGTGGAATCCGTCTGTTCAGTTTAGCGTAAACATATTAGACGCACTGCACCATCGTGGCAGTGCCAACAGCATCCTAAAAATGTTATACTGAACGCGTAGGTCATCCAGCGATCTTTTGGTATAGTTGACCCAAGACTCCCTGCGTAAAAGCACAGGCAATATGCCTTAAAAAGTGTTACTATCACTTGACTGCTACACCGAGCGGATCTTCGGGCCAACTTGTTACCTCGGACCGCCAATGCCATACGCTCCCAGTCAATATCAACATTGTCATTAAGGTCTTCATTGAGAAATTAAATAGTATTTACATTTTCTTTTTGTAACCATACACTTTCTATAGATCTTCTTGTAAGCAAAGTGCTATCTTATGTTTTTTTATTGTTAGACTCAGTAGTTTCGAAAGCAAGGAACCCTCCTTGCTTTCGAAACTACTGAGTGAATTTTCATTTATTTTTTTAAATAACTTTAAGGTGAAAGCGCCAGGGTAGACCGCGAAATTCAAATTTACATACGATTTTGCATTTTACATGTCAGTGTCAGGTTGCATGTTATTAAAAATACGATTGGCGACCGTAACAAATGTGGCTTTACTGAGTTATAATAATTAAAGTCATCAATACAGGTTGTATCATTCATATAACTCGATTGAATGACTTCAATCGAGACTGACTTTTTTATGAAATAACCATTAAATCGAGTTAAATGAACTTAGAGGGATGTATTAATGATGTAAATAAATACGTGTTACGTTCGCGAATCATATTTTCTTTAAAATACAGCCTGACACTGACTTGCAAATTCCAAAAAACATAAGAAAATTTGAATTTCGCGGTCTACCCTGGCGCTTCCATCTTAAACCTATTTATTTTTTAAATCACGAAAAAGAATATGGAACTCTCGTAGTAAGCCCTTTAAATAAATATGTCGCCCGATACAGTGACCAATAAGGTTTTGTAGACAAAGACGACGTGGCTACCTTGGATTTTGGGCCTTTTCGTCGTACCTTTTAATCAAATTACATTTCGTTCTAAAAGGTTCAGGTTACAGGCTTACAGGCTCAACCCAATATCCTAATGGTTTTAATATTATTTTTCTTTGAACTATCGACTCGATTACGTCGAAAGCACGTGTATCGATCGCCTGTTACGTCAGAAGCACGTGTCTGGGATAAGGAGTATTCTCAGGGAGGAATCACGTCTCTGTGAAAGCTAGCTGTTTGAAGTCACCGCTATTTATTTATTTCGCTAGAACTGGTGATTTTCTTTGATCAGCCCGTGACACTTCAATTATTTTTTTTTTAATAAAAATGTTTTACTTACAGTGATTTAGAAAAAAATGTTTGTTGCTTTGTTAATAATTTTATGCAAAATAATTATGGAGACTGTTTTTAAGGCTGTATTTGGTGGGCAAATGTTCAGAAACTAGTATGTGTGGGAATCAGATGCTAGCCTTCCACATTGTGTTAAAACATATGCACAAACACATTGACACGAATTACTTACAGCCCCTTTCAGAGCTTACAGGCGTGATAATATGTTTTGTGGAAAATAATAAACTATAAAGTATACTAGAAATAAAAATAAAAACTCCTAACTAAATTAACCTTGAAACATGGCGTCAAAAAATTCATCCGCATCGCTGTCGACTGGGAGTGTACCCAAAAGACTGGCGGCATTGCCACGTTGTATTTATTTTATTTTATTTATTTATTTTAGGAAAACTTACAGCTAAACAAATACAGTAACTAAAAGTTTAAACAAAATATGGCTAATTACATGTATGGCAATGCTTATTCTTTGACCAGGGTAAAAGCCAACCCTTGGGTCACGTGAAGTGTCAACTAAGCGTCTTGAGAGATCTTTAAACAAGTTATGCGTACTCGGACCCCAATTGATTGAACAAAATAAATTATTTTCCGTGCGATAATTTACACTACATAAACTGGCCACAACAATACACTGAACCCTTCACAAATAACTAATCTCTTAACATCGAGTTTTTGTCACGATCCAGTTTTCCACATACACAGGTGAATATCACACTGCTAGTATCAAATACCGTCTAATTAATAACCGCGCAACGAGTGAGTGAGTATGATCGATGCGTCCCATTCCATTCACATCGGAGACCGATTAGTTCATTCAGTCACGCACGTGCGATCGACTGGGAATGTTCCCAGCGGAGGGAATACTGTTACAACTAGTTTTGGGAAGTTAGTATTTTGTATTATAGAGAGTTGTAATAAAGAAAGTTGAAGAAAATATGTGTTTGTAATTTGATTTTGTTACTAGTTAATAAGTCTCCAGATTCTATTATAACTAATTTAACTAGTTATCTTTAAGCAGTATGAGTGCGTACCTAAGTTAGGTACGTGATAACTGACAAATGTTTGTATTGGGTATTTGACTTTAAAAATCTAATTTGTCCGTCAGTTAGAATTTCAAAAATATTGGACACGTATTTTTTTTTTGTCTCGAAAACAAATGAAGACGATACGGTACGTTGAAAACTCGTGTGACGTCACTTACCAGTACACTTGTTACTGGAAAGTGACGTTGCAAGCCCCCACTCCTTATCTTTGATGCGTTTTATCTTCGTAACCGTTTATTGATTGACGGAATCAACAGAATCATATGTTTTAACCCACGTAACATCCCTATTCTTCTTAACCCGACGAATTTTGTGGATTTTTAAAGAGGCTTTGTCCTCTGAGTTTGTTTCAGTGTTTCTCCTCAGAATAGTCGGCTAGGAAACACCGGCCTCACCGAGATAAACTTGAAAAGAAAGATTGGAGTTTAAAAGTGTTATGTTTGCCTGATTTACAAAATAAATATAATGTATAATAAAAAGTAAAGAAAAGAAAAACAGAAATAATAAATTTATTCGCACATGAAACATGCACGGTATATTGAAATTACAAAAAAAACCGGTCATGTGCGAGTCGAACTCTCGAAGAGTTCCGTACCATAAACCGAAAAATTGTATGGGCCCCTTTTAATTATTAATTTAATTTATTTTTTATTATTTGTTGTAATAGCGGTAATAGAAATACACACTGTCTGAAAATTTCACCTGTCTACCTATTACGGTTCTTGAGATTCGCTGACAGACAGACGGACGGACGGACAGCGGAGGCTTAGTAATAGAGTTCCGTTGGTTACTAAGTGCGTGTCTCACGGCTGCACTAAAATGGTCCATTTCAGCGATATGTCAGACAGGGTGATGCTGTCTGACGCTGGTTTTCTACATAAGTTTGTGTTGCTAGGTACCACCTACTTGTACATATTGATATTATTGTTACGAGTACCTATCATCATCCACTATAATATCTTTTTTCAAATATATTATGATTTGCTGGGAGAACAAATACGCTTGATATTACGAATGCGAGCTTTTATATCCTACTAATAATATCCTAGTTTGTAAGAATGTTTGTATGGATGTATGTTTGTTACTCTTTCACGCAAAAACTACTGAATGGATTTTAATAAAATTTGGCACAGAGGTAGATTATAGTCTGGAATAACATATAGGATACTTTTTATCCCGGGAGTATGTTCCCTTGGGATAATTTTCGATATGCGGGCGGAGCCGCGGGCGACAGCTAGTACAGAATATTAATATCTATTTTTGTCAGGGACACCGGTATTCGCAATGTGGCATTACAAGACAAGTGCTCTTCACTAATGAAACCTACACAAAACGATGTGTATATCTAATGTGTATAAATTAAACTTTAATAATATTTTCAACGTAAATTCACTTCATAATTTATATTAAATTCGCAGAAAACACCCCTTTGAAATGTTTTATTAAAACTTTAGCGATAAACAGGGCTTTAACCTGTAAACGGAACATGGAGAGCGAACGTAACATGAACGAGGAACGGAGTGAATGTACGAAGTTAAAATGTACGACTAAATACGGGCTGCGCTTTCAAACGGAGTTTGTGTGTCCGGGAAAAATGTTATTTGAAGCGTCGGGTTACCAACAATAAGGGGAGGATTTTCAGGAAAAGATGGGTGTGGCTGTCAAATCTATATCCATACTATCACATCACCCTAATATTATAAAAGCGAAAGTTTGTAAGTGTGTGTGTATGTTTGTTACATCTTCACGCGCAAACGGCTGGACCAATTTTGATAAAATTTGGTATGCAGGAAGCTGACACCCTAAATTAACACATAGGTTAGTTTTTATGCATATGAAAATCGCGGGTAACACCGCGGAGCGTAGCTAGTAATATTCTAAATGCGAAAGTATGTCTTTCTGTCTGTCTGTGACGCTTAAACCGCTAAACCGTAAAGAGATAGTTTGAGTCCCTAGAAAGGACATATGATAGTTTTTATCCCGAAAGCATGATTCTTTCGGATAATTTTCGACATTCACGCGGGCGGAGTGCGGGCGGCAACTATAGTAGGCGCCAGATAATCGTGGAATAACGGTCATTGACCCACCTACAATTATTGACATTTTTAATTTGAAAAACGGAATTAATCACACAAAGCTGTCCCGAATCATCATCTCTCGTGATCCTTAACATTGTCTAATAATGAAAAACGATTCATGCTTAATTGTTCAGGTACATATGAACAGTTATTAGGGAAAGGTCAATGTACTTTATTCCACATTTATCTGGCGCCTACTATAGTGATAAATAAAAGTATTTTCGTTCTCAGAACGATTTTTAATCTTTCCAACGGTTTCCGTAGATTCTTAGTTTGGTGGAGTAAGTTGTATTCTGATACAGAAGGTATCACTTTAATGAAAATTGATGAAATATCTTTAGTTTACGAATAAATTATAAAGAACTCTCTTACAGATAATACTCCCTCAGCGATGCTCGCCTAGCGGTCAGAACTCATGCCGAGAGACCAACCAGCGGTCATTTCGACTTTTAGTGCGGATCTGAGTGCTAGCAAACAAATTATGAATTCAGCGCTTCGTAGCGCGTACAGATTTGCACAGGAATGTACCTCTCGGCCGGCCAGAGCGAATGGTGCGAGAAATCGCCTGTCGCACAAGAGCTAGCATATAGCTCCTTAATGTTTCTAAGTTGAGCTACTCGACTACTGCCAAAGGTCCACTCCAATCTGTGTGGTTCTTTCCTCAAAAGATCATTGCAGACACTGATCTGCATGGTTCTCATGTAACGTATTGTGAATGTGAGGACTATGTAGATCGCCCGCCATATTAGTGTTTCGTTTGAGTTAGTCTGGCAGTTTGTCCGTTATTTATGCGGCCTACCCAAATGTCCGTATTATAAGTTTAAGCTACACGATAACTGATAAACGCTTGCACAGTCTGGACAGGTCCACTCAAATCTGTGTGGCACTTTCCTCAAAAGGCCACCTCAGACATTAACCTACATGGTTCACATATGATTTGACCAGTACAGATTGTATGGACTTTAAAAGAGCTCTGAGTTTGTTTCGGTGTTTCTTTTCAGGGTTGTCAGCTAGGAAACACCGGCCTCATCTAGTTTAAAAATTACCATTTATAATCGAGCGACAAAACTATCAGAACTAGACACTCGCTGCTCGTTTCTAGCTTTACTCGCTTCTCGCCGATCGTCGGCGGTGCCTAAAAGCGTTCAAACTCAAGTCGAAATATCATCTCAACAACTATCAATGTTAAAAAAATATTAAAACCGAAGGAGTTTAGAGGTAATCTAATAGTTATTGTACTGTGGGTGCATCGTCCTCACATTAATTTTTGTATACCAAATTTCGTAAAAGCATTTTTTGAAAAGAGTAACTATGGAGTTTCTTGTCCGTTCTTCTCCATAAGAATCTACCTTTCCGAATGGACAGTAGAGTCACTTTATTAATGTAACACTATTATTTTACTAAACTGTAAATGATAACGTTTAAAAGTGCCATTTAATGGCCTAATTGAAATAAACGTTTTGAATTTGACTTTTTGACTTTGACTTTGAGTTAACGATTGCGAAAGCTTTTTAAAAATACGAGTATTTCCCCCCTGGTAAAGTCCAATCAAAATAAACGAACGATGTTTACAAGCAAAATGTGCAAGCTAGAAAATAATAAGTTTCCCCACGAGCGCTTCGGGTTTCATTCTGTCAAAGAGACGTCAACTTCAGGTTTCTTTGTAAAAACAGCTCATTTCTTAATCTAGTTTATGTAACGAGGTTTGAAAACAAGCAGATACTTTATAAACAAAAGATATTTTCTTGAACAGAGGATTAAAAATAAAATAGTATGCTGGTCCTGCTCCATGGGACAATCAAGGGTGCAGACAAAATCAAACTGTTTGATTTATGTATTAACTTTATAGATATACTGTTTCTTTTTTGTGTTTTTATTTTTCTGTTAACTCACACAGTATTTAATTAATGGTTCCAATATTTGTAAATGTATGTGAGTACCATTGACCTAAATTTATTTAGAAAATGAATAATATAATATTCGTCCTCATATAATATTAAATAAACTTTTGTATAGCAAAATTTAAAAAAAAAAGATTATTTCAAAAGAGTAACTTTAGAGTTTCTTGTCCGTTCTTCTCCATAAGAATCTACCTTTCCGAATTGACAGTAGAGTCACTTTATTAATGTATTATTATTATTTTGCTGAACTGTAAATGATGACGTTCAAAAGTGCCGTTTAATGGCCTAATTGAAATAAACGTTTTGAATTTGACATCGACTTTGAGTAAGTAAGTAATAGTAAGTTTCTAAGTTAATACCTGGGGCTTCGCTTGCAAAGGAGTGGTATATTTATCTAATGAAAAATAGTGTATCGCATTCAGCAATAGTGTAGTATAAGAGTTTTCCTAATCGGATCAGAACAAATAGAGATCGCAAACCTTCTAAAGATTACTTTTCACAAAATTATAAAAAAAGAAATATTTTACGTTTTCGTAAATATAACACTGGTTGAGACAAGTTACCAGAAGGCCAATTTTTGTGCATATAGAGTTCAGAGGGCGTAGCACGAATGTTTTGACGTATTTAACGTAACAATATCGTTAACGTTAGTGATTTTTCAATATACAAACTCTAACCCCATAGTATTTTGATTTAACATACGACATACACAATTTGTATCATACAATAATATGAATATAGTATCCAATTCAAATAAATAATATGTGCGAAATTAGTATTACAATTATAACAAAATTCTCTGGTATCATAGATCTCAGCGACAATCAACAATTAAAATACTTATCAAAATGTAGTGAAATTAGAAGTGTTTTTAGCAGTTTCTGAATGCGATGCAAATGCAAACGGTCCTTAAGATTACGAGCACCGCCCCTCTGCCTCTGTTTTAAAACCATTAATAGCTTATTTTTTTCTAAATTCTAGAGTTCTTTTGTTTTTAAAAGATGCCCAATTATACTAAAAGGTACTAATATTATACAGCCGAAGAGTTTTGGTTGAACACGCTTATTTCAGGAACTACTGGTTGGAATTAAAAAAATATTTTAGTGTTGGATAACCCATTTATCAGGGTAGGCCAGGGATGGCCAATCGGTCGATCGCGGCAAGGTCAAAATATAAATACGTATAACAGACTGTGCAACTAAATAAATAGGTTGGGTTAAAAAAATAAAAAAATACGTCCTACTTGTATACTTAACTACGTTTAAAATTAAAATTTTAAGAAGTATGTAATTGGTGAAGAGGTTTTCGTTAGTAAAAAGTAGATCTTGGGTCTAGTCAAGTTGGCCACCCCTGCTATAGGCTATTTAACATCACGCTACGACCAATAGGAACGGAGGATTAATGAAAAATGTGACGCAGACGAAGTTGCGTGGGTCAACTATTAATTTATAAGGATTGGATTTTGTTGATTCTCGTATATTTTCCGATATATATTATAAGTTTACGAGTAGATATATAATTTCCAATATCTGTTTGGGACGATATCTAATTCAAAGTTCGGTTGTATAATTAGATAATCCGTGGAACAAATAAAACACAAAACCTCTCCGCAGTATATTTTCATTAATTTTCACAAACATAACACCGATATTATGTTAATCCGTCCGCTTACCTTTTACATAATTTCGTTAAGCCTATTATGCCTGTTTGCTCTCGTGTCGGATTATACATTATACACTCTCATTTAGTATGTAAAGCTGTCATTATATTTATATACTGTAATGTAGTTTTTCTGGCTCATTGTCATTATCTTTTACAGAAGTTTGGTTTCTGGCAAAAACTCGAAAACTTGTTACAATGAAATCAATTTCATCAATCAAATGAAATGAATGATCAAACAAATTCTTATCAATTTCAAAGTTCACCGGGTCATCTTGCTTCAAATAGTTGTGACGAATGGGTTCGAACCCGGGAACGGACTAAATATTTTGCAATTTATTTCATCACACCACTGCTTCCAAAATAGTGCGGGACAACTTTGTGAGGAAATTAGCATGTCCGTAACTTGGCAATCTGTGTTAACACAATAAGCCATTCAGATGAGGTCTCTCGATCTATGTCTTGTTGGCAGAAGGAATCCGATGAGTCCCTTTCATCTGCTGTCACCAAATCTCACGGTAAGTGTAGGGACACTTTTTTAAGGATGGGAAGTTATCAAATGACTTTTTCCGCTCTGGGTGAAGCGGAAGGGCGTGTCAGACTCTTACTGACTAAAACCCATCCGTGTTCCTTCTAAAGCCCTTTGCGTTCCAGCGCCGCGGTGACTCTTTCGAACAAATTCCGCAACCCTGGAGGTCCCTACACTTACCGTGAATGTGAATGGCACGACAATGACGCGTATGGATCGTTAGGAAACACCTTAGAGGATTAATCTATCTTCCTCAAACTGTAAACTATGATAGATAGGGCTAAAGTAGACTGGTGGAGGCTCTCCATTTGAGGAGCTACACCGGGTGCAGTACAATGTTGTGCACTTCGCTGTGGGGTGCAGTGACACGGCTTCTGCAGACAGACGTGATGCGACAACGTGTTTTTAAATAAATCATTTTATAAATAAAATAATCATTTGCTTATTTAAAAAACGTAATAGTACAAGAGGTGTCTCAACATAGATGCTAATTAACTATTTACAGTATTACAGAAATTCAAGATTATATAACATACATACATATGGGTAGAATTTAACCTCCTTTTCTTTGAAGTCGTTTAAAAAAAACAGCTGTTCAGGAGTATTTTACTGCAGAAAGGAGCAATATGGTGTGCTGCTGTGTGATCCGTTGTGGTGGGAAATGATACAGTATGCGGTGCATTACTGTGCGTAAAGTTCCGTTGTGGTTCTGTGCAGTTTGGTGCAATGCGGTATAACGTTGTATTGACTTTCCTTATTTGAAATAATACAATAAATTAATAAATAACACTCCATTTAGGGCATCTCATTGCACACTGCAAAAACAAAAACCTGTTTGCCGGCAATTAATCTACAAATAATTTGACAACCGACTCAAGGTTCTACGTTAGATAACGTCAATTTGCATTGACAGAGAGCCAATTCTACTAATTTTTAGGCAACTTTCGCAATCGCATCTCAGTCGCAATATGTCGCAAAAGCCTCAATTTCCATACATTTTGACAGATCACGATTAAGATGCGAATGTTAACGTTGCTTAAGAGGAGATTTGGCCCTGTGAATGCGCTTAGAAAAATAATAAGATAAGCTAAAAAAAGGTTTTACGCTATCGTAAAACCTCTTTTTTCTATACATATTAACAAAAGTTACCTAATGTTAAGAACCCCTGGCGAAGCTTCAAACGTCAACATTTCTTTGTTTTTCACTTAGTAATAGTGAACGTGTGAGAGTGCATAAAACACGCATCCTGTACTTTATGTGTCGCTGACACACCTCGTTGGCTTCCACGTAACGTAGTAAACTTAATGTAGCTTCTAATGTTATGTTAGGTTTACGTATTTTGCCAAGAACTGTCTACAATAGTAAAATTCATGTGTTGTTAGAAGAAAAAGGTATTTATTGTCACATAACTTCACGGATACAACGCTAATCTCTTCAAAATTAGAGTGAACAGGCTTCTTCTGGGTAAGCTCGCTCCATCGTCGACTTTGTCTCTGTCACCTATGACCTAGACTAGAGTCAAGAGCAAACCCATATTAAACAAAAATAATAAAAGAAAAACTGACATGTCTGTAATCTGTATTTACTTTCCGAAATGTTAAAATTCAATTTTAAATCTTATTTTTATTTATTGTACACCTACCTTAAAATGTTTTAAAAGAGTGTCCGTGGAGTTTCTTGCACGTTCTTCTCCATAGAGATCTACGCTTTGGAACGTGCAAATAGCTTTATGTTTTTGACGGACTGACTTTGACACATCAAAAGTACCTGTTAATGGTTTATTTGAAATAAATGCTTTTACTTTTTGACATAAATTCATACGTAGCGGGTCAACATTTCCACAGTCAAGCCACATGGTACTAGTGTTACTCAAAAGTCATTTATTCAAATTAGGCTGAGTGCCAGCACTTTTGAACGTCAAAGTTCTTCATAAAGACAGTCCCCCAAAACGCCCGCCCGTCACAAGCATCCGATACCCACCTGAATTCGGGTCAGATACTAAAAAAGTACGAATATTATATCAACCAATTAAAACTCTACATATTTATTTTGTAAATTGGTTACAAACACAATATAACATGTGACCTTTTTTAATTCACTAATACAATTTTAATGGGATTATCTGTTTTCAATAGAATATGTTACCTACTTAACTTTATTTTTCAGAATAAGAGAACAAATTTTTGTACATTTTACTAAATAAATGATTATTGATTTTGTTTTTTTGTCACTGTAAACAAGATGAGACCGGTGTTTCTTTTAAACTGGCCTTTCTGAGAAAAAACAGTGATACAAATTCAAAGGGCAGTACCTTGAATTGTACTGCCATGCAACTAATGTAATTGTCAGATTATATGAGAACCATAAAGGCTGAGGTTGTTTTTTGCAAACAGCACCATACTGATTTGATTGGAACTAAGCGGACTGTGCAAACAATTTTTAGTTATCATGCAGCTTTAAGTAGGTAGCATACTCTGAGTGCATCATCCTCGCATAATATTAAATTTTTTTGAATACCAAATATTGCAAAACCATTATTTGGAAAGAGTAGTAGCTAGTGGCCCACCCCGGCTTCGCCCGGAAGTATATTTTTTTCCAAATTTTCTTATATAAGAACCTTGTCCTTACAATAACAAAAACAACAAAAAAAGAATTAGCTAAATTGGCCGAGCCGTTCTCGAGTTGTGCGCTTAGCAACACATTTGGCGATTCATTTTTATTAATATAGATATTGTAGAACCATTATTTGAAAAGAGTAACTATGGAGTTTCTTGTCCGTTCTTCTCCATAAGAATTTACCTTTCCGAATGGACAGTAGAGTCACTTTATTAATTTTATATTATCATTTTAACTGTAAATGATGACGTTCAAAAGTGCCGTGTCATGTCCTGATTGAAATAAACGCTTTGACTTTGACTTTGGCTCAACTCAGAACTCTATGGAGCTCAATCGTCTGGCGAACAACACCAAAGTAAACCAAAATAATCGTCCGTTTTAAGAAAAGTCTAAAAAATCATCACAAATCATATGCATCCTCTTTGAAATCCAGTTAGCCGAAGGAGGCGCATTCTTGGTTGGAATTGGGATTTTACTCAAAAAATCGAATCAGTCCGTCGGGTAGATTTCCAAATAACACGCGTGACGTCACGTCGCTGGTAAAAATTGTACCATCGTAGTGACGTTTCGTCTTCATTTTTTTTAGGTGAAAAAATAAAAAAATACCCGTTCAACATTTTTTTAAATCTATCTGTCAGGCTTTTTAGATTTTTTCAGTAAAATACTAGTAAAATACTGGGCCGGTTTCAAGTTCAGCGCAGCTCCAACTGGGCCGGATCAGTCGAGCCGTCCTGCAATCTTGCCGCGTCAATTATGCAGATGTCGTGAACATCATTAATATTTCAGAGGCCGCTTAGATGGACGGAAGTTGATAGCGGAATTGTTAAACTGTTTTGTATTTCTTGCCTTTGATTTAATTAGTTAAATGCCAAGTATTTTGTTGAATGGGCCTCATCAGAAGGCTGAGTCACCCAAAGAGCTTTGTGCGGAGTTTCCTTGTTTGATCGAATCAGAAATGAAGAAGTCCGCGGGATATACAAGGTTACCGGCTTTTACCGAGTGCCCTTTAAAAATATTTTATGAACGAAAAAGTAATTTTAGTAAGTTAGTTTAAACAGGTGATCGTATTTCTAGCCTTTCAAATTTCCGCGAGAAAACGCGAAACTGCGTAGGTACTACTTAGTGATGCTATATTTACCTAACATTTTTTATATACATTTTTAAGACTAACCATAGTTATACAATGTGGAGACATAAATGAAAACACTGGCAATAATGGTTCGTAGGAATATTTTGAAACTATAATAAATCCTGTCACCGAAATTAAAATAAACTTTCCAATTATTTAAAACGTCCAAAAAACTCAAAGTAGTCTAGGATTGTGACTACTATTCTGAGAAAATATTCCAAGCAGTCTGTTGCAGTTAGTGACATCAAATCTGTGATGAAAGACAACATATTCGTATGAACTAGTATTGCCAGTGTTTTGATTTATTGTCGTATCGTCGTCTCCACCCTGTATAAAACTGTAGTAGGAAATAAATTTTCAAATTCCCTTCAAAGATTCCAATAAATGCTTAGTTAATAACAACAATTAATAACGGTTTCATTTTTCATTCAGTTTTACGGAACCCTAAAAACATAGCCAGCTATAACTTGTCCAATTCCTCAACAATCAGTAAAATCACTCTCTGTCCCTCCGGCGGCGCTACATCCGGTGACGTCATAATGACGTGACGTCAGATCCGCGCCGCGTCCGCCGCCATATCCGCCGGATCCGCAAGATTCACCGGATTCACCGGATCCGACCGTATTAGTGCTTTGTAGTGTTTTATTGTCAAGGGAGGAGACTTTGTGTGGCTATAGTATCTACTTGAAGCATTGGTCTTTGTTCATTTATATGATACCTAGTATTTTTAAGAAGGTCAGAAATCTTTGCTTTTCATCATTCTTCTTTGTTAATGTAAGGGATAGTCTTATTTAAAAAAGTCGGCAATCATCGCCCTAATTTTTGGCGTAATTATTGTGCTCTCTACATAAATATAAACTCAAGCCTTCATAATTCTTTGGCTTCGTTTACGTTCATATATCTTAGGGGAAATTCTCATATTTCTAAGGAGCGTTCGCATTGTCATATCGGTCGCAAACTGACAAAAACACGTCTAATTTCCCTACATCTTGAGAAAGTTTTTAGCATAGATTGTCGCTGAGAAGATATTGACTTGAGTTTGAACGCGCACGCTGATAGATCGTGTTGAAAATGCTCATAGGGCAAAAATCACGTCATAAAGTTATTGACTTTGTCTCTATCATAATAATCTTTTTGAAGATGATTTAACACTTACACAGCAACTCCATTATCAAAAAGCTTTCGAATTAATTAACAAAATTCAGCGCAATAAGCATTCGTGTATCAGAATATTTTGCGTCAACTTCGGGACGAAACGAAAAGATAAGGCAGGTCCACATTATTATGACAAAGTACCCTTTTGTCAAGTGCTGTCGTGCAAAGGTTGGCCCAATATATTTGACAAGTGCCCTTGTCACAAACGTTGGCCAAATACATTTGACAAGTGCCCTCGTCAGAAACGCTGGACAAATGTATTTGTATATGGAAGTCGGTGAATTTACATACGAGTACCTATGTTTTTTTTTGTGTGTCTATGGTTTATTTGCTAGAGGGTTCTGTGGTGAATGTTTGCTTGGTTATTGTATGTATTCCTGTGGCTGTTTGTTAACAATTCGTTGCACTACGAAATAAAATTACATTGTTTACCTACAATAGCGCTCGGGTACACAATCTATATACAGGGTAAATTTTTGAAGTGTGCAAATATCGTAAAACACCGACAGGAGTCTCGAGCCCGATTTTGATGAAAATTAAAACTGCATTATTGGATTTATGAAAAATCGGTTTTCCTATCCAGGAATCGAAGCGGTTGAATTTGAAAAATAAAACACACTGTATTATTCTACCATCCGAACATACGGCACAACCGGTAGGTACAGATAAAATTTTGGAAACCAAAATACATGTCAAAAACAAAACACGGCAAAAATGTATTCTGAGGCGGTACGAAGTTCGCCGGGACCACTAGTAAGATATACAACGTGTAACAGAATAAACACAAAACCTCAAAAGGGACCATTGCATTCATCATTATGAACTACTTTTATTATTGGGCCAACGCTGAAAGAAAATAGAGCATTTTACCTATATATTTTTAGTGTTTTGTAAATAATATTATTTATAACAGTTTGTATCTACAGAACAACAGTTTTGTCAAACATTTGAATAATATGTAATAAAACTAATACCAACGTATGTATACCCAAAAATTGATCTATATTACATACTTTTATTGATATTATTTGAAAATTATTATTTTATTATTATTTTGTTTTTGATTATTAACCACAAGTGCCATAAGTTGATTTCTGCGCCCTAACAGGGTAATGTATTCATTAGTTCAACAGTCTCTGTAACTGTGTGTACATTGTGTGTAATATATAAACACAATAATTAAATAATTATTTACACCAAAAACAATAATTTTGAAATCTCGATAAAAAAGTCGACTACTACACCCCATACATTTATAAATGTGCGCATAACTCGAAAAATGTACTACATAGCTGATTTTGTTTCACGATTTCGGGGTTTAGCCCACAATACAAGTTGTTCATTTTTAACTGATTTCAAAAAAGGAGGAGGTTCTCAACTCGGTTGTAGGTATGTTTTAAATGTTACCTCATAACTCCGTCATTAATTTCCATAGAAATTTCATCAAAATCGGTGTCGTACTTTGGATTTAAATCAAAATAGCTGGAAAAAATATTACATCCAAGTAAACGAAATTGCTTATTTGGCTTTCCTGAGACTTTTCAGTGGTGTTGTTAGGTGTGAGGTACTACTAAAAAGTGAAAAATAAATAACATTAATTTCGGAAATCAGTGTTAAAAAAATACGAAGAGACAACCAAAAACACCGACTTCCGAAAATAAAGTGATTGTATAGTTAATCGGTAGTGTTATTTCATTTGGAAGTCGGTTATTTTTTTTTTGTAAAAAGGTTTTTATGTTTGTTCTGCTGAACGTCGTTTAAACTTCATTACAAGATCAAAAATAAGATATTTTTTTTATTTTATAGCCTGAAATAATTTTGTGTAGTATGTATATCTCCCGACTGCAAATAAGGGCTATGTTATATGTTATACACGAGTAAAATGTAAGTGAGATGAAAATTGCTATATCTATCGTTTATCAAAATAGAAGAAAATAGAGCATTTTACCTATATATTTTTAGTGTTTTGTAAATAATATTATTTATAACAGTTTGTATCTACAGAACAACAGTTTTGTCAAACATTTGAATAATATGTAATAAAACTAATACCAACGTATACCCAAAAATTGTTCTATATTACTTTTATTGATATTATATGAAGATTATTATTTTATTATTATTTTGTTTTTGATTATTAACCACAAGTGCCATAAGTTGATTTCTGCGCCCTAACAGGGTAATGTATTCATTAAGTTCAACAATCTCTGTAACTATGTGTACATTGTGTGTAATATATAAACACAATAACTAATTAATTATTTACACCAAAAACAATAATTTTCAGTACTAATTTGACGTACCTATTATGAAAACCAAAACAAAAATTTTATCTCACATAATATGACATTAGTACTTACATATAATTGAGTGTAACAAGAATAACTAGAGTAATTTATTAGAGTGCTATCATTTGAGTACATTAGAGGGTCTAGCAATGTCACAGGAGTCATTAACCTTACCTTTATTAAGTGGGGTCATAAATATTTATTTGCACAAAACTTATGAATAAGCGTTAACTTATCATTCGTCTGACACTATTATTTTTAATTGTAACTGAAAATCATTCAGTTTCATAAACTTTGACTTCACAGATTTTAAGGCGCAGTCATCTTAGCTATTTTAGTTTAAATTTACAGATGCCAACACATCAAGCTACCCGAAACTGTCAAATTTTCCCAATCAACCTTGAACCTAATGCTGCAGCGGTAAAGTTGAAAATCTTTTAAAGAAATTTGACAGATTGTTTTTTTTTTTTATTGTCTGTACGCTCAGGATAGGAATGACGGAACCGCTAATCAGTGTTTCTTTTGACTAACCTTCTTATTCGCTAAAGTGTACCTACACTTTCCACACGCTACGGACACGCTAGCTTTTTCGCAGATTCACTCACGTGGATCCTCGCAGTGCATTTTTTCGGTAAAACACCTTTCTACCAGAGATCTATAATTCAATAAATATCAGATCATGACGTTTAGAAGTTATTTTTTACAAATATTATAAAAAAAACAAACTAACAAAACCCTTTACGATATTAGTTTCTTCAATCCAAGAAATCTAAAGTCCGCGACGTACCACAAAAGTCAGATTTGGGCAGATCGGTCCCTTTGAACATAAAGCCCGATTCATAGAAATAACAAAACCTCGCGCACCCTCGAAGTACGACTGTTACCGCCACAGATAAGCCGCCAGTTAACCCTACACTGACACCGCTACCGTGCGGAACCCGTTACCCGACCCGGCTGGGCCCACGGACGAGTTAGAAATGGAGTGTTAAGCCTGTGTATCGAAATGGGGTTTGGTATAAACAACACTGGGTTTAAGAAGCAAGAAGTTCATGCTATCTTGCCACTGCATGTCAGCACTGTATGTAGTTAGCTTGTATTTGGTAACCCTAAACTATATTATCGACCAACTTTTATGACAGCTCGTTCAGTTCGTTCATTAGTCACGACTTTTAATGTCATCCTCTATGAGATACAAGAGAGAGACCCCGAGCAGCGACCACGTGTACAACATCAGTGCGATTGTGTAATATCTAATTTAAATTAGCGAGTAATTACAGGACCTATTATTTTAAGAGATTTATTATTTCGTATGTATTGAAATATTGTGGAAAAGGAATTAAATATGTTTGTGTTTTAACGATGTCTTTGGTTTTCGATTCCAAACCCTTTTATTTCTGAGCTGAAGCTTACGGGTAGATACAAATTAAGAAATCTGGCACACGTCTTGCCAAGGGGTATCGTGTTACCTACTTACTAGGAGGTGGAAGTCAGATAGGCTCAACTTGTAAAATACTGTAGGGGAGAGCGGGGCTAAACGTGCTGTTGTAATTTAACAATGTACCGGACGATAGTGGCCAAACTAAGATAGTTGCCATCGGTGAGATGCGGCGTTCCGTTTTACGACGAATTTACTTGATGTGTTTTTTTTTTCATAAAACCTATTTCAATCGGATCAACTTCCCTGCGGCACGTTTAGCCCCACTCTGCCCTACTTAGCGGTAGCCGGTTGGAAAAAGAAACATCGCGCGTCCTAGCACTCCATGTACAAACTTCCTCCTTGACAGCCGTAGACCCTTCTTCAGTAACGTTTTCCGTAACATTGTGATAACGAAACATACTCCCACGTGCGCTACGTGACGCCGACTTTCAACGAAAATACTTTACCCTTTTTATTCTTACAAAAAGCTCACGAAATATCCTCTTTTGGGTGAAATAAAAAATAGTAACACAGAGATGTAATATTATATAAGAGGATTAAATTACCAAAACAACTACTATAGTAGGCGCCAGATAAATGTGGAATAAAGTACATTGACCTTTCCCTAATAACTGTTCATAGGTACCTGAACAATTAAATATGAATCGTTTTTCATTATTAGACAATGTTTAGGATCACGAGAGATGATGATTCGGGACAGCTTTGTGTCATTAATTCCGTTTTTCAAATTAAAAATGTCAATAATTGTAGGTGGGTCAATGACCGTTATTCCACGATTATCTGGCGCCTACTATAGGTATATCACCGTGCCCTGTATTTGTCAATTTTTAGAATGTTTTTTTTATGTCTGGCACGGTCATATTTCACCAGTTACCCCAAAATAAGAGTGAACAGGCTTCTTTTAGGTAAGCTCACTCCATCGTCGACTTTGTCTCTGTCATCTATGACCTAGACTAGAGTCAAGAGCAAACCCATATTAAATAAAAACAAAAAAAAGTTATGTTTTAATTCCAAGTAGTAAGGTTCAATTGAAAACCAGCGTCAGGCTACTTCTAGTTCTCTGGCATTTGCTGAACTGGACCTATTTGGTGCAACCGTGTGGCACACAATGTCATTGTTTTACAATCAAGTTTCCTTAAGTATATTTGTTTCTGCATTGTGTAAAATTATCTCTTGTTTTTCATTTAATCTATTATGTATTCTGTTCTATTCTATTCTATTCTATTCTATTCTATTCTATTCTATTCTATTCTATTCTATTCTATTCTATTCTATTCTATTCTATTCTATTCTATTCTATTCTATTCTATTCTATTCTATTCTATTCTATTCTATTCTATTCTATTCTATTCTATTCTATTCTATTCTATTCTATTCTATTCTATTCTATTCTATTCTATTCTATTCTATTCTATTCTATTCTATTCTATTCTATTCTATTCTATTCTATTCTATTCTATTCTATTCTATTCTATTCTATTCTATTCTATTCTATTCTATTCTATTCTATTCTATTCTATTCTATTCTATTCTATTCTATTCTATTCTATTCTATTCTATTCTATTCTATTCTATTCTATTCGATAAAAAATATCGCCACTTTACAAGTAGGGTTTGCCACCTTAAAAAAAATCAAGATTTTATTTTACCACTTTGTCGGCGTTAGTTAAATGTATATCCATACCAAATTAATACTACTAGCACTAAGTTTCTCTGAGTTAACCCACGGACGGACAGACAGACAGACGGACATGGCGATACTATAAAAGTTCCTTGATGGCTACGGAACCCTAAAACTACACAACATTTTTCTCATCCCAAAAATACGAGTCACGACTTGTAACCACCGAGGCAGTACAAAGCACTATAATTCAAACACAATAGGACATCGCACTGTTGTGAGAATATTTGCAGCCAGTGTACCTCTGAGCGGAACTCCTCGCTTCAGCTGTACTTTGACAATTGAGGAGTGATCACTCAAGTGATTCCTCTCAACAAAGACCACAGTCCGTTGCTAGGCAACCGGCAACCGGTCTTTGTTGAGAGGAATAGATGACGCTTCGATGGAATCTAATCAAGTTTCAGCTTAAATGGTTCTGAGACTTGGTTTAGTACTTGAGAGGGATTCTCAGAAATTGTTTCAATACAAGAAATGTTATTTTGAAGGATTTCAATGATATCTTATTGAGATTTGACAAGTTTTGTGCGATGTAAAACTAGACGATTTGTTTTGCAGGTAGGTACGCTCAGAATAGGTAGGTCTTGGAATCAGGCAAGTTTGAAGTTTCTTTATAATTATAGAATCGATTACTTTCTTCTTAGTTCATACTCGGTCCTACAAGATATGCATACATAGTTTCTACGAAATTATCCCGACGGAACAAATACATTTCATTTCATTTATTTTTTTTCATTTCGTTTCATTTATTTCATTAACAATTTTTACATTGTATCGAAATTTTACACTTAATTATCAATTTAAAATTAAAAGAATTACAATATTAAACACTATAAAAGATTATTGAAACAAAAAATTATACAAATTATTATAACATTACGGTAACCAAAATAAATTCATTAAAAAGTACAACATTAGCAATTCCTTGTTATAAGTTATAAGTCAAAAATAAAAAAATAAAAAAATATCGTAACAATAAATTATGAGTTACACATGTCAAAAATATAATATCATGTCAATAAAATGTTGTAAAAAGATGTATGTCAAATAAAGAATGTAAAATCATAAATAAATAGATGCATCCATTACCTAAAATGTCAAAAATCATAATGTCAAATTTAAAATATTACCCATCCAATGTCAAAAATAAAATATTGCTAATTTCCATTCAAATGTCAAAAATATAATGTCAAAAAAAATAGTATAATAATAATTAAAGTCTAGTTGTACGTGTCACAGAGAAACGCATCAAGGGTGTTATAGCATTTTTCTATCAAAAATGATTTTAAATACTCTCGGGCTTTTTGCTTTTCAGCCGAAAGACGTCCACTGCTGGACATAAGCTCCCAAGTTTCGCCACAACAACCGGTACTGTGCGTCTCGCATCCATCAGCTACCCACGACCCTCACCAGGTCATCGGTCCACCTCGTGGGAGGCCTTCCAAAGCTGCGTCTTCCGGTACGCGGTTGCCACTCCAGAACCTTTCGGCCCCATCGACCATCTGTTTTGCGAGCAATGTGCCCTGCCCACTGCCACTTCAGTTTGGCGATCCTTCGGGCTATGTCGGTAACCTTGGTTCTCTTGCGGATATCATCATTCCTGATTCGATCATGCAAGGAAACTCCGAGCATTGCCCTCTCCATTGCCCTTTGGGTGACTTTAAGCCTTCTGATAAGGCCCATTGTGAGCGACCACGTTTGGGCACTATTTATAATAGAATTAAGATGTTTATCGTGAAACCATTAATTTGCAGAATTACTACCACAGCACGTCGCGTCGTCTTGCCAAGTACTGCTCCAATTAAAAATATCGTGTAATAGGTTCTTATAACAAGCGTGTAAACCTTTCACCTTTCTCCACCAGTTCATAATTAAAGCCGGAACTGACCTTTTGCATTCATCGTCTTATTACCTCGGTGATCTTTAGGGCAAAAGGCTCTCGCAGATAGGCGCATAGCTACATTATGACAACGTTGCAACCAAGACTTTTGGTAGATGTTTTTATAATTCGATGTGGATCGGGCTTGGTGGAACTAAACTGTACAATTCAGCTAAATAACTTAATGAATGCTATTAGAAACACCTCAACTCAGTAAATTAAGTTCAATCCTGATGCTTTTGATAACAGTACGTAACGTGACAATAAGACAACGCGTTTTCATAGAAATAAAAATATGTAACATTTCAAAAACCCTAAGAAAGTACCTACAAAACTACGTAACATTAAAAAACAAACTCATAACAAATTTTATTATTTTTAAATAATGTTTTGATTAAAAAAAAACAAAATTGATTGTTTTTTTTTGGGATAGTTTTTTAAAAACAATTTTTGGTGACACTGTCGCGTCGCACCTGTCTGCGGCAACTTTACGTGGCAGAGGTTACCATAGGTTGGAACTGTCGCCATCAGCCGAAGTGGGTCAAGTGACCGTCTGCGCCGCTTTGGACCCGTCATGCTCTGATTAGCACAATGTTTATCTATACTTTGACTCCGTGCTATAGACTGGAGGACGGATTTGTTCTGTGTTGTAAGGTCACCACCTAAATTGTTCCTGTGTATAAGCCTCGCCGTTTTTCTGCCAGACTTCCCGATTCCTTGCGATTTTATGTCAATAGAAATATAGATGAAGCAAACGTTACATAACGTGATGCAATGGGCGGCCTTGTCGCTAAAAGCGATCTTTTCAAGACAACCACAAACACAATTAAACACAGTTTCAAATTATATATGTGGCAATTAAATACTTTTTCTTTCTTTCTTTTCAGTTTTGTTAATTTTAACAGTTAAGAGTTTCACCTAACAGTATATCTATAAAGTTAATACATAAATCAACCAGTTTGACCTTCACCCTTGATTGTCCTATGGAGCAGGACCAGCATGTTTCCAAGCATTCTTATCCTGAATGTAATCTTCTAATTTGTAATATGCTTGTTCACAAAGTGTACTTTTAACATGAGTTTTAAATTTTCTTTCATTTAGTTCTAATATGTCAGAAGGTATTTTGTTGTAACATTGTATTTTGGCAGTCATAATCATCATCACCATCGTCATTTTAGCCGAAAGACGTCCATTGCTGGATTATGTCCAGCAGTGGACGTCTTTCGTTCGATCTGCTGCAAGCATCTACCGGTCCTACGCGTTTCGCATCCAGTTCCCGCGGTCTGCACCAGGTCATCGGTCCACCTACTGAGAGACCTTCCAACGCTACGTATGCGATCACCGAAACACGTAAACTGTTATTGAGTTTTTCCAATAGGAATTTACCAGTGACAGCCCGGAGTTTGGAAGTTAGTGGTGTGACACCCCCGTGCTTCGGAAAGCACGTTAAGCCATTGGTCCTGCGCCATATCTCTCTCCGGTCGTGTCGGGTTGCCGACCCATGGGAATATGAGATTGATGGAAGAGGGAGTACACCTTTCTTTGCGCACACTTGTGCACTATAATATGTCCCGCGCCGAAGGCTAGTCTCTGTAGAGATTGGCCGCCATGGCCGAAATCGATAAGGAGGACTAAATGCGATCACTACTCCAGAACCTTTCGAACCCATCGATTATCTGTTCTGCGAGCAAGTAGCTACCATGTGAAGTAGCATCCATTAATTCATGCAGTGTGCTAGGTAGTCATTCCACGATGAAGTTGGTACCAGGTCTAACCAGGATGCATCTTAGTGCAAAAAAACATGAACGTTATTGATGTTCCCATAAAAGGGTAGTAAAGAATAAACTACTAAACAACACCACCATTTGATTAAAAACACTATCACACAATAGCTTATCCCCTATAAAGCGATCGTTTCAAAGCCTATAAAAATAAAGATGAGGCAAGCAGATAAATGGCGGGAAATAAGAAACGGAGATTTGGGGTGTTGTTCTGCCAGAAATGTATGTGGAAGCCAGAGACAAGAATCATTCTAAGCTCATTCCAACAGTCAATTTGAGGTTGGGATTGGCAAGTTCTATCGAAATGTCACGTGAGCCATCGACAATCGCTATAGATAAGATTTTTGTTTTTTATGGTCCTCAGCTCAGCATAATGTCAGGTGGCTACAGTAGAGATTACCACCTAACGCTGATTTTCAGCTGCAGCCCACGGGTACCATACGCTCGAACGCGCAGTAGACATATAAATAAAAAAATTAAAAACTTTAAGCTATAGCTTAAGTTGCTAGAATGACACTTTTTCTGGAGTCCCAGGTGAGGTGTGAATATTTAGCGGCTCTGTGAAAAATGTACGATTGTCAAACACCATCGCGACGCTGTGCTTAGTCGGGCTAGAATAAATGACCCCTTTGGTGGATTTTTCCCTCGCGCACTGCCTTCTTAAGGCCTACGCACACCGGGACAGGTTGGCAGAGGATTTTGTCACCGGTCAGAGCACACTAGCCGCATAGATACTATAGCATTCTACCGGCCTATCAATATCCCTTAGCGCGCTCTCCAATTCCGTGTCAAGAAATCCCATTCGATGCCACGGAATCAATTTAAAACATTGGCATTCATGTCGTATTCTTAAAAGATAAGTTTGAATGTTTTTTGGAAAAAAAAACACTACAAAGTATAAAATAACTTTAATTTCGGTAGTCGGTGTTTTTTGTTTTTTTGACACCGACTTATATACTATACTTTGTAGTGTTTTTTATTTGGAAGTCGGTTGTATTTTTTGTAAAAAGTTTTTTTTTCACTTTTTTGTGGTTCACATGTGCTCACCCCTTCATAGCGTACCGGCGTGATGTTATGTTTTGAACTGGTGTAAACAATAGACAGACATGAGATTTCAGCAATCCCAATCCATTTGCTATCATTTATTGAGGAGTTCCGTTGCCTATCTCCGAAGTTCTTCGTCAGATCGTCACCAAATTGAAATGGGACCACTCCGAGAAAGTACTCTTTCAAAAACTACCCAAATCGCTTCAAGTGTGCCTATAAAATTTTAAGAGTTCTCTCTATTTCATCAGATACTGATTTGGTGATCATGGGACCACCTGGGAAGTATACCTTTTCAAACAAAAAATATCCAAATCGGTGCAGCCATCTTCCAGTAATCGAGGAAAATATAAAAAAAACGATTCCGACGAATTGAGATCCTCCTCTTTTTTTTTAAGTCGGTTAAAAATTGAAATCCTCTGCCTTTCTGACCCAGTGTGTGTAAGCCCTTACTAGCACTTCGTTGGTGGAAAAACACCCTAAATGTCAGAATAATAGCGGTAGAGTGAATGATAATGACGTTTCGGTATAAAACCGCAGAATTCTACCTTTTAGTGGATGTTTTAATCATATTTATGGTTATTTTATTGGGTGCCGCCTTTCATTCGCGGATTCGTTAGGTTTTATTGCTTTTTGATGTAATAAAGATTATTTTCAGTAAATGTCAGCCGTGAAATTTATTTTGGGCTGATGTCTTTTTAGGTTCGGTTATTTCAAAGGACGGGTACCTATCTTACCTTTAATGTTAAACTAACTGCTGCCCGCGACTCCTCCGACGTGGAAATAGTACTTCTCTCCTTTATAAATTACTAGCGGACGTCACGCGGTTTCACCCGCATAGTTCCCGTTCCCGTGGGAGTACGCGGACAAAATAGCCTATGTTACTTGCTAATAATGTAGCTTTCCATTGCTGAAAGAATTTTACAAATCGGTCCAGTAGTTTTTAAGTTTATTTGTTACATACAAAATACAAATCTTTACTCTTTATAATATTAGTATAGATATACACAAGCTTCTGCCCGCGATTTCGTCCGCGCATATCCCGTTTTCCTCCGTTTCCGTAGGAATTTCTACACTCGCCAACGAATCTACATGCCAAATTTCACCAATAGTTTAGGCTATGCGTTGTCTGTCATTCACCGAGTCAAGCCCGGTTTCCACCGCGAGCGGAGCGGACCCATTAATGACTTCTTTTACCTTGTAAGAGAAAACTGCTTACATGTGTTTCATATGCTTCACGTGACTCAGCAGGCAAATAGATTAAAAATGAGCTCGCGGGAATCAGACGTCTAAACTGACTTAACTCTTTCTTGGTGGAAACGCAAACCGAAGTCGAATGAAAACGAAGTCCGCTCCGCTTAGCCATTTCCGGCTCATTAGGTACTTCCACGGTGGAAACCGTGCTTCACTCACTCAGTCACTCAGCCAGTAAATAATGAAAGAATTTTATTTTAGGATTGATAACTAGCGTTATTATTTTTCATTTAATTATTAGGTGTAAGCTATGTATATTACTGTTAGTATCATCAAAATCGGATCAGTAGTTTTGGCATTAAAGAGCATAAAACATTCTCCCTAAGTTCTGCGTTTATTTAGTTGTAAGTAGGAACTCTATTCAAAAATTTTCAATCAAAGTGATATTCTCTCTGAGTTAAACGATTGTCCAAAATGTTTGTTATTGGCTAAGTGCATGTGCATTCAGGACTTTTTGACAACTATTATCCCCAGCGATCGGCATAGGTAGACTATATTTACCTAATGTTCGCGGAAAAAAGTACCATAAAGTTGATAATACCTCCTGTAAAATCCCGGAATCAAAAATGGAATCACGACGATTAAAACCCGGGATTATAAAAACATGAACTGGACTTTGAGTATAGTTACAAATGATTGATTTGAAGAATCAAAAGCAGAAAGAGTTGTGCGAAAACAAAGCTATTTAATTTAACAGTTTTAGTAGGCACGGAACTCTAAAAACATAATAAGATTCTTCAATATAATTATTTTGTTCAAATGTATTCAAAGCGCAATAAGTAATGTGCAATTTCTTAAATCCCGGGATACAATCGTCATGTTTATGATTCCAGGATTTTAGAGAAGGTATTTATTATCAACTGTATGTGACTTACTTCCACGAATATAAGGTGAAAATAGTCTACCTATTCCGATCTCTGATTAGCACTGATGGAAAGGTTCTTTGGAATAATCCCTCTGAGGAGCTTTTACGGCGTATAAAAGTGCGTTTGCAATCGATTTGTAATCGAAAACTGTCAAAAACGTCTTATCACCCTACGTTTTATTTTTATTTTAACAAGATATTGATATTGGTTTGGTTAATTTGAACTCTTTTCAACCGACTTCAAAAAAAGGAGAAGGTTCTCAATTCGGTGGTTTTTTTTTTAATAATTGGTACCGGTCTCATAGTCACAACTCCGTCATTTATGAACCGATTTAAAAAAATATTTTTTCATGTGTAAGGATATATGTACGTTCAGATTGGTCCCATGCAAATGTTATCAAAATCGGTTCAGTAGTTTGGTTTTTAAATCAATATAGCTGGAGAAAATAGAAAATATATCATCCGATTAAACGAAATTGCGTGTTTTGACTTCCTGTGACTTTCCAGTGGTGTTGTTAGGGGTGGGGTATACCTACCACAACCTACAACAAAAAAAAATTCCAAAAAAATACAACCGACTTCCAAATTAAAAAAAATACTACAAAGTATAAAATAACTTTAACTTCGGAAGTCGGTGAAATACGAAGAAACAACGAAAAACACCGACTTCCGATTTTTATTTTTTATACTTTGCAGTTTTTTTTTTTTTTTTAAGTACGGGTATTGGTTTCTGGTCACCGAAATAGACTTAAATAACATTGCTCCACATAGCTCACTAGTATTTAATTATTGCTCTATTGTGTTCAGCAATTATGACTCGGCAATGAATGCCTGAATTAATTGCTCACGTAAGAGTACTTTCGTGTGACACTGAAGTGCTCTCTCGAGCAGTTTTGATTGCGTTTATGAGATCACAGAGTATAATATAAGTTAAGCTTTTGTGTGTAAAAAGGCATCAAAAAAATAAAAAAAAAACAGTTTTTTTTTTGCATTTACAATTTATACCTATAGTAGGCGCCAGATAATCGTGGAATAACGGTCATTGACCCACCTACAATTATTGACATTTTTAATTTGAAAAACGGAATTAATGACACAAAGCTGTCCCGAATCATCATCTCTCGTGATCCTTAACATTGTCTAATAATGAAAAACGATTCATATTTAATTGTTCAGGTACCTATGAACAGTTATTAGGGAAAGGTCAATGTACTTTATTCCACATTTATCTGGCGCCTACTATAGTGCTTTTTTAGGCGCTAACATGTAAACCTACAAACAAAATTAGTTTTTTTTTCAATTTAATGTTTAGTCATTTGAGAGATAGATCCATGAGATCTTTTTTTCTTTCTTCTGTCGTTTTTCAAAGAAAAAGAGTTAAAAAGAAATGACAAAAATTACAACAAATAACAAGAACACTACAAAGTATAAAATAACTTTAATTTCGGAAGTCGGTCATGAAACGAAGAAATAACCAAAAACACCGACTTCCGAAATTAAAGTTGTTTTTATTATTTGGAAGTCGCTTGTATTTTTTTGACAAAAAGTTTTTATTTTACATTTTTTGTGGTGTTACACCTAACAACACGACTGTAAAGTCACAAGGAAGCAAAATACGGAATTGTGTATTTGTTCCAGCTATTTTGATTTAAAAAACAAACTACAGAACTGATTCTGATGAAATTTTTAAGAGACCAATCGTAAAGTATATCCTCTCATATTATAAAAAAAAAATTGAAATCGGTTCATAAATGACGGAGTTATGAGGTAACAAATCTCCTCCTTTTTTGAAGTCGGTTAAAAACGAACAAACGCGTTTCCCCCGAAATCCCAGCAATGTAGATTGCTGACAATATGCTAACCTACCGCTTATTCGAATAAAATATAATTGAAAAAGCGTCTACAAATGACAACAGTGAAAACCTATTCAATTCTTCTGACGAATTCTGGTAGTTTGCTTGTCATAATTGCAGGCAAAAGACTTCCACAGCTAGACACACGACGAGGGCGATCCTCGGCCACCGTAGGCGCGGGCCTGCAGACGGCGAGCGTTGGGTGGCTCGCTGTCCGGTCACCACCAGGCCCGGGTCGATGGCGCTTTGTGTTTCACGCGCGCCTCAAACAGATGTCAGCATAGGAGACGGGGCCCGCCAGGGCCAGAGCCTGCCAGGGTTGCGGAATTTGTTCGAAAGAGTCACCGCGGCCCTGGAACGCAAAGGGCTTTAGAAGGAACACGGATGGGTTTTAGTCAGTAAGAGTCTGGCACGCCCTTCCGCTCCACCCAGAGCGGAAGAAAACATCATCACAGGTCGCGCGTCATCACATCGAACGATCCTGTGACAACATCATCATCTGCCTAGCCCATTCCCAAATATATTAGGGTCAGCTTCCAGTCAAACCGGATTCAGCTGAATACCAGTATTTTACGTGGAGTGGCTGCCTACCAGACCTCCACAACCCATTAACTGGGTGACACTGTACTCCTTTGCAAGACTGGTGTCAGATTGTCTGGCTTCTGGCTATCCGTAACGACTGCCAAAGATCTACTAATGACAGCCGGGACCAACGGCTTACGTGCTTTCCGAGGCACGGAGGAGTCTCGGTTTGTTAAGATGGTCACCCATCCGCAGATCAACCTCGGCAAGCGCTGCTTAACCTTGAAGATCGACCCGTGCGGCTGTTATTATTTAGCCACGAGCTCGATAGTTTCCATTACCAAACAAAGTCCTTCCTTGTATAGTACGTGTATAGTTCGAGCACCACGTGAATTCGCCATCCTGCAGAGGTCACCGGAGGTCATGCCCCGTTCAGTTACGTTTAGTAAGTGGGTCAAGTGGCTGTCTGCGTCTGGACCTCAGCTGAGCATTGTTTGAATCGATACCAGTGGGATCAGTGCTGAGATGTCGATAGGAGATGGATGGAAAGCGGTGAAGGGTAAATTTAGCCGAAAAAAATTACGATTTAGATTATTTTTAGACTTATGTATTAAGGTGTGAAAATTATTGATACCATTGATTTATTGCTAAGTTAAACAATAAGCTTACTAATATTTCGCACACCTAGGTTTAACTCAACAAATCACATTTCTTCAGAAAAGGCGAATAAGTGAATTTCCCTGTTTATTGCAAAAGTATTTTTCTTTATAATATATGTAATGCTTTTATGCAGCTAGAAGAAAGATATTGAAGCTATCTTGTACATATTTCAATCGCGGTTTGGAGCTGAAAATCGGATTTTTGTACTAATTTCTCTAATTGTTTTATTATTTTGAACTGAACCTTTGTTGGTGAATTAAGCTATCTAGTGTCAAGAACTGGAGATATTTTTAAATCTGTTTTATTGAGATAAGGAATTCGATGGTGTGAATAACTCAAAAATCTCAATTTTTAGTAAGCTCCCTTTAGATCTGGGTGTGCAATTTGTCAAAAAGAGATCGTTACGTTATATTAACATTACGATATCCGAATTAATAATTTTTAAGTGCGAAAGTGAATTTGTTTTTTTGTTTGTTACTTTGTTTTACAAAAATCTATATCGATGCCAGAAATATCAACGTAAGGGACATTTTGGCATTTTGCGTAAATGAACCTTACGTTAATTGTCGTAGGGACAATTTGGCATTTTGGGTAAATGTCTCTTACGTCAATTGATACTTCTGGTATCGATATTAAGCGTGGAAAACACGGACAAACTCTTGTTGAATATAAAACCATGCAATGAAAAGGTTATTCTTGATTTAGTTGAAGGTATTTTAGACGGAATAATGGTAGGGAAATTAATCCATTTATTTATTTCGGTACTGTTTGTTTAGGTACTGTTTAGTTTAACAAACATTAATTATAACTTACCGAATGTTTGTGAAACTAAACGTCGAGCTAGATTTAAAAAAATCAGATTATCCAGTAGGTACCTACATCATTTAATTCATTCATTTGTGAAATCCATAACTAATTCTGCCACAGCAATGCAATTAAAACCCGGAAACCGAATTTTACCGTACACATATAAACTTGATTAAATACGATACATTGTACCCTATCTCCTTCACGCAGCATCTTCAATGTAACAGATTCACGAGCCCACTATGTATAAGCTTATAGCCTTTATGGTGGCAGCTATAGCGCCCCTCTTATCTTCATAGCCCCTTGACATAATCCTATAGTCGCCTTTAACGACATCTTGAGGAGACAGGGTGACCTTTTAGAGGATAGGAACCGCTCGAGTGGCAAGCGTGATTAATATGATAGTAAAGTAGCTATTATTTAATAATAGGGCGATGTGAAGAGGTCTTAGGAGACTTCTCTGTGCCTTGGAAAGCACGTTGAGCTGTTAGTCGCGGCTGTCATTTGTAGATCTTTGACAGTCGTTACGGATTGTCAGAAGTCAGAATATCTACTACACGGTACACGGTTGGCGCAGTGGTTGAGCTCATGGCAGCTGCGCTACGTGTCGTGGGTTAGATTCCCGCACGGAACAAATATTTGTATGGCCTACAGATAGTTGTTTCGGGTCTGGCTGTTTGTGTTTATATGTTTGTAAACGCACCCACGATACAGGAGAAAATCCTAGTGTAAGGCAACGTTTTTAAAATAAAAAAACTGACACCAGTCTTGCCAAGGAGCGTAGTGTTATCTACCTAGTTAATGGCTTCGGAGATCTTAATAGTGCAGTCGCCGCATGGAAAATACTAGTACTCAGCTGCTTCCAGCCAGACTAGAAGGTAACCCCAACATTTTGGCTGGAGGATTAATAATATAATAATAATAAATTATTTATTGAGAGCAACGATGACTCACATAGTGTTAGTAACAATAAATAAACTTATAACTATGTTAGTGACACAACAACAATTAGAAAAAAACACAACAAATAAAATCATGACTTCAGCATTCCAGCTGAGATACTGGAGCAATGATTTACAATTCTTTTCATTTGAATCATCAATTGACTGAAAAAATCATCAATCCATTAATTGAATAAAATTCAATTGAAATGAATTTCATTCAATTAATGGGGATAGGGCGATCACTCCTCCCAAACACAACCACAAAATGATTTCGGAGGAAAAATGCAACTAAAGAGTGGAATTGCCTGCTGGAGCCGTGTTTCGTGATAGCTACAGCTTGATGATCTTTAAGTCAAGGGTGAATAGATTACTTCTCTAGGCGAGCGTGCTCTATCTATACTAATATTATAAAGAGGAAAGATTTGTATTTGTGTATGTAACGAATAAACTTAAAAACTACTGGACCGATTTGAAAAATTCTTTCAGCAATGGATAGCTACATTATCAGCGAGTAACATACGCTATATTTATCCCCGTCGTCTCATGGGAACGGGAACTAAGCGGGTGAAACCACGTGACGTCCGCTAGTCACTGGTAAAATGTCGTGTCTTCTTGAGCCCCAGGAATTTCTGAGTATTAGCCCAGGGTCACTCTATAAATTTAGTGTTTGTTTTATGCCCTTAAGGCTCGTTTCCTATAACGTGTAACCTTTGCGTTAATATACCAAATGCTAAGCCCACCCCATTGGGTAATACTAGCTTGATGTTATGTCGCTTTATGAAGAGCATCAATGATTTTTTTATCAATTACACGAATAAACTACACGACAATTTCCTCTTCCTTAAATTCCTCATAAACCATTATAACCTCACTATATTGTGAATCTGCAGCAATTATCCCGGTATCACTGGCAACATTCCAGCGGCTCCCAAAGTGGTGATCAATCAGACGAGGTCGTTGACCCCGCATCGACCGCGCTAACTGGGTCACTCGGTTGAGCGTAGCTCTTCTATGGATGTCACTGACAAGTTGATACAGAAGTACTGGTTTGAACTGTGCCTGAAAAATAATGATTGTTATTTTTATTTTGTACCTATGTTCCTTTGCGGTCACTCTCAAAAGTAGATCTGCGTTTATTTGGATAATAATGTCATTGGTTTTTGATTGTTTTTGACCAAGTAAAGGTAAGTTCACGATTCACTTGTTTTGCGTTTTCTCGACGTGTTTTAGAAAAAACCAAGTTTTGGGTTATAATTATGTTCAAGATAAATAAACATATAGTTATCCTATGCAATCAGGTGGGAGTACTAGACTCTTACTGATTAAAACCCACGCGTATTCCTCCATTTTTTTTACGTTCCAAGGCCACGGTAACTCTTTCAATCAATTCCTGGGCTGGTCCTTATTGGACAGCGAGCCACCCATCGCTCGCCATCCGCAAGCCCGTTCAATAGCATCCTGCAGTTAATATTGTACATCAGTCCATTTGCTTCCACGAACATCAACCCTTACTGGCTCTTCTGTAGTTTGTTGCCGCCTGACATATACGGAGCTGCTGGCACGGGAAGCTGGGATATTACTTGTTGATATTATGTATCTAGATACCAGCCCTTAATTAAACTCGTCGCATGAAATGTACATTATAAAAACCATTTCTTTTGTTCCCTGTTGATATTAAGGTATTGGATCATCGGGAATTTAGATTTGGAGTTCAATGATCATTATAATAAATTCGTAGTCTGAGAGATAACCTAGCATAGCATAATCAGCTTATACAGTTCCCAATGTTGGGACACATGCCTCCTGTTTTTAAGAGGTATTGGGAATTAATCCGCGATGTGGGCACGTTTGGTTATGCCATAACACGGGCGTGCAGTAGGCTGCGGTCAGGGTAGGCCAGCCCATACATAATGCCCAAAAAAGAAGGCACGACATTATTCAGGGTTGAAATCACGATATTTTTATACTACCCTTACTGTAGCGTACTGCACGCGCATGCCATTCACTCTAGGGTACGTCAAATCTAAAATGTTTATTGCAATCCGTAATGAATACATACAGAGGTTTATATTAATAAATAGTAACAATTATGGGCCCTATCGGGTACAACAAGAGAGAGGAAGAGCGCTTTAATAAAAAAAAACAGTAAACGGTATGCCTCTGGGTTCTAGTGGCATACTGGTTTCCTTACAGTGTCAATACAACAGTTGTGGTGACGAAATGAAATGACTCAAATTAAAGTACCTACCTGGGTTCAAACTCACGACCTTCAACTTGTACGTCGAGGCCGCGACCACTGCGTCGCCACTGCTCTTATGACCTGTACTTGAACTCTCATCAAAACACCGCAAGTAGGCACGGTAAAAGGTGGTAAATGTCAACATGCACTGATCTTCCGCATCAGACCAGCGACCTTTGACTTGTGGAGCGATAAGTCGGTATAATACGCACTACCTGCTTCTATAGTCATTTCGTTTTAGCAAGGCAATAGGGGTCATTGCTCTTTTCACTCGCATGATCATCCAGCCCGACTTCGGCCACTGCTGAGCATTAGCTTCTCTTTTCTTGTGCCAAACCCTACGTTCCTGTGCGAGCCTCATCCAAGTTTTACCCACAATGGCTTCTAAGTGACATAATCTCTATCACAAGCCGAAGGATTCATAAATTTCTTCATAATATAAAAAAAATCACCTGCTCACTGCGGAAATACTCTTAGATATCAACTTGTCAAACTGTCAAAATTGAAAAGCATTGGGCATTAGGAGAGTGTTACCAACGTAATTACGCTGATAAACCTTTGTGGGAACTCGAGAAACAAACAAGGTATGTCGGAATCTCGTAAACGTCGATTTTACTTATTAATTTTCATTTTTATATTAAGAATGACAGTTTGCAGTAGGGCAATGACCGGAATCGTCAAGCTAAAAAGCAACTACTATACCCACAGCTATGTTTAACGAAATTAATTATAATATCTTCGTAAAACTGTCGTTCCGTGACAATTTGAATGCCAAGGGCGAAAAGACTGGTTTAAAATAACGTCGCTCCAAATATGCACACTGCACCACTTTAAATGGAAGTTATTCAAGAAACTGATCTCTGATAGGAAGAGATTGGTAATTTATTAATTTTGTTGTCGCATAAGTAAATGCGTACTGATTTTAAAGCTAAGCTCATGGCTTTGCCTGTGTTTGTATGCGGTTTGATAGCCTGAGGATAACGAACGGGATCCGATTACTAGCCACTGCCGCCCATCCATATGTATGACAGCGGAAAACTTAACTGGGGAATATGGGTATACCTACCAAATGAGCTAGTGTGCACCTTTTTTTGGATGGGAAGTCATCAAATGACTCTTCCCGCTCTGCGCAGAGCGGAAGGGAGTGTCAGACTCTTACTGACTAAAACCCACTTAAATGCCCTTTGTGTTCCAAGGCCGCTGTAACTCTTTTAAACAATTTTGCGAGACTAATAGATACGTGGTGATTAGTCTTTACAGCTTAAATCAGCAGATTTATAAATGAACTGATCTGAATCTACCAGGTAAAACAATTTGATCAAAAAAAATGGTTTTTCTGCATTTTTTGACACCGACTTCCGAAATTAAAGGTATTGAAGAGTTGCCTATCTTCATCTGATCTTCACCAAATTGAAATGGGACCAGTATGGAAAAATAGTGTTCCAAACAACAAAAAAAATCATCCAAATCGATTGACAATTGGCGAAAATATCGCTGAAAAAACTTCCAACAAAAAAATTCAATCGAACTGAGAACCTCCTCCTCTTTTTGAAGTCGGTTAAAAAGTATGTAGTATTATTTTTTTAATAAAAATCATGTTGCTATAATAATTATATTCAAGTATATGAAACGAAAAACTTATTTGCATACGAATTTCAAGGAAATAGTTTATAATGAGTGGCATAATATGATGTTTATTTTTAAAAGCTTTTATTTATTTGCATCCTAACGTGTATTTGATTAAATTCAGGTTAGGTACCCATTTGCAGTGCAGTAGATGGCGGGTAATGTCGTATAGGACCTGCAGCCCTACTATGACGTGCTAATGCCATACAATTCCGATGATGTGAACGGGATAGTGCTATTCGCTATGCATAGCTCCGTCTCCCTCTTAGAGCGGGATCATGATCGTTTTAAGACTTCATAGTACCCCCTGTGCACCGTTAAAAACGCACTTTCCGTTAGTTGGTTGGTTGGTGTGACGACACGGTTGGCGCAGTGGTTGAGCGATTGACTGCTACGCTGCGTGTCGCAGGTTCGATTCCCGCACGGAACAAATGTTTGTATGGCCTACAGATAGTTGTTCCGGGTCTGGCTGTTTGTGTATGTGAATTTGTATGTTTGTAAACGCACCCACGATACAGGAGAAATTCCTAGTGTGGGGCAACGTTTTTTAAAAAAAAAGAAAAAAAAAAAAAGTTGGTTCATCAGCATCCTGATAGACTGGTAGCCTAGCCCTCGGAGACAGTTTCCCCACGTAATTTAATTTGACCTCGTATTAGATATTGTTATATATACATATAATAAAAATGTAACGGATCGCTGTCTGTACATGGAAGATATATGAGAAAAAATATTATTGGGACCTTTATCAACGCAAATAGCACCCAAAACAATGATTGTTACGACGCTAATCTCAGAATCGGCTTATCCGATTAAGATGTAGTTTTCACTAATATATTGTGGTAAGCTTCACTTAACATTGATTGTTTGTTTCATGTCAATCGGTTCATAAATAAAAAAGTTATGCCAATTTAAAGAATCACGTCGAACATTTGTTAAACTATCTATATCCATCTATTCTTTCTCTGTTCAGTAGCATTGACTGAAACTTTACTAAACTTCATAATCTTAGAATATAAATGTCTGCCCGAAATAGGTGACTATTCCACGCGGACGAAGTCACGGGCAAAAGCTAGTACCACCTAAATGCAATGTATCAGTGACACAACAAAGTCACAAATACATTCTACAATCAATATATAACAAAAAGCGGCCTTAACCTCGAATTTGTTATTAAAGTTCTATTGATAATAGAATATTATTCATTTACACGCAATATTACATTATAAATGATTGTCTATATATACAAATATGTAGGTATACAAGCGTAGTGTTTGTTTGTTTGTCAACAAAGTTTTAATCACGGTAATGTACTTCCTGGTTGAAAAAAATATCACTATAGTAGGCGCCAGATAAATGTGGAATAAAGTATATTGACCTTTCCCTAATAACTGTTCATAGGTACCGGAACAATTAAATATGAATCGTTTTTCATTATTAGACAATGTTAAGGATCACGAGAGATGATGATTCGGGACAGCTTTGTGTCATTAATTCCGTTTTTCAAATTAAAAATGTCAATAATTGTAGGTGGGTCAATGACCGTTATTCCACGATTATCTGGCGCCTACTATAGTATGCCCTTCGTAATGTCGTACATTGATTAATTCTTATCATAGCATGGAATCTTAGGTTTATTAAAATGTTTCCTTTGAACCGAAACGATTAGATTCAGCTATTCTGAATTTTAAGCTTTCTTGATGTGATGGTATATCAATAATCGAGTTCGACGACACGGTTGGTGCAGTGGTTGAGTGATTGACTGCTGCGCTGCATGTCGCGGGTTCGATCCCCGCACGGAACAAATATTTGTATGGCCTACAGATAGTTGTTCCGGGTCTGGCTGTTTGTGTCTATGAGATTATATGTTTGTAAACGCACCCACGATACTGGAGAAATTCCTAGTGTGGGGCAACGTTTTTTTTTTTTAATATACTAATAAACCAGCGGCCCATTTGAGTAATACTTACAAAAAACCGGCCAAGTACGTGCCAGGCCATTTCGTAGTTAAACAACAAGGGAACCCTTATAATTTCGACTACTGGTACTTAGAGGCGTTTGGTCCTAGAAGGCTGTAATTAGGCATAAACATTATTCTCCCTAAAAAAAGAAAATCGGCCGCGTACGCTTTCATTTTGACATTGTAACCGTATTCATTGCGTGTTTTGCGCTGTCGAGCAGATGATTTTTAAACCGATTGGATCTAGAATTTCATTCGATTGTGAATGATAATGCAATTTTGGGAACAAAATCATTTTTTCAGGTTTATACTTTACATGCATTTAGTACTGAGCTCCTTAATGTTTCCAAGTTGAGCTACTCGACTACTGACAAAAGGTCCACTCAAATCTGTGTGGTTCTTTCCTCAAAAGATCATTTCAGACACTGGCAGTTTGAATTATTTATGCGGCCTACCCAAATGTCCTAACTTTGGTAGGTATTGTACGTCAAATCGTTGAGCTCCTTAAAGTTTGAGCTACACGATAACTGACAAATGCTTGCACTGTCTGGACAGGTCCACTCAAATCTGTGTGGCACTTTCCTCAAAAAGCCACCTCAGACATTAACCTACATGGTTCTCATATGATTTGACCAGTAGAGATTGTATGGACTTTAAAAGAGACTTTGACCTCTGTGTTTGTTTCGCTGTTTCTTTTCAGGGTAGTCAGCTAGGAATCACCGGCCTCATCTAGCTTAAAATGACCAAAAAAGGTTGATGTGTTAAAGTGTTATGTTTAACCTACTTGCAAAATAAATATCATTTATCATTGAGTGAAAATCTTAAATTTTATCTTTAGTATTCTTATCTAGCCTAATATTCATTCTATAACAACACAAGATGATTTTATTTATAATATCAATTTGGTCAGTTAAAAAATTGCACGGATTTGTTATTTATTAATATTGCGCCGTTTTATTGTTCCATTTGTGTTGCTCAAAATTAATAATAAATACAAGATGTAAGAGATGAAACGCAAAACCTGAAAAGGGGTGATTGTACTCATTGTCATTAACAACTTTTACTATGGGAAAGACAAGTACTAAGGAGTTCCGTATGTATTATAAAAGACAATAGTGAAGTTCATTAACATCGAAAACAGCCTTCCTGCCGAGACCTTGTGACGCAGCGCACCTAGTAGTCAAACCAGATTGCCCTGACGTCATCCAGGCTTTTTTATTTCCAGTCTAGATATTTTTTTTGGGGAATTTCCTAGAATTACGTCTTTCTTACCGCATAGTTACTGAGGCTGAGAGGAAAATGACTTAATGAAACAAAGGGATTTACGTAACGAATTTATGTGTTAGTAATGAGGTTTTTATATTTTCAAGTTTTTATTATTTGTTGTGGGTCTGATAATGTGCTAGGTACGTTTAGTTCGATAGGTAATTATCAGAGATCGGAATAGGTAGATTATATTTACCTAATGTTCGTGGAAGTAAGTAACATAGAGTTGATAATACCTCCTCTAAAATCCCGGAATCATAAACATGACGATTGTATCCCGGGACTTAAGAAATTGAAAATTACTTATTGCGCTTTGAATACATTTGAACAAAATTTATATTGAAGAATCTTATTATGTTTTTGGAGTTCCGTACCTATTAAAACTGTCAAATTAAATAGCTTTGTTTTCGCACAACTCTGTCTTCTTTTGATTCTTCAAATCAATCATTTTTATAATCCCGGGTTTTAATTGTCATGATTTCATTATGATTCCGGGATTTTACAGGAGGTATTATCGACTCTATGTTACTTACTTCCACGGACATAAGGTACCTAAATATAGTGTACCTATTCCGATCTCTGGTATCTACGTATTGCCATTTAACAAGATACTTACTTAGTAGATAATTTCGATTTACAACATTATTTTCGTTTTTGTGGAGACGCCAATACCAGATTAGGGTATGAAAAAGTCGTAAAGTTGTTTTTTTTAGGAACCCAAAAGTGAAGTTTATCCGAAAATAATTTAAAACGAAATGTCTTTTCTTGCATAGTTTGAAGGTTCACCCCACTTGTTCTGTGTAGTGGCCATTTCAGGCCAAAGTTCGTCATGAATTTTTACTGGACAGTATCAGATATTTAAGGGTTTAATTAATACTAGTGATGTTACCTTTAAAAAGGTTTAAAAAGATTCGAAGATAAAACGCATCAAAGATAAGGAGTGGGGGCTTGTAACGTCACTTTCCAGTAACAAATGTACTGGTAAGTGACGTCACACGAGTTTTCAACGCACTGTATCGTCTTCATTTTTGTTAACGTGACAAAATAAAAAAATACTTGTCTAATATTTTTTGGAAATCTATCTGACGGACTAACTCGATTATCTTTGTCAAATACCCTATTTATAAATTTCAAGCCGTTGCCACACCATACAAGACGCTGAAGTCTCAAGGGTAACCATCCTACCCTACTAATAATATAAACGCGAAAGTTTGTAAGTATTGATGGATGGATGGATGTTTGTTACTCTTTCACGCAAAAACTACTGAATGGATTTTGATGAAATTTGGCACAGTGGTAGATGTCTGGAATAACACATAGGATTTTATCTCGGGAATATGTTCCCTTGGGATAATTTTCGACAATCACGCGGGCGGAGCCGCGGGCGGCAACTAGTTTGTAATAAAAAGGTCCTAAAAATCAGGGCTGCAATGCAATTTGACTTTGACTAATGTCTCGTATGACATGGAGTTTTTTGTTCCAAAATTTGACAATGATCTCGAAGAATTAATTTAAAAAAAAAAACATTTCGGACTAAATTCGACATTTGAAACGTTTTGAATCCAAAACCAGGAAACAAAATGTTTCAGCAAGCAACGTAATTTATGTCTGTATTTTATTTAAATATTATTATAAGTTATTTTATTATAATTTTCATTGTTTCGTGTGTTTTCAGCGTCATGGGTGGGAGATTACGCAAAATAAATAAGTCAAAATTTATGTGCATTTTTTTTTAATGTAGTATTTAAAATAGTGCCAAATAGTTATTTTAATATTTAAACGTTATGCTATGGTAATTCGTTCCATTTTTGTATTATTCGGTGTTTATGTCAAAATATCGAATTAAATCTTTATAGTTCTTTAGATAACTGCCAATTTATAATGGGTTACAAAGAGCAGTGGTGTGAAAAGCAGACATACAGTATTTAATTTATTAAATAGTACACTCCTAATTACACAAATATATCAAAAGAATTGCAAACAAAGTAAAACTACTTCGACAGTAAAACACAATCAAGTCGACACTATTAATGACCTTTACAAAATTTACATTAAAAAACATTCATTTTAAAAGATTAACGAAATATATAGTAACTAAAATCTATTTAACTACCTATGTCAATTAAACCTAACTACATACCTACATATAACAAACTACAATTCATTTAAATGTTTTATGTCATGTTGAGAAAATTACAATACAACGTGAATAATAAACATATTTTAATCCAATATTATCTTAAAGATAAATTATTAGGCTAGAAAAATCACAAGATAGTGTCAGTGATATGACTCGTAATAAAAAAAAAACTTTGGTGCTCTTTTAAAATATTTATTAATTTAAATAACAAGTAAAGCCACGGGTATTTGTCAGTTCAGTTACAAGTAAATAACAAACAACTGTGTGACGTAGTTGTAACTACTATATACATATTGACTAGTTGAGAACGCGGCGATGCTTGGGGCATTTATACTTTACCAGTTCAAACAAAAAAAAAACGGTTAAAAGAAAATAATTCTGGATGAGTTGCTATTTTTAATTAACCGACTTCAAGAAGAAGGAGGTTCTCAATTCGTCGGAACTTTTTTTATTTTTTAATATATTATCCCCGATTACTCGAAGATGGCTGGACCGATTTGGTTTTTTTTTTTTGAAAGGGTAAATTTCCCAGGAGGTCCCATGATCATCAAGTCAGGATCTGATGATGGGATCCTGGAGAATAAAGAGAACTCTTTAAAATTAATAGGTACACTTGAAGCGATTGGGGTAGTTTTTGGAAAAGTACTCATGGAGTGGTTCCATTTCAATTTGGAGAAGATCTGATGAAGAACTTCGGAGATAGGCAACGGAACTCCTCAATAAATGATAGCAAATAGACTGGGATTGCAGAAATCTCATGTCTGTCTATTGTTTACACCAGAAGGGGTAAGCACATGTGAAACACTATAAAGTGAAAAAAAAACCTTTTTACAAAAAAGTACAAACGACTTCCAAATAAAAAACACTAGGTACAAACTTTAATTTCGGAAGTCGGTGTCAAAAAACGAAAAAAACAACCAAAAACACTGACTGCCGAAATGTATATTGGGGTCGGCCTCCAGTCAAACCAGATTCAGCTGAATACCAGTATTTTACTTGGAGCGGCTGCCTACCAGACCTCCACAACCCATTGACTGGGTAACACGGTAGTTCATGGCAAGACTGGAGTTAGATTTACTGGCTTCTGAAAATCCGTAACGACTGCCAAAGATCTAAAAATGACAGCCGGGACCAACGGCTTAACGTGGTTTCCGAGCCACGGAGGAAACTCGGTGTGTTAAGATGGTCATCCACAGACCAACCTCATTCTTTACCTACACTAGTTTCTTGAAAGTTAGTAGAATTAGTGCTCAAATGTCAGCCATTAACATTATTTAACAATATAATTATTTTAAAGAGAAAAATTGTTACTTTGGAACCATAACATACATTCAATGTATGGCAAAACATTATTATGTCGATGAAAATTTAAGCCACAAAAAAGTAAAGAAATACGACTAAACACGATCCGCCGTACCAACAAAAATGGCAAAAACAAAAACAATACATAATTAAATACTTACGATCCTCCAAAACTTTAGGCCGAAATCTGCGAACACACAAACGTACAACATACAGGTTTACGCGCTATATAGATTAGTTGAAATTGCGGAGGCGCGCTCAGTTGATATCATGACTTCGAAACGATTCAACACGTTTAATGTCCTGCTCATATCCTTGGCAGTGGTCGCGGTCGGGTACGTCATCCGAACACCATGGCTACCCATAAGAAGAGAAACTAAAGCCTCCATGGGATATCCCAAGGATTCCCTCATGAATTTCACGGAGTTAACTGGAGAATATGGATATTTTTCGGAGGAGCACAAAGTCATCACCGACGATGGATATATCCTTACTATGTTCCGGATAGTGAAGGCTAGGAACTGTCATCAGAAGAAGAGATCCCCCCCAGTGTTGCTGATGCATGGATTGCTACAGAGCTCGGATTCCTGGATTGACTCCGGTCCTAACGCAGGACTGGCCTACCTAATTTCTGATGCTTGCTACGACCTCTGGATAGGAAACGTCAGAGGGAATTACTACTCCAGAGGGCACATCCACTTGGACCCTGATAAAGATGCTGAATACTGGAATTTCTACATCGATGAAATTGGGATGTATGATATTCCAGCGATGATAGACCACGTCCTGGAATATACTGGATTCGAAAAACTGAACTACGTGGGTTACTCCCAGGGAATTGGGACGTTCTTAGTGATGTGTTCCGAAAGGCCTGGCTCCTGTGACAAGGCGCAGCTAGTTATCGGCTTAGCACCAGCATCCAGACAGATCAACACAAAATCAAGGATATTTAGAACTCTGACGCAAACGTTCGAGAGAATGGAAGGTGCGTTGTCAATGTACGGCGTCCAAGAAGTATTGTCTAAGGGCGCGTTCAGTCAGGAGTTTGTAGCGTTCTTCTGCCAGCTGTCAGACTTTACTGAGAGGCTGTGCGAGGCGATAATAGATGTTTTCGACCATGTGGACTCGCCCCATTTAGGGTCGATCACCAACGAGACTACGAGAATACTCTTCGGGCACTTCCCAGCAGGAACGTCCGTGCACAATATGGCACGGTACGGTCAGAGCATGAAGAGTAGGAATTTTGAGAAGTTTAACTACGGAAAGGAGCAGAACCTGGTGATATACGGAAGCGAACAGCCTCCGAAGTACAACCTTAGTGCAATGACTGTACCCATAATGTGTATTTACGGGAAAAATGATGCTCTAGTAGATGTGAAAGATGTCGAGTGGTTGGTGTCTGAGCTCCCTAATGTTTTAGAGTCAGTGAAAGTGGAGGATCCTCTGTGGAACCACATGGATGTAACCTACAGTCAGTATACCGGTGATACTATATTCCCTAAGATTAACGAGTATTTATTAAAATATACGATCGCGTAGCTGTGATATGTGTTTGATTGGTTCCCGAGTAATTAAATATCGATATTATGTCGAGTGAGTTTTGACAATACGTATTAACCTGGTTTTGTTATAAATGTTTTGACTTTGGTTTTGAATAGTTTTTTGAGTAAATGGAATGTTCAATTGGTTTCGATTTCGGAGTTAAAATGTTAAACAGGTTTGTGACTAAAATGAATGAAGATAGTGCAATGCCCTGAGGATTTGGTTCAACTTTTTGTCGCATGAACAGGTTAGTTTATTTTTAAAGTCGGCTAATCGTGTTTTTGACGTAACAACGTCTAACAAATCGATGAACGCCGGCTGCACGCACGAAAAAGGATGATTCATTGTAACGTGACGCCCAATTGTAACGTTGCGATCATTTCATCAATGTTTTGATATGACGTTGTCACGTTAAACTATCGTCCGTAAACCGACTTTACAGACAACCAATTTTTTTGGCTAGCTGTCATTTTAATCAATATTGAAGTAAATGCGAATGTAAATATGAAAAATAAACCATTCCTTTTCCTTAAAAAAATAAAAAATAACGGTTTAAATTTTTACTGATTCTAACAGAACAAATAATAGTCGTGTTGAACTTGAATCCTAATCTCAGAGGTCATTGGCCGACAGGTCATCATTCCCAAAAAGACCGATATAGTCTAGATATTTGAGGTTTTGGGAATGAATGAATGTTTGTTACATTCAATCAATTGTCAATGTTGACATAGCACACTTCCTGATGTTAATGAGTCGTTAGTTTTGTAAGCATTCATTAAATTGTTTATTTGTGTGTATGTTTGTGCACGTAATATTGATACTTATGTAATGAGTAATTACTTATCAATATTGTATCTTTTATTTGTACGTAGAATAGGACTTTGGATCCGGATTAGATGTTTTTGTTTTTTTTTGTATTTTTAGTTTCTTTGTTAGTAGGATACCTACTCCAACAACAATCCATTTAGGGTTCCGTGTTTTACACTTAACTGAACGTCAAAAATACACTAGCTAATATGGTTTCAATATCTTAGTTTGAAGAGCGTTTGCGCCGTTCGGCATTTCATTCAAATTTTCAAGTCCTTATGTTCGAAATGAATGATCCAATTTTAATTAAACTTGGCATGCATATGCAAGATATCCAGGTCTTAATAGTTAGTACAGATTTTTTTTGAAAAAGAGTTTAGAGGGAGAGAGATAGCAATTTTAAGTTTTCCATAGAAAGTGAACAATAATTCAATTTTTTTTTTGTAGTTTTTAACAGATATCGAGAACAATTAAATGAATATTTTAAAATTGTGTGTCAAGTAGGTGCCTACTTATAATATTTACAGGAATTAATATAACAGGACCTAAATAAATCATTTGACCTTAATATCGAAAACCGGTTCTAATAAATGTCAAAATACTTGTCCCAAAATAATTGTTTTAGATTTAAAACCAGAATTTGAGCGACTCATTCTCAGAAAAAACTGGCCCGGGCCAAGTGCGTGTCGAGACACGCACAGTGTAGGGTTCCGTGGTTACCTGTCTCCTAAACCATGCCACAAAAATAGTAAAATGTACTTAACTATTATTACATTACAAAGTTACAAATGCACTTAGTTTTAAGTAATTTTCAATGGAATATTTAGGTTATTTTTTACTAACCCAGTTCCATTTTATAAGTTAGCCGACTATTACTCATTAACTCGCTAAGCCTTAGTATCGGTGATAATAATTTTCCTTCTAAATTCGTTATATAATGCTGCTACGATGAATTTTTAAGCTGGCGGGGGGGGGGGGGGGGATACTTGACTTTAAGAAAATTACATAGCTTATTTTGCAAACGAAGAAAAATGGTTTAAGCTCATCCTCAATATTTTTAAATTACCTTTCCAACTACGCCTCGCACAATGGGAAAGGATATACCATAAAAAAAAAAACATAGCCAGGCCACCTAACCAAAAAAAATTTTTTTTTCAACATTTTATTCTACCACTTTATCGGCGTGATCAATATGTATACCCATACCAAATTTTAACTTTCTAGCGTCTCTGAGCTAAACCGCGGACAGACAGAGAGAGACATGGCGAAACTATAAGAGTTTTTTGTTGATTACGGAATCCTTACAGAACCTGCCAATCAAAAATTCCTCTTCTTAAAATTTTTAAATTATTTCGTCAAGAACCATAAAACGTAGGTATTAATTAAAGAACTTGTTTATTTGTATTACGAATCAAGTTAAAATCACAACCCGCAAGCTTGATGGTCAATGTGAATTGTCAAAAGTGTTACTTCGCATGGAAAAGGTCTTTGCACTGCAATGAGGCGAAGGGTGAAATACCGACTTATCTTAAAAAAAAGAATGATCAAAATCGGACCACTCTGAGTGTATTAAAAAAAAAAAACATAAACACGGGTCGTCTTGGAACCTCTTTTTTTTCGCTTAAAAATTGATTCTGGTTATTAATGGAACGTATTTTTTTAAACAAATTTTCGAAGTCATATCGTTTCTCTTTTGTTTTTTTTTACGAAAGTCATTAAGGAACCATCTACATTATGACAATGCTCAAAATATTCTTATGTTTAAAATTCTCGTGTCACAATGTTAGTTACCATACACCTCCGAAACGGCTTGACCGATTTTTATGAAATTTTATATGCATATAAAGTAGGTCTGAGAATCGGCTACCATCTATTTTTAATACCCATAAGGGTTGTCCACCCCTAACATTATTTTTTAATTTATGGAGAAAATCCTTTTTTTTTAATGTATTTAAAATGTGCCATTAAAAATACGTACAACCCTAAATTTTCACTTTTAATAGCTATATTAGGGCTTTAATTATTTGTTACTCTTCGCGGTCGATAATAATTCATTATTTACCACTCGATCAGTTATTCTTGACTATTCGTTTGGTAGATCGCGCTAATCCCAAGACCTACTGAAATTGAAATTGAAAAAATATGTTAGTGTTGGGAAGCCTATTTATTGAGGGAGGCTTTAGGCTATATAACATCACGCTACGGCCAATAGAAGCCGAGCATTCATGAACAATGTGACGCAGACGAAGTTGCGTGGGTCAGCTAGTAATACTATAAAAATTTATTACGTTCTGTAGGGTTAGGCTAAAATATCAACTCAATTGAATATTAAGAAGAAAACATCGGAAAGAAAAGTACTTATATTTAGAAAAAAATAAAAAATAACGACGCCTAATCGAAATACAAATCGTCTGATAACTTTAAGCCAAAGAATAAAATATACGTCTGACATCGTATGGAAAAAACGATAAAAAATATAAGAATGATAACTCGAATACAGATATACTGATAACATCTGGCGTTATAAAATTAATTAAGTAGGTACTCTTAAGTACAACAAAATTGATTTAACAACTAACACAAAAAAGAAACGAGACATATATGTACTGTACTAATTCGACGCGAAAATACATAAATGGCTGGTGATTATAATAATTATCATAGTTTTGTTTATATAATACACCCACTGTCTCACACAAGGCGGCTTTAAGGTTAGGGTCAAGACCGATTGTCATTGTCCACTGTTATCGTATCAGAGAACTGATAGGACTTATCAATAATAAGTATACCTAAGGGGATCATTCATGTATTAATTGACTATAATACTGCGAGGTAAAGGTCTCGTCTTAAACTGCGACAGAACGAACGCTTTCTCGGTACTGTTTGACGATACCAGGGGGGCTACTCTCTAAGCCCGAAGTCCGTAGTTTCGGGCTTAGTTGCGGACGTATCACCTAACCACTAAGAATTAATGACAACACAATTTGAAAGTTACTGTCCAATCGTGTTGTCATTCATTCTTAGTTCGGGTTCGGAACTAATCGTAAGTCCGTAGGTGATACGGACTAGAATACGCCCGCAACTAAGCCCGAAACTACGGACTTCGGGTTTAGAGAGTAGCCCCTCAGGCTAGGTTTAATATAATCTAATCTATACTTTAATATTATAAGTGCGAAAGTGTGGATGTCTGTCTGTTGCCTCTTCACGCTTAAACCGCTGAACCGATTTAGATGAAATTTGGTGTAGAGATAGTTTGAGTTCCGGGAAAGGACGTAGACTACCTTTTGTTGCCAGAAAATGGCTTGAAATAGGGAAAGAAAAAGAAAGAAAAATGTTTATTTGGGACTCGCACAAGACTAACAAACCAGTATAATAAAATTAAAACTAAACAGTATAATAAAATAATTATCTGTGCGAGGCCAAAATGGTCCCTATCTCAGCTTATGCTGCGATATCTAAAAAATAAATAACGCAGCGCTGGTATTCTGATAGGGCCAGTCAGTGGTGCCACGGATACATTCACGGAGCATATTTAACAGAAATATACAAATAAAATAATAAGTATAAATATGGGTAAAAATGCAACAATTATTAATATATAATTATATAAATAAAAATTATAATTTTTATAATCGGTACATACAAACAATAAATAAGCTGACACCCAATAGCCCAGTGCTCCAGCTTCATTTGTCGATATCATAGACAAATGATGGGGATGAGAGTTTGTATGAGAGTCCGTCATTGTTGAAGATAAAACCATGAACCTTTTTATTGAGGCGCTTGATAAAAAATGAAAAGGCTTTTTTGCCTTGTAATTTTTTATCAAGTGCCTCGCACGCTTGAACATATGGTTCAAGCGTTTTTTTTGCGTTGTAACTATTAGGACCTTTAAAATAAAAATGGCTGCCCAAAATAACAATTCCACGCAGACAAATTTGCGGCCAAAAAGATAGCCCATGTCCTTCACCAAGGTCTAATCTATCTCTATATAAAATTTCATCTAAATCTGTTCAGCGGTTTAAGCGTGAAGAGGGTACAGACAGACACTTTCGAATTTTTAATATTAGACTGGATTAGATTTGAAAGAGTACGGATAGACCATGATCTGCCGTTGAGGCGTGAATGATCAACAAACATACACACAGACTTACATAAATTCACAACATTAGTAATAAACAATGTTTTCTACCTATATTGTCAATCACACGCCATTCCAGTTTCCTTCTACCTTGCCACGTGGACTTAGACACAAGCTGAGGGGAACTCTATGTTCGTTTAGAATAAGGTTCACAATCAACTGTGTAAGCTGAAGGTTACTACGCGTTTTTGCCAATTAGTTCGTAATTGGCATAGAGTAGTAGCTTGTACGAGGTCAAGTTCAAGAGTGTCTTGTGTTAGTGTCTGTTATGTAACTGACACGGATAAATATAACATTTTTGTCATAAAAAGTTTGTAATCATCATTATCATACCAGCCGAAAGACGTCCACTGCTGGACATAGTCCTGCCCCAATAGGGGGTTGCCATAATCGCTACGCTTGGCAGGCGGGTTGGCGATCGCAGTGTAGCTGTTGCAATGTACAGAGAATACTGCTGCCCATTCTCTGGTGAGTCCCTTAGTCGCCTCTTACGACACCCACAGGAAGTGATGGGATGATGCTATTTATTCTTTTACTTCCGACACCATATAGAAAAAGTTAGTAAATTTATGACAAAATAGGTAAATACGTAACTTAGTGAAATCTACACTTCTGAAGTAATATTTTTAAACAACATCAAAAAGGAGGAGGTTGTCAATTTGGATGTTTTTTTAATATATGTTCAGGTATGTTTCCGTTATATAATATAGACGGATTTATAAAATTATTTTTATTCGAAATAAGTTTATCAAATGGTGGTATGACTCCGTTATATATAGACGAATTTGTAAAATTCTTTTTTATTCGAAATTAGTTTATTCCGAAATGGTCCCATTTAAATTTTGTACAGATCTGATGAAGAACTTCGGAGGTAGACAGTTCAATAGATACGGGTTGGTAAAAATTTTTTTATTTTTTTTTATTCAACCTATTTCAAAATAAAAACCACTAAAAAGTACTAAATAACTTTAATTTTGGTAATCGGTGTTTTGGTCCTTCTTTTTTTGACACCGACTTCCAAAATCTCTGGTCGAACTGATTTGATTACGACAACTATTACTTTGATATGTATAAAGCTACATAATTTCTAAGTAGCATAGGCACATGAAGGGTGCATTTTCACCAAAAACGTATCCGATCACCACCAGGCCAGGGTCGATGGCGCGGTGTGTTTGCGCCTCAAGGAGATGTCAGCATAGCAGACGGGGCCCGCCAGGGCCAGAGCCTGCAAGGGTTGCGGAATTTGTTCGAAAGAGTCATCGCGGCCCTGGAGCGCAAAGGGCCACTCAGAGCGGAAGAAGTCATTTGATAATATCCCATCCTTAAAAAAAATGGATGGAATATAATGGAATATATAACAAAGTCCGGGAGAGAATACTACTAACTATCAATAATTTTTTTTTTCCACAAAATAGGTTTCATTGACGAAGAAATTAAGAAGAATATTATTCAGAAAAACAGTTTAAGTTTTCACCATGAGTGCTTCGAGAATTACTGGCACGTGTGTGCAAATACTACTCGAGGTCACTCAGTTATTGCAAACACCACCAATTAAGTTAGTGCACTGATTAACGTCCACTTTATGTCACTTGACATGCTATATCACAATTACTTGGAACATACGGATAAATTAATTATTAACAAAAGAATCTGGGCGCGTTTTATTTTATATATTACTAGTTGCCGCCCGCGGCTCCAACCGCGATGGTCGAAAATTATCCCAAGGGAACATACTCCCGGGATAAAAACTATCCTACGTCCTTTCCCGCGACAATCTTTATACTAAATTTCATCTAAATTGGTCCAGTCGTTTGCGCGTGAAGAAGTAACAAACATACGTGACACACTCACAAACTTTCGCTTTTATAATATTAGTGCGATTAATGTTCTGTTAAAAAATTGTCAGTTTATAATATTGCGATTTATTAGTGAGTAAGAGATGACCTGGAGGCACACCACAAAGCCTGGTTCGAGGTGTCGCAGGTAAAGAGTGTCTGGAAAGGTACGGGGAGGCTTTTCCAATAATCCGGTGACATAATTATGATCAACATTGTCTGACCCACTGGGATTATAATATCCTCTTGTAAATCCATTTTAATCCTTATCTTGTTGTCGTTAAAGTTGATAGGAAAAGCCTTCCAATTGTGTGTTTCAACAGTAACACGGTTACTACTTATATTTAATACCTTAAATAATACTTTATCTTTAATTTCGCGTATTCCTAAGAAGTTATTGTGGCTTCGCGGTTCGATGCAAGGGAGCTACTCTCTAAGCCCGAAGTCCGTAGTTTCGGGCTTGGTTGCGGGCGTATTCTAGTCCGTCTCACCTAACCACTAAGAATTAATGACAACACGATTTATCAGTTACTGTCAAATCATGTTGTCATTCATTCCTAGTTCGGGTTCGGAACTAATCGTAAGTCCGTAGGTGATACGGACTAGAATACGCCCGCAACTAAGCCCGAAACTACGGACTTCGGGTTTAGAGAGTAGCCACCCTGGATTAGCGACGAATACCATATATATTCGAAAACACAATCCACCAAATATCAATATAATGAACATTTTCATGACCTTTTCGAATCAGGAATCGTAAAATAATAAAAAGAGAACGTACTATGAAATATACAAATGGCGCAATACCATATTTTTATCAGCAAAGAATAAATAAATTAATAATGATTGTTCAAAGGCCGTTATGTGCAAACACGGCAAGTTTCTATCCTTCCCGTGCTACCGTAATAATTGATTTCCTTTGATTAGTTCACACAGCTCATAATAATTAGTTTTTATAGTTCTGGTAGTGTTCCTAGTTGGGACATGTTTCCTACTGCTGGCTTGAAATAGGACGTGCATTATTACCTAGTAACCATTCTGATCTGTGTAATATATTCAATGTTACCCTCGCATCTAGTATATATATAAAAGTAGCCCATGTGTTCATCCAGGATGTCAGCTTCCTGCATACCAAATTTTATGAAAATCGGTCCAGCCGTTTGCACGTGAAGAAGTAACAAACATACACACACACACTCACAAACTTTCGCCTGTATAATATTAGTGTGATAATAATATTGTATTAAAAAATTGTTATATTTATTAAATTATTATTGTTATTATTATTCGGAAGGGAAGTCCGAGGGCAATTGTCATAAATAATAATTTAATTATTAGTCCGGCAGTTTCCATTTTGTATATTACTGATTGTGGGTTTTCAAGATGCGCCACCAGTTGGCGCCACTTAGACGAGAGGTCCCCTATTTTGAAAACGTAACTTATGACGTAATCATGACGTTGACGTCAATTTGAGTAATGTCGGAAAACATAAGAATTTTGACAGGAGCCTGGACCTGACTCCTCAGTTCTGCTAGCTGGTGGAGGTTATTTCAGTAGGTGAACCCTTATTGGTGACATTATTATCTATAATTATATTCCCACTGTAGGGCAAAAGCTTTTGCGGAATTTGTTCGAAAGTGTAACCGCGGCCCTGGAACACAAACGGCTTTAGAAGGTCCACGGATGGGTTTTAGTCAGTAAGAGACTAACACGCCCTTCCACTCCACCCAGAGCGGAAGAAGTTATTTGATGATTTCCAATCCTTCTCTTTCCACCTCAATCTATCTTGAACAATCTGAATCGTCACACCATTTCTTTATGGAACTTATTTTTTGAAAAAGAATGTCATTAATATAATTTTAGAGTCAATTTCTTTACAAAATAATATTTCCTCGCTAAGGACGTATTTTATATTCCAAGTAAAAACAATTATCCATAATCACTATACGTACCTACTCGTACTTGGCAAATTTATTTATAACAAGGATTACAGTTTGTTGTTAAATTTTTTTGTACACAGCCCATTCTAGTAACTTTTAGAGTTCCGGACCCGAAAGATAACCAACGGAACCCTATTACTAGCCCTCCGCTGTCCATCCGTCCGTCCGTCTGTTTGTCAGCGTGCTGTTTCTCAAGATCCGTAATAGGTAGACAGTTGAAATTTTCACAGAGTGTGTATTTCTCTTGCCGCAATAATAAAAATTAATAAAAAAAACTTAAATTAAAAATAAAAGGGGGCTCCCATACAAGAAACGTGTTTTTTTTTCGGTAATGGTAAGGAACTCTTCGTGTGATAGTCCGACTCGCACTTGTCCGGTTTTGAAGTAACGTTCGCATTTGTATCTCTGTCGTAATGTGTCAAAAAGGCATCAATTTTTTTTTTTTTAATTAGTAGCATTGGCAATCTGGTTGCCACTGCCATTGTGGTTGATATGAAAAGGTTTCTAGAAGGATGATAATCATTAACATTGATTATTTACATAAGAGGAGATGCAGCGAGGTTTTCTAAGAATACCCACTAAATTATGATAAATATTTAATTAAAGGAAAACACCATTACAATATAAATTAATATGTACTTATGCATACGGCGAATCTTGAATAAATTTCGCTTCTACAAGGAAAATACATATTATAAATAGGCAGGTAGAAATATCGAGTTAAGAAAAAATACTAAGGTAATTTAATGGTTTTCGGGTTTCTTTGCCAAATGAATTGATTGAAATATAAATTCGGCCTCCAAAATTTAGTTTATTTACTTTTTTCTGACAAGTCAACCATTTTGAGAGGCACTAATATACCTACATTCCCTTTCACTATTTATGTCAATGTCACGTTACAATAACAGAACTTAAAAATAAGGAAATACTTATATTTAAACAAGTACTGCTCCTCAAGACATCCGTGTTTTAAACTCCTATATACAATAAAATATATTATCAAAGAGCTGCCAAACTAGCTTTTAATGAAATCAAATATAAGTTAGTATCAAACCTCTTTAGGGTGTAAAAAAGGGTGTGTAATGTTAGGTATAACTTTTTTCTACCTGCAGGTTTTAAAGGAACCTAACATGAATGGGATCACGGGAGATAATTTCGCTCGCTTCGCTTGCTCGTTCTAGCTCCCGCCATTCCTTTCGAACCTGACCTATTCGTATTCGTAATTCCTGAAGTATTCGTATTCGTATTCGGTGTGCCCTAAGTTCCTGAGCTGGCGCGGTCGCTCTTTGTTCAGCGGTTAGATAAAAAATCAATAAAATTGTACTATTTGGCGGTTAGATCAAATATCAATACAATTATACTATGCCTAGTATTAAGGTTGATATCATAATTATTTATTATTCATGTTTTTTGTAACGAGTTTTTGCTTAGTGCGCAGGAATTTGTTTTTTTTATTACTGTAGGTCCTACTAATAGTTTCACCTGTCGTAATTAAATATTTTAATGTTGGTAGCTCATACTGGTTTCATTTGGTAGGTAAGTTGGGTCACTATTATAAACTACACGCTTCTGCCCGCGGTTTCACCTGCGTGAAAAGTATTTTCCTCATGAGTTCTTAATTTTTTGCACGGACTCCTAATCCTTTTTCCAAAATAAGTTACTCCTTATAAAATCAGCTACGTGCCAGTGAAAGTCCTGTCAAAATCGGTTTAACTGGTTTGGAGATTAGCCGGAACAAACAGGCAGACAAACGAAAAAAACAGCTTTTTTTTGTTCGTAAAATTGGACTTAGTCCGTAGAAGTATCGTATATACTTTCACATACATGTAAAAAATCCTGAGCGTATTACAAATTTTGATATTACAAACAGAAAATTGTATCTTGTTAATACATAAAGAAGATTTCTTTATACAGAAATTAGTAGAAGTATATATAGATAGACCATACAGATATATTATCTGTATGGTGTCGGACGTAAAAGAAGAGCACCATCCCATCACTTCCCGTGGGTGTCGTAAGAGGCGACTAAGGGACTCACCAGAGAATGGGCAGCAGCATTCTCTGTGCATTGCAACAGCTACACTGCGATCGCCAACCCGCTCGCCGTGTCGCGTGGCGATTTTGGCAACCCTCTTTGGGGAGGCCTATGCCCAGCAGTGGACTTCTTTCGACCTTTGTTCTGAAAATTCTAAAAATAAAACTGGTAATTCAGTCCGAAGGATTTTATCATTCGGACTGAATTACCATTGTGCATGATAGCGTAACAAACAAAATCACATTGTGCCATGGCAAAAACAGTTGGCTTGCCTCATAAGTTTAGCGATTCTTTGGGCTATGTCGGTAACCTTGATTCTGCTGCGGATATCTTAATTACTATAGTAGGCGCCAGATAAATGTGGAATAAAGTATATTGACCTTTCCCTAATAACTGCTCATAGGTACCTGAACAATTAAATATGAATCGTTTTTCATTATTAGAAAATGTTAAGGATCACGAGAGATGATGATTCGGGACAGTTTTGTGTCATTAATTCCGTTTTTCAAATTAACAATGCCAATAAATGTAGGTGGGTCAATGACCGATATTCCACGATTATCTGGCGCCTACTATAACTCGATCACGCTACAAAATTCTAAGCATAGCCCTCTCCATTGCCCTTTGGGTGAATTTAAGCCTAACGATGTCTGGTGTTGGTCTTGCGGTCGCTAGCGCGAAGGTTGAGTGCGATTCGTGGTCCAGGGTTCGACTCCCACGGGCTTGCGGACGTTGAGCGTTGGGTGGCTCGCTGTCCGATCACCACCAGACCCAGTTCGATGGTGATTTGTGTTTCACGCGCGCCTTAAAGAGATGTCAGCATAGATAACAGGGCCCGCTAGGGCCTGAGCCTGCCAGGGTTGCGGAATTTGTTCGAAAGAGTCACCGCGGCCGCGGAAAGAGTTTTGGAAGGAACCCGGATGGTTTTTAGTCAGTAAGAGTCTGACACGCCCTTCCACTCCGAAGAAGCGCGAAAAGCGGAAGAAGTCATTTTATGATTATCCCATTATCCCCATCCTTAAAAAAAAAAAGATTTCGCTTTCCAGGCCTATTGGGATATTAAATTAGGAATTCTTCGTGAGAGCCCGAAGTTCGGATGCAGGAGATGTAACACCCCCGTGCCTAGGAAAGCACGTTAAGCCGTTAGTCCACTGGCAGGGTGGCGGAATTTGTTCGAAAGAGTTACCGTGGCCCTTGAACGCAAAGGGCATTTGGAGGAACACGGATAGGGTTTAGAGCGGAAGGAGTTATTCATAGAATTCCAATCCTAAAAAAAAGCCCTTAGCCCTGCGCCTGATCAATCTCCGGTCGCGTCGGATTGAGGTCACATCGAATTATGAGAGATATGGATGAGAGAGTAAATCTGACTCCAGTCTTGCCAAGAACTACCGTGTTACCCAGTTAATGGGTTGAGGAGGTCTGGTAGGTAGCCGCTCCACGTAAAATACTGGTATTCAGCTGAATCCGGTTTGACTAGAAGCCGACCCCAATAAAGTTGGGAAAAGGCTAGGCAAATGATGCTGGAAGAGGGAGTACATTTGTATTTGCGCACACACTTGCGCACTATAATATCTCCCGCGCCGATGGCAAGTCTCTGTTGAGATTGGCCGCCATGGTCGAATCGGAGGACTTATCACTTAATTACTGATGCTGTGTTCGCCACTAAAACATAAAGTAATATGAGCGGGCAGCCATGCTTGTTATTAAAATGGCGCCAATTACGACTAGCGACATTTTATAAAAGCAACAAACTAGTACGGACGAGTAGAGGAAAATTAAAAAAAAATGTTTTCCATTCGTTCGCGAAATTGTTTGAAGCGAAAGAAGTTTTAATAAAATACGTGTTCACTGAAACACTCGGATGTTCATTGAAATCTGTTTAGTGAATCACTGGCTGGAATAGTTATTATTTTGTGAAATGGATTTTTAGCTTAATTCGGTTTAAAAATGGAATGTAAAAATGCTAGTGTTTTGGATAATTATATAGAACCCTTCAAAATGGAGTCGAGCTGACTAGTGCCCGTATTGAGGGGGGGTTGTTCAAAAATATGTAGGTAATCCGCCATTGTGTAGCGGCGGCCATCTTGGATTTACAATGATATTGAATATATTAAATTGTATTGTCATCAGAAGTAAAGGTGTGTACCAAATATCAGATCAATCTGTTAACAGGAAGAGGGTAAAATTTCAACTACTAAATTTGACCCAAACAAATAATCAACAAACAGGGCAAGCTAAATAAAACCATTTAATAATAATAAATAAAACCGTTTAAAAAAAAATCTGAAATAAAATGAGCGTACGGCAGCTTATTTTTTCACGCACAAAATGAGCCATGAGGATCTAGACAAGACGTGTCAATACGTCAAAAATTTATGGGACAAACACGGTCGAAATATTACGTGATCAATCCTTATTTTGTCATTTCGATAGGTAATCATATTTCCTGATAGAATGGAACTTAAAGAAATATTTAAAAATGTAAATTAGTATATAAGGAAAATAAATAAAGAGAATAATAATAATAATCTTATTGCAGACCATACAAGGTCCATATTCACATTTGTCACACGTCATTCATCATTTATCGTCATTTGTGTTTTGTTTGTTGTGTTTCACTTTGTCTAGCTCCTCAGGATATGTTTCTAACAACATATAAAAACCAAATAAAACGCATTTTCGGTGACTCATTTTGAGCGATACAAATTGCAGATTGATAATAGCAGTTTGTAGCAAATAAGAGACTGTTCAAGTCTATGTGAAAATACACAATATATTTAAAAACCACGCTGAAAAAATGCGGTATTCCTAAACATTACAATAAAAACCAGGATGTTGCTCGTTATTACAAAAACTATATTGCATTAACTAAGTGCCCAAGATAATTAAATTGGAATAAAAGACAAGACGTTCTATTTTAAGCATACACACTACAGTAAAATATTGTAAAAACCACTGTTTTAATTATAAGCTATAATTAAAATAAAACTTAGAAAAATACCACCCGCAGTAAAAACTAAGACAATGAAATAAATTAATATATAATGGTTTTTCTGATAAAGTTAATTGTTTTTATTATATTACTTTATTTTTTCCTTTTGTATAACAGCAATTAACTCGCCATTTTATCCCTAGACCACTCTTAGTTGATCAGTTTTTATGAACTTTTAATTACTTAATTAAAACAGCATGTTCAAGATATTATGTAGGTATGTCGTGGCTAGATCATAGAATTGATCACTTCATGATGTGGCCGACCATTTTATGAAATGGTTCTATTTCATGAAATGGAAAATATCCGCTGCCCACGTGATATCATGTTGCGGGCAGCGGATATTAATGATATCAACAGCTACACACGGTTGCTTCATGATATGGTCAAACGTATGGGTGGCTGGATGGCTATGGGTGCAAGAGTGAGCGAAGCGAGCTCAGAACTTGAGGCACCCCGACTCACATAACCCCGAACACAATAAAACTTTTGCTGACTCAGAGGTTGAACCCAACAACCCACGCTCAGTAGTCACTAGTCACGCTTGCAAATCTCTCGACACCAGTCGCTAACGCCGAATTGATCGTAATAATAAAATAATACGGAGGTATATAAGGAATTATTGTACCTATTTATCTATAAACATAAACGGCACATCAGTGCGACACGCATAAATGTCTATTTATATTAGAGACCGAGATATGGACAAAGGACATCACTCCTAACAACAATACTACTCCTCAGATGGCGCCACCTTCGCAAGTTGTTAGCAGTGTCCCCAATAACCTGATGCGGTGTGAATGTCAGGGTCTGATGATGAATAGGTCCCACCGTTGAAGGAAATTGCTCACTTTTAACTAGGCAAGTTAGATTAAGGTTTATGATCGTGAGGTCAGTGTCGTGTGGCCTTCTTAGTTTTGGAAATAACGTATCATTATTGTTTTTACCCCCGAAGGAAAGACAGAGGTATAGGTATACAAGGTGACTTGATTTCTTCTTTTTTATCCTTCACTTTACGCGGGGCATCGCCTGTTCATCATCATCATATCAGCCGAAAGGCGTCCACTGCTGGACATAGGCCTCCCCAAGTGTCGCAACAACAACCGGTCCTGTGCGTCTCACATCCATCGGCTACCCGCGACCCTCACCAGGCCTTACAACGCTGCGTCTTCCGGTACGCGGTCGCCACTCCAGAACTTTTCGGCCCCATCGACCATCTGTTCTGCGAGTAATTTGCCCTACCCACTGCCACTTCAATTCGGCGATCCTTCGGGCTATGTTGGTTTAGCTAACCTTGATTCGATCACGCAAGGAAACTCCGAGCATTGCCCTCTCCATTGACTTGCCTTCTGATGAGGCCCATTGTGAGCGACCAGTTTCAGTTCCATAAGTCATCACTGGCAACACGCACTGGTCGTAGACTTTCGTCTTGAGACACAGTGGTATGTGAGACGAGAAGATGCCACGCAACTTCCCGAATGCCGACCAGCCTAGTCAGATTCGACGGTTGACCTCTTTCCCGTAGTTTGCCCTACCTAACTGGACCGTTTGTCCCAGGCAGATGCATCGCCTGTTAGTCCAGTCAAATTAGGGTTTCCCCTCGGAATGAGAGATATTAAGCTGGAAACTCGTATACGCCTTCATTTTGGCGTTCTAAATGTTGTGTCAAGTCTCATAAGATCTCGTGTCTGCGTCGTAAGGTATTGAAGTTAAAGGTCACAAAAATCGTTTTTTCGCGAATATCTAGGTTTCTTCTCGCAAGGACTCCTTTCGTTCTCCTGTTCTTTTGATGATATTCAAGAAATTACTACAACAAACGAATTTAAAGACAATTTCAGGTTTCCTTGTGAGAATTATATGAAGATCGTGTACTTTATGAGTATGAATTGATAGCTTCAGAATCAAAGTAAGTACCGTTTGCTTTACTAATTTCTCCACACAAATTAGGTAAATATTATTAAATCAAATTGATCTTTTTTAATGCTACAATGTCATATTTATTTTCTTAGTTTTATATTTTAAATACTAATCTATAGGGTATGGTAAAAGATGTTTTACAAAAAAATATATAAATAGTCCCAACAATGTCCCGCCAGAAGGCATACAAATATTAACAAAATTGTATTGAAAACAATTTGTGCTATTTATAAATTGAAAAAGGATGATAAAAATATAATAATCATTAAAAAATAAATAAAAAACGTCCGTTGTAATTAAAATAAATACAGAACACATACATACATAACACACATATAATTATTTATTTTTACCGACACCTCTGCTGTGCTTTTTTGATTAATTTCGTTGCGTTACCTGCGTACCTACACAAATAACATTTTAGCAAATAATTTATATTTTTTTTATTTAACTTGTGAGCATATAATTTTAATATTATGATTAAAATTATAATATGGGGTCGCTAACTATGAAATTGCTATTTTAATTAAACGGGCCACTACTATAAAAACTTTGGTTTGACTTGGAATTATAATTAAAAATAAATAAAATTGAATTATAATTTTAATAAATTATAGTTAAATAAACAAACTTTATTTTTAAACCATATAAAATTAGCCATTATCATTCATTAGAAGAAAAACCTATTAATATAACAGTTACAAATAGTACTAGATAAAAATGGTGTTATTGAATAGGTTGAAAATCAAGGTTACCATGTGATCGCAATAACGGATTTGAACTATTAGCATTTAGGCACAAGTTCAACTTTAAAAATAAAGCTAGATACACGTTTATACATACTGTCGGAAAAAATATTTTTTACATAAATACCTATATATCCGACTTCAAAAAAGAACTACAAAGTATAAAAATAACTTTAATTTCGAAAGTTGGTGTCGTAAACGAAGAAACAAAACAAAAACGTCGACTTCAGAATTTAAAGTTATTCTTCACATTTGCGATCCAGCTCATAGTTCACTTATCTACTTTGGGATTGACATAAACCTATCAATATCTCACAATTAACGTTTCCTAGATTTTATTAATTTTAATTTGAGGAGGTCACTGTCCGAAGTTTAACGTCCAATCACGCAACATTTTTTTTATTAATATCTAAGACACGGATATATTGGGAACTATTGAATTTGTATGAGATTTATTGTATACAAAATTATTTATTCAGAATATAATCGAGATCATTTTTATCTTTTTTCAACGCAAGTATACCTTTCACACACGATTTCTACATCTCTTTTATTCGACTCTCCTTTCGCAGGTATGCTGGAAGAGATTTCCTTAGAAATAAGCATCACCTTTGTACCTATTTTTCTGTTTTGTGTAGGTACAAAAACCGGGGAAAAAAATAATATAATATAAAATTATTACAATCTTACGGAGTCTGCCATTTTCCGGTGATACCTATACATATACTTAAATAATTGTCTTTTAAGGGATACACACTTCAGGATCTCTCTAAAGTACAGTTCTCAATGGCATACGAAAAGGTTTGTCCTTTAGTATTCGTTTGTCGAAATATCAAGCCGCAAAGGCTGGTCGGATTTAGATGAAATTTGGAACATGGGCTGGATAAAAACATATTTTTTACAATAGGTACATTTTATTTCACGTTCCTGAGGGATAATATTCGACTTACACACGAACCACAAAGCAAAATGCTAGTTAGAATAAAAAAAATATTTTCATACGACAGATATTGAAACATTTAAGTCACATTGAACAATACATCTTCTTGAACAAACGCACGTATGTCGAAATTAATCTCACTGTCTCGCAAAAAAAAATATGTTTCTCATATCATCAAGACATTTTTATTAAACGCTCACATTGTCATATTGTCAATAACACGGCTATTGAAGTTGAAGCTGGTATTAAACCCAGCACTATATAAGCCAGTATTACCACCACAGAGTATTATAAGATGCGGCATTTTAGCCTGGAATATAGGCAGTAGAACAATGGTAGCTCTGCTCTGGTGATATATATTTTTCTGTACGTATTTGTCCGGTCTTCGGTGTCGGGACAATGGCTGGGATGTTCTGGAATGTTTTTGTATTGGTGGGTCGAAGTCTAGGCAAGCTTAGATATTTGATTTGTCTGTCTCTTGAATTTTAAGTATTTGTTGATTTGTCTGCACATTTCGTATCTGAGAAGACAATGCATCGGCGATGTGATGATGTCTCTGGTATTCAGTGCATATTTCCAAACCATAGTTTAAGAATGCTTTTGCCAGCGTGCAGCGTCTGAAATAGTCGCAACAGTACATAGTCCGGGGATAAATGGTATCCTATCCAATCTAATCTAAATTAATATTATAAAAAGGAAAGATTGGTTTGTTTGTTACGATTTAACTCAAAAACTTCTAGACCGATTTTAAAAATTCTTTCACCGTTACAAAGCTACTTCACCGAGTAACATAGGCTATTTTTCAGACATAATTAGGGATCCCTACTAAAACTTGAATAATGTAACCAAAGGTGTAAAAAATGTTGTCATAAAATGTCTTTCATCGCATGCGCTGCGTAAACTATTAATGATATAACAAAACAATGTACTACAATATTAAAGAACATTTCAATATCTATAAAAAGTCCGTAATACCATATGCCTATCTCCGACGGATAACTCACTAACTGCTTTTACTAATAAATTTTAGGTTTAAAAGAATGAATAATATAAATTGTTCGAATTGTTTCGTTTAATTTTCAAAAACTACCCGTTCAAGTCTATCCCTTAATGGGACGTTGAAGTTTCTGGAGTTTCTACTAAATCCACGCGGACGAAGTCGCGGGCGAAATACTTTGTTTTATATATTCTAGAACATGCACTACTCGTGTGTCAAGTTTCATCCAATTCCATTCAGCGGTTAAGACGTGACGACGTAGCAAATAGACAGACGGACATACAGACAGAGAACTTTCGAATTTATAATATTAAGTAATGGATAGTATACGTTATTTATTACGTGTAGTATGGAAATATTAATTGTCATATAACATAATCATGATATTAATGTTTACTCGAAAAAAAATCGACTTCGTAATGTGTAATTGGCTATTAACTAACCATTCTTGTTTTTATTGTTTCAGGTATGAACTGAAGATATTATACTGAAGGTACAGTTAGCACGCGAGTATTTACCTCTCTTGACCTTGTTGAGTTTATAATACGAATTGGAAACATCCCTTAATTATGCATACATGTAGAATAAAAGCTGGTGGTTCTGAATACTTTGAGAGTCGTCTCTCAAAGTGTTCAGAGCCGCAAGATTTTGTCGCATTCGTATGCGCTATAGCAAATTCATGTGACAGGAGGGGTGGGGGGTGAGGCGTGGGGTACTGTGCAGCTAAAAGCGAACCTCACAGACGTCATTAAGTTTGAATCGACCTATACCTAAGAAAACAATTGAAGTAGGTAGGTACCGTGAAAAAGTAGCAACCCTACTAACAATACAATTAATTATTCGTTTATTGTATTATTTTCCGATAACTTCCCAAGAAATTAAACACCCAGGGCTAGTGGGGAGCCACCTGCGCCCTTCCAACCCAGTCCGACCCTGGACGCTACTAGTCACGGCCGCAAAGTGTGTCCGGTCCTGACATGGGCTGATAGTGATGCGGTTTTTTTTGTTTTTATTTATTTTTGTTATAAATGTAGTTGTTAAGTTCTTAAGTGTTTCTCTGCGTTTTTTCCGGCAGAATAAACTCTTTTTCTTTCTTTTCTTCTTTCAAAGTTGAGATTTATGTGGTGCATGCGCCGTATTTTTCTAATCTCAAAATTAAATCCAAAATTAAAGTAAAATTAGCTTGATTGTTCATATAACACAAATGCTTTGGATCTGCATTTTTTTTAACGATTTTTGTGTTTCTCTGTCAGTTCCTCAGTCACTGAAGTAATTTTTTATTTTACTTTCAAAGATTTCAACAAAAAAAAAAAAAACTTAAATATTTATTGAGCCACCCCACCAGATGAGCACTTTTGGATTTCTCAAACTTTTTAATATTTGCCATACAAATAATAAATGAAGTATTTTTATTTATTATTTTATAATTTGACCGAAGCTCATAACTGTTCGATGTGGCTGAAAAAATTATAATAATGAATGTTTTATTAATGCAACTCTAAAAAAACAAATCAGGTAATCTAAAAAACTTGGTAGGCTAATTAAAACTTGATTTCTAATTTAAGATACCAAAGATTATATTTTAAGGCTGCTTAACAAATCAAGGCAATCTAGGTGGGTAAGTGCGAGCTATTTTCAAGATATTTTATTAGTTTTTTTTATTAAAAAAAACAGTAAACGGTTAAATTTAGTATTCTAGTTAAACTTCCCAATATCATACGTGTAAAAGTGAGTTTGTTTGTTCCCTCTTTACGTCCGAACCGCTGAACGGATTTAGATGAAACTTGGCACGCGGGTAGACCATGTCGTGGAAGACGACATAAAATATACATTTTACCCAGGATGAATGTGCCCTTCGGATAAATCTCCACTTTAACGCGGACGGAGTCGCAAGCGACAATTAGTATGAAATAATTCATTATTATCACAATTTTGCCACAGGTACACATAATACATAATATATGGTAAGGATGGACCTCAGACACTTAAGGCGATCGGGTATTTAAAACCAAATTGGGTCTAGCGGATCATATTAGGGCACACGCTAGGAAATAGTGTCATGGTGTCGGCGTTGTCGAAATCGGCAAGGAGGTATATTAGGATAGTATACTAATATATGGTAAAAGTAATCACTAGGTATGTTCATAGCCAGGGTTGTGGAATTGTTCAAAAGAGTTACTGCGGCCGGGAATCCAAACGACATTTTTTTTGGGCCGGCCCGCCTCACGTTCTCAACCACTGCGAAGGCCAAAATCAACAGTGGCGACAGCCGAAAACCTCTTCAAAGGGCTTTTGAAGGAACACGGGTGGGTTTTAGTCAGTAAGAGTCTGACACTCCCTCCGCTCCGCCCGAGGGCGGAAGTCATATGATGATTTCCCATCGAAAACAAAGGGGTGTTATTAGCAGTACATACTATACAGGAATGAAAAAAAACCGGGTATGCGCGTACGAAGTCGAGACCAAAAGCTATTAATCTATACTTACTAATAATAAAAAAGCTGAAGAGTTTGTTTGTTTGTTTGTTTGAACGCGCTAATCTCTGGAACTACCAGTCGGATTTGGAATAGCCACATTCATGAGAAAGGCTATAGGCTATACGGGAACCCAAAATCTTGATATGCACGTACAAAGTCGCGGGAATAAGCTAGTGTAACATAAGTTAATTTGAGAAATTCGATTGATTAAATGTTGCTTAAACATTAAAATAATTGGCCCTCAGAAGGAAAATTCCCGTATTTTAAGGAACGTTCGCATTCGTAACGCAAAAGCAATCCGTCAAAATCACCTCTTTTTTCCCTATACCTACTTTAACAAGTTTTTGATATCTATTGGACACTTTTAAAGTACAAGATTTGACCATCAGTTTTAACTAAAAAATAATAATCCCCTTACAATAGAGTCATATTCCTGTAACATAAGTCTGCGACATATATCTCCTCCACATGCAGGTATTCGAGGCTTAATATCGCAAACAATAGAGGTGCTCATAGAGCCAGACTCTCCCAGTATGAACATCTGACAGGGGTGACAAACATGTGTTCAGCCATGTTGTTTTAACAGGATTTTTCGAGCTTACCTTAGTTTGGAAATATTTGATTAATTGACAAGTTCAAACTAATAACACGCCATCTTCGACTTCAAAGCAACAGTACAGCTTACAATACAGTCATATTCTGCTACACAATACTACCACAAATATCTTCTCTATATGGCATATATTTGTGGTATAATATCGCAAACTACAGAACATAGAGCAAGACTCTCTCAATTAGAACACCTGACAGGGGTGACAAACATGTTCTTAGAGGTATGCGGTACAGAGAGTAAAGTCCCGCAAACCTCCAATGAAAAGGGAGGATCCTCCGACCAGACGGTTGTTGTGTCTGGTGGGCAACTGCCCAATGGTTGATATTTGGGCTGTTGTACCTATAATGTTAAAATTGCACGGAAAACTCTGATACCGCGATGCAGGATTTGTACGACGTAGGCGTAGGTATCTGGCGGTATAGATGCAGTTATTTTAGTTTTAGTGGCGATTCCGCTAGAATGTGTTCAACCGTGTTGTTATCACATTATTTATCGAGCTTAGATTGAAATATCCGAGTAATTTTTGTCAAGATCAAACTAAAAACACCACGCCATCTTCAACTTTAAATTAGAAGTGAATCCCTTGAAATAGAACAAAATACCGAAACAGAAGTCAGTGACAAATATCTCCGACTTATGCGGGTCACCTGCCTGCTTTTTCCCAACTATATTGGGGTCGGCTTCCAGTCAAACCGCATTCAGACTGCCTATCTGACATCCACAAGCCACTATCTGGGTAACACGGTAATTCTTGTCAAGACTGGAGTCAGATTTTATGACATCTGATAATCCATAACGACTGTCAAAGATCTACAAATGACAGCCTGTACTACCGGTTTAACGTGATTTACTTTTAAGATAGTCAGCCATCGACATTCCGATTTCGGCAAATGTTGCTTAACCTTGAAAATCGACCCGTGTAGCTGTTATTATTTAGCTATGGGCAGTAATGAGCACCTCATATGCATGTTGGTTTAATATCGCAAACTCAACCCTGCACATAGAGCCAGACTCTCCCAATATGAACACCGACAGGGGTGACAAACATGTGTTCAACCGTGTTGTTTTCACAGGATTTATTGAACTTACCGGGAAGGTAGGGTTGATCAATTTAATCTGTTGTCGCTGTCAAGTGATTTGGGGGAAGTTATTTTGGTAACGCGTCGTTGTTATTTTAGTTACAAGTTACCATTAGCTGTTGTTGAGTTCAAAAAGAGGAGCTTGTAGCTAATTAATTACAGCTGTATGGGTCGATCTTCGAGGTTAAGCAACGCTTGCCAAGGTCTGTCTTTAGATGGTTGATCATCCATTACAAAAGTCCCTATCTCGGGAAACACGTTAAGCCGTAGGTTCTGGCTGTCATGAGCTGATCGTTGACTGTCGTTGCGGATAGACAGAAGCCAGAAAATCTGGCGCCAGTCTTGTCTTGTTTAGGCCCGTTATTGGGAAGTTGGCCCACGTAAAATACTAGTATACAGCTGCGACCGTTTATATTGGCAGCAGACTCCAACGTTTTGCTGTTCAGAAACTTTTGAAATCATAAAACCGGTAGATGGAGTCGTCATTATTCTATTTTGAGTTGTTGAAAAAACGATCACACGAATTTGATAGTGGAAACGCCAAACAGGTTGTTTTTTTTTAGAAATTCTAGCCAATAGTTCACCTGGGATATAAAAAAAACGTTAACTGATATTGTGGGAAAGTGTTGGCACTCCTTTTTTCTTTATGGTTAATCATCAAATGACTCCCGCCCTGGGCGGAACGGAATGGAGTGTCACAGTCTGACTGACTATATATAGCCCACCTGTGGTCCTCTAAATGCCCTTTGCGTTCCAAGGCCGCGATAACTCTTTCGAAGAATTCCACAACGTTGGATACCCCTGCACCAGACACGACACTACGCGGGAAAAGCACAGAGCCATGCAGGGTGTATAGCGTTGTCTCATTCCTGGAAATAGTGCGGTCGGCACAATAATGGAATATTTGTCGATGCGGATTGAAATGGTTGGCGCGATTGGATAATCGTTTTCTTTGTTCTCCGGTGTGGTGTATGTTCTGTGTGAACTGAAGTGTTATTTACACTGCATTTAGTAAACAAAATGGGATTAAAACAATGAACATTGAGGTCTTTAGACTGCAGTATTTGGTGGTGGTGCTTCAGCTGATGTCGTGACTGAATTTACTGAAATTAATTTTTTTTTCGTCATTTGGAATGCTATATTAGCTATATAGTTGCGGAATCGTTCGAAAAAGTTACCACGGTCCTGGAACACACGAGAGGGTTTAAGTCAGTAAGAGTCTGACAATCTCTTCTGCACCGCCTAGAGCAGAAGGAGTCATTTGATGATTGCCCATAAAAAGCCATAAAACTGATGGCTGTTTATTCTATTTGGTGCTCGCTTTTTCTCGTCTATTCGGTCCTATCTCCCTTGGACACAGAAAAAAAAATATTCTATGACATTTTAACATCGTCATCTCCACAGCCTTTTCCCAACTATATTGGGGTCGACTTCCAGTCAAACCGGATTCAGCTGAATACCAGTATTTTACGTGGAGAGGCTGCTTACCAGACCTCCACAACCCTTTAACTCGGTGGCAAGACTGATATCAGATTTTCTGGCTTCTGACTATCCGTAACGACTGCCAAAGATCTACAAATACAAACAACATAAAAACAAAAAAAGAATTCTACTCTCTTTTTGTCATATTTGTTTAGATTTCATGTTCACAATATTTATTTCCAGCCTGATAAATAAAATATATTGGTGGCCTACTCCCACCTATACCAGAACATTACCTAAATGAAATGGCTGATAAGCATTTTCTAGCAAGGTTAAGCAGGTTCTTTTGAGTCCAACGCTAGTTTTACGAGCCTCGCATGTAATTTCCTAATAACTAGTCATCGCGGGTCAAATCTAGGTCCAATCGATGACCTAGTTGTTCAAACTTTTGTTATTATCGTGGTCGCCGGTTATGCGGTATAGACGATTGCTTGAACGCTACGCAAGGAGATATGAAACCTATCACTCCGTTCCGTTGGAACTCAAAAATGGAATTTTATTTTTATTTTTTTATTTAATATGTGTTAGCTCTTGACTCCATTCTAGGTCATAGATGACAGAGACAAAGTCGACGATGGAGCGAGCTTACCTAGAAGAAGCCTGTTCACTCTCATTTTGAAGAGATTAGGGTTGTATGCGTTCGGAAACACAGACGCAGGGAGAGAGTTCCACTCCTTTGCTGTGCGCATTTTAAAAGACGTTTGGAATCGTTTAGTGCGAATTGGTGGTATGCAAACAAGGTAGGGATGGTAACTTGCAGTGCGTCTAGATATCCGATGGTAGAAGGGGGCCGGTGGGATGAGGTCGTGGTGTTCCTGGACACTCTCCCCTAAGTACAATCTGTAGAAGACCGACAAGCAGGCAACTGAGCAGCGATGAGCCAAGCCATATGTGCCTGAAAAGAACAAAAAATCCTTACTTTACTCCGGGTGATTTTATCCTGCACGTCTTTTACATCATTCTCACAAATATGTATCATTTCAACATTAATGATGTTACCATAACTTTGTAAAAAAATATTATTTTTAAAAGAATGTCCGTGGAGTTTCTTGCTCCGCTTTATTCGAAATTAGTCAGAAGGATTATTGTTATGTCTCAAATTTCCATCACAAAAAATCACATTCCCTTATCGAGAAGCTCAATCAATACGAGCAGAATCCATAATCCATCAACGATATATCCATCATCATCTGCCGAGCCTTTTCCCAACTATATTGGGGTCGGCTTCCAGTCGAACCGGATTCAGCTGAATACCAATATTTTACGTGGAGCGGCTGCCTACCAGACCTCCACAACCCATTAACTGGGTAACACGGTACTCCTTGGCAAGACTGGTGTCAGATTATCTGGCTTCTGACTATCCGTAACGACTGCCCAAGATCTACAAATGACAGCCGGGACCAACGGCTTAACGTGCTTTCCGAGGCACGGAGGAGTCTCGGTATGTTAAGATGGTCACCCATCCACAGACAAACCTCGGCAAGCGTTGCTTAACCTTGAAGATCGACCCGTGCGGCTGTTATTATTTAGCCACGAGCTCCGATACGATCAACGATATATCCAAACTCCATTAAAAACATTACCACGTGTTCAAACACCCCAACCTGTTGTAGCACCGTAATTTAACCTTGACCTCCAAATATTACACGAACACTCACACTTTACGATCTCCTAACAAAACAATCACTTTTCTTCATCAACCTTATCTCCTGAGCCATCAAATCAGGGCAACAATCTTGAAGATGAGAGCAGTATTCGTAAGCAGGGATGTTACGGAGGTGGTTTTATCGGAGGATGAAGTCGGAGTTTTTAAATTTGGTTTATCGAAGTCGGAACCGGAATCGGAGGTGGTGGCACCAGAGAGATGGACCTATTAAGGGCAGGCCTGGTAAAATTAAATAGTACATACATTATTCAGTAAGCCAAAAGAGACTTTTGATTATAAATAATATACCTACATAACATAGGCGTTTAAAAGTAATCATGTTTTCAGTAACAGTTAGCAAATGAAATCCATCATCTGCCTAGCCTTTTCCCAACTATATTGGGGTCGGCTTCCAGTCAAACCGGATTCAGCTCAATACCAGTATTTTACGTGCAGCGACTGCCTACCAGACCTCCACAACCTATTTACTAAGTAACAATTCTTGTCAAGACTGGAGTCAGATTTTCTGGCTTTTGACAATCCATAACGACTGCCAAAGATCTACATATAACAGCCGGGACCAATGGCTTAATGTGCTTTCCGAGGCAAGGAGGAGATCTCGATATAATAAAATGGTCACCCATCCACAGACCGACCTCGGCAAGCGCTGCTTAACCTTAAAGATCGACCCGTGCGGCTACGAGCTCTCTCAAATGAATTAACTCCAAAAATAGCGAATTATACTTCGCTCTCCGATTAAAACCTATGGTTAAAGTGTCGGAGTCAAAGTCAGAAGTTCCGACTTATCAGATTCAGGTTTACGGATGCGTAAGCATCTCATACAAAATCGTTGTTTTGAACAAAGCTGTATAAGTGTGGTTGGTCTCTTATCGGAGTCCGATTCAAAGCTCCGTAACATCCCTAATCGTAAGTACTGGCTCATGAGCTGGTGACGTCATCAGCAGACGTTGACCCACCAATCAGCGGTATTGTTCTGAGGACAAACAGAGACACACGTCATCGAGTGTGCTGGTGGTGACGCACGGGGGGGCAAGGGGGAAGAGGTGGCGGGGAGCGAAAAATATTAAAGAAAGAGAGATTAGAAAAGTATTGTATTGGAAAGAGACGGTGATAGTTTGTTTCTAAATGAGCATCTTTTGATCAAAGCCAAGTGAGCTCCAGATTACTTCTACACAGAAATGCACATCATTTATCTAAAAGACGTGTTAACGACAGCGTTTTGCTGTGTACTATCCCAAATTGCCTATGGGATTGGGGCATTTAGCCGTATTCAGCTAGACTGGAACTTAAGCCCTAGATAGGCTAGGCATATTACGATAAAACTCCTCAAAAGCCCATGAAACTGTCCATCTAAACTCATGATTTCAAACAAACTATTGCAAACGCTACTGAAGTTTGTTTTTAAAGAAAATATGCTTATTTAGGACTCACACAGGACCAATAATAAATTGACTACCAGCGCTGATAACTTGTTAATGAAAGACTTAATACTCACAAAATCATACGTAATCGCTATAGCTTCTCGCTTACGCCACAAGCGGCGCCCCAAAACGCAAGGGTGAAAAGTGGCCACCGGTCAGCCACTCGGGGCGACCGCCGCGGTCGGGGCGCACCTCCCCTCTGAACTACTGTCACTAAACACTCTGCGGCTCTCTTCGAACGAACCATTCAAACGCATTTGACATTTTTTTTTCGTTCTACGCAAAAAGTTTCGACCTTTGTAATGGTTCTACAGACGAAGAAGGTTTTGTTTAATTTTTTTTGAGTGAGTGTGTTTCAAAGTTTAACAAAGTGACGTTTCATGAGCATGACATTTATTGATTGTTAACAATGAGAGTCGTAAAACAATTTGATTGTATCGTTAAAACTTTACAAATTAAAAGTTGACAGAGACTTTACAAATAAGTAATCTGCTTCGTTTGTACTTTATATTTATTTATTAACGAGTATAATCCAATCAGTGTGTTTCGAAGCTGACCAATTAGGGAGCCCAATTTGAAAATAGAACTTCAAGTTCGGGAAAGTTCGTCTTCGGGATGATTTGAATTGAATAAAAGTTTGTTTTAAGTGATGTTTTAATGAATTTGAAGTGGTTTTGTGATAAGTGGGGCGGAACAATCTGTGTGATGGGTGTTTTGTGAAGTTACTGTAATGATGGATGCAACATGGACAATAAATTGGTAAGTTAATAGTTATATTTAGTTGCAGAGCAAGTGAGTCTTTGTTGGATTACCATATGAAAGACCTAAGGTTAACAAATTATAAATATTCATTGGTTATACTTATGGGAAATTTTCACAGTATTTTAATAGAAGAACAATAAAATTTAACTTTTCATACCAATTTTGTCCTAGTTTCTGAAATTGAATTGATCCTAACATTACCGTGTGAAGTTAGCTGCTTGATTGGTTGATTGAATTTTCAGCAGCCAATCACAATGCCGCGCCAGTTTAGTATTAGTATAGTTTTGAGTAATTGGCGCGCAAAGTTTTGGTTAGAAATTTGTTTTTTCGGCCTTCTTGTTAGAAGTTATTTTAATTGTGATGATTGAAACGTGTTGCCCAAATAAAGCGCTTTTATATTCTTCACTCAATAAAATTGTATATAATAATAGTTATAAATGTCGAAAAATCCTTTTATTTATTTTGTTAATTAGTGTTAGTTGAAGGAACTGAAATATCGATTGCTTAGAATAATAGCAGTGTGTAGTAAGTTACCGCTGTTATCATAAGCAACTCATGTTTTATAAAAGAAATGCATTAATCATCATCTGCCTAGCCTTCTCCCAACTATATTGGGGTCAGCTTCCAGTCAAACCGGATTCAGCTGAATACCAGTATTTTACGTGGAGCGGCTGCCTACCAGACCTCCACAACCCATTAACTGGGTAACACGTTACTCCTTGGCAAGACTGGTGTCAGATTATCTGGCTTCTGACTATCCGTAACGACTGCCAAAGATCTACAAATGACAGCCGAGACCAACGGCTTAACGTGCTTTCCGAGGCACGGAGGAGTCTCGGTATGTTAAGATGGTCACCCATCCACAGACCAACCTCGGCAAGCGTTGCTTAACCTTGAAGATCAACCCGTGCGGCTGTTATCATTTAGCCACGAGCTCCTAAAGAAATGCATTAAGTGTCGAGATAATATCTTCCTGTTTTCTTCCAGTAATACTTATCGCTCCAGACGGCTGGAAATGACACATTATTTTTTTAATATTGCGTATTTATATCGCTAATATAAAATTGAATAGTATTTTTTTCTTATTTTAGTCACAGTATAAGTCATTACTGCTTACAGTATAAGTGATCAAGACCGAATGTGTCGACCTGACTTAATATAACCACAGTATGATGAGTTAACAGTAACTCAACGTACTTATCCCTTTATACAATAAGTAAGTAATGTTTTTATTCTGCCTTAAATACTTAGAATATCTCTGCAGATATTCTAAGTATTTAAGGCAGTGTTAAAACGTACCTTCCTTATTGCACAACAACTACTAGTTAAGGTTGTTCTCCTACATCTGTCACATTTATAACACCTTATTTAATTACCAAGTGTCGCCTGCAACGGGGGATCGAGCGCTGATGTCTGAATTACAGATATTTTATATCTAGTTCAGACACAGATGTTCTCTGTGAAGACTTATAATTAAGTGTATTGTAGTGTATCACCATGTTAATGAAATGTCTCTATGTTTTAGAAGAGTTAGAGAAAAATAAATAAATTATAATTATGACACTAATATAATAAAGGCGAAAGTTTGTGAGTGTGTGTGTATGTTTGTTACTTCTTCATGCGCAAACGGTTAGACTGATTTAGAAGAAATTTGGTATCTATAGAGATTGTTTTAGTCCCGAGAAAGGACATAGGATATTTTTATCCCGGGAGTATGTTCCCTTGAGATAATTTCCGACGTTCACGCGGGCGGAGCCGCGGGCGGCAGCTAGTTATTAATAAAAACAAACTCTGCTTATAATATTCACAGTATATTTAGTTACTCCGGATATCCTTAGTATTTAAGGCAAAATAAAAAAAACACGCTTTACTTATTATATCGACAGTATACACAGTTACTGCACATATGTAACTTAAGTAAAAGTAAAACCTAAACGATGGAGCTTTACTTGTAAACCCGGGGTAACTATACTTACGGTTGTTATGTTCAAGAGGATTTCTCATTTATTGGACTTACTGCCTTTATCCTAAACGAAATTTATCGGTTCCCGATAAGCTTTTAAAACAGCTCTCTGCACATCTGCCGGTCGATTCTGTAAACGTGTCGAAGTGTAAGCTTGGGTGAAGTGATCACGATGTGAGCTGTCAATCCATATAATCAAGATGTCACGTGATCACGAAGTTAGCTGTCTTTCTATCTTGATTGTATGGATTGACAGTTCATCTCATGATCACTTCACCCAAGCCTTCACTTCGACACGTTTACAGAATCGACTGGCTGGTGCGCTGATTCTGGACCAATATTTAACTCCTTATGTCAAAAATTGCACTTACTGCCGGTACCGCTAGCGCTGCACATATCTCTTAAGTTGCGTTTAATTCGATACGCGTCCGTTATAATTTACTCTTAGAAAAGTTTACTGTCTTTATAAGTTATTCCTTTAATATTTAGTAGGTCCTTCGACTTTTCGCTGAACTTTCCATAGTTTTAACTTTATTCTTCTGTATAGTTTGTATTTGGCCGGCCCAGAAAGCGGTTGCGAGATGATTTGGATGCACATCGCGAAGGCTGGTTCGAGCTTTTCTGGGGAGGTTTGCTGGGGAGTTTGTTGCGCCACTTCTTCTTCCCAGCTACAACACTAGGAAGTGGTGACGGGCGGGCGTTTCGGGGGACTGTCTTTATGTAGAACTTTGACGTTCAAAAAGTGCTGGCACTCAGCCTAATTTGGATAAATGACTTTTGAATTTTGAATTTTGAGGTGGCGCAAGAAAAGAATGTCTGGACGGATATGGGGGAGGCCTATGCCCAGCAGTGGAACACAATAGGCTAAGGAAAAAAAATAGTTTGTATTATTGTAGGTAATTAATTATTTAGCATTGATAACATTATTTTCACGCCATAGTATGTGCGTAATGATATTAAGTTTAAAGAATTTTATTCTCAAAAGAACTTAAAAAACAGTTCACTTCTAAAATGAGATACATGGTTCTTACATCTAAATAGTATAATATTTGCCTCTAGGGTGTTGGCGACGTTACAGGGTACATACATGTTTCTTGAGTTTTGTATTAAATATGTTTAAGCTATCATCCTGCGTGTCCATAAACTCAACAGGAGTAAACACAGTTAATAACGCTTTATTAATGAACGAGGCTAATTAAATGTTGTTCCCAATGTAAGTGGTCATATCGAACGAATGAACAGCTAGTATTAATTCCCCGCAGCTGTTAAAACACCCGCGGGGAACACCCAAATTACTAATTAAAGTGTGTAACGACTACGGAAAATAGGGCATCCTTGAACTTTAAGTAGGTGATCGTATAATTTCCTAACATTTTCATTGAAATTGGCATTTTTTAGGGTTCCGTACCTCAGTCGGCAATGGAATCCTTATAGGATCACTATGTTGTCCGTCCGTCCATCTGTCCGTTTGTCCGTCCGTCCGTCCGTCTGTACATCTGTCCGTCTGTCAAGAAGCATCATCAAGCTGAAATTAATATCAAATAGGTACTTAGGTCTGCTACCCCTTGGAGCAGTGAAAAAATCAAAATTCTAAGTCAACGCAATATAAAGATAAGGCCGTTAAACCTCCGTTTATGGCGCATGTTTTGACGCTCGCAAGGGAATCAAAACATATAGGGTACTTCCCGTTGGCCTAGGGCCATGAAATTTGGCAAGAAGATAGATCTTACAGTACAAGTACAGGGAAAAGTCTGAAAATTGGGAATTTGTAGTTGTATCGTGTATAAAAAAATATTTTTTGCGATCACAAACTTATATTTCGGTTGAAGAATTGACCGTGACGGAGATTGATGTATGGCAGAACAATTTTTCAACAACAAAGTTAAGTTTGTCCTCCAGTCTTACCTGCTATAGTTTTATCAGAGTATTGAGAGTGCTTTCATAGTTTATAAACTTCAGTAGGTAATGTAAACTTGGATAAAATCAAGACTTGATCGGAACCATCGGTGCGCGAGTCCGACTCGCACTTGTCCGTTTTTTTGGTAAACAAACTAACCTGTTGCCCACGTATTTACTCGCACCCTTGTGATAAACAGTGGGACAGACAGTTTTTTAATAATGTGGTACTGTTTTGTTAGTCCATTCCAATAAAGATCAACTTTGAAAACATTGGCAAAAATTACAAAAACATTTTTTTTTATTTTATGGAAGAGAGAGCTACAAACAGCTACATTCAAACATATAAAACAATAACTTAATTATACTTTAAGTCGCTAGGGGGTTAGCTGTACATGCATGCCAGTTATACCAATAATATAGAAATACTACTACTATTTCAGGTTTTATTGAAACTCATCATCTGCCTAGCCTTTTCCCAATTATATTGGGGTCGGCTTCCAGTCAAACTGGATTCAGCTGAATACCAGTATTTTACGTGGAGCGGCTGCCTACCAGACCTCCACAACCCATTAACTGGGTAACACGGTACTCATTGGTAAGACTGGTGTCAGATTTTCTGGCTTCTGACTATCCGTAACGACTGCCAAAGATCTACAAATTACAGCCGGGAACAACGGCTTAACGTGCTTTCCGAGGCACGGAGGAGTCTCGGTATGTCAAGATGGTCACCCATTCACAGACCAACCTCGGCAAGCGTTGCTTAACCTTGAAGATCGACCCGTGTGGCTGTTATTATTTAGCCACGAGCTCCTTTTTTATTGAAAACTAAGTTGTATATAATAGTGATACAATTTAAAATATCAAAGCAATGTTTAAATCATTTTTCATTACAGCATGTGAATAATGAAATGTTGTATTTGAAACTACGTAACAGCGGGCTAACATTATAAACTAATAATGTATGCAGTACCTACACGCGGCGATCGATGTTGCCAGCTGTGAAATTACACTTTTGTGATATGCTTAAAGGTTTGCCATTTTGATTTAATACAACGCAAGTGCCGGGCGAAATTCATGGGAGCTCGTGGCTAAATAATACCAGCCGCGGGTAGACTTTCAAGGTTAAGCAACGCTTGATGAGGTCAGTCCGTGGATGGGTGCCCGGGCAGGTTCCTCCGTGCCGCGGAAAGCACGATTAGCTGTTGGTCCCTTAAAGGAAAGCACAATTAGCGGTTGGTAATCGGCGTCTATAACTATGGAGTTTCTTGTCCGTTCTTCTCCATAAGAACCTACTTTTTACGAATAGACAACTAGAGTCACTAATATTTTGATTTCAAACTTTAAAATTGACGTTCATAAGTGCCTTTAAATGGTCTAGTTGAAATAAATGAATTGACTTTGACTTTGTCTTGCAATGTTTGTATAAAGGTGCTCCTTCACTTGGAGCATTCGCCTGTAATGTAACGTTACAGAGGTGTAGCATTACATTGGTGAGGGAACAGAACCGAGTATTTCACTGCGCAGCTTCATAAATCAATCTTTACTCATATTATAAAGAGGAAAGATTTGTATTTTTGTATGTAACGAATAAACTTAAAAACTACTGGACCGATTTGAAAAATTCTTTCAGCAATGGATAGCTACATTATCAGCGAGTAACATAGGCTATATTTTATCCCCGTACTCCCACGGGAACGGGAACTACGCGGGCGAAACCGCGTGACATCTGCTAGTGTAACTGTGTAATATTTTGATACAACTTGTTACTTGTATGAATGAATTACAGGAGAATGCTCGTCAATTAGGGATATATAAAATGCTCAAAATCAAATGTTACATTACAGGCGAATACTCCAGCTGAGGGAGCACCTTAACCCCAGACAACTCCAAACTTTGTCCCAAACGTTGGCCCCAACATCGAACACTTGAATGTGTAACCACGTATCCAATAACTTGTCAATAGTATCGTTAATAAACCCTATAAGTCTAGATATCAATCGCCTAGGTCAGGTGCGCCCACCCGTGTCGTGTCCAGCTGAATGGAAAACCTATTAGCACCCCTACCCCATCCCCCCCGCTTCGTCTGTCATCCCCCTAGTCTACAAGTGGGCTATTTGTGATTCAACGGCTTTTTAAAATGTTTGGAGTATTTTTAGTTGGGGTTACGTCTGTTGCACGTTTTAGGGGTCGGTAAAAATCTGCCATTAAAGTTGCTAAAGGTCACGATCGTATTTTTCTTTCATGTAATTCGTAAATGATTTACTCATTTTGGATACGGCACAAAAATTGTTGCAGTAAAGTGGATAGAACCTTTGTGTCATAGCTACTCGACGCCGCTATAGTTTTTTTTTATCTAAATCGCGGCACACGATGAAACATGTAAATGTAAATATAGGACAATTAATAAAAACACAAAGAGTTAAGAACTGGGTGCCCTAAAGTGTCACAGTACCGAGATATTTGAAGGTAAAGTCGCCTTGTGACAACAGTGACTCTATCATTAAAAATGAATGAATTACGTGCTTATAAGCAGTACATTAAATTAAAATCAGGGAGAGGGAGGCCGAAGAAAAGATGGATGAATTGTGTTCGAAGTAATATGAAAGAAAAGGGAGTTAGTGATGGCGTGACGGCTGACAGGACAGAATGGAAGAAAAAAACGTGTCTCGTCGACCCCAAGTAACATGGGATAAGGATAGAAAGATGATGATGAGTTCCCAGCTCGATTTAGGCATATACAGGGTGGATTTTTGAGACGGGACGGTAAGGGCAGGTACTTTAACCGTTATAGTTACAGGAAAACGTTCCTAGGAGGCCATCCATAACTTTCTGAAATATTCTGAACTGCATTCACATATTTTGGAAATAATATACAGTCAGCGAATGAGATGCTCAATATTTCAGATTTATGATTAGATATTTTTCCATATCTTAATATATATGCTTCTTTATATATGTACATAATTCTTCTGTACGTGTGTTGACAGTGAATTCCTCCTAAACGGCTGGACCGATGTTGATTAATTTTTTTCTGTGTGCTCAAGGGGATTTGAGAATGGTTTAAATTCAAAATTGGACCCGGTAGGTTTTTCGTCAGACACAAAGCAAACGTTCGAACAGGACAACGTCTGTCGGGACCACTAGTTTATAGGCTTGCCTATTTTGTATAAATAAAGCGTTTAATCTTAACAAGGTGTGTACTGGAACTCCAATTCATGAGCGTTTTCGATCAAGATGATAATACAGCACTTGCATACACCACTTACTTCAGGTCAAACAATATTGAATAGCTTCCAATTCAGGCCAGTGAACGCCAAAAGACAGGCGTCTTCACATGCGGCCCGTTCATGTACGACGCTGTGATCAATAACTATGGTTATCTCATCAGTATATTGAATAGACACCATGGCCCAGTGATTATAGTCCTCCTGACCGATTTCAGCCATGACGGTCAATCTTAACCGAGACTAGCCATCGGCGCGGGACATATTATAATGCACAAGTGTGTGCGCAAACACAGGTGCACTCCCTTTTCCATCACTCTCATATTCCGACGGGATAGCAACCCGACACGACCAGAAAGAGACCTGGCTAGGAAAGCACGTTAAGCCGTTGGTCCTAACTAACGGCTTAAAGTGCTTTCCGAGGCACGGTGGTGTCACACCACCAACTTCCAAAGTCCAGGGTATCACTGATAAATTTCTATTGGAAAAGCCCAATCGAACCCAGGACTCCAAGCTCGGCAGTCGCGCTTGCGACCACGAGACCAAAGGAGCAGTCAAGTGCCGGTGTCAGCGCCCAGTGAGTATGAAGTGTCTGGAGGTCAAAGATAATGAGGACTGGGAAATTTCTTCCATTTTCTTAGGCCGTGTTCACACTAAAATTATAGCCTACTGACTGGGATGATCAACAATATTGAAAACTTAAGTCAGTTCGTAAGGTTGGTTGCAGGGGTGACTGTTCCACTTTCCCTGGAACGCAAAGGGCATTAGGAGGAACACGGATGGGTTTTTAGTCAGTAAGAGTCTGGCACGCTCAGAGCGGAAGGAGTCATTTGATGATTTCCTGTTGAAGTGTGGCTTAATACTTGAAACCAGAACTTTTTAAAGGTCAGTTTAAAATAAGGACATTTCCGGGCCGCTCGCCCGTCACCACTTCCTAGTGTTCGTCGCCGTCTGTCTGCCTGGTACGCTTTCACGTCTAAGCCGCTCAACAGATTTTAATAATACTTCATACTTCCATGTCCTTGCTTACGATTAAGGATACTATTTATCCTAGTTGTGCGCTACCTTGGAATAAAAAACAACTTTCATGCGGGCGAAGCCGAGTGCAGAAGCTGGTTAGAAATATATTAATTACAGATTTTCAGGCTGTCGATTAATATATTAATTAATACTGACCTGTACGGGCCGCCCGTACACGGGACACGCGTACGTATAGCGCCCGTAGTGCTCTGAAACGAGGGTTACCGGTTATACTTGAAACCATCAACGAAAGACGCCAAATACGTAAAGAGAGACCAAAGCCCTCATATTCTTATACTTTTAATTCCGCCGGTCGGCTGTATTGCCTTAGCTGTGATCAGGTATTTAAAATCAAATTCGGTCTTGTGAGGCATGTTAGGGCACACGCTAGGAAATAGTGTCATGGGGTTGGCGTTGTCGAAATCGGCAAAGAGGGCTATATACCGGTTACACGGACTCTACCTGATGCGGGTCGCGTACGGACCAATCCGTGTCGCTGTGAAACAATGTTCTAGCTCCTCACGTGTGTCTTCGTTCCAGGAGCCCGTACGGGTCTCCCGGACACCAGTGTAACCAGCCTAACAAGGTGCCTAGATAGTATTGAAGTCGGTGTGCCATCTGTACCTGAATTATTAATGAAGTCTAGAAATTAATATTAAATCTTCCACGCGAACAAGAAACTTATTTACTGAAACATTAATTTGTAGTCGACATCGATACTCTGAGGATCGGATAGTAGTTATGATAATGAGCGTCCGATACAGCTGGCTTTGTAGTATCGATTTAATTGTATACTGTTACTTTTCAATGGATGAAAGTGGAAAATTGCAAATTATAGACAGCAGGATAAGATAACTTTGTGAAGACATGATAGTATGTGATACGCTGAAGGATGGACAGTCGCTCTTTGTTAAATACTAGTACTCCTCTGCGTCCAGTTAGACTGGTGCCAATCTCAACATGAAAAAATCAGGCTGATTGAGGAATTCCTTAGGCTAAATCAGTGGTTCTCAACGTTTATTTGACCCGGGACCACTTTGATTTATTTGTTGTTAGCAGGGACCAGAAATCATTAAATTATTGAAATTTTAAACCTTTCGCGGTTTTTTTATACAATATTTTAACCCTTGCGGACTACCAGTGGTCCTCGGACCACAGGTTGGGAACCACTGGGCTAAATGAACTGGTTGGATGAAATTGTAATGTCAGTAAGTGGTAGGTATTCACTGTTTGCCTTTCCTGAAGGTTTACGAAGAGTCGTACCATAGTGGATACATATTTGGATGGTTATTTTAAAGTCTAAGTATTCAAATCTAGCTTTCGCGCTGATACTAAGAAATGCTAGATGGAAAAACTCAATAACACGAAAAACCCAATCACATTTTACCGGTACCTCTTACTTGGCAGACCAGGAGCGCTTGCGGTAGTTATCTTCAAAACCTTTTTTTTTTAATGATGTGAAATCATCAGGGCGTGTCAGACTTACTGAATAAAACCCATCCGTGTTCCTTCTAAAGCCCTTTGCGTTCTAGGGTACTCTTTCAAACAAATTCCGCAACCCTGGCAGACTCTGGCCCTAGCGGGCCCCATTTCCTATGCTGACATCTGTTTGAGGCGCGCGTAGAACACAACGCGCCATCGACCCGGGCCTGGTTGTGACCGGACAGCGAGCCACCCAACGCTCGCTGTCCGCAGGCCCGCGCCTGCGGTAGCCGAGAATCAGAGAATTTTTCAATGTGCTAGCATTTGATATGTTGAAATTCACTTTAAATATCAAAGACACAAGTTTCTATATAGAAAACGATTTCTATAATTTTCCTACTTCAATACCTGAGTTCAAAACATCTGCGTGGAATTGAATAACAAGTTCTAGACAAACGCTTGTACTGAGGTAAGTTTTATTAAATTTAAATTAGTTTTCTTACAGAATGGAAACTGTAAACTGTGTGAATATTTATTGGGCAACGGGAAAACTGTGCTGTTTCGAACTAACGGTAAATAGTGTACCACCTGTGTTGTGGCTGATTGTGTTTTTACTTTCAAACTTAGATGTGTTTTGTTCTTTTCAAGGTTAAATAGATACAGCCCTAGCCAGATGCCCAACCTTTACCACTTCAAGTGGTTAAAATAGGGGAATTTTCTACCGTTATATATATTTCAAACACCAATCAATATTGATGTGTTATGGCTTGAAGGACAGCTACTGGTGAATGTATTTTATTTATCTCTGCATCTTCAAATGTTGACTGGTTGAGAATACAATGGCATTAAGTCCGTTTTTGTGTGAAGTGCATAAAGTGTTAATAAAAATCTGAATCCATAATGGATTCCATCCATAATGGATCCATTTCAAGGTATATCTATTAATAGTCAAAATCAAAATCAAAAGTCATTTATTTAAATTAGGCTGAGTGCCAGCACTTTTTGAACGTCAGAGTTCTACATAAAGACAGTCCCCCGAAACGACCGCCCGTCACCACTTCCTAGTGTTTTAGTAATAGTATAAGTAATAGATCGTTCAACTCTGTTCTAGAAAAAATATGTCTAGGTACTCATCTTAGATTACTTTTTAGTTTAAAAACGTTTTCATCATCATAAAAATTACAAAATAGACAGGTTCCTTATTATAGTTACGAGATAATACTACGTTGCCGTTAACCTTCTTGCTACAACCTCAAAGCCGCCATATTTATAACTGTCAAAAATTGCAGGGCCTATCACGATGTCTTGACATATGGTAACGTTATAGTATCGTTAACTTAAGTGAATTTTGAATATAAAAAACTACAACCCCATATTATTTTGGTTTAATTTTACATACACAATTTGTACGATACAAAAATATGAATATAGTAACCAATTCAAATAAACATTATGTGCGAAACGAGAATTGTAGTTATAGTAAAATTTAACGTTACGATACTATACGTCAGAAACATTCGGGATAGGCCCTCTGTTTTTAATTTTATACTTGCATGTATAATAGGTATACCTACCAGATTTTAACTGAATCGGGCCAGTGGATTCGGAGAAAATTTGATGGGATAGACGGACAAACAGATATAGAGACACAGGCACAAGTTATTCGGACAGACAAAATCCTAATTGTAGGTACCTAGCTCATTTCTTGAAGACACCTAACACAATCTTCACCCCCTTAAGTAAATACCTCAAACAGATTGATTTTAGTTTAAGTTAAGTTAGTAAAGATAACACTTCAATTAAACTTATTGTTTTTATTCCATTTCGATTGATTGGAGCACGGCTGGCGGCGCCCTGAGAAGACTACCAATAGTAATTGGATTTATTCAATTAAAATAGTTATTTGTTTTAGTAAATGAAAGTGTATTTTTTCAATCTAGTTTTGTTTGCATAGTTGATTAAGATTGATGAAATAAGTGTGAACGATTTTGAATTTATCGAATTAATTTCCTTTATTGAAAATGTATTTCAGTCCATCTGCGTAGCCCAATTAAAGATAAGAATGCTTGGAAACATGCTGGTCCTGCTCCATAGGCCGGTCTAGGGTGTAGTAAACAAAGTCAAACTTGTTGATTTATATTTGTTGATTTATTTACTATATATATACTGGTGTACTTTCTAATTAATATCTAATTTAGCTCACACATTGATCCATTGTTGTTAATTATATAAATCAACAGTTGCAATTTTTTTTAAATATGTGTGTACCATGTCTCTCACTAGAAAACTTAATTTTATCTCTTCTGGTGCAAATAGGCCAAGTGAAGTGCCAGCATAAGGATTTCTTGTTTTTTTTAAAGCATGCGACTTTTTTGTCCACAATAACATAAAACAAATAAATGCAGCGTTCGCCCACCTGACCTAAACAACCCAGTATCTGGTTAACACGATACCCCCTACAAGACTGATGTTAGATTTTCTGGCGTCTGACAATCTACAAATGACAGCCGGAACCAACGGCTTAATGCTTTTCGAGACACGAAGGAGTCTCTACACGGACGAAGTCTGAACTCGTTTAAAAGAAAATTGTATAGGCACTTCCAGGCGGAGGACCTTTGATTTATCACTCCAATCACTGCAATGATACAATTAAACTCACATTTTTATATCTTTATTTTATTCTATATATATAATCGATTTTCGTTACTTTATACAACCTAAATTTATTTTATTCAATCTAGAATTTTTAATTTAATTTTATTTAATCCAGGACATTTAAACTATTTTATTTCAATTCTATTATAATTTGTTTTAAGGGTTGACATATTTATTTTGATTAATTTTAATTTTAGTCATATCACATTTCAATTGTTTTTGTATAAATTTATAAATTGATTTTTTATTTCGAGCAGTGTACGCTCGGTTTCTACGCAAGCTGTGGTTGCATATAATTGAGTGTGCATTGTAGGATAAAGTTAACTGTTTATTTTTTTTTGTAACTCACATTAGTGATTCTTAAAATAACCTACCTATATTTTGGTAATGTTTTTGTAGTTGTTTCTCCCAAAGGTCATATTTTTTGTAAAACGACCGTTGTTTGCGGGGGGGGAGGGGGGCTGGTAATCTGTGTGACAGGATTTCCTAGTGCAGATACCAGTCTCCCACAAAGGAATATTTCTATTTATTTATATAATGTTAGTTGTAAGGCACCTTTGTGGAAGAGAAAATTAAAATGTTTACTATTAACAGTACTTCTGGACACGGCTCGTATTGTTAGGAGGTTCCTCTCTCTGGAGCCCCGACCGCCGGTAGCTTGGACCTTGTTCCCGATACCGGTGGGCTACTATTTTTATATTTTTTAAATGTTTTTTTTTTGTTTTTGTGTTTTTTTTTAAATATTTAAAAATGTAAAAAGTAAGTTAAAGAAATGAATAAACGAAATAATAATAATATCTTGGGACAACTCACACATGGTCATCCGATCCCAAACTAGGCAGAGAATGTGCTATGAATAGCGTTTGGTTCAACACTGGTATTTTCTAAACACACAAATATTATAGGTAGCCATTACGTGTTAGTATACGTGCGTAGGCTCTGATATTATCTCAAATTAGTTTTGTTTACTAATGTCTATTGTTGTTGGTTTTGTCAAATTACTAGCACTTGAAGCCAAACGGTAAGGTATTATGTGCGGAGCTTATTATTTATGGTCTATGATCATTAAGATTTTCACAAAACTAAATTTTTGTTTTGTTTTTTGAGGTTGATAGTCTCACGTTTGACCACAACAGAACCTGATGGAAAGCAAAAAATTCAAAATTCAAAAGTCATTTATTCAAATAAGGCTGAGTGCCAGCACTTTTTGAACGTCACGAACGAACGTTTTACATAAAGACAGTCCCCCAAAACGCACGCCCGTCACCACTTCCTAGTGTTTTAGCTGGGAAGAAGAAGTGGCGCAACAAACTCCCCAGCAACACATCTGTCTGTTGAGTAGAATAATAATAATAAAACTTTATTTCAGACATACGTCTGTCTATATATATTTTTACAAAGAAAGTGTTAGTTGAGTTTGTTAGCAAAAATAAAATAAATAAAAATAACAAGGTGTTAGTAATTGTGCGTTGTTGTTGTTGTTGTGTGTGTTTGTGTGTGTATTTGAGCAATGAAGTGGTCCACGATGGAACACTTTTTCCTAAAAGTATCCTTGAATTATTTGAAGGTCACTTTTAGGAATTTATCCTTCAAAGGTTACTTAGGACTTTTGCCTTTAATAGGTTGCCTAGAAGTAACCTATTCACTCTTGACTTAAAAACTCCCAGCCCGTCGATTCTGTAAACATATCGAAGTGAAGGCTTGGGTGAAGTGATAACGAGGTGAGCTGTCAATCCATATAATCAAGATGTCACGTGATCACGGAGTGAGCTGTGATTTCATCTTGATTAAATTGCAGAATCCGTAAAATTGTAGATAATAAATCTTTATTAGATTATAATTTCTCGATATCCTATCATGAAAAATCGTTTTTATACAATAAATCCCATCCGAATTCAAAAGTTTCCAATATATTATTCGACTTATTAAGAAAAAAAAGTTTACAATTTTACGCGATATTTTACAATCTTACGGCGTTTGCTATTTTCCGGTGACATAAACATATACTTAAACCAGCTGTTGCCCGCGACTTCGCACGCGCATATCCTGTTTTTTCGTTTTGTCGTTCCCGTAGGAATTTCGGGAATTCCTCTCTTAGCTGAGATAGGGACCATTTTGGCCTCGCACAGATAATTATTTTATTATACTGTTTAGTTTTTAATTTTATTATACTGGTTTGTTAGTCTTGTGCGAGTCCCAAATAAACATTTTTCTTTCTTTCTTTTCTTTCTTTCTTTCTTTCTTAGTGCTCCCCTACACTCTTACCAAAATCAGCTTTTTACGACCAGTAGTTTTATAATAATAATATAATAATAATATCTTGGGACAACTCACACACGGTCATCCGATCCCAAACTAGGCAGAGCCTGTGCTATGGCAACCAGACAACTGATAAACATACTTATATATTTCTAAATACATACATATTATAGACAAGTTACACCCAGACACAGAACAAATGATCATGCTCATCACACAAACATTCGTCCTGGGTGGGAATCGAACCCACAACCTCCGGTTTAGCAGTCAGGGTCACTAACCACTCGACCAACAGGCCAGTCAAAGTCAGTTTTGGCTGTGCGTTGTCTGTCAGTCACTCAGTCAGTAGCTGTTATATGTTAGGATAAATATTAAAAAGCCATGTTGCTTTCTGATTATTTATTATCTATTAGTTAAGGAAAAATAAGCTATAACAGTAATTTTGATGATTTGAGGTGGAATCAAGTTAGAGGATATGACTTGTATTTTAATATGACTGCGTAAATCTTCCAAATTAGGCCACGGATTTTAATTTGGTTTTCAGTAGCGTTTAGAACATTTATGCAGGAATTATTTTATTATTCATGTACACTCAGAAATATAGTAACTATATACACTAGAAATAAAAATAAAAACTCCTAACTAAATTAACCCTAAAATATGGCGTCAAAAATTCATCCGCATCGCTGTCGACTGAATGTGTACCCAAAAGACTGGCGGCATTGCCACGTTGTATGGCAATGCTTATTCTTTGACCAAGGTAAAAGCCAGCCCTTGGGTCACGTGAAGTGTCAACTAAGCGTCTTTAAGAGATCTTTAAACAAGTTATGCGCACTACCGAGTGTTTCAACCCCAAACGGCTCGATATTATTTAATTCATAAATATTAATCTTACATATACTAAAGAAATGTTTTGTCAAGTCGTAAAACCGCCCGAAGTAGAGATGAGCCGCTAGTCGTTTACTCGCGGCTCATCCCTACTTCGGGCGGTTATAAAAAAAGGTTTTCTTTACTGTTCACTAACACACAAAAAGAAACAGTAAAATGATGATCAAATTGGAGGAGCTCGTGGCTAAATCTATACTAATATAATAAAGCTGAAGTAATTGTTTGTTTGAACGCGCTAATCTCTGGTTTGGAAGAAGAAGAAGTCGGATTTGGAAAATTATTCTGTAAATGATAGCCACATTCACACATAGGAAGGCTATAGGTACAGGAGCAGGAAATTCCTACGGGAACGAGAAAAACGGGTGATGCGCTTAGTTAATTAGTTATGGATAAACGCAAAAGCCAGTAAATGGGAAAAGGCTTGCCGAATTGAGTGAGTAAGTTTTAATAATAAATATGATATAGTCTGTGGTCTAGTGAACTAATACTCAAAATTTAAGATACACTTATAAAATTAATATATAGAAAAAAAATTGGTTGTCTGTAAAGTCGGTTTACGGACGATAGTTTAACGTGACAACGTCATAACAAAACATTGATGAAATGATCGTAACGTTAAAATGAGCGTAACGTTATAATGAGTCATCCTTTTTTGTGCGTGCAGCCAGCGTTCAACGATTAATTAGACGTTTTCACGTCAAAAAAAAATGCGAAATTTAGCGTTAAAAATAGCTTTAATCAGGTCTCCAAAGAACCTGCCCAATTCCCATGTCCAAATTGAATCGTGAACGTTCCCATTTGGTCAGACATTTGTCTATTCACGGAAAAGCCGAACTGGTGCTTTGTAATACAGTCAACGCAATTATCCTGTAAATGCCTTCTAAAGAGTAAAAGGGTTTCCTAATCTACGTTGGTACAAGTTCATATTGATTTGAGTTTCTAAAAGTCGTCTATGGTTGCCAAATGTCCTATAAGCCAGCATCAGGCAACTTCTCGAATATAGTGTGACATTAAAATCAAAATCAAAAGTCATTTATTCAAATTAGGCAGAGTGCCAGCACTTTTTGAACGTCAAAGTTCTACATAAAGACAATCCCCCAACACGCACGCCCATCACCACTTCGTAGTGTTTTAGCTGGGAAGAAGAAGTGGCGCAAAAAACTCCCCAGCAACACATCTGTCTGTTAAGTTTTAAAAACTTGAATTTATACAGTAGTAGGCATGCAAAGTATTTTACAATACATGACACAGAAAAATAAAATATTCACACTGTAAATCAAATTAAATGAAATTAATTGACACTTGGTAGCTAGGACACTCCATTAAGCCATCAGAAATAGACAAACTCTAGCATTAACAAGTAAACCAAACCAATTATGCCTCCGGGCATAATGGTGTGCCCACTTACACGTGCAATGGTAAACTCTAGCAATAGGATTGTGACTGGAGCCACAAATGATGAACTAGAGCCAACATAATACTAATAATAAACAGTAGTTTAACGTCATAACAACAATAATAATACAAAAATACCATGACCAGCAAGACGACCAGTCACCACAATCAGCACTCGTTCACGAGCATAACGCATAGATCTGCCATTACCCCCCTCGCTATGTTTGAGGGAAGGAGGTAACCCGACCCCCGACGCTACCGCAAGCAGTGACATCTAGGGGAGCATGACGAACATGCCATTTGATCAGGCAAAAATAATATAAAACAGCTATGAACAACAGTAGTTCATCATATGTTGCAATACAACTCATACAAAAAAAAAACAAACACTAAACATTTCAAAAAAAAATATTTTATTTTGTGAACACAGGGTACAATGATCTTATGTATATAAAGTGATTGGTCCAACCTGTGTTCCGCCGACAGGCAAAGTCAAAGTCAAAAACGTTTATTTCAATTAGGCCATTAAACGGCACTTTTGAACGTCAGCATTTACAGTTCAGTAAAATATATTAATAAAGTGACTCTACTGTCCATTCGGAAAGGTAGATTCTTATGGAGAAGAACGGACAAGAAACTCCATAGTTACTCTTTTCAAATAATGATTTACAAAATTTGGTATACAAAAATTAATTTAATATTATGTGAGGCATAGAAAATAGTGATGCTATGATCAAAATTAAATTAATTGTATAAATGTCAACAAATAAAAATTGTCAAAAGTTAAATAAAATAGTACAGAAAGATAAAACAATGTCAGCAATATTACAGTCGTCAAAATTAATTAAATTAAAATAGTCTAAATATCATAAAAAAAATACAATGTCAGCAGAGATTCACCACCACCACCACCACCATGTAAAACCTACATTCCAGCAAATAAACAGATCATTCATTTATTCATTCTCTAGTTTGCTGAACCCATTTGACGCAGCCTTGAGGCACAAAATGTTGTTATCTTAAAATGATGCTTCGTTATATTAGTTCCTACTAACATTGTGTACATCTGTGTGTGTCTATTAAACACGTTTTCTTTATATTTTTCTTAATACAGTGATCGTTATTTATTTAGTGCCAAGCACCACCAATTCATATGTAAATCACTCTCCCACAATTTAGAGACAATTATGTTAATGTTATAACCAGAAATCGGAATAGGTAGACTATATTTACCTAATGTTCGTGGAAGTAAGTAACATAGAGCATGCGTAAAATACATAGTATTCCAAATGATCAGTTGACAATTTTTCGAGAGTTTACAATCTCTCAAGTTATTTTATAATCTTACAGAGTTTGCTATTTTCCGGTGACATATATGTAGGATGTTTAATTTAGAACGCATAGAAACTTTAAAATATTGAAAGGTGTATGAACGCAGCGATGAGTGAATGAGAGAGTATGTGTGTGAAAGGGAAGGGGGAAAGTTTTTTTACGACGTAAGAGGAACGTGAGTAACTACGAGGTGAAGACGTTTTAATAAATAAAAAGCAGTTTCCAGAAGTCAAAAGCCTTTATTTTGGTCTACCACATACGAGTCCACATATAGAGTGAGATTTTATGTAATTTTGATTCCGCTGCCTACTTGTCCTGCTTAACTCGGCTACGATGCCACCCACTGCGTTACGATCCTGGCCCAAACTTACCTCCGATGTAAACCAAACAGCTATAAACATCATAATTAAGATCACCGTCCGACGATTAAGGACAAAAGCATCGTATGTTAAGACTATAAAGCTGGACGGTCGAATAAATTGCACGTCGAGTGCTCTTGAGAGAGCAAGCTAGTACCTAGGTAGTATGTATTTATGTCCCGGTTTATACCCGAGTGTACAGTTCAGTACCTATGGCTGGTTTGGGATACACGTAATGTAAAGCGAGATTTTTAAAGTCTCATTGACCGCGAGGTTTATTTAGAAGAGGAGCTTAAATAATAACAGCGGTACTGGTTTGGCTATGAGGTTGAGCAAAGTTCGCCACGGTCGGTCCGTGGATGGTTGACCATTTTAAATTACCAACATTCCTTCGTCCCATGGAAAGCACGTTAAGCTGTTGATTCTAGCTGACATTTATAGATCATTAACAGTCGATACGGTTAGCCGGAAGTAGAGAAATCTGACAGCAGTTTTAACAAGGGGTACCAAGGGGTGTTACCAAGCTACTGGGTTGTGGAGTTCTGATCGGCAACTCATCTGCATCCAGGTAGATTGGAAGCCGACCCCAAAAGTCAACCCTCAAAAGCCTAGACTGACTGAATGGTCATACTGTTGCCGCCACTTACATTAAGCATTCAGATTTTGTTGTGTCGTTGATTGTAGTTTCTTAAAATAGAGGGTGTCTTCAGGTAAAGTTGTCCCTTGATAGATCGATAGAATATAATATCTTGGGACAACTCGCACACGGTCGTCCAATCCCAAACTAGGCAGATCCTGTGCTATGGCAACCAGACAACTGATAAACATACTTATATATTTCTAAATACATATGTACATATTATATACAAATTACACTCAGACACTCAGAACAAATAATCATGCTCATCACACAAAGATTTGTCGTGGGTGGGAATCGAACCAACGACCTCTGGTTTAACAGTCAGGGTCACTAACCACTCGACCAACAGGCCAGTCAAAATAAAACTTTATTGTAAAATGGTTACACAACTCTTTTACACAAACTTCATTCTATGGGTACAAAAGCTGGGTCTTAGGGCGAAGTGCACCAATTGAAGTGAAAACTTCTTTAGGCGCGTTGGGCATTTTTGAGATGGGAAATAACCATCTAACTCGCGACACTGTTACCGTAACCGACGCCTCTGTGTATAACGTAGTATTCTACTAGTAGTGGGGTATGGGAATCGTGTGTTAATTAAAGTTTATATTTAGGTCTTCAGGATTTATATCTCGAATCGATCGCTACGCGATTCGCTACGACACGAGGCAGCGCGCGTTCGGCGACGGTAGCGGATCGCGAAGCGCGTTAGGCATTTTTGTTCATGTTTTCGCTTCTATCGGCACTCCCACAGTGCCACTGTTTTTTTTAAGCAACGTCCGTATTCGCAACACAGTCGCAATCTGTAAAAATAGGTAAATGAGAGGTGTTTTTTGAAAGATTGAATCTAAGACACGAACGCGAACTTTGCTTAAACATAAGTAGCATTGCTCTCTTATACCAGACCACACCCCCTTCCCTAGGTACCAAACTTGCCTATAACCGTTACTACACAAATACATGTAGCATATAAACCAAGTTTAAGTACACATTTTATCGTTTATTTTTATTGTAAAACACTAAAGTTTCGAGCGGAGGTTAGCCATTGCCCTCAAGTTATAACGCCAAGTGATTACTTAAGTTAAGTAGTGCTTGTTTCAGTATTCAATTAGGATGGTTGCTTTTGTTAGGAAAACTGAATTTTGGCTGAAAAGACTCATGGATTTGTGTGGTGTATAAAATAAATGACGAATGTCTTCATTGGATTTCGCTTATTCTATTGAGAGCGATTAGTCGTCACGATATTTCTTTCATATCAACTCGGAAGTCATTGTCCTTGGAAATTAAATAACCAATTTAAATGAAACTTGTTAAGTATATGCAAGGTACCTAGATCTAGTGGAGAACTTTTTAGGAATAGAGGGTGGAGACAGTGTTGCAGAATTTGATCAAAAGATTCACCGCGGCCCTGGAACGCAAAGGGCATTAGGAGGAACAGGAATGAGTTTTAGTCAGTAAGAGTCTGACACTCCCTTCCGCTCCTCCCAGAGCGGAAGGAGTCATTTGACGATGCATAAAAAAAAACACGCGGGGCAGTCTTTGGGGACTGCCGATAGAAGTGAAAACTAAGTGAAAGCTAAAGCGTTCGGTAACGATGACGCGAGTTCCATGATTTTTGTTAACCCAAAAAGAGCTCAACGCGCTTAAAAATGTGTTCACTTGAAATGTTGGAGACAGTAATTTTAAGTTATAGCTGAATACCAGTGTTCTTCTTGGAGTGACGGCCTATCTGAGATCCAAAAGCCAATAGACTATTGAGTCAAATGATCCCATTTGACAAGGTTGGTTTCCAGCTGTCGGTAACGACCGTCAAAGACTTATACTCTCGGCTGCCACGGCTTTCCTGCACGTCTTTTACATCGTTCTCACATATATGTATAATTTCAACATGATTGATGTAACCATAACTTTGTACAAAAATATAATTTTTAAAAGAGTGTCCGTGGAGTTTCTTGCACGTTCTTCTCCATAGAGATCTGCGCTTTGCAACGTGCAAATAGCTTCATATTTTTGACCGACCGACCTTGAAAATTCAAAAGTGCCTGTAAATGATCTAATTGAAATAAATGCTTTGAATTTTTAAAAATGACAGCCGAGACCAAAGACTTAACTTCTCTTCCGAGGCATGGAGAAGTATCGGTATGTTAAGATGGTCACCCATCCACAGACCGACCTCGGCAAGTGATGTTAAAGTCTTAGATCGACTCATCTGGCTGTTCCTTCATACCACAAGCTCAGTAGCTTATCAACTCTGTCATCTAGCTAGTACAATAATCCTCGTCTGTAATATTAAGTGTTCAGACACACTTATTCAAATAAACTGGTGTAGGTACCTTAGAACGAACAGTTCAATGGCACATTAGTTGTTTATTATTATAAGTTTAATTTAATACTAATATTAGGCTAAGTTGTACTACTACCAACAATACAGCTTCATCCCATACTGTGGTCCACTTTATTTATCCTTTGTTCCACTTGGTGTAAAAGAATTCACCGGAATAAATGATGATTACAATTTCAACACGGTTGCTGTTGCCACGCCAATATGCAAATGGCCGCCATCCACGCTATGGTGCGAATTATGGTGTGTATGGCTAATTTAAGGTTATCTAAAAAAATATGAAATTATTCTGAGCAAATGACCGATTCTTGCTCGAATGCGACGCACAACTTGAATTTATGTATATTTCCTACATTTACTTTCTCTGTCTAAAATGTTTATTGTTGTTTTGTTTTCTTGTTATCGCTGTCAGTCAGTCGGGCGTCATGCCATGGACAACTGCTGAACCAAAGAGTATAGTAAGTAATAGGGAATGCTGAACTTTGTTCTGTTTTGTCTGTGGTGTGCTGGTGTGACCAGAGACACGTTTAGGTTAATGCCCGGTCCAGACATGGGCTGGCAGTGATGTGTTATTTTTCAGTTTTTATTTATTTTAGTTATAATTATTGTAGTTGATAAGTGTTTTAGTTTTTAGTGTTCTGTGCGTTTTTTCCGGCAGAATAAATTGATTTTCTTTCTTCTTTCTTCTATATGGATGTGATTCTGAAATAAAATATTTGAATTTGAATATGTCATAACATAATACGTCTGCACAATACGTCATCCACTGGAAACACCAGACAATGCCTGTAGACTCTCAGCTAGCAGCGTGCACCTAAGCCAATTAATTCCGTAATTACTGCCCTGAATGAAAGCATTGTCACCATATGGAATGTTAGACAGAAGGCCCATCATGCAGATGTCCAGGCTACAGGAGTCCAATTTAATATTTCAAAAGTCTCTTCAAGATTTATTTAGCCGATACGGTCGAACTGCTAAAAAAGGCCTCACCCAAATCCTTAAAAGTCAAAGTCAAAGTCAATTCATTTATTTCAACTAGACCATTAAAAGGCACTTTTGAACGTCAAATTTACAGTTTAAAATTAAAATATAAGTGACTCTAGTTGTCCATTCGCAAAAAGTAGATTCTTATGGAGAAGAACGGACAAGAAACTCCATAGTTACTCTTTTCAAATATAAGTTTTACAATATTTTGTATACATAGGTACATTGATCAATTGATTATATTATGTGAGCACAATGCATCCAACATTACACTAATATACAGCACACACTTATATACTATAGGTACAACAAAGCAATACCAGCAGAGATAAAATTAAGTTTGCTAGTAAGGGACATGGTACTCACATATTTACAATATAATTAAAAACAATGGATCAGTGTGTGAGTTAAATTACATATTAAAAACCTGAAAGTACACCAGTAAATAAAATAAGTTTGACTTTTTCTACTAAACCTCGATTGTCCTATGGAGCAGGACCAGCATGTTTCCAAGCATTCTTATCTTTAATATAATCATCTAGTTTGTAATATGCTTGTTTACAAAGTGTGGTTTTAATGTAAGTTTCAAATTTTCTTTCATTTAGTTCTAATATGTCAATCCCGGTATTATTTTCCCGATGTGCATGATATTATCTACATTTTCAGGCTACATTCATGTGATCTGAGATGTTGTATATTACTTAGGCTTCGTTTCCACGAGCTACCGAGGCTTCGAAGCTACTTCGGTATAATGTGATCTATATCTCAATAGTGTCCTGAATTGTAGATATTTATACGATATACCTATACATATGCGAGTCACTTGTATGAGGAATTGTAGCCTTATGAGTACTGGGCTGCAATTTTATCCACTTACATAAATGAGTCATGAAGATTTCAAAGTGGAACATCAAGTCAATTTCCAGTCTCGCGCAGAGATTTGGTAATGATTACTCTGTATTGTCTGTCTGCAGAGAACTACAGTACAGAAGTATTGCTTATTTTTAAGATGCTAAGAAGTAGACACATATAATTCCAGGCTCGTATCAGGTATTATTTTAATGCAACTATGTGTAGTGGAACTTCTGTGTTCTATTCTTAGTGGCGTGAAAATTTGAATGCGTACTCAACACTCGTTTTGTTCCATCGCGGTTGGTTGCGGAGAATGGCCGCGTCACCGCTTCAGTTGAGCATGGTCATATATGTGCTGTGCTCACAACACAATGAAGTTAGCTGATAGAATGATATGGGTGCTTATACTTTGAAAGGAACAATGTGCATACAAGTAAATTGAATATTGAGTAACTATTTATATATTTTATAGCTGACTCCATGCGTACATACAAAAACAAAATGTACTTAAGCGTCGAAGTACTCCTCCACATTGTTGTCATCTGGAAACGTGCCCAGAAGACTGGCAGCAGTGCCAGGACTTTGAAAGGCGATGCTTATTCTTCGGGAAAAGAACGAGCCAGCCCTCTACACTGTGCTTGTATGTGTCGTGTTTTCTTTTCTTCTTCCAAATGAATGTTTTATCTATCTATCTCTGGTCTTGTTACTAATGACATAATATTCTTCGAAAAAAAATTGCCAATTAAAGAATTTTATCAAGCGATGCCTGCCTTTTCCCCACTATGGATGCTGTAGAATACAGGTTTCATGAACCGACTGCCTTTACGTGCTCCCTCACTTGGAGCATTCGCCTGTAATGTAACGATAGAGTGTCGAGCATTACATCAGTGAGGGACGAGAACCGAGCATTACAGTGCGCAATTTAATGATACAATGTGAAAAATCGAATTTCAAATGTTACAGGCGAATGCGTCGAATCTCAGATGTTACACTACAGGCGAACGCTCCAGGTGAGGGAGAACCTTTATATCTTACTTCAAAGATAAGAAACGGATATCTCAAATTAAATATTAGATTTGTAAGTTCAGGACAAGACAAACTAGGTACTCGTTAGATGTCAAATCAAATAACGTATAAATGACAAGACGAGACGTGCAAAGCAGTTATAATTTACCTGTCTTACCCCGTTCAAAATAGGACCATTTTGCTGAAGGTACAGGAAAAGAGTATTTTGTCAGGCTTATTTAATGTAATGAAAGATTGAAGAATTAATAAGAGGAAGTTGTTCTAATTTAGCTTGCAAGATCTGACCTAAACGAACCAACACAGAGACTTAGAACTTAGAAATTAAACGAATGCTTTTAAAAATAATGGCTTGTATTAAGTTTTCGCTTTCATCAGTAACTGTTTTGCGTGTGTGAATCTTAACGTCTGTCCTCCATCCTGGGGTAAGAGAGATTTGTCAGTCTTAACGACTTCCTGACTAAGAATTTGACGGATGGTAAAACCTGAGGGGGTATAACCGGGGTGTTGTATGCATCACGCTCCCCCAAATAAATGTTTTTGCGTTGGATTACAGAAGATGGGCTTAGAAATAGATAACACAGGTTTGAAATGTCAAAGCTTCTAAAAATAAGACTCATCTTTTATGTATTTTTCAACTGGAGCCCCAATCGTAATGAAATAAACCCCTATTTGTATGTTTTGTATGAGCCAATTATTTTGATTCGATCGCAATACGTTTAGTCGCCATTCATGTAGACCTATAGAATTCGTGCTCGTATTGAAAATATTGAAATATGTTTACCGAGCCATGTTCTATTGAGAATATTACGGGGCGTTCTTTCTTCGTTTGAAATTATTAGGAGTTTTGGATTATAAACTTATTTATGTTTGGTCATTATACCTAGAATTTAGAATGTATTGGTTTCCCGAATCTTCACTACTGGCCTATCGCACAGAGTGCGTTTTTTGGAACAAAAATAAGGAGCTCAAAGATCCACCCTTGTGGCTGTTAATATATAGCCTATATTAACAGCCACAAGGGTGGATCTTTGATGTTATAATCAGAGACCGGTACAGGTAGACTATATTTACCTAATGTTCGTGGAAGTAAGTAACATAGATCTAAGTTAAGTTTAGAATACCTCTTCTAAAATCCCGGAATCATAAACATGACGATTGTGTCCCGGGATTTAAGAAATTGCAAATTACTTATTGTGCTTTGAATACGTTTGAACAAAATTATTATATCAAAGAATCTTATTATTTTTTTAGAGTTCCGTACCTACTAAAACTGTTAAATTAAATAGCTCTGTTTTCGCACAACTCTTTCTTCTTTTGATTCTTCAAATCAATAATTTGTAACTATACTCAAAGTCCAGTTCATGTTTTTATAATCCATATAATTCTCATCTGGTAACAAAGTGAGTGAAGGTCAATTTTACTTGAGATCTTAGACTATTAAGTGACGCTTGCTGAGACCGACACGGGAATGGGTGACCATGACCATCACTACACGTACCGAGACTCTTCCGTGCTTCGGAAAGCACGTTCCTGCACGTGCTTTCTTACGCAATCCTACATCAGTAAATATCAAAACAGAGAGCAAAGAATCTGAAAGTTTTGCTCAATATCTTCAGATTAAATAATTATGGAAGTTATACAATTGAAGGAGTAATTAAATTTGCCGAAGTTTATGTAAATACTTAGCTACAGTTACGTATCTTAGCTGTTTTTTTATTTTATTTAATATGGGTTTACTCTTGACTCTAGTCTAGGTCATAGATAACAGAGACAAAGTCGACGATGGAGCGAGCTTACCCAGAAGAAGCCTGTTCAGTGTTCACTCTAATTTTGATTAAGATTTTAACTTAACAATTTGTTGAAATCAATAAGATTTGATGAGCCATTTAATATTTATTATAGTAGATCTGATGCCGAACCACCGTGTTACCCAGTTAATGGGTTGTGGAGGTCTGGTAGGCCGCTCCACGTAAAATACTGGTATTCAGCTGAATCCGGTTTGACTGGAAGCCGACCCTAATATAGTTGGGAAAAGGTTCGGCAGATGAGTAGATCTGATGCTGGTTTAAGACAAATGTTTAGGTTTAACATAACATGACGGTACTTTATTTGAAGTGAAAACTTCTTTAGGCGCGTTTAGCACTTTTTGGGTGAACAAAAATCATGGAACTCGCGTCATCGTCACCGAACGCTTTCGCTTAGTTTTCATTTCTATCGGCAGTCCCCAAAGACTGCCCCGCATGTTTGTTTTGTTAAGAATGCGAGATTAAAATCAGTTAGTGATTTACCTCTATCATCTTACTTGACCATCTGGTCAATGTACCACTACTGTACTTAAAGTTTTAATAAATAAATACATGCTGCGCCTAAGTAGTAAGTGACTAAGTTACTTTTTCAGAACAAAATCTATATATTTTCAAGCCAAAACAAAAAATATTAATATTTACACCAATCAAACTCTTAGTCAAATCCTTTATTATAATCATTTATTATTACTAAATATACCATAAAAGCAATTTTGAGCGTCAAAATTTAGGGTAAAAAAGATTCTCTTGTTGTGTATTCACAAAAATATATTCCAGTATACTAACCACATTCATGATTAACACCTACAAATCCCTTCATAACTTCACAGTTACCAACAAGCCATCAATAATCCACTAAATGGCGCACAAATGTAACAATTTACTTCGCTCGACAGCATTTTGTCAGCATTACGCTTTATAACCCAGCGTTACGCTGAGACAATACACAGTAGGGATGTTATGGAGGTGGTAGAATCGGAACCGAAGTCGGACTTTGAAATGTGGTTTGTCGGAGTCGAAATAAGAGATATATGTTAAGGGTAGGCCTAATAAAATTAAATGGTACAAACATTAATCAGGCAGCCACTTTATTACCAATTAAAATTATAAACTTATTTAACATAGGAGTTGAATATAACAATAATCATGTTTTCAATAAATGGTAGCGAGTTAAATCAGATTAATTGACTCCAAAAGTAAATCGAACATAAGAAAGCCATAAAGAAATAGTATTTAACTGCCACAAAACGAGATACATAACTTAAAAACAACAACAACATTAAGTAAAATTCGAATTATGCTTCGATCTCGGACGGTTTTTACCGTCCGAGCCGAAGCCGGAGGTGTGATCCATGACATCCCTAATAGACCAACACTAACACACATACAAACATGACACATTCATACATCGTGTTAATACGGCGTAACTAGGCGGTATTAACACTGTGATGTCTGTCAAATGGTATTGTGCGCCTGTGTGCCGGTGTCACAGGGCGCCAATCTAAGGGCTAGCGCAGACTAGAGACGGTCATATTTGATCGATTTTGATAAAATGTATATGGAACCAGTCGGATTTATATCTTTTCACATTAAAAAAAAAATGATTCAAATCGGTTCATACAATACTCAATACTCAATACTCAATACTTTATTGCATTCCATATGTATTACAAAGGTGACATAATAAAGGTAAAAGATCAATATGGACCCTGTCGGGCACAGCAAAATTAGGAGAGAGGAAGAGGGCTAAGTAACAATTCAAGTAATTAGATTAAATTATTTAAATGTGCTAAATTGGAAATTATAATTATGTGTGAATATATAATATTATTAGATCTAATGTACCTATATAGGCGTAGAATATTAGTTATTGTAGTTTTGTATATTATTTTAGAACAGTGTAGGTAATTTTAATTATTATATAATTGGTATTGTTATTTATTATTAGATTTTTTATATTCCATATTTTATTATATATTTTGTAACATTTAATTTTAAATTTTCAGTTTGCAATCGATTTGTCATCTAAAAACTCCTTTATTGAGTAGTATGACTTTGTTTCCAGAAATTGTTTCAATTTATTAATAAATATATTTGTTTTGCTTACTTCTCTTATATCATTAGGCAGTTTATTGTACATTTTTATGGACATAATTAAAGGGCTAGTTGAGTGCATTTTGAGTCGAGATTGAGGTTTGTTTATCTTGTTTTTGTTGTGTCGAAAACTGTATCTTGTTTGTGTTTCTTCACAGGCTGTGTAAAAGTGTGGGTGTGTTCTGACAAATTTACATAGTTCCAAAATATATAAACAAGGAAGTGTTAGTATTTTGTGTTTTTGGAAGTATGGTTTACAACTATCTGTTTGTTCTATGTTGGTTATTATTCGAATTAATTTCTTTTGTAAAATAAATATTGTTTGTGAGTCTGTACTGTTACCCCACAGCATGACTCCATAGCTGAGCCATGCCTGGGCATATGCATAGTATGTAACAAGTGAGGTTTTCAAGTTGGTAGTTTTTTTAATTTCGCGTAAGGCATATGAGAATTTGGATAGTTTTGCTCTTATTTTCTGAATATGGGATTTCCAATTTATGTGGGTATCTATAGATAAACCGAGGAGAGTGAATTCATTTACTTGTTCCAGTTTTGTATTATTGAAGGTATAATTTAGTATTAAAGGAGATTTTTGGTGGGGATGAAAAGTAATTAATTTTGTTTTGGTAAAGTTTATTTCAAGGTTATGGTTATCCATCCAGTTTGCAGCTGTAGAAAGAAGGGAGTTTAATTTGGCGTTTATATTGTCTTCGTTCTGGCATGAGGTGAGCAGAGAGATGTCGTCCGCAAACAGAACACATGGTTCATTTATAATTTTAGGAAGGTCATTTATGTAAATAAGGAATAACAAGCATCCTATTACACTCCCCTGGGGAATTGACGCGTTAACTGTTTTACTGTCCGATCTCGTTTTAATTACGGAGTTATGAGGTAACAAACATAAAAAATACATTCGAATTGAGAACCTCCTCCTTTTTTTAAAGTCGGCTAAAAATATAGTATGTAATTAACACATACGGCGTCCATTTCACAGAATATTTGGAATGTAAGTCTGTGGTCTGCGTTCGCCCTAAAACTGTTGTTGCGTACTTATGAGCTCTTTGTTACAGTTTACCGTTTGTTGTTATTAGTGTTCAGTGTTCAAGTGTGTCGGTGTCTTTGTGTGGCGTGAGTAACTGTCTGATGGTGAGGTCTCTGATTGGCAGGTGAGATTGTGAGGTTAGGTTTATGTGGTTGAAAATTATTCGTAGTGGCTTGGCTTTGGAGTAATTATGCTTTTTATGATAATGATGATGCTATGCATATACGCTACTTCTGTCGATACTCTTGCGCCATCTCATCTTCCTAGCTCGTCGTGCTGTGCTGGTGCTGCCGCTGCGGCTGCGGAGAACCTCAAGGGGCGGAAATTTAATCGTTGGCAATTATATTTCCGAGCCGTTGCGGGTTGAAACTCTTGGACCGTGGGGTCCGAGTGCTCATGCTTTATATAAAGAACTTGCTAAACGCTTAGTTGACACTTCGCGTGACCCAAGGGTTGGTTTTCACCTCGGACAGAGGATAACCATTGACATACAACGTGGCAATGCCGCCAGTCTTTTGGGCTCGCTTCCAGTAGATAGCGATGCGGACGAATTTTTTGACGCCATATTATAGTTAGGAGTTTTATTTTTATTTTAAGTGTATTTAGTTAGTTAAGTATGTATTTAAACAGTTGTAAATATCTATGTAATTAAATTTTAGTTTTCTCAGCAAAAAAATGTAAGTATATAACACATGAACATAGTGTTTTTATAAATTATATCAGACTCGGAGAAAGTACTACGGACTTGTGTAAAAGTGCAAATGGACACTATTTTTAGTTTTAACATAATCTATCACGTAACACATTAAGTTAGAATTAAATTGCTTATTAGTCTTTTAGGTTAAATCTTAATTATTTATTAAGAATTCTGAACTTACTATAAAGTATAAAAAAAACCGTGTGCGTCTCGGGACGCCCGACAGAAGTGATAACTTAAACTAATCTAAGTTGAACTATTTAATATGGGAAGCGTCTGTCCGACGACTAGTGCTGTGGGTTAGAGTGAGAGAGGAAGAGCCTGCCTACCGCTGCCGTATGCGTGAGAGAAAGGGAAGCCAGACAGACTGACGCCGTAACGCGTTACGTTACGAAGCGGTTTACCCTCCCATAAGAAGTTTTCACTTCAAAAATTGATGACAATAATAGAAGTGCCAAAGCTGCGTGCAGAAATAAATACGTATTACGATACGACTAAGCAATTTAATAGTCGCTAGTCTGCGCACGCCCTTACAGTGTTGTTGATTACTTATGAGCTCTTTGTTACAGTTTACCGTTTGTTATTATTAATGTTCAGTGTTCACGTGTTTCAGCGCCTTTGTGTGGCGTGAGTAATTGTCTGACGGTGAGGTCTCCAGTTAGCTGACAGGTGAGATCGTGCGGTTGGGTTTTTGTGGTTGGAAATGGTTAGAAATGGTTTGGCTTTAGAATTGTGACTGATTTACAGCATAATAACACCGCGTCGTTATGTAGCAATTTAGACTTTTGTAGTTTTAGTTTTTTTTTTAATGAATGTTTTTGACTTTTGTCCGGGCCCTGGGTCCCGGACCTTTGGAAAACGCACGAGGTGTCGAAGCCAACTCGCGGAGCCTTTGACGAGTTGGATGAGATACTTTTAATGAAACGGTTTGTGTTCTTAATATTTTGTGCGTTACTGGTAGAATAAACATTTTTTAATTTCTTTATTTCTTTTTTCTGAGCTTGAGACTGATTTCTTGGCTTCAATTCAAAGTCAAAGTCATAGTCAAAACGTTTATTGCGAACTAAGTGTACAATGTTGGTGTAATTTTATGTTAGTACTTATGACTTAGCAGCCTTTTACAAGTACTGCAATTTTCATTCGCCTGCCCTTATCATCCATAATTAGAATGCATTAAACACAAGCAAAGTTTTATTTGGATTTTCAATCTGGAATTTCTTAATATCAGGTCGGAGACTGTACTTATGCCTGGTTCATGACAATAAGCCGGTTTTTTTTTCTATGGGACTGAAACAAAACTGGCAAAAAGTGGATGTTAACCGTCTGTCATAATATACCTTCGGTTCATACAGCCGTGATGTTATGTGGGAGCCATACTACTCCTAGTATTATAGGATTAATATTGTATTTCTTTCGAGTGTTTTGATCTGATTTTTTGATCTCCTGTGTACTTACCTGCGTTATATGTACTTATGTCACATTTCTTTGAAATAACGTACAACAAGAGTACAAATTTTTTGACGTGACCACGAATAAATCGATGAACGCCGACTGCACGCACGAAAAAGGATGACTCATTGTAACGTTACGTTCATTGTAACGTTACGATAATTTCATCAATGTTTTGTTATGACGTTGTCACGTTAAACTGTCGGCCGTAAACCGACTTTAAAGACAACCAATTTTTTCGTTGTGATTTTGGTATCAAACCGAAGCACTAATAGCCAGTGGGCTACGCCTGGCTACGGTTTGCTTTCGTAGCGCTACGAGTGCTACGAGCTACGAAACTCGTAGCATCAGCGTAGCGGTTTCGTAGCTCCACTATGCACTTAGTTCTTCGTTTGTAAGTCCGATGCAATCAGCGTTTACGCCTGTCGCATTGATTGGACCTTTTATTCTGTCCGACGAACTATTGTTGTAGTTTTCCGTGAACCATTTTGTGTAATTTTTTTTGTGTACCAAATTTGTGTCTTGTTGTAATATATTATAACTAGCTTTTGCCCGCGACATTGCTCGCGTTACTATATACTATCGCAAAAAAAGTAGCTTATAACAACCTCCAGGGTCTAATCTATCTCTGCACCAAAATTATTCAAAATCGGTTCAGCGATTTAGGCGTGAGAGCGTAATAAGCAAACGAACTCATGTTAACATTTCAAATATTAGTAAGGATAGTTAGAATTCTTCTCTCTGTAAATCCCGGTGATTTAGGTAAGGTTATCGTTAAAGAGAGATTTGTTCCCGTTGTTTAGACTAAATTAAGGATACAACTGTAATTACGAGCATTATGTGCTCTGAAAATGATTAGTATCGAAAATATTACAGACACAAATTTCTCGGAACCTCTTAAACATTTGCCTCACCAGGGAATCAAACCTTTCTGCATACATAGCCCAGAAGCCAGCCATTTACCCACTGAGCCACCTGATGATAATAGTTCACCGCTGTCTAGGCAAATCTGCTACACCAGAACTACCACGGATGTGTTGATTAAACTTTTCAGTTTTCCATTGTATAGATTTTAAAAGAGACTTCCACCTTTAAGTCTGTGTCGATGTTTATTCTCAGAGTTTTCAGCTCAGAAACACCGGCTTCATCTAGTTTAAAATTACGAAAAAAAATTACGTGAACAGAATAACAATATTTATTACCAACTAGTGACCCGCTCCGGCTTCGCCCGGATGTTTATGTATTTTCAAAATTTTCCTTCATAAGAACCTTCTTCTGACAATAACAAACACAACAAAAAAGAATTAGCGAAATCGGTCCAGCCGTTCACGCGTAGACGTGCCCAAGGGAAATAGGAATTCATTTTTATATATAGATAAATAAACAAAATAAATATCATTTACATTTTCAAAGATAAATCTCTTTATTTATTTAAACTTTATGTACAATAGTGGTACCTACATGGGCGGACTGAATGCATCAAGGCATTCTCTACCAGTCAACCTTTGGGTTATAAAGACTATACTGTGGTAGGTGTACAATAAATAAAAATAAAAATTTAATTTAATGTTTTGGAAAGAATAAATTAATTATTTATTAATTGTTGTTTGAAGCTGTCGATGTCGAAAATTTAATTACAAACCAACCAAGTCACCATTAAACTACCGAACTACCTCGTTATCACAAGAAATAAACTCAATAAAGGTAACTTAATTGAAAACGAAATCACCCGTTACCACCTTTATTTCTCTAGTTCTATATAAAAGTAATTAAACCTTTAATTTCAGTCGTCGTCGTCAACTTTATATCTCTACCGGTCCCCAGTTTACGATTCGAGATGTCGTGAAGCGTGGTGACGTCATAAACAATTTTTATTAACGGTGATAAATGTTCAGCGATTGTTATTAATTGTTTTGGTGTACAATCCTTTAGGAGAGTAATGAAATTAATGTTGGACATTGGAATCGAATTAAGAGGAGCTCGTGGCTAAATAATAACAGCCGCACAGGTCGATCTTCAAGGTTAAGCAACGCTTGCCGAGGTCGGTCTGTGGATCGGTGACCATCTTAACATATCAAATTACCTCCGTGCCTCGGAAAGCACGTTAAGCCGTTGATCCTGGCTGTCATTTGTAGATCTTTGGCAGTCGTTACGATTTGTCAGAGTCCAGAAAATCTGACATCGGGTCTATCCAAGAAGTACCGTGTTACCCAGTTAATGGGTTGTGAGGCTGCCTACCAGACCGTAGGCAGTCGCTCCACATAAAACACTGGTTTTAGCTGAATCCATTTTGACTGGAAGCCGACCCCAATATAGTTAGGAAAAGGCTAGGCAGATGATGATGGGAATCGAATTAAATGCTTCGTTCAGGAGAGGACGTGCTTGGGGGTTTGTTGAGGGACTCATTTCTCAAGAACTCATTACTGACCATGAACCGTTTAAAGTTTTGAGCTACCTTTGCTATATTATGATGTGCTTATAAGCGAATATTGCATTTTTTTTTCACTTATCAACAAAAATTATGTTATTAAAATTTTGTGATGATTTTACATGGATAGCACCTTTTCCTCCTTTTAAATCTACGCATTGGAACGTGCAAATAGCTTCAAATTTTGGCAAACTTGCCTACTCCTTGATAGTTTAAAAATTATTTGAATATATACCATGAATTTGAATGAATGAATGATTTATTTGTTTAAACTTTATGAACAATGGTTCATGGGCGGACTAAATGCAACAAGGATAGGAATTATAGTCAGAATGTTATGGCTGTCCATAGCTGGAACAGTGAACTTATCCCACTCCAACTGTCGCCATTAATTTAAATCCTTAGCTAACCACGCCCAATTTTCATTCATATTGACTAAAAAGATTTGCCTCACAAAAATCGTGGAAACTAGAAATTCGACACTTTAAAAACAAACGACTCGAACTGAGTTAAACTCCTAGTTTAAGTATTTACTCTAAAACAAAACAAACAAAACACGTTGAACGCTTAAAACTTTTCCAGGTCATGTTGTCCCCAGCATAAAGGACTTTTTAACACTTTAATCTCATTGCACTTCAGTCGCTGCAGACCTTTGACACTAGGAAAGCACTTCAGGTCTCCTGAAGCTGAATATTTCAGTTATTCTGCGAGTGACGCTGAAATTGTAGTGGATGTGAATAAATAAATACACTTCGCGATGTTTTCTAGGTGAAAAATATTTCAAGTGCTGTGCTTCTTTAAATTTAAATTCTTATTAGCAACCTAGAGCGTGGATTTGTGTTCAGAGGTTCGCGACAATGTGTTATTCTATTATCAAATATGATTGGCGAAATGCCAGAATATAAGGGATGATCAATCCGTGACATTTCGACAGCGATTGTCAATCCCTACATTTTGCCACACAATGATACATGCCTTTGAAAACAGGCTCGTCAAACGAAATATTGATTTATTGAAATACATCTGCTTGCTCCTTTTAGGAATGCAGTCGCTATATTACAAGCAACTTCACCTTGCAGATATTAACCCCAAACAAAGATTGGGTTAAATATAGTTTGGTGTACAAACCCTTTATTTCGCATACACTGTTTGCTCCATTTTCAAATAAAGGCCGTAAATATTTGATAATTTATGTACTCTTTAAACAAAATTTCAAACATTGTGGTTGGGTCTGATTTTTAAATATGGCGACCAGAAAAAAACTAATAAACCCCCCAAAACGGTCCTTTTGGCACTAACCTTTAAAAACTAAGTCCAAGACTGTGACACAACTGACCCCTGACACAACCATCCCCTAACCCAGGACAACAGACCTCATTTATACCTTCCTCTATTACGCAAATACTGACCCCCTGACTCACCAGATAACCCCAGACTACCATAAACAAGCAGCTCAAGGACACAGGTATACGTCCCTTAACGAGACCCCCCTGTACCATAAATCCATCGAAGGGGGACCTAACGATTAATTGCCACCCTGCCCTAATTTCGGCTAGTTTTATTAATGGGGGTTGTAGTGATATGTGGATGTGAATTGTGTCAATTTGAGGGTTGGTATTATGTTGGTATTGGTCCCTAGGCTACTACAATTTTTCGGTAGTTAAGATCTTGGGATGTTTATTGGGTTATTTTTCACAGTGATGTATTGACTCAATAGGGATGTTGCCTGGGTTAGAAAAATATGATTATATGTATTTAGTCCGTCAGTTAGACTATCGAAAAAAAAAAAATCCTTAGCATATTGTGTCCCACCTGCTCGGCAAAGGCCTCCGCCAGATCCTTCCAGACATTATTTTCTGACCTCGAACCAGCCTTTGCGGTGTGCATCCTTCTGGATGTACACCGCTTTCAAACCTTCTAGGCCGGCCTCGGCTACCCCGTCCATCCTCTGGTACCTGTTGTCTGGTAAAACGCATCAAAGATAAGAAGTGGGGGCTTGTAACGTCACTTTCCAGTAAAAAGTGTACTCTGGAAGTGACGTCACACGAGTTTTCACCGCACTGTATCGTCTTCATTTTTTGTTTACGTGACAAAATAAAAAATAAGTGTCCCATATTTATTGGAAATCGATCTGACGGACTTATAATTTTTTTTTATCTTTTAGACGGACTTATTTAGGTATGAGAAACTTTAGAGCAATTTAAGTTTGTAATTAAAAACCCTTTCATGAAACAACTCAAAATTCAAAATTCAAAAGTCATTTATTCAAATTAGGCTGAGTGCCAGCACTTTTTGAACGTCAAAGTTCTACATAAAAAACGCCCACCCGTCACCACTTCCTAGTGTTTTAGCTGGGAAGAAGAAGTGGCAACAACTAACGCACTGGCCCAGTACAGTTACGCTATCAACTTCTCCGGAAACAGATTATTATTTTTGAATTCACGCTTCTCTTATGTGGTTGACGAAGTTTAAATTAAGTAATGTTGTAATAACAATAAGAATTTATTAATAAACTTTTTTACAAAACAAACCACGTCCAAATAAAAAACACTAAAAAGTTTTTTTTTATATTTAATAAATTTTACCCTTTTTAGTAGTTTATCATTCAACCGATTTTTATTAAATTTCTATGGGACCAATCAGTTATAATAATAATGTATTTATTGTTTCACGAACTAAGTGATATACATGCTTAGTACACATTTATGTGCAAGATTGAACAGATGATGTACTGCTGGTACTTAAAAAAGGAAACCCTGAGCTATAAGTACCAGCTGTCCTTAAGTGACACAGTGAGTACATAAAAAACCATTTTCAAATCGATTCATAAATAACGGAGTTATGAGGTAACAAAACATAAAAAATACAACTGAATTGAGAACCTCCTCCTTTTTTGAAGTCGGTTAAAAGTTTACTTTATTTTGAAACTTTTTAAATAATATTTAAAGGATATAGCATAATTAGCTTAGGAATAACAATCCCACTGCTGGGACTCAGGCTTTCTCTCTATGGGATACAGCTGACCGTACCCCACCAGCCAGTGGCGGATATATTGGCGGATAGCACATGTCTTTAAAAAGTTCAAGGACATACCGGTTTCCTTACGATATTTCTCATCACAGTTTTGGAACACTGGTTTTGAAAATCCTAATATATAAAATTCTTCCGTTACTGTCTGACTGAGTGACTGACAGAGTTGCCCAGTAATTTTAACTACTGGTTGTAGAAATAAATTTGGCTTGTAGCTTCCTTGGGAAGTGTAGAGGAGCACTAACAGAGTATTTCTCGAAATTACTATGGGCACGGAAAAAACGGGGTATGCGCATACAAAGTCGCGGGCAAATGCTAGTTAAATATATAAAGTAAAGTGCCTGCCTGATATAGAGCCCACAAACGACGCTTAATTGATTTATTGAAGCACTATGAAAGACTTACAGATATAACAAACAAATCGAGAACAGTAAATTAGACTGACAGCTAATGACTTGAAAAATCGAGAAAAAATAAATAATTTATATGGTCATCCACACCATCATCATCTTCCTGCCCTTATCCCATGTTACTTGGGGTCGGCGCAAAACGTTTTTTTCTTATGGTCATCCACACCATGTTACAAAATTAGGTCAGTGCTTTTTTTTTTGTTGGTTTCGGAATTTGTTCGAAAGATTCACCGCGGCCCTGGAACGCAATGGGCTTTAGAAGGAACACGGGTGGGTTTTAGTCAGTAAGAGCCTGACACGCCCTTCCACTCCACCCAGAGCGGAAGAAGTCATTTGATGATTTCCCATCCTTAAAAAAAAATGTCTGGGCTTACCAATCCGCTTCTGAAAACGATAACTGTGCTCTCTCTATAAACCTTTAAATATTCACTTCTTAACAAAGCCGTTAACACAAATAAATCTTTCTTATCTTACCATGGTAATTGTAAAATCCTCAGCGGCCATCTTGCCAGCACAATGGCTATAAGTCAGGGGCTCTAATTGAAAGAACATCCTCCGACAGTGCGGGGTGCGGGGTGCGGGGTGCGGGGTGCGGGGTGCGGGGGGAAGTAAGGGTATCCTGAAGACAAGTGATTTATGTATTGAAGATGTTTCTCTTGCAACGTGATTGGAATTGTTGGAAGTATTTAGCATTTTTTAATCCTTTGTGTATAGTTTTACTCTAGACTTACTTCGGCTTTGACTTGAGCAATTATGTTTTAACATGGACCATAGCTTACCAGCGTACTTTTTACATTTATCTGATCCGTTTCATCATCATCATCATATCAGCCGCAAGACGTAGGCTGCCGCTGCTGGACGTAGGCCTCACCGTTCGGTAGCTTTACTCGGTCACTCTAGCTCCCGTTATCCCCTTCGAACCTAACCTATCCAAGTCCGAGTGCCCTAAGTTCTTGAGCTGGCTTCTCTTGCTTTTGGAATCGTTAGTTTAAGACTGGAAAATTATTTTGGAAAAGAATAGGCTAGTACTTCACTTCTTCCTAGCTTTTTCGTAGCCTTAAAATAAAATATACACAAGTTGCACTAAATAATTTAATTAAACTCAAATGTTTATTGCTCAACACAGTACATAATCATTACATTTCCAGATCTCAAGTGAATGCGCAGTCCACTGTGTTGTACCAATTCAGGCATGCAACACTTATCATTTAATTTAATAAATTCCAAAAATACAATATTGTTACCATAAAAAAATTCAAATCAATATGCTATAAAATGTCATAAATTAAAAATAAATTGTAATAATGTCATAAATTCAAATTACAAAAGTTATACAATGTCATAAATCAATCAATGGCACAGTATAGTCTTTATAACCCAAAGGTTGACTGGTAGAGAATGCCGTGATGCATTAAGTCCACCCATGTACCTACCACTATTGTAGATAAAGTTTAAATAAATAAATAAAAATTAATAAGTAAGTAATGTCATACATTCAATTCAACTGGTCTTCTTTTAATTTCAAACACATCTTATTAATCCCTATAAGCTTGAACTTTTCAGTCTACGAAACCATTTAATCCGCTGAACTAAGTAAATAATAGAATCTGTAACAAACCAATCCAATGTTACGTATGTGTTGGCAAAGTTAACTTATTGCAAGCTCAACGGCGTTCAGCAAACACTGGGCTCTAGGATTAATTTGTTTCAGTTTTATTTTAAAAGACGTTTTGTTGTTTCAAGTCATTTATTGAATAGTAGGTGGTGAATTTGATCACATCCTACTAATATTATAAACGCGAAAGTTTGTATGGATGGATGGATGGATGGATGTTTGTTACTCTTTCACGCAAAAACTACTGAATGGATTTTGATGAAATTTGGCACAGTGGTAGATTATAGTCTGGAAACATAGGATACTTTTTATCCCGGGAACATGTTCCCTTGGGATAATTTTCGACAATCACGCGGGTGGAGCCGCGGGCGGCAACTAGTCTTGTATAAATTAACAAATGGGGGAAGAACACGAGCTTTATTAACAAAGGCTACTACGAATCGGTCGTCTTGATATTAAAACATTTCCCGGAACATGAAGTTCTGCTAGGGTTGCGTTATTTGTTCGAAAAAGTCACCGCGGCCTTGGAATGCAAAGGGCTTTAGAAGGAACATGGATGGGTTTTAGTCAGTGAGAGTCTGACACGCCCTTCCGCTCCACCTAGAGCGGACGAAGTCATTTGATGGTTCCCACCTCTTTATAAAAAAAAGTATATGGGAGTTGGTATTTCACCTAATTCTTAGAAAATAGTAAATTTTTTCTTTAGATTGTGTTTTTACTTTCTTCACGTTGATAAATTGCCATCAACTAAGTAAGAACGTTCAGTATGGTGTCGGACGTAAAAGAATAGCACCATCCCAGCACTTCCCGTGGGTGTCGTAAGAGGTGACCAAGGGACTCACTAGAGAATGGGCAGCAGCATTCTCTCTACATTGCGATCGCCAATCCGCCTGCCAAGTGTCGCGATTATGGCAAACTTCTCTTGGGGGAGGCCAGTGTCCAGCAGTGGACGTCTTTCGGCTGATATGATGATGAAGTAAGAACCTAGAGCTTTTCGGAACTTCTAACGGTTACTGGCAAGGTCGATGGCTAAACGTCCGAAGGGTGCAGTCCACTCAGATGGTTGAACCAGATTTGCTCATCCGACCCTTGAAGTTCAACACAGGTCTTTGATAGGGTGTGGCACGCAAGTCTACTCAGCACGCTTCCTGCTTATGGCATGCCAGCTGATTTTTGTAGCTGGATATCAGACTTCCTTAGTGAACGGTCGATCCGAGTAGTCGTTGACGGCTGCTTCTCTGACCTCATGGCTATTAATGCCGGAGTTCCTCAGGGGTCTGTTCTCTCTGCAACTCTTTTCCTGCTGCACATCAATGACCTGCTTCAGCCTGGTATTGTTGGGTATGCAGATGACAGTTCGGTTTCAGAGAGATACTTGTCTAGCGCAAAAACCAGCGGGGAAGAAGTTCGTTCCTTGAGAGAGGCCATGGTAGAGCGGACAAATTTGACCTTAAGTCTTGTCTCCCAGTGGGGTGATGACAATCTGGTCTCTTTTAACGCCACCAAAACACAAGCATGTCTTTTTACCGCGAAAAGGAGTCGTTTCGACCTAACTCCGACTTTTCGGGGTACATCTGTTCCTGTAACCGATCGGCTCGAGCTCCTAGGCATGGAGTTGACAACCAGTCTCAACTTTGGTGCCACCATTGAGCACAAAGCCCAAACTGCGGCCAAAAAGCTGGGCATCCTAAATAGAGTGAAGCGATACTTCACGCCTGGACAGCTTTTAACCCTCTACAAAGCACAAGTCCGATCCTGCATGGAGTATTGCAGCCACCTTTGGGATGGCTCAGCTAAATACCAACTTGCCGCGCTTGACTCGGTGGAACACAGAGCTAAAAGGCTCATTGGCGACGTAAGACTGGTGGATGCCAAGCTTCACAGCTTGGCTCATCGCCGCAAAGTTGCCTGCTTGTCGGTCTTCTACAGATTGTACTTCGGGGAGAGTGTCCAGGAACTCCACGATCTCATCCCACCGGCCCCCTTCTACCATCGGACATCTAGACGCACTGCAAGTTACCATCCCTACCTTGTTGCTATTCCACCAATTCGCACTAAACGTTTCCAAACGTCTTTTATAATGCGCACAACAAAGGAGTGGAACTCTCTGCCTGCGTCTGTGTTTCCGAACGCATACAACCCTAATCTCTTCAAAATTAGAGTGAACAGGCTTCTTCTGGGTAAGCTCGCTCCATCGTCGACTTTGTCTCTGTCATCTATGACCTAGACTAGAGTCAAGAGCAGACCCATATTAAATAAAAAAAAATAAAAAAAATCAGGTTCACGCATGTTGGAAATCATCAAAACTTTACGGACTTGCATTACGCAAATATAAAAGTCCTTATTTAAGGTCCCATTAAAATAGATGAACAAACTTTTAGAAATAATTCAACCACAATAAGAATAATGGTAAAAAAAAATGAGAAAAACGCATTACATATTATGTTGGTTACTCAATGAAAAAATTCATCCATGTCTTTGTTATCTCGTAACTCTGATACTACAAATGTGAAGACGCACGTGAGCACGTCAAGTACCTACCCATAATTGATGTGTTTATTCTAGTATGTAATTTATAATTATTTTTGGTCAACATTTTTTTTTGCTTGAATATCTTTGGTTAGACGTAATAATAATAATAATAATTTATTTCAGATTTCTCCATATAAATTGTTAGTAATACAAAATACTTAAGAGCTAGTGTTAGTAAAAAATCACATGACACAAAAATAAAATCATAGATTTTAGGATAATCCGACACCAGAACGCATGTATGCTATTTGACTGCGTGCAGTCGTATCCAGCGCTCAAGCATCGGAGAATCCCACCGGTCAGTCAATACGCTCAAGATGCTGTTGGAACTAGCTCGCATGCGAGTTACGGTCGACGTGCAACGTTTACGCACGATTGTCGCAAAGCTGTCGACGTTGGCCTCGGCAAACATACCGGAGGCACTGCAATACCGCGGCAGCCCCATCAGCATCCTGAACGCATTGTTATACTGCACCCGCAGGTCACTGTATGCCCTCTGCAAATAGCTAACCCACAGGCTGCACGTGTAAAAGGATTGACAGTATGCCTTAAATAGCGTTACCTTTACTTGTGTTGTACCGCGTGCAAACCTGCGAGCCAGCATATTACATCGAACAGACAACGACCTGCGCTCTCTCTCAATGTCAGTACTGTCCTTTAAATCATCAGTGACCCAATGACCTAAATACTTAAATTTAGTAACCCTTTTTAAAGGAGTACTATTCAGGACTATCTCAGGTACATTTTCATAGTTTTTAGTGCCCGATTTAAATATCATAAGCTCAGATTTAGTTGAGTTGTATTTTAGGCCATGAGTGTTCGCGTAAGTTTCACAAATCTTTATGAGCTCCCTAAACGCACAGATCGAGGGGCTCAGCAGCACCATATCGTCAGAATAGCTTATATTATTAATACATACACTATCTATATGACAGCCGATTCTGGTGCTTCTGAGCTCCTCGATCAGCTCGTTCACATAGAAGTTAAAGAGAAGAGGGGAGGAGAGTCCCCCTTGCCTTACTCCGCACTCCAACTTGTACTCGTCTGAGAGAGTGCCAGCCCATCTTACCTGATTTTTCTGTGTACTATACCAATGCCTTATTACATAAACAATGCCTTAGTAATGAACGCTGTGTTAAAATTTCTCCATATATTTTAATGGGACCTTTTAGGGGCATGTATACAATTAATATTCGCACAAGCTGTGCCCGTGACTTCGCTCCCGTCAACTGTTACCCTACCCTACCTAAATATCCTACCTACCTGCCTACCCTCCCTACCCTACCCTACCCTGCCCTACCTATCCACCTACCCTACCCTACCCTACTTACCTACCCTACCTACCTCCTACCTACCCTACCTACCTACCTATTTTGTTTTTTGTTTCTAAACCTTCTCTGTAATCTGGCGAACAAAAAAAAAAGAATTAGCCTAATCGGTCCAGCCGTTCTCAAGTTATAGCGTGACCAGGAGAAATAGGGGTTCATTTTTATAAGGATGTATTTTTTTTTTTTCAAAATTTTCTTTCATATGAACCTTCTCCTGACAATAACAAACACAACAAAAAAAGAATTAGCGAAATTGGACCAGCCGTTTAAGCGTGATGCCGTGACCAAGGAAAATAGAGATTCATTTTCGTACCTATATATAGATTCATATTCTTTTAATACATTTGCTCAATTAATGCATGTATTCATTGTTCGAAAGTTAAAAATTACGAACCATACAATGGAACGTGCGGTACTCGCAACGATGGTAGGCCCTTGACTTCGTCTCGGGCTTACATTCGTCTACTCGTTTGTAAAAACCAACTTACCGCACTAGTATCATAAATAACTATTCACGTTTTTCTGTAAGATATGACACTGTATCAGTGCATAATCAGCCTCTAAAGATCTCAATACTGGGACAGTTATTACTGGAAACGTATTTAAAACTTAACAACACAAGGATAATCAAAAATCCTTCTACCCTTACTTTATGAAGTTGTTCATTTTACACAGCACTACATTATGGAAGCTTTAAACATGACATTGAAATATATTGAAGAGGCTTTGTGTAATAAACGGAGGTTCAAAGTTAATACTGTTGAAGCCATACGCGGAAGGTATTACTCACGGGGAAATGGGGAAACTGCGGTCTTTTCACTTTCATATTATTATGTTGGTATGTATTTAATATTTATGGACGGTTTTTCGGGGAATAAGGATCATGATAGAAGGCCGAAAGGTAATCTTATGGAACAGGCATGTAGCCTTTATCATGAGTATATTTTCTTGATAAATTCAACAATATTTTAGTAGCATTTTTTGTTCTCATAAGGCTGTACAGACAGTAGTCCGCAGGTGTGTAGATGTGTAGACCCCGCCATCCTCTTCTAACCTAACCTATCCTTGTCGGGGTGCCCCAAGTCCAGAGCTCGCTTTGCTCGCTCTTGCGAGCTTCTCCTAGTAACAGTTGGTGGTGTGAAACCTTCGGCTCGGAAAGCATGTTAAGCCGTTGGTCCCACGCCAGATCTCTCTCCGGTTGTATCAAATTGCCTTCCGATCGGACTATGAGAATGATGGAAGAGGTAGAGTATATTCTGTGTTTGCCTCCACACTTGTATAATATATGATAACTTTAACCATTTGAACGCCAGAGCATAAAAGCATCGGCGTGCCCCTATTTGCCGTACATATTTGTGACGTTTAGCGTACAAAGCACGCGCTTGCTTGTCAGGTATACGTGCCAATGGCGTTCAAAAGATTAACTACGGCTGATGAGTAGCCTCCGTTGAGATTGACCGCAATGGCCGAAATCGATCAGGAGACCTACTATTAAAACCTTTAAGGAGGGTCACTCCTAAGCAAAATTATCTCTTATCACACTTTCCCAATCTAAAACTCATTATCTCACCTTCCAATCTCTTCTAAACCCTCGACGACACTGTTATCACTAGGCTCAAGACACATTGAGACCACAAGAGCCCTATCAACATACAACATACACTATTAACATACAGCATGCCCTATTAAGTTGTAAAGGACCGGCCGATGTGTACTTTGTCTTAAAATTAAGACACATGGGTTGGTAAAGGGTGAGCTTAGTAGTACGTCTCCATTGTTGGATGTAAAAGCAACATTATGGTCGCTGTTGGTAATCTAAAATAATGTAAATAAGTTTAAGAGTTTGTTTGAGTACGCTAATCTCTGGAACTATCAGTCGGATTTGGAAAATTCGCCACGTTCATGAGGAAGGTTATAGGTTATACGGGAATGGGAAATTCCTAGGAGAACGGGAAGAAACGAGATATGCGAGTACAAACTCGCGGGCAAAAGCTAGTAATATAATAAAACTGAAGAATTTGTTTGTTTGTTTGAACGTGCTCATCTCTGGAACTGCCAGTTGGTTTTGGAAAATTCGTTTTGTATATGATAGCTCCACGTTAATGAGGAAGGCTATACGGGAACGGAAAATTCCTACGGGAACGAGAAAAAACGGGATATACGCGCACAAAGTCGCGGGCAAAACCTAGTCTTAGATGGATAAACAAAAAGTTAATTCGGTTCAAAGATAAAAGAAAACACAACACAAAAGCACAGTTGTTAAAATCATAAGGACAATCTATCAGTTTCTCAACCAGGGTCGGCGTCCAGTGTAAGTGCAGCTGAATACCAGTATTTTACGTGGAGCGACTGCCTACCTGACCTCCACTACCCAATTACTGGGTTACACGGTACCCTTGGCAAGACTGAAGTCAGATTTTCTGGCTTCTCAGTACCCGTAACGACTGTCACGATCTTAAAATGAGAGCCGGGACCAACAGCTTTCCGAGGCACGGAGGAATCTCGGTATGTTAAGATGTTCATCCAACTCGACCGCCCTCGACAAGTACTGCTTAACCTTGAAGATTTACCTGTGTGACTGTTTATTTATTTATTTAAACTTTATGTACAATAGTGGTACATACGTGCAGTACAGTGCATGTAGTGCTCTTCCATGTAGTGCTCTTCTTTAAGTGATGAGGCACTTAAACTTAAGTCTGGAGTGACTTCTCTTAAATGTTATGGTGTACTCGTTGTTGAAGAGCCAAATATAATAAATAAATAAATGGGCGGTTTTAATGCATCAAGGCATTCTCTACCAGTCAACCTTTGGGTTTTAAAGACTATACTGTGGTAGATCATCATCTGCCTAGCCTTTTCCCAACTATATTGGGGTCGGCTTCCAGTCAAACCGGATTCAGCTGAATACCAGTATTTTACGTGGAGCGGCTGCCTACCAGACCTCCACTACCCATTAACTGGGTAACACGGTACTCCTTGGCAAGACTGGTGTCAGATTTTCTGGCTTCTTACTATCCGTAACGACTGCCAAAGATGTACAAATGACAGCTGGGACCAACGGCTTAACGTTCTCTCCGAGGCACGGAGGAGTCTCGGTATGTTAATATGGTCACCCATCCACAGACCAACCTCGGCAAGCGTTGCTTAACCTTGTAGATCGACTCGTGCGGCTGTTAATATTTAGCCACGAGCTCCTCTAACTATACTGTGGTAGGTGTACAATAAATAAAAATAAAATTCATTGTTATAGATTTATTTTTACTGTTGTTATTTCAACCCAAAATGGAGGCAAGTCACTTCATTACCACCCTGTGTTATGCCGTGACGTCCAACAATGGACTTGCGCTCTCCATATTCCTTCAAATGCCCGGGTCAGGACATCTCTAATATTATCGAATGTGTCATTGTTGTCTAATAAGTAATAATAATAATAATCTAATAGTAGGTAATTTTTCTCTGTCATCTATGACCTAGACTAGAGTCAAGAGCAAACCCATATTAAATAAAAAATAAAAAAAATCGAATAGTTCCAATCTTGCAACTAATCGACTGATTGTGTATTTAATTACTTTGCGATAAATAATAATAATAATAATAATAATAATAATAATATCTTGGGACAACTCACACACGGTCATCCGATCCCAAACTAGGCAGAGCCTGTGCTATGGCAACCAGACAACTGATAAACATACTTATATATTTCTAAATACATACATATTATAGACAAATTACACCCAGACACAGAACAAATGATCATGCTCATCACACAAACATTTGTCCTGGGTGGGAATCGAACCCACGACCTCCGGTTTAGCAGTCAGGGTCACTAACCACTCGACCAACAGGCCAATAATATATAAATAATAAAAACTAAAATACTTGAACGATTGTAATTTTAACTAGCTGTTCCCCGCGATTTCATCCGCGTCATTTTTTTTTTGTACGGTACCCTAATCCCTTTTCTACAGTAAAAGTAGCCTACTCCTTATTACGTCATCTCACAGTGAAAGTTCCATCAAAATCAACTCGGCCATTTAGGAGATTAGCTGGAACAAACAGACAGACGAAAAAAAATACATTAAACAAATATCGTACGAAAAATTAGTATAATACATTTTCTGATACATTTCGCTTTTATACGCATTTAGTCAAAAGTTTTTATTTTGATATTACAAACAGACATTTAATTTTGTTTATTTGTGTTTAGATATGGATTGATTCGGTTGCTTTAATGACATCTTAAATTAATTAATAACCGAAATCGTTGAAGTAAAGATTACATTCGATTTAAATATTAATAGGTTTTAGTTTGAGAGTGGATTTTGTTGTGGCATTCATTTTGTTTTGTTTTCTCAATTAATTTCAGCATTTGCGTCGAATTGCTTTAGAATTTCGTTTAAGAAAACAGTATTAAGTTTAATCTACAATAAAATAATGGGTATGAACTAAATTTTAATTAAGAAGAAACATCTTAACGTAATAAAATAATTTGGAATCGAGTCTATCAAGAAACTGGTAGGTACTCGATTAAATCAAAATGTGTATAATGCTAGCAATCCATCTTTGTCTCTCTGAAGTTAGCTGTTTGTGACGACCGCGCAGGTGCAATCGAATTAAAAAGTGTTGGCACGTAAAAATATTTTTGTTTTATAATTACTATGTTATTTTTACTCACTTGAATAAAGTTGTAGAAGCAGTTTGCGATTGTAAGATAAGTAGGTAGAAATTCATAAGAAGGTAATAAGTATAGGTAATTGAAAATGAGGGATTGTGTTCGCCTCAAATAAATGAAAGCTAAATTTAAAGGTACTCACTTGAAGTATAGCCAACTAACTCACTGTCGCAGGTCGAAGGTGGATCACAAACACAGACACAAGCGGGGGCACAGCGTATTACCCAAACTATAGTAGGCGCCAGATAATCGTGGAATATCGGTCATTGACCCACCTACATTTATTGACATTGTTAATTTGAAAAACGGAATTAATGACACAAAACTGTCCCGAATCATCATCTCTCGTGATCCTTAACATTTTCTAATAATGAAAAACGATTTAATTGTTCAGGTACCTATGAGCAGTTATTAGGGAAAGGTCAATATACTTTATTCCACATTTATCTGGCGCCTACTATAGTTCAATATAAAGTCTTCTAATATTTACTCACTATCGCTCAAAATTTCCGAAACTCCTTCCATAAATAAATTTGTGGGGCCATTAAAGGCATTAATAAGAAGATAACAAAACAATAACAAAAACAACTAATTAAAAACAATAACAATGTGTAACACTTATGGCATCGACAGTCGTATTGCATTGAGCAAGCGAGACACAAGTAAGCATCGAACGTATACGAGCGACTGAGACGCCACTACACGCGCCAGCTTCCGCGAGACCGCGCATGCGCGGTGTTATGATCGTTTGTAAAATAGAGTGCGCTGTGAATTGTGACGAACTTTAGAGTGGCAAACTTAAATGACTCTTAGTATGTATTTCATTTGTTTTAGACCTCTTTTTCCTGATTCATCGAGACTCGTATAACCCGCGACTCTATTAAAAGGTTACTTCTAGGCAAGCGTGCTCTATCGTGAGGTGAGATGTTGATGAAACGCGGGCTTAATAAGCCTATAAAAAATAAAACACCTTTAACAAAAAAAAAAATACAACCGAATTCGAAATAAAAAGAAACACTACAAAGTATAAAATAACTTTAATTTCGGAAGTCGGTGTTAAAATACGAAGAAACGACCAAAAATACCAACTTCAGAAAAAAATATTTTATACTTTGTAGCGTTTTCTTTTTATTTCGAAATTGGTTGTATTCTTGTAAAAGGTATTTTTGTTTTTCACTTTTAAGTGGTACCCCACACCTAACAACACCACTGGACTTAGATGACATATTTTTTTCAGCTATTTTGATTTAAAAACCAAACTACTGAACCAATTTTGATGAAATTTAAAAGATCCATGGGACCAATTGAAAAGTATATCCTTTAATGACGGAGTTATCAGGTAATAAACATAATAAACCTCCTAGCAAGCGTTGCGTTACCTTGAACATCGACTCGCGCAGCTGTTATTATTTAGCCTCAAGTTTGAACTTTTACCTACGCTTCCTTAGGGTGCGTTTCCACAGAGATGAGCGAGGATTTGTAGTGTTTGTAAGGAACCAATAGAATCACTTCATTTACCTAGCCTCGCTCTTCACAGGTCCGGTGAAAACGGCTTAGCGGCGCGAGGTTTTTGCACGTACAAAACAAGCGAAGAATGGGTGCGAGGGTTGTGTGCGAGAGATGTGTGTGCGAAGTTAACCAATTCGTATATGAAAAACATAAAGAAAAACGTTGACAATGAAAATCCTACCCTATAGGAAAGGTTAGCAAAACCTGGAGACAGTCAATAAGCTATATTTCATCCGGGATCAGCATGGGGCTCCAATCACATTGTCATCCCTTTTATATCAATAAATCTTTCCCAATATTCCTTTTATTTTCCCTACCCCAAACGACAGCCAAAATCGTGGATCTGAATGTGATCTCAAAGAAATGGTTTATGCCAAACGCCAACTCGCAAATTCAACCAAAATTATTGTTTTACCAAAAGCTATAAAAATCCTTTCAATTTTCTATAAAGCTCAGATTCCACAAGTCATAAAAGATTTTCCGTATTTCGCCGTAGAGTTGTAAACAGCCTGTATTGACATTTATTTGATATATCCATAACATCGTTAAGTTAATGGTAATCAAAACCGAGCTGCGTTTATGGGAACAATCCAACGTTTCCATAAAGTCAGAAAGCTGAAGTAGCTCTAAATATAATTTTCCAAACCACTGACGTTCTAGAACTAACTGTTTTACAATTTTGCTCTACACGCACTCGCAACTCATTAGGAAAAACACAGTCGCACTACTGCAAAAACAAAGTCATAAGAATATCAGTATTTGTAATAACACAGTAGAACAAGAAGCAGCAAGTTCACGAGTTTCAGAATCGTAACGAATCTTTAAAATCCAGCCAAAAATACGTTTCATGATTAGTTTATGTTATTCATTGTTGTTACAGCGGCAATAAAAAGTTACGAGTTACCATCCCTACCTTGTTGCTATTCCACCAATTCGCACTAAACGCTTCCAAACGTCTTTTATAATGCGCACAGCAAAGGAGTGGAACTCTCTGCCTGCGTCTGTGTTTCCGAACGCATACAACTCTAATCTCTTCAAAATGAGAGTGAACATGCTTCTTCTGGGTAAGCTCGCTCCATCGTCGACTTTGTCTCTGTCATCTATGACCTAGTCTACAGTCAAGAGCAAACCCACATTAAATAAAAAAAGAGTTAAAAAAACATCTGTGTGACAATTGCAACTGTCTACCTATTAAGGTTGATTTACACATATCCAGGTCGTGCCATGGTCTGTCACAACGTGGTCCCGGGCACGGCGCGGATACAGAAGTGTGTGAATGAGTTTATTTATTTATGTAGATATCCACGTTTACTTTTAAAAACGTATACAGATCAAAGAGCACAAATTTACGGCTAATTTCAATAGAAGAATAGTTACTCACCAATATTATTTTGGCGCGGCCTGAATTTGTTTGGATTAACATTTATGGTTCATGAGATACAGCCCGCTGACAGACGGACAGATAGGCAGCGGAGGCTAAGTAGAGTTCCGTTAGTTGTCCTTCAGGTACGAACCATACAAACAATAAGGTATGAAGATTTAGCAGCCGTCATACTTCACACAGTCCAAAACCAATGAACACATTTCCCGTACATTAAACATTCGGTGTAATGAGAATGGTGACGCAACTTTTAAAATTCTATAAACGTAGGAAACCGATCAATCGTGAACCAATCGATTCCGCAATTCTTTTAGCCACGAGCCATTTTACTTTCCCACCTTCTAAACGTGTACCTTTCTATGTTTTGCGGAAATACTCTGACTGAAATACCACAAAGTAATTGCAGCTGTCGAGGCGCTCGTAAAATATTTTACGACCGAACTCGTCTTATAATTCAAAGAAATTATGACGTCAGGTACACTTAGAAGAGGCTTGTGTTTAAACGCCTACCAGAAAAGTATCTATTTTACTACGAAAAAATTCGAAATACCTGCCAGAATGGATAAATGCTCAGCAAAAGGCGGTCAGCTTAAAAAAAATCAACCACGAAGGGGATAGCGGGGTCTGATTCGCTCGCTTCGCTCCCTCTCTAGACCCCGCCATCCCCTTCTAACCTAACCTGTCCGAGTCAGGGTGTCCCAAGTCCCAAGCTCGCTTAGCTCGCTCTTGCATCCAAGTTCTCCTAGTAACAGAAGTAACATTGTATTTCAGAAAACAAGATTTGGTGAGCATTTATCCATTTTGGTAGACAAAAAGAATATAAATACAACACGTACAATTATTCTGATGAGTATATCATTATTTTGGAACTTAATACGTTGTTCTTTAGGCACCTCGGTATAGAGAGTGTGTATTTTATTTGAAGTTAACATATTTTACTTGGTACGCATTTAAATTGTAGCCCTTAGAAAACTTCTTAACTTCTAAAGTACTATTATAATCAATCTGCCTGCCTAACCGGAATCAGCTAAGTACCAGTATTTTACACGGACCTTTACGAGTACCAGTATTGCCTATCTGACTTCCACTAACCAGGAACTGCGTATCACGATACTCCTTGGCAATAATAGTGTCAGATTTTTGGCTTCTGACGTCTGTCAAAGATTTTTAACTGACGGCCGGGAGTAACGGCTAACGTGCTTTCCGAGACACGGAAGAATCTCGGTATATAAAGATGGTCACCCATCCTCGGATCGACCTCGGCAAGTGTTGCTTAACCTGAAGATATTAACGCGTGCCGCTGTTATTGTTTCGCCAGTAACAACTATTCCAATAAACAGTTCAAATTGTTTATTGTGTTTGGAAGTAGGTGCTTACTGCTCGACTGCGACAATTATGTCACTGATAGAATAAGCTACAATACCGCAGAGTTTTTAACCGACTTCAAAAAAGGAGGAGGTTCACAATTCAGTTCTATATATTTATATTTTTTTTTGCTTGTTACGTCATAACTCCGCCATTTATAAACCGATTTGAAAAAATCTATTTAAAATGAAAGGATTTAGAAATTCAAGGTTAGTCCCATAGAAATTCATCAAATCATCAAAATCGGTTCAGTAATTTGGTTTTAAGTCAAAAAAGCTAGAAAAAATACGTCATACAAGTAAATGAAATAGCGTATTTGTGACTTTCCAGTGGTGTTGTTAGGTGTGGGGTACCACTTAAAAGTGAAAAATAAAAAAAAAACATTTTGACAAAAAAATCCAAAAAAAAAACACGACAAAGTATAAAACATTTCTTTTTTATTTAGAATTCGGTTGTATTTTTTTGTCAATAAGTTTTTTAATTCAGGAAAATATCTACTGTTCTTAGTGTGGCTTAAGAACAGTAGATATTTTCCTGAATTAAAAAGCTTGACGAACCTCAACAAACCGTCACAAATATAGCCGATATTAGCTCGATGTCCATTATGCCTGACTGCCCAGAACATACTAGCGATAGCGACAGCGTATGGATGGTCAAAGTCAATGCATTTATTTCAAAAGGCACTTTTGAACGTCAAATTTACAGTTTAAAATTAAAATATGTGACTCTAGTTATCCATTCGCAAAAAGTAGATTCTTATGGAGAAGAACGGACAAGAAACTCCATAGTTACTCTTTTCAAATATAAGTTTTACAATATATCCAACATTACACTAATATACAGCACACACTAATATACTAATAGGTACAACAAAGCAATACCAGCAGAGATAAAATTAAGTTTGCTAGTAAGGGACATGGTACTCACATATTTACAATATAATTAAAAACAATGGATCAGTGCGTGAGTTAAATTACATATTAAAAACCTGAAAGTACACCAGTAAATAAAACAAGTTTGAATTTTTCTACTACACCCTCGATTGTCCTATGGAGCAGGACCAGCATGTTTCCAAGCATTCTTATCTTTAATATAATCATCTAGTTTGTAATATGCTTGTTTACAAAGTGTGGTTTTAATGTAAGTTTTAAATTTTCTTTCATTTAGTTCTAATATGTCACAAGGTATTTTGTTGTAACATTAAACATGGTGGTGTTGATGGATGGTGATGTTTGAAACCTTTATGGAGGTTTGAAGTTCGCGGCAAGTGCCGAGCGTGTGGATCCGGCATTATAGGCTAAGCCACCCACAGTAACGAAACCGGGGGAAAAGCTATTGCATTGATATTGAAAAGGCTTTTTACATAGTTATTCATCATCTACCTAGCCTTTTCCCAACTATATTGGGGTCGGCTTCCAGTCAAACCGGATTATACTCTATACCCGTATTTTACGTGAAGCGGCTGCCTACCAGACCTCCACAACCCATTAACTGGGTAACATGGTACTCCTTCGCAAGTTTGGTGTCAGATTATCTGGCTTCTGACTATCCGAAACGACTGCCAAAGGTCTACAAATGACAGCCGGGACCAACGGTTTAACGTGCTTTTTACAAAGTTATTAAAAAGTAATATTCATTCTTCTCTCATTCGCATCAAAAACTTTATGATAGACACCTGTCCTGTTTATTATTTAAGATCGCTTATTCGCTTGTTAAATATTTTGCGACAAAATATTCCTTGTTAGTGTATAGATTCGTTAGAAAGAAAAAAGCTTTGACGTTGTGTTGTGTTTAAAAATACAAGCGAACGCGAGGAGCGTAAAAAATGTAACATCAAAAATAAAATAAGTAAAGTAAAATCTCTTACTCAGCATGTACAAAAACCTGACCTTTCTAAATCCCAGTCAAACCCATTGACCGTCTAGTACACAAAGCATACAACAGAGATCCCATTTTTACAACACAACTATTACCAGGCTTCTAAACCGGATTATGTCAAAGATTCAGTGTCAATACACGAACAAAATCTTTTATAAGAAGGTATACACAACCAGACGATCCAGTAAAACCAGACCTTGTATTATATAGACTGTTTGTACTATAAGAGGTCATGTTATACTGAAAATGGTGGCTAGTCTAACACACGAATAAAATCTTTTATAAGAAGTACATACGACCACATAATTTCAAGCCAAATCTCTAGTAAAACCTGACCTTGTACCGTATAGACTTTGGGCACAATGAGAGGTCAAGTTATACTGGACAATGCTAGCTAGGCTTATACTCAAACACAATATTTTATAAGTACACACGACAACATAACAAGCCACCATCTCCAGTAAAACCTGACCTTGCATTGTGTAGACTTTCGGTACAATGAGAGGTCAAGATATATCGTAAATCGAAGATTTATGTGTGATCGTGCGTACCGTTAGGTTGACTATAATGTGATTTGGGACTCAAAAGACTATATTGAAGATAAAAGAATAAAAATACTGCTTATTGGGTATGTACTCGTTAAGGAGTCAGTAGTAAATAAAGTACGATTTATTGTTTATGTGAAGAGGTAAAAGTTTATTATATTTGCTCTTTTATTGAATACTAGCGGACGTCACGCGGTTTCACCCGCGTAGTTCCCGTTCCCGCTGAAGAACGAATAAAATCTATGTCACTCGCTGACAATGTAGCTATCAATTGCTGAAAGAATTTTTTAAATCGGTCCAGTAGTTTTTAAGTTTATTCGTTACATACAAAAATACAAATCTTTCCTCTTTATAATATTTTTATTAATATAGATATAGACTAGCCACACCTCAGGGCTTTGCACGGGTAACAGAATATGACTGATGAACTAACTGACTGAGTGACTGACAGACAACGCAGAGCCAAAACTGCTGGTCGTAGAATAATAATAATAATAAAATGTTCATTTATCCAATAGATATATACAGATTAGACATAAGGTGGTAGGTCATACATAGAAACTATTCGACAAAATCTATATAACCAAAATTTTAAATCCTATCTCTTAAACTAGGAGACCTGTATCTTGAGACAGTGGTTGGCCAAACAGTTCATTAAGTTGTCTTTATAAGAATGAACGCGAATTGATCTACCAATACTAGTGTAGATTAACATTAACAATATTTCAATATAAAGTAAAGCTGAGATTGCAGTTTAATGGGTTCTGAGTAGTTAGTAAGGAGGATAGGTGTGTGTGTGTATGTGTGTGTGTGTTGTGTGTGTGTATAATAATAGTGCGTGAATGTTTGTTAGGGACATTTTAAGTGATGTATGCTAGTAGGGATTCTGTTTTAATATAGTTTTGCTGCATGAGCCAATCAGTAGTCTTCGATTTAACTTTATATTTATTTAAGTTGATTATGTCTAGTTCCTTCTGCAGTTTTTTGTATATATGAATACTCAGGACATAGTATTAAAGCTGAAATTTGGCATGAAGATTCCTTGGGGAGTGTAGGGGAGCACTAAGAGAGGATTTACCGAAACCCCTACGGGAACGGGAAAAACGGGATATACTAGCTTTTGCCCGTACGAAGAAGCGGACAATATATGAGATCCCAATCGACGTGATTTTTCCGAAATTTTCAACAGAAATCTGATGATGAAGTGTTTGTTTGCAAATTGGCTGTTTGATAATTTCAGCCAATTTGCAAAATACCAAGGTGAATTATGAGTTTTGAGTTTTTGACTTGATTGTTTTTCAAAAAGGATAAGGTCAACCAATTAAATAAAATTTATTCCGGTTGCTTGAAGAAAGTGTGTCTTAAAACAACACCTTTTACTAAGGTACTTTAAGGGTAAAACTTACTTCTCCTTTAACGGAGAGTAGACAAACCACAAACAATACCCAGACCAACCAGAACAAAGCTGAAATCTCAACAAAAAAACCAGCTGTTGTACCGACGCTTAATTTTTTTAGAGTTATGCAAAAGACAGTTCGCCATTACGATTTTGGTCCTATAGTTAAAGTTGTTCAAAACGATGAGTAAAATGACACCTTTTCGGATGTTGTGTTATTTCTGTTACCCCCTGTATATTCTATTGTACACCATAATACTTTTGAGAATTTCGTAGTATTTTTTTCTGGGGAGTTTGTTGCGCCACTTCTTCTGAAGTGGTGACGGGCGGGCGTTTTGGGGAGTGTCTTTATGTAGAACATTGACGTTCAAAAAGTGCTGGCACTCAGCTTAATTTGAATAAATGACTTGATTTTGATTTTTTTAAGTTGAAATAATTATGTGAAAAAACGATGAAACTCGTCTCCTCTATATAGCATAAATGCAGCCAACACCCACGTGATTGTAAGCTCTCCTAAATGCAACAAAAATGTAGGTACGGAATCAGCACTTTCTATCTGTGCCACATAGTGCTGCCAACAACATTCCAGTGTGTTGTCAGCAAAACTGTCAACTGCACAGGAAATACCTGACGAGGCGAATAGCAGTTGCCTTTTCAAATAGTGGGAAATCGTCATTCTGCGACATTCCCTGTACATATTTAGAAGTCAGACATTTGTGAGCTTGTGAATTATTTCATGTTTTTGATCGTCAATTTAAAATGGGGAAGTTAAATACCATTCTTGGTACATTTACATCTTTTACGTAACTAAAGGATGATATATAATTCGACGGCAGTTGTTATTAGCGATAAGGCTGCCATGTATCGCCTTGTGTAATGTTATTATTAACATACCTACATGGCGACCATAAGAAAGAGCAAATCGTCGCACTTTGCATGGGTGCAAATCACAAACGTTTGTGTAAAACAGTAAACATAATTTGCTTCCTCGTTTATCGTTCTTTCGATTAGTGAAAACGTATCCATTGAGGAAGAAGTATGTGTAGATAAAGACTCCTATGTCTCGCTGATGGTGGCGCGTGTATCGGATCATTCAGTTCCCTTCAAAATGGTTGAGCTGAATGGTGCTGATGCACGCGTCATGTTCGTGAACGGGCGCCGTCAGTGGAGACTGGTCATCACTTAGTTGCCACTGCCTCATTTTAATATTTGATACTATAAATAGGTTTTTTCTTTCTTTACATTGTTCTCACATATAGAAGCAACAAGGTTAATGTTACCAGGATTTTTGTAAACTTAAAATGTTTTAAAAGAGTGTCCGTGGAGTTTCTTGCACGTTCTTCTCCATAGAGATCTACGCTTTGGAACGTGCAAATAGCTTTATGTTTTTGACGGACTGACTTTGACAATTTAAAAGTACCTGTTGAAGGTTTATTTGAAATAAATGCTTTGACTTTGACTTTGAAGACAGAGGCAGAAAGAAATTAGGGATATGAAAAAATTAAACATCTGGTCTCTCTCTTATCTCTACTTACATTTTTTTCAAACATATATACTTCTGGGACGTGCCTTGAATTCTGTACCTCAAGCACATCAAGAAGATTACTAACGTTGCAACGACAATACTACCAATCCATCAAGACAGAACATTCTCAGAGGCCTAAGTCCGACAGCACTAGGCAGAATTGATTAATTGATTCCAACAGGGAACAGCACACACGCATCTATCTCTCCGATAAGCCGGTGTGGGGACCATCTGTCAATCTAGATTACTCCCTGACATAGGTACCCTAGGCCTAGGTGACGTGAATAATTGAATGTGCTTGCGATTGAAGAGGTTCCACTTAATAAGTGACAAATGACTATCAATTGGTGTACCTGACGACCTAGCACAAATTTTTTGACGTATACCTAGTAATATACCGTTATAGTATCGTTAACGTGATTGAATTTTGAATATAAAAAACAACGAATATACCGTTATAGTATCGTTAAAGTGATTGAATTTTGAATATAAAAAACAACGGGGGCCGGCAGAAGTGAAAACTTGAACACTAACATTGTGCATTTTTGATATTTTAGAATGGTCAGGGAATTATTTCGCACGAATTGCTTTATCAGTATAAAAGTACTATCATTTATGTGGTAAATACAATATTCATTTATTGCGCTATCGTACACAAACATGACAATTTTGTATTACACTTCAGAACTTTCCCTCCGTCTTACGAATTTTCGATCAGGTCACGTGTCCTGACGCGAGTTTAAAAATTTTTACCCATCCCAAAAAGTGCACAACGCCGCTATAGAAATTTTCACTTCAAAAACTACAACCTCATTATATTTTCATTTAATATCATGCGACATACACAATTTGTATCATACAGAAATATGAACATAGTATCCAATTCAAATAAATATTATGTGCGAAACGATTACCTATTTATTATAGTTATATAGTGAAATTATACGTTACGTTACTATACGTCAAAAACATGTGCTAGGCCCTCAGAAATAGAATTTACTTTAAGATTTTTGGGTTGATTGAATTGGTCCCGGTTTGGGCTTGAAAAACGATGAATGAAAGGTAAAAATAATTGAAAAAATCGGAGGAAAATAATATATGTTTTTTTTATTTATTTTCATTTATTTATTCAAGAAAGTTACATGGAAAAAGAATACACATAATTATCGTCTGCCTAACTGCTGTACAGTTTGTCGGACGATATGTGTATTTTTATATTTATTTTAATGTATATTTTATTGTAGAAAGTTACACGCTTTTGAAGTTATTCTTCTAGTACAAACTGGATGGCACATATTCACTATGGCTCGTCTTGCGATTGACGTCACAAGCAATTAGTGATGTCTATGTGTGTTAACGATATTAAATATGTTTTTTTTATTTTTTTTTATATTTTCTCTTGGTTTTAAGAAATGTGGCAAAATATTGCCGATGCCGTCGGCTTCTTTACGATCGAAATATTTAAATATTGTTAACTAATTCAAACTGTTAAGATTTTAATAAGTTGCACACCGCCACTTGGTACGACAAAATCATTAGGTCATAATCTCTATTGCATCTGTTTCATTTTTTAGGAGATACTTTAGTTTCGGTAAAAATGCAAAAAATTAAAGTGAGCTTTACAAAGAAAAACACGATGTAACCGTATGAATAAGTAAGAGAATATCTCGTGATTTCTGGCTGCTCAAAACTGTATGAAAAATATGAAGCATAATAAATCTAGAGGGATCAGGTTACCTTATCTTAGTTTTACAGTTGGTATTACCTGGAACAAGGGTCCTTTCATAAAATAATATGCTCGTTTTATTCTAGAGGTTCAACTGGCTACCAAAAAGTGTGTGTATCTGTATTACCTGTAAATATATTCATTTTAGGGTTCCGAACGTCCATATGAAAAACTTTTTACAAAAAATACAACCGACTTCCAAATAAAAAACACTAAAAAGTATAAAATAACTTTCATTTCGGCATTCGGTGTTCAAAAAGGAAAAAACACCGACTGCCGAAATTAAAGTTATTTTATATTTTTTAGTGTTTTTTATTTATAATGGAACACTTAAAGGATCAGTCGTGCGTTTGTCTGTCTGGCTGGCTGTGTTTCTGTACGTCTTTCACAGCCAATTTGTTCCGAAACTAATGAACCGATTCCGTTGGACGCTTCGCGTAAATAAATAAATGTTGAGTATGAGGTTACTTTTAGGCAATAAATTAGATTTATCAAGTTTTGCAAACTTTGCTATGTGATATATCAAACGAAAGGGCTTATTGTGGAGCTTTTAATATATTTTTTTATAATTTCAAGCTATCTAAGAAAGTTGATGAAAATTGACAAAAGAAACATGTTTGAAAAAACCAAAGCAAGTACCTATCTAACAGAATAAGTTACCAGAATAAATAAGAAACATAGATAAAAACAGTTAGCAATATAAACAAATACTTAAATGAAAACTATAATTGCAATAAATAATATATAATTTAATTAATCATGACATGACTACTAAATATACAACAAGTAACTGATAAAATGTAACCTACTTGAATCTATAAATTGTCTCAAATTGTGACACACGTAAAACTGATCTCTTTATTAATAATTTTAATCTAAAATATTTATTGAATTATTATTTTCATTCAGTTCATTGTCATGTACAAATTTATTTTTATTTTTAGTTTCTATGATTAGGATTTTTAACTGTAAGAAATAGCTAACAGTAGTAGTGGTAACAAGTTTGCTGTGCCCTTACAGGGTCTACAACGGCTCTTAGCTCTAAGCTTTGTAAACATCTTGTTTTTACCTTGTGGAACGCAATAAATGAATATGAATAACATTGTTGAAAAATTGCAAATCCATCCTCATCTTAAAGTTAGACCGTACCGCAAGCAAACTTCAACTTACATTGTCTACAGATAACGTGACCTATAAATCAAGAGCCGCAGTGTAACATCCCAACTTCACAACTTAATAAGTCGCTGCAGTGTTAACAAAGTAAGGAAAGCTGGCAAGGATAAAGCTACACAAAATAATAAGCGAGGTAATGGTGTTTTTTGTGATACTTTGTAATAAATAAATACATTATTTATTGAGAGCAACGATCACTCATATAGTGTCAGTAACAATAAATAAACTTATAACTATGTTAGTGATACAATTGCAACAACAGTTACATAAACACACAGTTAATGGGTTGTGGAGGTCTGGTAGGCAGCCGCTCCACGTAAAATACTGGAAGCCGACTCCAATATAGTTGGGAAAAAGGCTAGGCAGATAAGATACACAACAAATAAAATCATAACTTCAGTATTCCAACTGAGATACTGGAGCATCGATTGACAATTCGGCAGTCCAGCCTGTCAGCAATCATACCCAGAATGCTGTTGGAACTGGCTCGCACCCTGCGCACCAAGGACGCACATCTTTCATCACAAGCAATCAATACGCATTTCCGCAAACATCCCTGATGCGTTACAGAAGCGAGGTAGCCCCATCAACACCCTGAAAGCATTATTATACTGTATGCGAAGGGCACTGTCAATGCGAGGTGTAAAGGTGGAATAGTTTATAGAGCCTGAGTGTGAAATTTAGGTTTTTCTTCAAGCTTATTACAGACCGCTGGTGGTGGAGCTCATGGCTAAATAATAACACTTTCACGGTTTGAACTTTGAGGATAAGCAGCGCTTGCCGAGGTCAGTGTGTAGATGTGCGATCATCCAATATATATCGAGATTTCTCTGTGTCTCGGAAAGCATGGCAAGCCGTTGATCTCAGCTGTCATTTATAGACCTCTGACAGTCGATATGGATAGTCAGAAGCGGGTGGAAAAGGGCTAGGCAGGTTGATTGAGTGGGAATTGGCGAGCGATAAAAATGCAACAAGTGATATTTCAGCACAAATATAACCTAAAACAGGAAACTTGTCACTTGTGTTTCGACCTGAAGCACACATTTTTACAAATATTTTTAGAGATCCGTAATCAGAAAAGCAAACTCAATCGTCTCATTGATTGTGCGTACATAGTTTTCCCAAATGAAGCTACCGCGACATTAAAAGGGAGTCGCAGAAAAAAAAAGATTGGGAACCCCTGCTTTAAGTCACATCCGTCAAATTTTTATACCAATCTAAATATTACGTCAAACCTCAACCCACATTCCCCATATAAATCTAACCACGCACCAGTGTCCCCGACATTGTATCATACGTAGTGTATCGATCTCTATATATTTAGCTACGGGCCTCCACCGTGTGGGCACCTCAGACCGACGGTGTAGCCCTGATGGCTCGCTGGGTTTCTTCCACTTTACATACAATTACTGTGCTTCTGAAGAGGTTGGCATACAATATATTGTGTATCTACAATACATTATATGATTGTATGCCAACCTCTCAAGTAGGTATGTGGGGAAGGTAAATATATTGTTATTTGTGACTTATTGAAGGGCAGTTTGGGAATGTCTTTTTGGCGATTATTTATTGTGGTTTTTATTTGGTTTTGTGAGAGGTCTTGCTTGGATAAGTTCTACCACCTCATAAATCTGCAAATTATTTTTCCAACTACGTATATTGGGGACGGCTTCCAGTGTAACTGGATGCAGTTGAGTACCAGTATTTTACATGGAGCGGCTGCCCATTTGACCTCCACAACCCAATCAATAGGATTCCGTACCCAAAGGGTAAAAAGGGACCCTGTTACTAAGACTCCGCTGTCCGTCCGTCTGTCTGTCTGACAGTCTATCACCAGGCTGTATCTCATGAACATCATTTTGGCCTGGAGTCTTTTTTTAAGTCACCAATTCCAACATAGTAGTGCTGACGTCACACGAATTCTACATCGCGGTATAACAGCCAAACATCAACTATCGGGCCGTTGCCCAGCAGACACAATACTCGTCTGGTTGGAGGATCCTTCCTTTTCAATGAAGGTTGCGTGACTTTCAACCCTGTTTTGCATAACTTTATTATGTTAACTCAGTCAAATGGATAAAATCCACCTCGAAAATGTATGGTGTATTTTTTGTTAAACTGAGCAAACATTGAGTATCGATTGCCTACGCTCGTGCTACGCTTTTGCTACGAGTGCTACGCAGCTACGAAAATGCTACGGGTGGTCTACGAATCACTTACTAAACTTTTCTCGATTTATTTTACCTTCTGCCAGCACCTCCAGTCGCGTTAATATTACGCGATTTTCCCAAAAATAGCCAATAACCATCTCCAAGGTCCCATCTCCATAGTCCTAGTTTAAAAGACAGAGACTACTATTGCATCATATGTAATTATTATTTTATTCAAGCAATGTATACTGATCGCTTGTAGCGCGTGTATGCTGATCGCTTTACGAGACGCGAGACTAAGCGGACGTGTGTTCTGTATTTGATTACAATGAAATAAGCAATTACGACAAATAAATATAAATATTGCTCCGTCAGCATAAAATTAAAGTGGGTCGCGTGTGTCTTGTAAGTTTTTACCGTTTCTTGTATTAGTAAGATGAACTAAATAATTTTACAAACAATAAGTGTTTCTGGTAGAATGTCCAACCCAGGATCGAGCCCGTTTGGTCGTAGCCAACTACTGCGGCGAAGTCCTCCACCGACGCCTGCCGAACCATTAACCCCGAGCGACCCAAACCCACCAGCCCTCGCGGAGAATGAATTGCCGATTGAAGTTATCAGTACGCCCGAGATCCAGAAGTGGATTGGATCTATAGATGCCATTCTGAACGAAGTTTGCACTATTGTCGGTGATGGGAAAATGAACTCGGACCAGAAGCTTCGTGTCTCCACTCTTTGCCGGAAGGTCTCAAGTGGGACTAATCAGATGGCCGTCTTATACCAATCGTTGAAGTCAAAAACGATCCAGGCCCATACTACAATCCAGCACCTTCAGGTTCAGCAGAACGTTGTGAACTCTCTCCAGCAGTTCAGAGAGGTCGTAGAGACTAAATTTAATCAATCGGGAAATACTTCTTATGCTAGCATGGTGAAGAAAGGTACCGATAACTTCGTCCGTCCTGCAAATTTGAGATCAGTTGCCATCTATCCCAACGATAAGACCCAAACAAGTGACGATACCAAGTCACTTGTCCAAAAGATCATCTCCCCGGAACAACTTAAGCTTCATGTCCGTGGCCTGAAAAAAGTAAAAAATGGGGGCGTTCTGATTAGCACTGAAAATAAAGGCGATATTGATAAACTCAAGAATTCGGAAAAACTGGTATCATCGGGCCTTACAATAGAAGAACCTTCTAAACGCCGCCCTAGGGTAGCTATCATTGGTGTCCCTGTAGCCCTTACTGAACAGGAAGTATTTGACTGTATTTACGAGCAGAACCTATCAGACAAGTTGCCGAATATAACTCGTGAGTCCTTCCTTGAGTGCATCAAATTAAGCCATAAATCGGGTAAGAAAGACCTTCCTACTTGTAACTACATATTGGAACTACCCGCTAGCATTAGAAAAATTGTCATTGACCAAAGCCGAATTTTTATCAATTGGACATCATGCCCTGTGAGAGATTTCACGATAGTCACCAGGTGCTTCAATTGCCAGCAGTTTGGACACGCAGCCAAGTTTTGCCGGGAAACTAGCCCTACTTGCAACCACTGTGGAGAGAGTGGACACTCTTTCAAGGAATGCAGCAGCAAATCATCTCCCCCTCAATGCGCGACGTGCAAACGTTTCAAGAGGAAATGTGACCATCCAACTGGTGATGTAGGTTGCCCAGCCCGCAAACATGCAGAAATGAATTACATCAACTCAATCGACTATGAAGGCGCCTAAGAGCGCCACCTAACACTTTATTTACTTAGCAGATAAACAGGTAGCTTGTATTTATTTTCTCTTCTTTTGTAACTGTCATGAATGTCACAAATCAGCTAATTTGCGATCTAGATAGTTTTTCTGTGTCGGAGTCTAAAGTCTGTAATGTAGAGGACTGTAAACACCTTCTTCCTTCTGGTGACAAAACGTTAACCCTGCTCACTCAGAATATTCGCAGCATAAATCGAACATAAACGGTTTTGAAGTGTTATTACAGGATCTTGACATAAGCTGTGATATTATTGTCTTAACAGAATGTTGGTTGTCAAAACAGACAGTCAACATACCATCTCTTGACGGTTATTACTCCTACAGAACTGACAGAAACATAAACCAAAACGATGGATTAGTAGTTTACATCAAAAATAATTTAAGAACAGTAAAAGAAGAACCTGTATCCCTAGAAAGTAATTGTTTAATAATTAAAATTATTCCCGACACGGTAGTCATGGCTATGTATAGGCCTCCTTCTCAAAATATTGACAGATTTTTAGACTCACTCGACACAAACTTAAAAAACATAACATCTTTTAAAAACATAATACTTTTAGGCGATATTAACATTAACATTGCTTCCGGGAAAACAGATACCCATGTACATAATTATTTGAATATTTGCGCATTTCATGGACTTCTACCAGCTCACTATCACCCCACGCATCAGAGCGGCTCATGCTTAGACCATATCATTCTAAAATCAAAAAATCCATCCAAAACATTGGTTACTAATTCTACGCTTACCGATCATCAAGCTGTTTTATTAACATTACAAATAAGTTCACCTAGAAAAAACTGCATGCGTAGCTACACTAAAGTCAATATGACAAATCTTGAAAATGATATACGCGGTATTGATTTTGACCCCGTTTATAATTCAGACGATGCAAATAGTTCTTTAAAGTATTTCATAAATTCGCTGCAATCTGCAATAAGGAAAAACACGTTCACAAAGACAATGCCTAGAAAGTTTAGTTGTATTAAGCCTTGGATCACACCCGGTCTCGTTCGTTGTATAAGGCACAGAGACAAACTCCACCTAAAATTGAGACTCGCTCCTGATAACGAAGTACTTTCTGTAACTTATAAAAGGTATCGGAACTTCTGTAATAATCTTTTGAAAAAACTAAAAAATCAGTATGATAAAAATGAATTACAGAAGGCGGGGAATAATAGTAAACTTGTGTGGAACTTTGTAAAAACTTATACCTTTAGATCGAAAAATCCCGAACCTTCGCTTGATATTTTATCAACAGATATGAACCCATCCGAAGCAATCAATAAAGCAAACAACTTTTTTGTTAACGTTGGTAAAAACTTGGCTGAAAAATCACTTAACTCAAGTATAATTTCCCAACAAAACCCGACCACGACATTCTCTTCACTAAATTCTTTTGTTTTATTAGATACCGATGTTAGCGAAGTAGTTAGAATAATAAGCGGGTTAAAGGATGTTTGTGCCACTGGGTGGGATGACATACCTAATAATATACTTAAAAGATTTAAAAACCTACTTGCCCCTCCACTAACCCACATTTTCCAACTATGCTTATCTAAAGGAATATTCCCAAAATTACTTAAAAAGGCTGTGGTCACACCTGTATTTAAATCTGGAGATAAAACTTGTGTGAATAACTACAGACCCATTTCAGTGTTAACAGGCCTCTCAAAAATTTTAGAAAAAATAATTAACAGTAGATTGATAAAATATCTAGAAGATAACAGACTACTATCAGATAGTCAATTTGGTTTTAGGGCCAAAAGATCAACTCGCCAAGCAGTCCACGAATTAACTAACTATATTGCTACCAACTTAGATACGGGTATGCACACAATAGGGATCTTTCTAGACCTTGCCAAAGCCTTCGACACTATTTCTTGTTCGTTACTTTTGCACAAGCTTGAAACACTTGGGATAAGAGGAGAACAACTTCTACTATTTTCTGATTATCTCAGCGATCGTCAGCAATGTGTAAAAATAGGTCAGTATACAAGCTCTGAACTTAAAAATAGTTGTTTTGGAATTCCACAAGGTAGCATTTTGGGCCCTACTTTATTTTTAATCTATATAAATGAACTATGCAGCCTGTCGCTCCAAAATGGTGTTATAATGTCATATGCGGACGACACTGCTCTATTATTTTCAGCTAAGTCCAGAGCTGAGGTGTATGAATATGCCCAAAATGGTTTTAACATTGTTTCTAATTGGCTTCGTAATAATGTCCTAACATTAAATGCAGATAAAACAAATTATATTTTATTTACAATGAGAAATACTAACATACCGCTTACTAATCTAAACATTCACGCACATAATTGTTGCACGTATGCTGACACTGTATGTTCCTGCCCCACTTTAGCTAAAGCTGACCATTTAAAATATCTAGGTGTCACCATTGACTCAAATCTAAATTTCCGTAAACATATCGAATTACTGTGTACAAGAGTGCGCAAATTAATATATGTTTTTAAGAATTTACGGAACATAGCCGACTATAAATTAATTAAACAGGTCTATTTAGCTTTGGGTCAATCCATTATTACATATTGCATAACTTCTTGGGGTGGTGCAGCAAAAACAATTTTACTCCCGCTAGAGCGCGCTCAAAGAGCAATTCTAAAGGTTGCTACCTTTCGCCCTTTTAGATTTCCTACGCACGAGCTCTATTTAGCATGTAATGTGCTTACAGTGCGGCAATTATTTATTTTAAACATAGTGCTACATCAGCACACTGCACTTCCTTTTGACCCTGTACCTTCGGACAAGAGAAGGAAGGACTTGGTTTGCATAAAGCCTCAAACTAGACATGCGTTTGCAAATCGTTTTTATGTATTCTTGGGACCTTTTCTATATAATAGGCTCAACAAGGTACTAAACTTTTATAGTGTAAGGTTTACAAAATGTAACAAGATGTTGTCGGAATATTTAATGTTACTCAATTACACGGACACAGAACAACTTCTAGAAATATTGGCATGATGATATTTAATCCCCTCGTAAGTGTTTACTTTTGTATAATTACATAGGCTTAGTTTTAGTTATTAATGTACCATTAAGCTTTTTCTCGTAGTTGCTTAGAATAGATAATTTTTTATTTTTTATTTATGTATTCATATCTTTATTTAATTAACTTTAAATTGTATTATCCCAATGTAATTGGATCGTAGAGTGATGGCCTGAAACACAGGTTTAAAGTAACCTAGATCGGGCGGATCGCTGTTTAACAATGCAATTCCGAACCACCGTTAATTGCATGTTTAATAAAAATATATTAGTTTAGTTTATTTTTAGGCACTATTATTGTATAGAAAATATTATTACTGCTGACTAAATGTACATTTTTGTAGACGTTTTTATTTGAATAAATTATTATTATTATTATTATTATTATTATACAGTGCAAAGTGCTATGTTTTTGTGAATAAATACTTACTTACTTATCTGTCACTGTACCAAAATTCATCAAAATCGGTTCAGCTATTTAGGCTTGAAAGCGTTACAAACGAACAAGTTAACTTGTATATTTTTAGCTAGAATACTATTTTAATCTATACTTTTATTGTTCAGGATTAACAGCTTTTGCAAGCAGCATCACCCACGTCAAAGTAAAAATAACCCAAAGGGAACATATTCCCGACATTGCATTACATGGTCTTTTCTTGTGCCAAGTTTCATTCAAATCCATTCAGCCTTTAGAATGAAGAGACAACAAACAAACAGACACTTTAGCATTTATGATATCATATTATAAATCAACCACCATTAAATCAATAAATACAATTAAGTTAAACGTTGGTTTAACAGTTCATGCTCTATTTGTTACGTTGTATAATCAAAGCGTCCTCTATAGGTCAATCAATAATAATATTTTGATAGCTGGTCCGTGGTTTATAAATAGATTAAATACGCTGTTTACTTATAGTAAAAGGTCAAAAGAAATGATGTTTTGTCTAAAACTTGTAATAAAAATGAGAGTAAACCTTCCGAGTGGAATGATTTTATAAAATGAACTATTGCACTGTTACATTTTCCCCTTATTGAACCTTTGCAATTATAAGTAACTATTATATTTATTACTAGCCGCCGCCCGCGGCTCCGCCCACGTGAATGGCGAAAATTATACCAAGGAAACATCCTTCCGAGATAAAAACTATTCTATATCATTTCCCGGGACTCAGACTATCTCTATACTAAATTTCATTTAAATCGGTCCAGCCGTTTACGCGTGAAAAAGTAACAAACATACACACACTCACAAACTTTCGCCTTTATAATATTAGTGTGATAATAAGTAGGATTATCGATAGGTTCGCCCTCTCAATTGTATCAAAAGTTTGTGCATTAATTTACTCATCATCATCATCATCATATCAGCCGAAAGAGGTCCACTGCTGGACATAGGCCTGCCCCAAGGGAGAAGGGTTGTAATAATCGCCACGCTTGGCAGGCGGGTTGGCGATCACAGTGTAGCTCTTGCAATGCATAGAACCGCAGAGAATGCTGCTGCCCATTCTCCGGTGAACCCCTTAGTTGCCTCTTACGACACCCACGGGAAGTGATGGGATGGTGCTATTCTTTTACGTCCGACACCACACAGAACATTAATTTAATTTTAATTACATTTACCCAGATTAAAACCCATGAAGATGTTGTAAAGTTTATACTCTTGTTTAAATAGAAGTAACGCGTTTTTTTGTTTTTATCGATAGTCTCGCGTTTGACCACTGTCTCCCTGATGGGAAGCGATGATGTGGTCGACGATGGAGCACGCTTGCCTAGAAGTAACCTTTTCACTCTTGAAAACATCTCAGTGTGACAACTTAGGTGCAGTGAACACGAAGTGAGCTGTCAATTCAAATAAACAAGATGGAATGACACTTCATTTCATGCTTAGGTTCACCTAAGTTTGCACGGCGAGACGTTGACAGAATAGATCGGCTGGTTGTAGCTATGTTCTTTTTATAAAAGCGAATTTATACATTTTTAGGGTTCGAAACAGCCGTAAAAAACTTAACCCTCATAGGATCACTCGGGTGTCTATCTGTTCCGTCTGTCACAGACAATTTTCTCCGAATCTACTGGACCTAGACCGAATCTGTTGAAATTTGGTACACATATGAACTTCTGTGACCTAAACACGAACGCAATAATATAAGAAAATAAGTAAATGTGAGGATGGGGATCACTTTTGGGGGACAAAAATAGAAAATTTTGAAGAAAATTTTTGAAACTGTGCTGTGTGACATTTCAAATGAAAGGGCTTATTGTAAGGATATTAATCATATTTTTTCATAAATTTAAAATAATGTTAAATAATGTTGAAGTTATTCAAGAAATAAGATGAAAAATTATCATTCCCCCTTATCTCCGAAACTATTGAGCCTGAAATTTTGAAAAAAATGCAGATAATAGTTCTTTACCTATATTTATTATTTATTTATTTATTATATACTTTATTGTACACCTCATAATAAGAACAGGACAATCAAACATAAAATAAGTGCACAATGTGCGGTCTTATCGCACAAGGCAATCTCTTCTTCTATATATTACAGGAAAACCTATAAAAGTATATAGTTTAAAAGTAACATGTTCAAAAAATATAAATTCTTTCGGAACCCTTTGCACGCGAGTCCGACTCGCACTTGGCCAGTTTTTTTTTCCATTCTAAACCTTTCACTAAGCAGAACCCTAAGTTCAACACAAACTAAAGAAAAAGACACAAACAAGCTCATTTAACACCAATCACCGGAGCGGTGTCCGGTGTAGTGTGATAACCGCCTTAATGTTTGTCCCTAACTTATATTTCCTTAACGACATTAATAATATATCCATAGATTATACTTATATTATAAATCCGAAAGTGTGTCTGTCTGTATGTCTGTTACGCTTTTACGCCTAAACCGCTGAACCGATTTTGATGAAATTTAGTCCAGGTCTAATCTATGTATCTCATTAGACCTTGGAAAAGGACATAAGATACCTTTTGTCGCGAGAAAAGGAGTTGAAATAGGGGATGACAGTTTGTATGGGAGTCCTTCATTATTGATGATAAAACCAAAAACATTTAGGCATTTGATAAAAAAATAATAAAAATAAATATGTTGTAGCGTTTTTGAAAAGTTAGCATCTTAAAAATAAAAATTACTGCCCAAAGTAACTATTCCACGCGCACGGTGTCGCGGGCAAAAGCTAGTTTAAAAATAAAAATCAGCTAAAATATTGCTCATTGCTTAAACAGATTCTCTAAAACTTCCCTCTCGCACTTACATTCTAGTTCAATTCCGTTAAAAAAATATCACATATTTTTTCAATTTTTTTTTGCCTAAGTATCATTAGGCAAAATAATCTTTTGCGGACACAAACTTAAGGAAAAGCTCCCTAATCGCTAAACAAAGAACATTACCCTCCCGCCCACTCGATACTCTTCAATTTAGGAAGAAGCCTATGATGTCTTCACAAACAGTTTTCGATCAAAACAAAAGGTAATATTTTAAGGGAATATAATATTTAACTAGCTACCCGCCCTTGCTTTGCGCGGGTATTAGATATCTACTTATCAGATCAGATAACAGATTGAAACTGTTCTATTATATTTGTTATGTCTTTGACATTCGACCCGGAACTTGCCGTCACATGAAACACAAAGAAGCGAAATTTGTAAGGCAACAAAAAAAAAGAACCGCAACGCCATCTATCCTGTCAGCGACGAACTACCAACGATATCCTGCATCACGCAAGCAAAGTTCTCCGTGCGATTTGAACATATACAACAGTCCGAATATCAACTATCGGGCAGTTGCCCACCAGACACAACAACCGTCTGGTCGGAGGATTCTCCCATTTCCAATGGAGGTTTACGGGACTTTACTCACTGTTCCTCAATTTACAGTGAATGCCACCAAAATACAAGCGTGTCTTTTTACCTCAAAATGGAGTTGTTTTGACATAACTCCAACTTTTCGGGGTACATCTGTCCCAGGAGCTCGAGCCGATCGGTTACAGCTGTAACCGATCGGCTCGAGCTCCTAGGCATGGAGCTGGCACCCAGTCTGACCTTCGGTGCCACCATTGAGCACAAAGCCCAAGCTGGGCATCCTAAATAGAGTGAAGAGATACTTCACGCCTGTACGTATACCCAAGGACAATCCCTGGTTCGTGCAGGAATGTTGCAGAATATAGAAATTCAGGTAGTATCCTACTTCACGCATCATGTTCGTGCTCGTTTCCACATCCTGACTGCACGAATGCTCGCTTTGTAACATGTTACATTACGCCCCGTAACACCGGTCAGTGTGCACCTAAAGAGCAAGCTTGGCACACACATATCGTGATTGAAATATTAATTGATATGGGACCGACACAGAAGTAGGTACAGCATATTTGCACAAGCCGGCGACTCGTTGGATTGCTTTCATGTTTGCGGAAAATTATTTTAAAAGGTACTGCAATACGGGTAAATATTACTTATTTATTTATTGATTTATTACTTGTTATTTCTTACAAGGGAAATTTTCTGATGAAGTTATTTCTTGCTCTGTTGGTGTAATTATTGTTCCGTTGTATGTACTGTTATAAGTTAATCATTATGCTTGTCACGTCACATAAATATTGCCTTCAGTGTGCGTCGGAATTTCACAACTTAATTCCGCCTATCCCACCCATACGCACAAAACGTTTTGAGAAAACTTCCATTGTCTCTCGCTCGTTCTTCTCCATAGAGAACTACGCTTCGGAACGTGCAAATAGCTTCATCTCTTTTTTCTTGACAGTTCAAAAGTGCCTGTAAATGGTTTAATAGAAATAAATAATTTGAGTTTTTCGAGTTTTTGCGGGTACAGCTAAGGAGTGGCATATCCTGGCGGAGTCTGTGTTTCCTGATAGCTACAATTATGTATTCTTTAGGTTAAGAATGAACAGATTAGGTACTTTAGGCTGGCGAGCTCCATCGTAGATCACATCATTGCTTTCCATCAGTTGAGAGGTCAAACGTGAGACTTTCATTCATCATCTGCCGAGCCTTTTCCCAACTATATTGGGGTCGACTTCCGGTTAAATCGGATTCAGCTGAATACCAGTATTTTACGTGGAGCGGCTGCCTACCAGACCTCCACAACCCATTAACTGGGTAACACGATAGTTCCTGGCAAGACTGGAGTCAAATTTAACTGGCTTCTGACAATCCGTAACGACTGCCAAAGATCTACAAATGACAGATAACGGCTTAATGTGCTTTTCGAGGAAATTTGGTATATTATGATGGTCACCCATCCAGAGACCAACCTCGGCAAGCGTTGCTTAACCTTGATCGACCCGTACGGCTTTTATTCTTGCTACAATGAAAATACTTTAGTTGTGCGTACAGCAATGGGAATACTCCCAAAACGTTTATAGTAATTCGTATTTTTACTACGGAACGACGATTTTTAAGGCTTCCGTCGACAGACCTTTGAAGAGCTTCAATGTTCTTAAATAAGAAGACTAGACAGGACTACGCGAAGTGTGACGGATCTTTTCAATTTTACCGCAGCTTGTTCTGAAAGAGCAATCATTTGAAGACACGGGTAGCTACTTACACTGAAGACCTGTTTAAAGCCGGCTTCTTGCAGAAAACTAAAAGCTTATTAAGGTGGATGCCGTCAATCGTAAACTTGACCGTTTGTTTCACCAAACTTGGCACCTATTCAGAGGCTACTTTAACTGGTGCTTTTGAATTGGTGGTAACAGCAAGAGGTTAGCAGTTAAAAGTTGCGCTAAATCACTAAGCGCGACTGTTGACTATGTCTAACAGCTCAGTATGCAAACATTCGTGTGAGATAATAGTCCAAATCCTAACATTTTACTAGATTTTTGCCCGCAGCTTCACTCGCGTTAATAGGTACAAATTTTCGCAAAAATAGTCTATAACCGGCCAAATTCACCAAATTTCGTAAAAAACGGTTCAGCGGTTAAGTCGTGAAAGGGTAACAAACAAACACACTTTCGCATTTATAATATTAGTAGCTTTTGCCCGCGACTTCGTAGGCGCATATCCCGTTCCCGTAAAAATTTGGGGAAATACTCTCTTAGTGCCCCCCTCCCCCCCCCCCATTTTGTTTTGAATAGGAAATCATCGAATGACTTCTTCTTCTTCTTAAGGGAGACTCTTACTGTCTAAAACCCATCCGTGTTCCTCCAATTGCCCTTTGCATTCCTTGTCGCGGTGACTCTTTCGAACAAATCCGCAGCCTTAGTGCTCCCCTACACTCCCCAAGGAACCTACATGCCAAATTACAGCTTTCTACGACCAGTAGTTTTGGCTGTGCATTGTCTGTCAGTCACTCAGTAACTGAAGAGTTTTATATATTAGGATAAGGATTTATAGTACGTTCCCAGAAAATAGCAGCTGGCTGATGTCATCGTATAAATGATATTTATTTTGCAAATTGGTTATAGATAACACTTAACACATAATTTTTTTCTCGTCAGCGAGACCGTTTTATCATAAATGGTGAAATTCGGCCAAAAATTTTTAACCATTTAGTTTTTAAGCATTATTATGAAAAAAAAACATATGAGCTTCCTGCACTCCTCCATATAAACTTTAACTGTACCTTTCATACCCCTCGTCCGCGTAATTTGAATAAAGGGGTAAAATGATAAGAATAGAATAGAATAGAATAGAATAGAGAATAGAATAATATTTATTTAGCACTTACATGAAACACGGACGGTACATAGAAATAAAATTAAAAAAAGAAATGTAGGTATGCTAAGAACTAAATGTGTGCCTCACGGCTGCACTAAAAAGGTAAGATAACTCTTGGTCACACCAAACCATCAGCAAGTGGAGTGATGTTTAATTCTTTATCAACATCATCATGATCAGACAGCCGGATGACGTCCACCGCTGGACATAGACCTCCCCTGGGGGGTTTGCCATAATCGCCACGCTTTGCAGGCGGGTTGGCGATCGCAGTGTAGCTGTTGCAATGCACAGAGAATGCTGCTGCCCACTCTCTGGTGAGTCCCTTAGTACTTAGCCCAGCTGTATAAAACCATAAATCTCACTCGTAAATCGCTTTACCCCATAAGATAATGTAACAAATGAGCATCTATTTACTGCATAATATATTATGTAAAAGTATGTTAAAGTCAGGATGTATCACGAGGGATCTCGCGGAGAGCGTGGTTCCGTACTTTAGGATCATGCGACAAATTGCCTACGATTTACTTGTCTCATGTCGGGGTGAGGGCGCGAGGCACAAGCGGGAGCGATTTTATCATCTTACCATAAAGTATAAGTTGACACTTAGTGCCGAAGGGCTGGCTTTTACCTTGGACAGAGGTTTGTCTGAGTCTTTTGGATGCATTACCAGGGGACATCGACTAAGAGTAATTTTCGGACACCACATTTTAAATTTATTTTCCTTAGTTAAGAGTTTATTTTATTGAAGTTTATAGATAGTTTTAGTTAGTTTAGCATTTTAAATATATGTTTTTAAACTATCAAAATAAATTACTGGTATTTGGGTCACCGAAGAGTCGATCGAGTTGAGTCGAGGAGTTGATTGAAACGTCAATCAACTCAACCGCGAACTATTGTGGTTTGTTTGCGGTTGTGGACATTTCATAATACGGTACAAATCAGAAATATTCAACATATGATAAAAACAAGTGAAAATCACGGCGGAAGTTTGACTTTTTACCTAACCATTATAACATTAATTATATTTATTTATTAAACTTTATGTAGTGCAATTACAGCAGTTCTACATAAGCGGGCTTATTGCACTAATGAATTCTCTGCCAGTCAATCTTTGGGTAAATTGTGGTAGGTGTATCTCAAATCTGCCAGGGTTGCGGAATTTGTTGGAAAGAGTCACCGCGGCCCTGGAACGCAAAGGGCATTAGGAGGAACACGGATGGGTTTTAGTCAGTAAGAGTCTGACACGCCTTTCCGCTCCACCCAGAGCGGAAGTGATTTAATGATTTCCGATCCGTAAAAAATGTGTACAAGAAATAACGTGTGTTATTATAAAATAGAAACAAATATCTGTAGAAGCAGATAACCTCTAGCCGCTTATACGGTAAACTCTTCATGTAAATCCCGAAAATCGCTTGTCGCTTTTCGCTTAATCAAAAACACATTAGAGTCAGGTAAAAACGTTGACACAAATGAGTTGGTGAACAATAAGCCTCCCGGAGAAGACTGCTGACGGGCCTCGCGGGGAACGAGGAGGTAGGGGGGGGATAAGTTAGTTAAAGTATTATAGAATAAAGTTCGGAGTATCGCTTCTTGAGAGATCTGAAGTTAGCCGCGTTATATCCTTGTTGGTAATTTGATTTTTCATGAAGTTTTCTGATGAGGAATATTTTGTTGTGAATTTGGGTGTGAAAATTATAACTTCTTTGTGGTAACATTTACCTAGCCCCGTTTCTGGAATAAAGTGGGCAAACTTTGTCATTGCAGTCTTACGGCTCGGGCTTTTATTCCACTTCGGCTACAATGAAAAATGCTCACGTATTTCAAACGACGTTGTTTTTTGATGTTTCTTACTCAAAAACATAAAGAAAAATCCATAGCTTTATTCCGCATTTCGTGAGAGTGTGGAATAAATTATCGATACGTCATAAACAACCTAAATACAAGTCAAGTGATGTCATTGAGTATTGCATAAAATAACTCAACCAATTACAGCGTGTTTGATTGTTTGTCACATTGAGATTTTAATAATTTTCGTCTTAAAAACCTGGACGCACGATTACCATATTTGTTTCCTAGAAACCTAATTTACTAGCGAAGGAGGAGGCAGACCGCGCGAGGGAGAGACAAGGCCTTCGCCCCAACCGCCGCTACAGAAGAAGGCGCCCCGGGAGTCGGGAGTCGCAGGGCAATCCGACCACCGGCACCGGCACGGGCCTGCGGACGGAGAGCGTTGGGTAGCTCGCTGTCCGATCACCACCAGGCTCGGGCTAAGGCGCGTTTTGTTCCACGCGCGCTTCAAAAAGAGATGTCAGTATAGAAGACGGGGCCCGCTAGGGCCTGAGCCTGCCAGGGTTGCGGAATTTGTTCGAAAGAGTCACCGCGGCCCTGGAACGCAGAGGGCTTTAGAAGGAACACGGATGGGTTTTAGTCAGCAAGAGTCTGACACGCCCTTCTGCTCCACCCAGAGCGGAAGAAGTCATTATAAAATGACTTCCCATCCTTAAAAAAAAGGTACCCAATTTAGAATGTATACAGCAATATAGAGTAATGAACACATGAACACGTCTTCTAACCTGATATCTACACATGAGTCCCAGCATTTCAGTATAAAATATCTTTATCATAAATTGAACTTAAATATGTAAATACCACATTTCTATTTTACCTACTCAACAAAACCCAGATCTTGTCTATAAAACGAAAACCACTTTTCCTTTATGAACCCATCAAAATCTTTTGACAGTCTCACCGACATTTTAAAGGGAAAATTTCACAAAATACAATGAAAAGATTTAAGGAGCAGTCAGCTACTCGGTTTTACGGTAATTTTATGAGTTTACTTTAGCCATAAAGTTAAAATATTACAGAGAAATAATGGCGTGACACCAGTGATTCTAACCACAGATTAGGAGAGTTACAATGGCGGCTTACAGTGTTTATAACTCTACTTAACAACACATTTTGTACGTAGGCAGGTTCCATACAATTCTATCCCGACAAAATGGCGACGATGCGAAGGGTTTGTTCAAATTCATGGCCCAGAGGCCCTACTATGAAGTCTTAAAACGATCATGGTTCCGCTATACATAGCGAATAGCACTGTCCCGTTTACATCATCGGAATTGGAGAGCATTAGCACGTCATAGTAGGGCTGCAGATCTTGTAAAAGTATAATTGTTTAGGTTGCGATGGGACTGACATACGCTATGCGTAAAAGCCCCTATAAACAAACAAAGAAAAAAAAACTCGTTTTGTGATGGTCGAATGATGTGATGGTGGATGGATGGTAGATGGAATTGGAAACTGGAAGTGCTCTGTAAACAACAACCTTTTTTTCTAGGACCGACTTTACGCTATAGACCGCCATTCGACTAAAATGATGAGTAGAACAATAATAATTAGTCATGGTTGCGGAATTTATTCGAAAGAGTCACCGCGGCCCTGGAACGCAAAGGGCTTTAGAAGGAACACAGATGGGTTTTAGTCAGTAAGAGTCTGACACGCCCTTCCGCTCCACCCAGAGCGGAAGAAGTCATTTGATGGTTACTCATCCTTAAAAAAAATCGGCCAATTTACTCATCAATTTAGCTGAACGACGTCTTCAGCTGGATTTAGGCTTTCCCTAAGAGTTGCCACATCAACCCGTGTGGCTCGCGTCCAGCGGATTCCGCAGCCGGCACCGTGTCATGCGTACACCCTGTGGTAGGCCTTCCAAAGCTTATTTTTTTAACGCTGCCTCTTCCGGTATGCGGTCGCCACTCTAGAAGCTTTCGATCCCCTCTTAATTATCTGTCCGCTCACAAATATGGACAAAGGCAGACTTAATGCCTTAGACATTTTGTGCCAGTTTACCTTTGGGTGACGCAGAGACAAAATGTGGTAGACGCAATATTGAACAGACGGATGACTGATCAATCTGCTCGCCTTTTCCCAACTTGTTTGGGGGCCGGGACCAACTTTTAACTTGATTTCCAAGACACGGAGGAAACTCAGAATGGCATATATGGTCGACCATTCCAAGGCCAACCTTGGCAAGCGTAGCTTAAGCAACCACAAGCTACGTACAGTCAACAAAACTATTTGGTATACAGGTAAAAATTTTATTTTTTCCACAGCGTTGCCAATATTTCATGTTATTCTCATGTGTGCATTATAACTTTTTTAGCTGATGACATACTTACGACTGTGGTGTACACTAATTGTCTACTCAGCATTTTTTTAAATTTGTTGCAAGTTAGCTGCCTGCATACCAAATAGCTTTCTAGACTGTACATACCACAAGCTCTCAAAACATTATATTCGAAGTCATATCTTGTCATATTGACAGGAGTTTTTCCGTTATCATGGCGTCCAAATCTAATGTAGATCCTTCAACTCACCTTGGAATTTGCGCCTCAGATATCAGTTTAACTTATATAACCACCGACACTTCAGAATTTAGAGGAAGTGACATAGATAACTTGGAAAATAAAAGTCTGATGTAATAAAAAGTTGGTCCTCATTCCTCTTATCTTGATAATTACGCGCAGAGATAATTTTTATGGTTCTTTATTATAATGAAATTCATGTATAAACGTACTTAAATGTGAGGAGGTTTGAGATGTCTTACATTAATTTAAAGGACACTTTCAAGTAATTTATTATTTGCCTACGCTCGTGGCTGAGTGATAACAAACACATAGGTCGATCTTCAAGGTTAAGCAATGCTTGAGGCAGACGGTCCATGGATGAAAGGATGTCTTACATGCCATGACTCCACCGTGCCTCGGAAAGCACGCTGAAAACTTATAAAAAGCTAGCTAGATTTACTATAGATAAGTGTCATAGACAATTTTATTTAATCTCGAAAAACTGCATGTTCCCTTTGGAAGCTACAAATATGACGAAAAACATCTGTACGCAAATAAAACAACTGAACTCGAAATAGAACGCCATTCGCGTGAACGAGCGAATGAATGGCAAATGGAGTGAGTAATTCGAATTACTTGACTGACACACATACAGAAAACCGTTTATTTAAGTTGACAGTTTTATTACAAGAGGTGAAATGTGACGAATTATTTAGACTCGTATATGCCGCTTGTCGAAATGTATTGGGACCAGATTTTTTAGCGTTAACATGTCTATAAATAATGAAATTGGAATTGTAGCTGTCAATTGTCATTCTTTGTCATTTTGGTACGTGACAAACTATTTAGAAGAATAGTAAAAGAGTTCTTAATTCTAATTTGTTATGGTGAACTATAAAGAGCAACTTTTAAGTATTTATTTATCTACCTACCGAAGATTGGGGTGTTAGTTGAATTCGCGAGCAAAGGGTTGTAATTTTCTAATTTGCCACCCAAAAGTGACCCCATATTCAAAATGTATTCATTTACGTTACGTGTCCGTGTTTGGGTCGCTGAAGTTCATAAATATGTGAACAAAATTTCATCTTAATCGGTCCAGTAGGTTTGGAGAAAATTGGCTATGGCAGACGGACAGACAGACACACGAGTTATACTATAAGGGTTCCGTTTTTTTATACAGAGGTTCGAAACGCTAAAAATGGCTTAAAGCAGCCTTTGAATATTTTTTACCGTCCCAATTTCAGCTTTCGACGGGTCCCCTCAAAATCACTTTACACCTAGAGCGAGATTCCTAAAAAATGTGTAAATATGATTTTCTGACGGACTAATTAGATTTTTTCAACAAAATATCGGGTGATATGAGCAGTTTTTGCAGCGACACAAACGCGTATACGTTTACATTTTGTAACAAATAATTGTGAGTAATTTCATAAAAGAATGCCACACATTTGCGCACTAGAGCGAAATATATTTCATTGCTTGCCAAATACTTTTTGAGCTACTAGGCTACTGCCATCGGATCAGTATTTTCAGAGATGATCTTCTAGAAACTAATATTCTTACCTTTTTTATTTATATATTTGTTTTTTTTTTAACAGTTTATGTACACACATTTAACAAATAAATAAGAAGGGAACAGAAAAATAGGTACAAAAGTGATGCTTATTTCTAAATAAATCTCTTCCAGCATACCTGTGAAAGGAGAGTCGAATAAAAGAGATGTAGACATCGTGTGTGAAAGTTACGCGTACATAGAAAAAAGACAAAAAACTTTAAATATAACATACTATACATAAATATGACTAAAATTAATATTATACTAATACGTACAACTTAAATAATAATATAAGATAAATAGTTATACTTTAAATCATGCAACTGTGATGGTACCGAAAGGTTCTTTCACTCTTCTTTTAATATTAAGTTTATATAACGGATCGTTATACTTACCTACCAATGACAATGCTTACCTATTTGTCATCGCATAAACTCGTCTTTTGAACTAACTTCGAAGGTTAACTTACCTTTAAACGCTCGTTAACGATCAAAGGAAAGTTTTGCTGTTTGTTAAACAAGGTTAAACTCAACATTTTGAATTTCTTGAGAATTATCTGCTCCTTTGTGCATTTCCTCTTTTAAAAATCATGTTAAAGCCTTAACGTGATTGGATGCGATGTGACAATGCGAAATCCGTTTAAATACAAATTGGCCTAGGCATACAAAATGGCGGTCGCATCGCTGATTTTTGCAAAAAAAAAGTTGCCTATAACCATCTATCTGCGTGCCAAAATTGATCAAGATCGGTTTAGCGATTTAGGCGTAAGAACGTAAAAACAAACAAAAAAAAAACACTTTCGCATTTATTTAACAGTTATATAGCACAAACCTGACAATGAAAATGGGCTTTAATTCATAAAAGACGACGAAATAACAATACCACGCGGGTCCCAGCCAATAACGATATAGCACGTACCTATACATTCAAAACCTTTGACACACATACATACATCTTTTATTATGCAGTAAAAACTTTGTTAAAAGTAAAAGGAGCTCGTGGCTAAATAATAACAGCCGCACGGTTCGATCTTCAAGGTTAAGCAACGCTTGCCGAGGTTGGTCTGTGGATGGGTGACCATCTTTATATACCGAGACTCCCCCGTGCCTCGGAAAGCACGTTAAGCCGTTGGTCCCGGCTGCCATTTGTAGATCTTTGGCTGTCGTTACGGATAGTCAGAAGCCAGATAATCTGACACCAGTCTTGCCAAGGAGTACCGTGTTACCCAGTTAATTGACTGGCCTGTTGGTCGAGTGGTTAGTGACCCTGACTGCTATACCGGAGGCCGTGGGTTTGATTCCCACCCAGGACAAATCTTTGTGTGATGAGCATGATCATTTGTTCTGTGTCTGGGTGTAATTTGTGTATAATATGTATGTATTTAGAAATATATAAGTATGTTTATCAGTTGTCTGGTTGCCATAGTACAGGCTCTGCCTAGTTTGGGATCGGATGACCGTGTGTGAGTTGTCCCAGGATATATTATATTATTATTATATTAATGGGTTTTGGAGGTCTGGTAGGCAGCCGCTCCACGTAAAATACTGTTATTCAGCTGAATCCGGTTTGACTGGAAGCCGACCCCAATGTAGTTGGGAAAAGGCTAGACAGACAGAAGTACTTTGTTAATAAAAAACCCTAGTTTATTTTATGTTCAACATACATATACAATCTAGATTAATTAGTGTACTTCGATATTCAATTTACAGAGGATTTCGTTGGAAACTGTACTCAACTGGAGTTGGGGCTCAATTTACTACATTTTACACACTGTAAAATAAAATTATTTAGAACATTTTTATGCAGATTTGATAAATCGTTTGGATTAAGTTGTACATTTGAAATATTGTTTGAAGTTTGAGTTAGCATTTGAAAGTTATAATTTAAATTCAGACGATGTACTGAAATGTAAATTGATTAAGGGATGAACTAGCTACTCTTGAACTAGCTTTTGGGGGTTATTTTAAAGTTTAACCCTTCTGAAATTTCAAGTGATAGACATGTTAATGCTGTGGTGTGTTGTTAATCAGTACTGAGCTTCTAAGAGATCTGAGTTGAGCTTTTCTTAAGGATGGGAAATCATCAAATGACTTCTTCCACTCTGGGTGGAGCGGAAGGGCGTGTCACACTCTTACTGACTTAAACCCATCCGTGTTCCTTCTAAAGCCCTTTGTGTTCCAGGTCCGCGGTGACTCTTTCGAACAAATTCCGCAACCATGACTATTTGTCCTACTCATCATTTTAGTCGAATGACGGTCTATAGCGTAAAGCCGCTCCTAGAAAAAAAAGGTTAAGTACCATTACATCATGAGTTTTTTTTTTTAATTTGTTTATGGGGGCTTATACGCATAGCTACACGATAACTGACAAATGCTTGCACTGTCTGGACAGGTCCACTCAAATCTGTGTAGTACTTTCCTCAAAATAAATTTACCTACATAGTTCACATAAGATTTAACCATTATTTGTATGGAGTTTAAAAGAGACTTTGAACTCTGAGTTTGTTTTGGTGTTACTTCAGTGTAGTTAGCTAGGAAACAGCAACTGAAGATTGACGTGTAAAACAAAAAAAAAGGTAAAAGGCGGTCTCTTTAGTTCATCAAATATTAGAATACTGTGTATAAAGTACAATACATATAGTAAAGATCTCGCATAGTTAAATACTTTTGTAAAAATTAGTTTTAACATTTTGGAAAATTGTTGTCTACTTACTTTCATTTATCAAATCACGCGTTATCCCCATGGTAAGGGCATCCCTATCCCTTTTTTATTTTTTTTATAAATAGGGCTATTAATTAAGATAAGTATGAACAGAAGAGCTCCGGAACTGCTTATTTTCAAACAATTTCTGCCAGTAGACTCAGCCAGTTTACTATTTAACAAAGAAAGAAACTCAATAAAAATAAGATAATTTCAGACATTTTAAACCACACTTCAGATCCCAGACAAAACAAAAACTGTCAGTGCGAATTACAAACACATAAGTATATTATATTTTAATTTCTTTTTCTCAACGCTTGTTCCAGCGTGTCAGACATTTTGTAGAGGTTTAACCACTCGTCTCAATGACCTGAGGACCCTTGAACGCCATTTTGAAATCATTCAGAAATGCGCGGGAATTTTTGTTTTAGAATTAATGGAACCATCATGTGAAGGGTTGATATTGAGTGACAGTATTATAGAGTAGATCATTTATTTAAAAAATGTCAGTGCCCGATTTATGAGAATCCAATCTGTCTTTGCTCGCAGAACAAATAATCGATTGTTTTGAAAGGTTCAGCTCGTCAATTCTGTTAAAATCTCAGTATAAAGATTTCAGTGAAGTGAGCCTCTGGTATTCCACCTAGAATCTACGCATTGTCAGCTCTCAATCTCACTTCACGACTTCACCAAGTTTTAACGGTGAGATGTTTACAGAATAACACTGCTGGAAGGCCTCCCTCAAGGTAGACTGATGACCTGGTGCAGGCAGAAATCCGCTGGATGCGAATTGCACAGGACCGGTCGATGTGGTGGCATTACGGGGAGGCCTATGTCCAGCAGTGGACTTCGATAGGCCGTATCGATTGGTTGAGTATAGGCTCAAACGAAAGGAAACGAAGCTGAAATCAAAAGAATTAAGCTTCCAAGATATTTACACCTGTTTTTATAAATACTTAACTAACTATATACACTAGAAATAAAAATAAAAACTCCTAACTAAATTAACCCTAAAGTATGGCGTCAAAAAAATCATCCGCATCGCTGTCGACTGGAAGTGTACCCAAAAGACTGGCGGCATTGCCACGTTGAATGGCAATGCTTATTCTTTGACCAAGGTACAAGCCAGCCTTTGGGTCACGCGAAGTGTCAACTAAGCGTCTTGAGATATCTTTATACAAGTTATGAGGAGCTCTTGAGGTTCTCTGCAGCAGCAGCTTCAAATGAGACACATTTACATCGCATTTAGTTGTCTACAATATTCTTGTATTTCCATACCACTACTTTTAGCGTTAAATGTATTTCTATTCGCTGTAAAATTAGTTGAATTAATCCAAAACACGTCGCTTCTCATTCTAAAATAGCGTGACATTCAGAAAAGGTATGCTTGGGATATTTATTTTAATAACACAGGGTTATTTTGTTGCCAACCTGAAGAGTATCTGAGGATAATTTATTATTAGAACTTTATGTTTGGCAGTAATAAAATTACTGGTAACAAACGTCTTCATCATCTGCCTAGCCCTTTCCCAACTATATTGGGGTCGGCTTCCAGTCAAACCGGATTCAGCTGAATACCAGTATTTTACGTGGAGCGGCTGCCTACCAGACCTCCACAACCCATTAACTGGGTAACACAGTACTCATTGGTAAGACTGGTGTCTTATCTGGCTTCTGACTACCCGTAACGACTGCCAAAGATCTACAAATGACAGCCGGGACCAACGGCTTAACGTGCTTTCCGAGGCAAGGAGGAGTCTCGGTATTTTAAGATGGTCACCCATCCACAGACCAACCTCGGCAAGCGTTGCTTAACCTTGAAGATCAACCCGTGTGGCTGTTATTATTTAGCCACGAGCTCCTCCACTGGTAACAAACGTATGGGTAGATAACTCAATAGGGAATATGCATGCATTTTTTATTTGCAAAATGAAATACTTATTAGCTCTAGTAAACAATTATGAATAATTGTTTTAAATACCTTTTGCAGCGATGAAGTTATAAAGCTACAGATATGACAATTAGAAAGAGAAGTCCGATACGAACTTTGACGTCAAATACTATGTCGCCTATACAGCTGCCATAGAAAACGGCGTCTCCGCGAGAGAGACGGATATATTTGTTTAAAATAGTTACATCTCGTTTGTATATCGATAAGTTTTGATTCTAATTTCATTGTTAGTATTATATTTTTGTATATTTTTAAATAAACTCTATAGATAATACACATATTTCTTCACGCATATTCCCTATTATAGTAGGCGCCAGATAATCGTGGAATATCGGTCATTGACCCACCTACATTTATTGACATTTTTAATTTGAAAAACGGAATTAATGACACAAAACTGTCCCGAATCATCATCTCTCGTGATCCTTAACATTGTCTAATAATGAAAAACGATTCATATTTAATTGTTCAGGTACCTATGAGCAGTTATTAGGGAAAGGTCAATATACTTTATTCCACGTTTATCTGGCACCTACTATAGTTACCCACGTTAATAGAAATCGTTCTGCGCTTGAAATCCTGCCGTTGAGTTGCTAGCCTGTCGGTTATCTATCGGTTGCATTTTGGGGAGTGTGCGACGTAATTGCATAGTTTAAAGCCCGAACGGCGCCGTTTAATCAACGACCTAAATGACATACATCCAATGCGCCTAATACAAGGCCGTTCTTAGAACAGGGTACCCGTGCGACGAAAATATATATAATATTTAGGTAATTTTGGGAATTCTAAATACAAACAACAATCAATTTCAACATTGTAACTTTGGCGACGGAACCTATTTCCTATTTCCGTCCGCAGGTTTCAAAGGAACCTAACATGAATGGGATGACGGGAGCTATAAAAAGCTCAAGGTCTGTCAACGAGTCCATGGTAAGTACCTCGATTAGAAAAAAAAACATGCGGGGCCAGTCTTTGGGGACTGTCGATAGAAGTGAAAACTAAGTAAATTGTATCGTCCAGCTATTAGATCATTATTTTTGAATTTGGCAAGCGTTCGGTGACGATGACGCGAGTTCCATGATTTTTGTTCACCCAAAAAGTACACATATATATACAGTATTCATATACCTCGTGGAAAGCGTTCGGTGACGATGACGCGAGTTCCATGATTTTTGTTCACCCAAAAAGTACACATATATACACAGTATACATATACCTCATGGAAAGCGTTCGGTGACGATGACGCGAGTTCCATGATTTTTGTTCACCCAAAAAGTACACATATAAACACAGTACATATACCTCATGGAAAGCGTTCGGTGACGATGACGCGAGTTCCATGATTTTTGTTCACCCAAAAAGTACACATATATACACAGTATACATATAGCTCATGGAAAGCGTTCGGTAACGATGACGCGAGTTCCATGAAGAAGATTTTACTTCAAAAAACAAAATAATGCAAAAATAATAAATCATAATTATCATTATCTCTGTCTGCCAACTGCCCAATCTTCAGAATTAGCATTTTTATAAATCTCTCGAAAAAAAGTTTATTTTTTAAAGTAAAATTCAAAGTTTGTGAATAAAAAAGACAGCGAGTTACATTCGCCTCCTCGACAGACGCCGACTTTTCAAGATAAAATGCCAATTTGTGAAAAAAATATTCACTGAAATGTTTAAAATTATTTCACCTCAATTTTTTTAGGGTAATTTTCCACCGAAGTTGACGCGACAAGGTCTGACGGCTGAGGTATTTTTACTGAGTTAATTAATTTGGATTTAATTGAAGAAACTGAGGACCACTTTGAAGATGAAATGGAGAAGAAATTATAGAGATCCTTGGGAAATAGTTGTCCAAAATATACCTACTTGGTTCTACCTAGATACACCTTTTAAAAAAGCTGATTTTGCAGAAATATACAAAGAGAGTTGAAAGGCCCCATAATGTACGGAAGTTAGAGGGTTTTTGCCCGATTGCAACAGAGACGGGAATGTAGCCAAAAAAATTGCAAAATTGCCAATCTGTTTACACCTCTTAAGCAGCCCTTTTTTTTTCCTTAGCCTGTTGTGTCCCACTGCTGGGCAAAGGCCTCCCCCATATCCTTCCAGACATTCAAAGTCAAAGTCAAAATGTTTATTTCAATTAGGCCATTAAACGGCACTTTTGAACGTCACAGTTCAGGACCTAAAATAATAATATTACATTAATAAAGTGACTCTACTGTTCATTCGGAAAGGTAGATTATTATGGAGAAGAACTGACAAGAAACTCCATAGTTACTCTTTTCAAATAATGATTTTACAAAATTTGGGATACAAAAATTTATTTAATATTATGTGAGGACGATGCACCCAGAGTATGCTACTTATAAGAACAAAGTATCACCAGCAGAGGTAAACTTATTCATTTTCTAAAAAAAATTAGGTCAATGGTACTCACATATTTACAGATAATCTAAATAACCATTAATTAAATAAAAACACAAAAAAGAAACAGTATATCTATAAAGTTATTTCATAACTGAACCAGTTTGATTTTATCTACACCCTTGATTGTCCTATGGAGCAGAACCAGCATGTTTCCAAGCATTTTTATCCTGAATTCTTCTCTTGCATCCCTTTATTATTTAAAAATCTCCAATTACCTAAACAGTTGATCCTAGGATATAATTTATCTTAAACAATGCGTGTTTTCCTATTTTTCTTCCATTAAGTACCTAATTTCAGCCACATTTTGCCCGTTTAAAAAGTATTGAAAAGCCATTAAAGTTCTCAATAAAACACTAAAATAATCGCTAAACCATCCCGTCATCATTGGTCTATAAACTCTGCATAAATACAGCCTTCGTAGCATCGTATAAACGTCTGACAGTGTATTATTCTGCGAGAGACAATGGCTCTTTATGGAGGGACCTTTATATGGTACGATTTCCAGATTAACGTCGTTGCAATTTTAGAGGGTACCGGTTTTTGGCCATCTTTAGGTCGCTCCCACGGACTATGCCGTGCATGTTTTCTGGATAAAAAATAGCCTATTACATTTAGTGTTGATTTCTATTAGTGAAACTTTTTTTAAATCTGGTCAGCCTATCAGGCCTACCTATATATGTACTATGACGTGTTCTTGCTACCACTCTGTGTCTGTTTCTCGTCTCTTCATTCAGTCTCACATTACACATAGCTCACTCCCTTGTCATTCATAAGTATCACTCCTCATATAATTCCTTCATCATTGCTTCGGCTATCTTCTTCAGCTTCATCCAAAGGTCGTTAAAAGACTTATTTCGTAATAAGATGTAGCCATCGTTTTTAAGCCCTTATTAATTTATTGTGTATAATAAAGAGTATGTCTATTCTTCTCATCATCTGCCTGCCTGTTCCCAACTATATTGGGGTCGGCTTCCAGTCAAACCAGATTCAGCTGAATATCAGTATTTTATGTGGAGCGGCTGCCTACACGACCTCCACAACCCATTAACTGGGTAACACGGTAGTTCTTGGCAAGACTGGAGTCAGATTTACTGACTTCTGACAATCCGTAACGACTGCCTAAGATCTATATAAATGAGAGCCGGGACCAACGGCTTAACGTGCTTTTCGAGGCACGGAGGAAACTTGGTATGTTAAGATGGTTACCCATCCACAGACCAACCTTGGCAAGCGTTGCTTAACCTTGATCGACTCATGAGGCTGTTATTCCTTAGCCACGAGCTCCTTCTGCACGACTATTTTAGTCACATCTTTTCTCGTTGATTTAAACACAGTCGTACCTTTCAAATCTACCAAAACAATAGAAAGCATGCTGGACTTCCTTTATATAAATAACTGGACAAAAAATAAGCAATTTAAAAGAAACGCAAGACTCCCCGGAATCTCATAACACATCATTGTTTTTGTTGATTTACACATAATCGTTTTTGCCTCATTACCGAATACAATCGTATCGTCCCCGCGTCGTAACGCCTAAACGGCCTCAATCGATGGCTGCTCCTGTGTTCACGAACTTAATCCGTATGCAATCGACTCAAAAATGGCGGATCTCTACAGCCAAGTAACAGAACAGTAGCCGCTGTCAAACCATACTAATAAGATGGTTTGATAGCCGGCCGATTCTGTAAAAATGTCGAAGTGGAGGCTTGATGGAGTGATCACGAGGTGAGCTGTCAATCCATATATTCAAGATGGAATGACAGCTCACTTCGTGATCACGAGTCATCTTGATTATATAGATAGACAGCTCACCTCGTGATCACTTCGCCCAAGCCTTCACTTCGACATTTTTACAGAATCGGCCGGCTATCAAACCATCTTATTAGTATGGTTTGACAGCTCACTTCACCTAAGTTTACACGGTAAGATGTTTACAGAATCGCACTGCTGCAGTACTATTCTGTAAATATTTCTCCGTGGTAACTTAGGTGAAGTGAGCTGTCAAACAATTGGAATGGCAGCCATTCTATTATGTCAACGTGTAAATTTATAAAAATAGCTTTTGCCCGTGACTTCGTATGCGAATTTCGGGAAACCCTTTCTTAGTGGGTGAATTTTGGCATGTAGGTAGGGAACGTACCTACATGCCAAATTTCAGCTTTCTTTGACCAGTTGTTCCGGCTGTGTGACTGTCAGTCACTCAGTCAGTTACGGAAGAGTTTTATATGTAAATTGACTGATAAATGCTCCTGAAGAACATTAAAACTCAAAACTTTCAAACTTCTAAATCATTACGAGGGCCATAACAATAGTAACTCGCTGAAATTCAGTAGCTGAAGACCGAAACCGCGTTCATTAAGGTTTGCCAATTAGATAGCTACAACTTCCACTTACAAAGTTTGCATGTACACTCGTCTGCGGAGCGCCCGATGTTTTCACAGGGCTGGTACGCGGCGCGCATAATGTTGTTCATTTCGGCTTTGAATTCGGACTTTCGGCTTTTATTTCAACGAACTGAATGACTCATCAACGCAGAGTGTTAACTGTTGAAGTTACACACATGAATTTTGGTCAGTAACTTTGGCCCGCTTCGATAGCGTAAACACTCACCAAGGAAGAATTTTTGGATATTCTATTTCTGAAATAGGGAATGAAAATTTGTATGGATGGATGGCAGTTCAGGGCTGACGCTTTCAGCAGCCATAAGGCCGTTCACTCCTACGAGTTTGGGGCTCTTTTGGATTGAACAAAACGACAAATTAGGGCCCTTGGTCCGGACGGCGAGCGTTGGGTGGCTCGCTGTCCGATCACCACCAGGCCCGGGTCGATGGCGCGTTGTATTTCACGCGCGCCTCAAAGTGATGTCAGCATAGAAGAGGGGGCCCGCTAGGGCCAGAGCCTGCCAGGGTTGCGTAATTTGTTCGAAAGAGTCACCGCGGCCCTGGAAAGCAAAGGGCTTTAGAAGGAACACGGATGGGTTTTAGTCAGTAAGAGTCCGACACGCCCTTCCGCTCCACCCAGAGCGGAAGAAGTCATTTGATGATTTCCCATCCTTAAAAAAGGGCTCTTAGTCGCTCTAAAAAGTTAACCATCAAGTCATAAAGAAGAGAAACTCAAAACAATTCCAAAATGAAACTACGAGTGGCAGCCCTGCGTTTATTTAGGACGTCCCTCAACTAATAGTTTCGGAGTTAGATTCGTTCGCAACATGCGATACTTTTCCGCGTTTGTTGGGAATAGAATAGAATATTTATCTTGCGTAAAATGTGGTACAAAAATCCGGTTTGACTGGGAGCCGACCCCAATAAAGTTGAGACAAAGCAAGGCAGATGATGCTATTTGAATGTTAACCCCAAGACTCCTTCGGCATCCGTGTTCACCAGCACTGCACCTAACACCTGACGCCCATAACTAAGCTGTTCTCAACTTTACGACTTAGATAATACCTATCTACCCACACAGGTAATCATGTACCTACTGCCGTAAAACTGAGATTTCATTTTGTTCCTGCATTTTATGGTTAAAGTTTTTACGATCTGACGCGGTTGCAAAGTTAGATAGTGCTAGCAAAATGCAGGTTCCACGTTTTTTTATTAAGTCATATAAATAGGTTATTAAGCGTTGGTGACGAAATGCAAAAAAAAACGCACGAAAGTGTAATTAAGTAATAAAATCTATATCATACGTGATTTTAATTACATATATTATCCACGTTGGCGAACGTGAAGTTCTTCATTTCTCGTAGCTACATAAAAGCGGTCAAAATATAGTCTCATTATAATCTAGCGACAATGAATGTCAAACTTAGAAGTCTTTTTGACAGTTTTGCGACTGCGATACCAATGCGATTTTTTCTTAAATGAATTTCCCTTCTGTTCTGGTTAAATAGTTATGTTAATAGGTAAGTACTCACTCAAAAGACAAGTCCTTACTCTCAATCACTCACACAGTGATTGTATTGGAATAACTGTACTGGACGCGTGGAAACGCGCCTTTTTGCTGAGAGCTTTAACTCTTTTTAATCAACATAATCTATACATTCAGCGCAATCCACTGCTGGATTTAAACCTCTCAAGTTGCGCTACAATACCCGATACACCTACTATCGCAACAAATCTATACCCGCCACCTTTTCAAAGTTAAAGTGGTACCTACATATGCGCCACAGGGTGGAACGCAAATCTTCTGAAAAGGGAGGATCCTCCAACAATACGAGGATTGTGTAGTTAGGATTGGTTACGAGTAGGATGCTTTTCGCGCGGATTGGTGATGATTGGTGATCGGATCTTTATTGTATTTATTTATTATGTATACATTATTATACACCAAAAGGAAAATTCAAAATAAAACACATACAATGGGGGCCCTATCGCATTTCGCGATCTCTTCAACGATCGATGGACCGTATTTTACTGCACATGAAATGGGGTAAAATGATTTGTAGTTCATGTTCGACAGTCCACGTAGCTGGAGTACTATCCTCGCTACGCTAAAAGCCTTTGAGAATGTGTAATACCTATTTACTTTTTTAACCAGTGCGTCCTACCCGTAATGACTTGCGGAGCCGAAACGTGGACACTTACCATAGGCCTGGTCCACAAATTTAAGGTTGCTCAGCGTGCAATGGAGAGAGCAATGCTCGGGAGTTCTCTGGTGGATAGAATTTGCAACGAAGTCATTCGCCAGAGAATTCGCCACATTGCGCGTAGAATCAGCATGCTGAAGTGGAAGTGGGCCGGCCATATCTGTAGACGGACAGACGGTCGATGGAGTAGACATGTGTTAGAGTGGAGACTGCGTATGGGCAAACGTAGTGTGGGACGCCCTGCGGCACGATGGATCGATGATTTGAAGAAGGTAGCTGGCAGCGGATGGATGTGGAGCGCTCAAGACCGGGACGGTTGGCACGCTTTGGGGGAGGCTAACGTTCAGCAGAGTGGACGGCAATTGGCTGATATGATAACACAAGTCTGAACAATATCTCATGAAGTATTCATCTCCACCTATTTCATTCATTCATCAATAGTAATTTCAAACCTACTTACTTGAACGTGAAATATCGATTGAACCAACTGGGTGTGCTTGTATATTTAATGATAGTCGGTAACCACCATAATTATGTCTGCCATACCTCTATTAGATAACTAATATTGCTATTTATAGTAGTGCTGTGTTTCGAGTTTCATTTTGTATCGTTGTAAATGAATACTCGTGTCATGGAGCATTTTCTGTTTCCCTTTTGCCCGAGGAACATTTGTTTAATTCTCACGGTTGGAAATGTATGAACAATAAAAAGATTTGAATAAATGGTGTCTCCTTCTCTCTGAACTTTTTCGAAGAGCAGTTCAGAAAGAAAAATGTTTTTCTCTGATTTGTTTCTGTCTCTCCAAACACTTTTTCACAAAGTTCCCATCACACTTTTTAAACCTGTTTTTATAGTTGGGAAATCATCAAATGACTCCTTCCACTCTGGCCGGAGCGGAAGGGAGTGTCAGACTCTTACTGACTAAAACCCATCCGTGTTCCTCCTATCGCCCTTTGCGTACCAGAGCCGTGGTGACTCTTTCGAACAAATTCCGCAACTCTGGCAGTGGTATTCTAACCTAGCTCTGAACTTTTCTGGAGTCAGGGTTGCAACAGTCTTTTAAATTGCGTTGTCTTAGTTGTGTCTATCTTTTTGTCCTACGCCAGCACTCTGTCAGTGCTATTGTCCCAAAAATACAACAACACTCTCTAGGATCTTCTCTTTTTATTCTTAAATCACATTTCTTATAGAATTTTCTTTATAATTGTTGCAGGTGGTCGTCATGGGCAGCAGCACAACTTCGGACAAGACGATCAACACGAGCACCGACTCAGCGGCCACCGCGCTCACCTCGGTGACCGGCACGGACGACTCAATGGACGCCGAGCCCGACGGCACCGAGCTCTCCGAGCCCAGCCTCATCGACGACCCCAACGTACCAACCCATCCCCCCAGTACAGCACCTCCACACTACCACCGACCATCCAACAGTTGTGATATCGACTCCCCTGCCTACACCAAACCACAATCCGCCACTGATGTTTTAGACTCACCAAGACCAGGCCCAGCCAGATTCGTCTTCGACGTTCCAATCCCTGATCCAAAACGACAAGACAAGCCAAGGAATAAGACACAAACGCAAGTCAGTCAGACCAGTGTAGCGTCCACATCGATTCAGATTCCTTACGATCCTAAAATGGATATTCCAAAAAGTCCGAAAGCGAATCAGGCAAAATATGAAACGCACTTCAAGTTTGAACCTGATCCTGTGAAGAGGAGAGGGAGTGAGCCGAGGGTGAAGAATAAGCAGAAGATAGAAAAGGAGTACTATAAGGACGAGGTGGCCAAGCTGAGGAGGCAGCTGGAAGGCACGGAGGTGTTCACTACGTCGAGAAGACGGTCTTCTGCTCATCAGCATTCTGTGCCGCCGCCGTCTTCGAGAAGACAGTCAACAGGTAAGAAAAGAAAATTATTTGTCTTTGAACAGCCAATAAAAGATATATACAGAGTATCAGTTGATGTTTTTTCTTGAATTCAGGGTTAGTAAAAGTTATTCATAACAATGAGTACATTTAACCCCTTTTCAGGTTTTGCATTCAATCTATTACGCCCTGTGTATGTCACTAATCATCATCATCTGCCTAGCCTTTTCCCAACTAAATTGGGGTCGGCTTCCAGTCAAATCGGATTCAGCTGAATACCAGTATTTAACGTAGAGCGACTGCCTACCAGACCTCCACAACCCATTAACTGGGTAACACGGTAGTTCATGGCAAGACTGGTGTCAGATTTTCTGGCTTCTGACAATCCGTAACGACTGCCAAAGATCTACAAATGACAGCCGGGACCAACCTTGGAAAGCGTTGCATAACCTATGTCACTAGTCCACTAATATACTATTATACTACTATTTTCAATTTTTGTATAGAGCTAGACTACTCATTAACTTTACTTCCTAAGCTGCGTATACTGCTATACCGGATTTAACTTTTGTTATTTCTTCATTTCATTGAAGGTTAACTAATGGTGGCTCTTTTCCTCTTTTGTTAACTATAAAATGTGTTTGTCCTAGTTGACATAGGTTGACAGTAGGATCATTTGTTTCAACTGACATTTTTATTACCGCCTCCCGTGGTGGTAACATCCTCTCAATTTCTGTGACTGTCCTAAGCTGTCTCTATTGATATCTTTCCTTAGAAATATCGTCACTGTTTTCCCGTAGCTTTCATTTCTGTGTCTGTGGTTATACAAAAACAAAAAAAAAATGGCCCCCAAAGTTATCGGGGTCAAAATCGTTGCAAATTACTCTAAAACATCCTATTTGAAGGAAGGCATATAATTATCAATCACCTTGTATATCAAGTTCAGCACATTTCAAATAAAAGGTACGCTGCTAAGTTGAGTCGACATCCCGAAACTGCTTTTCTAAGCTCTTAAATAATCTAAATTTCATAACAGGAAAAGATGTTCTGAGATAATAAAATAAGCATAAGAAAATCTTATAAATAAGCAGTTTATTAATAATAGAGCTTCCCGCAGCCAGCTCCGACGCTATTGCGACGCTATTGTTATACAATCAAAAAATCAGACGATGCAAAACTCTTCCATCACTGACTGACTGACTGACAGGCAACGCACAGCCTACTGGTCGTAGATAGCTGAAATTTTGCAATTTGGGAGCACAAAGAGAGGATTTCCCAAAATTCTTACGGCAACAGGTACGAAGTCGCGAGAAAATCTAGTACCTATGTTATAAAATAACTCGGAAAATAAAAAAGCAAAGTTGCATTGTCACGACATACATGTCTACAGGAACCTGAAAGCCAACTTGGCCGTTAACTATGCCCACAGAAACATTAGTATTCCAAATAGTTAGACATTAGTTGAGCCAGATAACGGTGTCGTGCTTACTGCTCGTAAGCGCGGGCGATTACGTGAAACGTTAAATTAGATAGTTACTATATCAAGTTTTGCATCTCATTTACTTCGCTGTTATATGTTCCTAAGCCATTTTACAAGTTTATTGTTTACTTTAAGTTTGTGCTAAATAATAATAATCGAATGGTTCGATCTTCAAGGTTAGGCAATGTTTGCCGAGGTCGGCCGTGGTTGGATGACTCCTCCGTGCCTCAGAAAGTAGTTTAAGCTGTTGGTCCCGTCTGGCATTTGTAGATTTTTGACAGTCTTTTTGGGTAGTCAGAGGCCAGAAAATCTGACACCAGTCTTACCAAGAAGTATCGTGTTGCCCGGTTACTGGGTTGTAGAGGTCTGATAGGCACTTCCTCTATATACTCAATACTGGTACTAACCAGGTTCACAACCCTGGTTCATATACCTGGAAATTGGAAATAGCAGAGAGATTGAAGATAAGATAAGATTTAAGAGAACATTTAAGAGATTTATTCTTAACATCATGTTTAAAAATAGCCATTTTATGATGAGTGGAGGATAAACTTACGATTAAACTAATCACTAGGTTACAGATCTAACACCTGTGTGTGAAATCATTAATTGATTCGTGTCTAGGTAGAAATTAGCATTTGAAGACTAGATCCGGAATCCTCAATCAGTCAACATAATGTTGATGAATATTTTCAGATTGATATCTCACGTCCAAAACATAGATGTTAAGATATATTTTATGGTCAAAGTTTTTAAATGTCATTTCAATTGTAGGTTTATAACTTGGTAATGAAAACTAAATGAGCAGTGGTAAAATATACAGTCTGAATCACGATGATCTCCAACCTGTTTAGGACAAGCTGATTATGAAGGCAGCGGGATCCCCTGGATTTGTAACACACAGGACCGGTCGATGTGGCGAGACCTATGTTCAGCAGAGGACGGATTGCGGCTGAAATGATGATGATGAAGCAGATTCTTGCTCATCAGTTATTAAACGAATAAACTAACGACACCTTCTTGCTTCTTTCCTTCCAGCTGCGCAAGTCCACGTAACAGCCAATCCCCTCGACTCTGCAGCCAGCACCATCCCAGCCGGGCGGACCACCATCGTGGTCCAGCAGCCCTCCCTGTCCTTGGACTACGGTGGCTGTGCCACCATCCTCGTCAGGGACGGGGAAGACAGACGCAAGAGCAGGGTCTGCAGCGACCACATACAGCAGCTGCTGGATGTCACCAGTCAGTTCACGTCAGAGGATCTGCATGAGTTTGATAAGAGGTGAGATTCCTTTAGATTAGGAGTTCCCAACATTAAGGGTGCGTTCCACTTGGCGGATCGGGGGCGTAGTGACACAACGGTTGTACAATGGATTTAAAAATGTCTTGATGGTAATTCAGAGGTAGCAGTGATCTGAATGTTACCGGATAAAGTTATTTGCTTCCATTTGACACACGTATCAATTTCTTATTTACGTCACCGGAAAATGGCATTGATTGTAAATTATCGCGTGAAATTGTGAACAATTTTTCTAAATAATACACGGATTGGACATTGGAAACTATTAAATTGGATGGGATTTATTGTATTTCATACGATTTTTCATAATATGTCGAGAAATAATAATCAAGATTATTACAATCTTATGGAGTCTGCAATTTTCCGGTGACATATACATCTATCTAATGCCTTTAAACGAGCAATTCTTGTATATGTATATGTATCTAATCTGAATCTCGGAAACGGCTCCAACGATTTTCATGAAATTTAGTATGCAGGTGGTTTCGGGGGCGATAAATTGATCTAGCTAGGTTTATCGATCTAGACAAAGCTCGGTCATCCATGTACTATTCTTTAACAGGCAATGGGGACCAGGGTAATGATTTTAGAAAAAAGTTTGAGGGGCGTGCTTTGAGAAAGGTTGAGGACCACTGCCTCTCTCTAACCTCTTGTGAAGTAGTTTTCCAATATTTCCCCCTAAGTTATAATTCCTGGTGTAACCATTGTGAGAGTAAAATAATGGCCTACTCGTAATTTTCTAGCAGACCGCTACAACAGAAACATGCGAACAATAAGGAAATGAGCCTATTTCCGCCATGACAGTTAGAGGCGATGCTCCAGACAACCTGTTTAATGTCCCTAATAGTGTGGTACAGTCAGCGTCGAAAATATCTTCTAATGGACGGCTGCAAAAAATCTGAAAAAAAATTTACTTTATGTCAATGACCAACGATGGTCTATATTTTGATTTAATTTGAACGGTAAGTAATATCGTGAACTGAATAGATTCTGAAACATATTTTGTGTGACACTTCGACGCACAAACGTATATACCATGGATGGCTAAGATTTTTCGTCGGCATGTTTTTAATAAAAAAAGTGCTGTAATAAAATCGTTACGCCGAAACACAAATAACATTTTTATGTCACAGTATTTCTATATCTACATATATCTTCTATATCTTGGGACAACTCACACACGGTCATCCGATCCCAAACTAGGCAGAGCCTGTGCTATGGCAACCAGACAACTGATAAACATACTTACATATTTCAACCAACCCAATATTTTCGGCGTAGACTGTGGGTACTCTTTACATTAGTATATTATTATGCGATTTGTTTGACGTACACAGTGCATCGTTTGTACTAGCTAATGGCCCGTATGCTTGAAGAGATACAGTTACAAATGTATTCACAACAATAATGGATAGTAAAGTATGATATTGAAACAAGTTAGGGTTGAAAATGAACCAACTTAATTCAAATTAATTAATCTTAACTTCCTATCCTAAACTTAATATTATTAATGCGAGTTTGTTTTCTGGTTGTTTGTTTTTTTACGTTTTTACGCCTATATCGCCGAACCGATTTGAATGAATTTTGGTGAGATGGGACCCTGAAGACGGTTACATTTTTTTTTTTACTTTTGTATTATAGCGAGCGAAGCCGCGGGCAAACGCAAAACGCAATAAAAAGTATACACAAAAAATTAAAACACACAGAACCTCCATTTCTCGATTTCTTGAAGTCGAGCTTTGTTCTGAGAACAGTAAAAAAGCTTAATTTTAAGAAGTTGGAATATAGTTCTACAGGTTAACAAAGACAGCACAATAGAATAAAAATATTCTATGAAAGAGGATTTTCCTGAAATGCTTTGCTGAATACGATAATTCTAGGAACGCTTATCCGCTGGCGGGCTTTTAATGAGATAGGTACTAGCTGTGTCCGCGGTTTCACCTGTAGCTTAAAGTTTTTTTTTCCATTTTTAAAATTCTTTTGTCTCTTATTTATGAATATTTTACGGTAAATGTGATTAATTGAAAATTATTAATAATAAATGAAAGTCGAGGTAAAAGTATGGAATTAATCAATTTAGTATCGGTGACTATAAAAAGCCTTTACCCAAGGCTTCTACCCGAACGGGGTCCATGCATTCAATAATTAGGTAGTTGATAAAGCAAATAATAATTAAACTAATCACAAAATAGAATTTATAATTTTGAAATGAAATTCATCTAAGTGGAACAAATGTAAAATGTAATGTAAAGTTACCAATTGTTATCGTTTACATGTACCATGCATGGAATTAAATAAAGCTTTATTATTATTATTCCGTTTATTCATTTTTTTATAGTTTTAAATATTTCTTAAAAAAATACATAAATAAATTTATTATTATTATTTTTTCTATCAGTGACTATTAATAATGTAGCCTTTGTACCGATTAATGTAATATTTTTATCGTAGGTACGCTAAGCGTGGTCTGAAATGGCCGATCTACTTATTACGAAAACCAGACATCATAAACTTGATTTATGGGGGGAGGGAAGATCGTAGTCGATGGAAGCCCGGTCGGTCCTGTACCTGGGTGGTTTAAAAAGTTATTTGACACGCAGGTGATGGCTCCTTCTAACCTAACCTGTCCGAGTCGGGGTACCCTAAGTCCCAATACTGGACAAATAACTTCGAGTTTTATTTAATTTTATGACTTTTACCGACGAGAGTTCATTATTAATAATAACTCCTGAAAGTGATGAATTTCAATTTTATATTCACATTTACCAAATCATGAGGTAATGTTCGGTAATTATTAATATTTTTTATACAGAAATTGCATTCCTTCAAATGGGATGGTATAGAGCTTATTTGTAACGATTTTCACTCCACTCTGGATCGTGAACTTATAGTTTTCTGAAAGCTCATGAATGAATAAATCCTTCGAATATTTATTTCACCAAAAAATACCCATAACCTTAGAAATTGAACGACGTAAAACTGAAACTTCTCTCGGTTACTTTCTTCGATTACTCGAAAACAACACAATTTCAAAAGCGTTGCATATTAGTTCTAGAACATCCCATTTGAAGAGAAACCCTCAATTATCATCATCATCATCATCTTCCTGCCCTTATCCCATGTTACTTGTGGTCGGCGCACTACGTCTTTTTCTCCCATTCTGTCCTGTCAGCCGTCACGCTATCACTAACTCCCTTTTCTTTCATATCACTCCTAACACAATCCATCCATCTTTTCTTTGGCCTCCCTCTCCCTGTCCATCCATCCACGTTTATATTCATAACTCTTTTAGTTACGTGCATTGCACCCCTCCTCTTCACATGACCATACCAAGATAAGCGGTTCCCTTTTAACTTTTCCGTCACTGGCGCCACTTTTAAACTACCTCTAATATACTCATTCCTCACTTTATCCATTCTCGATACTCCACACATCCTTCTCATCATTCTCATCTCCGCTACATGCAATCTTTTCTCATCCGTCTTTTTCACAGCCCAACATTCTGATCCATACAGTACGACAGTACCTGAACATACTTATTAACCTGTATAAATCACATAAAAAATCATAATAATAAAATCTTTACTATTTTCTTATATTCTTCTATAGCTTTTGCCCGCGACTTCGTCTGCGTGGAATAGTTACTTGGGGCAGACATTTTTATTCTAAGATTATGAAGTTTAGTAAAGTTTCAAACAATGCTACTGAACAGAGAAAGAATAGATAGATATAGATAGTTTAACAAATGTTCGACGTGATTCTTTAAATTGGCATAACTTTATTATTTCTGAACCGATTTCTATGAAACAAACACTAAATGTTAAGTGATGCTTACCACAATGTATTAGTGACATCACATCACAAACCACATCTCAATCGGATAAGCCGTTTCTGAGATAAGCGTTCACAAACGCACAGACAAACAGATAAACAGACAAAAATTCTAGCAATCATTGTTATGGTGCTATTTGCGTTGATAAAGGTCCCAATAATATTTTTTCTCATATATCTTCCATGTACAGACAGCGATCCGTTACATTTTTATTATATGTATAGATGAACTAAGTTACTTGAACCCCATCATTAAGTTAATAATAATAAGACATTTATTTCAGACATAGTCCATATACTGTTAGTAACACAAAATACCTTATAAAGCTATTGTTAGTACATACATAAACCACAGAAAGAAAAACATAATCACAAAGAGGCACTGCACAGGAACACTAGATCATACCAAGCCCTGGACGCGACCACCCTCAGTGTGTAGTCGCATCCAGTGCCGCCACATCGGCGAGTCCCATCGGCCCACGAACACGCTCAGAAGGCTGTTCGAGCTGGCCCGCATGCGCTTCATGACAGATGCACAGCGCTTCCGCATGATGACATGAAAACCATCCACGCTTTTCACCGCAAACATTGCTGAAGCGCTGCAGTGGCGCGGTAGGCCGAACAGCACCCTGAACGCGTTATTATATTGTACTCGCAGAGCACTATATGTACGCTGTGTGTACTTAGTCCACAGGCTGCAGGTGTAAAAAGATTGACAGAAGGCTTTAAATAATGTCACTTTTACTTGCTCGGTACACCGTGCAAACCTGCGGGCACTAGTTATACCAAACTAGCATAAGCCCCCATAGCTTAAAACCGATATTAATCCCTAAAATTTGTAGGCATTATTTTACCGTTTAAACGACGATAATGATGTTTTATGGCGACAAGTTGGTAATAACTTTTAAGAAACAAAACGTTTTGACTAAACAAACAAATCACTTTGCGTGCAACCAGCAAATAACACTTAAATACTAATCACATCAAATTAACACCATTCCCTGAAATCAGTCATTAAACAAAAGGAACCACAAATTATTTATCATTTGACTTCAAGGTTCCAACTTCAGTCATAACTCCAAGAAGCCCGGCTTCAACTTTGCCGCGTAAAAGCCTCCTTTGTGACATTCTCTTTTAAAAAGATAAAAGGCGTTTCTTTTTTCTTTTGTGTGAGGTAATTTGCTTTGCCCGCCTCGGGTGGCGACACAACTTTTTTAAATGTTGCCATCTCTTGCAAGCGTCGGCTGTTATATTCAATTGTCGGTGAGTGGGGGTCCTTAATTGGGTGGCGGTGTGAATGGGATACTTTATTGGTGCGGCCTGTTTTAGTTGTTTTGTGTTATGGGTATGCCTTTCAGAACTTTTTAAATGAAAACTAGGGTTGAAAGAAGGAATGATGATTAATTTTTGATCTTAACTGATGAGATATCGCAGCGATCCATCATTGGTCATCATCATCTACTACTTAGGGACTTCTTGGCAAGTCCTGAGTCAGATTTACTGGTTTCTGACAATCCGAAACGACTACTAAAGATCTACAAATGACAGCCGGGACCAACAGCTTAGCGTGCTTTCCGAGGCACAGAAGAATCTCGGTATGTTAAGATGGTCACCCATCCACAGACCGATCTTGGCAAGCGTTACTTAACTTTAAGATCGACCCGTCCCGCTGTTTTTCCTTAGCCACGAGCGATGCATTTCTTAAATATCGCATTTATATGACCTAGTATATGCTTATCAAATGCTACTCAAAAGTAGGTACATATGTACAATTGTGCATACATGATCAGCCTGTAACGTTTCCACTACTGGAACCCAGACCTCCTCTCTTTGAGAGGGAGTGGAACACAATCTTTGCGGTTCCTGCGCGGATTAGTTGAGTATCATGTTCTAGGAATTTAGACGGTTCGATCCTAAAAGACGTGGGTTACCATGTTTTCTTTTATCGTTTTAAGAGTTGTGGTGATAAAACAAAGAACAAGAACTGTGCTTGCCTGGGTTCGAACCTATGTCGCTTCGACTATTACCCTTAAAACATCTGATAGAATTAGCGTAATGGTCCTTTAATAAATTTGATGAAAGCTACAACCTTGAGGTCTTTAAGACTAGTGTGAATAGGTTACTTCTAGTCCAGCGTGCTCCATCGCCAACCACTTCATCGTTTAAATACAATCGGAGGTCATCATCTTCATCATATCAGCCGAAAGACGTCCACTGCTGGACATAGCCTCACTGCGCGTGTCGCCACAACAACCGGTCCTGCGCGTCTTGCATCCATCGGCTACCCGCGACCCTCACCAGGTCATCGGTCCATCTTGTGGGAGGCCTTCCAACGCCGCGTCTTCCGGTACGCGGTCGCCACTCCAGGACTTTTCGACCCCATCGACCATCTATTCTGTGAGCAATGTGCCCGCCCACTGCGACTTCGCAATCGGAGGTCATGGTGGTTAAATGCGCCCATACTAATACTAAAACAAAAATAAAATGTCATAATCTCTTAATTAAACCACCTAACTAATAGACAAGGAAAGGGTAGCTAATCCACACTTTAGAAGCAAACTCCTGGTATCCTCCCGGATCCTCGCCCCTCATAAATATAAAATGAAAAGGAACGTGATATTCACCACATTTGAAATGCCATTAAATCTCAAATACCGGGCTAACTCATCTCTGGGGGATGCGGGACACAATACAGATACAAACAGAAGGTACACCAGACTTTTGAATGTCTTCCTCATTCAGATCAATACACATTGTTCCAACTATGTCTTCTATACCAATTGTGCCATCATTTTTATTCCATAAATACTTAACTAACTATATACACTAGAAATAAAAATAAAATCTCCTAACTAAATAAACCCTAAAATATGGCGTCAAAAAATTCATCCGCATCGCTGTCGACTGGAAGTGTACCCAAAAGACTGGCGGCACTTTTGAATTGAATTCCAACTTATTACATTTTTATTCCATTTCCCATCACTTCCTGTGGGTGTCGCAAGAGGCGACTAAGAGACCAGAGAACGGGCAGCAGCATGCTCTGTGCATTGCAACAGCTACATTGCGATCGCCAATCCGCCTGCCAAGCGTGCAATAAAAAAGTAAAATATCTGTTTCAGTGTGATAGTTAAATTGGAAACTTGGCCCCTCATTGGTCTTTGTTGGTGTGAGCTCATATCTGAACAGACCAATGAGAGCCTTGTTTCTAGGTTTACTATCACACGAAAACGGATAAATTGTAGACTTGTGCTCTGATTGGTCGCCATTTTATGTCAGTCCACAATTTCTCGAACCGACACGGGAGATTATAGACGATCAAATTTTGATGCGTAAAAAAATATTTCAAATGTTCAGTTGACAATTTATCGAGAGTTTATAATCTCTCAAGTTGTTTTATAATCTTACGGAGTTTGCCATTTCCCGGTGACATTTACACTCAAATTGCACGGAGATTTGTGACAGCGCGATGTAAGATGCGCAGTACTTATGTGGCGCTATATGTGCCGTTATAGCGGATATGAAAGGTATCGTCGAGTGGTAGTTCTGTATGTCTTTTGTACGTTGAGAGGATTACCACGGCTGGCTGAGCGGAAACACTATCCCCCGCTGCGCTGCGCTTTGTGTTATAAAACGTATTACTTCCGACCGTTTTAGCTACGGGTACTACTCTAGTGTGGAATGTTTGAGAAATTATTGTGTTTTTTGTGGACAAGATTTAGTAGCACTTCTGGGTTTAAAGCTGTATATTTGAATCGACAATCATTTATTTGTTCGGAACTTTCGAACACAGTTCGCGTTTAAATAAATCTTTAAAGTTTAGCAACGCTTGCCAATGTGACTCCGTGGATGGGTGACCATGTGAACATACCAAGATTCCTCCGTGCCTCGGAAAGCACGTTAAGCTGTTGATCCCGGCTGTCATTTGCAGATCTTTGAAAGTCGTTATGGGTAGTCAGAAGCCAAGTAATCTGACGTCATTCTTGCCAAGAGGTTTCGTGTAACCCAGTAGTCTTGTGTAGTTCGCGTACGAACTAGTTCGTAAGAGCGCTCCTACAGGTGACCTACGCGAACGTACTTACTAATAATAATACGCGTACAACGTACATATGTAAAGAAAAAAATAACGGCAAAACAGCTATTCTACAAACAAAAGAACGCACGCAGCAGCAAACTGCAACTGCCTTTCCCTCAGCTCACTAGCTTAGTCAGCTCCCGTCTCGAGCTGGGAGCTGGTGAACTAAAAGAGCGAACTAGTTCGCCAAGGAGCCGCGAACTAACATGAGCGCTCCCGGTCGCGAACTAGTATGCACAAGTCCATAACCCAGTTACTGGGTTGTGGAGGCAGTTCCTGTCAGTGTTTTCATGGTACTCTGCATCCAGTTAGAAGGAAGCCCACATCGCTTTTCTTCAGGTGAGATTGTGGTCAAACAAAACCCATCCATAATAAAATTTAAAACAAAAATCTTCAGAATATCCAACTTCTGGCGTGAATGGCTTCGCTAATATTTACACCTGCCCACGCAAAACCAAAGGGTAGCTTTACTCCAAAAACAGGATCACCATCAAAATAACCCTGTTATCCTGTAAAACTCTGTGAATACAAACACAAAACGGATCAAAACATCCTCTGACAGGCACTTACAGGTTATAAACCCGGGATATACATCCCTCGGGCACTCCGCCGCATCCTTTCAACGCCGGCGCTAGGAAATTGTATCCCTTGCGATAACTTGCACTGCGTCTTATGGTATATGAATTGTGGAGAAGACGATTGCTTCCGCTGGCTCTTGTAGAAGATTCCGCTGCAGTCGAGATGTGTGAGCGGATTGAAATACATCACTAAATGTGGACTGTCTTTCCTGGTATTTCTAAACTATTTAAAATATAAAAATTTGATTACTACTACGTGAGACCTTGGTGATTTTTGGAGGCAATAGTGATGTGAGAAGATAATGGTTATTTCAAGCTGTAGGGAAAGGGCTTAAGAGTTTTTTTTCTCCTTTTGACCATCAATTTTAGCAATGACTCTGACTTATTTATCCGTCGAAGTAAACCAATAAACGCATTCGTTTGGTTAGTTTTTTGTTAAAGCCACTGTTACAACTAACCCATGAAACAACCGGACCCGTTCTCTCGTAACTTTAACGAGTTGACATTTTGTGACTTCTTGATGATAAAAGGAGGAGACGTGAAACTCTAAATGTGTGGTGAAGCATGTAGTGACAAAATGCCAGCAATTCGCTTCAACGTCGTCGTCGATGACATGTCAACGGTGTACCCGGTCCCCGACATAAATGAGTGAGTTTATAAAATAATCTTATTTATTTGAACGAAACTGATAGCACATATACATATATGTCGCCGCCAACTGGTTTACCCGGGTCGATGGCGCGTTTTGTTCCCCGCGCGCCTCAAAGAGATGTCAGCATAGAAGACGGGGCCCGCTAGGGCCAGAGCCTGCCAGGGTTGCGGAATTTGTTCGAAAGAGTCACCGCGGCGCTGGAACGCAGAGGGCTTTAAAAGGAACACGGATGGGTTTTAGTCAGTAAGAGTCTGACACGCTCTTCCGCTCCACCCAGAGTGGAAGAAGTCATTTGATGATTTCCCATCCTTAAATAAAAAGCCAACTGGTTTAATCAACCGTTCAATTCCTAGCCTTTCATTGAACGGTGCCGTTTAATCAGTCGGCCTAAGTGAAATCTCAGCATTTAATTGAACAGCTAGTCAAATTATTAAATGATAAATAATAATATCTTGGGACAACTCACACACGGTCATCTGATCCCAAACTAGGCAGAGCCTGTACTATGGCAACCAGACAACTGTTAAACATACTTATATATTTCTAAATACATACATATTATAGACAAATTACACCCAGACACAGAACAAATGATCATGCTCATCACACAAAGATTTGTCCTGAGTGGGAATCGAACCCACGACCTCCGGTTTAGCAGTCAGGGTCACTAACCACTCGACCAACAGGCCAGTCAATAAATGATACCTATTTATTTTGTAAGAAGGTTAAATAAATACTTTTACACGTCAATCTTTTTTGGTCATTTTTAAACTAGATGAGGCCGGTGTTTCCTAGCTGACCACCCTGAGAAGAAAAACCGAAACAAACTCAGAGGTCAAAGTCTCTTTTAAAGTCCATACAATCGTACTGGTCAAATCATATGAGAACCATGTAGGTTAATGTCTGAAGTGGTCTTTTGAGGAAAGTACCACACAGATTTGACCACATGATTGATTCAATATCGTTTAATGACGTGCCTATAGTAGGCGCCAGATAAATGTGGAATAAAGTATATTGACCTTTCCCTAATAACTGCTCATAGGTACCTGAACAATTAAATATGAATCGTTTTTCATTATTAGACAATGTTAAGGATCACGAGAGATGATGATTCGGGACAGTTTTGTGTCATTAATTAACAATGTCAATAAATGTAGGTGGGTCAATGACCGATATTCCACGATTATCTGGCGCCTACTATAGCCAAGTCATTTGGGAACTTAGGGCACCCCGACACGGATAGGTTAGGTTAAAATGATTATATTAGGCTCCTTTAAACCCTATAGGCTGATAGGTCGTCATCAAGGTTTAGTTTGAGGAGGCCAAATCATGAAATGGCCGATTTTCCAACATGGCTACGTCATAGATAAGCCAGTGAAAGAACGTTTTAAAGAATTTCAAATATTTTACTTGGATAAAAAATTCCCAAAATTAAGTACTTAAGTCATTTCGATACCTAAGCATCTGCCTGTCCGTTAAATATTATATTATATGCATTGGCTGAATGTCATTAAGGCCGCTGATTAACTGGCGCCGTTCCATGAAAAGGATAGGCAGCCAATTCAGTCAGTTGGCTGCAAACATAACATTTTAAGTTTCCCTTGCAGCTTTGTTGTAAAGCTAAGAAACCAAGGTAAAATAAGCTGTTACCTGATTATTCCAGGCCATCGTCTACCCGCGTCAAATTTTTATCCTAATCCGTTCAGCCGTCGAGACATAATGGTCTTAAACAAACATACTACCACACAGGTACTCCGTGGTACTTTTAGTAGGATATAAAACCGAGGGTGTTTTCTATCCTGTTTCTATTGACATCCAAAACATAGAATACCTATTGTGAAATCGCTTATTGCTCACTGCATTGAATGAACTTTCATACAAGAAAAATGTTTTAATTACAAACTCCTGATTCGCGGTATCAAAATCTTTCCAAATTAAAAATCGCCTCAATGTTTTCAAGTAAAACCTTATCATATTTCCAATCAACAAGAATGACCCAGCTGGGGGTCGAACGCCGAACCAATAGTTATTAAAAACCTCACGATTGGACTCAAGTCTCGATATCAGCTATTAATTTCCCATTATCGGTCCCCAGTCCGTTCCGGGTCATTCCGGTTCGTTGCGGACCGGACCGGAGACGTCCGACCCGTTCACGATATTTTTCGTTCGTTGTTATTTTGACGTTTTTCCCTGTTAGTTATAATTACTCGAATACCGGTTAAATTATAAGCTTGGTCGCTTTTTGTATGAAATATAGAAAGTTCTCGTTAAAATAAAAGTTCTATGAATAGGGTCATCATCTGCCTAGCCTTTTCCCAACTACATTGGGGTCGGCTCCCAGTCAAACCGGATTCAGCTGAATACCAGTATTTTACGTGGAGCGGCTGCCTACTAGACCTCCACAACCCATTAACTGAGTAACACGGCAGTTCTTGGCAAGACTGGTGTCAGATTTACTGGCTTCTGACAATCCGTAACGACTGCCAAAGATCTACAAATGGCACCGGGACCAACGGTTTAACGTGCTTTCCGAGGCACGGAGGAAACTCGGTATGTTAAGATGGTCACCCATCCACAGACCAACCTTGGCAAGCGTTGGCTAACCTTGATCGAACCGTGCGGCTGATATTCTTTAGCTACGAGTTCTATGAATAGGGTAATGAAAATAAATGCTCCGACATTTAAACTAATCTAGGCCAGGTAGAAAGGTATTCTATGATATTAGAACAATTATCGTGTCCTACAATTATAGCGATGGGCATAGTACGACTGATTGATCAGTGGATCAACTATGTCCATAGCTATTTAACGGATTGTCGTGCTTTCTGAGACACAGAGGAGTCTCGGTATTTAATGGATGGACAACCATTCAAGAAACGACCTCGGCGAGAGCTCGACCTGTTCGGCTTTTATATTTTCTTTGCCACGAGCTCCTCTTTGTTATTGATTTGTTGAACCCGCCCGGCTTCGCATGGGTAGCAGAGCAGAGCATATTATAAGCCCCTAGTCAGCTTGATTTTTTAACTCCTAAACTGTTCCCAAGGATTCACTCAATCCATTGGTGAAAACCATATTAAAATTTGTTTGGTAGTCTTTGATTTTATCGCGTACAAACATACAGACGCGGCGGGAGACTTGTTGTTGAGTTGTTTTTTATAATGTGAAGTGACTTCCAATAAAACGCTTAATAATATGTAGCCAAAAATCGTCAAAAGCATGATGTTTAATAGGTGGGTCAAATGGTCAATGGCCATGATGTCTCATGAGCAGATATCACTCAGTTCCAACCTTTAGGTCTCTGTTCAATATGTAACGAACACAATCGTTCGTTCCCTAAACTTTTGGGTAGAACCCGGAACTGCGCCGTTGATCGCCACCCTTCGAATTAGTTATGATGTTTGATGGCCTCGTGAGGAAACTTGGCTGAACGTTAACTACGTATTTTGCCGTGAACTTATAAGGTACTTAGGACCTTCTGGCAATTGATTGCCTTCCAATTGCAAGAATGCTTTTATATTTTTTTGGACAACTCACACACGGTCATCCGATCCCAAACTAGGCAGAGCCTGTGCTATGGCGACCAGACAACTGATAAACATGCTTATACATTTCTAAATATATACATATTATAGACAAATTACACCCAGACACAGAAACATTGTCTAATAATGAAAAACGATTCATATTTAATTGTTCAGGTACCTATGAGCAGTTATTAGGGAAAGGTCAATATACTTTATTCCACATTTATCTGGCGCCTACTATAGGCACGTCATTAAACGATATTGAATCAATCATGTGGTCAAATCTGTGTGGTACTTTCCTCAAAAGACCACTTCAGACATTAACCTACATGGTTCTCATATGATTTGACCAGTACGATTGTATGGACTTTAAAAGAGACTTTGACCTCTGAGTTTGTTTCGGTTTTTCTTCTCAGGGTGGTCAGCTAGGAAACACCGGCCTCATCTAGTTTAAAAATGACCAAAAAAGATTGACGTGTAAAAGTATTTATTTAACCTTCTTACAAAATAAATAGGTATCATTTATTGACTGGCCTGTTGGACAAATCTTTGTGTGATGAGCATGATCCAAATGATCATGCTCATCACACAAAGATTTGTCCTGGGTGGGAATCGAACCCACAACCTCCGGTTTAGCAGTCAGGGTCACTAACCACTCGACCAACAGGCCAGTCAAAACTTTCCAATCTGCCTAGCCTTTTCCCAACTATATTGGGGTCTATAGACTTTTTTTAGTTAGTTAATTTTTTTTATTTAAGTGTACATTAAATAGTTGTACATTATGAATTTAATAAAAAGATGAAATGACCTGCGCAATCCACGACAACTTGGTCTTCTATCAACCACACAACGTCAAAACGTCCTCTTATCAATTCCCTCTCGATAACACGTCGCCATCATCGACTGATAACAATTAAAACTTGATAACGTAAAGCGAACCAATGAGCAGTAAGCCGGGGTTACCACAGACTAATTGGTAACTTATTGGAAAGGAAGCTCGAGGTAAATTGAAATTGTTTCAAGGAACTGTCCGGAGTTGGTAAGGCGAAGCTCCGAATTGTGGTTCAGTGGCCTTAGTCCGAGTTTATTAACTAAATCGATCGCGTTCGAGGAACTCGTGCCTGAATAATGACAGCCGCACGGATCGATCTTCAAGGTTAAGCAACGCTTGCCGAGGTCAGTCAGTGGATGGGTGACCATCTTAACATATTTAACGTTAAGATGATTTATAGATCATTTATAGAACATTTATAGATCTTTGGTAATCGTTACGAATTGTCAGAAGCCAGAAAATCTGACACCTGTCTTGCCAAGAAATAACGATCGAGTTACCTACCCAGTGGTTTGTGGAAGTCAGTCACTCCACGTAAAATACTGATATTCAGCTAAATCCTTAGACTGTTACCCGACCTCAATATAGTTGGGAAGAGGCTAGGCAGATGATGATCGCGTTAACGTAATCGTCAATTTATACTAAACCTGAAGAAGCGCGTCTGATGACAAAAATTTAAACTTTTGTAACAATCCTCCTATCCCATCCTCATCATCATCTGCCTAACCTTTCACGCAATTTAAAATACCCTTCCCCAAACAATAAAGGATTAAATAATAGGTACACACACGAAACAAATGGTATACACTTCATAATCCTATGACGAAAAATTAAACCACAAAATAAAAGGATACAGAAGTCCCACTTCCTTCATAAAATGTGGAAAATTAACCAAAAACTACATAACAAAAATAAATTATCTTTGTTATGTAGTTCTCCTCCTTCATAGTCTCCTTCATGCCCGTATCCAATGTTACTTGAGGTCGGCGGGCATTTTTTTCTATTCTGTCCTGCCAGTCGTCACGCTATCTCTCCTTTTTCATAGTGAATTAGATTTTCTCGCGGTTGCATTCCGGTGTGTCCTTGTAGCGGCATCAATACCGCCAATGAAGCGGAGTTTGTACCGCAACAAAAAGAACCGCAGCGCCATCTATCATTTCAGAGTTCTCCGTGCGATTTGAACATATACAACAGTCTGAATATCAACTATCGAGCAGTAGCCCACCAGACACAATAACCGTCTTGTCGGAGGATCCTCCCTTTTCTACGGAGGTTTGCATTTTTGCAGAACTTTACTTTCTGTACCGCATACCCTCTATATCCTATCCAGTAGTAGTTAAAGAATTTCCGTAATCAGAGCCTCCTTCCGAGATTTTTTTGTAATATTTTTTTCATGAAAAAGCTACACTTTGACTGTTCATGAAAAAGTCATCCATAGAACAGGCCTCTCCTATGCAAAATTAAATTACTTAAGTATTTATCCTGACTACTTAGACTACTTGATTATCATGCATCACAAGCTCGTTACTTGTGTTTAAAAACTATATTAGTACATCGAATTAAATGCTTATAAGTACAAGAAATTACATCCAAACTAGAAATCAATTAGGTACATTAAGAATCAATGAAATCAAAACCATTTACAACCAACCTCTTCGTAAAATATGTGTGTAATGGAACTTCTTTACCATGTCTGCCGTGTGTCCTCACAAAAAGTGCTTACGGCCGGGTATTATTGATGGCTCTGATGACGGACAAATGGACGCCAGTTAATCTTTGACAGAGGGTTCGATATTGTCACCCAAATTGTACCTACAATCATGTTTGATCGATTGTCAGGTGTTTGTTTTAATTTTATCAGAGCTTTGTTTGAACCTTCATTTTTTGTAGCTTTACAAACGAGATTACTAGTGGTACCTATTATTCTTCGACACGCCCGCGACTTCGTACGCGCATATCCTGATTTTTCCCATTCCCGTAGGAATTTACCGTTCCCGTATAGCCTATAGCCTTCCTCATGAATGCAGCTACTATATAAAAAAACCGACTGGTAGTTCCAGAGATTAACGCGTTGAAACAAACACACAAAATCAGAAAAAAAGTTTATTAATTACTAGCTGCCGCCCGCGTGAATGTCGAAAATTATCCCAAGGGAACATACTCCCGGGATAAAAACTATCCTATGTCTTTTCCCGGGACTGAAACAATCTCTGTACGATCTAAATCGGTCCAGCCGTTTGCGCGTGAAGAAGTAACAAACATACACACATACTCACAAACTTTCGGCTTTATAATATTAGTGTGATGATGTGATAGTGCGATGTGATGTGATATAGATTCCCGGGACGAGCAAAATGTTATTGGGTTTTTAAATTTATAAATTCTTCGTGACAGCCCGGAGTTTGGAAGTCGATTGTGTGGCAATCCCGTGCCTCGGAAAGCATATAAATCCGCTAGTCCTGCGTCTGATCTCTCCCCGGTCGTGTCGGTTTGCCGTCCCAACAATCTATGTAAGTGAAGGAACAGAGAGTGTACCTATGTCTGCACACACTTGTACACTATCCTGCGTACCTACTTAGCAATTTTATTTTGATTTAATATGGGTTTGCTCTTGACTCCAGTCTAGGTCATAGATGACAGAGACAAAGTCGACGATGAAACGAGCTTACCCAGAAGAAGCCTGCTCACTCTAATTTCCGTTGAGCTTGCCGATATTCGGTCGACAGGCCTCTTTGTCTCTTTGTCTCTTTGTTTTCGCATCCAAACCGCTAAACCAATTTTGATGAATTTTGTAATGGTGAGTGATAGATTGACAGAAAAAAAAGAAAGAACAAAAAAAAATATTTAGGACTCGCACAAGACAAAACAAAAAATAAAAACTCACAAAATATTTCTTCTATTTTTTTTTATTGGAACTTGAAGAACATGAATGATACAATTTATGCCTTGGGATAATTCCCAACTTCCACGCAGGCAAACCCGCTGGGAGAAGGCAGTTCTCTATAAGGAAACCGAATCGAAAAAGGCTAATGGCCGAATCCATTACCCCTTGAATGTATTATTCCTTTCCCCATACTACTTAACTGCACTACCCCCATTAATTAACTAAATTAGCAACAAGCTACTAATGGGCGGGTGGGATCACTCGCCATTCATTGTTAGTGATCGACGAACGTAAAATTAGTGAAATTGCTGTTGGAAAACATGTCGATTGTTTTTAAGAGCTGTATCGATCGTGAAACGGAATGCCGCGCATAGTAATTAGGCATAATTTAAGCTTGTGACATACATACATTCATGTTCCTGTTCCTGGGGGGCTACCCTCTAAACCCGAAGTCCGTAGTTTCGGGCTTAGTTGCGCACGTATTCTACTCCGTATCACCTACGGACTTACTATTAGTTCCGAATCCGAAGTGTGATACGGAGTAGAATACGCCCGCAACTAAGCCCGAGACTATGGACTTCGGGCTTAGAGAGTAGCCCCTTGCCACTTCTATTTATTTGAATTGCTTTCATGTGGTGGAACTGGTAACTGATGAGCTAACAGTAACATCTCTACTGCGATTCTTCTTTGGTTGATCTATTGATAACTCGACGTAATTTTTCTATCCATCATAGGGTAGCATCGGTGCAGTGAAAGCGGCATCGCCAGAATTTTTCATAAAAAAACAATTGAGTCAGGGAAGTCACCACAATTGAGTCATGGATGTCACCACAATCGAGTCAGGGATGGTTTACTCATGACAATTTCTGATATGACTGTGTCAGTTAATAAAAAGTAAGCGCATCTTGCGTGGTTAAGAATACGATTTTTATTAATATAGGTACGCATCTATAGTCGCTGCCGATGCCGCGTTGATTCCGTTCTCTATGGATAACCCTCAAGCGTCCTTCGAAATTCAAACAGAGAGAGGACACGTTAGGCCGGCTGCAAACGTACGGTTTTTCGATTAGGAATGCATGAGACTAGCGTAGACGTTCGATTTTCTTCAGTAAGTTCTTTGTAAGGCAAGTATTCAGAGGGCTTTATTCTACTATTTTTTAAGCAACGTTCGCCTCAAAATGCCTCAGTTTCCATACGTTTTTGACAGATTGCGACTGATATGCGAATGCGAACGTTGCTTGAAAATCTCGGAATCGGAAATCCTAATCAGTAAAACGTACATTTGCGGCCGGCCTTAAAAGAACAAAAAATATTGTTCAGAAAAATTAACACGATATTCATTTGTTTCCCAGATGTTATAAATCCCCTTTTATTTCCACCCCCAGGTACGGCAGCCCGCACCACTCGCGGTCGCAGTCGGTGAAGGCCGGCCGCTCCCGGACAGGAGAGCGACAGCTCCTGGGGCTGCCCCAGCAGCGGGCGCGCGTGGCCTCCATGCCCAACACCGGCGTCGAGGAGGAGTACTACAGACTGAGGCATTTTAGTATTACTGGTAAGGTTCATGCCTTTTTTATGTATGTAGGGTACCGAACTTCCATATGAAAAACGGAGTCCGTATGAGTTAACTCTTGTGACTTGTCTTTCTGTCCGTCTGTCACAGCTAAGTTGTTCGAAATCTGCTGGACCGATCCAGTTAAAATTTTGTACATACAAATTTGAACTTCTGTGGCCCGAACACGGGAGTGTAGCGTAGGTACTCGTATATAAATAAAATTATTCTTAGTAGGAGCATATCTTAAGAGATTCATATCATCGCCTGTTTGGATAAGCTCATCGCCAGGAAACTAACCCAACGGCTTACAGTAAAAAAGCATAGATAACTATGAAGTTGTTACGCATGATCGTTTTCGAGCGAGTTAAGGGGATGTAAGATTGATGTAAAAGTTTATACAACTGGCGTACTCATCCTACTCCAGCTAGTCTTGCATCTTATAAGGCTCGTGCTAACATCACAGTTAAAGCAGGGTAGGGGCTCTTATAGGGAACGTAAGAACTATAAGATGGCAGCAGAGGAGTGTCATTGTGTATAACTCATTCTTAGATCGCAGTTACACTCTCCAATGTCCCAATACAGTACTAGACTGATTACTCACCCAGTCCATCGTCCAAATAGCCGTTCCTAGATCAAACGTAGACGTACCAAAACACATCTAATCGCTTTGCATACTCCTTGAAGCTACTCCTCAAAGGATCCATAATTATTCCTATAGATAGACCAACCTAAAAGATGGATCGATTGTGTTAGGAGTGATATGAAAGAAAACGGAGTTAGTGATAGCGTGACGGCTGACAGGACAGAATGGAAGAAAAAAACGTGTTGCGCCGACCCCAAGTAACATGGGATAAGGGCAGGAAGATGATGATGATAGACCAACGTAGTGTTACGATCAAAATGGGCTAGATAAATTACTAAGACCTAAGCCAACACTTAGAATTCTAAAACATATTTAGTTTGCGCTAAGCCTGATTAATCGGGAGACTACATTGAGTACAAACTGTTCGAGTACAGACTCAAGGAGATAATAGTAATTGGAATGTAGACACGAACTCGACGAGTCAAACGAGTCACCGCACGTCGACCGCGTCAACGCGCCACCCGGCGCTAGACTATTCGAAACTTTTAACAATTACCTTCTTATAAAAATGTCTACACCATTAAATAATTTTATTAATTGTTTATATGGAGAGAGAGCGCAGAGCATTGTCGGTCCGCCGGTTCTTTCAATGCACAGGGCGGTCAAAATAACGCTGTTTAAAGCATATTGCATGTCGCTGTACTCGGGAAGCCTGTGATTCACCTACACCCAAAAGGCCTACAATGCTCTGCGGATCCAGTATAACAACGCATTTAGAGTGCTGTTGCGTCTGCCTCCGTTCTGTAGCGGGTCATCTATGTTCGCTGAGGCACGTACCGGTTGCTTCAATGCTGTACGGCGTAAGAAAGCGGCTTTGCTGCCGAACAGCCTCCGTGGCAGCCTTAACAGCATTCTACGCGCTATAGCCGGGAGACATGAGAGCTCGTTGGTGAGTTCACTTGTCACCTGTACATTGTCGGTGTTATTAGTTAAGTACTAACATAGGTTAAGACTTGTTACTAACCCAATGCATCTTTGTTGTCTTTAAATTAAATAAATGAATGAATGAATGACTGTTATAAACCCATACTACTCCTGGACAACAAAAATTTATAATTAAGTAATGTTTAGTATTTATTTCTGTACAAGTGATTTTTAATCTTTATAAATATGTAAATGAATTCAAGCCGTAACTATAATTTCATGAGGTTGGTTGATTAGAATGGTAGAACCTATATAAACTCGAGAATATGATAAATTTAAGTACAGAGATGAACTTTGTGAGGAAAATCAGGGAAAAGCAAAGCATACAACCCTAATCTCTTCAAAATTACAGTGAACAGGCTTCTTCTGGGTAAGCTCGCTCCATCGTCGACTTTGTCTCTGTCATCTATGACCTAGACTAAAGTCAAGAGCAAACTCATCTCAAATAAAAAAACTGGCCAAATGCAAGTTGGACTTGCATACGAAAGGTTCCGTAAAATAAGCCGAAAAAAACATGTTTCTTGTGTGGGTTTCCCCTTTTATTTTTAAATTAATTTCATTTTTGTTGTTATAGCGGCAACAGAAATACATCATCTGTGAAAATTTCAACTGTCTAGCTTTCACGGTTCCTGAGATACAGCCTGGTGACAGTCAGACAGACGGATAGTAGAGTCTTAGTAATAGGGTCCCGTTTTTACCCTTTGGGTAAGGAAACCCTAAAAAGGAAAACTCGTAAAATATTATGATAAAGTTTGAATAATGAAATTACGAGTTAAAAACTTATCACCACACTTGGTTGGTCACAAAGTATCCGACTCCACAGTGATTTTAAATTCATCCGCAATCCTTCAGGGGATGAAAGTACCAACTCATGAATGTGAATCTTACACTATTGGAACAAACGTGATATACCCTTTATTTTTTACGTCACTTTGCCATCTACAGAATCGACCGGATGCCGGTCGATTCTGAAAACCTGTCGGCTTGGGTGAAGTGATCACGAGGTGAACTGTCAATCCACATAATCAAGATGTCACGTGATCACGAAGTGAGCTGTCATTCCATCTTGATTATATGGATTGAGAGCTCACCTCGTGATCACTTCACCCAAGCCTTCACTTCGACATGTTTACAGAAACCCACCGGCTGAAATGTACGAAACACATGATGTTTGTACAGCGGAGTCACATAGTGAAAGTGGTTCGTAAGTCAAAAAAAGTCAAAACGTTTATTTCAATTAGGCCATTAAACGGCACTTTTGAACGTCATCGTTTACAGTTCAGTAAAATAATAATGTTACATTAATAAAGTGACTCTACTGTCCATTCGGAAAGGTAGATTCTTATGGAGAAGAACGGACAAGAAACTCCATAGTTACTCTTTTCAAATAATGATTTTACAAAATTTGGTATACAAAAATTAATTATGTAGTTAAGTACTTTCACACCCTGGAAGCTTGCTAATGAATTAATGCCCCCTTGTATTACCTGTATGCAATTACGGGTTCGTTCCCTTTCACACATTATTACCAAATATCACCATCAACCTATAGACTAGGGGTAGGTAGCCAAGTTGACTAGACCCAAGATCTACTTTTTACTGACGAAACCCTGCGCGATCAACCAATTGAATACTTCAACAAAAAATACGACAAGTATGTAGCATTTTTTTATTTTAATAACCCAACTTATTTATATATATAGTTGCACAGTCCGTTATACGTATTTAGGTTTTTTATTATAGTTTGTGACTGTTGGTTTTATTTTATTTTACTTTTCTGTTTGTTTTGTGCGAGTCCCAATAATCAATATTTTTTCTTATAAGTAGCATACTCTTTGTGTATCGTCCTCACATAATATTAAATTAATTTTTGTATACCAAATTTTGTAAAATCATTATTTGAAAAGAGTAACTATGGAGTTTCTTGTCCGTTCTTCTCCATAAGAATCTACTTTTCCGAATGGACAGTAGAGTCACTTTATTAATGTAATATTATTATTTTACTGAACTGTAAATGCTGACGTTCAAAAGTGCCGTTTAATGGCCTAATTGAAATAAACGTTTTGACTTTTGACTTTGACTTCGACAATAATTATTTTTATTTGTGTTTGTGTAACATAGGTAGTGAATACAGTAAATTAAAGTTATTAGGTCGCTATGTTATGCCAAGAAGCGCACAATATGGTTTGCATGTAAATTAATCATGCGAGAGGTAAACACAAATTATTTATGTATAATATATATCTTTCTTTCTTTATTTATATTTTTGCCTTGCCGCGATCGACTAGACCAATAACCGTGAACGACTGGCCATCCCTGCTATAGACAACCATACTCTTTTCGCTAACCTCTTCAAAACACCCTAACATAACATTAACTTTAACAACCAGAGATCCCTTACCGTAGCTCACAAAGCCGGAGCCTCATTACCTCCCAACCTCCCAGCTTTACCATGAAAGTAATGGCTATCATTCTCTCCCCCTTTTCAATTAATTCGCAGCACAGTTAATTGACTGTGCACGATCCTGCTTCTGGTTAATGTATATGATTTGTTTACAAAGGGAAAAAGATCGGAATTTGGAAAAAGTTTTAATTGTTCATTAAATAGCCGAAAGACGTTCACTGCTGGATATAAGCCTCCCCAAAGGGAGGCGGGGTTGCCATAATCACCACGCTTGGCAGATGGGTTTGCGATCGCAGTGTAGCTGTTGTAATTGTTCTTTGAATTGTTGCTTGTTTTTTACTTCGGACGCTTGATCGTGCAAGTCTTTCTGCATCGTTCTCACATATATGTATGTCTGTATAATTTTCACAGGAATGATTTGTAACCATATCCACAAAAAAACATTGATTTAAAAGAGTGTCCGTGGAGTTTCTTGCACGTTCTCCATAGAGATGTACGCTTTGGAACGTGTAATTAGCTTCATCTCTTTGGACAGACCGACCTTGACTATTCAAAAGTGCGTGTAATGGTTTAATTGAAATAAATGCTTTGAGTTTGAGTTTTGAGTCTGAGTTTGAACACACAGAACCACAGAGAATGCTGCTGCCCATTCTCTGGTGAGTCCCTTAATCACCTCTACGAAACCCACGGGAAGTGATGGGATGGTGCTATTCTTTTACGTCCGATACCATACAGTAGTTTAGTTGTTGGTGCCAGTTAATTTGTACAAGCTTCAATACTCAAAGTGCAGGAGACCAGAGGGCTGGCTTTTTCAGCAGTATTAGCATTACCATTTAAAGTGGCAGTGCCGCCAGAGTTCTATGCACATTTTCCCATTGACAGCGATGAGGATGAATTTATTGATGCTCATTGAATTCTTTCCCTGGACCCTGTTAATCTATCTGCCTAGCCTTCTGCCAACTATATGGGGGTCGGCTTCATGTCTAACCGGATTCAGCTGAATACCAGTATTTTACGTGGAGCGACTGCCTACCAGACCTGCATTACCCAGTAAATGAGACCAACCAACCCTGAAATCACGAAATAAATCGATTGCATTATACATTTTATCCCTGAAATCTTTTTTTTTATGTGTAACATCTTTCCTTTCGCTTTCCTGCAATGTATGGGAGTGATTTCTTGAAATGGGACGGAAGTGTGTAACAGGAAGACGAAGAAGCGCGCTATTTGATTTGACCAATGAGCGCGCGCTTTTATGTATTATTGATAGGCACACGTTTGATCACCATCTCACCTGATGGTAAGCGATGATGTGGTCGAAGATGGAGCACGCTTGCCTAGAAGTAACCTATTTACTCTTGACTAAAAGATTCCCAGGTTGTAGCTTTCAGGAAGCATAGACTCAGGCAGGGAGTTCCACTCCTTAGCTGTACCCACAATGAATGTGTTCTCAAAACGTTTTGTGCGTGTGGTCCACCATGTAACAGTGGCATCATACATTTAATTATGGATAACTCGACAAAATGTTAACCCGCAGATATTACACGATTTCATGGTTGATCTCATAGTATAAGTTTTTCATAATGATGAGCACAATGACCCCATAAGAGGTATTGCGTTTATTCTGTTACACGTCATCCTACTAATATTATAAACGCGAAAGTTTGTATGGATGGATGAATGTTTGTTACTCTCTCACGCAAAAACTACGGAATGGATTTCGATGAAATTTGGCACAGTGGTAGATTATAGTCTGGAATAACACATAGGATATTTTTTATCCCGAGAATATGTTCCCTTGGGATAATTTTCGACAATCACGCGGGCGGAGCTGCGGCCGGCAACTAGTATAACAAATACCTATAATTTACATATCGTACGTACCTACATATGTGCCATTAGGAGGCAACCTTTAACACGAATTGTCGATGTAAATTGATTATATCGAGAGAGTGTCAAGTAATCGGCGCCTTGATTGAAATACGATTGAACCTTTCGCGGAGAAATGTGCGCAAATATTTACCATTCAAGGCCGTTTTTCGATATTGAATGACTTTTTGCTGTGATGTCAGTACCTGAACATGTTGTGGACTAAAACAGTTAACATATCACTTTATGTACATAGATATTTACAACTGTTTTAATTAATAAATACTTAACTAACTATATACACTAGAAATAAAAATAAAAACTCCTAAAAAATTCATCAGCATCGCTGTCAACTGGAAGTGTACGCAAAAGACTGGCGGCATTGCCACGTTGTATGTTTTTTCGCCAATACAAAGAGAGAATTTTAATTCTAATAAATAGGTACCTACCTCTCATGTGTTTTACATAGATACGCATAAATCAACAAGGGGGAAAGATAACCTTATAGAATCTCTTCGTTGTCCGTTCCTCCCCCTGCAAATGTATTGCAGTTGGAGAAATAATCTTAACGTATATCGATGTTCCCATACATCGATATTGTATTGATATCGAACCTTCTTTCAAAAACAAAGTTAGAGCGGTTACGCACTGCATTAGATCCGAATCCGTGAAAATGCAGATATGAAAACTCGGACCGAATTCCGATGTTACTTTTCACACTGCGTCCGGTTTGAATTCGTGAAAATACGGATCTAGAGTCTAAAAAACTCGGACCGAATTCGGATATTGCTTACGCACTAATCCGATCTCTGATCCGAATCCAAGCTATTCAGGGGCCATCTTTGGATATGTCCGATTTGAATCCGAGGTAATGCAAAAGCGTCCATACAAACATTACGAAGTACAGCTACTTGAAGCAGTAATGCTAGCGAAGGATGAGGCGGGCCGTGCGAGGGAAAGGCAAGGCCTTCGCCACAGCCGCCGCTACAGGAAAAGACGCACATGGCGTCGAGAGTCGCAGGGCGATCCCCTGCCATCGTAGGCGCGGGTCTGCGGACGGCGAGCATTGGGTGGCTCGCTGTCCGATCACCACCAGGCCCGGGTCGATGGCGCGTTGTATTTCACGCGCGCATCAAACAGATGTCAGCATAGAAGACGGGGCCCGCCAGGGCCAGAACCTGCCAGAGTTGCGGAATTTGCTCGAAAGAGTCACCGCGGCCCTGGAACGCAAAAGTCTTTAGAAGGAACACGGATGGGTTTTAGTCAGTAAGAGTCTGACTCGCCCTTCCGCTCCACCCAGAGCGGAAGAAGTCATTGGAGGATTTCCAATCTTTAAAAAAAAAAAGTACAGCTAAGCTTCGGTCCGTCAATATTTTTTCCGAATTGTAGATTCACGGATGACGGAAATCGAATCTAATGCGTAAAGCATACAAATGGTTCTGTGACTACTTTGGAGCGTGTTATCACGGATTTAGATCGGATGCAGTGCGCAACCGCTTTTAAGTTTGCTTATATTTTTGTCAGTGTCATGTTCGGTGCTTGCATATTTTATAAACTTCAGTACGAACGTTGTATTACTTAACCTTTGTAGACTCGTATGTTCATACGAGTCTACAAAGGTTAAGTGACCTAAAATATCGGAATCATCTAGCTCTTTGCATATTTGACCATGTACCTCTCCCTCCTCAGGTAAGGGCGTGGTGAACCGCGGCGACTCGCTGAGGTCCCGGCGCTCTCGCTCCAACACCTCAGTGGCATCCAGCGCGTCCAGCACGGAGGCAGTCACCAGGGCATCAGCTCCTTGCTCGCTGGCGTCTTCAAGGTGAGACATTGGTTCAATGTTACAGGCCTTATGTTTAACTGAGTGAGTACGACATATCGCCACATCTCTCTCGCACTGCGTACCTACTCAGGATACCATGATATACTTAAAATAACATCACGCAGGTTTCTCCAAAAGGAATAGGCAGAGGTATACGTTATACAGGTAAGCCTCATGTTATATGAGGCCAATTGTCTTCAGCCGGGCAAGAAACCAGATTACAGACCGGGAAATTCCTGTTGGAGTAGCCCAATGACACTGCCTGACCTGAGAATCAAACTCAGAACCTAATACGAAGAGGTAGTGTTTGGGCCTCATCTTACGGACGTAGATCCGACACTTAAACTACAAATGCGACCTTACGATGTGGATTTAAATGCTATGGGCTGTACTAAGCTGATCCTTACAGAATCCTAGGTCGACGTTAGGAAACGGTCGCGATCACTGACCGCCACTTAATTAGGGGTCTGTCCCTCTCGCGGTTTTCAATCACTTCATATTACGAAACAAAATCCCTCGCCGCGTCTGTCTGCGCTGTCTGTTCGTGATAAACTCAAAAACTACTGAACGGATTTTCGTGCGGTTTTCTCTAATGGACGGGGTTATTCATGAGGAAGGTTTAGGTGTATGATTCGTCCCAGAATTCCTACTGGAACCGGGAAAGTGGGATATGCGCGTACGAAGTCGCGGGCAAAAGCTAGCTTAAACATAATTATGATCCAGTTACAACTGTTCAAAAATAATAATCTTAAGGGGGATCCGTAGTGGTGGTCCGCGAAATTCAATTCAAATTCTAATTGTGTTTTTAGCAATTTGCAGGTCAGTGTCAGGTTGTACCTTGATCTAAAAATGATCCGCGACAGTAACAAGTATCACCATCATCTGCCTAGCCTTTACCCAATTATATTGAGGGTCGGCTTCCATTCAAACCGGATTCAGCTGAATACCACTATTTTACGTGGAGCGGCTGCCTACCAGACCTCCACAACCCATTAACTGGGCAACACGCGGTAGTTCTTGGCAAGACTGGAGTCAGATTTACTGGCTTCTGACAATCCGTAACGACAACACAAGCAAAACAAGTACGTATTTACATAATAATAACCATAAGAATATTCAATCACCATCAACTTAGATTTTAGGCATATTAACTCGATTTCGGAAATCTGCATCAAATCTAAGTTAGAGCGATGTATATGATTATTCTAATGTTTGTAATTATGTAAATATAGACTGGTTACTGTCGCGGATCACAACCTTTTCACTCCTGACTTAAAGGCACCCAGGTTGTAGGTATCAGGAAACACGTAGCTTATCTTCCTCCTTTATGTCCAGGGACTCGTCAGCGGGCCTCAGTTCGTACCGGGTGCTGGTGCTGGGCGCGCCGGGGGTTGGCAAGTCCAGCCTGGTGGGGCAGTTCATGACGTCCGAGTACCTGCACGCGTATGATACTAGTATTGGTGAGTTGGACGTTACTGCTGTATGAATACTGGTGTTTTTCGCTTTGTTGAATGTTTTTTTTTGCTAACCTGATAAATATGACGTTTATGTAAGAGGTGCTGCTACTATGACGTGATAATACCATCCAATTCCGATGATGTAAAAGGGATAATGCTATTCGCTATGTATAGCTCCGTCTCCCTCTTAGAGCGGAATCATGATCGTTTTAAGACTTCATAGTAGGGCCCCAGGTCTTGCTAAAGAGACTGTCCTACAATGCCTGCAAATATTCTTTGTATTAAATAAATTGACACGCTTCCCAATAGGGTATTTTCTGAAAAAATCGATTATTTTTTTCATTTAATACTGAGATTCCAAAAAATATTGGACACGTATTGTTTTTTTCACTTCAACAAAGAATTAAGACGATACAGTGCGTTGAAAACACGCGTGACGTCACGCTCGGCGAGGAAGTAGACTACATTGTTTCCATCGCGGATGGCACCTGGACGATGCTGGCACAGGAACGTGGTTATTATCACAAGAATAGAGAGGCCTATTTTCAGCTGTGGGCGAAGTCGGGCTGTGGTTAATGTTGACGTAGCTCTGGTCAAACTGATGCGAGTACCGCAAGAGACACTGGTCTCTTGCGGTACTCGCATTGCAAGCATGTTGTATCCAATTATGTGAAAATCACACAACTATTACAAAATAGGTAAAATAATGCGCGCGTAACCTGGCTGGGGCCCAGCGCCATTATTCGACAGGTGATCGTTGGGCGAAAATAAATAAATAAAATGAAATAACTTTAATTCAGACCTTGATCCATATTTTGTTAGTATTATACAAACTTATGAGCTATGTTAGTACAAAAATATTAAAAGTTTTTTTTTTTTGAAAAGCAAATGAAAAAAAAAAATGTAAATAAATGTTGCATAATTTTTCATGCATTCCTAACTCCGTATCAAAGTGAATTATGGAATCTACAAGCTGAAATATTTTTTTCGTCAAAATTGCGGAAATTTTCGGTAAAAAAATAATTAAAGTGGATTTTAAAGTTTTCACATTACTTTTAAATTAATTATAATTTTCCCGATCCACGTGCATTTTAAACATTTTGATATGACAATCAGGGAATTTTTCCCTACACATTGGTATATTTTTCATCCCCTGGAGTCCAACTTGATATAACACATATTAATGAAATCTAGATTGACTGGACTCACCTCTCGGTTCGATATAGCAAGCTGTTTCAGCATTAAAACTGGTCTCTTTAACTATTAACCAAACAGTAATTGTACGACACGCAACCACAAACAGAAGGGACATTAGGTACTATTGGAAATCGCAAACCACTCTTGGCACAGCCCAACATGAACCCTTACCAGTCAAAAGCAAAGGCTTCAAACATGGAGAGGTTCCGAGACCCTCAACCTCTTCAACCACTCTGTAGCTGAACAGGCCGCTCGAGACAGACCGCCTCACCCAGACGTAGAGCATGACGTTACAGATGACGAGTCAGGGGAACGCTCCGTGTGCGTGCTGCTGGCCGGCGAGGAGTCGGAGATCACCTTCCTGGACGCACCGCCTGACAGCATCATTGTGAGTTATTTCCATTCTATTCTCTAAGGAACCAATCTGCCTAGAATTATGCCAACTATATTGGGGTCGGCTTCCAGTGTAACCGCAACTGAATACCAGTATTTTACGTGGAGCGACTGCCTGCCTGATCTTCACAAACCATCACACTAGTTGTTCCGGGTCTGGCTATTGGTGTATGTGAGTTTGTATGTTTGTAAACTCACTCATGATACAAGAAAAAATCCTAGTGTAGGGCAACGTTCTTTTTTTTTAATAAAAAAATCAAATCAAACCCCTTAGCAAGACTGGTGTTAGATTGTTGACGATTGTCAATTATCTCCAAATGGCAACCGGGACCAACGAGGCATGGTTTATATCCCCTCGGGGGCCGAGCGGGTTTAATCAGATGTGACGCCATTGTTTTACTATTGTGTCTGATATTATGGCCGTTGAAGGTGTAATGAATTATCAGCCGCAAGCGTTGCTTAACTGTAACCCGTGGCCATAAGCACATGGTCGTTTGATGAGGTAAGTAAGTTCCTGTAACCACAGGAAGGGCTGTCCAAGATGTCTCTCGGCTAAATGTGATGATGACCTGTACAATTTCCACTTTTCAGACCGAAGGCTGTGCGCACGGCTACTGCGTGGTCTACTCGACAGCAGACCGAGGCAGCTTCATGGAAGCCGAGAGAAGACTGCAGATTCTATGGGCTGCTGGCCACACCTCGCGGAGAGCTGTCATACTGGTGGGGAACAAGGCTGACCTGGCCAGGTCTAGAGCTGTTCCCACTGATGGTAAGTAAGAAAGAAAGAAAGAACATTTATTTGATGACAGTCCATCAAGTACACCAGCTACACAATGACTCGGCGTTCTTCTGGTGGCCGCTACTGTTGTTTCTGACTTTCAGGAGTTGCAGTGGTTAGGCTTGTCACAAAAATAAGTCCGTCGTACACACAATATATAAAAGCGACAATGAAAACAAAGTACATAGCGTATTCCTCAGGGCTAGGCGGCTGCGCCAATTAGTCGCTTGAAGAGGTTTACTGGTGAGAATGGGTCTCTTTATTTTAGTTGCAAGTGACGATGATAAGAACTTGATCGTATATAAAATCAACTGTTTATTCGTTCTGCGTTGTACAGTTTGAGGAAGGGCCATTGAAAGAGGTTCAACAAATAGATCGTAACAACTGAAAACTTAAAAAGGCTGCCTATAATGCCAGCTAAGGCAATTCGCTTAAATATCGCATGGCTAAAAAAATTGCAAACGCTTAACGCTGAACGTAAATTTTGACGTTTTATTTAAATTTGAACATGAAATTAGGTAGGTATTAAACAATCTAATTAACGTAGCCGTTACAGCGCGGCTCAGAGTGCTCAAACCATTACTTTTTTACGAAATGACCGAAACAAACTCATGATTAGAGCCAGATCCCGCCAATTATGTTCGTTAGCACAAATTTTACGTATTTAATTAAATTCTCTACGATTTGTGTACCTACCAATTAGCACCGACAGACGCCGCTGTTAACAACGATACGCCACATTTTGCCAACAATAATTTATCAGGCGCTGGAAATGTTATTGAAAAGCAAGGTATTTTTCATGTGTGATGTGCAGTAATTAATTTTCATGTTTCGTAAATGGTTACCGGCTTTTAACGCTCGTGTACCTCCAAAAAATAAATACGATATCGTTAAATAAACCACTTAAATTTCATATTAAGCGCCTCAAAATTAAATTTGAATGTATAAAACGTTGACATTTTAATTGCTATTACAATTTTGACAGGCGTTCCAAGTAAATTCATTTGTCAATTCTCATTTTAGGGGACTGCTTAATGGGGAAGTTGTTCCCGAACACAAAAGTTAAAGATTGTGCAGATAGGACTCAGTATTATGAAGTTCTTTAATGAAACTGTCAATTGTGTTCATAAAATCTTTGACAGCAATCTTTATTAGATCGCTACCAATTTATGTTACTTCCGTAATCTTGATTTGTTCTCAAAACTCGATATAATACATGAAATACTAACCAATTTATGTAGCCAATTGATACCTTCTATCATGATGTATCCAGTCGTTTAATAGGAGAGGTTTCTGGTTAACCGAATAATAGCCACTAAGGACTTTGCCTCAGGTTTTCAATTGCCTTCTCTTAATTCCACCAATGCTAAGGTACCTAACTCTGGGACTTGATGTACAAAACGGACAGGGCGCTGTGACGAAAATGTATGACGTCTGTCCGCGAGCCCGCGACTCTAAGTATATTAACGTTTCTTTGACGCTGTACATTTTATCTTCACAGCGCGGCGCCCTGTCCGCGCGCCCGCCGCGCCCGCCGCGCCCTGTCCACTTTATACATACGAGTCCCTAAGTTAGGTACCTTAGCATTGGTGGAATTAAGAGAAAGCAATTGAAAACCTGTGTAAGTGCGCAAAAAAAAGTAGAAATGGAAATTAAAAAAAAAAAATCTTAAAGCAATTTTAAAACTTTCTCAATATCTTGGCTGAATCCCTACACAATCATAAAGGTGGATTGTTGCTAGCGGAAGGGCCTCGCTTCCTTCCGCTTAGCAACAATCCTCAATTTTGTTCACTCACGCACACTGTTTGATTTCCCTTTGAACTCATCTTTATTACCCGCTTGGCTGGACACAAACGTCAATTTAAATCTGATTCAACTTCTAATTATTGGGACCCGGATTATTAGAACTGTGTATCCGTGGAAAACACGAAATTTGGTACGGCAGCACCAATACGCAGAATTACGGCGATACGAACAGACGAATTAAGTGCTTCAAATGCTGGTACATGGAATTGGTTGAACGATTGAGTGTTCGTAATTGCAACAGGGTGCATAGTGGTGAATGTGCATAGAATTATAGCATTTATAGTACTGGAGAATACATTTCTGGAAAATTAAGTTAACATTATGGAGTGATGTGACGACGAGAGAATATAGATACCTAACTGGAAAGATTTGGGTTAGGCTATAAAAATATAGGCTGAAAAAAAAAATAGTTTAGTCACAAGCACAATCATGTGGAACATTAACTTAAAATTCAAAAGCTGTTATCTCCTAACGGATTTATAAAAATGATCCAATGTGGTGTTCACTATAATTTTTGGGGCCCTTGCTTTTCATTATATTTATAAATGATGTAAAACATTGTTTTGTTAATACGAAATTCCTACTATATGCGGATGACATGAAAATCTATTAAGATTGCCATAAAATTGACGACTGCGTACTGCTTCAAGAAGATCTTGATAGACTTAATACCTACTGTATAGACAACAAACTCTTTCTTAGTCTTCCAAAATGTCATAGTATATCGTTTACTAAAAACAAATATAAACTAATTTTTAAGTATGTTTTGAATGGCCAACAATTGAATAAAGTAGAATCCGTTCGCGACCTCGGTGTAACTATTGATTCCTGTCTGCATTTTGACTTGCATATTGAAAACATAATAAATAAAGCCTTTCAAATGTATGGTTTTGTAATGAGATCCTCTAAAGACTTTGTGCGACCCTCTACTTTTTTGGTATTATATAAAAATTTAATAAGGTCTCAATTGGAATACGCAATTCCTATCTGGAAACCGTTCTACCTCAAAAATGACACCAAGATAGAATTAGTGCATAAAAAGTTTCTTCGTACAATCAACTATAAATGTTATCGTTCAATGATTCCTTACAAACAATTATTGCAGCAGTATAATGTTTTAAGTTTAGAGTCTCGACGCTTACTTCTGGTAGCCATGATTTCATTTTGAAATCACAAACAAGTTACGCTACACAGTACCCCGAAATGTTATAAGACGGGCGGCCCGCGTGCCCCGGTTGTTCCATGTGGATTCATGTAGGACAAACGCCGCCGGGGCGCGAGTGCCTCTTCGACAGCTTGTGGAAACCTATAACACACACTTCATGAACATAGATATCTTCTCTCTCTCTAGTAGAAAATTTAAATATTTAGCTATAAAAACTTTATCACAATAATCAAATAATCGAAGCACTAGTAACGCGATGAACAATCTCGTCAACTCTTCAGTTTCCTATTTTTAATATATTAATCCGTGGACATTGGTGTGGGTTATATGTTTACCAATTCATTATTTTACTCATAGTTTTTTTTTTTAAACCTTAACATGTAACTGTTTTCTTGTCCCTTAAATAAATAAATAAATAATCAATAGTTTAGGGCTTGGTTTTTAAATGAAACAATCAAATTGTTAGTAAGTTCACAACAACTCAAGGATCACGTCTAGTCGACACTTGGGACAGACCGGGACTGTTCGGGACTCCACCACTGAACTGAGCGTAACATTTTATTGTGCTTATATACCACATCAACTGTGTAACGAACATAGTTTTACATGTTATAATAGTAAGTTATTTCACGTTAATGCTGGTGATGGCCTAACGTGGCCTTCTATGAGCAGTGATCTAGGTATACTGTTTGGCGATACAAGCACATATCCGTAATGCATAAGCCTTTTTCAGAAAGCATTACGTGCCTGCGGTATGGGTACATAAATACATTTTTTTAATTTGAATTTTCAGAGGGCAAGAACTTAGCAACGTCGTACGAGTGCAAATTTATAGAGACGTCAGTGGGCATCAACCATAACGTGGACGAGCTGCTGGTGGGCCTGCTCACCCAGATCAGACTCAAGCAACAGCACGCGGAGCGAGTGAGGTTAGACATGTTACACTTGTGATGTACGAGTGCAAGTTTATAGAGACGTCGGTGGGCATCAACCATAACGTGGACGAGCTGCTGGTGGGCCTGCTCACCCAGATCAGACTGAAGCAACAGCACGAGGAGCGACTGAGGTGAGACATGTTACACTAGTGATGTACGAGTGCAAGTTTATAGAGACGTCGGTGGGCATCAACCATAACGTGGACGAGCTGCTGGTGGGCCTGCTCACCCAGATCAGACTCAAGCAACAGCACGCGGAGCGAGTAAGGTGAGATATGTTACGTGTCTGTTGAACTCTTTTGAAGAGATTCGTGACTAGTCCGAAACTGAGTTACAAGATCACGCAACATTCGGTAGGTACTACATAGAAAGAAACTACCATCTGTCATGGTGAAAATCTGACCTTCTTCTTTTCCTGTCGATTCACACAAGTTAAATTTTATCATACCAGTATTTGGCAACCTGGAAGGTAAAATGGTTGTGCACGACGGACCACTATGGAGGCAACGCATGTACTTTGAAGGGGCTCAACATTCGTTTGGGATGGGTGAAAATGGGCCCTATTTGGCCAGATTGTTTTTAAGAAGCCAGGTGGACCAAGGACCTGGTAAAGGCAGCTACCATCCGGATGCGAGACACACTGTACCGGTCGATTTGGTGCTTTTGGGGGACGCTAATGAGCAGCAGTGAACGTCTTTCCGCTGAAATAAGGATGATGATGATGATTTTAAAGCGCTCATTAATAAGCTTCTCTGTCTCAAGAATCAGCGTGAGATTGTCTTGATGTGTGTTCCAGAAAGCGCAGCAACTCCCGCAAGAACCGCGCCCGCGCGCGCTCCCCGCTGGAGGTGGAGGCGCCCGCGCCCGCCGCGCCGCCCCCCTCCGTCTCCGCCAACAGCACGCCGCGCAAGCGCACCAGGCTCTCCGCCAGCGTCAAGGTACGTCTCCACTAAATTCAAAGAGGAACTGTATCTGGTATCTAGCAGATCTTGAGAAGCAGAATCGTTTTACCCTGTTACCGGGTTGTAAAGGTCAGATAGGCAATCCGGCGAAGTCAACCTTATCGTAGTAGGGAAAAATCTAGGCATATCGATAGAAGTAAAACTTGGTTATTTTCACCGATATCCATCGAGGCTGCTTAGCGGCAGAAATTAAATGGTATAAGTAGGGAAGAGGGAATATGCATGCAATTTTTTTATTTGCAAAATAAAATACTTATTATCTCTAGTTAACAAATTATGAAGTAATTAAGCTTTAAAGTTGGAAATTAGAAAGAGAAGTCCGATACAAACTGTGACGTCAAATACTATGTCGCCTATACAGCTGCCATAGAAAACAGCGTTTTCGCGAGAGGGACAGATATATTCTGTTTAAAATAGTTATATCTCGTTTGTGTTTCGGTCAATTCCGATTCTTTTTTTAGATACTGTTAGTATTATTTTTTGTATACTTCTAGATAAACTGTTTAGATAATAAAAACAAAAATCATGCATATTCCCTATTGGGTAGTACTTAACAGCAAGGCGAAAATGAAATGAAAAAAAAAAATCGCCGTTGTCTCACTCGGCCTGTGTATTTAAATTGGAAAAGTATTTGGTACCACCTTTCACCGCATCACACTGTTTTGCCAAGCTGTACTTTCCTGTCACTTCAACGTTCTCATAATATTTTTCCATACTACCTATTATTTAGTTTTCGTTGCCACATTACTGAAGAGGACGTCGGAAATCATTAAATACCCAGTAACTTGAAATTGAGCAATACTGAGCTGTTAACCGGTAACCACTCACTTCCTAAATATTAAATAAGGAAGTCAATACTGTTGCAGAAATAATTAAATATGGAATCTCCAGGGTTGTAATATACAGAATAAATTTCAAAAATCTAATGATGCAGTTTCAGTTTTCATCACAATGGGGCTCGGGACTCCTTTCAGTGTTTTTCGCTATTCCTCATAGTTTCGGATTTAGCCATCCACGCAACTTAAAATATTCACCATGTATTGAAAATAAAAACGCTTCATTAGAAACTCTCTATTTATTTGTTTATTAGACGTTCCTTCTTTGAATGAGAAGCTGAGAAGAGTGATCCGACCGTTACAATATTTCCAAAAAGTAGCGATATTTAAATGACCAACGCACTGAGAAAAGTCAGCCCCACATCTACCTCCGTGGCAGACATTAGTCTGCAAGGGAGGATGATGATTAAAGAATTATCTTTAATCACGATAAAATCTCGTACCTATCTGCCTAGCCTTTTCCCAACTAAATTGGGGTCGGCTTGCTAGTGTAACCAGATGCAGCTCAGTACCGGTATTCTATCTGACCTCCACAACCAGCACAGTAACTGGGTCAGACCTTGGCAAGACTAGTTCCCGATTGTCTGGCTTCCGACTATCAGTAGTGACTGTCAAACTTCTACATTGACAGCCAAGACTATGCCTTCTGAGGCTTGGCATGAATGGACTTGGACACTCATCCACGGACCGAACTCAACAAACATTGCTAAACTTCGAAGATCGAACCGAGCAGACACAATAAAAGCTCTTGCGACACAAAAAAGGAACAAAACTGTTAGTTATAACCATTGTGTTCTTTAACCTGACATTTCTATTGGTCCTCAGGTCCGAGGTCTCCTAGGCCGCGTGTGGGCGCGCGACTCCAAGTCTAAGTCCTGTGAGAACCTCCACGTCCTCTAGCACTCAGCCGCCGAGTCCGTCGCCTGCTTCCCGTTCTTCGACTGTGCCGCCACCTACACGTGAATTCGTGGCACGTTGTGGAAGTGAAATAGACTGTCTGAGTAAAGTGTGAACTTGAATGCTATTTCATTGTGAAAATGTTGGTATAGTGAACTTGAAGTGAGCTGGCAATCCCCTGTATTAGGCGGAATAACAGTTCACTTCAATTCACTTTACGTTCGTTTTTACGGTAAAAAGACACTGCTTTACAGAAAAAAAAGTAGATACTGGGTTTTGCTTTCAAGTACTCGTTTGGCAAAGGTTTAAATTGTTTATATTACCTATATATTATTTAGTTGTAGTTTACTACGATCTATGAAACGTTTAATTTCGACCATATTAAGTTAGAATAATTAGTGCAAATTTTATTTCGTTTTCGTAAAACAAAAATTTCGCTAACGAAAAAATCCTTTAATATTCCTTTGATTTACATTCTCTTATACGATCGATTAGAATATAAGTTCTCACTCTTACCTTATGCAGTCTAGTTCACAACTCGTTTATGTCTGTAAAACTATTGTCTACCCCATAGCACCCCTTGTAGCGAGAATCCCAACACCAAATTAGTCTATGAGTCCTTTAGAATATTTGTATTATTCTTCTCGTCGATAGATGGCGTTAAATTACAGCGCCATCTATTGAAGTTTAGTTAAAATAATATTTAAACTAGAATAATGAAACCAAATTAAATATTTATATCGTAATTGGTTTAATTGTTCTATAAATAAAAGGGTATTCGTATCAGTCTCCTAATACTTCTAGAGCTTCTGACTATGCTATAAAATAAACTAAACTTTGCCATGTTATACAGAAAACGGGTAAAAATACTTTCGGGAAGTTGACGGATCGGCGGTTAATAAATAAATATTAAATGGATTAATGAATTTGTAAACAAAATATTAATGTTGGAGGACTGAATTTAAATATTGTAGTAAAAATAAATGTTTCATGTTTTTGCGTACGGTGGGCGTTGTGTACATTGCTAGTCGCGTTGGTGACGCTAGATGGCGTTAAATTTGTATTTCTAAATAGCGTAACCTATAATGACTTCCATCAACGAATGAGCTAGGATTCCGATAATATTCGTTTATTCCAATAATCTACAAAGTCATGCTTTTATGAACAGTTTTTCTTAATTATAATAGATTTTTTTTCCTTGCCATCTATCGGAGCTTAAATGAACTATACGCCCGTCACTCAGTAGAATGGTTTCAAATTTTCAGTTCAAAGATAAATAATTGGGAAAGAATTTTAAAAATATCGTATAGATATTTGTAAACGATGGTATTATTCAAAGTAGGTTAGAGAGGCTTGTTGAGTATTAGCTAACGAATGATTAGACATTAAATATATAATTGTGATCCCAGTGTGTCTCCTAATATTAATGTTTGTACTCCGTATAGATGTATGTCATTTTATATTTAAATAAATGTGTGTGATTTTGAATTATTGATATCAATATAAATAATATATATGTTATTTATTATGTGAGACAAAAAATGTCCCAAAAAAAATAATTGTGTTTATGCAAACTGTATGTTACATAAATATTTAATTTACAATTTTATGCAATTTATGTTTTACGTGATATTATATATCTAATCATAAATATAAGAATGAATATTCGCTGTACATTTATTCAATGAATCAGACATTATAGTGATCGTAAATAATTGTAAAAAATATTTAAATACCGAAACTCATTATGTAATCTTCCACTAAGTGTAACCCATTCCATTATGAAAAATTTAACTTTTATGTAAACATAAAACAGTACTTTATTATAATTAGTCAAACTATTTAACATTTTATACTTAGCCGAACCAAAATAATAATATATTATGTACTGTCCAGTCATCAGAATTTGTAAGATTTGTTTTCTATATTTATTTCATTAAAAAAAACTATCGCTTCAAAATGTGTACTTACGTTCAAAAAGACGTAAGTGCACATATGGCTTTTGACCGCTTCATATTTTAGTTGATAAATATCTTAACTTTTCTACTTCAACATCAGACATCGTAATCACTATCACGATTCACTTATAAACTGCATAATAAATATATCAACTAATATTTGGGTCCACCGCTGCAAAATTTGGCGAATCGAATTAATTAAGGCTACCGTTCGTTTATATCGTGGAGAGTACATAGTTAGGTAGAAGTAGAGAGACGTCATTGATTTACCTCCAGTTTCTGGAACGAATCTATCGACAGATCACATGTCAAATTCAAGCCAAGTGAGGCGATTGACTGTACAAAATTAATTTAACCGCCAACGTGCGTTTGGCATTTTGTCACCTTAATAGTGCGGTAATTTTCGTTCCCAAAACTGGGCTTTAGTCAATTGACAAACAGGGCTAGTTCGTATCGCTTAGCGTAGCTTATACATAGATGCTGTTAAGCTGGGACGATGGAAGCTAGTTATTTTGCTCCGTGCACATCTCGGGGAATGAAATTGTCCTTAGACGTTCGATTTTGAAAGGATTCATGAGCTGCGGTCTGACGTGTGGCTAATTATCGATCATATACATAAAAATACCAATCCTGGAACTTATAGAGCGTTAAAGTTGAAGTCGCAATATCATTCCAGCGACAATTAATGTCAAAACGTAAAGTAATTAGAGGTGATGCTCCTTAAAAATACAAGAATTGATGTGCCCAATTAAAGGGCCGCAGACAAAGAATGAGGTAACATAAGTATTGTAAGAGATGGCTGAAAATAACATCAAAAACAAGAAAATAAAATAACATCCTTAAGTTTGCGAACATAAAAACATGAAATTAGAGTCAGAGAAAGAACAAATATTACGAGTCCATCCAAAAATAGATTGCCAAGAAAATATTATGAAAAACAAACAAAAAGTATGTTCCTCAAAATTTTTATGGCGGTAGTTTACCAGTTTTTAGCAACCCGCATAGTGTTTTCTTTTCCCTTAGAATCGACGCCTTAGAACTTAGAGCATGTAGACTGGAGACTACAAAAGGTAAGCCAATAAGAACAGAAAAAAACATGACCGCATAAGATCAAATCAAACACAAGCAAAAAAATATTTTGGACACACAATAGCGGCGTAAGTTACTCACATATATGCACAAAAAAGCATAGGTACATGCACAAGTAAAGAAAGTACACACGCATAAAGTAGGCTCACACGCACAAAGTGCACACAAATGCACAAAGAATACACAAAATAAAAGTGACCCTTGCAGTCAGCTATAAATGTCGTCTTCAGTTCAAATGCCTTAGATTTAGCGATGTTATTTTAAAGAAAATGGTTTCAATTTGAGTGCCTGATGTTCGGAATAACATATGTAAATTATTTGATCCCTCCGAAATACCTGTTTGCCTTATTTTATTAGTGTCGTGTTGATTTCATAGATGGCGCGTGATAGGTATGTTTATACATAATATTATAATTATATTAGTATTATTGAATTATTAGTCGTTAAAGTAATTTAGATGTATTTTTAACTTCTCTACTTGATGTTAAATTGTAATTCAGTATTGTAATTATTAGTATTTTTTGGCTTTTGGTGCTTTGATCGACTGGATACAAAGTCTATTTATGTTCAAATGACACAGTTTTGTAAGAAAACTCATGAAATATAAATATCACCATACCAACGCATTGCATGCGACGAAAAATCCTTAAAAAAAACAGTCGATCAAATAACCAAAACTACCAAAATAAAAACCAACGTGGAAGTTTTTAACGCTTCTAATCGTTTACTTTAAGACATATTTTTAACCCCAGGGTCCAAAAAAACACCAATTTCGCCTCACACTTGGACTATCCTGGCCAATCCTAAACCATCAGCAGTAGAGTTTAGTCGTTCTTAGGAGCTAAATCACTGAACAATGGACTATAACTAACGTATCAACATTTTTATAAAATTCATTAACTGTAAATTAACCCATAATTATGCGGAAAATAGATTTTTTACGACAAATATTAAATGAAACTTTAAAATTGCTAGAGTTCTTCTCGTGTTTCTTATTACAGATTTCTTCGCGTTAAGAAACGAATACAGAATTATAAATAATGCTGTTCTTTACAAGTTACATTTCAATAGTCACAAACACAAAAATTGACAGCTTGTCAACCACCAAACGGGACCTAGCGTATTTTTTTAATTCAACATATTAAGTTATTATCTTATTGATGACACTGTAAATGTTTTTGAAATGTGTTTAAAACTGTTATCAAAAGCGAAAGAACTTGTAAAAAGAAACACATTCATTTTAAAAACATTATTGATTTCATTAACTATCAGTATCATTGGGTTAGCATCGGAGTCACATATAACTAAGGGAAATTCATTTAGACGAGATAAACCCGTATCCAGGGAAACGACAATAAGGTATCACGAATTAGAAGAATCGTGCCGTTTGACGTTTCTATAAAAAAAATATTTATTAAAGCATTTATTAGAAATTAAGCTTCTTGATTCGGCTTAGCTTCAACGAACGGGAAGAAAAAATGTTAAAAACGCTACGATCCCACACAGCAAAACAACAGTGCTACGTGCTATCTGTTACGGCCATTCTGACGTGCTATCTGTTACGGCCATTCTGACGTGCTATCTGTTATGGTCATGCTGACTGTCACGCTTGGCGATTGAAGAACGAATGTTAACATAACTGAAACATTAATTTGACTATAAAAGGAGTGTGGAGCTAATTCTACTGCTGTTTCCTTTCTCTTTCCCTCGCTTGCTTTGCGAAATTGTTCACACTTGTGCGAGAATGACACTTTAGTGACGTTCTTAGCCCAAGTCGTGGGTCGAACGAATGTGGAACGTGGAACTACGGACTTATCAAAAAAGAAAAATAAAAAAATAAAAATTAGAAAAAAAAAACATTTTTCAGAAGTCAGACAAAACTGAGTCAGCCAGACATCTTATGACCGACATTCCATGTTCCTCAAATTCGTAGTAGATCTTATTAACCTTAAACAGGTTCACGCCTAAATATAATAATCCCATCGGACCACGTTAAGCAATATATCTATATATTTGATAGGCCCATAGATATTTCATAGATTTTTAGTAGGCGTAGCTTACTTTAGAATTTTATATTTAAATAGTAAAATATATTATAGTGTCGATGTCTCCGTGTGAATACGTCACTTTATGTGTGTTTAAATATTATTCTCGATTTTAAATGTGTTATTATTAAAATATTAGATGTCATAATCTGATATTGTAAAACATATTTGTGAAAAATTCTTAAAAATGGTAAAAAGCCAAAAAATAAGAAACGATGATTTAAAGACTTTTTGACGGAACACCAAATTTTTTTGTAGAAATAATTAAGTAATTTACAAATATCTTTTTACAGTATCAGATAATAATAATTATCAGTGTATTACTAAACAACATTTTAGATGTCAACATTTATCCATACAGCAATTTAAATCTTTTACTGGTAGTAAAAAAATCTGTCATTTTGTAAGATATTACCTTTTTGGAAAAAATGTACACATTGTAAGAAATCCTGTAAATTTTGTCTATTTGCAAGTAAATTATTATGAAAAGTACTTACATATATAGCCAGTTACATATATTTGCCAATGCTTAGATTTTGAAAATAAATACCTGCAGCAGCAATATATTATTGAATACGCAAACCAAAAATAAGTAGTTTTTAATTATATTTTATTTGCAAATAGACAAAACAGTGCTTATAAAATCCGTGTACCGCGCATTCTATAGAAAAATACTTTAAATAATATACATTATTGTAATAATCATATAAATCGCCAATCGACTGTCTCATCGGAATATCATTTTGAACCATAATATTATTAATTATTACATATCCGATATACACAATTTCTGAAGACGTTTTACGCACAAAATAATATCAATTTAACAGTTTAGAGACGCTCAAAAAATGAGCAAAATTTTTTTCTTATTTTTTTTTAACATTATTTTAGAATTATTGTGCAGTAATTAATTGTTTATCCGTTGTTAAATGTAATTTCGAAATATATTCTGATGTTTTATTATATAAAAAAAATAATTATTGTTTTATTTGGTTTCTCCCAAAAATCCTCGGTATTTTCCGTACATGGTAAATAATAATAATAATAATCATTTACTTGTCCGAATATGGTACATAATTAAGGTCTTAGGATTAGTCAGTGGTATCATCACATTCTACCGGTGTGGCGTGCAAATTTTGGTAGCAAAGTTTGGTACATACAAAAATAAAGGAATACATTAAAATTAGGTATTGATTGCATTAACTTAAAATAAAATAATTAGTTTTAGGTATTTCCAAAATTATAATTATTATATTTCTTTACAAACAATCTTTAAAATTAACTTATTGAGTATAAATCTTTCTTTTACGGATGGGAAATTCTCTCTTACACAATAAATAGGTATTAAAACTTAATTCTATTTATTTACAGTAACTGCTTAAATATTCGGAAAAAATAAAAAATGCATAAGTAGAAAAAAGGGAATTAAAAAAATATATATTTTCACTCTTCATTTGTATTTTTAACTGGCAAGACTAATAAGCTCCGAAATGCTTTGACACTGTATTTTTTTTCTTAAATATTTTGACAGCTGTCACAATTTCACGTCAATGCTACTGTTACATGTCAGTGGCCAGAGGCTTTCCCAGACTGAATATTATCACAATAATTAATGTTTATATTACCATGGCAGTTTTTCCCGCATGAATAAGGGTGATTCCTGTATAAAATATGATTCTATTTAGTCACTCAGACTAACAAAAAATATATTGGACACGTATATGTTGCTGATAGTTGCTTTATCAATAAAAAAATGCAGAGGTCAAACGCATCAAAGGTTGTCAAACACCGCACTTATAAGTGGGGTGATAATTGCATCACTTCTAGATGACGTGACGTCACAAAAAACTTCAACGCGCTGTATCGTCTTCATTTCTTGTTCACGACTTACGTGGCAATAGAAAATACGTGTCCAATATTTTTTCGTTTGTAACTGACGAACTAAATACAAAGTGTAACAGAATTAACGCAATATCTCAAAAGGGGTCATTGTACTCATAATTATGTACAACTTTTACCATGAGACCAACCCCGAAATCGCGAAAAAGAAATCAGCCGTTCAGTACTTTCATTTTGTCGAGTTATGAGCACATAAATGTATGGAGATACATTCTTTCAGATTCTTTTTTAGTCCCATAGTCATCATCATCATCTGCCTAGCCTTTTCTCATCTATATTGGGGTCGGCTTCCAGTCAAACTGGATTCAGCTGAATACCAGTATTCTACGTAGAGCGGCTGCCTACCAGACCTCCACAACCCATTAACTGGGTAACACGGTACTCCTTGGCAAGACTGGAGTCAGATTATCTGGCTGGATTAGTGTTGGTCCCATAGTAAAAGTTGTTTTATGAGTACAATGATCCCTTATCAGGTATTGCGTTTATTCTGTTACACGTTCTATATTTAGGAATTGACTCATTGCTGTTGACAATTTCTTTACTTTACTGATAGACTCTTCAGAAGGTCTCATTGTCAAACCATTGCCACATTCGAGGTTTTGTGTAGTCCAATTCGTACTCTTCGCATCTCTGACCCGTAATCCTGTGGGGACAGAAAAACAAAATTAGTGTGTGTAATATCATCTCGAATTTGTTAATAGGACGACACAATACCTAGGTGCTCTTTAAATGTTTAATCTCATGGTATATATGTCACCAGAAAATTGCAAACGCTGTTAGATTGTAATTAATATTATATTAATTTTTCTTAATAATACGCGGATATTTCGAAACTATTGAATTAGGATGGGATTTATTGAATACAAAACGATTTTCTCATAATATATCGTCAAATTATAATCTAATAAAGATTTATTACAATCTTACAGTCTTCAATTTTCCGTTGACACATACATATTCTACAAATTATGCATGAAAAGGAGCTACCTGTATAAAAACTCAACATTTAATTTCAATAACTTGAATTTTTTGGCAAGCGTAATTTGTGCTCCCACTGCAGCTGGGCAAAGGCCATATTTCTAAAAAAAAAAACTCACTCCTGCTCGATCTCTGGTCAACTTGAACTTTAGCTCTTTTGCTAGTGACATTAGATATCGCTCAATCACTAGCCATCACATCGGCTAAGTTTCAGTTAATTTTATTTGATATTGTATACCTATGTCACCAGATAATTGCAAACGCCGTAAGATTGTAAAATATCGCGTAACATTGCAAACTTATTTTTCTTAATAAGACACGGATGTATTGGAAACTGTTGATATTGTTCACAATATATCGAGAATTTATAATCTAATAAAGATTTATTACAATCTTACGGAGTTTGCAGTTTTCCAGTGACATATATATATATATATATATATATATAGTTTATCACACGAAACAATTAATCAAAACTGGATAAGAATCGCCAATTCTACTAATTTTCAAGCACATTCGCATCTCAGTCGAAATCTGTCAAAAATGTAGATTATTTAACAGATTGCGAATTCGAACGTTGCTTAAAAAATAGTAGTATCGGCACTCAGGTCTTTCACCATGTTGCCGTCTCACCTGGTCTTCCTGACACACTTGACGATGGGGTGGGTGTTCCGGAAGCATTGCGGCCCGAGGATATTGAAGTAGGTGACGCCGATCTGAGCTGACACCAGGGAGTTCGTCTTGCGGAGACACTCACGGAACTTGGCGTCGCAGCTGCAGTGGGACCTGTAGGCAAAGAAGAGATTTATTGGGACAAATACTTAACTAGCTATATACACTAGAAATAAAAATAAAAACTCCTAACTAAATGAACCCTAAAATATGGCGTCAAAAAATTCATCCGCATCGCTGTCGACTGAATGTGTACCCAAAAGACTTGCGGCATTGCCACGTTGTATGGCAATGCTTATTCTTTGACCAAGGTAAAATTGGTGACCCAAGGGCTGGGGTCACGTGAAGTGTCAACTAAGCGCCTTGAGAGATCTTTAAACAAGTTATGTGCACTCGGACCCCAAGACCCGAGAGTTTCAACCCCTAACGGCTCGATAATATAACTACCAATATAAATAAATCAATTACCAATGTAAATATCTACTTGAGACGATAATGAATTAATATTATGGTCGAATCACAGCTCCGTCGTCTTTCTATCAGTTCCGGCTAGCCCGTTCCATCATCAAACTACAAGACATACGGCGATGCGCTACCGGTACCTGGTGAACACCTAGCCCATACACGCAAATCGTTTTGGGGATACTTTTATTGTGCGTACCTACAGCTAAGGAATGGAAATCCCTTTCAGTAAACAAACATGAAATGTATAATGTTTAACGGAGGAGCGCTGCTGTCTGAAATACAGATATTTACTTAGTTATCTAGTTCAGACACAGATGTTCACAGAATTGTATTTGTTCATAGGCTGTATCTCAAAGTGACTTAGATATTTATTTCTTGCTTGAAAATAAACTAAACTTATTAACAAGATGATTAGATAACATGAACCTTCATTATAGTATCGCGAATTTGTAGCTGGAGGCTGTAAGAAATTTATTACATCATATCCGATAACTAATTATATAACAACATCCCTTATTGGCTTATTATGTAAATGTATCAATGTCATATCCTGTGTACACTTTCCTTATAAAGGTACATCTAATTTAATCATTTACGGTAACCACTTATTTACGATACCCACAGGAAAATATTGTAAGGAAACCCGCTGAATGGCGGAAATTCACAAACACTTAATTTAAATCTAGAATAGTTTGACTCGTATTAATTAGGTTCATAATTGAAGGACGTGGCGGTAGTGTGGTTTGGAAGACATTGCTCTGAAAGACAAACAAAAATTGGATCAAGATTTCATCTGTACTAATATTATAAAGAGGAAAGATTTGTATTTTTGTTTGTAACGAATAAACTTAAAAACTACTGGACCGATTTGAAAAATTCTTTCAGCAATGGATAGCTACATAATCAGCGAGTCGAGGTTATATTTTATCCCCGTACTTCCACGGGAACGGGAACCACGCGAGTGAAACCGCGTGACGTCCGCTAGTGTGACATATTTCCAGTAAATCGAACCTTTCGACTCTTATATTATATTTGATTTTTTTTTTCAATTTTGTATGCCCTTGTTATTTTTACCCAACTGACCCAGAAGGAGGGTAATGTATTTCGAGAGTAAGTACCTATGTATTGTCAATTACAGTGACCCCTTAAATTTAATATAATATTTTTTATAATGTTTAAAATGAGCACTTTCCTTTAGTTTACCCCGTGTTGTTACTTCCGAGAATTTGATCCGTAGTAGCGACACTTTCGGATGGTGTAACAATACAGTGTGTTTTATTTTTCAAAATCAACAGGTTCGATTCCTGGCTACAAAAACCGATTTAAAAAAAAAACCAGTTTTAGTTTTCATCAAAATCGTGCTCAGCACTCCTTTTGATGTTTTTCGATATTCCTCATACCTTTGGATTGGCCATGCACGCACACTTTAAAAATCACCCTGTACATAAGGTGTTAAAAATTTTACTGCAAGAAATTTAAGAGGTCATTGTACTCATCATTATGAACAACTTTTACTATGAAACCAAAAATGAAATCGAGAAAAAAAAACATCAGCTGTTCAGTAAATGTTGTCGAGTTATGCACACATAAATGTATGGAGCAGTCGATTCTTTTTCGCGATTTCAGTGTTGGCCCCATAGTTAAAGTAGTTCATAATTAATAGCATAGTTACCCCTTAAATTTCTTGCAGTGCTGTCAAATCAGTGATCGAGCTCAAATAAATGCCACCTTTCTGATGCAGCTGCATCAAACTCCTTGGAAAGTGACTTTTTTATGTTTTTTTGCGGTTTTTTTAATACAAATAAATTATTTCAGTTTTTACCATCTGTAACGTGTGATTTTTTTTTTTTCTATTTATTATAAGGCTTCTCAACAATGAGTACCTACACCAAAGATTTAAAATTTGTACATTGCAATCTTAAGACTAAGTGCCTCATCACATCACTTACAGAGAAGCACAACATGCACTAAATTATGCGCAGATAATAACATAATTAGTTAAAATGATTAAAACATTGATTGAAATTTAAAAATAATAACAACGAGAAAACTTTCGCAACACATTAAAATTTAATTTAGTATATAAAGATGATGTAATACAAGAAGTTGAAACAACCCGATTTTTGGGATTAATCATTGACAAGCAATTAAATTGGAAAACTCACATAGTTGAACTTTGCAAAAAAATTAGTACTTCATCATATGCTCTTTATAAGTTGGCACCGACTGTCAACATAGATACTTTACTTACAGCATATTACGGGCTTGCTGAATCAGTTTTAAGATACGGAATAATTTTTTGGGGCAATTCAACTGAGAAGGACACTGCTTTCAAAGCACAAAAGCGTTGTATACGTGCTATGTTTGGGTTACTAACTACTGACAGTTGCAAACCAATGTTTATACAGCACAAAATTCTAACACTTCCGTCACTATACATATTGGAGATATCGCTTTTTGTAAAAACCAATCCTCATTTGTTTCCCCCTTTGATTGATAATAGAAATAGACGTGAGAAGTACAGACTTTGGGTGCAATCTCTCTCTGCAAAAACAGCATTTTTGAGAAAAAGTGTAATATGCATGGCCCCATTAATATACAACAAACTACCTAATTATCTAAAGGTAATGAACATTAATTCATTCAAGAGAGAACTAAAAAAATTGCTAATTAGTAAGGGGTACTATAATATTACGGAGTTTTTAAATGACAAATTTTGATCATTTAATATGTGATAGTTTTATTCATTTTATTGTTTTAATTATTTTAGGATTGACTGTTATTATATATTTGAATTAATTTTGACTATGTATAATTTAATTATTTAATAATAATATTTTGACATGCGTATCATATTGACGAATTTTAATGTATTTTGACATGAGAGATCATTAATTTATAATGTATTTTTGCATGATAAAATAGATTTGGTTTGGATTAGATATTAATTAATGAAAACATATAAATATGCATATTGTACGCCCTATGGGTATGTTACAGCGATCTACATATTACGTTGATAAGAACTGCTTTAAACCTGTGACAAACAATAAATTATTTTGACTTTTGACTTTGATTTTGACTTTGAACAATTAGATTAATGTAGAAATGTAGAAAATAAAAATTATTAAATTAAAATTATTAAATTTGAATACAATAAATTAAATAAGATTATGGTAACAATAAATTAAGTTAGATTTAATTATTTATATAAGATAAGGCAAATAACTGATATTAGACTAGACATAACAATTACACATTAATTAGCAAGCGCGGCTTTTTTTAAAGCTGGTACCGATGAGTTAAAGAGGTCGATGTCCGCTTCGTGCTCTTTGTATGCAGCCTACATTCTAGATAGTGGACAGTATTGCCTCTAGTTGGTATGACATCTTGGCATGCAGAAAAGTCTCCTATTAGAACTTCTTGGCAGATTACGTGGCACATGGAATAAGACCCTACTGAGCAGATCAGGACAGTTCAGAGAGCCCGTTACTAGCTTCTGAAGGAAAACTAAATCCAGCATATTCCTGCGTTTGTCCAGCGATACCATCTTAAAGTACTTTAGTCGCTCTTGGTACGAGTTAAGCTTATTAACCATATTATTGGAATAGGTAAGATGCCATAAAAACCGTTTTTGCAGCCGTTCAATGCGCTTGATGTGGACCTTATACTGAGGTGACCAGACCACACTGCAATACTCGAGATGACTTCTAACTAGCGAGTTGTACATAATTATTTTAGTGTTGGTTTTTATGAAGTTTTTACACTCTCTGATAACAAAGCCAAGCAACTTTGATGTTTTTAATATAACTTTATTAATATGTTCGACAAAACTAAGCTTTCTATCGAACTGAACGCCTAGGTCACGTATAGTTTCGACTTCATCAAGCCGCTCACCATTCAATTTGTAAGCTGACTTCATGATTTTTTTTTTTGTGAATTTGATATGGTGGCATTTTATGCTAATATTGCTGTTATGTATGCTGTGTTGAGTAATAACTTTATTTTTTCTTTTTGAAACCACGACACGACCATCCAGATTTGAAATCAACATTAAAATAAAACGGGCTATCTATAAATACAATCTTTTTTTATTCGAAGATTCTTTTACTGATTAAAAATGCACGATCCCAGTGGGAGAGCCCATAGAAATACCTAGCATACTACATTCCAGGCAATACGTGAAGCAGCTCAGCGGTACCTCAGCCAAGTACTAACAGGCGTGTAGGTAGGTAAGTAAATAAGTACCTACGAAACTTTCTCTGCGCGCCGATCACTTGCGCAAGCGCTTATCTAATGAAGCAGATGTTTAGTGCCGTTTACTTCTCCACGGCTTGCTGTGATGTAATTACTAATTATATCTTATACCTTTAAACGAGCAATTCTTGTATATATATAATCTGAATCTCCGAAACGGCTCCAACGATTTTATTGAAATTTAGTATGCAGTGGTTTTCGGGGGCGATAAATCGATCTAGCTAGGTTTCATTTTTAACGTATACCAAAAAAAAATCGAGCAAAGCTCGGTCATTACCATTATTAAGGTATTAACTTCTGCCCGCGGCTAAGTCCACGTGAAAATGGGTTTTCTTTGTTTTGCACTATACTCTGATCATTTTTTTAAAAGCAAAGCAGCCTAAGTTACTCTTTATAACATCAGCTATGAGACAGCGAAAGTCACGTCAAAATCAGATCACCCGTTTTGGAGATTAGCCGGAAAAATCAGATAAAAAAAAAATGTGCTTTTGTTTTAAGTATCGTAATTTATTGTGTTATTTTGATATTACAAACAGACACTTCAATTTTTTTATTTGTAAGCACTGATAGATACTGAAATGAGGTCATCATTGGAAGTAATGATCCGATTACGAAAATTCTAGAAATTCATTGGTAGAATCAGATAAAATGCTGTGCAATCGCTGAGTAATTTATGGGCTAGTTTTTTTCCCGAATAAAAAACAGTTCCTGTAGAATAAGCCTTTGGAGCGAAGCCACGCGAAACAGCCGGTCGATTCTGTAAACATGTTCTGTAAACATCACGAAATGAGCTGTCATTCAGAATACCAGCACTACACACCAGCTTCCAGCATACACTGAGATAGGGACCATTTTGGCCTTGCACAGATAATTATATCGTACCTGGATGACCGAGCTCTACTCGGTTTTTTTTTGGTAAACGTTTTCTACAAACCTAGCTAGATCGATTTATCACCCCCGAAACCACCTGCATACTTAATTTCATGAAAATCGTTGGAGCCGTTTCCGAGATTCAGATTATATATATACATATATGCAAGAATTGCTCGTTTAAAGGTTTTAGATAGTTATCCATGTTTGTGATATTACTGTTTAGATGTTAAGTAATTTATTTTACTGTTTTGTTTGTCTTGTGCGAGTCCCAAAAATACTTTTTTCTTTCTTTCTTTTCTTTCATTCTATCTGGATTACACGAATTGACAGCTCACTTCGTGATCACTTCACCCAAGCCTTCACTTCGACATGTTTACAGAATCACACTGCTGTTTGTAACGAGTACCTAAGTGGATAATCAAACCTATCTGAAATACCTACAGGTTCGCCTAATTCGGGAGTCAGATGCTAAATAAATTGATGTAAGATATTATATCAGAAAAGACAAAGATTTATTATCTTTAATTGAGTTTGAAAGGTATACCTGAAGTAGGCAGAGAGGAGAATTAGAACATACTACGAGAATAAATTGGGTACCAATTTAGGATAGCAATACCGCAATGACGGAATCCCGTATGTTTGACTGGCTCTGGAATTCAACATGAATTACAAGTGCATATTGCAAAAAAAAAAAAATCAAAACAGCTGCTATTATCATAAAGCTAAATAACAAACAAGATATTGGCCGCTAAATAATAATTAATCATTCTTTCCCAACAGTGTACAATTATTAATGATCGCAATAAGGCGATACAATTATAGACCTTGTGCAAGCGCGGCTAGTATTAGTTCCGAACCTTGCAGTCTAGGACCGTAACATTGAACTATTCTAAATAGTAAATGTAGGGGAGAACGGGGCTAATCGTGCCGCGGGGTAGTTGTTCCTATGTAATTTAACAATGTACTGGACGTTGCTTGACGGCCACACTAAGATAGTTGCTATTGTGCGCTGCAGCGCTGTTTTATGACGAATTTGCTTTTATCTCTTTTTTTCATAAAGCATATTTCAATAGGAATAACTTCCCGCGGCACGTTTAGCCCCGCTCTCTCCTACTCCGTAAGGTAATACAGTCTTAAAAATAATGTTCATAAATGTGGATGGATGGAGAAATCAAAATCAAAAGTCATTTATTCAAATTAGGCTGAGTGCCAGCACTTTTTGAACGTCTACATAAAGACGGTCCCCCAAAACGCCCGCCCGTCACCACTTCCTAGTGTTATAGCTGGGAAGAAGAAGTGGCGCAACAAACTCCCCAACAACACATCTGTCTGTTAAGTTTTAAAAACTTGAATTTTTGCAAAGTAAGTTTACAAAACATGACAGAAAAATAATATATCTAATATGTAAATCAATATGTAAATCAGGACAAAGAAAAAAATGGATGGTCTCAAAGAGTGAAAATTGTGAAAGAATAGGAAGTAAATGGCAGCGTGACAGACGAGGGAAGAATGAAAAAGAGAACGAGTTACGAACATGGCGCCAGGACAGAGGGATGATCATTATGTTGATCATTAAAAATATGAACATAGTTTATTAAAGTGAAACTTTTATTACATCGTCTCAAATTTTTTGGTCTGTGTATCGCATGTCGCGTGACGGTCGACCGCGGAGTAGGGATAAAGTGAAAGGCGCTCGTCAGAGCAGCCGAGGCCAATATGGCGGCGTCTATAGTTCCATCAGCTGACCGTGTAGTGTATAGACTATTACTCATTTGTGCCAGTGCTCCACGCTAATTTGTTTGTTTTTGTCAGTGTTTTTTATACAGGAAAATTTTTAGTTAAATATCTATAATGTGGAAAAAAGTTTCACTTTTACCGTGGTTTCATAAACAACACAATCCTTTTTTTATTAAATATGTGTTTGCTCTTGACTCTAGTCTAGGTCATAGATGACAGAGACAAAGTCGACGATGGAGCGAGCTTACCCAGAAGAAGGCTGTTCACTCTAATTTTGAAAAGATTAGGGTTGTATGCGTTCGGAAACACAGACGCAGGCAGAGAGTTCCACTCCTTTGCTGTGCGCATTATAAAAGACGTTTGGAAACGTTTAGTGCGAATTGGTGGAATAGCAACACGGTAGGGATGGTAACTTGCAGTGCGTCTAGATGTCCGATGGTAGATGGGGGCCGGTGGGATGAGGTCGTGGAGTTCCTGGCAACCTTGCGGCGATGAGCCAAGCTGTGAAGCTTGGCATCCACGAGTTTTACGTCGCCAATGAGCCCTTTCTCATCTCATAACTTTATAAGACATTTCTACACAAAAAAAAACGAATTTCAGGTAAAGTCGACCGCAAGTCACTTTGAGCTGGCCTAGAATAACACGGACTTTCGATCAAAAAGGCCAGGGGCCCAGGTCATGCAGTCTCGACATACCGACCGAATTCGGTTGATAAGTCCTAACGATTTGAGAATACCGATATTTGGCAGTTTCTACATTCAAAGCCAGCGAATGACACAGCTAGCAAATGTCAAATTACTGAACTTTACCGTAAACTTCCGCTAAGCGTAGGTATTAATATTATTATAATAAAAATAATAAAGTTTTATTGACATAAAGGTGTTACATTTCAATTGAAGCCCTGACTCCTGACCCGTAATATTAACAATTTATACACAAAACTTAAAATTAAAATGAGTACAAATAGTGCAAGCTGGTCGTGGTTATTATGCAGGCATGACAAAGGTATTATGCGGGAGAATTACCGAAATCGCTATCAATGTCGAGACTTCAAGCTCAGCTTTTGCTAACCTTATTACCTACCAAAGCGGTTTGGCTTACTGTACAACCAGCAGTCATAATAACAAATTCTTCTCTAGTTCAAAAGCCACAATAGCGGTAACTTGACAATTATCTGTTATTTAACTTCCGTCACGTTACACAAGATTGCGCAAGCGCCGCTCGTTGTGAACCAACTTAATGACACGCGTGACGGCTCGGGAAGCGGCATTGTATAAGCGTGTAATTGGATGATAGTTTAAGTAAATGCTCAAAGATGAGTGATTGAAAAAGATTGGGGTTTAATTTACGGCTTTCATGAGCTTTCTTTGGAGAATTGAAGTGTGGACAACATTATATATTAGCCCATCTGCACACATTGTTCTTTGACGAATTACACAATATCAATCTAGATGTTGTTTAATTTAAAATTGAATACAGGTGTTTAAACAGAAGTTTAAGTCGTAAAATTTAAATTAAGCGATATTCAATGGTAACATTACTTTGTTCTTTTTAATCATTTTTTTTGGCTTATACAATAAATTAAATTGTTAACAAATACGTTTCAATAGTAAATACATACGGTCTCTGTTGTCTACAAATGAGCTGGAATAAATTGGACTTTCACAAAGTTCTGATAAGAATCAATATTAAGTTCGTGAAGAGACCTTTAATTTTGGCTTTTCAATCTAGCATGTAATTGAAATTGTTTAGTAAATCATTCCCAAAAATACACGAAAAATAGTAAAATATTCAACTATATCAAATCCCCCCATATCATTGTACCTATTATTGCAAATATTATCATAACATTTCTTCATTTGCAATTTCAAAACAGCTGATAATGAAACGCATAGTTGTAACAATCAATTAGCGACCAGTTGCTAATACGGCGACGGCTAGGCAACCAGTTGTATCTTGTTACTGTATAATGCAATGCTACAGCTTTAGGTCAAATCGTTCCAATATTTTGAAATTATCTTACCGATGAATTATTAATGTATACCTAAGTAAACTTGGTGTAGGGTTATTTCGGAATACCCCACATTAAAAAGAAACAAAAACCATTTATTCGGGCTGAGAATAAACACTTTTTAAACGATTTCACATAAAGATAGTCTGCCAAAACGCCCCCCGTCACTACTTCTTACAAGAAGTGGTGACGGGGGTAACATTGTTTGAGTATGTATGCTGAGCGAGCGCCGTCCGGACTGGTCTTTACTTCGGACGCTTGATCGTGCCAGTCTTTCTACATCGTTCTCACATATATATGTATGTTTGTATAATTTTCACACGAATGATGCAACCATAGCATTGTAAAAATATTGATTTAAAAGAGTTTCCGTGGAGTTTCTTGCACGTTCTTCTCCATAGAGATCTACGCCTTGGAACGTGCAAATAGCTTCATCTCTTTGGTCAGACCGACCTTGACAATTCAATTTCGCCTGTAATGGTTTAATTGAAATAAATGCTTTGAGTTGAGTTGAGTATGCTCAATGTTTTTGTAAGACGTATTTTCACGCAAAAGTGCCTCATATGTATTCGAACCGACGACATATGTAGCTCCCTCGACTGTGCGCGGATCTAGGCAAACAGATCTCAAGTATGACTACAGTTCTTGGGTTGCTTTATGGCCAGCAAAGGAGAATAGAGCAAACTTTTTTTAAGCATTGGAAATCATCAAATGACTTCTTCCGCTCTGGGTGGAGCGGAAGGGCGTGTCAGACTCTTAGTGACCAAAACCCATCCGTGTTCCTTCTAAAGCCCATTGCGTTCCAGGGCCGCGGTGACTCTTTTCTTTCTGTCCAGGCACATGCCCTGAACAAACGACATTGTTGCCATCGTGGGTAGAACTTTAATAAGGGTGGCACAGGCGCGGGATCGGCATGGAAAAATAGAGTTTGGCGCAGTGGTTGGTGGTTTGCTGCGCTGTGTGTCGCGGGTACGATTCCCGCACGGACAAATATTTGAATGGCCTACAGATAGTTGTTCCGGGTCTGGCAGTTTGTGCATGTGAGATTATGTTTGTAAACGCACCCACGATACAGGAGAAGTTCCTAGTGTGGGACAACGTTTTTATTTAAAAAAAATGTTCTGAACAAAGCCCGCTTGCCAATATCAGCAATTGCTATTTCATCATAACATCTGTTTAAAGTTTTAAATGGAAAGTTCGTCAGCAAAATGTAATAGAAATTCTTGTACCTATGTCACACTATTGCGAACAATTAAATCTTCTAGCTTCCAACCAATCGATCGATCAATTCAATACAATCATCTTTGTCGGCACTCTTGGGCAATATTGCTAACTCAACCATAACGTTGCATACAAACTTAAACTGCAACTAACACACGCCAATTTGACCCCTATGCAAATCACAATAAATTTCAAGACAGATGCATGTTAAACTTAGTAATTTGTAAGTGTAGGATGTGCGTATTATCAGTGTCCGCCATATTTGGTCATATTTGATAAGTTTGAGGAAGTTTCTAGTGTTGTTTTGATTCTTTTAGTAATTAGCAAGATAGGCCATTTCCCAGGTCATTAACAGTTACAGGAGCCGACGTGACGTGATGTTACGTTGGTGGATCCGGGAAACCAAGGCTGAGGTCTTTGCACCTTTGTTTGGCAAAAACCCTGAATTATTATTATTTATTTATTCAAGAAAGTTACATGGAAAAAAATACACATATCGTCTGCCAAACTGCTGTACAGTTTGTCGGCAGTGTTCTCGTGGATACAGTTTTATGATATACAAGTACTTCTTGATTACCTTATACTATGGGAACATAGACGCAAAGTCGAAACAAAAACAAAAACATTAAACAAAAAGGGGTACACACACTAAATCCTACTACTATTATAAAGGCGAAAGTTTGTAAGTATGGATGTATGTATGGATGTTTGTTACTCTTTCACGTAAAAACTACTGAATGGATTTTGATGAAATTTGGCACAGAGGTAGATTATAGTCTGGAATAACACATAGGATACTTTTTATCCCGGGAATATGTTCCCTTAGGATAGTTTTCGACAATCACGCGGGCGGAGCCGCGGGCGGCAACTAGTATCCAATATATAAGTAACTGGGTAACAGTACCTCTAGACCAGTGGTTCTTAACCTTTTAGTAATAAGGGCCCATTTGACAAGATATGTCTTCCCAGACAAATTGTGACTGCATACACTGTACCAGCTTCTGTATCCGAATTAAGCAAGGTTACGTAGTGAGTAGCACTTTCTCGAATCTTTGAAAAAAAACATTGTCTTTTGTCTGTAAAAATCTTTTTTCTAATTAATTTCCTGTCTCAAATATATCTTTCAAGTTCGTATTGGATGCATTTCTATGACTTCCTCTTTTCGGACCCCTGTATTTTAAGTTTCAATTTATTAATCTGTGCGAAAATATCGCATTATAGGATGGATGCGGATCACTTCAGGTTCACATCAGTGGTTCTTAACTGGTGGTCCCTGGCAGCAGCCAGGGACCACCAGTTAAGAACCAGTGCTCTAGTCAAATAGCCGCTTTTTGTTCCGGGCAAGATAAACACCATCTACTTAATACTACATTATTCATCCTGATGCCAAATTCCTAAGCAACATCGCAGTGCTCTTTTTTTTACCTTTTAAGGATCTGAATTTAGCTAAGTGACAGAATTCGTAACTTTACCCCAGGTTGCGTATCTAGCCCATACATAATGCCCAAAAAAAAACTCACCACATTATTCAGGGTTGAAATCGCGATACTGACGATGCGAAAATTCGCATTTTTTTGGACATAATTTATTATTTATTGATTTATTTAGCTTTAATTACTCTCTGCACTTACAGTCCGAACCAACACGTACAGAGAGTCATAGTCATAATTATGTACCTATGCATAATTTCGCCTTATGCAGAATTGCCCCTTACTGTAGCCTACTACACGCGCATGGCAGTAAACCCCTACAAAAAAGGAGATACGTGCAGACTTCTGAGCCAATATCCATCGAGAGGACCCTTGGGGCAATATATTATTATATATAATACAATATTATTTATTTATATTAAACTAGCTCTTCGTTTGCTACTTCGTCTGCTCGGATTTAGTGGTTATATACTCTGTGGATTTAATACAAACATTTTTCACCCAAATTTAATGTTCCTATAGTAGGCGCCAGATAAATGTGGAATAAAGTATATTGACCTTTCCCTAATAACTGTTCATAGGTACCTGAACAATTAAATATGAATCGTTTTTCATTATTGGACAATGTTAAGGATCACGAGAGATGATGATTCGGGACAGCTTTGTGTCATTAATTCCGTTTTTTCAAATTAAAAATGTCAATAATTGTAGGTGGGTCAATGACCGTTATTCCACGATTATCTGGCGCCTACTATAGTTGCAGTAACTTCGGTTGTACGTTGGTATGTCAGTCAGTCCTATTCCCTTTTATATTCATATACTATAGATTAGGCATTTTTTCAACATATTGTAGACAGCTTAAACTGGGTCGAAGTTCGTTGACTTCCAACCCAGCTAGGGTTGGAATCCAACGAACTTCAACTTAGTTTTGTGGCTTTACAACACACACAAAATAATAGAAAGAAAGAAAACACGTTTAGGTATTCCGCCATGAAATGACGCACAAAAAAAACCACATTAAAATAAAATAACCACTAACTAAAAACTAAAGTGTTAACCTGACAAATTAAGTCTGCTCATCAATGACACCAAGAGAACCTAATCACCACCTACAGTTCATTGACCACCACTTCATACCTTCCTGGTAGCCAGCACGCGAACACGCAACCCACGCAACACTACCGTATCACTACACACAACATACAAACTCTCTTGTAGTGCCCTTGAACATGCGCAAGCGCCGGCGGAGCGTGGCCGCGCTCAATGTGACCCAGTAACGAATCGTGTGGGACTTCCTCGAAAAGAAATATACACTCACTGAGAATTTAAGAACACTCTAGAATTTTAAAAGGAGTGAGACGTGAACAACTTATGAGAGATGGCTTCGTATCGCAAAAGAACAGCCGTTCGATTCTGTCAACATCTTACGTTGTAAACTTAGGTGGAATGAGCGTGAAGTGAACTATCGTGACAACTGGAATGGAATAACATCCAAAAACCTTTGTTGATCCAGCATATATTTATATTCTGGTTCTGTATGTTATCGGACATGAATAGCACCAGCCCATCACTTCCCGTGGGTGTCGTAAGAGGCGACTAAGGGACTCACCCGTAGATATAATAAAGAATATTATATCTATGGGTATAATATATTTCTATGGACTCACCAGAGAATGGGCAGCAGCATTCTCTGTACATTGCAACAGCTACACTGCGGTCGCCAACCCGCCTGCCAAGCGTGGCGATTATGGCAATCCCCCCCCCCGCTTCCAGGAGTTCTTCTCCTCTCGCCACCTCTTTCTAGGCTGGCCTCGGGTCCACTGTCCATCCTCAGGCAACCACTTTGAGACTATTGTCCAGCTGTCACGGTGCATGCGGCTGACGTTTCGGTCACTTATTTCAATCACTTAGAAATATAAAAATGTACCAAACAGAGAAATTAAAATCTAAGGGAAAGATTTCTGTAAAACAGAAGAGCGGAATAATCTATCTTGTAGCCAGAAATAAAAAACAAAAGAATAATAATTAGCCTTACTTTTTGTTAATCTCCCGTTTTATAGAAGTTGTAAGGGGATTCGACCGTACATAAGGGATGTGTTCTAAAGCTCGAAGGGTGTACATCTTCAAGAGAAATAAAAGGTAAGCAAACACAGATGAATCTAGAAGAGATATTGTTTATCAAGTCGTACAGATTTATTTCTACTTGTTGAAGTTTGACGGCCAGTTGACATGTTTAGCAAACGTTTAGTAATCCCGATAAGGTCAAGTTTCAAAATCAATGTTTACTGCATATTGTCAATATTTCTCAATGGGCTCTTCTCGATTCTGCAGAGTCATTTAGTGTTACACTTGAACCTGAGGCCTTCTAAATAATATTGATTCGACTGATTAACAAATAACTATGGTAGCCGCCAGATAAATGTGCAATAACGGCCATTGACCCACATACATTTATTGACGTTGTTAATATCAAACACAGAAATAAAGGCATACTTAAAGCTGTCCCGAATCGACTTCTATCGTGGTCCTTTGCGTTCTCTAGTAATGAAAAGCGGTTCATAATTAATTGTTCGGGTATCTTCGAAGGTATATAAGGGAAAGGTCAATATGCTTTATTGCAAGTATGCGCCTACCATAAACGTACAAACTTTTTTTTAAGTATGTTTAAATTTACTTCTGCATCTGATTTGAATTAAGGAGTCGCTCGAACAGGTGGGCTAATTTCAATGCTTTTAAGAGATGGCATGTTCAACCGACCAGTTTTAAAGATCGGCTAATTCATGAAGAATTTCAACTTTATTTGCAAAGCATTGTTGATTTGTTGATTTGTTTCGGAGTGGCCGAATTGATCGAAAGAGTTACCGCGGCCCAGGAACGCAAAAGGCATTTGAAGGAACACGGGTGGGTTTTAGTCAATAAATCTAATGATCAATTTGATGATTTGTCATCCAAACAAAAAGGTAAAGTGTATTCAGTGATAATAGATTTATAGGCTGAAAAGAAAACCTTGCTGCTAATCCAAACCAAAGGAAAACTTTTTAAATTTTTAAGTCCACTGATAGATTCATAAAATGTAAGTACTATACCGTAAAACGGGGTGGATAGAAATGCAGGAGTGAATAGAAACGAAACTTTTATTGGGATTTTCACTTAAATTCCATACGAATGGTTTCTCAAGAAGCGTACATTAAAAAAAGAATTAATTAAAAACTTGGGTTCTTCATTGTTGCAAACAATATTTAAATAACGTGAAACCACCGATCAGAGTTTTGTTTTAATTCACCCCTGCATTTCTATCCACCCCGTTTTACCCGGTAACTAAAACAACATCATCATAGTGAGTTCAGCTACAACACTAGGAAGTGGTGACGGGCGGGCGTTTTGGGGGACTGTCTTTATGTAGAACTTTGACGTTCAAAAAGTGCTGGCACTCAGCCTAATTTGAATAAATGACTGATTTTGATGATTGTGATTTTGAGTTCACAACGGACTTTTAACTAGGCCACACCGACAATACAATAAAAAGAAAAATAAAATTAAAATCCATCGTTTCGCGCCAATTACTCGATTGTTCTAACTTGAATGCGCTGAAGTGGTGTAATGGCGGCTTTTATGATTTTTATTAATCTTTAGCTGCAAGGTTTAGACGTGAAAGTAATTGGCAGTAAAATACTCTAATGTTTTTTAGCAATATATCGATAGATATTAATATCTTTTTATTGCCGTGAGACGTTAAAATAAATTCTTGTATTATTGATTTTACAACTGTTCAAACCAACGGCCTATAAATTTTGACTTTTTTATTCATATTGGTGCAATATTATTATCAACTAGCAAACCGGGCTTCGCGCGAGTTTCTCCCACGCTTTGTTCCTACTTCATCAACAAACAAAAAAAATATTTCAGCCAATTTGATGAATAACACCTAAATCTTCCACATGAGTCTCTTACCATCGGAGAAAGTTTATCTCTATTTGATAATTGACAATGAGCAGTGATCACACCTAGATCTAAACTCAATACAAGTAATTTATTATATTATTATTTATTTATTTATTACCTATTTATTTATTCTTTATTGTTTATTGATAATTCTATTATGATTTAATGACATTTATAATTTCTTTTTTTTCTATTTTTTATTTTTGCCTAGATTTGTCAGGTTTTGTTAACAGTGGTATATATTTTGTTTTTTTTTATAATATTTCAATTTTATTTTGGACAGACCAATAACTTGTTTGTGTGGTTTTTTAAACTGTTAGGTCAAGTTGGTTATAATGATAAATAAATAATAAATAAATTTTTAGTTATGAACACCATCGAATTCCTTATCTCAATACCTACCCACCAATAAAACAGATTTAACAAAAACATATCTTGCATGAACTCAATAAAAAAAATACGTTATATTGTTAAGCAATAGTGAAATATGTAACTACAAAAATACAATTATCAGCTCCAAAATATCATTAAAGCATAAATCTATACAGAAAACTTGCAGTGCACAGGGAATCAGTAATCAGATTTTCGCATTTTCTGGAAAAAGTGTTTTTTGAGTTAACCCTGTTGAGATCATAGTGTGCGTTAAATAGACTGTGTTTTATAATATGTAGTGATAATAACATAACATCACGCCTATATATATTCCTCGGAGGGTAAGGGAGAACCCAGTTTACAATTTCCCAGCCCAAGAATCGAACCCAGAACGTCATGCTCAGTAGTAGCGCTAGTGATCCATAGACTAACGAGATATCTATAGCAGCTTAGCCTCAATACAATTTCAAACGGTTGGCATTACCATAATGCTACAAATTGGTTAACCAAACGATCCGTTTTTCGACAATGGAACGGGACTTTGACAGATAACAATAGTAGATTGCTATTTGCTAACTGGTGATTACTCTTTTACACTTCTTCAAAAAAAGTTAAGCAATGCCCACTCTATTTGACTAAATCATCCCATTATTGTGATGACGTCCTTTATGGCACCTAATGCCATGGTTTCCGTAACTCCGTGATATTTTGTGGCAAAATTTTTTGTTACCTCATCAAAGAGATATTCGAGACAATGGGTCATCAGTAAGGTGTTATGTGACAATATACAAATCTGTTGGATGGTTGTTTATGTAAGTGTAACAAATTCGTATAATGCGGGAACTTCAAAAATCCATCACTAAAATACAGAACATTAAAACGTAGACCCACCATAATAGCTGACACCATGGAGAAGAATGTTTTTGTCATCTTTTATTTCTTTAAACTCCCAAAAGAATCATTAATTTTTACATATTCATCTTTCTCATAACAGTACATTCTATACGAGTGACAATCCTACTAATTACAATGTGATATTTTGCAAGGATGGATGCATGAATATTTGTTAATCTTTCACGCAAAAACTGCTAAACGAATATTGATTACACTTTATAATAATAATATTATACACCTATGTATGGCTACACAGGCGGCAGCTAGTAGTTAAAATGTACAGTGACGAATGTACCAAACTTCCTGACAGCGCAAAACCCTTGAAACCTGAGAGAAGACAATGAAGGATGTTTGGAGGTATGCGGAACCGAGAGTAAAGTCCCGCATACCTCCACCGAAAAGGGGAGGATCCTCCAAACCAGACGGTTGTTGTGTCTGGTGGGCAACTGCCCGATAGTTGATATTCGGACTGTTGTATATGTTCAAATCGCACGGAGAACTTTGCTTGCGCGACGCAAGGATTTCGATGTTAGTTCGTCGTAGATGGCGCTGCGGTTCTTTTTGTTGACGTACAAATTTCGTTTCTTAGTTTTTCATGTGGCGGCATTGATGCCGCTACAGATGGACTCTCGCTCAGCGAACCACTTCCACTTCACCAACAGCATATTGGTAGATAATGACGATAACGTTCTTGTGGTTATTTGGTTCTACGACATGCGGCTTCATTACGATATTTTGCGGAGTTCAGGGATGGCGAACCTATGGTACGCGTGCCAGTCATGGCACGCAGCAAAATAATTTGGGCACGCCTATGCAAGATAACTTAACATCTTGAATGATTAGCAACAACAGAAATCATACTGAACTTTAAATTTTATTTAGAGAAACGCAAAGCTGATAACATTAAGATTCCTTGATGAATTTATAGCTACAATAAAGGAGTTAAGTTAATAGCGTCTAGTGTTATTTTTTATCCATGGAATCACCAAGTCAAGATATCTTGGCGGCACGTCATGGCTACATTTATTTTTTGTAATGAAAATGGCACGATCACCAAACAAGGTTCGCCATCCCTGGCGTAGTTTATGGTGAAACAAAAGAACACTCACCTGGTGAACAGTCCCGTGTTGGTGAGGCCGTACTTGGTCTCCCCGGCCCGGATGTACAGCTTGCAGGCGTCGTGCTGGCGGCAGCACGTGTCCGTGAAGAAGAACAGCCCCAGGTCGCTGGAGCGCGCCGTGGCGGAGCGCCCGTCGCCGCACCACACCGTGCCTGGAGGTGAAGGAGAGAATGTGAATGTCAGACGCATAGCAGTCTTCTCGTCATGATGAATGAGGGAAGTGATTTGAGGAAATTGGTGATGATGTGATGAGCACTATATTTAGTGCTTACTGTACGTCTTTTTAACATGCTTTTATTAGCTTCACCTGTATGTATGTATGTATGTATGTATGTATGTAACCGACCCTTTTGAGCTCGATTTTGCCCTACTTTGAACGATCAGATTTAGTTCAAACTTTGCACACCTGTCAAGGATCGATGACAATGCAAGAATTCAATTAAAATATCCGATTATCAAAAGTCAAAAAGTCAAAACGTTTATTTCAATTAGGCCATTAAACGGCACTTTTGAACGTCATCGTTTACAGTTCAGTAAAAATAATAGAATTACATTAATAAAGTGACTCTACTGTCCATTCGGAAAGGTAGATTCTTATGGAGAAGAACGGACAAGAAACTCCATAGTTACTCTTTTCAAATAATGATTTTACAAAATTTGGTTTACAAAAATTAATTTAATATTATGTGAGGACGATGCACCCAGAGTATGCTACTTATTAGAACAAAGTATCACCAGCAGAGGTAAACTTATTAATTTCCTAAAGAAATTTAGGTAAATGGTACTCACATATTTACAAACATTGGAACCATTAATTAAACAACAGTGTGTGAGTCAACAGAAAAATAAAAACACAAAAAAAGAAACAGTATATCTATAAAGTTAATACATAAATCAACCAGTTTGACCTTCACCCTTGATCGTCCTATGGAGCAGGACCAGCATGTTTCCAAGCATTCTTATCCTGAATGTAATCTTCTAATTTGTAATATGCTTGTTCACAAAGTGTACTTTTAACATGAGTTTTAAATTTTCTTTCATTTAGTTCTAATATGTCAGAAGGTATTTTGTTGTAACATTTAACACAATACCCCATGAAAGAAGTGTGGACTTTAGCTAATCTAAAAAATGGTTGATCTAATTTGTCTTTATTTCTAGTATTAAAATTATGTCTATCACTAATTTTACTAAAAAGATGTCGGTTTTTCCGCACATACATAATATTTTCATAAATGAATTGGCAAGGGACTGTCATAATATTAATCTTTTTAAAAAGTTCCCTAAGAGAATCACGGCGACGCAGATTATAAAGGGCTCTGACAGCTCTCTTTTGTAAAATAAATATGGATTCAATGTCAGCAGCCCGACCCCACAGCAAAATACCGTACGACATAATGCTGTGAAAGTAACTAAAGTAGACCAAACGTGCGGTTTCTACGTCTGTTAACTGTCTTATCTTTCTAACAGCATACACGGCTGAGCTTAGACGACCCGCAAGAGATGTTATATGAGGCCCCCATTGTAATTTTCCGTCCAATGTGATACCTAGGAAAACCGTCTGATTAATGAACTCCAGTTTTTCTCCATTCAATATGATGTCACATTCGCTACTTTTAACATTTGGTAAAGAAAATCTAATACATTTAGTTTTTTTTTTATTTAAAACCAAGTTGTTTGCCGTAAACCAATTTTGGACCTGATGAATAGAGCTATTGACGTCGTCAAGATTTTGTGAACGTCGGTCTATTTTAAATATTAATGATGTGTCATCCGCAAATAACACCATCTTTGGTTGTAATTGGGGCAAATCATTAATGTAAACAAAAAAAAGGAATGGACCCAATATTGAACCCTGAGGAACGCCCATTGTCGTTTCCGACCCTATTGAGTTTACACCGTTTATCTGAACTTTAACCTGTCTGCCCATCAAGTATGAACTAAGTAAACAAAGGGCTCTATTCCTAATCCCATAGTGCTCAAGTTTCAACAAAAGCGTCTCATGGTTAACGCAGTCGAACGCTTTCGAGAGGTCGCAGAATATTCCAATGGCATCTTGCGACTCTTCCCAGGCGTTAAAAATGTTCTTTATTAGGGTGACACCGGCGTCAGTTGTACAACGCCCTTTGGTGAAACCGTACTGGTCTTCATGAAAGATGGAATTTTTATTAAAGTGACGTAACATCTGACTAAGCATTAACTTTTCAAACACTTTACTGAGAACTGGCAGAATTGACACCGGCCGATAATTGTTGGGTTCTTGAGAATCACCCGATTTGAACCCTAATTATATTCGCTGATATCCTAATTCGCTGATATCCTAATTAGATTCGCCAGGATTAATTAATTAAAATTAAAAAATATTCTAACAAAGCAAAACATTATCCATAAATACACACTCTTTTATTGTTCACAAAAACACACATATTCTATTTAAATAACCTTTGACAAAAAAAAATAGTTTAAAAAAACTAAAAAAACAAGCTTTTATAGAAAAATCCAACTAAAAAACAGAAAATAAAATTTAATAAATTTGATAAGGATAATGTGAAAAAGAAATAAATGTGCATTATTGTAAAAAAGCGTGGGGTGCATAGTGTCAATAGTTATAAACATTTTATTGACAGATAATGAGTGGAAGAATCATCACTTTAAATGATCAGCTGAGCCTGTCACCAGTTGTGATGTCGTAAAACGTGCCGGTTTTTTTTTGTCTTTGTTAATGTTTTACTAACATAGTTTGTAAGTATATTGTTACTAACACTATGAGTCTTGTTACGCGAATTAAATGATTATTATTATTAAATCTTTCCAGGTAATATTTTCCCGTGCTACTTCCAACCAACCCATGCAGTAGGCGTCTAGGTCGTCTTGCCAATTTTTCCTAGGCTGGCCTCGCCATCCACCCACTGTCACACACTTTGTGGAGACTAGGCTGACGTGACCCGCTAGTCTTTCGAACGAAAACTATTTTTTTTTTTTTTACTAAACATTATGTCTAGAGGAGCTCGTGGCTAAATAAAAGCAGCCGCACGGGTCGATCTTTAAGGTTAAGCAACGCTTGCCGAGGTTGGTCTGTGGATGGGTGACCATATTAACATACCGAGACTCCTCCGTGCCTCGGAAAGCACGTTAAGCCGTTGGTCCCGGCTGTCATTTGTAGATCTTTGGCAGTCGTTACGGATAGTCAGAAGCCAGATAACCTGACACAAGTCTTGCCAAGGAGTACCGTGTTACCCAATTAATGGGTTGTGGAGGTCTGGTAGGCAGCCGCTCCACGTAAAATACTGGTATTCAGCTGAATCCGGTTTGACTGGAAGCCAACCTCAATATAATTGGGAAAAGGCTAGGCAGATGATATGTGCACCAGAGTACGTACCTAAAAAATGTAAACCAGATTGATTAAGCTAAGCTTAAAGAAGTCACATTGATTTACGACCGGTTTCAATAACTGCCAACAGTAGCTGAAAAGCCATGTTTGCCTTTCAAACATGACGTTTCAGCTACTATTGGTACCTAATTTGACAGTTGGTTAAAGGTACGTTATTAAGACCGGCCGTTAGTCAATGCCTAGTCCCCAAGAATTCCCTTAGCTACTACATAGAATCTAGGCGTTACCGTTTAACTTTTAATCATGGAGCAGTTTGATATTAGACGAAAAGAGAAGTATCCGGACATTTTGTTCCATTGCACACCCACAGTAGCCTGTCCTGCCGTTCGATTCTGTAAACTTATCGAAGTGGAGGCTTAGGTGAAGTTATCACGAGTTGAGCTCACTTGACATCTTGATTATATGGATTGACAGCACACCTCGTGAACACTTCACCCAAGCCTTCACTTCGACATGTTTACAGAATCAACCGGCTGATGCTCTAGACAAGAGACATTCAGTCAGCGGTAGCGTGACAAAGGCGACTGTCAAACAATATATGGGACTGACAAACGCTGTCAAAATGTCACGTCATCATGATTAATCATTCAAAAATCGCTATCGCTAATAGAATAGCAATCTTTTCACAAATAATGATCCTCACTCAGCTGTCAGTGTCATAACCTTACCTGGATAAATAGCCTGCACCCGATCCTTGAACGAGTCCACAACAGAGTTGGCGACGTTGGCGACGCTGGTGACTCCTGAAGCCAGGCTGGCTACGAAGCCGCGGTCGGTGTCCAGGGAGCCGATGTCCCTGGCGCCCGCCATCAGCTGGCTGAGCGGCTTGCTGATGCCCGATGAGATGGTCTTCAGGATCCCGCGCCCGAATTGACCTGGAGGGAGAGTTTGAAAATGAAAGGTGGATTTTTAACTTTTTGAACGCCATTGTCACGTATACATGACAGGCAAGCGCGTGCCCTGCACGCCAAACGTCACAAATATGTGACAAAAAGTACGGCGAATTTGTGGCTTGGTGTCGGGGGCACTCCGATGCGTTTGTGCTCTAGCGTTCAGAAGGTTACATCTTGTTGTCCTGTGATTGAAGCTCCTACAGTCTTATTGACCGATTTTGGTCATGGCGGCCCATCTGAATGGAGACTAGCCATCGGCACGGCGCATATTAAAGTCAACAACAGTGTGCGCAAACGCAGATGCACTCCTTATATGCCTCCGTTAAAGGTATTTGAGACGATAGGTACGTAGATACTTTAGCAGTATCTTGAAAGCCTGTATATAAATAGTGTAAGGTCAACAATACTAAAATGGGATATTTACCAACATAGAAAAATAATAATTCTAACTAGACCGTCACTTATATTTTCCAAAAGTATAATTTAGTGGACGCGCTGCGTTATTTATTTTTTTAAATATCGCAGTTTATGATGAGAAATGAACCTTATTGGCCGCAGTCCGCACACAAATCTTTTCATTTTTAATTTAGTTTTAGTCACAAATTAAAGTTTATTTTTTTTCGTAATTTTTGTAACACATTTTGTATCGACAAAATAATGCAAAGCTCCCTACGTCTGGCGTAGAATGAGTAAGATACCATTGTAACTTTGGTACACCATTGTATCCTTATCATTGTTGTATTTTTGTACAAACGCCAGCATATCAAGCTACCCGAAACTGTCAATGTTTCCCAATCAACCTTGAACCTAATTCTTTAGCGATAAAGTTGAAAATCCATTTAAAAAATTTGGCAGATTGTTTTACCTTGATGTGCTGGCGGTTTTACTCTGGGGGTCGCCCCTTTAAAATTTTAAAGGGGGCCGACCATTTAACAATACCTACCGAGAGCCACGTGTCTTCGTTAAAAAGAATTTCGCATAGAAATTGAGTAAGTACCTTTATATGTAGCTGGTGACTTTGGGCCTTTATTTCATTTTTTTTTTTTTTTGCTAAAATATGGTAGGTACATAAAGCTCTTAAGTTAAAATCGTTCCACATATTTTGCTTACTCATTTTCAGCAAGCAAAAAAAAACTTAAAATTAAGATACTTAACAACTACTAAAACCTAGGTACAGAGATCATTTTTTAAAACTTTAATTACATTTAATTTTTATCTGAGATCATGCAAGACAAAATTAAAAGAAAAATCTTACTTGACAGCTTCACAAAAATATGTAAAATCAATTCAGTCAGGGTCAAAGTTAAGGAATCTCTATACTAAGACCTTGATAGAAGTAAAGCTATTGCAACAAGCTACATATAATATAATCGGAACTAAAACGCATAAAACACGAATAATATTACCATATATTTCCTTTGCCCCAATCAAAATGTTTCGAAAGAATAAATATAACAGCTTGTACCTTTCAAGGGATCGAGATTTTCGACATCTTGAACAAAACACGAAGCGAATGCAATAGCTGTTTCACGCTCAATTAAAAACTTTTGTAAGCCAAATAAGACAAGTTTATTTAACAAGATTATTTTTAGGTGCTCGGATAGCCCTTTGGGACGAGTTTAAATGCTTATGGGACCTGTTGTCAATACAATCTCTTCTGCCAGGGTTGCGGAATTTGTTCGAAAGAGTCACCGCGACCCTGCAACGCAAAGGGCTTTAAGAAGGAACACGGATGGGTTTTAGTCAGTAAGAGTCTGACACGCCCTTCCGCTCCACCCATAGCGGAAGAAGTAATTAAATGATTTCCCATCCATAAAAAAAAAAAATACAATCTCTTGTACCAATCCTGTTTGTGGAACATCAATAGGGAATATGCATGCATTTTTTTATTTGCAAAATGAAATACTTATTAGCTCTTGTAAACAATTATGAAATATTTTTTAAATAACTTCATCAGCGATGAAGTTATAAAGCTTCAAAGATGACAGTTAGAAAGAGAAGTCCGATACGAACTCTGACGTCAAATACTATGTCGCCTATACAGCTGCCATAGAAAACGGCGTCTCCGCGAGAGAGATGGATACATTTGTTTAAAATAGTTATATCTCGTTAGTTTTTCGATCAATTTTGATTCTAATTTCACTGTTACTATTAAATATTTATATATTTTTAGATGAACTGTATAGATAATAAATATTTTTTTCATGCAAATTCCCTATTGCCACAAATATGAAGGAGCATCATTTGAAAAGGGCTCGCCCGGCTTGTCTGTTTTTTTTTTGTCGTCTTCATATTTGTCAAGAGTCCAGTACATGTTTTTGTATGAAAAAATTTCTTTAGTAAAATTCACCGGTTGTCAAATTGTTAGGTCCAGCTGTGCGAAACCGAGACGGGTCACTCGCTAGTATTTATTATATAGAAATCTTGTCCCAGATTGAGATGTTGTCTGTTGCTATGCGGGCCCATTGTCGTTTATTTTGCTTCTACAGAGAATTTGTTACTTTCGACCCACCGTTACTTCTGTACCCGGTCTCCCCTACACTGTGCAGTACTAAAATGTACAATTTATTGTACAGTATATAAGAAAGCTACGGTTACCATTGTGTATGTAGGTCAGGTCAGGTTGCGGTTTTGAAACTCTGAGTTGGGATATTATTATATTGAGTTTAGTGATCTTCGTAGTATTAAGTTTCCCATTGCTATAGTGAATCGTACCTAGTCCATTGTCAGTTGTTTTAGACCTTTTATTTTATTTTTCTAAATGGTATTTATTTTGGTTATAAATAACTCTTTGGAACTTTTATTTACAACTTTTTTAATAAATACTTATCTAACTATATACACAAGAAATAAAAATAAAAACTCCTAACTAAATTAACCCTAAAATATGGCGTCCAAAAAATTCATCCGCATCGCTGTCGACTGGAAGTGTACCCAAAAGACTGGCGGCATTGCCACGTTGTATGACAATATATTCTTTAATTTAATTTTATTAATTTAGGTTTACCAACAATTTATTTACACTGAAATCGTATGCATGCTTAAATATAAATTAACAGTGTAACAAGCACCTACTTACTTTCGGATTTGTTATTTCATGCATGTGTACCTCCATATGTATAAAATAACAAATCCAAAGATTAAGCTTACTTACATAGTGGACTTTAATAATCTAATTCGCTAATCAACATAATTTTACAATTAATAAAATTAAGAATTAAATTAAAATTAATAAAATCTTTGTTTTGATCAAATTAAAATGATTGAAATAAAATTGTTATAACAGACTGAAATTGATAAAAATAAGAATTAAATTAAAATTGGTGGGTAATATTCATATATTGATAAAATCTTTGTTTCGATCAAATTAAAATGATTGAAATAAAATTGTTATTACAGACTAAACTTGATAACAATAAGAATTAAATTAAAATTGGTAGGTAATATTCATATATTGATAAAATCTTTGTTTTAATCAAATTAAAATGATTGAAATAAAATTGTTATTACAGACTAAACTTGATAACAATAAGAATTAAATTAAAATTGGTAGGTAATATTCATATATTGATAAAATCTTTGTTTTAATCAAATTAAAATGATTGAAATAAAATTGTTATTACAGACTAAACCTGATAACAATAAGAATTAAATTAAAATTGGTAACATTCATATACATATTGATAAAATCTTTGAATTGATCAAATGAAAATGATTGAAATAAAATTGTAATTACAGACTAAAATTGATAAAATAACATAATTATATAAGTTTAATTTTTACAATTAGCATAGATAGATAGCATTAGTAAATTGATAAAATAATTAATATTTGTAAGAAAAAAAATCTAGATAGAGGGATTAAGTCGTAACAACTAATTGAGGTAGGTACTATTCATCAAATATCAGATTTTAATAAACCTACCTGCCTTGATATATGACAAGCCACTTAAACTAACAATATTAATTAGCAGTAATTGATATTATAAAACGACAAAACCAAATATTTAAACCGATTATAGCACTCTGTTATAAGCAATACAGTCTAAAAATACCACACGCGCTGTTATCATACTCTCATGGCGACCGTCACATTAGTTCTCAACCGCGCTACTAGATGGCGCTGACCTGATGACGCGTTTTTCTACATCGCGGTGTTAAGATTCTCCGCGGCCGAATGACCCTCCGCGGAACATTCGATAGAGTTAAGACCTTACTTCATAGGATCATTTCTATAGTAAGCTCTTCGCGAGACTTTCACACTATGTGAGTCCTCACAAGTCACGTTGATGAGATGTGGCGCGGTGCCCTGAGCGTGAGAAAGGCGATGGTAGACCTACCATTAGCTCTCGATGATCGTTCACTCCCCTTTATTGGGGAGCGTGGGGTATTGTCGCTGTCTGAGTGGCTTGTTTTTTAAATTTTATTAATATCCGAATGAGCAATAGAACTGTGACAGCGTGTAACGGTTTTAGTAGCTATTTAGGATTAAATGTCATTGTATAATTTTTCGATTTCATTTCAATGAATGTTGTTAATTTTTCTTTGAACCAATTATTGACGTGTGAGAAATAAAACCTGTGTTGTTACCACTTCGTTTTGATTGTTCTGTTATCGTGTCTTTCAAGGCAATCTTGAATTATTAATAAATTTCAGTCTCACAATTCGCATTCTCATTTAATAATTCTGAGTTACCTTTTATATTGATTGATACTTTTTATTTTTTTTTAGTGATTTAATTAGTGAACTTCGGACAAGTATAACACTCTACGGATAGAACTGCACAATTCAAGAAATTAGAATGTATGTAATCGTATTTTACAAATTCTGCGGGATAAATGGTACCTATTCCGTGTAGGTACCTATTGTTCATGTTTTTCTTGTACTTGCTTCAAGATCAGAGATAACGTCAAGATACTAGTACCGTTTCGTGTGATGGTGTTGCAACAGTCTTTAATATCTAACTCCGTGATCAAAGTGGCCCTGTATGGGAAAACTTAAAAATGTTGCACATTACGAGCGGACACATAAATGCCATAGGTAAATGGTTCTTGCAAGCATTAAGTGGAAATGACATTGCTGTTAGAAACGCCTCAATTTTAAATGACACAATATGAACGATTGAACGTGTTTGCGTGCCCTTTATTTAGAACGTGAATTCTCCAATACTGCATATATTCTTGTAGATGAACATTCAAATGTATGTTGCACAGTTAACTAAATCCTTAATGAGTTTATGGCATACTAAGGATACAGTGCTATTCTTGTCGGGTTGCCGTCCCATCGGAATATGAGAGTGATGGAAGAGGGAGTCCCCCTGTGTTAGCGCACACACGCCTGCACTATAATAAGTCCCGCGCCGATGTTTTAGTCTCCGTTGAGATTGGCCGCCATGGCCGAAATAGGTCGGGAGAACATCATCATCATCATCTTCCTGCCCTTATGTTACTTGGGGTCGGCCCAACATGTTTTTTTCTTCCATTCTGTCCTGTCAGCCTTCACGCTATCACTAACTCCCTTTTTTTTCATATCACCTCTAACACAATCCATCCATCGTTCGGGAGAACGATAGGTATATATATATATTCTTGAACAATACTTCGGAGCTCACTCGGATGACCGCAAACAATTCACAAGAGTCCTATCACTTGCATTGTTTTTAAATTTGACAGAATATAAATAGTCGTTAGGTACTGCAGAGGGCACAGCACTAATGTTTTGACGTAAGTGAATTTTAAATATAAAAAACTACAACCCCATAGTATTTTGTTTTAACTTTATGCGACATACACAATTTGTATCATACAAAAGTATGAATTTAGTTTCCAATTAAAATAAATATTATGTGCGAAACGAGTATTATAGTTATAGAAAAATTGTCTAAAACATTCGTGCTAGGCCCTGAATTCAACCTTACTGAGGGGTGTAGGTTACAAAAAACAGAACTCTCCTTTTGGCGCACTTCGGGGCTAACTTCAAGTTTCAATCGACCCTTAACGTACACTATTTGAGTTTCGAAAGTCTGTGTCAAAGGATTAAACTTAAACTTTTTAAATAAAAGGTTGCCCCACACTAGAAATTTCTGCTGTATCGTGGGTGCGTTTACAAACATATAAACTCACATACACAAACAGCCAGACCCGGAACAACTATCTGTAGGCCATACAAATATTTGTTCCGTGCGGGGATCGAACCGGCGACATGCAGCGCAGCAGTCAATTGCTCAACCACTGTACCAAACGTGTTAACATTACTTATGTTATAGTTTTCTTGAATTATTTTGCATACCGATAAACCTAACTCTATAGGGCGGTAATTGTCAAGAAAATATTAATCAAACTCACCAATCCCGCCATTCTCCTCTCGGCTCCTAAGCCTCTCCGCCTCCAGCATCTCACTCTGCCGCTGCATCCGTCTGAACAGGTCCACGATCCCCTTAGGCACCACTCTTTCAGCCACAGTCTCCACCACACTCCCGACCACACTGCCTGCTAACCCAAAGATCACTGACAAAGCATCTGTCTTCGGTGCAGTCGTTGGCACCACATCCTTAGAATCGTAGTAATCTTCTGGGACCTCTTCTTGATCTTCTGTGTCTAATTCTGTGAAGATAGGCACGTCTGAATCTGAATCTTCTCCATCGTTACTCAAGTCTACCCTGCTTATATTCACTCTTGTAGTTGTATTTGATGGGACTGTAGTAGATTTCTCAAAGTTAACTTCAGTAGCGTTCGTTAAAGGCTGTAAAGTGCTTTGGTTTTCGTATGAAATCTCAGTTGTAGTATCGTAAGTTGTTGATGTATCTACTTCGGTGGTTTCCGTATGTTTACTTGTGTACTTCTCTGTGATTGGTACTTCTGTTGTGCTTACTTCTTCAGGGTAGTAAGTTATAGTATCAATCTCTTGTGTAGAACTCGGCAGCGTGACCGTTTGTTTAATTTCTATCGTCGGTGTATTCCTGGTTGTTTTCAGTGGTATCACTGTCAAATCAGGTTCCTCAGTACTTTCTAATATACTTATAAGAGTATTCTCAGTTGTACTTAACAGTTCTAAAGGTATGACACTATAATCTATGGTTGATGTTGCTTCTAATTTGGCTTCGGTATTATTATCTAGTTTCTTATCAAAATCCTTAACTATTGTATATCTATGTGATTCTTTGTTGAATAATTCATTGGAGTTCCACGGGATCATCCCGTATTTCTTGTTGTATTTGAGGGTGTATTCCTCGTCGAAGTCAATGATGCTGTTGTCAAGGTTGTCTTCTCCATATTTGTCGGGTTTTTGTGTGGAGACGATGGACTTGGAGTAAGAGTATGCTGGACAACCCAGTAGGAGTACAGCGCTGATGATGAAGTGCCTCATTTTCTGCCTACCACGGTGATACATTCTTGTTTAGCCATCTGTAACAAAAGCAAATAATATTTAAAAATAAAGTTTCATAATCGTTTATATATTTCTCCATAATTCTTCATCATCGTCATAATTATTTACTTATCTATTTGGTAAAGGATGATGGTTCACCTTCCTAAATCCCTGCTGTCAAACTAGACAATAAAGCGAGACCAGCCCTCAAACTCAAATGAATCCTGTTTAGTAAGTAATTTGTTTCCAAAAGAGTACCTACCCATGAAGTTCATTGCACATTCTTCTCCAAAGAGATCCATCTATATTTAGGAACGTGCAGATTGCTTCAACTTTCTGACATGCATGTAAATGGTTTAGTTGAAATTTATGCTTTGAGTTAGAGTAACCTATGATTGAACAGGAACACCTCTTATACCACAAAGGTTTACAGCTGCCAACATGACAAACTTAATTCCTGACACTTCATCATAATGTTGTAATTAGCCGAACAATATGAAGTGTATCGTAAGAGTGCGGAACATAACGACGTCTATTGTACGACGTTACATAACGTTCACAGCAGATGCGCACGCGACTGACGAATGTAGCCCCGATTTCTGGAACGAAAACTATCGTGAAATGAATTTAAGTGTGAACAGTATCTTATAATCCCAATGCCCAATTTCTGAGGTGTCGATATAATTTATTTTCAGTAAACTGAACGACGACGTCCTAACACGCTACTAAGAGTTTTGATATTGTACTACAATATGACTTCAAAGATGACAGGTAATAGAAATGTATGAAAAGTAAGGAATCAGAAAATAATCTGAACCGGCCTAAAATAAAAAACACAAAAATCGTTCTCCTTTACCGCATTTTCAATGAGTAAAAGACGTTTAAAAATCAGTGGTGTTGTGTAGAAGTAAGTGGAAAAACCAACAGGCCCTATTTGGAGAAGTAATAATTTATTGTAAAGGCTTCATACAACGTCAGGGCATCATCATCATATCAGCCAAAGTCGTCCACTGCTGGACATTAGGCCTCCCCAAGTGTCGCCACAAGAACCGGTCCTGTGCGTCTCGCAACCATGGGCTACCCGCGACACTCACCAGGTCATCGGTCCACCTTGTGGGAGGCCTTCCAACGCTGCTTCTTCTGGCACGCGGTCGCCACTCCAGGACTTTTCGGCCCCATTGACCATCTGTTCTGCGAGCAATGTCGCCCGCTGCCCGCTGCAAGGGCAGTGTCAGCATTATATTTTTACGACATGAGCAATATTGTGATACTTTACAAAAATCCTTGTGATCATGTCGTGAAAATTCCCCGGAGCCTTAACAATGTGTTGTAGGAAGTTTTTTTTTTTTGAATTAATAGTATAACTGTATCCGCAAAAAACCAGGTCATTATTAAAGAATTTTATTTTGTTCCGCATTTCAATATCCGCTGAATGTATTTCAATTACAATGTTTTTTTATAAAATTATTTTTGCGATCTTGCATCATTTTATTATTTCTTGACATTTTGACTTTATACCGTTAAGGAACCCCTGGAAAGTTGCTTGCAAAACAATTAAGGGAGCCAAGGGAGGCCTAGAAAGTTAGGAATTGATAAGAAAAGGGAGTGCGGTGTATCGTGACAGTTGACAGGGGACATACATATTGTCGCTAGTACATATAAAAAATGTAAATTTACCTTTAAAAAAATATTATATTAGTGGTGACATCACGTTTTAAGTCGATATAAGTTTGTCTACTTTAAGCACATGTTGTGAGCGAGCTTCCTTTCTCCACTTTGTCACATAAACCTTCAAAGGTTTTAGACAACTGCTATGTTTCTACCAGTAGTGTAAATTAATAAATTGAAGAAATAAACGAAAAAACAAAAAAGGATGCAAGAAGAGAACGTGTCGCTTCGACCTGCAAGAACATGAGACAAAGGCAGAAAGATGATGACGATGATACCTGCAAAACCATTTATATGACTCAACCAATGAGAAACGATATGAATGAAAAGGCGTGGATGATCGCGTGACAGTAAAAGGAGTCCGAAAGAAGAAATGTGTTATGCCGACCCCGAATAAAATAGAAAAAAAAGAGAAGATGATGATGATGAACTTTACCGAATTTCGATCAGGATGGCCAATCTCAACGGAGCCAGAGATTAGCCATGAGCGCAGGGGATGTTATAGTGCACAGGTGTGTGCGCAAACACAGCCGCACTCCCTCTTCCATCACTCTCATATTCCGATGGGACGACAATCCGACACGACCGGAGAGAGATCAGGCACAGGACCAACGGGGCTATGATACCAGCAACTTCCAAACTCAGGGCAGTTACTGAGAAATTCTGAATGGACAACCCAAATACACTTTTTGCCCACAAGACCAACGGGGCAGAGCATGTGTTTTTTGAAGGTTTGAAATATGCAAACCACTCATAATTAGTAAATATAATAAATAAATAAAAATGAAAAAAAATCGGCCAAGTGCGAGTCGGACTCGCGCACGAAGGGTTCCGTACCATTATCTATAAAAGCGTCAAATAAAAAATCATGTCTGTTATATGGAAGCCCCCTGAAATATTTATTTTATTCTGTTTTTTAGTATTTGTTGTTATATCGGCAACAGAAATACATCTCTGATCTGTCTTGTATACAGTAAAATGTATAATGTTTAACGGAGGAGCGCTGCTGTCTGAAATACAGATATTTAGTTATCTAGTTCAGACACAGATGTTCACAGAATTGTATTTGTTCATAGGCTGTATCTCAAAGTGTTTGTATCCTAGTGACTAAGATATTTATTGCTTGCTTGAAATAAACATATTATTATTCTCTTTATTCATTTCACTTACATACTATTATTATTATTATCTTCTGTGAAAATTTCAACTGTCTAACTGTCACGGTTCATCAGATACAGCCTGGTGACAGACGGACATACAGACAGACGGACGAACACCGTAGTCTTAGCAATAGGGCCCCGTTTTACCCTTTGGCTACAGGCTAGTGTTAGCTTTAACCAGCAATTGTGAACGTTCAGCGCATTAGTCACAATATTGCATTATATTATAATAATTTCGAAATATTTTATGATAATGACTTTCATTGTAATGTTTCATATTGGTGTCAGTTGGTCATACCAAAATGTAAGAATTTTAAAATACTTTTATGAATTATTAATCAATTTTAAAATCTAGGTAGTCAGTACAAACGGGGGTTTTTAGTGCCGTTATTTTAATGTTTTTGTCAGCAATTTTACCACAACCGAATTTGTTATTCTTATACCGAAAAAAAAATATCGTTGCATTCAAACTCAAAGAATTTAATTTAATTAAATTCTTTCATAAAAATTAAAGTTTATTATCATTTTATTATCATCTTTAATTTTTATAATTATTATTATCATTTTTATTAATGATTTGTCATTAAAATGAACTTTTATATTTAAACTGCCAATTCTACTATTTTTAAGCAAAGAAAGAATTGGCATTTAGACAAACAGAAAATGTTTGCAAACAGCTTCATTTATAAAGAGTACATCCTTAAAGTTTCTTGTGGACACCCTTCTTATCAATTTATAACAAAATCCTGGGAACTTGATAGTTCTATCAGAAAGACCAGGTAAATTGAATAAGAACATTCGCACGGTATGCCGTAATTCGATTCAAACCAATCAGAGATACCATAAATTTATACCCATATATATACAATAATGAGTAAGCAGGTAAGACCCACTTACCATGATATTCAAGCGCCCTTCACTTTTCCGTTCACAGGTGCAGCCAAAGTATTAAACAAAAGGTATATTTACAATAAGATTCCAGTGTTTGTAAATATGTGAGTACCATTTACCTAAATTTCTTTAGGAAATTAATAAGTTTACCTCTGCTGGTGATACTTTGTTCGTTAAGTAGCATACTCTGGGTGCATCGTCCTCACATAATATTAAATTAATTTTTGTACACCAAATTTTGTAAAATCATTATTTGAAAAGAGTAACTATGGAGTTTCTTGTCCGTTCTTCTCCATAAGAATCTACCTTTCCGAATGGACAGTAGAGTCACTTTATTAATGTAACATTATTATTTTACTGAACTGTAAACGATGACGTTCAAAAGTGCCGTTTAATGGCCTAATTGAAATAAACGTTTTGACTTTGGCTTTGACTTTGAATAAGATTATTTAGAATTAGCCTCTGCCAGATTTTTTATTCTTAATTGTTGTTATAGTAGCAACAGAAATACACAACCTGTACAAAAACCAAATGTCTTCCTATTACGGTTCATGAGATACAGCCCGCTGACAGACGGACGGATGGACAGCTGAGGCTTAGTAATAGGGTCCCGATGGCTTTAGGATACGGAATCCTAAAAAAGTATTGTACGAGTATGTCCTGCGCCAAGGCCCAATTTATACCAAAATTTATTCAAATTAATTCAGCTGTTTAGACAGATAAAATTACTTTCGAATTTTTAAATAGTACGGATGGAATTCTTTTGTTATTAATTTGGTTACCTTGAGGAATAGGTCAAATGCGAGATAGTGTGGAAACTTGGAGTCGTGAACTATTGTATTTTTTAAATATTTGAGCGGATAATTGTGAAATGTTTAGGTGGAAAATATTAAAGTAAAGTTTTTGGACAATAAATAGAGGAGCTCGTGGCAAAATAATAGCACAGGGTACCGTGTCTCCCAGTTACTGAATTATGGCGGTCCCTTCATGTAACTACCGACCCATCATTCGTCATTTATTCAAATTAGGCTGAGTGCCAGCACTTTTTGAACGTCAAAGTTCTACATAAAGACAGTCCATAAAACGCCCGCCCGTCACCACTTCCTAGTGTTTTAGCTGGGAAGAAGATTTCCTTGCAAAGTGAGTTATGATGAGGATATCTAGATTGATTGAGTACTACATGGCTTCTATAAATGGCTAAATTACCGAAATGTATGGTCTACATATTGTTACGAGCTTGGGGTTCGTGACAATAAAAACAGTCGATTAAATAACCAAAATTACGCTTTAATTTAAAAACACCTATTACAACTTTAAAATCACTAATTGTAAAACACAACTTCACTACTGATCACTTTAATCGCACTTGAAGACCGCTTCAGAAGTATTGTATCGCAAATCCAATACTGACTTGGTCGCTGTCTATGCGGGCCTTATATGGGTCAGTTAATTCTAGAATCTTCTATAGTCGAAACATCTGGAAAGTTCACCTAAATACCGGTCCCGACTGACCAGATGTCGAGAACCCTGGAAGGTTCTAGCGTAGAAAATACTAGAAGGTACTTGACCCTACTACTTCTGCTACTCGATACTAGGTGGCGCTAGTAGTAACTAATGTCGTCGTAATATTTTTTACCCCACATAAGGTATGTTCTTCATCAACTTTCTGGAATAACCAGCTCACTTTCATGGAACTATGCAATATCGCACGTTAGGAAACCTAACAAAAATCAAGTAATTATTAGTTAAGAGTACTCGTTATAGGTCATAATAAAATAATGTTCGGTGAGTCATTCAGAACTCATCTAGATTTAAGTGTTGTGCAAATTGTTCAGAATCAATCAACAATAATGTAACGCGTGATGTGCTTACCTGTAAGAAATTGGTTCCCATACTAGTCTATCAGTTTATTTGATGTATCTCATATCCAATGTGTACCATCATCATCTGCCTACCCTTTTCCCAATTATATTGGGGTCGGCTTCCAGTCAAACCGGATTCAGATGAATACCAGTATTTTACGTGGAGCGGCTGCCTACCAGACCTCCACAACCCATTAACTGGGTATCACGATAGTTCTTGGCAAGACTGGAGTCAGATTTACTGGCTTCTGACAATCCGTAACGACTGCCAAAGATCTACAAATGACAGCTGAGACCAACGGCTTAACGTGTTTTCTAAGGCACGGAGGAAACCCGATATGTTAAGATGGTCACCCATCCACAGACCAACCTTGGCAATCGTTGCTTAACCTTGATCAACCCGTGTGTCTCATATTCTTTAGCCACGAGCTCCTCCACCTATTCAATAATAATAAAGAGTTTTTATGCCTGATGTAAACAAACTACCTTGGTTGAAAGAGTCACCGCGGCCCTGGAACGCAAAGGGCTTTAGGAGGAACACGGATGAGTTTTAGTCAGTAAGAGTCTGACACGCCCTTCCGCTCCACCCAGAGCGGAAGAAGTCATTTGATGATTTGAATTTGTGCACTGAATCCTACCCTCTATTGTGATCTCTCTCTATCACTCAAAGGTTTGCTGGTAGAAAACTCATTTTTGAGTTAAGCTCGCCTTTGTACATGAATTATTTTTAAATGTGAATTAATATAAGCTGTTATGGTGTACAATAAAGAATTAAAGAGTCAGGTACGAATGATTTCCATATCGAGCAGCAACCTAAAAATAAAGACAATCTATAGGCTCTCTTGATTCCATATAAATACCAATGTATAGTGAATAATATAAACGGACCAGTCTCTCAAGATCGTAAGGACATCGGTTGCAAAACCCCCATTCTTCGAGCTCCGCTCACTTGCAAGGAGGCCTGCTCCATTTATAATACATAAACATTTGCTGTAGCATACCTATTTGCATATTTGTAGTCGTTGGAATATTTTCAATAAGAACTTGATTTACTCTACATTGTATGTTAAATTCAACGTAAAAAAATCCGAAGCAGAATTCTATATTCAATTTTAATTTTTTGTTGTAAACCTACCACAGTGTAGTCTTTATAACCCAAAGGTTGACTGGTAGAGAATGCCTTGATGCATTAAGTTCGCCCATGTACCACTATTGTACATCTATCTATCTAATACATTTAAACGAGCAATTATTCTATATTAATGTATATATTGTCACCGGAAAATTGCAACCGCCGTAAGATTGTAAAATATCGCGTGAAATTGTAAACTTTTACTTCTTAATAAGACACGGATATATTGGAAACTATTGAATTTGGGTGGGATTTATTGTTTACAAAACGATTTTTTCATAATATATCGAGAGATCAAATCAATGACAGATCTTATAAAGATTTATCACCATCTTACGGAGTCTGCAACTTTCCGGTGTCATAATATATAATCTAAATCTCGGAAACGGCTCCAACGATTTTCATGAAATTTAGTACGCAGGGGGTTTCGGGGGCGATAAATCGATCTAACTAGGTTTCAGTTTTAGAAAACGTTAACCGAAAAAAAAACCTTTATCCAGGTACTGAAGCCTAAATAAAAAAAAATAAAAACATTGATTAGTTGCCCTTAAATTACACAATAGGTATGCAATGTGTAACAGAATGAACGCAATACTTGAAATGCCATTGTATTCATCATTATGAACAACTTTTCCTATGAGACTAACCCTGAAATAGCGAAAAAAAATTCATTGCCCCATACATTTATGTGCGCATAACTCGACAAAATGTACCTACTGAACAGCTGATTTCATTTATGTGGTACAAGCGGGATAAAAAGGAGGACGGGAGAAATTCATTGAACATCGAAAAATTCGTCCGCATCACTGTTAATGGAATATGTACCTACATCAAGATTTGGAATATTTGCTGATATATAAATGCATGTAGGTATGTGTATGTTGACCTATTCCAAACCCAGTAATACCCACGTTATTGGGTTTCGAAAATGACAAAACAGTCACTGTTTCAGTGTATTTCCTAAAGGTCAAAGTTATCAAAATTTACTCATTTTGTTTCCGTATTCGGTTGTTTTAATCAGACAGTAAGAACGTTAAAGAGAATCTGAAGGCTTAATATGTATCAAAATCTAACAAATCTTATCAATATTCTTAATTATTTATTGTTCACCAAAACAATTTATAATACAGCGATAATAAAATCATGAACTAAGGAACTTAGCTCAAAATTGAGTTATTTCCCAGCAAACCTTTATGTGATACAGATAAATCACAGGATTCATAAGTTCTGATACAAATCGAAGTATTATATAAGAAAATAAAACTGATTCGTTTTTTTTTTTCTTAGCCATAGTGTAAAGGTGCTGGGCAAAGGCCTCCCACATATCCTTCCAGACATTCTTTTCTTGTGCCACCTCGAACCAGCCTTCGCGGTGTGCATCCAAGTCGTCTCGCCACCGCTTTCTGATTCGTTTAAGATTATTTAATTCAAACTAAATGAATAAGGAAATAAACAAGCAAGGCTGCAATGCTGCCAGTGTTCTGGGCACTTTTGCCACTGACAGCAATGTGAATGAAGTTTTTGATGCCTAATTACTTATTTTGTTTCTATACGCGTTTTTATATAATTTCACGATTATTAGTCTAGTTGTTTAAGTATTTAGTTGTGACATGTACATATTATATTCCGTTAAATGTAAATAAATTAGCAGGTCTATTATTTCCTGGTACCTACGTCTTCAATCCGTAATATCAACCGCTAAAAATGTGGGAGCAATTCATCTTTAGTCGCAGATAAGAGAAGTTGCAAAATACTCACCTAACGTATTATAAAACAATGCAGTCAGTTTCACAAATTATGAAAATTTATTATAAAATGCTAATGCGTGAACTGGACTAGCAATATCATTTAATGATGCAATACTAAAAATGTTTAAATTAAAATATCTAGACTGCCTGCTTTATATAATTCATGTAAATCACGCCGAATTGTGCAATTAATAAAAATAACATTTAAATAATTTCTAGAACACAGGTAAGTGAGTTAACTTTTTATTTTTCCTCATACGAAGTAGAGAGGCTTTTGGGCTAATCATATTTTCTTTATCATCAATCATGTCTAACATAAACTGAGTCCTTTCACCAACTTTGAACATAGATACATAAAGATGCTCCCTTACTTGGAACATTCGCCTGTATTGATGACGTTACAGGGTCGAGCATTACATCAGTGAGGGAGGAGAACCGAGCATTACAGTGCGCAACTTGATGATAGAACGTGTAAAATCGAATCTGAAATGTTACATTACAGGCGAATGCTCGTCAAGTTAGGGAGGCAGTACTGTAATGCAAAGCTCAAAATAGAATCTGAAATGTTACATTACAGAGGACGCTCCAGGTGAGGGAGCACCTTAAAGTACTACATACTGTAACAAATTTGTTTGACTGCTCATTTTGAAACGGTCACAGGAGCTCGTGGCTAAAGAATAACAGCCGCACGGATTGCTCAAGATTAAGCAATGCTTGCAAAGGTTGGTCTGTGGATGGGTGACCTTCGTCTTAACATACCGAGTTTCCTCCGTGCCTCGGAAAGCACGTTAAGCCGTTGATCCCGGCTGTCATTTGTAGATCTTTGGCAGTCGATACGGATTGTCAGAAGCCAGTAAATCTGACTCCAGTCTCGCCAAGAAGTACCGTGTTACCCAGTTAATGGGTTGTGGAGTCTGGTAGGCAGCCGCTCCACATAAATACTGGTATTCCGCTGAATCCGGTTTGACTGGAAGCCGACCCTAATATAATAGAGAAAAAGGCTAGGCAGATAAGACTTGGAGGTCTATTTTCCCCTTTGGCCGTTAAACAAGTCAAAAACTTGTAGGTACTCTTCTCAGCTTCCATTTAAAATCTCCTTAAGTATTATGTCTCATTAAAATAACCTATCTATAATGCTAACACACCTACTTTATTTCCATAAACCAGCCATTCAAAGACAGAAATACCTACGCAAAATTAAATAATAAAATCTACATATTTCTTCACTCTACGAATTCATGGTCAATATAATGATTTAATGTCCCAAACGGCTATCGAATTGAAGAAAGATGCATATGTTTGCATATAGGTAGGCTAGGTCAATAATAAAGAAACGCCTTGAATTTGCGAGTATTTGTAGATTGACGAGCGATTTGTTGAAATACATCGTAATTGTTGAAACCAGTTTGGAGGTCTTGACCTGTAAGAAATGTGTGAAGAAATCTTTTGTTCAATAAACAAAAATATTTAGTTGGGATCATAATTTTAATAGTGAAAACCTATACAGTGAAAAGATTAGCCAGTAAGAGGGGCTAATTGAAGCATTCGTAAAAGTGACAACATACCTAATTTAAAAAAAAACGTGCCCGACAGAAGTGATAACTTAAACTAATCTAAGTTGAACTATTTAATATGGGAAGCGTCTGTCCCAAATACGACTAGCGCTGTGGGTTAGAGTGAGAGAGGAAGAGCTTGCCTACCGCTGCCGTATGCGTGAGAGAAAAGGGAAGCCAGACAGACTGGCGCCGTAACGCGTTACGTTACGAAGAGGTTTACCCTCCCATAAGAAGTTATCACTTCAAAAATGAGATTGTATTTGACTAGACTGGCCCTTGAGTGGGCAGGCCACATATGCCGTAGACATGATGGTAGCCAGGGTAAGGAGGTATTGGAGTGGAGACCCAAGACCTGGCCATTGTGGAGTACGCAGACCACGAACCGAGAGAACCGACGAGCTGGCCAAAGTAGCAGCAGAAAAAGGTTAGGTGCGGGAGACCAAAGACCAGGTAATGTAACGTGCACAGGAGGAGAAACATTGGGTGGATACCGGTTGAAGAAGAGAGAAAGAAATTGATCCCCAACGAGAAGCCAATTCACGCTATGTATTAAAATAGCTGATAGTAGGCAGAGATAGGGAAGGCTTAAAGTCACCCAAAGAGCAATGGAGAGGGCAATGCTCGGAGTTTCCTAACGTGATCAAATCAGGAATGACGATATCCGCAAGAGAACCAAGGTTACCGACATAGCCCAAAGGATTGCCAAACTGAAGTGGCAGTGGGCAGGGCACATTGCTCGCAGAACAGATGGTCGATGGGGCCGAAAAGTTTTGGAGTGGCGACCGCGTACCCGAAGACGCAGCGTTGGAAGGCCTCCCATAAGGTGGACCGATGACCTGGTGAGGGTCGTGGGTAGCCGATGGATGCGAGATGCACAGGACCGGTTGTTGTGGCGACACTTGGGGCAGGCCTATGTCCAGCAGTGGACGTCTTTCGGCTGATATGATGATGATGAGGTAGAGAGTATTCATTATTAACCGAATTTTAAAAAAGGAGGAGGTTCTCAATTCGTCGGAACTTTTTTTTAATGTGGTTTCCCCGATTACTCAAAGATGGCTGGACCGATTTGGATTTTTTTTTGTTTGATTTTATTTGTTCCCATGTGATCCCATGATCATCAAGTCAGGATCTGATGATGGGATCCTGGAGAAATAGAGGTAACTCTTCAAATTTTATAGGCACACTTGAAGCGATTTGGGTAGTTTTTGTAAGAGTACTTTCTCGGAGTAGTCCCATTTCAATTTGGTGAAGATCTGATGAAGAACTTCGGAGATAGGCAACGGAACTCCTCAATAAATGATAGCAATGGACTGGGATTGCTGAAATCTCATGTCTGTCTATTGTTTACACCAGTTCATAATATAACATCACGCCGGTACGCTGTGAAGGGGTAAGCACATGTGAAAAATACACCGACTGCCGAAATTAACGTTATTTTATATTTTTAAGTCGGTTGTATTTTTTTTTTCATTAAAATCTTTAAGCTTACTAATATGATTAAAAAATAATTACAAAAAATCATAAAGCGCAGTGCCTACTGATGATTAAATAAACATTGCTAGCAGTTTCACAAAAGACAAATATTTCGACATCAGCCTTGACCTTAAGTATCGGCTCTCGAGTCGCCCACATGGTCATAAAACATTAATTTGGTGCCACTGATCACAATGTTTTGATTGAACTGGTGATTGATCTGTTATGGTGGAGTAGGTGCAGTGTATTTTTGTGGCCCATCATTATCATCATCATATCAGCCGAAAGCCAAGGAAGTTTTGCCAGAATAGCCACGCTTAGCAGGCGGGTTGGCGATCGCAGTGTAGCTGTTGCAATGTACAGAGAATGTTGCTGCCCATTCTCTGGTGAGTTCCTTAGTCGCCTCTTACGACACCCGCGGGAAGGGATTGGACCTGATTAACCTTTTGAACGCCAGTACGCCATACGTGACGTATACATGACAAGCAAGCGCGTGCCCTGTACGCCAAACGTCACATATATGAGACAAAAAGTACGGCGATTTTGTAGCTTGGCGTCGGGGGCACGCCGATGCGTTTATGCTCTGGCGTTCAAAAGGTTAATAGGGGTCGGAAACTGGTCAATAGATACTTTTCTAGACGGGCCCTTCCAAGATAAAGGGGCTGGCGTATCATCGGTGGTAAGTAAGTTATCATTTATTGAATAAAAAAGATAAGTCTAGGTTCCACGAGTGTTGTTCGTAGAACTACTGACTGGGTTGTGGAGGTGGGAAAGACAGAAGATCCAAGTAAAATACTGATATTCAGCGGCATTCGTAACGCAGATGGTGAGATGAAGGCTAGGCGGCGACGAGCCCATTCAAATAAAATTCCACCACAAAACATAAATCTAATTCCACGATTTACTACGAGTACTACTATGAATTCACTGATGTAGGTGCAGCACTTATCTATTAACCTTTAAAGCCATAGCTCATAGAATTGTATGGTGTGCAGTACCTATTCGAACGGCCGTGATCCCAATACCACCCAATCATTACGGTTGTGAGCGGACTTGATCGCATTATGTTGATATTAATTCTTTACAAAGGATGTCAATTGGACGTTTAGAATGATGATGATTAACGTGTATTCTGAGTATAGATATGTAAATTATGTTACGCAACTTCGTCAGCGCAGATTTAATACAAATAATTTTCCCTCTTTTCACCCCCTAAGACTCAAAGCATTTATTTCAATTAGACCATTTACAGGCACTTTTGAATTGTCAAGGTCGGTCGGTTAAAAAAATAAAGCTCTTTGCACGTTCTAAAGCGTAGATCTCTATGGAGAAGAACGTGCAAGAAACTTCACGGAGAGTAGGAAGAGAAGGAAGAGGTTGAATACCAAAAATTCCTTCTTAGTGCCGAGTTAAGTTATAAAAGGAAACCTTGTGCAAAATTTCATGTCCCTAGTCCCGGTAGAGTCGGCTGTATATATGTCAGTCAGAGTCTCTTTTACATTTACAACGTGTAACAGAATAAACGCAATACATCCTTCGTACCTAATTATCTTCTTCTCTTATCTACGTAAACCTACAACGTGTAACAGAATAAACGCAATACCTGGAAAGGGATCATTGTACTCAACAACTTTTATTATGGGACCAAAACCGAATACGCGAAAAGAAAATCGTGTGTCACAGACATTTATGTCCGCATAACTCGACAAAATGTACTGAAAAGCAGTTTTTTTTCGCGTTTTCAGTGTTGGTCCTACAGTAAAAAATGTTCATAATGTTGAGAACAATTACCCCTTTTTAGGTATTGCGTTAATTCTGTTACACGTTGCAGATATGTGTAGATAGGAGTAGAAGATTAATTAAGTATGAAGGATGTCAATTAGAGCTTAATAATGATGGGTATGATGATTAATGTTTATTCTAAGTCTAGATATTTATCACGATTGTCTCGATTTTAGATGTTAAGTTAGAACAAATTATATCCTGCGATTAGTTTCCGCTGCAAAATCCGGTTGTCCTTGCTTGAAATATTTCTAGAGTATAATCGAAAAATAAATTGTGAGATTTTTTTCAGAAATATTTCATTGATTGTAATGTTATAAGATTTAGGGTTTTTGAAATGTGTGTGTGTTTCCCGACTTCTGAGTTGAGAATTTGAAGTTTAATTACGTAACATAAGTACTATATTGTCATTGAAAAGTTGAAAGGGAACCGCTTATCTTGGTATGGTCATGTGAAGAGGAGGGATGAAATGCACGTAACTAAGAGAGTTATGAATATAAATGTGGATGGATGAACAGGGAGAGGGAGGCCAAAGAAAAGATGGTTGGGTTGTATTAGGAGTGATTTGAAAGAAAAGGGAGTTAGTGATAGCGTGACGGTTGACAGGACAGAATGGAAGAAAAAAACGTGTTGCGCCGACCCCAAGTAACATGGGATAAGGGCAGGAAGATGATATTGTCATGCCAGTTTGACAAGTTTTCAAACTTAAGTAGAGGTTAACAAACAGTAATCAATCAACAATAAGTAGAGAATAAAGCTTGATTGACCAACAATTTGTTAAATTAAAGGTTATTGCCATTATTCAGTAATTTATGATTGCATAATTTTATATGATTCGCCCGCGGCTCCGCCCACGTGAACGTATTATATCTTTGGTGAAGGGAATAAACTCTCGTGATAAAAAGTGTCCTATGTGTTATTCCAGACTATAATCTACCTCTGTGTCAAATTTCATCAAGATCCGTTTAGCCGTTCTGACGTGATCGAGTTACAAACATACATCCATGTATCCAAACATTCGCATTTATAATATTAGTATAGATAGAATTTCGGAAGTCGGTGTTAAAATACAAAGAAACAACCAAAAACACCGACTTCCGAAATTAAAGTTATTTTATACTTTTTTTTTTTTATTTGGAAGTCGGTTGTATTTTTTTAAGGATAAAATACATCATTGCCCCTCAGGTGTGTTAGCTTGATTGATATGAGTTATATTATAACGAGGCATATTACTCAAGGAGTTTCTAAATGGAAGTTCGATACTGGTTTTTGACTTGTTTCGCGTCCACAGTTGAAAACGGACCGCCAAATTACCGTTGAATAAATTAATATGGTCGAAGTTGTACGGCAGGAACCTAGGTATATGAGCAGAAAGAGCATTATTAAGGTAACTTTTGTTCTTCGTTTTTTTTTTTATTATTTAATATGCAAACCCATATTAGAGAATATGACTCTAGTCTAGGTCATAGATGACAGAGACAAAGTCGACGATGGAGCGAGCTTACCCAGAAGAAGCCTGTTCACTCTAATTAATTTCGTGGTTATATCCCGCTACAGGTACATTGAACAAACATCCTTGCAAGAACATTAGTACAGTTTTTATTTTAACTAAAAAACACGTTATGTTCTTTGAATTTGACATTCGCACATTTCTCAACACCAGTTCCAAACAGTACGCTAACTACGGCAAAACATCAACAGAACAAATATTTAGAAACATTCGTATACCGTGCGAAATAGTAATAAAATGCTAATATTTCAACAAAACAGACAGGCACAAGAAACTCAGCAATGAGATAGAAATCGCAGCCACTGCACCGCTCGACTTGCGACATAGAAATCTTTAAGTGAATTGAATGTAGGAATAATAGAAGTTAGGAACACGTTCAACAGTTTGTGGAAAATGGCGGTCAAGTGCGTATAAGACATGAAAAAGTTAATGAAATCAGGTGTTGGACCTACGTGAGGTTGATAAAACTGTGGCATAGAGTTTTTTTTTAAACTCCGTATAGATATCAAAATATTTTATTAGATGCGTGGTGTGGTACAATTACTTAACTCTACCAAGAATATTGTATTGTTTGCAAAGTCATTTAAATTACTTTTTTTTTAGCCTACTGTGTCCCACTGCCGGGCAAATACCTTCCCCATAGGTATCCTTCTAGACACTCAGACTATGCACAGCGACCCGCCCTTTCCCTTTTCAGCCTGGCAGCTTTTTTGCCACTTAAATGATATACAGTATCATTTACGTGGCAATAAAACTATTAAAACATTGTCGCCATCTCGGGTAGGTAGAAGCTGAATGAGTGGCAAAGAAGCTTAGGGATTGATAGGAAAAAAAGGCTTTTGCCCACCAGTGGACGAAGTCAGGCTGTGGATAGTTATAATAATATTATCATTATCCGCCATTAAAATGCACTCTTGAATTTTTGTGTCTATCTTCTCATGTGCTTAGAACAAAGTTACTTATACGCATTAGCCGACACTTTTAAAAGCTGTTCACTTTGAGTCCTACAAAGATGGCATACCTTGTACAAGTAAGTGTGAAATCCAAAAACAACAAGAACAAACCTCTTAATCTGATCGTGTCGTTCTTGTGAAACGACTTTTATTTTCCACATATGAGTGAATTGTACCTAGTGACAGCAATAAATCGCACTGACAAGCAATTGACCCAGAACCGTCGCAGTTCATGGAATCTTGATCAAAATAATTAAGATTATTTATTTATTATATACTTAATTGTACACCGAGAATAACATACAAAAAAACTACAAACACAAACACATGTACAATGGGAGGCCTCATCGCATTCAGCGATCTCTTCCAGGCAACCTGGAATTAATTAATTAATTGCCTGGACATAAAATGGGGCTGTCATCGGCGCAACTTCTTTACTACTTTAAGTATAATATATACTCAGCTAAAAACATGTTATTAACAATAGATACATTTATACTAAATATATAGGCATTTAAACAAATGACAAACATCGTTATCAAAGCGTCAGGTAATGTTCCTTCACCAGCCTTTTGAACACAGGTAACGGTTGAGCGCGTCTTACTGGGACTGGCAATGCATTCCACAAACGGCTTGATCATATTACTGTTTTATGACAACAGCCTTAGGCTCCCGTAGACAGGTGTAACTATTTTTGTTCGCCAATGTGTTAGCTCACATCAACACAGTATACGTGCTAAATACCAAGCCAGGGGAGATGACTGTCACTGCCCCTGATGAAGATATTGCTTCGTTACGTCTGAAGGTACTTCACTACCAGTCTTTAGAATTTTCGGAAAAATACCCGTAGAAATATATCATTTGCCTAGCCTTTTCCCAACTATATTGGGGTCGGCTTCCAGTCAAACAGGATTCAGCTGAATACCAGAATTTTACGTGGAGCAGCTGCCTACCAGACCTCCACAAACCATTAACTGGGTAACACTGTACTTCTTGACAAGACTGGAGTCAGATTAACTGGCTTCTGGCGACAGCCAAAGGTCTACAAATGATAGCCGGGAACAAAGGCTTAACGTACTTTCCGAGGCACGGAGGACCCTCGTTATGTAATGGATGGTCACCCATCGACGGACCGACCTTTGCAGCGTTGCTAAACCTCGAAGAACGACCCTTGCGGCTGTCTACTTCTATGATTTAGAGAGAACCCTCCACCCATCATCAAAAGCGCAATAGGTTAAGCAGTAGCTAAACAGTTTGAACGAGCACTTGTTGATACTGTCGCAACGTTTAAAGGCAATACGATGTTGCTACATGTGCTTACGGTTTCAAACATTACCCGGCTTGTTAGAATGTACAATATACTTGGATGTGTAAGTCAAGTGCTTTTAGAATAGAATTTTCAAAAAATAAATGTTAATGAGTGTTTGAGGGGCTCGTGCCTAAATAATAACAGTCACACGGGTCGATCTCCAAGGTCTGTGGATGGGTGACCATGTTAACATACCGAGTTTCCTCCGTACCTCGGAAAGCACGGTAAGCCGTTGGTCCTGGCTGTCATTTGTAGATCTTTGGCAGTCGTTACGGATGGTCAGAAATTAGAAATCTGACACCAATCTTGCCAAGAAGTACTGTGTTACCCAGTTAATGGGTTGTGGAGCTCTGATAGGCGCTACTCCTGCGGCGCTCGACTGGAAGCCGACCCCAATATAGTTGGTAAAAGGCTAGGCAGATGATGTAAATGTTTAAAAATATAAATTACTTTCTTAGCTATCCTGAGAAGAAACACTGAAACAAACTCAGAGGTCAAAGTCCCTTTTAAACTCCATATAATTCGTGCTGGTCAAATCAAATTGACGTTGTCCTTTAGTTAAACCTTTGTGGACGATGAGATGGTTAAAATGGTGACAAATGATAACAGAGTGGTGGCCTAGAGCTAGGGCTATTGGTTCTTGCCAAAGTGACATTCAATCAATGAAAACAATTTTCAACCTCTTAATTCATGTGACATTTGGGTAGCGTACCATGTCAGTGCCGTAAATTATGAATTTGTTGTCCACCGTTATCGCTGACAGATTGTTTGTTTAGGCCCTAAGGTGGGTTACGATATCAGAAGTCAAATTCTCGTTCTTAAAAAGCGTTCACATTTAAATCGGAATATCATCTCAGCAACAATTAGTAAAGAAATCAAAAGTCGTTTATTCATATGAGGCTGAGAGCTAGCACTTTTTGACTGTCAATTTTGTGAACTCGTAAAGATAGTCGACCAAACGTTTTGGCGGTAAAAAAATAGGAGAAATTAGATGTGTTTTTGACAGTTTGTGTTTTCACATCCTGATTCTGTGATCCCCACATTGACAACATTTAAGGGAAGATAGAAAAAGTAAGTTTATGACTTAGAAATTCGATACTCGACTTATTGTTTGTTTGTTGATTCGTTTTCTGAACTAAACGCTCGGAACTATTGCCACCGAAAGTAAAATTACGAAATTCATCACCAGCAAATATAATACTGAATTTAATAAATGCAAACTTTAATAACGATGACTTAACTCAGGTCTTAGTGAGATTTTGCACAACGCGAGCATATTACGTTAACCGTTTCAAGTTTATGATATTCTGTTACGAAAATATATCAGTGTCTGCCTCTTAAAATATCAGAGAAACTTAAAATCATAAGGTCGAATACATGCAATCACAATAAAAAAAACTTTCAATAATTTAACTCACCTGAGTGAAACTGGTGAAAATAATTGCAAGAAATCACGACACTTTTTAAAAAACTCTCACTTTAGTTTATGGTCACTCATCAATCTATCACAAAATTAAAAAAAAAACAACTCGATTTGATTTTTAAAAAAGAAAGTAGTCACAATCGATTCACAGACAATAAATAAAAATAAAATTTAAAAATCGAACTAGGCTGAATGTAAAGCCGCGCGCAGTTGGCGCCAAAACGCGGTGAAATGTCAGTTGTTGCGCGCGAAAGGTCGCTCGCACGATGGCGGGGGCAAAATATTGTTCATGTAATTTGTTAAACCGGAAAATATTATGAGGCTACGTTGTGTTATGTGACGTATCTTAATTTTATGTAACAATTATTATGTAAATTGTAAATCTTGCTAATTACACCGGTAGTAGATACGATATCTATGCAGATGCCTTTCTTGAATAGGTATAAAATTGAAGTACTTATCAAACATTCAACAGACAATATTTATTGTAAGATAGGGTGTTTTCCTAGATAATAAAATTCTTTTATTACGTAAGTCGTTTTAAAAAAAAATTGGATTGTGTTTTTTGCCTTTTCAAATCGATAACTTAGAAAGGTGAGTCGCATCAAAGTTAAGGAGTGGGGGCTCGCGACGTCACTTGGTAAAAAGCGTACCAACGCGTGACGACACATGAATTTTCAAGGCACCGGATCGTCTTCATTTTTTGAAAAATACAAAATACAAGTCCAACATTTTTTGGTAATCTTACTAACAGATTAAATACATAGATTTTTTTCAAATATACTTTTAATGCACGAAAATAGATAGGTAATAAAAAATGTTTGTTGAGTAAAATAGGTTTTATCATGGTACTCCATTCTTATTACCGCACTTTCATACAACATAGGCCTCTCCTCTTCTACAAATCATTACAAAAGATTGCGTGCATTTCTCGACGACTCCACATGCTGTGACATTAGCTAAATGTGTTGTACGAATAACATATCTAACTCGTGCAAACTCGAACCTATTGTGTTCGGGAAGAACATTCGTTGATGTTACTCATTAAGAACAGTTATTTTGGAAGGGTTATATCTATCAGTCAAACACTGTTTAAAATAAAAATCTAAAGCCATTGTACCGATGTCCAAATTAGGCTGAGAGCCTACACTTATTTAACGTCATCATCATCTGCCTAGCCTTTTCCCAACTATATTGGGGTCGCAACTAGTTCCCTAGCAATAGCCCATCAATCATTAAATAACAACGACAATAACAACAGAATTGAACAGACAGTCTGACTTCACCTTGTTGAGCATAAGCCTCTCTTTTTTTGTACCGATCTCCACGTTCCTCTGCTAGCCTCACCCGGGTTGCACCCGCAATAGCAACACTGCCATCTGGCTATCCCGCCGACGGTCAACCCATACTTCTTCAACCATGGTAAAAATCACTACCTCTCTCCTTAATCGTCTTTACTTGAGTTCTCTACTTTTGTTTCATAATGATTTCGTACATATTTATTGTATGGTATGTATGGTAACCTGAGCCTACCTGCAGTGCTGTCTCTCCTTCTCTTTTTTTCTCCTTCTCTTTAAAGACAACCTTTGGATGTATTGTCCATCCAAAGGTACTTATAAAAGGCAACTTATATGGTGTATTTAATAAGGAGTATTCTATTCTATTCTTCTTCCAGTCCTTGGAACATCAGCTTTTATTTTAGCCAATTTAACTCAACAACTGACTGTAATATGGGGGTCCTGCCAGGGTAGCAAAATTTTCTCGAAAGAGTCACTGCTGCCCTGGAACGCAAAGGACATTTTGAGGAACATGGATGCGTTTTAGTCCGCTCTAATTCCCAGAGCGGATGGAGTGATTTAATGATTTCCCATCGGTAAAAAAATATGTTAAAAAATGGGGGTGTCACAGTCAGTTGACCCAAAGAGGATTCGTAGAAAATGTTACAACATTGTACAATTCAGACAAAGTTAGGATGTGTGCAATTAGATTTATTATATAGTGTGAAGGCAAGGAAATGTGTGGCAATGTGCAAAGCGCAGTGCCTAGTGGATCCTTTGCAGTGTTGATGGTATCGCCGCCTCGCAGGTGTGTTGCGAATTAACGGTCATAGATAATCTCCTGTCGGCGCAGCGGTTAACTGAACTTCGACTGCTAACATATTGCGAAATTTGTATTAAGGGTAACACTTTGAAATATAAACTTTTTGATTTTTAGTTTTCGCCCGCGGCTTCGCTCGCGATGAGCGAACGGCGAACGAGGCATTTGCCCAGCAGTGGGAAAATATAGGCTAGTTAGGTTAGAATATAGATATGACTTTTCAACTTGACGTTCCAAAGGTATTCCAAGTTCCTTTGAATAGGCAGCAATGGAAAAGGCATTCGGTTTAAAATGCACAGCTAAAATTATTATTAATGTCCAAATACCGCCTCACGTTGTGACAAAAATCATATGAAATTGTACCACATTTCTCCGACAAACAAAATCCCGGCAAACGCTATCTCGACAGATCATTTGGTCGACAAAACACTAGATCGACTAACATCTAACTAGTTTGTCCGATTGAATGCCATCTCGACATGCAGTAGGTACATCGACGGAACACTAGGCCGAAAAGGTTTATTCCGCCTGAACTGCATACAGCGGACCGTCCAAAAGCATTAGTGTCAAGTGGAATTACCTCAAATTTAGAAAATAGGGATATAATAGGGTTTTAGACGGCCCGCTGTAAGCAGTTCGTTATTTTCTCAAACCATAGCAGTTTATTTGCACTTGCAGACTCAAATGCCGAGGATATTGTCGCAAAGACATCCTAAAAGCTGCAAGCCTGTCATCCAATCCACCCACCCTTTCATAAACCTTACAAAAACAAACAAACCTAATGAAACCAGTACATAAAAGAAGCCTCCGCAGCACATGTCACGACCAGCAGCTAAATACGACAGTTGTTACATAAAACTTGCGACAAGGCCACCTCAGATGCACGACTGATATCAAGTTGCGATAGACGACATTAATGGCTAGTTTTTGTACGTTTTCATTTTCTGTGACTTACATGGTCAAGATGTAGTGCTAAACATCTGTTCACCTTAATTTAGAAACTAATTTGGTCACAGAACTTGCTTATTGCTTGTAGAACAAAGAGTCGATGGGGTTGAAATGTTCTGGAATGGCGACCTCGTACAGGAACACGGAGCGTTGGAAGGTCTTCCACACAAGGGGGACCGATATAATAATAATTTACATTTTTAAAGAAATATTTAAAAATGTAAATTAGTATGTTAGGAAAATAAATAAAGAGAATAATAATAGTATAATAATATATCCTGGGACAACTCACACACGGTCATCCGATCCCAAACTAGGCAGAGCCTGTACTATGGCAACCAGACAACTGATAAACATACTTATATATTTCTAAATACATACATATTATACACAAATTACACCCAGACACAGAACAAATGATCGTGCTCATCACACAAAGATTTGTCCTGGGTGGGAATCGAACCAATCGATGACTGGTGCAAGCCGCGGGAATCCACTGGATGCAAGGCGCACAGGTTTGGCCGATGTGGTGGCTTTTGGGGGAAGTCAAATGTCCAACAGTTGAGGGTCTTTCGGCTGCCATGAAGATGATACTGTAAGTTCCGATATAAAAGTGATATAATTTGCTTGGGTTCCAATACTTATCACCCGTTACTTATGAGCTAACGTCTCATCTAAGATCACAGATAGTCACTCTTTATTGCTTGAAGTACCGACTCATCAGGTACAGCTCAATCGTCGTCAAATGAGTAATTGATTCCCTACCACTAGAAATCTTTGGATCATCTACAGCGAACAAATTCTATATAAGATCATCATAACCGGCCCATGTCTTCAAATTTCACCGTGAAAAAGGTGAAGTGAGTTATAAATTGTGTGCTGTTGAATCGTCTATGAGGCTGCAGTAGATACCTACTTAACTACGGATTCGTTTTACTATTTACATTATAACTACAGAATAAGTAGCACAAATAAATAATTTAACATAAGCACAGATTTACAAAACCCAGCTTCTCACAAAATATGAACGTCTCATGTTTCGCGGTAACAGAATATTTGACCACACTGTAGATATAATAACGACCGCAGACCGCCAATGAGACAATTTGTGTAATATACGGTAACCTTTAGATCTAGCACGTTGATATGCGTGGTTTTAGAAATAATACAACGCACCTTGCTTCACAATTGCTATTTTAGGACGATCAGAATAGGTCCCAATGTATTGCCCTGTAGAACCCCTTGATGGAAGGATTTTTTTCATCATCAGCAATATTTCAGCCGAAAGACGTCTACTACTAGACATAGGCCTCCCTCAAGAGTCACCACATCGACCCGTCCTTAGCGTCTCTCATCCCGCGGATCCCCGCGGCCTTCACAAGGTCATCGGTCCACCTTGTGGAAAGCCTTCCAATGGTTCATCTTCCGGTACGCAGTCGGAACTCCAGAACCTAGGATTTTACTAACATACTATTACATTGCAGGCTCTACTTAATAGGTCTCTTTTTGTTGCGAACTATGCTCGGCTGAAAGACTATACAGAATCATAGTCGGTTACTGGTTCCTCGATTAGAAATCTCTTTAGAATGTTGAAACATCTGTAAAATCTAGCTTCCATTAGTTCTGGTTTATACAATAAAGAATTAGTTACTACATCATAACGTAAAAACAACACTTTTTTTACTTGTGTTTTATATTTAAAGTTATACTGTGTTTGAAATGGAGACTTCCTAATAAAAAATCTAATGCAGTCCTTGAATGAATTAATGTAATTTTGCCGTAGTTGGTCCCGGCTGAAATTATGTGTGTCTTACCCGCCACAGTTCTATTCTAATTAATTTAATTCCAAGACAGTTGAATGGTTTTTCTGGTTGTTGTCGCCACTGATGTTTCTGGCTGTCAGGGGTTGCAGTGAATAGGAAAGTGTCGCGGGCTTGTGTCATTTGTTTGTCTTTGATATCCGTTACAGTTGTCAGAAACCAGATAATCGTGCACCCACCAAGACTCCTGCCAAGTCGTACTATGTAACCCTGTTACTGGGTCAAGGTCAGATGGTTCACTACCATATAAAATACTGTTATAAAATTGCATACTAGAAGCTAGAAGATTTGACCTATTACTTTGATACATAAGCGGGCACACCATTTATGCCTGAAGGCTTAATTAGTTTGATTTACTTGTTAATGCTTGAGTTTGTTTGTTTTTGATGGCATAATGGAGTGTGCTAGCTAACAATTGTCAATTAATTTAATTCAAAATTTGATTTACATATTAGACATATTATTTTTCTGTGTCATGTTTTGTAAACTAACTTTGCATACTACTGTATAAATTCAAGTTTTTTGCTGGGAAGTTTGTTGCGCCACTTCTTCTTCCCAGTTAAAACACTGGGAAGTGGTGACGGCCCAAAAAGTGCGGGCACTCAGCCTAATTTGAATAAATGGCTTTTGATTTAGATGAGGAGGTGGTCACACATACAAACGAAGCTGTCGTACTATGGATTGTTGTTTTTTTATTTGCTCCCATTTATCCACTAACTCCAAGAAACATAGCAAGAACTGGCCACTATCAGTACCGACGGATGTTTCAGAACAGGAGATAAGCCGGCGGACAATTAGACGCGGCGAAAACGGAAGGTCGGGCCGTCGAGCCAGCAGCAGACCGGAACGGTTGCGACACGGCGAGCCGGGCCGGTGCACCCGACGGTTATTAGAGGTATTTATTAAAGTTGAATACGTAATTCGAGATATAACATTTTGACTAATATTTTTTTTAATTTTATTTTCCTGTTTGTCTAGTTTCGTAGCGTCTTCCGACTGAAATGATAGGTACTGATTTTCGGTGTAAATTATGCATCTGCTTACTAATAATTATGTTTAACTTAATAACCACGAGGTTATCCACTTTTTGACAGCTGCCTTAGACAGACTACTATAATCTTAACTGCCTAATTTTATTTATGACTTCTTACAGACCGTAAATATATTAGACTAGTTGCCGCCCGCGTGATTGTCGAAAACTATCCTAAGGGAACATATTCCCGGGATAAAAAGTATCCTATGTGTTATTCCAGACTATAATCTACCTCTGTGCCAAATTTCATCAAAATCCATTCAGTAGTTTTTACGTGAAAGAGTAACAAACATCCATACATACATCCATACTTACAAACTTTCGCCTTTATAATAGTAGTAGGATTTCCATAAAAACAGGCCAAGTGCGAGTCGTACTCGCGCGCTAGGGGTTCCGTACGAATCATAATATACATATTTTTAGCATGTTATTTTATAATCAAAGACTTCTCAATAAGTAGGTAGTTGCTGGAACAAGAATATTTGAATGTTTATTGGTACCCATCTTCAAGAACAAAAGGTATGTGCTGAAGTACTATAGAGGAATAACTATAGAGGAATAAAGCTACTATTAAATATTATGGAAGCATAGGATAAAGTTATTGAAAGGCGGCTGAGAGAAGAGAGTGAAATCTCTCAGAACCATTCGGTTTTATGCACGGTCGGGGTCCAACGGATGCCATTTCTGCTATCCGTCAGCTGTGCATAAAAACTTGCACATGGTGTTCGTTGACCTCAAAAAGCCCTCAGCCCTTACCTATTCCTGATGATAATGGATGCTCTGACGTCGAACACCAGGAAGAGATTCCCTGTTTGCTGATGACATTGTGCTGGTTTCCGAAAGCGGCCTAGTGGTCCAGAGCAGATTGAAGACGTGGTGGCAGAGACTGGAGAGTGTTGGCCTGAAATTGAACAGAACCAAAACAGAACCTGTTCTGCGGATTCGGAGGTCTCTCTAGTCCTATGCCTATAGCTCTCACCGGAAATCTTTTTTTTTGATCTCGGGAGGAAATCCTCATGGAAATCCTCCACCCTGGGGCGGATGGAGGGGTCTGTCAGACTCTTACTGACTAAAACCACCCCGGTGTTCCATCTGCCACCTACGCCGGGGATCGCGGGAATATGCGACTTCCGCAATCCCCGGCTGGTGCCGGCCCGCCACTGCGGGCCACCTCGCGTCGGCGAGGGGAGTGAGGTGTTTGACTCCCCTCGCTACGTCAAAGAGGGGCGCACGGGAACACCACGCGCCGCCACCTCGGGTCCGGATGAGTGGGGGGCGACGGACATCCCCAAGTCCGCCGCCCCTGGCTGGACCCAGTTAGGGGGGCCGGAAGAGGGCAGCGTATGCCCTCCTCCGACGCCCGATGCGCCTGCTGCGGGCAGGGAGAGCGGTTGTGATCTCCCTCTCCCTTTCCGCAGCCTCCTTCTGCGCGATAACTGTCTCGCAGAAGGAGACCACCGCGTCCCAGGACTCCTCACCGCCGACCATAGCATGGACTACGGCCGGCAGCGAGAGGTCACGCCTACAACAGAGATGAGGTCACGGCGCGGCTCCTCCCAAGCTGCACACTCTGCAAGCGTATGCCGTGGCGTGTCCTCCCGACAGTCGACGCAGTGGTGGCATCGAGCGTCCGGCTCCCTGCCTATGCGACACAAGAACCTCCCGAAGCAGCCATGCCCCGAGAGGACCTGCGTCGCACGAAACGACAGGGAGCCGTGCCTTCTCCCGAGCCAGAGGTCGAGCACTGGCCGGATGGCCTCGATGGTGATGAGGCCGGCGGTAGGGCTCGAAAGCCTGTCCCGCCATTCCGCAACCAGGACCCCGCGCAGCTGCGACCGACGCAACTCCAGGTGTCGCTGCGTCAGTCGCTCGCCGCGCGCCCGCCCACCCTCGCGCCACCTATGCAGTGACGCGAGCACTTTCGCCTTCAGGTCCCACGGCGGAGATCCGGCCAGTGCGCAAGCCGCCTCGTAGGAGATCGTGCGATATCCCCTGATGACTCTGACGGCCACCACCCTCTGCGGCTTCCGCAGAACAGTGATGGTGCTGGCCGTCAGGTCAGCCGCCCAGATCGGGGCCCCATACAGGGCCATCGATCGCACGATCCCCACGTACAACCGCCTACAATGCCTATACCTATCTGCTCCAACTTCGGTACCTCTGGTCGCTTGTCCAGGGGGACGGTGATATAGACCGAGACGTAACGCACCGGATCAACTCAGGATCGATGAAATGCGACAGGTCACTATTTACGACCCACGGATGCCCCTCAAGTTAAAGGGGAAATTGTATAAGCCCGTGATAAGATCTGCTGTACTGTATGGATTCGAATGTTGGGCTGTGAACAAGACGGATGAAAAAATATTGCATGTAACAGAGATGAGAATGTTGGGAGGAGCTCGTGGCTAAATAATAACAGCCGCATGGGTCGATCTTTAAGGTTAAGCAACGCTTGCCGAGGTTGGTCTGTGGATGGGTGACCATCTTAACATACCGAGACTCCTCCGTGCCTTGGAAAGCACGCTAAGCCGTTGGTCCCGGTTGTCATTTGTAGATCTTTGGCAGTCGTTACGGATAGTCAGAAGCCAGATAATCTGACACCAGTCTTGCCAAGGAGTACCGTGTTACCCAGTTAATGGGTTGTGGAGGTCTGGTAGGCAGCCGCTCAACGTAAAATACTGGTATTCAGCTGAATCCGGTTTGACTGGAAGCCGACCCCAATATAATTGGGAAAAGGCTAGGCAGATGATGATGAGAGATGAGAATGTTGAGATGAATGTGTGGAGTAACGAGAATGGATAAAGTGAGAAATGAGCACAGTAGAGGTAGTTTAAAAGTGGCACCGGTGTCGGATAAGTTGTAAGCTTGTCTTGGTATGATCATGTGAAGAGGAGGGATGAAACGCATGAAACTAAAAGGGTTATGAATATAATTTTATGTGGATGGATGGACAGGGAGAGGGAGTCTAAAGAAAAGATGGATGGATTTTGTTAGGAGTGATATGATAGAAAAGGGAGTTAGTGATAGCGTGACAGCTGACAGGACAGAATGGAAGAAAAAGACGTGTTGCGCCGACCTTGATGATGATTATGATGAGACTTCTTATTAGTTTTACTGCAATCTGTAAGTTAATAACTACTTTCTGCGTACTTTCAAAATTATGCTTAATAGTTCCGGAAAAAGGTAAGGCGTAGTGATATTTTTTTAAATAACTTTAATCCTCGTTTTGTAAACTTTTCCTATTTACCTAATCAATTAATGCAACTAAACATACAGTGTACCTAACTATAAACGCACAAAAAAGGTACCTATACATAAACAAACACGATGTAAAAGTAAAACACTGTCGGTCTATTCTGTCAACATCGCACCGTGTAAACTTAGGCGGAGTGAGCGTGAAGTGATCTGCCATTCCATCTTGTTTGTGTGGATTGACAGCTCACTTCATGTACACTTCACCTAAACCTACACTGTGAGAGATTGACAGAATTGCACCGCTGTTAAAGCTTAGGAGGCAGGCTCTCAATAATTTAAGTCAGTTTTTACAGCTACTGTACTCTTATTTGAATGTACTTACATACATTGGTACGAGTACAGTAGCTGTAAAAAGTTATTTTATAGTTTGAAGTGTTTTCATTTGGAAGTCGGTTTTTTTTAGTTGTAAAAAAGATTTTTATTTTCCACTTTTTCGTGGTGACACCCCACAACTAAGTGACATTATTCCCATAATGAGTGGTTGTACTATTTGCTGTTAAGGAGTTACTTTGTGTGCCTTCGCAGTCCAAGTCCAGACCAGCTCATAGTTAAATATCTACTTTGCTTTTTACTAGTTTTTACTGATTTTAAGGTGAGGAGGTCACTGGTTTATTTTTTAAGTTCACAGTACAGTGCAAATGCAATATAGCTATAACTTAACCCAATGCAAAAATAATCATCAAGATCGGTTAATAAACAATAAAGTTATGCCCGAATAGATAACCCCAAAAACATGTTAATTCAGGTTGAATTGTTTGCATCTGCGTACCCCTTCACAGCGTACCGGCGTGATGTTATGTTATGAACTGGTGTAATCAATAAACAGACATGCAATTTCAGCAATCCTGGGAGATTTGCTATCATTTATTGAAGAGTTCCGTTGCCTACCTCCGAAATCCTTCATCAGATCTTCACCAAAAAATGGGGCCAGTTTGAAAAAAATACTCTTCCAAACAAAAAAAATCATCCAAATCGGTTGACAATTGGAGAAAACATCGCTGATCAAACATATGTCTTGGGATCCCAGCATCATATCCTAACTTATACCTTCCATCATCAGCTCAGCAAGATAAGATGTTGATTACCAGGCACAATTATCTGAATTGCGTTAGAAAATATATGAAAAACAATGTATGTGCCTTTAAAATTTGAGGGTTGCCCTCGATTGCCCTCGATTTCCCTAGGATCCCATCATCGGATTCTGACTTGTTGTCAATGGGACCACCTCAGGAGTATAGGCTTTCGAATAAAAAAAGAATCATCAAAATCCATTCATAATTGACGGAATGATCGCATAACAAATATACAAAAAAAAAACATACAGTCGAATTGATAACCTCTTTCTTTTGGAAGTCGGTTGAAAACTGGCTTATATAGTTTTTTTTTGTAACCGAAACTTTCAAACTTTCTTTTGTCAAACTTTGACCTTTTATTTTGGTATTTACACTTACAACATGGACAACTGAGAACATAGTACTGCAGTCATCAACCGAAAACATCTTAAAATATTGAAAGGGTAAAAAATAACGGAATCAACTGTGTAGGAAAACTATGAAAAAATATTTATTTCCAGGAGCACAACAATTATAGAAACATTATAAATGAGGAAATAACGGAACAAATATAAGATTACATAATTTACACTACTGTAATGAATAACAAGTTTTATTTAAAAAAAAAATGCATTTGATACATTGACACGTTTATGAGGATAAATTGAGACGAACCGTTATAAATTTAGATAAACACTAGCCAACAATAGTTTACTAATAAAAAATTATAACGACTAACATGAGTAACAAAAACATAACAAATAAATTAAGTTAATCACATTTTCAATGATGAGTGAACTTGCGCAAAGAAGGGCTTTTTCTAACTGGATTATGTCTGGCGTCACAACACAATGTGCTTCGAGCTTTTCTTATACAATATTTATCTGATTCAAGAGAAAACAAATCACACTTTAGGCTTACATTCGTCTCCGACCCTAACGCTGCCCGGAAGACACCCGGCATTGAATGCATTTCTGTCTTCTAACAACGATCCTTCACGATTCTGGTTCTCCTGTCCTTCAACAGCTTCCACGGGTCTCACAGCACTATCCGCTTCTCCTTTCTGCTTGTGTTTGCTCATTTTCTTCTCTTCATAACTTGCTGTTTCATGGGTATCCATGTTTTCAATTATGTTGTCCAAGTCCATTAAATTGTTAACGAGATTTTCAACTTTTTCGTCGTCTTCAGTGTTTTTGTTCACATGTAGTCCAAGATCCGATACGTAGACGCTTTCTGCCAGTTCCCCAGGGAATTCTGTGGTGTTTGGAATCTTCGCGAAACTTGATTGGTCATCAGATACCAACGGTAGTTCTGAAGGTTGATCCATATGGACGGGGATATTCCTGGCTCCTACAGAACTGAGAAGTATCAGGACTAGAGTGATCACTTCCATTGTTAAAGGACTGTATATCAGTAGACTGAATTTCTAGTCACAATAACTGATGATGGGAGGATGCGACCGCGCTCTCCGCCGACCTGGGACTGTTTACCTTAACGCTTGGCACCTGGACTATATATAGTATTCCTATGTTAGAGGATAGATTTATCTGTAACACGTGCCTCTGTAATTGACGTAATAATTCTGTGAACTATAATAAATATAGGTCACATACATACGTCTAATGACAGTTTACCGTACAGTTTTCGGGATTCTCCCGAGTGGTGTTAGAACTATGATGTGAACGGATATCCCTTTCTATTTTCCATTAATTGCTAGTTTATTTTCGCCATCAACGTCATAAGCTTTGACAACATTCTCAAATTAATAGGAAATTGTCCTTATATGTGTAATTGAATTTTTTACGGAAGGCACTATCACAATACTGTAGGTAGTGATAAAAAAAACGTGTGCGTCTCGGGACGCCCGACAGAAGTGATAACTTAAACTAATCTAAGTTGAAATATTAAATATGGGAAGCGTCTGTCCGAAAAACGACTAGCGCTGTGGGTTACAGTGAGAGAGGAAGAGCCTGCCTACCGCTGCCGTATGCGTGAGAGAAAAGGAAGCCAGACAAACTGGCGCCGGAACACGTTACGTTACGAAGCAGTTTATCCTCCTATAAGAAGTTATCACTTCGAAAAAACTTCTTTTATTTTCATTTTATTTCCTCATCATCATAATGTCAGCGTAAAGACTGCCACAGTTGGACACACGTCCACAGTGTGCGGATCAATGTATATCTTAAAAATATACGTACCAAGCTTTGCACGCGACTTCGTCTGCATGGATTTCAGAATTGGATCCAGAGAGAAACAAAAAATGAATCCTACCAATTTGAATGTAAATAAATTGTATGTACTTGCACTTTATAATGATATTTATTTGTTGTACTGATTGTGTTTAATTAATTCTAATTTGTTTACTTTCTGTGAAAACTTGTAATTGGCCATCATCATGTTATAAACTCTAAAAATTGTCTCTGCCTAGCTGTAAGTTTTCCGAAAATATTAAAATATAATATATAAATAAATAAAATAAAATGTGATAAATACTTACACAGAATTGTTATAATACCTCTTTCCCTGTCCTTTTTTATATAATTTGGTTATATTAAGTTCTTTATTATTATAAAATTGTAACTGGCCGGTTTTTGTACACGAGGGTCTTTATATCGCAAAAAAAGACATTTTTTTTTTATTGGTCAAATTTATAAAAAAAATTGTCTTCCAAACGTGACAACGTCAAAAATTTATTTATTTACGTTACGCAAATTGATGGACATGTGCATTCTCCCTATCCTTACATACGGTGCTCAAACCTGGTCTTTGACAGTTCAGCAGAGGTTCAAGCTTGAGGTTTGTCAGCGAGCAATGGAGCGCAGCATTCTGGGAGTCCTTTTTTAATTAATGGACCACGTTAGGAACACAGTGCTGCGTTCCAAAACAAAAATCGCCGACGTCACACAAAAAGCAGCCAAACTAAAGTGGGACTGGGCCGGCCACGTCTGCCGGATGTCGAACGGTTCATCGGCTAAAGCAACCACAATGTGGGTCCCAGAAAATGCCCGACGACATTTCGGGAGACCCAGGCGAAGATGGCGGGACGAGCTTGACGCCTATCGGCCAGATTGGTCCAGACTTGCCCAAAGCCGGGAGGAATGGAAGGAAAAAAGGGAGGCCTTTGCCCTGCAGTGGGACACAATTGGCTAAAAATAAATAAATAAATTCATGTTAGGGTCATTAAAGTTCAAACGTGAACCTACAACCGATTCGGTCCACTAGATTCGGGGCAAATTGGCGAGTGATCAGAAATGGGTTCCATTGCCCCATATGGACGTATGGAACCCTTATAGAGTAGGTATATTTGCGCCACGTAAGCCAGGAAAGCTGAAATAAGTTTAAAATAAAAACATATCAAAACAATGTTAATAATTTATTGAACTAGAAGTAAAACCGAGTAACCAAGTGTAACTATGTACAATTAAAACAAATTGCTATTTAAAGTGCGTTAATATAAGTTATAATCGCTTAACTTGACTGCTACTTAACTGTAGAAAATGAGTGTTAGTTATCTTTAGTTTACAATTCATAAAATAAATAATTATACCTACTACATAATCTTAACTCGAACATTGTTTTTCTGAAGAAGGCCAATTCTCGCGCTTAAAAAGCAATCAAATTTAAGTCGCAATATCATCTCATAGACAGAAAATTTCAAAAACTTGACAAAATGTGGGGGAAAATGTGCTTCCTTTAAAATACGAGAATTGCCCCTCTGAGTGCCAATTCTACTATTTTAAGCAACGTTCGCATGTCAGACGCAATCTCTCAAAAATGTAGGGAAATGGATCCATCGCAGGCGCTGCACACTACCACCGATAGTGGGAACCCTGTCAGGGGCCGGTGGGCCTCGAGATCCCAAGCTGGTGGTGGTGTCGTCAGCGACGAGAAGTATTCGTCGCTTGAGCTCGACGCACCTGCAGCGACCGGAATCTTTGGACTCACGGCTGGCGCAAGTCCCGCCGGCTGCCAAGCGCAGCTGAACGACGAACCCGAAGATGTTGGGTGTGTGTTTAATTTGACAGATTGCGACTGAGATACAAATGCGAATGTTGCTTAAAATTAGTAGAGTTGACCCTCTGTGCGTAAATAAAGTGCAATCTTTCCGCGATAAGTATTCTCGAAAAATGAAAAACTTTCGGGACTGAATCGTGCTACCGAAATGTCACATGGTGAGTCCCAAACATTATGAACATTTTACTTTTACAATCGCTGATAGAATGCTAAATATTCCATATAATGATCTTAATACTAAAATCCCAAATATAAAGACTACTGCCAGGCAATCAATTAGGTACATGTTACGGTAGAGGCTAGATACTATAAAATATCCACAGGTATCATGGACACGAAGAAGAACAAACAGAATATTACTAACAAGTCATGATGGTTTTGAACAAACCGATATGCTTTCGTAAACCAATGAAAATGGCCGATTCACCATATTTTGCAACCTGGATAAAATATGTCAATCAGCGAACAAGTAGTATTAATATTCAAACTGTTATTGAAGAATTAGATAAGGTAGTTCAGGACACTCGTATCACTGTTCTAAACGAATTCAGAAATCAAATCAGTCTACCACAAAATGTAAATTCGCTACTGAGCAGCAAATCGCCTCCGTTAAGTTGGAATTGAAGTATACTTGGGCTCAAACACATCCTACAGTTAAACAACAATTTGAATCATTTCCTATCTAAACATAATACGAGGGAAAACTATCCGCTGGGTTCGGCTCATCAACGTTACTGTCTTTAGATTCAGTCTCAAATACTTCTGCTTTCTCCGTACCATAGTCCAGTGAATTTAAAAGTTCCATCTGCTTCCGAAACATTACTTCTTCAGCACTTATTTTTTTTTTCTTAGTTTCTGTTTCATCTTCAGTCCGACTAAACTTGATTTGAGGTTTCTTTCTTTGTGGTTTATCATCTTCTCTTCTTTCAACAGATTTTTCTCTTTTATTAGCTTTTTCTCTTTCATTTGCTCTTTCTCTTTCATTTGTTGTTTCATTTTCATCAACTTTGTCACTGACATCACCTTTCTCTCTAGTTATAAAACCATCATCTACTTTATCTATAGTTTTTGCTGTTAAAGCTTGAGCTGTTACCGGTGTTATGCTTAATGTAGAATTAATACCGTCAAAGTCTACAAATCCTTTTTCACTCTCCTTCCCAAAGTTTTCTTCTATCCATTTTAGTCTAGCTTTTCTATCACCGCTGTTAGTATCAGGCGATTCTGAGTTTTGGTGTATCATTTTCGTAACGGATTTCTGAGCTTGGAAAAGCTGAGTTGGCGGATCATATGAAGGTGTGGTAGTAGGTATTTCTGAATTTGTTGTACTGAATGTACTTAATAAATAGGATTCTTCGTCCAGGTCACCTGTGAATACTTCAATTTTTTTGCCACCAACTTCATGATAGTCAATAGACTTATCCAAATTGTTATTTTCTATAGCAATTGTCTTTTCCATATTAAGATCATCATGACTTTCTAATTTATCACTAACTGTTTCCATTGCTAAAGGCGTTATAGTATCTTTAAATGTCGTAGTTTCAGATGCGGTTTCTGAATCCGGCATTACATTTTCTTCTGCTCCAAGTCTTCTAAAGAAAGCCACTTCAGTGATTTCTTCCGTCTTGTCAGATTCAGCTCTTCGGTCGAATTGAAATTTGTCTTCGAATTCTTTCTCATCATCCGTGACTACATCTACAAAATCTTTATTTTCCTTCACTTTACTTTCATTATCTTCTAGCTTAGTTCTGCCGTTATCTTCGCTGGAAGAAGTCTTGGTGTCGTTTGTGTCACTGTCAGAGAGACTCTCATCATCACTTGAAGGTCTGGGATCTTCAAAGACCTTTAAAGTACCAAGAGTATTGGGAGAAGTTATAGTGGTGGTATCTGAATAAGTAGCAGGCGTATAGTCTAGTACTTTTTTCTTGATAGGTTTAATATCTGGTGCATTTTTAATAGCATCTATTAGTAAATCTATTCCATCGTTAACTGAAAAATAATAGAAACATTAATTATTTTAGTATCACAATCTTGTCATTGTCACTGAAGACAGTAACTGAAAAACATTTTTAAGGGTGTCGCCATGTCGTGACGAATACTCGGTGTTAGCAGTGAATACAAAAGTGTGGATGAAATAGTGAGTAACTATTACTACGGCTTACAGTCTCGATACAGTCTCTAGTCTCGGGACCAGATTTCCGAGACTCAAACGTTTGCCAAATTCCCGGGAATTGTGAGACTTTTCGATTAGGTAGTTATTTACAAAGTAAAGTAGGGCCTCGAATCCGAATTTTGGAACGAAAGCCCTATTACTGACAAACAAATATGTACTCTCTTTGTTAAGACGGTGTGACATACCTGTACTTGATTCTGCAAAGATCATTTCTCACCAAATGGCTGTTATAGTAAAGCATATTTTAACTTATAAAATCAAAAAGTTACCTGGTTCGTCTAGTGGATGATTCTGTTTGATTAAATACTCCATCATCATCAACAGGTACTCCATAGCATCGTCCTCTCTGCCAGCAGATCTCTTGGTCCGCCCCCTCTCTTTCCCTCTAAAGCTCACGGTCTGAGCCAGGTGTTTCAGCTTCCTGAGGTTGTGAATGATATTCCTTGAGATATTCTCTATTGCTACACTATTATTCAAATCCTTAACTTCACTCACCTTCGGCTTCTCATTAATTTTATTCTCAAAATTGTTCAATTGTTCATACATTTGTTTCATAAACGTATTCTGAACTAAATTGAATCTTAAAAGGAGAATTCTCAAGCTTTGAAAAGGATTATCTTTTGAAAGATTTTTGTTCATGAAATAGTTCTTTGCTTTATTTCTAAAGCGATTCGTGTCTTCCTTTGTAAGTATAGCAATTAATTCATTTAACAAAGATGCGAATTTACTAACTGACTCGACGAAATCCTGTGTGCTTCTCTTGATATATTCTATTTGAGTTTTTTGCGTTTCTGTCAAGGCTCCCTGAGTATTTTCAGAATATTTACCTTTAATAATGATATTTAATTTTTGTATATCATTTTGGAAATTGCCCTGTTTTGAAATATCATTATTTACAGTTTTAGGTAATTCTAGCAATTTCAATAAACCCTTAATGATTTTAACCGTTTTCAGAATTTTTGTAGTTTCTTTATCTAATTCAGAAAGTTTTGAGTTCAAGAGGGCTTTGTCTTTCCTGTTTACTTTAGAACATGGACCGAAGTTTTCACATAGAGTCTCAATTATTTGGCGTTTGTTCATTTTGTCTGGCGCTCTCTTGCCTTTAAATATTTTATTGCAAATCCCTTTCAAATATTTTAGAACGCCGAGATTCCTTCTCCTCTTAGTGGTGTTATTTTTATGGCGATTGTTTAATACCTTTGTTACATAACCATAGAAATCACCTTTAGTTTTAGTTGGCATGTCAATTTTGATACTCTTGTTCATTTTACAGTTTTCAAACTTACATTTCGATTGTATTAGCTTCACGATGTTATGTTTGCGATAGTTCAGTTTTTTTTCAACCTTCTTCCCATGTGTTCTGTTTTGATCTTCATGTAAAATTGTTTTAGTTGGATGTGACATTAACTTTGTGAGGCTTTTATTTTTGATATTTGACTCTGAAAAAAATGTTTTGTCCTTCGAAATTTTAACATTAGACCATTTGGAAAATTTCCTTTTTTTTTCTTCTGGATTGATTCCTGTAGTATTATTAATTTGATTTGTTTCATTGTTTTTGATGTGCCTCTTTTCTGTAGACCCAATGGAATTGAGCTGTTCGTCAAGAAGGTTGAAGATTGTTTCTGTCTTATTAAATTGTGTGGTTTCTGTAGCTTGTATAGTTACATCTGGCTTAGTCTTAGGCTCTTCACTGACGACAGTATACTTGTAATATGTAATGTTAGAAGGTGTCGTGTTTTCCATGAGAGTGAGTGAAGAGTTGCTTTCATCGGGTACAAGCAGGTTACTATTCATTGGTATAACGGTCAATACCGTTGTAGTATTTGTTGTATCTGTAGTATTTGACTCAGTAGAACTTCCTGGGAAGAAAGAGATGACTAACATCAATCATAAGTATACTATTAAGTTATTAAAATGATATTATCAGTAAAGTTTATGAAGTTTTAAATTAACAAAATATGTACGGGCGTCTTTTCAAGCCATTTTTTAAAACTCTACCTTAAAATAGAAAATATTTAAGAAACCCTCCATCTTTTTACCATATTGTTATAAACTTCACCCTTGAACTTAGACCCCTTATAAGCTTCATAACGTTATTGTTACCGATAAGAGAAATGAAATTTTACTTACCTTGGGGTTCAGTCACTGTGATTTCTCTTTTGTTCCTGGCGTATTGTTGACTTGTGCTTGGTATCCTGGTAGTCTTCCCTCTTGCTCTGTGTATGGGCTTCCTCATCGGTGGCTTTATATTAGGTCTCTTCATCGGCAGCTTTGTATTAGGTTTTCTCGGGGGCGACTTTTGAGTTGGTTTCTTAATCTGTCTCTTATTCACGTTTTTTGGTTTATTTTTCGTTTGGTTTAACTTTGCTCTAGCTTTCTGATTTGCTACATTGTACGCGTTTTGCCTGGCTATGTCAGCCATAATTTTTACTTTAGCCGACACTGTCTTTCTCAGATTCTGCATAACTGTCTTCATCATTTGACGTGCTAATTCATTTTCTAAACTTCCTTTATTTGGTTTGTTAATTTGAATGGGCCTATGGGTCGCTATGTTCTTTTTGATGATCTTTTTTTTCGTTGCATTTGGTCTCTTGGGCGTTACTTTTGTGTATTTTATCGGCGTTTTCATCTTTTTGGGGTCGAATGGCTTGTTCGATTTCTGTGGTACACTTTTCTTAACGAACTGTTTTAGTCGTGGTTGCTTCTTCTTTCCACCACGTTGCATTTGCGGCTTGCGCTTGTTATTAGACTTCTTAGGGGGCCCATTGTTATTAATTACATTGGCACGTGAGTCAGGCTTTTTGACAGAGGAGGAATTAATTAATTTTTCTTTTGTTTTTTCCATGAAACCCAACCAGGAAGGTGGTGCGGATGGCCCTGGGTGTTTTTTGTTGGATTTTGTTTTGTCTGAAAATAATTATAATTTGAAATGCCAATTAATAAATGTCACTCATCTATACAAAAAAGATTGATTAGAGCTTCTTTTCCTCCTTTATGTCACAAACTAACATTTTTTAGAGCCATAGATGATTAGACGAATACACAATGTAGACATAGAGAATGGACGGAACAACCCTCACAAAATTAAGCGCTAGGAGCTAAACTGGCAAATTAGCTAGGACCCAGCACACGACGGGCCAGAGTCAGGAAGTTGGTGCTGTGGTGCACCTCAGTGCCGAAAGAGAGGAAGGGTGTAGTCCACCGACGCGACACCGCGCAGTGTTACTCGACACCGTCACTTCGTGTGTCTTAGTTTATAAGTTAAGCAAGATTAATACGTATTAGTTTATTTTCTTGTGTGTTTATTTTGTGTATTTTATCTATGGGCCTTCGTTACATGATAATAAAGAATTATTATTATTAAAAAACACGTTACGCGATTGGTCCTGCTCCAGATCTATCTCCGGTCGTGTCATATAGAGTGCATCTGAGTTTGCGCACACACTTGTGCAATATAATATCTGCTGTGCCGATGGCTTGTCTCCATTGAGATCGGCAGCCAGAGACGAATTCAGTCGGGAGGACTATTATTATACAATACATACCATCAGGGCAGAAGCTCAGGAGATGGCAGTCCCAGTGGCCGTTGGCGTCGCAGTCACACACCGTACAGCCAGTGCACCAGTCCGCTGCAACACCATAGTGTACACTTGTACAGTTAAAACATTACTCGATTTTCGAGCTTCGTTGCAGTCGGCTAAAATGGCGCGTCGGGTTTTAGAATAATTACAGATACTTAGTATAATTTTTATAAGATAGTTTAATCTCCAAAATAACGATTGCGATATATTCAAGATGAAACCCAGCGCTGTGGTCGCTAATTGTCTGACGCCCAGCAAATACTTAGATTAGAGCGGAATTGTATCATAATATGTTAACAATTGGATCTTTTATCTTTTTGTTTATTACGGTGGTGTTGTATCTTTGTATTTATTTCGCGTAACCTACTCGTACATATAGCAGTTTCTTTTTTTGCAAAAATGAGTTAGGGTACAAATAAAAAAAAACAAGAAGAACCTTCGCGCTGCCGAGACTCGAACTACAGAGTCACTAGTCAAGTTCAGAGTAGGCCCTGTCGCACCTTACGATCGATCGTCCTTAGTTCTATTTCAAAACTCAGTAAGCAAATACTCTGTGTCTATCGTTGATCACTTCACTAACATCGCAACAGTCAGGGTTCTGTATGACGCACTTGTCAGGAGACACCTGGAACATAGTGCTGTCATATGGGCTCCGCATGAGGCCAAGTACTCGGTAATGCTGGAGCGCGTACAGAACAAGTTCAAGCGCGTCTTGTACAGGAAACTGTATGGGGTATATCCGTTTTACCTGTTAATGTACCCCATTCTGTTTATGCTCGGTATGGTCGGGTACAACCAACTGAGGATACGACGTGAATTCACTCTTGTCGCGTATCTGGTTAGGTTACTTCGTGTCATTGAGCATAACCCAGGAGTACTGCAGTGCTTGATTTTATGTGTACCAGACCGTTATGTGTGGAGGCGGCGCCGCACGCCGCTGCTGGCCGTGCCTGTTGCCAGAACCAACCTTCCCGCCAAAACACCATTGACCCGCGCAATTCGGGTCGTTAACAATCTTCACATCAAGATCGATGTATTTACTTGCCATTTGAGTGAAATCGCAAAAAAACTTTTGTTTATTTTATGTCATAGTGTAGATTTGGGTAGGCTAAATGTTTTTATTTTAAATATTGTTTAGGAAACATAGTATAGAAGTTATTGGTATTAGATGTAATTTTATTGTAAGGACTATTTGTTTTTACGTTTTGCATAGTTTTAAGTTGTAAATAAGTTTATTTTAAGACCGCACTATCGCATTAGGTATGCACCTGTAATGATAGTGTAAGGGAGATTTTAATCGTCGGTAGTCGCAGGGCGATCCACGGACACCGTAGGCGCGGCCTGCGGACGGCGAGCGTTGGGTGGCTCGCTGTCCGATCACCACCAGGCCCAGGTCGATGGCGCGTTGTGTTCCACGCGCGCCTCAAAGAGATGTCAGCATAGAAGACGGGGCCCGTTAGGGCCAGAGCCTGCCATGGTACAGGAATTTATTCGAAAGAGTCACCGCAGCCCTGGAACCCTATGCGTTCCAGGGCTGCGGTGCTTTAGAAGGAACTCGAATGGGTTTTAGTCAGTAAGAGTCTGACACGCCCTTCCGCTCCACCCAGGGCGGAAGAAGTCATTTGATGATTTCTCATGCTTAAAAAAAGGGGATATTTAAAAACACATACAAAAAATATATATATATTATTGATAGGCTCGGTTTGACCACTGTCTCGCCTGATGGTTAGTGATGTCGTAGTCGACGATGGAGCACGCTTGCCTAGAAGTAATCTGTTCACTCTTGACTTAAAAACCCCAGGTTGCAGCTATTAGGAAACATACTCTGGCTGATAATTCCACTCCTTAGCTGTTCGCACAATGAAAACATTCTCAAAACGTTTTGTGCATATGGGTGGGATGTCCATCTCGACTAGCAAAGAGATCGCATCGTACAATCAATTACTCTCTCGACTATGGATCGAAAAACACTCGATATAAGCTAATATATCCTATAAAAGCCGTATAAAAGCAACTTTTTCGAAATTTTTGCATTCAACGCTTTTTGCTTCTATAAACATGTTTAGTAAACGTGGACTCCACGAATTCATATCGCATTTACTCGATAATAGAATAAAGATATCTCTCGATCGCCTTCATGCAAACGTGAGTAGTCATGATGTATAATTATATTTAATAAATAAAGTAAATAAATAGTTTAATCTAGATATACCAACAGCTTGACTTAGTTTAGGAGTTAGGGAATTCCATAATTCTATGTGACGGCGTACAACCACTAAACTAAGATAAAAATTGTTATTAGATTAAGAAATTGTTGTACCTTGATTGGAAATAAAAATATTATTATATTATTATTATAATAAGTAGTAGTACTAAAGTGTTTTAATAATATATTATTGTGGATAAAATAGTTATTCATAAATACGTTGAATATTGAGATAGTTAGGGTACTTACAATACATATATTGAATGCCACCTACTGTGGCAGGACTTAGAGACACATTATAAATTTGCAACACCTACATGTACCTGTGTGCACAAAAAAAAACGAAATTTGTAAACGTGATTTGTTTTGTATATTTATGATAACTTAATCTACAATGCTGGATCACTTACTGAAAATATGTTATTTTTCCCAGAAATTAAAATGTGATGTCGTGTTTTCTATTCTCTATATAAAATGTATGTGGAGGGGTATGTGGTAGACCAAAATAAAGGCTTTTGACTTCTTGAAACTGCTTTTTATTTATTAAAACTTCTTCACTTCTTAGTTGCTAACGTTCTTCTTACGTCGTAAAAAACTTTCTCCCTTCCCTTTCACACACATACTCTCTCATTCACTCATCGCTGCGTTCATACACCTTTCAATATTTTAAAGTTTCTATGCGTTCTAAATTAAACATCCTACATGTATGTATATGTCACTTTTAAAAATAGCTCTGTAAGATCATAAAATAACTTGAGAGATCGTAAACTCTCGATAAATCTTCAACTGAACATTTGGAATACGTTTTTACGCATCACAATTTGATAGTCTATAATGTCTCCGTGTCGGTTCGAGAAATTGTGGACTGACATAAACTGGCGACCAATCAGCACTCTGATCTACAATTTATCTGTTTTGGTGTGATAGTTTTAAATTGGAAACTTGGCCCCTCATTGGTCTTTGTTGGTGTGAGCTCATATCTGAACAGACCAATGAGAGCCTTGTTTCTAGGTTTACTATCACACGAAAACGGATAAATTGTCGACTTGTGCTCTGATTGGTCGCCATTTTATGACAGTCCACAATTTCTCGGAATGACTTCGAGATACTATAGACTATCAAATTTTGATGCATAAAAAAGTATTCCAAATGTTCAGTTGACAATTTATCCGGTTTGACTGGAAGCCGACCCCAATATAGTTGGGAAAAGGCTAGGTAGATGATGTATAAGATACTGTTACCTACGTGGTTATATACCTGCCTGTTTAATGCCTATCTAGCGCAGCAATATTCTATAGATAATATTAATATTCTATAGTCTTAGAACATCTACCTAATTGTAAAAAAAGTATGTGTATGCAAAATTATACGCACCACTTCGCGTGCCCACAACCGATGCTCTTTTCAAAGAGAATAAATCCTGACATGTAGGATTTTTTTTTTAAATAATCTAGCAACGATATTCAATATGCTGTTAAAAGATATTAAACACTTCATGGTTTAAATCAGCGTTTCCCATTTGGTGGGTAGCGAACCGGTACCGAGCCATCAAAATAAAATAACGGGTCGCAGCATTCCCGCCTTGTTTTAAAGCGATACCGAAATATTAGTAAACAATTTTTAATAGTAATATAAACATACTTCTAATAACAATAAACGTGTATTATTTATACTTGATGTAACCAGCAGGGGAGGGGGGGGGGGTGTTGCGGAATTTGTTCGAAAGAGTCACCGCGGCCCTGGAACGTAAAGGGCTTTAGAAGGAACACGGATGGGTTTTAGTCAGTAAGAGTCTGACATGCCCTCCCGCTCCACCCAGAGCAGAAGAATCATTTGATGTTTTCCCATCCTTGAAAATAAAAAATAAATAAAAAGTATCGAGTGGGTCACGAAGGGGCAGTGTGGAAATTACCGGGCCGTAGCAGAACAATATTTGGGAAACACTGGTTTAAATCTAAACACTGACTGCTAACTGTTTGCTTTAAGAAATCATTTTTGGAGTTTTTATCTGATTGATGTCAAAAACCGCGCCCCGATTCTTCTATTACATCTGACTTAAACATAGCCGGTGCAAAATGGGGTGCACTATAGTAAGTCTTCTGCCTATCTCTTTGGTGATTACAAGCTTGATGATATGTCAGAAGGGAACTAACCTGGAGGACAGTCGTCGCTGAAGCTGGACTCGAACGGCTTGCACTGAGTCTTCTGGTTCTTGTTGAACACTGCAAGCAGAACAATAATTTATTTAAGGGCGAGGGCTTTTCTTCGGCTACAGAATCAGCATTGCCATTCAACGTGGCAATGCTGCCAGTGTTCTGGGCACTTTTGCCATTGACAGCGATGTGGATTCTTTGATGCCCAATGATTTATTTGTTTCAATACGCGTTTGTAAATAATTTCGCGAATTTATTGGTCTAGTTGTTTATAAGTATTTAGTAGTTACTTAAGGAGGTTATAAGGAGAGGAGTCTTTGAGTTACCTGTACATAATATTTAGAATAATAATATTATTTAAAATAATAATATAATCTAAATATATAAAATGAATCCCTATTTCCCTTGGTCACGGCATCACGCGTGAACGGCTGGACCAAATTCGCTCATTCTTTTTTTGTCGTGTTTGTTATTGTCAGGAGAAGGGGATGAAAGAAATATACATCCGGACAAAGCCGGGGCGGGCCACTAGTTAAAAATAATATAATATAATTTATTTAAGCCGACCCCAAGTAACATGGGATAAGGGCAGGAAGATGATGAATATAATTTATTTAAGCACGTTAAATTAAACTAAAAAAGGCTTTGCTACGAACCGTCTCTTGATGCATCCCGAAAGAAGATATCTGAGAACCCAGGACTGCGCTTGTCTCTGTTGAAAAAGTAACAATAATGTAACAGTAGGCTAATCAAAACTAATCATACAAAGAGGTAGACTGCTTTTTTTGTATGAGATAACCTCTGGAAGTTACCTATCTATCTATTGGGTATGGTTTCTGCACCTAATCCTGATGTTGGATCATTGTGCGTGGGCCATGGCGGCCGTCATTCCAAACAGCCAACCTCCCTCCCGAAGCAGATCATTTCTCCCAGTGAGTTCAGGATGTCTGTGAGTGAATTCGGTGTCCCTATTGTTTGTCTCTGTACCTCGGCGACGCATTCAAGGAGCACGTGCGATACCGTTTCTTCCTCCATGCATGCTCTGCACAGAGGACTATCCGTTATACCTACAGTGTGGAAGTTACCTAGTTTAACTGTGTAACCAAAAACAGCTGAAAACCAGTATTTCACATGTAGCTACTTCTTATCGGACCTCCACAACCCAGTAACTGGGTAACACGTTACCCTTTTGTAAGACTGTCAGGCTCCTGACTGGGATAGTCAGAAGCCTTGACTGTGAAAGATGTATAAATGACAGCCGGGGAGCTTAACGTGCTTTCCGAGGCACGAAGAAGGTTTAACCCCAACCTTGCAAAGTGACGATACCTTAAAGGACAAACAGCAGAGTGTATATGTGATGCCGAGTCACAAACTGTGCTTCACATTCTATCCTGCTGTTACATGCAGCCAAAGTGACCGGCCGGTCGATTCTGTAAACATGTCGAAGTGAAGGCTTGGGTGAAGTAATCACGAGGTGAGCTGTCAATCCATATAATCAAGATGGAATGAAAGCTCACTCCGTGATCACGTGACATCTTGATTATATTGATTGACAGCTCACCTCGTGATCAATTCATTTATTAAATAACGATTTTTATTTGAAATTACCATAACTAAATACATAAATCAGCATCATCCGTGCAATCCATATTGAAATCATTACATATTCAAATTAAATTAACATCACAATAATAATAAAATTAATGATATAAAAATAATGTCAATTCATAAAATTTCATTTCCATTTCAAGACACTCATCACCAAATCACTTCACCGAAGCCTTCACTTCGACATGTTTACAAAATCGACCAGCAGTACACGCTGCCACCAACGATGACCTGGAAGTTCCAGTGTTTTTGGACACTCAAATCTAAGTTACCGTCATGCCAGCAAAACAAAGAAGAAGATACAACTACTAACCTCCTTTTCGCAACTCCATGATAAAGAAAGCTCTCCTTATCACATCGTCTGTTGTCTCTTTTCCAGCAAACAGCTACGTGGTCTCCCTGACAAAAGCAGAGGTTGCAGGAGTAAGGATCCAAGGCGTTCGCTGAGGGTTCCCTCTTGAAGAAGTAGCCAGCATCGGGGCACCGCTTGATGTACTTGATCTTGTACGCCGTGTCCTTGTGGGGGTTGGGGGCGTTTTGGGTCGGCTTAGGAGCATCTGGAACGGTTTTTTCTGTTCTGGATTAATAGGCCATAGATGGACTGGCTTTGAACGAGTACCGTGTTACCCAGTTAATGGGTTGTGGAGGTCTGGTAGGCAGCCGCTCCACGTAAAATACTGGTATTCAGCTGAATCCGGTTTTACTGGAAGCCGACCCCAATATAGTTGGGAAAAGGCTAGGCAGATGATGAGATGGACTGGCTTTGAGAGTTTGGCAGCTGTTAAGACGGGTGAGAATGTTATGGTATCATTGTATATTATACGAAACAAATATACGATCTACTAATCTGATCTGGCATCGCACAAATTCTACATCGTACAATTAGAGGAATTTATTTCTTTAAGCTTCTTTTTTATACTTTGTAAGTAAGAACAAAATACCAGTTTTTTACGTGGAGCGGCTGCCTACTAGACCTCCACAAACTCGGTAACACGGTAGTTCTTGACAAGACTAGAGTCAGATTTACTGGCTTCTGACAATCCGTAACGACTGTCAAAGATCTACAAATGACAGCCGGGATCAACTGCTTAACGTGCTTTCCGAGGCACGGAGGAAACTTGGTATGTTAAGATGGTCACCCATCCACACCAACCTTGGCAAGAGTTGCTTATCCTGGGGCACTACTATAACGTCTTAAAACCTTAATGTTTCTGGTATGAGAAAGAGACACAGCTACAGACGAGTAGCACTAATAAACAAAATCTTTTCAGTAGGAGATCCATATCCATATCTCCAAATGAGAGCCGGGCTCATCACTAACGATGACAACTAATCTTCAAGTGGAATATTAGACGTTACAAGTCTAGCAAGTTACTGCGTCATGAAACTTATGAAGGAATCCCTAAAGTTAGTGGGTGGTCTTGATCTATGTAATTGACTTTTTATTTTACTGGCCACTTTAAGGTATCATAGTGGAAATCTATAATTGTTTTTAACAACATTCGCATTTGCATCTCAGTCGCAATCTGTCAAATTAACCACACACCCAACATCTTCGGGTTCATCGCTCAGCTGCGCCTGACAGCCGACGGAACCTGCGCCAGCCGTGAGTCCAGAGATTCTGGTCGCTGCAGTTGCGTCGAGCTCAAGCGACGTTTACTTCTCGCCGCCGACGACACCACCATCTGCGAATCGGCGCGGACGTGGCCGACCTCCGACCAGCTTGGGACCTCGGGGCCCACCGAGCTCTGACAGGGTTCCCGCTATCGGTGGTAGTGTGCAGAGCATGCGATGCATCCATTTCTCTACTTTTGACAAAGTGCGAATGCAAATGTTGTTTAGAAATTAGGAGTATTGGCCCTCAGACTCAAATAAACTTTCATTCATCAGTTATTCATTTGTTTCTTTGGGTTTTATGTTTTTCTGTTATAAACTCGCCAAACTTTTAAGGATGTTGACATGAATACAACACAAACATACGCATATTTACTCATTGACAGCATTGTATACGATGTAGAACTGGTGTCAGGTGGCCCGACTGTCGCTTCAAACAAAATATTTAACAATTCGGACTTATAACATTTAATTTTATACTTCTATTCCGTCTTTCAAAAGTAGGTAACTTAATTCACCATCAGAGCGAGATACTCCCAATCTACAAAGTGTAATTGGAAAGGGGAACAACTATTATTTCGGGATCAAATTATGACATTTTTGGTGATTTCAGGGTCTGTGCCATAATAAAAGCATGTCATAATGATTATTAGGTACAATTACTCCTTTTCAGGTTTTGCATTAATTTTGTTACACGCTGTGTAGGCACGATTATGTCTTGCAACTTCAGTTTCATCATGTTTAAGAAGTTATTATTTTTCGCCACTCTTCCGTGGCCATCTTTAGATAAGGGTGTTCCGGTAGGCTACCGCAGATCACGAAGAAATGAAGTTCAAATCACGATTTATAAACGAGGTAATCAATCTGCATCCTCGTCATGATTAAGCTAAAAAACGTCCACTGCTGGACATACGAGTGTCGCCACATCGACGGATTCTGTGACCAACTTCTTTATTGATTCACCTTGTTGGACGCCTGCCAACGCTACGCCTTCACAATGTGCTTCACCCAGTGCCACTTAAATCACAGCGACAGCCTGCTAGCAATTATTGTCTGCAACACCATTGCCTTTACTACTTTTATTTATATCTAATCTAACGTTTTAGACTTTCTTGCAGTCTCACATTTCTAAATTCTTTAAATGTCTGCTGTAGATTTTTTGCTTTTCATTTCAGTCTTCTTAATTGGTCACCTTTTTTTTTTATGTCACTTTGATATTTCTCATCATCATTATTCATTAATTCATTAAAATTCTTCATTATTTATCACAGTTTTCCTGCACTCATTCCATGTTGCTTGGGACTACACAACACGTTTCCTTATTCCATTTCTTCCTGTCAACCGTCTCGCTATCAATAAATCCCTTATCTTTCATTGTTCTTCACACAATCCAAACACATTTTCTTTGGTCTCTCTGTTCTTCTATAGAGGTATGTGGTACAGAGAGTAAAGTTTCTCGCACCTCCATTTTAAAGGGAGGATCCTCCGACTAGATGGTTGTTGTGTCTGGTGGGTAACTGCTCGATAGTTGATATTTGAACGTACAATAGTCCATGTTCCAATGTTCAAATCCGCAGAGATATTTGTTTGCGCGATTCAAGATTTTGTTGTTATTTCGTCGCTGACAGGATAGATGGCGTTGCGGTTCTTTTTGTTGGTGTACAAATTTGGTCCTGGTACTGTACTTCTTCCATCCAGCTGACTCCCGCGATCCTCACCAGGTCATCACTCCTCAAGACGTTTTTAGCGCAGCTGTGAGGCACAGTTTATGGCATACCATTTTTTGGTTGTTATTTGTATGTACCGTGAGTGTTTCATTTATGTGCCAAAAAAAAAAATCTTTCTATCCTTTTTCGTTCCTTCATAGGTTCACTTTCTGGGAGATAACTAAGTGAAGGCTTCATCGTCCTCAATCTTAGTCCTTCTACTCTCCTTTCTGCTATTAACTCGGAAGTTCTCATCCAGCATAACACCCACAAAATGCTCCATAATACGAATGTTATCAAACACTTCTGAAAGGAAATGCGATTGCAGCGGATATGTTCACACAAATATTTGTTTGACGGCTGAAAACACTTAGAACATTCATAAGTTTTTTCCGATATAAACAAATTCGTCAAGCAAATGCTAATTTAAAATGATGATCAACAAAACAAAAAATAGAAATGAAAACTAATTGAAAAAAAAAAACACTTGCTAATGTAACACGGTAAGCAAAATTATTCTTAACACTGTACAAAAACACTACATATGAAGATGGCAAACATCCACACCCGCACCCGAACACCCAAAGTGGGATCCCCATAATTGGATACTAAAATAGGTTGCCCTAAAGGAACCAACCAAAATGAGATCCTTAAAATTGAATACCCATCAGGGGACAACTATAATGAGATCCCCACAATGAGATTCTCACAATTGTGCCCCAAAAAATGGGATTCCTAAAATGTTGCATCATTGTTTTCCTAATATCTATGTCTAATGCTCACCACTGGCAGTCAGCAGGTGAAAGATGAGCAGGTGTAGCAGGACCGCCAGCAGCATGGTCACCGCCGAGCCGAATGTGCGCCGGAGTCGATACCGCGGCGACATTCGTGTGAGCTAAGTGTTTGTAAACAGACGAAGGAATTACACATTTTGATTGCAGAGACGGATTTAAAAGACGCTATTACATTTGAGCTTCTAAACAAAGTGTTCTATCAGCGACAAACTGTCGAAAACTCAAAAAATATGGGATTGACATGCACCGCCGAAATGTCACGTAGTCAATCCCAAAGATTGTGGCTTTTCTACAATCGCTGTCTTTGATAGAATGTCACTCGGGCTATAGCCCTAAGAAGCCCAAGGAAATGGTGTCAGATACATCCGTAAATATTGCATCGGGTGCCCGAATTCGAGTAGCCTTACGAGCATTCGAAAACAAGCTAACGACCATATGTAACTGCGCCATCTTGGAGACAAAGAAATACTGATTTATTTATTTTTTATGATAAAAAATTAACAAAACGAAGTTGGCTGGATGAACAGACTCTTACCGAGAGAACTGGTCAGCAATTGCATAACACAGAACTGTGTGGAAACGGGAGAGGCAGGGCTTTGCCCTGTAGTCAGACAATACTGACTTATTTATGGAAGTAGATTAATGATGCATGATGCAAACTGGAACAAACGATACCTTTGTCGTTTGTTACATAGGAATTTTCTGAATGGATATTTATTGAATACGTACTTACGTTTATACACTACTACACTACTATCACAGGAAAAATTCAAGGTTTATTGTTATACGCTTGCATCACAATATGTTCTTCATTCTTCATGAAGCATATTTTTCTGAAATAAGTTTAACTCCTTTTCAAGCTGCAGTGAAATAAGTTCAAACTCATTTTCAGGCTACAGTGAAACAGCTACAGTGAAACACTTTCAAACACCTGTTCAGGTAACAAAAAAAGTTGAAACAACTATGCAGGTGGCAATGAAAATGTTGAAACAACTGTTCAGGTGGCATTGAAAAAGTTGAAACAACTATAAGATGGCATTAAAAAAGTTGAAAGAACTATGCAGGTGGCAGTGAAAAAGTTAAAACAACTATGCAGGCGGCAGTGACAAAGTGGAAACAACTATGCAGATGGCAGTAAAAATGTTGAAACAACTATTCAGGTGGCAGTGAAAAAATTTAAACAACTATGGAGGTGGCATTGAAAAAGTTGAAACAACTATTAAGATGGCATTAAAAAAGTTGAAAGAACTATGCAGGTGGCAGTGAAAAAGTTAAAACAACTATGGAGGTGGCAGTGAATATGTTGAAACAACTATTCAGGTGACAGTGAAAACGTTGAAACACCTCAGGTAGCACCGAAAATATCGCTACGTCCCAAATCCGCCCCCTTGTTTGAGAACAATAGCAGCAGAAAACACAACATTACTTAACGGTCGCCATCATAGTTGTCGAAAATGTTGTGGTGGGCGTGCGTGGCTGGAATCCTGAGCCTGTCCGGTAAGACATCCTCTATACGTCACTTTGTTTGTTTGTATGCAGCCAAACTCGTCTCACGCGCAGCTGACGTTTGAGACACTAGTGACAACACGTCAGGTGCGTCGTAAATTGTTGGGCTAGCAAGGATTATTTTATGGCATCTAGTTCAAAATTCACAGGCCTACGAAATAGTCACAGTAACAATATTTTTAAATATTATTTTTGCTAGGAGTAACACAACGACTGTGGTGCAGTCACATAAACTCAATGTTTTGCGTCATATGACGTCACAAAGAGAACACTTTTGCATAAAATTTAGTGTGTTGTTAACTCTGAGAGAGAGTCATTAACTTACTACCAACTGATTGAAATAACTATTTTCAAACAAAAATATAGATTTTAAATTTTGTCACCGGAAAATTGCAGAATCCGTAAGATTGTTATAGATAATAATTTCCGACATTTACCGACTCGGACAGGTTAGGTTAGAAGGGGATGGCGGGGTCTAGTGAGCGAGCGTAGCGAGCGAATCCTCTATTCCCTTCGTGGATGTTTTTTTTTAAACCATAGAACCCCAGCAAAGCGGGGCTCCGACTTCACATTTTGGTGAGCAATTATCCATTCTGGCAGGTATTTCGAACAACAAGCCTGCGGGGACAACGGGAATACAGGTATATTCAATAAATTAACGGGGAAAGCGTACGGGGACTACGGGAAGTAATTTTAATTATTTTATTAAATTCCCTTTGATCCCTTTAACGGGGACATGGCCTGCGGGTACAACGGGAATACAGGATAATTCTTCATGCTTCCACACAAACATACATATCTCAAATATATAAAGAGACGGTAGCGGTAACAAACCAAGTTTCTGAAATACCGTTCGACAAGAATTGTTGGATCGGCGCGAAAGAGTTCGATAAAAAAAGTTTACAATTTCACGCGATTTTTTATAATCTTACGGCATTTGCAATTTTCCGGTGACATATATAAATAAAGTATCATAATATTGATAGAAAGTTAAAGATTAATTACTTTTGAATTTTGTAAAGTGTATACATTATAGCACAATGAATGTTTAATTAAGCGCCAATCAAAACTGAGTCAGAATTGAAAGTATGTTTTTATTTCTGAAAATTACTTATTGAATACGACGTGGCTACCATGACTAGTTACTCAAATTATATCACGAACCACAACTTCCTTTGGTTTAAATGTAAAAACAATATGTACCTATGAGCCATTCATATGACTGGCCTGTTGGTCGAGTGGTTAGTGACCCTGACTGCTAAACCGGAGGTCGTGGGTTCGATTCCCAACCAGGACAAATCTTTGTGTGATGATGATGATGATGATTGAGCATGATCATTTGTTCTGTGTCTGGGTGTAATTTGTCTACAATATGTATGTATTTAGAAATATATAAGTATGTTTATCAGTTGTCTGGGTGCCATAGCACGCTCTGCCTAGTTTGGGATCGGATCACCGTGTGTAAGTTGTCCCAAGATATTATATTATTATTATATTCAATAAAATCGGTTCTTACTAACTTTGTCTAAAAAGAATATCACTCACTTCATCATGACTTTCATCAAATAACAAAAAATGCTGATAATTTGACCTTTTATTACTACCCACCATTAAAAGTACGTCTACTGTACAATACTCCTCAGTTCAAGTACGTAGCTAATTTTCAAACACCTCACCGTTTAGCAGTAAATTATTACTGCTTTCGTAACTGATTTTTGTGTTATTGTTTATTCTATTTTCAAGGTTTCGTTTTCCTTTTATCGTTCACTGCATGCGTAATTCTAAACTACAATTTTTCTCACAAACTGACCACTTACATGATTTTGGTGAAGTTTCCATTACGTTTTCTATGTTTGCCGCAGTGTTTAGTATATTTATCATATAATATTTCCACTACTAGGACATAGGCCTCCTCTCTGTGACAGGGAATAGAAGACCACTCCTTGTCCTTCACAGAATTTTTCATTCTAGGGCATATCTGCTCATTCTCGATTTTTTCATTCACCGTTTCGAGAACTCTCATTTTTGAACTACGTTGATTTGCATATCATCATCTGTCTAGCCTTTTCCCAACTATATTGGGGTCGGCTTCCAGTCAAACCGCATTTAGCTGAATACCAGTACGTTACGTGGAGCGGCTGCTCCACAACCCATTAACTGGGTAACACGGTACTCCTTGGCAAGACTGGTGTCAGATTATCTGGCTTCTGACTATCCGTAACGACTGCCCAAGATCTACAAATGACAGCCTATGGAGGGTATGTTAAGATGGTCACCCATCTACAGACCAACCTCGGCAAGCGCGGCTGTTATTATTTAGCCACGAGCTCCTCTTGATTGTTGAGTTGATTTGCATATGTACTTGCTTTTATCATTCAGATACAAATCATTATCATTTAAATCAAAAACCGTCCCGCACTGGACACACAGATACTCAAGCATCACCTCATCGGTTCTGTGCTATCACATTCGGATAACTAACGCGGTCCTCATCAGTTCATCCGTCCACCTTATTGGAAGCCTTCCGACGCTGCATCTTCCATCTCTTACTCATATCCTTTCTTCTTTTTCTTTTTCTTTCTTTTTCTTTTTTTAAGAAAACGTTGCCCCACACTAGGATTTTCTCCTGTATCGTGGGTGCGTTTACAAACATACAAAGCCACATACACAAACAGCCAGACCCGGAACAACTATCTGTAGGCCATACAAATAATTGTTCCGTGCGGGAATCGAACCCGCGACACGCAGCGCAGCAGTGAATCGCTCAACCACTGCGCCAACCGTGCTGCCAAAATTCCTTATTCATTTATGTCATTGACTTCAACGGTATCATTAACTTTTACCGCCTTGTCTTTTCCAGCATCAATATCATGCAACTCAGAATTCTTCTACTCACAAAACATCGTCCGAAGATCTGAGGAGTGTAACCTTTGTTTCGAGAAGGACTGCTTTACCCTTGACAAAGCAAGGTGTGACTATTATGCAGAAGCTGATTCCATACTCCCTAAGGATGAGGAGATACCTGGAGGAGCTGAGGATGCTGCCAAGAAGAAGGAAGTTGATGATTTGATGTTCGATTTGGTTGATAAAAGTAGGTTTTTGTTTTTTTACGTATTTTAAGTATATCGCGCAGGGTGTGACTGGCTGGGCACGCTATTGTGGTGATAAATCCCCTCTTTGAGGAGTGGCTAAAGACGCCCCACGGGATCCTCAGCTTCTGCCTGACGCAGGTGCTCACCGGACACGTCTGATTCGGGAGGTACCTGTTTTGGATTTGGCGGGAGGACATAACTGAGAGGATCGTCGGGAGTTGCAGGACGATTCCTGCGAACCGTAAGCGCTGGCCTGCGGTCCGCGAGCGTTGGGTGGCTCGCCGTCCGATCAGAACCAGGCCTGGGTCGACGGCGTGTTATGTTCACCACGCGAACCTCAAACAGATGAATAGTAGACTAGGCCCCCTAGGGCCAGACAGCCTGCCAGGGTTGCGGAATTTGTTTGAAAGAAAGTCACAAAGGGCATAAGGAGGAACACGGATGGGTTTTAGTCAGTAAGAGTCTGACACTCCTTTCCGCTCCGCCCAAAGCGGAAGGAGTCATTAGATGATTACCCATCCATGAAAAAGGGTGTGCCTGTCACAATTAAAGAGAGATCCATATGAGGACAATATTGATGATGACTCAAAAAATCAACGTAGGGCTAGTAGAATGATCAAATTGGAGGAAATTTTAAATAAATCACAATTTCCCTTGTGTTTGGTTGAAACCGCTAATTGCGATAACACTGCATGTTCTAGTAGTTCTTTTTATGGTATTTTCTTTCAAGAATACCAATACATGAGCGTCTACTACGTACATTGAGTCTGAATACTCTATACTGAATGACTCTATTTTGAATAGGTACCATTTTAATAAGTTAACTAACACTATTGACATTTGTTTCTGTTCCAGGATTATCTAGTAATATGGAGTGCATACCCTACGTCTCCCGGTACACTAACTGCAATAAAGGTCAGTTTTTAACATTTCAGTAGAACGTTTTCTTTAAAGAAGAAATTGATAAAATCAATGAGTTTTATGCTCAACAAAGATCCTTGTGATCCTTTGGGTTCCTAATTCTTGTACTTGACGGCGCATGGACTAGCGCCATCTATCGAATTACTACCGAACAAGACTGGCAGCGATCGGTCTAGCGAAGCATTGGTTGGTTGGTGACGCGGCCATGTTGAAACAGACATTCTGGTTATCAACGGCTACCGTGCTCTGCAAATCCGACGGATCGCTAAATATTCGGTGTAATTGTTTGTATATTTTGTATATTTCATGATTAGTTCGATTATTCTTATTCATAATCCTAATAAGCTGGTAATGTTATAATTATTTGGAGGATTATAATAAGAAACTGATTGTATGACATCTTGCAAGATATTGATTTAAAACTTCGCCCATCCCCATATATACCCACGCCACCTCTATGGCTGATCCTAAAGATACTTCTGATATCCCGTTATACTTATTAATATTATGTTTTTTCTTATTTTGAAACGAAATTAGGCAACTCTCACAAAATACAACCATCAGGTTAAAAAAAAACAACGGGTTGCACTCCGTCAGTGCCGGCAGAAGTGAAAACTTGGACATTTACGTTGTGTATTTTTGATATTTTGGAATGGTTAGGGAATAATTTCGCACGAATTGCATATGCATGCATTGAGGCATACATTTTCGCCGCGCGGTAGAAAGAGAGGGGGATATTACTTCTTTTACGCCGCGCCGGCCGGGCGGCGGTCTCGTCTCCCTCCGTCTTACGAATTTTCGATCAGGTCACGTGTCCTGACGCGAGTTTTACGTTTTATACCCATCCCAAAAAGTGCACAACGCCGCTGAAGAAGTTTTCACATCAAAAATATTTATAAGTCAGTCATATCTGCAATTTTTTTTAAAGGATCTAGACCCCCTTGAAAGTATTTATATTACATCCTTGCATGTTTATATTCAGAATGATTTTTCCTGTGAATGTTATGTTACACCTGAACTAGTCATAATTTGTACTCATTTCTTTTTAAACAAGCTGCGATGTTTAGCAGAAAACATAATATGTAGATATCAGAGGGACAATAATTCTACTAATTTTAAAGAAACGTTTACATTCCGCATCTCAGTTGCAATTTGTTAAAACAGCTTCATTTTTCATACATTTTTGACAGATTGTGACTAGTCAAAGTCAAAGTCAAAAACGTTTATTTCAATTAGGCCATTAAACGGCACTTTTGAACGTCAGGATTTACAGTTCAGTAAAATAATAATATTACATTAATAAAGTGACTCTACTGTCCATTCGGAAAGGTAGATTCTTATGGAGAAGAACGGACAAGAAACTCCATAGTTACTCTTTTCAAAAAATGATTTTACAAAATTTGGTATACAAAAATTAATTTAATATTATGTGAGGACGATACACCCAGAGTATGCTACTTATAAGAACAAAGTAAGCAGAGGTACTTATTCCTTTTCTAAAAAAATTAGGTAAATGGTACTCACATATTTACAGATAATCTAATCTAAAATAATAATTAAACAGAAAATAAAAACACAAAAAAGCAACAGTATACCTATCTATAAAGTTAATTCATAAATCAACCAGTTTGATTTTGTCTACACCCTTGATTGTCCTATGGAGCAGGACCAGCATGTTTCCAAGCATTCTTATCCTGAATGTAATCTTCTAATTTGTAATATGCTTGTTTACAAAGTGTACTTTTAACATAAGTTTTAAATTTTCTTTCATTTAGTTCTAATAGGTATGTCAGAAGGTATTTTGTTGTAACATTTAACACAATACCCCATGAAAGAAGTGTGGATAAAGTCCACACTTCTTGCTAATCTAAAAAATGGTTGACTAATATACAAATGCGAACATTGCATTAAAATTGGTAGAATTGTCCCTCTGATATCTACTATTATGTTCTCTGCTAAACATCCGAGCCTAGTCGCAGCTTGTTTTAAAAAGAAATGAGTAAAAATTATGACTCAAAACTCAAAGCATTTATTTCAATTAGATCATTAACAGGCACTTTTGAATTGTCAAAGTTAGTCCGTCATAAACATGAAGCTATTCACACGTTCCAAAACATAGATCTCTATGGCGAAGAACGTGCAAGAAACTCCACGAACAACTCTTCAAAAATAATACTTTTTTTACAAAGTTATGGTTACATCATTCATGTTGAAATTATACATATATGTGAGAACGATGTAAAATACATGTAGGATAAAATCGTCCGGAGTAAAAAGAAACAGTTAAAAAAAATTGGTTGTCTGTAAAATCGGTTTACGGACGATAGTTTAACGTGACAACGTCATACAAAACATTGATGAAATGATCGTAACGTTACAATGAGGCATCCTTTTTCGTGCGTGCAGCCGGCGTTCATCGATTTATTAGACGATGTCACGTCAATAAACCATGGCAGCCGAAAATGACCAGTCCCAGCTGACGGCGCCCGTTCACGAACATGACGCATGCGATAGCACCATTCCGCTCAACCATTTTAAGGGTTGACTGGTTCAGGAATGTTGTTTTAAAATAAGTATAAGCACTCAGCAGGGAAATCGCAGTCACTAACTGTATAAAGCACCTCTAAATACCCTACATTTTGACAAGAGGGCCTATTCTTCTAATTTATAAGTAACGTTCGCATTCGCATGTCAGAGACGCGAAATGCGACAGTTGCTTAAAAATGAGTAGACTTGGCACTGAGTTCTTGACATTGATACTCGCTGAGATAGCTCAAATTTCAACGCTTTTTGAGTACATTCTGCATTCTGCTGTTGTCACATACATACCACGCAATTGATAACAAATTGTGGAATTTGCATCATTACGTCATCTGTCACACAACCGAGTTGTCTACAAACGTATTACGTTATTACCAATATGTTTACAAATATGTGATTATTGCTTCTTTTTCTCGTGTAGTTGCATCACAACTGTAGCCTGACTGATAAACAATTTTAATAACACAGTACAAATGGCGGATCAGTGTATATTAATAACAGCTATGAATTTACGTATTTATGTAAAAATAACAAGTATGCTCGTTAATTGCACGGGTTTGTGTGAACATTTTCTAACTTACTTCCATTCTCTTAGGCCTCTCCTAATTCGATTTTATTTTCAATTATTCGCGATGAAGCACGCTTGACTAAAAGTAACCTATTGTTCACTTTTAACTTAAATATCCCCAGTAGCTATTAGAAAACACAGATTCTGAATGAAAATTCCACTCCGTAGCTATAAGAATAATGAAAGTATTCCCCAAAACGTAACTAAATGGCGTATATTTAATTACTCTTACAGTTTTACCCGTCAAAAGTACATCAATTCCTCAAATGCACTTGTTTCCCTGCAACCTATCTTGACAGATAACGTGTGTCTCGACTGCAAGACTTGTTCCTGCAGCCCTGAGGGCAAATGGCTCTGCACCACCATGCTGCCCTGCCATAGCAAAGACCCACCGCTCAACGTTGATCATCGCGTCCTCGTGATGATCATGGAGGCTTTGACAGATAGTAAGTATTATTATCATTCAGCTGAAAGACGTCTACTTTAGGAAAAAAGCAAAATTATTGGTCATGTTCTTTCCACATCCAGTTATTTCCCACAGCCTATACCAGATCATCGGCCCATACATCAGATATCAATATCTCAACTGTCATACTATTGAATAATTATGAAAAAAAACTGTTTTAATAAATACTTAACTAACTATATATGTACACTAGAAACAAAAAATAAAAACTCCTAACTAAATTAACCCTAAAATATGGCATCAAAAAATTCATCCGCATCGCTGTCGACTGGAAGTGTACCCAAAAGACTGTCATACTCGATAATCATCATTCTGCAGATCATAATCTTAGAATATAATACAAATGGCGGCACTAAAATCGATATTTTAAAGGTCACCTTTGGATGGATGGAAGAGAGCATTAAATACAGAACAGCAGGAAGTCTTAGGTGTACTATGTATTAACATACAGTAAAAACATAATCAATGATTATACAATGATAAAAGCAAATATGAAACAAAAGTCCCACCTATTCTTCTTTACCTATAATTGCAGATGCGCCACCAAAGAAGACGAAGCGTGCAGTAACCGATAATCCAATAGGTACTGCTAGTACTATAACCTTGGAGAAGCTATCCGAATGGTTATATAGAGCTAAACCTTTACACGTGCAGGAGAACAGGCCAAAGGGTTTTGCGACAACTGATTTTGCATTATTTGTGGACGATGAACCAGCTTCCGAGATTGCTACTACAGTAACTGGTAAAGATCATGTATTTGTAACAACTATATGAAGTCTGTCATTTTTCTGCTTCGATAGTCTACTGGTCTCAAGCTTGCAAATGCTCTACTCGGTGTAAAAAAAACATGTCTCATTTAAAAATTTTGCGCGTCACCCATCACATCTGATGTAAACATAGACCTCTGGTAAAATTTTAGTCTGCACCTTTTCATGTTTTTTTTTATGTACTATGTTATTTTAGGCATTATCGTACTTGCCAACGTACATCGACTCACTCATTGTTTACAATCATCGAATCAATCTAATTTTGCAGCTGCTGAATCAATATTGGCTGGGCTTACTACCACGGAATCCATTACAGAGACAATAGCTAATGAAGATGTTGATTATATAGCATTTGACGAAGTTTTGCGCAGCATTGCTGTAGATCCCAAACCTTATAACCGAAGGAAACCATTAGACAATGTTAACAAAAATCATAATATTAGCATTGATTATATGATGATAGCTGAAGACAATGCAACAAACGGTACCTCTAACGATCATTTAGGAGATGTGATCAATTTTATGCTGGATTATGATGATGTTGTTACTGAATCTTCAGTTACAAGCGCCACTAAAGTAGTGATTGATCTTCTACCAGCAGGAAACCTTGCCAATGGGAATATTACAAAAGGTATGTATGCCAATTATATTCATTCAAAATATAAAGGTTTTCCGAGGAGTTAATTTATAAACTACGTCTTTTTTTTCAGATAATGTAAATTACAACAAAGATTTAGATCCAATCTTTTTTGATATAACTAACGACATATTAGATTACAATGCTCTTAATATCATGAAAAGAGATGTAACTGGCCAGGAGAACATTACAGCAGTCAATGCAGTGCCAACTATTACAATCATAGTAAACACCACAAATACGACCACTAACAATATAACTGAAGAATTTCCAGAGTTGAAGGATAATGTCCTCATTCCTTTAAATAAAATTATATCTGACAAAATAAAAGAATTAGAAAATTTGCAAAGAATCAAAGAAGACTTGATTAAATTTGTCAGAAATAATAATTATCCTAACGATATACCAGAAGAAAATTATACCACCAGTAAAACATCATTTTCTATATACAATATCGCAATGGCGACTGGTTTAGACGTAGACTTAAGGAGAGCTAACCCCAGCAGGTACGACAAATACATGCTAAAACTAAAAAGTGATATGTTTGCTGTCTTAAGAGACATCTCAGTAATTCAAAGACACAAAAGCTCAGAAATACCTGAAGATTTAAAACTTCTTATGCATGCAATGAAGCAATATGTCTATCAAAATCAACTAGTTGAAAAACCAAAAAGACCCAAGTTGAGAAGACAAAAAAGTTTTAGAAGAATGATGGAACAGACCAGTCGATGTGATCGTATATCATTTAAGAACTGCTTGGTTCAAGTTATTGAAGTTATTGATAAAGACTCGCCAAAGTCTAACGCTCTATCTACGTTATCTCCAATCTCAAGAAAGATCATGAAACATATAATTAAATCATACTATGTGAACCAAGATGTCATGCCAGGGCTAAGAGCACACGACCCACATTACAATTTGACAAGTTATTTAAATAGTATTGGCAGTAAGTGGCAAGAAGTGTCGAGTATTCTGATACGAAGCACTCCTTTTGAAAGCCTTCTTAGAATGAAACTATTACATTGTACTTTAACACTGGATATAAGTAAACTGCACGATGCAATAGGAATAATAGAATTTGCTCGCAGCAGAAGAATGGTTACTTTAATAGATAAAGTAAATGATGATACATTAGATAGAATAGACACTGGACTGACTGCAATTCACAACAAAATATTGATGTTAATCAAATACTACAAGCGATTACCAAATCACCAGGTAACTAAACAACCACGAGCACTGATAAAACAAACTGCGACAAAACCTCCACCGCCTACGAAAAAAGATGTAGTACAAACACGCAAAGAGAAAAAACGTTCCTTCATAAAACACATACGTAACTTATTGAAGACCTCTAAAAACGACATTGCAGAATTACTCCATAGAAAGGTTCCAAAATCTGACATAGTGAAAGAACTTGCTAAAAAGAGGTTGGATGAAATATCAGAGAAAAGATACGGCGAATATGAGGACACAATGAAGAGATGGCAACAGAATTTGGAACTTACGTCGAGGTTGAAAAGATCAGTTTTAGATCAGCTGAAGGCTCGGTCTTTAAAGAATATAATACCTAGATACCTAAGACATAAAGTGAACCCGAGAATAAAGGAGAACCAAAAGAATGCCACAGCTGATGCTACTCGTAAAGCTGACGACAGGAAAAAGAAAAACAAAGAGAGAAAAACTTCAAGACGTGGTAAGAACGTACTTATGTTGGATAAAGCTTAGTTAACATACGACGGCACTGTTGATGTCATATCTCAGTTATTATATTGTTTGAGACACAGATTTGATTCCTGCAAAGGACCAAAACTTTTCTAATGTTTTTTGGTCAGCAGTAACAGTAGTAAGTTTGTTTAATAACATCATACCTTTATTAGAATCTGATTCGCGCACTATGTCTCTGTAAAATTATATGAACAAACAAATCAAATTGGGTATACTTATAATAGTTTTCATTGTTCCCAGGACTCAGAGCCAGGCAGACCACAGCTTCAAAATCGATTAAACTAGCAACGCCCAAGACCAGGAAAGTCACACGACCCCCAACTACCAGGAAATCAATCAAATCAACAATTTTAACAAGCAAAACACGTTGATTGAGGCACCAAAGTACTCAATCAACATGAATATATTTTGTGATTGAATGCAACTGAAGTACAAATAATAAAGTACACATTTTAAGGGTGGTTTTCTTTGAACTTCATCTCTATTTGTAAATAAAAGTCTAGTAGTTGTTGTAGTATATAGAAACAAAATTCTAAAAAAGTGAAGATTTTAATATAATAATAATCATTGTTTATTATCAAGCAACTAAGGCCCATAGATGATTACACAAAAAAAATAACTAATAAATATTAATGTTGCTTAACTTACAAACTAAAAAACACGAAGTGATGGCGTCGAGTTACGCTGCGCTGTGTCGCGTAGCCTGCCGCGAAAACGTCGGTAGACTAGGTACACCCTTTGACCAAAACTCTTCCTTTAGGAACGTGTCGAGATGTTGTGTCGAAAACCGCACCACAAACGACTTGAAGTTGGTGTTGTGACGCTGCTCCAACTTCTCGATTCTCAAGGTCCAGTTAGTCTTCACCTTCATGTACTCCACGATCTCCACAACCTTCGTGGAGTGATGCAGTCGGGACACATACAGCAACGTCGAAGGTATCGCTGGACGTAGGAGCATATTTGGTCCTGTCAGTCCAGCACTGCATTGATTGCGACAAGTAGGCTTCTTCTACACCTCGACCAGGCTTGCCTTCAGAGATGTAATATCCTTTAGCAGCTTGGTGACATCTACATGACCGAAAGTGACAGGCGGTAACTGACGTAGCTCCTTCGCTACGAAAGTCGACACGTTGTCAGGGTCACTAGGATTAATATTATGTATCTAGGTGTGTTCATTATGCAAATAATGTGCGAAAAGATGATTGTCACATTGCATCGCACACTGTAATTTCCTGGTAAAACTTCTTGAAACAATGTCTATTTATCAATTTAAAAAACATTTTAAATACATGAGTGGGATACAAAAAGCTATTTGCCCGTATTTTGGGCACGTTTCGGAATGACATAGATGTAGAGGAGTACTTCGACGCCTAAGGGTATTTTGTTTTAGTTATATTTTTAAAAGAGACTAATTGTTTCTTGCAGCTCCGCTTCCGCTGAAAACGTGCATTTCACGGAGTAAAAATCCAATGATACTTGATAATACTGTAGGTAACTGCAAAAGCATAGCCTTAATCGAATCGGTACGTCCAGAGATTACCTCCTCCATCAAACAAAAACCTTTTTAAATTTATCAGCCAGCCACTGTCGACTTGATGGGGCTCAACAATTAGTAGGGAGCAAAGGTATATTGCGTTTCAAAAAATCCCACAAGATTTAATAAAAAAAGCATTTATTGAAAATTACAAAAGTATTTAAAAAACAGTTGTTCTACAATCCCATGTTTTTAATGTTCAACAGCTGTTTGATCATATGGTCTTGTGTGGCCCAGTTCATGTGCTTCACTTTCATGTCCTTTGGGCTTTCGAGCAGCAATGTTACTTCCTTATGTGGTTGTGCCATACGACGCATTGAATTCTCTATTAGTCTTGGCGTTGACGGAACTGTGGAACAAGAGAACATGTTAATTTGATTTCACACCTTGATTAAGAGGGTGCATCACTCCAACTTTAAAATTTAATTAAAATAATGGGAAGTAAAAACTCCTTAATTACTCATTCAACTGTTGCAAATCTCAGAAAATGAGGCACTTTTCATCTTCTTCTTTTATATAAAAATGAATCCGTATTTCCTTTGGTCACGGCATCACACGTAACCGGTTGGACCAATTTCCCTAATTTTTTTTTGTTGTATTTGCTATTGTCAGGAGAAGGTTCTAGTGAAAGAATTTTTTTTTAAAAACCCATTCGGGCGAAGCCGGGACGGGCCACTAGTATACTAATAAAAGCTTGTAACGATCGATAAGTCAGGCCCCTTACTGCTCTTACAAAACAAAAAGGCGCTTTGGAATGAATTCCGTTTTTTTATTCGAAACTAATTCCTATTCGAACTTGAGCACGGCTATATCTATAGTAAAAATACAAATAGCTTACCAACATATTTATCTTTTGTTGATTCATTTTGTTTCTGCATTACAAAAAACCTGAACAACTCACTAGCAAGTTTATAATTGCCAACGTCTAAATAAAATAGAATCCTTTGAGCTATATTATAAATCACATCGTTCTTGACATCAGATCCACTTCCTGCTTTCATCTTTAGGAACGTTTCCACACGATTCCTGATTAACTGGTTCACTATTTGAATCCTACTTATTTTCATTTGATCGCTTTCTCCACGAGGAGAAAGGTCACTGGCTTCAAAGTTAGAACTCTTCTTTAGTTTGGTTTTCAAAATGTTGTAAATTTCATTATCGATTTTTCTTTGGTCCGATTTAACTTTTTCATTTACTTTCTCGCTTAATGTAATGCTTGTCTCCATATTTCCGACAAATTCTTCGATTTCAATGAATTGTTCTGTTGGAAGTTTAGCTAGACTATCGAAGGATAGTTTCATTTCATCAATTATATGTATTGCGGCCTTAACATCTTGTTCGAGAGCTTTTAGCAATATGAGTTTTCCAGCGGCGGATGTTTTACCAAGTAAAGCCTGGTGTTTATATGTAGAACTGCCATTTTCAATTCTCTCCATCATTTCCCTGATTGCGTCATACGATTTAGGAATTTTACTCTTTACAGATCTACGACTGTTTAATGCTGATTTACGGGCCAAGTTATTAACTAACCGTTCCCAGACAATAGCGGACTTGGCTCTCACTGTAAACTTGTTAGCAGTAGTTCTTCGTGACACTGACTCTTTCAGTTCTTTTTTTACTCCTTGAAATATGCTTGCTATTTTTTTAACAGGGTCTATATTTTCTTCTCTTTTAACAACTTCTTGTGTGTCAAATTTTAAAAGTTTATAGATACAAGGTAATGCATCCGATACTTTAATGTTACCTTTAAAACTAACTCCTTTCGCATTCTGTATCTCTATCAAATCTTCCATTATTGTTTTCAAATGTTCTTTAAGCTTCTCCTTTGTCGAATTAAACTTATTGTAATCAACGCCTTTGGTCCTAGTTAACATATCCTTTTCTCCTATTTCTTTCGAGGTGTTTGTAACTGTTGGTATTTCAGTTACATTTGGAGTTCCTTGGATCTTTGTCTTTTCAGGTTCAATTAATTTTATCAAATCACTAAACGATTTTAATTTGAAGAATTCGGACAAGTTGAGTAATATATTCCCTTCAATGCTTGGTAGCGCTTCAACATCACGGTTTGTATTCTTCAATAAGCAATCTGGATTTCTGTCGACATGAGTTAAGTAATCCAGAATTAATTGGTCCTTAGCTGACACAGTCATATTTGTTAAATCAATATTGTACAGTTTCTCAAACTTTTTCCTAAGGTTATCATCACTTTTCAGGAAGTTTTGATTCTCTAGTACGTTTGTTATTTTTCTATTATTTCTTTTTGGCAATATTAGCTTTGTTATTTTCTCTAAAAGGCTTCCAAACATATTGAAAGAGTTTTCCTCGTCTACAGTTAGTTCAGTATCTGTGTGATTAAAATGTAATTTGGGTCCGTGTTGCAATTCGCTTAACTTTCCTTGTATATATTCAAACTTTCTAATTAAATCTACCACATTGTTTATTTTGGCTATTGCTTTCATCGTAGCCTCTTTTTGAATGATTTCCGTCTCTGCTTTTAACTTTCTTTGTTTAATTTCCAGGCCTTGTTTATTCTTTTTTTGTTTATCATCCTCTTCCGTAGCCTTTTTTCTACAAGGTGCTTTTGCAGTAGTATCCTCATCACTAGTACTATTCGCTTTGAACAATGTCTCTGCTTCATTAATAGTCTCGCAGATAGAAATATTTTTAGCATCTTTATGCTTATCTATTGCACTTGATAGCTGTTCTAAGGCATTTTTGAGGAATGTTTCTTGCCTCAAATTAAGAGGCTCTTTAAAAAGCTCTAGTAAGTCAGAAATCTTTTCATGTTTTAGTACATCTGTTTCTGTCGAAGATGCAGATGCGTCTTTTTCCATGTTCCATAGTTTATTTAACAGGTTACCAGCAATGAACGCCATTGCAGTCAAAGTGTCATTTTCTGGAGTAAAAGTAATGTTTGAGACTGGAGCTGAACTGGTATCTCCAATAATTTCACTGCCTTTTTTCAATTCATTGACTACAATCTTTGAAAGGTCATTGTTCTTCGTATTTTGTGTGTAATTTCCAAGCACTGTTTTCAAATTTTCATGGCTCGAGTCGAATTTATTATCTTGTTCTATTTTATTGTCAGTTATTGGGTTGTACGACTTTGGTTGGCTGTATTCAATCTGTAGTGCTTTGCTAGTAATATCTGCGAAACCTGATCGTCTCGTACCGGTTAGTGGGGGTATCATGTCGATTTTTTTAGCAACCAATGTTCCTGTCAGGTTTGAGTCCTTTAAAGTATCTGCTCAGACAAAAATAAAAGAGATAGTTAAGTTTTAATGTGAAAATAAATTACACTAGATTTAAAATAATTTATATTAAGCGTACCTTCGTTTATTTCGTCAATAGCGTCATGTTTTACTGTGTTATTGTGACTAGAACCCTTGATTGCCTGAATTGACTTGTCAACCGATCGTTTACTATGTTTACTATTATTATTTCCAGTAGATCTTCTAAACCGTGACAAGGTTGGATGAGCAAAGAAAGCTTCATCCATCTCTCTGTGTTGATGGAAAGCTGTAATAATAAGCAGTGGTTACAATCTTAAACTGTTTTCTAACAAAACCAATAAACCACTTACCTCAACGACTGTACCAAGTTTGTGAGAACAAAAATAAAACTAAATAATAATTGTTTGTGCGATAGTGCTGTATTAAAAAATGTGCGAATCAGTGCTCTTGCCGAGGTATTGCAACCAAATAACCTGGAAATAGATTTATCAATTAATGTGCTTTTTAAAGAAGTGAAAGGGACTCAAAAGTGAAAATTAAAATCAGGAAAAGGATTGCAAATAAAAATATTAAAGCAAATGAATCAGTGAAAGGTGTTAAGGATAAAGAATGGAAGAGTATTTAACTGAATGCTCCAACAAATACGACGTACCTAGAAGATCGTCTGGCTCTGATAATGTCACTTTCGGTTGCGGAGCTGGCACGTTAGGACTACTCATAACCTTGATATTCTTCTTTTTCTTCTTGTTAATATCTATAGAGCAATACATACAACTTTATAAAATCATTTAAAAGGAGCCAATCCCGTAGTCAATCAAATCGACCTGGCTTTTCCCAACTTTATTGAGGTCGGCTTCCCAATATTTTAGATGGATTGACTGCGTATCTGACCTACGTTACCCAGCCCAGTAACCATTCACCCTGTGGCAAGACTGGTGTAAATTTTTGGCTTCTGACTACCCATATCGACTATCATCCCGTATAAGAGAAACAATACAAAAAATGTATTAAAGCAGAAACAATACTCTTTTATTGTTTCGGCTTTAATATATTTCGCTTCCCTGTCAAACCAGTTGTAGCATCATTTCTCCAGATGGGAAGCGTCCCATCAAACGTTTAGTTAATAATGTGTTTTGTGGAGTAAAAAGGTAAGAAACTCAAGTACTCTTCTTCAAACACAAAGCTCTGACGCTGTGCCTGCGGTGACTGGAGACGACATTGCTAATATTAATAATATTCGAGGCCTTAAACCCTACTCAAAATTGCCTTCTGTAAGTAAACGGCGACATGCACTGACACGTTTTTTTAAGGATGAGAAATCATCAAAAGACTCCTTCCGCTCTGGAGTGGAAGGAAGTGTCAGACTCTTACTGACCAAAACCCATTCGTGTTCCTCCTAACGCCCTTTGCGTTCCAGGGCCGCGGTGACTCTTTCGAATAAATTTCGCACGGGCCCCGTCAACTATACTGACATATCTTTGAGGCGCGTTTGGAACAAAGCACGTCGTCGACCTGAGCCTGGTTCTGATCGGACGGCGAGCCACCCAACGCTCGCCGTCCGCAAGCCCGCACCTACGGTGGCGGGGAATCGCCTTTCAACTCCCGACACCCGGGGCGTCTCCTTTTGTTCACTGACACGCTTGTGTTGTTAGGTAAGCTTCAACAATACCGTCGTTGTTATGTGTTTCATAACCGACATCGTCTATAATGCCTACTGGCATCTGCCAGCAACTTCGCACGCGTGAAGGTTGGAGACCATCTCAAAGGAACACATTCCCGGGATAAAAATACTTCGTCCTCATTCAGGACAGGGTCTATCCGTTTGCCAAGTTTCCGTAAGCCATTTAAGGCGTGACGAGGTAACAAACATACAAGAATATTATTATTTTACTCTGCCTGCCTACTTTCGCATTTACAAATTAAGTACTATCTTTTGCCCGCGACTTCGTACGCGCAGTCTTCTTCCAATCTTAGTGTTTCCTTACACTCCCCAAGAAACCTACATACCAAATTTCAACTTCCTGTCTGTCAGTCACTCAGTCGGTCAGACACTCAATGACCCAGTCACCAGTAACAGAAGAGTTTTATATATATTGATTGATAATTCAATTGATAAGACATCGCATGATACCGATTAGATGAACACGTATCATTAGCGTCTACAACTAGGTAACACTCACTAGCTTCCAACATTTCTAGAGCATCGTCGAAGATCTCCTGATCTTGTTTGAGAACTGCATCCGGACCGTTATTATCTTCAGGACATTGCTGTACATCCTGGCAAGCCCACTGGCCGTCACCGTCGCATTTACATTGGCTGCAGCCCGAGCATATGTTATCTAGAACATTATAAGAATATCGAAGTATATCTGCCGGTTTATTCTGTTAACATCTAATTGTGATATATCTTAGATGGAGTGGCACGAAGTGAACTGTCATTCCACATAAATATTTATATATAAACATGTACCTACATGGCATATTTTAAATACTAATCTAATTAAACACACTTCAAAATCAAGTTATTTATGTATCGCATAAGCACTTGGACTCCACGGTCCAAGAGTTTCAACCCCAAACGGCTCGAAAATATAATTGCCGACTAGGTCATTCCACATTGATTGTTTGGATTGACAGCTCATTTCACGTTCGAAGTGAACGTGAAATGAGTTGTATGTATATTTCACTACAGGTTAAAAAGAGGTTCATTACAAGAACTTTAAAATTTTATAAAACAAGAGAAGGACGCTTATCGAAGCTGAGAATTGTCTTTTTGTACTGAGGGACATTTCAATTATCAATCGTATATTTTATGTTAAAACACTTCTAATTTCCCAGTTTTTTATCTTTATTGTCGCTGAGTTCTGTCATTTACCTAAGTTAACACGGTGAGATGTTTATAGAATCACACTACTGGAAACCTTTTGGTTACGGAGTCATTGTAGTTCTCCAACTTGTTTTATTCCATATGTGTTTAGTTATTATTTGTTTAGTTGTTATTTCTTACCTTCATCGCAGTTGGTGTACTCCGAGATGAATGGCACACAATTCTTCTTAGATCTTTTATCACCAACATTATTTACTGAAATTTCATGGTTAATTTAAACAATTGGTTTAATGTTCTTCTTTTAGGCCTATAACGTTTGAAGTCTTTTATAGTACCCCGTTATTTCAACACTCCAATTCTTATTTTTGTCAAAACACTTTTCGTAACTAGATATATGTCACAATGGCACTGTACAAACAATAGAACTGAGTTCCTTCAGACTGCGAAAATGAATCGTCAAATCGTTGCTTTGCAGTTAGGTTCATGTTTATAGTGAAGAAGAATAGTGGCAACTTGAAAATATCTAGGGATCGAACCTGACTGAATAAGTTAAGATCTTGGGTCTCAAAAAAATGCTCCAAAATTGTTTGTCACTTTTCCACAATCAGACTTATGACAAATTCTAACCATAACTATGATTACTTAAAATTCTGGTTAGTGAATTCCAAATTCAAATTCTCTATAGGTACAATAAATAATCTGCTAGTAAGTAATTCAAGTAAGTATGTGATTTTAAAAATGTTGGAATCAGTAAAGTTGCAATTCCCTGTCAAAATATGATTGCTATCTAAGTGGCTTGATAAAAGTTTGAAATATAAAAAGACGGTGATTTTGGTGCAGGTGCAAATAAAACGTTTAAAGTGTGCAAAAAAGACTGGAATAGCTTATGAAAATGTGACCGTAAAGTAGCTAAAAAAAAATTACAAAAATAAGAGCAATGTGCAGCTTGAAATCTTAGTGTCGCAACGTGCAAAAAACAGGGCTATGTTAAATATTGAAATCCTAAAACTTGTTATAAATTATTTAATAAAATGGTACACAAAATTATAAAATTGAAAATGTACACTATCACTCATCACACAGCACATATTCACTAAGTGTCTTTTAATTTTTTATTCTTTTCCCATAATTTGAATCTTTTTTCGAAGGACGTTTCCAAATCTATATCCTTATTGTGTTTATCCCATCCCATTAACTGATAAATCTTAATTTTTAGTGTTTTTAACTATTTCCTGTCAGAATGTTTCATTTCGACTCGTCATGAATTTGTTTGACGTTCTAGTTTTTTATAGATATGTCTTTTTTGAAGATCCACATTCACAACTTTAAATTAACATTCATTTCCCACAATTCCAGGTTTTCGCTGCCTCATTCTTGATGTTTCTCATTTATCGTTGTTCACGATAAAGTCCACATAATCTCCCTTCATCGACATCCTATTCTGTACCAACAGGTTTTCCTTCGGGATCCTCCTCATCATTGTTCTCAGCTTGTTTCGCACTTGGTTGTGGATCTGCCTCCGGTGGCCATCGGGATGGTTGCAGCACAAAGTGTCGCCCCCTGCAAGCACCAATCTTTATTTCATTATTCGGAATTAAACACAAAAATTGTGAGGGTTCCGTTTTTTGCCATCTGGCTACAGAACCCTTAAAAATCATTGTCAATGTTAGACGAAAGTGTCGGTCAAAATGAGGATCAATTTTGGGATATTTGGCTTGCAAAAGGCGACGCTTAAATGTACGCAAAATAACGTAGGCAATGAAAAATGAAATGTGCAGGTACAGTATTCCATCCAATTGTTCTACGTTCTCATATTTGTCCAGTTTATTTCAAATCATTTTCACATAATAATTTCATTTAATAACAAAATTTGACAACACAATATTATCACTGTAATTTTCAATGTTCTTGAAATAAATCATAACTTCACAACAAGAATCATTTCAACATTTTTCGCTAGTCACGACTTTTACATCACGACTTTTACAACAAAACACTCACTGAATAGGATAATTAAGATAAATTCACTGAATTCAATATAGCACAATAACAAGAACCTAGAATCAAAACAACCAAGAAGAACCAAAACCCCGAAGACGTGTCAGTAACAACTGTGACTCATACCAGCATCCAACATTTCAAAGATGCCATTATCCATGGTCCTCCTCAAGCGGTGAGACAGCTGTCTGAAGAAGGCAGGCCTGTCCTGACCCATGAGCGAGGTGTATCTGTCTCTAATATGTTTTTCTGATCTGATGACTCTATAGAAGTTACAGAAGGAGACGTCTCTGTGGATGCAGCCGACGCCTTCCCCGCTAGTGGAGCAGACACAGTAGTAGCAGGTGAAGGTGTTGGGATAGTCGAGGAGGGATTCGACGTCAGACCCGACGTCGATATCAGTGTCGTTGGCGGTGATGCTGTTGGTGTAGTAGGAATGGCCGCGGAAGCACTTCGCCTTGGAGCTGTAGGGAATCTCGTCGTTGTGCCAAATGTAATCTGTGATGGAGGGGATTTGTTTATGGTTATTGGAGCTGTTTGCTTGATCTTTACCTTGTTTTACATGATATTAGATTTTTTGAACACGCTAGCCCTTATTACATGCTAATATAGCAGTTTACGAAATATAACACTAATGTAACCTCTAGATAGCTCTTTTTCTACCACTCTTACAACTTTTATTAGACCGTCAAAATTCAATTTATAATGGAGATCCATTATATATTCAGATGAATATTAGACTTGGTACAAACGTGTTCGGAACACTATTCATGAACATATCAACATAGTTATACAACTATTTTCCAACCAACCTAACGATTTTGAGAAAATTTCACGGTAGACTGACTTAATTGATTCAATCAATACCATTGCGTTTTATTGCCACCTGCACCTGCAATTACACCACAAACCTCGTCGAATCCTATAGGCCAGACTGCTCGAATGCTCGTAGGGCAAGCCCATATTAAACTTGTCCGTAATATCTTTCATCATCAAGCACTCGTTCACAGACTCTGCCGCTCGATTGCTACAATATTCATCTTTCCCCTCAGCTGAACAGATGCAAATTTTGCAAGACTCGTCTCTTGTTCGCGAAGTCATATGTGCCTTTCTATTAGGACTCCTCCTCTGTCGGTATTCTTCGGAGTCTGTTTCCTCGTGAACTATCAGGTGGTCCAGATTCTCGGACACCTTGATGATGGTGCGACCAGGGACACATTTGTATTCGGCAGCGGCTTGTGTGTGCTTTGATGAAACGTGGTTGTAAAAGAACTCTAAAAAATGCTAGTGAGTTTATTTAAAATGGGATGTTACAATATATGTAGATATTAAACAACTAGACTAATAAAATAACGTTCTAAAAACACTTGTAAGAACACATTGGCCTTCAAAAATTATGCTCATTGCTGTCAATGGGAAATGTGTTATGGTCTAACATCCTCTTTTCGAAACATCGATCATAATGTATCTGTGGCTTGTCATCATATTTCAGGTACGATCACACTCTACTTTGAAATTGCCTTTTTTCGGCTGTATGCTTTTGGGGTCTTCAATTATTGACATGATTAGGGAATCATATAATAATCTCACATACATACCTGTAGAATAGAATAGCTAACGTTCCCACTGGTAGCTAATATTCGCTACCAGCATATTGCCTGGTATATTTGCACACCAGGTGCAAAAACAGGACACAAAATACATACAGTGAACCTAATAATTTAATAGAAAATCTTATAAACCGGTCGAAACAACCATTTGCTGTCATCACGAATTCTGACGTAGCATCAAACTCTGCTACATTATCACAATCACCACTTTTCTCACATTAATGAGTGGCGATGTCACCGGAAAATTGCAGACTCCGTAAGATTGTTATAAATCTTTATAAGATTATAATCGTATTGTAAACAATAAATCCCATCCAAATTCAAGTGTCCAATATATCCGTGTTTTATTAAGAGAAAATAGTTTACAATTTCACGCGATATTTTGCAATCTTACGGCGTTTGCAATTTTCCGGTGACAGTGACACCAAATTACCACCACCACATATTATGACGTTTTAGTGTCATCGTGATTCCATTGCAGGAGGGAGACGGAGCTATACATGCCCGATCGCATTTTCCCTTTATCGCAGCGGAATAATAGATTACACTTATTATTATTTTTTAAATTGCGATAAAGTCGAAGAAAAGCTGGTCGATTCTTTAAACATTTCAAAGTGAAGGCTTGGGTGAAGTGATCACGAAGTAAGCTGTCATTCCATCTTTATTACATGGACAGTTGCGTTCAGCCACAGCCGTCACAACTGGCCTTTTAATAAACACCTCTATGTCATAGGAGTCACTGACAGCCCACTCTGCAGAACCTGCATGGAGGAGGATGAGACAGCAGCACATCTGCTTCTAAGCTGCCCGGTAGTCGCGGATTACAGGGCTAAGTACTTCGGAAAACCAGGTACCCTCTGTGAGATAGTAACACCAAGGCGTTGCTGGCCTTCCTTAGGGAGCTGGGGTGGATCGAATGACACATTAGTCCCACCTGCACGCAAAATACGCGCTTAGTCGTGGAGTTGCGGAAACCAGCCCGTTTTACTAGCCACTTATATTTGAAAAAAGTAACTATGGAGTTTCTTGTCCGTTCTTCTCCATAAGAATCTACTTTTTTTGCGAATGGACAACTAGAGTCACTAATATTAAAATTTCAAACTGTAAATTTGACGTTCAAAAGTGCCTTTTAATGGTCTACTTGAAATAAATGAATTGACTTTGACTTTACATACATACATACATGGACTGAAAGCTCACTTCGTGATCACTTCACCCAAGCCTTCACTTCTACATATTTATTGTATCGACCGGCTGTTCACTCTTGACTTAAGAACCCTAGAGGCTCTAAACAAGTGACATTCTGTCAGTGGTAGCTCAGCGAAGATGATTGTCAAAACGTCAAAAATATATGGGATTGACATACTGTGTCGACATGTCTCGTTATCAAACCAACCATCAAATAATATTTTGCCATGTCCATAATAGCATTCGCTAATAAAATTGCACTTTGCCTAGCGCCTCAGATTGTAGCGATCAGTAAAAGAGACTCCGGTAAGGATTTCCACTTAATGGCATTAAAACTACACAATACGGCCCCAATCTCTTCTAAAACAAGGATTACTCACCAGCGACGACCAGGTTGACCACGAGGGTCATCACGAGGAGCACTACCACTGTCGGCTTGACTTCCATGGTGCACAAACTAAAGAGAACACGGCTGATGGTGTTTTATACGACGATACACTTCAATGGACGGCTTAATTCTTTGTTTAAGAGCGCAGGGACGAATTGAAGCGATTGAAATTAATTGTAAGAAATAAGTTCATCACAAAAGTTTTTACCCTACTTGAATTTTTTTAGGGTTCCAAACGTCCGCATGAAAAACCTTTTGTCTGTCTGTTTGTCCGTATATCGCAGCCGATTTTCTCCGAATCTACTACTATACCGATTCTGTTGTATGGGGATAGAACCTTTGTGGCATAGCAACTCAGCCGCCATTTTGTTTTTTTTTTTTCAAAGTCAGGTTAAAGGGAAAAAGAGGTAGGTACACCCACACTATTTATGTAGATGTAGATATGACGACACGCGAAAATTCAAAACACTGGAAGTATAATTTTTTTTTTTGATTTTCATAAAAAAATGAAATTATGTTTTCAATATTTTTTTATAAATAAATAATAAATAAATCATTTATTTCGCCAGAGATATGGTACAATGGGTGTTACAAGAAAGTAGGTAGTGCTTTACACATCTCACCTATAGGAGGCATGCGAAAATTTACTACTAGGTGCAGTAAAATAGAATAAAATAGTTCACAAATACAATAATAGATCGACACATATTTACAGAGATTAAGTCTTACAGTTAAAAAATTCATCTTAGGTATAAAAGCAGTTCTCTATTAACCATAATTTCATTTGCTTTTGAAACTTATATAAGGGAAGTTCTCTCAACAGACGTGTTTTTGTACGAGTAGATACAAAAAAACAAATTGACGGACTAAATAGAGTTTCTTAGGAATGAACCCTGAGATCTAGCTTTTTTGTAAATAATTTTGCTGTACCTAAATGCGCTACAAAGAATTATGGAACATTCAGGCTATTCAACAAACAAATCCGGCCCTGTACCGCATGAATGCCGTAAAAAACGACTGCGCTAACAAGCGGCGAGCACAATCAATCGTTATCACTCCGCACCTGCATCAAGACAAGTACACACATCTGGCCGGCTGATAACCACTATCTAGTTAGCACGCAGTGATGCACAGGGTTGCAAACCTGTCCCGGTCGCAGGTTGGAGGTTTCTGAACCTGGGTGTTTAGCAACCGTTTTAAGTATAATATACGACATGAGTTAAGGACCTCCTGGCTAAAGAGTAGCAGCCACTCGGGTAGATCAAGGCTAAGCAACGCTTGCCAAGGTCGGCCTTTGGATGGGTGACCATCTTAACTAACCGAGTTTCCTCCATGCCTCGGAAAGCACGTTAAGCCGTTGGTTCCCGGCTGTCATTTGTAGATCTTTGGCAGTCGTTACGGATTGTCAGAAGCCACTAAATCGACTCCAGTCTTGCCAAGAACAGCCGCGTTACCCAGTTAATGGGTTGTGGAGGTTTGGTGGGCAGCCGCTCTACGTAAAATACTGGTATTCGGCTGAATCCGATTTGACTGGAAGCCGACCCCAATATAGTTAGGAAAAGGATAGGCAGATGATGATACGACATAAGTTGAGCTACTCGATTACTGACAAATACTTGCACTGTATTTTTTATTTTTATTGAAAAGGGAACAACAAACCGCTACAATACATAATATTCACACTACAGGTCCACTCAAATCTGTGTGGTCATTTCCTCCTAAAGTGTAGGTAAATGTCTGAGGTGGTCTTTTGAGAGCCATGTAGGTCCGACATGCTTCTCATATGATTTGACCATGACATGTTGACAACTGTTACTAAATAAAGAGAAACTTTGGCCTTCGAGTTTGTTGCGGTGTTTTTTCTCAGGTAACTAGGTAAGTCAGCTTTGAAACTCCGGCCTTATCAGCCGGTCGAATTTGTAAACATATCGAAGTGAAGGCTTGGGTGATGATAACGAGGTGAACTGTCAATCCATATCAGGATAGAAAGACAGCTCACTTCGTGATCACGTGACATCTTGATTACATGGATTGACTGCTTACCTTGTGGTCACTTCACCCAAGCCTACACTTCGACTTGTTTACAGAATCGACCGGCTGATCTTGTGAAAAATGACCAAAACAATTGGCGTGTCAGCGTGTGCGGCGTGCTAAACTTTACAAATTCTCTCAGCGAAACAAAAACATCATTGAGATTGATAAAATATTTATTTAACTATTATATCTAATTAACAGGTATAAAACCGTATCTTAAAAATAATATGGTCATCTTATTTACTATATTTACAAAATATCAGGTACAAAAACCAATGATAAATACGTACTAAACTCTTCAAGGTTGTAACCTTGATTTTACAAAATATTATTTTATGTTACAATTTAAGCATCAACGTGGCGTTTGATCAGGCTTAAAAATAATTGATAGAATCTTCCTTAATTACATTTGTATTAGGTACATCGTTTTCGTTTGGTCCCGAGTTTCATACTAGACATATATTTATTAGAAAACACTGCTATTTTGAATTAGTTATTCAGTACAAAATAATTTACAAAATATGTATATTATCCAGGGTGTAACCGAAAGGTGTGAGTCATATTTGAAAACTGAAGTCATAGACAATTCATGAAAAAAAAGTACCACACTGACTTTTTGAGCTGCTGATAACTTTTTATGGAAAATTAAGAAAGTTGTTAATGAACCTACGTAAACAAAAACAGTTTTTATAAGTATTATAAACTAGTGGCCCGCCCCGGCTTCACCCGGATATATCTATTTTTTTATTTTATTTCATACAAACCTCGCCCTGAAAATCTTAAACACAGCAATTATTATTTAAATCGTTCGAGTTGTTCTCAAGCTATGCGCGTAGGTACATATATTTCGGGGATTCATTTGTATCCATACATTTATTATTAGATAGATGCCTACAAAACGTTGCCATACAACAAACAACGTGGCAATGCCGCCAGTCTTTTGAGTTCACTTCCAGTCGACAGCGATGCGGACGAATTTTCAGACGCCATATTTTAGTTAGAAGTTTTTATTTTAAGTGTATAGTTAGATTAGATTAGTATTTAAAATTTGAATTGTAAATGTTTTTTAATAAATATTTTACATAATATAAGATAGATGCCTACGGACGATGCTGCCGAACCCGCCTGCCTAGCGTGGCGATTATGGCAACCCCCCACTTTGGGGGAGGCCTATGTCCAGCAGTGGACGTCTTAATAAATGTTCCTCCATTCATTAGAACATCAGAATTTTAGATATGCCATTGAAACACTGCCAGCATCCATTTTAAATACCCTAATCATGATCTAGAGCAACTATTTCACAAAGTTTCTACATTCTGAATGTGGAACCCATCAAGAATTCCCTTCATCATCAAAACAGAGCCAGTTCACTATATTCTTTCAAATACGAGTCGAAGAACCAACAGCTACCAGCGCCATTATTCTTCTCCAAACCTTCAATCTTGGACCATGCTGTGATCATCTCTTCAGGACCAAAGCTGTGTATTGAAGCCATGTCCTGGTAGATGCAGGATATCTTCAGCCAGGGCTTGTAGGGACTCAGTCTCCGGTCATGGGTCAGGGTCAGCCCCAGCTCCTTGAGAGCGACGAGGTACGTGAAGTATACGTCTTCTAGGTTCACCATGGGTACTCTTTCGGCTGTCTTGAAAATTTTGCCGAGGTAGTCTCCTGAAATTTGAGGAATTTTATGGTCATTATGAGCATACATTCGTAAGAACTGCTCCGTTGGTTTCGCGGTCGCACGTGCGTCTGTCGAGTGTGGAGTACTGGGTTCGATTTGCAGGTCGGGCAATAAGTGTTATTGGGTTTTTCCATGACACTCCCGTACCTCGGAAAGCACGTTAAGCCGTTGGTCCTGCGCCAGATCTCTCTACGGTCGTGTCAGGTCGGGTTGCCGTCCAAACGGAATATAAGAGTGATGGCAGAGGGAGTGCACCTGTGTTTGCGCACACACTTGTGCACTATAATATGTCCCGCGCCGATGGCTAGTCTCGGTTGAGATTGGCCGCCATGGCCGAAATCGGTCAGGAGGACTATACATTTTTTAGAGACTAATAAACTTTTAATAGCATTTGATTTTATACTAGAGATGGTGATTATCTATTTGGACTCTCTCAAAAGATAGAAAAACAAGAAAAGTAAAAAAATGTTTTTTTTCGCCAAACATGAGACATACCATTAAAAACCTATGGAAGTTGGGAAGACATCAAATCGAAACCGCGCAAAATGATTTTCAGCGCTCAGTGTAAAAAGGGGCCTCTAACCGTCTCCAGAGTCCCATTATATCTGTACCAAATTCCATCAAAATCGGTTCAGCTATTTAGGCGTAGCAAACAAACAAACTCACTTTCGCATTTATAAAACTATAGGATGACTTACCACTAATAAGGTACCCGGTGCCGCTGAGGTACCTGGAGACCTGGTCCTGTGACAGTAGCCAGCGCGGTATGAACCACTTCGTGTACTCGTCTCTGTGCAAAGTCGTGTCGTTCTTGCTATAACCTGGAATTATGGACACCTTTATTAATATAATTTTCAGTGTGAATGTGACAAATCTTTGTGTGATGTGCATGATCATTTGTCAGGGTGTAATTTGTCTATAATATGTATGTATTTAGAAATATATAAGTATGTTTATCAGTTGTCTGGTTGCCATAGCACAGGCTCTGCCTAGTTTGGGATCGGATGACCGTGTGTGATTTGTCCGAAGATATTATTATTATTATAGTCATCTTTTTGCCGGAAGACGTGCACTGCTGGACAAGGGTCTCCCTCAAGTATCGCCACATAGACCGGGCCTGGATTCCCAAGGCTTTCAGCAGGGTTTCGGTCCAACTTGTGGGTGCCGCGCAAACGCCGCGTTTTCCGATACGCAAGAAAACGGTGTGAGCTACTAATTAGTATAAGTCATTAAGTACTGTTTGCTTGTGATACTAAAGTGCCAGCTAATGGTGGTATTCGTTACATGCAAAAATACAAATCTTTCCTCTTTATAATATTAGTAAAGAGTAAAGATAAGTTTTAAACCATGATTTTGACACTTTCATTCAGAGTCATAAAAGAAAACGTACAAGAATAGAGATGTCGTATTTATTACTTTTGTAACGGCATCAATATTTTCCGCCACATGAAAAACTAGGAAGCGAAATTTGTACGGCAACAAAGAGAACTGCACCGCGATCTACGATGAATTAACAACTAAATCCTGCATCGCACAAGCGAAATTCTCCGTGCGATTTAAACATATGTATACAGCAGTCCGAATATCAACTATCGGGCACTTGCCCACCAAACAATACAACTATCTGGTAGGAGGATCCTCCCATTTTCAGTGGAGTTGTGCGGGACTTTACTCTCTGTACCTTTATACTTTCATTTTGCCGAAGTCTATGTTTCCTGATAGATACAACCTGGGGGACTTTAAATGAAGAGTGAATAGGTTACTTCTAGGCAAGCATGCTCCATTGTCGACCACATCATTGCTTCCCATCAGGAGACTGTGATCAAACATGGCCCCACAAAAACAAAAATGTTGTACTACTACCAAGTAACTGAGCATCTTCATTTTCTTTTAAAACCTTCTTCAGCGTCCAGGGGTTGACCAGCACGTCGTCATCCGTTTTGAACAGGAACTGCGCCTGGGGACAGCGGCTCAGGCTCCACCTCATCATTAGCGCAGTCTTCAGCGTCAGGTTCTGGTAGTGGTCGTGAAAGTCGAAGACTATCAGGTCACTGTACTGCTTCGCTTCTATGTACGTGTCTACCTGGAATGAATGTGGGGTTTTTTAGTTTAGGGCTTGTATACCGTTGTTCTTGTCCTTGATGTTAAAATATCGATATTTTAATACTTTTTATTATTTTTAAATTAAGGGTTATCATCATCATCATATCAGCATAAAGACGTCCTGGACAATACTGCCACTGACTGCTGGACATAGGCCTCAGCCAAAAGGTTGGTGGGGGTTGCCATAATCGCCACGCTTGGCAGGCGGGTTGGCAATCGCAGTGTCACAAAGAATGCGGCTGCCCATTCTCCGGTGAGTCGCCTCTTACGACACCCACGGAAATTGATGGGATGGTGCTATTCGTTTACGTCCGATACCATACAGAACACAATTTAAGGTCATCCTCTAGAAAACACATTACCTACATTTCGGGATTCGTTGAGCAATAACAGTTACAAAAAAAATGGTTGATATGAACTTTCTGCTAAATGTGTAATTCTATTTTTTTTGTATGGGCCCCCATATTCCTTACACTACAAGAAACAAATTTTCGCTCTCGGTTCCTTAAATTTTATTGTATTTGTAGTATTCATTGTTTTAAATCAGCAATACAAATATCTACCTATTACAATTCATGAGCAGCGGGCCTTTAGCCCTCTGTGTAACAGCGGGCCTTTAGCCCATTGATAATAGGGTTCCGTTGGTAGCCCTTCGGGTTCGAAACCCTAATAGATATAAGTATCAAAATCCCCCGCATCTTAGTAAGAAGGCTAGGCAGATTGAACTCTTAGAAGTACTGCCTTACCAGTTGCTCATCCACGTCATCTCCAGACAGCCCCAGCACGAAGTAGGTGGGCTGGTGGCGGGCCCAAGTCTCGCGCACTGCCATCCGGTGTTCGAAGCGGGGGGGAGAGCTGGACACCAGGATCATCACCGGTACCTCGTCCAAGCTGCCGCATGGTGCTGATGAGGGCTCTATTAGAGCCTGACTGGAATTGTAAACATCAGGAGATTTTTGGTAAAAGTTCGATTATTTATCGTCGTCAGCATAATTCTGCCCTAAGACTCTAATTTATTTTCTTTTGGAATACTACAGGGGTCTACTTTCGGACCACTACTTATTTCATGATATTCGATATAAATCCATCAATCAAAAAAGTCACGTATTCAAATTAGGCTGACAGTCCTCAAAACCGCCCGTCACCACTTCCTAGTATTTTAGCTGGGAAGAGGAAATGGCGCAACAAACTCCCCAGCAACACATCTGTCTGTTAAGTTTTAAAAACTTTAATTTATACTGTAGTATGCAAAGTAGTTTACAATACATGACACAGAAAAATAATATATCCAAAATATTAAAGAAATATGTATAAAATTAATTGACACTTGTTAGCTAGCACACTCCATTAAGCCATCAAAAACAAACAAACTCAAGCATTAACAAGTAAACCAAACTAAATAAGTCTCTAGGTATAAATGGTTTTGCGGAATTCGAAAGAGTCACTGTGGCCCTAGAACGCTAAGGGCATTAGGAGGAATACTGGGTTTTAGTCAGGAAGAGTCTGACACTCCCTTCCGATCCACTCGAGCGGAAGGAGTCATTTGATGATATCTCATCCTTAAAAAAAAGGCATAAATGGTGTGCCCGCTTACACGTGCAATGGTATAATCTAACAATAGGATTGTGACTGAAACCACAAGTGATTAAGTAGAGCCAACATAGTAATAATAATAAAAAGTAAGTTTATCGTTATAACAATAATAATAATAAACCATGACCAGCAAGACGACCAGCCACCACAAGCAGCACCCGTTCACGAGCATAACGCAAAGATCAGCCAGTCCCCCCTCGCCATGTTTGAGGGAAGGAGGTAACCCGATCCCCGACGCTACTGCAAGCAGTGACATCTAAGGGAGCATGACGAACTTGCTGCCAGTTGTTCAGGCAAGAATAATATAAAACAGCTATAGGACAATACTATGTTCATCATATGTTGCAATATAACTCATTGTAGTAGATGATGTCAATAAAAATATACATAGTAAAAGATAACTGACCAATACGAACAGACAAAAAAAAAATATATGTATGAACTCATAATCAGTCATAAGCTAAATTGTATTGAAAGAATATTAAGTATGACAACACTCTTGCGTTCAACACAGCGACCAACTATAATATTATTATCGTCTAAATAGTAATTGATAGAATGGTATGCCTTAGAACAAAGGTTTAATTTTAAATGCAGTAACAGGCAAGTCAAGAAAAGAAAGGGGTAGTTTATTGTAAAAGCGGATACCGAGCCCCTCAAATGAGCCCTGGACCTTACGGAGACGGTGGGAACGAGCATGTAGTTTGTGATAATATAAAAAATGTTTGCATAAATGAATTGAGATTTCCAATCTCTTTGAAAATTTAATTTATAACTGCCACATTTGTCTAGCGGTCACAAGAGCAACTGCTGAAGAAGGGTATTTTTAAGTTTCTCCAATTATAAATTATTAGTAACATTCTGGAATCTGAATGTTTACAGTAGGGTCGCTTCTTATAAGTGACTTAAACGAAATACACATAATACATACACTAAATACACAATACTTGAACAAAAGTAGCAAAATTTATAGTCCTCCTGACCGATTTCGGTCATGGCGCCAATCTTAACCGAGACTAGCCATCGGCGCGGGACAGCGCAGGCGTGTGTGCGCTTCCATCACTCTCATATTCCGATGGGACGGCAACCCGACACGACCCGAGAGAGGGATCTGTGCAGGACCAACGGCTTAACGTGCTTTCCAAGCCGAGGGTGTCACACCAACAACTTCCAAACTCCGGGCTGTCACTGAGAAATTTCTATTGGAAACCCCTATAACACGTTGTGTGGCAAAATGTAGGGTGTGCTCGTGTACCTACCTATTTGAAAAGGTTAGAGTTAAGATATAATAGTGCGACCTCAAACAGGTATTGTGGCATAGCTTGCGAAAGGCCTACATCCAGCAGAGTGCCGCGATTGGCTGAAATATTGACAGTGTGACCTACATATGTGTCATGTAATGATGCAGGCTCCTGTTCCTCCGGTAGTGGTCGAGGCGCTGGTCCGGGGGGGGCGGGGGCAGCAGCGCCAGGCTAGTTTCCTCCGCGAACCACCACACCGTGGGCCACAGCAGCAATATCAATAGGATCACGGGCAGCAAGATGATTATGCACTTTGGCCGACCTGGAACACATTTTTAAGATATTAGGATAGGAGAGAATCTCGGGTCAATGGCGCGTCGCGGGTCGATGGCACGTCGTGTTCCACGCACGCCTCAAAGAGATGTCAGCGTAGAAGACGGGGCCCGCTAGGGCCAGAGCCTGCCAGGGTGGCGGAATTTGTTCGAAAGAGTCACCGCGGCCCTGAAATGCAAAGTGAAGGAACACAGATGGGTTTTAGTCAGTAAGAGACTGACACTCCCTTCCGCTACCTGTGAAGAAAGAAATCATCAAATGACTTCTTCCGCTCTGGGTGGAGCAGAAGGGCGTGTCAGACTCTTACTGACTAAAACCCATCCGTGTTCCTTCTAAAGCCCTTTACGTTCCAGGGCCGCGGTGACTCTTTAGAACATATTCCGCAACCCTGGCAGGCTCTGGCCCTAGCGGGCCCCGTCTTTGAGTCATGTACTTACGAGGCATTTCATGCGGACAATGATTCCGCATGAGATGCCTCAGTACAGGAGCTCTCGGGTCCTCAGCCACGACTTTCAGGAGGCTATTGCTACTCCCCCGAATCCTCCTTACAAGCGAGGCCACTTTTTTCCTGATGATCGTAAATTTTTGCTTTCTTTAATAACTTTTTGAGCAGCAATAAGAAATTCAACTGCATTAACTAAAGTGCTTGCCGGGATGTCATGATCATTTTTGTGTTCTTAACATAATTATAAAAAAAAAACAGGTATCATTGACGTGGTCAAAAAAGCTGCCAGGCTGAAATGGGACTGGGCGGGTCACACCAGCCGCATGCATAGTGACTACTGGGTAAAAGTCTCCACGCAATGGGTGCCAGAGGATGGCCGGCGTCGCCGAAGCCGGCCCAGAAAGCGGTGGTGAGATGATTTGGATGCACACCACGAAGGTTGGTTCGAGGTGGCGCAAGAAAAGAATGTCTGGAAGGATATGGGAGAAGCCTTTGCCCAGCAGTGGGACACAATAGGCAAAGGAAAAAAATACATTATTGCTCTTTCTAAAATTAATCCAGTTACACTTACATGTGTGTAAACCAATTCAGTGACTTCTTATCTAAAATTTTTTGACGTGAATCATCTATAGCTGCCGGTATAACCGATTGTTGGCGTGGCGACGCATGCCGTGGCGCCGCGTCGCCACGCTATACAATGGTATAAATATGTATATACAGTCTATATGTATTTTTTTAATTATGCCATATTTAGTTCCTGTCGTAATCTGTTTTTTTATGCATATATAATAAAATATTTTGTACAAGTAACAAAATATTTTCGACGTTTAACATCTGCCAGGCGTCCTGTGACGGCTCACAATTTTTTTTTAAACAAATCTAAAAAAAATCAACCGCATTCCAAATAAAAAAATACACTACAAAATATAAAATAACTTTAATTTCACTGTTTTTGATTGTTTATTCGTATTTTAACACCGACTTCTGAAATCAAACATATTTTATAATTAAATTTGAAAGAAATTGTTTTATTATTTTCCACTTTTAAGTGGTACCCCACTCCTAACAACACCACTGGAAAGTCACAGGAAAGCAAAATACGCAATTTCGTTTACTTGGATGACGTATTTTTTTCACCTTTTTCTATTTAAAAACCAAACTACTTAACCGATTTTGATGAAATTTCTATGGGACCGGAAGAAAGTATATCCTTTCACATGAAAAAAAGATTTAGTCAAATCGGTTTATAAATGACGGAGTTTTGATGTAACAAACACACACAAAAACAAACATACAACCGAATTGAGAACCTCCTTCTTTTTTTGAAGGCAGTTAAAAAAGAGATAAAATTGTTTTCATTTGTAAAACATTTGGAATAACCCGAGTAAGAAAGTTCATTGGCTGATGGAAAGCCAAACAGTTCCCAAATTGTATGTCAAATAGGTTTACATACCATTACATCCAAAGTGGATACGTTTCTAGACAAACATAAACCTACGAGTTTTCGCATCAGCAGTAATGAACACCTCGATCTTTATAAGAACTCTCATGGTATTAAAAGTTTCATAAAATTAACTAGGTAGGTGTAAACATTCTAACCAAAAACTTCATGTTTGTTTACCAAAAAAATGTATGATATGGATAAAGAGGTGGCATCTTCACGTTAGCACCTCTCCTCGTATGATCCAAAATTAGATTATTAGTGTGTCTAATTTTGTTTTGAATTGTTTGTGTATAATTTTAATTTACATATTTAATTTAATTGTGACATTGTTTATGTAATTATAATGTGTATATGTGAATTTACTGTTGATTGTTTTAATGTAATTCGCTTTTACTGACTTTTAATTTTTTTAATTTATTATTATTTTCAACAATTTCAATACTCGGACAACTTTATTGTACTGTGTTTAGTTTCACAATGAAGTGTATTTCACACACTTCTATTTAACCTTTCTTATTTGCTTGTTGGTAATATTAAGTTTATCATATCTTCAACGCTATGTCTTGAAAACTGGCTCCTTTTCACCGTTTAGGTTCATGATGTGTACTTCACATTACTCTTTGAATATCCGCACTTGTGCGAAAAAGCAGTGTGAGTGAGAGAGAGTACAGAGTTTATTACAGCTATTTACCGAACATCGCGCCGTCATTAAGGCCCATTTTAAAGATAACTAATTTGTGCAAATGAGTTATCTTTTAAGTAAAAAATATTCCATACATAACAATCCTGGGTTAAAACTAACTCAGAGTTAAAAAAATCTCTGAATTTTGAACGTAGGTCCATTACAAAACAGATTCTTGAAGATTTGGGTGGCAAGTTCAGAAGAATCATAGGTCAACGTGGCCGGCAGAATATTGAAGATGAGGACGCAATGTTCAGTTTTATCAATTTAAAAAAAAAACCTTCGCATAACTTCCAATAATGCGTCGTAAACTCTTACTCAAAAGTAACACCACAACTTCGCACAATGAATAATAAAATAATGAATTGATGAACAAAATGAAGAATGTAATATTTTTATCACGTCTATGAGGCCGCAAACTTTAAAATCTATTATACTCAATGTCCTATTCCTTGGCCGGATCTACCCTTTTGCCAAGTTCGATCCAAGCCCGTTTAGACGATAAGACGTGAAGAGGGCAGACAGACAGACAAATGTATACTTCCGCATTAATAATATTAGTATGGTTGATGCTGTTAAGTTAATTTGTACAGTGCCAACCCGTGCATATTACAGCAGCGAAATTTATTTAGTATGTTTGAAAAACATATCTTTATTATATTATTTTTCATTTTATAATTTGTGTCCTTGCGAGCCCCGCTCAAATCATTCTGTTTATATCTGTCGAACCTAGCGTTATGCGATTTCAGGGCCTGATACAGAAGGCAGTACTCCTCGATACAGCTCGTATTGTGAGGAGGTTCCTTTCTCTGGAGCCCTAACCACCGGTAGCTTGGACCTTGCTCCCGACACCGGCGGACTACTGCTCTTTATATATATATATTTTTTTTTTAATATTGTGTTTTTATTAAGAAACATTTTAAAATGTAATTAGTATGTAAGTGAAACGAATGAAGAGAATAATCCTACTAATATTAAAAACGCGAAAGTTTGTAAGTATGGATGGATGTGTGTTACTCTTTCACTTCGGAAAGGCTGAACGGATCCCGATGAAATTTTCATCCCGGGAATATGTTCCCTTGGGATAGTTTAATGAATTTTAAAGTAAGTTTAGTTTTCATTTGTTGCTTATCTTTTTCATTTTCAATCAATCGAATTTCCCTTGACGCAAAAAGTGTTCGGGTTTTACCAGGACAACATTTGAAAACCGCGCCCGGATGCTCCCCGAACACCCTCTAAACTAGGACAAATCCGGGGAAACCCGGACGTATGGCAACCCTGTATTAACCTAATATAGGGTTAAAGGCAATTTTTTTGAAAATAGAACTTGAAGAACGCAATATTTCCATTGTATAGACTCAATGTATTTATCATTGTATAATTTCATGCATTGACGGCACATGTGTGAGTACTGTGTTCAGTTGAACTTAAACTATAACTGCTGCTGTAAATGCTGACGTTCAAAAGTGCCGTTTAATGGCCTAATTGAAATAAACGTTTTGACTTTGACTTTGGTGTCTTCGACTTCAATGTACTCTGGCGGTTGGAAGTGTCATGCTCACTCAAAAGTCTGGGTGATGGTGGCGTGTTTGATCATTTGGCTCCCTTCAATATGGTTGAGCCGAATGGTGCTAGCACGTGCGTCATGTTCGTGAACGGGCACCGTCAGCTGGGACTGGTCATTTCTCGGCTGCCATGGTTTATTTTAATTGTTTCTTTTTATTCCAGACGCTTTTTTCCTGCACGTTCTCGCATCTATCTTCTATGTATTTGTATATATAAAAATGAATCCCTATTTTCCTTGGTCACGGCATCACGCTTAAACGGCTGGTCCAATTTCGCTAATTCCTTTTTTGTTGTGTTTGTTATTGTCAGGAGAAGGTTCTCATGAAAGAAAATTTTGAAAAAAAAAATTAAAAATGAACCCCTATTTCTCCTGGTCACGAAGAACGGCTGGACCGATTTGGCTTATTCTTTTTTTTTTGTTCGCCACATTACAGGGAAAGTTTAAAAACAAAAAACAAAATAGGTACATGGGTAGGTAGGTAGGGTAGGGTAGGTAGGAGGTAAGTAGGGTAGGGTAGATGGGTAGGTAGATAGGTAGGGTAGGGTAGGGAGGGTAGGGTAGGTAACAGTTGACGGGAGGGTAGGGTAGGTAACAGTTGACGGGAGCGAAGCCACGGGCACAGCTTGTATATGTATAATGTCAACATGAATGATGTAACCATAACTTTGTAAAAAAAATATTTTTAAGAGTGTCCGTGGAGTTGCTTGCACGTTCTTCTCCGTAGAGATCTACGCTTTGGAACGTGTAATTAGCTTCATCTTTTTGACCGACCGACCTCGTAAATTCAAATGTGCCTGTAAATGGTCTAATTGAAATAAATGCTGTCAGTTTTGAGTTCTGAAGGCGAGCAAAGCCACGGGATAACACTAGTCGTTATTTAAACGATAACTTTCGGGCTCTCTTCAAATTTCAAAGCGTAAAATTCGTGTGCCTCTTATCAGTGACCCAGGAAATGGCGTGAGATTCCCAGTATCCACCAACATTTTTATGGTATCTACACTGTTTTAAATATAAATTAAACATACACTAACATACATCGTGCCCTAAACTGTTTGTTATTACAAATGCATGGTAATCTCCGAAATACTGCACGTGTTTTAAGAATTATTCTGCAATTTAAAAATCTACTGATTACCGGTTCAGGTTTTACCTTGCCACCTTATGCACCAGCGCCAGACAAAGAGAGTTTTTTGACGTGACAACGTCAAATCGTTCGTCGTCGTGAAATCGTTGAATGCCGGTTGCACGCACGATAAAGGATGACTCATTGTAACGTTACGCTCATTGTAACGTTACGATCATTTCATCAATGTTTTGTTATGACGTTGTCACGTTAAACTATCGTCCGTAAACCGACTTTACAGACAACCAATTTTTTTGATTTTTTGAACGGATCTTGATGAAATTTGGCAGAGAGGTAGATTATAGTCTGGAATAACACATAGGATACTTTTTATTCCGGGAGTATGTTGTGTATGTACATCTAAGACAGCTTTTTGACGAGCTCTTGGGCAGTAGCGATCCCACGGACCTGGGGATCGAAGGGCCAATTCTACTCATTTTTAAACAACAATCGCATTTGCACCTCAATCGCAATGTGTCAGAAAAGCCTGAATTTCGTTAAATTAAAAAATAATAGAATAGAGTATTTACTGAAGAAATCTAATAATAAAAAAATAAAAAAATAATCTTTATTTCGGACAAGTACATCCATAGGGGTTAGTAAAAAAGATATCTTAAAAAACTATGTTAGTATTTTACAACGTTACAAGCCTATTGTTGGAGATACATCTTTGCACAATATCATACAATATAGGTGAATCGTATCTCCCTGCAATGGTTTTCAGGATGGAGTTGGAACTGGCCCGCACTCTGCAGAGCAGCGAGGCAGACTTCTGTCTAATGATGGCATGGAAGTCATTAACGTGTGCTTGTGCGAACATGCCAGAAGCACTACAGAACCGGGGCAGTCCCATCAACATCCTGAACCCATTATTATATTGGACTCGCAGGGCGCTGATAGTCCGCAAAGTATAGTGACGTGACGTGACGTCACGCGTGTTTTCCACGCACTGTATCTCTTACTCCTTTCCATTTTTGTTTACGTAAAAAAAGAAAAAGCACATAGACTATGTTTTTTGCAAATCTATCTGACGCACTTATTAGATTTTTTCAATAAAATACCCTTTTTTTTAAGGTTGGGAAATCATCAAATGACTTTTCAGACTCTTACTGACTGAAACCCATCCGTGTTCCTTCTAAAGCCCTTTGCGTTCCAGGGCCGCGGTGACTCTTTCGAACAAAATCCGTAACAATAAAATACACTTTTGATAGTGCCATTCTGTTAGCGAATCATCATACCAGCCGAAAGACGTCCACTGCTGGACATTGGCCTCCCCCAAGAGGGGGGGGGTGTTGCCATAATTGCAGGCGGGTTGACGATCGCAGTGTACCTAGCTATTTCAATGCATAGAGAATGCTGCTGCCCATAGTCACCTCTTACGACACCCACGGGTCATGGGATGATGTTATTCTTTTACGTCCGACACCATATAGAACGGAACAGACGGGTGTTAGCGAATGCGATTGTCGTAATGCCAAAATATAAGGGATTTATCACGTGACATTTCGACAGCGCTTGGCAATCCCATACATTTTTGACAAAGTCAAAACGTTTATTTCAATTAGGCCATTAAACGGCACTTTTAAACGTCATCATTTACAGTTCAGTAAAATAATAGTATTACATTAATAAAGTGACTCTACTGTCCATTCGGAAAGGTAGATTCTTATGGAGAAGAACGGACAAGAAACTCCATAGTTACTCTTTTCAAAAAATGGTTTTACAAAATTTAGTATACAAAAATTAATTTAATATTATGTGAGGACGATGCACCCAGAGTATGGTACTTATAGGAACAAAGTATTGACGTTTTGACCTTCGCCAAGCTGTCGCTGTCAGAATGTCACTTGTTTAGAGCATCAGACTGATTTCTCAGGAGAAGTATTGTTCCTCATCTCCGGATGACCTTCATTGAACGGCCGTCATAAATGTTTGAAATAAAAACTACCCAAATCGATCCGGTCGTTTTCCAGTTATCCTCTTACCAACGAAAATGGGTATTTCAAATAGGTTTACCTATTTGAAATACGGCGTAAGGCTCGCCATGTTTTGAACCATAACCATAATGCAATAAGAATTTTAACAATAATAGATATAATTATATAACTGATATAGTTATTATTTAATAAGTCAATCCTCAAGGTTAAGCAACACTTGCCGAGGTTGGTCGGTGGATGGGTCACCATCTTAACATGCCGAGACTCCTCCGTGCTTCGGAAAGCACGTGGAACTGTTGATCCCGGCTGTCATTTGTAGATCTTTGACAGTCGCCACAGAACTTGGTTGTGGAGGTCTGGTAGGCAGCCGCTCCACGTAAAATACTGGTATTCCGCTGAACCCGGTTTGACTGGAAGCCAACCTTAGGTAGCTTCCAGTCTTTTTTTTTAATTTAAGATCGGTTTGCTCTTGACTCTAGTCTAGGCCATAGACGACAGAGACAAAGTCGACGATGGAGCGAGCTTACCCAGAAGAAGCCTGTTCACTCTAATTTTGAAGAGATAAGGGTTGTATGCGTTCGGAAACACAGACGTAGGCAGAGAGTTCCACTCCTTTGCTGTGCGCATTAAAAAAGACGTTTGGAAACCTTTAGTGCGAATTGGTGGAATAGCAACAAGGTAGGAAAGGTAACTTGTAGTGCGTCTAGATGTCCGATGGTAGAAGGGGGCCGGTGGGATGAGGTCGTGAAGTTCCTGGAAACTCTCCCCAAAGTACAATCTTTAGAAGACCGACAAGCAGGCAACATTGCGGCGATGAGTTTAGCAGTGAAGCTTGGCATCCACCAGTTTAACGTCAGTCATAGTTTGAAAAAAGGTGCGGCAGATTGATAGGTATAACTGACATAATTTTATGCGATGAACTGTAGTTTATGAAATGAATGCATAGAGGTAACGTGTTACTAAAACATAATTGCGATTTGATCTTAAAACAGAGGCTCAGTGTGTCACGAGTATTTAATTCCTTGTTATACATTCAAACTATCATCATAATCAGCCGAAAGAGTCCACTTCTGGACATAGGCCTCACCCAAAGAGGACCCACCACGCTTGGCAGGCGGGTTGGCGATCGCAGTATAGCTGTTGCAATGTCCAAAGAATGCTGCTGCCCATTAGTTGGTGAGTCCCTTAGTCGCCTCTTACGACACCCACGGGAAGAGATGGGATGGTGCTATTCTTTTATGTCCGACAGAACTTTATGTTTTGACATTTGTCAAATTTTCAAGACTAAACAGCTTGACGAACTTGATTAAAAAAACAGGTAGACCTGGGCCTGAATTGTGATATTTATAGGACTTTTTCCAAGTATTTAGAGGATATTTATTCACGTTCACACGAGCGAACCCGCTTTCTAAAGGTAGTGATATAAAAATTGATATTAAAGGTGTTTTCTAGACCATTAAAAGGCACTTTTGAACGTCAAATTTACAGTTAGAAATACAAATATTAGTGACTCTAGTTGTCCATCCGCAAAAAGTAGATTCTTATGGAGAAGAAGGACAAGAAACTCCGTGTATGATACTAGCTAAGGGACCCGTGCCAGCAGCATTGTGTTAGTTGAATGTTCACACCTAGCTTTCCTCGAACTTAACTAATTTAAGTGAGGAGCTCAAATGAAAGAGCTCATGCCATCGAGTGTTCTTAAACGAATCCAAAACAAACCGCTTACGTCAATTAGTACAAGAAAACTTAAGAAATGTACAGAAGAAAATCGTCCCAGTCGCCAGTGTTTTACTATCGTGAACACAATAGTAAAACAATGGCTGGTCTTGTTTTTGACAAGACGACAGCTGAGTGGCTAGAGAAGGGTAGGAGCTAAGTTCTTTCCAATGGCTGACGAGTTGACGACAAATGAAAGAAAGAAAGAAAAACTATTTATTCACGTGAAAGTGACGCAACTATAAAAAAATGTTTAATAACAGATACCTACAAAATTAAAACAAGTGGTTATAAACCTATTCTAAAAATAATAATATCTTAGACAGAAACATGTGTCACTACCGCGCGAAACGGCTAAGGGCGCGTTCCCACTATGTCGTGACGATTTTATCATTGGACGACTGTCACATACATTTTGTATGAAAAAAGTCGTGGACGAATGTTAATCGTGTCGTCCTACATGTGAACAGCTCCGTTTAAATACACAAGCCACGACGGCGACGCTTTAAACGACACGATAATCTGTCGTCACGACATAGTAGGAACGCGCCCTAACGCTCAGCATTATGCTGAGGCCCATGCACGAAGACACGAGTCCATGGCGCCGGTTTTCAGCATAAATCAGGTTTCAAATCGGTTTTATAGAACGGTCGGACGGGCAGACTCGTAATATTACATCTTCTTTACACAATATAAAACAAAGTCGCTTTCGCTGTCTGTACGCTTATATCTTTTAAACTTCACAACGGATTTTAATGCGGGTTTCATCAATAAACAGAGTGATTCAAGAGGAAGGTTTATATGTATAATTCGCCCCAAAATTCCAACGGGAACGGGAAAATTAGGGCATGCGCGTACGAAGTCATGGGCTAGTAAAAATATAAAAAATTGTATGTGTATGTATAGATAAGTATGTGTTATTATCATTGGTTTGTTATCTAAATCGATAATAACTGTAGATTGAGATAGTAAATTTATATAGCACATAATATAAAGCAAAACTTAAGAAACATGTTTCGAAATTGTTCGAAAGAGTCACCGCGGCCCTGGAACGCAAAGGGCATTTGGAGGAACATGGATGGGTTTTAGCCAGTAAGAGTCTGACTCCCTTCTGCTTCGCCCAAAACAGGAGTAGTAATTGGATAATTTGATCCAAAATATAATTAAAAGGGAAGTATCCTGTAACGTCGCTAACACCCCACAGACAACAAAAAAACACTACATGTCTCATTAATCGACTTCCAAAAAACTGGCCAAGTGCAAGTTGGACTTGCACACGAAGGGTTCCGTACCATAAGCCGAAAAAAACATGCTTCTTGTATGGGGCCTGCTTTTATTTTTAATTTCATTTCATTTTTATTATTTGTTGTTATAGCGACACCTGAAATACTTCATCTGTGAAAATTTCAACTGTCTAGCTATCGCTGTTTATTAGATACAGCCTGGTGTCAGACTGACAAACGGGCAGTGGAGTCTTAGTAATAGGGTCCCGTTTTTACCCTTTGGATACGGGACCCTAAACAAGAGGAGGTTCTCAATTCGGTGGGTTTTTTTTTTAAGTTCTTATGACAAATAAAACGTATTTAAATCCAAATTAGTAGCATTGCGATGTACTAAAGCAAAGCTATGCGATATCTGAACCATTGCTCGAGATTTTTCGTTAGAGCTTTATTGTTGGCATGGCAACGTATCTGCGATGTCTCTTGTCTGAAATGGTGTTGATCACTTACAAACAGGTTAGCTTGTAAACAATCCAATAACACAGATAATAATCTTCCTTTCGAAACTTCATTCATTAGGTCTTCAAAGGCACTTGGCACAGATAATAACTTCATTCATTAGCTCTTCAAAGGTGTAAGCACTTGGGGCACTCCAACAGCTGGGTCATGTTTGGACAGGGACACTACACTCACGATTGGATGCAAATAAAATTTAAAGCTATCTCACTGACTTTTTTGTGACTCCTTCCGCTCTGGACGAAGCGGACACACCCTGTCAGACTCATACTGACTAAAAACCATACGTGTTCCTTGAAATGCCCTTTGCTTTCCAGGGCCGCGGTGACTCTTTCGAACAATTTAAACTAACTTTTTACCTTTTCACAACACATCACTAAGACCAACTTTAAAACAATAAAATTCCTCACCAAAGTATTTGACGGTGAAGAGCGCCTTCCGAAGAATAATCTTCAGCATCAGTCTAAGCATTGGTTCAGTTTAACTAACACAAGAACCTATAGTAGTCGAGGAGCATGGCGACTGGCTCGCGACGGTACCTAGTTCGGACTGGACCGGGCCGCTAAAATGCCGCTAAGGGACGCGGCAGAGATAACGTTTACGTCGATAAGTTGTTTTTATCTATTGATAGCAAATATTGGATTTTGGAGTGTTGGGTGTACTTGTCTGATAGAGTTGTGGTTTAAAGGAAGTTGTTGCCAGAACTTGTGGAGTTGTAATCATTATCGCTACATATTATAAAATAAAGTTTCACATTAACTACCGAACGGATTCTCATACAGCATACACCAAAAGATGGAGTCGTTCATTAGGAAGGTTCAGGTGTATAATAAATTAAGGTTTTATGTAAATTGGTTGAAATATGACAATGATTGTTGAAGATGTCGTCCCTAAATAATAATTTTGACTGGGACATCACACTAATAAAGGCGAAAGTTTGTGAGTGTGTGTATGTTTGTTACTTCTTCACGCGCAAACGGCTGGACTAATTTTGATAAAATTTGGTATAGAGATTGTTTGAGTCCCGGGAAAGGACATAGGATAGTTTTTATCCCGGAGTATGTTCCCTTAGGATAATTTTCGACATACACGCGAGCAGAACTGCGGACGATATCTAGTTTACATTTATAGAAATATGCTCTGCTAGCCGTGCGCAGCCTGGGTGCTTTTTTTTTAGGGATGGGAAATCATCAAATGACTTCTTCCGCTCTGGGTGGAGCGGAAGGGCGTGTCAGACTCTTACTGACTAAAACCCATCCGTGTTCCTTCTAAAGCCCTTTGCGTTCAAGGGCCGCGGTGACTCTTTCGAACAAATTCTGTAACGTGTTGCTAGTGGAATAATACTAAAATGCTATGGTTTGTTATCGTTGTGTAATATATGAAAGCTTTTGCCTACCGGTTATAAAATTTTATTTAATAAACGACTTCAAAAGCAGGAGGAGGTTCTCAATTCGGTTGTATTTTTTTTGTGTTTGTTACCTCATAACTCCGTCGTGTATGAACCGATTTGAAAAATTCTACTTTCATGTGAAAGGATATACGGTCCGATTGGTCCCATTGAAGTTTTATCAAAATCGGTTGAGTAGTTTGGGTTTTAAATCAAAATAGCTTTAGGAATTAGAAAATATATCATCCAAGTAAACGAAATTGCGTTTTTTGCTTTCCTGAACTTTCCAGTGGTGTTCTTAGGGTGTACCACTAAAAAGTGTAAAATAAAAACTTTTTCACAAAAAAATACAACCGACTTCCAAATAAAAAAGAAACACTACAAAGTATAAAATAACTTTAATTTCGTGTGAAGTCGGTGTTAAAATACGAAGAAACAAACCAAAAACACCATTTTTTTGTAAAAAGTTTAACAGTGCAAATAATAAAATGAAATAAAATAAATCTTAGCGTATACTTACGTCATGAAACAAACCTATGTTCCTAATTTCAGCTTGGTGGACTTATGACCGGTTTCATAAAGTATCTACCTTTTAGCGAAACTGTAGTGCCTCTGGCATGTTCGCGGAGGCGAGGCTGAACGCGTTCAATGCCATTCAGAGGAACAGAATCGCGTCATTCTTGTCCAGGGTTGGTATGTGTAGAAACAGTATAGTTAAAGAACTTGCTAATAGAATGATTGCTACCGAGACCTACAAGACTTGGCTGGAAATATTATAATTTATAACTTATTCACATTTTTTATTTTTATTGAATTATATTTTTTATCATTATTATTAATTAATCAATTTCTTCTTTTTTTTTAAATGTGAATATGGTACTTCTATGGTCTGCAATAAAGATGTAAGTATTATTATTAACCAACTGTCAAATTAGCAAACAACAGTAGTTGAAACGTCATCTTTGCCTTTGTAACATGACGTTTCATCTACTGTTGGTAGCTAATTTGACACTTGGTTAAAGGTAGATACGTTATTGAAACCGGCCGTTAGTAGTTTGACTGTGCGTTGATTGTGAGTTAGGACTACTGATTTTAGAAGTGCCTATACATTAATTTTGTGGTGGACCTGTGCCCAGCAGTGGGGCAATATACATACGAGTAGGTAGGTTGGTTTATTTTGTTTTTTTTAGGTAGTTTACTCAAATGATAGAATCATGTTAGGAGATGCGCACAGCAATGCGGGCACACCATTTATGCCTGGAGGCTTAATTAGTTTGATTTACTTGTTAATGCTTGAGTTTGTTTGTTTCTGATGGCTTAATGGAGTGTGCTAGCTAACAAGTGTCAATTAATTTCATTTTAAATTTGATTTCCATATTAGACATATTATTTTTCTGTGTCATATTTTGTAAACTTACTTTGCATACTACTGTATAAATTCAAGTTCTTAAAACTTAACAGACAGATGTGTTGCTGGGGAGTTTGTTGCGCCACTTCTTCTTCCCAGCTACAACACTAGGAAGTGGTGACGGGCGGGCGTTTTGGGGGACTGTCTTTATGTAGAACTTTGACGTTTAAAAAGTGCTGGCACTCAACTTAATTTGAATAAATGACTTTTGATTTTGATTTTGAAAGGACTGGAACTCTTCTACCTGCGTCTGTGTTCCGAACGCATTCAACCCTAATCACTTCAAAGTTAGAGTGAACAGGCTTCTTCTGGGTAAGCTCCTAATCGTCGACTCGTCGAGCAAACCCATCTTAAATAAAAAGTTGTTTTTTTTTGCTATGATAAAAAGATATTACATTATACAAAAAAATAAATTTAAAATTATATGCACAAAAACTGCAACACGTAAAATATATCGCATAATACAAAATTTCAAAAATGTTTTATCTAATACCTTTAAACGAATACTTCTTGTTTATATGTATATATATAATCTGAATCTCGGAAACGGCTCCAACGATTTTCATGTATGTAGTATGCAGGGGGTTTCGAGGCGATAAAGCGATCTAGCTAGGTTTAATTTTAAGAAAACGTTTACCAAAAAAAACCGGTCATCCAGGTACTGATAATTAAGTTATAATTATTTTTATGACTTAATTATCATGATAATTATTATATTAAGTTTCAGTGTCATATTAATAATATTAAGTTATCTCATTGTCTGCGCATAAACTTCACGTGTGGTGTGCTGTGCTTGCGTAGCGACAGCTGATTGGCAATCGGTGTTCGGCAAATACAACGCGGATCTGAATGAACGCAATACCTGGAAAGGGGTTATTGTTCTTTTCACGATGAACAGCTTTTACTATGGGACCAACACTGTAATCGCGAAAATTCGACTGCCCATTTAAGGGGGCGTTCAAGTATTACGTAACGCAATTTGGGGGGAGGAGAGGTCTTGTAGAACGTTACGATGCGTTACAGGGGCGGGAGGGGTGTTCGAACTACGCGTTACGTAACATTGTTTTTTTTTTTATATTTAACGCTAGCTCACTAAACATATTTTCGAGTTACACAGTCACTAAACAGTAGGTAATCATTTTGCTAAACAAAAATAAACATCAATATTTTCCTTGAAATGACATTTATTAATTAAAAAATTTAATAACATGAGAGTAGCAGACATAATTGTGACTTTTAGGTAAAAATTGTCACTTGGATGATACGTAACGTTTAGGGAGGGGGAGGGGGGTACAGATATACGTTACGGCGCGTTACATGGGGGGGAGGTAAGGTCAAACATCTTCAAAAATTGCGTTACGTAGTACTTGACCGCTCCCGCGCCATAAGTGGCAAATTTTTTTCACGCGATTCTCGTTTGCTTCCATAGTAAAAGTTATTCATAATGATGTGACTATGACCCCTTTTCAGGTATAGCGGACATTCTGTTACAAGTTGTACAAAACATGGTGTATAAATTATTGCAATCCAATCTCTAACTGATCCTGATGAAACTATTTAAGTTTTGTAAATATCACCGGAAAATTGCAGACTGGTTTTGAGTATCAATGTCACACCACTGGCTTTTAATAATCTGTGCTTCATTGACTTATTGCTGTCTTGATTGTCACTGCCCCTCTGTGAAGTATGGCGTTCTAGATGTGAGTTCGGCGTGTTAGTATTTTCACTATACTAACATATACTTTTACGTCTTCCTCCCAATACTGCGTTTTATTTAACTCTACAAGACCTAACCTCATCAGGGCTATTATGCAAAAATAGTTTTGTTTACAATAAATCCCGTTCAAATTCAATAGTTTCCAATATATCGGTGTCTTATTAAGAAGAAATAGTTTACAATTTAAATCTGATTCCAGTCTTGCCAAGAACTACCGTGTTACCCAGTTAATGGGTTGTGGAGGTCTGGTATGCAGCCGCTCCACGTAAAATACTGGTATTCAGCTGAATCCGGTTTGACTGGAAGCCGACCCCAATATAGTTGGGAAAAGGCTAGGCAGATGATGAGTTTACAATTTCACGCGATATTTTACAATCTTACGGCGTTTGAAATTTTCCGGTGACATATAGAACAATAAGATACTTAGTAGTTTTGGTGCATGACATATTTAGGCATAATATGATACAAACAAATATTTGTACATAAAATTGTAGCCGTCACACATGTCATTTAATAAATAATTAATGACATTTCACGCACATCATCAATCATCAAGTCAATCAATAATGCTTTAATACAACAAATATCATCACCACATAAAATAGCTTTTATTCTTGGGTAGGCAGAAGTAATTAGAATAAATTTATAGGTATGTCAGAATGTAGTATTATATATATGTTAGGAAGCGAAGAAGATGATCTTCAAGATTTTATTTTAATTCAAAAATAGTTGTCACTAACATCATTCATTAAAAAGTCATCTGTCTTTTTTTAAGGTGAAAGCGCCAGGGTAGGCCGCGAAATTCAAATTTTCATGCGTTTTTAGCATTTTGCAGGACAGTTGTATGTTGATAAAAATACGATTGACGATTGGCGGATTCGAGTGTGTAACACAAAACATGTTAGACAGCAAAACGCACCAACGAATCGATCCTGACCCAGCTCCGAATGAAAACTCGCTTGCCGCCAAATACCAACAATGCATTCTTTCGAATTTTGGGGACACAGTCCGCTGATGCGACGAAAATTTTTTAAAAACTAATTTTGACCACAAACAAAAGATCGCGCGATCGTTCAGTGTGACACAAAACATGTTAGACAGCAAAACGCACCAACGAATCGATCCTGACCCAGCTCCGAATGAAAACTCGCTTGCCGCCAAATACCAACAATGCATTCTTTCGAATTTTGGGGACACAGTCCGCTGATGCGACGAAAATTTTTAAAAACTAATTTTGACCACAAACAAAAGATCGCGCGGTCGTTCACTAACAAGATGGACCGATCAAGTGAAATACTCTTAGGCCTCCTAGTATTCTACACGGTAGTAAAATCGCGCTGGACCGGTAGAGGCAGATCACACATTCTTCAGTTCAATTCAGTTTATTTCGGACATCAGTGATCCATATTTTATTAGTTAAACTTATGCACTATGTGCATGTGCGATCCTTATGCTGACCAAGATCCTCAGTCATGAAGGGCCGACCCCAGAGAGAGTGTCGTACCAGCTAGCCGTGCATTGCATATACTTTCTTACCCGCGACTCATTATCTTCTATCTATTCTATACATACTTATAAGAAAAAGATATACTTATGAGAAAAAACATTATTGGGACCTTCATCAACGAAATTAGCACCCAAAAAAATTATTGTTAGAATTTTTGTCTGTTTATCTGTTTGTCTGTGCGTTTGTGCACGCTTATCTCAGAAACGGCTTATCCGATTTAGATGTGATTTTCACTAATACATTGTGGTAAGCTTCACTTAACATTAAGTTTGTTTCATGTCAATCGGTTCATAAATAAAAAAATTATGACAATTTAAAGAATCACGTCGAACATTTGTTAAACTACCTATTCTTTCTCTGATCAGTAACATTGACTGAAACTTTACTAAACTTCATAATCTTAAAATAAACATGTCTGCCCCAAGTAACAAGTAAAACTGTAACATCTCACACACCTGCGTATCTGTAACCTATCTTTACAAATAAATACTCTGAACTCTGAATACTTCCTTGTGTTTTAGCTGAGAAGTAGAGGTGGCGCAACAAACTTCCCAGCAACATAATTGTCGGCGACACGGCGGCGCGACACCAAGTCGATGACGTCAGAGCCAGTAGTTTCGGGAGAAATTGCTCAAATAATTAGATACAACACGTCATTATCTGAAGGGATGGGTAAAGGGATAGCGTTGTTTCATTCTTCTCTCGCAATTGGAATGATATTGGGTCTTTAAAAAAAATATTTATTTATTTAAATTAAATTAATTATTTTAATTATTCGACTTTGTCTCTGTCATCTATGACCTAGACTAGAGTCAAGAGCAAACCCATATTAAATAAAAAAAAAAAAAAAAAAAATACTAAAAAATAAATATTTGTGGAGTACCATAACTTGAGTTTTTAATTTAAATAAAGTTTATATTTAAGATTTGTTATTATTTTTTCGAAATCAATATTTATTTTGTTTCTGTGGGTCTCATTTTTTCCGTATAATATTTATAATCATGTAACAAATGTGAAAAATTGTAGTTATTTTTCTTTATCATTTGTAATTTGACAATATGTAGAAAATTCATGATTTAGTACTTTTTTTGACATGGGAATTTAGTTATTTTGTTTAAATTGATTAAACTAGAATCATTATTGTCACAAAATTTGCGTGCCGAATTTAGTAGGAATCTGAAGAACCATTGTGTATGTGCGTCTGCATCTGTAAAATACTATATTTCAGGCAAATAAATGAATATATATATCCATCATGACCTCTGAGTCGTTGTGCCAGTTTCGAAAATGAGTTACCATTCTTCTCAAACAGCACGCAATATCAACGGCCTTAGTACTGATATCGTGAGTCGTATGGTTCTTCGATATTTATTTATTTATTTCTTCAACAAATTTACATTTACATGTGTGGAAAACTTAGTGGTTTAAACATTAAATATAATTATGTAGGCAACAGAAAAATTTAAATTAAATTCCACATTGGTCCAAATATTATTAGTCTTAACATTCATTACAATAATTTGACACAATATTAACTCAAAATCAATATAAATTAAATTCAAGAAATGTATGTCAACAAAAAAAAACAATAAGATGCATGACGTTGTTAAAACACATATATACAGCGTGGGAAGAGGCGCAAGATGCCATAGGAATCTTTTGTGACCTCTCCAAGGCATTTGATTGCGTAAATCACGAAACCTTGCTCCTAAAACTAAAACATTACGGACTAGGTAATCTTGCTCTCAATTTAGTGAAGTCGTACTTAAATGACAGACAGCAGCAAGTTCAAATAAACGGTGTTAATTCAAGGGGTTTAAAAGTCAAACCACAAGGCTCAATATTGGGTCCTTTCCTCTTTTTAGTGTATATTAATGATTTACTCCATCTTTTAAAAAATCAATCAAAGATGGTGTTATTTGCTGACGATACGTCCTTAATTTTTAAGATAGATAGACGTTCTACAAGTCTTGACGACGTAAATAATGCGCTACAGCAGGTCCAAAATTGGTTCACTGCGAATAATTTAGTATTAAATGGGAAAAAAACTAAGTGCATCAGATTTGCTTTACCGAATGTCAAAAGTAATACTTGCGACATAGTATTGGACAAAGAGAAACTTGAATTCGTCGAAGACACGGTTTTCCTAGGGATCATGCTTGACTCAAAGCTACAATGGGGTCCTCATTTAACATCTCTTGCAGGACGGCTAAGTTCAGCAGCATATGCTGTCAGAAAAATCCGTCAATTTACTGATATAGATACCGCGAGGCTGGTTTATTTTAGTTACTTTCATAGTATAATGTCTTACGGTATCTTATTATGGGGACGAGCTGCAGACATCGAGTCTATATTTATTCTGCAGAAAAGAGCCATCAGAGCCATATACCATCTTGGTCGGCGCGATTCCCTAAGGGAACTGTTTAAGGATATTAACATCATGACGGTACCTTGTCAATACATATACGAAAACATTATGTATGTTCGGAAAAATATTCATCTTTTTAATAAGATTAGTGATAGGCATAATTTTAATACTAGAAATAGGAATAAATTAGATCAACCCCGATTCAGATTGGCTAAAGTACACACTTCTTTTATGGGATATTGTATTAAGTTTTATAATAAAATACCACGTGAGATTCTCGAACTGAATGAGAAAAAAATTAAAACATGCATAAAACGCACTCTATGTAGACAGGCATATTATAAACTGGAAGATTATATCCTTGTTAAAAATGCTTGGCTAAATGCCGGTCCTGCTCCACAGCCTCAGCCGCTTGGTTCCACTAGTTAGGTTTTATATTTGGAAGAGATGCTCACCCTCTTTTATGTCTAATAATAATACTATTCCGCATAATCTTATATTATGTTTGGAATAAACTTTACTTTTTCTGTCTTTTCAGATTGATATTCATGGTTTTATATAATTTAGAAGCAATTTTTATTTCAAGTTCTGTAAATGTGAGAACCCTGGACCATCATGTTAATAGATAGTTTCCTTGTTTGACATGAAATAGCAGGGGCAGTTGAGGGTGTGTCATGCTCACTCCAATGTCTCGCTGATGGTGGCGCGTGTATCGGATCATTCAGTTCCCTTCAAAATGGTTGAGCTGAATGGTGCTGATGCACGCGTCATGTTCGTGAACGGGCGCCGTCAGTGGAGACTGGTCATCCCTTGGTTGCCACTGCCTCATTTTAATATTTCATACTATAAATTGTTTTTTTCTTTCTTTACATTGTTCTCATATATAGAAGCAACAAGGTTTATGTAACCAGGAGTTTTGTAAACATAAAATGATTTAAAAGACTGTCCGTGGAGTTTCTTGCACGTTCTTCTCCATAGAGATCTACGCTTGCGAACGTGCAAATAGCTTCATGTTTTTGACGGACTGACTTTGACAATTCAAAAGTACCTGATAATGGTTTATTTGAAATAAATGCTTTGACTTTGACTTTGACTTTGACTTTGCAATGTCCTGACAAAGTGTTTGATAAAGTATGTAATGGTGACAGAGCCCAGAAAATCCCTGTATTTTGTCGAGTTACGCGAGCAATAATGGCTGATCTTATTAAGGTTCCGTACCCAAAGGGTAAAACGGAACCCTATTACTAAGACTTCGCTGTCCGTCTTTCCGTGTGTCACCAGGCTGTATCTCATGAACCGTGATAGTTAGACAGTTGAAATTTTCACAGATGTTGTATTTCTTTTGCCGCTTTAACAACAAATACTAAAAAACATTATAAAATAAATATTTAAGAGGGTTTCCATACAACACACGTCATTTTGATCTTGAAATATTCACAGAATATTAAGTTATATATTCACAATTAAAAAAAAAAATTATTTTTATACAACAAACGTGATTTTTGCTCGTTTTTGCTCGATATTGATAACGGCAACATGTAGACGCTTGAAATATTTACAGAATATTTAGTTAAATATATTCACTCTAAAAATAATTCATTAAATTAAAATAAAACAAATATTTAAAGGGGGCTCCCATATAACAAACGTGACTTTTTATTAATGATTGAAACATTACAAAAAACAGAAACATTTTTGCCGTTTTTATAGATAATGGTACGGAACCCTTCGTGCGCGAGTCCGACTCGCACTTGGCCGGTTTTTTTTCAATTAATTTCACTATTATTAATCTGCACTTACCTATCTGCACATACACATACAATTTACTTCCAACTCCTTATCAAAACGGTTTACTACGTAAATATCAATACAGTTGACTCACCTACGTATATTGGTTTTTAATCAATATAACATGTAGGTACTCAACTGATTACAATTTAGTTGCGATAAGCGAAAATGACGGCGTCAGTCACACAAATATTTAACAACTCTATTTAATTTCATAAATTTTTCTGTGACCCCGTTCGCGTTAAAAGGTAAATGAATAGGAATATTACAATGTTAGTAAGGACTTTCCAATGTAACTGTCCTCGGAAAATTGTAAACGCCGTAAGATTGTAAAATATCGCGTGAATGTATTTTTTTAATAAGACACGGATGCATTCGAAACTATTGAATTCGGATAGGATTTGTTGTATACAAAAAGGATGTTTTCATAATGTAACGGGAAATCTTTGCCTAATAAAGATTTATTACAATTTTACGGAGTCTACTATTTTCCGGTGACATAACTAAGATCCTCGATTCGTATTTTTTGTGCTTCGATTTCGCGTTTCAATGTTTACCCAACTGACCCAGAAAGAGGCTAATATTTGTCGAGTGTATGTATGTGGCTATTTCTATGATACGCCCTGTAGCCTTTATAACTTTATGGATTTTGACCACAGAGCAATGAATTGTCCGATGAGAGACATATAATATTTAAAACTAGCGTGGCAGTGTGGAATGCGTTTTATGGTACCTAATAAAAGTCGCCCAGCTGTCAAATGTAAATGCTCTTTGATTTTGACTTTGATTTGATTTTCGGTTAAAAAGTAGCGTAAGTAACTCCTTATTGCATCAGCTACCTGCCAGTGAAAGTCCCATCAAAATCGATCCAACCGTTTCCGACATTAGCCAAAGCAAACAGACAGACAGATAATGTATAGGTATCGTATAATTATAAACTTTCCTAGTAAGCATTTGGTAAAAAGCTGTTAAGTATTTTGATATTAGGTACAAGCAGACATTTTATTTTAGTTATTTGTGTGTACTGTGTATGTATATTGAAATCGGCTATATACTTTTTGGGACATGGCCATCAAAATAAAGAGTACGATCGAAAAATTGAACTCGCTGAAATGTAGGAAAATATAATATTATGATAATAATAATATATGATTCAGAAAGCAGTATTTCTGGACACAGCTCGCGTTGTTAGGAGGTTCCTCTCTCTGGAGCCCTGACCGCCGGTAGCTTGGACCCTGTTCCCGATACTGGTGGACTACTATTTTTAAATACTTTTTTTTGTTTTTGTATTTTTTAAGAAATAGGTACGTATTTAAAAATGTAAGAAATATGTTTTAGGAAATGAATACGCGGAATAATAATAATATATTCACCAATACAGACAACTTTTGGTTCATTCTAGGGGTTAGTAGCACTTAATACCTACTATGTTAGTTAAATTGATTAATATTAATTTATTTACATGAGAAACAAAATTAAAATCAAATAAAATTATAATTAAATAAAATTATAATTAAAAATTATCATATAAAATCAATATCAAAACTAAAAATTATATGCAAATTAAAAATCAAAACATTAAATTAAATACAAATAAACTTAAAGTGAAACCAAATCTAAATCTAAAATCATAATTAAGATTTAAAAATTACAGACATACGTAATACATACAGCACATAATTAAAGTATATTAATTGGATGAATTTGATAATTGGAACGAGTACGGTGAACATAAAATCATCAGGCAGGTAACTATGACTCACACACAAGTGAAAAACAAAGCAAGAGCTCTCGGCAGAGTCGCGAATCATATTTTATTCAACATACAGCCTGACACTGACTTGCAAATTGCAAAAAACATAAGAAAAGCCTACCCTGGCGCTTCCACCTTAATTGCCGCGAGACGCACACTTCTACACACCACAATCGATACCGACGAAAACACAAACATTCTTCACAGCAGAGCGACCCCACCATAAGGTATACCTCTTACAATCCCGGCAGACGTATTCACAGCAGAATTACCGGTGTAGGAGAACGCGTCATCAATGGTACTCAGGAATGATTTATCATGTGGGAGAAGCCACGTCTCCTGAAGCGCAACAATGTTTGAAAACAGCACGGTTGGCGCAGTGGTTGAGCGATTGACTGCTGCGCTGCGTGTCGCGGGTTCGATTCCCGCACGGAACAATTATTTGTATGGCCTATAGATAGTTGTTCCGGGTCTGGCTGTTTGTGTATGTGACTTTGTATGTTTGTAAACGCACCCACAATACAGGAGAAATTCCTAGTGTGTGGGCAAAGTTTAAAAAAAAAAAAAAAAAAAACAGCTGATCGACACAGTGTCCTTACACAATCAACCGAACGAGTGACGCTTTTTCAGTTGAAGCTTACAAGTTAAGACATACTTCTATTGACATCCATTATTAGTAGGTTTCATAGTAGCCAACTCCCGCTAGGTACGCTGCATCGTGCTTCCTTTAAATTCAACGAAACGGCAATAAAGTACCCCATCAGGGCAAAAGTCATCATTTAAAAACACTTCCATTTTAGATTTAGGAACGTAAACAATGTATGCATTGTAATCCTTAACTGGTTTCATTTTTTTTTTTTCTAAATGAACTTCTAGCTTAGCCTTGTTGTTTATATACGCATTAATGTCACACGCAGACGCTTCCATTGACACGTTATAAATATAAATCGGAGTCTTAATGTCAGCTGCTTTAAAATTAGTTTTGGAGTTCACAATTGCTGTTCCAATATAACAAAACCAGAGCCGCTAAACAATAAAAGAGTTCCAAATAAGATCACTTTTCATACAGTTGGTGGCATAGAGTAACCCTTTGGTAGATGGTGTCAAATTTTAGATTGAATTAGAATAACTGCCAATAAAAGTCCACTGCTGAACCTGAGGCTGTGGACAAGGGTCGTTCTGTCAGCGGTAGCGCAGCGAAGGCGATTGTCAAAACGTTAAAAATGTATGGGATTGACAAACGCTGTCGAATTTATATTTGTATTTGGCATTTCCACAATTTTATTCAATAGACGATTATTTAAAGGAAGGATCTTCAAGGTTAAGCAACGCTTGCCGAGGTTGGTCTATGGATGGGTGACCTGGCCATCTTAACATACCGAGACTCCTCCGTGCCTCGGAAAGCACGTTAAGCCGTTGGTCCCGGCTGTCATTTGTGTAGTCTTTGGCAGTCGTGACGGATAGTCGGAAGCTAGAAAATCTGACACCAGTCTTACCAATGAGTAGGTACCGTGTTCCCCAGTTAATGGGTTGTGGAGGTCAGTAGGCAGCCGCTCCACGTAAAATACTGGTATTCAGCTGAATCCGGTTTGACTGGAAGCCGACCCCAATATAATTGGGAAAAGGTTAGGCAGATGATGAGATAATTATTTAAATTTTAAACAGACATTTTGTATAACTATATAAATTTACGAACACTTATTTAAATTATAATTCTTGACATTATTTACAAATCTAATTGATGAACTGTCTTAACTGTGTGATAATATAATCTAATAACTAATTTTAAATATTTTACTAGTGGTCCCCGCGAACTCCGTACCGCCCCAGAATAAATTTTTGCCGTGTTTTGTTTTTGTCATGTATCAGAAATGGCGTCGTACTCGAAAATGATTTTTGTACCTAAGTACATTTTTTTTTTTCAATAATTATACCAATTTTTTTATAGTTATTCTGCTATTAGGGGCAAAGACAACAAGCCAAAGATCTTCAAAATCGGTCCAGCCGTTCATGAGTTATAAATGGGTTACATTAGAGAAGTTTAAATAGTCGTTAAGTTTTCTTAAATTTTCTTATTTTCTGCGCAAATTTCTTTTTTTTTTTCCTTTGAAAAAGGCTTTTACCCCTTTTTCAAAAGTATTAGAAAACTTAAAAAAAGGTGAACGAAATCGGTAACGTCGTTCTCAAGTTATGTTATTGTCCTGCCCGAACAGCGTCACCTACCGGGTCCAATCGTGAACCTAAACCATTCTCGAATCCCCTTGAAACCACACAAAAAATTTCGTCAACATCGGTCCAGCCGTTTAGGAGAAATTCAGTGACACACACACGTAGGTACAAAGGATTATCTTCTTTATCTTCTTGATATATATAAATTTAAGAAGATAATGTTATGTGCCCAATTAATATTAACGAAACAAGACTTACATTTTATTATGAAAAATGACATTGATGTAATTTCATGATATTATTATGCATGAACTAGATTTTTTTTATTTACTGTCGAATATAGTGAGACTAAAATTATTTTACCATGTAATTATGTAAGAACCTATATTCTGGCAAATAAATAAATTTCATTACATTTCGATGGCACCTTGTCTAGTGCCCCTGAGCTCTCCAATCAGACGCCATTTTCTTCAATCCTCATCTACTCTCATCCATCTTTAATATAATAGTGCTCCCACGTCCAGCCTAGGTTCAAAAGCGCCATCTTACCGCTCCTCTGTTGTTTTCGATGTACCGAAATGTTATGAAAACACACGCTTACCTGAATTAATAACGTTTTGGGAAGAACACTAGATTTTGTAACACTATCCCTCATATAACATCGGTTGTTTGATAGCCTGCTCGATGCAGGTTTTAGTAAAACGGTTATGCCTTTTTTTTTTGTGAGTGTCGTCTCGCAGTTCAACCTATTAGGTTGTCGACTGCTTAATAGGGCTTGCCTGTGGTGGCCTTAATATTATTAAAGCCTCCAGCCAGGACGGTTATGCTTATATTTAATTATTTATGTATGCGAGTTTGTATGTTTTTTAACGCACCCACGACACAGGATAAATTCCTAGTGTGGGGCAAAGTTCGGCATGTCTAAGATATCATTTGTGACGCTCAAACGAACGAAGCCAGCTTAAACTAGTCTGTAAATCATAGGCGGGTCAACCCGCCCGCAATTACAACCTTATTTCGTATTAGTTACTTACCAGAAAGCCAATTCCCGTACCTACTTAACAATCGATCAAATAAAATGTATTTATTTAAGTACTTACTGTCAATTTCAAGTCGCAATATCCTCTCAAAAACTTGTCAAATGTGTGCAGGTGTTAAGGCAGTTTTCGACCGCGATGCGAAATGCAAAAGTCCTTAAAAATACGAGAACTGCCCCTGTGATATTAGTCTCATTCGTTAATGGCCATTCAATTAATTCAGTAGAAAGGAATTCAATTGTGAATTAATTAATTAACTAATGGCCTCATAGCCCTCAATCATCATAAGTTAATTGGGTTGACTACGTTACACAAATTCGTAAAATCAGACTAGTCGTTGACGGCTGCTCCTCTGACGGAGTTCCTCAGGGGTCTGTTCTCTCTGCAACTCTTTTCCTGCTGCACATCAATGACCTGCTTCAGCCTGATATTGTTGGGTATGCAGATGACAGTTCGGTTTCAGAGAGATAATTGTCCAGCGCAAAATCCAGCGGGGAAGAAGTTCGTTCCTTGAGAGAGGCCATGGTAGAGCGGAAAAATTTGACTGCTTGGAGTATTGCTGGGATGGCTCAGCTAAATTCCAACTTGCCGCGCTTGACTCGGTGAAACGCAGAGCTAAGAGGGTCATTGGCGACGTAAAACTGGTAGATGCCAAGCTTCACAGCTTGGCTCATCGCGGCAAGGTTGCCTGCTTCTTCTACAGATTGTAGGTACTTCGGGGAGAGTGTCCAAGAACTCCACGACCTCATCCCACCGGCCCCCGTCTACCATCGGAAATCTAGACGCTCCGCTAGTTACCATCCCTACCTTGTTGCTATTCCACCAATTCGCAAAAAACGTTTCCAAACGTCTTTTATAATGCTCACAGCAAAGGAGTGGAACTCTCTGCCTGCGTCTATTTCCGAACGCATACAACCCTAATCTTTTCAAAGTTAGAGTGAAGCTTCTTCTGGGTAAGCTAGCTACAACGTCGACTTTGTCTCTGTATCTATGACCTAGACTAGCGTCAAGAGCAAACCCCTCTCAAATAAAAAAAAACAAAGTGTAGTGTAGTTCGAAAAGGTACTTATTGAAGCTACACTTTTTTATAAGGCCTAACTTTAACCTGAAATAACATCTAAAATTCTACCTTATAGTACCTATAGCAAAGTGTAATTTCACGATATTAGGCCTCTTTTTTCTGTGCCCGTCGTATCAAGAAGATCTAGACAGAGTGCCATGGGCGTGCAGTAGGCTACAGTAAAGGTAGGCCAGCCCATACATAATGCCCAAAAAAAAAACTCACCACATGATTCACATGATTTCAACCCTGAATGAAAAAGGGTTGAAATCACGATGCCAATTTTCATTTTTGGGCATTATGTATAGTCTTGCCAAGGAGTACCGTGTTACCCAGTTCATGGGTTGTGGAGGTCTGGTAGGCAGCCGCTCCACGTAAAATACTGGTATTCAGCTGAATCCGGTTTGACTGGAAACCGACCCCAATATAGTTGGGAAAAGGCAAGGCAGATGAAGATGTATGGGCTGGCCTACCTTTACTGAAGCCTACTGCACGCGCATGCAGAGTGCCATAGTGCCAGCAAATACAGTTGTCGAAATGCCAAAATAAAAGGGATTGATTTTGACAGCGTCTGTCATTCCCATCCATTTTTAACATTTTGACAATCGCCTTCGTAACGCTACCGATAACAGGGCGCTGTTTAATATAACTGACAATTCGACAAATTTGTAAAAAACTGACATAATTGTCACAATTTCGAGATAGGTGTTGTTTAAGGCTGGTTTCACAGCTAAGCAGAGATGTATGAAATAAACGTACAAAATTGTAGAATTGTCAGATTGTCCCTTGTCACTATTTGTCACCAGTCAGTTTTATTAAACAGGCCCCAGAGTGTCACTTGTCTAGAGTGTGAGGCTCTACTCGCGATGCCAACGAAATCGTCTGCCCAACGGTGTGCAAACGTACTCTAATAGAGTATTGCTAAGACTACCTTCAGTAGGTACTGTCTTTCTTTTTCTCCCAAAATCCAGCCAAAGGTTGTCTTGAAAAGATCGCTTTTAGCGATAAGGCCACCCATTGACGGGCGGGCGTTTTGGGGGACAGTCTATTTGTAGAACTTTGACGTTCAAAAAGTACTGGCACTGAGCCTAATTTGAATAAATGACTTTTGGATTTTGAATTTTATATTGTGTCACCCTATGTAATGTTTTCCTCATCTATATATTATGTAAATTAAGTGGTGTACATTATAAAGAATATTCCATTCTATTGCACTCTTCAATTGGGCGTAGATGATTTCAAAAACAACAGAGCACCTAAGCTACGCTAAAAAACTTACTCCACTTTTTGACTCTGTTTTTTACTTAATTGAATGATTTCCTGCCATTTCGCAAGAGGTTTTATCTTTTTTTGAAGCGCAAAAAACAAGGGTTCATTGAAATTGATGCCAAGCAACCGAACATTGAACATTTCTTAAAAACATCGAAAACATTTATGTTTCGCAGGAGTTCTACTCTTCATTTATCCTTTGTAAAATAAGAAATAGGTACTCCTTTTCTTTAAAAAAAGTGGGTTTCACAAAGTCAGCTTCAGGACAATGGTACCTATAAGGAAAGGAATGCCTCACACAACAAAAAAAAACATAGAATTTTTCTTAAAATCTATTTAAGTACCAAAAACCTGCTACAAAAATGGTAATCACCTACTAAGTAAAAAAATGCATAGCTATTATGGAAAGCTGTTGATAACATTAGCTTAATAAACAAAAGGAAAATACAAATTAATTAAATAATCTTTGGTTTTACAATCGTAACCAGTGGCGCCATCTAGTCAAAAATAATTAAACTATTACAAACTATACTAAGGCCCACTCACACAAACTACAGTTCATTTCATTGTGTATAAAAATTTGTTGTTTAACCTCGTGTTAGCAACTTACTCTGAGTTAAAAGATAAATCAGGATTGTGCGATCGGGCCTTAAAAATATCAATAAGAATCTACGTATTATTTTATTAATGTACTATTTCTAATTGGTATTTTCTAAGTTAAAACTTAATTGTTATTCTTCGTCGGAAGGCTGCTTGACCCAGAAGCCCCAGGGGGCGTATCCGTCATGTTTCGTGGGCCCCCGGTAAACCTTTATTTGAACACGGGCCGGGTCGTCTGTGAAACAAAAGAAAAATATATTTAATAACGAGAAAGCACCGAACTTCCGGTCGGTTTGGAACGCATTTTATACTTATTCAAGGTTAACATATTATCACCGTTCTTATTCATACAATCGAAACTCTTCCGTTACCTACTGATGAGCGATGGTCGGAGTAGGTAGAGCTATTTCTTGTACTTGCGATACGATGTCTTAATATGGACACTCCCGGGATCCCGGGATTTGAAATATATATACATATATATATTATTATTATTAAATAAGTTAGAAATTACTTTGTAAAAAGATATTCATGTCTTAAGGAATTATGGACGAACACACCCCTCCGTTACGTTTCAGGTTAATAATTTAAAGTAGCAAGAGACAAAAACAGGTGCGGTCCTCTAGCGGCGCAGCCCGCTGTTGTCTTTGTTTCCACTAGTCATGTCACACATTACACCAAGGGACCATCATACTATGAAGTCTTAAAACGATCGAGATTCCGCGCCAAGAGAGAGACGGAGTCACGGAGCTATACATAGCGTATAGCACTATCCCGTTTACATCGTCGGAATTGGATGGCATTAGCATGTCATTGTAGGGCACCTGAGCGGCAACATCGCGCATGTGCGCATTGGAAATTAGCAACGCGACGCTGATGTTAGTTTGACAACGTTGTGCGTTCACTACCAATACATAAGACTAACTTTATTCAAAGTCTGAATCAAGGAAAACATAAATTCGAGGAGAAGCACACTTGGCGCCATGGATAAGACGCAAAAAAGTGCCTCATCTCATCCCAATCTGCTGACACGTATCGCCATACCCGTCTCGTGCCTCTAGGGCTCTCATCTGGAAGAGAGCAGATCGACACGGATTTCACTAAGCAGTGGTCAGACGTTCCCAGCGCCGCAATCACCAGCAGATCTAGCGTTAAACCCGGCATGGTCAGTTTTCTAGTACGGGAACAACCTTGTGGTGGCGTTGAAGTCCCCCAGAATAATGAGCTTCGCTATTGGGTACAGTCGACTGACGTAGCCCGTCAGTCGACTGTCAGTCTGCGAGGGTATATGTCTAACTATTATTGTTAAGTCACAATGACTGCTTTTTGTTCAAATTATCCAATCAAAACCAGGGTGGAATGGAATAGTAGTGATTGTGGTATGATACAAATCCTTTTCCATTTAATAAAGGTAAAGGTTTGATAACAAAGGATAATTATGTACATGTTAATGAAACTTAAAATTATTCAAATCGCCCCTTTCGTTTAAAAGTTACGACGGGTATGGAACTGGAGAGAAACAATGCTTAGTTCGATGAAGTTGAAACAAATTAATGATTTCAATTAAAAAAAATAAGAATGACATACTTATGTTTGAATTTTTCGAAAATAATCCCCTAAAGGGGCAAAAAAAGAGTTGATGAAGTTTTTAGCTTCAATTTACATGGAAATTGGTATCAACAATCTAAAAGTGGGATAATTAAAACAGATCTAACAATATTTTTGCATAATCAACCCCGTCAGTGAACGGAATGAACAGTTGCGCTTATCCAGAGACCACAAAATCACAGCAGAAATGGCTGGGTAATTAATGAAAATCATTGTGCTTAATTTTCCAAAACTAACCTTAAAAAATTCCCATTTTTAAGGTGGAGGAGGCGTTCAAGTTTGTGGAGTACCTACTAATCCGCGAGGATGAAGTCGCGGGTGAAGTGCTAGGATAATAGCTACCTGTTATAGATAATACTAGCACTTCACCCGCGACTTTGACAAAGTTTGTCAAAGTTTGACAAAGTTTTTTTTTGTTTGAATACATCTCTGCAGCAATCAACCGGATAAAAACCTTCTTTATCTGTTAGCCCAATACTTCAGGAAAATTATATGCTATTTAACACCACGGTACGACGCTTAAGATCCGAGAGAGAAAGAAAAAAACCGGCCAAGTAGGGTTCCGTAGTAACCTGTCTCCTACAACATGCCAAAAAATAGTAAAATGTAAATGTAATCTATACTTCTATACTTATATTATAAAGCAGAAGAGTTCGTTTATTACTTTGAACGCGCTGGAAGTACCAGTCGGATTTCGAAAATTCTTTTTGTAAGTATATAATAGCCACATTCATAGGGAAGGCTATAGGCTATAGGTATGGGAACGGGAAAAAACTGATTATGCGCGTACAAAGTCGCGAGCAAATGCTAGTACCTACAACATAAAAAATATAATAAAAATAAATGCAATAGGTAGGTACCTGAAAAGGGTACGCAGTCGTACTCATCATTATAAATAACTTTACTATGGGACCAACACCGAAATCGCGAGAAAAAATCAGCGGTTCCGAATTTTTTTTTAGGTTATCCGAACATAAATGTATAAATAGTATTAGGGTACTTAGTCATTCTTTTATCGCGCTTTCCGTGTTGGTCCCATAGTAAAAATTGTTAATAATAATGAGTACCCACCATTACCCCTTTTATAAGGTTCCGCGTATCCAAAGGGTAACCCACACGATCCTATTACTAAGCCTCCGTTGTCTGTCCGTCCGTCCGTCTGTGTAGTGGAAATTTTCAGAGTGTGTAGGTATAGGTATTTCTAATGAGTAATAACAGTACTTATAACAACAAATAATAAAAATTAAATGAAATTAAATGTGTTTTTTTTTTCGGTATATGGTAGGTACGGAACCCTTCGTGTGAGAGTACGAATCGCACTTGGCCGGTTTTTTAGGTAGGTATTGCGTTATTTCTGTTACACGATCTATAAGAACGTGTCTTTGGGACTTTCATGCCTGACAGGTTTTCAGGCTTAAGTAAGTAAATCCAGAAATCGGCGTACAATTACCTTTCCTATCGTCGGCTCCGCCGTGGCCATCCTCGTCATCATCGAACTCCTGAGGTCTCGCAGCCGCCAGTGCCAGCAAGGAAAGCAGCATTATCACGGTCCACACGTTTCTCTACAAGGATCATTAGCGTTTGTTAATAAAGCAGCCGGTCTATTCTGTCAACATCTCACCGAGTAAAGGTGAAGTGAGCATGAAGACAACTGTCATTCCATCTTGTTTGTATTGATTGACAGCTCACTTCATGTTCACTACACCTAGCCTTTCACAGTGAGAGGGTTACAGAATCGCAGTGTTATAGGTACCTAGGTACTTTGGTGAAGGAGCCCATTGGAAATTGGAAGGAAGCCGACATGTCAATTATTCGGCCTTTTCCATCTTTGGGTCCCCATGGTGCATTATGTTGATGGATCACTCTCTCACCAAGAGTCTGACACTATGTGCGTAGATTGACTATGGGTTGCCATCACCAAAATTGCACAAAATCTTAAAAGCCGCACATTCGCGTATAAATTGAATATTCTCCTGACATCCCCAAAAGAAAATGTCATTTTAAATTTAAAGCGACATCTAGCGAGCTTTAATAAAATAATAAAAATCATTCTGCATTGCCTTTTCACTGCCTGTCTCGATTTGCTTAAAAAGGATTAAAAATAAAAACGATTTTAGGTAACTAAAAATATATTTACAAATTAAAGAATTTCTTAATTAAACACAAATCATTCATTAAATAAGTAAAAAGCTATAACAGGTAGACACACAGTTCACAGATACTTACCACAGACAATTACGAGGTTATGGACAAGTTTAACAAATCATTAAACCTAAATTAAAGGTTAAAATTGAGGAATGGTCTTTAAAAGTTAAATGTTTATGATAAAAATAGAAGAAAAATAATGTTTACTTCTGCAAAACTAAAACAAAGATACATCGTCAACATGAGTATGTACTTTGAAAAAAGCTTGTTATAAATTCAACCTGCCAAACTAATACACAAAATATTTAATTTCACAATTACACCACTATAAATTTATAAGTCTATTATAAAAGAACACTTTATTCTTATTTACTGCTTGCGGAAGCCCTGTCCGACTCATTTCCACTATCAGTGGACACATGCTGTCCAGGACTGGCCGTCTTTTCTTCTTCCTCCTCATCTTCACTCAATGATGAACAATCGGACAGCTCTGCATCAATCCAAAGTTTAGCTTTCTTTGGTTTGGCTTTCTCATTGTCCGACTTCCTTTTTAGAGTATTTGAAGAACCAGCAGCCTGCCAGCCAGCCTCCACAGCCGAGTTCACACGCTCAGGGAGATCCTTACGCTCTTGCTCATACGCAGCATTCATGTTCACTTCTATCTTTGGTTCTGCTACAAGCCTCTCAAGTTTCTTCTGTTTTCTCTCAGCTGCCTCCTTCTCCCTGTCTTCTTGCCCTTCCAACCACTTCCTAAGCCTTTTCTCTTCATTGATGTCACGTAATCGACGCCCAGAGAGGTCTCTGCAAGCTTCACGGTTCGTAGTTTTCTCTATTTGCGCTCCAATAGCACGCAACATAGATCCGAATCCGCCTTTTCCTCCGACGAGTCTAGTAGCCAATCTCACGACATTGTTAGCTGTTGAGATGTCGTAATTATCAGACACGGACCTCCCGTTGAGCGTAGCGAATAGGTCTTCTATCGGAACACCATGTTTTTGTGAAATATCACGTTTCAATGATGACACATCTGTGCACTCAAGCCCCGTTATGAAGGTGTTATCAAAGATTATTAAACAAGGCATTTTGAACTATGTAGTGTTATATTTACAGGAAAAAGAATTACAATTGAAGCACTCTTTTTTGGAGAAAATCACCATAAATCGCCACAAATACTAATATTTACGAAATTACGACGACAACACTATGACAGTGAACGAAGTAACAGAACTGACAGCTAGTTGAATGATTAATTGTTTTGAATGAATGGAAAATGTATGGTTTGTTTGTGGTTCATGCATGGTTTGACCAATATTTTCCTTTTTTTGTTAATAAAAAATTAGCTTACGCCACGTCAGACGATATTTTAATTCATTAACAATAAATAAACGTCTACTTAATAATAAAAAAATCGCATTAAAAACAATACACAGTTAACCAAAAATAAACAAATATCCATAATCATCTACTTACTTTAAAAGCCATTTTCGTCAGTAAACAAAGTTCAACTATAGTTTCTTCACAAAACTTTAATCTTAACTAAGAATAATGTATTGATATCGACATCTTAAATAGACTACTAAAGTAAGCTTTTCCTTTTCTATTAAATAATCCCGTCACTGATTTCAATTTCACGCTCAAATGAATAAAGAAAGTGAAAGTAAAAATGACAAAGCAAGCAATCTTATTAGTTATTTGGAGCATTTGACTTGACTTAAGTTAGAAAGCTATGACATCATTTTAAATCAAATTATTAAACTGAATTTAGGTATTTAATAAGTAGGCATGGTGCACCAACAATGGTGTCTGTTTAAAACCCAACCCTTAAGAAAAGCCTGGCTTAAGGGCCAGGCTTACTAGAAAGATCAATTTACAACCAGTCCACTAGGGTATCATTGATCAACGAAATGAATGTATCACTTCGAAGAAATCGGGAATGTGGACTGCACCCACTGCAGGTGAATAGTAATGGTTGGTGTGTGTGGTTAGGGCATCTATTTGATGATTCCTGTGGTCGAACATTATTTTTCTATCGTCTTAACTTTCTAAGAAAGGGCTTGTTGTTAATTAAAATTATAAAAAATTAAACATATAACTTGTTTCGTTTAGCGAGTTTGTGATCTATGAGTATTTTTATCATACAATAATACCATAGACAATCGAATGAATGAAGACGGTAAAGTGGAAAACTGTATTGTAGATGGCGCTAAATACAACGCTGATTGCCGCCATTACGTATCGCTGTCAAATGTGTGTGAAATATCCAATAAAAATTGAGCTTTTTCAAATTAAACAGGAAGTAGTCTTCGTTTAACAGAAATTTAGTAGAATTGGAGGCATCGGATTTTGTTCGCTCCACATATTATGGCTCAAAATATTAATCCACATTACGCATCGTCGTCAAATCCAGCTAAACAAAATGAAGATACCATAAAACTAAAAGACAATCATGCTGTGAGCAAACGGTAAGTAAAACGACATGTAAAATGCTTTGTGTAAATTGTTGTGCCTCCTATTTCATTTACAGCTACGAGTTACAAGTTATTTGAATGATTAAATACGTTTTTAAGGCATATGAGTTTGAAATGAAATCGCTATTACTCATTGGGGGTCTAACGGTTTCTCTTAAGATATAACGAAATTGACGTCGACTTTGTTACTTAGTATGCTGTGGTCAGTGACGTGTATCATCACAAAAAAGAACCTTCTGACTTCGTTTTGACCTCCAAGTAAGACAGGCATAAGTATACAAAACTTGACCGTCCATATCATCAATGACGACACATAAAACGGTTGGAAACCAAACTAGTTCACTAAAAGATTGTTTGGGTTTCACATCTACCTGCACTAACAAATACCTAATTCATGTTTCTCTTTGTTGGCAGGCTGCAAAAAGAATTAATGGAGTTGATGCGTTGCGCTGACAAAGGCATTTCTGCATTCCCAGAGAGTGAGAACCTATTCAAATGGATTGGCACTATTAATGGCCCGCAAGACACTGTGTATGCAGGCCACAAGTACAAACTGTCATTAGAGTTCCCAAACTCGTACCCGTATGCCCCGCCCATGGTGAAGTTTATAACCCCTTGCTTTCATCCTAACGTAGATACCTGTGGTTTAATATGTCTAGATATTTTGAAGGATAAGTGGACGGCACTGTATGATGTCCGCACTGTGCTATTGTCCATCCAGAGCTTATTAGCCGAGCCAAACACGCACAGTCCTCTAAACCAGCAAGCATCGTACCTGTGGCCAAACCAGCCAGCTTATAAGAAATATGTAGATGAATTTTACAATAAGCACAGAGACTCATAGTGGACTTATGTTCTATTTGTCATTAAAGAAAAACATATTTTTGATTTTGCGTTGTATTTTGTGTTGTGAATTGAATGTTTGAATGCATGATGGAGATCTGTGCTGACGAGTTTGTTATCTGTTGTATTTCTAAAGCAGATTCTACTTGGTTCTAGCTTTTTATAATTCCATTCTTTGACTTAATTTGGTGATGTGTAGATAGTAAATTGTAGCTGTATTGACTGTGATAGAATACCTGAAAGCATAATATCAAAATTTATATGTAAAACCTTTATATATATAGTTATTAAGATACAATCTGACTCGATTTGATATATCAAGTAGAATTGGCTTGTTACCTTTCAACCATTGTTTTGTATAGAATCACTTTCCCCTAAATACTATTTTTATTCTCCATGTTTGCCAGTTTATGTTTCAAGGTGTGATTAGTAATGTCCAGTTAGTTGAGCTCGTCAGTTCACAATCTCAACTGATGGAGTTATGTCTGTAAATTGAGATCACTGACAATTATAATTCTTTAGTGCAATTGATGGTTTTGTTTTCATTCTTCGTTTATTCTAATACTTCGTACGCGCATATCCCGTTTTTTGACCTTAACACAAAATCTAGGATAATTTAGGAAAAACTAAAATTTTATCAGCCTAATTTTGGAAGTCACAATAGAAAATGACTTAAAACCAAGTGCATTTGTAACTTTACAATGTAACCAGCTTTTGCCCGACGTCATACGCGCATATCCTAAAGCTTCCTCATGAATGTGGCGAAAAGATTTTTTACAAATCCGACTTAGTTCTAGAGATTAGCACGTTCAAACAAACTTCGGCTTTATTATAAGATAAGTTACTAAAGGCTGTACACGTGCCTGTAGCTTGCACAAAAATATGCATGTGGCCTCCATGTTAAGTGACATACACCAATCGGTACTTGATATGACACAATGGCATGCAAGGAACTTGTACACTTATGTGCGAGTTAAAGGCTTAAATCAATCGATTTTGGGCTTAAATCAATTGATTTATCGCTAACATTTTTTAGCTCAAAAATAGTTGTTGACTAGCAGCATACGTGAGGTCCTGGGTTCATTCCCGGGTCAAAGGTCAATGCCCTCTTAACGGGTTTTGATCTTGCATGCACTCTAGATTAGGGTGAGGGTCGTATTGTGCTAATTATTTTGTAAAAGCACCTTACTGGTAGACAATATGGTCTAAAATGCGCAGTAGGGGCAGAAGTAATAATGAAAACGTATGTTTAGCAAACAATCGGAGAACAGAAATATGGAGAAAAATTGTTTGCCGCACGACTGAAACAAATAGGTCCCTTCTGCAAAATGCCAGACAACTAGTATCAGTGTGTATTCCGTTCTGGCCCGGCCACGATGTCAAACAAGGTCGTGCTTGTGGCAGTGGACTGTACGGATATGTACCTTTTGGTACTATAGTAGGCGCCAGATAATCGTGGAATAACGGTCATTGACCCACCTACAATTATTGACATTTTTAATTTGAAAAACGGAATTAATGACACAAAGCTGTCCCGAATCATCATCTCTCGTGATCCTTAACATTGTCTAATAATGAAAAACGATTCATATTTAATTGTTCAGGTACCTATGAACAGTTATTAGGGAAAGGTCAATGTACTTTATTCCACATTTATCTGGCGCCTACTATAGGAAGAGAAAAAATAGTCGTTGCTTGACGCTGGTTTTTAACTGAACATTATATTTTATCATTTGAAGGTAGGTAGGTAAGTACGTACCTACATACATATACCTAGGTAAGTACCTACATACATATTTACAAAAGTATACACACGCTATCATATCTGTTTGCCAATTAACGGTTTTAGCTGTAGTAATTCTAGTGACTTCAATATTCAAAGAGACAAATCGTCATAACGGACATCGAGTAAGTAGGTCAGATGAATATGGGTTAGTAAGTGAAGCTGTGAGCGAAGGAAACGCCCACTTACATGATGTAACAGCGTCTACAATATCTCCGAATGATTGGAAAGGGCAAGGAACGCCTGGGATGAGAAGGACATCGCTATGTGCGATCTGCTTTTGCAGTCGCGTGCCTACTATTTCGCAGGACACTGCTAAGTCTGCGGTTCCGCTATAGATATGCAATACTACATAAAATCGCAATTAAATCTTGTACTGAACTCTTCGTGCGCGGGTCCGATTCGCACTTGGCCGGTTTTTATTATTTGCGGTCAGCGAGTCACATGAGTAGTACAATCTAGGTAAATAGGTACAACTTAAATACAGGAGTTGGTTTCGTCATGCAACATGTTTCTGAAAATCACCTCGCAGGCAGTTTTTATTATTATTGATAGGCCCACGTTTGACCACAATCTCACCTGATTGAAAGCGTTGATGCGGTCGACGACACACTCGTTTAGAAATAACATATTCACTCTTCACTTTTGTCTAATCTCCTCAATAGGTCATAGACTTCATCCGGTTATTAAACTACGCTTATGAGTAGAAAATACTGATAACCTGAGACGTTGAGTCAAAGTAAAAATCTCAAATATGTCACGGCCAAATTCTTTAGATATTTTCCCTGTGCCTCAACTCGAATCAAAAGTTACATTCTCCTATTTCTGTCATTTTGCGTCAAGCCACACCCGATCAAATCAAAATTAATGTCCTGAAGAACAAGTTTCTCAATCTGATAGTGTGACCCCTGACCACAGGGCTCCTACTTTTCACAGATGTAGGTACCTACCTACTCCATGGTCCTCTAAGCATGCTGCATCTCCTCAGATATAATATCAACTTTTCGCCCTGAATGTGATTACTCAAAGACCATGCTACCTACCTAGTACCGTAGGTACTTAAAAATAGGCGGGGACAAAAAAGCTGTCCAGCCTCAAATCGTATTGGGTGGGTCACGTCGGCCAATATTAGTTTATGACGTCGGCAGCATGCATAATGTCCGCTGGACAAGTCTCCACGCAATGAGTGCCAGAGGATGGACAGCTTCGCAGAGCCGGAAAGTGGTGGCGAGATGATACTGACGCGCACTACGAAAGGCTGGTTCGAGGTGGCATAAGAAAGAGTATCTGGAAGGATATGGGGGACGCCTTTGCCCAGCAGTACCACTATAGGCTAATCAATAAATTGTAACAGATGAAATGCTTGAATTTGAATTCGCATTTTTAACCCTACTTCAAAAAAGGAGGAGGTTCTCAATTCGGGTTCTCATAACTCCGTCACTTATGAAGCGATTTTAAAAAATTCTTCTATTTTCATGTGAAAGGATTTATGTTCCGATCGGTCCCATAGACATTTCATAGGTTCGGTAGTTTGGTTTTTAAATCAGAATAGCTGGAGGAAATAGAAAATATATCATCGAAGTAAACGAAATTGCGTGTTTCGTTTTCCTGTGACTTTCCACTAAAAAAATGAAAAATAAAAAAACTTCGGAAGTCGGTGTTAAAAAAAGAAGAAACAACCAAAAACACCAACTTCCGAAACTAAAGTTATTTTATACTGTAGTGTTTTTTTTTATTTGGAAGTCTGTTGTTTTTTAAGAGTCCTTTAAAGAATTAATAAAACGAAAACATGGTTTGAATAATTTGTTATATAATCACTTTGATGTCATTTATAAGTAAACAATATTTACACAACTTCGTAAATAAATACATTAGGTACATACAAAAGTTAACTTCTTAGGATATTATATGCGTCTTTTCCAAAGCGATGGAGCTTTTCCGCTAACATTTTGTAGAATTTCACAGCATTTATTTACTGCGTTATATTCACAGTTAATACATCACATAAATTTAAAATAAATTATAATCAACGCTGGATTTTATTATCTTTCAAAAATAATAATATGTTTCTCTATGACAAACAAAATGTAACTTTTCAGGCAATAATAAATTAACTTGGCATTTAGTTTAGGTATACAATTATAATGAAAACTCTTTGCTCTTTACTTGGCAACATTGGCACACTCACACACTATCATGCAGTAACAATAACAATATTGCCTGAGCAGAAAAATATAAATACAGTGTCAAATACAAAACATGGAATTTTCAGTCAGACGAATTTTTCTCAAGCGAAACTTTGTCTTTTTTTTAAGGATGGGTAATCATCAAATGATTTCTTCCGCTCTGGGTGGAGCGGAAGGGCGTGTCAGACTCTTACTGACTAAAACCCATCAGTTTTCCTTTTAAAGCCCTTTGCGTTCCAGGGCCGCGGTGACTCTTTCGAACAAATTCCGCAACCCTGGCAGGAAACTTCATGTCTACAGAAAATAACAGGAAAACGAAATTCTATAGATAATTTAATAGAAAAATTTCGTAAAAGGCCAATGAGATGATAGTATATTGTTATTTCATAAGAACTTATACAAGCAAGCAAGCAAGTATTTTAAATAGACTTTTCATGTCAAGGTCTGTCAGTCAAATAGATGAACCTAATTTTGCTGCGCTAGCGACAAAAGCAGCACTGTTATGGGTACATTTTTCTAAGGAAATACAGCGAAAAATATATCTGTCACCGGAAAATTGCAAACGCCGTAAGATTGTAAAATATCGCGTGAAATTACTATTGTTTCTTAATAAGACACGGATATATTGGAAACTATTGATTTTGGATGGGATTTATTGTTTACAAAACGAATTTTTCATAATATATCAAAAAAGTACCTATAATCTAATAAAGATTTCTTACAATCTTACGGAGACATATCCTTAAGTTATTTTTCTGCTCAAGAACAATCTACTACTCACAGTCACACATTAACTTGTAATTGCAATAAATACGCCTTAAATAATACTTACATATCTTACAATTTAAGCATAGAGACTAGAATATGTGCATTAGTTTATACAAAAAAATATTTGAATCAAACTTCAATTCGGAATCTTAGATTTAGGACCTCATTTATAGAACATATTTAAAAAATAAAACTAACCATAGATTAGCAGATTGTAAATTCAAATTCTCCAAATCTGTATTTAGAATCTCCTAATAGAATATTTTTTTTTTTAGGTAAATGTCTAACCTTTAACCAACTGTCAAATCAGCTACCTACTAGCAGTAGCTGAAACGTCATGTTTGAAAGGCAAATATGACGTTTCAGCTACTGTTGTCGAAACGGCCGTCAGTAGATTGTTAAGTGACCACTTGCATTGAAAAGGTCCTTAAATTGTGACTTAAATGGAATTCGAACTTTGTGATGTATGAAATTGAGTTCATGGTTGTAAAACATGATGATCTAAGATCCGGTATTGAAGTTCCAGTTATCAATTAGGTCCTGAAATAATGATCAGTAGGATTTTGCTCTGGGGCCCTACTATGAAGTCTTAAAACGATCATGATTCCGCTCTAAGAGAGAGACGGAGCTATACATAGAGAATAGCACTATCCCTTTTACATCATCGGAATTGGATGGCATTAGCACGTCAGAGTCACCTGTTTGAACTTACCAACCTATCAAATGGCTGTTGGATGGCTAGCAGAATAAAACAAGAATATTTCACGATTTCAGGACCCAAAATAACTACGCTTTCAAAATGTTAACTAACTTCTTATCCTATATAATATGGTCGCTTGCAGTATATACAGATAATTTACTTAAATAATTTAGATAGTAATAATTTATCAATGGGATTCATTCACTTTTAACAACTTTGAGGAGCTTATTGTATTCTTATTATCAGGTTAATGTTTGGTGGTTATTATAATTTAAAAATTTGTGTTGTATATTGTTGTGATGCATTGACCCAGTTTCTGTAATCCCAGTTCTCAAATATCTTGACAATTGTATGCTGAAAGGTTTTTTGAAAACATCCATTTTTTTTTCAGGCATTGGGTATCATTGTATCAGTCGAAACTTGAACAATTTGGATGGTAAAATAATAAGTTAAAATAGGAGCGTTTTTATTAGAATTCTTCTCAGCAAACTGTTTCATTTGATACCCATATCATGGGGAGGCATGAAAATATTTGGTCCACCATCTTTGGATAGATTTTACAGGAACTGGAAGAAAGAAGTGCAGACTCTTAAAAGATACGGAGTAGCCTTTTTTCCCAGGAGTGGGGCAGAATAGACCAGCAAGCATTTCTACACTATAAGTATAACGGACAGTCCTCTGTGCAGAGCATGCATGGAGGAGGAAACGGTGTCGCACGTGCTCCTTGAGTGCACAGGCGTCGCCGAGATACCGAGACAAACAATACGGACACCGAATTCACTCACAGACATCCTGAACTCTTTAGGAGGACTGATCTGCTTCTGGAGGGAGGTTGGCTGGTTGGAATGACGGCCGCCATGGCTCACGTACAATGGTCCAACGTCAGGACTAAGTGTCGAAACCATACCACCAGCAAAGGCAGGAATTTTAACAGCAAATACACTGACCGGAGATTTTCAGAAACTGGGAGATTGGTCGGGCTCTAATTTTCAACAGATTATATTTACTCTCTAAACTTTAATGTTGACTTAGGAAGCCCGGTGATATCCTCGTCACTAATATTATCAATTTAGTTTGGTAGCAACACTGGTGGCAACAAAATTAAATGTTAAAGGCACGTTTACACTTTATTACCTTTAGAAAATCATTATGTAAACGAGCTTCTACATTTGTTAAATAATAATCAACTAACTCCTTTATCACTATGTCAAGATTTGAGAAATTTGAACTTCAAAACTATAGATTTAAATGGTAAAGATAGGGCCATTTGAGCGTTTGCTTTGACGTGTTCACCATACAAGAAACACGGCATTTTAAATGTTTAGCACACGACCGCTGCCGAAGAGTGACGAGATCACTTCGGACTGCCCGGGCTAATGCGGGCTAATTCGTGGCATCAAAAAAAAACGTACAATCCGCCCTGTCCTTACCATATAAGCAGTGATCGGATAATCGGGCGCTTATATACCTGAGTAATGTCCATATTATTCTTTCACGGGAAGAAGTTTTCAGATTGAACAATTTTGCAAGAACAACTATAACGAACTTAATGAAATTATAGCAGTGGTTATTTTGATTTAGTATCTTTATTTTATTCAAAAGAAATGGAATACTTATAAAAATTATAATGAGAGTTCACAACGAGTTCTACGTATAATTTGTATGCGGGCATTTTTAGCAATCTCAGGAAATTCCGGGATCCAGGATTCTGAAAAGCATGTCCGTATTATACTTTCGTGGGAATAAAAGTGAAGTTTAGGTATATTAGCGCCCGATTATCCGATCACTGCTTACAAGTCAATATTCAAAACTTGCAAGGGTACTAGCACTATATTTTTAAACAACGGTCCAGCCGTCCGGCCATTCGACTACGAAAAATAAGGCAATTTCTGCTTATTTTTACCGCAACTAACTCTTTATAATAATGAGTAATATTACTAAAACTATGATAGTTACTCCTAGAACAAGTATACAATGCATCTTCCTGTTGGAGCGCTGATACCTTTCTGCTTTCTGGAGCTGCTTATACCCTTCGTGTACTTGAACTTGAGTCTGCTCGATGTTGTAGTCTATTCGATCTAGGACTGTTCCTTGCTCGTTGACCATATGCGCTAAATCTTTGAATATATCATTCATATCGACTATTGACCGGACAATTTTGTTAACTTCCTCTTCCCTCTCAGCCACATCCCTCGTATTTTCCTCTTGTATCAACATCAGCTGTTTCTGACTTAACGCTGGGCGTGTAAAATCATCGTTTTCATCAAACTTCTGTGTTCCAGAAGTGCTTGGGAGGGAGAAGAGTAAGTCTGTTTGGTTGTTGGACAAACCTGGTAGCAGTTCGTTGTCGTCCAGGCTAAGTTCTTCGAAATTGGGCAGTTCGAAGTAGGCATTGGATCGTTGTTCGCGGGACGTGAGCGACTTCAGATAGTTGGACTGGGCGGTGCGGAAGGTGACGCTCAAGTCTTGGAGGATCGTGACTAAAGCGAGGACCACGTTGGATGCTAGTTTCTGTTCGGTTGGATTTCCTGGAAATTGATGAGGTTTAATTAGTTCATCATCATCATCGTATCAGCCGAAAGAATAACCAGCAACTCCTAGGAAGAAAAAATCGATGTCATGTGACATCTCCCATGGGCTGGACCTTTGAGAATAGCACCATCCCATCTCTTCCCGTGGGTATCGTAAGAGGCGACTAAGGGACTCACCAGAGAATGGGCAGCAGCATTCTCTGTGCATTGCAATAGCTACACTGCGATTGCCAACCCGTCTGCCAAGGCTGATATGATAATGATGACTCCCTCTCGTAGCCTAGCAGTGGAAAAATTCATCAACATCATCATCATATCAGCCGAAAGACGTCCACTGCTGGACATAGGCCTCCCCCAAGAGGGGGTTTGCCATAATCGCCACGCTTGGCAGGCGGGTTGGCGACCGCAGTGTAGCTGTTGCAATGCACAGAGAATGCTGCTGCCCATTCTCTGGTGAGTCCCTTAGTCGCCTCTTACGATACCCACTTACGACATCCACGGAAAGTGATGGGATGGTGCTATTCCGTTACGTCCGACACCATACAGAACTTTTAATGGGAATTGTCAATAAATATTTTAACTGCTGTCGTTTCATTACTAAACCTTCATATTTTTTGTTAAGTATGTTTCATTTGAAGACTCAGTATTCACTTAGTGAAATCTATAAAAAAGCTGAAGAGTTTGTTTGTTTGTTAGAACGCGCTAATCTCTGGAACTACCAGTCGGATTTGGAAAATTCTTTTTGTATATGATAGCCATATTCATGAGGAAGGCTGGCTATAGGCTATACAGGAAAGGGAAATTCCTACGGGAACGGGAAAAAACGAGATATGCGCGTACGAAGTCGCGGGCAAAAGCTAGTACCTAATATTCACACTGTTGGCCCAGTTAACAAGTTATCTTAAAACTTACTGATAAGCGATCCACCATGATATTGTGGCCTAATTCCTATAAATGTTTGAATGAATATTATCATTCTTAGTTCTAAGAGAGTAAGTTAGGTTAAACTAACAAAAAAATTAAAAACATGAAATGATTTAAAAAAAAATCTAAGCATGAATTTCTTGTTTCAATTTCTGAGTGAGTAGTAGGTATTATCGGGTTCTTCCATTGGAAAATCCCAGGAACAGCTTAGATTTTGGTATTATGACCGGTAGGCAGAGGCTCGCTTGTCAGCATAAAAGACGGGGTCCGCTAGGGCCAGAGCCTGCCAGGGTTGCGGAATTTGTTCGAAAGAGTCACCGCGGCCCTGGAACGCAAAGGGCTTGAGAAGGAACACGGATGGGCTTTAGTCAGTAAGAGTCTGACACGCCCTTCCGCTCCACCCAGAGCGGAAGAAGTCATTTGATGATTTCCCATCCTTAAAAAAAAAAGAAAAAAAAAAGGCAGAGGCTCGCTAAATGGCTAGATATAAGATCATAAGATGTACATAATATAATTCTGCCAAAAGCTTCTGAAAAAACATGCCTTTGGTGTCTTATAAAACCGTAACGACATTTATTCGTTCACGCTGAAACTATACCGCGCCATTTTAGCCGTCTTACAACGGTAGCCCACTTCATCAATCCAATGACTACTACACATTCATTAAAAACAATAATATTTATGAAAACTTTGAATTATAAAAAAAAAAAAAAAATTTGAATTTATGAGGCATGACTTTGTTTGAAACATCCTGTAGCGAGCACAGTCCGAGCCTTGTGTTTCAAGGGCGGCGCGGAATGAAACGGCGACATTGTTTTGATACCTTAACATTATTAACAGGGTGTTATAATACCTTTGTATGTAACTCGGGCTGGTTTCCGCAACTCCACAGACTAAGCACGTATTTTGCGTGCAGGTGGGACAAATGTGTCATGTCATGAATATTGTACCTATTAGCTTAACCAATTATTGACAACTAAAATGGCACCATTTATAAGTAGGTACTACATCAGTGACATTATTGCACACCAAGTGCAGGATAATTCAGCTCCCTTATGTCATATATTTAGTTCAAGTGCGATATGATATGGCCTCCGGGAAAGGAAAGCAGGTCTACTCAGCATTGAGTCATTCTGGCTGTTATGCTGATGAAGCTTATACGTACCATGTCGTATCTGCCCCTTGATAGCGGTGAGGTGCGAGTGCGCCTGAGTGAAGTGCCGCCCGATCTCCGTGGTGAGGCGCTGGATGTGTTGCTGCTCTGATGTGTCGTCCAGTGATGGACGACGGATCTGCTTCTCGTGGCGGGATTGCAGCTCAGAGAGCTTTGTTCTTAGCCTGGAAGATTGTTATATTTATAGGTGGGTTTTAGCCGATATAGCATGGGCGCGGGCGTGCAGTAGGCTACAGTAAGGGTAGGCCAGCAAATAAATAATGCCCAAAAAAAAAATCGCATGGTCATTATCGTGATTTCAACCCTGAATAATGTGGTGAGTTTTTTGGGCATTATGTATGTGCTGGCCTACCCTTACTGTAGCCTACTGCACGCCCATGCGATATAGGTACGTAAAATTCCTTGGGGGCGTGGACGGTTGGGACTTAGGATTCCTTGGTCGGCCAATAGAGCATGCCGAACAGAGAGTGAAGTCCCGCAAACCTCCATTGAAAAGGTAGGATCCTCCGACCAGACGGTTGTGGTGTTTGGTGGGCAACTGCCCGATAGTTGATATTCGGACTGTTGTATATGTTCAAATCGCACGGAAAACTCTGATACCGCGATGTAGGATTTCGTTAGTAGTTCGTCGCTAGCGGAATAGATGGCGTTGCGTTTTTTTTGCTGTCGTACAAATTTCGCTTCGTTACTTTTTTTTTGTGCCGCTTTTTTTTATGGATGGGAAATCATCAAATGACTTCTTCCGCTCTGGGTGGAGCGGAAGGGCGTGTCAGACTCTTACTTTCTAAAACCTATCCGAGTTCCTTCTAAAGCCCTTTGCGACTCTTTCGAACAAATAGCCTATTCCGCAACCCTGGCAGGGCATTGATACCGCTACAGGCCTTTTCATTGGCTTTTGTCAGTTAGTCAGAAATACGCCGACAGCCAATCGTACAAGAAAGGCGTGTGTTAAAAGTTTAAATCTAGTCTCTTAAATTTTGGGACGTGCATTACTCCCAAAATTATTGTAGAACCTAGGAGAACCTTTCTGGAAAAAAATATCAAAAATAAAAAATATAAAGTGATGCGATTGGCTGTTGAAAATTCATTTAACCTATAACAGCTACATAACTAGCGCGCGTTTGGCAAGTTGTCACAATGTGATTTGCTAGACTTTCTTCTTAGCGTGTCGGTGGCAAATACACTTATCAAATGTTCTATTTGCCCCAGTACTCGACAACGGCAACACCGTTCGCTGACGCAGCCTGTCCTCACATGTACAGGTGACAGGGCATGCGACGCAAGACAAGAGGTGGGCCATGGACTGCGGAGCGACGCCACACAAACACTGAAGATCGGAGCTATTCTAGAATTTCCACTTTAGGAGGTTATCTTTAGTGAGACCGACCTGGGTGCGGAGTCTATTTAAGGTTTTCCAGGTCGGTCACGGCAGCGCATTCCGAGTGCCCGATGAAATAATCAGGAGGTTTGAGCTCCTCTCGCCAAAGTTATATTTGCCATCGTGGTGACAGGATTAGCCAATCGACAGAAGTCGTTTGCCCAGGGTGCGCCGGGCAATACTAAGACTAAACTAGACCTAAGACTCAATTGAGTTTGTTAAAGAGACGAGACAATAATGTCTCCTACATTGTAACGGCCGCATACCAACGTTGACTCATCCTGTTCCACATAACCGCAGCTTGAGACACCAAGGGCGACTTTAAAGTTCGCCTCTGCTACACAGAAAGCGTAGCTAATGCGAGCGTATCGCCACGATGTTAGTGCGACGAAATAATAAGTCGTGGCTAAATAATAACAACCGCACGATTCGGTCTTAAACGTTAAGCAGCGCTTGCGAGGTCGGTCTGTGGATGGGTTCCATCCATTACATACTGAGATTCCTCCGTGGCTCGGAAAGCACGTCAAGCCGTTGGTCCCGGCTGCCATTAATATGTCTTTAACAGTCGTTACGGATAGTCAGAAGCCAAAAAATTTACACCAGTCTTGTTTTTTTTTTTTTAGTTTTCTGGCTTGGTTGCTAAGACCTTTTAGCCAAGTCTTTGGTTAAAGTCATAGAGTCCTTAATTTCTTGTGTTTTGCATTAGAATGCAGATGTAACACATTCTAATGGTTCTCAACAAGTTTCGAGTGAAAATTCTCAGCTCCACTTAACCGAGATCACGCCTGTTTCAATTGACCCACATATTTTCCACGTGCGTGGACACTTGAGACACAAAACTACACCAATTTACATCACAATCTCCACTAGGAATCAATTTACGAATAATTAAAACAGCCGCTAAACTTCACTCGACAAAATTCCGCCAAAAACTCACACCAGTCGTGCCAAGGGGCACAGTATTACCAAGTTACTGGTTGTGGAGGCAGTAATTTCATGCAAAATACTAGTACTCAGCTGCATAAAATTAGGCAGATTTCTTCTAGCTCGACAAAGTCGCAAACATCGCTATCGCCTCGCATTCTGTGTAGAAGAGGCTTTAGATATTAGAGATTAGCTTAACAATTATGCTTGTTATTGATTAATGATCGTAGATAAATATCTAACTTATTAATGTGAAACAATAGATTATTATGAACAATATTGCTAAAGTAACTGATAATAAAGTTATGGTTACAAAATAATGTTCTATTTTTGGGCCTTTCAGTTAACTTTAATAAAGTATTAATGGATCTTGGCAGAACTTCAAGACCTTACTTCTTTTACGCATGAAGTTTTAAATAAATAAGGTGCCTTGCGGTGTTACAATACACACGGTGGACCCAGGGGCTTTGACACCGCTGAGGGTAGGCTTTAGCAAAATAGCAACACTAGAAAAGCTCAAAACATTTTATTTAGCTTAACACATAATAAACCTCATTGGATTTCTTTTCATAAAATCCTCATTGACTTTGTTAGGTTGTAGACTATCGAAGATGTCTCGTTCTTTTGGTGGGGAATTGAGCCCCTTAGGATGAATGCACACACCCATAATAATTTATGCAGAGATAATTCAAGTTTCTCATAATATTGGCAACAGAGCCCTAGGAGTGTTTCAGATAATGGTAACTAGGTACTATCTAGGAGTTGGCCTGTCATCCTGGTCAACATAAACACTCAAAAATAAAGAAAATATTACCAACAGATATACAGTACCTAGTGATTACGTAGTGTGCTTCCTCAAGTGAATCCGTCCAGGGTGGAGGTGCGTGGGAGTCATTCCTCATCTCCAATCCTGACTCCAATTCATGGGAGTTACTCCGCATGAGTCGGACTCGCTCGGAGTCATTGCGCTGTGGGATACAGGAAAAGTGTAAGTTTTATAGCTGTTTTTAGACCGTACCAATGAAATTATTACTTCACACACAAATGCTCATAATATGTTATATTTACAGTGTTAAGTTTTGTGGGCCAAGTAATTATGACTTTATAAACCAAAAATACTCCCACAAATTACTGTTTGCATTGTCATTAACCTTTTGCGTGTCTTAACAGATTTTTATCGTCCAATCCTGACCAAGCCCTTAAGTGTAACTGTCCGACTTAAGACATTTGGAGCATTTTTTCTTATGTCGAACTGTGTAACTTAAGACACGCAAAAGGTTAATATGCTTAGAAACGTTAAATAGAATAAACATGCACACAATTCAAGCATCTTTTCTTTTGTTGTCAATGATCTTCAATATGAAAAGGTAAGGGAAAGGTTTTTAGTAATATATGATGAAAAATCAATAATGAAAAACACAAATATTTGTGTGACAACAAAAATGAAAGTGGAAAAGGTGTATCAAATTTGTGACACCAAGATTCGCGGTTAACCGCTTTCATACCTGTCCAGTGAGGGAACGCTAAAATATGAACAATTCTAGGTAAACATTTAATTATGCTATATAGGTAAGTACTACTATAAAGTAGCAATAACAAAGTTCTTATTAAATGTTTACTGCTAAAAACCACTTGAAAACCTTGGAAGGGCGAATGTAACATTTTGTAGTTTAAATTAGGTTCCACAAAGTTAAACCGTACTACATAATCTAGATTTCATATACAGACGCCGCGCGCTAATATCGCAGTTTAATTAATTGCCAAATGGACGTAAATGGATCATTTAATATTCAAGTGAAATGGACAAAACATAATCAATAACAAGAAAATACTTGCCTGGTCAGCGAATATGTGCCGGCTGTGTATGGCATTGTTGCGCATCAACACAAACACTTCCGTTAAACTCCTGGACACCATTTTCGCGGCCGAGATTTAATGTATTCCAATTGCAAATTCGGGAAAAGTGTTTATTTTCTCCGATTTCGTGACACGACGATAGATAGCGGATGACATTTGTGACAATTTTGACAATTTAGATCAGATGAAATTCAAATGTCAATGCATTTATCATTCGTTCTTTTGATTCGGATACATTTTCGCTAAACGCTTTATTTCATATTATGAGATAAATATTTATATAATTAGCAGACCTTTTCCACTCAATTATTATTATGAATTAAAAATTTCTGAACAAAAACGAATCTCCGGTCTATAACCTCTTCGCTGCGCTAATCACGGCTCGTCAGGGTATACGTATTCTTATTCTGTGTCACCGCTAATCACAGAGTACATTTATTTTGTGTATAGTGAGCCGCTAATGTCAAACTGTGTCAAACTAACAAAGTCACTTAAGGAGAGGTTATGTTTACAGACACAGTGAGGAATGTTAAAAATTATTCAGAAAATAAGTTAATAATTTATGCTCTGCGCACAATAGACCGACAATAAAAGGCAGTGAATGTAATTTCAAGTTGCATAAAGTCACTAAAACGATCTACAAATGAGTATGCCAACATTTGAGCCGGGCCCGGAGCATTTCCAGCAGTTCCCGTCCAATAGGATTATTGTTATCCACCCGGGATCACTTTACGTTCGAATAGGCAGAGCTTCGGACCTTCTTCCAGTGAAGCAACTGCATTGCATAGCAAGAAAACGTCGTCCTGGAGGTAAAATATACCGCGACTCCTTCATTCCACCAAGTGTGCCAAAAACAAAAGAATTGATCGAGGAATTGGAAGAATGTCGCCTGCAGATATCTCACACATTACAAACGTGCGTGCAGTCAAACGGAGCACGAAGATATGCGACACCACCGCAGCAAATCGCAGCTTTTAACCGCCGCTCTTTGCCAGAATGCGTCAACGACGGCGATCCGTGGCCGCAGGTGCAGTGTGACATTGTGATCGGCGATTTAGTCCTCGATATAGACCCAGAACTACCATACAATATTCACTTCCCATACCGCAGAGGTGATTTCAACATCCACACTGAAGTTGGTGGGTCTATTTCGTCAGTTCTAAATGACATGTACACTATCTGGAGTTCCATAATAGAGTATAAGCTAGGCATACCGTTAATAGAGCTGGTAAAATACCGGTGTGTGTTATTAATACCTGATCTGTACTCTAGAAGTCACTTGAAGTATTTAATGTCATTGTTGTTAAAGGACTTGGGTTTTGGACATTGTTTCTTTGTTCAAGAGAGTGTTGGAGCCACATTTGGAGCTGGAATAGGGTCAGCATGTGTTGTGGACATTGGTGATCAGAAAACTGCAATCTCATGCGTGGAAGATGGCATATCACATAAAACTACAAGGTTACGAATGGATTACGGTGCAGGGGATGTCTGCCAAGCTTTATCATGGATGTTTCACAAGAGTGCATTTCCTTACAAGAATTGGAATGAAAACATACCCAGAGATGTAATATTAATGAGAAATTTATATGAGAATTTCTGTCACGTGAATCTAGATGTATGCGGTCCACAAGAAAAGTCATTTCTAGTTGATCATCCTGGTGACGTAATCAACAAATACACACTGCAGGTTGGTGATGAATGCATCATATCACCTTTATCGATGTTCTATACAGATTTACTAAAAATCACTGGTTCTAAATCTACTAAAATACAGAACAGACAACCAAGTGACCCTGAAGATCCTTTTGATGCCGAATTCTTACGGGAAACTGGAAGAAAACGTGAGACAGCAGATCCTACAGCCAATGAGAGCCAGCAGTTTGAGGCAGCGAATGAAACCCAACCTGCAACCAATCCTGACGAAGACATAGTTGTTGATACATTAGAAGGTGGTCCCGGAGATGTTGTAGCCCTAGCACCGGGTCAAGTCCTTGCCTTAGATGCTGCGATACTACAAAGCATAGACCGCTGTCCCAACGAAGAGTTAAAACGAAAAATGTACAGCAACATTTTAATAGTTGGCGGAGGAGTCAAAGTTCATGGCTTGAACTTATGGTTACAGAACCGATTAGCATTACAAATACCTTACACATATAAAACTGAGCAGCTGGAAATAGTGACGTCACCAAAGGACATAGATCCTGCTAGTACGGTCTGGAAAGGAGCTGCGGTGATGTCTTGTTTGGAATCAGCCATAGAGTTATGGATAAACCAGAGTGAATGGAATAGATTTGGATTAAGGATACTCAGAGAACGCGCGCCATTCATATGGTGATTATAATGAATAATTTGATTGTTACTGTTGAAGTTTTATTGATTATCCCATTCTATTTCAGGTTATTATAAAAGAAAAAAGCTGCAAATTCATGTAAAATTATTAAAATTTATTAAAAATATGGTTTATGTAAACATTTATTTGGCGAGTATTGTTCAAGATTCACTGACAATTTTTCATAAGAATTAAGTACAAAAAATATTTTATACTTAGGTACTAGCAAAATATTTTTTTAAAACTTATTTTTAAACATTCCTTATAAAAATCTGTTGTTCATAAAAATACTGAAGACATTGTAAATTACTTATTGCTACACAGTCTTTTATACATAAAAGAGCACCCACAGATATGAAATATTATGAATATTATTATGTTTAAGCACAGCACTATTTTTTTTAATGCAAGATCATTGAAGATTTTCTCCTGTTTTAGGTAGCAAGGCTAGTACATAATACATGAGGCTAGTGTTTCAATCTAGAATATAATATACACCCACAGAAATTAGGATAGTTATCTTAATCTCTGTAGGTGCCAAAATATAACTGGCTTGATAAATTCCAAGCTTCAAAAAGTGTAAGCAAAGGATTTTGTTCAGAATATTTACTTTTAAAATTAGATTGACTCAAAAAAGGTGTTAACACAAAAATTGTTCAATGTTATGTTCTTGACAGCCCCTAAAAAAATACATTGAGAACGTCTTCCTTTTTTTTCAAGTCGCTTAAAAATAAACGGCCCCCCAATAAATCTTAGCTGCCTAACCTACTATAAAATTATTATCATTTCAGATCATATTTTTTTCCATGGAGTAGTGAGCAAAAGGAGTGCCAGCTCGTTGACAAAATCAGTTTACGAAGAACACACAGTACTTAGGCTGCACTTCAGGAGAAGACGCCCCGGGCGTCGATAGTCGCAGAGCGATCCCCGGCCACCGTAGGCGCGGGCCTGCGGACGGCGAGCGTTGAGTGGCTCGCTGTCCGATCACCACCAGGCCCGGGTCGATGGCGCGTTGTGTTCCACGCGCGCCTCAAAGAAGTGTCAGCATAGGAGACGGCCCGCTAGGGCCAGAGCCTGCCAGGGTTGCGGAATTTGTTCGAAAGAGTCACCGCGGCCCTGGAACGCAAAGGGCTTTAGAAGGAACACGGATGGGTTTTAGTCAGTAAAAGACTGACACGCCCTTCCGCTCCACCCAGAGCGGAAGAAGTCATTTGATGATTTACCATCCTTAAAAAAAATGGCTGCGCTTTCATGGTAACAAAAACAGAGTAAGCTGGCTTCTATTCTAGTGAAACTACGTACTACGGTAGGTCAGCACAGCAAAGTGTTACAACGAATGTGAGGTCGACTGTACGCGGGGTACCTTACTAAACATGTCAGGGAGCGTTGCCCCTTACGCCTTATCTAAATACATATAATAAAATCGTAGACTTGCCGTGTCTGTACATTGAATATTTTTGCATAAAAATAACAGAGAAACATTAGGAAAAAGACAGAACACAAAATACAATTTTTGAAATTTTTATGTTTATCTGTGTCTATAATATTTGGAACTGCATCACGCAAAAACTACTGGTTGGATTAGAAATCTAGGTACTTACTTAAAAATGTTGAGTGTTATCATCCCCAGTAACATTTTTTCAAATAGACCCACAAAATCAACAAATATTGATTTTTATCTATTGGGAAAAAATAAAATGCAAGTAAGCATGAAAATAACACAGCACAAATTGTTGAGTTATTTGTGAAACTTCGTAGCAAAATAAAAGTGACCATTTTAATACCTTGTCGTTATTTATCGTTACATTGGGCGTTTAATTAACGTCTTCCCCTGCCAAATATTTCGATAAATGGCGGTGCACTGATGACGTGTTTTTCTGAATGGAGGTGTTAAGATTCTCCGTCAGAATATAACTCTTAACACGATTTTTCACAGCTTTGTTCGAAACTACTGGTCGTAGAAAGCTGAAATTTGGCATGTAGCTTCCCTACACTCCGTGGGCACTAAAAGAGGATTTCTTGAAATTCCTACGGGAAAGGGAAAATACGGGATATGCGCGTACGACGTCGCGGGAAAAAGCTACTTTCTGAATAATTTCAAACCGTGTTCCGTGAGTTATTAAAGTTGCTCTCCATTTATCTACCACCCCATGGAACTAATCTCAAAAACTACACATTATTACACTAAATAATCTAAAACCAACTAGATATTTTACTAAGATCAATAAGATATCCGTATCCAGAATTAGACATATCCCAGAGCTGATATGTAACATGGTAACATTAAAAATAGGTTCATGGCAAAAATTACCCTCAAACATCACAACTAACTTAATTCCGGCACCCTACCATTGACAAAGGTCACACTGAAACCTCTTTTACTAACTTCAGGATGGAAGAACCTGTAATATATCACCATTATAACTAAGCCAACTATATAGGGGACCACAGTAAACGCTAAAACTGGGAAGAAATAAAACGACTTCCTCATTTCATCACTCACATACACATACCAGATGGCGCCACAAGTGATATTCTGTATAAAACATATGCTATAGAAAATAGCATATCTATACCTAGTTTTCCCTTCAACGGGGAGGATGTATGTGAAGAGGTAGACAGCTCCTAGTGCGAAAGAGAAGGCGATATCGGCGACGCGGTTGTGCGAGCAGAAGGGAGAACGGTCGAAGACTTGGATGAGTGTGGCGGTGATGAAGACGTGTATGAGACACGCGAGGACCGTCCAATGAGGGAAGAGGTATGCGATCACGGATATTGAGATTATGCGGCTCACTGGAAAGAGAAAAACATTAATTATATTTTTGTTAAAAATAATTAGATCTGTGAATGATAACAAGAAAGCTAGAATTGGTATGGCACATATCACAAAAAAAGTACATTCAAGCAAAAAATTCTAGGCCACTTTTGCTAAAGATGCTGATTCGTCTAACTAGACAGTGAATTCAGTGATGGCTATTACCCCGATCCAGAATTCCATTACAACAGGTCTTTAAATACACTTACAGGTCACAAGAAAGTGCCAGATGGTCTGCAGCGCAGTGCCGGTCCAGCTCATGTTATCTTTGTCATGCTGGTAGAACCGCACGGCACGCTGGTACGCCGCCAGGCACCAGCCCATGCCTATGATGGATGAGGCTATTGACAGGACCTGGTGAACTGGAGACAAAAAAAATATTTTTAGTTCAGTTAACACTCCATTACACGCGTGAGGCACAGACATGCCCCAGCTTCTGATTATTGCATATTACTTCTAAAATTCTAGAAAGACCGGTTTTGGCAGACATCAATACCTGTAGCTAGTATTCTTGAGCTACTGTCAGCATCGCAACAGCAGCTTCAGCGCATGTACGTAGTTTTTTCAAAGGTTTTGGGGCACGCCTGTGCCCCGTGCGTGTAATAACGTAACTATTTGTAGCATAACAATAGTAAGCAGTTTTAGCTATTTTCTTCAATAACAAGCTATTCAGTTTAGTGTTATTCTATAACATAGTGTGAAAAAACGTTAAAATTGAGTTAACATAGGTATTTTTCGTCGGTTTTGGCACTTATTAGTCACATGAGCTTACGGAACACTGGCAATGCACTGGCTCCGAAATTCCGAGGAGGTGGAAAAGGACTTAGGAAAACGACATATCATAATAATAAACGAAGTCGTGATTGTAGGAGTTGGGGGGGGGGGGATAGTTGGCAATAATTTGTCGACCAGAACAAGTAAGAAATGTTAAAAGCTTTTATCAAATTTTTAGTGATGACTCGGTTCAAATGATATAAAGCCAAAACGAGTACCCTGAATCCTAACCTAACGCTATCAATAAAAAAAAATGTTAATATCTCACCATGTTCTTAATTTTAGTATTTCTCTAATACATATTGATGTTTATTAGTACACAAATTGGTAAAGTATTCATGAATTTTATATTATGTCTAATTAGTATTATTTAGAACGTTTGCACCAGTGTACAGCCCTAAATCTATCTACTTTCGTTCAGTCCATCCGAAGGTTGTCTATAAGAGAATGCCTTGTGCAATAAGACCGCCCATTGTACACTTGTTTTATTCTTTTGTCCTGTTCTTATTTTGAGATGTGCAATAAAGTATACAATGCCTACATAAATAAACTCACTTTCGTAATTATAACATTATTTAGGATTACTCTAAATATCGTGGAAAACAGGAGGCCACGTTGTTAAACCACAGTACAATAAAGTTATTAAGCCTCACCAGTAAAATCCGGATTAGCCCTCAACAACAGACTGGTCTGCAGCACTTGCTGCGGCGCGGCCTCGAGGAAGCACTCGAAGATCCTCAGCAGAGCAGCGTCCGAGTCCTCCTTCAGCATCAAGTTGTAGTACTTGCGCTGCGACACAACGTCCTGCTTGCGGTCGGCGCGCCGAGACTTGAATGCGTAGCTGGTGGATTTTAGACAAGAATGGTGTTATTTACTGATGAAATCAGGTGAAAGATGTGAATACTGGTAGGCTCCACAGATATTTTGTATTTCCATCAGTGAGATGATTTTTAAGGTTCCGTTCCTCAAAAGGAATAAACGGAACCCTTATAGGATCACTTTTTTATCCGTCTGTCTGTCAAGACCCTTTATCTCGGGAACGCGTGGAGGTATCGAGTTGAAATTAAAACCATATACTCAGGACCACAGTTCCTTGAAGCTGTGAAAAAATCAAACTTCTAAGTTAACGTAAAAACACCCATCCGTGGTCCTCATAATGCCCTTTGCGTTCCAGTTAGCACTCCATTCATGAACTAGTCTGTGTTTTTGACCCAAATTAGTATTCAAAGAGGAAATTATGCATTATAAATTGTCAGCCAACTAGGTCAATTAATTAATAGTATGTTTTTGACAAGTACCTACTGGTATGCAGGATATCAGGACAGTGTGCAAAACAAACCTCGATACATAGATAGACTGGTATGCAATGAACTAATTACCTAATAAAATTTCTATTACTCAGATAAGATAAGTGATCAATTACATTTAAATAAGTATGTGGTGCAACAACAAAAATATCCTTACATGAGAGCATCAGCGAACCGCAGAATGGGTGCCATCTGCAACACTAGGATGAAAATACGGAGCCACTTGCGTTTTGTGAACTCATTGGATAAAGAGTTCTGTTGCTTATCTAAAGAGTACCTGGAGTTGAAAAAGAAAACTTATTTAGTGCATTTTATATTTTAAATACTAATCTAATATATAAACTAAAATTTAAAAACTCTGAACTAAAATATAGCTTCAAAACATTAATCCCCATCGCTATTGACTGGAAGTGAGCCCAAAAGACTGGCGGCATTGCCATGTTGTATGGCACTGCTTATCCTCAGACTGAGGTAAAAGCCAGCTCTTGGGTCATGCGAGTTCTCAACTAAGCATTTAGCAAGTTTTTTAAATAACACATGAGCACTTGGATCCCTCGGTCCGAGAGTTTCAACCCTAAATGGCTCGAAAATATAGTTGCCAACTAGGTTATTATATTTCCGCCGCTTATTTAGTTCAATATTTTCTCTTAAGTGTGTGAAACAATATAACGTCCCACCCATTCGCAAAATATATGCTTGTATGTGCATTTACAAACACCAGTCTTACTTACATACACAGGGAATGAAACTTAAAACAAGTTATTAACATAACTAGCTACAAATATCACATTTAGGTAGGTACTATAAATAATTTAACATAACCACAATTAATTGTATTGAGTTTACCATGGATCATCCTCAGGGTTTAATAGGTACATTAACATATAAACAAAACTTACACAAAGAGATTCTATTAAGGAAAGGGTACAATGAAACAATGGCTATAATAATCATAATACTAGATAATAATTGCTATATTTTTTATAGTTAATCTCTAAGAATATTAAGGCCATAGATTAGAAATGTTAGACCAAGTAAAGCAAATATTTTCAAAGTTTTAAGTTAACAAAGATACTTACATCCTTATGGAGACTGCAGTGTTCACAAAAGCAGGCACAAGTATGAACGCCAGCGTCCAGCCGAACTCTGTCATCTTCAGGGCTATGGAGTACCTCACAGCAATGTTAATATCCAGCCCCAAATCCACTAAATGACCAACAATAGCAACCATGTACATAAACAGATCTAAGTTTGTTATGGTTATTTTGTCAGGCATCCGATCCGTTTCGTCGTATGAACGCCCACTTTGGAGCAATTCACGGACTGCTTTAGTCATTTTAGGAGATTTTGAAGACTGCTCAATTAAAAATCACCGAAACATGATGAACAATAACAAACAACAAACGCGCGTTGTTTTGACAGATGCTGATGCTAAACTATTTTTTTTCGCTTGCTTGTCATTGACGCAAACATAACTATGTCATACAGCCAGTCACACGAGTACTGACGAGTAGTTCATGGTTCGTAAATGTTACGATATTTATAATTTTCCTCTTTATCAACCCGTTACACGGTTAAAGGCACATTTAATTAAAAATGACGTTACACGAGCAAAACGTGCTTTATTTCTTTGCGATAAGCATATTATTATGCACAGAAAGTCAAGTCATAATTCATAAAGAAGTGATAAGCTTTTTTTTAAAATTTAATGAAATAATTTTATTATCTCTTCATTAATTCCATTGGATGACTAATTAATTGACAACTATAGTTATAATATGTACTTATATTAATTATTTCTTCTTATATAAAGTCCTAACAACGTCCTGCGATGATAGGTTTGCCGCAAAAAGAGTTAAATGTAACGGCTCTTCTAGGGCACTGATAGGCTGTTTCGTTCTGTAACAAATGACAATAAATGTCAATACTTATAGTAGCTGTCCATGAAACCGCAGAACTTAGATTATATACTTCGAAATTATTTCTGTATATTTTTTGTTAGCCTTCATTAAGTCACACAGCTGGGCAAAGGCTTTCTCTTTCTTTTTCCAAACCTCTTTCTGTGGTGGACAGAGAGAGACAGAGAAGTAGGTATAATACGAAACAAAAAACTTACTTCTCCTGCAACAGTCGGACCAACGGACTCCATTTTTCGGGAAACACAGTTTCGTTACCTATCCATTTATCTTTGACGAGATCCGCTATGGACGCATTGACGACTCGCAAGTATCCACACTTTTCTGTGTAAGCGTCAAGCATTAGCTGCTCGAAAAACTTGGGGACGAAGTTGTTGATGCACATCTGAACGTTGTAAAGCGATGTGTTCATGTCTTGAGCGTGCTGCCGCGTCTTTATTTCGACTATTGTTACCAAACTTTCTTGCATTGTTTCGTTGAAACTATAGGGAATGAAAAATGGTATCAATATGTTTCGGAATTGTTGTTGTAAGGCCACGTGAAACCAAGAAAAGTCGATTCAAATCGAAACCATTTTGAAACATTTACACAATGGCGATCTAATGAAAACTTATCGAGATTTTTCCCCATTATACAAAATCTGACGTTGCCCAAGTTCTATTCCTACCATTACTATTGTAGCGGCAACAATGCCGTCACAGAAAAACTAACGAAGCGAAATTAGTACGGTAACAAAAATAACCACAACGCCATTTATTCCCCCTGCGACGAACTACTAACGCTGCATAGCGGTATCAGAGTTTATCGTGCGGTTTGAACATCAACAGTCCGAATATCAACTATCAGGCAGTTGCCCACCGGACACAACAACCGTCCGTCGGTGGATCCTCCCTTTTCACTGGAGGTTTGCGGTACCTATAGTGTAAGGATTGGCGTAAGGATAGAAATGAAGCAACTGAATGCTGATATAAGACTGCCTATTTATTGGGATAACACACCGTTATATATGAGATTACAATAGTCTTAAAGTTACTTGGTTACACTACCACTACACCTTCCCCCTTTGGGAAAAAAAAAAGTGTTATATAAGGTAAAAATTACACTTTTTTTTTTTTTTTTTTTTTTTTTTTTTTTTTTTTTTTTTTTTTTTTTTTTTTTGCATTTTGAATACATTACAGATTATAAAATTATTACTGAAAGTAAACAATATATAGTAGTTTACATGTTTTTTATAACAAGCTTAAATTATGATTATAAAATTATTACTGAAAGTAAACAATATATAGTAGTTTACATGAATCATGAATTATGAATCTAAGTATACAATGTTCCTAAAACTAACCTTTTATTGCATTATAAATGACAAGCCATTCCATGTCATGTCAGTGATTACAATTTAAAACATTGAAAGGCTTCGTACGGTTTTTATGAACTATGTCCTCTTTTCCTTTATTGACAATTTTCACATTAGGATCCAAGTCCTCTAACACTAAATATGGTCCAAGATATACTGGATCCATTTTATTTTCAGATGGATTCCTTAATAGTACATAGTCGCCTTTCTTATAATATACAGGTTTCAAATTGACATCGTGCTTAGCTTTTCGCTTGAGTTTGCTAGTAAGCAAATTATCGCGAGCGTCTTTTTGTGCTAACTGAAGTCGATATTTTAGCTCTAACGCATAGTTGTCGTGGGCGTATAAAGGATCTACGACATTACCCGATAAATTATTCGGTAAGATACATTTCCTACCAAAAACAAGTTCATGAGGTGTATACTTAGTTTCAGTGTGTACCGTATTGTTGTACGCAAAACACCAATATGGTAACCAGCTGCTCCAATATCCTGTTTTATTTTCACAGTTAATTCTAAGGTACGCACCCATAGTTTTATGTGAATTCTCCAATGCTCCTATACTCTCGTGATGGTAAGCTGTTGAGGAGAGTTGATTGATTTTTAAGAGTTGGCATACTGCTTTCATTGTACTGGATAGGAACTCTGTCCCCCGATCAGTGGCGACTTCACGAGGTATGCCAAACCTTAAAATAAAATTATCTACTAAGGCACGCGCTACACTTACCGTATCTTTGTTTTGTAATGGATACGCCTCGGTGAACTTGGTAAGCTCACATTGCAATGTGAGTATGTAGCTGTAGTTATTGACATCTCTGGGCAGTGGCCCCATTATGTCTAGAAATACTTTATCAAATGCTGACTTAGCCGTACTCGTTACTACCATCGGTTGTTTAGTATTTATTGAATATTTCTGTTTGTGACACTGCTCGCATTTAGAAACATACTCTACTATATCTTTATGCATGTTTGGCCAATAATAGTATTTTTTGATATTACTCTCCATTCTCCTGATGCCCGCATGACCACTTGTGGGTAACAAGTGAAAGTCGTTCAATATTACTTTTATGTTATCAACGTTATTTACTCTTTGCACCTTATTTACAATACATATACGAGGTCCCGGCCAACTTTGATATTTTTTTATTTCATTTATAAGACCTGCAATGAATTCTTTATTATTTTCATTTCTCAGTATACATATATTATCGATATTAATTGTCTTACATAAACTTACCAAATCCCTCACCAATTCGTCTCGCGATATTGATGATCGGGATGTTCGGTCTAAGTATATAGTACATTTACTCGGTGCATATAATAATTTATTAAATTTTTGTAACCATATTCCACGTTTTATTAATTTACGCAATTCTCCACTACTAATTAGCAAAATTTCAGTAGAGTGATTTGGTTTTTTAACTATCTCGACCACTCTCGGTTGACTGTTATTCAAATTTATGTTGGTGTTATCAATTAACTCATTGTTACTAATATTTTCGTCATCCGCTGCTTGTAGTTTACGACGTTGAGCTCTTGTTAACACATTTATCCTTGTTCTTTCGTTCATATGTTTTAAATCGTCAGACGACATAATAATGCGTGATAAAGCATCCGCAGCTGTATTTTGTTTTCCTTTTAGATATTCTATATCAAAATTATACTCCTCTAATTGTAACCGGAACTTAAGCAATCTACTTGAGGGGTCACGCATTCCAAACAAATAAACAAGAGGTCTATGGTCGGTCTGTATCTTGAACTTTCTGCCGTATAAATATGGTCGAAAGTACTTGACACTCCATACTATTGCTAAGAGTTCCTTTTCAATGGTAGGATAGTTAATTTCGGCCTTATTTAAACTGCGACTGGCATAAGCTACAGGCCGCCCATCCTTATTACATAGCACTGAACCAATAGCAATCCCTGAAGCATCTGTTTGCAAAATAAATTCACTGCCTTCAGTAAAGTCAGGATATTGTAATACTGGCGGATTTATTAACGCCAATTTCAAATGTTGGAACGCGTTTTCACAGTCTTTTGACCATAAATATGTTACACCTTTTGAACATAACCTATTTAAGGGTTGCGCGACCTCTGCAAAATTCGAAATAAACTTTCTGTAATAATTAGCAAAGGCCACGAAGCGCTTGACTTCATCAACACTTTGTGGCCTTGGATAATTTTCTAAAGCCTTTATTTTTTCCTTATCAGGTTTAATACCGTTTTTTGAAATAACATGACCGAGGTACAAAACTTCTTTTTGTAGGAAATTACACTTTGGTGGGTTTAATTTCAAATTTACATTACGTAATCTGCTGAAGACGTCCATTAAGTTCTGATTATGGGATTTCAAATTTCGACCGAACACCACAAGGTCATCTTGATAGACCAGGCATTTGTCGTAATTTAGACCTGACATCGCTATTGTCATCATCCTACTGAAGCTATTGGGACTAGATTTCAAGCCCATTGGCATTCTTGTCATTTGGTACTGATTTTTCCCAGTTGTAAACGCTGTGCATGGCCTACTGTCTTTTTGCAAATTCGTCTGAAAAAATCCCTGAAATAAGTCAAGATGCGAGAAATACACCGCTCCCGATAAAGAATCCAATATGTCTGATATGTTGGGAAGTGGGAATTTATCGTCCTGTATTTTATCATTTAGTTTACGGTAATCGATTACTACGCGCCATTTTTTTTCCTTAGTAGCGTCAACTTTTTTCGGAACCAATAATAACGGACTAGACCATGCACTCCTGGCTTCTTCTATTATCCCACTTTTTAACATGCTATCAATTTGCTTATCTAATTCTGCCTTTTGGGCGTGGGGTAAACGGTATTGCTTTGTGTAAATGGGGGTACTATTTGGCTTTAGCTCAATAGTTTGCTCATATACTGAAGTGACTGTTAACTTGTCGCCAGGTAAATGAAAGACGTCTGGAAACTTTGCACAAATTTTTTCAATTGACTTTTGTTCCTCGTCATTTAAATGTGTCAAATTGAGTAATGTGAATAATAATTTCACCCGATCCGCGTTTATACTGGGCCTATCAAATTTACAGATAAGGTATTCATTTAAATTATTTGTTTTAATTTGAACTGAATTTAATTTAACTTCTGTATCCCTAGTGTTTAAAATTCGTATCGGAATTTTTCCTTTAATTGGCCTGGACAATGTACTGGCTAGGAAAACTCCTTCGCATAGTTCCTGAGAAGTTACTACACAATCTTCCCTTATATTAGACTGAATATAATGTATTGATTCGCAACGCTTAGGTACAATAATGTATGAATCACTTGAGGGTGTCAAGTAATCAACCCGTAATGTAACCCGTTCGTTCCGTTCTGTTACTAATTCTAAACTGTTTAACTCATAATTTATAAGTGCACGATATTTTTTAAGAAAATCCTGTCCTAAAATTCCCTGCGTTTTGCAAGGCAGGCTTTTAAATATAAAAAATTTATGCGTAAAAATGTTCCCCTTATACTTTAACTCTAAATAGCAATACCCTTCCGAAAAAATATCTCCTCCGATACCTTTGACCGTAATGTTCTCTTTATGGGAAGGTATTTGTAAACGTTTCACTGAATCGGATTTGATAGCTGAAATCGATGCTCCAGTGTCTATAAGTAAGTCATGTCCACATTTGTCGATCAAGAATGAAACTTTGTTTAAACTGCTACATGATAACATAAACTCAGTCCCGAAAAAAATGATTCAGCGTTTCCTTATTGGGACTTGCTTGTTCCGTGGTATCTGGATCATTGCCCTCTGTTGTCACGAGATTCATGTTACCCCGAGTGGAATGATTTTCTGCACGATTTTCCGAATAATTTCCGTTAGCGTAATAATTACTTCCACGATGATTACCTCTTGAGTACGGTACCTGGGATCGCTGAGCAGGCGTGCGCCGGTACGTATTATGCGTGCGTCCTCTGGAGTTGGGTTGATAGCCTCGACCTCCTCTGTACTGGCCAGGTTGAGGTCTCCTCCCTGTGTTGAAACGATAACTGGAGTTATACATACCTATCATCTCCCCCGTAGCGGATTGAATTTCTTCATCTTGCGCCGCCTGGACTGCTTCTGTCAAGGAATCGAAGTTTCGCGCAGCGATTATAGTACTTAACCGACGATCTCGCAGCCCGTCGGCAAACCTTTTTATTGCCAATTTCTCATTAAGAGGTCGCAAAACATTATAGTTGTTAGGGTTTCCATCTGCCTGCGAGATAGTCAGGTCTATAAACAAGTCTGAAATTTCCTTTCCAAAGTCAAGAACCGTTTTATTTTCCTGTTGAGCATGCTGTAGCTTTGTTTGTAAAGCCACATAACTTTTGCGGGGTAATAATAATCGTCGCATGTCCTTTACAAGCTCATCGACAGTATCATATTTCGGTAGTAATTTTAGCTTTGCCTGCTGCGATAATCGGCTTTTCAGTATGAACATTATTAATTTATTTTTACATTCGGGTTTTGTTAGCACTGAGTCATAATATTCTATAGACTCAATTAATTGCTTTGTATTCTTATCTTCATCCGTCATGACAGGGAATAGGCTTAAAGCTGTTTTTAAATCAAAATTATCTCCCGCCATTGTTTGTGTTTCAAGCAAAGATTTCTTAGTCCCAGACTGATCGATACACAAAGAAAGGACTTCCGTAAATAAATTGTCAAATTCTTCACAAATTTTGGTAATTAAGGAAACTTCTTCTTTCGAGTATTTACCTAATTGCGATTTATATGTCTCTAAAAACTTATTATATTTTAATAGCACTATATCTGCTTCGCTTCTTTTTATCTCTATTACTTTACCTACTCTACGACCGGGACCGATTTTAATAAGGTACGTTCTTATAACTTTTAATTCATTTAAAATTATCGCCAATTCCTCTGCCATAACACATAATTATCTTCTAAATAAACTAGCGTTAAACATTATAATGTGCATTAATATTCATAACCATGCACATAAATATACTAATACAAAATATGTTGTTATACCGTATCTAAAAGAAAAGTGTAATGCATAATATTCATATATCTATAGCATAGCAACGTTAAGCACAACTAAATAGACAGTATAGTACTCATTACTAAACATTTCCTTTAAATACGGTCACATTGAGCCCCTTACAATTTATGCACTGCATACTCGCATCACTTTACGCACTGGGATATGGGTAATCTTTGCACTCCGCACAAATCACGGCACCAACACTAACACTTCTTCTTCACCTCATACTACACTGTCTGGTTTGATCTCGTGTCTGCGCAGGATACTCGCATAGCGCGTCAGCCTTATCTCATCCAATCTCCTTAGTATTTGCTTGTCATGGCACCTTTTTGCCAATTTATACACGACTATGATAATTCCAAACACCAACGTAGTACATATGATGATAAGTAAAATATTTGTCGTTTCGTGTTGCTGAACTTGTTGTGTACTAGCTGTATTTTGGCCCCCGCTCTGAGCAATTACAACTTCCTCCTTTGAGTTGGTGCCTCCCATTTTTGAAGATAGATAATACTTTCAAGACCGAGTTTTTGATTAAATTGTCGCGACAGTTGCACACAGTGTCTAGCTTCTGAGTAATAACACATCTTGGTAAATTGAATAATGAATAATTACATTCAAAAGTCACTGGTCCCGATAGATGTTTACATAACTTAGCCCTTATTGGGACGCGCGAACGCACTCGTGCAGACTTCGGGTGTCACGGTCGCCATGTAAGGATTGGCGTAAGGATAGAAATGAAGCAACTGAATGCTGATATAAGACTGCCTATTTATTGGGATAACACACCGTTATATATGAGATTACAATAGTCTTAAAGTTACTTGGTTACACTACCACTACAATAGAGTGTAAATACTATGTACCGCATACCTCTATATTATGTTTAATTTTCTACTACTCACCGTGTATTTTCTCCCTTTTATCAAGGTTTAAAAAACTACTTCAATAGTGGCAATGTTTTGGGCCACTCAAATCTGAGATACTCTCGTGCCAGCGACACGAAAAAGAAGACTATACTTACAGAACCGCTTGGTGTAACAAGCAGTGTGCTGCAGCGACTTCGTCAGGTAACTCCTTATGGCACTTGTTGACTGAATCAAAGTTCCTAACGTCCTGGAAGTTCTTGATGACGCTGTGGAACTGCGATCGTATCTGCTCCAGCTTCTCCATAGGGTCCATTAGACAATGTTCCACTATTTCTATCATCTAGGGATGTACAAGTTAGACAAGTGTCAGGAGATAGGAATGAATGCTTGGTGGCGCCTTCTAGATAACCATTTCTTATGATCTTATTGTGTTCCACTGCAGGGCTAAAGCCTCCCTTTCGTCTTTCCATTTTTTTTTTGTCGTTCGGCCAGTCCTATAAGCCTTACTCTTCTCGCAATCACGCCATCTACTTCTGGGCCTACCGCGTCACCGTTACCTGTTGTTCAGAATTTAGTCAGATTGGTAGTTCTAACATAGAACAGATACATACAGGTCTTCGTGATGATTCACAGTAGCAGTGGAAAAGGGTGTTGACGACATGGGACATCGTTACTACCGCATCAGAAGAAAGGCTCCGTAATAAATAGAAAGATAGTGGTGGGAAAGATTGGTAGCCTCAAAACGAATCTTGCCAATGCTATTTCGTTATTTTAATCAATATTTCATAGAAGAAAGCCTATGTTAGAATTTACCTAAGTTGGTATTGACACACAAACGGGATGTCAGCATAAGAAATCTAGTCTAATAAAATAATATAGGACCAAAACCTCCATAAAAACATACCTCCTCCATACTAATAATATAATTCGTGAAATCGTGCAGATATTTCACTTTATAGAACTTCAGAACAGCACTCCTCAACTCTTTGGACATCTCATCGTTCATAATGTAGACTAGGTCCAGAAAAGTGTCTATGGTCCGCAGGGACTTGCTCTTCAAACTGATGTAGTTTGTGCGACCTTGATTGAAGAGGTTTTTCGCCATATTGTATGCTTCGGAAACCAAGTAGTACTTTTTGTCCATTTTTTGGAAGACATTGCTTGTGCACTAGTTGAAAAAGAAATTGATGAGAGGCCAGTGGGTCTAGTTTGACTATAATCTATTCCTAGAAACAAGATCTTTAGGTGGAAGCACAAGAAGCTTAATGTCAAAAAGTTGAGAATTGGCAACACTATTTGGTAGTCTACGCCATGCACGTTCTATAGCGACGAGGTCGCTTGCCGAGGTCGGTCTGTGGATGGGTGACGAACCATTACATGCCCAGACTCCTCCGTGCCTCGAAAAAGACGTTAAGGTGTTGCTCCCGGCTGTCATTTGAAGATCTTTGACCGTCGACAGCAAACTTGAGCTTCTTGGTGTGATGTTAACATCTACCCTCAATTTTGGCCCTTTCATAGAGGCAAATAATCAAGTGGCTGCCAAAAAGTTGGGGATCCTAGCAAAGGTGAGACGGTAACTCACGCCAGAACAGCTGCTTACGACTTTATCAAGCGCAAGTTCGATCGTGTATGGAGTACTGCTCTCCTCTTTGGGACGGATCTGTCAGATACCAGCTTGATGCCCTTGAGTCCATTGGGAAACGAGCCAAGAGGCTCGTCGAGTCGAAGCTCCAAAGTCTTGAGCATTGACGCCGAGTCGCTAGCCTGTCGGTTTTCTATTGGTTGCATTTTGTCGAGTGTGCGATGGAATTGCATAGTTTAATTCCGCCAAGCCCGCATCGGACCACAAGCCGTACGGCGATGCGCCACCGGTACATGGTGGACAGTGTGGACGGGGTGTCCACACTGTCCACCATGTACCGGTATTGCTTGTGGTGTACCCCATCCACAAGCACAAAACATTTTAGACACATTAATTGTGCATCCTGCTAAAGAGTGGAATGCCCTGCCACAGTCTGTATTTCCTGATAGCTACAACCTGGGAGTTTTTAAGTGAGTGAATAGGTTACTTCCAGGCAAGCGTGCTCCATCTCCGACCACATCATCGCTTACCATCAGATGAGATAGTGGTCAAACGCGAGCCAATCAATAGTAAAAAAAACAGTTTTGCCAAGGGGTGTCGTGTTACCCAGTAACCGGTTTGCGGAGATGTGACAGGCGGTCGCTTTATTGTACTGGTACCTACACAGCTGCATCTTAACGGCCGGTTTCAATAACGTATCTTCTACCTTTAACCAACTGTCATATTAGCTACCAACAGTAGCTGAAACGTCATTTTTGAAAGGCAATCATGACGTTTCAGCTACTGTTGGTAGCTAATTTGACAGATATGTCAAAGGTAGATACGTTATTGAGACCGGCCGTAAATCGGAATAGGCAATGCAGATTGATTGTGTATGCGATGTATGTCTTACCTCAAGGTAATGAACTATGGCAGTGAAGAAGATCACTACGATACAACATTTAAATTTAAAGCTCATCACAAAGGTTCAAAGATTGTTCGGATTTGGATTTTCTTTTTATTACCAGAAGAAAAATCTAGAATGGTGCACTTCTACAGGTGTTCCAGAAGTGCGTGGATATTGAAGGGCGGTGTTTTGTAGCTGCTATATAGTTAGAAAACAATATCTAAATAAAAAATCTTGACTTTTTTTTTAAAACCCGCCCTTGAAAAATCGATTAAGAGGTTCCAAAAACACGATGATTGAACTAAAATAAACACCACTAACTGCATCGGACAGCTTAAAAACTGTTTTTTTTTCTGAACTTTTTAGAAGTATTTTGAGGTCGGAATTAAAAAAAAATAAACATTTTTTATTTTGTTTTTTTTTTCTTATTGTATATCAGGTACACATCATCACCCTTAAATATGATCACGTACTTCTAGAACAACCTGTATTTAAATATAGTTTACGATGATTTATACTTAGTTCATTAACAACTTTTATGTAAAATAACTACTATTCTAACAATTACTGTACTCAAAAACTGGACTATTCTTGACCTTTACTGACTTCATACAGCAACAGAATAATCATTTTGGCGAACAATCTTATCCTAATAGAAAACCACTCTAATTTTGTAAACCGTAAGGGTTAATTTTGCATAACAATCACAATGCAACGATAAAATTATTTTGATTGGCTTAAGTTAATTGTTTTTAGTGATTATTTTTTGCAGAATGGTTTTCGAGTTAATGATATTTGTTCAATAACTTTTTGATAAGTTAGTAAGCGATTTATAGGACAGACAGATTAAAATAATTCGCAGGCCACACTTGGAATTGAAACTTTAATTTGAGAACTTATCTTCTCCATAAGAATCTACCTTAGCGAATGGACAACTAGAGTCACCACACTTATTGCGAATAAATGAAATTGTAAAAAAAATAAATTAAATTGTAAATAAAAAAAAATTGAATTTAACTCAAAAACTTATTTACGCAAAATAACCATTTGCTTCGGATAAGAATTTGAAAATATCTTAGATCCCACTGAGTCTACTCAACCAGTCAAATGTTTGAGCTACAAAAAATCCCGCAGTTTTCAATATAATCTATCTAATACCTTTAAACAAGCAATTCTTGTACCTATATACATATATATATAATCTGAATCTCGGAAAAAGCTCAACAATTTTCATGAAATTTAGTATGCAGGGGATTTGGGGGCGATAAATCGATCTAGCTAGGTTTCATTTTTAGAAAACGTTTACAAACGTCATCTAGGTCAAACAACAAAATGGTGTGGAATATAAAATTTATTTTAATAAATTCGCTTAAATATAACGACATCGTAATGTTTATAACGTAGTAAGTTATTTATTATACAGCTATACAACTTCTTGTATTAAATCTAATACGGGAAGTTGCTTTTCATACAAACATTTTAATATACAGAGTCAAATGAAAAATACCTCAATTGAGAATTACAGATAATTATAAAATTAAACAACAATAAACTCTATATCATACAGTACAACGTTAAAATTCAATTGCAGCCCACACCTTTTAAATAGAAAATGTCATTTAAAAATCAACTTAAAATACATAACCATAAAGTCGATACTAGAGTTGAGATGTCGATGGTTTGAAATTGTCTCAAATATGGTGTTTTTGACTGGCCTGTTGGTCAAGTGGTTAGTGACCCTGACTGCTAAACCGGAGGTCGTGGGTTCGATTCCCACCCAGGACAAATATTTGTGTGATGAGCATTATCATTTGTTCTGTGTCTGGGTGTAATTTGTCTATAATATGTATGTATTTAGAAATATATAAGTATGTTTATCAATTGTCTGGTTGCCATAGCACAGGCTCTGCCTAGTTTGGGATCGGATGACCGTGTGTGAGTTGTCCCAAGATTATTATATATTCATTGAAGAGTTTCGCTAATTTCATTTGACTCTGTACATCAAAAACAATTTAGAGATCTAAAATAAGGAAATATTTATTTGACCGGTACACAGATATATTTTTTTATACGTTTTCGTGCTGATTTAAGTTGAGATTACAGATTATTACCGACTAGTATTTTTCAATAGACAGGGCGGAACTTATTTTTTATTTTTTTTTGTTATAAATTACAACAGTTTAAAGTTTAAAAAAATTTCAAACTTTGACTTGCTGGAACCAAATCGGCGGACGTCAATTCGTGTAATAAAATTGCTATACTATGTTCATTTTATAATGATTGGTTTGACAGAATAGGTTACTTCTAGGCTAGCGTGCTCCATCGTCGACCACATCATATCTTTCCATCAGGTGAGATTGTGGTCAAACGCGAGACTTTACTATATTAATCACACTTAATATTATAAAGGCGAAAGTTTGTGAGTGTATTTATTCTATATTACACTATACTAGCGTCGTTCGAATTTCGAACGGACAATGTTTATTATATTTTTATCAAGTGACTAAATAAAGGTTAATAGTTTTATCTTCAACAATGACGGACTCCCATGCAAACTTTCAACCCCTTCGACCCCTTTTATCGCGACAAAAGCCATGTCCTTCTTCAAGGTCTAATCTATCTCTGAACCAAATTTTATCTAAATCGGTTCGGCAGTTTAAGCGTGAAGAGGACAGACAGACACACTTTCGCATTTATAATACTAGCTGCGCCCCGCGGTGTTACCCGCGCAGCTAGTACCTATATATATAAAAAGTCTATGTGTTAATCCAGGGTGTCAGCGTCCTGCATACCAAATTTTATCAAAATTGGTCCAGCCGTTTGCGCGTGAAGAAGTAACAAACATACACACACACTTACGAACGTGCCTTTATAATATTAGTGTGATTATATTATAAAATAATTATAGTATAGATTTCAGTTTTGTGTCAATCCAAAGATCATAAAATGAACATAATTTAGCAGACTCCTTCCATTATACATTACTATTTGCTATGAATTCGATATTCAAGTGTAAAACATTAAAATAGTACATTTGAGACAATCATTTACATACAGGTATATTAGAAATGTTTTCATATAATCACATTAACAAGCTACGGGTGAATATGCACAACGCTTTTGAGCCGGGTCACATCTGAAACCAGAAAAATATTACATAAATAATAAATTATTACCTGCAATAAAATTATTTAATTTAATAATCTTTCAAATATAGAAAAATGTTTTTGTGTTTCCAAAATTAAGAAATTTTTGGATTAAATGGCGTCACATATGCAAACCAGTGCTTATTTTGACTATCAAATAATTAAAAAAACCATCACAAGTAATTTGGGTATTTTTGAGATATTTCAGCTATGATGGTTTTGTATAAGCGAACCCGAAGGGTTATCAACAACATTACCACGCCTGCGTGTGTGTCAGGGGGCTGTATTTTATGAACCGATGAACCATGATAGCTAGAGAGGATAGTTAATTTTTTATGTTTATTTTTAGACGAAAGGTTTTATTAAATTTAAAGTTAATGTTCAGTAGTGATGTGGTGTGGTGTGGTAGCTCGTGGCTAAATAATAACTACCGCACGGGTCGATCTTCGAGGTTAAGCAATGCTTGCCGAGGTACGTCTTTGGATGGGTGACCATCTTAACGTATCGAGACTCCTCCGTGCCTCGGAAAGCACGTTAAGCCGTTGGTCCCGGCTGTCATTTGTAGATCTTTGGCAGTCGTTACGGATAGTCAGAAGCCAGTAAATCTGACACCAGTCTTGCCAAGGAGTATCGTGTTACCCAGGTTAATGGGTTGTGGAGATCTGATAGGCAGCCGCTCCACGCAAAATACTGGTATTCAGCTGAATCCGGTTTGACTGGAAGCCGACCCCAATATAGTTGGAAAAAGGCTAGGCAGATGATGTTCAGTAGTGGTACATAGATGGACATCAGTAATGCAACAAGGCACATTCTGTCAGTCAAAGTCAAAGTCAAAACGTTTATTTCAATTAGGCCATTAAACGGCACTTCGTGTGCGAGTCATCCTCGCAAAGTTTCCCCTATTAAAAACTAGTTGTTTATGGGTTTGAAGCCTTTTGATGACGAACAGTTAGCTCACCGGTCAGCAATCCCGTCAGTCCTTGTGCAGGAACTTGTTGAAGGCTCCGTAGGCGGTCTCCAGGTCGAACAGCAGCTGGCGCACCTGGCTCTCCGACAGCTCGTCCGAGGCCGACATCTCCGACAGCTTGTCTACCCACTCTTGTACCTGCGGTGAATGGGGGACGGTTTGGTTAATGTACTCCCAGGCCATGGAACAGTGGGGTTTTAGTTGGTAGAGTCATACATAACTCTCCGTTCTTCGCAAACGGCGGGTATCAGGGAGGATTTCTCCACAAAAAAAAATAGGATAATAGGTAAAGACCGAACAGGCACTTGCTCCATGTGTGGAGTTCAGCTACTTCGGTTAGAGTGGAGGCTGACCAGAAAACTTTTTTACAAAAAAAATATAACTAGAAGTCGGTGATCCTTGTTATGGTTCTTTGTTGAAAACCAACATCCGAAACTTAAGTTATTATTAAGTTTGTAGTTTTTTTAGGGTTCCGTACCTCAAAAGGTAAAAAAGGAACCCTTATAAGATCTCTCTCTTTTCTGTCTGTCCGTGTGTCACCACCGATTTTCTCAGGAACGGGTGGACCTAGCAAATTGGAATTTATACCAGATACTGAGGTCTATAGTCCCTATTAGGTGTATGTATACAAATCAAGGAACAAATAAAGGAAAAATTCCAAAAAAGTTGAAAATTGAAGGGTGTCCCCATACATACATAGTTGACGATATCAATAAAAACGATACTTATTTTGTTATTGCGGTATAATAGGTAGGTACGGTACCCTCGGCGCACGAGTTCGACTCGCGGTTGTTTATTTGGAAGTCAGTTGTAATTTTTTCACTTTTTCGCACTCAGTGTTACAGGTTACCTTGATCTTGCCCTCGAAGTCTTCAGGCAGCATGATGAGACGGTCCATGGTGTCGCGCAGGTCGCGTAACTCAGGTTGTATCATGTCCATGGCTTTGAACTCTAGGCGTAGCTTGTCCATCAGTGTTATGAATAGCTGTGGAGAAGAGAAATATGAAAATCAACTATGTTAGGTAGAAAATATCTATAAAAACGGCAAAAAAAATCATGTCTGATGTATGGGAGTCCCCTTAAATATTTATTTTATTTTGTATTTGTTGTTGTAGCGGCAACAAAAATACATCATCTGTGAAAATTTCAACTGTCTAACTATCACGGTTCATGAGATATAGCCTGGTGACAGACGAACTGACTGACAGACGGACGGGCAGTCTCAGACAGTCTTAGTAATAGGGTCCCGTTTTATCCTTTGGGTACGGACCCTAAAAATATTCAGATTGCTACTGGTTGTGTAAAGCCAGTCGAAGCATTGTGTCTTACAAATGATATCCCTTCATAAACATCCTTTTGTCAGATCAAAATTTAGAAGCACTTATTATAGATACAATGATCAAATGGACGTCAATATCCTTAATCAAATTATTTTAGACGAAAGGTGGCCATAGCTTGACCCACCAAGCGTGGCCGCATAATTGTATAGGCTTGCTTAATGGTGAATCAGATCAAAGGCAGGTCACGGCGCAGTCGCAAATTCATGAGACAGTGTTGTTGTGGCGTGGAATAATGCCCAGAGAAAAGCGATCAAAGCCACCTTTAACCTTTTGAACTCCATTGCACGTATACATGACAAGCAAGCGCGTGCCCTGTACGCCAAACGTCACATGACAAAAAGTACGGCGAATTTGTGGCTTGGCGTCGGCGGCACGCCGATGGGTTTATGCTCTGGCGTTCAAAAGGTTAAGGTGATTTTGGTTATCAAAGTTACTGGTAACAAATAGGCTTCAAAGAGTCTTTTACATTTTGCAATTATTAGTGAAACAGCTTCCTGGGGCTGCAGACTCTAAAGGAGATGGGGGGGGACCTGAATGTCTTCCTGAAGAATAGGAAGAAAGAGGCGCAAATCGTGACCGTTGAAAGGAATGGAGGGAGACGTTTGCCCAGCAGAGGAACAGCTTGGGCTATTAATATAAATGATAATGATAAATAATGTTTACTTTGTAAGTAGGTTAAACAAAACACTTTTACACGTCAATCTTTTTTGTTAATTTTTTAACTAGATGAGACCGGCGTTTCCTGGCCGGCGTTTCCTGAGAAGAAACACTGAAACAAACTCAGAGGTCAAAGTCTCTTTTAAAGTCCATACAATCGTACTGGTCAAATAATATGAGAACCATGTAGGTTAATATCTCAGTTGGCCTTTTGAGGAAAGTACCACACTTAAGTGGACTTGTCCAGACAGTGCAAGCATTTGTCAGTTATCGTGTAGCCAAATTTAGAAGTTTAAGGAGCTCAACGATTTGATGAACAATACCAAAGTAAGGACATTTGTATAAGTAATAAGTACAGTACGAGTCAAACAACTTTGCCCCTCTGAAGTTCGTCACGATTGACAGCGCACTAGTCAATTTTACAACCAATCATGACACCGCGAATGCGCGGGTTTGGCGCGCATGCGCGGTATCGCGGGAGATGGCGCGAGTAATGGCGTCTCAGTCGCTCCTATACGTTCGACGCTTAGTCGTGTCCCGCTTGCTCAATGCAATAAGACTGTAGATGCCGCAAGTGTTACACGTTGTTATTATTTTTAATTAATTTGTTATTGTTTTGTTATCTTTTTATTGTTACTTGATGTGTTTGTTGCTTGGTTTTGTGTGTGAGTTTTTTGCGATATGCCTAAACGCAAAAAGACTTAACTATACATTTTTTTTTTTCCTTTAAATTTAGCTTTCATTTATTTGGTGTGAACACAGTCCCTCACTTTCAATTACTTATTAGTACTTATTATTTTCTTATGCATTTCTACCTACTTAACTATTTTTTACGCGATTGCACCTGCTCGGTCGTCACCAAAACCTAACTTCAGAGCGGCAAAGTTGTTTGACGCGTACTATAATAATAATCAGTGATACTTACAGACACAATCTCAGCAATGTATTTGTTGGTGTTGCCCTTGTCGTCCTTGATCAGGTTCGGTTTGTTCTCTCTTATCCTCTCCAGAGCTGCGGGACAGTCCAGCTGGAAATATTAATAACCTCTTCATCTATACTAATTATAAAGCTGATGAACTGAACTAAAGTTTGTGTTTGTTTGTGAACGCGCTAATCGACTGGCCTGTTGGTCGAGTGGTTAGTGACCCTGACTGCTAAACCGGAGGTCGTGGGTTCGATTCCCACCCAGCCATAAATAAGTCAGAAAATATATAAGTATGTTTATCAGTCGTCTGGTTGCCATAGTACAGGCTCTGCCTAGTTTGGGATCGGATGACCGTGTGTGAGTTGTCCCAAGATATATTAGATATTATTATTATATTATAATCTCTGAATTTTTTTTTTGTATATTATAGCCACATTCTTGAGGAATGCTATAGGCTATACGGGAACGGGAATAAAGGGGATATGCGCGTACGAAGTCGCGGGCAAAAGTTTGTTAAATTTTAAGGTTATATTGATTGCCGCATGTAGAATAGTTTAGGGGCTAAAGCAACCACAATGTGAGTCCAAGATAATGTCCAGCTACGTCGCGGCAGACCCAGGCGAACATGGTGAGATGAGCTAGGAGTCTATCAAGAGGATTGGTCTACACTTGCCAAGAGCCGGGAAGAGTGGGAGGAACGGGCAGGGCGAAGCCCTCTACCCTGCTGTGGGACGGAATAGGCTAAAAATAAATAAGTAGACTTCAATTCCAAAACGAGTTTAAGTAGAACATCGTAACTAAAATTATAAATAGAAAATGTGTTTTTGTTACACTTTCTTGCCTTGCCAAACCAGACAGAGGTAGGTACATGGGATCCATGGGATGGGAATTGCTCCGTTGGTCTCGCGACTACCGAGCGTGTATTCCTGGGTTCGATTCCCAGGTTGGGCAAAAAGTGTCATTGTGTCTTTTCCAATAGGAATTTCTCAGTGACAGCCCGGAGTTTGGAGTTGGTGGTGTGAGTGTTGGGTTGCCGTCCCATCGGAATATGAAAGTGCACCTGTGTTTGCGTAAACACTTGTACACTAAAATATGTCCCGCGCCGATGGCTAGTCTCGGTTGAAATTGGCCGCCATGGCCGAAATCGGTCAGGAGGACTATAAACATTGGGATCCTGGAGACGGTTATCTTTTATAACATTATCGCAAATGTAAGCAAATAAAATTTGTATAAGTAAGTGTCAGTTTTGCCATGTATAATATTTATGAAATGAGTACAAAATCATTTAAGATGAAGTGAGTTCTATTTATCATGAATCATATATGATTCATTTATGTAAATGTTTATTATTAAGTTTTTATCTTATCAAAGTCCAACAACACTGTTTTGAAGTTTGACTTTCTGTGATAACAACTCAATTACATTATATTCACAGTGATTGTTAAATTATTTACAGCCTGCACTTGCCAACTGGCTTAATCTGCCATTCAATCGGCTGCCTGGCCTTTTCATTGAACGGCGTTGTTTAATCAAATGACATCCAGTCAATGTGTCTAATACAACATTTAATGAACAGCCCGTTAACTAGCTGGATGCTTAAACCATTCATGGAATAGGGTAAATGTGTGACAAAAAAATATGAAATACATTTAATTTTTTTTTGCATTGTTTTTTATTCCTTTTGTCATTCGTAATTTGAAATTCCACTAATGTCTAATGTAGTATTTATTTTGAATATGGCGTTGATAGCTGCGCCACAGTATTTTACTTTTGTAGATATCTTCATTTTCATGTGTAATGTGTTAAGTTGTTCCAAATAAACTTTATAATTTTGGGAATTGTAAATTTAAACAAACAATTTTCAACATTCTAACCGATGCGTTTACGTTCTGACAAGTGCCCAACACGCCACCTTTCAAAAGGCCTTTAGAATGCCGATGGTGGCGTGTTGGGCACTTTTTCATTTGTTGGCTATAGGCCGACCGTGGCAGCCAAAAGGTTTAAATTATATATTTTTCATACAGCAACTTACCCTGTATTTGGCAACAAATGCTTCAATATTAGGAAACTCGTCAGCCTGCACTTGTTTGAACGCCACCTTGTACTGCACAAGTAGCCGGCTGCAAGCTGCAGTATACTCCTGGGCTCGCACACAGTCCCTCATGTATGCCTTCTCTAAATGCTGTAGAGTGCTGACTACAGCATACAACTCTGCCATGTTGTCATGCCTAGAATAAGGAAAAAAGTATGGTTATGATTTTTTTTAAATATCTATGGTGCCTGTAGGTTGTGGGGAAATCATATTGTGATCGGCAGGATTTCATTTGGTAGATATTGTGATGAGGATACCACTGTATCCTCTGTATCATCACTCATATCATGTATTCACTGTATCATCCTGTTTAATCACTATTAAAACAGAAAAAATACTTTTAAAGAATAACAGTACTAATGTTATAAGAGGACTGATGAAATCATCTTCTTTTAAAAATAAAGGGTGTGATTACTTACTTTTCACGTTCCCTAGCGTTCCTGTAAAGCTTTACTTCTTCATATAATTCGGGTCGTGTGTCTGTAAATGAAATGAGTAATAACTTTAGGAAAAGGAAAACAAAGAAATCGATTATAATATCAAAAGGATTACACCATTACCTTGCATTTTGAAACAAAAACTTTTAAGCGACTAATGTAAAAATCTCAGGGAATAATAAAACTGAGCAGAATAATAAATTATTGTCGCAAATTTCTTAATTTAACATTAATTTAATTTTAATAAAATCAACAAAACGATGACAAATACTCCACAATCTCATTAATTTTGACAGCTTTTGTTGACACTAAAAAACTGAGTTGCCCATAGCCAAACAAAATTTTACCCAAACTTTTAACTGGAGTACCAAAGCTGTGTTGCTCAGAATAAGAACTCCAAACTGTTATCTTATTTGAGTTGGTTTAAATGATACTTTTAGTTTTTAAAACAGATCGTCAGTTTTTCTACAGATTTCTATGAAAAATTTGAATTTGAATCTAACAAGAAAAATTATCTAACCTTCTTTTTGCAATCAAAAGAACTAAACAAGTTACTCGGCCAATTTTGATACATAGTTTTTGATTAGGACATTATATAGCTATTGCCAAAAGCAGATAAAAAAGGCACTTGCTTGACCCGTTTTTAGGGATTATTTTCATCGATTGGTAACATCATCAATGAATGAACTAAATGACCGAATGATTTTATTTGAAGATTGAATGGTCTGTTCGGATACACTTACAAGAGTAGCCAACAGTGTAAAATAAGCCGTTATTTGGTAGAAAAACTCGTTTTCGAAGCTTACTCATGCCTAAAAAAAAAGTAACGACAAAATGACGTAATCCTCCAATATGGCGGATGACGCGCGCGCTCCCTACCGCCCGCGCTCGTAGTTTCTTCACCAACTGCCACTCGTCTCGAATGATTTCACCTTGCGATGAATGAAAATTGTTGTGGACAGTCTGAGTGCGAATTATTCACATAATAAACTCATCACCAGACACAAAAGGTGTATTGTGATACAGTGCGTCTAAAGGTGGATTCGTGGTTGTGTTTTTACCAGTTCTCCCTTTTGTGAGACCGTTGTGTTTACGTGCTGAAAATCATCGAGTGAAAAATCTACAGGTCTCTGGAGTCGCCGGTGCAGTGTTTAATGGGATCTTGTTGATCAACAGGTAATTTTTGAGCAGTTCTCATTGAAAACTAGTTTACCGTAATTCTTAAATCGGCATACGAAGTTACGAACATAAGAAAGTAGCAACGGCTTGTTTTTACGTTTCCTGCCGCTTTGTCGATGTTGCGAAGTTTTTAAGTTGTTGAGAGTGTTGTAAAAAAGGTGTTGAGTAACTTATTGTTGTTTTTGTAAGGTGTTTGTGTAGTAAAAAAGTTGTTTTTCTTATTGGAATGCGTTCGCGGTGAGCGGGCGGGGTCCTGGGCGCGGTGCCGGTTGTCCCACTTTTGGCCAGTAGGCAGGTCGTGAGACGCGAACTGTTTACAACTCTGGCATGTTTCTACCTCGCTGCACTTTTATAGACCAGTTAAATGCAGTTTTAGACTGCTAGGAAATGTTTTGGGAGGCTACTGAAGTTTTAGAAGCACTTATCTCACTCGTAAATGCTGTTAAAATACCATAAAGTGGTTTGAGTCTCATATAAATAAGGTGATTAAATATTGGAGCCAAGAATTTGCAGCCAAACATTATAATATTTCAATTTTGTATCATGACAACATATTATTTCACAATCAAAAGTTATTCCAACTTATTTTTGAACTCACTAATCACCTGCTTACTGGAATCTAATATTGTTCTAGCTAATTTTGTAATAAGTTCATTAGCAGAACATTTGTTAATAGGACTAATTACTGCGGATAAATGAATGTTATAAAGTAGCAATCTTAGTCATGCATGGGTAAAAGTTGGATAGCAGTTTTAATTTTAGGATCCGATATATATATATTTTTACAGCATTTATTATATTTGTCATTGCTGTGCTTGTTAAATTATAATTATTGTAATAAAAACCTTTTTCAACAAAATGGGATTATTATACTACATACTATTTGAAATTATGCATTTAATAGTAATTTATTAAGTAGTAGTCCCCTTGGGGGCCTTGGGGGAGGCTTATGTCCAGCAGTGGACATCTTTCGGCTGGTATGATGATGATGGTAAAGATGATATGTATAAAATAACAATGACTCAGTTCCACTACTGAGAGTTGGATTACTATTTCCATTGATTACAAGATTATAAATTAATTTTGTTTTGTTCCAAACATGACAAACAAACTAAAAAACAATATTGGCTACAAGATACTATAAATAAAAAAACTGTTCTCCATAAAAAAAGTCATAAAAAAAAAGAGAGAATTAATATAATATGAGCCACATAATTATCATTCTAAATGTCTGATAATGTTAAATTTAATTGTACTAAATTAAAATAATAAACCAAATAATAGGCAATTAATAATACAAAATATATTTTTTTTCCCTGTAGTCCTACTAGCTATAAGTACCTAGACACTCACTATGGTATAACAAGTTGGTTTTCAGTGGCCCTAGTGCAAGTTTTTTAATGTTTTCAATTGCAATAGCGTAAATGTCAATTTGTATTGAAACTGTCCGCTGGCAATCACTGAAACCCTTTTTTTCCAAACAATCTGACACAAAAGCGAAGGTTTATGTTAACGCAATCGAGACCATTAAAAAACTCAACAATCATAGCGTCATCAATCTCTGGAAAATCAGTGCCAATTGACCAAAATCTTTCTATTTAAAAAACTCAACTCTAAAAGCAATTGCTATCATAGTTATTTGCCGTCACATCCTTCCCTATTTCAGTATTATTTTTATAAACAGCCATATTTGCATGAGTATGAGGATAATAGAACTGTTATTAACTGTGTAACAGTACCTAATAATACTTTTCAAGAGGTGATTTGAGGAAAAAGCATGGCATATCATTTGGCGTTTAAGGGTTAAACAGTTCATTTCGGATTCAAATCGGACATATTCCGCACGGCTCGACAGCGGGGTGTGGCGTGGGGTGGATTTGGATCAGAGATTGGATTAGTGCATAAGCAATATCCAAATTCGGTTCCTCCGGTAGGCAGGTACCCCAGTTGTATGTTCAAGGGATAATCAGATAAAATTTTACTTCCAGCTGCTTTGTCTGCATAGAAGTAGGAAATTATGCCTATGGAACATACTACAGAGATAAATAGCATTCTGTACCCTAATCCAAAACGTGTCATGTGTGTGCCAAGTTAACAAACATACAAACAGGTAGAGTAACTTTACTTTACATTTATAATATTAGTGTGGATAAAACAGGCATTGTTGTAATAGTGTTGGCCATCAACTACAAAAGGAAATGCATTGATGCTCATTCATTCAACAAAACTTCAACTGCTGTTCTTTTGTAACCCCTCAAAACACATAAATTCATTATTCTTAACATGTACTGCTTAAATAGCAATTACATACTGAAGATAAGCACAAGGCATTCTTTCACCGCATTGTATCAAACTGCAAAGTACAATCCCAGGTTTTTTTTTCATATATAATTTTACTAGCTGCCGCCCGCTGCTCTGCCCACATTAATGTCGAAAATTATCCCAATGGAACATACTCCCCGGATAAAAAGTATCCTATGTGTTATTCCAGACTATAATCTACCTCTGTGCCAAATTTCATCAAGATCCATTCAGTAGTTTTTGCGTGAAAGAGTAACAAACAAACATGCATACATACATTCTTACAACCTTTCGCGTTTATAATATTAGTAGGCTTAGTATAGAATTTTTTACTTAGTAAAGAACTGTTCACATAGATGCCTCAATCATTTGTGCAGTAACCTTGAATGTGCTTATGTCACCATACCATGTAGTTTTTAATTTTATTGTCAATGTTGGTGGAACCTTGAATACTTTGTTTGTTGTTCACTATTGTGATTTTAACTTATTTTAATTTAAACCTGTTGTACTATTAGTCCTATAGGTTGAGAAGTATGAAGATTTTAATTAATTATAGCTAAAGACTTTTACTGATCATAGTATGTGTGTACCTACCTAATTTAATCATAAAAATCGTCAGACAAAAAGAAATAACAGACCAGCCTAGGCACCCATGAATTAAACCAAGACTTATAACTTGCAATGCAATATACGAATGTTTTACTTAAAAAATAAAATCAAGTCATTGTTTTTGTCGCTTGTACTTCTTACCACAGATTCTCGTCCTCTTATAATTAAAAGCAAAGAAGTCCATAAAAAACCTTATCAGCAATGTCTCCAGTCAATACCCTTTAACTAACAGTCAGTGCCTAATAAAAAAAAATATTTAAAAAAAGTCAAGTTCATTCCAACCTCGACCTTTAGGCGGTGACATCAGCGTGATGATAAGCAATGGCTCGTAATGGCCGACTATGGGCCACGACGGCCGCTATTTCCTGATGACATCACATCGACACTTTTTGTGATTGCCCGATATAAAATGCTCCATTTGTACCTAAATGTATGATGGCTGGCGCGAATCACGTCTCGTTTTTATGACTATCAATTATAGCTTTTGAAGTTAATTTTATTGCTTTGCTCTCGTTATCGATCGTAGTATTTAATCCTAATACCTATATGTCATTTGCCAAATTCTTCCGTTTTTGACTGGATGAGTGACTGACAGACAACACACAGCCGAAACTACTGGTCGTAGAAAGCTGAAATTTGGCATGTAGGTTCCTTGGGGAGTTTAGGGCAGCGCTTAGACGGGATTTCCCGAAATTCCTACGGGAACGGGAAAAAACGGGATATACGAAGTCGTGGGCAAAAGCTAGTAATACATATAGGCTCTATCTGTCTTATCTATGGCCGTTATGACCCACTGCTGGACAAAGGCCTCCCTCACGTTTGTCTATGGCAGAGGTCAGTCCTTCCTGGTAAGAGCTGTCAAGTTTGTCTCTGTCCTCTAATATATACTTCTGGCAGTGTCTCCGTAAAACCTCTCTTTAAAATAAACGTGCCACGTTAAAATCTAACCTTATTTTCCTGAAATGATATTGTTAACGGCCGGTTCCAATAACGTATCTACCTTTAAAATTAAAATGTATGTTTGCCTTTCAAAACGTTTCAGCTACTGTTGGTAGCTAATTTGACAGTTGGTTAAAGATTCAGATCCGATTACGAGAATTCTTACACTGGTAAGAAGCATCGAATCCGTGTAAAACGCTAGTAGGTGCTTGACAGAAACCTTGGGCATCAAACTGCCTTTTTTTTTTTTTTTAAGGATGGGAAATCATCAAATGACTTCTTCCGCTCTGGGTGGAGCGGAAGGGCGTGTCAGACTCTTACTGACTAAAACCCATCCGTGTTCCTTCTAAAGCCCTTTGCGTTCCAGGGCCGCGGTGACTCTTTCGAACAGATTCCGCAACCCTGGCAGGGGCATCAAACTGCCTAGGTTTGCGATAAGGAACCATGTATCGACATGTCATTGACATAAATAGAAATTATGTCATGATATCAGTTTTATTAAATACAAATTATGATTCGTGAGTAATGTTAGATATTTATGTAATGTTTGACCTCTGTGGTCTTCCGACTCATTTATTAGATCATCTGTTCCGGCGCTAGTCGCGTCATCTATGGGACCATGATTTAATTGAATGAATTGGACATCTGTTGATTGCGTCGAAAAAGTTGTAAACAATATATTTCTGGGCTATAATGGTGTAATCACTGAGTTTTGGAGCTTGTCTAGTACATTGACACACATGGCTATAATTCTCGCAAATCTCCCAAAGGTCTTATGCAGATGTATGTCCTTTTTTATTATTATTACCACTCCTTTGCAGTACGCACAATTAAAAAAAATAAAAAATAATAATAAATTGAATATTCCCAAAACGTTTTGTGCGTACGGGTGGGATGTCCACCATGTACCGGTCTTAAGTAATTAAAACATATTTAGAAACTCTCGATCCCATAAAAAATTACTAAAAAGTAGTTCCAGAGTGCAGATTTTTACTGCAGTCTGCATAAAATATAAACTTATTAACTTAAAAATGACTCATCTTAATATCTTATCCGGATGCAAATATGTCTCATACAACTAAGTATAAACTTCCGCAGACCGACTTCAATCATTTCCAAGATATGCGACGTAGCGTACTCAGGATCTGTAATAATATCGGATTTAAAACACGCATGAAAGACACTTTATCCCGTCTCATAAAAACAACTTGACTTGCAGGTTAAGCAGGTGACGTAAACCATTTATTTAGGTACTAGATACGTTTCGTATAGATAAAGTCTTTTGTACTAAAAACTGTTTCTAGGTATTTCATGTAATTGTAGGTCACTACAATGACAAGCCGTAATTTCGGCTCCTAGTATTTTTATTGTCTGTTTAATTGGCCAAAATGTCACGGGTTGTGAATTCATTGTAGAAATACAATGACATGTGCTACAACCTGGAACAATGCAGCTACGCAGAGTACACAAGAGAAGTTTGGCAGGAACCTTCTTCAATGCTCAAGATATGCGGAATTTGCTCGAAAGCGGCCCTCGATCGCAAAGGGCTTTAGAAGGAACACGGATGGGTTTTAGTCAGTAAGAGTCTGACACGCCATTCCGCTCCACCCAGAGCGGAAGAAGTCATTTGATGATTTCCCATTATTAAAAAAAAAAAATGCTCAAGATTCTGATCCATTCGTTCGTTCGTGAATGTATGTCCTGTTGCAAGAATGAGCGAATGAAGAACGGAAATAATGTCGGCTGGATATAGCCAAGAACACCTGCATCATTATTGTGCAACACTTTCACAATCGGAAACGCTTCGAATGAGTATTTCTCAGTATACGAGCTTTTGACCCAACGGTACAGCGAAACCAGTATCGTGAGATGCTGTATTTTCGCTTTCTTTGCGAATTCTGAGAAGAGTTATCGTGGCATTTTTTTGTAAGCTTATTGTAGCCGCTGCTTAACAAAGGCGTCCCCCAAAGTCATTCCAAAAACTCATCCCCTGCGCGACTTGGAACTAATCCTCACGGTCCGTGTCCAGGTCTGTCTCGCCACCGCTTTCTGGGTCTCCTTCGGCGCCAATCTCCATTTTCAGGCATTGTACCTATAGCTGAATAACTTAAGTTCCGGAAAATCGCTGGCAATTTTATTCTAATAACTATAAGTTTAAGAGTCCATCAATTATCAAAGTCAAAACGTTTATTTCGATTAGGCCATTAAACGGCACTTTTGAACGTCATCATTTACAGTTCAGTAAAATAATAATATTACATTAATGAAGTGACTCTACCGTCCATTCGGTTAGGTCAGAAGAACGGACAAGAAACTCCATAGTTACTCTTTTCAAATAATGATTTTACAAAATTTGGTATACAAAAATTAATTTAATATTATGTGAGGACGATGCACCCAGAGTATGCTACTGTTACGAGCTTGGGGTTCGTGACAATAAAAACAGCCGATTAAATAACCAAAATGACACTTTAATTTAACAACACTAATTACCACTTTTAACTCACTAATTATAACACACAACTTCACAACTGATCACTTTAATCGCACTTCGCTTTCGAAGTATTCGCTTGTATCGCAAATCCAATACTGACTCGGTCGCGGAATACGTACTCCTTATATAGGACAGTTAGTTCTAGAAACTTCTATTCTCGAAACATCTGGAATGTACTCGTAACTACCGCTGCCGACTGACCAGATACCGAGAAGTGTAGAAAGTTCTAGCAAAGAAATGTCTAGAAGGTACTTGACTCTACTAGTTCTGCTACTCGATACTAGATGGCGCTAGTAGTAACTTAATGTACCCGACATTAATTCTGGCGCGTAACACTGCCCCCTCCTAAGACATGCTCGTCCCGAGCATTATCGGTCCCATAATAACGCGCCAGTCGATCCACATGGACGATCTTAGGAGCACTTCTTGTACCTTTCTGTATACGGTAGGTCACGTCGTTAATTTTTGTCACAATCCGGTACGGCCCGTCCCATTTAGCTTGAAGCTTAGGAGATTTCCCTTTACTGCGAACTGGATTGTGCAACCACACTAGTGAACCTTCGTCGAACCCTTTATTGTTCATTTTGCGGTCATAACGGGTTTTCATCTTTTCAGACATTTGCTGGCCCGATTGTCTGACGTGCTCATAAATGTCATTCATTTTGTTCCGCAAGTCATTCGCATAATCGGTTATTTTGCGTGGGGCATCAGGTGGTATTCCGGTGATCAGATCTGCAGGCAGCCGCAATTCTCTTCCGAAGTTGGCGAAGGCTGGTGTCACCGATGTACTTTCGTGAACAGCACTTCGGTATGACAGCAAAAACGGTTGTATATGCTTGTCCCAATCGCGTTGCCGGTTTTCCACGACTTTTGCCAGGTATCTCTCCAATGTCTGATTAAATCTTTCCACCATTCCATCCGATTGTGGGTGGTAAGAAGTTGTTCTCGTTTTATGAGTACCCATAACTCGACAAGTTTCCTGGAATATTTGGGACTCAAAATTCCTTCCTTGATCGCTGTGAATCTCCAAGGGTACTCCAAAACGACAGAAGACTTCATGAACTAGTTTATCTGCAACTGTTGAGGCTTCTTGATTTGGAATGGCGAAGACTTCCGGCCACTTAGTGAAGTAATCCATTACAACCATGAAATACTTGTTACCACTTTCACTTTCCGGAAAAGGTCCCGCAACATCTAGGGCTATCCTTTCCCATGGTGCACCGACGTTGTACAATTTTAATGCACCTCTACTGCGAGTCTGAGGTCCTTTTACAGCCGCACAACTTGTACATTTGCGACACCAGTCCTCGACATCGTCACGACAGTGGACCCAGTAAAACCGTTCTCTTATCTTCAGTAGAGTCCGTTTGTCTCCCATATGGCCTCCTGAAGAACCATTATGGTACAGCTGTAGGACATTCGGTACTTTTGCTTTAGGGACAACCATTTGCAAATGACAGCTGTCTCCCCGAGCATTTTCCCATTTACGGCACAGGACTCCTTCCTGAATCACTAAGCTGTCCCATTGGGCCCAATAACTTTTTGTGATCGAACTCATCGCTGAGACGTCACTCCACGTGGGCTTAGGAGCACTGGCCTTCATCCACCCCAGAATCGGCTTGATGTCCGAATCTTCCTGCTGTGCACGTTGTAGGCTTTCCTTCCACTCGTTGCTGAGGTCTGTCTTGAGCATCCTCACAGGTACGATTTCTTTACCCTCTTGTCTAGTACAATGCTTGCAGTCTTCAGAACAAGGTCTTCTTAACAATGCGTCTGAGTTGCCATAAAATCTTCCGCTGCGATGCTCCGTCACCAAGTCGTATTCCTGCGGCCGCTTGGCGCTGTTGCTAGCCGCTCTACCTTCTGTAAATCGGCTATCTTTCCTTTCCGCAGTTCGCTTTGGGCAACTGGATCGAAGATGGCCCCTTTCACCACAACCGTAGCATCTAGGACGGTACCTTATAAATCGGTCGCGAACTGCAGCTGTTGCAACCTCCCTGCCGCGGTGGGAACGACTATCCTGACACACAGCTTCCCTTTCTATTGTTCGCTTAGGGCAACTGGATCGAAGGTGACCCCTTTCACCACAGCCATAGCACCTAGGGCTGTATCCTTTAGAATGTTCGCGAACTGTAGCCGCTGCAACCTCCCTGACGCGATGGGAACGATGATCCTGCCGCACAGCTTCCACCTCCAGTGCATGAGCCAAAGCGTCCTTAAGCGTCCCGTGGTGCCCGAGCCTCACAGCAGCTCTAACTTCAAGATCGCGGATTCCATCGGTGAATGCCTGCACCAGGTTCCCTTCGATGAGCGCAGGTACGGACTGGTAAGCTTTTCGAACCAGCTTCTCCACTTCAAGGGCCCACTGCTGCAGGTTTTCACCGCTGCGTTGCACGCGATCCTTGAGCTGCGCACGAAACACGTATTCCAGATGAGCGTCGCCATATCTAGCTTCCAACGCCTCAAGAAGCTGCTCATAAGTCACTTCCTTATCGAGAGCTTCTAGGACAGTTAAGGCCTGGTCGCGCAGGCCTAGGGTGAGAGCAGTCATGGCATGATTTTTACTCCACCCATTCGCCTTCATAACAGCCTCAAACTGTCTTTTGTAGGCTGACCAGGAAGATGTCCCATCAAACGGCGGCACTTTCAATCCACGTAGCGAAGGTGTAGTAGCTACGGAAGATGCAATTCCATCCCCTACTTTAAGGTTGTCCAGCGTTTTCTTCACGTCAGCAATCACGTTGTCAACCCGATTATTCATTTGGTCGATTCGGGTTTCGGCTTCCGTCAGGCGGTTCTCATGCTGGACCACCTTATCTTTTACAACCTTTATTTCTTTGCCGAAAGTGGCGTGGAGATCCTTCATAATGAACATCTGTTCTTCCTGGCGGCGCGCCTGCTCCTCCTTGTCACGCTGCAGCTGTTCTTCCAGCCGCCGGGCCTGTTCCTCCTGTCGGCGGGCCTGTTCCTCTTGTTGGCGGGCCTGCTCCTCCTTGTCACGCTGCAGCTGTTCTTCCAGCCGACGGGCCTGTTCCTCCTGTCGGCGGGCCTGTTCCTCTTGTCGGCGGGCCTGCTCCTCCTTGTCACGCTGCAGCTGTTCTTCCAGCCGACGGGCCTGCTCCTGCAGCATCAGCATCAAAGCAGCAAAGTCTGGAGCTGCAGATGTTGGAGCTGCTGTGGACGGACCGGCCTCCATGATCGGCAGCTGGCCCTCTGACGTCTGCGGCGTTGTACCTCCAAAACGCCTCTGGTCCGTCTCCTGCTGACGTTGACTCCGGGTACGGATACCCTCCGTGTCGTCCTTTGGTAGAATCGGCATGGTTTAAATATCCACTCTTCTGACACCAATTGTTACGAGCTTGGGGTTCGTGACAATAAAAACAGCCGATTAAATAACCAAAATGACACTTTAATTTAACAACACTAATTACCACTTTTAACTCACTAATTATAACACACAACTTCACCACTGATCACTTTAATCGCACTTCGCTTTCGAAGTATTCGCTTGTATCGCAAATCCAATACTGACTCGGTCGCGGAATACGTACTCCTTATATAGGACAGTTAGTTCTAGAAACTTCTATTCTCGAAACATCTGGAATGTACTCGTAACTACCGCTGCCGACTGACCAGATACCGAGAAGTGTAGAAAGTTCTAGCAAAGAAATGTCTAGAAGGTACTTGACTCTACTAGTTCTGCTACTCGATACTAGATGGCGCTAGTAGTAACTTAATGTACCCGACATTAATTCTGGCGCGTAACACTACTTATAGGAACAAAGTGTTACCAGCAGAGGTAAACTTGTTCATTTTCTAAAGAAATTTAGGTAAATGGTACTCACATATTTACTTATACTTATCTTCCACTAGATCATTACAAATTACGTATGTTTAGCAACTAGTATCCTATTTCTCCGCCATTGTTTCGTAAGAATCCATCAGCGTACCATTTGCTTCACGAAACTTCCGTTACGGCAGGCGCTTAGAATACTATATTAATTAACAGCTTGTTTATACGACGCCGCTTGTGCGTGCTTGCTGTTTATTTTGTTAATGGTGGCTAATGCGGGGAACGTAGTGGAAGACAGAAATAGGAATGGGAATGCTTAGATGGCTTTGTTTTCGATCTGTCTTCGTTATCATTTAAGACTGGCGATGATATTTTCGCCCCTATGTCAATTCAAATTCATTTATTGTTTGTCACCGGTGGAAAAGCAGTTCTTATCATAATAATATAAAGATCGCTGTAACATACCCATTGGGCGTACAATATCCAATAATATAATCATTCCAAATCAAGTCCGGCTTAGCTTACATTCCAAGGTATTTTTGAAATTAATAGTTTAGAATTCAGCAAAAATATTGGCTGTGACACGGACGGACACGAGTGACAGACAGACCGTTTTCCATAAGGACGTTCGGGACCCTAAACACGAAATGCAGATAAATGGAAACTGCATTTTTTGCCCCAGCCTTTATAAGCTTGTCTCCCTCATTTCTCGCTTTCCACACCTTCTGTCTTATCTATAGAATATGTTCATTTTCCGCAGTGTAACCATGTTAACTTCCATCTTATTCCCAAAGAAGCTATAACCACAAAGATACTCAAACGCGTGAACATACACCTCCTTTCCGCTGCGTTCGTTCGCAGTGATTACGCCAGCCATGCTAGGTACCTCCAGTTTAAACAAGTCGTTTAGATGCGCCGCCGGTTCTACGATGGACGCGAGTCCCGCTTGACTTTGCCGTGGTCCTTAAGTAGGCAATTACGGGAAGTTATCGCTGCCTGCCTATGGGCTTTAGGTCCGGGTATGTGTTTAGAGATTTGATGTGTTAATTCACTGTTAAGTGTGGTTTATTGATTGCCGAGTTTAGCTGATCAAGCTCTCGATACTAATTATCGTCAATCACCGTTTTCTTTACAATCGATCAGAGCTCTTGGAAATCGCAGCGATCATGGTGAAAGAAGTATGATAACTACAAGTCTTTTTTTTTTTAGGGATGGGAAATCATCAAATGACTTCTTCCGCTCTGGGTAGAGCGGAAGGGCGTATCAGACTCTTACTGACTAAAACCCATCCGTTTTCCTTCTAAAGCCCTTTGCGTTCCCGGGCCGCGGTGACTCTTTCGAACAAATTCCGCAACCCTGGCAGGGTCTGGCCCAAGCGGGCCCCGTCTCCTATGCTTACATGTCTTTGAGGCGCGCGTGGAACACAACGCGCCATTGACCCGGAGACTGAGACTTGTTCGACCTCATATTTTTCTCATATTAATAGACTCGCGTTTGGTCACAATCTCACCTGATTGTCAGTGATGATGTGATTGACGATGGAGCACGCTTGCCTAGAAGTAACCTGTACACTCTTAAAGGCCCCCAGGTTGTAGCTACCAGGAAACACCTACTGCGGCAGGAAGTTCCACTCCTTAGCTGTACGCACAATTAACGTATATTGCAAAACGTTTTGTGCGTACGGGTGGGATGGGATGGGATGTTCATCATGTACCGGTGGCGCATCGCCGAACTTTCTGTAGTCTGAAACGGGCTAGGCGGAACTAAATTGTGCTTATGCGGGCCATACACGTTCAAGTAATTTGATCAAACAGGCTGATTCAAACTGTTTGACCAATTAGAAATAAGAAAAAACAAAACTCATTTTTGATCAAATTTTCCCAGACATTCATGCCCGGATGGCGAGCGTTGGGTGGCTCGCTGTCCGATCACCACCAGGCCCGGGTCGCTGGCACGTTGTGTTTCACGCGCGCCTCAAAGAGATGTCAGCATAGAAGACGGGGCCCGCTAGGGCCAGAGCCTGCCAGGGTTGCGAAATTTGTTCGAAAGAGTCACCGCGGCCCTGGAACGCAAAGGGCTTTAGAAGGAACACGGATGGGTTTTAGTCAGTAAGAGTCTGACACGCCCTTCCGCTCCACCCAGAGCGGAAGAAGTTATTTGATGATTTCCCATCCTTAAAAAAAAGACATTCATGCCAATTTTATAAAACTTTTTGATCTCCCCTGTTTGATCAAATTATTTGAATGTGTATGGGTCATTAAATCCTACTGTCAAAACTTGTTCCACTATTCACTCCGCAATGAAAATATCATCAATCTCTATTCTCCACGAAGTCCTTGAAACAAAACAGAGTCAATTAACACCAATATTTCTTGCAGTATTTCTTCACGACTGCAGAACAATTTGTCCTCAAATAAATTCACGTTACATCTAAAACATTGATATAATTACTGGCTGCAACAATTGCTCCAATTAACCACATATGTTGGTCATGCTTATTTCTGATCCGATAAAAATCTTACCAATTACCTAATGAATTATACTCGGTTGGAATGTGTTGATTTTGTTGACGTTGTTCTGTGCATACCAACGGTTTATACGCATGATTGTGAATGAGTTTGTAGCTGTAGTATAATTTATGAACAACTAGCGTATGCCCGCGACTTCGTCCGCGGGGAATCATGGGCAGCCATTTTTATTTTAAAATATACTAATTGTCTCTTGTCGCAAACTTATAAAACATTCATCCCTTATTTCCTATTGTTATTTTACACCCTTGAGGGTAAAACTTTGAATGTCATATTTATTTATATCGAAACTACAGCCTAAAAAATAAGTTTCAAGCTTCTAGCTCTAAAAATGAAGATACTTCCATACAATTTTTCATCCCCCCCTATCAACCCTGATTTTAAATTTTTTTCGCATTAAAAAGTAGACTATGTCCTTTCTCAGGCTCTAGACTATCTGTGTACCTGTGTATGTATTTCATTAAAATCGGTTCAGTAGTTTTTTCATGAAAGCGCGACAGACAGACAGAGTTACTTTCGTATTCATAATATTAGTAAGGATCAAGTGTGCTCTCTTAAGGACTGTCTTCTTTTAAAAGTACGAAATGTTATCATTGTCAACAGATATGTTGCTAAGAAATAGGCTTTTTTTTTAGTTAAATATTTAATTACACAGAAGACTTCCAAGTCGAAATATTTCACTCCAAGAGTTTCTTTATCCCGTGCTTTCGCTTGAGTGTAAAACCAAGCTAACCGCAAATCTCTTTACGACGAGAATCACCAACCGCAGGCTCTTAACTCAGATCATTGTTCTGAACAATAATAGGGAAGGAGAATACCTAGGGAAGTTTGGTTTTATATACTTGTAGTAGAATAAATAGATATAAAAAGTACAAACTGTCTACCTAGCCTTTTCCCAAATATGTCGAGGCGGCTTTCAATGTGATCGGATGCAGCTGGACTACTTTACATGGAGTGCCTGCCATCTAATCTTCACACCCAGTCAAAGATCTTTAAATGTCATCCTGAAACAACCGCTAAGATAAGAAATAACAAGTCATTTCGTAGATTTGAGTGTCCAGGAACTCCACGATCTCATCCCACCGGCCCATCAACAAGTTACCAGCCCTACCGTGTTGCTATTCCACCAATTCGCACTAAACGTTTCCAAACGTCTTTTATAATGCGCACAGCAAAGGAGTGGAACTGTCTGCCTGCGTCTGTGTTTCCGAACGCATACAACCCTAATCTTTTCAAAATTAGAGTGAACAGGCTTCTTCTGGGTAAGCTCGCTCCATCGTCGACTTTGTCTCTGTCATTTATGACCTAGACTAGAGTCAAGAGCAAACCCATATTAAATTAAAAAAAAATAAAATAAAAAAGGAGTGAGAGAAATAAATTTCGTACTTGCTTTGTTTTGGGCTCGACAAAACACCCAAGTTTATGTCGCGCTTAGCGAACTGCCAAGAAAGGTGCCAGGCAAATGAACTCGCTAGAATCCGCGGAATCGGTCTCACTGCGACACTGCATGCTAAGCTATTCCCCTCGCGTTTACCACCGAGACTACACGTGTCTATTTTTACCTGGTTAAACGCCAAGCGCTAGGCGCCAAACAATAATGGTATACAATTTAAAACAACAATACTAGTCACTTTCACCTTAATTCTTCAAAAGAAAACGTCCATTAATATAATACGATCTTATGATTATTTTGTGGTGACATTACGACCCTCCACGAGGGCTGTAACTGTACTTTATGGCCCAAACGAGGACATGTCAGAACAGGGTGCGTATGAAACCGCAGGACGTGAACAGAATGCAGCATAACGATATTCTCGGGCCAAATGTCTCCAAATTGGGTCATAAAAATTCGCTGAGAACTTGTGGACACAATGTGTAGAGATCCTGCCCATTCTGCCTCAATAGACGTAATGTCTGGGCTTAGAAAAACGTTCGTATTATCAGAATCGGTGTTGCTACTCGATATATTATCAGTTGATTTGATTCTTGCCCTATTTCTTGGAAAGTAGGATTATTATTGTTACACAATAATCGTAACATTGGCCCGTTTGGCTCGTTTTCAATACACGTTTCAACCAAGCATATCGTCAAAATAATATCAATCAGAAAGAATGTAAATATGCCAACGATGAATGTGGTGTATTATCCAAAAGTGTACTTCAGAGTCTGCGTGTCCCAGGGTTGCGGAATTTGTTCGAAAGAGTCACCGCGGCCCTGGAACGCAAAGGGCTTTAGAAGGAACACGGATGGGTTTTAGTCTAAGAGTCTGACACGCCCTTCCGCTCCACCCAGAGCGGAAGAAGTCATGAGTCTGCGTGTCGTTTTCAAGAGACATGAAGAAGCTCAACTTGTATATATATTGCGTTCACAGAAGCAACGTTTTACTACAAGCCCTCAAATATATCTTTGTTCGTGTATGTGTGTGTTATCTCAGCCACACAGACTCGAGAGCTATTTCACGCTGTGACTCATTTGACATTGTTTACAGTTGTGATATCAGTATCGTAGCTAATTATGTTGCAGTAACTTTGTTTTTATAAATATGAACTCTTCATACACGAAATTTTAAATAGATAACATTCTCAGATCAAATGTTAATGTAAACTGTTTTAATTCGATCTATTTTTGGGAACAGACGTTTGCAGATATATCAAACTGGGTTTAGCTGTAAAAATACTCGTGTCGTTTTGTAATTTAGGGACTATAATACGCTCTGCTAAAGAATTGGGCATACTAGAAACGGATTTAGGTACTGCATCAATCAGATTTTCTTTCATCAGTTCTTGTCCACCCCTTGACTAAGAATGGATGATCAAATACGGTTGTTGTATCAGTGAATCTTAACCTTTTGGGCGCCATAGTCACGTATACATGACAAGCAAGCGCGTGCCCTGTACGCCAAGCGTCACAAATATGTGACAAAAAGTACGGCGAATTTGTGGCTTGGCGTCGGGGGCACGCCGATGTGTTTATGCTCTGGCGTTCAAAAGGTTAATGAGCTTTCCTTGTATCATACCCAACATATAATTTATTCCACACATTTTATTTTAAGTATTTCCTTTATGAATATGGAGCATCTCCCTGACATATCAAGGGTACGCAGATATCATTTCTACTTCCAATAAATAATTCAGTACGCGGAGAAGGTACCGTTACTTCGTCTGATTCAACCGAATCATTTCGTAATAGTGATGTGTAAGCTGTCTCAAATAATCATCTTATCGTTGATAAATCGTGTGTGTATGTAATACGACATTGCACAGCACTTCACATGCTCGTCTCGTCTCTTCAACGTTTGTTTAAAAATAACTCTCAGCACTGTAAGCTGGAAATGTGAATGCGGATGATATAGTGTTCTGGTTTCTTTTCTTTAAGATCATATCAATGAAACAAATGATAAACGCGGCGAAAAAGGAACGAAAAGTAGGGCTAACACGGAAAAATAGAAATTAGGCGTACTTTGTGGGCGAATCCGGAACAAATCGATTTAAGTCTGCATATAGATGGATAAAGGAGACAGATCGAAGGAAAAATGCATGGATTGTTTGCAATAGCATAAGAGTCAAGAGCCTTGATCATCACCAGGTGATTCTTAACCAAAATACAGTTGTATTAAAGGCTTCAAACAGAAAATAGTACTCCTATTATCGTGTCACCACCGATAGTGGGAGGTTCAAAATGAACAGGGATGATGAAGCGATAAATGCTTGACGTATCTCTCCCAATTTGCACCTTTTTCTTGCCTACCAGTAAATTCTTTCTAGAAGATACTTCTAATAACCCTTACGCAAGAAATGTTTTGGGAATACTTTTAATTGCGCACAGTTAAGGAGTGGATTTTCCTGCCGGAGTCTGTGTTTTCTGATAGCTACAAACTGGGGGTTTTAAAGTCAAGAGTGAATAGGTTACTTCTAGGCAAGCGTGCTCTATCGTCGACCATTCCATCGCTTTGAAAAAAAAAAAAGCAACGGGTTGCACTCCGGGATAGCCGGCAGAAGTGAAAACTTGAACATTAACGTTGTGCATTTTTGATATTTTGGAATGGTTAGGGAATAATTTCGCACGAATTGCATATGCATGCATTGAGGCATACATTTTCGCTGCGCGGTAGAAAAAGAGGGGGATATTACTTCCTCTCCTACGCCGCGCCGGCGGTCTACTCTCCCTCCGTCTTACGAATTTTCGATCAGGTCACGTATCCTGACGCGAGTTTAACATTTTTTAAAAGTGCATGCCGCTAAATAAGTTTTCACTTCAAAAATCATTTGCCTTGCCTATTACTGATAGTAATTTACTATACGTACGTACTACAAATTTTTTACTAGGTCACTACGATATCTATTATCTAGTTGGACCAGTATCGCATTGCCCCATCAGCTGTGTCTTATCTCCGGCAGTTTTTCTCATCTATTTGCTCTTAGATAAGGTTACATGTGTTAACAGATTAAGCTTAATTGATGCTGGAGATAACCTGGTTTGTTATTGTTTGTGTTATACGGATTCTACCAAATATGGCCTTTATTTTGGAGATTTTTGGTCGTCCAAAATGGAATAGAATGGTAAACTAGAAGCCTTTCCTAATTTTATATTGTGTTGTGGTCACAATATTAGTGACAATTTAGGGAGTTCTTTGACTATTATAAGTTACTATATGGCGCCCGCGGCTCCGCCCGCGTGATTGTCGAAAATTATCCCAAGGGAACATAGTCCTGGTATAAAAACTATCCTATGTCCTTTCCCGGGACTCAAACAATCTCTAAACTAAATTTCATCTAAATCGGTCCAGCCGTTTGCGCGTGAAGAAGTAACAAACACACACACACTCACAAACTTACACTCGCCTTTATAAAATTAGTGTGATGATGCGATATAGTGTGATTATAACATATAATCATTTGGCATACATTTCAGTCGGTCAGTATTATACGACACAGTAGTAGTTGTGAAATTACTACAGTGATCAGATCATAAACAAACAGAAATTCTCCAACGATTTGTTATGATAAACAGCGCGGGACGGGAAACAGCGGACGTCAGGCACCCACCCGGTGCTTAATATCACAGTCACACATTCCGATACTGTCAATATTATTTCACACTCATTTTACATCGTTACAAATACTTGATGTGCGTAATATTTTATAGTTCCGCTGAACTAATAAAATAATAAAGTAATTGCCACATAATTTCGGTACAGTTGTGCTTTTTATGACTACGGCGAGTGCCCTGGAGTCCCTGACACAGTCCTATTATTATCATCCCACATTCACAACTCTGCTTCTCAGTGATTCTGTTTACACCATAACATGACGTCATTCTTGACTCATGGATAACACTAGGTTTTAAGTGGCTTCAAATTAATTGTGTTCGCCGAATGCATTTGGATTCCGTCCAGAAATGTGAATCCTGTGACAGCAAAAACTGAAAAACAGTTATTAATGCACTCAACATAAACATAAAATTGAGGGAATAATAAATAAAGTGTCGTAAACCAGTTGGAGAATATTTGCTTGACCCAAAAAGGATGCGTCAGTTTTTGTGATTCGGAATTGCGAGACTTGGCTGCGCGATCTTTTATTTAATCAAGCAACTGAGGCAACGTTGTCGTGCCAACCTTCCTTAATGAAATAAGAGAAAGGTTACTTGATTTGATGAGTACAGGAAGACGCTAAAATACTTTGAAACAGCTACAAAAAGAAATCAATCGTACAATAAAATGTATGGTTGTTCACACCTCCACTCCATCCAAAGGCAAAAAATAATGAAGCATTCTCGCAGTAAAAAGTTCTACAAGCCATTGAGGTTCCACCAATTATATAAAATGACTTCTTCAAAGCAGAGCCCTTTAATTGGCTGCCGTTAGTCTGTCAGGCATGGTCTACAAATCGAGCCCTCATAACGAATTCTCGATGTCCACCTATTAAGTCGCCACATGGCTGTCATAACGGAGAGACGTTTCCTCCTTAGGCACTGTTAGTCCATCGGATCCAGTTAATTGAATATGGTTAACCCTGCGAATGCTGTTGTAAATGGAACTTGATTAACAGACGATTGACGGGCTGTAAAGGGTTGGGTTGAGTGTATTTAATAGGATTTTGCAAGTCTAATATGCTCTTGGACAGGTTCAGTATTTATTGGATGGCTATATTTAGACATGTTGCGTAATTGGATGCTTAAATGAAGCTTGGTTGCATGATACGTGTGTTTCTGTGAAGATTTCCATCGTTTAAAGTTGTGCCTCATTGTAATAGTAGTTTTCCAGGCATGAAAGTTACTTCCGCAAGCATCCTGTTTCCGTGCAAAATTTCCGTATGTTGCATTGTGTATCCTTTCTATTATCGTCAGCATTTTAATGGAGTTTCGCGAGAATATGTATGTGCCTTCGTTTATACGTTCGTGTTGTGAAGACAGTTGCGTCGGTTGATTTGTTTCAGCTGTCATGCTGGTTAACTTGGGCATCCGGAGCTGTCAGGCGAATTGAAACAAACTAAGGTGTTCCGTGCCGAAACTGTTTCAATGAGACGGCTTATATTGTACATTTACCTTTGCATAGGGTTGATACTGACAGTTTCGGGAAATGTAGAGTTGATGTGATGTAGCAGGGAAATGCGAGCGATGCGATGCGTGAGGCAAGGCGCAGTGATGATAGGTGGAGTAAGGCAGTGACCGAGTGGCGCCCGAGGACTGGAAGAAGAAGTCTTGGTCGGCCGGCGGCGAGATGGGCGGACGACATTGTTGCCATCGCGGGTAGAAACTGGATGAGGCTGGCACAGGAACGTGGGGATTGGCACAAGAGAGGCCTATGCTCAGCAGTGGGCGAAGTCGGGCTGTGGATGATGATGATGATGAGCAGGGAAATTATGAAAGCGGGGATTTGATCCGATCGAAGGAGATGTTAAAATAACAACTCAAGGGGATGATTTCCCTAAATAAAGTAAGTGATTTGATCAAATCCCTTAACTGTTATAGTGAAAAAAGTTTAATAAGTCTGGGTTCGCACAGTTCTATGTTTCGCTTCTTACTACTTCACTAGATTCTTAGATGATTTTGATATTTCTATTCGCTAGCACGATGTTTGTGGCACCTACGTGACTAAAGAAACTGGTTTGTAATACAGCGAAATGGCCATGACCTCGACTTTATAATTTTGAATATATTAACATCTTCAATCGGCAGAACACAAACAGCTTTTGAAATTTCTCCGCCATCAACATCTTTCATCAGTACAAGCGGATAACACCACTTCAACTGTGACCTTCGCAGTACGCAAATGTAGTGCTAGATCATGACTGACATCCATCCGATCGAATCTATCATCCCTAACAATTACTCGCCTACGCTTGATAGTCTCGGGTCGTTTAGCTGCGTGGGCGCCGGTCTAGCCCGGCTAGATTACAGCTTACGTTGCCAAGTCATCGTTGTATAATCCGTGGTACCGTTTCCATGACAACGGTTGTTTACACGATCGGTGGGAATCGTGTTTGGTTTTGATTGTTCTAAAACGTTTTCTATACTAATATTATAAAGAGGAAAGATTTATATTTTTGTATGTAAAGAATAAACTTAAAAACTACTGGACCTATTTTAAAACTTCTTTTAGCAATGGATAGCTACTTTATCAGCGAGTAACATAGGCTATATTTTATCCCCGTACTCCCACAGGAACGGGAACCACGCGGGTGAAACCGCGTGACGTCCGCTAGTTTGTCATAAAATTGGTAGACTAGATACTGTACTGGCTTCTGCCCGCGGCTTCGAGCGTGTGACATGTGTTTTGTTTTCCTAGGGAAACTTACTATCCGATGAAAGGCATCCTATGTCCTTAACTAGGTCTATCCTTGTGCCAAGTTTCATCAAAATCACTTCAGTGGTTTAGTCGTGAAAAGAAACAGAATAATAGACACACTTTCGGATTTATTATAGTTATAATATTAGTATGAATGTGCAATGCGTGCACTTTACAATCACTGACGAATACATTTCTGATAAATTAATGCTTCACGATATAATCAGATAAAGTTTTGATAAAAACTAGAAATGCAGTGATGATGATAGTTCATTAATTATTGAAGCGGATATACTAATGACTGTTCGTGACTGAGCAGCACAAATACTTCTAAATAAAATTCACAATCCTTCCATTCCTAACATTTCACACAGCGGTTTTATTGTTTTATATCCTCTTCAATATTAAAAATTTAGCATTAATTTCCTTTATGAAGTTATGGGACACGCAAGTATGTTAAATTTCCTGTTATGATTCCTAATAAAAGTATTAACTTCTAATTAAAATACCGGACAGATTGGCATTTAACATCCGTTTTATTTATTAAAATATCCCAATAATTTCCTTTTAGATAAGCTACGTATGAATATCTTCTTCTTGTATGACAGGACCAATTCTATGTGGTCCTTTCTTTACTTATATTTTGTGGTCCTTATATTCAATAAGACGAGATATTGCCTATATGTAACCCAATTACGCAGCTTCATAAACTTGTTTGCCATGTAACAAAATATTATCATTTTCTATATTTAAAGCATTACAGCACTCGTCATGATCAAAGCCTTTAGTTACGTCAACATTCTATAATGTAAGGCTAAAAATAAGGTTGCCTGTGTCTGCCAGTCTGCCATATCTAGTGTTTTGACAGGTTCCTTTGAGAATGTTACTGCATGAGTACAATATCTAAGGTCATCGACGTCGTAGACTCGCAAATAATAAATTAACTTGAACCTGCCAACTTGATTACTTATTCATAGATTCAAGGAACATTTACTGGGGCCTTTCTTACCATAAACTCTCATAGCAGGTCAATACTAGACGAAATAAACTTCGCGGATTGTCATGCGGTCCTGTATCAACTGTTAACTGGCACCCTGGCCTGCGTCTTACAAATTATAGTAAGACCCTGTTCTCTTCAATTTGAGAGAAATGCTTCTTAAATCCGGCCTGTTGTTTCAAGGAAGTAGGCAAGTGACGGTGTATATTGTAAAGTAGCGTTAACGACCTCACGTTTCGAAGTGGTTACCTCATCATGAGGTCACTGCAGCTTCAGCCATCATTAGTTGCCGCGTAATGCAGTTGCAGACCTTACTCATTGAGAATATTTGTCACGTCCACCAAAGCTTACGAAGATTAAAGCTACGTATTTATGTCTGTTCTAATGTTATCTTCAATATTAAAGACTGGTGTTAGAGTATTACTTTCAAAAGTAATTGTTTCGTTAACGACCTCATGCTTGGAGTGCTTACCTCATGCAGTGAGGTCATTTTTGCATTACGTGGTAGGTACTGCAGTTTCCCAGTCCAGAAATAGTTTTTATTTTACCTAACTAACTTTTCGCGTGATTCCATTCGTACTAACACGCTGGCTTGCTAATAAATAACGTTTAGTCTTCAGTAATAAGTTATTTAACATGCAAAGGCCACGTTACTAAAATTTAATTTACGAGTACCAGGACTTCAGCGCATGCAAGTAGGTGTAAGTATGTGGCCTGTTTTACGGTTCCCTAACAGTTTTCTGTCTGGTCACGACCAAGGTGTACTGCGCTAAGTGCATGTCGATAAAAGCGCTCAGTGTCGCCTTGACATTGTTTAGCGTACAGTAAATTACTGAGCTGTCTGTTTGCTTGATAAAATATAAAGCAGATATCTATGTTTGTTTTATATTAACCTCTTTAGTCGTATGTGGTCTATTGCTTGCATGCTTTACATTTTTCTAGTTCTTTACTTGTGGCGTCTGCGTTGGTTTTTGAAATTTTCTTGCTATGTTTAGTTGAATTCCGCTTTCATATTCCCAAGAATAATGGCTTTACTCTGTTGCCCGATTAAATCTCTCTTAGAACCTTGTTGGTAAAACCTCTCTCGCTTTCTATCTGATGAGTCACAAACATCTTCTGCGATGGTAATGACCTACCAGCGTTATTAGAGGCATGTACTTCCTACAACGCATGCTTCATCGCCATGTAAGGACCCTACCGGTTCTAGCCGGATGCGGGCGTGATATCGCAGCACAAGTTCGACGAACCAGCGATAGATGTTAATTATGTCATAATAATCTCGACGGTTTGTTGTGATGAAGAATTTTGCTTGTGGGTGAGATTCTGGCATCTACACTGTTTACCCAACTGTCAGTGTGACTTTAGCAGTCTCGTACGAACTAATCAACAATTTTTTTTCTCTCGTCTTTTGTTTTTGCATTGATGTACCAACCTAAAACTGAAGCCAAAAATACCTGAGCTTAAAAATTCAGCTCACGAATGCACAAACATTCCGGACCTGTAATTTAATCTTGGAAACTGATCTTGCGTTGTCGCATACCGAATTAAGATCCTTTTCAAAGAACAACTGAAACGAACTATCTCCATCAGCCACTTTAATTAAACAAAAGATACCTTCCATTTATCAGAACATATCGATGTTATCGTAGAATAATCTGCGAATGAATCGTAAATCAATTTTTTCATCAGTTCTAGACTTTCTAAACTCGGCAATTTAGCGTTCGCGTTTAAAGCTATCACCGTTAGAGATTGGTTTCGCCGATATAACTAGATATCTTCGAGCTAAGGAGCTTTTAGACTGAGCATAGTATTCGTGGTGTTTTGTAATCTTTCAAAACAATGAGGTAAGAGAGAGACCTTAGAAAGAGTTTCAGCCCGGTGAAGGGTACTAGTATGTAGTTCATCAATCAAAGTTTTTGTCCCATTTGAGGTAAATGGGACAAAATCTTCATCTTATATGATGATCAATGCGACTACTGAAGGTTGCTTGTTTTCTATATTTTCTTTCTGTTTTCTGGAAATTACAGGTTTTGTACTCTTGTCGTTTTGGAGCAAGGATCTTAAGATTCGGGCGTTTATTCTGTTCACAGCGTAACATGATCAAATATTTAATATGAAGGTGATCTAGACTCATCAGTGCAAGCCACTTGATTTACAGAACCGGTCCTGCATGAACCATTTTCTTGTCACGTGAACTGTGCTCCTTTAAATGTCTCTTGTATTGTATTTCAATTATTGTTAGTCAGCTATCTCAGAATTTAGACGGCTGTCTATAGGTGTATTTCTTTTGTTCTGTTTTACCAGTTTTAAGTGCTATTGTTCCATATTTCAGATGAGGGAAAGCTTTATTTGTTTCCGAATCTAAAGGCTTTCTTGAAACCTTATATCGGTTAAGTTGGCGTTCGTGTACGACTGATTCTATGAACGTAAACGAAGCAAAAAGTTTGTGAAGATCGTATCGTTTTGTCGTTTCAGCCTCTCACGGGAAAAATTCGTGTTTTATATGACACTTTTATTATTTTAGTATGTGTATCTGCAAGTTGCGTTTCTTTTGCGTTTTCCAATGCGGAATCCGTATGTGCCCGTAACATCAGACGTTATTTATCAGTGCTACAGATACAATAGAATGCATTATTAATTTTCTAGTTAACGAGCGTAATACGGGTCAATTAGTCCGATAGATGACAAATTGCTACCAATCAGTGATTGAAAGAATCATATTACTGATCTACCATCATTCTGATTACATGTCTCTTGACTTTACACTCGATTGGGAGTTTCTTGATTTATTTTAATGACCTTCTTTTACTTCAATTAAAATTTTAATCATATTTTTTTATCTAATACGTACATGTAGTTTATCTTATGCTTATCCCAAATTATTTGAGGTCGACACAACAGGTCTTCGGTTTTACTTCTGTGATAGTCGCCATCAATCATTTATTTATTTAACTTTCCTACCGTCGTTTTTTCCATATCTGAGAAAGTTTTTTGTTGTACACAAAATTGCAACATTCAAAAAATCATTAAAATCTTTGCCTTTCCGATCCATTGGTTGCAAACGCTCTTGGTACGTAACCATAAAAAACTGAACCGGTCTCAGTCCATGCCCGGTATATTTAGTGGCGTGATGTCACCGTTTTGGTTACAATCCAATCCTATAACCCGGCCGATTTTAGACTTGCTTTTGGTCGTAGCTTAGGACCATCTTCTGATTCCAGGGTAGAAAATACACACTAGGAAGTGGTGACGGGCGGGCGTTTTGGGGGACTGTCTTTACGTAGAACTTTGACGTTCAAAAAGTGCTGGCACTCAGCCTAATTTGAATAAATGACTTTTGATTTTGAAAATGTGAATCAGAAGATGGTCTTGTGGTCCGAAGGAGACCCAGTTGGAAATTTTCAGCATGCTGGCTTATTCAATTCTAACTTAATATAATAGATGCGAAAGCGAGTTTGTTTGTTACGCTTTCAAGCCAAAATCGCTGAATCGATTTTGATAAATCTGGAGACGGTTACACCTGCTACTTTTTTTGGAGAAAATCTATGTTAACGCAACTTCTTAGGGATTTTTGTATCTTTCTCTACCCACAACTCAATAGCAGAAAAAACGCACAGCATGCAATTCCTAAAGCCGCCAAACTCGTTCTCAATTCGGTCGCATATTAACATTTTGAATGGCAACTTTAAAAAGGAATTTCGCTTATTTTTTTGCTTGTGGACATGTGGACAGTATAATGTGGATGTATGTCCATATATAGCGGTTTCATATAACGTATAAGTTGACGGCACTTTAATGAGTGGCTGGTTCTAGACGCGTTCTAGTATCTCTGCTATGTGTTGGTATTTTATCATCGGCAATCTGTAGAGATTGAAGGTCTATTGAAAGATAGAAGAAAGATAATACATTTTATTTGACGACAGGCCATCAGAGGGAAGATGTGTTTTTGAAGTGAAATCTTCTTTAGGCGCGTTGAGCACTTTTTGGGTGAGCAAAAATCATGTAACTCGCATCATCGTTACCGCACGCTTTCCATGAGGTATATGTATACTGTGTATACATGTGTACTTTTTGGGTGAACAAAAATCATGGAACTCGCGTCATCGTCACCGAACGCTTCCCATGAGGTATATATGTATACTGTGTATATATGTGTACTTTTTGGGTAATCAAAAATCATGGAACTCGCGTCATCGTCACCGAACGCTTTCCATGAGGTATATGTATACTGTGTATATATTTGTACTTTTTGGGTGAACAAAAATCATGGAACTCGCGTCATCGTCACCGAACGCTTTCCATGAGGTATATGTATACTGTGTATATATTTGTACTTTTTGGGTGAACAAAAATCATGGAACTCGCGTCATCGTCACCGAACGCTTTCCATGAGGTATATGTAGTATACATATACCTCATGGAAAGCGTTCGGTGACGATGATGCGAGTTACATGATTTTTGCTCACCCAAAAAGTGCTCAACGCGCCTAAAGAAGATTTCACTTCAAAAACACATCTTCCCTCTGATGGCCTGTCGTCAAATAAAATGTATTATCTTTCTTCTATCTTTCAATAGACCTTCAATCTCTACAGATTGCCGATGATAAAATACCAACACATAGCAGAGATACTAGAACGCGTCTAGAACCAGCCACTCATTAAAGTGCCGTCAACTTATACGTTGAACTCGCGTCATCGTCACCGAACGCTTTCCATGAGGTATATGTATACTGTGTATATATGTGTACTTTTTGGGTGAACAAAAATCATGGAACTCGCGTCATCGTCACCGAACGCTTTAGCTTTCGCTTAGTTTTCACTTCTATCGCATGTTTTTTTTTGCAATTCCGTGTTTGATATTCTGTCTTTGCAGCAAATTATGAAAATAAGTTTTGCAGTTCACTGAACTCTTTTTCGGCTAAAAATAGACAACCCCTAATGTTTTTGAGGGTGGTAGGCGTAAACGGAAGTAGGTCTGGTGAGGTCATCCCTCTAGGGCAGGTATTTAATACCTTTTATACCTTTTTTTAAATATTGAGTCTCGCTTATTTTATTGCAGATGTATGTCATGTGTCAGTACCTGCTGGGGCATCTGAATGTTTTACCTGAGATCTAAAGTTATGTAACTTTTTATCGTAATTTTAATTCGAAAAAAGTAAGCTATCACTTGTTGTGGAAGTTTATCTTTCTGTCAGTGAAAGCATTTTTAGGGTTCCGTACTCGAGGGGTAACCAACGGAGCCCTATTACTAAGCCTTACGGACGGATGGTCAGATGGACTTCTGTCCGTCCGTCCGTCTGCCACCAGGCTGTATCTTAAGAACCGTGATAGGTAGACAGTTGAAATTTTTTACAAAGTGTGTATTTCTATTGCCGCCTCTACAGAACCCTTCGCGTGAAAGTTTTTTTTTCAATATGGTAAGTACTTCTTGAGATTATCTCTTGCAAACAAACAGACTTGATGTATTTGTAATTGAATTCCTTATAATATTAGTTTTTATTAGTTAAGAAAGATCTTTCTGGATCTCAATCAGCCATCTATCTTCTTTCTATATAATAAAAATGAATCGCTAAATGTATTGCTTAGCACAAAACTTGGGAACGGCTGGACCAATTGCGCTAATTCATATCCATTATATCCGAGCGAAGCCGGGGCGGTCCACTAGTTTTAATTAAAAAGCTAACATTAAAATCATAATATACCGCCAATATCAAACAGTAGCTTCGTCAGTTATCATTCCGACCGTCATAATAAAATAAAATCACATTTTATATCTTAGTTCATATTCCACGCTGTGTGCCCCGATAAGCCGCGTGTGTATGAATTACCCATTGTTGTAGGTAATCAATTTGAATATCTGTGCGCGTCAGTGTGGTTGGAGCTTTGTCACTGGTGGGCATTGTTTGTAACCGACTTCAAAAAAGGAGGAGGTTTGATGTTTTTTTTTGTGTGTTTGTAAAATAAAAAAACGTTGCCCCACACTAGGAATTTCTTCTGTATCGTGGGTGCGTTTACAAACATACAAACTCACATACACAAACAGCCAGACCGGGAACAACTATCTGTAGGCCATACAAATATTTGTTCCGTGCGGGAAACGAACCCGCAACACGCAGTGCAGCAGTCAATCGTTCAACCACTGCGCCAATCGTGTCGTCAAAAGATCTACTAATGATAGCCGAGACCAACGGTTTAGCGTGCTTGCGTTTTCAGGAGTCTATTAGTAATGTCAGCAAAAAAACCTTTGTTCATGAAACAATTCGCAATTCGCACTAAACGTTCCCAAACGTCTTTTATAATGCGCACAGCAAAGGAGTGGAACTCTCTGCCTGCGTCTGTATTTCCGAACGCATACAACCCTAATCTCTTCAAAATTAGAGTGAACAGGCTTCTTCTGGGTAGGCTCGCTCAATCGTCGACTTTGTCTCTGTCATCTATGACCTAGACTGGAGTCATGAGCAAACCCATATTAAAAAAAAAATAACACGTAAAAGCGGCCTCTTTTGACCAATTAATCCTCTTGAATGAATCAACGAGATAACTGAAGCTGGGTTATAACTACAGCCAATGTACGTTGATTAGTCTCACGAGTTCTCTAGTTTTATTGTTCTATTGGAGACGACGCGATTAAGTAGCGATTGTGGGTTGCCAACCGTACTCTAAAACAGAGTATTGTACTCTATTTTGCATTGACGTACTCTATCTACACTAATATTGCAAAGAGGTAAAGTTTGTAAGTTTGTATGTAGGGTGTAATCTCTGGAACTGCTGAACCGATTTTGAAAATTCTTTTCGTATATGTTAGCCACATTCCTGAGGATTGCTATAAGCTATACGGGAAATTCCTACGGGATCGGGAAAAATAGGGATATGCGCGTACGTCGCGAGCAACAGCTAGTTATCTATAAAAGCATTTATTTCGACTCTGTCTTTTGATTAAATTGAATGTAATCCTGCCATTTCAGTATTCCACTGAAGGTGTTTTTGTCTTTTTGGTCATCATTGCAAATTGGTGATAAATAAATCTTCGCCTTGTGGTGCAATATTAAATTAAAAATCACAAACGTATCGAAAGACCAAAACCCGTAACACCTCTCCCAATTTTGCAAACAAGTTCCGATAGAATGATTCTTGAATTATGCGTGGGAGTTAAAAACTCCCCGTCAATCAAGCCATTTAAAATTGAAGAGAATAAAACTAGCTATTTTCGGCCACAACTTAATAATAGGTACTAAAGTGCAAATGAAACATTTAGCAATTATACAACTAAACAAACCTTCGTGGTTGCCGCACTGAAATAATAACATAACGAGTAACTACAACCGCAAACTTTAAATATAACGGGTGATGCAACACGCGTGTTTGTAATAACGATTAATAGTTAATCTATTTTAGAGTTAGAATATTATAACTGGTATTATCGATGAGGAAAGAAAATGCGGGGAAAATAGAGTGAGCATCATGGGGATGTTCGAAAGAGTCACCGCGGCCCTGGAACGCAAAGGGCTTTAGAAGGAACACTGATGGGTTTTAGTCAGTAAGAGTCTGACACGCCCTTCCGCTCCACCCAGGGCGGAAGATGTCATTTGATGATTTCACATCCTTCAAAAAAAAAAAAACATGGGCCAGGAAGGGTTTTTCCAAAGCAAACAGGCGAAATTCGCTGTAAAAGCTGAAAACAGTGTCGATTAAATGGTATTTAAATCCGAATAATGGTTTCTGTCTGCAACTATCCCTAATAGGGATGTTGCCTTAGTTAAAAAAATTGGTTGTCTGTAAAGTCGGTTTACGGACGATAGTTTGACGTGATAACGTACATTGATGAAATTATCGTAACGTTATAATGAGCGTAACGTTACAATGAGTCATCCTTTTTCGTGCGTGCAGCCGGCGTTCTTCGATTTATTAGACTTTGTCACGTCAAAAAATATGATTCCATTTAATCCGTCAGTTAGAATATTTATAAAATCATAATAATAATCAAATATTGTGTACCTTTTTTTAAATTTTATCTAGTCAACAACAAGAATTACGAAGATAAAACGCATCGAATATAAGGAGTGGGGGCTTGTAACGTCACTTTCCAGTAAAAAGTGTACTGGTAAGGGACGTCACGGGAGTTTTCAACGCACTGTATTGTCTTCATTTTTGTTTTCGTGATAATCCGTCTTCTACAGATTGTACTTGGGAGAGAGTCTCCAGGAACCCCACGACCTCATCCCACCGCCCCCCTTCTACAATCGGACGCACTGCAAGTTACCATCCCTACCTCGTTGCTATTCCACCAATTCACACTAAACGTTTTCCAAACGTCTTTTTTAATGCGCACAGCAGAGGAGTGGAACCTGGAACTCTCTGCCTGCGTCTATGTTTCCGAACGCATACAACCCTAATCTCTTTAAAATTACAGTGAACAGCTTCTTCTGGGTAAGCTCGCTCCATCGTCGACTTTGTCTCTGTCATCTATGACCTAGACTAGAGTCAAGAGCAAACTCATCTCAAATAAAAAATATAAAAAAAAATACGTGTCCAATGTTTTTATAAATCTATCTTACGGACTAATTAGATTTTTAACTAACAACACCTAAGTAACTCTATTACAGTGTTTAGAGCAATACAGTCGTCCATACACGTTTTTCCCTCTAGTTACAATATGTATGTCCATTGCCTTACTTGGGTCTCCTCCTTAAACAACAACAATGAATGATCCTTGGCGATGCCAAAACAATATATAGCTGGCGAATTCCTGCATAATATTTCAGCAATGCATCGGTTGATGAATGAGGCCTGTCCAATAAAAATCTTCTTTTGACGCAACTTCAGTACCGTGTTACCCTTTTAATGGGTTGTGGAGGTCTGTAAGGCAGCCGCTCCACGTAAAGTACTGGTGTTCAGCTGAATCCGGTTTGACAGATGATGAAGATGCAACTTCAGTCTCATTACATGCATTTACCGCTCCACTTACTGACCTAACCCGTAAAAAATCATAACGACGTACGAAATTAACGTAGGATTTTAAATTAATAATAAAATTTGATATCGTGCAATACATTACGAAATATCCTCACGCCACGTCCTCACATCACAGCATAGCGTCATTTCCTGTACACACGCGAATGTTGGCATTCCTGCATGATAATCTTATGTGCAGCGTGCAGTTGCCACTACTGAGGTCGATTAAGGATAATTTTGTAAATGGAATTTGATGTTATGTCCGGCTGTCACGAAATATTGCTAATGGTTCTACACATTTTGGTGACCCTGTTTGAGACTAGCTATAAAGGCTGCCTTTACGATCTGATGACTCCTTTCTCTACCATCAAATGTATAAAATAATATCATATGAGGTAAGATTGTTCGTTTGTTTGTAGGAGGTAATCTCTCGGAAGTACTGATTCGTTTACAGTAAAATGTTCCTCGTTGGAATTTACAAATATTCTGGAAAACGACGGATAAGCCACTGGAGCGAAACCGCGCGAAAAGTTATAATAAAATAAATGGTCTTATTATGGTCTTTTCAGAAGAGTTTACTAGAGCTAAAAAGGAATTTAAAGTAGTCCATCCGTTGTTTTGCAAGTTACTCATATTTATGTTTACTTAAGACCTCAGTGACCCAATAATATTGGGAGTGCCATTACCTATCTTATCGTCGACTTTCGTTTTAAAATGGATTTGGTAGTGAAGAATTTGACGATAAGGACCGATAAGTTCAATCTATTCTTGTAATTGTTGAGATATCAAAGGAAAATTATGTAATAAAATGAAAAGCAAAGGCAAAGAATCATATAGTTAAAGGGTAAATGAAAGACTATCCTAGTTGCTAGAAAATACATAAAGTCGTACTAAGTTTAGATAACAGTAGCCTTTCAGCCAAGTGCCTTTTCTGCCCGCGCAACCTTTTTCCATTTTTTGAAGTGAAAACTTCTTTAGGCGCGTTGAGCACTTTTTGGGTGAACAAAAATCATGGAACTCGCGTCATCGCCACCGAATGCTTTCCAAATTCAAAAATATTAATCTGATAGCTCGATGATACAATTCACAAGTTACTTAGTTTTCACTTTTATCGGCAGTCCCCAAAGACTGTCCCGCATGTTTTTTTTTGGATGAGAAATCATAAAATAACTCATCCAGCTCTAGGTGCAACGGGAGCGAGTGTCAGGCTCTTACTGACCTCTTACTGACCCATCCGTGTTCCATCAATTGCCCTTTGTATAGTAGGGCCGCTACACTCTTGCGAACAATCCACAATGCCCGTGCGACTCCTGAGATAACTTATTAATGCATTAAGTTTATAATAATATCACGACCCATATGTTAGTACCTTATCAATAAGCGACCGGATGCACGGCCTGCACATTTACCCTGACCCAATCGTAACTTCACGTCTCCATATCTAAGATCTAGGCCACGCTGTACCTAATTTTCTCCAATTTCATGCTGTGCTAGGCGCACCATTCAAATGCCTCATCCATTCAATGTAAAGTGGCTTGTTGCCCTACAAACAAAACACCAGATGGCACGCATTCCTCAATAATGGCCGCAGGGCAGATATAAATACAGTGACCAGCAGGGAAATGACGTCAGTTGATTATGAAACTCTTTTATAAGCGATTACGTACCGAAATACCAGGAGATTAGGAGTTGCTATGGAGGGAACGGGCGTAGGGATCATGTTTGGATCCATGATTTGTACGGATAAGAATGCGATAGAGATATAGATCTATGATTTACAAATCAGTTCAGTAAAGTACTAACTATGAAGCTCCTAAGCGGTAGGCCCTTGGGCAATCTTCGTCCTGCTCTGCGTGATCTATAAGACTAAGATGGTTCTCTATCTCTTTATTTTTCCTAAAATGAAATTGTTATCCCAGACAGACCGCTGGTATTGTGATCATGCCCTAAAAGGTACTCAAGGTCTCGTGCAAATTTGCAGCGGTTATTCAATACAGGCAGAATGACTCTCGCTTGTTACAATTGAATCACATAAACGTTTGTGTAACCTCCCGACCACTCGAGTTAAATCAATGAAAGCTGATGAATGGAAACACCGATACCCATTCATCCAGACAACAATAACGCCACAACAGCCGCAGCGTGTATAACATAAGACGAAAATATGGTGGAATTCAGTGCATTCAATTGCTTTGTCCCCAATCAACATCTGCCAAGTCACTGGTGCTATATACGTAAACGATTGTACTCCGACCTCTTATTCTTAGCTCACATACTAGGCCAATTATTTGGATACCCTTTCTCTAACCGTACGAATAAACAGCACGTCTGTCTGTACAATCAGTGTTGTAACTTTCTTGTTTTTTTGCACGATTCGTTCCGCAGTTTAAGAAGAATTGAGGTGATAACACTGTTGTGAGAGACGTCAGAGAAACGTTGGTGATGTAATGCTTTGAAAATGTGTTTTTAAATATTTAAGTACGTGCACGCAGCTTGTATAACTTTTGGACGGTGTTCTGTTATGCAATCCATTTTGGTCCTTCTTGGGATTTGGTCTTACGAGCCAAGGGCCAGCTTGTTAGCCTTTCTTGCATCAACCGTTGACTAAAGCTACGGGAGCAGTTATCAAGCCTTTATTTACTGATACATAACTACACATCAGGCTTTCCCGGTTTAGTGATCGGTATATTCTGTGAGTCTTCTCTCACATGTTTCCATTATGTCCTGTTGGTCGTTCTTCTTAACCAGATTGCACCTCCAACTTTTGTTATGCCATCAGAGCATTTTTTGTGTTGGCTTCTTGTTTTCATTGTCATTCCGTTGTTTTCTGTCCACTTCTATTTACTGTTTCACCCCAGAGCAGCACTAGCATACAAATAGCTTTTGCCTGCAAAAACACGTACTAAAGGTATTTTAATCACCAACTGTACAAGTGGCCAAGCCGATTATGGAGAGGAAATGACATGATAATACAGAAACAGTCGCGTATAATTTGCACTAAGAATGGATGTCATTAATAACACCTGTCAGGCACGAGCTATTGATAGGTACATTGAATGTTTATGTACATACAAATATAATCCATAATATTATGCTTATTCAAAGTATTGCCCTTATTTAAAAGCATTGAATCGAGTAATGAGAAAAAGGTGTTGATAAGCTTCGTTGGTTTGGTCATGTTGACAGGATGAATGAAAGGCGACTAATACAAGAAAGATTTCAGTGATAACAATCTCTTGCCGGGAGGGGACGCCCTAGGAAGACATCACAGATCTTATTGTCTACAGGTGATGTTCTTCAGAAAGGCCTGGTGCGTAGTACTCAAAAACGGCGTGCGAGAAATGTAAACCAAACGACGAACATACATAAGTGGATTTTGCTTAAACTAAACCCTAAACGATAGTGTTAGTTCATAATATATGTTAGAAAAGACAAGTTAAGAACTAAAGGAGAATAAACCAATGTAAGTATAAATAAAGAATGCATGTCGTGGTTGTGGCAAAAAGGCTTCCACTCAGTATAATGAATTTGCTGATTTTCAGTGGTAGCCTAGAACATGACGTTGGGAAACCAAGTCTGTTGTGAATGTGAAAATAGATACAAAAAATATAACAATACAGTAAGATAAAAGGGTTGTTGATCGTAGCAGGTGGGTTTTTGTAGTTTCTGCCTAAACCCCATTGGAAAGAGACGTATGTAAAAAGTTGTGTGTTGAGAACGTCGCCAACGATCGATGTGCAAAGATTTCAATGAATGGTTCTAGTAGGAATTAAGGATCTCCACACGTATCTCAAGTGATTTCAATTTCATTGAAAGTTTCTATTTAAATAGCCTACGATTTAAAAGTTTAGTCATCAATTGATTGCCACACGGCAAGTAGTAAAGATTCATTGCTTTTACCTGTGTTGATTAATTACTGTTTCAATGAATGGTCAACGTCAGATGAATTAAAGAGAGATACCACCCAGCTTGGTGAAATGATTCTTAGTCGAGAGTACGCTTATCCAAGTACGCAAGTGGTTACAATTGGTGTCCAGTGCCTGCACTATTCTTAGGACTTTTAAAATTCTTCTAAAATAATGTAGCTAGAGAATACTCTTCTCTACTCGTTCTTCTAACTCAACAGACATGTGTTGTTGGGGAGTTTGTTGCGCCACTTCTTCCCAGCTAAAACACTAGGAAGTGGTGACGGGCGAACGTTTTGGGGGACTGTCTTTATGTAGAACTTTGACGTTCAAAAAGTGCTGGCACTCAGCCTAATTTTAATAAATGACTTTTGACTTTGATACTATGGCATCGACCATATTTAAAGCATGAATTCATAAAAAATGTTGTCACTTAGCGCAGTGTCTGTCTCGTGGTCTAATTAATGTAATTTTTTAGGATCCTGGCGATTGCTTTTCGCAGTAACCTGCCGTAGTGGCATGATAGTTCCAAATGAGTAATAAAACTTATCCAAGTACTTAGAAATGCCTGGCTGAATCGATGTCTACACTATTCTTAGATCTTCTAAAATAGACAATACCGTGCAGTTCATCGTAGGACCACGGCTTACATCGGGAAATCAATGGCATTCAAGCATTAATAGGAAACAGGCCATAATATCGCAAGGCAATTTCACTTACGGGTTTCTGAAGATCGGCCATGAAGATCTTGATCAAGTTTCTAATATTTCACCGACTACCCTAAATCACCGAGTTTACGGACCAACAATTTTAAAGTTTACTACCTCTGATTGCGTCACCGCTGATACGAAAACAGGTCAAGCGTGAGCTGAACGTTAAAGCTCCCTGTAGACAGGAGCAACGCGACGCAACATTGCGACGAACATTTTATACGAATTATTTTACAGATATATGTAGTAGTGTATCTGACTACGGGAGCGAAAAACTATTTGCTGTACGTGTAGTTAATAATTAATACTTGTGACATCTACGTCAGGATCTATTTCTCGACTGGTTGATGAAAATCATGCGGGCATGTTTGTTTTAAGGTCGCTTTGAAATTACTTCAATAGCTTGATATTTTAAATAACGCATTTAAGTTTGAAGTAGAAAACTTCAGACTCCTCGCGGTAGGAGTGAGTGAGTTCACGTTTAATAAATGAAAGAACCGGAATCTGGGCTCGTAAATCTTCACTTGTCTTGTCAGTTCATTACTTAACCATTGCTGTACAGCCGATTTTACAACTTGCGAAGGAAAATCAACAATATTTCTTTACGCTAGTTACTTTAACATCTAACGGCCGGTTTCAATAAAGTTATTGAGACCGGCCATAAGTAAACAATGCCCACGATTTCGTTTTTCAATTTCGCTTCGGATTCTTTCAAAACAAAACAAAAATGCGTGGCGTTCTTGTTGTGCGCGTGAGTTTTGGCAACAATGTCGAATATTTTAGCTTTGTTTGCGTGTTTAGATCACTGGTAGCTGATCCACTGTCCAATGGATTCTTTGTAGACGCGAATTCGTGATTAGTGTGTTTTTCTTTTGGTTGTTTAGTGGGGTGGGAATGTTTTGCGTCACAGATTTGATGCACCAAAATGGTTCTTATAAACGAATTGATCATTATAATTTTTCCAAGCCCTGTCCATCTTCTGGCAACAAGACGTACGGCGATACGCTATCATTAAATTGTGGACATCTTTCCCATACGTACACCACGTTTTGGGAATACTTTGATTGTGCTCGCAGGTAAAGAGTGGAATATCCATTCTAAGTCTTGTGTTTTCTGATAGCTGTCTGGGCTAATCTTCAAGTTAAGAGTAAAAAAGGTTATTTCTAGCGTGCTCCATCGCCGACCACATCCTCACTATGTATCCGGTGAGATAGTTGTCAAATCAGAGCCAGTCAATAACAAAAAAAAAAAAAGATATTTAGTAAACTGTACTTCTCGAAAGATACCTTTTTAAAAACAGCTTCACATTTAAAGCCATTAAATCTAATTCTATTTCAATTGGCAACTTTGACCTCCGCCAACTAGGTCCCATCAATACGGGCGACAATAGTCCTAAACTGCCTGTACAAAGGACCAATTGGTACACAATACTAGGAGATGACTTCACGTGCATTCGTCATCGCATCGTGCATTAAAGGTCACAGCATTGTTATGGTAAATGTTACTGATAGCGGGAAGGAAAATGAGCGGTAATAATAATACCTAGGTTGTTTTGTGGTCCTTAGTCATACACAAATATCAAACGTTTCGAAGGGTGAATTAGGCTGCGTAAATTGCAAATCTCCTGATGAACAACAAAATAGTAGAAAGCAATTCTTTCTTGAAAAAAAAAATTGCATTGTTGGTTATCGCATAATACAAACATTTACCTTTTACCTTGTGGAACGCAAATTAGCAAATACGAATATAAATTGAAGTCTTGACCAAAGACCGCATAATAATTCATTCACATTCGATCGACATCTTAGAGAACTTGATAAGCGCACTTATCTTATGAATTGCACAGATGCATTGAAGATTCAGCTACTATCGAGGAATCCTGTACTTATAAGTAATGTAGATAATGTTCCAAGTATTTATGAAAGTGGAGAAAGGCTAGGCTGTCTTTATCGTTTGGATTTGTCGATAGCGTTTGATAGGCACGCAGACATTAGAAAATGCTTGATTTTTATCTGGTGTAAGTTTTTGATTGAGAATTCTGTCGTCTTATCTTTGGAATTGAAGGCCTTCCACAAAGTGGGCCGATGACCTGGTGAAGGCTGCGGGAATCAGTTGGATGCGAGATGCATAGAACCGATGATCGCTGTGACTATTCTTGGGGGTGGCCTATGTCCAGCAGTAGACGACTGATGGCGACTGTCGTCTTTAGTTAACAAGTCAAAGAAGCCTGGATTTCTTAAGATAAACATAATTATATTCTAGTGATATGAAAGAAATGGGAGACAGTGGTAGCGTGGCAATTGACAGGACAGAGTGGAAACAAATAATGATTCCATTCATTTACACATCATGCATGAGTCGTCATCTCGTGAGCAATTTAACTTTGACCTGCCCATCTAATCTTTTCCACGATTTTCTTGCTCTTGAATGTGTTGAAGAATGTCTAGGAAGATAATCTCAATCTCATAAAAACGTAAATATTTTTTAATTGTCCTTTAAAACCGAACTCATTAAAGTTTAAATCAAACTACTTGTAACTTACCTAACACAATGATCACTTACTTTGATGCTGCCTCTGCCATTGATTGACTACAGTATTGTTACGAGCTTGGGGTTCGTGACAATAAAAACAGCCGATTAAATAACCAAAATGACACTTTAATTTAAAAACACTAATTACAACTTTAAACTCACTAATTATTAAACACAAGTTCACCACTGATCACTTTATTCGCACTTGAAGATCGCTTCCGAAGTATTCGCTTGTATCCCAAATTCAATACTGCCTCGGTCGCGGAATACGCGCTCCTTTTATAGGTCAGTTTATTCTAGAAACTTCCATTCTCGAAAAATCTGGAAAGTACTCGTAACTACCGCTGCCGACTGACCAGATACCGAGAAGTGTGGAATGTTCTGGCAAAGAAATATCTAGAAGGTACTTGACCCTACTAGTTCTGCTACTCGATACTAGATGGCGCTAGTAGTAACTTAATGTACCCGACATTAATCCTGGCGCATAACACTGCCCCCTCCTAAGACATGCTCGTCCCGAGCATCATCGGTCCCATAATAACGCGCCAGTCGATCCACATGGACGATCTTAGGAGCACTTCTTGTACCTTTCTGTATACGATAGGTCACGTCGTTAATTTTTGTCACAATCCGGTACGGCCCGTCCCATTTAGCTTGAAGCTTAGGAGATTTCCCTTTACTGCGAACTGGATTGTGCAACCACACTAGTGAACCTTCGTCGAACCCTTTATTGTTCATTTTGCGGTCATAACGGGTTTTCATCTTTTCAGACATTTGCTGGCCCGATTGTCTGACGTGCTCATAAATGTCATTCATTTTCTTCCGCAAGTCATTCGCATAATCGGTTATACTGCGTGGGGCATCAGGTGGTATTCCAGTGATCAGATCTGCGGGCAGCCGTAATTCTCTTCCAAAGTTTGCGAAGGCTGGTGTCACCGATGTACTTTCATGAACAGCACTTCGGTATGACAGCAAAAACGGTTGTATATGCTTGTCCCAATCGCGTTGCCGGTTTTCCACGACTTTTGCCAGGTATCTCTCCAATGTCTGATTAAATCTTTCCACCATTCCATCCGATTGTGGGTGGTAAGAAGTTGTTCTCGTTTTATGAGTACCCATAACTCGACAAGTTTCCTGGAATATTTGGGACTCAAAATTCCTTCCTTGATCGCTGTGAATCTCCAAGGGTACTCCAAAACGACAGAAGACTTCATGAACTAGTTTATCTGCAACTGTTGAGGCTTCTTGATTTGGAATGGCGAAGACTTCCGGCCACTTAGTGAAGTAATCCATTACAACCATGAAATACTTGTTACCACTTTCACTTTCCGGAAAAGGTCCCGCAACATCTAGGGCTATCCTTTCCCATGGTGCACCGACGTTGTACAATTTTAATGCACCTCTACTGCGAGTCTGAGGTCCTTTTACAGCCGCACAACTTGTACATTTGCGACACCAGTCCTCGACATCGTCACGACAGTGGACCCAGTAAAACCGTTCTCTTATCTTCAGTAGAGTGCGTTTTACTCCCATATGGCCTCCTGAAGAACCATTATGGTACAGCTGTAGGACATTCGGTACTTTTGCTTTAGGGACAACCATTTGCAAATGACAGCTGTCTCCCCGAGCATTTTCCCATTTACGGCACAGGACTCCATCCTGAATCACTAAGCTGTCCCATTGGGCCCAATAACTTTTTGTGATCGAACTCATCGCTGAGACGTCACTCCACGTGGGCTTAGGAGCACTGGCCTTCATCCACTCCAGAATCGGCTTGATGTCCGAATCTTCCTGCTGTGCACATTGTAGGCTTTCCTTCCACTCGTTGCTGAGGTCTGTCTTGAGCATCCTCACAGGTACGTCTTCTTTACCCTCTTGCCTAGTACAATGCTTGCAGGCTTCAGGGCAAGGTCTTCTTGACAATGCGTCTGGGTTGCCATGAGATCTTCGGCTGCGATGTTCCGTCACCAAGTCGTATTCCTGCGGCCGCTTGGCGCTGTTGTTAACCGCTCTACCTTCTGGAGATCGGCTATCTTTCCTTTCCGCAGTTCGCTTAGGGCAACTAGATTGAACGTGGCCCCTTTCACCACAACCGTAGCATCTAGGACGGTACCCTTTAAATCTGTCGCGAACTGCAGCGGCTGCAACCTCCCTGCCGCCGTGGGAACGACTATTCTGACACACAGCTTCCCTTTCCATTGTTCTCTTACGGCAACTAGATCGAAGGTGGCCCCTTTCACCACAGCCGTAGCACCTAAGGCTGTATCCTTCAAAACGGTCGCTAGCTGTAACCGCAGCAACCTCCCTGATGCGATGGGAACGATGATCCTGTCGCACAGCTTCCACCTCCAGTGCATGAGCCAAGGCGTCCTTAAGCGTCCCGTGGTGCCCGAGCCTCACAGCAGCTCTAACTTCAAGGTCGCGGATGCCATCGATGAATGCCTGCACCAGATTCCCTTGAATGAGTGCGGGTAAAGACTGGTATGCTTTACGAACCAGTTTCTCGACTTCAAGGGCCCACTGCTGCAGGTTTTCACCGCTGCGTTGCACGCGATCCTTGAGCTGCGCCCGAAACACGTGTTCCAGATGAGCGTCGCCATATCTAGCTTCCAACGCCTCAAGGAGCTGCTCATAAGTCACTTCCTTATCGAGAGCTTCCAGGACAGTTAAGGCCTGGTCGCGCAGGCCTAGGGTGAGAGCAGTCATGGCCTGATTTTTACTCCACCCATTCGCCTTCATAACAGCCTCAAACTGTCTTCTATAGGCTGACCAGGAAGATGTCCCATCGAACGGCGGCACTTTGAATCCACGTAGCGAATGTGTAGTAGCTACTGACACTGCCACCCCATCTCCAACTTTTAGGTTGTCCATTGTTTTTTTCATTTCAGCAATCTGGGTTTCAGCTTCTATCAGCCGGTTCTCGTGCTGAACTACCTTATCTTGTACGACTTTAATTTCTTTACCGAAAGTGGCGTGCAGATCCTTCATGAGGAACGTCTGTTCTTCTTGGCGGCGCATCTGCTCCTCCTTGTCACGCTGCAGCTGTTCTTCCAACCGACGGGCCTGTTCCTCCTGCCGGCGAGCCTGTTCCTCCTGCCGGCGAGCCTGCTCCTCCTGCCGGCGAGCCTGTTCCTCTTTGTCACGCTGCAGCTGTTCTTCCAACCGGCGGGCCTGCTCCTCCTGACGGCGGGCCTGTTCCTGCAGCAACAGCATCAGAGCAGCAAAGTCTGGTGCTGCAGATGCTGGAGCTGCTGTGGACGGACCGGCCTCCATAATCGGCAGCTGGCCCTCCGACGTCTGCGGCGTTGTACCTCCAAAACGCCTCTGGTCCGTCTCCTGCTGACGTTGACTCCGGGTACGGATACCTTCCGTGTCGTCCTTTGGTAGAATCGGCATGGTTTAAATATCCACTCTTCTGACACCAATTGTTACGAGCTTGGGGTTCGTGACAATAAAAACAGCCGATTAAATAACCAAAATGACACTTTAATTTAAAAACACTAATTACAACTTTAAACTCACTAATTATTAAACACAAGTTCACCACTGATCACTTTATTCGCACTTGAAGATCGCTTCCGAAGTATTCGCTTGTATCGCAAATTCAATACTGCCTCGGTCGCGGAATACGCGCTCCTTTTATAGGTCAGTTTATTCTAGAAACTTCCATTCTCGAAACATCTGGAAAGTACTCGTAACTACCGCTGCCGACTGACCAGATACCGAGAAGTGTGGAATGTTCTGGCAAAGAAATATCTAGAAGGTACTTGACCCTACTAGTTCTGCTACTCGATACTAGATGGCGCTAGTAGTAACTTAATGTACCCGACATTAATCCTGGCGCGTAACAGTATCAATAATGCAATTCGATTTGCAAGCCAGTATGAATAATTAATAGTAATGTATCTCTTGCGAATGCTATGCTGTAGTGTAGTGGATCTATCTTGAAAGAGAGTGATGCTTCTGAGTGTTTGGCAAATTTGTTCTGTTGTTTAAGGGTACAAAGACCAACACTTCTATACTTCATCACCGTTCTCTTGTTGTGTCTGTGTGTCTATGTCTATTTCTCCTTCTTCCATACTTCTCTTTTATTCATCATCTCAGTAGTCAGTCACCCGCTTTCAAGAAATATTATTTTTCACACAGTTCTTTGATCTTTTCCTTGATCTCTTCCCCTACCCTTAAACATCCTCATTCATATTTAAAATTTCCTCACGTTCTGTTACTATAGGTACTTGTTTCTTCTAATAAACAGATAAAATAAATGATCTGTCCCTGTTGATAATATTGGCGTAATTGCCTTCATTTAATTTTATTTATTCATTAAATATGTATAGCCTACTCAACATTCAATTGTCTGCATTGACATACTTTGATATTCTCATTGCTCATTTTGCTCATCTGTCGTCGAGAATAACCTAGTTTCCTTTTACGACTGCTAAAAGAAAAATCAGTCATAGACAGCCATTAGATCTTGTTTCGTTTGCACCATTTTAGGAGAGCCTTGGAATAATGGAGCGGAGGAATAATCCAGCCATCTGTTCCGTGGTTTTGGCTATGGAAAAGCCGAAGCAAAATCATGTTTTCATGTTATGCGTAGTAGTAATGAAATCACACAATTTTCACACATCTACGCAAGGAATATATTCCATTACTTTTCCGCGGTTGAGTAAAATTTCATTTTGCTGACAAAATGTTTCGCCTAAGTCGTGTCAAGGTCGTTTCATGGTGTCACTTTGGCATTTACTTTCCTTGACATGTCTTTGTTTACGTAAATCATCTAAAATTCCAATAGCAGGTTTTTGCGAGGATGATAGTCTAAAGCCCTCTTAGGTTTTAAACAGGCCTTGATAGCCTCTTGAACCCTCTAACCCTAGCGTCTATCGTAGCGATGAGTCACCGCGTCGATAGCGGACTGTTGACCCCAATTAGAGTCTGCGTGATCGCGTTAACGATATCATCTCGACTTGATTAATGTACCGATGTTACAGACGATACTGTTTCTGTGGAGATTTGAGACGTCCTGAAGGGTAACTGATAAGTCGACACCCGTATTAAAGAACCTTAAATTGATAAGCAAACAAGATAGCAGCTAGATTGATTTGGCAAGGTAAGCAATTGAAACACGGAATGCAGGACGCTTTCTCCCAGACACTAATTTCACACACGAATAGCAAACGTTGATTTGGAAAGTGAACAGATTCAAACTGGAATCGAATGAGACGCTAGAACTGCAGACACAAAACTATCTGTTTACGATATATCTTAAAAAATATACATCTTCAAGCCATCAAACTGAATTTACAAGCACACCGACAGACGTAAAATTCCTTAACTGCAGTTCTATAAAGTTAGAGAAACAAACACACGTCAATATGTTTCGAGTATATCTTTCCGTCTGTTTGTTGACCGTCTGTGTTTACGCCGTGCCGAGACAGCCTGGTGAAATGTCCGAGAAAGCCGCACGTTCCGGACGTTATTTAATATTATATTAGGAACATGGTGCGATGAAGATATGAAGCTTGGGTTGGGTGTAAGGCAAACGCTTAGCGAAAAGAGCAGAAAGCAAGAAAACGGCAAGACGTCAATTCGAAATCTTGGCGGTTTTGTGTACTTTATCATTCTTTTGCCGTTCCAATCTCATTCATTTGTGGTTGGCACTCTGTTTCTAGATGTAGCCATCTTTAACACAAGACATCCATATAGCCTCTTCAGTGTTCCACTTAAAATCATCCACATAATAATATACATATTGTCGACTAGATGTAAAAAAATCAGCGTCGATAAATATAAGTCTTTTATTAAAGACGCAAAATTTTTAGATCGAATGTAATCATCAGTCTACAAATTTAGCAGTTCAAGTACTTTTTCAAATAGTTGACAATGACATACAACAGGGTAAGTTGCGAAAACTCCGGCCTAACCAACTTGTTAGCTCCTTGAAGCTTGTTGATTTTTGTAATAGATTGCAATTAGCTAAAATCAAGAAAGCTGCAGCAGTTGATTGTTACTGTTTGCCCTCGCCCTCTTCGTCTATAACTTAGTACCAACGCCCCTTCTTATGTTTACCCTTCCCTGGAAAATTCCATTGGTGACGTGTATACTGTAAGTCTGGTGAAAATTTTCCGAGAAAGCTGCACGTCTTGGCGGAAACACGAGGAGTAAACATTGCCTTCAATCCATACGTTGTGTTCGATAGAATGTGTTTCTTGTGTATGTTTGGTGCCCTATAAAGGCATGTTTCTAGATACTTTCCGATTTATATTTTGAGATGTTTTTTTGTATTATTGTAGGAATAATATCTATCTCTCCTAACCTAGATACTTATCTTGCTGTGCCCGACAGGGTCCATATGAACCTATTTGTAATTTTACCACCTAAGAATACATGTGGAATGCAATAAAAGTATTGAGTACTAGTTGCCGCCCGCGGCTCCGCCCGCGTGATTGTCGAAAATTATCCCAAGGGAACATATTCCCGGGATAAAAAGTACCCTATATGTTATTCCAGACTATAATCTACCTCTGTGCCAAATTTCATCAAAATCCGTTCAGTAGTTTTTACGTGAAAGAGTAACAAACATCCATACATACATCCATACTTACAAACTTTCGCCTTTATAATAGTAGTAGGATTGAATCGAGAGGCTTTTCTTGTTTTAAATGTCCCGCAATTTTCTGTAGGTATGAAATTCGTGAGGTCGGGATCAAATCGACATAATTTATCAGTCCCTGGAGTCGAAAGAAAAGGGTTTGATTATACCAAACCAAGATGTTTTTCGCAGCTCATAAATATAAATTGTTTGACTCAGATTGAGGCAAGGACAAACTATCCATAACTTCTATTAGTTGCAACAACCCTGAATCTAATTCACTTATCTTAAATAACGATCAGTGTCAATTAAGCTGCAGATCCTAAATTACTTTGTGTCATAGTCATAAGACGCCTAAATTATACCCGTCGGTTGGCAACGGTCGCCATTCCGCGCATAAAGTCAAATGATTATGGAGGCAGATTCTGCTTCCGAAGTAAAGGAGCGGAGTGTAATGAAAACTTCCTTCTGTCTACAACGTGTGATTTATGTTATTCAGCATTAGTCTCTCTTATTTGACCTATCACGATTATATAAATTACGCAGCTAGTCTGAGAACTCGATGTTTTAACCCTGAAAGGAACATTGAGTCCAATCTAATGAGTTCTTTTATAATGAAGTCATAGTGTTATCGAATTGCAAGTAAGCAAATATCACGCCTCTATTGCCTTAATCGAGAGGTAGTCTAATCTCTTCAAAATTAGAGTGAACAGGCTTCTTCTGGGTAAGCTCGCTCCATCGTCGACTTTGTCTCTGTCATCTATGACCAAGACTAGAGTCAAGAGCAAACCCATATTAAATAAAAAAATTAAAAAAAAAAGTCTTGTGTTATATCTACATAATCGAATCAGATGGGTGTTTTGGGGGCAGTATCTTTAATACAGAGGTGTGTAAGAAGCCTATATATACGCTATCATTGATGAGTGACCGTGAGTGAAAGTTGACGGGAAAATGTATATTGAGTTGTATGCTCAATAAAATTGTGCCAAAAACCCTGCATATGCAGGGTTATGGTTACGACTTGCTACACCTTCTGAAAAGGTCCAGTAAACTTATTGGGAAAGTTATTTTAAAGGGCTTTGAAAGAGACTTTGACCTCTGAGATTGTTATGGTGTTTCTAATCACTTGTAAAAGTGTTATTTTAAACCAACTTTAAAAGTCAATATCATTTGTTCGTTTGTATTTTCTGATTGATTGGTCCAACTATTCCACGGCAACGGCATAAAAAGCTAGTACACCGATACCGACTCCTTATTTTTTATTTTTTTATTTAAGGATGGGAAATCATCAAATGACTTCTTGGGGCGTGTCAGACTCTTACTGACTAAAACCCATCCGTGTTCCTTCTAAAGCCCTTTGCGTTCCAGGGCCTCGGTGACTCTTTCGAACAAATTCCGCAACCCTGGCAGGCTCTGGCCCTAGCGGGCCCCGTCTTCTATGCTGACATCTCTTTGAGGCGCGCGTGAAACACAATGCGCCAGCGACCCGGGCCTGGTGGTGATCGGACAGTTAGCCACCCAACGCTCGCCGCCCGCAGGCCCGCACCGATACTTACTAAATTTTTAATTACCTTAACTCATTAACCAATCAAATATTGAACAGATTTTCTCCCCTTCGCGTGCTTAAGTATTAATTACTCATTGACAATCTCGATCATGTAACTAATGGCTCTATTGTGTTTGTTCCAGGTAAAGTGATGCTGCAGTTACTTTTAGATTGGCTTGGTCATCTGGACCAATTGGTGAGCTCATGATGACGTTATGCAGGTAGAACAGGTGATGTAGTGACACATGTTCCGTGATTGGAAGAAATTGTGTATGAAATTGTGTTAGGACTTGATATGGGTAGTCATCATCATCGTATCAGCCGAAAGACGTCCACTGCTGGACATAGGCCACACCCAAAGGGGGGTTTCCATAATCGCGACACTTGGCAGGCGGGTTGGCGATCGCAGTGTAGCTGTTGCAATGCACAGAGAATGCTGCTGCTCATTCTCTGGTGAGTTCCTTAGTCGCCTCTTACGACACCCACGGGAAGTGATGGGATGGTGCTATTCTTTTCGATACCACACAGAACAGGGTATGGTTAGTCAACCGGGTTTAGACCCAGTTTTACAGTTCTACTTACATCAAAAACTTAACTTTTAGAGTTAGATGCTAACGCGAGGTTCAATTACGAATATTAATATGTCGTAAATAATGTGCCCCTGTCAGCAACTAACTAGAAGATAATAAGGTAACTCTGATTGATCCTCAGTGGCTAATGTTAATTGATCGTAATGAACAAGTGTATGCTCAGTCAGGTGCACTCTGTTTCTTAAATCTCATAATCCGATGGGACCAATAATCCGATTCGACCCAAGAGAGATCGTAGCAGAGCTAACGGCTTTCCCAGGCTCAGGGGTGGATGTTACACCACCTACTGAGAAAATATACCTTTGTACCCATGTATGTTCTACATGGGTACAAAGGTATATTTTGGACCAATTTTTTTTTAAGCTTTTTAAGCAAGAAAAGTCCAATGTACGCTGAGTTGCTGAAGAAGCATATCTTTAGTGTCATGTTTTTGACGAGACCGCAGTAACCACAGAATGTTCATCTAGTTGTGGGCTTGTGGTGTGACGGGAGTTTCATTATTTTAATGGCTACTCACATAATTAAATGTAGTTTTGAGGTTATGGTTACATGTCGTGACAGAGACCCACTCGGCATTAGTATGTTCCAGGAAGTTAATCTTAATTAAACCTGCGACACCATTCGCATGGCATGATGTTCTGTTTTAAGCATCCACGTGTGCTGTGTGTGTGTGCTTGGGTAGGTGGCTATAAGATTTTTTTTTTTGAATTATTGATTGGCTCACATTTGAAGATTCACCCGATGAAGTTTCCTAAGTTCCGGACGATTCCCTCGTTGAAAGAAAGAAAGAAAACTAGTTTATTTGGCACACACATAGACACACATTGTAGATACAAATGAAAGACAACTTAATTTTAAAACAAAAACATTGTGCCCCGCGGCTGCGCCAAATAGGTCCAGTTCAGCAAAATGCCAGACAACTAGGAGTTGCCTGACGCTGGTTTTTAACTGAACCTTCGTTGAAGTGTACGGATGTAAATCAGTTTTGTAGGTGTGAAATGTAAATGTAGATAAATATAATTACAAATGTTAACGTAGTTGGCGCCTCCCCGGCTGTCTGCAGGAAGTAGGCGCCACTCGTGCCGGGCTGCGTCGCGTACGCCATCAGGCTGGAGACAGAAATAAAAGCATGTTTTACTATCGAGAGGCTCGCGTTTGACCACAATCTCACCTGATGGATTTGGTTGACGATGAAGCACGCTTGCTTAGATGTAATCTGTTCACTCTTGACTTACAGACCCCCAGGTTGTAGCTATCAGGAAACCTTTGCTAGGCAAATGCATCTCCTAAATCCTTTCAGGAATTCTTTTCTCGAGCCACCTCGACACAGCCTTTGTGGAGGAGTCTGGGTTGTCTCGCCACCTCTATCTAGTTCGGTCATTAATTCATACACGTATTTATGTGTTTCATACACGTATTTTTGTTTTTTGCAAACGCCGTAAGCTCGTCATATATCGCGTGAAATTGTAAACTATTTTTTCTAAATAAGACACGGATATATTGGAAACTATTGAATTTGGATGGGATTTGTATTATACAAAACGATTTTTTCATAATACATCGAGAAAATCAAGTTTTTTACAATCTTACGGAGTCTTTATTGATTGTATTTAGTTTCCTAGTATACTAGCGGTACCTTACTTGCTTTTAGCATTTCAACAGCAGCATTGATGTCGTCCATCGTAGCTACTAAATATTCAAAGTGCGGCAAAATATTTAGTCCTTTGGACTTCCATAATTATGCATGCAAGCTTTGTTTCTTATATCAGATTCCTTTAACCTTTTGAACGCCATGGCCACGTATACATGACAAGCAAGCGCGTGCCCTGTACGCCAAGTGTCATAAATATTTGTGACAAAAAGTACGGCGAATTTGTGGCTTGGCGTCGGGGGCACGCCGATGCGCTAATGCTCTGGCGTTCAAAAGGTTAAAGACTACAGATACTGACAATCGGGATACTGTAGTAATTCTAAAAAAGCCAAGGTTTTCTTGCAGACATCCCAAACAATATATCACAGGTTTTTAGGCATAAATGTCTTCCCTACATGAATAAAAACGATTCGAATTACAATAATAATAATTTCACGACGTAATATTTATGTCGTCATTTATAACTGTAACGACATAAAGCTACATGACGTAAAACCACCATAAACTGGGCTGGTCCCCTTTCTAATAGGAAATGCTCCCGTCGTGGAAATTGCATGCGACGTAGTCCCACGTACCCCGTTGTGGTTGTATGTAATTTAAACATGGTGTCACATACATAGCCTTAGCTAAATCTTACCTTATGTGGCCAGGATTAAGTTCTATTTTCGTGTTGTGAGGTTGTGAATGCGTGACTCGTGGTGCGTTTTTATTGGGTCCCGTGAAGAGATACACGTAGAAAGTTTATTTTTGCGTCGCCTTCACCCCATGTTTATCGTGACTTGTGCCGAAAGGCTAGTTTTTATCATAAACACACTACGTCACAAATAAGTGACAACAGACATTTTATTAACAGTTTTAGTCCAAGGTCCAAGTACCCGGTGCTAAAAGTGGCTTAAAAATTTACGAATTCTCGTAACTGTTTCGAAGAACAATTAGTTGAAAAATGTCACAAGAACAAGACCTCACAAAAAGTCAAAATAACCAAAGATCACGTCCCACAAAAACACAGTTAAATAATATTGTAGAGAGACTAATCAGTTGATCGGTCTCCAGACGAAGTTAGATCAATCGTGCGTAACGACCCCCCAATAAATAAACAATCACCGCTTTTATGTTAACGGTGTAGGGATGTCGACCCTAAGTTACAGGGATTTGTGGGCAAATCTCACACTCGTCTCTCTAACTGAATTAATTCAAAGAATCTATCAGATTGGTTGGATCCTGCATGAGTGCATGGTTAAAGTCTGCTCGATGCTAATACTAAAACTCTCATTTCCATAGCATTACTGTCTTGGCTGAGATCAGAATCGTTATCTGAAATCCAATCTCGCTTTTGGCGCTGTAAGCTTAGAAACCTCATAATAGGATCACGTCAGAATAAAAACAAATCTTCTATAAGCCACGTCCATCAACCCTAAATCAGACAGGGAGGGGTGGGGTAAGGCTGTCTTCACCCCACAAGGGGAGGATCGCGCTTTTCATTTTTACCATAATACTATGCGATGTCACGCTAAGTGACGCAGTTTTGAATTAGGCTGTTTTGTCAGGAATTGCGTGTTTTGTCGTCTTTGGGGGACTGTTTATTTGTTGTAATGATTTTATGGGGTTGATAAATGGGGGATATTTGAGATGAGGGACACAAAAGACTGACGAAGAATGGCAATAACATGATTTTCATTTTTTGCTAAAGAACATTTTAAACCTAGCCTTTTCAGCGGTAACACCCTTGATAAACCCAGATGTCAAACTTGATTCTGACTACTCGTTACGACTGTCAAAGAAGTAAAAAATGACAGCCAAAAATGCGATAGCCAAAATTAGTAGTGGAACCTTCAACCACACGTAAATATACAAACTGCAGATAACTACTAAAACAAAGGCCTGCTGGAAATTAAAAACCTCCAAGAAAACAATGGCCGCAGCTTCCACGGAACATAATGAGGCGTTACATCTCCGACACGTTATTCATTTGCATGTCATCAGCATTCCCACGTTAGCGCATAGAGTGCTTTTCAAGCTGCAACAAGCACGTCATTAAATAAAACCTACGTAGATAGGTTTTATGCTCGTCTGCGAATGGAAAAGTATTGTTCAACTATTCGGAGCAAAGTAAAGTTCCGCAAACCTCCTTTGAACAGGGAGGATCCTCCGACCAGACGGTTGTTGTGCCTGATCGGCACCAGCCTGATGATTGTTGCCGGGCAGTTGTATATGTAAATCGTGCGGTTAACTTTGATAGCGCGATGTAGGATTTTTTGCCGTCAGGTCTTTATGTAGTTAGTGTATGTGAGCTTCAGGAATTACAAACTAAGGAATAAAATGTATGTATCCAATTCTGAAGCCGAACAGATTATTTGGACAAGCATCCCAAAAACACCGAAAGACGAACCAATATTTTGCCCACAAAATATGTGAACAGTCCCGCGGGTGAGCTCAAATCGTCCAGTACCGTAATAAATTCTACCAGGGCAACAGGAAATGTGAGAGGTAATTCCGCTCTCCAAGAAATTTAGGTGTTCCGGTTATGTGCGGAATGTCGCCTGAAATTTGAGGATGACTGTGGGTGTAAATAAACAGTCTTTTGATCTTGTTTCCATTCATGTTTAATTTTGTAAGAACAAATTTTGAGTCATGAACAACATCATAACGATAAGATGCTCAACTTCGGTTCGTTTAAATTGAAGATCTTGCAAACACGCTGTCATAATCATCTTTAACAAGTTCCCTATTGCCTCATAAAGGCCTTTTTAAAGTACTGATTTTCAATGTATTTCCTGTCTACCAAATTATGTAGATCCTTCCCATTGCCGTCACTCACTGGTGTTTGCGCTGTGCCTCCCTGTTCAACTGAAATGGTGACCTTCACCACCCCTTGTCGCGTCGTGCCGTGGAATTTATTTGCTATTCCCTCGGTACTGTCGGTACTCCACCCTTGTATTTATTTAGTGACAGCTCGACACTTCATTATATTTTGACGGTTTTAATAGGGCTTAAATTGAATTTGTGATTTCCTTTTTCGTCCTACAATAAACTTAGAGCAAAATGAACCTCATTCGCCGGGGGTTGGTCATCCTAATAGGGATGTTTCCGGGGTTAAAAAAATATGATTCTATTTAGTCCCTCAGATAAATTATAATTATACGAAGATGAAACGCATCAAAGATTAGGAGTGGGGGCTTGTAACGTCCCTTTCCAGTAAAAAGTGTACTGGTAAGTGACGTCACACAAGTTTTAAACGCACTGTATCGTGTTCATTTTTTGTTTACGTGACAAAAGAAAAAATACGTGTCCAATATTTTACGGGAATCTATCTGACGGACTAATGAGATTTTAGTCAAATATAACTTAATACTGCTGCCAATTCCTAATTGGATTTTAAATGACTTGGCAGCCATTGAAACACAATCAAGCAACCCTCATCTGAATCCGACTCTAACAAATGAACGGACAATGATACCCCAAAACATTTCACTCCAAATTAACGTCGAAACAAACCGACAGTGTAACGTGAAAATCCGTAACCATATCAGTTTCAATTAGTGTGTTTTCACCCTGATTTAATAACGTATCTGGCTGCCCGGCTGCCCGGACCGGAGCTGTGACCCGGAGGCTGTCGACCGGACGTAACCCGTATCTCGCCGCCGAATCCCGGACGCACGTACGATCAATATTGCGTTAAATCTAGACAGGTGACGGGAGAGTTTGCATGCACTAAGGTTCGTTGTATCATTTATGGAAATATCGCTTCCGGACGCGGTTGTATCAGTGACGCGGTTCAACTACCAATTGCTGTAATGAAAGCTGGCATTATAACAAAATGCCAGATTTACAGAATCAAGTTCTAAAGTTTCTTATTAAGAAAATCGTGTTTTGTGGTTGTGACTCGTTGCTCAATTTCGTGGCAAAACGATTTCTATTTCGGGTTCCGGGTGTGAAAATCATCAAGTTCGTTACCAATTGATAAAAAATAAAGATACTGTCACACATATTTGTGTTGGATAATTTTGAAGTGCAGTTCAGAAGTTGTGAAGCGTACAAACAATACCGTCTTGAGATCTCTAATGTGTCTTTGAGTTTACTTCAAGACAGCGACAGTTCGTTCCGTCTAGCAAGTAAGTTGAATAGTATCCTCGTATAGAATGTCTTCCACAGCGGATAGGACGATCGTTTTCATTCTGGACACTTTCTTTTGTCAGCGGTGACAAAGACAGGCGCGCGCTGCAAAGTTTGAATGTGACCAGGAGATTGGAAAAGTTTACCGAGATTGTCGTAGTATGACTACCTTTTCTTATCATCCGCGTCTTGGGGCTATCTTATGACATTGCTGAGATGATCATAACTTTTAATATTAGTAAATGTGCTGCTGCAGTTCACGTTTAAAAGCCATTGATTGGTCTCAAGTGTAATCATACCTCTGTGCCATATTGTACGCATAAATTGTCTACAATTACGTGTATTTTTGGCGAAAGTTAATAAGCTTAAAAGCACGGTAAATGAATTGTGCGTCTGTTCATTTATGTAAGTGTATGGTTTGTGGAATGGTGGCAAAGAGATAGTCATTGCGTGATGGTGCGATATTCACCTGTCTTTTCAGCGTTCATTCAGTTTTTGGAACAGTTCTGTTTCCCTGAAGACCGCAAATAAACTTCGCAAAATGCTTCTTTTCTTTTGAAGATGCATTCTTAGCGACCAGTTGCAATAACTTAATTTTCGTCCGCAGCATTATCTAACCTAATGAAATTAATTCGATTAAATCTTAGGCTAGGCTGCTACCATAGTTAATTATAATATGCTCCTCATTATTACGCCCTTGTTCCTTATCCTTATTTTAAGGTTGGCGCAAGGCGTCTTCTCCCAGCTGTATTCTTTTTCATCCTGTTTCCAACCATGATCATTTGGCTGGTATGTTTAACCTCATTACAACACCAGCCTGTTATTGTCCCACTGCTGTGCAAATGCACCTCTCATACAAGTAAAGCAACCTCAAAAATAACGCATAATATGACTTATGCGTTCACCTACTTTCATAACTCTTCGTTTTCAAGACAAAGACGGCTGAGTTATCACCTGCTCATAGCGTAACATGTAAAATACGCTGGAGTACAACAGGTATATATTATGATAAAGTGGCACTGAACTCGTGGTAATTGATTCACCAAGTGTTGGCGTGCTGCCAGCGCCCCTACTATGGTGCTCTTTTAAATGAGTTGCATGCGTTTTGTTGGTTATTACTTTGTAGTTTTGGATTTTTTTGTTGGTTGGGTAGCTTTTTAGCGCTGTTGCTACTGGTGCCATTGGTCTTTCGATTATAGCCGAAGCTGGCTTCCTTACTAAACACAAGTGGCAAGTAGTTTTGTCCCACGGTGGAGGTCTGCCCTGTTTGGGCTGAGCAACGCCGTGTCCTCGTCGAGGCGATCGGCGGCGGTGACCTCTCGCGTCCGGCCCTGGTTTAATCCATGGTTCGGAGTGAGGAGGCTTGGGGAGCGGTCACCTCCTGCGAAGCTGTAATGCTAGCGAAGGAGGAGGCGGGCTGCGCGAGGGAAAAGCAAGGCCTTCGCCCCAACCGCCGCTACAGGAGAAGACGCCCCGGGCATCGGGAGTCGCAGGGCGATGCCCAGCCACCGTAGGCGCGGGCCTGCGGACCGCCTCGCTGTCCGTACACCACCAGGCCCGGGTCGATGGCGTGTTGTGTTTCACGCGCGCCTCAAAGAGATGTCAGCATAGAAGACGGAGCCCGTTAGGGCCAGAGTCTGCCAGGGTTGCGGATTTGGTTCGAAAGAGTCACCGCAGCCCTGGAACGCAAAGGGCTTTAGAAGGAACACGGATGGGTTTTAGTCAGTAAGAGTCTGACACGCCCTTCCGCTCCACCCAGAGCAGTAGAAGTCATTTGATGATTTCCCATTCTCAAAAAAAAAATAAAAGAAAGTAGTTTGTCCGTTTACCTTACGTTGTTTGGCATCCTCAATTTTAAGGTTATTCAAAATTCACTGTTCCTACCAAAAATCCTTTATGTTCATCCATTATAATCAAATCGTGATGAGGCAAACAACTAGCTCTAAGAATTCTCGCATTCCAACTTATAAAAACCAGCAGAATAATATTCTGTTAAAACTTTTTCTTGCAGCAAGGAGACTTTTTCCTAAAAAGCTGGCTCACTCCTAGAAACTGGGGCACCAGTAAGTAATCTAGTTATGTGAAAAGTTAATCCCGTTTATTGAACGCGGGATTAAACTGCGGGCTTTGTTTTAGAATGAGCTTAATTTACTGTTATGGGAAGAGTTCTGTTAATTGTTCCGGTTTCTATAGGATTTTACAGTAGTTGGATTAAAATAGTTAGGTGTTCTGGAGGTGCGGCTCCAATGAATGAAATGGATTCATAATTCTGCTGTAGTCTGGTACAATATGTGTGGTTAGGAGTAAACGAGTCAGTCACACTGTATCCGGCAGTATTATCAAGACTAATATCGTTGGCTATGATTGGTTGACACTTAATAATCTATCTATCTAATACCATTAAACGAGCAATTCTTGTATATATGTATATATATAATCTGAATCTCGGAAACGGCTCCAACGATTTTCATGAAATTAAGTATGCAGGTGGTTTCGGGGGCGATAAATCGATCTAGCTAGGTTTCATTTTTGGAAAAGGGTTTAAAAAAAAAGACGAGCGAAGCTCGATCATCCAGGTGCTAATAATAATAAGATGTCATGCATGACCGTAAATTTATTTAATAATACATGCACAAAGGTACATTGATGGACTTAATGCCTTAGGTAGCAAGAGAAATTAAGAGAGCAGATAACTTGGCATATTTGGCTTTCAGAATTTTAAGCCAGGAACAATTTGTTATATAGCAGAGGCTACTTTGTTCAAATAGGATCTACGATCAAATTTGTTGCCACTCATTGGCCGTTTTGTAGTTAACAAATTCGTTGACCTACAGAAAGCCGTAACGCTCTGGTGCCTGCAGTTAGAATGCCGGGACACAAAGCTCCCCACAGGTAGGGAGTTGACGAGTTTTTTTTAATTATACGAGGGAAACTGTTACCCATAGCCTCTTCCTTCCTGTGATGAATAATACACGTAGTATCAAAACGTACGGTGATGCGCCACCGGTTCATGGTGGACAACTACACTATCCGTTCTACTAAACGTTTTGGGAATACTTTCATTGTGAATACAGCAAACGAGCAGAATTCCCTGCCGGAGTCTATGTTTCCTGATAGCTACAACCTGGGGGTCTTGAAGTCAAGAGTGCACAGGTTACTTCTAGGCAAGCGTGCTCCATCGTCGACCATATCGTCAGCTGAGATCATAGTGAAATGCGAGCATATAAAAAAAAAAAAAAAAATGCTCTTGTGAGTACATGTAGTAAGGTCTCAGTTGACCGACATATTGGCTTCGCTATTTGTCAACGTTCACAGGGCAAGGAACTGGTAGTAGAAACATGTGCTCTTTTAGTAGCTTTATGGGCATGTTTTTGTGCGTGGTTCGATTTTGGGGCGAGTATGTATCAAAGGACCATTCTGGATTTGCAAGGACCAATTGTACTGTAGAAAATTTCAGGTCTGCAGGGACACATGCCCATTTTACAGGGGAAACATTACTTTAAAGTGCAGTTGTCTTACAGTGTGAATGGTTTATCGTTATCGGATATGGTGTAGCTCGGAGCTACTCGACCGTGAAGTCACGACCATTGTACTCGTACGCAGTTGTAGCATGAGTACTGAATGTTACAGAAATATCGTTTACTGGTTACACTAACTAACAGCTCCGTCAATGTGTAGGTTTTAATTTTCCAGAATCATAACAACCTCGGCCTTCTGTCTAGTTCCTAAGAGCAAAGAGCTAGGCAATTTAGGCTTGCAATCGATGCTAATAATCTCTCACAATGATATCTTACATTTGAGGTGAAAATAAGCTTATATGCAAGTAGATATAATCTCAAGGTACTTTCTTTCTTTACCTAAAGTGGACAAGTTTTTCCAATATTGAAACTAAACCTACTACTTTCAACACTTGTGTCAACATAACTAATTTGTTTCTTCAAACATTGAGCACACGACTCTTGGAAATGTCCATGGTTGACTGTTTGATCGATTTGACATAGAGTGCGTTTTGTGTGTGCGTGTCTGCGTGACTGGATACTCATTTACCAATGATTTGTTTGTTTGTGTGTGACTGGATACGGGTGCTGCGATAACAATGCTTTTATTGCAACTCTTGCAACGTTTTTTCCATTCAAGGATAAAATTCTATACATCATGAAGAAGAGACTTGTATCTGCACTTTCGGGTATAATAAAATCCGGCTCGAAGGACCAATTATTTCGGTACGATGCTCGGGTTCCGCGTATCTTATAATGAAATCAAATCGACTCTGTTTAATCGAGTTTTCGGTTCAGCAAGAGGTTTCATTGATCGATATTTAGTACCCTCCAGAATAACCACAAACTCACGATATCCCTCAACCAATTTACTGCCAAAAAAAAGTGCCGACGCCACACGACAGGCACATTGATGAAAGTTAAAGCCCGTTTGACAGATGAACAATGAGCCAGCGACGTGGAAGGGACCATCGTCGACCATTGTGTGGTAATGCGGGGAAACCTGGCGGTTGAGCACCAATCAACATGGATTATGCTGCCATTGATGAAGTACGTGATTTTTCGTGGTTCATTTTGTATGCTGATTTGGGTGCTTTTTGATGAATGTAGAGGTTTGCAGATACGGCATTTAGAACAAGGCTTCACGAGTCTTTTTTCTCAATTATTTTACTCGGTACATTTTCTCAAAACGGTCACAGTAGATAATTTCTTATTAATAACTAGCTTATCCCCGCTTCCGCCGGCTTCACTCGCGTCAATATAGATTTTCGCAAATAAGCTTATAACCGTTTCCAGAGTCCCATCTATCTGTACCAAAATTCATCTTCATCGGTTCAGCGATTTAGGCGTGACATCATAACAAACAAAGTCACACTCGCTTTTATAATATTAGTTCAGATGTACCCATGGGACCCGTCACATCTGTTCATGTCCTACAAATAACGCTATACAGATGGGTCAGTGGTGCATTCGAGTAAGCATTGAAAAGAAAGCACAAAGAAGTCGCTTGTGCTCACCCCAGCGTCTGGCTTTCTGCCTGTGTCTGGCTCGGTCACTAATCTTACATCTTTTTACTCCCCTTTTATTTTGGGGCCTAATTGTTTTCGTCTTAGGGTACAGCCATACTTGGCTGGCGAAACGTCGCGTTTCATAACTTTTTGTTTACGAACTGCTTTATTGTAATTTTTGTTTACTAATCATATTTTATTAGAAGAAACTAAACATGAATCTTGGTCTTATGATTTTTTATCTTTTTGAAGGTGTTTGTGTGCAATCCAAATAAGGTATTTATCGAATGAATCACAATAATTGTGCTAAGCAATGCTTTCATAACTAAGTAGCTATGAAAAACTAGCTTCACCTTTTCGAATTGTAATTCTAAATTTTCATCTACTCACTCGTGGTTTGAAATCTAAGCCCCAGTTGTTTTTTTAATGGTTTGAGGGGACATTTATGTAAAACTTAAGTTTGGCATGTTTATTTACACTAAAAAAATAATTCAGAAAGCTAGAAAATTCATAAAGCTTTATTTAGTTAATTGTAACAACAGATCGCGTCAGCAAAAGTATCCAACAACCGAGCCGCTAATATTTAACAGCATCCACTACCGGTCCCGGGATGTTCGCGTAACTCCAGTTAGATGTGGGTCTGTCCTAAGAACGGAACCGGTTCCGTGAGTTTCGGGACCAGCTCGTATATAGCCCGCTGTCTGAGACTCGTAACTTTGATTGTATAATTCTAAGGCTTCTTTATGGGTATCATTTGTAAAGATATTATTACATGGCTAATTTTGTTTAGATATGGGGTGTTTTATTTACATTGGCGAATTTATTCAAAGCCAGTTGTGTGAAATGCGCCATTTGTATAAAAGATTGGCCTCTGTGACGTTTTTATGAGTAAAGGGTGCTTTTATAAAAGGTTACTCAAGATTATTGTAACCAGGATTATTTTAAATAATAATATGAAAAGTTTTAAAAGAGTGTCCGTGGAGTTTCTTGCACGTTCTTCTCCATAGAGATCTACGCATTGGAACGTGTAAATAGCTTCATGTTTTTAACGGACTGACTTTGACAATTCAAAAGTACCTGTTAATGGTTTATTTGAAATAAATGCTTTGACTTTATTCGTTTTTTTTTAAATGACTTTGCTCTTGACTTTAGTCTAGGTCATAGATGACAGAGGCAAAGTCGACGATGGAGCGAGCTTACCCAGAAGAAGCCTGTTCACTCTAATTTTGAAGAGATTAGGGTTGTATGCGTTTGTGCTAGTTTTTGTGTTTCTCTAATGTTACTTGATTTTAGTGTAATCCAATCCCTTTTTCCTGGTCGTATGTGTGCATTATTGCACCTATGCGTAAATGTGCGTTACTATTAATAATATTAACATTAATGATCTCACGTGGTCTCTACTGGTAGAAAGTTATACAACACATTGTCAATTGTAGCATTTTTTACGTTTTCGTTGTGACAAAGCAACATCTAGTATACAATAGTCCTTACTTCAATAAAGGACTGGACTTACCAACAGACAGACGTGTTAATTCATCCCAATCTCGCTTCTTATACACACATACATAGCTATAATACAGCTCATAATCCCAAGTACCAAACCACTCATAAAACAGCCACTTTCTGCCACTTAATAACACTACAACAACTCATAGTTTTTCTACCATCAACCCGTTCCTGCAACGTGATTGCTGAGCGAGCGGTCGTCGACCCCGTGACGTCACGCCTAACTGTGCAGGCCCTGGCGTGTACTTTGATAATAGCTAGTAGTACATAGTACCTAGTTTGTATGTGATATGATTTGTTCCTAGAATAGCGAAACTAAACGGGTAATGTTATGCTGTTTGACATCTGTCTATGTATGGGTGCTTTGACATTCCATATGCGAAGTGAGGCATATTTTGAAGAATGATTGGGCTATCAGATTGTCAGGAGGCTGTGACTTTCCACAGACATGAGCATCCATTTGGATGATCACGAATTTCGTCAAACGTTAACACAAATTGATAGGCGTGCGTTTGACCACATTTTCACTTGCCTCATCTAGCTTAAAATGACCAAAAAAGATTGACGTGTAAAAGTGTTATGTTAAACCTACTTACAAAATAAATATCATTTATCATTTACCGGATGGAAAGCTATGATTTGGTCAACGATGGAGCATTCTTGCCTAGAAGTAACTTATTCACTCTTGATTTAAAGACCCCCAGGACATCCCGTGTCAGTTGCAATTCTAACATATTATTATGTCGGTCAGTTGCTTTTCCATTGCATTTGATATTGCTTCAGCTAACACAAAATACATGAAAGAATTCCCTTTCATTACTCTAAAATTAATTTTCAGCGGCTTTTGTTCTTATTTGATCTTTGTTAGCACAGTTTCTCCAAATTCTATTTATTTCGAGGGATTGAATGGAATTGGGTCATGTTTTATTTACCACGCGGTCAATAGTGCTTGTTCGGATCCTGGCAAGTTACGTGGAGTGCATAGGCTCAAAGTCAATTCGTTTCAACTAGACCATTAAAAGGCACTTTTGAACGTCAAATACAGTTTGATATTAAAATATTAGTAACTCTAGTTGTACGCTGGGTCTCAAAATGTCTGAGCGGTCGTGAAATTGGAAGTTGTAAATACCGTGATTAGGTTATTTCTAGGCGAGCATGCTCCATCGTCGACCATATCATTCCTTACCATAAAGTAAAATAGTGGTCAAACGTGAGCCTAGAGGCCATGTTAGAGAAGTGTTGGTAAGCTGCTGTCTTTGTCAAAGTCAAAAGTCATTTATTCAAATAAGGCTGAGTGCCAGCACTTTTTGACCGTCAAAGTTTTACATAAAGACAGTCCCCCGAAACGCCCTCCCGTCACCACTTCCTAGTGTTTTAGCTGGGAACACATCTGTCTGTTGAGTTAGAAGAACTACCATTTATACAAAGAAAACAATACAACAAAGGTAACACGTAACAACCTAAAACTAAATAATTCGCAACTTGTAAGCTCTCTATTATGCCAGCATAATATTGTAACTTTGAATCGCCTCATTACATGGAAAGCCCTTGGCGATCAAGAGCTTCTATTATCCACAAATCCACACCTCTCATTTGAATTACTCAGCAAACTCAAAGAACATTGACATTTAAGACCGAGGAAAGAAAACTCCACCAACTTAAACCACAACTAGGTCAGCATATTCTTTGACGACTTTAAGTCTACGTTTTCCGTGCGCGAAATCTAGGTTAAAAGGTGTAAAGCCATTAAAATACCAATTTAAAACTTAATCTAGACGTAATTCTATATTAGTATTCGTTCATTATGCAGGGCTGGTTGTAAAATGTCTTATTCCGTGGAACTCCGTCCATAATTCATTCACATAAACACGCGAGTGCATTGTTTAAGCATTAAACCAGCGCACATTGTCATGCAAAGTTGTGCGCCATCCATTGTGCTTGTACGCTAATATTGTTCGTCAATTTCTAAGTGTATGCGTTGTGTGAATGCGGTCTGATGAAAAGCTTGGAAGTAGGAAGTCAGGGGTCATGTAAAATTCAGCTGGAATACCTAGGCCAATGATGATGCAGTGCCATATTCAATGGCAGTAGTTGACGATCACAAATGCACCGTGTTCTTGATTAATAAAAATTAAATACAATGTGTTGTGGAGACAGTGCATCGGCAAACGTATTAATTAGGTCTACCTCAGGCTAGGAGGGGCTAAACCTATGAATACAAATGAATGAATACAAACTGGTGGAAAATTAAAATATGCTGCTGTTTATAGCTGCTGTATGGTCAGCGCGTTAACAGCCTTAAGAAAAATTTGACACCCTAGCTCAGTACAATCGAGGTCTTCTTTTATAAGGCTGATTTCCTCATCTTCGATGCAGGTTTTCTTGTGATTGGTTTCAATGCTACACACACGACCAGCGTTTCTTCTAAAAAGAAAGAAAGATTTGGTGATTACAAATATTCCTTACTTTGTTCTTTTTCATCACCATCTTCGTCTGTAAATGTTAAGTATTCTGTCGCGACGTGGCGTGGTGACCTGTAACACAGGTTTTTTTTTTCAAACGTATTTCGGGCACCAGCAGCTTACTAACCGATGCTTACCAACGGATTTACTAAGCAATCAATTGTGAAGAGTGATATTTGAATTGAATTGAATCTTCCAGACTCACATATTACTGCTCATGGGGAATGTATCATATTTTATTTCTAGACATTTTACTCCTAGCACATTTGTTTCCGGACCTACTGTGGACCATATGTCAGTAATTTGTCACCAGCATAGTCTAAACGACCCAAGACCGTGTAGTTTCTCACGCTCATAATAAAATCATCAGCGTGTATTGTCTCTGCAACTTCGGCAATGACATCATTATCTTCAAGCTGGACATTATTAGCAGGCTGTGGCCTGTTATCATTGTTCATCAAAAGACCTTGATCATGCCTTGTATTTCTATGGTGTGTAATTCCTTGGTCTGTTTCATAATATGGTTTCCCATTTAGTAGAGGTCGTTTAGAAGGTTTCCTTTTACCAAAATGTTGGCATAGTTCAAATTCACCTTCCTGTCATACAATTTTTATTCATGAATGCTAAAGAGGACCTTTTAGAGTCGAGGACGTATTGGCTACTCCAAAAACTATTGTAATTTGTATTACTTTATAGACCATTAGATGCCTCCAGCGGCTGCGACCGCTTGAAATTCGAAAAGTATACCAAGGGAACATATTCCCGGATTGAAACATAAAGATGGACGTGGTACCAAGTTTGATCCAAATCCAAACACAAATTTTTGCATTTATAATATTAGATGTCCATATGTTGATGACATTAAGCTCGCCTCCTGCAACATGGGACAACTCTGCTGAACCTTCCGAGAAATATAGGCGTGCGTATAGATATTACAAAAAAGGCTAGGTAGTCTGCAGACCCTAATTACGTAGTAAAATAGGCAATCTGTATTCTGTGAGGTGTAGAATATATTATTAAAATGAATGGTTACATAGAAGTGTCAACAGAAGCCGTGTTGACTGTAGACTGGCAATTAAAACCTCGTAGTTTCTTATTATAATTCTGTGAACTGATGTTATTGTGCCAGACGTTCTTGGTAATAAACTGTCTGGAGTCCACTATATAGAGATTTTATCGTTTAATAATACTGCAGGGGAAAAGGTCATCTATCCTCGTTTTAATTTGGTCCAATCTGTGTGTTTCAGCCACCTGGGACCAAAACATTTAATACGAAACCTGCTTGTATCCTATCGCTTTTATTTTACCGAATTTAATTTCGGAGTTTTCGTTCGAGAGCCCTTTAGACAACACTTCAAACGTATGCATCCGACTTTATTAAACTTTTCCAATCTCCCGGCAAAATAAACAAAACTGGGTCAGTGGCAAAATCCTTCCAATACTCTTTTACTGTTGATATTGTATATGAATTTGAGGCGTGACTATAAATACTACGAAAGTGTGCTCCTGTGGGTAAACAGGCGATCCCAAACATAAAAAGTCACGATTGCCGCGCCCTCGCGGTTAGGTCATATCGCATAACCATGGTTGGTACCGAGGACAAATGGGTTATTTAACCGGAGTTGCTCTGTTTGGTTGTGAAATGTATTTTTTATCTGTAGTAGGTTTCGAAACATCGAGTAAATTCCTTACCTAATTATAGAGGTTAAAAGATAACTTGTTTAGGAATGTTTTTCGGCGTTTAATACTTCGGGATCCGGCTCGAAGTCTCATTGAAAAATACATAGCTTAGTAGGACTTCTCACCTCCTTCTGCAAAGCAGTAATGCTAGCGAAGGAGGAGGAGGGCCGCGCGAGGGAAAGCCAACGCCGCTAAAGAAGACGCCCCGGGCGTCGGGATTTGCAAGGCGATCCCCGGCCACAGTAGGCGCAGGCCTGCGGATAGCGAGCGTTGGTTGGATCGCTGTCCGTTCACGACCAGGCCCGGGTCGATGGCGCGTTGTGTTCCTCAAAGAGATGTCAGCATAAGAGACGGGGCCCGCTAGGGCCAGAGCCTGCCAGGGTTGCGGAATTGGTTCGTAAGAGTCACCGCGGCCCTGAAACGCAAAGGGCTTTAGAAGGAACACGGATAGGTTTTAGTCAGTAAGAGTCTGACAAGCCCTTCCGCTCCACCCAGAGCTGAAGAAGTCATTTGATGATTCCCATCCTTAAAAGAAGAGGTAACTTGTTTAGGAATGTTTTTCGGCGTTTAGTCTTTCGGGATCCGACTTGAAGCTGAATTGCAAAGTACATAGCTTAGTAGGACTTCTGGACACAGGCTGCCAAAATATCAACTGATTGTATTTAAGTTTTTAAAACAATCCTGAATATTAGTGGTGTTTTCGCCAGCCCTGTGTGCAGCGTTAATTAATAATCACATGTAGGTCGCTTATGTCATATTAAGTGAATTATTTGGGTGGCGTGGCCATTGTGGCCAAGGCCGGCCGGACAACGCGACGCACTCGCGATATTAAACTTATGAGTTAATTGTACTTAATGTTTATATCAGACCTTACATGTTTCTGCTATTATGATATTTCTGTAGATAGAGATATTATTCTCACGCTATAGTCTTAGTGAGAAACAAATTAATTGGGATATCTAGGGGCAATCGGATGATGGTGGTGGTGGTAAGTGAAATTTAAGCCTTGTGATTCATAAAGGAAATCGTATCCAATAAAACAAGCACAGTCATTTCTCACCCAGATTCCGAAAGTTGAGAGTAATCGTAGTTTTCTGTGATCAAAATAGAACATTAATATGTCGGTGGATTTTATCTGGCTTCTTTTGGGTCTTTTGAGGTCTAAGTAGAAGAATATTATAATCATAACGGCACCTAATGGCTACATCAAAATGGTCCCTTTTTAGTTGCGCAAGCAGCAAGCTTTTCCTAAAACTACATTGAGGCCTGGCCGAATAATCCTTATTCTACGAAGAGCCATATATGCTGCCAGAGGCTACCAGTTCTCACGGTAAATATGTCCCAGGCTTCTCAGCAGAACGTGTTTTGGCACCGATCTTCCACAATGTGTTTACAAGAAGCCGCTAAGCCGTCATAAATATCAAATTCAATATCCATATTGTAGAGGCGCTTAAACTCTAACCCACCTGCTTTAAACTTTAAAATGTCACGTCTCCTATCCCCACGTTTATAACAAATTCAATGAAATATCTATAAACTCCTGTATATAGCATTTTATTATCAAAACATGCTTAAGTACAAAAGGTCTTCATGTTTTTTACAACTGTTTAGAAGCAATTCCAATGCGGTGTAGGAACGAATGCTTTGTGCATTTGAAGACTTGTCGATGGTTCCCTCGGTGGTCTAAACTTGGGTTGTGGAAGACTGGTGTTGTTATATTGTAGGTTTATTTGTTAGCGGTTTAAATTTAAAAGGAATCAAACAGGAAAATAGGCAACTACACAAGCCTAATTGATACTAAACGAGACATTATATTAAACGTAGAGTGAAACGTAAATATTTTCACAAAAACAAATTACTGAATAAAATAGTGCAAATATTCCATCATTATCAGATCAAAACAGATTTTTATCCTCCTAGTCATCATTCATCAATTTTCCTCAACTCCTACCAATTCCAATTTCTACAAATGTTAAACAAAACGAAATCTTTATAAGACAAACATTTATTCCAAAGAAAACTGTTTCTAAATAACAGGACCATTCACCAACATTCCTCGTACTTCCATTCCGTGATCGAACTTTGCGTGCCGCCACAACTCTTCAATTTCACAATAATGGTGTGAAACTCCCAAGTTTTGGGGTGCCTCCACGAATAAAGTTCCGTTTTAAATTCCAACTTTGTTCCCGATTAGGGGAATCAATGCTTTGATGCGTTTTATGTGTTCCCAGGAATTGCTCGCCGTGTCTGAATATACTTTGTTGGTTTCGTGTTAAAGATTTTTTAAATTTAACATTCGAAAGAATTGATGTTTTGGGAATATTATTCTGGTGTTTGTGTTAAAGAAGATATGGCTTGAATCGACGTTATCATCGAGTTGACGGAAAATAGAGTTATTGAAGAAGATGATATCAAACAAAATTCAAGAGGTTTGATTATTCTGGTGGAAGGAGCAAAACACTAATAGGGAGAAAGAAAATACATTTATTTAACAGGCACCTTAAAGGCACAACACGTTTTCAGGACTGTGTTTCGTTTGTTCGAGATCCAAATAAATAATGAAAAAAAACAAAATGGTGAATAAGCAAAATATAAGCCATTATGTTTTTAAAACGTCAAAAAGGGTGTGCCTCGCGGCTGGGCCAAATAGGTCCAGCTGTCGCGTACTCCGGACAACGAATGCTTAACGCTGGTTTTCAACTGAACCTGAGAAGTAAATAAAAACTTCTTCATGAAGTTAGTCATGTTCCTGGCATATTGCCGTAATCGGTTTACTTGAACGCACTGATTGTCAGGTCATTAGTGTGCGCCCCTCATCTATTAAGCCCTGATTGTCCCATTGTTGCCCAATCGACCACCGTCTTCTATTAGCGACGTTCACGCATGTGAAGTTGTGACCACTGGTTCTTCAAGTTCGGCAAGTTTGTCTCGAATCTAGTTAGATGGAAAAGCCCAGCTGTTGGCTTTCCATCTTAATTAGTTGTAATTCTGTCGTTATCTTAGCTAACAGACTTGGTAACATCCATACTTCAAACTGAATTGGCGAAATGTATGAATATTTCCTTGTCCATAACGAAAAAGGATGTGCGGCCCTTGAAGCTAGGGCCGCACCTATGTCCCTTACAGCATTAGAACACATTTCAAGATGATTTTGGTTTTGGCTGTACGAATCATTTTGATGAACGCAGGTTCAGGGACTGGGCCTCATTATTTTTTCTAAAGTAAAAATAATTTCAGCATCGTTTTCCCAATTTGACCATATCAAAGAGGAGCTTGTGGCTAAATAGTAACAGCCGCACGGGTCGATCTACAAGGTTAAGCTACGCTTGCCAAGGTTGGTCTGTGGATGGGTAACTATCTTAACATATCGAGTTTCCTCCGTGCCTCGGAAAGCACGTTAAGCCGTTGGTCCCGGCTGTCATTTGTAGATCGTTGGCAGTCGTTACGGATTGTCAGAAGCTGATCTGACTCCAAGCTTGCCAAGAATTACCGTGTTACCTAGTAAATGGGTTATGGAGGTCTGGTAGGCAGCTGCTCTACGTAGAATACTGGTATTCAGCTGAATCCGATTTGACTGGAAGCCGACCCCAATATAGTTGGGAAAAGGCTAGGCAGGCATCCTTTTCCCAATTTCTTTGAGGTCAGACCAGCATGTCTTCATCGTCCATACATCTCTAACTCTATTCGCCATTATCTCAACATTTACCTCCTTTCTAACCATATCAAAGCCAACCGATTTATTTGTCATAAACACGGCATACTTCTTTTAAATTATTGTTAAGATAAATACTGGCTGACATCTTAATGATTATCCTAAGACTAAACAAACAGATCAATAGTTCTCGCTCCCATATCTCCCCTCTGTTTGCGGACAGGCGTCAGGCGTCTATCAACACGTCTGCCTACCCCGCAGTGTAGGAGGCGTGAATTATGTATTCGCGACCGTCTCTCTGTCTGTTAGTGTTCATCGATCCAGACCGAATGTGTAGACCAAAGGATTAGGGAGGAGATATTTTTGGAACGGAATCGATGTATGTAATTTTATATCGGGAGTATTTTCAGTTTCTTCCGGCTGTTTCTGTATCTACAGAACTAGAAAATTACTGAGGTCCTTTACTAAGTTATCTTTTCAACTAGTCTCATTAGCAAGCTTCGCATATTTAATTCTAAATCTTTAGCCTTTGCAGACTTTTTCAGGGAAACGTATGCAGATTAAAATATTTTTACTTCAAAGGGAATCCTCGTCGAAAAGCTCTTTCTACATAAATTAAAAACGTATTTCATACGGATTCAATTCCGAGAAATCTTCCTCTTAAACTCAAAGCTCGGATATTAAATTAGCCGGAACTGAAATATTACCTCTTTTACAAGAAATAGAACTGATCGAAGCTTAAGATATGCTAACGCGAGACATGAAAACCGACTCATATTGAGTTTAACGTGGACTCACTGGCGCCGGCATGTTTTTGTCGAAAGCCTTCGTATGTGGATATTTTGAATAAGCTCGTGAGCTTCTGAGGCTAGTATTTTTCTCGTTATGATCTAGGAATAAAGAACTCAAAGTTATGTTCTAGTTTAAATTCATCAAATTGGAAATGTGACTGGAATTCTAAATGATGTCACGTTTGCCGTTGGAACAGCCAAGGATATGATTAGATACTCAAGTTATAAGTTTTATGTCAGGTTTGAGATGGGGCTGTGTTGTCGTTTCCCATCGGGATAGTTTTATGTAGCAACGCGGAAGTAAGAAAGATTTGGTACCGTGTGTGATTATGCCACAAATCACCTAGCCACCCACCAGATGATCAAAACCTCCTTGAAACATTTGTCGTGCTCATAAATCAGCTTAAACCGCTACGGATCAGCACGATTTGTTTATAAGCTCGTCTTCTTCCAGCATACCACACATAGTGACTTCTGAACAAACACGTTCAAAGCAATCGTAAATCAGAATGAGTCGTAACCGCGCGTAACCATCGGTTATAATTTACTGCTTGGACGATATACGGGCCGTAACCGATAGGGATCTGGTGGTATCCAGCTGAAGTGTCGATGTGCTGTCGTTTATTTTCGGGTTCCGAAACTATGAAGTAACGCATCTTGTAAAAATGATGCAAGAGTGGTAACTGTTGAAGCTACAATATCTACTAGATTAGAACTAAACTAGGAGTGCCTGAATGATGATTTGCAGGACCGTCCGCAAATAATGCCAAGACATAGGGCATAAAACAAAGAAGAGTAAAAAGGGAACCGGACCAGTAAAATAGCAGAAGATTATAACGATGATACAAAGCCAGAATTACCTATTTAACCAGTAGACTTGGGACGAAAACCACTTGACGATATCGGATGTGAACTTGAAACATTACCAGACCAAAAATTCAACTCATTTTATCCAATACACATTACTCACCGATAAATCACAGTTGAATCATACAATAAAATGTTGGTTCAACAATATTTTTGTGCTACTGAGTTACGGGTATGATAGCCCAGCACACGTGTCGGATGATTCAATACGTTAGTTGTAATATAAACACGAGTATTTATAGCCTTTATAAATAATCAGATCACTATGAAGGTACAGCTATGTATAGAACTTCTTGGTGAACTATTTGTAGCTATGACAGTGTTATGGTATAGGGTTTCCTTTTCGCCCTTAGCGTGATACGTTCAAGTTCAGTACTGAAAGCAAATTATGTAGTAGTTGACTCATAGTTGAACTTTCGTTGAACTAAAGATGATATTCAGTCTAGGTTTTATTTTGTAACCTTTCATGTGCCACATGCATGGGCGTGCAGTAGGTATACAGTAAGGGTAGGCCAGCCCAAACATAATGCCCAAAAAAAAAAACACCACATTATTCAGGGTTGAAATCACGATATTGACGATGCGAATTTCTTTCCACTTTTAAAGTGGATGAAAAAATTTTTTTTCCCATTATGTATGGGCAGGCCTACCCTTACTGTCGGTTCGGTTTGTTCAATTGGAAGCTAAGATGCCACAGATGGTCAGTCTTCAAACTTTATTAACATCTCCATTTTTGCGTTGGGGTTGAATGTGTATTTTTTTGTTTTCCAATAGTAAGTAGTAAGTGTAACAATAGCATAATTTCGCTCATCAGTATAACTTTATCCAAATTAAACCATTGAAACCCTTTCCAGCTAACTCACAATCTAAGAATAGTATCCGAAGGACTATAAATTGTATTAGGCCACAAACAAAGTGTTTAACATTCCAGCCGTTAAGTTGCCAATCTCAATATAGTAGGAGACTCAAATAGGCGACGGGCTCAGTAAATTAACTAATAAAACGGCTAAGTGGATGACGCCATGCGGCCTCCCGGCGCCTCTTAGTCCTGCCCTGGAGCTCTGAGATTTGTATGTGAATGGTGAGCGCTCACTCGTCGATTTCGCGATCTGTGATCGTTGGCGTCTTTAGGCGTGTCTTCTGCTGTCGAAGCAGTATTTGTACGAATTTCTTCTGGGCCAATCATCCTGGTAGTATCTAGCTTTTCCCCTGATTTCGCTTGGTGACTTATCCCGCAGGACCCTGTATTTTTTCTCAAAGTTATCTCTGGTACGGAGCGATAATATAGCTTTAAATCAATGAAAAATCCTAAAAAATCCTAATCGGATCTGTACCTACTGCGATTACGTCCTACAGTAAAATATTTAACCTTTAATGAGTATTTTATTTTACCTCTGCCATAAGGCTTCCCATATAAGCAAAAAAAATCCTTTTCGCTCCCGACTTTCAGCCGCTCCTTCGCACTTATCGCTCTGTTTGACTCCCTTCACTGCGTTAGATCGTAATCGCCTACGATTGAAACTGTAGTGAATAAGGTTATGTTCTTATTTGTCTCAATCCCAGTATTGGTTGCATGTGCAGTTCCGTTGCTTTATGGTTTTGCGCTCCATTTTGTTTTGTCTACCAAAACTTTTAAGAGCAACGAGTCTTTTTTCTGTGTGAATGGTCAATTCAAAACCTTAATTGTGTTCAAAACGATGACAAATCTTTTCGTTATTAACTTCGTATGAGTTATCTCCTCATTGCCTATTTTCCATCTGTCACCACACACCACACACGCAAGGCACGAAGGTTACTCACGTTCAGAGAGATCACAGAGTTAGCTTTCATAAAACAATGAGTTCGATGACTTTCTCCATCTTTGGAACTGGCCCTAGCATGAGGCATGTTTGGCACAAGACTCCTTCGATCATAAACTGAATGATCGACTGCTATGTTGCTACGCTTACACAAATATTTACCAAATAAACTCCAAAATATGACATAACATGTAAAACAAACTTGTGTACGAAATATCTTAGCTTGTCATAGCAAGATACAGTGAATATTCGCGCGTTTCTCGAAGTAGGTCTACGCATTTGTTCTTGAGGTCATCGGCCTCCGCGTCTGGTTTTGGTACTTAACCAAGTACAAGTGTTACTTCATGAGGAAGTTGTAACTTGTAATCTTGTAGTACATTATGATTTCGTCTGTCGAGAGAGATGATTTGCTCTAAATAAAGATTTAAATAACATCGTTCTAGTTTAGAGCTGTTTTATTGTTAATTATTTCCAGTAGGTAGTAAAGGTAAAGGTTCTTTCTAACATCTGTGACTGCAAGTTATCAAATACGAATATGAAATTAAATTAAAATCTGATACGAACACAATTTGATCGTCAAGAGATAAGACCCTGTACCATTAACTCTTATTTCATCAGATTTGATTTCTGATGGTGTTCTCCACATTTCAATGTTATTTACCAAACACTTCCCCTGAAGATTGTTCTGATATCTAAATTAATATCACCTTTCGACAACACATCCAACTGTTGAACCATCTAACTAAACTTTTGAACGATCTCACTACAAACTTCAACAAGCTTTCCAATATCAACGACAACTTCATTTAACTCCATCAGTACCCTGTTCTAACCAAGTTTCTGAAGCGTAGACTGCCAGTTACCCACACTATTGTCGTCTTAATTAGCTGTAGCGCCGTCTAGTCTAGCTAAATCCATCTCGGAAGGGTAAATGAGATCGCTGGTTACTTCCAATGAGATCTAGATTGGAAGCTGTGGCTTTTATTGTTCATTAGAGACTACGTTTTCTATTTAAAACGGTTCTATATTGATTACTGGGGTTTGCTTTTGTTTGGCGTTAATTAGTTCAGTTAGTGTTTTTGGTTTCCGTTTGATTACAATGTTAACTTGTATCTTTTTATTCATAAACTGTTTAGCTTTCCTCATTGAAAGGTATTTTTCTTCTCTCTGCAAACTTTTATATTTACGATTGGTATTCATCAAATCATCATCATTCATCACAGTCCGACTTCACCCCCTGTTGCGCATTTTATTTCTTTTTGTTTTGACGTTTGTTATGAGTAAGATCTCTCCATCCATCATAGTCTATTGAACAAAGCTCTGCAAGAAGCTTCAGTGCGACTGCCCTCTTGCCCTCCGCTTCATCAGAATCAGAGGCACTCTCTCCACTAGCTTTGGGTTCTTGGCTCTTATGCACCTAGAAGTCCGCTCGATCCTTGGAGTACAAGATCGGAAGGTGTATCAACGCTTGGGAAAGGTCTATGTACATCTTTTGGTTGAAATGATGGAGACATTAGATTCTAATAAACATTCCTACCATCAAACTATTATGTCACTAAACCTTCGGCTCCTCTATATCAATTGACCTTAGCACAGAATATATTATGTTAATATAAAGCGCCGCCTGACTCACTCCGTAGGGCCGTAAGTTTCTATTGTGCTGAATTAGCATCAGCCGCCATGATGTCACGTCATTGTGGCCGGTCAGGGGCTGTCATTGATTTATTTTAAGCAAGCTTAATGCCTTTGTCATTATGGTAAGTTGAAGGTCGATGGTAAAGGTGCAAACGTAACAAATAGAAGGATTTGCGTTTGGAGGGTAAAGGTTATGTGACCGTGCAGTATTTTCATATGTGCATTTTTGCGGATGATAAACCTCTGAATGCGTTTGCGTAGCCAATTGCGCTGGACAGGGATGTAGACAAGTTCTTCGTAATGGAAACGAAGAACTTGTCTGCCATTATATTTATCTGTAGAATTAAGACGTCATCCTCTCAGTCCAGAGCTGGATATGGGTCTCTTCCAAGCACACAGACAAATAAGTCCTGAATAAGAAATTTGGAAATACTTAGACTTACTGCCAATTTTGAGCTCTTTCGAGTTTCTTATCGTATATTAGCCAGTCTATTGACTTATGCAAACAACGCGTTAAATAAACATAGCGCTCTACTTACCCTTGCAAATTAATTGTATTAGCAATTTAAACGGTTTTTCTTATCTACGAGCGCGTTTCTCCTTATGGAGTCATTGTAAATTCACGCAAAATTACACTACACTCAAGCTGCTGGCTTTACCGAGCAATTTGGCGGAGGTCTAATGGCGGCTAAAACTGTGTGTGTATGTGATACTGCTTCACAACAAAATCACAACGATATGAGTGTAAAAATGGGAGAAAAGTAATCCTTAGGTACACCAGAGACAGTTCTAGAAATTATAATGGACGAGCTTCTGCTAGCGGCTTCTCCCGCATGAAAGTCGAAAATGCCCGCGACTTCGTACGCTAATATCTCGTTTTTTCCCGATCCCGTAGGAATTTCCTGTGACCGTATAGCCGTACAGCATTCCTCATGAACGTGGCTATCATATACAAAAAGAATCTTCCAAATTCGACTGAGAGTTCCAGAGATTAGCGCGTTCAAACTCACTTCTCAGCTTTATTATTGGAACAGATGTAGACTTCTAAAAAAAAATACAAATCAAATAACAAACAGCGAAGTAAAAGTTTCCGCCGCACAGGAGAGCACAATTGCCCGTTGTTGCTCAATTAGCAAGCCAACTATACAAACTTTGTCAGTTTTTGCCCCAGGGCACGTGAAACTTGTTTGGATTGCAATTAGTAAGTCTCTGTGTGGTTCTCGACCAAGAATACGCTTCTCTTCCTCGTGGGTCTGATAATAGTCACACTTCATGGGAAATAAGCTCTCCGATGACTTGGAAGAAATAAAGGAAAGATGGAATGCAAAAGACCAAAGAGACGTAACCGTATCAGCTGGGCTGACCTGCGATGCACCACAACAAGCCCAAGACGAATGGACGGACATCGTGTTGAAGTTTAGTCAGGTACATTAGAGAAACAGGAAAATGCGAAAAACGTTTACTGCCGCACAAAATATGTTTTGAGAAAGCATATTATATAACCCTTTACAAAGCACAAGTTCGATCCTGCATGGAGTGTAGCAGCCACCACTTTAATGGCTCAGCTAAATACCAACTTGCCGCGCTTGACTAGGTGGAACGCAGAGCTAAGAGGCTCATTGGCGACGTAAAACTGGTGGATGCCAAGCTTCACAGGTTGGCTCATCGCCGCAAGGTTGCCTGCTTGTCGGTCTTCTACAGATTGTACTTTGAGGAGAGTGTGCAGGAACGAGTGTCACGACCTCATCCCACCATCCCTACCTTGTTGCTTTTCCACCAATTCGCACTAAACGTTTCGAAACGTCTTTTGTAATGCGCACAGCAAAAGAGTGGATCTCTCTGCTGCGTTTGTGTTTCCGAACGCATACAACCCTAATCTCTTCAAAATTAAAATGAACAGGCTTCTTCTGGGTAAGCCCGCTCCATTGTCGACTTTGTCTCTGTGTGAACCTAGACTAGAGTCAAGAGCAAACCCATCTCAAATAAAAAAATATCGTCATTGAAGGAATAGGCAATGTCAAGACAAGTTTGTTGCAAGAATATGCTGATTTAAAAAAAAATGCTAATTAGACGATACCCCATTTTCCTCAATCGATGATAACTCTCACACCCAAAGGAGTTGATTCCATCGATACTGAAATAGAAATACTACGAATGCAATACAACGACGTAGTGAATCAAATACCTCGTAAATACTAGTATGAAACATCGCTGTTTACTCAATAAATCGATACCGTCCAATAAACTTATCGGTATCCAAACAACTCGAGAGTGCAAGGAGTATTATGTTCTTAGGTATGGAATACACAGGCTAGTCAGAATTGAAATAAACACAGCATTGAATTCTCCTTAACATGAATGAAAGTTGGAACTTGTAAAACGAACCTGCTGACTTTTTCTGAGTTGCCGGGTTAGTTTCTGGTTTTGATATCCCAAATATGACTTCCTGCAAACCACAAAGTAGTCCGTATATCCTCTGCCTTACTGAGTCACGTTTGGCAGTCTGCCAGTGTATGCCATATTCCGACAAAATGTCTATTAAGCGTGTATCCGAAACGTTAAACAAATTACAGGGTTCTGGCTGTTAAGAAGCTGAAGTTCTGCGAATAAAGAGATTTAGACGTAAAGCCAGTTCGAGCGTTTTATGAACGGCACCACGGTATGATGGTTGGTAATGTGGGACTTCTGTTATTAGTACATAAGTCGTTAAGTTTTGGGAATGGAGGATGCGGAAATTTTGTGCTGTATTGATGAGCTAAATGGAGCGGAAAATATGAGTCTTCTTCGAACTGATCGCTTTGAACCGGCACTGCTTTCATAGACTCGATCTTAAATGCGATTTCTTCCTGTATTAACTTGCCATATCGTATTCATTTTAAATACCAGAAGAAGCAGAAACACGTATTTATTTCCTCGTTTACCAATTTCCCCCATTTCCTGTAGCTATACCTTGTCAACGATACTGACGTGGGCGTCTAAATTCAATTGCTAGAATTACGGGCGCAGACGCTGGGTTATGCCTGCAGGAGGCCCGGAAAACACAATATTGAGAAACATTATGTCGTTTCTAAGGATACACAAGGGAGGAGATTGTGTTTATATGACTTTAGGCTGGGTTTTTTTGTTTTCAGCAAGGTATGACTGCGAGGCATCATTCCGGGTTCTCATCACATGCGTTATATCAATACCATTTCTATTCACCATTTTAGTATGCACCCCCAAAAGGATAATGACACTAAAACATGTTTATTTTCATGTTTCACGTATAATTTCATAAGATGACATCATTGAACTTCGTTTAAGCAAATAGCACAAACATTCTGGGCTTGTATAAAATCTGCCGGACCAACAACTTCAAGAAATAGATCCGAAAATTGGTCAGACGTCTTGTTAGAAGACCAAACGGCAATGCTATCGCAATAAATTCAAGTAAACAGTTATAGACTTGACAATAATTGTGCTCGACGCGACAGTACAGCAATAAAGGACGGCAATCAAACGTATTTCCAAGTAGATAATCGTTTTACAGACGGACTCGCTTTAAGTGTATAATAACACGCTAATAATAGACACTGTATAAGAAGATGCTATGGGTAAGGATGTACATATGTGGAAAAACTGTTGATAAAATATTCAACTCAAGTGTTTTTTGGTTTTTTATTAACTGGGCTCGATAGTACAAGTATTTTCCTGCCAGGGTTGCGGAATTTGTTCGGCAGAGTCACCGCCGCCCTGGAACGCAAAGGGCTTTAGAAGGAACACGGATAGGTTTTAGTCAATCTGAGTCTGACAAGCCCTTCCGCTCCACCCAGATCGGAAGAAGTCATTTGATGATTTCCCATCCTTAAAAAAAAAGAACAAATTTTGTAGCGGTTATAAATAAAAGACAAGTGTATTTGCCTGCTTTTATAATTAAAATCTTCGGCTTCGCTCGCGTTTAAGTAGGCTGTAACCGTCTTCAGAGTCCCATCTTTCTCTGTACCAAAATTCATCAAAATCGGTTCGGCGATTTACGCGTGAAATATAGAACAATTTAACATAATATACTTACTTCCGCATTTACAATAGATACTAAATTAATAGTTGGAATTATATTCAGCAAATTGCATGCTCCTAACAGTTTCGTTCTTTGTAAAGTTCTAAAAGTGTTGGTCTAAAGTAAGTTTAATTTATAAACATGTCATTTGTTGAATATCGTTTTCTCTTTTATAATATAGTATGATGTAAATGCCGACTCCTTATCATACGCCTGACAGATACGTATGTTAAACCACTTCCGTTATTGCTAATTTATGGTTTGAACCGTATTCAGTATTTTATATTTTAATTCGTAATTCATGATTTAAGTTATACTATTTGTCTCATTATCATATCAGCCGATGGCGTTCACTACTGCACATAGGGCTACCCGCGCGTGTCGCCGCAAGAATCGGTCCTGTTCTTCTCGCACCCGCGACCCTCACCTCACATTTTGGGGTTGACTTCTAATATTTTATATGAAGCGACTTCCTCTCTTACCTCCACAACCCATTGACTGGGTAACACGGTACCCCTTGACAAGACGGCTGTCAGATTTCCAGGCTCCTAATCTACTACCCGTAAAGACTGTCAAATCTACAAATGACAGCCGTGACCAACTGGTAAACGTGGTTTCGGAGGCACGGAGGAATCTCAGTATGTAAGGATGATCACCCATCCACGGACCGACCTTGGGAAGCGTTATTTACCCTTTATTAAGCTACTAGCTTTTGCCCGCGACTTCGCACGCGCATATCTCGTTTTTTACCGTTGAGTTATAGCCTTTAGCATTCATTCCTCATGAATGTGCTATCATATACAAAATAAATTTTCCAAATCCGACTGGTAGTTTCAGAGATTAGCGCGTTCAAACAAACAAACTCTTCAGCTTTAACATTAGTTTAGATTTTAATAGACAGATCCATTAATAACTGTTGGTGTCTACGATGCACTTCCAAACGACGTAGTTACCAGTCAAGGGATGGCTGTAATTCATTTAAGTTAGCCGCCTAACGCAGGGTTAGATAATTTAGTTATATCACGAGATTGGCTCTCTGCTCGAGTAATAGCGATAGTTTTCATCTCCATAAGGGCTTAATCGGAGAATGGTCGACCTTACTAAGTTTGGATCACGTCTGCGATTGTATCAACTGTTAAAGCTACCGAGCTTCAACTTGGGAATTACTATGAATAGAATACTGGTATTAAGACGTAGAAGCCGATCCCAACATAGTTGAGAAATGGCAGGCAGATTGATTGAAGAGAATGATGGAGGTGTTTGCAGTGTCCCTGAAATTCGTTTGTTCAGATACATAATATAACAGCGTGCCTGTATTCTCGGAAGAGTTTAGCAGAGGTGTGCATGGTGTCGGACGTAAAAGAATAGCACCATTCCATCACTTCCCGTGGGTGTCGTAAGAGGCGACTAAGGGACTGACCAGATAATGGGCAGTAGCATTCTCTGTGCATTGAAACAGCTACACTGCGATCGCTAACCCACCTGCTTACCGTGGCGATTATGGCCAACCCCCCTCTTGGGGAGGCCTATGTCCAGCAGTGGATGTCTTCCAGCTTATATGATTATGATGATGTACCTATAGAACAACCAAGTTTCGCCGAATATGTTTAAGTCCCATCATCATCCACAGCCCGACTTCGCCCGCTGCTGAGCATAGGCCTCTCATTTCTTGTGCCAATCTTCACGTTCCTTTGCCAGCATCATCCATACTCCTATGTCATCTTCTTCTATTCGTATCGAGTGACTCAACTTGTTTCCTCCCTCCCAACCCTTTTCACACCCTTGCAATAGGAGCGAGTGTATTGCCAGGCTACCTAAGATCTTCATCAAAATATTTGCCAAGTTACATAATTGAGGTAAATGAATCTATCCTGCACAGTTCCAAACACCACATAATACTAAGTTCTTCAACAATGGATTCCCACGCTGCGGACTGTCGATCCGTGCCATTGTATCGTACGGGCTGTCTTGTGCAATCTATGTGTGTGGTTATATAGTGAGAAGATGATTCCAGTTGTGTTAGTCATCTTATAGGGCTTTAACGTACTGTATTTGAATATCCTGTAAGACTGTTGTGAGGAGTGAAGATCAAAACTAAAAATATAGAGGCAAATAGCGAAATAGCCAAGCACTTGTATTTTTTTCTGTACCACTAACTAAAATTGTCGGATCATTGTCCATAATATCAGCACTTGTCTGCGTTCTTGTCTCCCTGCCGGTCTTTTCCGTATAACGTTTTTCCGGCCTGATTGGATGCACAGAGAGCTGTCTTTCTCTCTTCATGTTAACTTCACCTTCGGTGAGATTTTTACAGAAAAGCACAATAGGTCATTCGGCTAGGAAATACTTAGGCCATATTCTAACTGTACTCCTAAACTTAAAGACAATTCCGTAAGTCTCGAGGCACTTCAATTTTACTACCCAAGTTCCGTGAGATGGCGCGTTAGCGTTATATTCATAGTCGAGACCACATGCCAGATACTGTACAGTTTAATGCATCGCCATTAACTGTTGATCGGTTTTCCTCGTTCATGTGGCTATTACAATGTTTATTAGCTCAGTCCCTATATAAACTCCATCAGGCAAGTTTAGTTGTTTTGCTTTTAAAGAGGTACTAATAAACTGCAGACTTTGCTGTGTATGGTGCTCGGGAATGCATTAATACCTTGGTGTATTGGAATAGCTTTCACAAGATGTACTTTGATGTATGTTGGTAGCTAGCACATTCGGTGACTCCTTACTGATTGGTTAATATGTTGGTCACAGTTTCAGCCAATGCGGTCGTTCAGGATAATTGGCGCCACCAGGGGCTTTGTGATAAGCGACATTCTGTTAAAAGCCAATGCGGTCGTTCAGGGAAAATTGGCGCCACCAGGGGCTTTGTGATAAGCGACATTCTGTTAAACCGTCAAAAATGTTAGTTACGCTATATCACGTGATCAAACCCTTTCATTTTTTTGGCATTTCGAAAATCGCATTCTATGATAGAATGACACTGTCTAGCGCTGTCCTCTTGTACACGTTACTATGTGAACATGTCGTGGACGTCAATTTGACTCTTGTCAGAAAATATAAGCGTTTTGACAGGTGCCTCATAATGCAATTTGGTGTACTTCATTTCAGAAAACCCTCATTATGAGAGGTCTGAGAGCTAGGTTGACAAAGCGTCCTGGGTAGTTCACCTTATTGCCTGTCTGAGTCTTAAAAAACCTTGGAGCTATTCTCGTATAAGTCTCATTGAGCAGAATAATTCTGAGTGGCAGACTAAGATGTGTTTTTGTTTTAATATTCGTGTACAAACGTTCATTAGTTATGTTGTTGTTAATAAACCGAATGATAGTTGTAATTGTGTATTGTATCTTCAGTGCCAATGAAGTGACCTCTAGTTTCATTAACCACTGCTTGAGTCATCTTTAGTAAATTGGTTTATTATTGTTTATACTTGGAAAAAATTTTATTGCTAGCGTTTGTTTCAGCTAAACTTGGCATCATCGGTCTGGGGTCTTTGTCAATTCTCTACAGATATTCTGAATTAAGAATCTAGTAACCAGTTGCTATCAGTTTAGAGATTTTTATAAATAAGTCTTTGAATGTATAAATGAACACAGTTTACTTTTATGACTTTAACATTTGTACAAGCTGGGAATCAAATCAAAGGACCCACAATACACACCTGTCATAGTCTTAAATTTGCGTTTCTGGCAATAGTTTCGGCTGATATTTTTCAGACGATCCCCAAAACTGTATAATTTAGTTATTTGACCTACTTACTCAGCCCTATCTCGGAAAACAGAACCATAAACCTCAATTACGCTAGCCAGGTAATAAAATATCCTCATATAAAAGTTGCCTAATAAAACCAATTCCTCGTTCCAGGGTCTGAAGGTCGCGCGGCAACATGCCGGAGGGAGTGGCCAAAGAGGCCAAGGCCAAGGAGGCCTCTCCGCGGCGTCGGCCGGCTGGCAACCTCGCCAGGGTGCGTGTGGAGCTGCTGGATGGCTCCATTATGGAGTTGGACGTCGATGTAAGTAAAAGTGTGGAGAAAGTAAGACAAGGGGGCTAGCAACGCGGGCCTGCAGGCGGTGAGCGATGGGTAGCTCGCCGTCCGATAAGGACCAGGCCCGGGTCGACGACGAAAGAGATGTAAGCATAGTTGTCGGGGCTCGCCGGGGCCATTGCCTGCCAGGATTGCGGAATTTGACTCTGGAACGCAAAGGGCAATTGAAGGAACATGGTTGGGTTTTAGTCAGTACGAGTCTGACACTCCCTCCCCATCCGTCCAAAGCGGGATGAGTATTTAATGATAACCCATCCATAATAGAGCCTGGCTCCATCATAGAAGATAAGATATAGAATAGTTGATGATGTAATTAGAAAAAAAAATTGTGACAAGTCGGAAGTACCGTGCTCGTCACAACGTGAGAACAAACATCTGTTTCTCGAGCCGGTCAGTCACAAGTAATCAAAAGTATTGATCAAATAATAAAAGGAGGACGTAGTGCCTATTAGGTTATTACTTAGACTAAGTAGAAGCCTGGCTTCTGTCCCTGAATTAATAAATCGTGAGACTATATTTCATTGAAGTTTTTTTAACACACCCCAAAAAGGGGTTGAAAATTCGATTATGCTTATGACGAACGTGGTCAATTAGAGCTATAATAAGCATAATCAGTCAATAAAGTTCCCATCGTTGAGTCACATGCCTACTCTGCTATGAGTCGCTAACTACCACGCGAGCCCGATGTGACTTGGTAGAATTAATATGTAAAATTTTAGTAGAACCAAATTTTTAAACGCCTAGGATGGCCTCTTAACGAATTGGCGTGAAGATAATAACTAAGAGAGAAATGGGTAGAATACGGGGCCTTTGTCCAGGTTGTACGACAGTTCAGGCTGACCAAAAAATATTAAAGACATGTCGGTCTTTCATAGTTCGTCCACACGACACAGACTGAACTCTGAATAAAACATTTCTATCACTCCGACATTTGTCTGCATTGCTTTGTTGCACAGAAAAAAATCTACAGAAGTTTATGGAAGTCTGTATCGTGTAGACCCATCACGGTATTTTCCTTCATGTCTTAAGCATCCATTTTATTTCGATCTTCTAGAGAAAGATCCGGGGCCAGGAGCTACTGGGCAAGGTGTGCGACAAGCTGAATCTGGTGGAGAAGGACTATTTCGGGCTGCTGTATGAGGACCGCGGCGACCCGCGAGTCTGGGTCGACCTCGAGAAGAGGCTGTCCAAGATGCTCAAATGTGAGTACCTGTTATAATATTCAAGATTGTGGAACGCCTTTAATGGCTTCTTTGAGAATTGGCACGTTGAAGACCCACCAAGAGAGAAATGGAAGGAATGGGGGGGATCACTTCATCCTTTTAAATTTTCTCTTTCGCCTAGGAGTGGGATAGTTCAGGCTGACGATAATTCATCACGAAAGAATCGATCAAAATCATCATATTGCATCGCATAACGCGTTGTGATGTGGTCGGGCTTAAACCAGTTGAAGCCAAAAACAAAAAATCATACAGCCAAAAGACGTCCACCGCAAGACACTGGTCTCCGCCAAAAAATTCCTTATATCAACCGCTTTGTACATGTTGTTTGCAGACGAGCCCTGGTCGGTGCGGTTCTCAGTGAAATTCTACCCGCCGGAGCCGGCGCAGCTGCAGGAGGAGCTCACGCGCTACCAGCTGGTGCTGGCCGTCAGGAAAGACCTGCTCGAAAGTAAGCATCATTTGTTTAACTAGCGATGTCAAAGTTTATCGGGGATTTTTAGCAACGATAACTCTGTTCCCGTTAATGTCGAAAATTATCCCAAGGGATGAGAGTATCCTATGTGTTATTCCAGACTATAATCTACTTCTGTGCCAAATTTCATCAAGATCCGTCCAGCCGTTTGCGCGTGAAGAAGTAACAAACATACACACACACTCACAAATTTTCGTCTGTATAATATTAGTGTGATCAATCTGCCTAGCTATCTTCTGACTGAATCCAGCTGAATACTATATTTTATTTGGAACGACTGCCTACCTGACTTCCATAATCCACTTGCGACTGCAACTCGCTGACTGGTGTCAGATGGTCAAATGAGAGCCGGAACTGACGGCTTAACGTGCTTTACGAGGCACGGTGGAGTTCGGGACAGATGGTAACCCATCCACAAACTGACCTCGGCGAGCGTTGCTTAACCTTGAAGATCAACCCGTGCGGTTGTTGTTATTTAGCCGCGGGCTCCTGCAAAGTGGTCTTTAATAACATTCCCCCCCCTATTCTGTCCGCAGGTCGTCTCCCCTGCTCGACGGTGACGCACGCGCTCCTGGCCAGCTACCTGCTGCAGTCGGAGCTGGGCGACTACGAGGCCACGGAGGGCGCGGGGCTGTGCAAGCAACTGAAGCTGGTGCCCGCCGCCGCCGCCACGCCCGACCTGGAGGAGAAGGTGCTGGAGCTGCATAAGACGCATCGGTACGTACTCTGATACATGCTCTCGCGAAGACACCTTCAATTCATAAATGTACCTTAAAAAAATGTGCTAAAGTTGAAAATGACATCAAACTCAAAATCCAATATGGCGTCGATATAACGTCCTGTTGGGTTTTTGCTTTGACCCCGTTTTCAGAAAAAGTTCTCTAGAAAATACCAATTTTTTACCGAAATTCAAGGACTCTTTCTTGAATTTTGATTGAGACCTAATTTTCAAAATTGGTACTCAGAACGTACACATTCTATTGGATAAGGATGTAATTTTTATATATATTTCACTAGTGGACCGCCCCGGCTTCTCCCGGATATTAATGTTTTTTCAAAATTTTCTTTCATAAGAACCTTCTCCTGACAATAACAAACACAACAAAAAAAGAATTAGCGAAATTAGTCCAGCCGTTTACGCGTAATGCCGTGACCAAGGGAAATAGGGATTCATTTTTATATAAATAGATTAGGAGTAGTAATTAGACCCTGAATTTTATGTTTGTGTAATGTTTGGCATAATAACAAATGCTCTAATTTCACTTGAACTAACATTCATATGACATAATTTTCATATGACATAATTTCAAATGACATAAATTCATATGACCTAATGTTTCATATCATATAATATTCATTTAACATAATAACATTTAGTTTAACGTTCATTTTGTATAATTTTCAATATGTATAATATTCTTTTAATATAACGTTCATTTGACCTAATATTCTTTTGACCTGTGCACTGGGTACAAGGGGCACAATTCTAGCCTAACTCAAATGGCACTTAACCAAACCTTAAAATATTCTATGCATGGTCGAGGGTGGGCTTGGTCGACGGAGCCCCGCTTCGCGGGGTTCCACTTCTGGGTGGTTTATAAAAAAATAATAATATGCTAAATGAATATTATGTGAAATGTGCATTATAGGAAATGTTCATTATGTCATATGAAATTAAGTAAAATGAAATTATATCAACAATTCATTATGTCAACTGATCGTTATGTTAAACAAAATTATGTTAACTGAAATTATGTCAAGTGAACGTTAGATATTTTGTTATTATGTCAATCGTAACACACCCGAATTTTATACCCAATGCTGCTTGTGACCCCTATGTATATATTTTTTTTAATATTGCATGCATTCAAACAATTTCAAATCTCAATATTTTATATATGTTTTCGTCCACAGAGGGCAAACCCCAGCGGAGGCAGAGCTGAATTACCTGGAGAACGCCAAGAAGCTCGCCATGTACGGCGTCGACTTACATCCCGCGAAGGACTCAGAAAACGTCGACATTACGCTCGGAGTGTGCTCGTCGGGCTTGCTCGTGCATCGAGAGAAGTAAGACAAATAAAAATGTTTTTTTATTATCCACTTTTATAGTGGCTACAAGGATTGCTGGCTTTCGCGACCTTTCAAAAAGTGAATTGGTCATTGTTATGAAAGTGTCTAAATAATTACCTCCGATGGTTTCGAGGTTCACCGACGTTTACCGAGTTCGGTCTTTCCAGTATATACCCAGGGTTCTCCGTGCCTCGGAAAGTACGCTAGTAGCCATTGGTCCCGGCTATCATTTGAATATTTTTGACATTCGTTACGGATAGTCAGAAGCCAGAAAATCTGACACCAGTCTTGCCAAAAGGTATCATGTAACCCAGTAACTGGGTTGTGGTTACCTCCACTCAACACCATTTGTCAGCTTCAACACCGTTTATTGTAATAAAGTTACTGAAATATTTATGTGAAACAAAGAGAATTCATTTAGCAGATTTACCTACAAAAGTTGTAGTACACCATGGATATCGCAATGCCTAAAATTAACCATTTCCTCCTCACTCACCCCCCAGACTCCGCATCAACCGCTTCGCCTGGCCCAAGATCCTGAAGATCAGCTACAAGCGCCACAACTTCTACGTGAAGCTGCGCCCCGGAGAGTTCGAGCAGTTCGAGTCCACCGTCGGCTTCAAGCTCGCCAACCATCGCGCCGCCAAGAAGCTGTGGAAGACTTGCGTCGAACATCACACGTTCTTCAGGTACACTTTTCACCACATAGACCGCATCTGAGCCAAACTCATCTCTGGCTGTGTCACCTCTGGGAAGCTTGCGCTGTCCTCTGTGGACGGAGCCATCAGCGGTGGCTCATGGTCTGTCATAGATAAGAGAGCTGAGACCAGGTCTGCAAGCAGTTGTGGCTCAAGAACTTCCGTTAGAATGTGCGTTTTTGCTTCATTGACCAGCGTATTCTTGAGGCCTTTATCTGGCTATCGGTATCTTAATATCTTTAGCTAGGCGACGCCGAACTCAGCAAGCTGTCAGTACTAGTCAGGGTCGCCTGCTTAGGTTCAGAACAGCTGGGCTGCATTTGGATTACTGCAGCTTACTGTCAGTATGCTGTTGTAATTGCAGTCAACACAGCTGGTTGGCAGTTTCAATGTCCATTATTTATTTGACTGGCCTGTTGGTCGAGTGGTTAGTGACCCTGACTGCTAAGCCAGAGGTCGTGGGTTCGATTCCCACCCAGGACAAATCTTTGTGTGATGAGCATAATCATTTGTTCTGTGTCTGGGTGTAATTTGTCTATAATATGTTTGTATTTAGAAATATATAAGTATGTTTATCAGTTGTCTGGTTGCCATAGCACAGGCTCTGCCTAGTTGTTGGTGTGCAGTTCAGATGCAAGATATTTAGAGTCAGAGACGTCGTTCTAATACGAAGCGATCATTACGCGAATACGCGATCCTTTGTTCAACAAAACCGAGGCGCCCTTGGTCGGCGACGCATCGTATTCGTACAGTGATGAATGAAAATGATGATGAACAATATCTGTATGGGCTGTAATAACATTGTTGTCCCCAGACTGATGTCCCCCGAACCAGCCGCCAAGAGCACGCTGTTCCCGCGGCTGGGCTCTCGCTTCCGCTACAGTGGGCGCACGCACTACGAGTCGCGCGCGCAGCCGCCGCAGCGTCCGCCGCCGCACTTCGCGCGCACGCTCTCCAACAGGAAGCTGTCGTCGCGCAGTATGGACGGTACGTACACTCCCTCTTATTCCCTCATTCACTTGCTAACAATCGGAAATCTAAACTAATATTATAAAGAGGAAAGATTTGTTTGTTTTTTACGATTTAACTCAAAAACTACTCGACCGATTTTAAAAATTCTTTCACCATTACAAAGCTACATCTTCACCAAGTAACAGACAATTAGGGATCCCTACTAAAACTTGATAATGTAACCTAAAGTGTAAAAATTTTTTTCATAATATGATGAAAAACATCGCATTCGCTGCGAAAAGCATTGATGAGACAAAAATAATGTAGTACATAATTAAAGTACTCATTATTGCCTACAAAAAAGTCCATGAGGCTATATGTCTAACTATTATGGTTAAGTCACAATGACCGCTTTTTGTTAAAATTATTCAATCAAAGCCCAGTTGGAAAGAAAAAGTGATGATTTTGATATATTAATAATCCTTATCCATTTGAATGCTTTGATAATTAAGGTTGATTATGTACATGTAAATTACACCTTAAATTATTCAAATCGGACCTTTCGTTTAATAGTTACGACGGGTATAAAAATGCTATAAGTAAGAAAAATGTTGCAGTTTGAGCGAACTGGGGAATCTTAATGCTTGGTCCGATGAAGTTGAAACACGGCTTAAAAAGCATTATTCCTGAATAAATAAGTAATCCCGGATTCCCGGGATTGAACAATTTTGTAAAAACAATTATAACAAACGTAATGAAATTATAGCAGTGGTTGTTTGATTTAGTATCTTTATTTTATTCAAAACAAATGTAATACTTACCTAAAAAAAATATAATGACAGTTCACAGCAAGTTCTAACTATATTTTTAGCAATCTCAGGAATTTCGAACGATTCGTGATCCGGGATTCTGAAAAGCATGTCCGTATTATACTTTCGTGGGAATCAAAGTGAAGTTTAGGTATATTAGCGCCCGATCATCCGATTACTGCATATAACTCACTTAAGTTGCGTATAATTAACATGGATTTGTTCGTTAAATACAAAGGCACTCAATTGAAACGCCTCAATGTTACACTTGCAACAAAATTATTCTACAAGCAACACAAAGACAACTATAATTATATACAAGAAGTCACCAAAACATACAAAATACCGATAATCTGTTTGGCACAATCACTTCTAAACCCACGCTTATATCATCATCTCAATTATTTAATTGACTCATTTGTCATCACATCACCTTTCATTCATCTGCCAATATCACCCGGAGTTCTGACGAAAATCTGACGTCATGACAAATCATCCAAGTACTAAGAAAAATCATCTGTCTCGTGCATTCGCTAATGTTTATATTTACAAGCCGACATACCCACTTACTGATAATAATTATATATAGATGTTATTTCATTTGCAAAAGACGAGAGATTCGTAGGAATCTGAGAATTTGTGTGTTGAAAAGTAGAATGATGCGTTTTATTTTAACGTACACTGACGTCATGATTTTTCGCATTTAATACGAGACAAGGTGACTGAATTCTGGTTTACTTCTTATTAATCAGTTATCAAACATTGTGGGGTCAGAAATCTACCTTTTGAAAAAAAAACTTGCATCAATTTTACACAATAAGTTTTGAAGCCTCTGCCTTAACCTCTTCGGCAACAGGGTTGATGTTATTATTTCTGGTAAATGTCAAATTGAAGTGACTGATTGAGTATTCATTTCATTTGTAAATTATTCATAATTGTTGACTGGTAGCTAGAATACTAAAAAACCAGCAGTATCAAAAGACGAGTTTCATAAGACCACAAAACATTTTTAAATGAAGGGCTTTTGACATTTACATGAAAGGTCAACTAACACCTTATTTGCTTATCATCATAAAATCAAGCTCCAATAAAATTAAATGGCTCATTGTAAACAATTAGATGTCACGGACAAAACAATACACGAACTGAACTCTCGGAGAAATGGACGCTTATGTCACTGTTACACTGAGAAGGTACATACAGAAGGTATGTTCTATTAGTAAATGAGAAGAGAAGTAGACTTTGGGTCTTGGGTGACCATTGAGTGAAAATGCTCACACACATAGACATGCTTCACGTACAGCTGCAGTTAGTATTGAAAATCTTTACCTTATAGGGAGTCTGAACAGAGAGAGAACAGAGAGAGGGAGAGGGAACAGGTTACATCCAGGTAAGCGTGCTCCATTATCGAAGCAAATCATCGTTTTCCATCAGGTGAGATTTTGTTCAAATGCGAGCCTATCTACAATTTAAAAAAAAAAACTTATACCGACGTACCGGGTTAAACGGGGTGGATAGAAATGATGGGGTTAATGAAAACGAAACTTTGATTGGAATTTTCACGTTTTTTAAATATTGTTTGCAGCAATGAAGAACTCCAATTATTTATCAATTATTTTATTATGAAATGGACGCTCTGTGAATTACTATTAATATGGTATTTAAGTGAAATCCCAATAAAAGTTTCTTTTTAATCACCCCCTGTATTTCTATCCACCCCTTTTTACGGTACCTAAGCACATACATACAGTACAAGTGGATGCTTGAAACAAAACATCATAGACTATACAACGTGTAACAGAATAAACGCACAACTTGAAAAGGGGTCATTGTTCTCATCATCATGAACAACTTGTACCATGGGACCAACTCCGAAATCGCGTACATTTTCTCGACTTATGCGCACATTAATGTATGGGGAAGTCGATTGTATTTTTCGCAATTCCAGTGTTGGTCCGTCGTTGGTCATACGTTCGTCTGTTTTCAGCCGTTGTACAGAGCAGACCTGCACTATTCTGTGCTATCTTTCAATATAAATTGAGGTAGTCACACAAACAAACACAAACCTGACCTTGACTACGACGGTAGATAGTTGAGTCATATGAATTTGTCACTATGCCAAACTGATGCAGCGGATGGTGCTATGTAGAAGGTGAGAATTTGACTAATTTGCGAATATTTTTAATGATGAATTTTGTTTGGTGGGTTTTTGTAAAAGGACGCGATACGTAGATCCTGTTGTTATCTTGGTTAAAAACTGCTAGGTACATAAATTAAGGAAGGCAAGGTTGCCTGCTTGTCGGTCTTTTACAGATTGTCCTTCGGAGAGAGTGTCCAGGAACTCCACGACCTCATCTCACCGGCCCCCTTCTACCATCGGACATCTAGACCCACTGCCATTCCACCAATTCGCACTAAACGTTTCCAAACGTCTTTTTTAATGCGCACAGCAAAGGAGTGGAACTCTCTGCCTGCGTCTGTGTTTCCGAACGCATACAACCCTAATCCCTTCAAAATGAGAGTGAACAGGCTTCTTCTGGGTAAGCTCGCTCCATCGTCGACTTTGTCTCTGTCATCTATGACCTAGACTAGAGTCAAGAGCAAACTCATCTCAAACAAATAATAAATGCATAGACCCTGTTGTTATCTTGATCAAAAACTAATACATAAATGTGCCTTAAATACATACAATGGGAATAATATAAGTTATTGATTTTGTAATGAGAACCCCCGATTTCTGTGAATTTGAAGTTGAAGTTTTCTTTTTACAATTTCTACGATAGCCTGAAAACCTGACAAACTTTGACATTTAATTCGGAAAACGGCTCTTAAAGTGTGTTTTTATTTGTTCGCCATGTTTTTTTCGTCATCATGAAGTATTTACGCTCTTACTAAATCGCTATAAACCCTGTAATGTCTTCAGTTTTAATATAGTACACCTGCCTATTGCGTTAACATTAAAACCACATTAAAATCTGACCTAATTTCACTTCATTATCCAATAAAAAAACAATATGAGCGATTCTTGCCAAACTTTGATTCATATGCCATTCAAAACTATTTTTATTTACTTATCTGACCCTAAAACAGGAACTCGTGGCTAAATAATACAGCCGCACAGATCGATCTTCAAGGTTAAGCAACGCTTACCGAGGTCGGTCTGTGGATGGGTGTCCATCTTAACACACCGAGACAGACGTTTGGCAGTCGTAACGGAGTCAGTGAAGAGAGGTTGTTTGGAGCTAGAAAATCTGACTCCAGTTTTGCCAAGAAGTACCGTGTTACCCAGTTAATGGGTTGTGGGGGTCTGGTAGGCAGCCGCTCCACGTAAAATACTGGTATTCGGTTGAAACCCGGTTTGACTGGAAGCCGACCCCAATATAGTTGTGAAGAGGCTAGGCAGATGATGAATGTGATCGTATACATTGTGAATCAGCTAGCTGTCTTCTCCAGAAATCAAATCAAATAGGTCACTGTTATGTTACGAATGAATCTATGAATACATTTGATGAAATGTATGAATAGATTTATTAGTATTATGTAACTAGAAGTGTTTATAGAATGTTATTTTTGATCCTGACTACTATCAATCAACAAGCATTCTTTGTGGTAGTCTCAGAGGTTTTGTGTATAAATCTTTTGTCCGGTGTAAACGAATGATTTGCTTGGTATTAACCGTATAAACTTTGAATAGAACCGGAGTTTTCTTTCATTGTGTTATTACTTCCCAGAACTAGATCCGTAGAGTAGGGACTCCATTTTCCGCACTTAGACTCCTATTCGGTCCGTTGTACGTAGTACGGGGGAAAAAGGGAACTATAGTAGGCGCCAGATAATCGTGGAATAACGGTCATTGACCCACCTACAATTATTGACATTTTTAATTTGAAAAACGGAATTAATGACACAAAGCTGTCCCGAATCATCATCTCTCGTGATCCTTAACATTGTCTAATAATGAAAAACGATTCATATTTAATTGTTCAGGTACCTATGAACAGTTATTAGGGAAAGGTCAATGTACTTTATTCCACATTTATCTGGCGCCTACTATAGATCCACATTAGCGACACTTTTTAATGGTGTAATAATACAGGATGGTTTTTTTTTTCAAAATCAACCGTTTCGATTCCTGGCTAGGAATTCCGATTTTTCAAAAATCCAATGATGCAGTTTTAGTTTTAATCAAAATCGGGCTCGAGACTACTTTTAGTGTTTTGAGCTTATCCTCATAGTTTCGGATTTGGCTATGTACGCTACAAATTCACCGTGTATATGTCACCGGAAAATTGCAGATTCCGTTAGATTATAATAAATCTTGATTAGATTATAATTTCACGAAATATTATGAAAAAATAGTGTTGAATACAATAAATCCCATCCAAATTCAATAGTTTCAAATATATCCGTGTTTAATTTTTTTGAAATTGTTAACAATTTCACGCGATATTTTACAAACTTACGGCGTTTGCCATTTTCCGGTGACATATATTATATAGGCTATACGGGAACGGGAAACACGGAATAAGCGTGTCCAAGTCGCGGAAAAAAGCTAGTCATAAAATAAACCTATATTCCCAGCTTTCTAGACTTTGTAGTTTTGGCTGTGCGTTGATAGTCAGTCAGTATATTGAAACTATTTGACGAAAACAAAACCACAGATTCGTCACTATGGTTACTATGAAGAATTCATTTGTTTACTACATTTTTCTAGAAGTTTTCCCGCCGTATCCTAGCCCATATTTGACAGTAACAGACGCAGCGATATCTAAACTGTTTAGTTATGATCTATAATAGCCTGAGTGAATGCTGTTGGGCAGCAGCCAAAGATATCAGAGCAGGAGAGCATGGATGATTGGATATGGGAGCATGTAGCTATCAACAGTTTTTCGATCCATTAACATTGTTTGGAGACGGACGTCCCGTTTCCGTGTGTAGTAGGTTTGTAGCAGTTCTTTTTAGAGTTTCGTAACCGAAGGGTTACCAACAGGACCCTGTTACTAAGCCTCCGCTGTCCGTGCGTCCGTCTGTCTGTCAGCGGGCTGTATCTCAAGAACCGTAATACACACACACGTAGACAGTTGAATTTTTCAGTGTATATTTCTATTGCCGCTATAACAATAAATAAAAAAATAAAATGAAAGGGACTACCATTCATGATTTTTTTTGGTTTGTGGTACGGAACCCTTCGTGTGAGAGTCCGATTCGCACTTGGCCGGTTTTTGTTAAATTTTTTAGTAGGTTGTGTCCGCGCCTTCGTTCGAAAAGTTTAAAATTATCCCAAGAGAACGTTATTTCTCTATTTCTTCTATTTAAATGTACCGACAGACATAGTGACTTTAGCATTTATAATATCATGGAATGGGTATATGATTGCCACATTTTACGCACTGCAATAAGGAATGAATATCTAAATGACGACACGGTTGGCGCAGTGGTTGAACGATTGGTTGCTGCGCTGCGTGTCGCGGGTTCGATTCCCGCACGGAACAAATAATTGTATGACCTACAGATAGTTGTTCCGGGTCTGGCTGTTTGTTTGTGTATGTGAGATTGAATGTTTGTAAACGCCTCTACGATACAGGATAAATTCCTAGCGTGGGCCAACGTATTAAAAAAAAAATGTAATATGAAATAATTTATTTTATACGGAATACTCAGATAGTGTTTGTAGCCTATAATTGTGAGTTTAAAAAAAAGAGATCTTTGCTTATCATCCTTCTCTGTCAAAAGATGGAATCCGATTATCTGACCTGATGTGATGTGATGTGATGAGATGAGTTGATGACATGCTGCTGGTTTAGACAGTCTATCAAAAATCTCATCTCAAAACTTAAGTACCTATTCATGTCCTTAAATTTTATTCTATTTACATCTCTCAATAGATAACTATATTAAGAGTTTCCTAAGTAATTTTACATATCATAAAATGCTTCCTCTCTCCCAACCTAGATACTTATCTTGCTGTGCCCGACAGGGTCCATATGAAACTATTTGTTATTTTACCACCTAAGAATACATGTGGAATGCAATAAAAGTATTGAGTATTGTTTTTTGTCATGTATCGTAAACATTTTTTGTGATAGGTACCCCAATTTGTCCAGGACTATTTCAATTTGAAAATGTGTTTTAATAATAATAATAAGACATTTATTTCAGACATAGTCCATATCCTGTTAGTAACACAAAATACCTTATAAAGCTATTGTTAGTACATACATAAACCACAGAAAGAAAAACATAATCACAAAGAGGCACTGCACAGGAACACTAGATCATGCCAAGCCCTGGACGCGACCACCCTCAGTGTGTAGTCGCATCCAGTGCCGCCACATCGGCGAGTCCCATCGGCCCACGAACACGCTCAGAAGGCTGTTCGAGCTGGCCCGCATGCGCTTCATGACAGATGCACAGCGCTTCCGCATGATGGCATGAAAACCATCCACGCTTTTCACCGCAAACATTGCTGAATATTGCTAATTTTGATATGCTTTGTAAAATAAAAATCCGTTGCAGAACAAAACAAAGACTCGATTCGACCAAGTTAATACTTAGAATTTAAAAAAAAAACTTTAAGAAAATCTCCCAAAAAAATCGCCCAGAATTTCCTTCATGCCTCCCTCTCACATACTCAACTCCTCCACTGCAAGTCAGCCTCAGCACTACAAACTATGAAGTAGTCGTTATTAATACACCGTAGCGGTCAGACGCGCCTTATAAACAAACGAAATCATTCGGTTTTTCTCACACGGAATCTGAAAACAGTACGAGCGGTAGCACTGGTCCGGCCGACATTACCAGTGGAGTTATTTGACAAGTTGAGACTGACTCAGCGGTACAAGTCAACAACTGGCTTGAACATTAAGTGGTGGATTTGACCAGTTGACTTTGTCAGTACATTCGTGAATATTGAACCATTCAATAAGTTACTGTTGTGTACATTAAGGTTGGATTTTACCAATCGTATTTTTCTGTGCCTTTAGTAGCATTTGGCCGGTCAACTACTAGGGTATCTGTGATTGAATATAACGTACTGGTTCATAAAGAAAGAAATAGTTGCTCTGTGCATAAATCATGGTGTTTGGAGACTGCTGGACTTGCGCCTCCGGTGATTATAGTGAGTATCAGTGTCTTGTGTGTGGTGTGATAGTGCTTAAAGGATCTAATTGTGTGATTCATATGGGCAGCTTAATATATTTGATGGTTTCAACGACTATATTTATTTCCATAATATCATGGATGTATGTACATAACTATATTAAAACTATTTACATCTACTAAACCTAAGTATGTACATATACAATAACAAAGTACACTCAGGCGTCGAAGTATTCCTCCGCATCGCTGTCATCCGGAAACGTGTCCAGAAGACTTGCCATGTTGAATGGCAATGCTAATTCTTTGAGCAAAGAACGAGGCAATATGTTGATTAAAAATAAAAACTAGATTATTCAAATCCCATAAAAAATAATGAAATTATTATAAATTCAAATTAGCGTCCCATGGTGTGTTTATTAAGGTGCGAATATGTAACTAATATAATAAAATCGCTACGCCCTTAATGTACCAAAATACTTACAAATAATTAGAACCTTAATAACCAATCGATTGTCACCTAATTCATCAAAATCGAACCGATTTTGATGAATTAGTAGAATATGTTCGTGTACTCCAACGGATCGTTATAATACGAACATATACATTATGTAGACTGCCAAAATCATAACCCTTCCTTTTGGCGTTTGCGTTGTTAGGAAAAAGTACCAAAAACAATTACATAGTCGTGATCCTAATCTCCACTGTACACCACATTTGTAAATACATAATAGAAAAAAAAATCTAACAAACTAATGACCCCAATTAAAACAATATACCCAGCATGTTAATCCTCCTACTAATATTATAAACGCGAAAGTATAGATGGATGTTTGTTACTCTTTCACGCAAAAACTACCGAATGGATTTTGATGAAATTTGGCACAATGGTAGATTATAGTCTGGAATAACACATAGGATACTTTTTGTCCCGGGAATATGTTCCCTTGGGATAATTTTCGACAATCACGCGGGCGGCAACTACTAAATAAATATAATAATCATCAGCTTGCATTATCGACTGTATCCGCTAAATAAGCTGATCCCGTAAACACCTCTCATTCCAGTCAATTAGCTAATCCGCGATGAATGTTCGGCATTCAAGATTGTTATTGCCTAAGTGTGGCCGAGCTCAGGTGCTGGATGTAAACATTCCGGATTTATTGCTGGAATGTGGGATACACGGGTTTTCTCGCTAAAGATATAATTATGGACTCGTAGGAATGTTGAAAGAAAAGTTATTTTGTTTCATTGCCGCCTTGTGGTCTGCCTTTTTTTTGCCGCCTTTTTGGGCTAGTGTCTACAATTTAAATAGCTATGACAGAAGGGAAGGGGTCAACCGATTCCGATCAGATCAGATATTATTTGTTCTTTTATCGTTTTAACAAAATAAAATAAAAAATTCAATGGACGGATGCTTCGTACAAGCGTGCCTGCACTAGTTTGTAACATTTTGTATGTGCCCATGTAGGCCTATGTGAATTGCGGAATCTGTTCGAAAGTCTCCGCGGCCCTGGAACGCACTGGGCGTTAGGAGGAACACGTATGGGTTTTAGTCAGTAACTGCCGGTCTCAATAACGTATCTACCTTTCACCAACTGTCAAATTAGCTACCAACAGCAGCTGAAACGTCATCTTTGCCTTACATGACGTTTCATCTACTGTTGGTAGCTAATTTGACAGTTAGGAAAGGTAGATACTTTATTGAAACCGGCCGGAAGAGTCTGACACTCCCTTCCACTCCGCCTAGAGTGGAAGGAGTCGTTTGATGATTTCCCATCGTTAAAAAAGGCCTTAGTAATGAAGTGAAATAAAATATTTTGTATTTTTTTAAATATTTTGTTTTAGTCTTCAAAAGGAACGCTGTGCTGGGTATATTATAGACCTCCTTGTGATTCTGCAAGTCTGTTTGTTTTATTTTTTTTTCCATAGTCAAAACGTTTAGAAATAACATCCACAGCTACAATCAATTTTGATACGAACTCAACAAGCTTTATGGATGAATCGCGTCCCAAATTGGTCCTACCAGTGACCAGCTACAATTGACCACAACACAAATAGTCTCGGTTTCTTTCTCTCTTTATTTTTTAGGGACTTTTATCCTTATGGGCATGTCAGCCCCATCATAACCTAACCTAGGTCTAATCAATATTACAAACTAATTACATGCAAGATTTAGCATACTACAAAAAGTGGAGTCATCGACACATTGCCATATCATAAATAATTGAAGCGGCGTCACTTTCTGGACATGCGAGAATTTCAAGGAAGGTACCCATATCGTATTTATTGATTTTGCGTCATTCTGTCAATGACTCCGTTAATGCCTGGTTCTTGTTACATTCCACCAAAAGATGCTGAACATCATCACACACTTCACAATTTGGGTTATCAATTTTTTTCATCAGATGGTCAAATCTCTTAGTGGGATAGTGTCCCAGAACGTAGTACGTAGAACGGATTGTCTCGCGATAGTTATCAATTCTATAGTTGTCTGATAACGTCATGTTCTGTATTTAGGTGTGAGTTGACCGGCGGCTCGCTGCACTTGTGTAAATAGAACGCGTTCATAATTATATGATCGTATTTATTCGGCGCTCGCGGTTTTATTAGCTTGTCTTCTTGATGTTCAGCGTGTATATGTTGCGCGGTTTTATTATTGATGGAATGGTTTTTGGTTTTGTTTTGATTTTTATCAGGTTTAGTATGTGCCATAACACGCATTCTAGAGAGGGGGTTTCGGAGTGGTCTTTATTAGCTTGTCTTCTTGATGTTCAGCGTGTATATGTTGCGCGGTTTTATTATTGATGAAATGGTTTTTGGTTTTGTTTTGATTTTTATCAGGTTTAGTATGTGCCATAATAGGCATTGCACAGAGCGGGTTTCGGAGTGGTCTTTATTAACTTGTCTTCTTGATGTTCAGCGTGTATATGTTTCGCGGTTTTTTTATTTTTGAAATGGTTTATGGTTTTGTTTTGATTTTTATCAGGTCTAGTATGTGCCATAATAGGCATTGCACAGAGCGGGTTTCGGAGTGGTCTTTATTAGCTTGTCTTCTTGATGTTCAGCGTGTATATGTTTCGCGGTTTTATTATTGATGGAATGGATTATGGTTTTGTTTTGATTTTTATCAGGTCTAGTGTGTGTCATAACACGCATTGCACAGAGGGGGTTTCGGAGTGGTCTTTATTAGCTTGTCTTCTTGATGTTCAACGTGTGTATGTTGCGCGGTTTTTTTATTGATGAAACCATAAACCATTCCGGTTTATGGTTTTGTTTTCATTATTATCAGGTCTAGTATGTGTCATGACAGGCATTGCACAGAGGGGGTTTCGGAGTGGTCTTTTAAGAGGTCCCTTCAATGTGCCGATGGTGATCACCGGGGTCTTTTTCCCCAAAGTCCAAGGGCCTTTTGAAGGTTTCCCCTCGAAAACAAAAAAAAAAAGTAAAGGATCTAATAGATCTGCGGCACATTCGCGATGTGGGTGAAGAAGGTAGTGTTTATCGGAGGGAGATTACTTATGTGGTTCCGCAGGGGTCGGTTTTAGTTCCTCTCTTGTGGGATCTCGAGTATGTTGTCCTGCGTGTCATCTTCGTGGTATTGCTTGTCGGTCAGGGTTAAATAAAGGGATAAATTAATGAGCCAAACCCCGCAGAAGTAATATATATTGATATCACATTTGAAAGAAAAATGTTTATTTGGGACTCGCACAAGACAAACAAACCAGTAAAATAAAATTAATAACTAAACAGTATAATAAAATAAATATCTGTGCGAGGCGAGGCCAAAATGAACCCTATCTCAGCTTATGCTGCGATATCTAAATTAACTCATTTAAGAAGTAAAACTAAAATAAAACATTACTACGTAGTCAGCTGTTTAAACATGCGGGGCAGTCTTTGAGGACTGCCGATAGAAATGAATACTAAGCTAAAGCGCTCGGTGGCGATGACGGGAGTCCATGATTTTTGTTCACCCAAAGCGTTCGATGACGATGACGCGAGTTCCATGATATTTGTTCACCCAAAAAGTGATCAACGAGCCTAAAGAAGTTTTCACTTCAAAAACTTGTCACCTCTAGATATAAGCTCTACTTACCCACTTAAACCTAGGAACGGGTGCAATGTGCCGAGAAATATACCAGCAAAATTCACAAACCGTCATAGATTTAGCAATACCCATAATATAATTTACCGAAACGTTCCATCAATCATTGTATTTCATTCAGCTCGCTCGAGGTTATGATAAACATCGAACTAAACGCTATGCTAAAGTATCGCATCCTGAGGAAATGCACGAGAAAATAATCAATAATAACTTATTGTTGGAATGATGCAAGTCGACTCTAGGTGGCTGCTCTTTGATATTAGCGTGCTGAAGAGTATACGAATACTCGTAATAGCCGAAATGATTTTCAATCATATATATCTATACTCATATAATTAAGCTGATGAGTTTGTTTGAACGCGCTAGTCTCTGGGACTACCAGTCGGAGTTGGAAAATTATTTTTAACTAGTTGGCGCCCGCGGCTCCGCCCGCGTGATTGTCGAAAATTATCCCAAGGGAACATATTCCCGGGATAAAAAGTAGCCTATGTGTTATTCCAGACTATAATCTACCACTGTGACAAATTTCATCAATCTATTCAGTAGTTTTTTGCGTGAAAGAGCAACAAACATCCAACCATACCATACATATAGTACAGGAGGTATAGGACTAGTGGTTGCCCCGCGGTTTCACACGCGTACATCGTTTGCACCGACCCCAAGTAACATGGGATAAGGGCAGGAAGATGATGATGATAGCCACATTCATGAGGAAGGCTATAGGCTATACGAGAACTGGAAATTCCTACGGGAACGAGAAAAAACGGGATATGCGCGCACGGGTAAAGCGAGTTGTAAATAAGCAAAGAAACACATAACTTCAGAAATGTTCGACTTGTAGCTAAAAACGTTATGGCAGGTGTAGAAGCTTGCTCAGTCAGAACTTCGTGGAACTTTAGCCAATTTCAGTGACTATAAGTTTGAAAAGATTCTATGATTTAAACAGGCTAGCACTCTATTTGCACACTTTCTATCACAGGCCAGCCAACCTTTTTTATTTTTAATGTTATCTTTACTTTGGACTTTCATTTTTAAACAAGCTGAAATTTTATTGGTTGTTTTCTCGCAGCGAAATGAGTTTGTCTTGGTAAAACAATCGATTTATGAAAAATAATAAATTTAAAATAAAGAAATGGCAGAATGACAATATTGTGATAACCAAAAAAAAATACTACGCGCGAGAGCTTGTTTTGCTCTGAACATTTATGTATGAATCGCTTTTCACTTTGTCGGCGCGTCGCCGCTCTGCCAGTAGTACCTACGTCACTATTGCTTCTTCGCGTTTATGAATATTTTTTTAAATTATTTGAAAAAAGAAACATTTTTGTATTTTTTAAGTTTAACTTTGTTTCGATACTACTGATAGCTAATCGTTCTGCCGCGGGAAAACAACCATTCAAATTTCAGCGTGTATAAATCTGTAATCTGTGTTTGTTTCACCAGAATAAAAAACCGGCCAAGTGCGAGTCGGACTTTCACACGAAAAGTTCCGTACCATAAACCGAAAAAAAAAGCGCGTTTCTTGTGTTTGATTTAATTTAATTTTTATTATTTGTCGTTATAACGGCAATAGAAATACACACTGAAAATTTCAACTGTCTGCCTATTACGGTTCTTGAGATACAGCCGTCACAGACGGCATCGTGATCGGCATCGTGACAGACGGACGGGCGGAGGCTTAGTAATAGCACAGATTAACTAATAGTTCCTGTAACAGGGTTCCGTTGTTACGGAACCCTGGTAAGATCTTCATTTTTTCTTACTTCCATACATTGCTTCATATGTTTGAAAAATACTAAACTTCTGCTCCACAAGGCCCTATCAGAATACCAGCGCTGTGATATTTTAAAAAAAATCGCAGCATCTTCTGAGTTAGGGACCTTTTTGGCCTCGCATAAATTAATTTCATGTTGTTTGCGTTATTAATTAATTATTATGTAAGAATTGGTAGTTTCTAAATTATTTTACTTTTTTGTTTGTCTTGTGCGAGTACCAAATAAACATTTTTCTTTTTATCGAGGTAACTCGGGCAAAGAATATTCTGTGTTACACGATCTCCCCGCAAATGACTGTTGTCTGGTCACGATCAATAAATCTCTTATCCAACAAAGTTTTCCTTTAGGACCCAAAACAATCTGAATTGACACTTATATACATCCTGTTTCCTCTTTCCAGCGCTAGCACAAGGCGACAAGGATGAGTCCATGCCACCAGACGCAGCCAAGCGCCACACCATGCCTCCGCAACCAGCGCCACGACCCACCATCAAAGATAAGGTGAGAATACCAACTTGATAGCGAGGTGATAGTTATAGTTTGAGAGTAACTTGTATACGAGTGTAGCATGGTTGTGAGGGGAAGAGGAGAGCTGCTGAGGACCTGGTTCTTGATCATGTGGGTCATATTCTAATTTTAAATCAGTTAGTAACTTGTGAGTTAGGCTCGCCTTTGTACATGTGTACTTTAATAAATAATAAGAAAGGTACAAAATGTGAAAAAATAATGTTTTAGAGTGGGATCAATAACTTGGTGTTTGGCAGCCCTAGAGATGCGTTTAGTCGGATGTTTAGTCTGTATTAACTTTCGGATTTTATACGATTTGATTGAGTTAATGAGGAAAATCTAGAAAAAAATTCTGTGTATTCTTAGCTTTTGATCTTTCAGATGGAAACTGAATGCATCTCTTCTAAGCTGCGTTAACATTAATCATTCCTTAAATGTTAAAGCAACTTCATTTATGATTAGTGTTAATACAATATTGTAATTACCAGTCCGATGGCATATACCTGACGATTATAGAATGGATGATGATCTCAGTTTGAATATCCTATTAGCTATTCGTGTTTTGTAATAGAAAACGTTACCTCATACTGTGGTCGCCGAGGCATAAAATGCTCCACTGATAAACCTAAGTTTCTAGCAGACTTTCCAAAAAAACCTAACGCGACTACCGTATTTTTTTAACCGACTTCAAAAACAGTTTCAACCCGTATGTATGTATGAAGGTAACCCACCAGGAAGAATGGAGGTCTACCCTAAAGATTGATAAAAGTAGTTATTTATGATACTAGTGCGGTAAGTCAAGTTGGTTTTTACAAACGAGTAGACGAATGTAAGCCCGAGACGAAGTCGAGGGCACGTGTGTCATACAACGTTTTTCAACACATTTGCGAAAAAAAAACAGTGTTTTTGTGACGTTCCTTATGAAAATAGCGCGAATTTGCGTTGCCACGTGCGCGTGGTGAAAATCAGAACCTATCTCAATCAATCGAAATGTTTCGTCTCATTTTGAGTATTAAAGTGAGACAAACGTATTGAGCAAAAGCGCTTCAAAGGAGGTTCGATCATTCAGCTTATTTATTGTAATAATGTGAAACTCCGTGGTGGAATTCTTATTCTTTATTACGGAAATTATCACAAAAAACGTAAAGGATACGCACGGCGCTATACAACGAGGAGTGCAGTAAAATAGGTACTTATCTCAAATAAAAAACAATAGTAAAAATAAAAAAAAAACAGATGAGAGTACCTATTATACCGCACGTTCTAGTGTAGGTATGGTGCGTATTTTTATACTTGCGAACAATGTATACAGGCTTCGTAAAAATGCATTTTTTGAGCAATTGTGATGTAAAAAAATATTAATGTTTTTGTCCGCGATTTTTACAGCTAGAACTGCAATGTGATTAAAGGTAGCAGAAAGTGTACAATTTGAAGTATAACCTTAAGTTTTGTTTTAAGACTATCATAACAGGTGACTTTGATTCTATTTTTAGAATGATTATCACTGCATTACTCATCATAACAAAGATGAGGCATTTACTTATATTAATCTCAGACATGACTCTAACTTAGTAGACTTAAGTTATGAAGTTTTTACACGTACTCGTATATGCTATCGGACGAATGATACATATATAACATGTATTTATTTAGTTTTAACACTATATTCTAGAGGGCATGGTGATATCATACCATCTTAAAGTGGAGTCTGACAAAACCTGGCATAATTTGCGTCACTAAAAATGAATTGGCAAACTTTCGGTTGACGCATTTCGCGCTTGTAACGTAATTTCGGCGACTCATTTTCAGTGGCGAAAATTACGCCACTGAAAATGAGTGCCCCATATTCAATAATGTCAGTTGTATGTACTAACAATAACATTGATTTCACAAACAAACTTCAAATGGTATTGGTCTCATATTTAGAAATTGTTTTGTTGGTTTCATCTCTTTACTAATGTCATGTTTCATAATAAGTAATGTTGCCAGATATTGTTTAAAACGTTGGATTTTTTATTCCTTTTTGCCTTAGACAGGCCTTAATAGTATTTTTGTTCTAACGGTTTACTAAAGTGTAAATCAAGACAATAGTTTTCTACATACTACACGCTTATACTGGCACAAAATGCTTAACCCCCGGTTTCTAGAAAAAAATATCGACCCGATTATATCAATAACCCGGGCTCATAATCAAGTATATAGTTATAAAACTTCTCTATCTAACAAACCTTGAAATACTAATAACCCCTGAGACCCCTGGGCCATTTGGCCATATATTAAATATAACAATAACCCGGGCTTAAAATCAGTAATTTTATGTTATAACTTGCTCTCCCAACTGAAAGAGGTTCAAGCAAAAAACCTTGACATCCTAAAGACCCCTGGGCCATTTGACCATACATTAAATTTATCAGTAACCGGGGCTTAAAATCAGTCATTTATTTTAAAATATTCTCAACCATACCCACTCAATAAATAAGTTCCAAACAAAAAATCTTCGTTTCACGTAAAAAAACGTGAGTCATTTGACCATACATTAAATATAACAATAACCCGGGCTTGTAATTAACCATTCTATATTAAAACTGGCTCAACTAAGCCAACTCAACAAGTCCCGAGCACAAAAACCTTGATACATTTAATAAACCCATGGGTCATCCGACCATACAAACCATGATACACCTTGGGTCATATGACCGCACAATATCTGGCAACATACTGCATACATACGGTGTGCGCACGCGGCCGGACAGCTGCGGCGGCGCTCGGGCGGCACGGCCAGCGCCTCGTCCGCCTCCTCGTTGGAGGGGGAGTACCTCGCCGACAAGCCCGACAAGGTGTGACACACCGACATACAACCCCTGCCTCTTAACGATCCTCGCCTTATCCATCTACACACTTCATACGACATAACCAGAGGTCGGAATTAGGTAGAGTTATTTATGTACTTGCATTGAAATGTTGATATTAATATGGATCTTCCCGGGATTTCTAATAGACAATCCCGTGTGGCCAACAATATTACCAATCAATCAATCATTTATTTTGTTGAACCTAGGTATGGTTACAGATGGTACATTGTCTAATATATATGCGCTATATTTTGCCAATATATGGCGTACAAAATTTACATAAACAAGCAATTACAATTACAGTTCCAATTCAGATGACATGTCATAACATTAAACCAATAATTCAAAAAAAATATGTCAGTTAAGTAAACAGGTCATTACAATCTTAGAATTGAATTTTTCTTTTGTTCTCACAAGTAATGTTGTGCGAACTACAAATGTGGCAACATCGCGCGTGTGCGCACTGGAATTTTGCAACTTCGGACATCCGATGTCGTTGATGTAAATTTGGAAACGTCGCGCGTGCTGTGGTTTAAATTGATTAAAAGTAAATATCTTTTTTATTTAAAATCACGGGATTTTTCTGCTGTTTAAAATTAATCTCGGGATTTGAGAAATATCCACTTTATTCTTTTGCTGTATGAAATCAGTGTAAGTACAAATAACTACCTAATTCCGACCTCTGGACATAACACCCCTACCTCATAGTGATCCTTGCCTTATCCATCTTCGTCCTACACCTAAAAACAGATATCAGAAAAGGTTTGCGCTTCGGTAATCCTCGTGTAAACCCTTAGGCAAGCATAGCACATCAAGCTACAACAATCTGCCAAATTTCTTTAATAGAGTTTTCAACCTTATTGCTTGAGCATTAGGTTCAAGGTTGATTGGAAAAATTTGACAGTTTCGGGTAGCTTGATGTGCTGGCGTCTGTACTTCCTAGTTTTGAGCTTTGTAGTCATGGACCAATCACAGCGCGTTTGTATTAAGCTTTCTTGGTGCTGGTCGCAGGACTCGTGATTAATGACAAAAGTATTGAAATCAAAATAAAAAAGAACACGGGTTCAAAATGGGTACATGATTTCAACAGTTCTCGATTTGATCACGCGTTCGTTTTTACTTCCAAAGATAGACGAGGATTGACGAAGCGCATACTGTTCTGGGAGATTTGTACTGCCGATTTTATGATACGCGCTTTGGTAGCTTGAAATTTGGACTCAAGTAGGCAGTAAGCCAATGCTTCAATATAAACTATCAACTATCAATTTATTATTCAATATCAATTTCATTGATGAGTAAGGTCAGTCATCCAATTCACTCGCTTTGTACGAGTAAACCAGGCTCTCTGTCCAGCTATTTATATTGGCCCCAGATTATATCTTTTGACGAGAACCCTCAAGTCGCCTACCCACGACAAGAATATACAAACAAAGAAAAGAAAGAAAGAAAAGTAGTTTATTTGGCACACACAGTTACACACAATATATGTACAGAAAACTTAATTCTAAAACAATTATATTGTGTGCCCCGCGACTGCGCCAAATAGGTCCAGTTCAGCAAAATGCCAGATAACTAGTAGTTCCCTGACGCTGGTTTTCTACTGGACCTTAGGTTGAAATGTAACAGATTTCTTTAAACATGAAAAGAGTTCCAGTTTTCTGAAGAGGCATAGTTTTTGCTTTATATTTTTGAGTGTTCCGTGTATGTGTTTTTGCATAGCCTTGCAGATGTCAAAAAGTTATTAGATCTTGCTTAAGTGGATGAATTGGCTTTTATTTGAGACGTTGATAAGCTTTCTTTGAAGTCCGATAGAATGCTTTATTATTCATATTTTATCGAGCTAAGGTGTTTCAAAGAGGTATTGTTTTTTTTTTCTAATTATACAGATGATTTTTATGCGATATCAGTAGAATTTTAAGAAATCTTTACAACTTTTTAAGAATTTATACACGCTGAAATTTTAAGGGTTTTTTTTCCCGCGGTAGAACGATTAGACATCAGTAGTACCATCTAAACATAAAGCTAAACTTAAAAAATAAAAATTTGTATGTTTTAAAATTGTAATTATAAAAAAAAACAAACTGGAAAACGTGAGAAGCAATAGTAACTCACTAGACGTGACGTAGGTACGACTCAACACACGCACGCGCCACCGTTCGCTCTTTTCACTTTGTCGGCAGAGCGGTAGCGCCATTAAATTAGGAGTACCTATCAGCTGGTTAATACGCGAAGGGCAACGACCGCGGCCGCTTTGCGTGAACCTATCGCGATGTATAACTATTGGTTCGAAGTCGCTTTCGAGTTTTGTTTATCACAATTGTAATTCTACCATTTCTTGATTTCAAATTTATTATTTTTCGTAAATCGATTGTATTACCAAGACAAACTCATTTCGCTGCGGGAAAACAACCAATAAAATTTCACGCTGTATAATGTATTTATATCTATAATGCTAATTATATTATATTCCGTTCTTTCGGCTCGGTCTAGCCCTCTCAGTAAAAGAGAGCGAGAGCTGTAACCACAAATGCAGGCCCAGTGCGGCTTAGTAAATTTTAAGTTTATTTAGACAGAAACCATGTCTTCAAAGATGGGTTTACAAATCACACTTTACCCAATCCGGACTTCCCCATCTATCAATCATACATTTAACAAATCGTAGTATGTTGTACATTTGTGTTTTGCACTGTCTTTATCTAGAACTATAATTTAGTTACTCATTCTTACACGTGTATTGCATACTGCTTTCTTTCATTCTTTCTAACAAAGCTTACTCTTAAGTCTTTCCTTTCTACTTGAAACTTGAAAGTACAGTCGGCAAAACAAAAAACTGCCCGGCAAAAAAAATACTAACTTGATTTAAAAAATGGTTGTCTTGTGGTTATAGAAGCCGCCGCCGGGAGCCGTGAAGGTGATGCCGACCGCTCCACCGGACAAGAAAGACGAGAAGAAAGTCTTGGAGCAGAGGAAGCCTGCTGAGAATGGTGAGCATATATTTTAGAACTAGCTTTTAAAACGGGTGCACCCGCGAGAATGTGGGAATACACATAAACATCCACACCTATTTATATTTTGTAAGAAATAGGATAGTAGCTAATATTTTAGAAATAAATATTGAATTCACTTTATCCATAGCAATATTATTAATGCGAAAGTAACTATGCCTGTTACGCTTTCAATTTTGATGAAATTTGGTTAATAGATTAGAACTTGGAGAAGGACATAGGCTACCGATTTGTCGTGAGAAAAGGTCTTGAAGGGTTAGAAAAAGGGGATGAAAGTGTGTATGACAGTATGTCATTATTAAAGATAAAACCATGACCTTTGTATTTAGGCACTTGATAAAAAAATTGGTTGCCTGTAAAGTCGGTATACGGGCGAAAGTTTTACGTGACAACGACTTTGAGTGGTAAAATAACGTGCCTTTCATTTTTTATGTCTGTCTCTCTCGCTCTTAGGCGGGCTAACCATGCCCGAGTGGAAGGGACGCGTGCCTCTCACTCGCTCTCATTGTGAGCGCATAACGTGAGCGGAGCGTAACGCAGTTTCTTGAAGTGTCACCCGGCAAACCAATTTATAAGACGTTGTCACGTCAAAAATATAAAGATAAATGTCCAAGCGTTTTTGATGGCTGCCCAAAGTAACTATTCCCGGGCAAAACCTAGTTTCAAATAAAACTTGAAATAATATGAAGTGTTACAATGACCGGTATTATACACGATCATTGACAAAGTGGTTGGTTTTAAAACCGTCAATCGTCAACGTCATCGGACCTTAGAAATAAATAACCCATGGTTATTGCAGGCGTCGATTAAAGGCCAAAGTTAAGTAGGCCATAGTCAATAATATTAGATGCAGAATTTAATTTTATATGAAGCGGTTAAAAACCGCGGCGATGCAAAACCACTAACAGATATTTGTAAACAACATTTTCCGACCGCTAGTCTAGTCCAAAGAATGTTGTATACACTAGGTTTTCCTCCAAAATTTTCTCAGAAACTGTAATGGTAAACAACCTGTCCGTCTGATATTAATTAAGCGAGTTCTTAACAAATGTATATGTTTTTATTTTAGGTACAGACACGACTAGCGATCCGGGTATCACGAACAATGTTGAAACAACTCCCAAGAAGTCCAAGGTGAGTTCATTTTCAATGATAAACAATGCAATATTTCAAATGTTCATACAAGCAAGAATGGTAGACTCAAAGCATTTCCTCAGTTCTGTGAAGTCAATAGTAGAACCTAGTGTATCATACAAATGTTCAATGTACATATGAATGTTAGACAACGCAACTAGACCTGCATGGTGCATAATGCAATATTTCCTGTTTTATTCGCCGCTGTGTAAGTCAAATTACACAAAGCACTGTTATACTTTTGTTAATTTTTTGTTTTTGTTTTACCCTCCCTTTCCCTAAAGACCGGAGGATTCGGACTGTTCGGCGGTAGAAACAAATCGCCGAAAGAAGAGAAATCTCCTAAAGAAAAATCTCCAAAAGAGAAGTCTCCTAAAACTAAAGATAAGAAGGTCAAAGATCCGAAAGTTAAAGTGGCCGCGCTTGAGACGTCCAATGACAGTTCCAACCTCGATAGTTCGCTTGAGAAGAGTCCCGCGAAGGGAGAAGACAAGCCTTCGTTCACTAAGCCTTACGAGTACACTGACACAGAGAAGAGTCCCACCCGCAGTAAGCCCTTCATCCAAGGCGCGTTCAGTTACGAGAAGGAACCAATTTCCGATGAGAAGCAGCGGGCGCTAGATGACAGTCAAAGCCCGACCACAAGGAAAGCAGGCCTTGCTTTCAACTACGCGCCCGGCGAAGACAAGAAAGTCGCTGAAAGCGCTGAGAAACGCAAAACTCCTGAAGATCCCAGCAAGCTTAAGACGCCTGGAATTGACTACGTGCAGTCGGCAGCTCTGAAGGAACAAGCTAAGAACATGATCGACCCGACCCTAGCTTTACTTGACTCTGAAAGGTCACAACACGAAGTGCCTACAGCAGCCGCTGTGCCAGTACTCGCAGCTAAGCCAGAAAATGAAATTCAAGTGGTCATCATCACTGGTCGCTACAACCCTAAGTCTAAGAAACTTGATGACGCAAACGGAACAATCCTCGTCACCAAGGGAACGTTGAACAAAGCCAATGGAAAGGTCCAGACTGACAAAGAACTCATCAATACCAAGTCTGGACAGGTTAGCTACACGGATCCGGCGACAGGCAAGCAGGAGGTCAAAAATGGACATGTTGATAAGACAGGACATATTCTATTCACCTCAGGAGTCATTGACCCCAAGACTGGCAAGATTGACCCAACTTTGGCCCAACAGTACTGCTTCGTTGAAAGATCACCAGACAAACTTGGAGCCAAACCTGGCCGTGAAGTCGATTTGGTTGTTATTACCGGCAAATATGACGGCAAGAATAAGAAGTTGGATGCTTCACATGGACATGTGGACGTTTCCAGAGCAGTCGTTGGACCAGACGGCTACGTCGCCTCAAACTACGGCGTTATCGACCCAAGGACGGGAAAAATTGATTACATTGACCCGAAAACAGGCAAAGAGGAGCCCAAACAAGCCTACGTTGATCAGAAAACTGGTAATATCTTGGTCACTACAGCAGTCGTGGACCCTAAATCAGGGAAGGTCGACACTTCTCTTGGTCAGCAGTTCAGCATTGTAGAGAAGGACGCGACCAAAGCGAACAGAGAAGTCAGATTGGTAGTCGTAACAAGCAAATACGATCTAAAGACTAAGAAGTTAGATCCCACATTCGCTCACGTTGATTCCGTTAAGGGAGTCCTGAGCGGCACTGACGGTAAAATCTACACAGAGTACGGTATCATTGACCCAAGGACAGGAGAAATCCAGGTCACTGATTCCAAGACAGGCAAGCAAGAGATCAAACAAGCGACAGTCGATCCTAAGACTGGTAACATTCTGCTACTCTCTGGAGTTATTGACCCCAGGACTGGACAGCTGGATACTTCGCTAGGACAGCAGTACAGTATCGTAGATAAACCTATTGATACCTTCGGAGCCACAACTGGGAAAGAGGTCCAGGTTGTTGCCATCACAGGCAAGTACGACTCAAAGAGCAAGAAGCTAGACAATCCTAACGGATTCATTGAAACATCTCACGCTATCATCAGCGATAAAGACGGCAAAGTACATTCGAACTTCGGTGTTCTCGATCCTAACAATGGCAAAGTCTACTTCACTGATCCCAAAACTGGCAAGCGTGATTCCAAACAAGCGGTCGTTGACGCTAAGACAGGAAGCTTTATACTTACTTCAGGAGTCATTGACCCTAAGACAGGCAAATCTGATTCGTCATTAGCTCAGCAGTTGACAGTTGTCGACAAAGACGCGCCTAAGGGCATTCCTGAGAGATATGCTAACTTAGTCGTCGTTACATCTAAATACGATCCTAAGAACAAGAAACTCGACATCACAAATGCACATGTCGATAGCTTCCCTGGAAAATACGACAATGATGACAAAGTACATACTGATTTTGGAATTGTTGATCCAGCTACTGGTGACATCATCATTACAGACCCAATCACTGGAAAGCAGGAAGTCAAGAAGGCTGCCATTGATCCCAAGACAGGCAATCTTCTCCTCACTTCGGGCGTTGTTGATCCTCAAACTGGCAAAGTTGACCCCACTTTAGGACAACAGATAACGGTTGTAGACAAGCCCAAGGATACCTTCCCGTCAGTAGCAGGAAAGGAAGTCCAACTGGTTGTTATCACAAGCAAATACGACTCGAAATACAAGAGGCTAGATAGCCCTAACGGACATGTTGAAACTTCAAGAGGCATCGTTGCTGCTGACGGTAAAGTTCACACGAACTTCGGCGTTATTGACCCCAAGACCGGCAAGATTGACCATGTTGATCCTAAGACCGGTAAGCAAGAGATCAAGCAAGCTGTCGCAGATCCTAAGACCGGACATTTAGTCATTTCTTCAGGAGTTGTAGACCCGAAGTCTGGAAAGGTCGACTCTTCATTGGCACAGCAATTCGCTATTGTTGACAAGGATAGGGTAGCGCCTGAAAGATACGTCAATCTCGTAATTGTGACATCAAAATACGATCTTAAGAACAAGAAGTTGGACCTTACCAACGCTCATGTTGACAGCATCCCTGGCAAAGTGGGATCCGATGACAAAGTACACACAGCATTCGGTGTCGTTGACCCCAACACCGGAGACATCATTGTAACAGACCCACACACCGGCAAACAAGAAGTCAAGAAAGCCTCGGTGGATCCCAAAACAGGCAATTTATTGCTCACGTCGTCTGTGGTCGATCCTGCTTCAGGCCATGTTGATCCTACTCTAGGACAACAGATCAGCATTGTAGAGAAGCCTAAAGATCACTTCGCTAACGTTCCTGGTAAGGAAGTTCAGTTGGTGGTCATAACAAGCAAATACGATCCTAAGACTAAGAAACTTGACAATCCCAACGGTACTGTTGAGACTTCAAGAGGTATCATTGCTCCTGATGGAAGAGTACATACCAACTTCGGAATCATCGACCCGAAATCTGGACAAATTGATCAGGTCGATCCTAAGACGGGCAAACATGAGCTTAAGCAGGCCATCGCTGATCCGAAATCAGGGCATTTGTTATTAACTTCAGGCGTTGTTGATCCTAAGACTGGAAAGCCGGACTCGAGCCTCGCTCAGCAATTCGCTATTGTAGACAAAGATGCTCCTAAAGAAAGATACGTTAACTTAGTCATTGTGACGACCAAGTATGACCCTAAGAGCAAGAAATTAGATCTTACAAACGCTCATGTTGATTCAGTACCCGGAAAAGTTGGCGCTGATGGAAAAGTGCACACAGAATTTGGGGAAGTTGATCCTACAACGGGAGATATCGTCGTCAAGGATGCAGTTACTGGCAAACGTGAGACTAAAGTTGCTACTATTGATCCCAAGACTGGTAACCTCCTTCTTACGTCAGGAGTTGTTGACCCACAGACTGGACAAGTTGATCCTAACTTAGGCCAGCAAATCAGCGTCGTTGATAGACCTAAAGATACCTTCACACCAGTTCCTGGCAGGGAGGTTCAACTCGTCATTATTACATCTAAATATGATCTAAAGAACAAGAAGCTTGACAGCCCCAACGGTCACATTGAGACCTCAAGAGGTATTGTGGCCGCTGATGGCAGGGTTCACACCAACTACGGAATTATCGACCCGAACACCGGAAAGATTGAACATGTAGATCCTAAGACAGGCAAACGTGAGACGAAGCAAGCGGTCGCTGACCCTGGCGTGGGCTTCAAAACTGGCAACCTTATCCTTACAACTGGTGTTGTAGACCCGAAAACAGGCAAACCAGACTCAACGCTCGCTCAACAATTCACGATTGTCGAGAAAGAGACGAAGCCTATTGAGAGGGAGATTCATCTCGTTATAATCACGACTAAATATGACCCCAGGACAAGGAAGATTGACCCAAGTCAAGGTCATGTGGACACCATCAGTGGTGTTCTTGGAGCTGATGGCAGAATCCGCACAGCGATTGGCATCGTCGACCCAGCAACCGGAGAGATCGTTGTTACTGATCCTAAGACTGGCAGACAAGAAATCAAACGTGCTCAGGTACACCCTGAAACAGGCCACATGATTATCACAAACAACGTTGTCGACCCCAAGACTGGAAGAGTCGATCCTACATTGGTTCAACAGTACAGCATTGTCAACAAACCAGTCGTGCCTTTCACTAAACCAGCCTCCAGGGGCGAAATTCGTCTTGTCATCGTCACAAGCAAGTACGATCCTTACACTAAATCCGTTGATGCCGGCGCAGGCAATGTCGAAGCCGCTAAAGGCTACGTTAGCGAAGACGGAAAGATTCACACAGACTTCGGTATCATCGATCCCAGATCTGGACAAATTCTGTACAAGGACCCGATAACAGGCAAACAAGAGCTTAAACAAGCTGAAATTGAGCCTAAGACTGGAAACCTGATAATTACCACTGCTGTTATAGACCCTAAGACAGGCAGAGTAGAACCTTCCTACGCTCAGCAGTTGAGTATTGTTGATAAGCAGAATGTGTTGTCTTCAGTAGCGCCAGTGTCTCAGCGAGCTAGTGTATCTCCCGCCAGACAGGTACCCGCGCCTGTAAAGACCCCCACACCTTCACCGATCCAGACGCCACTTCAATCACCTGTGAGGACCTCGTCACCCATTACAAGCTACGCTCAGAAATCATCGCCACTAACACCGACTATGAAGTCACCTGTCAAACCAACCATGGCGCCTCCCGAACCTCCTAAGAGGAAGATCGTCAAAATCATGGTTATCTTCACCAAACTCGACCCTAAGTCTAAGAAACCAGATATGAACACCGCTGAAGTAGAACACCTAACTGGTATCCTCGACCCTAACGGTTTAATCGAAACAAAGTATGGAGTTATCGATTCTAATACTGGTAACATTGTTATCACGGACTCAGCTGGTCAGAAACAGAACCGTGAAGGTTACGTTCTAACTGAAACGGGACAAATCTTCATCAACTCTGGTGCAATCGATCCCAAGACAGGAAAAATTGATCAGAACTTAGGCATGATTCTAAGTGTTGCCAAGCAAGAAGACCCAGTAGTCGAAATCACTACTATCACCGGTCCTATCGACCCCAGAACAGGCAAAGTTGATATCGACAAGGGCACAGTCGAACACACTAAAGGTAAAGTTGACGCTGAAACTGGTAACATCTCTACCAAATACGGTGTTATCGATCCCTCAAACGGAGTAATTTTCCTCACAGACTCTGACACCAGTAAACCAGTACATATTGATGAGAACAACGGCCTTATCACCATCAAGGGTGTTGTGGATCCTAAGACTGGCAAACCTGATCCTAATGTTGGACAGGTTATTGTTGTCGGTACGCATATCGACCCAGTTGTCGAAGTTACCACGTTTGTTGGAAAGTTAGACACGAAGAAGGGACTCATCGAGCCTAAACATTCACTTGTGGAGAGCAGCACAGGTCAAATCAACCCTGACAACAACAAAATCGATACAAAATACGGACAAATCGATCTTGTTAAGGGAACTGTTACTTACAATGATCCTAAGACCGGCAAATTCGAGAGCAGGGAACTTAAAGTGGACCCAGTCACTGGTCAATTCTTACTGAAGACAGGACAGATCAACCCTAAATCAGGAAAGCCGGATAAGGACGTCGCAAGAATGATCTGTTTGAGAATTATCAAGAACAAGGTTGATCCCGTCTCTGGTAAACAAATCGTTTCCAACGACCCTAAGAACGTCAAAGTTGATCCTAAAACCAACCAGATTTGGATCGCTGGACCCAAAGACCCTCAATCTGGAGAGGTTATCTATACAGCTGGTCAAGTTGACCCAGTTACTGGTTACATCATCACGATATATGGTCGTCTTGATACTAAAACTGGCACAATCATCAGGACTCACGATGTTGACAAAACACTCATCAAAGTCGACCCAGTCAACGGACAGATCTACACAGCGACAGGGGAAGTTGATGAGGACAATCATCCACTATACTCCGCGTCCCAAGTCGATCCCAGCACAGGAGAGATCTATACCAAACTCGGCAAAATCGATCCTCAGACAGGCAGGCTGATCATCATCAAGATCTACATCATCACACAGAAAGACGACAAAGGGCGAGTTAAGGAAGTCGATCCTAAAGAATGTACCATCGATGAAACGACCGGCAGAATCATCACGACTAAGACAGTGTATCTCTACCAGATCATCGATCCAATCACGGGTGACACTATCGACGTAGACCCAGATGATCCCAGGCTGAAGGGCGCGCGAACAACTGTCACACAAACGATGACGCTATCAGGCAAGATTGACCCCGTCACCGGCAGGATAAAAACTGAATACGGAGACATTGACCCCGATACCGGCGACATTGACCCCAGCACGGCCGTCAGAGACCCCGTCACCGGACAGCTCATCTTGCATTACTCACAAATCGACCCCTCGCACTTCGAAGACAAGAGCGGCAACTACACGATAGAGAAGGAAACTCAAGACCTACCCGCGAACATCGACATACAGACCGTGAACACACACAAGTTCTCCACTTTCGGCAAGGACGAGAGTCCGCTGAGAGGAGACGAGCCCAAGACGTTCACGGAATACACGACAAGCGAACACATACGGCATCAGGGCTATACGTCATCAACCACCCCTATTTCCTCCAAGATCCCGGTTTCACAGCGCTCTAAGAAGACTCCCACGCCCCCTGTGGTCGTGAAGACCACCACCAAACAGCTGCTGACGAGGAATGACGAGGGCGTCACCCACAATGTGGAACAGGAGGTCGAGAACCTCGGCACCGGGGAGGTCACCTTCTCCACACATACCAACAAGGTGCGTTTCATTATCTTTCTCAATTTCCAATAACCGGCAAACAAGACGCCACCCTGATTTATTTTTCATGTCGTTTTTCTTTATTTTTCTCTTTAATTTGTACAGCGTGTGGCCTAATTTTTTTTCTTATTTTCCACGGCTTACTTAGTTTCAATGTTAGATTTCTGTGTACATAGTAAATGCATGCTAGTCTAACCTTAACTAGGCGGAAAGCCTTGAGCCGATGGAGGGTACTCCTGGGAAGAGTCCGTACGTGACAGCGCGCGCTGTGACCACGAGAACAGCCACCACGCACCACGACCTGGACACGAAGGCCAAGACCCAGCAGATGGAAGAAAAGACAGTCGCGCACACCCTGACGTCGTCAGCCACGAGGCAGGAACAGCGCGTGTTGACACAAGAAGTCAAAACCATGGTCACGACCGGCGATCAGGTACGATCCTAACATATTCCCTGGCATTGTCATTGTTTTAATCCAGTCATAGCATTTAGCATGTAAATGGAGTTTTTTTTGTTCATTATTTTAGTTTGAATTTTGTTTCTTTACTTTCAACTTAATTTTTCCAATACATGTTTTTTTTTTATGATTTCGCTTTACCATGGCAGATTTTTTGACACGCGCAAAAAGAACCAACTTTGTAAACGCTTGATTCGCGCGACGCTTCGACAGCGCTTAGCAATGCTTGAGAAACTGAAAAAACAAATCTCACCCAAGCATGAAAGCATTAGCAACTTACAGGAGATTCCCAACGGAATTAAAAATATAGATTCTTTAATGTGAAAAAGCTGTCATCGAATTTTGATTGCATGTTGAACTTTGTTCTAATTACATATTTTTTTCTTTTCCCTCCATCCCATATCTACATCGACCGGACATGACCTGGTAATGCATCTAAACAAACTCTAAACGGGCATGACATTAACCTTCCATCACGTGGTAACACCACCGATCTCCTAAAACACCAAACTTGGTAACAACTTCACCAACATTTGGTACACTACCATGTAATAACCTCATGGCAAACATTGGTCGGACGTTGGATCACCAGCTGGCCAGACGCGGCTCAGAGTCGTCCCTAAGCAGTGGGGACTCGGGAACTCCAATCGACTTTGACGAAGGTGCTGGCGAGGGACATTATTATATCACGGTGAGTTTAAAAGCGCTGTAAGCGATGAGATCGCTTTATTGTCAACGTTATAGGTTGCTGGAGCGCTTTATTGTCGTTTTGTTTAGGTAAAACAGGAAAAAATGAGAGCCTTAGTCCAGCTGTGGATTCTCAAAAGATAATTAAAATATTTTGTATATGAAAAATTATTTTCTTACAAATATAAATCAACTAATTTTTAAGGTATTTTCAAGAAGAATTTCTAACCAGATGAAAAGCAAATAGATTCAATGTTCTACAACTTCACGCAGTATTCAAGGGTTTGGGCACATACAAATATTCTGCACTAGAATTTCTTATTAGTAAGAGATATGCGGCACGTCACTCTGTTGACTATAATGAATTATAACTAACAAATAATATGTATAATATTTATATACTTTTCAGGGTAGATCTAGACGGTAGTCGTATTTGTGTGTGTGATTTTATAAAACTATTAAAAAGTAAATAATTTCATAGAAAATGTCCAATTTAGATTTGCAGCTCTTTACAATTTTAATCCCTTGATAATTAGGGATTTTGTAGTTTCAAAGAATTAATACTGTTTGGCATGAAAATCGTGTGAAAAGTTGCATTTAGAAAGCATGTTGCATTGAAGTACTGTTTTGTGATTGTCCATTGCATTTTAGATTGTGTGATATTTTTATTTATTTTGTTTACAAAATGAAGGTATAGTACGGGTGTTTATTTTGTTTATTCCTCTATTCATTTAAATTACAATAATTCAATCTTTTTCAACTACTGTTTTCAGAAGATGGTTTAACCCAAAATGATCGTCTCACTTTGTTTTTATTAATACTTAGTCTTTCTTATTACCTTATATTGGCGCACATTTAATACATTTTACAATTTTAATAAAGACTTGTAAATAGGACTCGTTTAAAAGTTTATATTTTTGGTTTCCGACTTTAAAAGGTATATCGAAACTTTTATAACACACTTTGACGGTCTGTCACAAGGACACCTTTTTAAAAGTTTTCTTGTTTCTTGTGAGAACCAACTACTGTATAAGTATTATAAATATTAATATATAAAGTCGTATTGATACTGATAGTATGGTGTTCTAACACGCGTTATGGTACAGGAGCCGGGCTCGTACAAGACTACGACCACCACCACTGTGATGGGCAACGCGCCCTTCGGCAGCATGGTGCACGGGGCTACCACCAGGGTGAGTCACTGACAGTATAATAATAATATATATTTATTTTTAAAAGGTTTTTTTTTAAATATTAGACAAAATACATATATGTCTACTTAAAGAAATGTATTAACGAAATAATTTATATGAACGTACTTGAGACAAACATCAACATCAACTTGACTGGCTTGTTGGTAGAGTGGTTAGTGACCCTGACTGCCAAACCGGAGGTCGTGGGTTCGATTCCCACCCAGGACAAATCTTTGTGTGATGAGCATGATCATTTATTCTGTGTCTGGGTGTAATTTGTCTATAATATGTATGTATTTAGAAATATATAAGTATGTTTATCAGTTGTCTGGTTGCCATAGCACAGGCTCTGCCTAGTTTGGGATCGGATGACCGTCTGTGAGTTGTCCCAAGATATTATTATCTTATCTTATCTTATCTAACTTTTAGGAACACATTCATTGTGCGTACAGCTAAGGAGTGGAATTCCCTACCTGAGCCTGTGTTTCCTGAAAGCTACAACCTAGGAGTCTTTAAGTCAAGAGTGAATACGTTACTTCTAGGCAAGCGTGCTCCGTCTTCGACATCAATAGTAAAAAAAAGTAACCTATTCACTCTTGCCTTGAAGACCCCAGGCTGTAGCTATGAGGAAACACAGACTCCGGCAGGGAATTCCACTCCTTACCTATACGCCCAAAGAAAGTATTCCCAGAACGTTTAACCATAATGCTCCTCTCTTGTCGTCACGGCCGTGTATGGGGCCCGATTTCTTGAATTCCAGTCACCCCCTGCCATTTCATCCATGTTTTTCAATGAAATTAGTCAGGCCTGTCCGTGTCCTCTCAGGGAAAGATTGGGTATACTTTGATGGCGTATACATGGATAATTGTCGGTTGGTGCTCCATTCCCAAAACCTTTTCAACGCCAAGCATATACGCATAGGCGTGCCTCCGACGCCAAGTCACAAATTCCTCGTGCTTTTTGTCACATAATTGTGACGTTTGACGTATAGGGCAATCGCTTGCTTGTTCAAAAGGTTAAACGTCCAATGGGGCCTCTGCGAGTTGGCTTACGAGGGGCCCCTCATACGCCTACCAAAGGTGACTCCGGGTTCCCAAGATTGTCGTATAAATGTAATGTGTTGGTTTCTTGCAGACGAGTACCGGTCCCATAGTGACCGAACCGGTGGAGACGACGGAAACGCAGGAGGAAACAGAGCATGTGTCAGCAGACGGCGAGGTGGTCTCCTCGCAGACCATCAGCTCTAAGACGCGCACCGTCGAGACCATCACCGTACGTACATTTATAATATCATGATCTGTCACAGGAAAACAGCAGTCATTTATCCACTACGCACAGTGTCTTTATGTATATCAGCTACTCATCATCACCCCTAAATATGACCACGCAATTCTGGAACACACTTTAGACTCTTAAAATTGGGCTTCTTGAAGGTCACGGCCCACCCACCGTTATATACGCTTGTGATCATTGACTAAGTGTCCTTTATAGCTTTTTCCGAAAACTGTGTTATTGATGTGTCGATGTTGTAAATCAGGGGGGGTACTCTTAGTTGCGGGCGGAATTAATGACATTATTTATAATCCTTAGTGGTTAGGTGATACGGACTAGAATACGCCCGCAACTAAGCCCGAAACTACGGACTTTGGTGTAATGTTTTTGTTCTTTTCTAAAATTTTGCTCAATAAAAGCATTCACGTGCCATTCTTATTAGAACTTGTACTTCATCATCTGCCTAGCCTTTTCCCAACTATATTGGGGTCGGCTTCCAGTCAAACCGGATTCAGCTGAATACCAGTATTTTACGTGGAGCGGCTGCCTACCAGACCTCCACAACCCAATAACTGGGCAACACGGTGGTTCTTGGCAAGACTGGAGTCAGATTTACTGCCTTCTGACAATCCGTAACGACAGCCAAAGATCTACAAATTAGAACTTCTACTTGTTGAAGATAAAAAGTTGTGTAACATTGCAGTACAAGACGGAGCGCAACGGCGTGATCGAGACGCGCGTGGAGCAGAAGATCACCATCCAGTCCGACGGAGACCCCATCGACCACGACCGCGCGCTCGCCGAGGCTATACAGGTAACATTGCACTATCATACAATACTGCTCTTTTTCCCAGCGAAATTGTCAGAATAATATTGTACTCCTTCTGGATGCCAGGGTTGCGGAATTTGTTCGAAAGAGTCACCGCAGCCCTGGAACAAAGGGCTTTAAGCTTTAAGAAGTAACACGGATGGGTTTTAGTCAGTAAGAGTCTGACACGCCCTTTCGCTCCACCCAGAGCGGAAGAAGTCATTTGATGATTTCCCTACCTTAAAAAAAAAAAACTCCTGCTGGAGTACTCGGTTAAAAAAAGTATACAAGTGCCATTTTGTCGTCTTACAACGGCAGCCCACTCCATCCATCTAATGACAACTAAACATTCGTTAAAAAAAATATATATTAAAGAAAATTAGATATTTTTAAAATTTGGAAATATTTTTCATTATCATGACGCATTACGTAGTTTGAAACATCCTGTAGCGAGCTCAGTCCGAGTCCTGTATTCCAAGCACGTGCCGGAATGGAACGATGGCATTGTTTTGATACATTATTAAAAAGGTGTTTCATAATATTAAATCATTTTTATTGTACCTATTATCTTAATAAATTATTTTTTTTAAATAATCGCGCCTAGAAGTTGTTTATATCGGGTACATTAAGTGGGTCGCCTTTGTAACATGACTAAAATGGCACCCTGTATAGTTTCAGCGTGGATATGAGACAAGTCGGCCATGAGGCTTTTTGACGTGACAACGTCTCTAATAAATCGATGAACGCCGGCTGCACGCACGAAAAAGGATGATTCATTGTAACGTTACGATCATTTCATCAATGTATTGTTATGACATTGTCACGTTAAACTATCGTCGTCCTTAAACCGACTTTACAGACAGCCAATTTTTTTTCAGGATTCCCCTGTGCCCTGTTAATTAGATGATGAATAATTTGCTGAATGAATCCTACTGATATTCCATTCGTTTCGTTTCAATTTGCAGATGCAAATCTTCGATTGTGCAAGTACATACATTGTGCTTGCACCAAATATATTTGTATGATCTGTACAATTTAATCAACAAAATCTATTTCTTAATCTCCAGGAGGCCACAGCAATGAACCCAGACATGACAGTCGAGAAGATCGAGATACAGCAACAAAGCACGCAACCTTAAACTGTTGCAGCAACACGTTGCAGCGTCACGCAGTCCGCGCCGGCACTCGGCCCGTATGTATGTGTAGTACATACCTAGTTGTAAGCGATAACAATGCGAATATTAATCACTAAGTTATTTAAAAACAAACATTTATATTGATTAATTAATAAAGTGTTAATTATATTTAATATTTGATGTTGTCACGTCATGCACTTTACGGTCGAGGGCGGAGGAGGTCAACTTTACAGTTGAATAGGTCATTGGATAAATACATATAATAATAATGTATAATTATATCGATAAATATAAGTGTTGTATCGATTAGTCGATATATTGTTAGAGACACAATGGCCTGAACGATATTGTAACTATCTAAAAATATTCTTAAAATAACTCTTTTTGTACCACCTTCGCCCAGAGAAAATGCAATTTTTATATTGTACAATATTATCGTAAGTATTGCAGCATTTTTCTTTTTTTATATAAATTAAGCTTAGGCTAAGGCATCCATACAATCCGGACGGCATAGGGCTTCGTAGAGATATAAATGTTGCCATAGTAAAAAAAAAAAAAATGTATTTGTATTACTATTAAAAATCATTTTATGCCTTGTGTTTGACAAATCTGGCTGGATAATGTTTTTAATGTAATAAACCTTGCTCAAATCATTTAGCTTTCGATATAGTTGGTGAATTTATCACTGCCAATTGAAACAGCTGTGAATAACCTGTATTGTGTAGATTTTCTAAATTCAAATCATGCATGTAGCTTAGCCAAAAAAAATATTCCATTCAATACTTTAAAATATAATAATGTACTTTTAAAATAAAATAAAAAATCTTTTAAAATATAGCTGGTTCCCTATATCCAGCCAGGTTGAAACACGAGCGATTTTCTATAACGGAATAGCTTTAAAATATTGTCACACGAGTTAGACCACCGTTTTTAGGTATAAAAAAGATACAAATTATTAATTTTTTCTCCTCCCTTCTATTTAAAGTGTCGGTATACAATGTAGTGCGGGACTAATCGGTTATCTGACGATAGATTTGTGATGCTTTGACGATATTATCGACAAACTGTTAGAACATCTCTAAAATGGTATAAAGAATCGTGGCTGTATGTATGATTGTTGAAAGAATCACAAGTGTTATCGAGAACTACAAAAGTATATGTTAAAAAGATATATTATTGACGTGTTGCTATGGACTATATTATATCTGTGCGCTTGCTATATTATGTACAGAACAGTCACTAAAAGAAAAAATATTTCTTTAACTTGTTAAATATATGTTAAAATTAAATCTTTCGGAAGCTTATACGGCTTAAAACAATCGTTTATATAATCCATAAAGTCGCTAGCTTTCTATATAAAAAAAAACTTACGTTATAACGAATAACGCGTTACAAAAAAAACGCGTTAAAAATAACGGTTCTGTACGTAATACCGCGAGCGCTATTACACCATTAGGTGCTACTACTTAGGATCTAGTGTTACGTATGTTTGTAATGTGCCGCGAGGGCTCCATTTTATATGTAATATTAGTTTGGCAGCTTTGGCTTGACAGACGGGGAAACTACTGACATAACATGAACGAAATATCTTCCCTTAAAAATAAACCTTGGCAACCGCTCCACGTAAAATACTGGTAAAAGCTGAATCCGGTTTGACTGGAAGCCGTCCCCAATATAGTTGGGAAAAGGCTAGGCAGATGATGAAGACAGCCGTCATTTACATACATAAATATTGTAAGTGAAGATATATTGTGTTAGGTCTTAAACGTATTGATAGGCGGCTCGTTTGCCGCACTCAAACGCGCTCGGCGACCGGTTACGAACACTTAAGTACGTTCGTTTCTCTTTGTCACTCGCTACACTATATACTCAAGATGCAAGCCAGTGCATTTTCAGCCTTAAGTAGCAGTTACAAAACGTAGCTATTTCATGATCTTTTTTGTTTTTTTGTTTTAGCCTATAGGGCGATGGTACGTGTTCCATGTGTGTCAGTCGATTCCCCCAAGAATGTAAACTAAGCTTAGTCGGTCAATGTTATAGAGGTTAGGGCCAGCGAGCATTTGTTGCGTTCGACAGTTCTCAGGAACATTCCATAGTTCACAAACTAAACGTAGACGTTAGGAGTAAACGCTGCAACATGACACCGAGTGTTTCTCTTATTATTATTATTTGTCTTAAGGTTATTTTCTATTTTGCGGTTCTGTTCACTTTGCGAGCGAAAAATTTCACAAGTCGAAACGTTTATGAATATATTGTTGTAATTTCGATTTTTAAAACCTGGCAATATCGAATCTGTTTTTTTTAATGTACATTATTTTTTCGTCTGGTAACATCGCACAAAACTTTTAATTAAGTTGGTAGCTCGCAAAGTCAACCGCACCCCGCTATATAAGTTGGAATGATACTGATATTGTACAATTTATTATTATAATATTAATATATTTCATATGCGCTAGACGTAAACATTATTTCGTATTAGAGTTAAGTTTTAAACGCTGGTTTAAAATCAGATTTTATGTATCAGCGGGAGATGGTTTAGTAAATTTGCTTCTACCCAAATTTGACGTCTTACGTCATCTTTGACAGACGTCAGTGACATTCATAAATGTCAAAATGGCAATAAATATTAAAGGTTTCAGTAAATATACCAAATCATCACCTATTTTTTATCAATTTGACATTTTATTGTATCCTTTTTTTGTTCTTGAATATGCTGTCAATATCGATTAAATGAAATTATTTGTAACCCTTGTCTATATCCTGTCTATGACATACGTTGATATTTTAATTAAGGTACTGATCGAGGATCAAATGTCGCTAAAAAAGTTTAATGCATGCAAATTAAAAAAGTGTTTACAAACTGGACATTTATGAATAAAAAGTTCAATTTATCGACATTTGTTTCTTGTTGTGTACGCGATATTCTGTCCTTGTGTTAATTTTACAATTCCACTTTTATCCGTTGTTAGGAGACAGAGCTTTCGATCAAACAAACCCATTACTACATTTATATGTTGATCTTATTGAGTCGAAAATATATACTCAGACGACCCACACGTAACTAAGATATATCAAGAAAAAAAAAATCGTAAGACGAAATTTCACTCAAAAAAACCTATAGAACCCACTTGGGTGCATTATTTTAGACAGGTAGAGAACTCTTAAAACGAAGTGAATTCTGACTATTTCAGATGGTCATATTTAAGGCTGACGTTCTAAAACATTTGCTTGATAAAAAAAAATTATTATAACAAAGCAATTGATTATTTTCTGTACTTCAGAAACAGAATGTCACCCTTAAACATGAGCACGCACTATGGAAAATATCTTGTATACATAATACACTACCAAAATGAAAACATCTTAGATATATACCATTTTATAAAGGTGTTACTAATTTTTTCTGTTAAATGTTCTCTCGTCTCCTAACAATGGATGGAAGTGGGGTGTTATTATATTTATTGTAGATGTTTATTTTTGTATCGAGTGGCCCTGCTGACCTGCTCCGAGAAGACGAGGAGAGTTAGCTATTACAAATAAACAATGCTTTGTTTTATACCTGAGTTTTATTTATACATACGTTGAGACAAAGTCCAGCTACCAACCAGCTCTTAGTGCGTTATGTTCCGCTACTTGGCTAGGCCAGTCATTAAACGATATTGAACCAAGTTATTTGACTAGCTGTTCAAATAAATGCCGGAATATCACTTAGGCCGCTGATTATACGGTTCCTTTAAATAAAAAGGCTAGGCAGCCAATTAAACGGCTGATTTTGCCAGTTGGCTGTGACATATACATACATTTATTGATATTTCTTCATCATCATATCAGCCGAAACACGTCCACTGCTGGACATAGGCCTCTCTCGAGGGGGGAGGGGTTGCCATAATCGCCACGCTTGGCAGGCGGGTTGGTGATGCACTGAATGCTGCTACCCATTCTCCGGTGAGTCTCTTAATCGCCTCTTACGACACCCACGGGAAGTGATGGGATGGTGCTATTCTTTTACGTCCGACACCATACAGAACCTTGGTATTGATATTATTGATATTAATAATATTAATTCGGACCATACCTTCTACGTAAGATAGGTATTTGTAGGTACCTACCCACTTAATCAGATTATGTCATTAGAGATTACAAAAAATAACATTGAACTCTTAACAAGCCTAATAGTTTGTATTGTAAGTCTTACTAAACTATCTTCTATAGTAATTTTAAAGTTTTAATTGTAGAATTGTCAGATTTAATAGTGGGATTGGGCCGGATATGTGTCTGCCGCATGTCAGACGAGAAATGGGTCAAAAGAATCACCTAATGGGTTCTATAATGCCAGACGAAATTTCCAGTCTAAGACGAAGATGGCGGGACGAGATCTATCTTCTCCAGAGAAAATACTGACAGAAGTGTGTAAAAAGGAGAGGGAGTCCCAGCAGTGGGACTAAATAAACTAAGACATTGTATAGAACAGCTCTATACAATGCTCTAATAAGAATGAATCTAATATATAAAATTCTCGTGTCACGGTGTACGTTATTGAACTCCTCTGAAACGGCTCGACCGATTTTCGTGAATCTTAGCGTGCATATTGGCTAGGGTGGAGAATCGGATAACATCTATTTTTCATCCCCCTAAATGTTAAGAGTGGTCCACCCCTAAAATTTTTTAATTTTTTTAAACAAAATTTATTGTGTTTTTATTTTTTTATGATAGGTACAGTACCTATACACAAATACATACAAGCCTAAATTTTCACCCCTCTACAATCAACCCCTATTTTTTATTTGTTAATTATAAACTTAACGAAGAGCCCTTCGCTGCATCCACTTTCCACAATTGTGACAATGTTTACCAAATGCAAGGAGATCCGGCTGTTAACAAAATGACATAGGTATCATCAAACAAATAATAATAAACGAAGACAGAGACACGACCAACGGAACAGTTTATGAAATACTTACGATTTTCGGCATGATGTGTGTACCTAATCCAAACGAATAAATCACTAAAACTTCATTTTTTATGGTTATGGTTAGTATTCTTTTTTCTATGGTTGTTATCGTAATCGGCCGATCTCAGGTTTAAAGAAAAAACACATAACAAAGAGTATATCATAAAAAAGTGTCAAAAACAATATTTTCGCGAAACGTCAACGACTGACGTCACCACTCATCCAGCAAACATCACAGAGTAGGGATGAGGACGAAGCCGGTCTCCTGTCTTACTGACTATACATTATTCAGCCATTTTTTTTTGGTTTTATTTGTGTATCAATCGTTGCAGTGACTGTTATACCTACCTATTTCTTTAATTGTTCTGTGCAACTCAGATGTTAATTTTACTGTCATCGTAAATTTATCATTCATTTCCAGTGCAATAATTATTTATTTACAATTTATTAATCTGACAAAGACAGTTTTAACTCTCAGTTTTCCCGCCAACAACGGCCATTATCGTACCTGTATACCTATATTGTTCTTAACATTTTTTGGAAATAGTTTTAAATCAAAACGAAAACGTGTAGGTACGTAGTTAATAAATATACCTGTTTTATTATTGTGAAAGGTAAGTCAAATAATAAGCAAATGAATAACCTACAATATTATGTCACTGTTTTTCACCAAAACACTGATAGAAGGATTTATTAACTATTAATAATTTATTTAAAGGCAATTATTTAATTTAGGTATTAAATTTAAATTAATATTTCTTAACATTCACTTAATATTTATTTGGGAAGAGAGTACATTTATTAATTGTTAATAAGTATTTATTAATAGTTAACAAATATTTAGGTATGTCACAAATGTCTATATTCAAACAAATATTTATAATTAATATAAATATTTTGTTAAGTGAATTTGTTTCGCTTGCAATGTCATATGATATGAAGATTGCTTATAAACAAAAACATTTTATTTATTAACAGTTAATAAAGCTTATCAAATATAAACAAATCTTTCTATCCGTTTAAGTATTTTAACTTCATCTATTTATGTTCTATGTACAGCCAGCAATGCCAAAAAAACGCAAAGGGGCCAATTTGAGTCGCCTAACGACCATTTCTAGACCCATGCGAGATATAAGAGCACGAAGATCAAGCGAATAAGTTCAAGAAAACAATGCAGATATGCGGGTGAGAGTGGCGCAGTTACGTGAATCACAATCACAAGAGGCACGAGATGAACGAAATCAACAAAGACAACTAGAACTAAGAGAAACTCGCAGATTCATAGTCGACAGACGTAGAGGAATTGACCAACAACGCCAACAAGTTCATCGAGCATTTACATCAGATTCATTTCTTTGACTAGCATTCCTGTACGAGCCTGATGTTGAATATTATGCTCATTCCAAAGTGGTTATTGGTACTTTGGAAAAGGAATGCCCGCATTGTCATGCACTTCAATTTAAAAATGAGCCAGTTGGGATGTGTTGCTCATCAGGAAAAGAACAACTAACTGTAATTGAAACACCACCTGAACCATTGCACGGTTTACTTATCGGTACAGATACAGATTCTAGCCTGTTCCTGAAGTCAATTCGCACATTTAATTCATGTTTCCAAATGACATCGTTTGGAGCAACAGAAATAGTTAACAACATAGCTGCAACGGTCAACAATTTAATTCCACGTTCAAAATCAAAGGCCAAGTATATCACAAAGTGGGCTCATTGCTGCCAATGCCAAACGAATCTCATAAATTTTTACAAATATACTTCATGGGTGGCGAGGACTCCGAACGTGCACTCGCCAATCGCGTGGATGCACGTTGCGACTACCATAATCTCAATTCACCTTTTGCCAGGCGTATCGTCAGCGAGCTGGACGCTCTGTTAAATGAGCACAATGAATTATTGAAGTTATTCAAATCACACATGCCCAAGCTACAAAGTGACAATCACGCTATTGTCATCAACCCTGATAGAACACCAGCTGGAGAGCATATACGTAGATTCAACGCACCTGTTGTTGACGACGTTGCTGGAATCATGGTTGGCGACCGTACAGCTACACGACAAATTGTGATTCGAAGAAGAAATAAAGATCTTCAGTTCATCAGTGATACCCATCGTTCATATGACGCTCTCCAATATCCACTAAGTTTCACGTAACAGGTAATTCTTTCATTATTGAGAACATCATTATTTTGTTATTAAAGAATACATCTTTAATTAATTTAAATATATATTATTACAGGAGCCGAAACAAATAAGAACGTTATTTATTTATTTACACTTTACGCACACAAATGTACAGAGGCGGGCTTAATGCAATGCTTAATGCTTAGCTCCAAGGATTTTTATTCATATCATTTGATGATTAGACGCGGCCGAGACAACATCATTTTACGATGTCGTGAGCTTTGCCAACAATTTATAGTCGACATGTATGTGAAGATAGAAAGTAAACGACTACGATAGTTGCGATATAATCAACAAAAGCTGCGAGCGGAAGAATATATTCACTTACGAGATGCTATTGCGAACAACGCTGACACTGCCGAAATCGGTAACTCTGTTATCTTACCATCATCGTACGTAGGTAGTCCACGTCACATGCAAGAATACATACAGGATGCTATGACTTTCGTGCGTGAATATGGACGACCGTGTCTTTTCATCACTTTTACATGTAATCCAAAATGGCAGGAAATTACATCGTTGCTATTACCAGGACAAAGTGCAATACATCGTCATGACATTACAGCACGTGTGTTTAAACAAAAATTAAAGTCTTTAATCAGCTTTGTTACAAAATTGCATGTATTTGGCCCCACACGTTGTTGGATGTATTCAGTTGAGTGGCAAAAGCGTGGATTACCTCATGCTCACATTTTAATTTGGTTCGTCGACAAAATACGTGCTGAAAACATCGATAGTTTGATTTCTGCAGAGATTCCAGATCCGTCTACTGATCAATTACTGTTTGATATTGTTACTACAAACATGATTCATGGTCCGTGCGGAAATCTAAATCGTTCATCACCTTGCATGGAAGACGGAAAATGTACAAAGCGTTTTCCTAAAGATTTCACTAACGATACGGTCACACATATTGACGGATATTCAATATATCGTCGAAGAAGTACCGAAAATGGCGGACAATCTTTCATTAAAACTATCAACAACGCAGACATCAACATTGACAATCGTTGGGTGGTACCATATTCACCTCTGCTCAGCAAAACATTTAATGCTCATATAAATGTTGAGTCATGCAGTTCGGTGAAGAGTATCAAATATATTTGCAAGTATGTGAATAAAGGGAGTGATATGGCTGTATTTAGAATTGAAAATACTAATGTACATTCTCCTCCGTTGAATCAAAATGATGAAATTACGAATTACCAAATTGGCCGGTATGTCAGTTCCAATGAAGCTGTCTGGCGTATTTTCGGTTTCCCAATTCATGAACGGGATCCAGCAGTTATCCATTTAGCTGTCCACCTTGAAAACGGCCAGCGCGTATATTTCACTAACGATACAGCGCTTGATCGTGCTATAAATCCACCAAAAACTACGCTGACCGAATTTTTTGAACTGTGCAATTGTGCGGATGCTTTTGGTGCCTGCGCACAAACACTTCTCTACTCTGAAGTTCCACGGTATTTTACATGGGCTCAATAAAAAAAATGTATGCCCGCAAGCAAGGGACACCAGTTGATGCGTAGTATGCGTACCCCGCTTTATTTAAATCAAATAGTTTGGGTCGTGTATATACAGTCAAACTGAGTGCTTTTATCTGCGACTGTTGTTGGTTAATGTCACCGGGCCATTGTCATTTCAAGATATACGTACGTAAGGTAGATGGACAACAGTATCCTACGTATAAAGATGCATGCCTTGCTTTAGGCTTGCTAGAAGACGACAATAATTGGGACAGTGCGCTTGCTGAAGCACCATTAAACTGCACAGGATCATAAATTCGTCTACTATTTGCTATAGTACTGACTCCATGTTTCCCGGCCCGAGCACAAATGTTGTGGGATAATCACAAAGATTCAATGACTGATAATATATTGTATCGACATCGTACAAGGTGCAATGATCTAACGATATCATTCAGTGATGCAATGTACAATGAAGCATTGATTGCTATCGAGGATCTTTGCATTGCTATTGCGAATTTGCCAATCAGTCATTTCGGTATGAGCTCACCGAATCGAAGTGCATCTGATTTACTCAACACAGATATGAATCGTGAAATTACAGTACGATACTGTAGAAATGGCAGGCATTGTTAGTCGCAATGTTCCACTACTAGGTAAATGATGAACAAAAAATTATTTACGTCCGCATCATGCTGGCAGTTTCGGCAGGACAAGGAGGATTCTTTTTTTTGGATGCACCAAGTGGAACTGGCAAAACATTCCTTATTTCGCTACTTCTAGCCGAGATACGATCAAAAAATGGCATCGCATTGGCCATTGCATCTTCTGGCATTGCAGCAACTTTATTAGATGGAGGCAGAACAGCTCATTCAGCATTTAAGCTGCCGTTGAACATTCAAAATAATCCAGATGCAGTGGGCAACATAAAAAAACAATCGTCTATGGCCATAGTGCTGAAACAATGTAAAATTATTATTTGGGATGAATGCACTATGGCACACAAACATTCGCTTGAGGCATTAGATAGGACATGAAAGGATATAAAAAAACAACGATAAACTATTTGGCGGCACTTTGTTACTCCTTTCAGGTGATTTCAGACAAACACTTCCCGTTATTCCACGTTCAATGTACGCTGATGAAATCAACGCTTGCTTAAAATCATCGCGACTATGGCGTAATGTTGAAAAAGTACAACTGACGGTGAACATGCGCGTTCAAATGCTTCAGGATCCATCCGCCGAAAATTTCTCTAAACAACTGTTAGATATTGGCGATGGGAAAGTTGCTGTATATGAAAATACTGGATGCATAAAATTACAGACGGACTTCTGCACAATCACCGACTCGCAAAATACTCTCATCGATCACATATTTCCCGACGTACACACACAATACGTACGGTACGGTAGTACTAGAAATAGAGACAAATTAGATCAACCATTTTTTAGATTAGCTAAAGTCCACACTTCTTTCATGGGGTATTGTGTTAAATGTTACAACAAAATACCTACTGACATATTAGAACTAAATGAAAGAAAATTTAAAACTTATGTTAAAAGTACACTTTGTAAACAAGCATATTACAAATTAGAAGATTACATTCAGGATAAGAATGCTTGGAAACATGCTGGTCCTGCTCCATAGGACAATCAAGGGTGTAGACAAAATCAAACTGGTTGATTTATGAATTAACTTTATAGATAGGTATACTGTTGCTTTTTTGTGTTTTTATTTTCTGTTTAATTGGTGGTTATTAAGATTATCTGTAAATATGTGAGTACCATTTACCTAATTTTTTTTTTTTTTTTAGAAAAGGAATAAGTACCTCTGCTGGTTATACTTTGTTCTTATAAGTAGCATACTCTGGGTGTATCGTCCTCACATAATATTAAATTGATTTTTGTATACCAAATTTTGTAAAGTCGTTATTTGAAAAGAGTAACTATGGAGTTTCTTGTCCGTTCTTCTCCATAAGAATCTACATTTCCGAATGGACAGTAGAGTCACTTTATTAATATATTTTACTGAACTGTAAATGCTGACGTTCAAAAGTGCCGTTTAATGGCCTAATTGAAATAAACGTTTTTGACTTTTGACTTTTGACTTTTGATCAAATGAAATAGTGAACTTTTGCCACAGTTCACCTTTTTACTTGTGCTAGAAGAGTGTGCTGTATTAATATGGTGGTTATTAAACGCTTTTCTATTTCTACGGGGTCTGTAAGTACTGTATTGTCAATTAGGATATTTTCTATATCGTTCTTTAAGTTATTGCCCATAATTTCATCCTTAATTACTTTCCATACCGCTTTGCATTTGTTTTCACTTTTGGTAATACATTTGATATTTGCGTTTTCTTTTGCGTTATATATTAATTTCTGTAAAAGTTTTGAGTACTTACTTATTGAATATAATAAAATTTTATTTTTTATTTTTTTATTATTGATAGTAGATAGTAGATCCGTTTCCTTTTACCACTTTTTAAGTCCTTTACTTATCTAGTTCTTTTTATTTTTGGTGTTTACCTTTATTTTTGGGAAGCATAAATTTAAGAACAGGCGCAATGTATCATGAAAAGAACTAAGTAAATGCTTTATTTATGTCCTCTGCGTAAGTTTCGGACCTAGACAAATATAAGTCAGCATTCTTTAAACTTCTGAAAGTTATTTGAGCTGAAAACTCTTTTGTAGGCATAGTACGTTTGGGCACGCCATCCTCCCGCCTGACGCATGTACTCACCGGACACGGCTGTTTCGGGAGGTACCTGTTTCGGATTAAGCGGGAGGACACGCCCGGGTGTCAGCACTGTGAGGATCGCTTAAAAACTTCTTAATACCCGAAACATACGAAGCAGGAAACTTCTTGACACACACGCAGTTAAAACCTTAGGCCGCAATAAGTGAGTTCTCAAAAGTAATTAACACTGTCCTTAGTTCGTACATTCACTTCCTGAACTTATTCCGACATTTACTTAAGGAAATTATATTCATAACGACTATATTTTAGATCCTCTGGTACTTCTAGATACCTATTGAAATATGAAAAAATAAACACATGCATAACTGGTATTTGGGAAAGCCAACAACGCACTGCGTATTTACCTGTCATTCCTGATAACTTACTAACAAGGAAACATGCCGTTTTTTACCGTCTAAAGTCATTGGTTCGAAATTTCGAACGTCGTTTTTTGTGATCGATTTAAAAAAAAATAGTCTCGTCTTTTTTTTGTTTTGCTACCCAATATCACCTTTAAATTATGACCTCATACTTCTGGAACACCCTGGACACAGCGGTTTGGAGATACCAGGCCAAAACGGTGCGCGCGAGCATGGTGATCTTGCTTCATCTTCCTCCATTGCATGACAAGAGGCCCTTACTCTACACTGGGACGATTAAAGCTAATATCGCATTATAACTACCGAATCAAGGATCTGCTTAGTCCGAGTTTTTTAACGCCCTCGATTACGTTAGCGTAAACGTCAATTTGTATTGAAACTAAACAAGCGCCGTCTGGTGACACTCACGGAAAACCTTTTTTTCCCGTACAATTTGACATAAGCGAACGATTACCCTAACGCGATCGAGAACGTTAAAAACTCGGACTAAGGCCACTGATGAAGTTACAGCGTGCTCATTGGACAGCGTCAGGTGTTTACAGCGAGCGTGCGTGACACTACCAATTAATTATGAACCGGTTTTCAAGTTCAATGTAAAGATATTATACTACATTATAGTCGACGACTTTTAACGTGAAGGTTTAAACCTAATTAGCATCGGTAAACAGGAGTCGTTTCTGGTATAGATTTGCATAATTTATTGAACTTCTGATCAATGAAATCGTAACGTACCTACGTAATAAATTCTTTAATTCTATCATTCAGAAATCACCCAACAGTTTCCGTTGGTTGTTTACTTGATACGGTATTTTTATTGTTTTTTAAGTATGGGAAGTTATCAAATGACTTCTTCCGCTCTGGGTGGAGCGGAAGGGCGTGTCAGACTCTTACTGACTAAAACCCATCCGTGTTCCTCCTAAAGCCCTTTGCGTTCCAGGGTCGCGGTGACGTGCTGCGGAATTTGTTCCGCAAAATCTATGCTATAATCTATGCTAATCTATCAATTTATTAAAAAGTCACCGCGGCCATGGAACGCAAAGGGGTTGGTCTTTCTTTAGTCTCTAGAGCATTAAATGTTCCTTTTATATTATAGCGACGGCGACGGTTTGTACTGACGATAGATTTTTGAAAATTTATTCTCGTTTTACATAAGAATGCAAGTTTGACTGAATTTCGCCATTTCTGCCGATGGGATATCCCACCGAGATAGGGCTTGTGTTAGCAGTAATCACTATGCCTAGCCTGTATCCAATTATGTAGTGGTTGGCTACCAGTGTTATCGGATGCAGCTGAGTGTAGACACCAGCTTTTTTACATGGAGCAGCTGAGTGTAGACACCAGCTTTTTTACATGGAGCAGCTGTCTATAAATCTGTCATGTAGGTACCTACAATCCAGCAGTGGGGTATAGTCTTACGCATAGTAGTTCGCAACCGGGTGCGCTCATGTTAGTTCGCGGCTCCTTGGCGAACTAGTTCGCTCTTTTTGTTCACCAGCTCCCGACTCAATGTTTCGTGACGGAGGCTGACTGAGCTAGTGAGCTGAGAGAAAGGCAGATCGTTCGCGCTTTGCAGTTTGCTGGTGCACGCGCTCTTTTATTAGTAAAATAACAATTTAGCCGTTATTTTTTACCTTACATACTCGTCGTATTTTTATTGATTTATGAGTTCATTTCAGAAAATTTCTTAATAAGTGGCGGGCAAAACCTAGTTGATTGTAAGTAATGACAATCGTCATGCAAATCAATGAAGTTGTATGACTTATTTATTCCATGTTTTTTGCGGTTATTCTCGTAATAGTGACGTAGTGTTCACCTTGACTATGGACGTACGCAAGTATGGTAACAGCTTTACTGATCAATGCCTTCGATGTTACTTATTTAATTAGTAGGCACCCAGAAATAGTTAAGACTGAACCCAATAAGGAATATGCATGAAAAAAATATTTAGTATCTATACAGCTTATCTAAAAATATATAATACTAACAGTGAAAAATAAAACCAAAATTGATCAAAAAACAAACGAGATATAACTATTTTAAACAAATATGTCTGTCTCTCTGCGCATACGCTGTTTTCTATGGCAGCTGTATAGGCGACATGATATTTAATTTTGACGTCAGAGTTCGTATCGGACTTCTCTTTCTAATTGGCATCTTTGAAGCTTTATAACTTTCTTGCTGTTGAAGATATTTTAAAAATTATTTCATAATTGTTTACCAGAGCCAATAAATATTTCATTTTGCAAATAAAAAAATGCATGCATATTCCCTATTAGACTACCCGACACGGGCGTCGAACCCAGGACCTCATGATCAGCAGAGGCTTTTCTCTCAATCATAACAATCATTCTCAAACCCGGAACTTTGGACCAATCAAACATACATAAGATATAGGAACTCAATGAGATTATAATAATAAATAATTAATTAGAGACTCGACAAAAAAAATACCACCGAAGTCCAATAAGCCTAACAGTTAGCATTTTAAAGTCTTGATAACTTCCCCACACGTAACGTGGCAATGAATTTAATTTTTATCGTCTATCACAGCTAACTAGGCTCAAAACGTTAATGAGTAATAGTCGACCAGCATATAAAATGAAATTGGATCTCTGTATTTCTGTATGGCCAAAAAAATATTTAATAAACAACCTGAAAAAATAAAAAAACGTTAAATCTAGACAATTTCAAAAAAGAACTATTATAAATTTTGATAAATAAATGCTATTACTCACTACAGGACTATTTAGACGACAATTCTATAATTACTGCCTCCGAAAATTGTTCATCGCCTAACTTATTTTGACGATCTTGAATATTGTTTGACATTACCATTAATATGACACGTAACTTAATCTATTTGACATTTTTATTGAAATTGATTTATAAATTGATTGTGTTTTAAATTTGTATTTTGTATTTTGCTATTTAAACATAATTAAATAAATTTGTACGCCTCTGGGCAAAACATAGAAGATCTATGTACCTATCTATAACATCTCACACTCTGTTGTAATTTGACCTATGTTTACAAATAAAACATTCTGATTCTGATTCTTACATACACTTGTAACTTTGTATTCTTACAGTGAAATTCGTATTGATTATTTTGTCACAGTTTACGGGACGAGCAACTACGGAAGCCTTCACTGCGCGTGGCCCGATACGCACTTGGCCGGTTTTGTACCTAGTGATTTGGTCCGGATCAGTCTGCCGCATGTCAAATGAGAAATGGGCCAAAAGAATTACCGAATGGGTCCCACTATAAATATACTATCGGGGTACGTAGCAAGGTGTCGGTGTTTTTGAGGAGAAACAAATGTTATGTTTGAACACTATTTATTGAGTCACTCTCAAACTGTTCTTAATGTTAAAATGTTAAATGAAATGTTGATAAAATGTTAGAATACACCCGGCTAACGCGGTAGACCAAAGTGCACTGAATATAATGTAAAGTTATACGTAAAAACTGTGTTTAATAAGAAAGGAAATTAGGTCAACGCGTTACGCCGATATTGCTTACTAAGATGTTCGGTGAAAACACCGAACATACATATACTGTTTTTTTATATTTCTATGGGTCCCACTGAATGCCAGACGAAATCTCGACAGACTAAGGCGAAGATGGCGGGACGAGCTCGACTCATATTTACCTAAAGTACTGGCAGAAGTGTGTAGTTTGCCCAACTGTGGGACAAAATATGCTGGATAGTGTATGCCGTTTAATATCGCAATGCGATTTCAATCAATTAAATAGTAATTGACGGTAAGGACACACTCACTATAAAAAAAATGTGTGCGTGTACTAGTGTACACACGTAAGAAGTAAAACTTCTTTATGATCTTATTTTTCGAAAAATGATCTTTTGTTTTCATTTTTACTTTGTAAAAACAAAACAACAATAACTACAACAACTACCACAACAACACACAACAACAACAACTACCACAACAACAGCTATTTCTAATACAAAAAACGGTCAAGTCTAGTGGTGGGAGAAAGCCCGCTTAAACGACATGCTATCCCTACTCCGCTGGAGAAAGTACTCTTCGAATCAACCGTGGTAGGGACAAGAAAAAGATGGCGCGTAACCGAGAAATGTGACGGTAATTTTTTTTCCAACGCCGATAAAGAAGTTTCACTTCAATAAACAAAACATTGTGATTGAGATCAATGTCGTTATTTGTAAATGACTCATATATCGGCTATACTTACTTATTACGATTTCATAATAAAAAACTTGATATCGCGCTCTTTAATTTTATCTGCAGACCATTTTGTTCAGAACAATGGCTAATTCTAAATGCGCTTGATTTTTCTCGGATTCCTAAAAGACATTTTGTATTATAAGATGTACCTAATAAAGACACCATATAGATTTTTACTACTTAAAATAAGAATACAATTTATGTAGGATATATATCAAAATCAAACGTCATGTATTCAAAGTAGGCTATGAGCGTCACTTTTAATTAAGACAGTTCCCCAAATCAACCGCCCGTCACCACTTCCTAGTGTTGTACTTGGGATGAAGTGGCGCAAAAAAACTACCTACTCTTTTTTATCATAACAACTACATATTATTAAAGAGATCTTATCTCATTAATCATCATTAATTTTGGTGATTATCAGTCAGTAGAAGCAAAAAGAGAAGGAAGGTATGTATGTACGTAGTAGGGGGAATTTTGTTGTTTATGCCTAGTCATCATCTGCCTAGCCTTTTCCCAATTATATTGGGGTCGGCTTCCAGTCAAACCGGATTCAGCTGAATACCAGTATTTTACGTTGAGCGGCTGCCTACCAGACCCCCACAACCCATTAACTGGGTAATACGGTACTCCTTGGCAAGACTGGTGTCAGATTAACTGGCTTCTGACTATCCGTAACGACTGCCAAAGATCTACAAATGACAGCCGGGACCAACGGCTTAACGTGCTTTCCGAGGCACGGAGGAGTGTCGGTATGTTAAGATGGTCACCCATCCACAGACCAACCTCGGCAAGCGTTGCTTAACCTTAAAGATCGACCCATGTGGCTGTTATTATTTAGCCACGAGCTCCTGTTTGCTCCTGTTTATGCCTACTCCCATGGGCAAAATGCGTGATTTTTAATTAGTTTGGAAAGAAACCGTTCACCCAAACTCAAAGGATTTTCGGTGATTTTCGGCTCTACTGTCTTTACAAATATGCATCTGACTTCTATCCTTTCTGGATAAATTAGGCCGACTTCGCCTGACTACTTCAGCACAGTTCAGCCTTCATGGCCCCTCAGGAAATCTTTAAAAAATGTGCAAAGAACTGACTTAAATTCATATCTTTGACCTGCAAAGATGGTCAATATCTTTGACCATGGCCGCAGGTCAAAGCTACGGACGATAATCAGATACCTCTTATAAATAGATACGTAATTATATACGTATAAAAAACGCGATATTTTCCTTTGCTCGCGAGATATTAATAACATCGTTGATCGGTCCTGAGCAGTGTGTTAAGGACTGTGCGTTAGGTCTGTGCTCTTGAAGTGAACGTGTTTAAATTGGATCAAGTGAGTGAGTAAGGAAGTTGTGTGTGATAAACTAGATGTGCCCTTGAACTCCTAGATGCCTATTCAAAATTCAAAAGTCATTTATTCAAATTAGGCTGAATGCCAGCACTTTTTGAACGTCAAAGTTCTACATAAAGACAGTCCCCCAAAACGCCCGCCCGTCACCACTTCCTAGTGTTGTAGCTGGGAAGAAGAAGTGGCGCAACAAACTCCCCAGTAACACATCTGTCTGTTTAAAAGCTTTTAAAAACTTGAATTTATACAATAGTATGCAAAGTATTTTACAATACATGACACAGAAAATAAAATATTCAAACTGTAAACAATTATTAAACACTAGTGACCCGCCCTGGCTTCGCCCGGATGTATTTTTTTACCAACACAAAAAAACAAAAAAAAGTTGAATCGTTCCTCAACTCATGGCGTGACCAAGGGAAACAGAGATTTATTTTATCTTTTTTATAGAAGATGATATTGATAACGTCATCAACATCATTTTTAATTATTTTCTTTCTTGTTACTATCCCGTGCATACAAGGCAATACTACGATTATTTACGGTATTGTCAATGATCAGACAAAAATGTATTGAACTTTTTTTTTCAGTAAATTGCTCGCTTAACTCGGCCAATTGCTTTTGGAACAGCTGATTTTTTTTTTAAATTTTTTGATAGTGTATTTTTCATAAAGCTTGTCTTTTATTTGTACTTGATGACTGGAAAAATATGGCTCCAAAAATCCCCTCAAATAACCCTGTATATAGGGTCTCTTAAAGGGTCAAAAGGGTAGTTCAATCTGCGAGACCTGTTTTTTCGGAAGAAGAAAGTTCCAGCCTAATATGAAGGTCTAAGATGAGTACCTACTGCTTAAGTAGATCGAAGGTCAGGAGTTCAGGACTATCTCACATTTATAATTAAAGAATAATTTCTACTTATGCGGTTTGGGACCTTATTTATAAAAATCGGGCGGTTTATCAACAGAACCGATTAGCAGGTTCTGAATAAATTATCTGCAAATCGGTATTTAAACTTTGCACGTTGTCTTTTTGATGAATTTATTAAACATTTGCTTACCGTCGCTAAACAGTGTCGACATTTTTATAAATGAAGATATTGTTCTCTTCTACGTAACATAGAACCGCTGTTTATCCATAAGAAAACATTAGTAACTGAAAAATAAAAGTGATAGGTCCCTTTCTGAATTTAGTGTTTTAGTTTAGAACGCATCAAACCCTTTTTTTAAATACTGTTTTTTTCTAAACTCTTTACTTCAAACAAAAACTAATCCATTGGGTTTTTAATCGGTACTTAGTTAGGTAAGTAAGTACGTCGATATTCGATAAATAGGTTTTATGTTATCGGGTTTTTAATACGGGATGTACCTTGGAAAACACGTTAAGCCGCTGGTCCTGGCTGTCATTTGTAGATCTCTGACAGTCGCTATGGATAGCCAGAAGCACGGAAATTTAACGTCAGTCTTTTCAAGGGGGTGTTAACAAGTTACTGGGTTGTTACACAGTAACTGGGTTGCTACACAGTAACTTGGTTGTTAACCAGTAACCGCGTTGTTATACAGTAACTGGGCTGTGGAGGTTTAAGACTCAAATTGCATCCGGCTAGTCTGGAAGCCGACCCTAATACGTTGCAAAAAGGCAAGCAGATCGACAGGTTAAAGCTAACATTGTGGGAATATTTTAATATGTTATAATTATCTTCCAATTCATGGAATTTTACCATTGTGAGGCGGTTGGTAGGTAGGAACTTGCCTATTACAGCATACGGAATGGGCTTATAAATAGACATAATTAATTAATTCACAAATAATTGAACTCGGTTTGGTTTAACTTCCCATACCAAGCAGCTACTACTGCCGATAGCCTTTTAAATACTATCTAAATCTACTATACTTAGTTGTTTTATGAGCAAGTCCAAGGCGATTACAAGAATACAAGCGTATCGTTTATTGGAGCGGTACCTATAAAATGTTTGGTTTTAACCGTTTTGCTACTTTGCCAAGTTGTATTTGTTATAGAAGATTGTGGTTAAGTGGACCTAGGAGTAACCAAGTTAGATTTCTGCTAGTTTACCCTTCACAATACTTCGTAAGTCAATTGGTTTTATTCTTTCGTTGCTCTAGTTAGGACTCTTGTAGTGATGCCTCCATTAGGCATTCAGTTGCTAAGGGTCGGTTTCAGTTTTTTTTAAAACAATTGAGTCGGTCGGACTGTGTGCGGTTTCCACATAAAGTAGATTTGGAGGCTTTTTAAAATTTTACAGCCGTTCAGGGTAACGTAGAAGGAGAATTTGGCAAATACTCTACTGGTTTTTGCAGTTGACTGGTGTTTAACGATAGTTTAGCATGTTAACAATTTTTGTACAAATTTTCATTCCTCCTTTACCTTAACGATCTGCACATAATATCTGTGATTTATTGTCTTGAATTGCTATAAAGGTCCCTTCGTTTAATGTTGTTTAAAACGCGTAGACGTTAGAGCTGCTTCACTATTGATAATATAAGCCTGTAAACCTATTCACTGTAGCTATCAGGAAACACAGGCTCATAATCGCGCATAATCAAATTATACCTACCCAAAACGCGCGCTTCAGTATTATTATACGAGGGAGAGAAGCGAGGGGTGTCCAATCCAGTTCATTTCAAGCTATCGACCATATCTCTCTTCTGTATGGTGTCGGACGTAAAAGAAGAGGTTACTAAGGGACTCACCAGAGTATGGGCAGCAGCATTCTGTGTGCATTGCAACAGCTACACCGCGATTGCCAACCTGCCTGCTAAGTGTGGCGTTTGCCATAATCGCCACGCTCATTTGAGGGAGGCCTATGTCCAGCAGTGGACGTCTTTCGGCCGATATGATGATGATGATGGCTATATCTATACTTCCGCAGGTTTCCACGACATGAATCCTCACCTGATCCTCTTCGTGTCAGCGATATGCCTGTCCCCAGCGGCTGCGCAGTTCGGCTTCATCAACACAATCAAGGACAGAGTCACCAAGGAGGTGGCCGCCATCGCCGAGCCTATTCACAAGACCATCGTGTCAGTTGGGTTTAGTCAGTGTAAGTCCCTGTAGGTACTTATTTTTGTCACTTTATTTAGGGGTCAGTCTACGTAAGTACAGGCGACTGAGTTCCGTCAAACAAAAGCTATGTAGATATGTTTAATAGTTTTCTAATGGCCGGTTTCAATAACGTGTCTTACTTTAACCAACGACCGACATGTTAGCCTTTGTAACATGACGTTTCAGCTACTGTTGGTAGCTAATAACTAAATAACGTTATTGAAAACGGCTGAAAGTATTATTGAGTCTTGCTGGTTTTGAAAGATTCTGCGGTCTCATGCGGTGTATTTTGGTCTAATTCGTATGAAAAAGTCAGGCTCAAATCGGTGTCCTGAGTATTTTGGGGCTCTTCTAAAGTAGGTGGTGTATAGCTTGTACGCTTGCTTGGTCACATGAGCACAGGTCATCGTTAGTTATTTTAAAGGGATGCAGATTCTCCTTGTGGTACCCATGCTCGGAGAGTAATGATACTCTAATATTATAATTTTCATTTTTAAGTGTATTTTTTGTACAAAAATAAATAAATCAAGCAAGAACTCATGAGTATTTTTACCATTTCCAGGCAGGCATGTGAAGAAACTTCTTGGAGTGGACTACGACTCATACAACAACACCGAACCGGACTTGAGTGAGCTGACACTCAACTTTATCACCAGGTGGGTTCACTTACTAACTGTGTCATCACCATCATCATCATATCAGCCGAAAGACGTCTGAACATAGGCCTCCCCCAAAAGGCCTATGGGTTAAAGGTTAAAGAGGGTTTGCCATAATCGCCACGCTTGGCAGGCGGGTTGGCGATCGCAGTGTAGCTGTTGCAATGCACAGAGAATGCTGTTGCCCATTCTCTGGTGAGTTCCTTAGCTTACTAACTGTTTCCTTAATTATAATCTGAATGGGTTACAGTTCGTTGGAGAGGAAGAAAGGAAAGCGATGAATGATTGATGGTAACTTAGCAACATCAACCAATAGGTATAATATGTCGATATCTTGACGCCTTAATATCATACGTCTCTAACAAAGAGGCTTTTCGATGTACACTAAGTTTTTGAAGCTGCCGAAAGCCAAGGATCCAACCCCTGATAGCCCGAAGAATGACCAGACTTAAGTGGCAGAAGGCAGGTCCTGCAAGTAGATCAGCCATTCGACGGGGTTGAACGGTTCGTAGGAAGGCCTCCCACAAGGTGGACCGATGAAATGATGAAGGCCACAGGAATCCGGATGCGAGACGCACAGGACCGGTCGAAACTTGGGGGAGGCATATGCCCAGCAGTGGACCACTTCCGACTAAAATAATGATGTTAATGAACCCCTGACACAATAGCAATAAACCACAAAGAAAGAAAGTGAGTCAGTCATTAAAAGTTCTCCCATTTTTTTCCAGAAACGTGAACATCACATACAAGCTGACGGCGGCGGCGATACTCATCCCCTCGGGGGGCTGGTTCAACCCCCGAAAGCCACTCAAGATCTATCTCCACGGCTTTACCGATGACCCCTCTAAAGGCAGCTTCTCCAGCCTTAGCACTGCTTTCCTGAATCAAAGTAAATACTCAAAAGAACATAATATATATGAGGCCGGTTTCCACCACGAAAGAATAATGAACCGGAAATGGCTAAGCTGACTGGACTTCGTTTTCATATAAGCTGCTTCAGAGCCACCTTAATCGCATACAGGCTGACGTCAGTGATGTCTTCGGTACAGTGCCGGGTCAAGTTAGCTCTTGGGTCGGTATCTAGGTTTGCAGTGGGTTTAGTCCTTGACGTGTATAACTGTCCATAGAAGGTCTCGATCTCCCTCAGAAGCTCCGATTTGGCAGATATGGTTCTGCCATCGTCGGTCTTCAGTTTCGTGAGCTGGCTCTGCCCAATAGACAGATCTCTCGCAAAGACCTTGGAGCCCTTATTCCGCTCTATCGCCTCTTTAATCCTCTCGGTATTAAAGCACCGGAGGTTGCTTTTCAAGGACTTGGAGATCCGTCTATTGAGCTGCCGATATTTGCCCGCATAGTCTGATCAGCTTCCCCAGCCTTTGTACTGCTTTCCTGAATCAAGGTAAATGCTCAAAAGAACATGCAACTATTTATGTAATCTTACGGCCGGTTTCCACTGCGAATGAGCCGGAAATGACTAAGCGGATTGGACTTCGTTTTCATGAAATAGATTTGCGTTTCCACCAAGAAAAAGTTAAGTCAGTTTATTTGTCTGATTCCTATGTGACCAATCGGAAAGTATATCCTTTCACATAATAACATATTTTTTTAAATCGGTACATAAATGACGGAGTTATGAAGTACTTAACAAAGACAGGAAAATAAACACCCAGTTGAGAACTTCCTCCTTTTTTTGAAGTCGGTTAAAAAATTATAAAGTCATTGTCATATGTTTGTTTGTCTAGTGCCTCATCTACGAGTATACTTTCGAAATCGAACATAGTTGGTACCGCAGCTCGGTGTTGTAGAATTTTTATTACAGTTACATGAGGCATTTCAACTTTATTGCCACGTTGCACCTTGGCAATGAATTTGAAATGCCTCGTTGCACCTTGGCAATGAGGTTGAAATGCCTCGTTGCACCTTGGCAATGAAATTGAAATGCCTCGTTGCACCTTGGCAATGAAGTTGAAATGCCTCGTTGCACCTTGGCAGTGAAGTTGAAATGCCTCGTTGCACCTTGGCAATGAGGTTGAAATGCCTCGTTGCACCTTGGCAATGAAATTGAAATGCCTCGTTGCACCTTGGCAATGAAGTTGAAATGCCTCGTTGCACCTTGGCAGTGAAGTTGAAATGCCTCGTTGCACCTTGGCAGTGAAGTTGAAATGCCTCGTTGCACCTTGGCAATGAAGTTGAATTGAAATGAAATTGTATATTGCCAGATTAACATCCAAATAGTACACATAAATAAGATTAAATAATAAAAAAATAATGTTACCATACTACATAAAATAAGTTGCCAAATAAATGTCGGTGGTGTTACGAGCTTGGGTTTCGTGACAATAAAAACAGCCGATTAAATAACCAAAATGACAGTTTAGTTTAACAACACTAATTACAACTTTAAACTCACTAACTATAAAACACAACTTCACTACTGATCACTTAAATCGCACTTGAATATCGCTTCCGAAGTATTCGCTTCTATCGCAAATCCAATATAGACTCGGTCGCAGGCTATACCTACGGTCATTATATGGGTCAGTTAATTCCAGAACATTCTACTGTCGAAACATCTGGAAAGTTCGCCTAAATACCGGTCCCGACTGACCAGATGTCGAGAACCGTAGAATGTTCCAGCATAGAAAAGACTAGAAGGTACTGGACTCTACTAGTTCTGCTACTCGATACTAGATGGCACTAGTAGTAACTAATGTCGTTATATATCCGGCATTAACTCTGGCGCGTAACAATACGTTCGAAATTGAACATAGCTGGTACCGCAGTTCGGTGCCGGAGAATTTTTTATAAAAGTTACATGAGGCATTTCAACTTTATTGCCTCGTTGCACCTTGGCAATAAAGTTCAAATGTCGGTGGTGATCACCAAGCTTTTTTTTTATGTGTCACCAGGTGACTTTAACATCCTGGCGCTGGACGCAAGTTCCCTGATCAGCTGGATGTACCTGCGCTCCACCACCATGGTGCGCTTCATCGGCGAGGAACTTGGGAAGTTACTGGCGGCGCTGGTGTCTGGTGAGTTCTGTCTTGGATGGTTTGAGCTTGGACCAACTTGGGTTCGTTTGCCATGCGAAAAGATTGTATTTCTCAAAATTAAAATTTAAAGTCATTTATTCAAATTAGGCTGAGTACCAGCACTTTTTGAATGTCAAAGTTCTACATAAAGACAGTCCCCCAAAACGCCCGCCCGTCACCACTTCCTAGTGTTTTAGCTGGGAAGAAGAAGTGGCGCAACATACTCCCCAGAAATACATCTGTCTGTTTTATTTTTAAAAACTTGAATTTATACAGTAGCATGCAACGTAGTTTACAATACATGTCACCGAAAAATAATATATCCATTATCAAATTAAATTACACTTGTTAGCTAGCACAGATCATTTGAGATTCATGGCGAAGATCAAGTTATCTCTTAGATTAGTGTTATGATAATACTCAGAAGGAGCGGCTTATTTTTGTCTTACGGCCGGTCTCAATAACGTATATAGTCCACCTGACCGATTTCGGCCAGGGCCCAATCTCAACCGAGACTAGCCATTGGCGCGGGACATTTTTTAGTGCACAAACACTACTCTCACATTCCTCAGGGACGACAACCCGACACGACGGGAGAGAGATCTGGCGCAGGACCAAAGACTTAACGTGCGCACCAAGGCACGGGGATGTCACACCACCAACTTCCAAACTCCGGGCTGTCACGGAGAAGTTCCTATTGGAAAAACCCAATGACACACACGCAGTACACTGTAGCTGAAACGTCATATTTGCCTTTCAAACATGACGTTTCAGCTACTGTTGGTAGCTAATTTGACAACTGTTTACAAACTCATCTAGAATTATTACACGTTGTTTGCCTAAATAATAACAGCCGCACGGGTCGCTCTTCGAGTTTAAGCAACACTTGCCAAGGTTAGCCAGTGGATGGGTGACCGTCTTAACGCAACAAGACCTCTCCTCCTTGCCCCGGAAAGCTCGTTAAGCTATTGAGCTGTCATTTGTTGGTCTTTGAACGTCGTTACAGATAGTCAGAAGCTAGAAAATCTGACTCCAGTCTTGCCAAGAAGTACCGTGTTGCCCAGTAGCTGGGTTGTGGAGGTCAGACAGGAAGCCGTTAAATGATAAATGATATTTATTTTGTAAGTAGGTTAAACAAAACACTTTTACACTGGATGAAGCCGGTGTTTTCTAGCTGACTACCCTGAGAAGAAACACCGAAACAAACTCTCTTTTAAAGTCCATACAATCGTATTGGTCAAACATATGAGAACCATGTAGGTTAATGTCTGAAGTGGTCTTTTAAGGAAAGTACCACACAGACTTGAGTGGACCAGTCCTGACAGTGCAAGCATTTGTCACTTATCGTGTAGTTTTATGTAGAACTCTTGTACTCAGCCAGTAAAACGCATCCAGTCAAACTGAAAACCGAGCCTAACATGCATGGTTGGGAAAACGATATGCAGATTGATTTGTCTTCATGTCCTTGTTACTCTTTTCAGCTGGTCTCCATCCCTCCAACATCCACCTGATCGGGCACAGCCTCGGGAGCCACATCTCCGGCTTCGCTGGCAAAACCTTCACGCTGCTGACGGGCTACCGAGTGGGCAGGATCTCTGGACTAGACCCCGCGGGGCCCTGCTTCTCGGACGTCAACGTCACATTCAGGATCAACGTCAATGACGCTGACTTCGTTGATGTTATACATACTGATGCTGGAGTGTATGGACTGAATGAGCACGTCGGTGGGTTACAAAGAAATTGTGATTTATGCTGATGCAGGTTTTTAGATCAGGAGTAAAGTTAATATCCATAGCAGCCCAAGGCTACGTTAGGTAGCTACGTTTGCGGAATTTGTTCGAAAGAGTCACCGCGGCCCTAGAACCCGAAGAGCTTCAGGAAGAACACGGATGAGTTTTAGTCAGTTAGAGTCTGACACGCCCTTCCGCTCAACCTAAAGCGGAAGAAGTCATTTGATGATTTCCCATCTATAAAATATCCAATCTTACCCAAGCCATGGATGATCCACTTTACTTCGTGTTGCAACATATTCCTGCAGTCCCAAGTTCACCAAGTGGTCAAGTGGTCTCTTGTAGTTAACAAAGTCCCAATATCTTTAACAGCTCCCAAAGAGTTAGGTTATGTTATGGTTAGATTTATCACTTCCTTATATTTTTGTTGTATTTGTCCTTAGCTAAAAATATAAAGGTATACAAAGGTGCTTTCTTCTCCTACTCAACCAGCTTGAATTCCCTCCCAGGTCACGCCGACTTCTACCCAAACGCGGGCTCCAGCCAGCCAAACTGCCTCCCCACCCTGGTGCTGGCTTCGTGCAGCCACAGCCGGGCGTGGCTCCTGTTCGCCGAGTCGGTCAGCAACCCGGTAGCCTTCGTCGCCGTCAGTTGTCCCGACTGGCAGGCGTTCAGGACTGGGATGTGCAATTATAATGATACGAGGTGAGCCTGGGAAGTAATAGCGAGATGTTTTGATACTACGCCTATTAAGTTCTTAGCAGTTTTTTTATCGCATTAGTTTGTTAGTGGCGAGAACACCTAGCCAGTTTCTATTTACAAGTTTAGACTGCTGATTTCAACTTGAGCCTTACTTACTAAAACAGCCAGGTTTGGAGTCTGTTACGAGCTTTAAAAGCACCAAATACGACTTACTGTTAGCTTGCAGTACGGAATTTAAAATCCCCTCATCGACTCCTGGCCTACAACTTGGGCGTCTTTAAGTCAAGAGTGAATAGGTTACTTCTAGGCAAGCATGCTCCATCCTCGACCACATCATCGTTTTCCATCAGGTGAGATTGTGGTCAAACGCACGGCTACTAACATTAAAAATATGCTTTTATTTCTGTCTCCAGCCTGATGGGGTACGCGACCCAGCCCGGCACGAGAGGCGCCTACTTCCTGCAGACAGCCGGGGAGGCGCCCTTCGGCCTCGGCATGGACGGCGCCAGGTACGTCAACAACGAGGGAATCGTCCGGAACTTAGGAAACTTCATCGGGTGACTCAGCCAGAGTCTTAGAGGCCCATGAATTACGCTTAGAATATAGAAAAAAGTATTTAAAGGAGATCTACACATTGCATATGGTATGTTCAACTTGTTCCGCGGCTCCGGGTCATTCAGCGGATTCCCGCGGCCTTCAACAGGTAACCAGTCACCTTATGATACTGTTTAAAACATATATATCGGAGCATGGTCGTGTTCTCTCATTCTAATGGCATTTAACGCTACCTCTGAACTAACATAGTTAAATAAATCTTCTGGATAGAGCCTATAAGACACTTGGAAACAATTCCTTAATCTTCTGTCATATCTCTAGACTCCAGTCTATAGTTTTTACTTATAGTAGGCGCCAGATAAATGTGGAATGAAGTATATTGACCTTTCCCTAATAACTGCTCATAGGTACCTGAACAATTAAATATGAATCGTTTTTCATTATTAGACCATTTTAAGGATCACGAGAGATGATGATTCGGGACAGTTTTGTGTCATTAATTCCGTTTTTCAAATTAACAATGTCAATAAATGTAGGTGGATCAATGACCGATATTCCACGATTATCTGGCGCCTACTATAGTCGAAGCTGTTTACATTTGATTTGACATTCTTAATTATATTTATGGATTTGACAGTAGATTGATTGGGCAGTTTTTAGAATGGAGAAGTACCTACATTATACCTAAGGATAAAAGTTAAATGCTTGATGGTCTGTCCCATTGGCGAAAATGACGAGTTTGCCAAATTGTTTTGTAATTTATTAATTATTGTAATTCTCGGAAGGAACGTGAATTCTTCTTTTTCAATCAATCAAATTATTCCCTTAATTATTGAGCATCTGAGCAAAATATCATACTTTTAGACCTAGGAGTTTAGTCTGTGCGCATTTTGACAAAGACAAAGTCACACACACAGACAGACACACACAGACACACACACACACACACACACACACACACACACACACACACACAGACAGACACACACAGACACACAGACACACACGGACACACGGACACACACACCCACACACGGACACACACACCCACACACGGACACACGGACACGGACAGATGGGACAGCCCATGTGAGTTTAGTGTAGGTATATAATTGTATTTTGTTCCGGTAGTTATAAGTACTAACACTAGTTTCTAAGTTTTTGTATACTAACCAATTAATGGACTCTGTCTGAATTCAAAGATTTTTATTTTTTATTTAAAGGCAATCCATTTATTTTGACTTTGACTTCAACTGGACCATTAAAAGGCACTTTTGAACATCAAAAATTAATGAAAAATAAAATGAATGTCAGTGAAGTTAAGTTTTTTTTGTAGAACTCGTGGATGTTTATGTTTTAGGTATTTATTGCCGATTAATTGAGGACTGATCGATGAGAATGTTAAAAAGGATTTTACCTTGTGATTATATTAGTAAATCTACTTTCTTATATCAATGTTTTTATTAACCTATAGTCTCTTTTTAATTTTGAATTGAATTTTTTATGTTTTGTAATTTTTCTTTTGTACTTAATTCCTTTTTTGTTACGAATTTAATTTAATTTAATTTAATATAAATGTTCTTTTGAAATTGTTTTAATTATTTCATTGTTCTTAATTTAACTTATTCGCAATGTGACATATTATACCTGTATTTGACATATTTTATTCACATACATTTTTTTTAACTTTTATTTTTAAAACAATTGTGTGAAGTGTATTTCATTTTATTTTGTAATGCGTTGTTTAAATTTAATTATTATTTTAAATTTACTAATGAATTGTTCCGTATAAGTGATGTATTTACACAGAATTCAATACTTGTAATTTCCTGTTAATTGTTAAAACTGTAAATATGTCGTTGCTGAAAACGTTTTTTTTTTTAATATTAAGGTGTTCTTAACTGGGTAACATTCCCTTAATAATAGTCATTTGAAATAATCATTGAAACAAACATTAATAATTGACTTTTCTTTATTATAATAATACCTTCATCTTATAAATATTATTTAATATGTATTAAGTAGGTGTATATGCAATATTTTGGTTAAAGTGTAATATTTTGGACATCAGTACAAGAATTCTACACACTATGTAGGTAAGTTTATATAAGTTTATCACAAAGTATTTGGTACTCGCACATATATAAGTATATAGTATATCGATTTAAGTAATATCTAGTGGAATATAAGACACAAAAAAACGTTACCTAAATATTAATTATGATATATAACAGCCATTGTTGGTCCTCCTATTACATAGGTTCGAACTTGTCTTAGATATTATACCAGTAGAATATAACTAATTCTTCAGCATTGACACCTGTTTTGATTACATGTATAGTCCAGTCAATTTAGATTTTATTTATAAGTGTTATATAAAGTTGGACCGCAGGGGATGAAAAATATACCAATGTGTTAGGAAAAATCCTCTGAATATTCAGAGGTTTAAAAAAATTTTGATAAAATAATTAAAAATTATTTATTAAATATCAAAAAATTTAAGCTGCACGTGGATCCAAAAATAATTAAAAAGTAATGTGAAAAAGTGAAAATCCGCTTTAATTATTAATTACCGGATTTTTTGCAATTTTTGGCGAAAACAAAAATATCAGCTAAATAATAGATTTCATAATTGTAGTAGATCCCGTGCGGCCCAACTTTATATAACACTAGTGGAGTTCCCGTTCCCGTGGGAGTACAAGGATAAAATATAGCCTATGTTACTCGCTGATAATGTAGCTATGCTGAAAGAATTTTCCAAATCGGTCCAGTAGTTTTTATATTTATTCGTTACATACAAAAAAACAAATCTTTCCTCTTTATAATTTTAGTATATATATAGATAATTACGTAAATTGACTGGTATATGTAGGTATTAGAATACTTAATTCATGGTTAATTAAGATTTCCCGAAATAAATAAATTCGTTTGAATGTTATGTTACAAATGCACTAACTAGATGATATAATATTAAACTATCAAGTTTACTCCAAAATTAAGCATTCTTTGACACACTTATATTGCTGGGTGACATTACATACAAATTATAACAACATCTCTAAATAAATAATTTACGTATCTTAAATAAAATATTCAAAGTAGTTTTGCCGGTATAGTGCAATAGTGCGTAACAAGCATCGGTTAATTAAATAATGGTGCGTAAATGAATTCAACAAGATTTGAAAATAAATTATCGAGGGTGTCCGGAACAGGGTGTAAAATCCCGCAAATCTCCATTGAAAAGGGAGGATCCTCCGACCAGAAGGTTGTTGTGTCTCGTAGGCAACTGCCCGATAGATGATATTTGGACTGTTGTTTATGTTTAAGTTGCATGGAACATTCTGATTCCGCAATGCACGATGCGTTATTTCTTGTGGCGGCATTGATGCTACTACAAACTAACAAGAAAGCGTATTTTGAGCTTAAAACAATCCTGCGTAAAAATTCCATTACAACTCGGGTATAGTAACAAACCCACCAAAATCTAAACTACCTAACCTTTTTCGCGTAAAAATTGCTACCAGTCACTTTATGCTAGAAACGAACTAATGCATTATCTCTCACGGTATAATATCAGATTCTTCAATAAGAAAATGGGCACATATTACTAATGTATCATTTAGGTGGATCAGCCGGTATCTATTTATCATCATTTCAAGAATAAATATCATCTTCAGCGGGTAGTCGCAACATCATCAACCAAATAATATCGCATCTTTTAAAAGATTAGTGATGGCCCTGATGATTCCTTTTACTGCGAAAGTGGTCCCGAGTTCTTCGGCGCCATAGGGGCTTGATCCATATGTGATCAGGTAGAAATCGCCCGTCGTGGTGGTAGGAGTGTAGTAGCCCATGACACTGGAAAAAAAATCCACAAATTTATAAAAATATTATTAATTTCTGGTGTAAACTTTAAGTATTCTTGATCAGGTACTTGCAGCAATAGATTACAACCAGGAGAAGAGATAAAAAAATTATTTGGTACAAGAACAGAAAACACAACACACAAAAGCACACTTACATAAATCATAATACTAGAAAATACAAATATGAAAAAACATTAAAAGAAAAAGACAGAATTTCGGCAACAAGTCGGTTGTCCTTTAAGGTGAAGGCACGTGAGCACATTCGCAAGAAGTTGGTAAAATCATCACAGCGTTAATTCGTTGGATTCGTTTTTTCTTAATAACTTTGGTTATGTGTATGTATGTTTCTATGTATTTATAAATGTTTTATTTTTCTTCTCTCTATTTTTAGTTTTTCTTTAAGTTGCACCTGCCATGTTGTCTCTGCACTACCCTAAGGTCGACTGGTAGAAAATGCCTAAGGCATTAAGTCCGACTTTGCACAGTGTTTTTACTAGTGCAAAAAGTTTTAAAAAATAAATATAAGCAGTGATAAGATAATCGGGCGCTCATATATCTAAACAATCCCGTGAAATAATAATGTGCACATTCCTTTCTAATGATAAATGATATTTATTTTGCAAGAGTTTGAATAAATACTTAATTAACTATATACACTTAAAACAAAAATAAAAACTCCTAACTAAAATATGGCGTCAAAAAATTCGTCCGCATCGCTATCGACTGGAAGTGAGCCCAAAAGACTGGCGGCATTGCCACGTTGTATGGCAAATTGGCAATGTTTATCCTCTGTCCGAGGTAAAAGACAGCCCTTGGGTCACGCGAAGTGTCAACTAAGCGTTTAGCAAGTTAAGCATTTTAACTAAGCGTTTAAAAAAACTTTCATTGTAAATTAAAAGTTCCATTAGAATCGGCTTTTTAAATTAAAATAAATACAATGACAGATCGCAACGAGTTCTAATTATATTTTATATGCGGGCATTTTTAGCAATCTCAGGAATTTCGAACGATTCCTGGATCCGGGATTCTGAAAAGCATGTCCGTATTTTACTTTTATTAAGTACTAGCTGATGCCCGCGACTTCGTTCGCGTGTATGTTGGAAAATAAAAAGCTGTCGCTAAGATAAGATAAACTAACAGTCAACATCCTGCATTACCTGGCCCCTCTCAGTACTAGGACTTTGGAAGATTGTTATGCAGGACACTGACTGTATCACCTCTTCCATTTAAAATGGGGACCACCGGTATATGTATTAGCGCCCGATTATCCGATCACTGATTTTAAGCGTATCATTACGATAATGTCAGTTTCAAATCGACGATGAAGCATTTAAGACTCGTGCTCTAGGTACTATATCATCGATGAGCGTTGCAACTGCTTGTGCGTTGCTCAGAAATGGGACTCATTAAATTACGGTATGTATTCGTAGGTACGCGATTGTAAATTAATAATTAAGTTAAAATCCCAGATAGAGATCTGGGATTTGCACTTATTGTCTAACGGTCCGTTTCAATAACGTATATACCTTTAACCAACTGTCAAATTAGCTATCAACAGTAGCTGAAACGTCATTTTTGCCTTTGTAACATGACGTTTCAGCTACTGTTGGTAGCTAATTTGACAGCTGGTTAAAGGTAGATACGTTATTGAGACCGGCCGTTAGTGAATAAATTTTCTATTTACGGCACCTTTCGAAAAAAATTGATTTCACTCCTGGCAGTCAATATTTTTTTTTCCAAAACTACAGAAAATGGGTGATCTCCTTTACCCAAAGAAAATTATTCACAAATTCTGTCTTATGTTTTTCTTATCGATCGAACCTTGAAAATTTAAAATATGTAACCAGCCAGTATGACAACTCAGAAAAAAATGCTACGACGATAGCAAGAGGGTTTTACAACCTCCGAATAGCCACAAATAACCGAATAAATTCGAAAATGGAACACAATTTGTATGGAATTGTCTGCCAAGTAAATTTACGGGAACTTATTCGTAGTCGGTGAAACAGGCCCTAAGTCTTGTAGCAAAAATGCTACAATATTCAGTACCAGTACCTATTGGTGACAACAACAAAAGTACTGAAGACTTCCATACCTCGTTGAATTTCGATCGCACAGTCCATGTCTAAAGCTGTAGTCGTTGTCGCACTTAACTCCCACGAAGCCATTGGGGTTTACTATCGACTCCGCAAAATACTCCCAGGCACGGCTGTGGCTGCACGTTTGTAGTAAGCATTCAGTTTGCTGTGACCCGCTGTTGGGGTAGAAGTCCACGTGACCTGCAGATTCAAAGAAGATTTAGTATGTATTGCAGCATTGTGAACACTGCTTTATAATTTTGGCGGGAAAAAAATCCTTGTTCATGTTTTACTAACAAACTGGACTGTAAGTTGTCTGAAGAAATAAAGATTTATTATTATTGTTTATTATTTATTTTAATCTTCAACCCTTTTTTTTTCATTTAACTACCTTGGTGGTACTGAACGTTTTCTTTTTAAAGTTATTTGAATTTGGATTTTTTCTGTTGTTGAAGTAATCTCAGTGATTCCACGGTGCTATTGGTGATATAACCCATGGAAGAAGTGTGATTTTTCTTTGGGTTCAAGCTGCTGGCTTTCGAACCATTTCGGTCATCCCACTTGCCCCTCGAGCTGAGGCAGCCGTAGGAGTGCTGTACCTATGTCACCGGAAAATAGCAAACTCCGTAGTATTATAAAATAACTTGAGAGATTGTAAACTCTCGATAAATTGTCAACTGAATATTTGGAACTTTTTTACGCATCAAAATTTGATAGTCTATAAATCTCTCGAACTCATTCCGAGAAATTCTTCACGCGCAAACGGCTGGACCAATTTTGATAAAATTTGGTATGCAGGAAGCTGACACCCTTTGGGAAATCTTCATGGAAATCCTCCACCCTGGGGCGGGTGGAGGGGTCTGTCAGACTCTTACTGACTAAAACCACCCCGGTGTTCCATCTCCCACCTACGCCGGGGATCACGGGAACGTATGCGACGTCCGCAATCCCCGGCTGGTGCCGGCCCGCCTCTGCGGGCCACCTCGCGTCGGCGAGGGGAGTGAGGTGTTTGACTCCCCTCGCTACGTCAAAGAGGGGCGCACGGGAACACCACGCGCCGCCACCTCGGGTCCGGATGAATGGGGGGCGACGGACAGCCCCAAGTCCGCCGCCCCTGGACCCAGTTAGGGGGGCCGGAAGAGGGCAGCGTATGCCCTCCTCAGACGCCCGATGCGTCTGCTGCGGGCAGGGAGAGCGGTTGTGATCTCCCTCTCCTTTTCCGCAGCCTCCTTCTGCGCGATAACTGTCTCGCAGAAGGAGACCACCGGCCGGCAGCGAGAGGTCACCGCCTACAACAGAGATGAGGGCACGGCGCGGCTCCTCCTAAGCGGCACACTCTGCCAGCGTATGCCACGCCGTGTCCTCCCGACAGTCGACGCAGTGGTGGCATCGAGCGTCCGGCTCCCTGCCTATGCGACACAAGAACCTCCCGAAGCAGCCATGCCCCGAGAGGACCTGCGTCGCACGAAACGTCAGAGAGCCGTGCCTTCTCCCGAGCCACAGGTCGAGCACTGGCCGGATGGCCTCGATGGTGATGAGGCCGGCGGAAAGGCTCGAAAGCCTGTCCCGCCATTCCGCCACCAGGACCTCGCGCAGCTGCGACCGACGCAGCTCTAAGTGTTGCTGCGTCAGTCTTTCGCCGCGCGCCCGCGCGCCCTCGCGCCACCTATGCAGTGACGCGAGCACTTTCGCCTCCAGGTCCCACGGCGGAGATCCGGCCAGTGCGCAAGCCGCCTCGTAGGAGATCGTGCGATATCCCCTGATGACTCTGACGGCCATCACCCTCTGCGGCCTCCGCAGAACAGTGATGGTGCTGGCCGTCAGGTCAGCCGCCCAGATCGGGGCCCCATAAAGGGCCATCGATCGCACGATCCCCACGTACAACTGCCTACAGGCGGTGCTCGGGTCCCCCAGATTGGGAAGCAGCGTTGACAGCGCCCCCGCCGCGCCCAACAACTTGGGCGCCAGCCGCCGGAAGTGGGGGCCGAAATCCCACCGGCTGTCGAGCACCAATCCCAGGTACTTCATGGTGGACTCGACAGCGATACGTGCCCCCCCGACCACGATGTGCGATCCCGGCGGCGGCGCTCGCCGGGGGCCATGAAAAACAATGGCCTCCGACTTGTTGAGGGCCACCTCCAGGCCGAGGCGCCGTATGCGGCTCACCACCTGTGAGACCGCAGCCGTCGCCAGCAACGCTGCCTCCCTGTGCGAGCTCCCCCGGGCAGTGACCAGTGTGTCGTCAGCGTAACACACCAGGTTCACTCCCGGCCGGAGCTCGCCCCTCAGCACCCAGTCGTACCCGATGTTCCACAGGAGCGGGCCCAAGACCGAACCCTGCGGAACACCGCACGACATGGGGCGCTGGTATCTGCCATCGCGTCCCAGATAGGTGACACACCTTTCCGCCAAATAAGCCCCGACGACGCGGCGGAGGTAGGAAGGCACTCGATGATATCGTAATGCCTCCCGAATACAACTCCAGGGCAGGGTGTTGAAGGCGTTGGAGATGTCCAAGGACACCGCCAACAACACACCGCCCTGCGACACTGCTTCCTCCGCCAGGACTCTCACTCGCGATATCGCCGTGATAGTGGAGCGCCCTTGCCGAAAGCCGTACTGGCTTTCGGCCAGGTCCGGCCCCTCTCCGCACAAGTGGCTGACGAGGCGGGCTGAGACTATCCGCTCAAACAGCTTTCCCACCTCTTCGAACAGCACTATGGGCCGGTACGCGGACGGCGAGTCCGCAGGGCGCCCCGCTTTCCTGAGCAGGACCAGACGACCAGATTTCCACTGAGCGGGAAACTGGCCCTGCTCAAGGCACGCCGAGTAGAGTCCTCTCAGTCGGGGCTCCAGCTCCTTCAGAGCTAGGGCCAACGCACAGCCGTGAATTCCGTCGGGCCCCGGGGCAGTGTTCTTCGCCCGGAGCCGTGTCACGGCCGCCCTCAACTCTGGTTGTGTCACCTCTGGGACGCTGGCGTCCTCTTCGGGCTCTGCGGCTGTGGGCAGAGCCATCGGCGGCGGAGCGTGCTCCGCTCGTGCCGGGAAGAGGGCTGCTTTCGCGCTTAGTCGTGGAGTTGCGGAAACCAGCCCGAGTTACATACATACATACATACATACGAGGGCTGCTACCACGTCCTCCAGCAGCTCGGGTTGGAGACTCTCCGTAAGCGGGGGCGCCCATGGTCCGAGTTTGCCTCGGACCGAGCGATAAGGACGCCACCACGGATCCCCGTTTAGAGTCTCCAACATCTCCTCCCTGGCTCGCGTCTTCGCCTCGCCGATGGCCAGCCACAGAGCCTTCTTAGCCGCGCGGTACACCTCATACCGCGCGGCTTCTTCGTCAGGGACCCGACGACGTCTTCTCCGGTATCGGGTGTACTGGCGCCTGACCTCCACGCACGAGTCGCGCAACTGCGCGATCTCGGCGGACCACCAGTACACCTGGCGCCTTCTGGGTTGTGTGCGAACCCGGGGCATTGACGCATCGCAAATTTGCGTCATCGCCCCGTGGAACCACTGCGCCTCCTCTTCGACGTCGACGGGTCCGGTCGTTGCCGACTCCCGGATCCAGGCCTGCACAATAGCAGCCTCCTCGAGTAGCTCCCTGTCGAGGCGCTTTCGCGCCCAACGCGGACCGTCCGTTCGCGGGGCCGTTGGATTGCGGCCGCCCGCGGTCTGGGGGGAGACGTTGAAACGGATATATCTGTGATCCGACAACGTCTCCACCTCCACGGCGACACGCCAATCGCGGACACGGCTTGCGACAGCGGGGCTAGCGAACGAAACGTCCACTATAGAACCACCCCGCTGTCGCACGCACGTGTAGACCGAGCCCCGATTCAGGACGGTCAAGCCCGTCGTGACCGCCCACTCCTCCAACGCCTCGCCCTTGACATCGGTGACCGGGGATCCCCACGCCGCAGACTTGGCGTTGAGATCCCCGAGCAGCAGCACCGGGCGAGGGTGGTACCGGTTCAAGGAAGCTGACACCCTGGAAAGGCTACTTTTAAACCGCAGTAAGCACCGCGGGGCGCAGCTAGTTAAATATAAAACGAATGAAAGGGTAGTCGTGCCCCATCCGCACGAGTTATGCTCGCAGAGCTTATGTTCTAACACCTCAAAAGTCAAAAATAGCTATTTTATAGGAGAGAACTTTAACTTTTTTTTTATCTACTGTCGCGGGACTGATCTGCCCAGCGCACAGGACTCCTTTCTCTTGGTCATCATCATCATCGTCAGCCGAATGAAGTCCACTGCTGGACGTAGGCGTCCCCCAAAGGGGGGTTTGCTATAATCGCCACGCTTGGCAGGCGGGTTGGCGATCGCAGTGTAGCTGTTGCAATGTACAGAGAATGTTGCTGCCCATTCTCTGGTGAGTCCCCTAGTCGCCGACGAGACCCACAGGCTCCTCTTGGTCGCTTTCCTGGTATTTTCCTATGACATCTAGCTTTTCAAGTCTGTCAATATAGCTCACCGAGTTTTTCATCCAACCCATAGACTCCAGCATCAGTGTGAATGACATCTACGAAGCTAGCGTCGTCTCTGTGAAGCTTCAACGAGGGTAACACGTCACCGAAGCAGGGCCCAGCAGGGTCCAGACCTGATATCCTGCCGACTTTGAGTCCCGTTATCCTGAAGAACTCCTTGCCAGCAAACCCTGCGATGTGGCTGCCGAGACTATGGCCGATCAGATGGATTTTTGAAGGATCTTGACCAGCTGGAAGAGTTAAATGATCGAGTTAGTGATTTTCTGAAAGCGCTGTATGTACAGTCAACAAAGCTATTTGATATACAGGCAAAAATATTATTTTTGCCACAGCACTGCCAATATTTATTTCTAATGTGTGCACTATAACTTTTTAAGCTTATGACATACTAACGAGCGTGGTGTACAATCATTGTCTACTCAGCACACTCACAACATTGTTTATAAGTAGTTGCAAGCTAGCCTGCACACCAAATAGCTTTGTTGCATGTACATACTTACTTTTACCTACGCTACAGCCGGTCGATTCTGTAAACATGTCAAAATGAAATCTTGGGTGGAAGTGATCACGAATTGAGCTGTCAATCCAAATAATCAAGATGTCACGTGATCACGGAGTAAGCTGTCATTCCATCTTGATTATATATAGATTGACAGCTCACCTCGTGATCACTTCACCTAGACCTTCATTTCGATATGTATACAGAATCGATAGCTGTTCGCCCGCGACGTCCTCTGCGCAGATTTAGTACCAACGATTTTCCCCCATTCACCCCCTTAAATGTTGAATATTCAAAAATCCCTTGTCAATTCTCATCTACGTCATAAAAGGAAGCCTTCTGCAAAATTTCATGTTTCTAGTCCTAGTGGCTTTGGCTGTGCGTTGATAAGTTATCTGCAATCACTATATAATATTAATGCTAAAGTGAGTTTGTTTGTTACACTCTTTCCCGCCTAAACCGCCAAACCGATTTTGATGAATCCTGGTACAGAGGTAGATGGGACCTTGGAGACGGTGGTAGGCCACTTTTTCTTGCGAAAGTAAAACCTTAACGTGAGGAAGGCCGCGGGCAAAACCTAGTTTAAAGTGAAAGCTCAATGGCCGCTCTACACCCCGCAAGATTGTTCAGTATTTCATAGCGGGGGTGAGAGATGGGGTACTGCGCAGCGAGTACCAAGCAAACTCGCGTAGGCGTTTTTAGATTGAATACACGAGTGTCCAGTTGAATTAAAAGGCGATAATAATAGCGTGGAAACACAGGCATCTGCTACATTGTCTGCATTTCTTCGCGAACTACAACGAGACGCCATTATAAACCGACAATGACGTGAAACACACTATACCTCTGTTGCGTGATTGTCATCATTTTGTTTCACGACAATGGTATTTAACTTGTAGTAGGTACGGTTGTCTTCCGGGCTTTTATTAATGTCTTTTATATTTTCCACAAGGTTATTGGAACGAAGTTCCTTAGAGCGGCTTACGGGTAGTGCGATTACGTAGAAATGAAACGAATGCCGTGTGCTGTGTGTGTATCGAGCCTACTACAAGCAAATGAGCACACGAGCAAGTGAGTGCGCTCTCTCTCTCTCGCTCTGTCCCTGTCTCTTTTTATCATATAACCTCAACACACGGGTGTACAGACACGTGAAAATTTCGTGAAAACGTATTTGTTATAGAACTTCGTTCCTGATGGGGGTCCCCCGACCGCATAATCCTACTAATATAATAAACGCGAAAGTTTGGAAGGATGGATGGATGGATAGATGCTAGTTACTCTTTCACGCAAAAACTACTGAATGGATTTTGATCAAATTTGGCACAGTGGTAGATTATAGTCTGGAATAACACATAGGATAATTTTTATCCCGGGAATATGTTCCCTTGGGATAATTTTCGACTTTCACGCGGGCGGAGCCGCGGTTGGCAACTAGTTTTTTTTTATATTTTAAGGTTTTAAATATGAAATATAATAATCAAGTAACAAAGACACAGAAAGACTTAGATCATAGAAAATATGAAAAGACAAAGTTTGAATTTGTGTAAGAACTTTACTTTTCGTAGTATCGTCACTTTTGTTTATATTGAAATAGCGCTTCTGCCCGCGGCTGTACCCGCGTGAATACCGGAAATTATCCTAAGGAGTAAAAACTAGATTACATTGTGCTTTTCCAGACTATTATCTATATCTATGCCAAATTTCATCCGGATCCGTTTAGTTGTTCCGGCGTGATTGAGTTACTAACATCCATCCATTGAAACTTTCGCAGCTAAAATACTGGTCAGCAAAATATTGGTTTTTCATTAAGTGTCCATTGGTCATAAATTTTGTTATTTTTTTCCTACGCGTAGTTTTGGATGTACCCTCAATTTAGAGTTGACTGTAATTTCAGTAACTGTCTAATAATGTCTATCATCAATTATGATTACTAATATTTTTATTTACATAAACATTTACACCTGTTTTTATAAATACTTAACTAACTATATGCACTAGATATAAAAATAAAAACTCCTAACTAAATTAACCCTTAAATATGGCGTCAAAAATTCATCCGCATCGCTGTCGACTGGAAGTGTACCCAAAAGACTGGCGGCATTGCCACGTTGTATGGCAATGCTTATTCTTTGACCGAGGTAAAAGCCAGCCCTTGGGTCACGCGAGGTGTCAACTAAGCGTCGTTCAAAGAACGATTTGGAGCCATCTGCGTGGACTTCCTTTGTTGAGGTTACTAAAAACTTTCTCGGAAACCACAAGTCTACTACTACTTACTCTAACATTGTAAATGACATGCTTGAGAACTTTAAGAACATAGCATGCTAGAGAACTTTAAGAACACAGCATGCTAGAGAACTTTAAGAACATAGCATGCTAGAGAACTTTAAGAACATAGCATGCTAGAGAACTTTAAGAACATAGCATGCTAGAGAACTTTAAGAACACAGCATGCTAGAGAACTTTAAGAACATAGCATGCTAGAGAACTTTAAGAACATAACATGCTATAGAACTTGAAGATCATTGGACTAGGTTTTTTTTTTAATTTAATATGGGTTTGCTCTTGTCTCTAGTCTAGGTCATAGATGACAGAGACAAAGTCGACGATGGAGCGAGGTTATCCATAAGAAGACTGTTTACTCTAATTATGAAGAGATTAGGGTTGTATGCGTTCGGAAACACAGACGCAGGCAGAGAGAGGTTTTTTGTGTACCTAAATGATAATGTAATAATAATAAATGCTATTTTTCTATAAAATATATTTTTTCCTGTACCTACTATTCAAATCTAAAAAACTACACGTAGGAAGTCAACATTTTTGGTATGAATGTAGGTAACCAGTAAACGGTCCTAAGTTAAAAAAAAGGATTGTGTGGTTTTATGAAACCACGATAAAAGTGAAACTTTTTTTCACATTACAGATATTTCACTAAAAATTTTCGAAATAATATTCCATTAAGGGTATAAAAAAACACTGACAAAAACAAACAAATTAGCGTGGAGCACTGGCACAAATGAGTAATAGTCTATACACTACACGGTCAGCTGATGGAACTATAGACGCCGCCATATTGGCCTCGGCTGCTCTGACGAGCGCCTTTCACTTTATCCCTACTCCGCGGCCGACCGTCACGCGACATGCGACACACAGACCAAAAAATTTGAGACGATGTAATAAAAGTTTCACTTTAAAAAAGTACAGGTTTTCCTACAATTAATAAAATAAACTGTTATTTTCAAATGACATCGCATCTTCGGCAGAAGTATAATGTTCAGGACTTACTGATACTGTACAAGGCTGCGAGGGTGGCTCCGATGTGCTCCCCGATGAACCGGACCAAGGTGCTGGCTCGGAGGTAGAAAAACTGGATTAAGGAGCTGGCGTCCAGCGCCAGAATGTTCACGTTACCTGACAACATAACACGCTTATGAGCAAGGACGTATAATACTAAAGACGCGTCATACACCAACTGCTTGCTGGTCATGGTATTTTTTTATTATTATGTTGGCTCTAGTTCATAACTTGTGGCTCCAGCTACAATCCTATTATTAGACTATACTATTGCACGTGTAAGCGGGCATACCATTTATGCCCGGAGGCATAATTAGTTTGATTTACTTGTTAATGCTTGAGTTTGTGTATTTCTGATGGCTTAATGGAGTGTGCTAGTTACCAAGTGTCAATTAATTTCATTTAATTTGATTTACACTTTGAAGCAATTGCAGAAGGCGAGGTGGAAGTGCAAAATGTGGTCCATAAAAACACCTGCCTGAAGAATGAGCTAGCTGAGCTTCACATCCAGCACATGGACTTAGCCGACCAACACACTCAACTCCAACATCAAGTGTCTTCATTTGAAAAGTGCAGTGACACACATGAACTGACCTTAAACCGTGTTTCAGAACTCGAACCAGAATTGTGCGATGCCCATAAGGCCCTTTCTATCGCAGAGTCTGTTAAGGTTAGTGAACAGTTTGCTAAAACCAATAATTTATTCAATGAGTTGGTAGGTGTTCAGCCAACCCGGGGATACCGCACGGTCTCCGGCGAGGCGGCGAGCCTCCTTGCCGGATTACCGCCATGGGATCTGGAGGCGAAAGCCCTCGCGCACGTTTACGCGTGGCGCGTGGAGGCGCTTCGCCGGGGTGAAACTCCGCTGCCGCGGCAAATTGCATCGCGGCGGACGGAGCTCCGGCAGGATACCATGGCGGTATGGAGACGGCGACTATCGCAACCCAGCGCTGGGCACGCCACAATTGCGGCGATAAGACCCCTCTTTGAGGAGTGGCTGGAGAGGCGCTACGGCGTCCTCACCTTCCGCCTGACGCAGGTGCTCACCGGACACGGCTGTTTCGGGAGGTACCTGTTTCGGATAAAGCGGGAGGACACGCCCGGGTGTCAGCACTGTGAGGATCGCCCGGAGGATACGGTGGAGCATACGGTGGAGATCTGCCCTGCTTGGGCTGAGCACCGCCGTGTCCTCGTCGAGGCGATCGGCGGCGGCAACCTCTCGCGTCCGGCCCTGGTTGAATCCATGGTCCGGAGCGAGGAGGCTTGGGAAGCGGTCACCTCCTTCTGCGAAGCAGTAATGCTAGCGAAGGAGGAGGCGGACCGCGCGAGGGAAAGGCAAGGCCTTCGTCCCAACCGCCGCAACAGGAGAAGACGCCCCGGGCGTCGGGAGTCGCAGTGCGATCCCCGGCCACCGTAGGCGCGGGCCTGCGGACGGCGAGCATTGGGTGGCTCGCTGTCCGATCACCACCAGGCCCGGGTCGATGGCGCGTTGTGTTTCACGCGCGCCTCAAAGAGATGTCAGCATAGAGGACGGGACCCGCTAGGGCCAGAGCCTGCCAGGGTTGCGGAATTTGTTCGAAAGAGTCACCGCGGCCCTGGAAAGCAAAGGGCTTTCGAAGGAACACGGATGGGTTTTAGTCAGTAAGAGTCTGTGTACCATTGTGTCCTATTGTTTTAAGTCATAAAAAATTAAAGAAATATGTTAAAATTACGAAAATAATTTAAAAACGGTCTAGGAGAGCAATAGAAAAACATAACCTCCTAAAATTTAATATATTACTTAGAAAGGACCGAGTCAGCCTAACAAATAGATTAAATATTTGTACTGAAGAGCTAGAGAGAAGTAGGGAACAATATGATATCGATACACAGTGCCTCCAAAATGATTTATTATACAAGGAGTATTTGTTGAAAAATATTTATGGAAAATATGAGAGTTCCCAACAACAACTGAGTGAGCGCTTGTTTGAGGCCGGGGAATTACTAGACTTAGTGAAGTACAATGTTGAAAGATACGAGTCCCTGACTAATAATCTCTCATGCAGCTGTGGCAACCATCCATCATCTCCCCAGCCCCAACTTGACCTGTCTCCACCAATGCTGGCTCTTCCAGCAGAAACCTGTGTCAATACACAGGGAAAAAAAACTATATTTTTTTGTGATGAATTGGGCTCTGGCTTTGGAAAAATACTACACAACTACCTAAGCCATAGTTTTACCAATCATAGTTATCTCAATATAACTTTTAAACAAATGATTAAAAGAATTTTCAATTCAAATCTAGATAAGTATTCTTCAATGGTTTTGCTGTTAGGAAATAGTACTGGTATTACCAGAAAGGACAAAGTGGATGGAAACATAGGAAAGCTAATGTTGTGTGCTTAACGGGGTCGCAAGAAGAAGGCGGCGCCGCCGGCTCAGCCCAAGCCCGCGCCCAAAAAGAAGAGGAGGTCCCGGAAGGGTAAGGCCCCACGCTCTGCGGCTGTAGTAATAACACTGCAGCCCGCGGCTATCGAGAGGGGCCTTACCTACAAGGAGGTCCTGGAGCAGGCGAAGGCCAAGGTCGCGTTCCCCGACCTTGGCACACCGACCGGCTTCAGGATGAAGTCGGCGGTTACGGGGGCGCGGCTCTTTGAGGTGTCGGGACCCGCGGGCGGCGAAAAGGCGGACATCTTGGCCGCCAAATTGAGGGAGGTCCTCAAAGAAGAGGACGTCCGAGTGTCCAGGCCAATGAAGACCGCAGATTTGCGCGTCGAGGGCCTGGACGACTCGACGACCCCGGAGGAGGTCGTGGCGGCCGTCGCTCGAAGCGGTGGATGTCCGCCGGGCGACGTGCGGGCGGGCGAGATTCGCGCCGTCGCTGCCGGGCTCGGCACCATTACGGTTAAGTGCCCGGTAGCGGTGGCGAATAAAATAGCCGTCAGCGGACGGCTATTAGTGGGGTGGGTTGCAGCACGCGTCAAGCTGCTACAACCCAGGGCTATGCGGTGCTACCGCTGCCTTGACGTTGGGCACGTCAGGGCACGGTGCGCCGCCGCAACTGACCGCAGCGAGCAATGCTATCGCTGCGGTAAGCCCGGCCACAAGTCGGCAGCGTGCTCCGGGACGCCAAACTGCAGCCTCTGCACGGATGCAGGGAGGCCCGCGGGGCACGTCGTCGGCAGAAAGGCCTGCCCGCCCGCCCCAAAAAAGGGCACCCTCGCCCGGTGCTGCTGCTCGGGGATCTCAACGCCAAGTCTGCGGCGTGGGGATCCCCGGTCACCGATGTCAAGGGCGAGGCGTTGGAGGCGTGGTCGGTCACGACCGGCTTGACCGTCCTGAATCGGGGCTCAGCCTACACGTGCGTGCGACAGCGGGGTGGTTCTATAGTGGACGTTTCGTTCGCTAGTCCCGCTGTCGCAAGCCGTGTCCACGATTGGCATGTCGCCGTGGAGGTGGAGACGACAGACACACACACACACACACACAGTCACTGATATATCCGTTTCAACGTCTCCCCCCAGACCGCGGGCGGCCGCAATCCAACGGCCCCGCGAACGGACGGTCGAATGCCAGTACGGCTTTCGGCAAGGGCGCTCTACTGTGACGGCGATATCCCGAGTGAGAGTCCTGGCGGAGGAAGCAGTGTCGCGGGGCGGTGTGTTGTTGGCGGTGTCCTTGGACATCTCCAACGCCTTCAACACCCTGCCCTGGAGTTGTATTCGGGAGGCACTGCGTTTTCATCGAGTGCCTCCCTACCTCCGCCGCGTCGTCGGGGCTTATTTGGCGGAAAGGTGTGTCACCTATCTGGGACGTGATGGCAGATACCAGCGCCCCATGTCGTGCGGTGTTCCGCAGGGTTCGGTCTTTCCGCAGCTCCAGCCGGGAGTGCAGCTGGTGTGTATGTCGTGCGGTGTTCCACAGGGTTCGGTCTTGGGCCCGCTCCTGTGGAACATCGGGTACGACTGGGTGCTGAGGGGCGAGCTCCGGCCGGGAGTGCAGCTGGTGTGTTACGCTGACGACACACTGGTCACTGCCCGGGGGAGCTCGCACAGGGAGGCAGCGTTGCTGGCGACGGCTGCGGTCTCACAGGTGGTGAGCCGCATACGGCGCCTCGGCCTGGAGGTGGCCCTCAACAAGTCGGAGGCCATTGTTTTTCATGGCCCCCGGCGAGCGCCGCCGCCGGGATCGCACATTGTGGTCGGGGGGGCCCGTATCGCTGTCGAGTCCATCATGAAGTATCTGGGATTGGTGCTCGACAGCCGGTGGGATTTCGGCCCCCACTTCCGGCGGCTGGCGCCCAAGTTGTTGGGCGCGGCGGGGGCGCTGTCAACGCTGCTTCCCAATCTGGGGGACCCGAGCACCGCCTGTAGGCGGTTGTACGTGGGGATCGTGCGATCGATGGCCCTTTATGGGGCCCCGATCTGGGCGGCTGATCTGACGGCCAGCACCATCACTGTTCTGCGGAAGCCGCAGAGGGTGATGGCCGTCAGAGTCATCAGGGGATATCGCACGATCTCCTACGAGGCGGCTTGCGCACTGGCCGGATCTCCGCCGTGGGACCTGGAGGCGAAAGTGCTCGCGTCACTACACAGGTGGCGCGAGGCGCGCGGGCGCGCGGCGAGCGACTGACGCAGCGACACCTGGAGTTGCGTCGGTCGCAGCTGCGCGAGGTCCTGGTGGCGGAATGGCGGGACAGGCTTTAGAGCCCTACCGCCGGCCTCAACACCATCGAGGCCATCCGGCCAGTGCTCGACCTGTGGCTCGGGAGAAGGCACGGCTCCCTGTCGTTTCGTGCGACGCAGGTCCTCTCGGGGCATGGCTGCTTCGGGAGGTTCTTGTGTCGCATAGGCAGGGAGCCGGACGCTCGATGTCACCACTGCGTCGACTGTCGGGAGGACACGGCGCGGCATACGCTGGCAGAGTGTGCCGCTTGGGAGGAGCCGCGCCGTGCCCTCATCTCTGTTGTAGGCCGTAGCCCTCATCTCTGTTGTAGGTCTCGCTGCCGGCCGTAGTTCATGCTATGGTCGGCGGTGAGGAGTCCTGGGACGCGGTGGTCTCCTTCTGCGAGACAGTTATCGCGCAGAAGGAGGCTGCGGAAAGGGAGAGGGAGATCACAACCGCTCTCCCTGCCCGCAGCAGGCGCATCGGGCGTCGGAGGAGGGCATACGGTGCCCTCTTCCGGCCCCCCTAACTGGGTCCAGGGGCGGCGGACTTGGGGATGTCCGTCGCCCCCCATTCATCCGGACCCGAGGTGGCGGCGCGTGGTATTCCCGTGCGCCCCTCTTTGACGTAGCGAGGGGAGTTAAACACCTCACTCCCCTCGCCGACGCGAGGTGGCCCGCAGAGGCGGGCCGGCACCAGCCGGGGATTGCGGAAGTCGCATACGTTCCCGCGATCCCCGGCGTAGGTGAGAGATGGAGCACCGGGGTGGTTTTAGTCAGTAAGAGTGACAGACAGCTCCACCCGCCCCAGGGTGGGGGATTTCCATGAGGATTTCCCCCCGAGAACACAGTGACTAATTATTATGATTCCTTGTGTACGAAGGAGGACCCACTTATAATACCAACATTCTTGGAGGTCTCAACCAATCAGATAGAGTATTCTCTTCCTGATGAAACCCATACAGACATTTTAGACTCCTCAAGTGTAGCTGTGGGGATCATTCCGGATAATTCTTTAAACTGAACTGAAGACAACAGAAGTTACCCCTTCAAATAACCAATTATTATTAGTGAATAATAACAAGGTATCTTCTGGCAATTTAGTTCATAGTAAAAATCCTAAGGGAGGGCAATACACTTTAAAATTATTTAACCAAAACATTCAAGGTTGCTCTTCCAAATTACTGGAGATAGAAATGTTTTTAGAAAAAACCAAGTTTGATGTAGTTTGCTTAACAGAACATTGGTTAAAAGACCACCAAGTAAGTTCCATTAATTATGAAAATTATTTTGTAGGTAGTCATTTTAGCCGACAACGCATGATACATGGTGGGTCCTTAATTTTAATTAAAACTTCGATTAAATCAAAAGAAAGAAGAGATATTGTTAAACTGTCGGTTGAGCACACCATTGAATTGTCCTGTGTTGAGCTTGATAAGCATGTTGTGGTATGTGTCTATAGACCTCCAAGTTACCAGAATCTACCTGTGTTTGATACTGTAATGGAAGAGGTGTTAAAAAAATGAAGTACTAGTAGTAAAACACTCATTATTTGTGGCGACTTTAATATTAACTTATTAGAAACAAACTCGAATACTATCAGGTTGTTGAGTCTTTTTAATTCATTTAATTTGTCAAATGTTTTTACTGAACCATCCCGTGTGACAGCTTCTACTTCAACTTGTATAGACGATATATTTTGTAATTGTGATTACTTACATAAATAAATTGTTAATAAGTTACCATCTGATCACAGCGGACAAACAATAACGTTTTGCACTTACATTCCTTTGCAAAAAATTCTAATACCAATTCAATTTTTTTTTCTAGACCAATTACAGATAAAAATTTGGAAAAACTAAACAATACTTTGGCTAGTAAACTAGGTGCTCATAGTTTAAATAACATAGACGACCCTAATGAGTTCTATGCCGAGTTTTTTTCTATATTAAACACGCAATTTAACGACACTTTTCCTCTAAAATCTAAAAGTATTTATACTAAGTTCTTATTTAGCGATTGGGCAACTCCAGGCATTCGTATAAGCAGGGAAAAGCTATATGAACTATATGGCCTGAAGCAGCATATGAATAATTTAAGTTTTCATAAGTATGTTGCAAAATATTCAAAAACATATAAAAGTACTACTCTACATATTAGCAATAAAATAAAATCAGCAGACGACAAAATAGAAACTACTTGGAAAATAATAAATAACGAAACAGGTAGGAAGAAACAGCGTGAAACTAAATTTAATTTAAATACTGTACATGGCCAAATAAACTCGGACGCAGAGGTAGCTCAGGAATTTGATAACTTCTTTGCCAATATTCCTCTTAAAACTACAGAGCTTCTCGAGTCGTCATCCGCGCTCTCTGCTGACTTACTTAGAAAGAATGTAGAAAAAATATGCCCGTCGGAGTTTAAGTTTCAACATACAAACCCCCAGGCCATTATAAAAGCTTTTAAATATCTTAAAATTAAATCAACAGAAGATCTTTGGGGAATATCTGTAAAAGTTTGTAGATCTATCATTGAAACTATTGCCCCCTACTTGGCGGTCATATTCCGGATCTCATGAAACACAGTAAAGTCGTTCCATTGTTCAAATCGGGTGATTCTCAAGAACCCAACAATTATCGGCCGGTGTCAATTCTGCCAGTTCTCAGTAAGGTGTTTGAAAAGTTAATGCTTAGTCAGATGTTACATCACTTTAATAAAAATTCCATCTTTCATGAACACCAGTACGGTTTCACCAAAGGGCGTTGTACAACTGACGCCGGTGTCACCCTAATAAAGAACATTTTTAACGCCTGGGAAGAGTCGCAAGATGCCATTGGAATATTCTGCGACCTCTCGAAAGCGTTCGACTGCGTTAACCACGGGACGCTTTTGTTGAAACTTGAGCACTATGGGATTAGGAATAGAGCCCTTGGTTTACTTAGTTCATACTTGATGGGCAGACAGGTTAAAGTTCAGATAAACGGTGTAAACTCACTAGGGTCGGAAACGACAATGGGCGTTCCTCAAGGTTCAATATTGGGTCCATTCCTATTTTTAGTTTACGTAAATGATTTGCCCCAATTACTTACAATCAACCAAAGATGGTATTATTTGCGGATGACACATCACTAATATTTAAAATAGACCGACGTTCACAAAATTTTGACGACGTCAATAGTTCTATTCATCAGGTCCAAAATTGGTTTACGGTAAACAACTTGGCTCTAAATAAAAAAAAACTAAATATATTAGATTTTCTTTACCAAATGTTAAAAGTAGCGAATGTGACATCATGTTGAATGGAGAAAAACTGGAGTTCATTAATCAAACGGTTTTCCTAGGTATCACATTGGACGAGAAATTACAATGGGGGCCTCATATAACATCTCTTGCGGGTCGTTTAAGCTCAGCCGCGTATGCTGTTAGAAAGATAAGACAGTTAACAGACGTAGAAACCGCACGTTTGGTCTACTTTAGTTACTTTCACAGCATTATGTCGTACGGTATTTTGCTGTGGGGTCGGGCTGCTGACATTGAATCTATATTTAATTTACAAAAGAGAGCTGTCAGAGCCATTTATAATCTGCGTCGCCGTGATTCTCTTAGGGAACTTTTTAAAAAGATTAATATTATGACAGTCCCTTGCCAATTCATTTATGAAAATATTATGTATGTGCGGAAAAATCGACATCTTTTTAGTAAAATTAGTGATAGACATAATTTTAATACTAGAAATAGAGACAAATTAGATCAACCAATTTTTTAGATTAGCTAAAGTCCACACTTCTTTCATGGGGTATTGTGTTAAATGTTACAACAAAATACCTTCTGACATATTAGAACTAAATGAAAGAAAATTTAAAACTTATGTTAAAAGTACACTTTGTAAACAAGCACATTACAAATTAGAAGATTACATTCAGGATAAGAATGCTTGGAAACATGCTGGTCCTGCTCCATAGGACAATCAAGGGTGTAGACAAAATCAAACTTTATTAATTAACTTTTGTTGATTGAACTTTTGATGATGGTTGATTTATGAATTAACTTTATAGATAGGTATACTGTTTCTTTTTTGTGTTTTTATTTTCTGTTTAATTAATGGTTATTAAGATTATCTGTAAATATGTGAGTACCATTTACCTAATTTTTTTTTAGAAAATGAATAAGTACCTCTGCTGGTTATACTTTGTTCTTATAAGTAGCATACTCTGGGTGTATCGTCCTCACATAATATTAAATTAATTTTTGTATACCAAATTTATTAAATCATTATTTGAAAAGAGTAACTATGGAGCTTCTTGTCCGTTCTTCTCCATAAGAATCTACCTTTCCGAATGGACAGTAGAGTCACTTTATTAATGTAATATTATTATTTTACTGAACTGTAAATGCTGACGTTCAAAAGTGCCGTTTAATGGCCTAATTGAAATAAACGTTTTGACTTTGACTTTGACTTGACTTGACTTTGAAGATTTTATTTTTCTGTGTCATGTATTGTAAAATACTTTGCATACTATTGTATTCATTCAAGTTTTTAAAACTTAACAGACAGATGTGTTGCTGGGGAGTTTGTTCTTCTTCCCAGCTTTAACACTAGGAAGTGGTGACGGGCGGACGTTTTGGGGGACTGTCTTTATGTAGAACTTTGACGTTCAAAAAGTGCTGGCACTCAGACTAATTTGAATAAATGATTTTTTATTTTGATTTTGATTATGATTTTGATTTTGAAACATCACAGCTCTAAAAACAGCGCAATCACTATCGGTAAATCGGTAGCAAGGTAGCCACGTATACGCGCGCGGTGTACTGAATCTCTGTAGTTATCTCAATTCTCAATTCTTTAAAAGTTGTTAGGAAATAATTACATTAGTCACAATAATTATGGACCCTGTCGGGCACAGCATAGAACAAGTAAGAGAGAGGAGGAAGAACACTGAGTGTTTAATGTGACAACTTTTTATCTTTTTCTTTTGTTGTCATTTTTGACCGCGGGCAACGAATCCCTCGTTTATAATTATATCATTGGACATAAGGCCATTTGTGTATTGTATTGTAAAATACTTTGCATACTATTGTATAAATTCAAGTTTTTAAAAGCTTAACAGACAAATGTGTTGCTGGGGAGTTTGTTGCGCCACTTCTTCTTCCCAGCTACAACACTAGGAAGTGGTGACGGGCGGGCGTTTTGGGGGACTGTCTTTATGTAGAACTTTGACGTTCAAAAAGTGCTGGCACTCAGCCTAATTTGAATAAATGACTTCTTTAACGTATTCTTTAATTCTTTATTGTACACCATAACAGCTTATATTAATTCACAGTGATTTAAATAGTTCATGTACAAAGGCGAGCTTAACTCAAAAATGAGTTTTCTACCAGCAAACCTTTGAGTGATAGAGAGAGATCACAATAGAGGGTAGGATCCAGTGCACACATTTTACAAAACTACATTCTGTATCATACATAAATATACTTACATACATAAACATATAAATATATACATACATATCTATAAATATTATGTCATTTGCGAAAGGAAATGCTCTTTAACTTTCCTCTTGAAGATGTCAAGAGAAGGGCTGTCGCGTAAGGAGTGTGGGAGAGAGTTCCAGAGACGCACTGCAGTAACAGAGAAGGATCCACCATAGCGGCTGGAAGTGTGACGCGGAGTACGAAGGAGAAGAGAAGTGGCAGTACGACATGGTTTACCTCTCGGGACGAGGTACTCAAAACGTTCACGAAGGTATTGAGGAGAATTAGGAGTGTGCAGGATAGTAAAGAGAAGGGATAGGATGTGAGTATCTCGCCGACGCCGAATCGGCAGCCACTCCAGTTTGGTCCGGAACTCCGACACGTGGTCATATTTCCGGAGGCCAAAAATAAAGCGAATGCACAAGTTCTGCAGTCGTTCAAGTTTATCTAGGAGCACCTCCGTTGCATCTAGAAAACAGACATCCGCATAATCTATAAGTGGAAGAAGAAGAGATTGAGCAAGACTGACCTTAGTGCGAAATGGTAAGAATTTTTGGAGACGTTTGAGAGACTGGAAAGTGTAGAATACCCTCTTACTAACATGAGCAACATGAACTTCCCAAGAGAGGTTAGTGTCCATATATACGCCGAGATTTTTAGCGCTTTTAGAGTATGCTATAGGCACTGAGTCATAAACTACTGGCGGCAGAGCCCGGTGATCTAATTGGCTGAGCATGTATCTACCACCAATAATGAGCGCTTGAGATTTAGTTGGGTTCAGCAAAATTCCAAAGGATTTAGCCCACGTGTTGATACTTGCAAGGTCATCATTGATGGCAGCTACCGCTCCAGCCAGTTCATCCACTTTAAAGTGACGATATAGCTGCAGGTCGTCTGCATAGAGATGATAGTTTGAAGTTAGGACCTTTGCGATAACGTTTATAAAAACCGAGAAGAGAAGAGGTGAGAGGACGCCACCTTGTGGAACACCCGCAGCCAAATCACACCATTCAGAGGAAACTTTATCAGATCGAACAGACTGCGAGCGGCCCTGAAGATAGGATTTGAACCACTCAATTACCGTTGCAGAAACATTAAGAGAGGAAAGGATTCCCAGAAGAATGTCAAAGTCAACTGAATTAAAAGCACTGCTGAAGTCCAGTAGAACCAATACTGTTAGACATTTGTTCTCCATGGCCAGCCTTATGTCGTCAGTAATTTTGACAAGAGTTGTCACAGTGCTATGGCCAGGTCTGAAGCCAGATTGGTAAGGACTCAACAGGCCATTAGAGGAAAGATAATAAGACAGTTGCCTTTGTACGACACTCTCGAGGACTTTGGAGAGGACTGGGAGGATGGATATCGGACGGAACTGGGATGGTGTGGAGGGATTTGAAACTTTAGGTAGCGGTAGGACATGAGCCCTCTTCCATGCTGAAGGGAAAGAGTTAGTGTAGAGAGAAAAATTTATTATATGAGTTATGACGGGAACAATTTCACTTATAATGGGTAGGAACATTTGCAGTTGAAGGCCATCATCACCTACCGCTTTAGTGGAGATTGATAGGATACATTTCCTAATATCCAGTTCAGTAATTGGGTGGAAAGAGAAAGAAGTATTTTTAGGCAAAGGAAGAGTAGAAAGATCATGGAGAGTTGACGATTTAACAAGAGTATCGAGTACAATTGGAGATTTTGAAAAATGTGCATTAAGTGCATTGAGGTCCATCTTATCTGGAGAACTCTTGCTAGTTGTTTTACCAATACCAAGAGACTTTAAAAATTGCCATACTTGTGTTGGATTGAAGTTTTCAATGGAGTTGTGAATGTGGCGCCTTTTCGCATTCCTACACAGACGACCGCAGCGATTTCGCAACTTTTTATAAAGATCCCAGTTTTCTTCAGTGGGCCGCTTCCTGTACACACGCTTCGCCTTGTCACGCTTTGCCATCTGGTTTTTTATTGCTGGGGATAGCCATGGCGCAGGAAGGTGCTTCACTCTTACTTTTTTTAAGGGAGCATGTGCCTCGTATAACTCCAACATAGTCCTGCTGAAGATTGACACCATAGTATCCACATCCTCGCAGTTGTACACAGAAGACCAGTCCATGCCATCAGCGTCAGCTCTTAAACGCTCCAAATCATGACTTGTTTTTTTTTTTTTTTTTAATTTTGAATTTGACTGTGGAACTCTACAGTAGAGGGGCAATTCTTGTATTTGCGATAGCTATAACGAATAGTTCACATGTCATTTCAATAGTTTAATTTCATTCATTCATATTGTGTAATTAGCTTCATCTCTTCGGACAGACCGACCTTTTTTTTTAAAGATGGGAAATCATCAAATGACTTCTTCCGCTCTGGGTGGAGCGGAAGGGCGTGTCAGACTCTTACTGACTAAAACTCATCCGTGTTCCTTCTTAAGCCCTTTGCGTTCCAGGGCCGCGGTGACTCTTTCGAACAAATTCCGCAACCCTGGCAGGCTCAGGCCCTAGCGGGCCCCGTCTCCTATGCTGACATCTCTTTGAGGCGCGCGTGAAACACAACGCGCCATCGACCCGGGCCTGGTAGTGATCGGCCACCCAACGCTCGCGTCCACAGGCCCGAGGACAGACCGACCTTGACTATTCAAAAGTGCCTGTAATGGTTTGATTGAAATAAATACTTTGAGTTTGAGTTTATCCATACCACTGATAAAATGACTTTTTTAAGCTATTTGAAAATAAAAACTGTCGTATCTACAGAAACGTTTCGTATGACGACATCGAGGTGAGATTTTCATGTTTTCTTAGTTGTAATGAAGATCTTTTTAATTTTTCATTTACCTGTTTGATTCTATTTAACCTGAACAATTTTCTCATTAACCTGTAAGATATCTCTTTAACCTGTAAGGTAGTTTTTTTGTCGTCGACTGGCGCGTCATGGAGGAGGTGGAGACGTATTTGGACCACCGGTACATCCAGTTTGACGTCTCCGCCCAGACCTCAATCGCGCCAGTCCGAGAGACCCAGAGTGGTCCGCGGTGGGCGCTGAAGCAGCTGGACCGGGAGCTTCTCCTGGAAGCCTCGATCGTGCAGGCCTGAGTGTCACCACCAGACAGGCCTGCTGACATCAACGACGATGCAGAGTGGTTCCGGGAGACCATGTCCGAAATATGTGACGTGGCAATGCCTCGGGTACAGCCAGGACGCGCCCGCCGCCAGGTGTACTGGTGGTCGCGGGAGCTGGCATCGCTGCGCGAGGCATGCGTTGCTGCACGGCGCCTGTACACCAGGCATCGCAGGCTCCGCATCCGGCCTACGGATGCACAGGCCAGGGAGGCGGAGCTGTACGAGGAATGCAGAGTGGCGAAGGCCGCCCTCCAAGCGGGGATCCTTCGAGCCAGGGATCTGGCTCGTAAGGAGATGCTGGAGTCTCTGAACGGGGACTCGTGGGGACGCCCTTGCAAAATGGTGCGGGATAAACTCCGCACCTGGGCCCCCCCGTTTACGCAGAGTCTCCGGCCCCAGCTGGTCGAGGACGTGGTGAGCGCTCTGTTCCCTTCGCGAGGGGAGTATACTCCCTCGCCTATGGCTCCGCCACCTGCGGTGCCCGATGCGGACCACACCGATGACGGCGACGACGATGACAACGCTCCGGAGGTGACTGAGGTAGACCTGAGAGTGGCGGTAAATAGACTGAAGGCCAAAAATACCGCCCCAGGACCCGACGGCTTACCTGGGAAAGCCTGGGTCCTGGCCTTGGAGGCTCTCGGGCCTTGACTAAGGGGGTTCTTAAGCGTATGCTTGGAGAGAGGCCAGTTCCCACTTCGATGGAAGACGGGAAAACTGGTACTCATTAAGAAGCCTGGGCGCCCTGCGGACTCTCCGTCCACTTATAGGCCCATCGTGCTGCTCGACGACGTGGGCAAGCTCTTTGAAAGAGTAATTGCAAACCGCCTCGTCGGGCACCTGGTGAGGGTGGGGCCGAATCTGGCGGAGAACCAGTTCGGTTTCCGCACGGGGCGCTCGACGGTGGACGCCATCATGCGCGTGAGAGCCCTCACGACGGGGGATGCGGTGTCCCGGGGCAGGGTCGTCTTGGCGGTGTCTCTTGACATCGCCAATGCCTTCAACTCCCTGCACTGGAGTTGCATCAGCATCGGATGCCGACCTACCTCCGTCGCGTTGTCGAGGCCTATCTGACGGACAGGGCCGTTACCTACCCCGGTCACCGGGGAGAATGGAACCGGCGAGAGATGTCGTGCGGTGTTCCACAGGGTTCGGTTCTGGGGCCGCTCCTGTGGGACATCGGCTACGACTGGGTGCTGCGCGCCGACCTCCCTAGGGGCGTCAACGTAGTCTGCTACGCTGACGACACGCTAGTCTTGGCGCAGGGGGGTCTCACCAGGCGGCGGCCAAAAAGTGATGACACGCGGGGTTGCGACAGTCGTTGAGAGGATCCGGCAATTGGGTCTCGAGGTGGCCCTGCACAAGTCCGAAGCCATGTGTTTTTATGGTTCTCAGAACAGGCCACCAATGGGATCCCAAATAACGGTAGGAGGGGTTCACATCGGTGTCGGGTCGACGATCAGGTACCTGGGGCTTGTTCTCGACAGCCGATGGAACTTCAAGGAGCACTTCCGACGTTTGGCTCCCAGACTGGAGCGGGCCGGGGCTGTCTTCAAGCGGCTCCTGCCTAATCTAGGGGGTCCAAACGCCTCTTGCCGGAGGCTCTATGTGGGGATCGTGCGGTCCATGGCCCTTTATGGGGCCCCAGTGTGGGCACTTACGTTGAAGGGGCGACCTGCCCGACAGCTCAACGCGTCCCAAAGGGTCAGGGCCATCCGGCTGGCCCGGGGATACCGCCATGGGATCTGGAGGTGAGAGCCCTCACGCACGTTTACGCGTGGCGCGTTGAGGCGCTTCGCCGGGGCGAAACTCCGCTGCCGCGGCAAGTTGCATCGCGGTGGATGGAGCTTTGGCAGGATACCATGGCGATATGGAAACGGCTACTGTCGCAACCCAGCGCTGGGCACGCCACAATTGCGGCGATAAGACCCCTCTTTGAGGAGTGGCTGGAGAGGCGCTACGGCGTCCTCACCTTCCGCCTGACGCAGGTACTTACCGGACACGGCTGTTTCGGGAGGTACCTGTTTCGAATTAAGCGGGAGGACACGCCCGGGTGTCAGCACTGTGAGGATCGCCCGGAGGACACGGTGGAGCATACGGTGGAGATCTGCCCTGCTTGGGCTGAGCACCGTCGTGTCCTCGTCGAGGCAATCGGCGGCGGCAACCTCTCGCGTCCGGACCTGGTTGAATCCATGGTCCGGAGCGAGGAGGCTTGGGAAGCGGTCACCTCCTTCTGCGAAGCAGTAATGCTAGCGAAGGAGGAGGCGGGCCGCTCGAGGGAAAGGCAAGGCCTTCGCCCCAACCGCCGCAACAGGAGAAGACGCCCCGGGCGTCGGGAGTCGCAGGGCGATCCCTGGCCACCGTAGGCGCGGGCCTGCGGGCGGCGAGCATTGGGTGGCTCGCTGTCCGATCACCACCAGGCCCGGGTCGATGGCGCGTTGTGTTTCACGCGCGCCTCAAAGAGATGTCAGCATAAAAGAAGGGGCCCGCTAGGGCCAGAGCCTGCCAGGGTTGGGGAATTTGTTCGAAAGAGTCACCGCGGCCCTGTAACGCAAAGGGCTTTAGAAGGAACACGGATGGGTTTTAGTCAGTAAGAATCTGACACGCCCTTCCGCTCCACCCAGAGCGGAAGAAGACATTTGATGATTTCCCATCCTTAAAAAAAAAGGTATAAGGTTTTTGAATTTTGTATTTTGTGTCCATTTATTTGATTTTTTATTCCATTAGATGTTGTTGTGGTGTTGTTTTGCCAGTCCTTCTACACGTGCAGCCTGTGGGTTAGGCATACGCAGAGGGCCTACAACGTTCTTCGTATACAGTATGCTTTTAGGGTGCTGTTGGGGCTGCTGCGTTTCTGTAGCGCATCGGGCATGTTTGCTGAAGCAAAGACATACAGCTTTCAAGCTATTATGCGAAAAAGAACAGCATCTCTGATGCAAAGGATTCGGGGCAGCACCAACAGCATTCGAAAGGTGATAGTGAACAAGCCTGATTGCCCGATCCTGTAGCACTGGACCTGTATGCACAGCTGCGGGTCTGGTGCGGCGGGAGGCGGAATTTGTAACAGGTTTTTGAATTAGCTGAAGGGTCTTGTTATTTTGTATTATTTTTTTTTGTTATGATAAGATGTGCTACTAACCTAGTTTTATAAGTTTTACTAAAAAAATTATGAATCACGTGTGTTCGATGTAAATAAATATTATTATTATTCCGTTTATTTTTAAACTTATTGCTTACATTTTTAAATATTTCTTAAAAACTATAAAAATAAAAAAAAAAACATTTAAAAATATAAATCGGTATCGGGAACAGGGTCCAAGCTACCGGCGGTAAGGGCTCAAGAGAGAGGAACCTCCTAACAATACGAGCCGTGTCCAGAAGTACCGCTTTCTGAATCAGGCCCTTGATCCAGCTGCCTAACGAGAGCCTCCTGAGGTGCTGGTCGAGGCTCGTGGCTATTAAGCCATTGGCTGACACAACTATCGGTACAATGATTGCTGAGTCCACATCCCACATGACGACAACCTTGTCGAGTTGAGCCAAGTCAATATATTTGATTTGCTTATCTTTCTCGGCTTTCACGAGGTTCTCGTCATGCGGAACGGTTATGTCTACAATCATTGCACGCCTCTCGATTCGGTCCACCACCACTATATCAGGCTTATTGGCAACAATAGTCCTATCAGTGATGAATGTGATGATGGACCGATCCCAGTACAATGTGATATTGCCATTATCGAGAACTGGGTCGGGCGCATACCTGTAGTACGGCACCTCCGATTCCACAACAGAGTATTTCAGAGCAAGTTGCTGATGGATAATCCTGGCTACAAGGTTGTGCCTATGCAAGTATTCTCCGTTAGCTAGACGAGAACAACCAGAGACAATGTGGCGAATCGATTCTCCCGGACGGTGACATGCCCGACATATGTCAACCGTGCCGTCCTTCACAATAAATCTCCGGTAGTTATTCGTCATGATAACTTAGTCCATAATTGCACAGACAAAACCTTCGGTTTCTCCAAAGAGATCACCGAACCGCAACCAGGCTACGGACGCTAATTGATCTACGTCGGGCCTATGTAGGGCCCGGAAATAGCGTCCGTGAAGTTCCTTACTTTGCCATACCGCCCTACGATCGTTAGTGTCTAGCACCGCAGGTTTGCGCCAGTTCTCATTTGCCAAAGAGAGCGGAGTGAGTCCCTTGTCCACCGCCACTACATCTCGATGTATACCCACGTCGACAGCTAGGAAATTTTCCTGAAACTGCATATCTCGCGATTGTGGAGAATCTTAGCATTTAAGAAGCCTCGACCTCCACACTTTCGCGGGATATATAGTCTCATTATCGACGACCGTGGGTGATGCATTCGATTTGCAGTAAGCAGTGTACGGACCCGCCTATCCAGGGCGTCAAGTTCCGTTTGAGTCCATTTGAGTACGCCGAAAGAGTACATCAATACCGGCATGACCCAACCGTTGAAGGCGCGCACCTTGTTTCCGCCTGATAAAAGGCTATTGAATACCTTCTTCAGGCGGCCAAAGAAGCGCTCCTTCAACGATTGCTTCATGTCAGTAACATTGATACCTAACGCTTCCGACATACCCAAATACTTATAAGTTTCAGTTGAAGAGAGGGATCTGAGGTTTATGGAATCCGAGAGTTGAATTCCCACGGATTCCATAATCTCCCCACGCTTTACATGAATGACCGCACATTTGTCCACACCAAACTCCATCCTGATGGCACTACTGAAAGTTTCAGTTACCTTCAGTAGCTCCATCAGTTGCAGATTACTGGGGGCAAAGAGTTTCAAATCATCCATGTAAAGGAGGTGAGATATAACCTGACCACCTCTCTTCAACCGATAGCCCAGCCCTGAATTCTCCATTCTCCAGCAGTGTGCTTAGAGGGTTCAAGGCTAGGCAAAACCAAAGTGGACTCAAACTATCACCCTGAAATATACCCCGCTCGATCCTTACCGGTTCGCTGTTCCTCTGGATATTTCGACATCCTGGATAGCGAAGAACTGTCCTCCATTGCCCCATACACGACATCAGGAAGGTGCGTAGCATTGTATCAATTTTATACAATTCTAGCACCCTCCTGAGCCATGTATGAGGCACCGAGTCATAGGCCTTCTTATAGTCTATCCAACATGTCGACAGATCCTTTCGGGAACGCCAAACCTGTTGGCTAATGGCCATATCAATGAGGAGTAGCTCCTTAGTACCGCGGGACCCATTCCTACATCCATTTTGAGAGACAGACATGATGTTGTTGATGTTAATATGATTATTAATGTTAGCTCTTAAAATAGATGTAAGAACCTTATAGACCGTTGGTACACGTGATCGGCCTATAATTTTTGGGTTCCGCGGTACTACCCGATTTGTGGAGCAGGTGGGTAACTCCTGTCGTAAGAAATTCGGGTAGCGAGCCGGACTCTAAGGCAGTTTGGTACTGAGATGCCAAACGAGCGTGCGACCTTTGTAGCCACTTAATCCAAAAATTGTGCAGTCCGTCCGGCCCTGGAGATTTCCAATTAGGCAACGGACGGACTGCACGGGCTACATCTTGGGGGCTGATTGTGATTGCCCCCATTTCTGGCAATGGATCGCACGCTCGCTCGACCTCTCGAATCTAATCACCTTCGGTGTAACTGACAGGCACCGACCAGATGTTGCGCCAGAACGAACACATGGCGTCATCATCCGGCAGGCGCGTGTCAGTCACACCCTGGTCCGGTTGCTCCCAAACCCTATATACCCACCTTTCATTACTTCGGAATGTGCGATTCTGGGTGTATCGCTCCACTTGCCGCCTATACCTACGAATACGGTTTGCCCATGCATACACTTTCTGCTTCAGGAAGTCGATGCGCTCTGTGACTCGTGACATATAATCTCGGGGGCTGATATCAGTCCCCGAAAACGCCCGTCTCACAAAACGCATCACTCTAGGGCTAGTGTTGCACTCCCTGAAGCAGATTAGTTTGCCGATTAGCGCTCTGGCCCCACCGATACGACGCTCGATCCTGCTGCTCGGCTGGTTTTGGTCGTGTAACTCTGTCATTAGTCATTTTGATATGAGCTACACGACATGCCGCTACAGCCGCGCAGTACATAATCGAGTGTGTATCAGTGAGGTCTTCGCAGTCATCAAAATAATTTGACAACTGCGAATCCAGAGCAGCTACCAGCGCCCTATTTTTGTTATGCATGGGCACACGAGGTAAGCGTGGTCTTAGTTCAGGCGGTATGTAGCGATATTCCCGAATAGCACACTCTAAAGCACTCCTCAATTCCTCATTGCACTGGGTACTTACGTTTGTAACCCTGTCATTACTCTCCTCGTCAGCGTGGCTGGATATTTGCGACTGTGGTGGTGCCACAGTCTGCGACGGAGGAGTAATGATATGGCCACACATTTCCATTCGGAGGAGATCAAGCACACTGTCATCCAACATACGATTACGTTGGATGACGCGCACCTGATCCGACAGTCGTTGGGCCGAAACGTTGACAGCTGGTTCAAGTACCTGAAACAGAGAGAGCATCCGACCACGGTACGCAGTCAGGTTAGTTCCCCCCTCTGTAGCCTTTTTTTTAAATGGTTTTCGGGTTCAATTTCATTTTGTTGGTTTATAATGTTAATAATCTAGGACCAAATACCATCTTAAACAAAGAGATGTTTGAAACTGTGGACTCAGCAGTATTCTTGGGAATAACTGTTGATTCCAAACTACAATGGGGCCCGCATATATCAAGCCTGTCAGGAAGGCTCAGCTCGGCTGCCTACGCCGTCAGGAAAGTAAGACAATACACTGACGTTTACACAGCTCGGTTAGTCTATTTTAGTTATTTCCATAGCGTTATGTCTTACGGTATCCTATTATGGGGAAGAGCTGCAGACATACAAAATATATTTGTGTTACAAAAACGGGCTGTACGAGCAATATATCAGCTGGGGTCAAGAGTTTCCTTAAGAGAACTTTTCAAAGATATTGGAATTCTCACGGTAGCATCTCAATTTATTTTTGCAAACATATTATAAATTAGTAAAAATATACATTTATACACTAAAACCAGTGATATCCATAACTTTAGAAACAAGCACAAATTACATGCACCATCCCATCGTCTTCGAAGGGTCCAAAGCTCATTTGTGGGGCTCGGTATCCGTTTTTACAATAAGCTACCTCTTTCTTATCTTGAGCTGCCTTTTAACTCGTTTAAAGCTAAAGTTAAATCTAACCTTTGTTCGAAGGCATACTATTCAATCAATGATTATTTAGACGATGATAATAGTTGGTCGCAGTGTTGAACGCAAGACATACTTCGTTTTTAATAATCTTTCATAGTTAGCTTATGACATATGAGTTCATATATTTGTTAATTTATATGTCCGTAGAGGTCAATTATTTGTTATTTTTTTTGTATTGACTTAATACTCTCATAACAATGTTTTATAATGAGTGTATTGCAACATGTGATTAACTAGTGACTTCGACAGTTGTATGATTTTATTCTATCCTGAGCAACCGGCAGCAAGTTCGTCATGCTCCCTTAGATTTTACTGCTTGCGGTAGCGTCGGGGGTCGGGTTACCTCTTTCCCTCAAATATGGCGAGGGGGGTAGTGGCTGATCTTTGCGTTATGCTCGTGAACGGGTGCTGCTTGTGGTGAAAGGTCGTCTTGTTAGCCATGGTTTTTACTATTGTAATAACGATTATATGCTTAATGTTTACTTTTGATGGCCCTGGTTTATCACTTGTGGCGTCGAGTCACACATCTTTTTATTAAATTCTACCCTCTGCACGTGTAAGCGGGCACACCCTTCATGTCTGGAGGCTTATTTAGTTTGATTTGATATTGTTTTTATGCTTGAGTTTGTCTGTTTATGCTGGCATAATGGAGTGTGCTAGCTTACAAGTAGCGAATTATTAAGTTTTATGTTTTTACGTGTTACCTTTGTTGTATTGTTTTCTTTGTAAGAATACTGACTACTTACATACCTTTGTATAAGTGATAGTTCTTATAACTCAACAGACAGATGTGTTACTGGCGAGTTTGTTGCGCCACTTCTTCTTCCCAGCTAAAACACTAGGAAGTGGTGACGGGCGGGCGTTTTGGGGGACTGTCTTTATGTAGAACTTTGACGTTCAAAAAGTGCTGGCACTCAGCCTAATTTGAATAAATGACTTTTGAATTTTGAATTTTGAATTTTGAATTTGTTTAAATTATTCACAATAAAAATCGGCGAGAAAAAATTTCTTGACTGTCTTCTTGACAGCATTATTATTATTTTTATTTTTTTTTTTTACATTTTTTTTCCTCGGCTAGCCGGGAAGTATTGATGGCACGGGCCTAAGCCAAGTGTTCATCAATTGGGATAGGAGTACATGTTGTAGACTGTATGATAGGTGCGGGTGTATTAGTGTAGATGTTTTGGTGAGGGCTATCGGGTTCACATTGCAGGAACTTTCTCACTAGCCTGCACGTGTTTAATATCACTGCTTTTTGCAGAAGTTGGTAAGTGCTTGAAGGTAGGTTTAAAGAATTAAGGGATTGTTGAAGTTGTTTGGGTATGACTCCAGTTGTAGATAACACTATAGGGACTATTGTAACTTTTTGTAGATGCCAAAGTCGGGTTATTTCGTCTTTAAGTTCGATATATTTGGATAGTTTTTCTGCGATTGTTGTCTGTAAGTTATGCGTATTTGGTACAGCTATATCGATCAGATATCCTGTTTTATTTATTTTATTTATAACTGTGATGTCCGGTCTATTGAAGTGAATTGTGCGGTCGGTGAGAATGGCACGATCAAAATATAATTTCGTGGTCGCGTTTTCTAACACCGTTTCGGGGTTATATTTGTAGTATGGTACTACAGAGTCTATGAGTTTGAATTGATGAGCTAGTTTTTGGTGAATGATGTTAGCTACTTTTTTATTTTTTTTTTATTTATTTATTTATTCAAGAAAGTTACATGGAAAAAAATACACATTTCATCTGCCAAACTGCTGTACAGTTTGTCGGCAGTGTTCTCGTGGATACAGTTTTATAATATACAAGTACTTATTACCCTATACTATGGGTACATATACGCAAAGTCGAAACAAAAACACAAACATTAACAAAAAGGGGTACACACACTAAATATCTAATAATGGGGTCAGGTCGCCTTGCCCACCAGGCTAGCATGAGCAACGCACGCAAGCACACAATCGTCCCGACCGCCGCCGCACCCCGCCGGAGGGAAACAAGCAACCCAGCGCGAGCGAGACGCCGCGACGGCCGCTCGAGCGGCCACAACAACAACACGGCGCGCGCGCATGCTAGACCGGTCGGCCCGCGTCCGCCTCTTACAGTCACTACATAAATAGGTTCTTACGCTAAGGACATAAACCTAAATAATGCTTACGCAGGACATTTTTTAGGATATTTCTAGGAACTGCTTCAGTTGTAATTTGCGTAGGTAATTCATTTAATAATGTCGGAATGAGCCATCGCTGCGTCCTTTGACCAAAATAATTCTTTACTTTCGGAACTAAATATTTGTTTCTTTGCGTCGCTTTACGGGTTTGCCGGTTATACACTCTCTTAATGTTGTGTTCGTTTTTATTGTGGTGTCCTAAGATTATAGTTATCTTTACTTTTTGCTGAATGGGTAATAGTTTACAAGTTTTAAATAATTTTTCGTACTCCTTATTAATGTTGTCTTTAGTTGCCTTGTTTGTTAGTAATTTTAACAGTCTAATTTGCAATTTTTTTATTTTATTTAAATGTACCGGAAACGTCAGTCCATAAGCAGCCAACCCGTAATTTATTGTTGCATCTGCGAGTGCGTGGTAAAGGATGTACAGTATTCGCTTACTAACTATATATTTTAAATTATTCAGTTTCCCTAGTACTGAGCGAAGTCTTCCACACACAGTGTCTACATGTGCGTCCCAAGTAAATCTTTCATCGATTGTTAGTCCTAGGTACTTGTAGTTCGCTACGCGCTCAACACACTCACACTGACAGTTTGCCTTGTTATCATGAAGGCATTCATACGAGTGGCCCTTTACTGAGATATAGGCATTCTTTGCTACACGGTTATACGGAGACGATATCAACATACATTTGGTTTTATTTAAATTGATAAGAATGCCATTATCGTGCGCCCATTTAACTAAATTATCCAGATCTTCTTGCATTGCGGACTGGATCAGTTCACAGTCCCGGCCACTGTATGCCAAGCACGTGTCGTCTGCATACATATAGGTATTACAATTTTTTATGAAATTGACCATACTATTGACGTGCATGATATACCCAATCGGTCCATAAACTGATCCGGTCGGCACCCCATAATTAACTTTGCCGAGTTCACTGTCTGATCCTTTAACCCTAACTTTTAGGTACCTGTTGTGCAGATATTGCCTGAACCACCCCTTTACAGGACCTCGTATTCCGCACTCGTGTCTATGTTTATAGTCTGTCTGGGCTATTGACTTACACGCGCCTGTAATATGTTGGATCGTTTCTGGAGAACTATTGCATTTTCTACAAATGTCAGTGGTTAAATTCTTAATAATAAATTTTCTGTAATTTCTGGTTTCAATAACTTGGTCCTGTATTGCAAGCATGAAGCCTTCAGTTTCTGGTAAAAGTTCACCTCGATTAAGCCATGCGTTCGACGCCTCTTTGTCGACATTTGTTTGGCATACATTTTGGCGATGTCTCCCGTGTAGAGACTTCTGGGTCCATTCTAGAATTTTGGTTTTGTCATCGGTCACCTTTTCATTATTTTGTTGATTTTTGTCTTTTAAATTCAGAGGTGTCAAGTGTTGGTCGTGTTGTGCTATTAGTTTGTGTAGTATGGAAGATGCAGATTTGGTAAAGAAGTATTGTCTAAGACTTGTGATCTGTCTGTTGTGTAAGTTTCACACATCAATAAGGCCCCTGCCTCCTTCTTTTCTCGGTAGAGTTAACCTTTGCTGGCATGATCTAAGGTGGTGTTTGCGAAATTTTGTCATTGTTGTGTTAATTTTACGTTGTAAGGATTTGAGGTCTGTTTTGGTCCAGTTGATTACGCCGAAAGAATAGGTAAGTACAGGTATAGCAAACGTGTTGATTGCTTTTATTGTGTTTCGAGAATAGAGTTGTGTTTTTAGTATTGTATTTAAGCGATGTTGAAATTTTTGTTTAAGTTTTTGTTTAGTGTCTTTAGAATGTATCTGACGTGATTGTGTGTACCCTAGGTATTTATAAGTGTCCTGTTCATTTATTATTATTATTATTATTAGAAAAATTATTATTAGACATAAAAGAAATATAATGGATTTTATGAAAAAAAAAAACTCAATAATTGATACATTTTCTCAAATTGATAAATTTTTTCGTGGTGCCACTTTTTTGAAAACGACCCATAGGTATAGGTGTAATTCATATAATAAATACAAAGCGATAATCGCGTTAAATAAATATAGTCTTCCTGACCGATTTCGGCCATGACGGCCGATCTCAACCGAGACTAGCCATCGGCGCGGAATATATTAAGTGCACAAGTGTGTGCGCAAGCACAGGTGCTGAGGTGCACTCTCTCTTCCATCACTCTCATATTCCGATGGGACGGCAACCCGACACGACCGGAGAGAGATTTGGCGCAGGACCAACGGCTTAACGTGCTTTCCGAGGCACGGGAGCGTCACACCACAAACTATCAAGATGTCACGTGATCACGGAGTGAGCTGTCATTCCATCTTTATTACATGGATTGACAGCTCATTTCGCTATCACTTCTGGCTATCAATAGAAAGAATAGAATAGAAAACATTTATTCGATACAGACACAACACAACAGCAACAAAACACAAAGTAAAAAAGAGAACAATCATAAGACAACAATTATCTAGCAAGCCGCTAGCTGAGCGTGCCCATACCGAAAGGGTTACCATCTCAGCATTTGCTGGGCGTCAGACACCCAGCGCTGGTTTTCAGTTGGCACCCTGCAGTGACACACGGACGTGGGTAAGAAAAATAAATACATTCATACTTGAATATTAAAAATAAATAATAAATAAATTAGAATACGTTAATAAGTATTACAAAAGTTTTTTTTTTTTTCTGTGTTTGCTACACTGTCCAGAGATTTTTCTTTTATAGTACTACCCACGAATCTGTAATATAAAACAACGCGTGGACGCATTATCCAAAGAGTATATTATAAACTCTAACGAGTAGCCGTAAAAGGAAAATGGAGAAGTACCTTTTATAAAATATAAATGTGCCTACCTACCAACAGTCAAAGTTTATAACTAATCGAAGCCTTGCGGTTCCTGGAGACATACCACGTTGCATCCAGCCTAACATAAGGTTAGTTTTTATACTAAGAGATATATATATATTTTAATGAAAACAATGGAGACATACTTAAATTGGTGATTGATTAAACATAATTGAAATAAATATTGGATAAATAAAATGATTAAATAAAAGATTTATCAATGTTGATGTCATTAAATTCGATTTGAGAACTCAAAATGAATTTCTTTAGTCTAGCCTTAAATGAACTAATGTTTTTTAGGTCCCTAATGGGTGGGGGAATGTTGTTCCAACATTTGGAGGCCGCGTATCGAAAACTGCCTCGGAAAGCTGCAGTACGGTGATGTGGGGTAGCTAGCTGCTGAGCACAACGCCTGGCCTTGCGCTGCCGGTGACTATTTACCCACGCAAGCTTGGAGTACAAGTATGTCGGACATTTATAATTAATGACGCCGAAAAGAAGACAGGCTAAGTGTAACTTCCGACGTGATTTCATTTTTAAAATATTATTTTTGTTTAGGAATGGTGTTATGTGGCTCCTTGGTGGTACATTAAAGCAAAATCGCGCGCAAGCATTTTGAACCCTTTGAATTAGTCGTACGGTACGTGCTAGAAGTCGAGGTCCTACCACGGTATCGGCATAATTTAACTTGGATAAAACCAGACTTTCAACTAGCTGTACGCGCAGGTCTTCGCTTAAATATGGACGCATCTTATACAAAACTTTAAGACGGTAGAAGCAGTTTTTTACACAACTCGAAGTATGAGCCTCAAAACGTAGATCCTGATCTATTATCAGACCCAGATTTCTCGCTTCATAAACTCGATCAATACGTTGGCCCATTACGATTACGGTAGAAAGATTTGAATTGATTTTATCCAGTTGGCCCTTGGACCCGAAAAGCATAAATTTAGTTTTGGTCGGGTTGAGTAACAGAGAGTTTTGTATCGACCAGTTCACGATTCTGTCCAGGTCTTCATTTAATAATTTCACATCTATTTCTATTAATTTAATATTCTATCAAGGCTGGGGGCCTTCACTTCGATATGCTTACATAATCGCACTGCAGAATCAATCACGAGTGACAGATTTCCTCACCTAGAGCTTGTTGTGTCGCATTTCTCATGGTCTGGAAGCCGGTCTTCTGAGGGTTGTCGGTAAAGCCGTGGAAGTAGATGAGCAGGGGGAGCTTGCAGTCGAACCACAGCTCCTTGGGGAGCTCCGTCGGGGCCTCGGGCAGGTTGTACATCACGGTCTTTGCGCTGCAGACAGTTGAAGATAGAGAATCTTTGCGCTGCAGACAGTTGAAGATAGAGAATACTTTGCGCTGCAGACAGTTGAAGATAGAGAATACTTTGCGCTGCAGACAGTTGAAGATAGAGAATCTTTGCGCTGCAGACAGTTGAAGATAGAGAATACTTTGCGCTGCAGACAGTTGAAGATAGAGAATACTTTGCGCTGCAGACAGTTGAAGATAGAGAATACTTTGCACTGCAGACAGTTGAAGATAGAGAATACTTTGCACTGCAGACAGTTGAAGATAGAGAATACTTTGCGCTGCAGACAGTTGAAGATAGAAAATACTTTGCGCTGCAGACAGTTGAAGATAGAGAATACTTTGCGCTGCAGACAGTTACAATACAAAATACAAAAATACAAAATATTTATTTCTGTACCAACTAGTTTAAATTAGTTTATGATTGGAGCCTCCTTTTAAGCATGATAACGCCTGTGTTAGGAGACTCCGTTCCTCCATAGCTTTGGCTGTTTGTACAACTTACTTACAATATTTTTTTTTTTTTTTTTTCAAGATTAAATAATAATACCTAAATAATACATTTTTCTCGAGCGCGTGTTGCGTTAACATAAATAACAATTAAAATGAATAACTTTCGCTCATGAAATGAGAAGAATGAATGGGTACATTAATGTGGGTGTGTTGAGTGTGCGAGGTGTGTCGAGTGTGTGTGGTGTGTGTGTGGTGTGTGATGTGTGTGAGGTATGTGATGTGTGATGTGAGTGTGGTGTGTGATGTGTGTGTAGTGTGTAATGTGTGTGGGCTGTGGGAGGTGCGTGGGTGTGTGTATGAGAGAAGATGAACGAGTGGCTGTGCAAATATGTATAACTAATTTCCACTTATTGTAACAATGATTCAATATCTGCATACGTACGTGACTTTAACCATTCGATTAACATTTTCTTGCCTTCATGAGTATGTTTAGTATATATGTAGATGTCTTTGTTTATTTTATTATATAACTGTGCTGATTGCTTATTATATTGTGTTGCAGCGAATTTGGTTTTAGATTTTGGGACTTGTGCAATAATATCCTTTCTTCTTTTTAATATGACAGTGTCTTATGTTTTTTTAAGATGGTGGCGTAGATATACAATTTCCTAACAGATAGCAGGCCACTCATCTCATAAAGACTTACAGTAGGGAATCTCCGTTTCTTAAAATACATAATTTTTATCAGACCTCTTTGCGCTCGTTCAACGTCTATAAATTTTGATTTGGCTGCCCCACCCCATACAGGTATACAGTAGATTATCACAGATTGTGCAAGGGCTACGTAGATTTCATTTAGAAGATTTTTATTAGCGCCCACTTTCGTGGCTATACTAACAGGAACCACGTATCTCAGTGATTTAAATATCCACCCCAATTTTCGGATTCTACCAGTAACGTGCTCGAGGTGGGAGTACCAGCTTAAATGTTGGTCAATTATGACACCTAAATATTTTGTTTGTTTAACTTTATTAATTGTAGGACATATACAGGCATAATTCATGGCTCGTTTACAAGAATGTATTTTAATTTTTAAATCTTGATCTGGCTGTGAGCGATTTCTAACTGTAAAACATATGTAATTGGTTTTTGTTGCATTTAACGTAAGGAGATTTTCATTAAGCCAATTAGCAATTTGAGCCATACCTATTTCAGCTTTGTGCTTTGCTTCGGACCAGTTATTTCCATAAAAAACTATGGCAGTATCATCGGCGTAGGAGAAAATTTTTGCGTTATCAACTGCGAAGTTACATAGGTCATTTATGTAAATTAGGAAGAGTGTTGGTCCTAAAACGCTTCCTTGGGGTACACCGAATGATACCCCCACGTCATTACTGATGTACGTCCCTATCTTAACTCTCTGTGTTCTGTTTGTTAAATAATCTTTAAAAAAAACTAAGAGAAGTTCCCCTTATTCCAATTCTTTCTAGCTTGGTCACAAGGGTTGGAACGGAAACGGTGTCAAAAGCTTTTTTCAGATCAAGGAATACTGTCAGACATTTTTTCCCTGCATCTAAATAATCAGTAACTAACGAGCTGAGTGCAGTAACTGCATCCTCAGTTGATATTCCCAGCCTAAAACCAAATTGTCTAGAAGATAAAATGTTAATTTTTTTTAAATAGTGTAGCAGTTTCATATTAATGACATGTGTAAACGGCATGATTTTGATCCTTTCTTAACGGGTGTGTCCTCAGCCAGAAAGTGTCTGAGCCGTAGCTTTTTTAAATAAGATTTTGGTTGTTCGGGTTTATATCCTTGTAGTGAATATGACATGTGAATTTAGTTTAAGGTTGAATGTTTTACTGTTTTTCCTTTTTGGTACCTGTGTTGTGTTTTTCACACTCTTTCTTTCCAATCTGTTTTATAGAAGTGATGACTTTTAATTGGCTGTCAGTCTCACATGCTATTTTTTTTATTCTGTTTGTTTTAGCTGTAAGTCATCCATAGTTGGTAAATAAATAAATAAATTATTTTTTCTAAAACCTTGGATGAAGCTGGTAAGACAGAAATAGGTCTGTAATTGTTGACATCGTCGCCGTTCCCTCCCTTGTGAACCGGTGTAATAATGGATTGCTTCAGTTGTGTCGGAAAGATACCTTTTCTAAAACAGAGATTTACCAGATGAGTAATGATAGGAACAATTTCCTTGCTAATATATTTTAGGAATTTAGTTGGAATGTTATCCCACCCTGGAGCACTGTCGGACTTCAAACTCATCAGAACACTTTCTACTTCCTTGGGGTCAGTGTCCAAGAGCACAAAAGAATTAATTTGTGAAGGTGGAATGTTAGATCGGCCTGAAGTTATATTAGTAGGAATTTGTTGAGCTAATTGTTTTCCAATATTGGCAAAGTAATTATTTACTGAGTTTACAGATGCACTTGGAGAGGGCAAGATATTTAATAATTCAGTGCTTGGATTTTTAGGTGTATTTGAGTAGGTGATTGATTTTATATTTTTCCATAGTGATTTCGTATTTGTAACCGATTTAGCTAGTAATTCTCTTTCGAATTTTCTTTTCAATTTTTTAATAAGATTATTACAATAGTTTCTATATCGACTGTAGGTTATTTTTAAAATTTCATTATATGGATCTGATCGATAGCTTTTTTGTAATCTGTTACGATTTTTTATGCATTTTAATAATCCTGGTGTGATCCACGGCTTAATTATACGTTTGCTACTAGGTATACTTTTTGTGATAGTGTTATATTTAAGAGAATCAATAAGTTTTTGAATGAGTTGGTTTGTTAAAATGTTTGGGTCATCGCAAAAAAGCAAATCTGCAAGATTTTTTTCATGTAAATATTTTAGTGCATTTTCAAAATGTATGGTTGTGGTGATCTTACTAGCGGACTCCTTACTGTTTATTTTGGAAAGTGACAGAAATGTAGTATAGTGATCCGTAATTGTAGTTTTTAAGATTGCAATGGAAGCTGATGTCTTTTTTTTATGATCCTCAGCATAAAGTGATCTAAACAGTTCCGTTCTCTGGTCGGTAATGTATGACCAGGTAAAATACCATATGTCGACAGCATGTTAAGGTAGTTCACTCGGTTTTTTTTATCATGAGACGTTTCTACTTCTTTAACTCTAATGTTAATATTTATGTCCCCCGCTATTATTATATTTCTTTGTGTAGGTAACGTATCTAAGTGTTGACTGAGTAAATCCATAAAACTATCAAGGTTGGTGTTGCATGGAGACCGATATATACACAGAACAGTGTTACCTAGTATGTCTAATTGTAGGCAGGTCGCCTGGTCTAGTTGGATTTCTTGAATGTTTGATTTTAAAGTTTTCTTAACAAATACAGCTACTCCATCATTTTGATTCATCTGTCGCGTTGATACAAAAGCCTGATAATTGCTGAGTTGGGGTATATGTATGTTATTATTTAATCTACATTCTGTTAATATTATTACGTCTGTTTCGAATTTAAAAGTAGACAACATAAAGGTGAAGAGAGACGAATTTCGCGCGATGACGCACACGTTGGCCTGGCGCAGTGGCTACGAACACGACGCTCGCCGCAAACCGGGTTCAAATCTCACCAGTTAACTGCGGCACTTTTCGAAGTTTCGAAGTGGTGGTTTATCTAGCCCCAGCAATCTCCTCGAAGGCTCGCTCGTCGACAATGAGGATTGTGGGAGAGAGATTTCCGACACAATCCAATATGGCCGCTGCACTCAATGGACGCTCTCGCAAGATAGACAAGGAGGCCCCGAGTTAGGAGTGGAGTCGCTCGGTTGAGAGAAATAATTAAAATTTTAATTTAAATTCAAGAATCAGTCACACTACTAAAAACACGTCCGACCCGAACCGCCGCCGCAAGGAAGGACGAAGATAGAAAATACTTTGCGCTGTAGACAGTTGAAGATAGAAAACACTTTGCGCTGCAGACAGTTGAAGATAGAAAATACTTTGCGCTGCAGACAGTGGAAACTGAAAATACTTTGCACTGCAGACAGTTGAAGATAGAAAATACTTTGCGCTGCAGACAGTTGAAGATAGAGAATACTTTGCGCTGCTGACAGTTGAAGATAGAGAATACTTTGCGCTGCAGACAGTTGAAGATAGAAAATACTTTGCGCTGCAGACAGTTGAAGACTGAAAATACTTTGCACTGCAGACAGTTGAAGACAGAAAATACTTTGCACTGCAGACAGTTGAAGATAGAAAATACTTTGCACTGCAGACAGTTGACGATAGAGAATACTTTGCGCTGCAGACAGTTGAAGATAGAAAATACTTTGCGCTGCAGACAGTTGAAGATAGAAAATACTTTGCGCTGCAGACAGTTGAAGATAGAGAATACTTTGCGCTGCTGACAGTTGAAGATAGAGAATACTTTGCGCTGCAGACAGTTGACGATGGAAAATACTTTGCACTGCAGACAGTTGAAGATAGAAAATACTTTGCACTGCAGACAGTTGACGATAGAGAATACTTTGCGCTGCAGACAGTTGAAGATAGAAAATACTTTGCGTTGCAGACAGTTGAAGATAGAAAATACTTTGCGCTGCAGACAGTTGAAGATAGAGAATACTTTGCGCTGCTGACAGTTGAAGATAGAGAATACTTTGCGCTGCAGACAGTTGAAGATAGAGAATACTTTGCGCTGCAGACAGTTGAAGATAGAGAATACTTTGCGCTGCTGCCAGTTGAAGATAGAGAATACTTTGCGCTGCTGACAGTTGAAGATAGAGAATACTTTGCGCTGCTGACAGTTGAAGATAGAGAATACTTTGCGCTACAGACAGTTGACGATAGAGAATACTTTGCGCTACAGACAGTTGACGATAGAGAATACTTTGCGCTGCAGACCGTTGAAGATAGAGAATACTTTGCGCTGCAGACAGTTAAAGATAGAGAATACTTTGCGCCACAGACAGTTGACGATAGAGAATACTTTGCGTTGCAGACCGTTGACGATAGAGAATACTTTGCGCTGCAGACAGTTGACGATAGAGAATACTTTGCGCTACAGACAGTTGACGATAGAGAATACTTTGCGCTGCAGACCGTTGACGATAGAGAATACTTTGCGCTGCAGACCGTTGAAGATAGAGAATACTTTGCGCTGCAGACAGTTGAAGATAGAGAATACTTTGCGCTGCAGACAGTTGAAGATAGAGAATACTTTGCGCTGCAGACAGTTGAAGATAGAGAATACTTAGCGCTGCAGACAGTTGAAGATAGAGAATACTTTGCGCTGCAGACAGTTGAAGATAGAGAATACTTTGCGCTGCAGACCGTTGAAGATAGAGAATACTTTGCGCTGCAGACAGTTGAAGATAGAGAATACTTTGCGCTGCAGACAGTTGAAGATAGAGAATACTTAGCGCTGCAGACAGTTGAAGATAGAGAATACTTTGCGCTGCAGACAGTTGAAGATAGAGAATACTTAGCGCCGCAGACAGTTGAAGATAGAAAATACTTTAATGTATATACATACACCAAAATAGTTACACGACTCTTCTACACAAACTTATTCTAATGGGTACCTACAGTGACGGTCTACCGCTGACTGCGATATCTACCAGACAACGATTCAAGGAACTAAAAGAACTTAGATAAATAATTAAAGTATCCACCTTTTCATATTATGTTCTTTATGTCTGCAAATAGATGATTAAATACTTAAACCAAATAAAACCTCTTTTTTTGAAGTCGGTTAACAATAAAATAAATCTAAAATAAAATTAATAATTTTATACCATTTATAGTGACTGTTTGCTATAGCCGCTTATAGCCGGTTTTTTGTAGCCGTTGGTCCCGGCTGTCATTTGTAGATCTTTGGCAGTCGTTACGGACAGTCAGAAGCCAGATAATCTGACACCAGTCTTGCCAAGGAGTACCGTGTTACCCAGTTAATGGGTTGTGGAGGTCTGGTAGGCAGCCGCTCCACGTAAAATACTGGTATTTAGCTGAATCCGGTTTGACTGGAAGCCGACCCCAAAATAATTGGGAAAAGGCTAGGCAGATGATGATGAGTGACTGTTTCTTATAATAATTATTATTTCATAGCAATTTGCGTTTTAAATACCTAATAGATTTCGAAATCGAATTGGAGATTAGAACGTAGAAACTCGTATTTGACGAATTCTCACCTGTTCATGAATACGAGGTTCAACTTGCTCATATCCGGTTCCTTGTCGTAGTTTTTATATGCTACTCCGGCAATGGGTTTCACGTGGCTACCTGGAAAATAAGGAAGGAGGAGTTTATGTATTTGTTGTACCACACAACACACACCACAATTTACCTAGTTTTTTTTAACCCAAAAGTTGAATAAAAAAGGAATATTGGCGATTCTTAAGTTAAGTGCAATCGGGTATGACGACTTTCTTGTTTTAGGGTTTTTTCATTTCCAAATTACAAAGAAACGAAGTTAGGTTTTTTACCTTTTCAAATTACCCTTTTTTTAGTTCTATATTGTTTATTTTGATATATTCAGTGTCACTCTCACAGTCAATACGAATCTAACGACACCTCTCAAGCTAAAATCCATCGAGCCGTTCAGGCTGCAGAGCTTGCCAAACATTTGAATTTGGCGCCAAAGCTCCGCCATTTTGTTTTTTTTTAGTTTTATACAACCAGTGTCACTCTAACAGTAAATAAAATCTAACGACAACTCTCAAGCTAAAATCCATCGAGCCGTTCAGGCTGCAAAGCGTGCCAAACATTTGAATTTGGCGCCAAAGCTCCGCCATTTTGTTTTTTTTTAGTTTGATATAACCAGTGTCACTCTCACAGTCAATACAAATCTAACGACAGCTCTCAAGCTAAAATCCATCGAGCCGTTCAGCCAGGAAAACCTTTTTTGACCAAAACCCATCCGTACTCCTTCCAAAGCCCTTTGCGTTCCAGGGCCGCGGTGAATCCTTCGAACAAATTCCGCAACCCTGGCAGGCTCTGGCTCTGGCCCGTCCTCCATGCTGACATCTCCCTGAGGCGTGCGTGGAACACAACGCGCCATCGACCCGGGCCTGGTGGTGATCGGACAGCGAGCCACCCAACGCTCGCCGTCCGCAGGCCAGGAATAAATACAAAATTATATTGGCATGCGACCACGGCTTCATCATGACCATTTTGTACCTCTGTCTTGATTTATTTTCTGTCTGGAATATTTTCTTGTGTCGCAACTTTTAGATCCCTTTTACTTTTCCGTAGCCGGGTCAAGTTTTTTAAACTTATTTTTTTATTTTATACTTGTCCGTTTTAACGCTCGATTAACTTAAGGACCGTGTAAATAAGAGTGGTAGGTCGACCAATAGGTCAGTAATGAACCTATTTACGCTCGACTTGAATACACTAGACGGGCGGGCGTTTTGGGGGACTGTCCTTATGTAGAACTTTGACGTTCAAAAAATGCTGGCACTCAGCCTAATTTGAATAAATGACATTTGATTTTGAAAAAAAAAGTGGTATAGGGAATGAGATGAGTGGGAGTTGGGTGTGTTGTGTCGAAAAGACCAATTACGAAATTCGACTGTAGTATTTGTAAATAAATGTGCATTATTTACCACTGCAAACAAATTAACTAGTATATACGTATACAGGGCGGCTAAGAGTTATAACAATCGCAAAGCCTTGCGATTTTAGATGTCCTGTGGGCACTGTCCAGGTACTGTCAGGTATGATGATATTCTCTGAAGGAGCTAGCATTTCCTAGCATAATTGTGTCTACATATTTGTAATGGGCTCGCCAAGACCTTTCTTTTGATACCAAACATGTCACGATTATCTCAAATTTATTTTTTTCGTGATAAAAAATTTACGTGTCAAGTCCTTCATTATACATTTAGGGATAATTTGTCTAGCCTATGTCACCCGGGCCATTATTCCAAATCTATTAATACCTCATTCATTAAAATCGGATCAGTAATTTAGGCGCTACGGTGGAACATACTTAAATACACACATACAAACATACATAGACTGCTAAAATCATAACCCTTTCTTTTGGTTTTGCCGTAGTCGGGTAAAAACATAACCCTCCTTCTGGCGCAGTCGGGTAAAAACGTCCAAACCCAAGGCTCAATACCATCTCCACATGTATCCGACCAGAGCGAACTCGCCACGCGGTCGGCAATCTTCGGCAGCGGTCGTGTGTCCGAAGATTTTTTTTTTTTTTCAGAATTTGAATCATTTATTTGTATAACATAAGTAATAATAACATATAAGATTTTAAAAATTAAGTAGTGCGCTATGTTTTGCCAATTGACATACAAATTATTATATTAAAAAGATAATTTGAGTGGGTAACTATTAAAACGAAAATATAAATTTATTACAATATTAACGTATTTGAGTAAGTACCTGATTGTATTAACAAATGCATGCAAGTTCAATTTCATTATTTTTTATAATCAATTTCATTTTATGTCAAATTTTAAGTCAATTCTAAACATTAAAAGATTAAGATAAATGTAAAATTAAAATTTATTTCACCATTATTAAGTTATAGAGATTCGTCATTAAAAAAGTCGTCTAAAGTATAATTGCAAAAGTTCGGGCGGTCCTATTTTTGTTATTCTATGAATAAATATACTTTTCCACTCCCCGCACAATGTAAGAACTTCGACTTACACAGACTGCCTCCGATGAACGCGATGCCTTTCCCTACCGGGTCGAGGCCGGCCTGCAGCTCGTTGACGGTCACGGTCTTCACGCCGGTGGCCACGTTCGTCGCTGTGTTGGAGACTTCTTGGAAGAATCCTGGATGAGCGGTGGTGGTGGTTAACCACAGGGCTGAGAGGAAGGCAGCTAGGCGTGACATGCTGTTGGGTACCTGGGGACGGAGACAGAAGGTTTACTTAGCCAAATCTTTATCTGAATGATATAGAGTACTCGTAGAGTTTTCGCACCGCCTGGATGTGGATGTGGAGCCGAGTCACAAACTATGCTCCACCTCCTGCCCTCTGAGCCCCAAAACATGCAGCCAGTGTGTGCTTGCTAAATAATACTTTACGCACACAGGTGCACAGAGGTGACTCACGCCTTATTAGGCTGTTGCAATGTTTCCCGCCAACGATGCAGTGGAAGTGACAATGTTATGGGTCACTCAAATCTAATAGACCGTCCACACGACACCGACTTTTATCTGCGCAGACTTTAAACTCAGAATAAAAACCGCCCAAGTGCGAGTCGGACTCACGCACGAAGGGTTCCGTACCATCCTTTATTTTTTTTATTTTTTTTGGGAAATCATCAAATGACTTCTTCCGCTCTGGGTGGAGCGGAAGGGCGTGTCAGACTCTTACTGACTAAAACCCATCCGTGTTCCTTCTAAAGCCCTTTGCGTTCCAGGGCCGCGGTGACTCTTTCGAACAAATTCCGCAACCCTGGTTCCGTACCATCCTACTAATACTATAAACGCGAAAGTTTGTAAGTATGGATGGATGGATGGATGGATGTTTGTAACTCTTTCATGTCAAAACGGCTGAACGGATCTTGATGAAATTTGGCACAGAGGCAGATTATAGTCTGGAATAACACAGAGGATACTTTTCATCCCGGGAGTATGTTCCCTTGGGGTAATTTTCGACATTAACATGGGTGGAGCCGCGTGCGGAAGCTAGTTATCTATAAAAACGGCAAAAAAATCATGTCTGTTGTATGGGAGCCCCCTTCAATATTTATGATATTTTGTTCTGTATTGTTTTTTGTTATAGCGGTAACAGAAATACATCATCTGTGAAAATTTCAACTGTCTAACTATCACGGTGACAGACAGTCAGACAGACAGACGGACGGACAGCGGAGTCTTAGTAATAGGGTCCCGTTTTACCCTTTGGGTACGGAACATTAAAAATGGTGTTATATATCTGCACACACTTAGGTACAACAAAATCTGCGCAGACGTAAGTCTGTATCGTGTGGACGCACTATAACTTACTGTCGTGCCAGCGACATGAAGAAGAATGAGAAGCGACTAGACATATCTAGGTACTTTATAATATAATAATTATGGGCCCATGTTTAGGCTATCATAGCCACAGTCAGAACTGTCACGGGCCGTCAGTTTCCTAGTTCGAGCCAGCCCATCCCTAGCTGTCCTCCCCCCAGCGACGCCCTAAGCCGAGGCCCGTACCCCACAGGGGGTGCCCTTAGCGTGTAGTCGCTTAGTTTGTAAGTTTTTTATAAGCCCTGGCTGGAGGCTTTAATATTTTATTAAGGCGGCAAGCCCGGTTACGCAGTCGACAACCTTATAGGATGAATTGCGGGGCGCCACTCACAAAAAAAAGGCCGCCAGTTTCTATGAGTAAAAGGTGACGTGACTCTCCGACACGGTTGCTTTGTATGGAAAGTTCGAAAATTCTGTTTCTAGTAGTAGCGCAGAGGTGCTCCATGATCCTAATAGATATTTGATAAAATGGTGAAATACCTGTCTCTGTCATAGATGGACAGGGAGAGGAAGAAAAGAGATGGATGGATTGTGTTAGGACTGATATGAAAGAAAAGGGAGTTAGTGATAGCGTGACGGCTGACAGGACAGAATGGAAGAAAACAACGTGGTGTGCCGACCCCAAGTAACATGGGATAAGGGCAGGAAGATGATTTCGGATTACCCGTCTCAGCACTGTGATGATCGCCCGGAGGACACGGTGGAGCATACGGTGGAGGTCTGCCCTATGGCTCTTTCTATTATTATATAAGGTATTTTCGGAGATTAGCTAGTTGAAAACTATGATAGCATTATTTCTTTCTAACCTTGTAGGTACTCGTATAATACCCACCTTGAATCATGTCACGACCTACAAGGACTGGTTCCTTCTCGACGAATAGGGATGTTTCTGGGTTAAAAACATATGATTCTGTTTTTAGTCCGCCAGTTGGATTTTCGAAAAATATTGGATACTTAAGTCAATAAAAATTACGAAGATAAAACGCATCAAAGATAAGGAGTGGGGGCTTGTAACGTCACTTTCCAGTAAAAAGTATACTGGTGATGCTGATGTCACACGAGTTTTCAACGCACTGTATCGTCTTTATTATTTTTTGTTTACGTGGCAAAAGAAAAACTACGTGTCCTCTCCAATATTATTTTGGTAATCTTTCTAACGGACTAATTAGATTTTTTAGTCAAATACCTTATTTGACTGTATCTGTTAATTTCTCTTAGGATTTAGTTACAGCATAAAACTCACAAATTCCAACATATCCTCGAAAAAGTTATTTTGTCCAGTTTTTTCTTCTATCACACCCATTTTAAAACTTATTTTTCTTTGTAATAAACGTGAATAAATATGTAGATAACAATAAAGTCACTTTAACACAACATACCTAAACTCAGTATTATTCATTTTTAATCGATCTACAATTAAAAGTTTATCGTAACTCTATACATATAAACAGAACACGGGTTTATCTGTAATTTACGTTAACTGCGTGAGAATTACATAATTAGTAAGGCAATTGACGTAGCTGACAAGCAATTAAGAGAACTTCTTATCCGATGTGAAATATTAACCAATCAATTTGATATTGGTTACTCGAGTACGTAAGGTCGAGCATCCAATGCAAGATATGCGGGGAGAGGTGTGCCATGTTAGCAGCATGGTTCATTTGTTTGCCAGCCACGCATCCTTGCTATGGCGTGCAGTAATCACTACTTACATCGTATAAAACACCTGCTGTGCACACCTATAAGTGATGAATTCACCGCAACGCTGTTTAAATATATATATTTAATGTAATGAGTTAGTGAATAAGGCGTTGGTGTGTCAATAAATAAATAAATAAATAAATAAATAAATAAATAAATAAATAAATAAATAAATAAATAAATAAATAAATAAATAAATAAATAAATAAATAAATAAATAAATAAATAAATAAATAAATAAATAAATAAATAAATAAATAAATAAATAAAACAAAGTCGCTTCCCGCTGTCTGTCTATCACTATGTTTGCTTAGATCTTTAAAACTACGCAACGGATTTTGATGCGGTTGTAGTTGGAGTGAGTTGATAGATAGAGTGATTCAAGATGACGGTTTTTATGTAAAATACATGCATAATATAGTAGAGGAACACTGATAATTTTAGAGGTTTCAAATGTGATGTCGTAAATACATTTTTTGCGCTTACTTTACTTTTTACGAGAAATTATGCTCATATACGAAGCGATTTTAAGCAATACAGCATTAATCCTTGTCAAATTAAGTACCTTAAATACATTGTGCATTTAATATAGATCAATATGGCCCTTTTTGCGTGTAATTGAAATGAATATTTTCGAAGATATTACAGTTTTAAAAAGCATAGCGGTTGCGGCGGCGGTACCGGCTGGGGGGCCGACGGCGCGTGCCTCTATATAGCGTTCAAGTTATGTGCTCAAGATGTTTTCGCGAAAACACTGACATATGACAGAGTTCGAAGTTACTAAACACGGAACCAGAGTTCTAAAACCGAAGTCAATTTAGTATCATTAGCAGTAAATTTAGCATATAAGGGACTCCAGACTGTAAAGTTGATCGTCCTGTACTACGTAGGATATGCATGGAGAGGTTTGCCATGATAGCTGCATGGCTCATTTGCTTATCCGTCACACAGACATCTATACATAATTATGAAATCGCAGAACCAAAACTACTAATTCCAGGTTTAAGCCTAAAAAGCAGAAATTCGGAATTAAGGTCAGCTAGAAAAAATATTTTTTAAATAACTACTTTAAGGGGGTCATTGGCAGGGGGAAATTTGGATGCAAGTCTTCTTATTTTGGAAGGGTTTTTACTTATAGAAATAGCGACAAACGAGAAAGGCTTGTGTATATACCCCGGGTGTGTTGCTAGTTTTCATACAACGCGAAGCTACACAAATGTGCAATGTGCGTAGTATAGCAGTGGGCTGCTGTGGAGTGGTACCTTTATATTCGTCTCGTTTTCATAAAGAGGTCAATGTTATACATACTTTTTTATGGATGGGAAATCATCAAATGACTCCCGAAATATCAAATACACCCGCATCTAAGCCCGAAACTACGGACTTCGGGCTTAGAGAGTAGCTCCCAGGGCCGCGGTGACTCTTTCGAGCGAATTCCGCAACCCTGGCTGGCACTGGCCCTAGTGGGCCCCGATGTTAAACAGACTTGCAGGAAGGCTCATGAGTCACAAACACAAACCAATAATTTTAACCAAGTTTACAAGAAATAAATAGCTACTACAGTAGGTACTTATTATGAGTTTTACTAAACCATTGATCAAGACAGACACAAGCTTAAACATATTGCAAACGATAACAGAAAGTCTTAGTAGCATGGCGCTAAACAATCATTCTGACTTGGGAATCGAACCCGCGACCTAGGGCGTGCCGTTTTTTTAAGGATGGGAAATCATCCAATGACTTCTTCCGCTCCGAGTGGAGCGGAAGGGCGTGTCAGACTCTTACTGAATAAAATCCATCCGAGTTCCTTCTAAAGCCTTTTGCGTTCCAGGGCCGCGGTGACCCTTTAAAATTTTTAAAAAAGGGTCAAAAAAAATTTTTTTTGTCGGACTAATCACGCTATTGAAGCAATATGGTCGGATCTAATCAGCCGTTTTTTTTAGTTGGCAATTTTTAAAGTAACAAGATGACCGATTTTATTTTTTCAAAAAACGTCAAAAAAAAAAATCAAATGAACTGTCCGACTTATCACGTTATTGAAGCAAAGATGCGATATGTATTATTTGGACAAAACGAAGCAATAACGAACACGCGCGCCATGAAGGACTATTTAAAAAAAGGTTTTTACATATCATTAAATAAATCAGGCAAAAAGCAATGGTATATTAACTGTATTAATTATTTAAAATTTAATACATTAACTGTGGATATATTTACATCAGAATGAGATATCTTTTCAGATTCCATGACGACGAAAAATTTTGTTTTTGTTAAGTGCCACCTGTTTAATTTCAAGAATAATTAATACAGTGGCAACGTGACTGTATGGAAAACTACAGTAAAATTTGAAATTAATGTTTGTTCAGCCGTAATTTATGCCATGTCATGCGGACTAAGTAATTGTATTGTATAATTTTTCTTGTCAAATTAAGTACCTACCTTAAATACATTGTGCATTATATTATTAATATAGATCAATATGGCCCTTTGCAGCGTGTAATTGAAATGAATATTTTCGAAGATATTACAGTTTTAAAAAGCATAGCGGTTGCGGCGGCGGTACCGGCTGGGGGGCCGACGGCGCGTGCCTCTATATAGCGTTCAAGTTATGTGCTCAAGATGTTTTCGCGAAAACACTGACATATGACAGAGTTCGAAGTTACTAAACACGGAACCAGAGTTCTAAAACCGAAGTAAATTTAGTATCATTAGCAGTAAATTTAGCATATAAGGGACTCCAGACTGTAAAGTTGATCGTCCTGTACTACGTAGGATATGCATGGAGAGGTTTGCCATGATAGCTGCATGGCTCATTTGCTTATCCGTCACACAGACATCTATACATAATTATGAAATCGCAGAACCAAAACTACTAATGCCAGGTTTAAGCCTAAAAAGCAGAAATTCGGAATTAAGGTCAGCTAGAAAAAATATTTTTTAAATAACTACTTTAAGGGGGACATTGGCAGGGAGAAATTTGGATGCAAGTCTTCTTATTTTGGAAGGGTTTTTACTTATAGAAATAGCGATAAACGAGAAAGGCTTGTGTATATACCCCGGGTGTGTTGCTAGTTTTCATACAACGCGAAGCTACACAAATGTGCAATGTGCGTAGTATAGCAGTGGGCTGCTGTGGAGTGGTACCTTTATATTCGTCTCGTTTTCATAAAGAGGTCAATGTTAAACATACTTTTTTATGGATGGGAAATCATCAAATGACTCCCTCCGCTCTGGGCGGAGCGGAAGAGAGTATTAGACTCTTACTGACTAAAACCCATCCGTGTTACTCCTAATGCCCTTCACGTTCCAGGGGGGCTACCCTCTAAGCCCGAAGTCCGTAGTTTCGGGCTTGGTTGCGGGCGTATTCTAGTCCGTATCACCTAACCACTAAGGCCGCGGTGACTCTTTCGAGCGAATTCCGCAACCCTGGCTGGCACTGGCCCTAGTGGGCCCCGATGTTAAACAAACTTGCAGGAAGGCTCATGAGTCGCAAACACAAACCAATAATTTTAACCAAGTTTACAAGAAATAAATAGCTACTACAGTAGGTACTTATTATGAGTTTTACTAAACCATTGATCAAGACAGACACAAGCTTAAACCAAACGATAACAGAAAGTCTTAGTAGCATGGCGCTAAACAATCATTCTGACTTGGGAATCGAACCCGCGGCCTAGGGCGTGCCTTTTTTTTTAAGGATGGAAATCATCAAATGACTTCTTCCGCTCTGGGTGGAGCGGAAGGGCGTGTCAGACTCTTACTGAATAAAATCCATCCGAGTTCCTTCTAAAGCCTTTTGCGTTCCAGGGCCGCGGTGACCCTTTAAAATTTTTAAAAAAGGGTCAAAAAAATTTTTTTGTCGGACTAATCACGCTATTGAAGCAATATGGTCGGATCTAAACAGCCGTTTTTTTTAGTTGGCAATTTTTAAAGTAACAAGATGACCGATTTTATTTTTTCAAAAAACGTCAAAAAAAAATCAAATGAACTGTCCGACTTATCACGTTATTGAAGCAAAGATGCGATATGTATTATTTGGACCAAACGAAGCAATAACGAACACGCGCGCCATGAAGGACTATTTAAAAAAAGGTTTTTACATATCATTAAATAAATCAGGCAAAAAGCAATGGTATATTAACTGTGTTAATTATTTAAAATTTAATACATTAACTGTGGATATATTTACATTAGAATGAGATATCTTTTCAGATTCCATGACGACGAAAAATTTTGTTTTTGTTAAGTGCCACCTGTTTAATTTCAAGAATAATACAGTGGCAACGTGACTGTATGGAAAACTACAGTAAAATTTGAAATTAATGTTTGTTCAGCCGTAATTTATGCCATGTCATGCGGACTAAGTAATTGTATTGTATAATTTTTCTTAAATTTTAATAAACTATCTTTAATCCGGGGTGTAGTAATCAAGCATTTTTAGTACAAATAGTTTTCATTTGATACCTTCAATGAACTAGCTGTATATATCTATATATGTGTTGCTGGGGAGTTTGTTGCGCCACTTCTATTTCCCAGTTAAAACACTAGGAAGTGGTGACGGGCGGGCGTTTTGAGGGACTGTCTTTATGTAGAACTTTGACGTTCAAAAAGTGCTGGCACTCAGCCTAATTTGAATAAATGACTTCTGATTTTGATTTTACGATGTAGAAGCCCAATAACACTTTGCCCCGGAATCAGTAATCAGTTGGTACTGATTGCCCGGAATCTGCATTTGTGCCCCGTTGAAGTCAATAAGTATGCATGACCCTTATTACATGGGACTAAATCATAATTGGTGAAATGTGGGTGTTCCAACGGTAAGGTGCCTAACTTCACGACAGTAATCCCCGTGGGTGCGTTTACAAACATTCAAACTCACAAACACAAACAGCCAGACCCGGAACAACTATCTGTAGGCCATACAAGTATTTGTTCCGTGCGGGAATCGAACCCGCGACACGCAGCGCAGCAGTCAATCGCTCAACCACTGACAGCCGGGTCGTTCGAGCCCTACATAAAAACTAAGTACCTTATTACGTCTTAACATACGGAAGTTTTTGTTCATTTCATTGAAACCGGGAAAAAGATTTGAATAGATAAACATAGACAAAAAAATAATGTTCATTTGTCTATTACCTTACCTAATATAATACACAAAAATATTATAATACAGAACTAAACTGCCGGGTTAAGCAAGTAAATATTGGTTTACCTATAATACGACAAGTAATCTTGATTAAATATTAAAACCATGATAATATAAGTATCCCATAGACGACGTTAACGTATTAGATAAGTGGTGATATATAACCGACTTCAAAAAAAGGAGGAGGTTAAGAACCTCCTTCTTTTGTTTATTATTTTGTATTTTTAGTTTTTGTTTGTTAACTCATAATTCTAAAATATATTTTTTCATGTGGAAGAATATGCGTTCCGATTGGTCCCATAGATTTTATTTTATCAAAATCGACTTTAGTTTTTAAATCAAAATATTTGGAGGAAATAGAAAAAATATCGTCCAAGTAAACGAAATTGCGTGTTTTGCTTTCCTGTGCCTTTCCAGTGGTGTTGTTAGGTGTGGGGTACCATTAAAAAGTATAAAAAAAATACATTTTTTTACAAAAAAAAACAACCGACTTCCTAATAAAAAAGAACACTACAAAGAAACAAACAAAAACACCTTCTTCCGAAATTAATGTTATTTTATACTTAGTTGTGTTTTTTTAAATTTGGAAGTCGGTTGTATTTTTTGTGCCCATGTTCGACGACATGGCGGTACCCTCTGCTAGTTTCCAAAGATTAGTATTGCCAAAATAATCGCTACAAAATGTAAAAAAGATAGTCATTATGATGCAATGATTTTTATTTATCATAATAATTATTATTTTAGCATACCTATTTATTTTATTAGTATAGGTATTCTTTATGAAACTAATTTCGATTTTAAATATTATTTATTTGTTGTACATCATTTGGTTGACTGATTTGGAAGCCTTGTTGCATTAAGTCCGCCATACCACCACTGTACATAAAGTTAAATGACAATGAATTTCATGTAACACTTGAAATTACTTAAGTTTCTAAGGAACTTTTTGGTTTTTAATTTTGTGTGTTTTGTTAAGTTTAAACAGCTGTAAGCAGTAGAGTGATTACATTGCAAATACACGTTTTAACTCAACTTCTATGGTTAAGGTTTACATAGTCCAATGTTAGTAAAGAATTAATTTAGTTATACAATAATCTGTGAATTGCCTACAGCTAAGGAACGGAATTCTCTGCCGGAGTCTATGTTTCCTTATAGCTGCAATCTTTGGGGATCTCTAAGTCAAGAACAAAAAGGTTACTTCTAGGCAAGCGTGCTCCATCGTCGACCACGTCATCGTTTTACAGGTGAGATTGTGGTTTAATGCAAACCTATCAATTATTATCAAAAAAAAAACAAGCGGGGTAGTCTTTGGGGACTGCCGATAAAAGTGAAAGCTAAGCGAAAGCTAAAGCGTTCGGTGACGATGACGCGAGTTCCATGATTTTTGTTCACCCAAAAAGTGCTCAACGCGCCTAAACAAGTTTTCACTTCAAAAATTTTTGTAGATCGTTGTAGATACTGATTCGTTTGATTTTTTCAAGCACACTTCTGTATTTAGTATATGTATATACCTCCTGACCGATTTCGGCCATGGCGGCCAATCTCTACGGTGACTAGCCATCGGCGCGGGACTTATTATAGTGCGCAAGTATGTGCTCAAACACAGGGGCACTCCCTCTTCCAGCACTCTCATATTCCGTTTGGACGGCAACCCGACACAACCGGAAGAGAGATCAACGGCTTAACGTGCTTTCCGAGGCACGGGAGTGTCACACCACCTACTTCCCAACTCTGGGCTGTCACTGAGAAATTCCCATTGGAAAAACCCAATAACACTTTTTGCCCGACCTGGGAATCGAACACAGGACTCGACCCTCTGCAGTCGCAAGCGCGACTGCGAGACGAACAGAGCAGTTATTACATACCACAATGTTGAAAAACACACAACAGGATATCGTTTTGAAATACTTAGTATTAAATAATTGAAAATATTTACATGATCACGATCAGTTATCTTCAGATAGGTGACCGTTGACTTACCTGCAGGTTTTTTTTTAATGTAAAATGTAAAAAAGAACATTCAACATTTTTAAGAAATACATATTTGCTTCATTATTATAAATACTTATACCTTGAACTGTGAGATAGGCTCTAATGTAAACAAGTATATATAACGAGGTAAAGTTTGCTTGTTCGTTTGTTTGTTAGCAAAGATCACTCCGATTACAATTCTTTCACGTAGAAAGCTTCACTATCGCTAAGTGCCTTACTCCACCTAGACCGGAAATTGGCCTATGCCACAGTTTCTGTGGCACGGAAACCAAGGCAGCCTTAAATTTCTAGTTCATAAAAGTTTTCAATCTAAAACTATTACTATTTTATTTAAATATGCTTTATTGCCAGAGGTCGGAATTAGGTAGAGTTATTTATGTACCTACACTGATTTCATACAGCGAAAGAATAAAGTGGATATGCCTCAAATCCCGAGATTAATTTTAAAGAGCAGAAAAATCCCGCGATTTATTAAATAAAAAAGTTATTTACTTTTAGGTACACAATTTTAGTATTTATAAAAAAGGCGAAGTATAAGTATGAGAATTTGCTTATGACTGTAAATATTTTTTATTGTGAATTAAATACTACTAAAAATTGTATGGTAATTATCTTTGTTTTATTTGTCTTATCTATCTCTGAGGTTTTTATCATTATTTAAATGTAATATTGTTGGCCACGCGGGATTGTCTATTAGAAATCCCGGGAAGATCCATATAAATACATAAATAACTCTACTTAATTCCGACCTCTGTTTATTACTAAACCAGGTGCTTGGCTATTTACCAAATATCTAGTAGTAGCAAGTATCTACAAATAATGTATTCCTATAATATGTCATCATTACGATTATAATGCTGTGAACGTAGATATGTAAACAACACATAATAATAATTATAATCATGTGTATAGCTCCGCAATTACACATATCTATTTTCCGGGGTATGAGGTACATGTCGCGATGTAAGATTTGAGTTATGATGTGTACGAAGATCACAGAAAAATCGAATGGACTGTGTGTAAGTCGGGATTGTATGTAGGTGTCTTGAAAGGGAAAGAATCATCATCTGCCTAGCCTTTTCTCCATTATATTGGGGTCGGCTTCCAGTCAAACCGGATTCAGCTGAATACCAGTATTTTACGTGGAGCGGCGGCCTACCAGACCTCCACAAACCATTAACTGGATAACACGGTACTCCTTGGCAAGACTGGTGTCAGATTATCTGACTTCTGACTATCCGTAGCCGGGATCAACGGCTTAACGTGCTTTCCAAGGCACGAAGGAGTCTCGGTATGTTAAGATGGTCACCCATCCACAGGCCAACCTTGGCAAGCGTTGCTTAACCTAGAAGATCAACCCGTGCGGCTGTTATTATTTAGCCACGAGCTCCTCTTGAAAGGGAAAGAATATTGAATACTAATAAAAAGTATGGAAGAAGGAGACGTGTCGCGCCGACAGCAAATAAATTTAAATAAAGCCAAGAAAATTAAGTTGCTCGTTACAGTGGCAGAACTTGTTGAATTTGAGTTGCTTAATAAAACGAGTGAAACGATAAAGAAAGATATTAACAAAAAAACAGTCCAATATGTATCGAATAGGTATTCAAATGGTAGATAAAGTCAGACCGATACTTATAAATATATTGAAACCAGTAAGCTAATAAGTTGACAAACTTGATAAATCTAATTTGTGAACCTTAGGTACTTATTTTTCATAAAACGCCTTTTTAAGATAATTCCCAAAAATAAAGTAAACGCATATAATATCTTCAAAATTAGAGTGAACAGGCTTCTTCTGGGTAAGCTCGCTCCATCGTCGACTTTGTCTCTGTCATCTATGACCTAGACTAAAGTCAAGAGCAAAGTCATCTCTAATAAAAAATAAAGAAAAGCTCAGCGCCGAGCTCGATAGAGTTTAGAAAAAAAAAAACTCCCTTTTCATTTTCATGATTACTTATTCAAAAGAAAAGTTTAACCATATTATAATTAGTTTAAATGAACTAATTAGCAGATTCTAAATTCATCTTCCTCATTGAAAATAACAATAAATCTGCTAATTGGTATTTCAAACTAAGAATGTCGTATTTTTTTTAAGAGTTGGCCTGAATCTGTCATAGAGGAACTCTTTAAATAACTTAAAAAAAAAAAACGCATTTACTTACGACTTTGGGGTTCAGCTGTCAGTATCGAGGTCTATGAACGGCACTGCTAGCCTCTCTGACAGGCCGGGTCGAACTGGCTGGAAGACACACGCCCCCGTATTAATATCTCGAACCTGAATGAGAGCTAACGCGGCAGATAATGTAGATAAACACTCTAGATAAATATTGCTAATTTTTCATTATTGTTAAGTTAACTTGCGGTGGCGTGTGGGTTTGCTTGGGATATAATTCAATCAGGATTTTTAGGGCTGTGTAGGCAACATATAGTTTCGCTGTGTCCTGTCTGTCTATCGGCGATTTAGCTCAGAGACGCTTAGCACTAGTAAGTTGGAATTTGGTATGGGCATACATATCCGCCGACAAAGTGGTAAAAAAAATACGTATTTTACACTTTTTTGTGGTACACTTAACAACACCACTGGATAGTTACAGGAAAGCAAATACGCAATTTCGTTTACTTGGATGATATATTTTCTATTTCCTCCAGCTATTTTGATTTAATAACCAAACCACAGAACCGATTTTGATGAAATTTCTATGGGACCAATGGGAACGTATCAAATCCAAACATATTTTTGCACATGCAAAAATATTTTTTCAAATCGTTTCATAAATGGCGGAGTTATGAGGTAAAAAACATTAAAAAAAAATACAACCAAATTGAGAACTTCCTCCTTCTTTTGAAGTCGGTTAAAAATAACTGTTATTCCGGAAGTCGGTGTTAAAATATGAAGAAACAATCAAAAACACCGACTTCCGAAATAACAGTTTTTATACTCTGTAGTGTTTTTTATTTCGAAGTCGGTTGTATTTTTTTGTAAAAAAGTGCTTGTGTCTTTTACAAAAACAAACAATTTTACCTACCTACTAAGTTTAGACTCATTTTATTTACTCATTATTTAAGTTCGAACGTATCCGACAATACGTGAGGAAAACCTCATGGATACTCGTACTCTCTGCCGAGAACGAACGGTTATGTCGGACTCCTACAGAGTAAAACCCCACAGTTCCTACCACTACCAAGAGTTAGGGGCCCGGGATACAAGTAAATTGGCGTGCACCCATCACTGGTCTCGACCAGGCGTTAGTAGCGGGCCCCGAGACCTAGTGCGGTCCTCCTGTAAGTCCCACATACCGGGTGGGCCAAAAGAAATCACCCTATTGGAAGACGCTCTCATTTTTTCAAATGGCCGCCAATTCCAAATCCGTTTTGACATATGTGGACTAGACAGATGCAGAATACAAGTAAACAAGCCATGGAGCGATACACTCCCTAAGAACGCGGAATAATCGTGTCTATTTTTTTGCGTAACAATTCGTCAATAAAATAAACATAATACAAAAACAGAATCGAAGTTTTACATTTAGAAACAAAAAGAGAGCCAAACAACATCGGATGACTTCTTTTGGTTCACCTTGTAGAACAACTGCACGCCTCCTCTTTAGGCCTGACTGTTAGAGTGGAGTCAGCCCCATGTTGGCCACCCACAGGCCAACGTAAGCTCTCTTTAGGCCTGACTGTTAGAGTGGAGTCAGCCCCATGTTGGCCACCCACAGGCCAACGTAAGCTGCTCTTCTGGTACTGGTGGATTTAAAGGCATAACTTTCAGTTCCCACCGCCTCCTTTGCATGCATCACCTAACAAAAATATGCGACGGTAGCCCCCGATATAACTACCTAGATTGATTCGTTTTTGATTCAATTTCTAAGGTTGCAGGATGGTACTCGTATTAGGAATTCCTATGATTCCTGGGCGTTTTTAATTTTGCAACCGAACTATTAATGAAAAATATGACAAACAGTAATTTTTGATTTTGTTTTTCATAACGATTTCATGAAAAGTTACGTAAGTTTGTGTATTCAGCAGTTCGATTTTTGCAATTTCAAACAAGTGTTAAATTGTTTTATAAATTTTTCCTCATTGAAACTAAAATACTTTAAATGTGATTATACATAGCTGCCTATTGTTTGAATTAGAGCCGATTTTCAAATAATAAAAGGTCCTTGAAAATATGTGGCAAACGGAATTTTAGAGAAGTAAGTACTACGCAAAAAAACAGTTTTTTTTTTAATTATAAATAATAAAAATAAAGTAAACAATTTAAATATTGTATCAGCTGCATTTATGTTGGAATCGAATTTGGAGAATTTTTCTAGTGTGAGTGTTCTTGGCGGGACCCCTTGTAGATCTGAATTGAAAAATCGAATAAATAAGATAAATACTTTAAAGCAATAATTGCCCATATATGAACACTAAGATTCATAAAGTCAAAGCTTCAAAGGTTAAGCGGCTAGACCCTTGTGACAGAAAGACAGACGGACGGTTGAGCGAGAGCAAAAGGGCTCCGTTTTCACCCTTTGGATACAGAACGGGTTAGTCGTTCCATCATCGGACTGAAAGACGTACGAGGATGCGCCACCGTTACATGGTGAAAATCCCACCCATTCACACAAAACGTTTAGGGAATACTTTCATTTTTCGTACAACTAAGGAGTGGAACTCTCTGCCTAGTTTCTGTTTGCTGCAACCTTAACTACACACAATACATGGCCGAATAAGTCAAGGGTGGTGGTGTACCACCACCCTTGACTTATTCGGCCATGTATCAGGTGAGATTGTAGTCAAACACGAGTTTGTCAATAATAAATAAAAAGAAAAACTTTAAAGAGAACACGGTTTCTGGTCAAGAATTGTATCATTGGAGCTAAACAGTTTAAGTGTAACATGAACAAATCAGGCAAAATACCCGAATTAACTATTTAAAATAATTTATTTAGCGATTCTTGCATGAAGTCATGGAATCTTGTTAACAAAGTCAAGATCACGCATCCATAATTATTTATAGGACGTGATGACGATGACCGCTTGAAGCCTTGGCCGTAGCATTTTAATTGTAGCGTAGAATCTAATTAACATAACATGATGACATTTTTATAATGTTTGTGGTCATCGCAGGGTCATGACGGATGATTCCTGTTTGGGTCCTAGCTAAGACATGTGTAAGGACTACCAGTGTGTCTGTCTACTGCCCAACCAGTGGTCCGGAAGGGCCAAAATAGGGTCCGCAAAAGGTTTAAAATTTCAATCTTTTCAACTCAAAAATGTCATTGATGCAATTCGATTTGAAGTTTATATAAGAAATGTTTTGTTTTCTATGAAAATATCTATATGATAAAGTTTATTTTTAGATTAACACAGTTTAATTTTCGTCTTGATTTCTGATCCCTGCTTGCAAAAAATCTGTCACAGTAAATTTTCTCCGGATCTATTGGACCGATTCCGCTGAAATTTGGTACACATAAGAACTTCTACGACCTAAACACAAACATTTTACCTAAATAACTCTCTGTCTGCGTCTGTGTTTCCGAACGCATACAACCCTAATCTCTTCAAAATTAGAGAGAACAGGCTTCTTATGGATAAGCTCGATCCATCGTCGACTTTGTCTCTGTCATCTATGACCTAGACTAGAGTCAAGAGCAAACCCATATTAAATAAAAAAAAAGGAGGAGAGGAAGTCACTTTTGAGGGACAAACTAGAAAATTACAAAAAAAAAGTTTTTCAAAATGTACCGTGTGACATATCTAATGAAAGGGCTTATTGTGAGGGTTTAACATTATTTTTTAATATAAAACGTCTTTAGTATGAAAATAATGTTTAACAAAAATGAAATACGTTCGGAACCCTTTGTACGCGAATCCGACTCGCACTTGGTCAGTTTTTGATATTATTTTAGATTGAAATAGGCTTTTCTCTCTGAATTTTTCCTAAAGCACTTGTGTAATTTTCATCTCTGTTTGTTTGAGTGTCGATCGCCTTTCGTGGAGGATGCAATAATAGTAAGCTAATCCACGTCACTAGGTTGCTAGTGGCTGTTTATGAACCCCTGCTATTTTATTCGTGTATTTCAATTGTGTTGATTAGGCATGGCTGTAGGAAACCATCCTGCAATAGTCCTGCTCCAACTAGGGATGGTCCTTGGGAATACTTTCATGGTGCAAACAGGGATAATCGTCAGTTGGTGCCTCATTGAATTAAAAGCGCTTAACGGGACGTTGTCGCGGCTCTTCGTATGCCATCCAAAGGTCCGGGACCTCGGGATCCCAAGAATGTTAAAAACGTTAAATCAGTAAGCGCATAGATTTTAAGCGTGTATAAAGTTGCGAGAAGTTTTTAGCATTAGATAAATTGTTTGGATCATCCTTAAAAAAAATACTGCTGATTGCTCACGTGTTGCAAAACGTAGAACGTAATGTTTAGTAATTGCTAATACGTATGCGAGAAAAGCCGCGGGGCATTATCGTGCGAAGTTAAGCGATTATTATAGTTGTTTATGCTAATATTTGTATTGTTGTAATGGTTAAAAATAGTCACAATGAACTTAATATTCCTGTGTTCTTAACCTTTCTTAACCGGAAGGACGGAAGGAGTTTCTAAACGGACCACTAGCATCATTTAAAAATCTGGTGGACCTCTTTCAATCAAAATAGTAGATACCTTTAAGGAAAGAAAATAAGACATTACGGCAATGAAAGAGAAGATGTACCGCGTGACGCTCATTATTGAGATGGCTGCAAGCACGTTAATTAAGAAATCGACTGAGACAACCAAGGCACAGGCACGTATCATCTTTCAATTTTTAGTTTTGAACAAATACAAAGAATACATCAAACTAACAAACGACACGGAAAAAACACACATTGCTTAATTATTATAATGCAATTGTAATTTTTGATAATTTTAATCTCTGCTGACATTGTATTTTTTTTTATGACATTTAGACTATTTTAATTTAATTAATTTTGACGACTGTAATATTGCTGACATTGTTTTATCTTTCTTTGCTAATTTTATTTAACTTTTGACAATTTTTATTTGTTGACATTGTGAGATTTATACAATTAATTTAATTTTGATCACAGCATCACTATTTTGTATGCCTGTCGGCGGAACATAGGTTGGACCAATCACTTTATATACATAAGACCATTGTACCCTGTGTTCACAAAATAAAATGAATTTTGAATTTTTGAATTTTGAATTTTAATAAGAGGATTCTGTCCTAAACTGCAACAGAAAAGAGAAACACAATATTATTCTTAAGAAAAATGGACCTCCAGTACTCATTCCACAGATGCCTCTGAGTTCCATAGCCCCAGGTTACAAAACCCTGTATTAATTAATTAATCTTCGCTATATTAAGCCTCCAAATTCGCATTCGGGGATTTATTAAATAGATCATTGCAAATAGGAACTCGAAGCAGTTCTGAGTAATAACTGATTACCTACCTAAGTAGTGACAGATTTGCGTTCAAGTAAAAACCCGATCATTTACATTCAAGACACGCCCTTGGCAATGACTGTACCACTTCTTGGTGGTTCAGAAAACTGGTGTAAATAGCAATGACGTATTTTGGGAATTATTGGAAAATACAAAAACAAACGAGTGTAGTCTGGGTTTTCACAGAGCTGATTTTATAATAATAAATACAGTGCGAAGCGATAATATAGATGTTTATTTCCTGATTTATTTTCTTCTGGTCGACGCTTTGAACAGTTCAGTTTCCTTCGCTCAATCCGTATTGATTATAATGACAAATTAATTGCGCCTAGCCCGTTCCATCATCGGACTGCGAGATGCGCCACCGGTACATGGTAGACATCCCACCCATAAACACAAAAAGCTTTGGGAATACTTTCATTGTGCAGCTAAGGAGTGAAATTCTCATCTCAGCTACAACCTCGGGGTCTCTATGTCAGGAGAGAAAGGATATAGCGTGCTCCATCGTCGTCTTCATCATAGCTTTCCGTCAGGCAAGATTGTGGTCAAACTTGCCTGACGGAGCCTTTCAATAATAAAAAATAGAAAAAAAAAACGAAAATGGCTATAAACTCCTGGAAACACCAGAAATACTTAATCATCGTACCACGTGGAACCTCTCAATGCATTTCCTTGATCAAGATGAATGATAAAGTCTTACTGTCATGCAAAACACAGTTTAGTCGTAGGTTTTGAGGTGTTTCCAGTGAAGTGCAACACTAAGTGATACCACTGATGAATTTCCTTGGAAATTGATCCCTCGTACTAAGGAAATGCATCATTGGTGCCGTGTGTATTAAGTAATGATGAGTTTGTCTGTGATACTATTAACAGACAAAGACGATATAGATGAGTTAAGACACCATGTGGCTTGTAATAGACTAGCTGATGCCCGCGACTTCGTCCGCAAAAATATCAGCCTCAAAGAACAAAGACTTACATACAACGTTCCCCACCTTAAAGTTGAAAGAAGAATGTTTATGTCTGACAGAATTGAGACCTATCATAGTTTTTAGTAGAGCAAGATTATGTTTTTTTTTTAATGCGATAGCTAACGCATAAGTATATGACCTTGAATATGTCTTCAGATGAAGTATCGAAAAGTTACTTTTTATCCATTCTTACGAGTATGACGAGTACGGATGGTTATACTAGTAGCCAACTAAGATCTGGTCTCCATCATCAGATCCTTGTTACCAACAAAAATGAATTGCGCCCATCGGAACGATTCAAATGAGTCCAAACACGATTATTATGCTAGCGTGAGTGTATGAAAAATAGCTGTCTTATACTTCGCATGAACGAACACTCAAAACCATTTATATTTACGAGTATGTGTTCGTCAACGAAATGGAAAAAAAAGAAACGTATTTCTCTTATATTTCAGACGACAAAGAAACAAGGATATGTGTAATTTCTGTCGGAGTTGGGCAATTTTTTTTTTGTAAATTTTTGTATAGACCTTGTCCATTCATCCTTTTATAGCGTATGCTTACGAAATAAAATAAATCTATATTCCTAATTTCAGCTTTCTGAACTTAGTTGTTGGCTGTGCGTGATAGTCAGTCAGGACAGACGATTTTAATCATTTAATTAATAGAAACATAGTAGGTATCTATTAATTAATTTGTAAAAATGTACTGTTTGTTTATATAATAGTTTCAATGTTTGTAAATGCAACCACAATGTACAGGAGAAATTCGTAGACCCACTCTACGAATTTCTCCTGTACATTGTGGTTGTGTTTAACGTTTTTTAAAAAAAGATGAGTGAAATACTTTTTTTTGTTTCAATGAAAATTTTACAAACAACGGGGTGGTCCCGCCAACCTCACGCACATAATCTTCGTTCTTTCTCAAACTGACGTGAAGTGTAGACTTGGAACAAATGATTGCACAGTGGTACAGCTCTATTGTTTAAATAGTGAGAAACTTTTGTTCTATAAAATGTTTTATTCAAAATATATTTAAATTTGCCACTAGCTCTACAGTAGGTATTAAAATACAATTAACTTAATATATTTAGTACTTAGTTCTAAGTAGTTTCTTATGCAGTCCTTCGATATTTAGTACCTACATTTCTTTTAATTCTCACATGCCATTCTAAATCTAGTTACCTATCGGGTCAAATTAAATTAATGAGTCAATTTCAGTTGGAATTATCGATAAACACGGTTATTTTTCAGTGACCAGTAATTTTGTTTCGAGGCATTAGGTACTTACGTCCTTTACCAATGAAAGCAAGACTCATGCAAAAAAAAATGTTTTCTACATGTGATGCCTGGGAAATAATATCATTGTGAAATTAATCTGTGTAATGACTACTATATAAATATCGAAAACCTAAAAAATCTTGTTTTAGTTTCGGAATGCGTTTGTATTTTTTACGAGCGCGGCAAAATGCTCTTAGTACCTACCTACGCTCACTCACTCACGTTACACAGAAAGCCTTAGGTACCTAATCAAAGGTTAAATACAATTTGAAATAGTTAAGTAGGTATCTAAATAGGTAGTTCTGCGGAGAATCGCTTATTATTTAGTTTGACCCTGTTTTCTAAACGAAATTGTTCAATCTTATTGGGAGTTGAGGACCAATAATACTTTCTGAGTAATATTAAAAAGCTAACTTACCGGCTATGAAGTTATATAATTATAACAAAACAACTTATTTCATACGATATTTTTTTTTTAAATCTTGGGTCATCAATGTTACCATTCTTGCAATCGCTGTAAGTTCGTAATTAATCTGGTGAGATTATATACCATCGATATTCTTACTTACCTATTGTGAACAAATAATTATAAATTCGACAAAACGGGTGTTTAATGTTAGATTTAGGTACTTAACTATTTTAAATATAACGACGAAGGATATAATTTCGTTTGCTATAAATGTCATTTGTTAAAATCATCTACTGTTATAACAACTTATGAAAAACATCCAAGAGATATAAATTAATTTCAAATACGCTTCTGTTGATATATTATACACTTAAACTAATGATTATAAGACATAATGTTCATATTTAAGATTTCCTTCGCACCGTCAACATGACATGCCAAAAAGCATGGAACCTGAAACTCATGCACGGAGTTAGTAAATGCGTCCTGCTTCATATGGCCATGTTGCCGTCTCGAATAAGATGTTTGGACATTTGGAAACGCTACAGATCTAATGACCACTTTATACAATTTAATCGAATGTACATTCGGAAAATTACAGTCGTGACCATAGAAAGCCATCAAAGCCCCACTGAACGGTGCTCCTTCTTCTACCTGCAGGGTTTAAAGAAACCTAACATGAATGGGATCACGGGAGTAAGTGCGCTCGCTTTGCTCGCTCACTCTAGCTCCCGTAATCCCGTAGGCCGTCATGTAACGATGTTTTTCAACACATTTATCTACACGAAAAAGTAAATAAAAATTTTGTGATAAATACAATCAGTTGAAGCAGCTACTTTTCTATACTAGTGCATAATACACTTAATTTCGTGCCTAAAAGCAATGGGGTTGGAGCCAGTTTTCGAGTTAGTGTGTTGATATCTACTTACCTCGTACGTAATAATAAATTATGACCACGTCATAAGCTCGGCATGAGCCATTTATTTATAATAATATTTAATTATTTACAGTTAATATACTGTGATAGGTAATAATGGCACTTACTTATATTTATTATACCTATGTACTTTAATAATTTATCTATAGTAGGCGCCAGATAATCGTGGAATAACGGTCATTGACCCACCTACAATTATTGACATTTTTAATTTGAAAAACGGAATTAATGACACAAAGCTGTCCCGAATCATCATCTCTCGTGATCCTTAACATTGTCTAATAATGAAAAACGATTCATATTTAATTGTTCAGGTACCTATGAACAGTTATTAGGGAAAGGTCAATATACTTTATTCCACATTTATCTGGCGCCTACTATAGTTTACATCATTGCATTTAGATGTTTATGTAGCATTTTAATGAGTGAATCATGATCTAATTTTAAACATGAGCCTAAAAAAAAAGCTCGTCCACATAATATTGCAACTAAGTGATATTTAAATAGTTTTAAGTTTTATTTACTAAACACAATTGTTATTATATATATGTATACCTACTGAGGATAAGGTATTTTTTATGGGTCTTTGTAATCTGAAAACAAATGGTTTATTATTAATATTGCAGTTTTCTCAGAAGAAGAAGATTCAGTCTCGTCACAGCTAGTAGCGCCATCTAGTTGCCGTTCAGTTTGATTCTTTAGTTCGAATTTTCCTCACAGATGTCGCTACAACAAATGTGCATGTAAGTAGTTCTTATCAATGAATCACAGACAGTGTGTTGTAGTTTTTTTTTCCGTATGTATGCTACTGCTAGAGATTGTAGTAGATACTCATTCAAATAATTATCCAGTTTAAGTTTTCATCAAAATCGGGCCATGGACTCCTTTGAGTATTAAATAACCACATCACTTGAAAAATTCATCCTGTAGATGTTAAATGGGCTATGCTCGGAGTTTCCTTGCGTGATTGAATGAAAATAATAATAATAATATATCTTGGGACAACTCACACACGGTCATCCGATCCCAAACCAGGCAGAGCCTGTGCTATGGCAACCAGACAATTGATAAAAATACTTATATATTTCTAAATACATACATATTATAGACAAATTACACCCAGACACAGAACAAATGATCATGCTTATCACACAAAGATTTGTCTTGGGTGGGAATCGAACCCACGACCTCTGGTTTAGCAGTCAGGGTCACTAACCACTCGACCAGCCAACAGGCCAGCTTAAATAGAAGATATGCGAACTAAGGTTACCGACATAACCCGAAGAATCGCCAAACTTAGGTGGTATAGGGCAGTGCACATTGCATAACAAATAGTCGATGGGGTCGAACTCGAAAGGTTCTTGACTGGCGACCACGCTTCGGATATCACAGTGTGGACCGATCTCCTGGTGAAGGTCGCGAGAATCCTCTGGATGCGAGCCGCACAGGAGAGGGCCATGTGACGACACTTGGAGGAAGCCGACGTCCAGCAGTGGAAGTGTTCCTGCTTCTTCTTCTTTATAGCGTGTCGGTGGCAAATACACTTATAAAATTGTATGCTTGGCCCCGTACTCAGCAACGGCAACACCGTTCGCTGACGCAGCCATAAGGTCCTCACATGTACAGGTGACAGGGCAAGAGGTGGGCCATGGACTGCGGAGCGACGCCACACAAACACTGAGAGCGGAGCCATCCGAGAATGATGTTCCTGCTGAAATCATGATGATATTGGCGCTACGAGATCGTGGTGGGTGGGCGGCCCTTCCTTCTTCTTCTGCTGGTGGATGTAGTGTCAGTCGTGCTTCACATTCATGAGCATAAAACAATAGTAACAATATAACTTCATAGATGGCGTACGAAAATTTGACTCTGTAATGCAGTTTTCACATTTCGACCGTGTATTGAGTATACCTCTCATATCCTTATAAATGTCGCTACAATATTTCTGTTTGTCGAGAGTATTTTTCATAAACCGTTCTAGATGGCGTTAAAAGACGTTACGCTTGGCGGATTAGTTGTCTTATATCGTTATAGATGTCGCTACAAGACCGTGGCAGGAGGCATCCTTCTCGGATGTGGTAGGAGGTGGTGTCAGGCGGCAGTGGGCGTGTGGTCGGCATCAGCTCGCAACTGTCGCAGCGTGCGGCGACACGACAGGCGCCGCGAGCCCAGGCGGCTCCAGCCAGGGATGCGGGACACGGCCACGGGACACTCTCGTCTGGAAATACAAGGAGCTTGAGTTATTCTTAGCTTTCATAGATTACAAGAAGGCTGTATATAGATGCAAAAGAGAAATCCAGTCGCTTTTGTAGATAGCCCAGTGGAGTAGGTCTTTCATTTCAAATTCTCAGTAAGTAACAGTTTGAAGTTAGAATTGGTGCCTAATTAATGCCAAAAGGGCTCGGCCCTATAGATCCTCTCCTCTACTTACTATTAGGTGCATAAAACTTTGATTACCCTTTGTAATGCTACCTGACGCATCTTAGTGACTTATTACTGTAACCCAACTTGGTCCACAATGGCATGGTTTATAATGGCCGACACTGGCTCATGTTGGCCGACCCTGACCCATGATGGCCGGCCCTGGCTCATGATGGCCGACACTGGTCCATGATGGCCGGCTCTGGCCCATAATGGCCGACACTGGTCCATGTTGGCCGACACTGACCCATGATGGCCCTCAGTGATTTACCATAGGCCACTATATCTTTGATCGGAGATGTTCACTATGAAGTAATCTGACCTGAAGAACATGTGATGCTCGACGCTGCAGCGCCACAACTTCTTGCAGGCGCTGGTGGCACACAGCTTGAAGCTCAGGATGGTCTCGAACTCATCGAACTCTCCCGCCCTCAGTCTCAGTGTGAACAGTCTCTTGTTGTAGCAGATCTTCGTGATCTTCGCCCAGGGGAAGCGGTTCATCAGGAGCCTGGAGAGGATCATGGTGTTCAACATATTAGAAAGGACTTTGAATAATAATGTGAAGCTTTTGAGGACTGGAGTATTCTTAGACAATCTGCCAAAGTGACCGCTCACTGATACGTAGCATGTCTGTGCATAGAATTAAAGGTTCGCTATGTTAGTTGAGAGGTTTATTTGGTGCCCAACCACGCGTCATCCGTGCGTAGCGAGCGTGGCGTGGCGAGCTGTGGACGATAATGCGTACTTCCTTACTAATATTATAAAAGCGAAAGTGAGACGCCTAAGAAATTTTACACAGAAATAGGAAGGGACCCCGCAGACAGTTATAGGCTACTTTAACGCGAGCGTTAACGCGATGCAGCTGCGTAAGTATTATACACAGAGCGAATGCCTATCTGGCCTTCACAACCCAGTATCTTGGAAACACGATACCCCCTTTGCAAAACTGCTGTAAAATTTTCTGGCTTCTGACCTATGCTTCTGACTATCCGTAACCATAGTCTCATCTTAAAATGCAGGGACCAACAGCGTAACATGCTTTTGAATGCCCGGAGGAGCCTCGATTTATGATGGTTGCAACCCACGATCGACTCTCGGCAAGCGACGCTTTACATCGAAGATCGAAGTCTCGGCTGTTATTATTTCGTGATATGTACAGAACGTCGAAGCGCCCACCTGATCTGCTGTGACCTGTAGTACGTGTGGTCGATAGCTATGCAGTTCTATTGCAGTTGGTCGTTTGTTTCGAACAGTGGGCGGTTGTAGAGCATTGTGTAGTTGTACAGAACTGCTACAAAGTATCTCACCCATCCCTGTAGACAGCTACTCCGCTGTGGCACACACCCAACGCGATGGGCACCTCTTGGCAGTCAGTGGCAGCGTGTAGCTCAGCCCCATACAGAGACAGACGCTTGGCTGTCTCCAGGTAGTTCAGCTCCGCCTCAGCTGGAGTCTGGCCTCTGAAATGATGATGACGGACATATTTAAAAAGATATGATATAGGGATTGTGCCTCTAATTCTATTTTTTTATTTGAGATGGGTTTGCTCTTGACTCTAGTCTAGGTCATAGATGACAGAGACAAAGTCGACGAGTACACTTTTTACTAAAAACGTGACGTCACCAGCTAGCCAGCCCACTCTGAACTTACTCATAAATTTAGATGCGCTTTATCTTTATCAATTTTTATCGATTTGAAATGGCAAATAATACGTGTCCAATATTTTTTGACGGACTAAATATACTTAGAAATATTTTTTTTCTATCTGAGAAAATAACCCTATTCCACCTGGTGAATTGCCAAACTTAGGTAGCAGTAGGCGGGTCACATTGCTCGAAGAATAGACAGTCGGTGGAGTCGAAACTACGAAAGGCTCTTTCAAACAAATTCCGCAACCCTGGAAGATATGCTGCGCTATCCCCTACTTGGGGTTCCTTACTTCTTGAACACGTTGCAATTCTCCGTTATCTCTCAAGCACTGAAATCTTCAGTTTTAAACAGTTAATATTTTAACCAGACATCAACTCTTCTGGTTGTTTTTCCAACGGCCAACTTTATGTAGCTCTATCACTTTTTGAGTATACTCCAGGTGATTTCGCCGCTAACATCATTAAAAAGCTTCACATTTCCTATAAATACCTACCAAGACCTTTCGGCATTTTAAACGGAAGAGGTGATACAGTCAGTGTCTTGCATAACACTCTTCCAAATTCCTATTTCTAAGAGGGGTCAGATAATGCAGGATTTGACTGTTAGTTTATCTTAGCGACAGCTTTTTATTTTCTAGTATTTTAATACTTCACGAGTGGTAGAGTCAAAGCCAAAGTCAAAGTCAATTCATTTATTTCAACTAGACCATTAAAAGGCACTTTTGAACGTCAAATTTACAGTTTAAAATTAAAATATAAGTGATTCTAGTTGTCCATTCGCAAAAAGTAGATTCTTATGGAGAAGAACGGGCAAGAAACTCCATAGTTACTCTTTTCAAATATAAGTTTTACAATATTTTGTATACAATCAATTGATCAATGTACCTATTGATCAATTGATTATATTATGTAAGCACAATGCATGATGACGTTGACTGGAACTGCACTGTGCTGATGCAGCGCGGGGCTGATGTCACGCGAGTCCTCGGGCAGTTAACTTACGTATGTTTTCGGTACAGCTCATCAATATTCGCTTCCAGTTCGGGCGTGATGACGTTGACTGGAACTGCACTGTGCTGATGCAGCGCGGGGCTGATGTCGCGCGAGTCCTCGAAGTCTCCCAGCTCTGCTTGGAGGACGTAGGAGGATAGTAGGGCGTAAGTTATCTGAGAGCACGTGAGGCGACCTGCAAGTTCAGAGCAAATGGTTTAGAATTATTTTTGTTAGAGTTGGACTTTCGTTAATCGAGTCCGAGATTTTCCTATGTCGTGTAATGTTTATTACTTTGTACACTATTGTGTTGCTGGGGAGTTTGTTCCGCCACTTCTTCTTCTCTCTTCCCTGCTAAAACACTAGGAAGTGGTGACGGGCGGGCCTTTTGGGGGACTGTGTTCTATTGTAAAATTAACCTTTAAGAAGTGCTGGCTCTCATCTCTCTCAATCTCTCTCAATATTTTGATTTTGAAGAAACACAACTACTTTTTGGTGGGTGGCGTAAAAGTCTTATAGCCACTCGGGCAGGGAATTGTTGTTTCTATTAGGTTGACAATCGTGTCATACTTTCTCATCTCATGGAATCTTGCTATTGTTACGATTGCTTCAATCTAAATTCAAGTCATGCGCCACGCCTTACCTTCCATGAGGTCTCGTCTAACGGCCAGTGCTATCTGGTACCGCGTTGTGTCATCTTGCAGCTCACTCGGCTCTGGAGGGTAGAACTTCACAGCGAGACGTACGTCCCAAGGTTCGTCTGGAAAAGATGACATAATTTTTCGGTGTTACTGAATTCTGAACACGAGATTTTGCTTCTAATGTAAATGTATGTCCTGGCAGGGTTGCGGAATTTGTTCGAAAGAGTCACCGCGGCCCTGGAGCGAAAAGTGATTAAGAAGGAATACGGATGGGTTTTAGTCAGTAAGAGTCTGACTGACACAGGGCGTGTCAGGCTCCACCCAGAGCGGAAGAAGTCATTTGAAAAAACTGTAGATGTATGTACGTTCCGTGGATTCACTAGTTATGTTACGAGTCCTACTGCCCCATAAGTGATTAGCTATTTGCTATCAACCAGTGATGCTGTGTATTTGTGAAATGCACTGGCCTATGTGAAAAGCTCTGAATTGATTGCATACCCAAGTTGGCCGCTGCAAACGAAATATAGCCATTTGGGGGATATTATTGATCCCTCAAATACTCAGTGCGAGTGCGGTGCGGTTCAGACTATGTTCCTTTTACTGGAGTATCCAGAAAGTCCTGATCCCATGCACAACGCTGTGACGGTGACTTTAACAACGCCTTTATCGAAGCAACCTACTGGGCCCGTGGCGGTCGACACAATTAGAGGAAGACTGTGTTGTGTTTTTCATAAAGGAGAAACTCAAAATGAAACCACCGTTCAGACAGCACTTCACTTATGACCAGTTAACGAACTGCACAGTGCTTCCATGGCAAGGGCTATAATAGACAAACTCTACTTACTTCTAAAAGTCTTGGACAGTCTCCTGTTGAGGTCGAGCCAGACCCTGGGGTCCCCTCGCTGCGTGTACAGCAGCCCGAAGTAATCCTTCTCCAGCAGGTCCAGGGACTCGCAGATCTGGTCCAGGAGGTCTGCTCCGCGGGCTTTGCGCTGGAAGGAGAGAGAGATGGTCCTAATGAGTGTTTTCGTTATTTTAGTTATTTGTAACCCGCGCAACTACGAGTAGTACATATATAGAAAGTAGCCTATGTGTTAATCCAAGGTGTCAGCTTCCTGCATACCAAATTTTTATCGAAATTGGTCCAGCCGTTTGCGTGTGAAGAAGTTACAAACATACACACACACACTCACAAACTTTCGCCTTCATAATATTAGCGAGATCTTAAAAACCGCATGGGAAAAGAACTTATGTCCATGTGAAATGATAGGGAGGTCAGTGGGTTGTCTTAGGGGATCCTAAAACCCCAGACATTACCCACTTAAGTTCTAAGTTTCAAAATTTGTGGAATAGAGTTGTGTTAGTAAGTAAGGTAAGCGTACCTTCCAGCTTTGGTCAACGGCCAACTTACGGGTACAATATAGTCCTCTAGTTCGATCCAGCCCGTCCCTAGCTGTCCTCCCCCCGGCGACGCCCTAAGCCGAGGCCCGTACCCCACAGGGGTACCCTTAGCGTGTAGTCGCTTAGTTTGTGAGTTTTTTATAAGCCCTGTCTGGAGGCTTTAATATTATATTATGGCCACCACAGGTAAGCCCGGTTCAGCAGTCGACAACCTTAGAGGTTGAACTGCGAGATGCCACTCACAAAAAAAAAAAAACAATATAGTCCTCCTGACCGATTTCGGCCATGGCGGCCACTCTCAACCGAGACTAGCCATCGGCGCGGGACATATTATAGTGCACAAGTGTGTGCGCAAACACAGGTGCACTCCCTCTTCCATCACTCTCATGTTCCGATGGGACGGCAACCCGACACGACCGGAGAGAGAGAGAGAGATCTGGCGCAGGACCAACAGCTTAACCTGCTTTTCGAGGCACGGGGGTGTCACACCACCAACTTCCAAACTCTGGGCTGTCACTGAGAAATTCCTATTGGAAAAGCTCAATGCCACTTTTCCAAGCTTTAGTTTTCATTAAAATCGGGCTCGAGACTCTTTTCACTGTTTTTTGCTAATCCTCATAATTTCGGATTTGGCTATCCACGCCCACTTTAAAAAAAAACAAGTAATATTACTGAAAATAAATTAACCGTCCAATAAATTCCCGCAGTCACAACTTTAATTCCGTGCACGTCCTTCATACATTCCTAGAGGGACAACTAACTGTAGTCAACGCATGTCAGTTACCTGCTCGACTGCATTATTTATTAACCTCTCACTAACTTTAACACGTTTACAGATATCATTGTTTACTATGAAGGTCTGCTTGTTTTTAACCAAAGGTACATGAACCTACAAAAATAAGTATTTCAAAAACTGTATTCCAGCTTAGGATCTGTCACACTGGATGCGTTCTGCGTCCTCCGCGAAATAATCGATCTCTCGCATCAAAGGGGCTGAACACACCGCCCAGGCGGACTTCGTTCTGCGGTCGAGAGGAACTCAACTGTTTAGATTAGGTTAATTTCTTCTTTAAACAAAATGTGTAGGTTAGGTTAGGTTAAAACCGTGACCTCCTACGCACGAGCCGAGCGAGCGAAGCGAGCGGTGTCGCGGTAGCGGCCGGCGAGTGCCAGAAACGACTTGCATTAATAGAAAAAAGAGATTGTTTTTAGTAAGGTTTGGTTATAATTTCATATTAAACTGCGGTTTTAATTTTGGTGATCATTTACTATTTTTGGGTCAACTATGATTTGTTTGGAGTCATTTGCTTTAATAGGATAGCAAGATGTACAAACTTTGGTTATAGTTTTAAATTAAAATGCGGTTTTATATTCTGGTGATCATTTACTATTTTTGCCTGTGATAGTTTACTAAATCAGGTGATCAGTTAAACATAAGCCTTTGATATACACCTGCCACAGTATAAATATGAACAGTACGGAAACTACCTACAAACGCTCGAAACGGCACACTCACACAAACATGCGCATCGACGAGACCTCTAAGCGATTACCGCGGTGCTATCAGTATTGAGTGCCGCGTCAAGACGAGTGGTCACGTAAGAATAAGTTTATCTCCGCGATCATTTTAAAAATGTCACGAGCATATTACGTATATACGGCTGTTTACAAAGTTAAAGATCTTTCTATGTTGTGTGTTAATATTAAACTTTTTTCCGTGTTTTATACTATCGTATTTTGCTGAGATTAACTGACGCCATGAGATTACCTATTTGAATTGTATTTGTAAGCTAGTTATTTCAATTCAAGTGATTGATCACTACAAAACAAAAAAGTTTTTTTATTTTTTTTTATTAAAACCTTTTTGTTTATATCAAAAACATGAAATGTTACAACCCTATTGCTTTAATGGAGCGTAGGTAATTATTTTATCAACTAGGCTTAGCTTCCGTAGGTACTGTTCATATTTATACTGTGCCTGTGTTGTGTAGTTTTCTTATACATTAACTAGCTGTTTCCCGCGTATGAATTCGTAATACGAAAAATCAATATCCTGCATTACCTGCCCCGCTTTGAATAAGATATTCGGAAGAGTGTTATGCAAGGCACTGACTGTATCACCTCCTTCGTTTAAAATGTCAGTAATTTTTCGTAAAATTTCTCTTTACACGATCACCTGGAGCATAAACAAAAAAATTGCAAATGGTGGGTACAATGCAGACTTCCATAAATGTTTATTGAATTTGGTCTATCCATCTAAACAATGCAATCAAAATATCAGTGTGATCGATTTTTTTAATCAGGGTTCGTGGTCTATACAGATATTTGTACATACAGAAGTATGTATGGTGTGGACCCATAATAACACGCGATAAAGTTACATAAAGTTAGCCATGGGAAAAGCAACAAGAAGAGAAGTCTACCTTCAATTGATCGGTGCCGAAACACCATAATGGCTTGGTATTGCATCTTGAGATTAGAAGATCTACAAATGACAAATGACAGCCGAGACTAACGGCTTAACGTGCTTTCGGAGGCACTGTCTCAGTATATAGATGGGTGACCGCTGACCATCTATCCACGCGCCTCGCGAAGGACATGTTCGCGCGTGCCGACGCATCCGCTTGGCCGCACGTCAAGCAACTTGCGCCCTGGCACGCGCGCCCTCCTGACGCGAGGCGTCTGCCCCGCGACCTGGTCGGGGAAGTAGACGGCCCCGTCGCACCGGACATGACGCCTGAGTAGGCCGCTCCAGGCTACACGCGACCTACTCAAACAATAACACTGCCCACCCTACTCTCACCACGGCGCGCAACTTGTTCTAAGTTAATATAGGCGAGTTGCGTTCCGTCGCACACATGCATTTCTCCACAGGCGCTTAAACTCACGCACCGAATATGGCACTGTGGACTCGCTATTCGGTGCAGACGCACTGGGCGGCAGTAGGTACTCACACTTCAAGGCCGCCCACACACACACATTTGACGGCCCTGCGGTCCGGAACGTGACCGGCTAGCTCTGGAAACGGGACGGACGGGGGCCACATACTTACTGCAGGTTCGTCCCGAGCCGACATCTTTCGTCGCTGGTCGTTCTCGCTGGGCCTCACTCGGCGGGGACCGACCGCCGAAGGTGTCGTGAAGAAGCGGCACGGAGTTTAATCTTTTTGTCGCCGCGGCGCGCCTGCAGTCCACATGCATTTATACACACGGGCGCGCGTTGCTATCCGTTTTGAGTAGGCGCGCGCTCGAGGAAGCTCCGCACATAAACGTGCACCACGATTGACGGGCCCATCTTTATGGGCCGAGGGGTGCCCCCGCGGGCAGGGGCCTAGCCCCGTGACCGCTCGCCACGTCCCCTGACGGGGACGTAGCGACTTCCACCAGACATCTATCCACAGACCGACCTAGAAAAGCGTTACTTTACTTTTAAGATTGGCTCTTGGAACAGTTCTTACTAACCTACTGGGGGCTACTCTCTAAGCCCGAAGTCCGTAGTTTCGGGCTTAGTTGCGGGCGTATTCTAGTCCGTATCACCTACGGACTTACGATTAGTTCCGAACCCGAACTAAGAATGAATGACAACACGATTTAGTACACGAGTAGCCCCCCAGTTACAGTACAATCAAATGAGGAGTTCGTCTCAATGGTATATACTAAAACGACCTAAAATTATATTGTTTTTGTGCAAGGTCGTCTGTAATTTGATGAGATAGAGGTCGACCTTAATTGAATGATAGAGATTGAAGACGTAAACCTAATCTGCGGAGGGATCGACTTTGATCGAAAGTAATTGTGGCCAGTTTGATGAAGAAAATGGCAAAATTTGGTGTAACCTGTCAGCCATGGATATTTATATTTCTATTGTATAGACCTTACAGTTTACAGCCAGTCGTATACCTATAGTACCTATAGACCAGCCGTACCAAACCTTTTTTCTCTCAGGGCCAAATTGCGCTTCAACTACTGTCATGATGGGCCGCAATAACCTACAGTTAAATAAAATTCTTCATATTTTCTACATGAATGGGACTTTTGAATTTGTAACAAAAGGACCGTTTTTATTTTTTTTATTTTTTTATTTTTTAGAAGACTTTCCTCTTGACTCTAGTCTAGGTCATAGATGACAGAGACAAAATCGACGATAGAGCGAGCTTACCCAGAAGAAACCTGTTCACTCTAATTTTGAAGAGATAAGGGTTGTATGCGTTCGGAAACACAGACGCAGTCAGAGAGTCCCACTCCGTTTCCAAATCTTCCAAATCCACTCCGTTTTCTCCGTTCACAAACGTTTCCAAATGTCTTTTATAATACGCTTGCTGTGCGCATTATAAAAGACGTTTGGAAACGTTTAGTGCGAATTGGTGGAATAGCAACAAGGTAGTGATGGTAACTTGCAGTGCGTCTAGATGTCCGATGGTAGAAGGGGGCCGGTGGGATGAGATCGTGGAGTTCCTGGACACTCTCAGAAGTACAATCTGTAGAAGATCGACAAGCAGGCAACCTTGCGGCGATGAGCCAAGCTGTGAAGCTTGGTATCCACCAGTTTTACGTCGCCAATGAGCCTTTTAGCTCTGCGTTCCACCGAGTCAAGCACGGCAAGTTGGTATTTAGCTGAGCCATCCCAAACTTGTCATATTCAACGAAAAATATAACGTAGAATTCTTACATGTTAAAATTTTTATTTTCAGTACTCATAATTATGAACTCCAAGAGCAATTACAGATAGATCCATATCAAAGATATAGATCCAAAATAGACCCAAAAAGACTGAAAAACCAGCAAACGCCGAAGTCCTACGCGTGTCGTTTCGAACCATACTCAATTAAAATCAATTTGCTGCAACACTACCCACAGTAAATTAACGTTAAATTGTATGAAACACATAAAATCCATCTGCGGTTTATGATGCTGTAAAATATCCGTAAAGACTCGCGCTTCGTAAAACACTTCAAAGAATCAAGCCTTGTGTTAATTTTGACGGATTTTACGCAACTCACAAAGTGCTCAGGCGCAGATAGGGGACCATAAAAGACAAATTCATTTGGATTTCGACACTAAAGTCTAAAGTCAAGTCTTAGGGGTGTCACTACACGGCCACGAACATGGTCAGTGGTTGCAGCAATCAGGTTAATATAGAAGTCTGTAGCGATATCAATGCCGTCACATGAAAAAGAACCGCAACGCCATCTACGACGAACTAACAAAGAAATCCTGCATCACGCAAGCAAAGCTCTCCGTGCGATATGAATATATTCAACAGTCCGAATATCAACTATTGGGCAGTTGCCCACCAGACACAATTACCGTCTGGTAGGAGGATCCTCCCATTTCCAGTGGAGGTATGCGGGACTTTACTCTCTGTACCGCATACCTCTATAAACCGATAAGAATCGTGCACTTGGTCACAACGATCAATTAACCGCAATTGGGGTCGGTACGACTGGTCGCGCGATCCCGAATGCGACCCAGCCGGCCGCCGTCAGTGTTGTGCAACAGCTGGCCGCTTCACGACCAGTCGTGGTCGGAAGCCAGATAGATTGGAGCTTCTGCGGCCAAGGTTGCGATGGCGACCACGACTGGCCGAAATATTGGCCGTTTAGATGAAGTGGAAAATATTGTACAGTCGATGAGAATCTAATCGACATTAATATACTTGAGCAGAAGAGATTGTTGGTTGGTTTGAGTGCGCTGATTTCTGGAACTAGCTGCGAGATTTGGAGGTTTATTTTTGTGTATGTAGCAACATCCATGACTATGGTTATAGTCAATCCCAAGACTACACAAGGTACAACCATCACTTCCACACTCACTACTCAAACACACATTCACCTCCACACTATCTCCAACACACATCTCAGCGCGTTGTTTTTATTTTCGTATTTTTGCGTTTCATAAAAAATACCGTGTTTTCTTTTCTTTCATTTTTGTTTTTATCTGTATTAATTTAAGTTAAAATTTTATAGCAATCATGTAACCTAGGGAAGGGCGGAGCTTCCTAGCACAAGCATAATAATTGCTTAAAAGGATGTTTCCCATTGTAATGGTAAAATGATATGTAAGTAGAAATGCATTTTAACGTAATAGTTTTGAGTAGCGCCTCCTTCCAAGATCTAAAGGCAGTTAAAGGTAAACGCAGAACTGGCTACGTTTAAGTTGCACCACCAAGAACTGGGTCATGGCAGACGGATTCCCTGACTTTCCTCCTGGACATTGGACTCCTCCAAATTGCGTTTAGCAACTTTCTGCCTGCCTTCTTCTGATTGACTGTACATAGATCCCGCTACAAACACTTACTTCAACATCCACGGTGATATGCTCTCCCAGCATCAGCTCGACCCTCACTCTCCTGGTCCCAACGCTGCGCCCTCGTCGCTCCATTCCGTCGCCGTCGTCTGACGCGAGTCGTCGCAGACTCTCCCTCATTCTGCAGCACTGAAAGTAAATGGAGATAATGAAGTGAGGTCACCGACGGATAGCCTAACAGTGAACTGTGATAAGAAATGTTTTGTCATACAAAAACTTGTAACGGTCATGCTAATTGTGATTGTGATAAGTCGAAGTGTAGGGTTGAAAGGTGGTCGAACGATCTGTGTGGGTCGTGGGAGTACGATTTATGAGAGAATACAGGACCCGTCATTATGACGATGCTGTATATAAAACTACTAGCTTTTACCCGCGACTTTGTCCGCGCATATCCCGTTTTTTCCCGTTCCTGTGGGAATTTCCGGTCACGTGTGAATTTCACGTTCCCGTGGGAATTTCCCGTCACGTGTGAATTTCCAGTTCCCGTGAGAATTTCTCGTCACGTGGGAATTTCCCGTTCCCGTGGGAATTTCCCGTTCCCGTGGGAATTTCCCGTTCTCATGGGAATTTCCAGTTCCTGTATAGCATTCCTCATGAATGTGGCTATCACATACAAAAAGAATTTTCTAAATCCGACTGGTTTAAGAGATTAGCGCGTTCAAACAAACAAACAAATTCTTCAGCTTTATTATATTATAGTATACATTTTAGCAATCCTTATATTTGTCACCGGAAAATTGCAGATTCCGTAAGATTGTAATAAATCTTCATTAAATTATAATTTCTCGATATCTTATGAAAATCGTTTTGTATACAATAAATTGCATCTAAATTCAATAATTTCCAATATATCCGTGTCTTATTTGGAAAAAAAAGTTCACAATTTCACGCGATATTTTACAATCTTACGGCGTTTGCCATTTTCCGGTGACATTTATATCAGTTTTCTGTACGTGTGTATGTCATGGAATTTCTGATAGGTTAGATAATTTCTTGTTACTTCAGTGACAGCTGTTACCAATCACACGGACGAAGTCGGCGCCGTAAACAATGCTCGTAACATCAACTTCACATTCACACGCTAAGAAAGTTCTAAGAAATTTAATGTGATACATGTGTACGCAGGCTAAAGTGAACCTAGATAGCTGGGTAATCATGAGAACTGCTCGTTCAGATTGTATTTGATCATAAAGACACTTAAGATCTTTTATGATGGGTACTTAACCCTTTACGATCAAATATCTGAAAATGATCACAAACAAAAAATACTAAGTATCTTGCAATCTGCCTAGCCTCCTTTGTAAAAACTTCAGGGGCTAGGAGGTTAAATAAAGCGCAGTATACTTTCCAATGCTTCGTTATATTTTTCATCATGGCGGGAACAATCACTAATGCCACAGATTAAAATCCCCGCCACATTAAACTCATTCACTTTAAGTACTTTAAATTCAACTATATTAAAAATGGAACATCCGAAATAACTACTTAATGCTTATTCATTTTAAGTAGTTTGATGTTCAGATTTAACAATAGAATATCAGCAAAATAATAAAAGATAACATTTGTAACCACAGAAAAAAGACCGCTCATACTGGACACTTATAAATGTTTGTCCTGTGTACAATCTTAATATATAAAATTCTTCCGTTACTGAGTGAGTGACTGACAGACAACACACAGCCGAAACTGCTGGTCGTAGAAAGCTGAAATTTGGCATGTAGGTTCCCGAAACTCACCTACGGAGTGTAGGAAAGCTACATTTTGCACTTTGAATCAAAGATAATATTCGCGCAGCGATACTCGCTCAGCGATGCCCACTTGGCGGTCCGAAATCAGAACTCACGCCGAGAGACCAACAAGCTACATTTCTACCAATAGTCCGGAGCGAGAGGTGCGAGTATTCGCCTGTCGCACAAGAGCACTCGCTTATAGCCGAGCAACAAAACTAACGGACCTCGCTGCTCGCCAACTCGTATCCAGTTGCTAGCTTTACTCACTGATCGTCAAACAAAAAATCCCTGGCGGTAATTTAGTCGCGGTGTCAGTGTTTACTGATAGCACAACCCGGAACGAATGTATAGGTCACTTCCAGATAAGCGTGCTCCATCGTCGTAAGATTGTGGCCAAACGCGCGGCAATAAAAAAACACCACTTTTATTTCAAGATTTCATTTCTTTCAACCTTAAAAATATTATCACGCCAGTCAATCCAACCTTTCTTCGCCTCCCATTACCTCACGACTCCCTATTGGCTCTCTGGCTCACGGTTGCGTCACGATCGACTGGTCTCCGAGATGGTGAAAGCTCATCTAACGTCCGGTGGAGCGTGGTGACCCCTTGATCTGATGAGGCGGAACAAATAGTAAAAGGGGCTGAGATGGGCTGAGCCTGTAGACATCATGACTTACTATCAAAGGCAAAATGGCAAATGGTTGTCTGTAAAGTCGGTTTACGGACGATAGTTTAACGTGACAACGTCATAACAAAACATTGATGATATGATCGTAACGTTACAATGAGTCATCCTTTTTCATGCGTGCAACCGGCGTTCATCGATTTATTAGACGTTGTCACGTCAAAAAAATAATGTGGGGCACTGACATGCGCACAATTCCAACCATTTTGACCGTTTCAAGGCACATATTAACTCGGAAAGCGATCGTCATCGTATCAACTGGAGCCGTGCAGTATTCTTTGTATGAAGCTCCCTACTGCAACGCACACTAATCGGAATCGTAACGTAATCGCCTCGCCTCGGGGCAATTCGGCGATAAAGACGATACGGTGACGATACCTTTCCGAGTTGATATGTGTGTACCTATAACCATTGCGCGATGCAAAGGAGTAATTAACGTATTTATCAACCTATGTATGTATGTTTGTTCGTTTTTGATTGCTTGTAAAGTGACATTCGGAACTTTTTAGACGCTTTTCGTGGCAGGGTTTTTTGACACTAGCCTTTTGAACACCATTGTCACACATACGTGGTAAGCAAGCACGTGTCCTGTACGGCAAACGTCACAAATATGTGAGAAAAATACGGCGAATTTCTGGCTTGGCGTCGCGCGTCGGAGGTACGCCGTTGCGTTTATCTCTGGTGTTCAGAAGAATATTCAATTAACAAGCTAGTTCTGCAGTTGCCTATAACTGCTGTTAGATCTTGGAAGAGACGTTACTCAAAACAATTACGTTAAAATTTTACTCCGATATTTTATCCAAATTTTGTTTTAACGTTCCCGGAAGGTCGAAGCAATGGTACGCACCGTTGTGTATTCCATTTACCTCTACGAATTACCGGCAAAATTTCGTGCAAGTAGAAACTTTAATGACATATGTAAACATGCATGATTTTGATCCTTTCTTAACGGGTGTGTCCTCAGCCAGAAAGTGTCTGAACCTTAGCTTTTTAAATAAGATTTTGGTTGTTCGTGTTTCTATTCTTGTAGTGAATATGACATGTGAATTTAGTTTAAGGTTGAATGTTTTACTATTTTTCCTTTTTTGGTACCTGTGTTGTGTTTTTCACACTCTTTCTTTCCAATCAGTTTTATAGAAGTGATGACTTTTAATTGGCTGTCAGTCTCACACGCTATTTTTTTATTCTGTTTTATTTTTAGCTGTAAGTCATCCATAGTTGGTATCTAAATAAATAAAATGTTCTGTTCATTTCTACTTCAAAGGGATCTAGCACACTAAACGACCACTATTCCAGCCAGTCGTGGTCGCCAACGCAGCCTTGGCAGCAGAAGCTCCAATTTCTTCAAAAGCATCGATAGAAAACATGAATAATTAGGTGCACAATAAACACAATATTTACTCAACACAAATACTGCAGGTGTACCGTATAACATTGAAATACGATGAATAGTTTACGTGTTTTCAAAGACTTGGCGGAGACTTGGCAGAGAGCCGAAAGTGTCGAAACATAGATATTGTTTCAACCAATAATATTAAAGTAGAACATAGGTATGAAGTATGTATAGCTTTGTGTTATCTAAGTATGTAGGGGTATTGATGTTGGGTTACGATAAGCACTGAGCAGGTACCTAAGTTATAAAGAGAGCGTAAGGCGGCCAACTTTCCGAAAACTGAATGCGGGACTTAACCTTTCGTGAATGGGGGGGGGGGGGGTTAGGGATTAGTAGATGTGATTACGAAAAAGTTTTTGGCAAAAACACTTACATAATAAAAACACAAAACTTAGGTAGAAGTCATTTATTTTTAAAATCATATTTGTCACTGGAGTGACACTTTTTAACAAGCTCAGGATTTTTATTGAGAATGTCATAAAAATCTTCGCAACTGCCCATATTAAATTTAAGTACAAGCAGAGCTCGTAGTGTTTCCACTTTTAGTGACGACTTTTCGGACGTCCACAGAGCATTCATTAAAGAAAATACTCTTTCGGTAGGCGCGTTCGTCCCTGGTAAGCAAAGCAGATACTGGACAATGAGCAAGCAGTTCTTTATCGGTATTCCAGTTTTTTGAAAATTTTCAAATACCTCCAACCATCGTTTTTCAGTGCTGTACTTGTTCTCCTCCCAGCCCTTAAGGATATCACTATTTACGTAATTAGACACATAATTTACTTCGTCAAACAAGTTATCTTCGTTTAAAGTCGTAGCCAAACTAGGTATCTGCACTAATAACTGCTGATACGTCAGCTGTACGTCATTCCATTTCAGACTATGTTTTAGTTGAATCCAGGTAGACGTTTTGAACTCGTCATATTGATGCATATACTTTTCCAAATACTGGATACAATTGTTATAAAAGTTCCGAATATGTCCCATAAAATAATCTCTGTTGATATCGCCGCTCTCTACAAGATTTGTCAACTCATTTCTTATTGTCAGTGGAATATACTCATTTTCTAATCGGTTTGAATATTTGTTTTTTAAATCAACTAAGAAGTGGGAAACTTCCGTAATGCTAGTCTTGTCTCCTTCCATCATTTTCACAGAATCGGTAAATATTAATGCTTGCACATGGACAAATTTCAACCACAGTTCTGAGCATTCGTTTGAGAAAAAAATATGCAGTGCAGCAGGGCATTTTTCTTGAGATAAAAAGTAAGATTTTAGTGGCGAATACATCTGTAAAATTCTCTCAACTGAGGAAGATAGTGCTAGCCATCTAGTTTTACTGTATCCCAACATTTTTTTATATTGTATCTCTGCTTCTTCGCAAAATTCCTTAAGGTTTTCTACACGCACAGTATATATATAAAAGTACGAATAAATCTTCGTAACTATATGTTCTACGTCCACTGGCAATAAATCTGCTGCTGTTTGAATAGCGTTGTGAGCGATATGCGCTGCGCAGCCCACTCCAACTATTTGTCTGCCTAAACCTTCTTGAAGTTTTCTAAACACGTTACATTGACCTGAACGTTCAACCCCGCCAAAATTAGTGTTAGCATTATCAGCACAAAATCCAATCACTTTATCTTTAAGGTTGTGCTTTTCAAGGGTGCCCATTAAAGAAACGTAAATCATTTCTGCGGTTTCACCAGGTAAATTCACGAGATCTAATATTTTGACGTTAATGCCGGTTGTGGGATGAAAATATCTCACTAACGTTGGAAATATTTTGATATCTCTATGGTTTGAAGCATCAGTATATATGCAGATAAATGGGACATCATTCAGTTCTATCTTAAGAATATCCGCAGAATACGGCGCGATCACATTCGTTGCAATAGCTTCGCACTTGGTTTTCCCACAGCTAAACTTTTTATCAAAAACTTTCTGAATTAATTTGGAAGTGCAATCCATCGAACGAAAACTGTGATTGTGACATACAGTATGGAAAGCCCACAAACCTTCAGCTTTTGCCAGCTCTGCTTCTTTGTCACCATATTTTTCATGACGGAAGTAAGTTGTAAGTGATGACGACGAACTTGCAGCAGTAAGGGATTTTTTATGCTTTTCCGAAGTCAAATGCCTTTGTATATCATTTTTGCCGCCATGAGCAACAGAAAAGGTTCCATTGCATTTGTTACACCGCACTTCCGAAGGAGTTAAACACTTTTGCAAGAACGGAAATTCTTTTTGTAAATCTTCAGTGAATTTACAAGTTCGCTTTTTCACTGTCGGCGGCATTGAAAAATTATCGGACGGAACTGATAAAATAAAAACCTTAAGCAAAAAGCAATAATTTAACCTATCAATATCGTGTCACGGCGTGCACTTGCACTAATGTCTAATTTTCAAAATCAAAACAATTCCATTACTCGTGCGCCCCTTTCCCGCTCTTACGCCTCATGAGTTCAGTAGAGAGAAAGAGAACGAGATTAGCGCGTGCGCGATACGCTTGTCGCTATTATAGGTAATCTGTGTTCCTACGCTGTTGACCGTGCGCGCGTGTGGGTGTTGTGTAGAAGTGTGGTAGAAAAATAGGGATGCGGGACATGCGGGACGCAAACAACGTTTTACGGGACTATTTTACTAATAATTTCAAAGCGGGATTTCGTCTAGCATTACGGGACGGTCCCGCAAAATGCGGGACGGTTGGCCGCCTTAAGAGAGCGTGGAGTACACTTTTGAAAAATCAACATAAAAAAGTATCGGTAATAAATGACTGCACTCATAAATAGGTGTACGTTCCTTCATAAATGGCAATGAATACTGAAAATCGCACAGGATGTGCGTGTTTATTATCCGTACTAGTTTCTAGCAAAAACAAGTTTGTTTGTAAAACAAATAAATCAGCCATCCACCTATTCACAATGAGTAGAAACTTATCCAACTACTATTACAAACTACTACATTTTAAAGTTTGGTTGGATGAATGAATGGTTGTTTGTTACTCAATTACGAAATTAGTCAAGAATGGCTGAACGGATCTGGATGAAATTTGGCACAGCTATAGATTGTAGTCCTGGGCTTTCCGACACTCACCCGGGTGAAGATACTGGCAGAAGCTGGTATTATACATGCGAAAGTGAGTTTGATTGTTTGTAACGCTTTCACGCCTACATCGCCGTACAGATTTTGATGAATTTTGGTACAGAGTTAAAAAATCTATCTTAGCAAAAAAATGCTAGCAGTTTGTAAAGAAGAATCCATACAATCAAGATGTCACGTGATCACGAAGTGAGCTGTCATTCCATCTTGATTATATGGATTGACGGCTCACTAATAATCACTTCACCCAAGCCTTCACTTTGACATGTTTACAGAATCGACCGGCGTGTATCAATCGAGAACCAATCGTAGCAGCATTTCAGTCATAGGTACACACTCACACCCACTCGATCTTACATATTATTTGCTCCAGTAATTCTAGATTATAATATAATAACCTCGTTGGTAATTATATTTTCGAGCCGTTTGGGGTTGAAACTCTTGGATTGTGGGGTCCGAGTGCTCATAACTTCTTTAAAGATCTGTCAAGACGCTTAGTTGACACTTCGCGTGACCCAAGGGCTGGCTTTTACCTTGGACAAAGGATAAGCATTGCCATACAACGTGGCATTGCTGCCAGCCTTATGGGTACTTTACCAGTGTATTTTAGACTATTTTTAGTTAGTTATTTATATGTATATGTCACCGGAAAATAGCAAACTCCGTAAGATTATAAAGTAACTTGAGAGATTGTAAATTCTCGATAAATTGTCAACTGAACATTTGGAATACTTTTTTACGCATCCAAATTTGATAGTCTATAAACTCTCGAAGTCATTCCGAGAAATTGTGGACTGACATAAACTGGCAACCAATCAGCTCTCTGGTCTACAATTTATCTGTTTTGGTGTGATAGTTAAATTGGAAACTTGGCCCCTCATTGGTCTTTGTTTTCTCTGAATAGACCAACGAGAGCCTTGTTTCCAGGTTTACTATCACACGAAAACAGATAAATTGTAGACTTGTACTCTGATTGGTCGCCATTTTATTATAATCCACAATTTCTCGGAATGACATCGAGAGATTATAGACTATCAAATTTTGATGCGTAAAAAAGTATTCCAAATGTTCAGTTGACAATTTATCGAGAGTTTACAGTCTCTCAAGTTATGTTATAATCTTACGGAGTTTGCTATTTTCCGGTGGCATAGATATATGTATATAGTAAATAGTAGCTTTAATAATATTTATCCACTCTGGGATGATCTCCATAAAACAAAACGAAGGCTAGGTAGGTAGATCACAGGCGTGAAAATGATTCGGTAAACAACTCGGTGTGTGTGCGTAAAAACGAAGATTTTTATGATTCAATCTCTTACGTACATTCCATTGGCTTTGAACGTAAAAGTGGGTGTCGTAAAAAGGTAATGGATCAAACAAATTGTTTCACTTTTATTGAAAAACAAGTCATCAGGTCGATGGGATTTCCTTAAGGCGGAAGCGCCAGAGTAGCCCGCGAAATTAAAATTTTCTTATGTTATTTGCAATTTCCCGGTCAGTGTCAGGCTGTATGTTGAACAAAATATGATTTGCGACCGTAACACGTATTTATTTATAGAATTACTAGCTACCGCCCGCGTTAATGTCGAAAATTATCCCAAGGGAACATATTCCCGGGATGAAAAGTGTTGTATCCTATGTGTTATTCCAGACCATAATCTACCTCTGTGCCAAATTTCATCAAGATCCGTCCAGCCGTTTGCGCGTAAAGAAGTTACAAACATACACACACACACACACACAAACTTTCGCCTTTATAATATTAGTGTGATAATCATTAAAATCATCAATACAACCCCCAATGGGATTAAATAAACTTATCATTTAATACCACTGAATGGTTCTTTCATAAAAAAGTCATTCAATCGAGTTACATGAATGATAACATGTATTTATAATTTTAATTGTTATAACTCAGTAAAGCCATATTTGTTACGGTCGCCAATCGTATTTTTATCAACATTCAACCTGACACTGACCTGCAAAATGCAAAAAAAACGTTTGAAAATTTGAATTTCGCGCTACCCTGGCGCTTTTACCTTAAGGTAAAATTTTCCAAATAACAAAAGAATCATTCAAATCGGTTGACAATTGGCGAAAATATCGCTGAACAAACATTTTTCCTGGGATCCCAGCATCAGGTCCTAACTTATACCTTCCATCATCAGCTCAGCAAGATGAGATGTTGATTACCAGGCACAATTAACTAAATTGCGTTAGAAAGTATATGAAAAATAATGTTAATACATTTAAAATTTGAGGGTTGCCCTCGATTTTCCTGGGATTCCATCATCAGATCCTGAGTTAGTACCAATGGGAACACCTCAGGAGTATACTCTTTCAAATGAAAAGAATTTTGAGAATCAGGCCACAAATTGGGGGAGAAATTGGTGAAAATATTATATAAAATAAAAAAAAACCTCCTCCTTTTTTTGAAGTCGGTTAAAAAGGGATGAAGTTTTTTAATTAACCCTTTTAGAGATGAATTTACATAAATGTTTCCTTAGTACACTACTGCCCATGTTTTAGCTAGTCCCAGCGGCACATTATGAGCTGAAAATCGATCGTCATTGGCAAAGGATTTTAATTTTGACATCAATTGTTCTATTTCTGCAGTAGCATTGATAAAATTGGCTCTTAGACCTTTATTAAACAGTTTTTCTATGCACTTTCTATGTTTAAAGCCAGCTTCAAAAACATGTGTCCGTAACTTTATAAAAGAAAGACTTTCAAAACTGGTGAAGACATAAACAACTAGGTAGGTAGGTACACTGTTACAGGAGAAGACGCCCCGGGCGTCGGGAGTCGCAGGGCGATCCCCGGCCACCGTAGGCGCGGGCCTGCGGACGGCGAGCGTTGGGTGGCTCGCTGTCCGATCACCACCAGGCCCGGGTCGATGGCGCGTTGTGTTTCACGCGCACCTCAAAGAGATGTCAGCATAGGAGACGGGGCCCTGCCCCAGAGCCTGCCAGGGTTGCGGAATTTGTTCGAAAGAGTCACCGCGGCCCTGGAACGCAAAGGGCTTTAGAAGGAACACGGACGGATTTTAGTCAGTAAGAGTCTGACACGCCCTTTCGGTCCACCCAGAGCGGAATAAGTCATTTGATGATTTCCCATCCTAAAAAAAACAAGTAGGTACACTGTACTATAACACTAAGTAATTAATAAAATATTACCATTAAATTCCACTTTCCATCACTTTTCACCGTTTTTTCCATAGCAAACAAAACACACGCTATTCCGAAACTAGAGTAGGAATCTCAACATCATCATGGCTTCGAGCGACTGAAACATTTACCACTTATTTAATTGCCAACTAACAACTAAATCTACCCGAATTACACACAATTAATAACAAAAGAGTTTTGATCGTTTTGTTATCCGCAAGATGAGCACTTCACGCACTAGGCAGCTAAAACGCAACTGTTTCGAGACGGGTTGTTTGAGCAACGTGATGGGTACTTATAGTAATAAATCCGGATTTACATGAGTGATTTATTTCTGTCGGGAGAGCCGACGTGTTTGGGTTGCGGTCAGACGGAATAGTTAAAGTGTAGCCATTTCCTTGTACATCAACGCTAAATATGTTATCTGTCCAAATCGTGCAGTCAGAAGGGCCCCGGCGAGCGTTGGGTGGCTCGCTGTCCGATCACCACCAGGCCCGGGTCGATGGCACGTTGTGTTTCACGCGCGCCTCAAAGAGTTGTCAGCATAGAACACGGGGCCCGCTAGGGCCAGAGCCTGCCAGGGTTGCGGAATTTCTTCGAAAGAGTCACCGCGGCCCTGGAACGCAAAGGGCTTTAGAAGGAACACGGATGGGTTTTAGTCAGTAAGAGTCTGACACGCCCTTCCGCTCCACCCAGAGCGGAAGAAGTCATTTGATGATTTCCCATCCTTAAAAAAAAAAAAAGAAGGCAACTCCCGTATTTTTAAGAAACGTATTTTCCAATTAGGACCTACCAACTTGAAAACTCTATTTATCTTCATCGAAGATATTTTTACGACGTTTTTATTTAGCAAATTTTAATGTATCTACCATAGAACCCATAAGCTAATTTAACCCTGAAAAAAAATACGGCACTCGGGAAAAAGCTGTCTATTTAGATACTTATAAGACCATTAATTTGTATTTATTTATTTATTTATTAAAATCTCCCTCACACAATCCTTACAGGAAAAAAGAAATTTCGACTTAAAAACTAATAGTTCCCATAATAAAAAATTCTAAATATAAAAAAAAAACTTCTACACTAAGCTCCTCACACACAATATTTAAAATATAAAATCAAACATATAGCCCACCCTAATCTACACTATAACATAAAAACTTCAGGGGCTAGGAGGTTAAATAAAGCGCAGTATACTTTCCAATGCTTCGTTATATTTTTCATAATAATCCTTAAAATCCTTAACCAAAACATGTTGACGTTTCATGGCGGGAACAATCACGAATGCCACAGATTAAAAATCCCCGCCACATTAAACTAATGCTCATTCACTTTAAGTACTTTAAATTCAACTATATTAAAAATGGAACATCCGAAATAACTACTTAATGCTTATTCATTTTAAGTAGTTTGATGTTCAGATTTAAAAATAGAATATCAGCAAAATAATAAAAGATAACAGTCGGCCATTCTGCATTTAACGAGTCCTCTCGTATGTTATTCGTTGTTGGATGGTATCACTCATTCAATCAATCAGAATCCTTTATTTCAAACAGACCTATTACTGGCATTTTGAATGATCAAGGTCTGTCAGTCAAATAGACGAAGCTAGTTCTGCCGCGCTAGCTACAAGAGCAGCAAGTTGTTTTGCAGCAAAACACACTCACTGACCCTATCTCCAGCGCAGCAGTTGCACGTTCGAAAAAGTAGATCCTATGGAGAAGAACGTGCAAGAAACTCCATGGACACTCTTTTAAATCAGTATTTACAAAATCATGGTTACATTAGTTTTGAAATAATTAATAATCTTAAAGTATATCGTATCTACATACACTAAAAATAAATCTTAACAAGTTAAATACTACAATAATTCAGGTTTATATACCTATTCACTGAACATAACTGCTCCGGCCATCAAATAAATAAAAAATTGTTCCATCAATTTAAAATTACTTCCAACTCTTTACAATATAAACTTATCACAGAAAATAATTACATTAAAAAAAAAAAAAAATCAGTTAGAAAACATATTCACTCAATGTATTTCCACACTACTTCGTTGGCTTATCGGCCTCATTTGTGTGGAAATAACATTGTCAAAATATCGGGCATAATTCCTTTAGTTGGCTTATCGGCCTCATGTGTATGTAGATACTTTACAAAGGTCATTATAATTACAAAAAAACATATTCACTCAACGTATTTCCACACTCCTTCGTTGGCTTATCGGCCTCATTTGTGTGGAAATAACATTGTCAAAATATCGGGCATAATTCCTTTAGTTGGCTTATCGGCCTCATGTGTATATAGATACTTTACAAAGGTCATCATAATTACAAAAAAAAACATATTCACTCAACGTATTTTCACACTCCTTCGTTGGCTTATCGGCCTCATTTGTGTGAAAATAACGTTGTCAAAATATCTGGCATAACTCCTTTAGTTGGCTTATCGGCCTCATGTGTATGCAGATACTTCACAAAGGTCATTAATACTAAAACATATACACTCAACGTATTTCCACACTCCTTCGTTGGCTTATCGGCCTCATTTGTGCGGAAAAAACGTTGTCAAAATATCTGGCATAACTCCTTTAGTTGGCTTATCGGCCTCATGTGTATGCAGATACTTCACAAAAGTCATTAATACTAAAACATATACACTCAACGTATTTCCACACTCCTTCGTTGGCTTATCGGCCTCATTTGTGTGAAAATAACGTTGTCAAAATATCTGGCATAACTCCTTTAGTTGGCTTACCAGCCTCATGTGTATGCAGATACTTCACAGAGATGCTCCCAAAAATTGGCTAATAGGCCTCATGTGCATCTGGTACCTTCCAAACTAGTTTTTAAACAATTACATCATCTCTCATGAATGTACATCCTATTTATTTTATCACCAAAATAACTTTATATTAAGTACATAATTACACCATCATTTACAAGTTCACAATATTATTTTCTTATCGAATTCACTTTCATAAAAAATCATTAGTAGCAGAAATTTAATCATCAGTAGTTAGGTAGTTATTGTCGTTGTCTACTTCAGCTTCTCTGGTGTCCAACTGATCTAATCTCTCATCTTTACTTTATGTTAACCTTGGATAAATTGTATGTATTGTGCCTATAATCGTCTAGTTTTCGCGTCAACAGAGTATCTAGGTATATATTTAGTTTATTTTCTTGTTCTTGCACCTGCCATGTTCTGTCTCTGCACTACTTTAAAGTCGACTGGTGGAAATGCCTAAAGCTTTAAGTTCGCCTTTGTATAGTGCTTTTTACTACCTAGTGCACAAACTTAATTAAATACTAATTAAGTAGGTATAAAGAAAATGATCCCATCTTCCTTATCTTCCTTAGTTCACACTCGCATACCGAGTGATACTTCCACATGACATTCGCGCTGTTGCAACCACTTTATAACCAATTTATTTATATTATATGAACTCTTTGAAACTCTTGATAGTAAAATACGTACCTCTATCATTTCTAATTTTAGGTACTAGGTACGCAAAATAAACCAACTTATTTATTTAATCCTTTTTTTTTTTAAAGTGTTAAATGATATTTATTTTGCAAGGTCATATTAGCTTGATGAGACCGGTGTTTCCAAGCTGATTAACCTAAGAAGAAACACCGAAACAAACTCAGAGGTCAAAATCTCTTCTAAAGTCCATAGGTACAATTCGTACTGGTCAAATAATATGAGAACGGTTAATGTCTGAGGTGGTCTTTTGAGGAAAAAGCCACATAGATCTCAGTGGACCAAGCATTTGTCAGTTATCTTGTAGCTCAAACTTAGACAAATTTTAATAAGTACTTTTATCATTACCTTAACCTTTTCTTTGCCACCATGGGCTAACTTGTATGGCCTGTACCTACACAACAGGCGTCGATTCATTTAAAGTCATAGTCATTACATTCCATCTCGTCAGTCATTACATTCCATCTTGAGCGGCTATAATGGCAGATACAATAGTAAAACAATAGCATCCATTAAGCCCGTTCGGCCCTCCAGAAGTAACATATGCAATGGGTTCTTGAACTTTATTTATATCCTGAGCTTTTATTTGTAAGTAAAGTATTTTAAACAAATTTAGAAATATATTGCATCCAAAACTATAAGTGACTCTATAATAATCAACGGGCATTATCCTACTACTATTATAAAGGCGAAAGTTTGTAAGTATGGATGTATGTATGGATGTTTGTTACTCTTTCACGTAAAAACTACTGAATGGATTTTGATGAAATTTGGCACAGAGGTAGATTATAGTCTGGAATAACACATAGGATACTTTTTATCCCGGGAATATGTTCCCTTAGGATAGTTTTCGACAATCACGCGGGCGGAGCCGCGGGCGGCAACTAGTAGTTCATAATTCTGTTTGTTCATGTCACGTAGGAACCCACGTACATAAAAGGTGCAGTTATTATTACCTTCAATCTTACACCAACCTCAATCCTAATATATAAAAATTTTCCGTTACTGACTGAGTGTCTGAGAGACAATGCACAACCGAAACAACTGGTCGGAGAAAGCTGAAATTTGGCATTAGCTTCCTCGGGGACTGTAGGGAGGATTTCCCGAAATCCCTACAGGAACGACATATGCGCGTACGAAGTCGCGAGCAAAAGCTAGCACCTAACACAATAATTCATGTTAACTTGTCTGTCAAATCAACACATTTTTTTTTTTTTTTGTTGACCTAGTTAAAATTAAGTGTTCGCCAGTATTTATTAAAATTAAGCCAGTTTGTCCGGAACTTATGGCCTGACTATATTGAGTACCAGAGTTCTTCTGTTGCAGAAAAAACGCCTTAACAGTTAATTTAATAATTGATTTACAAGGGCTATCCATGTATCATCAAATCCTTTAGAGATGTCAAATTGGTGTGATGTATCTATATGATACTCTTAGGCCCACTTCCGCTACTCCGGTTAGCAGTACACGGTGTAGTCCAACGCTAACTTTACAAATTTGCTAACTACCATGGCAACTGGTATTTTTAGTTATTTCAGTAGCCGTTCAAAAACAGTTATGTAAAACTGACATAACTTCTTATGGCCTAAGATCCCAGAGCCCGCAATCCTTACTTATTTTCTCAGTAACAGAATGTGTGTTAAAGAGTAGTGTTATTATGATACATACGAAGACGAAATGCTATATTATTATATTATTACGGACAAGAAGTAGTATCACCTATTATAAATCAAATAATTTGGACTTTGAGATTCCATGCAATGGGCAGTTAACTGCTTGTGGAGATGTAATTGGTGGTCAAGAGTCATATTATAAACCGATAGCTGTGCAAAACTAACTAGGTTTTCTATCGATTTTATAAAATGCGGAAACATGAATAAAATGCATTTTGAATATTCATATAGATGATAAATAAAATAGCACAATGTTATAAAAATCATAAACTTGTATGTTTTTGGCACGTTTTTGGGACTAACCAAATAGTTAACCCAAACCCACTACCCTGTTCAAATCTCGGCTAACTAGAGAGTTGGCATGTTTCAAAATCGCTTCATCTAATGAAGTGCGTTGACTTCCGAGATCAGTCATCAGTCATCGATTTACCGTTGACGAATAGCTAATACGTATTTACCGTCCTGCACAGCTGCACATGCGTTGCATTCCTACGATTTTTCGTTAATTTATATATAGTTTATTTTTTTTTCGTAAATGTAACATCACAGTCTGATCAACGGCTTCGGAACGCATTGAGGACAAACATTGATTTTTATCTATATAGATTTAAATAACATTTATTATTGCGTTAGTGTTCATTAAGTTGCCTGTGAATTTATCTCTTCAGTCCGACTAAGCAACCATTTCAAATTTACAGAAAATAGTCTCTAATCTCTTTGCTTACCTACCCCATTAATTTCAGGAAAGAATAGTGCAAATGTAATTCACTCTATCCACACATATTTGAAAATTTTCACCTTTAAATTTTAGCATCCTACAATTTAGATTTTTAACTGTTAGCAATGCCTAGCCCTGTATCCAACAAAACCATTTTACACACAATACCCTAACAGGGTCTACAACAATGGTTCTTAGCTCTAAGCCTTTTTAGCCAACTAACAAAAAAAAAGAGGAGATTCTCCATTCGTTGGTTTTTTTTTCTTCATCCTGTTTACCTTGTAGACCGAAGACATATGAATATGAAAATTCTTCTAATTCATATTTAACTAGAAGCCTGGTTATAAATGAGATTGTTTATGCTTAGTCATTGAAAATGTATGTCTGTACTTAAATGACTGTCCTCTTTATAGCTTAACTACCGTGGTAAAGAGATTGCCTGAAACACAGGTTTAAAAAAAAAAAACTATATCAGGCTAATACACTAATCTTGACATTACCTTCAGAATTCCATTCTGTGGCAACTGTAAGCTTACATTAGTTATACACTAGTTTTATCCAGTTAATTATTGTAATACCATTATAGAATCATAAATAATATTTAATACTGAATTATTTTTACACTTTTTGTTAACTGATTATTTCAAGAAATTTTATTTTATTCATTGTTTTATTTCTATAATCTTCTAATTTATTCTACCTCAAATCCAATTCTCGACTGAATGTACTTTTTTTTTAAAGGGATCAAATTCAGGAACGGGATGGATAACCATTAGGTAATTGGAAAATGATTCTGTGAAGTAGACAACGACTTTCATATTCAACAACACTAGTTACAGATTCAGTATCTTCTCCTTTGAAATGCTTAGCAGAATTGCTTCTTAAAAGTCACTATCAGGTGTTGAAGTAGACGTACCTACTCACATTGATCAACCTATGCATTGCCTGTGTTGGCGCTCATACCTCCGTGGTCGCTCATCAGCATCACATTGCTCCGACAATCCCTCGAAGCACCATTCAGACTCACTGCCACGATTGCGACGCGTCAGTGATGAACTCTGCTCCTCCGATCACCAATGACGATGTACCGGGTTTAGACGGGTCCCAGACTGCCCCAGGCATACCCGTTTAACTTCCTCAACTCCGGGCATCATAATATACAAAAGTCTGAAACTTGTTATTGACTGTATTAGTTTATGGCTAAATAAATGAAACGTGTAGCCAAGAAAATGACATAGGTAGGTTATGTTTTATTGTTAAACATACCTAAATTTAGAGTTCTCTATTGCTAATAAAAGCTTGCTAATAAGAGGTCCATAGTTTCAGCAGACTTTCATTGTTCAAGTTCAAATTCTCAACAGTATTATAAAGGGAAAAGAATTCATAATTACTTAAGTATGTTCTTTTTTTTAACATGAAAAATATGTCAATAGAATGAAATAAGAAACTCAATTATTTTGTAAAAATATGAAATCGAAATTAACATTAAAACAATTATTAGATGCTTTCTACTAACACTGTTCTGGATTACACTACATAATAGTTTACGAATCTACGCAAATTACTTGTAAACAATCATTTATAAGTACTCGCCTTGATTTTCAGCCCAAAGATTTGAAATTCAAATTTCCACTAGTAGGCGCAGGTAAACTGGAATTTTATCCATTTGTAATCCCAGTTCTGAACTAAAAACTTCAGGGGCTAGGAGGTTAAATAAAGCGCAGTATACTTTCCAATGCTTCGTTATATTTTTCATAATAATCCTTAAAATCCTTAACCAAAACATGTTGACGTTTCATGGCGGGAACAATCACGAATGCCACAGATTAAAAATCCCCGCCACATTAAACTAATGCTCATTCACTTTAAGTACTTTAAATTCAACTATATTAAAAATGGAACATCCGAAATAACTACTTAATGCTTATTCATTTTAAGTAGTTTGATGTTCAGATTTAAAAATAGAATATCAGCAAAATAATAAAAGATAACACGTATTATTTCGAATCGAAATTAAAATGAAAGCACTGTCATTACTCCGACAAAAATATAGGTAAGATTAAGGGACAAACTTGATTTTGTTGTTTATAAAATGTTCCCCATACATCAATGAACGTCACGGTAAATTTTTCAACTGAAAGTTTGTAATCGTAAAAAATGATTTTTTGTATGATCAAATAACAAATTCCCAATTTTCAGACTTTTTCCTGTACTTGTAATGTAAGATCTATCTTTTTGCCAAATTTTATGCCTCTTGATCAACGGAAAGTACGCTATATGTTTTGATTCCCTTGTGAGCGTCAAAACATGCGCCATATACGGAGCATAAACGGCTTTATCTTTAGCTTGCGTTGATTTAGAAATTTGATTTTTTCACTGCTCCGAGGGATAGCAGATTTCAGTATTTGATATTAATTTCAGCTTGATTTCTCCACGCGTTCTTGAGAAAAAGGGTTTTGATAGACGGACAGACAGACAACAAAGTGATCCTATAAGGATTCCGTTTTTTGCCGCCTGACGTACGGAACCCTAAAAAACAAACCATCGAACGATTTGTACTACTCTTGAAATGACTAAGTGAAGGAACCCCCATATCAGGGTTCGACCTTCTGTCTGCGGTTGATGCCGTGGCCCCTGGTACGGCATAAAGATTGACCTCTCTTCTGTAACTTTACCTTATATATGTATGTACCTATATGGTGACGAAAATTAACATTGGCCAACATGAGCGAATGTCATATTTACGCGGAAAATCTGAGCATCGTGAATCAAAACAATGAGGTCAAACGCACAACCCGAACATTAAGTTGAACTGCCAAAGTATTAGTTAGGGCAAAATAGCTCTGTCACATTTTAAACATGTTACAGAATGAACGTGACGCCTGAAAATATTTACTTTGATTTATTTTTCAAAAAATCGTAACGATGAGTGCAATGCCGGCCTTTTAAGGTATTGCGTTCATTCTATTACACGTAGTATATCAGTAGATGCGTCACGCACCCACATCACAGCAGCTCAAAAGAGCACTGGGAAGTGTTGCGGAATTTGTTCGAAAGAGTCACCGCGGCCCTGGAACGCAAACGGATTTAGAAGGAACACGGATGGGTTTTAGTCAGTAAGAGTCTGACACGCCCTTCAGCTCCACCCAGAGCGGAAGAAGTCATTTGATGATATCCAATAATTTAAAAAAAAAATAGCACTGGGAAGTAATCGGTAGCAAGACAGCTTCGTATCCTCGCGCGTGGTGTAGGCTCGCGGTAGTTGCCTTCTTTTATATTGCCATTTCAGTTGGCGGGCAACGTATCTACAGTTTAGATTTTATTGAGGAACTCACAATTATGTTCGTAAATTTTCTGTTTAGTTTCAAACCTTTTCAATTCCCAATGAGCCTATGATACGTCATGTCCAGTCTATGGCCAGACATTATTCGTTGCGGGAGTATGCTTCTCTTCTGGTTGCTTATCCCATGGACAAATATACATATGTAGCTCTGTCGCGTGTTTATAACCCCAACAACTTTATAGTTTGTGTCTGGCGGACACCGCCGGTAACATCGTGTACAGTGAAGCGTTATCATTTAAACGTTTCACATCAAGAAAAATTACCAGGACTGATCGGCATTACAAACGGAAGACGTGATAAAGTCAGTGCTTTGCATAACACTTTTCAGAATTCGCAATTCTAAAAGGTGTTTGGTAATGCAGGATATTGACAGTTCGTATATCTGATCTAAGCAATGTTTTGCGAAAAAAGTCGCGGGCAACAGCTAGTAGAATAATATTTTCATTCAGGACTATTTTTTCTAAGGCATTTACATAATTTTTCACTTTTCGTATACTTAAGAGGTATTTTCACAAAGAATTCAACATCATGATTTGGTTAATAGATGGCGCTGTGTATACCTGCTTCACAGGATCAAATACTGTTATTTTTTTAATGCAAAATTGACAATTTTCAGAAACGATTTCTTACTTAAACATGTGGGTTTAGAAACACACAAATAAATAATATGTACGTTAAAAAATAATGTTGGAAAAAGCATTAAAAAAACGATTATATCGAAAAATATATATTGCGGGAATGCAAAAAGTACAAAATAGTAATTAAAAAAAAAACCGCGTGAGTTGGGGTTCGAACCAAAAGCGCATATTTTGAGAAGCAGTCACTGTATCGCCGGATCCATGTTCTGTTGACATTTGATTGAAAATAGCCGATGTTATAATATGAACAAAACCTGTCAAAAAACATTGATCTGTAATTTTAAAATCTTAAATTTACCATAACTTTTTTTCCCGGTCACCAATTTAAATAAAACAAAGACTAAATGTTGCTCAGAACTGACCCGCATGCATATATATAATAATCGTAATGTAAAACCCCAAGTAAATCTGTACAGTATCTTCGGAGATTACCTTTAACAGACAGACAGACAGAACGACAAAAAAAATCCAAAAAATATTTTTTTGTGTTGTATGTTCCTTTTTTATCGCCCTTAATCCATTTTTAGTATTTTTTAAATGTACAGACACAACCGTTTCTACTGATTTATTATATGTATAGATTACAGGAGCCCAAACAAATAAGAACGTTAGCTCCAAGGATTTTTATTCATATCATTGGATGATTAGACGCGGCCGAGACAACATCATTTTACGATGCCGTGAGCTTTGCCAACAATTTATAGTCGGCATAAATGTGAAGATAGAAAGTAAACGACTACGATAGTTGCGATATAATCAACAAAAGCTGCGAGCGGAAGAATATATTCACTTACGAGATGCTATTGCGAACAACGCTGACACTGCCGAAATCGGTAACTCTGTTATCTTACCATCATCGTACGTAGGTAGTCCACGTCACATGCAAGAATACATACAGGATGCTATGACTTTCGTGAGTGAATATGGACGACCGTGTCTTTTCATCACTTTTACACGTAATCCAAAATGGCAGGAAATTACATCGTTGCTATTACCAGGACAAAGTGCAATACATCGTCATGACATTACAGCACGTGTGTTTAAACAAAAATTAAAGTCTTTAATCAGCTTTATTACAAAATTGCATGTATTTGGCCCCACACGTTGTTGGATGTATTCAGTTGAGTGGCAAAAGCGTGGATTACCTCATGCTCACATTTTAATTTGGTTCGTCGACAAAATACGTGCTGAAAACATCGATAGTTTGATTTCTGCAGAGATTCCAGATCCGTCTACTGATCAATTACTGTTTGATATTGTTACTACAAACATGATTCATGGTCCGTGCGGAAATCTAAATCGTTCATCACCTTGCATGGAAGACGGAAAATGTACAAAGCGTTTTCCTAAAGATTTCACTAACGATACGGTCACACATATTGACGGATATTCAATATATATCGTCGAAGAAGTACCGAGAATGGCGGACAATCTTTCATTAAAACTATCAGCAACGCAGACATCGACATTGACAATCGTTGGGTGGTACCATATTCACCTCTGCTCAGCAAAACATTTAATGCTCATATTAATGTTGAGTCATGCAGTTCGGTGAAGAGTATCAAATATATTTGCAAGTATGTGAATAAAGGGAGTGATATGGCTGTATTTAGAATTGAAAATACTAATGTACATTCTCCTCCGTTGAATCAAAATGATGAAATTACTGTCTGGCGTATTTTCGGTTTCCCAATTCATGAACGGGATCCAGCAGTTATCCATTTAGCTGTCCACCTTGAAAACGGCCAGCGCGTATACTTCACGAACGATACAGCGCTTGATCGTGCTATAAATCCACCAAAAACTACGCTGACCGAATTTTTTGAACTGTGCAATTGTGCGGATGCTTTTGGTGCCTTCGCACAAACACTTCTCTACTCTGAAGTTCCACGGTATTTTACATGAGCTCAATCAAAAAAATGGATGCCCGCAAGCAAGGGACACCAGTTGATGCGTAGTATGCGTACCCCGCTTTATTTAAATCAAATAGTTTGGGTCGTGTATATACAGTCAAACTGAGTGCTTTTATCTGCGACTGTTGTTGGTTAATGTCACCGGGCCACTGTCATTTCAAGATATACGTAAGGTCAACAGTATCCTACGTATAAAGATGCATGCCTTGCTCTAGGCTTGCTAGAAGACGACAATCATTGGGACAGTACGCTTGCTGAAGCACCATTAAACTGCACAGGATCACAAATTCGTCTACTATTTGCTATAGTACTGACTCCATGTTTCCCGGCCCGAGCACAAATGTTGTGGGATAATCACAAAGATTCAATGGCTGATGATATATTGTATCGACATCGTACAAGGTGCAATGATCTAACGATATCATTCAGTGATGCAATGTACAATGAAGCATTGATTGCTATCGAGGATCTTTGCATTGCTATTGCGAATTTGCCAATCAGTCATTTCGGTATGAGCTTACCGAATCGAAGTGCATCTGATTTACTCAATACAGATATGAATCGTGAAATTACAGTACGATACTGTAGAAATGGCAGGCATTGTTAGTCGCAATGTTCCACTACTAGGTAAATGATGAACAAAAAATTATTTACGTCCGCATCATGCTGGCAGTTTCGGCAGGACAAGGAGGATTCTTTTTTTTGGATGCACCAAGTGGAACTGGCAAAACATTCCTTATTTCGCTACTTCTGGCCGAGATACGATCCAAAAATGGCATCGCATTGGCCATTGCATCTTCTGGCATTGCAGCAACTTTATTAGATGGAGGCAGAACAGCTCATTCAGCATTGAAGCTGCCGTTGAACATTCAAAATAATCCAGATGCAGTGGGCAACATAAAAAAACAATCGTCTATGGCCATAGTGCTGAAACAATGTAAAATTATTATTTGGGATGAATGCACTATGGCACACAAACATTCGCTTGAGGCATTAGATAGGACATTAAAGGATATAAAAAACAACGATAAACTATTTGGCGGCACTTTGTTACTCCTTTCAGGTGATTTCAGACAAACACTTCCCGTTATTCCACGTTCAATGTACGCTGATGAAATCAACGCTTGCTTAAAATCATCGCGACTATGGCGTAATGTTGAAAAAGTACAACTGATGGTGAACATGCGCGTTCAAATGCTTCAGGATCCATCCGCCGAAAATGTCTCTAAACAACTGTTAGATATTGGCGATGGGAAAGTTGCTGTACATGAAAATACTGGATGCATAAAATTACAGACGGACTTCTGCACAATCACCGACTCGCAAAATACGCTCATCGATCACATATTTCCCGACGTACATACACAATATGCAAATCATAAGTGGCTGGCAGAAAGAGCGATTCAACAGTTGTTGCCTGGGGACTTGGTGTCATACAAATCTATCGATGCAGTTTGCGATACCAACGAGACTGTGAATTATCCAACTGAGATTTTAAATTCATTGGATTTGCCAGGCGTGCCACCACACCATTAACAATTGAAGGTTGGATCTCCGATTATTCTGCTTCGTAACTTAAACCCACCACGGCTGTGTAATGGCACACGGTTAGTCATTAAAAAAATAATGAAAAACGTTATTGAAGCCATCATCTTGAATGGCAAGTTTCAAGGCGAAAATGAGTTGCTGCCACGAATCCCTATGATTCCTACAGATGTGCCAATTGAATTCAAACGCACTCAATTCCCCATTAGATTGGCATTCGCTATGACGATCAATAAGTCACAAGGCCAGACATTGTCTGTATGTGGCTTAGATTTGGAAGCACCATGCTTTTCCCACGGACAACTATATGTGGCATGTTCTCGCGTGGGAAAACCCTCCAGTTTGTTTGTGTTGGATAAAGACGGACTAACCAAGAATATTGTACACTCTATTGCACTGAGAGATTATTTTTTTTCTTCAACTGCCATAATTGATAATATGAATAATTATTTTTGATATTTAGTTAGATAGCTATCAAAAATTGTAATTTAAAATAAATTCGTTACTTTAATAAAGACTAATTTATTGACATAAATAAAGCATACTTTTATTGTTTACAATGCTTTCGATTATAAGTACATCCCCGCACACTTATAGTAAATAGTTATTTTTATTGAACTAAAAAAATGTTTCCTAGAAATAATATACATGGCAAAACATCGTTTACCGGATCAGCTAGTATACTTATAAGATGCTTTTTTAATTGTTAATAATTATCAAGAAGTAGGTACTCTTATAAATCCTTCTTTTTTTGAGAAATGTTTTCGATATAAAGATTTCTTATATAAGTTTAAGTACGGCTTAAAGAGGCCAAGAGAAATGGAGCAAAATTGTAACGCGATGGTACCCTAGAGAAGGGAAAAGGAAAAGAGGCAGACCACAGAAAAGGTGGGACGATGATATACGGCAAGTAGCAGGAGTAACGTGGAATAGAGTAGCCCAAGATAGACAGGAATGGAAAAGGTTGGAGGAGGCCTTTGCCGACTGGCAAACAGACCTGCAAAAAATAATTAAATATTAGAATAGAATAGATTAAGATTAGTAAAGCTACAAAAAAGAAAACATTTGTAGATCCATACTCATAGTTCTAAATACTTTGTAAATAGATGCTAAGTTGGTCTGAATAAAGGGCTTTATTATTATTATTACGTCTTAAAGAGTTCTTAATAACTGAATGTTCTTATAACATGGCCTTTATAAAATATGCTATCTTAGTCAGGACACATATACCTGAGCGTTTTATAATGCCTAAGTTCTTATAAAGGTTTATTCTTATGGATATTTTGCTAGCTGGGTAGTGTGTGCGGTTTCAATATTTGTCTTAATTAGACGACACGGTTGGCGCAGTGGTTGAGCGATTGGCTGCTGCGTTGCGTGACGCGGGTTCGATTCCCGCACGGAACAAATATTTGCCTTGGCCTACTGATAGTTATTATTACATATTTATTCAATATGTCATAATAATACTAAGTTCTTGAGTTCATGCTTTTATAATCTTCGTGTTAATTTCGTCATTACCTACCGAATTTGTCTTTCTTAATAATGTCACCACCGCTCTGACTTCATTCTCAGACACAGGTTTCAGAAATATCAAATGAAATAGTGAACTTTTGCCACAGTTCACCTTTTTACTTGTGCTAGAAGAGTGTGCTGTATTAATGAGTGGTTATTAAACGCATTTGCTATTTCTACGGGGTCTGTAAGTACTGTATTGTCAATTAGGATATTTTCTTTATCGTTCTTTAAGTTATTGCCCATAATTTCATCCTTAATTACTTTCCATACCGCTTTGCATTTGTTTTCACTTCTTGCGTTCTCTTTTGCGTTATATATTAATTTCTGTAAAAGTTTTGAGTACTTACTTATTGAATATAATAAAATTTTATTTTTTAATTTTTTTATTATTGATAGTAGATCCGTTTCCTTTTACCACTTTTTAAGTCCTTTACTTATCTAGTTCTTTTTATTTTTGGTGTTTACCTTTATTTTTGGGAAGCATAAATTTAAGAACAGGCGCAATGTATCATGAAAAGAACTAAGTAAATGCTTTATTTATGTCCTCTGCGTAAGTTTCGGACCTAGACAAATATAAGTCAGCATTCTTTAAACTTCTGAAAGTTATTTGAGCTGAAAACTCTTTTGTAGGCATAGTACGTTTGGGCACGCCATCCTCCCGCCTGACGCATGTACTCACCGGACACGGCTGTTTCGGGAGGTACCTGTTTCGGATTAAGCGGGAGGACACGCCCGGGTGTCAGCACTGTGAGGATCGCTTAAAAACTTCTTAATACCCGAAACATACGAAGCAGGAAACTTCTTGACACACACGCAGTTAAAACCTTAGGCCGCAATAAGTGAGTTCTCAAAAGTAATTAACACTGTCCTTAGTTCGTACATTCACTTCCTGAACTTATTCCGACATTTACTTAATAACGACTATATTTTAGATCCTCTGGTACTTCTAGATACCTATTGAAATATGAAAAAATAAACACATGCATAACTGGTATTTGGGAAAGCCAACAACGCACTGCGTATTTACCTGTCATTCCTGATAACTTACTAACAAGGAAACATGCCGTTTTTTACCGTCTAAAGTCATTGGTTCGAAATTTCGAACGTCGTTTTTTGTGATCGATTTAAAAAAATATAGTCTCGTTTTTTTGCTACCCAATATCACCTTTAAATATGACCTCACACTTCTGGAACACCCTGGACACAGCGGTTTGGAGATACCAGGCCAAAACGGTACGCGCGAGCATGGTGATTTTGCCTCATCTTCCTCCATTGCATGACAAGAGGCCCTTACTCTACACTGGGACGATTAAAGCTAATATTATCGCAGTATGACTACCGAATCAAGGACCTGTGGCCCTACTATGACGTGCTAATGCCATCCAATTCGATTTAAAAGGGATAGTGCTATTCGCTATGTATAGCTCCGTCTCTCTCTTAGAGCGGAATCAAGATCGTTTTAAGACTTCATAGTAGAGACCCTGCTTAGTGCGAGTTTTTTAACGCCCTCGATTGCGTTAGCGTAAACGTCAATTTGTATTGAAACTTAACAAGCGCCGTCTGGTGACACTCACGGAAAACCTTTTTTTTTCCCGTACAATTTGACATAAGCGAACGATTACCCTAACGCGATTGAGAACGTTAAAAACTCGGACTAAGGCCACTGATGAAGTTACAGCGTGCTCATTGGACAGCGTCAGGTGTTTACAGCGAGCGTGCGTGACACTACCAATTAATTATGAACCGGTTTTCAAGTTCAATTTAAAGATATTATACTACATTATAGTCGACGACTTTAACGTGAAGGTTTAAACCTAATTAGCATCGGTAAACAGGAGTCGTTTGTGGTATAGATTTGCATAATTTATTGAACTTCTGATCAATAAAATCTACGTAGGTAATAAAATTCTTTAATTCTATCATTCAGAAACCACCCAACAGTTTACGTTGGCTGTTCACTTAAGTAATACATTTTTTTTATTGTTTTTGAGTATGGGAAGTACCAAATGATTTCTTCCGCTCTGGGTGGAGCGGAAGGGCGTGTCAGACTCTTACTGACTAAAACCCATCCGTGTTCCTCCTAAAGCCCTTTGCGTTCCAGGGCCGCGGTGACGTTTTCGAACAAATTCCGCAACTTCACTTGGTACACATTGTGTGCACAGCCAAAACCGTTGGGTGCGTCCCAACGGTTTTGGCTGTGCACGTACGAAGTGAAGCTGCGGAATTTGTTCGAAAAAGTCACCGCGGCCATGGAACGCAAAGGGGTTGGTCTTTCTTTAGTCTCTAGAGCATTAAATGTTCCTTTTATATTATAGCGACGGCGACGGTTTGTACTGACGATAGATATTTGAAAATTTATTCTCGTTTTACATAAGAATGCAAGTTTGACTGAATTTCGCCATTTCTGCCGATGGGATATCCCACCGAGACAGGGCTTGTGTTAGCAGTAATCACTATGCCTAGCCTGTATCCAATTATGTTGTGGTTGGCTACCAGTGTTATCGGATGCAGCTGAGTGTAGACACCAGCTTTTTTACATGGAGCAGCTGTCTATAAATCTGTCATGTAGGTACCTACAATCCAGCAGTGGGGTATAGTCTTGCGCATAGTAGTTCGCAACCGGGTGCACTCATGTTAGTTCGCGGCTCCTTGGCGAACTAGTTCGCTCTTTTTGTTCACCAGCTCCCGACTCAATGTTTCGTGACGGGGGCTGACTGAGCTAGTGAGCTGAGAGAAAGGCAGATCGTTCGTGCTTTGCAGTTTGCTGGTGCACGCGCTCTTTTATTAGTAAAATAACAATTTTGCCGTTATTTTTTACCTTACATACTCGTCGTATTTTTATTGATTTATGAGTTCATTTCAGAAAATTGCTTAATAAGTGGCGGGCAAAACCTAGTTGATTGTAAGTAATGACAATCGTCATGCAAATCAATGAAGTTGTATGACTTATTTATTCCATGTTTTTTGCGGTTATTCTCGTAATAGTGACGTAGTGTTCACCTTGACTATGGACGTACGCAAGTATGGTAACAGCTTTACTGATCAATGCCTTCGATGTTACTTATTTAATTAGTAGGCACCCAGAAATAGTTAAGACTGAACCCAATAAGGAATATGCATGAAAAAAATATTTAGTATCTATACAGCTTATCTAAAAATATATAATACTAACAGTGAAAAATAAAACCAAAATTGATCAAAAAACAAACGAGATATAACTATTTTAAACAAATATGTCTGTCTCTCTGCGCATACGCTGTTTTCTATGGCAGCTGTATAGGCGACATGGTATTTAATTTTGACGTCAGAGTTCGTATCGGACTTCTCTTTCTAATTGGCATCTTTGAAGCTTTATAACTTTCTTGCTGTTGAAGATATTTTAAAAATTATTTCATAATTGTTTACTAGAGCCAATATGTATTTCATTTTGCAAATAAAAAAATGCATGCATATTCCCTATTAGACTACCCGACACGGGCGTCGAACCCAGGACCTCATGATCAGCAGAGGCTTTTCTCTCAATCATAACAATCATTCTCAAACCCGGAACTTTGGACCAATCAAACATACATAAGATATAGGAACTCAATGAGATTATAATAATAAATAATTAATTAGAGACTCGACAAAAAAAATACCACCGAAGTCCAATAAGCCTAACAGTTAGCATTTTAAAGTCTTAATAACTTCCCTACACGCCCCCCCACACGTAACGTGGCAATGAATTTAATTTTTATCGTCTATCACAGCTAACTAGGCTCAAAACGTTAATGAGTAATAGTCGACCAGCATATAAAATGAAATTGGATCTCTGTATTTCTGTATGGCCAAAAAAATATTTAATAAACAACCTGAAAAAATAAAAAAACGTTAAATCTAGACAATTTCAAAAAAGAACTATTATAAATTTTGATAAATAAATGCTATTACTCACTACAGGACTATTTAGACGACAATTCTATAATTACTGCCTCCGAAAATTGTTCATCGCCTAACTTATTTTGACGATCTTGAATATTGTTTGACATTACCATTAATATGACACGTAACTTAATCTATTTGACATTTTTATTGAAATTGATTTATAAATTGATTGTGTTTTAAATTTGTATTTTGTATTTTGCTATTTAAACATAATTAAATAAATTTGTACGCCTCTGGGCAAAACATAGAAGATCTATGTACCTATCTATAACATCTCACACTCTGTTGTAATTTGACCTATGTTTACAAATAAAACATTCTGATTCTGATTCTTACATACACTTGTAACTTTGTATTCTTACAGTGAAATTCGTATTGATTATTTTGTCACAGTTTACGGGACGAGCAACTACGGAAGCCTTCACTGCGCGTGGCCCGATACGCACTTGGCCGGTTTTGTACCTAGTGATTTGGTCCGGATCAGTCTGCCGCATGTCAAATGAGAAATGGGCCAAAAGAATTACCGAATGGGTCCCACTATAAATATACTATCGGGGTACGTAGCAAGGTGTCGGTGTTTTTGAGGAGAAACAAATGTTATGTTTGAACACTATTTATTGAGTCACTCTCAAACTGTTCTTAATGTTAAAATGTTAAATGAAATGTTGATAAAATGTTAGAATACACCCGGCTAACGCGGTAGACCAAAGTGCACTGAATATAATGTAAAGTTATAAGTAATAAATGTGTTTAATAAGAAAGGAAATTAGGTCAACGCGTTACGCCGATATTGCTTACTAAGATGTTCGGTGTTTTTACCGAACATCTTAGTAAGCAATATCGGCGTAACGCAAAACATATACTGTTTTTTTATATTTCTATGGGTCCCACTGAATGCCAGACGAAATCTCGACAGACTAAGGCGAAGATGGCGGGACGAGGTCGACTCTTATTTACCGAAAGTACTGACAGAAGTGTGTAGTTTGCCCAACAGTGGGACAAAATATGCTGGATAGTGTATGCCGTTTAATATCGCAATGCGATTTCAATCAATTAAAAAGGTACTAATTGACGGTAAAGACACACTCACTATAAAAAAAATGTGTGCGTGTACTAGTGTACACACGTAAGAAGTAAAACTTCTTTATGATCTTATTTTTCGAAAAATGATCTTTTGTTTTCATTTTTACTTTGTAAAAACAAAACAACAATAACTACAACAACTACCACAACAACAACAACTACCACAACAACAGCTATTTCTAATACAAAAAACGGTCAAGTCTAGTGGTGGGAGAAAGCCCGCTTAAACGACATGCTATCCCTACTCCGCTGGAGAAAGTACTCTTCGAATCAACCGTGGTAGGGACAAGAAAAAGATGGCGCGTAACCGAGAAATGTGACGGTAATTTTTTTTCCAACGCCGATAAAGAAGTTTCACTTCAATAAACAAAACATTGTGATTGAGATCAATGTCGTTATTTGTAAATGACTCATATATCGGCTATACTTACTTATTACGATTTCATAATAAAAAACTTGATATCGCGCTCTTTAATTTTATCTGCAGACCATTTTGTTCAGAACAATGGCTAATTCTAAATGCGCTTGATTTTTCTCGGATTCCTAAAAGACATTTTGTATTATAAGATGTACCTAATAAAGACACCATATAGATTTTTACTACTTAAAATAAGAATACAATTTATGTAGGATATATATCAAAATCAAACGTCATGTATTCAAATTAGGCTATGAGCGTCACTTTTAATTAAGACAGTTCCCCAAATCAACCGCCCGTCACCACTTCCTAGTGTTGTACTTGGGATGAAGTGGCGCAAAAAAACTATCTACTCTTTTTTATCATAACACCTACATATTATTAAAGAGATCTTATCTCATTAATCATCATTAATTTTGGTGATTATCAGTCAGTAGAAGCAAAAAGAGAAGGAAGGGATGTATGTACGTAGTAGGGGGAATTCTGTTGTTTATGCCTACTCATCATCTGCCTAGCCTTTTCCCAATTATATTGGGGTCGGCTTCCAGTCAAACCGGATTCAGCTGAATACCAGTATTTTACGTTGAGCCGCTGCCTACCAGACCTCCACAACCCATTAACTGGGTAACACGGTACTCCTTGGCAAGACTGGTGTCAGATTATCTGATTTCTGACTATCCGTAACGACTGCCAAAGATCTACAAATGACAGCCGGGACCAACGGCTTAACGTGCTTTCCGAGGCACGGAGGAGTCTCGGTATGTTAAGATGGTCACCCATCCACAGACCAAGCTCGGCAAGCGTTGCTTAACCTTAAAGATCGACCCATGCGGCTGTTATTATTTAGCCACGAGCTCCTGTTTGCTCCTGTTTATGCCTACTCCCATGGGCAAAAGGCGTGATTTTTAATTAGTTTGGAAAGAAACCGTTCACCCAAACTCAAAGGATTTTGCTTTTAATCCTGTCACGTGATTTTCGGCTCTACTGTCTTTACAAATATGCATCTGACTTCTATCCTTTCTGGATAAATTAGGCCGACTTCGCCTGACTACTTCAGCAGAGTTCAGCCTTCATGGCCCCTCAGGAAATCTTTAAAAAATGTGCAAAGAACTGACTTAAATTCATATCTTTGACCTGCAAAGATGGTCAATATCTTTGACCATGGCCGCAGGTCAAAGCTACGGACGATAATCAGATACCTCTTATAAATAGATACGTAATTATATACGAATAAAAAAACGCGATATTTTCCTTTGCTCGCGAGATATTAATAACATCGTTGATCGGTCCTGAGCAGTGTGTTAAGGACTGTGCGTTAGGTCTGTGCTCTTGAAGTGAACGTGTTTAAATTGGATCAAGTGAGTGAGTAAGGAAGTTGTGTGTGATAAACTAGATGTGCCCTTGAACTCCTAGATGCCTATTAAAAATTCAAAATTCAAAAGTCATTTATTCAAATTAGGCTGAGTGCCAGCACTTTTTGAACGTCAAAGTTCTACATAAAGACAGTCCCCCAAAACGCCCGCCCGTCACCACTTCCTAGTGTTGTAGCTGGGAAGAAGAAGTGGCGCAACAAACTCCCCAGTAACACATCTGTCTGTTTAAAAGCTTTTAAAAACTTGAATTTATACAATAGTATGCAAAGTATTTTACAATACATGACACAGAAAATAAAATATTCAAACTGTAAACAATTATTAAACACTAGTGACCCGCCCTGGCTTCGCCCGGATGTATTTTTTTACCAACACAAAAAAACAAAAAAAAGTTGAATCGTTCCTCAACTCATGGCGTGACCAAGGGAAACAGAGATTTATTTTATCTTTTTTATAGAAGATGATGTTGATAACGTCATCAACATCATTTTTAATTATGGATTTGTTTTCTTTCTTGTTACTATCCCGTGCATACAAGGCAATACTACGATTATTTACGGTATTGTCAATGATCAGACAAAAATGTATTGAACTTTTTTTTTCAGTAAATTGCTCGCTTAACTCGGCCAATTGCTTTTGGAACAGCTGTTTTTTTTTTAAATTTTTTGTTAGTGTATTTTTCATAAAGCTTGTCTTTTATTTGTACTTGATGACTGGAAAAATATGGCTCCAAAAATCCCCTCAAATAACCCTGTATATAGGGTCTCTTAAAGGGTCAAAAGGGTAGTTCACATCTGCGAGACCTGTTTTTTCGGAAGAAGAAAGTTCCAGCCTAATATGAAGGTCTAAGATGAGTACCTACTGCTTAAGTAGATCGAAGGTCAGGAGTTCAGGACTATCTCACATTTATAATTAAAGAATAATTTCTACTTATGCGGTTTGGGACCTTATAAAAATCGGGCGGTTTATCAACAGAACCGATTAGCAGGTTCTGAAGCAAATCGGTATTTAAACTTTGCACATTGTCTTTTTGATGAATTTATTAAACATTTGCTTACCGTCGCTAAACAGTGTCGACATTTTTATAAATGAAGATATTGTTCTCTTCCACGTAACATAGAACCGCTGTTTATCCATAAGAAAACATTAGTAACTGAAAAATAAAAGTGATAGATGTCTTATAAAAGTGATAGTGATAGGTGTCTTTCTGAATTTAGTGTTTTAGTTTAGAACGCATCAAACCCTTTTTTTAAATACTGTTTTTTTCTAAACTCTTTACTTCAAACAAAAACTAATCCATTGGGTTTTTAATCGGTACTTAGTTAGGTAAGTAAGTACGTCGATATTCGATAAATAGGTTTTATGTCATCGGGTTTTTAATACGGGATGTACCTTGGAAAACACGTTAAGCCGCTGGTCTTGGCTGTCATTTGTAGATCTCTGACAGTCGCTATGGATGGCCAGAAGCACGGAAATTTAACGTCAGTCTGTTCAAGGGGGTGTTAACAAGTTACAGGGTTGTTACACAGTAACTGGGTTGCTACACAGTAACTTTGTTGTTAACCAGTAACCGCGTTGTTATACAGTAACTGGGCTGTGGAGGTTTAAGACTCAAATTGCATCCGGCTAGTCTGGAAGCCGACCCTAATACGTTGCAAAAAGGCAAGCAGATCGACAGGTTAAAGCTAATATTGTGGGAATATTTTAATATGTTATAATTATCTTCCAATTCATGGAATTTTACCATTGTGAGGCAGTTGGTGGGTAGGAACTTGCCTATTACAGCATACGGAATGGGCTTATAAATAGACATAATTAATTAATTCACAAATAATTGAACTCGGTTTGGTTTAACTTCCCATATCAAGCAGCTACTACTGCCGATAGCCTTTTAAATACTATCTATATCTACTATACTTAGTTGTTTTATGAGCAAGTCCAAGGCGATTACAAGAATACAAGCGTATCGTTTATTGAAGCGGTACCTATAAAATGTTTGGTTTTAACCGTTTTGCTACTTTGCCAAGTTGTATTTGTTATAGAAGATTGTGGTTAAGTGGACCTAGGAGTAACCAAGTTAGATTCCTGCTAGTTTAGCCTTCACAATACTTCGTAAGTCAATTGGTTTAATCCTTTCGTTGCTCTAGTTAGGACTCTTGTAGTGATGCCTCCATTAGGCATTCAGTTGCTAAGGGTCGGTTTCATTTTTTTTTAAAACAATTGAGCCGGTCGGACTGTGTGCGGTTTCCACATAAAGTAGATTTGGAGGCTTTTTAAAATTTTACAGCCGTTCAGGGTAACGTAGAAGGAGAATTTGGCAAATACTCTACTGGTTTTTGCAGTTGACTGGTGTTTAATGATAATTTAGCATGTTAACAATTTTTGTACAAATTTTCATTCCTTATTTACCTTAACGATCTGCACATAATGTCTGTGATTTATTTTCTTGAATTGCTATAAAGGTCCCTTCGTTTAATGTTGTTTAAAACGCGTAGACGTTAGAGCTGCTTCACTATTGATAATATAAGCCTGTAAACCTATTCACTGAAACTATCAGGGAACACAGACTCCGCCAATGAATTCCACGCCTTACTTCTACGCATAATCAAATTATACCTACCCAAAACGCGCGCTTCAGTATTATTATAGGTTCTGAGAAAACCTGCGCTAAATTAGAAGCGAGGGGTGTCCAATCCAGTTCATTTCAAGCTATCGACCATATCTCTCTTCTGTATGGTGTCGGACGTAAAAGAAGAGGTTACCAAGGGACTCACCAGAGAGTGGGCAGCAGCATTCTGTGTGCATTGCAACAGCTACACCGCGATTGCCAACCTGCCTGCTAAGTGTGGCGTTTGCCATAATCGCCTCGCTCATTTGAGGGAGGCCTATGTCCAGCAGTGGACGTCTTTCGGCCGATATGATGATGATGATGGCTATATCTATACTTCAGCAGGTTTCCACGACATGAATCCTCACCTGATCCTCCTCGTGTCAGCGATATGCCTGTCCCCAGCGGCTGCGCAGTTCGGCTTCATCAACACAATCAAGGACAGAGTCACCAAGGAGGTGGCCGCCATCGCCGAGCCTATTCACAAGACCATCGTGTCAGTTGGGTTTAGTCAGTGTAAGTCCCTGTAGGTACTTATTTTTGTCACTTTATTTAGGGGTCAGTCTACGTACGTACAGGCGACTGAGTTCCGTCAAACAAAAGCTATGTAGATATGTTTAATAGTTTTCTAATGGCCGGTTTCAATAACATGTCTACCTTTAACCAACTGTCAAATTAGCTACCAACAGTAGCTGAAACGACATGTTAGCCTTTGTAACATGACGTTTCAGCTACTGTTGGTAGCTAATAACTAAATAACGTTATTGAAAACGGCCGATACTTTCGGCCGTTTTCAATAACGTAGTATTGAGTCTTGCTGGTTTTGAAAGATTCTGCGGTCTCATGCGGTGTATTTTGGTCTAATTCGTATGAAAAAGTCAGGCTCAAATCGGTGTCCTGAGAATTTGGGGCTCTTCTAAAGTAGGTGGTGTATAGCTTGTACGCTTGCTTGGTCACATGAGCACAGGTCATCGTTAGTTATTTTAAAGCGATGCAGATTTTCCTTGTGGTACCCATGCCCGGAGAGTAATGATACTCTAATATTATAATTTTCATTTTTAAGTGTATTTTTTGTACAAAAATAAATAAATCAAGCAAGAACTCATGAGTATTTTTACCATTTCCAGGCAGGCATGTGAAGAAACTTCTAGGAGTGGACTACGACTCATACAACAACACCGAACCGGACTTGAGTGAGCTGACACTCAACTTTATCACCAGGTGGGTTCACTTACTAACTGTGTCATCACCATCATCATCATATCAGCCGAAAGACGTCTGGACATAGGCCTCCCCCAAAAGGCCTATGGGTTAAAGGTTGGCAAACCCAAAGGGGGTTTGCCATAATCGCCACGCTTGGCAGGCGGGTTGGCGATCGCAGTGTAGCTGTTGCAATGCACAGAGAATGCTGTTGCCCATTCTCTGGTGAGTTCCTTAGCATACTAACTGTTTCCTTAATTATAATCTGAATATAAAAAGCGATGAATGATTGATGGTAACTTAGCAACATCAACCAATAGGTATAATATGTCGATATCTTGACGCCTTAATATCATACGTCTCTAACAAAGAGGCTTTTCGATGTACACTAAGTTTTTGAAGCTGCCGAAAGCCAAGGATCCAACCTCTGATAGCCCGAAGAATGACCAGACTTAAGTGGCAGAAGGCAGGTCCTGCAAGTAGATCAGCCATTCGACGGGGTTGAAAGGTTCGTAGGAAGGCCTCCCACAAGGTGGACCGATGAAATGATGAAGGCCACAGGAATCCGGATGCGAGACGCACAGGACCGGTCGAAACTTGGGGGATGCATATGCCCAGCAGTGGACCACTTCCGACTAAAATAATGATGTTAATGAACCCCTGACACAATAGCAATAAACCACAAAGAAAGAAAGTGAGTCAATCATTAAAAGTTCTCCCATTTTTTTTCCAGAAACGTGAACATCACATACAAGCTGACGGCGGCGGCGATACTCATCCCCTCGGGGGGCTGGTTCAACCCCCGAAAGCCACTCAAGATCTACCTCCACGGCTTTACCGATGACCCCTCTAAAGGCAGCTTCTCCAGCCTTAGCACTGCTTTCCTGAATCAAAGTAAATACTCAAAAGAACATAATATATATGAGGCCGGTTTCCACCACGAAAGAATAATGAACCGGAAATGGCTAAGCTGACTGGACTTCGTTTTCATATAAGCTGCTTCAGAGCCACCCTAATCGCATACAGGCTGACGTCAGTGATGTCTTCGGTACAGTGCCGGGTCAAGTTAGCTCTTGGGTCGGTATCTAGGTTTGTAGTGGGTTTAGTCCTTGACGTGTATAACTGTCTATAGAAGGTCTCGATCTCCCTCAGAAGCTCTGATTTGGCAGATATGGTTCTGCCATCGTCGGTCTTCAGTTTCGTGAGCTGGCTCTGCCCAATAGACAGATCTCTCGCAAAGACCTTGGAGCCCTTATTCCGCTCTATCGCCTCTTTAATCCTCTCGGTATTAAAGCACCGGAGGTTGCTTTTCAAGGACTTGGAGATCCGTCTATTGAGCTGCCGATATTTGCCCGCATAGTCTGATTAGCTTCCCCAGCCTTTGTACTGCTTTCCTGAATCAAGGTAAATGCTCAAAAGAACATGCAACTATTTATGTAATCTTAAGGCCGGTTTCCACTGCGAATGAGCCGGAAATGACTAAGCGGATTGGACTTCGTTTTCATGAAATAGATTTGCGTTTCCACCAAGAAAAAGTTAAGTCAGTTTATTTGTCTGATTCCTATGTGACCAATCGGAAAGTATATCCTTTCACATAATAACATATTTTTTTAAATTGGTTCACAGGCGGTCAGAAAAACAAACACCCAGTTGAGAACTTCTTCTTTTTTTTGAAGTCGGTTAAAATACCTAAATTCGGCAATATCATAAAGTCATTGTCATATGTAAGTTTGTCTAGAGCCTCATCTACGAGTATAGGTTCGATATCGAACATAGTTGGTACCGCAGTTCGGTGCCGGAGAATTTTTTATAAAAGTTACATGAGGCATTTCAACTTTATTGCCTCGTTGCACCTTGGCAATGAAGTTCAAATGTCGGTGGTGATCACCAAGCTTTTTTTTATGTGTCACCAGGTGACTTTAACATCCTGGCGCTGGACGCAAGTTCCCTGATCAGCTGGATGTACCTGCGCTCCACCACCATGGTGCGCTTCATCGGCGAGGAACTTGGGAAGTTACTGGCGGCGCTGGTGTCTGGTGAGTTCTGTCTTGGATGGTTTGAGCTTGGACCAACTTGGGTTCGTTTGCCATGCGAAAAGATTGTATTTCCTCAAAATTAAAATTAAAAGTCATTTATTCAAATTAGGCTGAGTACCAGCACTTTTTGAACGTCAAAGTTCTACATAAAGACAGTCCCCCAAAACGCCCGCCCGTCACCACTTCCTAGTGTTTTAGCTGGGAAGAAGAAGTGGCGCAACAAACTCCCCAGCAACACATCTGTCTGTTAAGTTTTAAAAACTTGAATTTATATGGTAGTATGCAACGTAGTTTACAATACATGACACAGAAAAATAATATATTCAATATGTTAATAAAAAAACATTTATTCCATAAATACTTAACTAACTATATTTTCGAGCCGTTTGGGGTTGAAACTCTCGGGTCTTGGGGTCCGAGTGCACATAACTTATTTAAAGATCTCTCAAGGCGCTTTGTTGACACTTCACGTGACCCAAGGGCTGGCTTTTACCTTGGTCAAAGAATAAGCATTGCCATACAACGTGGCAATGCCGCCAGTCTTTTGGGTACACTTCCAAACGTCCGTCCGTCCGTCCGTCGACAGCGATGCAGATGAATTTTTTGACGCCATATTTTAGGGTTTATTTAGTTAGGAGATTTTATTTTTATTTCTAGTGTATATGTTAATTAGATGAAATAAAATTAATTGGCACTTGTTAGCTAGCACAGATCATTTGAGATTCATGGCGAAGGTCAAGTTATCTCTTAGATTAGTGTTATGATAATACTCAGAAGGAGCGGCTTATTTTTGTCTTACGGCCGGTCTCAATAACGTACAGTATCTGTATATAGTCCTCCTGACCGATTTCGGCCATGGCGGCCAATCTCAACCGAGACTAGCCATTGGCGCGGGACATTTTTTAGTGCACAAACACTACTCTCACATTCCTCAGGGACGACAACCCGACACGACGGGAGAGAGATCTGGCGCAGGACCAAAGGCTTAACGTGCGCACCAAGGCACGGGGATGTCACACCACCAACTTCCAAACTCCGGGCTGTTACGGAGAAGTTCCTATTGGAAAAACCCAATGACACACACGCAGTACACTGTAGCTGAAACGTCATATTTGCCTTTCCAACATGACGTTTCAGCTACTGTTGGTAGCTAATTTGACAACTGTTTACAAACTCATCTAGAATTATTACACGTTGTTTGCCTAAATAATAACAGCCGCACGGGTCGCTCTTCGAGTTTAAGCAACACTTGCCAAGGTTAGCCAGTGGATGGGTGACCGTCTTAACGCAACAAGACCTCTCCTCCTTGCCCCGGAAAGCTCGTTAAGCTATTGAGCTGTCATTTGTTGGTCTTTGAACGTCGTTACAGATAGTCAGAAGCTAGAAAATCTGACTCCGGTCTTGCCAAGAAGTACCGTGTTGCCCAGTAGCTGGGTTGTGGAGGTCAGACAGGAAGCCGTTAAATGATAAATGATATTTATTTTGTAAGTAGGTTAAACAAAACACTTACACTGGATGAAGCCGGTGTTTTCTAGCTGACTACCCTGAGAAGAAACACCGAAACAAACTCAGAGGTCAAAGTCTCTTTTAAAGTCCATACAATCGTATTGGTCAAACATATGAGAACCATGTAGGTTAATGTCTGAAGTGGTATTTTAAGGAAAGTACCACACAGACTTGAGTGGACCAGTCCTGACAGTGCAAGCATTTGTCACTTATCGTGTAGTTTTATGTAGAACTCTTGTACTCAGCCAGTAAAACGGATCCAGTCAAACTGAAAACCGAGCCCAACATGCATGGTTGGGAAAACGATATGCAGATTGATTTGTCTTCATGTCCTTGTTACTCTTTTCAGCTGGTCTCCATCCCTCCAACATCCACCTGATCGGGCACAGCCTCGGGAGCCACATCTCCGGCTTCGCTGGCAAGACCTTCACGCTGCTGACGGGCTACCGAGTGGGCAGGATCTCTGGACTAGACCCCGCGGGGCCCTGCTTCTCGGACGTCAACGTCACATTCAGGATCAACGTCAATGACGCTGACTTCGTTGATGTTATACATACTGATGCTGGAGTGTATGGACTGAATGAGCACGTTGGTGGGTTACAAAGAAATTGTGATTTATGCTGATACAGGTTTTTAGATCAGGAGTAAAGTTAATATCCATAGCAGCCCAAGGCTACGTTAGGTAGCTACGTTTGCGGAATTTGTTCGAAAGAGTCACCGCGGCCCTAGAACCCGAAGAGCTTCAGGAAGAACACGGATGAGTTTTAGTCAGTTAGAGTCTGACACGCCCTTCCGCTCAACCTAAAGCGGAAGAAGTCATTTGATGATTTCCCATCTATAAAATATCCAATCTTACCCAAGCCATGGATGATCCACTTTACTTCGTGTTGCGACATATTCCTGCAGTCCCAAGTTCACCAAGTGGTCAAGTGGTCTCTTGTAGTTAACAAAGTCCCAATATCTTTAACAGCTCCCAAAGAGTTAGGTTATGTTATGGTTAGATTTATCACTTCCTTATATTTTTGTTGTATTTGTCCTTAGCTAAAAATATAAAGGTATACAAAGGTGCTTTCTTCTCCTACTCAACCAGTTTGAATTCCCTCCCAGGTCACGCCGACTTCTACCCAAACGCGGGCTCCAGCCAGCCAAACTGCCTCCCCACCCTGGTGCTGGCTTCGTGCAGCCACAGCCGGGCGTGGCTCCTGTTCGCCGAGTCGGTCAGCAACCCGGTAGCCTTCGTCGCCGTCAGTTGTCCCGACTGGCAGGCGTTCAGGAGTGGGATGTGCAATTATAATGATACGAGGTGAGCCTGGGAAGTAATAGCGAGATGTTTTGATACTACGCCTATTAAGTTCTTAGCAGTTTTTTTATCGCATTAGTTTGGTAGTGGCGAGAACACCTAGCCAGTTTCTATTTACAAGTTTAGACTGCTGATTTCAACTTGAGCCTTACTTACTAAAACAGCCAGGTTTGGAGTCTGTTACGAGCTTTAAAAGCACCAAATACGACTTACTGTTAGCTTGCAGTACGGAATTTAAAATCCCCTGATCGACTCCTGGCCTACAACCTGGGCGTCTTTAAGTCAAGAGTGAATAGGTTACTTCTAGGCAAGCATGCTCCATCCTCGACCACATCATCGTTTTCCATCAGGTGAGATTGTGGTCAAACGCACGGCTACTATCATTAAAAATATGCTTTTATTTCTGTCTCCAGCCTGATGGGGTACGCGACCCAGCCCGGCACGAGAGGCGCCTACTTCCTGCAGACAGCCGGGGAGGCGCCCTTCGGCCTCGGCATGGACGGCGCCAGGTACGTCAACAACGAGGGAATCGTCCGGAACTTAGGAAACTTCATCGGGTGACTCAGCTAGAGTCTTAGAGGCCCATGAATTACGCTTAGAATATAGAAAAAAGTATTTAAAGGAGATCTACACATTGCATATGGTATGTTCAACTTGTTCCGCGGCTCCGGGTCATCCAGCGGATTCCCGCGGCCTTCAACAGGTAACCAGTCACCTTATGATACTGTTTAAAACAAGTATATCGGAGCATGGTCGTGTTCTCTCATTCTAATGGCATTTAACGCTACCTCTGAACTAACATAGTTAAATAAATCTTCTGCATAGAGCCTATAAGACACTTGGAAACAATTCCTTAATCTTCTGTCATATCTCTAGACTCCAGTCTATAGTTTTTACTTATAGTAGGCGCCAGATAAATGTGGAATAAAGTATATTGACCTTTCCCTAATAACTGCTCATAGGTACCTGAACAATTAAATATGAATCGTTTTTCATTATTAGACCATGTTAAGGATCACGAGAGATGATGATTCGGGACAGTTTTGTGTCATTAATTCCGTTTTTCAAATTAACAATGTCAATAAATGTAGGTGGGTCAATGACCGATATTTCACGATTATCTGGCGCCTACTATAGTCGAAGCTGTTTACATTTGATTTGACATTCTTAATTAAATTTATGGATTTGACAGTAGATTGATTGGGCACTTTTTAGAATCGAGAAGTACCTACATTATACCTAAGGATAAAAGCTAATGCCTGATTGTCTGTCCCATTGGCGAAAATGACGAGTTTGCCAAATTGTTTTATAATTTATTAATTATTGTAATTCTCGGAAGGAACGTGAATTCTTCTTTTTCAATCAATCAAATTATTCCCTTGATTATTGAGCATCTGAGCAAAATATCATACTTTTAGACCTAGGAGTTTAGTCTGTGCGCATTTTGACAAAGACAAAGTCACACACACACACACACACAGACAGACACAACAGGCACACAGACACACACGGACACACGGACACACGGACACGGACAGATGGGACAGCCCATGTGAGTTTAGTGTAGGTATATAATTGTATTTTGTTCCGGTAGTTATAAGTATTAGTACTTATAACTACCTACCACTAGTTTCTTAGTTTTTGTATACTAACCAATTAATGGACTCTGTCTGAATTCAAAGATTTTTATTTTTTATTTAAAGGCAATCCATTTATTTTGACTTTGACTTCAACTGGACCATTAAAAGGCACTTTTGAACGTCAAAAATTAATGAAAAATAAAATGAATGTCAGTGAAGTTAAGTTCTTTTTGTAGAACTCGTGGATGTTTATGTTTTAGGTATTTATTGCCGATTAATTGAGGACTGATCGATGAGAATGTTAAAAAGGATTTTACCTTGTGATTATATTAGTAAATCTACTTTCTTATATCAATGTTTTTATTAACCTATAGTCTCTTTTTAATTTTTAATTTTGAATTGAATTTTTTATGTTTTGTAATTTTTCTTTTGTACTTAATTCCTTTTTTGTTACGAATTTAATTTAATTTAATTTAATATAAATGTTCTTTTGAAATTGTTTTAATTATTTTATTGTTCTTAATTTAACTTATTCGCAATGTGACATATTATACCTGTATTTGACATATTTTATTCACATACATTTTTTTTAACTTTTATTTTTAAAACAATTGTGTGAAGTGTATTTCATTTTATTTTGTAATGCGTTGTTTAAATTTAATTATTATTTTAAATTTACTAATGAATTGTTACGTATAAGTGATGTATTTGCACAGAATTCAATACTTGTAATTTCCTGTTAATTGTTAAAACTGTAAATATGTCGTTGCTGAAAACATGTTTTTTTTTTAATATTAAGGTGTTCTTAACTGGGTAACTTTCCCTTAATAATAATCATTTGAAATAATCATTGAAACAAACATTAATAATTGACTTTTCTTTATTATAATAATACCTTCATCTTATAAATATTATTTAATATGTATTAAGTAGGTGTATATGCAATATTTTGGTTAAAGTGTAATATTTTGGACATCAGTACAAGAATTCTACACACTATGTAGGTAAGTTTATATAAGTTTATCACAAAGTATTTGGTACTCGCACATATATAAGTTTATAGTATATCGATTTAAGTAATATCTAGTGGAATATAAGACACAAAAAAACGTTACCTAAATATTAATTATGATATATAACAGCCATTGTTGGTCCTCCTATTACATAGGTTCGAACTTGTCTTAGATATTATACCAGTAGAATATAACTAATTCTTCAGCATTGACACCTGTTTTGATTACATGTATAGTCCAGTCAATTTAGATTTCATTTATAAGTGTTATATAAAGTTGGACCGCAGGGGATGAAAAATATACCAATGTGTAAGGAAAAATCCTCTGAATAATCAGAGGTTTAAAACAATTTTGATAAAATAATTAAAAATTATTTATTAAATATCAAAAAATTTAAGCTGCACGTGGATCCAAAAATAATTAAAAAGTAATGTGAAAAAGTGGAAATCCGCTTTAATTATTAATTACCGGATTTTTTGCAATTTTTGGCGAAAACAAAAATATCAGCTAAATAATAGATTTCATAATTGTAGTAGATCCCGTGCGGCCCAACTTTATATAACACTAGTGGAGTTCCCGTTCCCGTGGGAGTACAAGGATAAAATATAGCCTATGTTACTCGCTGATAATGTAGCTATGCTGAAAGAATTTTCCAAATCGGTCCAGTAGTTTTTATGTTTATTCGTTACATACAAAAATACAAATCTTTCCTCTTTATAATTTTAGTATACATATAGATAATTACGTAAATTGACTGGAATATGTAGGTATTAGAATACTTAATTCATGGTTAATTAAGATTTCACGAAATAAATAAATTCGTTTGAATGTTATGTTACAAATGCACTAACTAGATGATATAATATTTAAACTATCACGCTTACTCCAAAATTCAGGATTCTTTGACACTTATATTGCTGGGTGACATTACATACAAATTATAACAACATCTCTAAATAAATAATTTACGTATATTAAATAAAATATTCAAAGTAGTTTTGCCGGTATAGTGCAATAGTGCGTAACAAGCATCGGTTAATTAAATAATAGTGCGTAAATGAATTCAACAAGATTTGAAAATAAATTATCGAGGGTGTCCGGAACAGGGTGTAAAATCCCGCAAATCTCCATTGAAAAGGGAGGATCCTCCGACCAGAAGGTTGTTGTGCCTCGTAGGCAACTGCCCGATAGTTGATATTTGGACTGTTGTTTATGTTTAAGTTGCATGGAACATTCTGATTCCGCGATGCACGATGCGTTTGTTTTTCTTGTGGCGGCATTGATGCTACTACAAACTAACAAGAAAGCGTATTTTGAGCTTAAAACAATCCTGCGTAAAAATTCCATTACAACTCGGGTATAGTAACAAACCCACCAAAATCTAAAGTACCTAACCTTTTTCGCGTAAAAATTGCTACCAGTCACTTTATGCTAGAAACGAACTAATGCATTATCTCTTACGGTATAATATCAGATTCTTCAATAAGAAAATGGGCACATATTACTAATGTATCATTTAGGTGGATCAGCCGGTATCTATTTATCATCATTTCAAGAATAAATATCATCTTCAGCGGGTAGTCGCAACATCATCAACCAAATAATATCGCATCTTTTAAAAAATTAGTGATGCCCCTGATGATTCCTTTGGCTGCGAAAGTGGTCCCGAGTTCTTCGGCGCCATAGGGGCTTGATCCATATGTGATCAGGTAGAAATCGCCCGTCGTGGTGGTAGGAGTGTAGTAGCCCATGACACTGGAAAAAAAATCCACAAATTTATAAAAATATTATTAATTTCTGGTGTAAACTTTAAGTATTCTTGATCAGGCACTTGCAGCAATAGATTACAACCAGGAGAAGAGATAAAAAATTATTTGGTACAAGAACAGAAAACACAACACACTTACATAAATCATAATACTAGAAAATACAAATATGAAAAAACATTAAAAGAAAAAGACAGAATTTCGGCAACAAGTCGGTTGTCCTTTAAGGTGAAGGCACGTGAGCACATTCGCAAGAAGTTGGTAAAATCATCACAGCGTTAATTCGTTGGATTCGTTTTTTCTTAATAACTTTGGTTATGTGTATGTATGTTTCTATGTATTTATAAATATTTTATTTTTCTTCTCTCTATTTTTAGTTTTTCTTTAAGTTGCACCTGCCATGTTGTCTCTGCACCACCCTAAGGTCGACTGGTAGAAAATGCCTAAGGCATTAAGTCCGACTTTGCACAGTGTTTTTACTAGTGCAAAAAGTTTTAAAAAATAAATATAAGCAGTGATAAGATAATCGGGCGCTCATATATCTAAACAATCCCGTGAAATAATAATGTGCACATTCCTTTCTAATGATAAATGATATTTATTTTGCAAGAGTTTGAATAAATACTTAATTAACTATATACACTTAAAATAAAAATAAAAACTCCTAACTAAAATATGGCGTCAAAAAATTCGTCCGCATCGCTATCGACTGGAAGTGAGCCCAAAAGACTGGCGGCATTGCCACGTTGTATGGCAAATTGGCAATGTTTATCCTCTGTCCGAGGTAAAAGCCAGCCCTTGGGTCACGCGAAGTGTCAACTAAGCGTTTAGCAAGTTAAGCATTTTAACTAAGCGTTTAAAAAAACTTTCATTGTAAATTAAAAGTTCCATTAGAATCGGCTTTTTAAATTTAAAAAAATACAATGACAGATCGCAACGAGTTCTAATTATATTTTATATGCGGGCATTTTTAGCAATCTCATTAATTTCGAACGATTCCTGGATCCGGGATTCTGAAAAGCATGTCCGTATTATACTTTTATTAAGTACTAGCTGATGCCCGCGACTTCGTTCGCGTGTATGTTGGAAAATAAAAAGCTGTCGCTAAGATAAGATAAACTAACAGTCAACATCCTGCATTACCTGGCCCCTCTTAGTACTAGGACTTTGGAAGATTGTTATGCAGGACACTGACTGTATCACCTCTTCCATTTAAAATGGGGACCACCGGTATATGTATTAGCGCCCGATTATCCGATCACTGATTTTAAGCGTATCATTACGATAATGTCAGTTTCAAATCGACGATGAAGCATTTAAGACTCGTGCTCTAGGTACTGTATCCAGGTCGATGAGCGTTGCAACTGCTTGTGCGTTGCTCAGAAATGGGACTCATTAAATTACGGTATGTATTCGTAGGTACGCGATTGTAAATTAATAATTAAGTTAAAATCCCAGATCTCTGTGCACTTGTTGTCTAACGGTCCGTTTCAATAACGTATATACCTTTAACCAACTGTCAAATTAGCTATCAACAGTAGCTGAAACGTCATTTTTGCCTTTGTAACATGACCTTTGGTTACCCAAAGAAAATTATTCACAAATTCTGTCTTTTGTTTTTCTTATCGATCGAACCTTGAAAATTTAAAATATGTAACCAGCCAGTATGACAACTCAGAAAAAAATGCTACGACGATAGTAAGAGTGTTTTACAACCTCCGAATAGCCACAAATAACCGAATAAATTCAAAAATGGAACACAATTTGTATGGAATTGTCTGCCAAGTAAATTAACGGGAACTTAATCGTAGTCGGTGAAACAGGCCCTAAGTCTTGTAGCAAAAATGCTACAATATTCAGTACCAGTACCTATTGGTGACAACAACAAAAGTACTGAAGACTTCCATACCTCGTTGAATTTCGATCGCACTGTCCATGTCTAAAGCTGTAGTCGTTGTCGCACTTAACTCCCACGAAGCCATTGGGGTTTACTATCGACTCCGCAAAATACTCCCAGGCACGGCTGTGGCTGCACGTTTGTAGTAAGCATTCAGTTTGCTGTGACCCGCTGTTGGGGTAGAAGTCCACGTGACCTGCAGATTCACAGAAGATTTAGTATGTATTGCAGCATTGTGAACACTGCTTTATAATTTTGGCGGGAAAAAAATCCTTGTTCATGTTTTACTAACAAACTGGACTGTAAGTTGTCTGAAGAAATAAAGATTTATTATTATTGTTTATATTTATTTTAATCTTCAACCCTTTTTTTTCATTTTACTAGTCTTCAACCTTGGTGGTGCTGAACGTTTTCTTTTTAAAGTTATTTGAATTTGGAATTTTTCTGTTGTTGAAGTAATCTCAGTGATTCCACCGTGCTATTGGTGATATCACCCAAGAAGTGTGATTTTTCTTTGGGTTCAAGCTGCTGGCTTTCGAACCATTTCGGTCATCCCACTTCCCCCTCGAGCTGAGGCAGCCGTAGGAGTGCTGTACCTATGTCACCGGAAAATAGCAAACTCCGTAGTATTATAAAATAACTTGAGAGATTGTAAACTCTCGATAAATTGTCAACTGAATATTTGGAACTTTTTTACGCATCAAAATTTGATAGTCTATAAATCTGTCGAACTCATTCCGAGAAATTCTTCACGCGCAAACGGCTGGACCAATTTTGATAAAATTTGGTATGCAGGAAGCTGACACCCTGGATTAACACAAAGGCTACTTTTAAACCGCAGTTAGCACCGCGGGGCGCAGCTAGTTAAATATAAAACGAATGAAAGGGTAGTCGTGCCCCATCCGCACGAGTTATGCTCGCAGAGCTTATGTTCTAACACCTCAAAAGTCAAAAATAGCAATTTTATAGGAGAGAACTTTAACTTTTTTTTTATCTACTGTCGCGGGACTGATCTGCCCAGCGCACAGGACTCCTTTCTCTTGGTCATCATCATCATCGTCAGCCGAATGAAGTCCACTGCGTCCCCCAAAGGGGGGTTTGCTATAATCGCCAAGCTTGGCAGGCGGGTTGGCGATCGCAGTGTAGCTGTTGCAATGTACAGAGAATGTTGCTGCCCATTCTCTGGTGAGTCCCCTAGTCGCCGACGAGACCCACAGGCTCCTCTTGGTCGCTTTCCTGGTATTTTCCTATGACATCAAGTCTGTCAATATAGCTCACCGAGTTTTTCATTCAACCCATAGACTCCAGCATCAGTGTGAATGACATCTACGAAGCTAGCGTCGTCCCTGTGAAGCTTCAACGAGGGTAACACGTCACCGAAGCAGGGCCCAGCAGGGTCCAGACCTGATATCCTGCCGACCTTGAGTCCCGTTATCGTGAAGAACTCCTTGCCAGCAAACCCTGCGATGTGGCTGCCGAGACTATGGCCGATCAGATGGATTTTTGAAGGATCTTGACCAGCTGGAAGAGTTAAATGATCGAGTTAGTGATTTTCTGAAAGCGCTGTATGTACAGTCAACAAAGCTATTTGATATACAGGCAAAAATATTATTTTTGCCACAGCACTGCCAATATTTATTTCTAATGTGTGCACTATAACTTTTTAAGCTTATGACATACTAACGAGCGTGGTGTACAATCATTGTCTACTCAGCACACTCACAACATTGTTTATAAGTAGTTGCAAGCTAGCCTGCACACCAAATACCTTTGTTGCATGTGCATACTTACTTTTACCTACGCTACAGCCGGTCGATTCTGTAAACATGTCAAAATGAAATCTTGGGTGGAAGTGATCACGAATTGAGCTGTCAATCCAAATAATCAAGATGTCACGTGATCACGGAGTAAGCTGTCATTCCATCTTGATTATATATAGATTGACAGCTCACCTCGTGATCACTTCACCCAAACCTTCATTTCGATATGTATACAGAATCGACCGGCTGTAGCTGTTCGCCCGCGACGTCCTCTGCGCAGATTTAGTACCAACGATTTTCCCCCATTCACCCCCTTAAATGTTGAATATTCAAAAATCCCTTGTCAGTTCTCATCTACGTCATAAAAGGAAGCCTTCTGCAAAATTTCATGTTTCTAGTCCTAGTGGCTTTGGCTGTGCGTTGATAAGTTATCTGCAATCACTATATAATATTAATGCTAAAGTGAGTTTGTTTGTTACACTCTTTCCCGCCTAAACCGCCAAACCGATTTTGATGAATCCTGGTACAGAGGTAGATGGGACCTTGGAGACGGTGGTAGCCACTTTTTCTTGCGAAAGTAAAACCTTAACGTGAGGAAGGCCGCGGGCAAAACCTAGTTTAAAGTGAAAGCTCAATGGCCGCTCTACACCCCGCAAGATTGTTCAGTATTTCATAGCGGGGGTGAGAGATGGGGTACTGCGCAGCGAGTACCAAGCAAACTCGCGTAGGCGTTTTTAGATTGAATACACGAGTGTCCAGTTGAATTGAAAGGCGATAATAATAGCGTGGAAACACAGGCATCTGCTACATTGTCTGCATTTCTTCGCGAACTACAACGAGACGCCATTATAAACCGACAATGACGTGAAACACACTATACCTCTGTTGCGTGATTGTCATCATTTTGTTTCACGACAATGGTATTTAACTTGTAGTAGGTACGGTTGTCTTCCGGGCTTTTATTAATGTCTTTTATATTTTCCACAAGGTTATTGGAACGAAGTTCCTTAGAGCGGCTTACGGGTAGTGCGATTACGTAGAAATGAAACGAATGCCGTGTGCTGTGTGTGTATCGAGCCTACTACAAACAAATGAGCACACGAGCAAGTGAGTGCGCTCTCTCTCTCTCGCTCTGTCCCTGTCTCTTTTTATCATATAACCTCAACACACGGGTGTACAGACACGTGAAAATTTCGTGAAAACGTATTTGTTATAGAACTTCGTTCCTGATGGGGGTCCCCCGACCGCATAATCCTACTAATATAATAAACGCGAAAGTTTGGAAGGATGGATGGATGGATAGATGCTAGTTACTCTTTCACGCAAAAACTACTGAATGGATTGTGATCAAATTTGGCACAGTGGTAGATTATAGTCTGGAATAACACATAGGATAATTTTTATCCCGGGAATATGTTCCCTTGGGATAATTTTCGACTTTCACGCGGGCGGAGCCGCGGTTGGCAACTAGTTTTTTTTATATTTTAAGGTTTTCAATATGAAATATAATAATCAAGTAACAAAGACACAGAAAGACTTAGATCATAGAAAATATGAAAAGACAAAGTTTGAATTTGTGTAAGAACTTTACTTTTCGTAGTATCGTCACTTTTGTTTATATTGAAATAGCGCTTCTGTCCGCGGCTGTACCCGCGTGAATACCGGAAATTATCCTAAGGAGTAAAAACTAGATTACATTGTGCTTTTCCAGACTATTATCTATATCTATGCCAAATTTCATCCGGATCCGTTTAGTTGTTCCGGCGTGATTGAGTTACTAACATCCATCCATTGAAACTTTCGCAGCTAAAATACTGGTCAGCAAAATATTGGTTTTTCATTAAGTGTCCATTGGTCATAAATTTTGTTATTTTTTTCCTACGCGTAGTTTTGGATGTACCCTCAATTTAGAGTTGACTGTAATTTCAGTAACTGTCTAATAATGTCTATCATCAATTATGATTACTAATATTTTTATTTACATAAACATTTACACCTGTTTTTATAAATACTTAACTAACTATATGCACTAGATATAAAAATAAAAACTCCTAACTAAATTAACCCTTAAATATGGCGTCAAAAATTCATCCGCATCGCTGTCGACTGGAAGTGTACCCAAAAGACTGGCGGCATTGCCACGTTGTATGGCAATGCTTATTCTTTGACCGAGGTAAAAGCCAGCCCTTGGGTCACGCGAGGTGTCAACTAAGCGTCGTTCAAAGAACGATTTGGAGCCATCTGCGTGGACTTCCTTTGTTGAGGTTACTAAAAACTTTCTCGGAAACCACAAGTCTACTACTACTTACTCTAACATTGTAAATGACATGCTTGAGAACTTTAAGAACATAGCATGCTAGAGAACTTTAAGAACACAGCATGCTAGAGAACTTTAAGAACATAGCATGCTAGAGAACTTTAAGAACATAGCATGCTAGAGAACTTTAAGAACATAGCATGCTAGAGAACTTTAAGAACATAGCATGCTAGAGAACTTTAAGAACACAGCATGCTAGAGAACTTTAAGAACATAGCATGCTAGAGAACTTTAAGAACATAACATGCTATAGAACTTGAAGATCATTGGACTAGGTTTTTTTTTAAATTTAATATGGGTTTGCTCTTGTCTCTAGTCTAGGTCATAGATGACAGAGACAAAGTCGACGATGGAGCGAGGTTATCCATAAGAAGACTGTTTACTCTAATTATGAAGAGATTAGGGTTGTATGCGTTCGGAAACACAGACGCAGGCAGAGAGAGGTTTTTTGTGTACCTAAATGATAATGTAATAATAATAAATGCTATTTTTCTATAAAATATATTTTTTCCTGTACCTACTATTCAAATCTAAAAAACTACACGTAGGAAGTCAACATTTTTGGTATGAATGTAGGTAACCAGTAAACGGTCCTAAGTTAAAAAAAAGGATTGTGTGGTTTTATGAAACCACGATAAAAGTGAAACTTTTTTTCACATTACAGATATTTCACTAAAAATTTTCGAAATAATATTCCATTAAGGGTATAAAAAAACACTGACAAAAACAAACAAATTAGCGTGGAGCACTGGCACAAATGAGTAATAGTCTATACACTACACGGTCAGCTGATGCAACTATAGACGCCGCCATATTGGCCTCGGCTGCTCTGACGAGCGCCTTTCACTTTATCCCTACTCCGCGGCCGACCGTCACGCGACATGCGACACACAGACCAAAAAATTTGAGACGATGTAATAAAAGTTTCACTTTAAAAAAGTACAGGTTTTCCTACAATTAATAAAATAAACTGTTATTTTCAAATGACATCGCATCTTCGGCAGAAGTATAATATTCAGGACTTACTGATACTGTACAAGGCTGCGAGGGTGGCTCCGATGTGCTCCCCGATGAACCGGACCAAGGTGCTGGCTCGGAGGTAGAAAAACCGGATTAAGGAGCTGGCGTCCAGCGCCAGAATGTTCACGTTACCTGACAACATAACACGCTTATGAGCAAGGACGTATAATACTAAAGACGCGTCATACACCAACTGCTTGCTGGTCATGGTATTTTTTTATTATTATGTTGGCTCTAGTTCATAACTTGTGGCTCCAGTTACAATCCTATTATTAGACTATACTATTGCACGTGTAAGCGGGCATACCATTTATGCCCGGAGGCATAATTAGTTTGATTTACTTGTTAATGCTTGAGTTTGTGTATTTCTGATGGCTTAATGGAGTGTGCTAGCTACCAAGTGTCAATTAATTTCATTTAATTTGATTTACACTTTGAAGCAATTGCAGAAGGCGAGGTGGAAGTGCAAAATGTGGTCCATAAAAACACCTGCCTGAAGAATGAGCTAGCTGAGCTTCACATCCAGCACATGGACTTAGCCGACCAACACACTCAACTCCAACATCAAGTGTCTTCATTTGAAAAGTGCAGTGACACATATGAACTGACCTTAAACCGTGTTTCAGAACTCGAACCAGAATTGTGCGATGCCCATAAGGCCCTTTCTATCGCAGAGTCTGTTAAGGTTAGTGAACAGTTTGCTAAAACCAATAATTTATTCAATGAGTTGGTAGGTGTTCAGCCAAAATTAGTGTGTGAGCCAGCCAAAACCATAGATTTGACAGGTGATGATACCATTGTGTCCTATTGTTTTAAGTCATAAAAAATTAAAGAAATATGTTAAAATTACGAAAATAATTTAAAAACGGTCTAGGAGAGCAATAGAAAAACATAACCTCCTAAAATTTAATATATTACTTAGAAAGGACCGAGTCAGCCTAACAAATAGATTAAATATTTGTACTGAAGAGCTAGAGAGAAGTAGGGAACAATATGATATCGATACACAGTGCCTCCAAAATGATTTATTATACAAGGAGTATTTGTTGAAAAATATTTATGGAAAATATGAGAGTTCCCAACAACAACTGAGTGAGCGCTTGTTTGAGGCCGGGGAATTACTAGACTTAGTGAAGTACAATGTTGAAAGATACGAGTCCCTGACTAATAATCTCTCATGCAGCTGTGGCAACCATCCATCATCTCCCCAGCCCCAACTTGACCTGTCTCCCTCCACCAATGCTGGCTCTTCCAGCAGAAACCTGTGTCAATACACAGGGAAAAAAAACTATATTTTTTTGTGATGAATTGGGCTCTGGCTTTGGAAAAATACTACACAACTACCTAAGCCATAGTTTTACCAATCATAGTTATCTCAATATAACTTTTAAACAAATGATTAAAAGAATTTTAAATTCAAATCTAGATAAGTATTCTTCAATGGTTTTGCTGTTAGGAAATAGTACTGGTATTACCAGAAAGGACATAGTGGATGGTGTTGACTCCTTACTTAATTTAAACATAGGAAAGCTAATGTTGTGTGCTTTTCCATACTCTGATACTTTTTCAGATGAACAAAACAATAATATTTTAAAGCTGAATAATGTTATTCACTTGTTGACATGTCGTCATAGTGACAAATTATTGTATTTTGACAATAATAAGTTTGTTAGTGGTTTTAAGTTAACTCAGGGAGCTTTATCCCGAAGAGGAGGCGCAGTGGTTCCACGGGGCGATGACGCAAATTTGCGATGCGTCAATGCCCCGGGTTCGCACACAACCCAGAAGGCGCCAGGTGTACTGGTGGTCCGCCGAGATCGCGCAGTTGTGCGACTCGTGCGTGGAGGTCAGGCGCCAGTACACCCGATACCGGAGAAGACGTCGTCGGGTCCCTGACGAAGAAGCCGCGCGGTATGAGGTGTACCGCGCGGCTAAGAAGGCTCTGTGGCTGGCCATCGGCGAGGCGTAGACGCGAGCCAGGGAGGAGATGTTGGAGACTCTAAACGGGGATCCGTGGGGGCGTCCTTATCGCTCGGTCCGAGGCAAACTCGGACCATGGGCGCCCCCGCTTACGGAGAGTCTCCAACCCGAGCTGCTGGAGGACGTGGTAGCAGCCCTCTTCCCGGCACGAGCGGAGCACGCTCCGCCGCCGATGGCTCTGCCCACAGCCGCAGAGCCCGAAGAGGACGCCAGCGTCCCAGAGGTGACACAACCAGAGTTGAGGGCGGCCGCGACACGGCTCCGGGCGAAGAACACTGCCCCGGGGCCCGACGGAATTCACGGCTGCGCGTTGGCCCTAGCTCTGAAGGAGCTGGAGCCCCGACTAAGAGGACTCTACTCGGCGTGCCTTGAGCAGGGCCAGTTTCCCGCTCAGTGGAAATCTGGTCCTATGGTCCTGCTCAGGAAAGTGGGGCGCCCTGCGGACTTGCCGTCCGCGTACCGGCCCATAGTGCTGCTCGACGAGGTGGGAAAGCTGTTTGAGCGGATAGTCTCAGCCCGCCTCGTCAGCCACTTGTGCGGAGAGGGGCCGGACCTGGCCGAATGCCAGTACGGCTTTCGGCAAGGGCGCTCCACTGTCACGGCGATATCGCGAGTGAGAGTCCTGGCGGAGGAAGCAGTGTCGCGGGGCGGTGTGTTGTTGGCGGTGTCCTTGGACATCTCCAACGAATTCAACACCCTGCCCTGGAGTTGTATTCGGGAGGCACTGCGTTTTCATCGAGTGCCTCCCTACCTCCGCCGCGTCGTCGGGGCTTATTTGGCGGAAAGGTGTGTCACCTATCTGGGACGTGATGGCAGATACCAGCGCCCCATGTCGTGCGGTGTTCCGCAGGGTTCGGTCTTGGGCCCGCTCCTGTGGAACATCGGGTACGACTGGGTGCTGAGGGGCGAGCTCCGGCCGGGAGTGCAGCTGGTGTGTTACGCTGACGATACACTGGTCACTGCCCGGGGGAGCTCGCACAGGGAGGCAGCGTTGCTGGCGACGGCTGCGGTCTCACAGGTGGTGAGCCGCATACGGCGCCTCGGCCTGGAGGTGGCCCTCAACAAGTCGGAGGCCATTGTTTTTCATGGCCCCCGGCGAGCGCCGCCGCCGGGATCGCACATTGTGGTCGGGGGGGCCCGTATCGCTGTCGAGTCCACCATGTAGTACCTGGGATTGGTGCTCGACAGCCGGTGGGATTTCGGCCCCCACTTCCGGCGGCTGGCGCCCAAGTTGTTGGGCGCGGCGGGGGCGCTGTCAACGCTGCTTCCCAATCTGGGGGACCCGAGCACCGCCTGTAGGCGGTTGTACGTGGGGATCGTGCGATCGATGGCCCTTTATGGGGCCCCGATCTGGGCGGCTGATCTGACGGCCAGCACCATCACTGTTCTGCGGAAGCCGCAGAGGGTGATGGCCGTCAGAGTCATCAGGGGATATCGCACGATCTCCTACGAGGCGGCTTGCGCACTGGCCGGATCTCCGCCGTGGGACCTGGAGGCGAAAGTGCTCGCGTCACTACACAGGTGGCGCGAGGACGCGCGGGCGCGCGGCGAGCGACTGACGCAGCGACACCTGGAGTTGCGTCGGTCGCAGCTGCGCGAGGTCCTGGTGGCGGAATGGCGGGACAGGCTTTCGAGCCCTACCGCCGGCCTCATCACCATCGAGGCCATCCGGCCAGTGCTCGACCTGTGGCTCGGGAGAAGGCACGGCTCCCTGTCGTTTCGTGCGACGCAGGTCCTCTCGGGGCATGGCTGCTTCGGGAGGTTCTTGTGTCGCATAGGCAGGGAGCCGGACGCTCGATGTCACCACTGCGTCGACTGTCGGGAGGACACGGCGCGGCATACGCTGGCAGAGTGTGCCGCTTGGGAGGAGCCGCGCCGTGCCCTCATCTCTGTTGTAGGCCGTAGCCCTCATCTCTGTTGTAGGTCTCGCTGCCGGCCGTAGTTCATGCTATGGTCGGCGGTGAGGAGTCCTGGGACGCGGTGGTCTCCTTCTGCGAGACAGTTATCGCGCAGAAGGAGGCTGCGGAAAGGGAGAGGGAGATCACAACCCGCGACCCGCGATCCCCGGCGTAGGTGAGAGATGGAGCACCGGGGTGGTTTTAGTCAGTAAGAGTCTGACAGACAGCTCCACCCGCCCCAGGGTGGGGGATTTCCATGAGGATTTCCCCCCGAGAACACAGTGACTAATTATTATGATTCCTTGTGTACGAAGGAGGACCCACTTATAATACCAACATTCTTGGAGGTCTCAACCAATCAGATAGAGTATTCTCTTCCTGATGAAACCCATACAGACATTTTAGACTCCTCAAGTGTAGCTGTGGGGATCATTCCGGATAATTCTTTAAACTGAACTGAAGACAACAGAAGTTACCCCTTCAAATAACCAATTATTATTAGTGAATAATAACAAGGTATCTTCTGGCAATTTAGTTCATAGTAAAAATCCTAAGGGAGGCCAATACACTTTAAAATTATTTAACCAAAACATTCAAGGTTGCTCTTCCAAATTACTGGAGATAGAAATGTTTTTAGAAAAAACCAAGTTTGATGTAGTTTGCTTAACAGAACATTGGTTAAAAGACCACCAAGTAAGTTCCATTAATTATGAAAATTATTTTGTAGGTAGTCATTTTAGCCGACAACGCATGATACATGGTGGGTCATTAATTTTAATTAAAACTTCGATTAAATCAAAAGAAAGAAGAGATATTGTTAAACTGTCGGTTGAGCACACCATTGAATTGTCCTGTGTTGAGCTTGATAATCATGTTGTGGTATGTGTCTATAGACCTCCGAGTTACCAGAATCTACCTGTGTTTGATACTGTAATGGAAGAGGTGTTAAAAAAATGAAGTACTAGTAGTAAAACACTCATTATTTGTGGCGACTTTAATATTAACTTATTAGAAACAAACTCGAATACTATCAGGTTGTTGAGTCTTTTTAATTCATTTAATTTGTCAAATGTTTTTACTGAACCATCCCGTGTGACAGCTTCTACTTCAACTTGTATAGACGATATATTTTGTAATTGTGATTACTTACATAAAGAAATTGTTAATAAGTTACCATCTGATCACAGCGGACTAACAATAACGTTTTGCACTTACATTCCTTTGCAAAAAATTCTAATACCAATTCAATTTTTTTTTCTAGACCAATTACAGATAAAAATTTGGAAAAACTAAACAATACTTTGGCTAGTAAACTAGGTGCTCATAGTTTAAATAACATAGACGACCCTAATGAGTTCTATGCCGAGTTTTTTTCTATATTAAACACGCAATTTAACGACACTTTTCCTCTAAAATCTAAAAGTATTTATACTAAGTTCTTATTTAGCGATTGGGCAACTCCAGGCATTCGTATAAGCAGGGAAAATCTATATGAACTGTATGGCCTGAAGCAGCATATGAATAATATAAGTTTTCATAAGTATGTTGCAAAATATTCAAAAACATATAAAAGTATATGCAAAACAGCAAAAGCTCTACATATTAGCAATAAAATAAAATCAGCAGACGACAAAATAAAAACTACTTGGAAAATAATAAATAACGAAACAGGTAGGAAGAAACAGCGTGAAACTAAATTTAATTTAAATAGTGTACATGGCCAAATAAACTCGGACGCAGAGGTAGCTCAGGAATTTGATAACTTCTTTGCCAATATTCCTCTTAAAACTACAGAGCTTCTCGAGTCGTCATCCGCGCTCTCTGCTGACTTACTTAGAAAGAATGTAGAAAAAATATGCCCGTCGGAGTTTAAGTTTCAACATACAAACCCCCAGGCCATTATAAAAGCTTTTAAATATCTTAAAATTAAATCAACAGAAGATCTTTGGGGAATATCTGTAAAAGTTTGTAGATCTATCATTGAAACTATTGCCCCCTACTTGGCGGTCATATTCCGGATCTCATGAAACACAGTAAAGTCGTTCCATTATTCAAATCGGGTGATTCTCAAGAACCCAACAATTATCGGCCGGTGTCAATTCTGCCAGTTCTCAGTAAGGTGTTTGAAAAGTTAATGCTTCGTCAGATGTTACGTCACTTTAATAAAAATTCCATCTTTCATGAACACTAGTACGGTTTCACCAAAGGGCGTTGTACAACTGACGCCGGTGTCACCCTAATAAAGAACATTTTTAACGCTTGGGAAGAGTCGCAAGATGCCATTGGAATATTCTGCGACCTCTCGAAAGCGTTCGACTGCGTTAACCATGAGACGCTTTTGTTGAAACTTGAGCACTATGGGATTAGGAATAGAGCCCTTGGTTTACTTAGTTCATACTTGATGGGCAGACAGGTTAAAGTTCAGATAAACGGTGTAAACTCACTAGGGTCGGAAACGACAATGGGCGTTCCTCAAGGTTCAATATTGGGTCCATTCCTATTTTTAGTTTACGTAAATGATTTGCCCCAATTACTTACAATCAACCAAAGATGGTATTATTTGCGGATGACACATCACTAATATTTAAAATAGACCGACGTTCACAAAATCTTGACGACGTCAATAGTTCTATTCATCAGGTCCAAAATTGGTTTACGGTAAACAACTTGGCTCTAAATAAAAAAAAACTAAATGTATTAGATTTTATTTACCAAATGTTAAAAGTAGCGAATGTGACATCATGTTGAATGGAGAAAAACTGGAGTTCATTAATCAAACGGTTTTCCTAGGTATCACATTGGACAAGAAATTACAATGGGGGCCTCATATAACATCTCTTGCGGGTCGTTTAAGCTCAGCCGCGTATGCTGTTAGAAAGATAAGACAGTTAACAGACGTAGAAACCGCACGTTTGGTCTACTTTAGTTACTTTCACAGCATTATGTCGTACGGTATTTTGCTGTGGGGTCGGGCTGCTGACATTGAATCTATATTTATTTTACAAAAGAGAGCTGTCAGAGCCATTTATAATCTGCGTCGCCGTGATTCTCTTAGGGAACTTTTTAAAAAGATTAATATTATGATAGTCCCTTGCCAATTCATTTATGAAAATAATATGTATGTGCGGAAAAATCGACATCTTTTTAGTAAAATTAGTGATAGACATAATTTTAATACTAGAAATAGAGACAAATTAAATCAACCAATTTTTTAGATTAGCTAAAGTCCACACTTCTTTCATGGGGTATTGTGTTAAATGTTACAACAAAATACCTTCTGACATATTAGAACTAAATGAAAGAAAATTTAAAACTTATGTTAAAAGTACACTTTGTAAACAAGCATATTACAAATTAGAAGATTACATTCAGGATAAGAATGCTTGGAAACATGCTGGTCCTGCTCCATAGGACAATCAAGGGTGTAGACAAAATCAAACTGGTTGATTTATGAATTAACTTTATAGATAGGTATACTGTTTCTTTTTTGTGTTTTTATTTTCTGTTTAATTAATGGTTATTAAGATTATCTGTAAATATGTGAGTACCATTTACCTAATTTTTTTTTAGAAAATGAATAAGTACCGCTGCTGGTTATACTTTGTTCTTATAAGTAGCATACTCTGGGTGTATCGTCCTCACATAATATTAAATTAATTTTTGTATACCAAATTTTTAAAATCATTATTTGAAAAGAGTAACTATGGAGCTTCTTGTCCGTTCTTCTCCATAAGAATCTACCTTTCCGAATGGACAGTAGAGTCACTTTACTAATGTAATATTATTATTTTACTGAACTGTAAATGCTGAAGTTCAAAAGTGCCGTTTAATGGCCTAATTGAAATAAACGTTTTGACTTTGACTTTGACTTGACTTGACTTTGACTTTGAAGATTTTATTTTTCTGTGTCATGTATTGTAAAATACTTTGCATACTATTGTATTCATTCAAGTTTTTAAAACTTAACAGACAGATGTGTTGCTGGGGAGTTTGTTCTTCTTCCCAGCTTTAACACTAGGAAGTGGTGACGGGCGGACGTTTTGGGGGACTGTCTTTATGTAGAACTTTGACGTTCAAAAAGTGCTGGCACTCAGCCTAATTTGAATAAATGATTTTTTATTTTGATTTTGATTATGATTTTGATTTTGAAACATCACAGCTCTAAAAACAGCGCAATCACTATCGGTAAATCGGTAGCAAGATAGCCACGTATACGCGCGCGGTGTACTGAATCTCTGTAGTTATCTCAATTCTCAATTCTTTAAAAGTTGTTAGGAAATAATTACATTAGTCACAATAATTATGGACCCTGTCGGGCACAGCATAGAACAAGTAAGAGAGAGGAGAAAGAACACTGAGTGTTTAATGTGACAACTTTTTATCTTTTTCTTTTGTTGTCATTTTTGACCGCGGGCAACGAATCCCTCGTTTATAATTATATCATTGGACATAAGGCCATTTGTGTATTGTATTGTAAAATACTTTGCATACTATTGTATAAATTCAAGTTTTTAAAAGCTTAACAGACAAATGTGTTGCTGGGGAGTTTATTGCGCCACTTCTTCTTCCCAGCTACAACACTAGGAAGTGGTGACGGGCGGGCGTTTTGGGGGACTGTCTTTATGTAGAACTTTGACGTTCAAAAAGTGCTGGCACTCAGCCTAATTTGAATAAATGACTTGTTTTTTTTTTTTTTTTTAATTTTGAATTTGACTGTGGAACTCTACAGTAGAGGGGCAATTCTCGTATTTGCGATAGCTATAACGAATGGTTCACGTGTCATTTCAATAGTTTAAGTTCATTCATTCATATTGTGTAATTAGCTTCATCTCTTCGGACAGACCGACCTTTTTTTTTAAAGATGGGAAATCATCAAATGACTTCTTCCGCTCTGGGTGGAGCGGAAGGGCGTGTCAGACTCTTACTGACTAAAACTCATCCGTGTTCCTTCTTAAGCCCTTTGCGTTCCAGGGCCGCAGTGACTCTTTCGAACAAATTCCGCAACCCTGGCAGGCTCAGGCCCTAGCGGGCCCCGTCTCCTATGCTGACATCTCTTTGAGGCGCGCGTGAAACACAACGCGCCATCGACCCGGGCCTGGTAGTGATCGGCCACCCAACGCTCGCGTCCACAGGCCCGAGGACAGACCGACCTTGACTATTCAAAAGTGCTTGTAATGGTTTGATTGAAATAAATACTTTGAGTTTGAGTTTATCCATACCACTGATAAAATGACTTTTTTAAGCTATTTGAAAATAAAAACTGTCGTATCGACAGAAACGTTTCGTATGACGACATCGAGGTGAGATTTTCATGTTTTCTTAGTTGTAAAGAAGATCTTTTTAATTTTTCATTTACCTGTTTGATTCTATTTAACCTGAACACTTTTCTCATTAACCTGTAAGATATCTCTTTCATGTTTTTAAGGTAGTTTTTTTGTCGTCGACTGGCGCGTCATGGAGGAGGTGGAGACGTATTTGGACCACCAGTACATCCAGTTTGACGTCTCCGCCCAGACCTCAATCGCGCCAGTCCGAGAGACCCAGAGTGGTCCGCGGTGGGCGCTGAAGCAGCTGGACCGGGAGCTTCTCCTGGAAGCCTCGATCGTGCAGGCCTGAGTGTCACCACCAGACAGGCCTGCTGACATCAACGACGAGGCAGAGTGGTTCCGGGAGACCATGTCCGAAATATGTGACGTGGCAATGCCCCGGGTACAGCCAGGACGCGCCCGCCGCCAGGTGTACTGGTGGTCGCGGGAGCTGGCATCGCTGCGCGAGGCATGCGTTGCTGCACGGCGCCTGTACACCAGGCATCGCAGGCTCCGCATCCGGCCTACGGATGCACAGGCCAGGGAGGCGGAGCTGTACGAGGAATACAGAGTGGCGAAGGCCGCCCTCCAAGCGGGGATCCTTCGAGCCAGGGATCTGGCTCGTAAGGAGATGCTGGAGTCTCTGAACGGGGACTCGTGGGGACGCCCTTGCAAAATGGTGCGGGATAAACTCCGCACCTGGGCCCCCCCGTTTACGCAGAGTCTCCGGCCCCAGCTGGTCGAGGACATGGTGAGCGCTCTGTTCCCTTCGCGAGGGGAGTATACTCCCTCGCCTATGGCTCCGCCACCTGCGGTGCCCGATGCGGACCACACCGATGACGGCGACGACGATGACAACGCTCCGGAGGTGACTGAGGTAGACCTGAGAGTGGCGGTAAAAAGACTGAAGGCCAAAAATACCGCCCCAGGACCCGACGGCTTACCTGGGAAGGCCTGGGTCCTGGCCTTGGAGGCTCTCGGGCCTTGACTAAGGGGGTTCTTAAGCGTATGCTTGGAGAGAGGCCAGTTCCCACTTCGATGGAAGACGGGAAAACTGGTACTCATTAAGAAGCCTGGGCGCCCTGCGGACTCTCCGTCCACTTATAGGCCCATCGTGCTGCTCGACGACGTGGGCAAGCTCTTTGAAAGAGTAATTGCAAACCGCCTCGTCGGGCACCTGGTGAGGGTGGGGCCGAATCTGGCGGAGAACCAGTTCGGTTTCCGCACGGGGCGCTCGACGGTGGACGCCATCATGCGCGTGAGAGCCCTCACGACGGGGGATGCGGTGTCCCGGGGCAGGGTCGTCTTGGCGGTGTCTCTTGACATCGCCAATGCCTTCAACTCCCTGCACTGGAGTTGCATCAGCATCGGATGCCGACCTACCTCCGTCGCGTTGTCGAGGCCTATCTGACGGACAGGGCCGTTACCTACCCCGGTCACCGGGGAGAATGGAACCGGCGAGAGATGTCGTGCGGTGTTCCACAGGGTTCGGTTCTGGGGCCGCTCCTGTGGGACATCGGCTACGACTGGGTGCTGCGCGCCGACCTCCCTAGGGGCGTCAACGTAGTCTGCTACGCTGACGACACGCTAGTCTTGGCGCAGGGGGGGTCTCACCAGGCGGCGGCCAAAAAGTGATGACACGCGGGGTTGCGACAGTCGTTGAGAGGATCCGGCAATTGGGTCTCGAGGTGGCCCTGCACAAGTCCGAAGCCATGTGTTTTTATGGTTCTCGGAACAGGCCACCAATGGGATCCCAAATAACGGTAGGAGGGGTTCACATCGGTGTCGGGTCGACGATCAGGTACCTGGGGCTTGTTCTCGACAGCCGATGGAACTTCAAGGAGCACTTCCGACGTTTGGCTCCCAGACTGGAGCGGGCCGGGGCTGTCTTCAAGCGGCTCCTGCCTAATCTAAGGGGTCCAAACGCCTCTTGCCGGAGGCTCTATGTGGGGATCGTGCGGTCCATGGCCCTTTATGGGGCCCCAGTGTGGGCACTTACGTTGAAGGGGCGACCTGCCCGACAGCTCAACGCGTCCCAAAGGGTCATGGCCATCCGGCTGGCCCGGGGATACCGCCATGGGATCTGGAGGTGAGAGCCCTCACGCACGTTTACGCGTGGCGCGTTGAGGCGCTTCGCCGGGGCGAAACTCCGCTGCCGCGGCAAGTTGCATCGCGGTGGATGGAGCTTCGGCAGGATACCATGGCGATATGGAAACGTCTACTGTCGCAACCCAGCGCTGGGCACGCCACAATTGCGGCGATAAGACCCCTCTTTGAGGAGTGGCTGGAGAGGCGCTACGGCGTCCTCACCTTCCGCCTGACGCAGGTACTTACCGGACACGGCTGTTTCGGGAGGTACCTGTTTCGAATTAAGCGGGAGGACACGCCCGGGTGTCAGCACTGTGAGGATCGCCCGGAGGACACGGTGGAGCATACGGTGGAGATCTGCCCTGCTTGGGCTGAGCACCGTCGTGTCCTCGTCGAGGCGATCGGTGGCGGCAACCTCTCGCGTCCGGTCCTGGTTGAATCCATGGTCCGGAGCGAGGAGGCTTGGGAAGCGGTCACCTCCTTCTGCGAAGCAGTAATGCTAGCGAAGGAGGAGGCGGGCCGCTCGAGGGAAAGGCAAGGCCTTCGCCCCAACCGCCGCAACAGGAGAAGACGCCCCGGGCGTCGGGAGTCGCAGGGCGATCCCCGGCCACCGTAGGCGCGGGCCTGCGGACGGCGAGCATTGGGTGGCTCGCTGTCCGATCACCACCAGACCCGGGTCGATGGCGCGTTGTGTTTCACGCGCGCCTCAAAGAGATGTCAGCATAAAAGAAGGGGCCCGCTAGGGCCAGAGCCTGCCAGGGTTGGGGAATTTGTTCGAAAGAGTCACCGCGGCCCTGTAACGCAAAGGGCTTTAGAAGGAACACGGATGGGTTTTAGTCAGTAAGAATCTGACACGCCCTTCCGCTCCACCCAGAGCGGAAGAAGACATTTGATGATTTCCCATCCTTAAAAAAAAAAGGTATAAGGTTTTTGAATTTTGTATTTTGTGTCCATTAATTTGATTTTTTATTCCATTAGATGTTGTTGTGGTGTTGTTTTGCCAGTCCTTCTACACGTGCAGCCTGTGGGTTAGGCATACGCAGAGGGCCTACAACGTTCTTCGTATACAGTATGCTTTTAGGGTGCTGTTGGGGCTGCTGCGTTTCTGTAGCGCATCGGGCATGTTTGCTGAAGCAAAGACATACAGCTTTCAAGCTATTATGCGAAAAAGAACAGCATCTCTGATGCAAAGGATTCGGGGCAGCACCAACAGCATTCTAAAGGTGATAGTGAACAAGCCTGATTGCCCGATCCTGGAGCACTGGACCCGTATGCACAGCTGCGGGTCTGGTGCGGCGGGAGGCGGAATTTGTAACAGGTTTTTGAATTAGCGGAAGGGTTTTGTTATTTTGTATTATTTTTTTTTTGTTATGATAAGATGTGCTACTAACCTAGTTTTATAAGTTTTACTAAAAAAATTATGAATCACGTGTGTTCGATGTAAATAAATATTATTATTATTCCGTTTATTTTTAAACTTTTTGCTTACATTTTTAAATATTTCTTAAAAACTATAAAAATAAAAATAAACATTTAAAAATATAAATCGGTATCGGGAACAGGGTCCAAGCTACCGGCGGTAAGGGCTCAAGAGAGAGGAACCTCCTAACAATACGAGCCGTGTCCAGAAGTACCGCTTTCTGAATCAGGCCCTTGATCCAGCTGCCTAACGAGAGCCTCCTGAGGTGCTGGTCGAGGCTCGTGGCTATTAAGCCATTGGCTGACACAACTATCGGTACAATGATTGCTGAGTCCACATCCCACATGTCGACAACCTTGCGAGCCAAGTCAATATATTTGATTTGTTTATCTTTCTCGGCTTTCACGAGGTTCTCGTCATGCGGAACGGTTATGTCTACAATCATTGCACGCCTCTCAATTCGGTCCACCACCACTATATCAGGCTTATTGGCAACAATAGTCCTGTCAGTGATGAATGTGATGATGGACCGATCCCAGTACAATGTGATATTGCCATTATCGAGAACTGGGTCGGGCGCATACCTGTAGTACGGCACCTCCGATTCCACAACAGAGTATTTCAGAGCAAGTTGCTGATGGATAATCCTGGCTACAAGGTTGTGCCTATGCAAGTATTCTCCGTTAGCTAGACGAGAACAACCAGAGACAATGTGGCGAATCGATTCTCCCGGACGGTGACATGCCCGACATATGTCAACCGTGCCGTCCTTCACAATAAATCTCCGGTAGTTATTCGTCATGATAACTTAGTCCATAATTGCACAGACAAAACCTTCGGTTTCTCCAAAGAGATCACCGAACCGCAACCAGGCTACGGACGCTAATTGATCTACGTCGGGCCTATGTAGGGCCCGGAAATAGCGTCCGTGAAGTTCCTTACTTTGCCATACCGCCCTACGATCGTTAGTGTCTAGCACCGCAGGTTTGCGCCAGTTCTCATTTGCCAAAGAGAGCGGAGTGAGTCCCTTGTCCACCGCCACTACATCTCGATGTATACCCACGTCGACAGCTAGGAAATTTTCCTGAAACTGCATATCTCGCGATTGTGGAGAATCTTAGCATTTAAGAAGCCTCGACCTCCACATTTTCGCGGGATATACAGTCTCATTACCGACGACCGTGGGTGATGCATTCGATTTGCAGTAAGCAGTGTACGGACCCGCCTATCCAGGGCGTCAAGTTCCGTTTGAGTCCATTTGAGTACGCCGAAAGAGTACATCAATACCGGCATGACCCAACCGTTGAAGGCGCGCACCTTGTTTCCGCCTGATAAAAGGCTATTGAATACCTTCTTCAGGCGGCCAAAGAAGCGCTCCTTCAACGATTGCTTCATGTCAGTAACATTGATACCTAACACTTCCGACATACCCAAATACTTATAAGTTTCAGTTGAAGAGAGGGATCTGAGGTTTATGGAATCCGAGAGTTGAATTCCCACGGATTCCATAATCTCCCCACGCTTTACATGAATGACCGCACATTTGTCCACACCAAACTCCATCCTGATGGCACTACTGAAAGTTTCAGTTACCTTCAGTAGCTCCATCAGTTGCAGATTACTGGGGGCAAAGAGTTTCAAATCATCCATGTAAAGGAGGTGAGATATAACCTGACCACCTAACCCAAGGCTAGGCAAAACCAAAGCGGACTCAAACTATCGCCCTGGAATATACCCCGCTCGATCCTTACCGGTTCGCTGTTCCTCTGGATATTTCGACATCCTGGATAGCGAAGAACTGTCCTCCATTGCCCCATACACGACATCAGGAAGGTGCGTAGCATTGTATCAATTTTATACAATTCTAGCACCCTCATGAGCCATGTATGAGGCACCGAGTCATAGGCCTTCTTATAGTCTATCCAACATGTCGACAGATCCTTTCGGGAACGCCAAACCTGTTGGCTAATGGCCATATCAATGAGGAGTAGCTCCTTAGTACCGCGGGACCCATTCCTACATCCATTTTGAGAGACAGACATGATGTTGTTGCTGTTAATATGATTATTAATGTTAGCTCTCAAAATAGATGTAAGAACCTTATAGACCGTTGGTACACGTGATCGGCCTATAATTTTTGGGTTCCACGGTACTACCCGATTTGTGGAGCAGGTGGGTAACTCCTGTCGTAAGAAATTCGGGTAGCGAGCCGGACTCTAAGGCAGTTTGGTACTGAGATGCCAAACGAGCGTGCGACCTTTGTAGCCACTTAATCCAAAAATTGTGCAGTCCGTCCGGCCCTGGAGATTTCCAATTAGGCAACGGACGGACTGCACGGGCTACATCTTGGGGGCTGATTGTGATTGCCCCCATTTCTGGCAATGGATCGCACGCTCGCTCGACCTCTCGAATCTAATCACCTTCGGTGTGACTGACAGGCACCGACCAGATGTTGCGCCAGAACGAACACATGGCGTCATCATCCGGCAGGCGCGTGTCAGTCACACCCTGGTCCGGTTGCTCCCAAACCCTATATACCCACCTTTCATTACTTCGGAATGTGCGATTCTGGGTGTATCGCTCCACTTGCCGCCTATACCTACGAATACGGTTTGCCTATGCATACACTTTCTGCTTCAGGAAGTCGATGCGCTCTGTGACACGTGACATATAATCTCGGGGGCTGATATCAGTCCCCGAAAACGCCCGTCTCACAAAACGCATCACTCTAGGGCCAGTGTTGCACTCCCTGAAGCAGATTAGTTTGCCGATTAGCGCTCTGGCCCCACAGATACGACGCTCGATCCTGCACTGCCAAGTCGGTACGGCTGGTTTTGGTCGTGTAACTCTGTCATTAGTCATTTTGACATGAGCTACACGACATGCCGCTACAGCCGCGCAGTACATAATCGAGTGTGTATCAGTGAGGTCTTCGCAGTCATCAAAATAATTTGACAACTGCGAATCCAGAGCAGCTACCAGCGCCCTATTTTTGTTATGCATGGGCACACGAGGTAAGTGTGGTCTTAGTTCAGGCGGTATGTAGCGATATTCCCGAATAGCACACTCTAAAGCACTCCTCAATTCCTCATTGCACTGGGTACTTACGTTTGTAACCCTGTCATTACTCTCCTCGTCAGCGTGGCTGGATATTTGCGACTGTGGTGGTGCCACAGTCTGCGACGGAGGAGTAATGATATGGCCACACATTTCCATTCGGAGGAGATCAAGCACTCTGTCATCCAACATACGATTACGTTGGATGACGCGCACCTGATCCGACAGTCGTTGGGCCGAAACGTTGACAGCTGGTTCAAGTACCTGAAACAGAGAGAGCATCCGACCACGGTACGCAGTCAGGTTAGTTCCCCCCTCTGTAGCCTTTTTTTTAATGGTTTTCGGGTTCAATTTCATTTTGTTGGTTTATGATGGTTTCTAATGTTAATAATCTAGGACCAAATATCATCTTAAACAAAGAGATGCTTGAAACTGTGGACTCAGCAGTATTTTTGGGAATAACTGTTGATTCCAAACTACAATGGGGCCCGCATATATCAAGCCTGTCAGGAAGGCTCAGCTCGGCTGCCTACGCCGTCAGGAAAGTAAGACAATACACTGACGTTTACACAGCTCGGTTAGTCTATTTTAGTTATTTCCATAGCGTTATGTCTTACGGTATCCTATTATGGGGAAGAGCTGCAGACATACAAAATATATTTGTGTTACAAAAACGGGCTGTACGAGCAATATATCAGCTGGGGTCAAGAGTTTCCTTAAGAGAATTTTCAAAGATATTGGAATTCTCACGGTAGCATCTCAATTTATATTTGCAAACATATTATAAATTAGTAAAAATATACATTTATACACTAAAACCAGTGATATCCATAACTTTAGAAACAAGCACAAATTACATGCACCATCCCATCGTCTTCGAAGGGTCCAAAGCTCATTTGTGGGGCTCGGTATCCGTTTTTACAATAAGCTACCTCTTTCTTATCTTGAGCTGCCTTTTAACTCGTTTAAAGCTAAAGTTAAATCTAACCTTTGTTCGAAGGCATACTATTCAATCAATGATTATTTAGACAATGATAATAGTTGGTCGCAGTGTTGAACGCAAGACATACTTCGTTTTTAATGTTCTTTCATAGTTAGCTTATGACATATGAGTTCATATATTTGTTAATTTATATGTCCGTAGAGGTCAATTATTTGTTATTTTTTTTGTATTGACTTAATACTCTCATAACAATGTTTTATAATGAGTGTATTGCAACATGTGATTAACTAGTGACTTCGACAGTTGTATGATTTTATTCTATCCTAAGCAACCGGCAGCAAGTTCGTCATGCTCCCTTAGATTGTACTGCTTGCGGTAGCGTCGGGGGTCGGGTTACCTCTTTCCCTCAAATATGGCGAGGGGGGTAGTGGCTGATCTTTGCGTTATGCTCGTGAACGGGTGCTGCTTGTGGTGAAATGTCGTCTTGTTAGCCATGGATTTTACTATTGTTATAACGATTATATGCTTAATGTTTAATTTTGATGGCCCTGGTTTATCACTTGTGGCGTCGAGTCACAGATCTTTTTATTAAATTCTACCCTCTGCACGTGTAAGCGGGCACACCCTTCATGTCTGGAGGCTTATTTAGTTTGATTTGATATTGTTTTTATGCTTGAGTTTGTCTGTTTATGCTGGCATAATGGAGTGTGCTAGCTTACAAGTAGCGAATTATTAAGTTTTATGTTTTTACGTGTTACCTTTGTTGTATTGTTTTCTTTGTAAGAATACTGACTACTTACATACCTTTATATAAGTGATAGTTCTTATAACTCAACAGACAGATGTGTTGCTGGGGAGTTTGTTGCGCCACTTCTTCTTCCCAGCTAAAACACTAGGAAGTGGTGACGGGCGGGCGTTTTGGGGGACTGTCTTTATGTAGAACTTTGACGTTCAAAAAGTGCTGGCACTCAGCCTAATTTGAATAAATGACTTTTGAATTTTGAATTTGTTTAAATTATTCACAATAAAAATCGGCGAGAAAAAATTTCTTGACTGTCTTCTTGACAGCATTATTATTATTATTTTTTTTTTTTTTACATTTTTTTTCCTCGGCTAGCCGGGAAGTATTGATGGCACGGGCCTAAGCCAAGTGTTCATCAATTGGGATAGGAGTACATGTTGTAGACTGTATGATAGGTGGGGGTGTATTGGTGTAGATGTTTTGGTGAGGGCTATCGGGTTCACATTGCAGGAACTTTCTCACTAGCCTGCACGTGTTTAATATCACTGCTTTTTGCAGAAGTTGGTAAGTGCTTGAAGGTAGGTTTAAAGAATTAAGGGATTGTTGAAGTTGTTTGGGTATGACTCCAGTTGTAGATAACACTATAGGGACTATTGTAACTTTTTGTAGATGCCAAAGTCGGGTTATTTCGTCTTTAAGTTCGATATATTTGGATAGTTTTTCTGCGATTGTTGTCTGTAAGTTATGCGTATTTGGTACAGCTATATCGATCAGATATCCTGTTTTATTTATTCTATTTATAACTGTGATGTCCGGTCTATTGAAGTGAATTGTGCGGTCGGTGAGAATGGCACGATCAAAATATAATTTCGTGGTCGCGTTTTCTAACACCGTTTCGGGGTTGTATTTGTAGTATGGTACTACAGAGTCTATGAGTTTGAATTGATGAGCTAGTTTTTGGTGAATGATGTTAGCTACTTGATCGTGTCTATGTTTATAGTCTGTCTGGGCTATTGACTTACACGCGCCTGTAATATGTTGGATCGTTTCTGGAGAACTATTGCATTTTCTACAAATGTCAGTGGTTAAATTCTTAATAATATATTTTCTGTAATTTCTGGTTTTAATAACTTGGTCCTGTATTGCAAGCATGAAGCCATCAGTTTCTGGGAAAAGTTCACCTCGATTAAGCCATGCGTTCGACGCCTCTTTGTCGACATTTGTTTGGCATACATTTTGGCGATGTCTCCCGTGTAGAGACTTCTGGGTCCATTCTAGAATTTTGGTTTTGTCATCGGTCACCTTTTCATTATTTTGTTGATTTTTGTCTTTTAAATTCAGAGGTGTCAAGTGTTGGTCGTGTTGTGCTATTAGTTTGTGTAGTATGGAAGATGCAGATTTGGTAAAGAAGTATTGTCTAAGACTTGTGATCTGTCTGTTGTGTAAGTTTGACACATCAATAAGGCCCCTGCCTCCTTCTTTTCTCGGTAGAGTTAACCTTTGCTGGCATGATCTAGGGTGGTGTTTGCGAAATTTTGTCATTGTTGTGTTAATTTTACGTTGTAAGGATTTGAGGTCTGTTTTGGTCCAGTTGATTACGCCGAAAGAATAGGTAAGTACAGGTATAGCAAACGTGTTGATTGCTTTTATTGTGTTTCGAGAATAGAGTTGTGTTTTTAGTATTGTATTTAAGCGATGTTGAAATTTTTGTTTAAGTTTTTGTTTAGTGTCTTTAGAATGTATCTGACGTGATTGTGTGTACCCTAGGTATTTATAAGTGTCCTGTTCATTTATTATTATTAATCCGTATATTCATTTTTTTAAACTTATTTCTTACATTTTTAAATATTTAAAAAAAAAATACAAAACTAAGCAAAAACATTTAAAAATATAAAAATAGTAGCCCACCGGTATCGGGAACAGGGTCCAAGCTACCGGCGGTCAGGGCTCAAGAGAGAGGAACCTCCTAACAATACGAGCCGTGTCCAGAAGTACCGCTTTCTGAATCAGGCCCTTGATCCAGCTGCCTAACGAGAGCCTCCTGAGGTGCTGGTCGAGGCTCGTGGCTATTAAGCCATTGGCTGACACAACTATCGGTACAATGATTGCTGAGTCCACATCCCACATGTCGACAACCTCGCGAGCAAAGTCAATATATTTGATTTGCTTATCTTTCTCGGCTTTCACGAGGTTCTCGTCATGCGGAACGGTTATGTCTACAATCATTGCACGCCTCTCGATTCGGTCCACCACCACTATATCAGGCTTATTGGCAACAATAGTCCTGTCAGTGATGATGGACCGATCCCAGTACAATGTGATATTGCCATTATCGAGAACTGGGTCGGGCGCATACCTGTAGTACGGCACCTCCGATTCCACAAGAGAGTATTTCAGAGCAAGTTGCTGATGGATAATCCTGGCTACAAGGTTGTGCCTATGCAAGTATTCTCCGTTAGCTAGACGAGAACAACCAGAGACAATGTGGCGAATCGATTCTCCCGGACGGTGACATGCCCGACATATGTCAACCGTGCCGTCCTTCACAATAAATCTTCGGTAGTTATTCGTCATGATAACTTCGTCCATAATTGCACATACAAAACCTTCGGTTTCTCCAAAGAGATCACCGAAACGCAACCAGGCTACGGACGCTAATTGATCTACGTCGGGCCCATGTAGGGCCCGGAAAAAGCGTCCGTGAAGTTCCTTACTTTGCCATACTGCCCTGCGATCGTTAGTGTCTAGCACCGCAGGTTTGCGCCAGTTCTCATTTGCCAAAGAGAGCGGGGTGAGTCCCTTGTCCACCGTCACTACATCTCGATGCATACCCACGTCCACAGCTAGGAAATATTCCCTGAGACTGCATATCTCGCGATTGTGGAGAGTCTTAGCATTTAAGAAGCCTCGACCTCCACACTTTCGCGGGATATACAGTCTCATTACCGACGACCGTGGGTGATGCATTCGATATGCAGTAAGCAGTGTACGGACCCGCCTATCCAGGGCGTCAAGTTCCGTTTGAGTCCATTTGAGTACGCCGAAAGAGTGCATCAATACCGGCATGACCCAACCGTTGAAGGCGCGCACCTTGTTTCCGCCTGATAGAAGGCTATTGAATACCTTCTTCAGGCGGCCAAAGAAGCGCTCCCTCAACGATTGCTTCATGTCAGTAACATTGATACCTAACGCTTCCGACATACCCAAATACTTGTAAGTTTCAGTTGAAGAGAGGGATCTGAGGTTTATGGAATCCGAGAGTTGAGTTCCCACGGATTCCATAATCTCCCCACGCTTTACATGCATGACCGCACATTTGTCCACACCAAACTCCATCATGATGGCACTACTGAAAGTTTCAGTTACCTTCAGTAGCTCCATCAGTTGCAGATTACTGGGGGCAAAGAGTTTCAAATCATCCATGTAAAGGAGGTGAGATATAACCTGACCTCCTCTCTTCAACCGATAGCCCAGCCCTGAATTCTCCAGCAGTGTGCTTAGAGGGTTCAAGGCTAGGCAAAACCAAAGCGGACTCAAACTATCGCCCTGGAATATACCCCGCTCGATCCTTACCGGTTCGCTGTTCCTCTGGATATTTCGACATCCTGGATAGCGAAGAACTGTCCTCCATTGCCCCATACACGACATCAGGAAGGTGCGTAGCATTGTATCAATTTTATACAATTCTAGCACCCTCATGAGCCATGTATGAGGCACCGAGTCATAGGCCTTCTTATAGTCTATCCAACATGTCGCCAGATCCTTTCGGGAACGCCGAACCTGTTGGCTAATGGCCATATCAATGAGGAGTAACTCCTTAGTACCGCGGGACCCATTCCTACATCCATTTTGAGAGACAGACATGATGTTGTTGCTGTTAATATGATTATTAATTTTAGCTCTCAAAATAGATGTAAGAACCTTATAGACCGTCGGTAGACACGTGATCGGTCTATAATTTTTGGGTTCCGCGGTACTACCCAATTTGTGGAGCAGGTGGGTAACTCCTGTCGTAAGAAATTCGGGTAGCGAGCCGGACTCTAAGGCAGTTTGGTACTGAGATGCCAAACGAGCGTGCGACCTTTGTAGCCACTTAATCCAAAAATTGTGCGTCCGGCCCTGGAGATTTCCAATTAGGCAACGGACGGACTGCACGGGCTACATCTTGGGGGCTGATTGTGATTGCCCCCATTTCTGGCAATGGATCGCACGCTCGCTCGACCTCTCGAATCCAACCACCTTCGGTGTGACTGACAGGCACCGACCAGATGTTGCGCCAGAACGAACACATGGCGTCATCATCCGGCAGGCGCGTGTCAGTCACACCCTGGTCCGGTTATTATTATTATTATTAGAAAAATTATTATTAGACATAAAAGAAATATAATGGATTTTATGAAAAAAAAAACTCAATAATTGATACATTTTCTCAAATTGATAAATTTTTTCGTGGTGCCACTTTTTTGAAAACGACCCATAGGTATAGGTGTAATTCATATAATAAATACAAAGCGATAATCGCGTTAAATAAATATAGTCTTCCTGACCGATTTCGGCCATGACGGCCGATCTCTACCGAGACTAGCCATCGGCGCGGAATATATTAAGTGCACAAGTGTATGCGCAAGCACAGGTGCTGAGGTGCACTCTCTCTTCCATCACTCTCATATTCCGATGGGACGGCAACCCGACACGACCGGAGAGAGATTTGGCGCAGGACCAACGGCTTAACGTGCTTTCCGAGGCACGGGAGCGTCACACCACAAACTATCAAGATGTCATGTGATCACGGAGTGAGCTGTCATTCCATCTTTATTACATGGATTGACAGCTCATTTCGCTATCACTTCTGGCTATCAAGGCTGGGGGCCTTCACTTCGATATGCTTACAGAATCGCACTGCAGAATCAATCACGAGTGACAGATTTCCTCACCTAGAGCTTGTTGTGTCGCATTTCTCATGGTCTGGAAGCCGGTCTTCTGAGGGTTGTCGGTAAAGCCGTGGAAGTAGATGAGCAGGGGGAGCTTGCAGTCGAACCACAGCTCCTTGGGGAGCTCCGTCGGGGCCTCGGGCAGGTTGTACATCACGGTCTTTGCGCTGCAGACAGTTGAAGATAGAGAATCTTTGCGCTGCAGACAGTTGAAGATAGAAAATACTTTGCGCTGCAGACAGTTGAAGATAGAGAATACTTTGCGCTGCAGACAGTTACAATACAAAATACAAAAATACAAAATATTTATTTCTGTACCAACTAGTTTAAATTAGTTTATGATTGGAGCCTCCTTTTAAGCATGATAACGCCTGTGTTAGGAGACTCCGTTCCTCCATAGCTTTGGCTGTTTGTACAACTTACTTACAATATTTTTTCTTTTTTTTTTTTCAAGATTAAATAATAATACCTAAATAATACATTTTTCTCGAGCGCGTGTTGCGTTAACATAAATAACAATTAAAATGAATAACTTTCGCTCATGAAATGAGAAGAATGAATGGGTACATTAATGTGGGTGTGTTGAGTGTGCGAGGTGTGTCGAGTGTGTGTGGTGTGTGTGTGGTGTGTGATGTGTGTGAGGTATGTGATGTGTGATGTGAGTGTGGTGTGTGATGTGTGTGTAGTGTGTAATGTGTGTGGGCTGTGGGAGGTGCGTGGGTGTGTGTATGAGAGAAGATGAACGAGTGGCTGTGCAAATATGTATAACTAATTTCCACTTATTGTAACAATGATTCAATATCTGCATACGTACGTGACTTTAACCATTCGATTAACATTTTCTTGCCTTCATGAGTATGTTTAGTATATATGTAGATGTCTTTGTTTATTTTATTATATAACTGTGCTGATTGCTTATTATATTGTGTTGCAGCGAATTTGGTTTTAGATTTTGGGACTTGTGCAATAATATCCTTTCTTTTTAATATGACAGTGTCTTATGTTTTTTTAAGATGGTGGCGTAGATATACAATTTCCTAACATATAGCAGGCCACTCATCTCATAAAGACTTTCAGTAGGGAATCTCCGTTTCTTAAAATACATAATTTTTATCAGACCTCTTTGCGCTCGTTCAACGTCTATAAATTTTGATTTGGCTGCCCCACCCCATACAGGTATACAGTAGATTATCACAGATTGTGCAAGGGCTACGTAGATTTCATTTAGAAGATTTCTATTAGCGCCCACTTTCGTGGCTATACTAACAGGAACCACGTATCTCAGTGATTTAAATATCCATCCCAATTTTCGGATTCTACCAGTAACGTGCTCGAGGTGGGAGTACCAGCTTAAATGTTGATCAATTATGACACCTAAATATTTTGTTTGTTTAACTTTATTAATTGTAGGACATATACAGGCATAGTTCATGGCTCGTTTACAAGAATGTATTTTAATTTTTAAATCTTGATCTGGCTGTGAGCGATTTCTAACTGTAAAACATATGTAATTGGTTTTTGTTGCATTTAACATAAGGAGATTTTCATTAAGCCAATTAGCAATTTGAGCCATACCTATTTCAGCTTTGTGCTTTGCTTCGGACCAGTTATTTCCATAAAAAACTATGGCAGTATCATCGGCGTAAGAGAAAATTTTTGTGTTATCAACTGCTAAGTTACATAGGTCATTTATGTAAATTAGGAAGAGTGTTGGTCCTAAAACGCTTCCTTGGGGTACACCGAATGATACCCCCACGTCATTACTGATGTACGTCCCTATCTTAACTCTCTGTGTTCTGTTTGTTAAATAATCTTTAAAAAAAGTAAGAGGAGTTCCCCTTATTCCAATTCTTTCTAGCTTGGTCACAAGGATTGGAACGGAAACGGTGTCAAAAGCTTTTTTCAGATCAAGGAATACTGTCAGACATTTTTTCCCTGCATCTAAATAATCAGTAACTAACGAGTTGAGTGCAGTAACTGCATCCTCAGTTGATATTCCCAGCCTAAAACCAAATTGTCTAGAAGATAAAATGTTAATTTTTTTTAAATAGTGTAGCAGTTTCATATTAATGACATGTGTAAACGGCATGATTTTGATCCTTTCTTAACGGGTGTGTCCTCAGCCAGAAAGTGTCTGAGCCGTAGCTTTTTTAAATAAGATTTTGGTTGTTCGGGTTTATATCCTTGTAGTGAATATGACATGTGAATTTAGTTTAAGCTTGAATGTTTTACTGTTTTTCCTTTTTGGTACCTGTGTTGTGTTTTTCACACTCTTTCTTTCCAATCTGTTTTATAGAAGTGATGACTTTTAATTGGCTGTCAGTCTCACATGCTATTTTTTTTTATTCTGTTTGTTTTAGCTGTAAGTCATCCATAGTTGGTAAATAAATAAATAAATAAATTATTTTTTCTAAAACCTTGGATAAAGCTGGTAAACAGAAATAGGTCTGTAATTGTTGACATCGTCGCCGTTCCCTCCCTTGTGAACCGATGTAATAATGGATTGCTTCAGTTGTGTCGGAAAGATACCTTTTCTAAAACAGAGATTTACCAGATGAGTAATGATAGGAACAATTTCCTTGCTAATATATTTTAGGAATTTAGTTGGAATGTTATCCCACCCTGGAGCACTGTCGGGCTTCAAACTCATCAGAACACTTTCTACTTCCTTGGGGTCAGTGTCCAAGAGCACAAAAGAATTAATTTGTGAAGGTGGAATGTTAGATCGGCCTGAAGTTATATTAGTAGGAATTTGTTGAGCTAATTGTTTTCCAATATTGGCAAAGTAATTATTTACTGAGTTTACAGATGCACTTGGAGAGGGCAAGAAATTTAATAATTCAGTGCTTGGATTTTTAGGTGTATTTGAGTAGGTGATTGATTTTATATTTTTCCATAGTGATTTCGTATTTGTAACCGATTTAGCTAGTAATTCTCTTTCGAATTTTCTTTTCAATTTTTTAATAAGCTTATTACAATAGTTTCTATATCGACTGTAGGTTATTTTTAAAATTTCATTATATGCATCTGATCGATAGCTTTTTTGTAATCTGTTACGATTTTTTATGCATTTTAATAATCCTGGTGTGATCCACGGCTTAATTATACGTTTGCTACTAGGTATACTTTTTGTGATAGTGTTATATTTAAGAGAATCAATAAGTTTTTGAATGAGTTGGTTTGTTAAAATGTTTGGGTCATCGCAAAAAAGCAAATCTGCAAGATTTTTTTCATGTAAATATTTTAGTGCATTTTCAAAATGTATGGTTGTGGTGATCTTACTAGCGGACTCCTTACTGTTTATTTTGGAAAGTGACAGAAATGTAGTATAGTGATCCGTAATTGTAGTTTTTAAGATTGCAATGGAAGCTGATGTCTTTTTTTTATGAATCCTCAGCATAAAGTGATCTAAACAGTTCCGTTCTCTGGTCGGTAATGTATGACCAGGTAAAATACCATATGTCGACAGCATGTTAAGGTAGTTCACTCGGTTTTTTTTATCATGAGACGTTTCTACTTCTTTAACTCTAATGTTAATATTTATGTCCCCCGCTATTATTATATTTCTTTGTGTAGGTAACGTATCTAAGTGTTGACTGAGTGAATCCATAAAACTATCAAGGTTGGTGTTGCATGGAGACCGATATATACACAGAACAGTGTTACCTAGTATGTCTAATTGTAGGCAGGTCGCCTGGTCTAGTTGGATTTCTTGAATGTTTGATTTTAAAGTTTTCTTAACAAATACAGCTACTCCATCATTTTGATTCATCTGTCGCGTTGATACAAAAGCCTGATAATTGCTGAGTTGGGGTATATGTATGTTATTATTTAATCTACATTCTGTTAATATTATTACGTCTGTTTCGAATTTAAAAGTAGACAACATAACGGTGAAGTCATCAAAGTTCTGAGATATAATAGTGAAATCGTTTTTTTTTACTTTAATATGATCAGTAAGATTTGAAGAATCACATTCAACTGTTCTCGAAATTTCAATACTGTCTATATCATTTACTGTTTGCAATGTGTTACTCATAAATGATACCAGAGATTACTGAGGTCATCACAAGGCCGGCGTAAATACCACTATGTACATAAGATAGGTAATCCAGGAGAGAAAGTAACAAGCTAATGATGTTAATATTTATAAAGGTAAATGTTTTTTTATGAAAGAATAGTTTCGCATGTGTATATTTTAAGATTAGTTCTTTTGTATAATTGACATATTTATAAACCTGTTCCAATATTTTAGTATATATTTCCAAATGCATATGTGGTGTGTGAAAATTAGGTGCACGCATGATAGATTGTTTTTGTGTTATGGCGTAGGTATATAACTTATATTTTGCTTGTTGTTGTGAGTTTGAGTTATGTAAAAGTGTGATAAGTTCGTTGAGATTGAATGTATGTGTGTGTATGGTAAGATTGAAGTGTTTGTGTAGGTTAGGATCATAAGAAGTTTTAAGACAATTAGAAAAAGTATTAAAAAAGTACCTTATTGCTACGCAGACATTACACTGGTAGGATGGCAAAAAATAACGATTAATAAATGATGCATGACTAGAGAAATACTCCGCAGATAGTCATGTTTTAAGCATAAGTTGATGAATTTGTTCTTCACTTCTTATAGTTATGATTGGCGCTTGATCATCCTTCCTGATACACACTTTGCCGTATGCAGTCCAACAATATTTATATTCTCCAGTTTTTATTAGATCTCTGGCAAGGAAATACAGACGAGAGCCCTTAGCCGTTAGATGTTCAGACAGAAAGACAGGGGTGTCTTCCTGGGACTTAAAACCGAGATGTTTGCAACATAGCTTTGAGTGGTGTTTTTTATTGAAAAACTTCCCCTTTTTCAGTATGTCATTTTTTATAAGAGTGGATCCAGTTTCTACCACAATGGGTGTGTTTTGGATGTCGTTCTTTCCCCGCACTCTATAAATGTCCTTTATGTCAGATTTGGTTAGGGAACAGTCTATATTGCTGGAAAGAGTCATAACTAAGCCAATAAGTTCTTCCTTGGTTTCTCCAGCTAATTTAGGCACATTTTTATAACAATGTTGGCCTTACGACTTTCTGTTTCCATTCCTTCTATTTTATTCTCCAAAAGTGTAATATGTCTCTTGTCTTCTTTCGACTGCTTTTCTAGCAGGGATATTTTGTTTTCCAAGTCTTGATTTTGTGACATAAGGTGTTTGACCGTATTTTCTATATTAAGATTAGTTTGTTGAATTTCTTTCAAAGTTGAAGTAACTTTCTGTGTCTGCTGAGTCAACATAAAAGCCAGCATTTCCTTCATTTCTTTTTTAAAGTCATCTAACTGTTCACCAATGAGTAATTCCTCCCGGCTGCTCTTAGACCTCTGGGTCACAAAATTTGATGGCGTTCGATTTTCATCTGTTGCCATTCGGTCTATCTCCGTCTCGGAACATGATTTATTCATCAGCGCGGTCATCTTGTTAATTGGAATTTTGTGTAACAAAGATATCCGTACGATTACAAAAAATGTTCTATTTTATTTAATGCGTAAGCGGCGCGTGACGTAGCGGATCCCGTCAAGACCGCTGTGCGATGTATCGCGTAGCAGATAAGTATCGGCCGTCGTAGCACCGTAGCAGCGTAGCACTCAATGCGGAGCCGTTGCAGCGCGCGTGACGTAGGGCAGTCTTCGTAGGCAGGCGACGAATTTCGCGCGATGACGCACACGTTGGCCTGGCGCAGTGGCTACGAACACGACGCTCGCCGCAAACCGGGTTCAAATCTCACCAGTTAACTGCGGCACTTTTCGAAGTTTCGAAGTGGTGGTTTATCTAGCCCCAGCAATCTCCTCGATGGCTCGCTCGTCGACAATGAGGATTGTGGGAGAGAGATTTCCGACACAATCCAATATGGCCGCTGCACTCAATGGACGCTCTCGCAAGATAGACAAGGAGGGCCCGAGTTAGGAGTGGAGTCGCTCGGTTGAGAGAAATAATTAAAATTTTAATTTAAATTCAAGAATCAGTCACACTACTAAAAACACGTCCGACCCGAACCTCCGCCGCAAGGAAGGACGAAGATAGAAAATACTTTGCGCTGTAGACAGTTGAAGATAGAGAACACTTTGCGCTGCAGACAGTTGAAGATAGAAAATACTTTGCGCTGCAGACAGTTGAAGACTGAAAATACTTTGCGCTGCTGACAGTTGAAGATAGAGAATACTTTGCGCTGCAGACAGTTGAAGATAGAAAATACTTTGCGCTGCAGACAGTTGAAGACTGAAAATACTTTGCACTGCAGACAGTTGAAGACAGAAAATACTTTGCACTGCAGACAGTTGAAGATAGAAAATACTTTGCACTGCAGACAGTTGACGATAGAGAATACTTTGCGCTGCAGACAGTTGAAGATAGAAAATACTTTGCGCTGCAGACAGTTGAAGATAGAGAATACTTTGCGCTGCTGACAGTTGAAGATAGAGAATACTTTGCGCTGCAGACAGTTGACAATAGAAAATACTTTGCACTGCAGACAGTTGAAGATAGAAAATACTTTGCACTGCAGACAGTTGACGATAGAGAATACTTTGCGCTGCAGACAGTTGAAGATAGAAAATACTTTGCGCTGCAGACAGTTGAAGATAGAAAATACTTTGCGCTGCAGACAGTTGAAGATAGAGAATACTTTGCGCTGCAGACAGTTGAAGATAGAGAATACTTTGCGCTGCTGACAGTTGAAGATAGAGAATACTTTGCGCTGCTGACAGTTGAAGATAGAGAATACTTTGCGCTGCAGACAGTTGACGATAGAAAATACTTTGCACTGCAGACAGTTGAAGATAGAAAATACTTTGCACTGCAGACAGTTGACGATAGAGAATACTTTGCGCTGCAGACAGTTGAAGATAGAAAATACTTTGCGCTGCAGACAGTTGAAGATAGAAAATACTTTGCGCTGCAGACAGTTGAAGATAGAGAATACTTTGCGCTGCTGACAGTTGAAGATAGAGAATACTTTGCGCTGCTGACAGTTGAAGATAGAGAATACTTTGCGCTACAGACAGTTGACGATAGAGAATACTTTGCGCTGCAGACCGTTGAAGATAGAGAATACTTTGCGCTGCAGACAGTTGAAGATAGAGAATACTTTGCGTTGCAGACCGTTGACGATAGAGAATACTTTGCGCTGCAGACAGTTGACGATAGAGAATACTTTGCGCTACAGACAGTTGACGATAGAGAATACTTTGCGCTGCAGACCGTTGACGATAGAGAATACTTTGCGCTGCAGACAGTTGACGATAGAGAATACTTTGCGCTGCAGACAGTTGAAGATAGAGAATACTTTAATGTATATACATACACCAAAATAGTTACACGACTCTTCTACACAAACTTATTCTTATGGGTACCTACAGTGACGGTCTACCGCTGACTGCGATATCTACCAGACAACGATTCAAGGAACTAAAAGAACTTAGATAAATAATTAAAGTATCCACCTTTTCATATTATGTTCTTTATGTCTGCAAATAGATGATTAAATACTTAAACCAAATAAAACCTCTTTTTTGAAGTCGGTTAACAATAAAATAAATAATTTTATACCATTTATAGTGACTGTTGAAATCGCCGGCTCACGGTGCAGTGCGCACGCGAAACTGACTCACGGTGCAGTACGTACGGGCTCATCGATCGTGACGACATCGCCAGCTCACGGTGCAGTGCGCACGCGACACTGGCTCACGGTGCAGTACGTGCGCGCTAAATCGATAGTGACGAAGTCTACCTTATATTACAACTATTTGACAACTATTTGGAAACATGTCCGGTGTACAGCGCACTCCCCCGAACACCCCGAAAACGCAAATAAACAACCTTTGCCAGTCTCAGACTAAATCAGAATCGGATATAGCCAATGCAGTGGTGAGTGATTACGTAAATACGAATCGAAATAAAAGAGCCCGAAAGGCAAATTCGCCACAAGGCGCTGCTATGCTGACTTCGTATGATCTTCAGGCTCAACTCGCAGATTGGAAGGAAGAACAAGACTCTTCAATTGCAAAGCTACTTGCAACTCAAACCGCTGTGATGACTAAGCTGGCGACTGATATAGGAGAAATAAAATCCCAAAACACCCAGATTCAGGCATCTAATACCGAAATATGCAAGTCAAACGAGGAGATAGTTAGGTCTATGTCTTTCATAAACCAACAATTTGAGGAGCTGAAAAAAGAAGTTGAAGACCTAAGAAAAGAACGCCAGGAACAGAGACTATACATAGAAAGTTTAGAAAAAAGAATTCAAGATCTACAACATAAATCAAGGTCGTCCGGTATCGAAATCCGTAATATACCGCAATGCAATAATGAAACCTATGCTACTCTTGCAAAAACGGTATGCACCATTGGCGAAGCTGTCGGAGTATCCATAAAAGACACGGAACTGAGGGATATTTATCGCTTGCCCGGAAAATCATCGAGTCCCTCTACCACAACACGACCGGTTATAGCTGAATTTTCTTCTGTCATGAAAAAGGAGACACTCATATCGGCAGTTCGTACGTTCAACAAAGCCAAAGACAGGGAAGAAAAATTAAATACTGGTCACATTGGCATTCATGGAACTCGTCAACCGGTTTATGTCACGGAACAGCTTTCGGGTAATACCAAAAAACTGTTCTACCAAACAAGAGAGTTTGCGAAAAAACACGAGTTCAAATTCTGCTGGGTATCAAACGGTAACATATTTTTGCGCAAAAAGGAAGGAGACAAACAACTATTAATCAACTCCGAAAGATGTCTGCAGGATATTAATACTGGCATGTGACTGATAATCTGTATAGTTAAGAGTTATATATTAGCGTATTTCCGTCCACTATTGTTATTTGCCGATATTGTTTTCATTTCTAAATCTAAAAAAATACACAAATCATCTAAAACGCACATAACCACACAAATAAAAACTCACCATGGCATAAGTACTCTACACAAAAATTCATTCACAACTCACTTCCACAATGACACTTGCTATAACGACCACTCTTACACAAACAAACAAATTAAACACGACATATTAAATATTAAACAAATCCTAATTAAAAAAGTCAGCTTTGAGTCACCTCACGTTATTTCTACACTCTCCCAATGGCTATCATAAATAGTATATGCAGCGAGCTTGACTCGCAAACAGTGGGTAACTCATTTAACTGTACCCCAGAAAATTGTATTGAATATGTTAACACTTCCAATTCCAACATAAAAATACTACACTTAAACATCCGTAGCTTAAACAAAAACTTTGACGAACTCCAGGCACTAATGCACTCAATTAAACTTGATTTAGATGTGGTGATCCTTACAGAATGTTGGCTTAGTAAAGTCAGTAATATGCCGGTTTTGGTTGGATATAAATCCTATTGTACGGAAATAAACAGTAACCAAAACGACGGAGTTGTTATCTTTACAAAACAAGCTCTCCGAACCTCAGAGTGGCAACCTCGATTTGTGGATGGAAATTGCTTGGTATGTCATATAGTTAACCAGAATATTGCTATTGTAGCAGTGTATCGATCCCCGTCATACAGTTCCAAGGAAAGTACGGAAAATTTTCTAGATAGTTTAAATAGTGTCTACGTAAGCCTCTCCTCCTACAAAAATATCATTCTTATAGGTGATATTAATATAGACCTCAAACCCAATAGTGCAGACAACCGCTGTTTAAACTATCTCATTCTAAATGCCTCACACGGTCTTCTTCCAACCCACAGGTACAGCACTCGGCTGGATAGCTGTTTAGATCATGCACTCGTTAAAACTACCCTTCCTGTTACTACCCTTATATTAGACTCACACATCACGGACCACAAACCGGTGCTTCTTACTATTGCTAACACAAACCCTGATAATAAACCACTCCACATAACCACCCGCATAGACTACGATGCTGTCAAGTTAGATTTAGAAAACTCTGATTTTACCCCATTATACAAAATAATTGATCCCAATTTATCCATGAATATGTTCATAAATATTGTCTCTTCAGTAATCTCCAAGCACACTAAACTAATTAAAGTCCCAAGGAAGAAAAGAATAATTAAACCGTGGATAACTACCGGCCTGTTAAAGTGTATACAAAATCGTGACCGGTTGCACAACAGATCAAGAAAGGATCCCAATAATCTCATCCTGAAAATTACCTATAAGCGGTACCGGAATTTTTGTAACGACCTCCTTCGGAAACTAAAAATAGCCCATGAAAAAAGCGAACTAGAAAAATCCGGTAAAAATCCAAAAGCTCTTTGGAAAGCAATAAAACAAATCACCAATACCAGCAAAAAGAAAACTGTCCCGGTCGAACTGTTAGATATCTGTGATAACACTATATCATCCGTAAACGAAGTGTGTAGATTTTTCAGTACTATAGGTACTAACTTGGCAGAAAAAATCTTATCCCAATCTCACCAACCTACAAACCCATCATCTCAACATACCTCATCCAGCCCCGCCAACTCTCTGGTGATACTTGAGGTTGATGAATCAGAAGTGGAGTCCCTTATTCTGCAACTGCGAAGTGATTCTGCAATAGGTTGGGATGGTATATCCTCCCTAGTGCTAAAGAGTTGCCGCCAGACTTTGACGCCACCATTGACGTATATCTTTAACTGTTGCCTTCAAAAAGGCATCTTTCCTGATGCGCTAAAAAAAGCCATCGTCCATCCGATTCATAAGGGAGGGAACAGAAACTGTGTCAGCAATTACAGACCCATATCGGTCCTATCAGCACTCTCTAAGATACTAGAAAGGATCCTAAATAATGCTCTAAAAAAATTCATCAACAATCATCAGCTCATTGCTGATAATCAGTATGGTTTTCGCACAGGAATCTCAACTGAAGATGCAGTTCTTGAGCTGACTCAATTCGTTGCTAGGAAACTTGATAGTAGAGTTAAAAGTCTAGGGATCTTCCTAGACCTTTCTAAAGCCTTTGACACAGTATCTGTTCCCAAACTTATCTCTAAATTAGAACTCCTAGGGGTACGTGGAAAATCCCTCGAAATGTTCAAAGACTATCTTAACAACCGGACCCTACGAGTAAAAATCGGCGAGCATATGAGTGACGAAGTATCAACCACTTACGGTGTACCTCAGGGAAGCATTCTAGGCCCCACCCTCTTCCAAATATACGTCAATGAGTTGTGCAGAATGACCATCCCCAACTCCAAGATCATTGCGTATGCAGACGACACCGCAGTCATAGTTTACGGACCAACTTGGGATAGCGTCAAGCGTTACGCAGAAACAGCAATAACTCGTATAATGGAATGGCTAAATCTAAATTTACTTACTTTAAACTGCGAGAAAACGGCGTACATTCCGTTCGCTATCCGCCGTAACAACTTACCTGACAAAACTTTCTCCATAACAGCACACACCTGCTCCAAACAATCCCCACATTGCTCATGTCCGGCACTTACAAGAGCTGACAATGTGAAATATCTAGGTGTCCAAATAGACGGAGGATTACGATGGGATAAACAGGTTGACGCAATTTCCAGTAGATCTACGAAACTTTTGCGTATCTTCAAATCCCTTAGAGACTCAGCTGCGCCTGAAACTCTGAAGATGGTGTACTATGCAGTATGTCAATCCGTCATTGGGTATTGCATCACAGTATGGGGTGGTGCAAATAAAACCAGTCTTCTGAAGATTGAAAGAGCGCAGAGAGCCGTACTGAAGGTGATGACCCGCAAACCATATCGGTATCCCACTACGCAACTATACGCTGATTGTAAAGTACTTTCAGTGCGCCAGCTTTTTGTACTGCAGTCTACTGTTAGAAAACATGCTAGCGTTCCCCCAACAGACCCGACAAAAAGGAAGAAATTACCCTTAAGTACTCCACACAAAACCACCTTCGCTCAACACCAATACTACACATTAAGTACACATATTTACAAACAAATTCACAAAAAAATAAACATTATCGATCTAAATAAACATGAATTAAAATCAAAATTAACGGAATGGCTACTGGAGCGTGACTATCTACAAACAGAATCCTTACTTAAGTACGTCGCCTAATACTTACATTTCTCAAATCACACACACCCACACACACACCCTCACACACACACACACACACAAACACACCCTCACACATCACATCACATATAAAATACATACTTTTGTAAATTAAATTAGTTTAGTTTATTATCCTCAATAGATCAGGTAGATCGACACAGTCCACTATTATACTTACCTATAGCATCTCATTTAAAGCTGGATCACTGTCTCTCAAGATACAGGTTACCTAGTTTGAGAGGCAGGGTTTCCCATATTGTAAACAGATTACAGTTCTTAGATTTGGATTGCATTGTGTTTCTACCAAAGTGCATTTAAGTTGTCTTTAGATAAAACATGTCTCAATCTGTATTTTATGAAAATAAATTATTATTATTATTATTATTATTATTATTATTATTATTATTATTGTTTGCTATAGCCGCTTATAGCCGGTTTTTTGTAGCCGTTGGTCCCGGCTGTCATTTGTAGATCTTTGGCAGTCGTTACGGACAGTCAGAAGCCAGATAATCTGACACCAGTCTTGCCAAGGAGTACCGTGTTACCCAGTTAATGGGTTGTGGAGGTCTGGTAGGCAGCCGCTCCACGTAAAATACTGGTATTCAGCTGAATCCGGTTTGACTGGAAGCCGACCCCAATATAATTGGGAAAAGGCTAGGCAGATGATGATGAGTGACTGTTTCTTATAATAATTATTATTTCATAGCAATTTGCGTTTTAAATACCTAATAGATTTCGAAATCGAATTGAAGATTAGAACGTAAAAACTCGTATTTGACGAATTCTCACCTGTTCATGAATACGAGGTTCAACTTGCTCATATCCGGTTCCTTGTCGTAGTTTTCATATGCTACTCCGGCAATGGGTTTCACGTTGCTACCTGGAAAATAAGGAAGGAGGAGTTTATGTATTTGTTGTACCACACAACACACACCACAAAATACCTAGTTTTTTTTTAACCCAAAAGTTGAATAAAAAAGGAATATTGGCGATTCTTAAGTTAAGTGCAATCGGGTATGACGACTTTCTTGTTTTAGGGTTTTTTCATTTCCAAATTACAAAGAAACGAAGTTAGGTTTTTACCTTTTCAAATTACCCTTTTTTAGTTACATATTGTTTATTTTGATATATTCAGTGTCACTCTCACAGTCAATACGAATCTAACGACACCTCTCAAGCTAAAATCCATCGAGCCGTTCAGGCTGCAGAGCGTGCCAAACATTTGAATTTGGCGCCAAAAATCCGCCATTTTGTTTTTTTTTAGTTTGATATAACCAGTGTCACTCTCACAGTCAATACAAATCTAACGACAGCTCTCAAGCTAAAATCCATCGAGCCGTTCAGCCAGGAAAACCTTTTTTGACCAAAAACCATCCGTACTTCTTCCAAAGCCCTTTGCGTTCCAGGGCCGCGGTGAATCCTTCGAACAAATTCCGCAACCCTGGCAGGCTCTGGCTCTGGCCCGTCCTCCATGCTGACATCTCCCTGAGGCGCGCGTGGAACACAACGCGCCATCGACCCGGGCCTGGTGGTGATCGGACAGCGAGCCACCCAACGCTCGCCGTCCGCAGGCCAGGAATAAATACAAAATTATATTGGCATGCGACCACGGCTTCATCATGACCATTTTGTACCTCTGTCTTGATTTATTTTCTGTCTGGAATATTTTCTTGTGTCGCAACTTTTAGATCCCTTTTACTTTTCCGTAGCCGGGTCAAGTTTTTTAAACTTATTTTTTTATTTTATACTTTTCCGTTTTAACGCTCGATAAACTTTAGGACCGTGTAAATAAGAGTGGTAGGTCGACCAATAGGTCAGTAATGAACCTATTTACGCTCGACTTGAATACACTAGACGGGCGGGCGTTTTGGGGGACTGTCCTTATGTAGAACTTTGACGTTCAAAAAGTGCTGGCACTCAGCCTAATTTGAATAAATGACATTTGATTTTGAAAAAAAAGTGGTATTGGGAATGAGATGAGTGGGAGTTGGGTGTGTTGTGTCGAAAAGACCAATTACGAAATTCGACATGTAGTATTTGTAAATAAATGTGCATTATTTATCACTGCAAACAAATTAACTAGTATATACGTATACAGGGCGGCTAAGAGTTATAACAATCGCAAAGCCTTGCGATTTTAGATGTCCTGTGGGCACTGTCCAGGTACTGTCAGGTATGATGATATTCTCTGAAGGAGCTAGCATTTCCTAGCATAATTGTGTCTACATATTTGTAATGGGCTCGCCAAGACCTTTCTTTTGATACCAAACATGTCACGATTATCTCAAATTTATTTTTTTCGTGATAAAAAATTTACGTGTCAAGTCCTTCATTATACATTTAGGGATAATTTGTCTAGCCTATGTCACCCGGGCCATTATTCCAAATCTATTAATACCTCATTCATTAAAATCGGATCAGTAATTTAGGCGCTACGGTGGAACATACTTAAATACACACATACAAACATACATAGACTGCTAAAATCATAACCCTTCCTTTTGATTTTGCCGTAGTCGGGTAAAAACATAACCCTCCTTCTGGCGCAGTCGGGTAAAAACGTCCAAACCCAAGGCTCAATACCATCTCCACATGTATCCGACCAGAGCGAACTCGCCACGCGGTCGGCAATCTTCGGCAGCGGTCGTGTGTCCGATGAATTTTTTTTTTTTTCAGAATTTGAATCATTTATTTGTATAACATATAATAATAATAATAACATATAAGATTTTAAAAATTAAGTAGTGCGCTATGTTTTGCCAATTGACATACAAATTATTATATTAAAAAGATAATTTGAGTGGGTAACTATTAAAACGAAAATATAAATTTATTACAATATTAACGTATTTGAGTAAGTACCTGATTGTATTAACAAATGCATGCAAGTTCAATTTCATTATTTATAATCAATTTCATTTTATGTCAAATTTTAAGTCAATTCTAAACATTAAAAGATTAAGATAAATGTAAAATTAAAATTTATTTCAGCATTATTAAGTTATAGAGATTCGTCATTAAAAAAGTCGTCTAAAGTATAATTGCAAAAGTTCGGGCGGTCCCATTTTTGTTATTCTATGAATAAATATACTTTTCCACTCCCCGCACAATGTAAGAACTTCGACTTACACAGACTGCCTCCGATGAACGCGATGCCTTTCCCTACCGGGTCGAGGCCGGCCTGCAGCTCGTTGACGGTCACGGTCTTCACGCCGGTGGCCACGTTCGTCGCTGCGTTGGAGACTTCTTGGAAGAAGCCTGGATGAGCGGTGGTGGTGGTTAACCACAGGGCTGAGAGGAAGGCAGCTAGGCGTGACATGCTGTTGGGTACCTGGGGACGGAGACAGAAGGTTTACTTAGCCAAATCTTTATCTGAATGATATAGAGTACTCGTAGAGTTTTCGCACCGCCTGGGTGTGGATGTGGAGCCGAGTCACAAACTATGCTCCACCTCCTGCCCTCTGAGCCCCAAAACAGATCAAATGGAGAGTATGGAAAAGTCTATGACATTTATGAACTTACAATACGAAGATCTCTTAAAAAAGTGCACAGCGTCTGAGGAAAATATGAAGGAGCTGCGAAGGGAAAAGGGTCAGAGATGAGGGTGTGTATGAGTGATTTATCTTCACGTATAAACCAATTGGAACAGCAAACCCGTGCAAACAATGTGGAAATTCAGTGCCTGCCAGAGAAGAAGCAAGAAAACTTGATAGATATTGTATCACAATTATCAAAAGTTGTAGGGAGCGGCATTCAAGACTACGATATTAAGCATTGTACAAGAGTCGCAAAACAAAATGCCAGCAATACTCGCCCGCGTGCCATTGTAGTACAACTTGCCTCCCCCCGCAGTCGTGACCAATTTCTCGCAGCTACGATAAAATTCAACAAGTTGAATCCAGATAACAAATTAAATACGACCCACTTGGGATACACCGGGCCTAAATCCCCAATCTATATAACAGAACATCTGTCTACCACCAACAAGGCACTCCATGCGGCCGCTAGGATCAAAGCCAAGGAAATTGGGTATCAATTTGTCTGGGTACGGGGTGGTCGTATATTCATGCGGAAGGCACAGGAATCGGAACACATTCTGATAAGGAATAAGGATACATTAGATAAGCTGGTTTAATTTTAATTTTTGTTTTAGTCAATGTAACAGTAAATATAATTTGTTATCATTCTCGGACTTAAAGATATATTACCAAAACACTCGAGGCTTACGCACCAAATGTCACAATTTTTATCGTCAAGTTTGTTGTGAAAACTATGATATAATAATATTAACAAAGACATGGTTAAATGATTCTGTGATGAGTTCAGAGCTATTTGATAATAGATATGTAGTCTACAGGCGAGATAGGTGTAACAGAAAAAAAGATGGAGGGGGTGTTCTGATAGCCGTATTAAGGGGTTTAAATTCAAAACGCATGTTTCAATGGGAAAGCAACTGTGAGGATTTGTGGGTAACCGTAGACGTCTCAATTACAAGGTCTATCCGTCAACTGGCTCTGTGCGCAGTTTATTTGCCTCCACCTGTACTTCGTTCAGCCTTAGAACATTTCTTGGACTCCTGTAATACCATACTAGAACAGTCAGGTTCGAAGATGTGTATAGTTGGTGACTTTAACTTAGGAAATATTAATTGGAACTTGGTAAGTGAGTCGGATAGTGGCTATATGGCACCGGGTATTGGTCATTTTCTAACTGATTTTAGTCATATAAACAAGTTAATTCAACTCAACAATATAACAAATAAGTCGGGACGCATACTTGACCTTGTGTTGACTAACTTAACTTTCGGTTCCGTTTGTTCTGCTCCAAATCCCTTAAGTATAATTGACCCTTTCCATCCCCCTATTGAAATTAATTTAAAGTCAAATAATGACACAAGACTTCCTTATAACAGTAACAAAAGAGTAAATTTTTACAAATTAAATTACGACATAATTTGTAAAAGCTTGAGTGAGATCGACTGGAACCTTTTATTTGGTGGCACGCACGATGTGAATGATATGCTCAGTATGTTCTACGACAAAATTAACAATATTATAGGAATGCAAAATCCCCCTACCGTACATAAACATAAGACGCACCCTCCTTGGTTCGATAAAAATTTAATAAGAACTTTAAGAGAAAAGGAAAAGGTACGCCAGCGATTTAGAATATATAAAAAACCCGATGGATGAACTCGAATTGAAACTGCTGAGTAAACGGTGCTCTGTTATGGCTGCCTCTTGTTACAATAAATATGTCAGTGATCTGGAGACTGTAATAAGCAAGGATCCAAAACGATTTTGGGCTTATATTAAGGACAAGCGAGGTGGAACTAGTTCTTATCCCTTAACAATGACTGACGGCATCATATCGTCATCAGATGGTGTCAGTATTTCAGAAATGTTTGCTGCTCATTTTTCTGCCATGTACAGTCAACAAAATGTGACTAATCATTCATCTCCATCAGAATACATGCAGAACATGTTAGCTTCCAGTTTACCTTTGACAGCACCTATAATTGACTTTGAAACCTTGCTCAACAAATTGAAAGCTCTGGATCGTCGAAAAGGCGCTGGACCCGACGGAATCCCCCCTTATTTTGTTTCCATGTGTGCTTCGTCTCTGGTGGCTCCCTTGTTACAAATATTCAATAGATCACTTGCCACAGGCATTTTCCCAAATTTTTGGAAGGTAGCCCAGGTGGTACCAATTCATAAAAGCAGCGATCGTGATTATGTAGGTAACTATAGACCTATCTCAATATTATCTACCTTCGCCAAAGTCTTCGAATCCATGATTTGTCCCTATATTCAGTCTCATTTGAAACTTTACCTCAGTAACTCTCAACATGGCTTTGTGAGTTCCAGATCTACATGTACGAACCTAGTGACTTTCAAGGAGACACTGGTTGGTGCCATTGACTCGGGCAAACAAGTGGACGTGATATACACCGATTTTAGTAGGGCCTTTGATCGTGTTCCGCACAATATACTTTTGTATAAATTAAACGCTTACGGCATCACTGGCTCCCTCCTTGACTGGTTTAATTCATATCTTGATGGTCGAACCTTCTTTGTTGCCCTCAATGGCTACCGATCGGGTTCCTACAAGGTTACATCTGGTGTCCCTCAGGGATCACATGTTGGTCCAGACATGTTCAACTTGTTTGTTAATGATCTCGCAAATGAACTAAAATTCTCTGAGTGTTTCATGTATGCTGACGATTTAAAATTTTGCAGAGTTATTGAATCAGATCTTGATGTTGAGTTGCTGCAGAGAGATATTGATACGTTAGTAAAGTGGTGCGATGATAATGGTATGCGTCTAAATATCAACAAGTGCTACCATGTCAAATTTACGAGAAAAATTAATTTAACACAATCTACATATTATATATGTAGCACACCAATACAGGAAGTGGAGCAGATGAGGGATTTGGGGGTTTTATTCGATAGGCAGTTAACATTTATACCCCACATTGAAAACGTAGTTAAAAAAGCCTCTAGAATGCTCGGGTTTGTAATAAGGAATGTTACCTGCTTTCGTCGCTTCAGGACTAAAATCTTACTTTACAATTGCTTGGTCCGTAGCACATTGGAGTATTGCAGCACTGTATGGAGGCCTCATTATGCCACCCACACACTTAGATTAGAAAGGGTTCAAAAACGTTTTCTGTGGCACTTGGCTTACTCTTCTGGGATAGCTAAAAAGAAACGATCGTACAAAGAGAGACTCCTGCATTTTAAGATGATATCCCTACAAAAAAGAAGAGATTTACTAGATGCAACATTTTTATTTAAAGTGCTGCGATATAAAATAGACTGCCCGCAATTGTTGAGCATGTTTAAACTCCGTGTGCCTACAAAAAGCCCACGAACTCCTATAACCCCATTACGTCCTCCCTTGCGCAGAACCGTTCTAGGTGCTAACTCTCCTGTACCCCGTCTGTGCAAATTATTAAATAACTGCAGTAGTCTGGTCGACGTGCACTCTGACTCACTTAGTAGGTTCAGAAGAAGTATTATGGACATGTGAAATCTTTCTGTGAATTCTTTTTGGTGACATGTTGGTTTTTATTTTTAATTTGTATTTCAATCTTGTTTATGATTTTGATCATGATTGTGTTTGATTTGATTTTTGATTATGTTTCTGTCTAATTTTAATCTCGATCGTGATTTTAATTCAATTTGGTTATGTTATCCGTATAAATTTAGTTCGGTTATGTTTTTCGGTTATTTATTTTTGTTTGTTTTTAATTATGATTCCGTTTAATTCATTTTGATTATGTTTCTGTTGGATTTTAATTTTGTTATGTTTTAATTATTTTGAATTTATTTAATTTTATTATGATTTTAATTCGATTTGAATTTTATTTATTTCTTAATTTTGTTTCTGCCTATGATTTTTAATGTTTTATTTCAATTTTTAGTTTTCAATTTGACTTGAGGAGCCTGATTGTTCTTTGTGTATTTAAATACCCTCTAATTGTTAGTAGCCTTTATATAATTTCAATGTAACCAGTATGTAATGCATGATGTGCTTACCTGTAAGGGATTGATACACTAGACCCGAATTTGATTGTATGTAACCCATAATTGTATGAGTGTACTCAATTGTTGGTGAGCCAAATAAATAAAATAAAATAAAATAAAATAAAATAAACATGCAGCCAGTGTGTGCTTGCTAAATAATACTTTACGCACACAGGTGCACAGAGGTGACTCACGCCTTATTAGGCTGTTGCAATGTTTCCCGCCAACGATGCAGTGGAAGTGACAATGTTATGGGTCACTCAAATCTAATAGACCGTCCACACGACACCGACTTTTATTTGCGCAGACTTTAAACTCAGAATAAAAACCGGCCAAGTGCGAGTCGGACTCACGCACGAAGGGTTCCGTACCATCCTTTATTTTTTTTATTTTTTTTGGGAAATCATCAAATGACTTCTTCCGCTCTGGGTGGAGCGGAAGGGCGTGTCAGACTCTTACTGACTAAAACCCATCCGTGTTCCTTCTAAAGCCCTTTGCGTTCCATGGCCGCGGTGACTCTTTCGAACAAATTCCGCAACCCTGGTTCCGTACCATCCTACTAATACTATAAACGCGAAAGTTTGTAAGTATGGATGGATGGATGGATGTTTGTAACTCTTTCATGTCAAAACGGCTGAACGGATCTTGATGAAATTTGGCACAGAGGTAGATTATAGTCTGGAATAACACAGAGGATACTTTTCATCCCGGGAGTATGTTCCCTTGGGGAAATTTTCGACATTAACACGGGTGGAGCCGCGTGCGGAAGCTAGTTATCTATAAAAACGGCAAAAAAATCATGTCTGTTGTATGGGAGCCCCCTTCGATATTTATGATATTTTGTTCTATATTGTTTTTTATTATAGCGGTAACAGAAATACATCATCTGTGTAAATTTCAACTGTCTAACTATCACGGTGACAGACGGACAGACAGACAGACGGAAGGACAGCGGAGTCTTAGTAATAGGGTCCCGTTTTACCCTTTGGGTACGGAACATTAAAAATGGTATTATATATCTGAACACACTTAGGTACAACAAAATCTGCGCAGACGTAAGTCTGTATCGTGTGGACGCACTATAACTTAATGTCGTGCCAGCGACATGAAGAAGAATGAGAAGCGATTAGACATATCTAGGTACTTTATAATATAATAATTATGGGCCCATGTTTAGGCTATCATAGCCACAGTCAGAACTGTCAAGGGTCCGTCAGTTTCCTAGTTCGAGCCAGCCCATCCCTAGCTGTCCTCCCCCCAGCGACGCCCTAAGCCGAGGCCCGTACCCCACAGGGGGTGCCCTTAGCGTGAAGTCGCTTAGTTTGTAAGTTTTTTATAAGCCCTGGCTGGAGGCTTTAATATTTTATTAAGGCGGCAAGCCCGGTTACGCAGTCGATAACCTTATAGGATGAATTGCGGGACGCCACTCACAAAAAAAAGGCCGTCAGTTTCTATGAGTAAAAGGTGACGTGACTCTCCGACACGGTTGCTTTGTATGGAAAGTTCGAAAATTCTGTTTCTAGTAGTAGCGCAGAGGTGCTCCATGATCCTAATAGATATTTGATAAAATGGTGAAATACCTGTCTCTGTCATAGATGGACAGGGAGAGGAAGAAAAGAGATGGATGGATTGTGTTAGGACTGATATGAAAGAAAAGGGAGTTAGTGATAGCGTGACGGCTGACAGGACAGAATGGAAGAAAACAACGTGGTGTGCCGACCCCAAGTAACATGGGATAAGGGCAGGAAGATGATTTCGGATTGCCCGTCTCAGCACTGTGATGATCGCCCGGAGGACACGGTGGAGCATACGGTGGAGGTCTGCCCTATGGCTCTTTCTATTATTATATAAGGTATTTTCGGAGATTAGCTAGTTGAAAACTATGATAGCATTATTTCTTTCTAACCTTGTAGGTACTCGTATAATACCCACCTTGAATCATGTCACGACCTACAAGGACTGGTTCCTTCTCGACGAATAGGGATGTTTCTGGGTTAAAAACATATGATTCTGTTTTTAGTCCGCCAGTTGGATTTTCGAAAAATATTGGATAAGTCAATAAATATAACGAAGATAAAACGCATCAAAGATAAGGAGTGGGGGCTTGTAACGTCACATTCCAGTAAAAAGTATACTGGTGATGCTGATGTCACACGAGTTTTCAACGCACTGTATCGTCTTTATTATTTTTTGTTTACGTGGCAAAAAAAAAACTACGTGTCCTCTCCAATATTATTTTGGTAATCTTTCTGACGGACTAATTAGATTATTATTAATTTCTCTTAGGATTTAGTTACAGCATAAAACTCACAAATTCCAACATATCCTCGAAAAAGTTATTTTGTCCAGTTTTTTCTTCTATCACACCCATTTTAAAACTTATTTTTCTTTGTAATAAATGTGAATAAATATGTAGATAACAATAAAGTCACTTTAACACAACATACCTAAACTCAGTATTATTCATTTTTAATCGATCTACAATTAAAAGTGTATCGTAACTCTATAAATATAAACAGAACACGGGTTTATCTGTAATTTACGTTAACTGCGTGAGAATTACATAATTAGTAAGGCAATTGACGTAGCTGACAAGCAATTAAGAGAACTTCTTATCCGATGTGAAATATTAACCAATCAATTTGATATTGGTTACTCGAGTACGAAAGGTCGAGCATCCACTGCAAGATATGCGGGGAGAGGTGTGCCATGTTAGCAGCATGGTTCATTTGTTTGCCAGCCACGCATCCTTGCTATGGCGTGCAGTAATCACTACTTACATCGTATAAAACACCTGCTGTGCACACCTATAAGTGATGAATTCACCGCAACGCTGTTTAAATATATATATTTAATGTAATGAGTTAGTGAATAAGGCGTTGGTGTGTCAATAAATAAATAAATAAATAAATAAAACAAAGTCGCTTCCCGCTGTCTGTCTATCACTATGTTTGCTTAGATCTTTAAAACTACGCAACGGATTTTGATGCGGTTGTAGTTAGAGTGAGTTGATAGATAGAGTGATTCAAGATGACGGTTTTTATGTAAAATACATGCATAATATAGTAGAGGAACACTGATAATTTTAGAGGTTTCAAATGTGATGTCGTAAATACATTTTTTGCGCTTACTTTACTTTTTACGAGAAATAATGCTCATATACGAAGCGATTTTAAGCAATACAGCATTAATCCTTGTCAAATTAAGTACCTTAAATACATTGTGCATTTAATATAGATCAATATGGCCCTTTTTGCGTGTAATTGAAATGAATATTTTCGAAGATATTACAGTTTTAAAAAGCATAGCGGTTGCGGCGGCGGTACCGGCTGGGGGGCCGACGGCGCGTGCCTCTATATAGCGTTCAAGTTATGTGCTCAAGATGTTTTCGCGAAAACACTGACATATGACAGAGTTCGAAGTTACTAAACACGGAACCAGAGTTCTAAAACCGAAGTCAATTTAGTATCATTAGCAGTAAATTTAGCATATAAGGGACTCCAGACTGTAAAGTTGATCGTCCTGTACTACGTAGGATATGCATGGAGAGGTTTGCCATGATAGCTGCATGGCTCATTTGCTTATCCGTCACACAGACATCTATACATAATTATGAAATCGCAGAACCAAAACTACTAATTCCAGGTTTAAGCCTAAAAAGCAGAAATTCGGAATTAAGGTCAGCTAGAAAAAATATTTTTTAAATAACTACTTTAAGGGGGTCATTGGCAGGGGGAAATTTGGATGCAAGTCTTCTTATTTTGGAAGGGTTTTTACTTATAGAAATAGCGACAAACGAGAAAGGCTTGTGTATATACCCCGGGTGTGTTGCTAGTTTTCATACAACGCGAAGCTACACAAATGTGCAATGTGCGTAGTATAGCAGTGGGCTGCTGTGGAGTGGTACCTTTATATTCGTCTCGTTTTCATAAAGAGGTCAATGTTATACATACTTTTTTATGGATGGGAAATCATCAAATGACTCCCGAAATATCAAATACACCCGCATCTAAGCCCGAAACTACGGACTTCGGGCTTAGAGAGTAGCTCCCAGGGCCGCGGTGACTCTTTCGAGCGAATTCCGCAACCCTGGCTGGCACTGGCCCTAGTGGGCCCCGATGTTAAACAGACTTGCAGGAAGGCTCATGAGTCACAAACACAAACCAATAATTTTAACCAAGTTTACAAGAAATAAATAGCTACTACAGTAGGTACTTATTATGAGTTTTACTAAACCATTGATCAAGACAGACACAAGCTTAAACCAAACGATAACAGAAAGTCTTAGTAGCATGGCGCTAAACAATCATTCTGACTTGGGAATCGAACCCGCGGCCTAGGGCGTTCCATTTTTTTTTAAGGATGGAAATCATCAAATGACTTCTTCCGCTCTGGGTGGAGCGGAAGGGCGTGTCAGACTCTTACTGAATAAAATCCATCCGAGTTACTTCTATAGCCTTTTGCGTTCCAGGGCCGCGGTGACCCTTTAAAATTTTTAAAAAAGGGTCAAAAAAATTTTTTTTTGTCGGACTAATCACGCTATTGAAGCAATATGGTCGGATCTAAGCAGCCGTTTTTTTTAGTTGGCAATTTTTAAAGTAACAAGATGACCGATTTTATTTTTCAAAAATCGTCTAAATAAAAAAAACAAATTAACTGTCCGACTTATCACGTTATTGAAACAAAGATGCGATATGTATTATTTGGACCAAACGAAGCAATAACGAACACGCGCGCCATGAAGGACTATTTAAAAAAAGGTTTTACATATCATTAAATAAATCAGGCAAAAAGCAATGGTATATTAACTGTATTAATTATTTAAAATTTAATACATTAACTGTGGATATATTTACATTAGAATGAGACATCTTTTCAGATTCCATGACGATGAAAATTTTTTGTTAAGTTGTGCCACCTGTTTAATTTCAAGAATAATTTATACAGTGGCAACGTGACTGTATGGAAAACTACAGTAAAATTTGAAATTAATGTTTGTTCAGCCGTAATTTATGCCATGTCATGCGGACTAAGTAATTGTATTGTATAATTTTTCTTGTCAAATTAAGTACCTACCTTAAATACATTGTGCATTTAATATAGATCAATATGGCCCTTTTTGCGTGTAATTGAAATGAATATTTTCGAAGATATTACAGTTTTAAAAAGCATAGCGGTTGCGGCGGCGGTACCGGCTGGGGGGCCGACGGCGCGTGCCTCTATATAGCGTTCAAGTTATGTGCTCAAGATGTTTTCGCGAAAACACTGACATATGACAGAGTTCGAAGTTACTAAACACGGAACCAGAGTTCTAAAACCGAAGTCAATTTAGTATCATTAGCAGTACATTTAGCATATAAGGTACTCCAGACTGTAAAGTTGATCGTCCAGTACTACATAGGATATGCATGGAGAGGTTTGCCATGTTAGCTGCATGGCTCATTTGCTTATCCGCCACACAGACATCTATACATAATTTTGAAATCGCAGAACCAAAACTACTAATGCCAGGTTTAAGCCTAAAAGCAGAAATTCGGAATTAAGGTCAGCTAGAAAAAATATTTTTTAAATAACTACTTTAAGGGGGACATTGGCAGGGGGAAATTTGTATGCAAGTCTTTGGATTTTGGAAGGGTTTTTACTTATAGAAATTGCGATAAACGAGAAAGGCTTGTGTATATACCCCGGGTGTGTTGCTAGTTTTCATACAACGCGAAGCTACACAAATGTGCAATGTGCGTAGTATAGCAGTGGGCTGCTGTGGAGTGGTACCTTTATATTCGTCTCGTTTTCATAAAGAGGTCAATGTTAAACATACTTTTTTATGGATGGGAAATCATCAAATGACTCCCTCCGCTCAGGGCGGAGCGGAAGGGAGTATCAGACTCTTACTGACTAAAACCCATCCGTGTTACTCCTAATGCCCTTCGCGTTTCAGGGGGGCTACCCTCTAAGCCCGAAGTCCGTAGTTTCGGGCTTGGTTGCGGGTGTATTCTAGTCCGTATCACCTAACCACTAAGGCCGCGGTGACTCTTTCGAGCGAGTTCCGCAACCCTGGCTGGCACTGGCCCTAGTGGGCCCCGATGTTAAACAGACTTGCAGGAAGGCTCATGAGTCACAAACACAAACCAATAATTTTAACCAAGTTTACAAGAAATAAATAGCTACTACAGTAGGTACTTATTATGAGTTTTACTAAACCATTGATCAAGACAGACACAAGCTTAAACATATTGCAAACGATAACAGAAAGTCTTAGTAGCATGGCGCTAAACAATCATTCTGACTTGGGAATCGAACCCGCGACCTAGGGCGTGCCGTTTTTTTAAGGATGGGAAATCATCCAATGACTTCTTCCGCTCCGGGTGGAGCGGAAGGGCGTGTCAGACTCTTACTGAATAAAATCCATCCGAGTTCCTTCTAAAGCCTTTTGCGTTCCAGGGCCGCGGTGACCCTTTAAAATTTTTAAAAAAGGGTAAAAAAAAATTTTTTTTGTCGGACTAATCACGCTATTGAAGCAATATGGTCGGATCTAAACAGCCGTTTTTTTTAGTTGGCAATTTTTAAAGTAACAAGATGACCGATTTTATTTTTTCAAAAAACGTCAAAAAAAAAATCAAATGAACTGTCCGACTTATCACGTTATTGAAGCAAAGATGCGATATGTATTATTTGGACAAAACGAAGCAATAACGAACACGCGCGCCATGAAGGACTATTTAAAAAAAGGTTTTTACATATCATTAAATAAATCAGGCAAAAAGCAATGGTATATTAACTGTATTAATTATTTAAAATTTAATACATTAACTGTGGATATATTTACATCAGAATGAGATATCTTTTCAGATTCCATGACGACGAAAAATTTTGTTTCTGTTAAGTGCCACCTGTTTAATTTCAAGAATAATTAATACAGTGGCAACGTGACTGTATGGAAAACTACAGTAAAATTTGAAATTAATGTTTGTTCAGCCGTAATTTATGCCATGTCATGCGGACTAAGTAATTGTATTGTATAATTTTTCTTGTCAAATTAAGTACCTACCTTAAATACATTGTGCATTTAATATAGATCAATATGGCCCTTTTTGCGTGTAATTGAAATGAATATTTTCGAAGATATTACAGTTTTAAAAAGCATAGCGGTTGCGGCGGCGGTACCGGCTGGGGGGCCGACGGCGCGTGCCTCTATATAGCGTTCAAGTTATGTGCTCAAGATGTTTTCGCGAAAACACTGACATATGACAGAGTTCGAAGTTACTAAACACGGAACCAGAGTTCTAAAACCGAAGTCAATTTAGTATCATTAGCAGTACATTTAGCATATAAGGTACTCCAGACTGTAAAGTTGATCGTCCAGTACTACATAGGATATGCATGGAGAGGTTTGCCATGTTAGCTGCATGGCTCATTTGCTTATCCGCCACACAGACATCTATACATAATTTTGAAATCGCAGAACCAAAACTACTAATGCCAGGTTTAAGCCTAAAAGCAGAAATTCGGAATTAAGGTCAGATAGAAAAAATATTTTTTAAATAACTACTTTGGCAGGGGGAAATTTGGATGCAAGTCTTCTTATTTTGGAAGGGTTTTTACTTATAGAAATAGCGACAAACGAGAAAGGCTTGTGTATATACCCCGGGTGTGTTGCTAGTTTTCATACAACGCGAAGCTACACAAATGTGCAATGTGCGTAGTATAGCAGTGGGCTACTGTGGAGTGGTACCTTTATATTCGTCTCGTTTTCATAAAGAGGTCAATGTTAAACATACTTTTTTATGGATGGGAAATCATCAAATGACTCCCTCCGCTCAGGGCGGAGCGGAAGGGAGTATCAGACTCTTACTGACTAAAACCCATCCGTGTTACTCCTAATGCCCTTCGCGTTCCAGGGGGGCTACCCTCTAAGCCCGAAGTCCGTAGTTTCGGGCTTGGTTGCGGGTGTATTCTAGTCCGTATCACCTAACCACTAAGGCCGCGGTGACTCTTTCGAGCGAGTTCCGCAACCCTGGCTGGCACTGGCTCTAGTGGGCCCCGATGTTAAACAGACTTGCAGGAAGGCTCATGAGTCACAAACACAAACCAATAATTTTAACCAAGTTTACAAGAAATAAATAGCTACTACAGTAGGTACTTATTATGAGTTTTACTAAACCATTGATCAAGACAGACACAAGCTTAAACCAAACGATAACAGAAAGTCTTAGTAGCATGGCGCTAAACAATCATTCTGACTTGGGAATCGAACCCGCGACCTAGGGCGTGCCGTTTTTTTAAGGATGGGAAATCATCCAATGACTTCTTCCGCTCCGGGTGGAGCGGAAGGGCGTGTCAGACTCTTACTGAATAAAATCCATCCGAGTTCCTTCTAAAGCCTTTTGCGTTCCAGGGCCGCGGTGACCCTTTAAAATTTTTAAAAAAGGGTCAAAAAATTTTTTTTTTGTCGGACTAATCACGCTATTGAAGCAATATGGTCGGATCTAAACAGCCGTTTTTTTTAGTTGGCAATTTTTAAAGTAACAAGATGACCGATTTTATTTTTTCAAAAAACGTCAAAAAAAAATCAAATGAACTGTCCGACTTATCACGTTATTGAAGCAAAGATGCGATATGTATTATTTGGACAAAACGAAGCAATAACGAACACGCGCGCCATGAAGGACTATTTAAAAAAAGGTTTTTACATATCATTAAATAAATCAGGCAAAAAGCAATGGTATATTAACTGTATTAATTATTTAAAATTTAATACATTAACTGTGGATATATTTACATTAGAATGAGATATCTTTTCAGATTCCATGACGACGAAAAATTTTGTTTTTGTTAAGTGCCACCTGTTTAATTTCAAGAATAATTAATACAGTGGCAACGTGACTGTATGAAAAACTACAGTAAAATTTGAAATTAATGTTTGTTCAGCCGTAATTTGTGCCATGTCATGCGGACTAAGTAATTGTATTGTATAATTTTTCTTAAATTTTAATAAACTATCTTTAATCCGGGGTGTAGTAATCAAGCATTTTTAGTACAAATAGTTTTCATTTGAAACCTTCAATGAACTAGCTGTATATATCTATATATGTGTTGCTGGGGAGTTTGTTGCGCCACTTCTATTTCCCAGTTAAAACACTAGGAAGTGGTGACGGGCGGGCGTTTTGAGGGACTGTCTTTATGTAGAACTTTGACGTTCAAAAAGTGCTGGCACTCAGCCTGCACTCAGCCTAATTTGAATAAATGACTTCTGATTTTGATTTTACGATGTAGAAGCCCAATAACACTTTGCCCCGGAATCAGTAATCAGTTGGTACTGATTGCCCGGAATCTGCATTTGTGCCCCGTTGAAGTCAATAAGTATGCATGACCCTTATTACATGGGACTAAATCATAATTGGTGAAATGTGGGCGTTCCAACGGTAAGGTGCCTAACTTCACGACAGTAATCCCCGTGGGTGCGTTTACAAACATTCAAACTCACAAACACAAACAGCCAGACCCGGAACAACTATCTGTAGGCCATACAAGTATTTGTTCCGTGCGGGAATCGAACCCGCGACACGCAGCGCAGCAGTCAATCGCTCAACCACTGACAGCCGGGTCGTTCGAGCCCTACATAAAAACTAAGTACCTTATTACGTCTTAACATACGGAAGTTTTTGTTCATATCATTGAAACCGGGAAAAAGATTTGAATAGATAAACATAGACAAAAAAATAATGTTCATTTGTCTATTACCTTACCTAATATAATACACAAAAATATTATAATACAGAACTAAACTGCCGGGTTAAGCAAGTAAATATTGGTTTACCTATAATACGAAAAGTAATCTTGATTAAATATTAAAACCATGATAATATAAGTATCCCATAGACGACGTTAACGTATTAGATTAGTGGTGATATATATATAACCGACTTCAAAAAAAGGAGGAGGTTGAGAACCTCCTTCCACCTTCTTTTTTTTATTCGTTTGTATTTTTATTTTTTGTTTGTTATTTCATAACTCTAAAATATATTTTTTCATGTGGAAGAATATGCGTTCCGATTGGTCCCATAGATTTTATTTTATCAACGTCGACTTTTGTTTTTAAATCAAAATATTTGGAGGAAATAGAAAAAATATCGTCCAAGTAAACGAAATTGCGTGTTTTGCTTTCCTGTGCCTTTCCAGTGGTGTTGTTAGGTGTGGGGTACCATTAAAAAGTATAAAAAAAAACACATTTTTTACAAAAAAAAACAACCGACTTCCTAATAAAAAAGAACACTACAAAGAAACAAACAAAACACCTTCTTCCGAAATTAATGTTATTTTATACTTAGTTGTGTTTTTTTAAATTTGGAAGTCGGTTGTATTTTTTGTGCCCATGTTCGACGACATGGCGGTACCCTCTGTTAGTTTCCAAAGATTAGTATTGCCAAAATAATCGCTACAAAATGTAAAAAAGATAGTCATTATGATGCAATGATTTTTATTTATCATAATAATTATTATTTTAGCATACCTATGTATTTTATTAGTATAGGTATTCTTTATGAAACTAATTTCGATTTTAAACATTTTTTATTTGTTGTACATCATTTGGTTGACTGATTTGGAAGCCTTGTTGCATTAAGTCCGCCATACCACCACTGTACATAAAGTTAAATGACAATGAATTTCATGTAACACTTAAAATTACTTAAGTTTCTAAGGAACGTTTTTGGTTTTTAATTTTGTGTGTTTTGTTAAGTTTAAACAGCTGTAAGCAGTAGAGTGATTATATTGCAAATAACACGTTTTAACTCAACTTCTATGGTTAAGGTTTACATAGTCCAATGTTAGTAAAGAATTAATTTAGTTATACAATAATTTGTGAATTGCCTACAGCTAAGGAACGGAATTCTCTGCCGGAGTCTATGTTTCCTTATAGCTGCAATCTTTGGGGATCTCTAAGTCAAGAACAAAAAGGTAACTCTAGGCAAGCGTGCTCCATCGTCGACCACGTCATCGTTTTACAGGTGAGATTGTGGTTTAATGCAAACCTATCAATTATTATCAAAAAAAAAACAAGCGGGGTAGTCTTTGGGGACTGCCGATAAAAGTGAAAACTAAGCGAAAGCTAAAGCGTTCGGTGACGATGACGCGAGTTCCATGATTTTTGTTCACCCAAAAAGTGCTCAACGCGCCTAAACAAGTTTTCACTTCAAAAATTTTTGTAGATCGTTGTAGATACTGATTCGTTTGATTTTTTCAAGCACACTTCTGAATTTAATATATGTATATACCTCCTGACCGATTTCGGCCATGGCGGCCAATCTCTACGGTGACTAGCCATCGGCGCGGGACTTATTATAGTGCGCAAGTATGTGCTCTTCCCCTCTTCCAGCACTCTCATATTCCGTTTGGACGGCAACCCGACACAACCGGAAGAGAGATCAACGGCTTAACGTGCTTTCCGAGGCACGGGAGTGTCACACCACCTACTTCCAAACTCTGGGCTGTCACTGAGAAATTCCCATTGGAAAAACCCAATAACACTTTTTGCCCGACCTGGGAATCGAACACAGGACTCGACCCTCTGCAGTCGCAAGCGCGATTGCGAGACGAATAGAGCAGTTATTATATATACCGCAATGTTGAAAAACACACAACAGGATATCGTTTTGAAATACTTAGTATTAAATAATTGAAAATATTTACATGATCACGATCAGTTATCTTCAGATAGGTGACCGTTGACTTATCTGCAGGATTTTTTTTAAATGTAAAAAACACATTCAACATTTTTAAGAAATACATATTTGCTTAATTATTATAAATACTTATACCTTGAACTGTGGGATAGGCTCCAATGTAAACAAGTATATAACGAGGTAAAGTTTTCTTGTTCGTTTGTTTGTTTGTAAAGATCACTCCGGTTACAATTCTTTCACTGAGAAAGCTTCACTATCGCTAAGTGCCTTACTCCACCTAGACCGGAAATTGGCCTATCCCACAGTTTCTGTGGCACGGAAACCAAGGCAGCCTTAAATTTCTAGTTCATAAAAGTTTTCAATCTAAAACTATTACTATTTTATTTAAATATGCTTTATTGCCAGAGGTCGGAATTAGGTAGAGTTATTTATGTACTTACACTGATTTCATACAGCGAAAGAATAAAGTGGATATGCCTCAAATCCCGAGATTAATTTTAAAGAGCAGAAAAATCCCGTGATTTATTAAATAAAAAAGTTATTTACTTTTAGGTACACAATTTTAGTATTTATAAAAAAGGCGAAGTATAAGTATGAGAATTTGCTTATGACTGTAAATATTTTTTATTGTGAATTAAATACTACTAAAAATTGTATGGTAATTATCTTTGTTTTATTTATCTTATCTATCTCTGAGGTTTTTATCATTATTTAAATGTAATATTGTTGGCCACGCGGGATTGTCTATTAGAAATCCCGGGAAGATCCATATAAATACATAAATAACTCTACTTAATTCCGACCTCTGTTTATTACTAAACCAGATGCTTGGCTATTTACCAAATATCTAGTAGTAGCAAGTATCTACAAATAATGTATTCCTATAATATGTCATCATTACGATTATAATGCTGTGAACGTAGATATGTAAACAACACATAATAATAATTATAATCATGTGTATAGCTCCGCAATTACACATATCTATTTTCCGGGATATGAGGTACATGTCGCGATGTAAGATTTGAGTTATAATGTGTACGAAGATCACAGAAAAATCGAATGGACTGTGTGTAAGTCGGGATTGTATGTAGGTGTCTTGAAAGGGAAAGAATCATCATCTGCCTAGCCTTTTCTCCATTATATTGGGGTCGGCTTCCAGTCAAACCGGATTCAGCTGAATACCAGTATTTTACGTGGAGCGGCGGCCTACCAGACCTCCACAAACCATTAACTGGATAACACGGTACTCCTTGGCAAGACTGGTGTCAGATTATCTGACTTCTGACTATCCGTAGCCGGGATCAACGGCTTAACGTGCTTTCCAAGGCACGAAGGAGTCTCGGTATGTTAAGATGGTCACCCATCCACAGGCCAACCTTGGCAAACGTTGCTTAACCTAGAAGATCAACCCGTGCGGCTGTTATTATTTAGCCACGAGCTCCTCTTGAAAGGGAAAGAATATTGAATACTAATAAAAAGTATGGAAGAAGGAGACGTGTCGCGCCGACAGCAAATAAATTTAAATAAAGCCAAGAAAATTAAGTTGCTGGTTACAGTGGCAGAACTTGTTGAATTTGAGTTACTAAATAAAACGAGCGAAACTATAAAGAAAGATATCAACAAAAAAACAGTCCAATATCTATCAAATAGGTATTCAAATGGTAGATAAAGTCATACCGATACTTATAAATATATTGAAACCAGTTTGCTAATAAGTTGACAAACTTGATAAATCTAATTTGTGAACCTTAGGTACTTATTTTTCATAAAACGCCTTTTTAAGATAATTCCCAAAAATAAAGTAAACGCATATAATATCTTCAAAATTAGAGTGAACAGGCTTCTTCTGGGTAAGCGCGCTCCATCGTCGACTTTGTCTCTGTCATCTATGACCTAGACTAAAGTCAAGAGCAAAGTCATCTCTAATAAAAAATAAAGAAAAGCTCAGCGCCGAGCTCGATAGAGTTTAGAAAAAAAAATCTCCTTTTTCATTTTCATGATTACTTATTCAAAAGAAAAGTTTAACCATATTATAATTAGTTTAAATGAACTAATTAGCAGATTCTAAATTCATCTTCCTCATTGAAAATAACAATAAATCTGCTAATTGGTATTTCAAACTAAGAATGTCGTATTTTTTTTAAGAGTTGGCCTGAATCGGTCATAGAGGACCTCTTTAAATAACTTTAAAAAAAAAACGCATTTACTTACGACTTTGGGGTTCAGCTGTCAGTATCGAGGTCTATGAACGGCACTGCTAGCCTCTCTGACAGGCCGGGTCGAACTGGCTGGAAGACACACGCCCCCGTATTAATATCTCGAACCTGAATGAGAGCTAACGCGGCAGATAATGTAGATAAACACTCTAGATAAATATTGCTAATTTTTCATTATTGTTAAGTTAACTTGCGGTGGCGTGTGGGTTTGCTTGGGGATATAATTCAATCAGGATTTTTAGGGCTGTGTAGGCAGCATATAGTTTCGCTGTGTCCTGTCTGTCTATCCGCGATTTAGCTCAGAGACGCTTAGCACTAGTAAGTTGGAATTTGGTATGGGCATACATATCCGCCGACAAAGTGGTAAAAAAAATACGTATTTTACACTTTTTTGTGGTACACTTAACAACACCACTGGATAGTTACAGGAAAGCAAATACGCAATTTCGTTTACTTGGATGATATATTTTCTATTTCCTCCAGCTATTTTGATTTAATAACCAAACCACAGAACCGATTTTGATGAAATTTCTATGGGACCAATGGGAACGTATCAAATCCAAACATATTTTTGCACATGCAAAAATATTTTTTCAAATCGTTTCATAAATGGCGGAGTTATGAGGTAAAAAACATTAAAAAAAAATACAACCAAATTGAGAACTTCCTCCTTCTTTTGAAGTCGGTTAAAAATAACTGTTATTCCGGAAGTCGGTGTTAAAATATGAAGAAACAATCAAAAACACCGACTTCCGAAATAACAGTTTTTATACTCTGTAGTGTTTTTTATTTCGAAATCGGTTGTATTTTTTTGTAAAAAAGTGCTTGTGTCTTTTACAAAAACAAACAATTTTACCTACCTACTAAGTTTAGACTCATTTTATTTACTCATTATTTAAGTTCGAACGTATCCGACAATACGTGAGGAAAACCTCATGGATACTCGTACTCTCTGCCGAGAACGAACGGTTATGTCGGACTCCTACAGAGTAAAACCCCACAGTTCCTACCACTACCAAGAGTTAGGGGCCCGGGATACAAGTAAATTGGCGTGCACCCATCACTGGTCTCGACCAGGCGTTAGTAGCGGGCCCCGAGACCTAGTGCGGTCCTCCTGTAAGTCCCACATACCGGGTGGGCCAAAAGAAATCACCCTATTGGAAGACGCTCTCATTTTTTCAAATGGCCGCCAATTCCAAATCCGTTTTGACATATGTGGACTAGACTGATGCAGAATACAAGTAAACAAGCCATGGAGCGATACACTCCCCAAGAACGCGGAATAATCGTGTCTATTTTTTTGCGTAACAATTCGTCAATAAAATAAACATAATACAAAAACAGAATCGAAGTTTTACATTTAGAAACAAAAAGAGAGCCAAACAACATCGGATGACTTCTTTTGGTTCACCTTGTAGAACAACTGCACGCCTCCTCTTTAGGCCTGACTGTTAGAGTGGAGTCAGCCCCATGTTGGCCACCCACAGGCCAACGTAAGCTGCTCTTCTGGTACTGGTGGATTTAAAGGCATAACTTTCAGTTCCCATCGCCTCCTTTGCATGCATCACCTAACAAAAATATGCGACGGTAGCCCCCGATATAACTACCTAGATTGATTCGTTTTTGATTCAATTTCTAAGGTTGCAGGATGGTACTCGTATTAGGAATTCCTATGATTCCTGGGCGTTTTTAATTTTGCAACCGAACTATTAATGAAAAATATGACAAACAGTAATTTTTGATTTTGTTTTTCATAACGATTTCATGAAAAGTTACGTAAGTTTGTGTATTCAGCAGTTCGATTTTTGCAATTTTAAACAAGTGTTAAATTGTTTTATAAATTTTTCCTCATTGAAACTACTTTAAATGTGATTACATAGCTGCCTATTGTTTGAATTAGAGCCGATTTTCAAATAATAAAAGGTCCTTGAAAATATGTGGCAAACGGAATTTTAGAGAAGTAAGTACTACGCAAAAAAACAGTTTTTTTTTAATTATAAATAATAAAAATAAAGTAAACAATTTAAATATTGTATCAGCTGCATTTATGTTGGAATCGAATTTGGAGAATTTTTCTAGTGTGAGTGTTCTTGGCGGGACCCCTTGTAGATCTGAATTGAAAAATCGAATAAATAAGATAAATACTTTAAAGCAATAATTGCCCATATATGAACACTAAGATTCATAAAGTCAAAGCTTCAAAGGTTAAGCGGCTAGACCCTTGTGACAGAAAGACAGACGGACGGTTGAGCGAGAGCAAAAGGGCTCCGTTTTCACCCTTTGTATACAGAACGGGTTAGTCGTTCCATCATCGGACTGAAAGACGTACGAGGATGCGCCACCGTTACATGGTGAAAATCCCACCCATTCACACAAAACGTTTAGGGAATACTTTCATTTTTCGTACAACTAAGGAGTGGAACTCTCTGCCTAGTTTCTGTTTGCTGCAACCTTAACTTATTCGGCCATGTATCAGGTGAGATTGTAGTCAAACACGAGTTTGTCAATAATAAATAAAAAGAAAAACTTTAAAGAGAACACGGTTTCTGGTCAAGAATTGTATCATTGGAGCTAAACAGTTTAAGTGTAACATGAACAAATCAGGCAAAATACCCGAATTAACTATTTAAAATAATTTATTTAGCGATTCTTGCATGAAGTCATGGAATCTTGTTAACAAAGTCAAGATCACGCATCCATAATTATTTATAGGACGTGATGACGATGACCGCTTGAAGCCTTGGCCGTAGCATTTTAATTGTAGCGTAGAATCTAATTAACATAACATGATGACATTTTTATAATGTTTGTGGTCATCGCAGGGTCATGACGGATGATTCCTGTTTGGGTCCTAGCTAAGACATGTGTAAGGACTACCAGTGTGTCTGTCTACTGCCCAACCAGTGGTCCGGAAGGGCCAAAATAGGGTCCGCAAAAGGTTTAAAATTTCAATCTTTTCAACTCAAAAATGTCATTGATGCAATTCGATTTGAAGTTTATATAAGAAATGTTTTGTTTTCTATGAAAATATCTATATGATAAAGTTTATTTTTAGATTAACACAGTTTAATTTTCGTCTTGATTTCTGATCCCTGCTTGCAAAAAATCTGTCACAGTAAATTTTCTCCGAATCTATTGGACCGATTCCGCTGAAATTTGGTACACATAAGAACTTCTACGACCTAAACACAAACATTTTACCTAAATAACTCTCTGTCTGCGTCTGTGTTTCCGAACGCATACAACCCTAATCTCTTCAAAATTAGAGAGAACAGGCTTCTTATGGATAAGCTCGATCCATCGTCGACTTTGTCTCTGTCATCTATGACCTAGACTAGAGTCAAGAGCAAACCCATATTAAATAAAAAAAGAGGAGGAGAGGAAGTCACTTTTGAGGGACAAACTAGAAAATTACAAAAAAAAAGTTTTTCAAAATGTACCGTGTGACATATCTAATGAAAGGGCTTATTGTGAGGGTTTAACATTATTTTTTAATATAAAACGTCTTTAGTATGAAAATAATGTTTAACAAAAATGAAATACGTTCGGAACCCTTTGTACGCGAATCCGACTCGCACTTGGTCAGTTTTTGATATTATTTTAGATTGAAATAGGCTTTTCTCTCTGAATTTTTCCTAAAGCACTTGTGTAATTTTCATCTCTGTTTGTTTGAGTGTCGATCGCCTTTCGTGGAGGATGCAATAATAGTAAGCTAATCCACGTCACTAGGTTGCTAGTGGCTGTTTATGAACCCCTGCTATTTTATTCGTGTATTTCAATTGTGTTGATTAGGCATGGCTGTAGGAAACCATCCTGCAATAGTCCTGCTCCAACTAGGGATGGTCCTTGGGAATACTTTCATGGTGCAAACAGGGATAATCGTCAGTTGGTGCCTCATTGAATTAAAAGCGCTTAACGGGACTTCTGCGTGTTGTCGCGGCTCTTCGTATGCCATCCAAAGGTCCGGGACCTCGGGATCACGAGAATGTTAAAAACGTTAAATCGGTAAGCGCATAGATTTTAAGCGTGTATAAAGTTGCGAGAAGTTTTTAGCATTAGATAAATTGCTTGGATCATCCTTAAAGAAAATACTGCTGATTGCTCACGTGTTGCAAAACGTAGAACGTAATGTTTAGTAATTGCTAATACGTATGCGAGAAAAGCCGCGGGGCATTATCGTGCGAAGTTAAGCGATTATTATAGTTGTTTATGCTAATATTTGTATTGTTGTAATGGTTAAAAATAGTCACAATGAACTTAATATTCCTGTGTTCTTAACCTTTCTTAACCGGAAGGACGGAAGGAGTTTCTAAACGGACCACTAGCATCATTTAAAAATCTGGTGGACCTCTTTCAATCAAAATAGTAGATACCTTTAAGGAAAGAAAATAAGACATTACGGCAATGAAAGAGAAGATGTACCGCGTGACGCTCATTATTGAGATGGCTGCAAGCACGTTAATTATCTTTCAAACGTATCATCTTTCAATTTTTAGTTTTGAACAAATACAAAGAATACATCAAACTAACAAACGACACGGAAAAAACACACATTGCTTAATTATTATAATGCAATTGTAATTTTTGATAATTTTAATCTCTGCTGACATTGTATTTTTTTTTTTTATGACATTTAGACTATTTTAATTTAATTAATTTTGACGACTGTAATATTGCTGACATTATTTTATTTTTCTTTACTAATTTTTATTTAACTTTTGACAATTTTTATTTGTTGACATTTATACAATTAATTTATTTTTGATCACAGCATCACTATTTTGTATGCCTGTCGGCGGAACATAGGTTGGACCAATCACTTTATATACATAAGACCATTGTACCCTGTGTTCACAAAATAAAATGAATTTTGAATTTTGAATTTTAATAAGAGGATTCTGTCCTAAACTGCAACAGAAAAGAGAAACACAATATTATTCTTAAGAAAAATGGACCTCCAGTACTCATTCCACAGATGCCTCTGAGGTCCATAGCCCCAGGTTACAAAACCCTGTATTAATTAATTAATCTTCGCTATATTAAGCCTCCAAATTCGCATTCGGGGATTTATTAAATAGATCATTGCAAATAGGAACTCGAAGCAGTTCTGAGTAATAACTGATTACCTACCTAAGTAGTGACAGATTTGCGTTCAAGTAAAAACCCGATCATTTACATTCAAGACACGCCCTTGGCAATGACTGTACCACTTCTTGGTGGTTCAGAAAACTGGTGTAAATAGCAATGACGTATTTTGGGAATTATTGGAAAATACAAAAACAAACGAGTGTAGTTTGGGTTTTCACAGAGCTGATTTTATAATAATAAATACAGTGCGAAGCGATAATATAGATGTTTATTTCCTGATTTATTTTCTTCTGGTCGACGCTTTGAACAAGTCAGTTTCCCTCGCTCAAGCCGTATTGATTATAATGACAAATTAATTGCGCCTAGCCCGTTCCATCATCGGACTACGAGATGCGCCACCGGTACATGGTAGACATCCCACCCATAAACACAAAAAGCTTTGGGAATACTTTCATTGTGCAGCTAAGGAGTGAAATTCTCATCTCAGCTACAACCTCGGGGTCTCTATGTCAGGAGAGAAAGGATATAGCGTGCTCCATCGTCGTCTTCATCATAGCTTTCCGTCAGGCAAGATTGTGGTCAAACTTGCTTGACGGAGCCTTTCAATAATAAAAAATATTAAAAAAAAAACGAAAATGGCTATAAATTCCTGGAAACACCAGAAATACTTAATCATCGTACCACGTGGAACCTCTCAATGCATTTCCTTGATCAAGATGAATGATAAAGTCTTACTGTCATGCAAAACACAGTTTAGTCGTAGGTTTTGAGGTGTTTCCAGTAAAGTGCAACACATCTAAGTGATACCACTGATGAATTTCCTTGGAAATTGATCCCTCGTACTAAGGAAATGCATCATTGGTGCCGTGTGTATTAAGTAATGATGAGTTTGTCTGTGATACTATTAACAGACAAAGACGATATAGATGAGTTAAGACACCATGTGGCTTGTAATAGACTAGCTGATGCCCGCGACTTCGTCCGCGAAAATATCAGCCTCAAAGAACAAAGACTTACAAATAACGTTCCCTATCCGATTTCCATACCTTAAAGTTGAATGTTAATGTCTGACAGAATTGAGACCTATCATAGTTTTTAGTAGAGCAAGATTATGTTTTTTTTCGAATGCGATAGCTAACGCATAAGTATATGACCTTGAATATGTCTTCAGACGAAGTATCGAAAAGTTATTTTTTATCCATTCTTACGAGTATGACGAGTACGGATGGTTATACTAGTAGCCAACTAAGATCTGGTCTCCATCATCAGATCCTTGTTACCAACAAAAATGAATTGGGCCCATCGGAACGATTCAAATGAGTCCAAACACGATTATTATGCTAGCGTGAGTGTATGAAAAATAGCTGTCCTATACTTCGCATGAACGAACACTCAAAACCATTTATATTTACGAGTATGTGTTCGTCAATGAAATGGAAAAAAAAAGAAACGTATTTCTCTTATATTTCAGACGACAAAGAAACAAGGATATGTGCGATTTCTGTCGGAGTTGGGCAATTTTTTTTTTGTAAATTTTTGTATAGACCTTGTCCATTCATCTTTCTAAAAATCCTTTCATAGCGTAAGCTTACGAAATAAAATAAACCTATATTCCTAATTTCAGCTTTCTGAATTTAGTTGTTGGCAGTGCGTGATAGTCAGTCAGGACAGACGATTTTAATCATTTAATTAATAGAAACATAGTAGGTATCTATTAATTAATTTGTAAAAATGTACTGTTTGTTTATATAATAGTTTCAATGTTTGTAAATGCAACCACAATGTACAGGAGAAATTCGTAGACCCACTCTACGAATTTCTCCTGTACATTGTGGTTGTGTTTAACGTTTTTTAAAAAAAGATGAGTGAAATACTTTTTTTTGTTTCAATGAAAATTTTACAAACAACGGGGTGGTCCCGCCAACCTCACGCACATAATCTTCGTTCTTTCTCAAACTGACGTGAAGTGTAGACTTGGAACAAATGAATGCACAGTGGTACAGCTCTATTGTTTAAATAGTGAGAAACTTTTGTTCTATAAAATGTTTTATTCAAAATATATTTAAATTTGCCACTAGCTCTACAGTAGGTATTAAAATACAATTAACTTAATATATTTAGTACTTAGTTCTAAGTAGTTTCTTATGCAGTCCTTCGATATTTAGTACCTACATTTCTTTTAATTCTCACATGCCATTCTAAATCTAGTTACCTATCGGGTCAAATTAAATTAATGAGTCAATTTCAGTTGGAATTATCGATAAACACGGTTATTTTTCAGTGACCAGTAATTTTGTTTCTAGGCATTAGGTACTTACGTCCTTTATCAATGAAAGCAAGACTCATGCAAAAAAAAATGTTTTCTACATGTGATGCCTGGGAAATAATATCATTGTGAAATTAATCTGTGTAATGACTACTATATATATCGAAAACCTAAAAAATCTTGTTTTAGTTTCGGAATGCGTTTGTATTTTTTACGAGCGCGGCAAAATGCTCTTAGTACCTACCTACGCTCACTCACTCATGTTACACAGAAAGCCTTAGGTACCTAATCAAAGGTTAAATACAATTTGAAATAGTTAAGTAGGTATCTAAATAGGTAGTTCTGCGGAGAATCGCTTATTATTTAGTTTGACCCTGTTTTCTAAACGAAATTGTTTAATCTTATTGGGAGTTGAGGACCAATAATACTTTCTGAGTAATATTAAAAAGCTAACTTACCGGCTATGAAGTTATATAATTATAACAAAACAACTTAATTTATACGATATTTTTTTTAAAAATCTTGGGGCATCAATGTTACCATTTTTGCAATCGCTGTAAGTTCGTAATAATTCTGGCGAGATTATATACCATCGATATTCTTACTTACTTACCTATTGTGAACAAATAATTATAAATTCGACAAAACGGGTGTTTAGTGTTAGATTTAGGTACTTAACTATTTTAAATATAACGACGAAGGATATAATTTCGTTTGCTATAAATGTCATTTGTTAAAATCATCTACTGTTATAACAACTTATGAAAAACATCCAAGAGATATAAATTAATTTCAAATACGCTTCTGTTGATATATTATACACTTAAACTAATGATTATAAGACATAATGTTCATATTTAAGATTTCCTTCGCACCGTCAACATGACATGCCAAAAAGCATGGAACCTGAAACTCATGCACGGAGTTAGTAAATGCGTCCTGCTTCATATGGCCATGTTGCCGTCTCGAATAAGATGTTTGGACATTTGGAAACGCTACAGATTTAATGACCACTTTATACAATTTAATCGAATGTACATTCGGAAAATTACAGTCGTGACCATAGAAAGCCATCAAAGCCCCACTGAACGGTGCTCCTTCTTCTACCTGCAGGGTTTAAAGAAACCTAACATGAATGGGATCACGGGAGTAAGTGCGCTCGCTTTGCTCGCTCACTCTAGCTCCCGTAATCCCGTAGGCCGTCATGTCACGATGTTTTTCAACACATTTATCTACACGAAAAAGTAAATAAAATTTTTGTGATAAATACAATCAGTTGAAGCAGCTACTTTTCTATACTAGTGCATAATACACTTAATTTCGTGCCTAAAAGCAATGGGGTTGGAGCCAGTTTTCGAGTTAGTGTGTTGATATCTACTTACCTCGTACATAATAATAAATTATGACCACGTCATAAGCTCGGCATGAGCCATTTATTTATAATAATAATTAATTATTTACAGTTAATATACTGTGATAGGTAATAATGGCACTTACTTATATTTATTATATGTATTTTAATAATTTATCTAGTTTACATCATTGCATTTAGATGTTTATGTAGCATTTTAATGAGTGAATCATGACCTAATTTTAAACATGAGCCTTAAAAAAAAAACTCGTCCACATAATATTGCAACTAAGTGATATTTAAATAGTTTTAAGTTTTATTTACTTAACACAATTGTTATTATATATATGTATACCTACTGAGGATAAGGTATTTTTTATGGGTCTTTGTAATCTGAAAACAAATGGTTTATTATTAATATTGCAGTTTTCTCAGAAGATTCAGTCTAGTCAGTGCTAGTAGCGCCATCTAGTTGCCGTTCAGTTTGATTCTGTAGTTCGAATTTTCCTCACAGATGTCGCTACAACAAATGTGCATGTAAGTAGTTCTTATCAATGAATCACAGTGTGTTGTAGTTTTTTTTTTCCGTATGTATGCTACTGCTAGAGATTGTAGTAGATACTCATTCAAATAATTATCCAGTTTAAGTTTTCATCAAAATCGGGCCATGGACTCCTTTGAGTATTAAATAACCACATCACTTGAAAAATTCACCCTGTAGATGTTAAATGGGCTATGCTCGGAGTTTCCTTGCGTGATTGAATGAAAATAATAATAATAATATATCTTGGGACAACTCACACACGGTCATCCGATCCCAAACTAGGCAGAGCCTGTGCTATGGCAACCAGACAATTGATAAAAATACTTATATATTTCTAAATACATACATATTATAGACAAATTACACCCCGACACAGAACAAATGATCATGCTTATCACACAAAGATTTGTCCTGGGTGGGAATCGAACCCACGACCTCTGGTTTAGCAGTCAGGGTCACTAACCACTCGACCAGCCAACAGGCCAGCTTAAATAGAAGATATGCGAACTAAGGTTACCGACATAACCCGAAGAATCGCCAAACTTAGGTGGTATAGGGCAGTGCACATTGCATAACAAATAGTCGATGGGGTCGAACTCGAAAGGTTCTTGACTGGCGACCGCGCTTCGGATATCACAGTGTGGATCGATCTCCTGGTGAAGGTCGCAAGAATCCTCTGGATGCGAGCCGCACAGGAGAGGGCGATGTGACGACACTTGGAGGAAGCCGACGTCCAGCAGTGGAAGTGTTCCTGCTTCTTCTTCTTCTTTATAGTGTGTCGGTGACAAATACACTTATAAAATTTTATGCTTGGCCCCGTACTCAGCAACGGCAACACCGTTCGCTGACGCAGCCATAAGGTCCTCACATGTACAGGTGACAGGGCAAGAGGTGGGCCATGGACTGCGGAGCGACGCCACACAAACACTGAGAGCGGAGCCATCCGAGAATGATGTTCCTGCTGAAATCATGATGATATTGGCGCTACGAGATCGTGGTGGGTGGGTGGCCCTTCCTTCTTCTTCTGCTGGTGGATGTAGTGTCAGTCGTGCTTCACATTCATGAGCATAAAACAATAGTAACAATATAACTTCATAGATGGCGTACGAAAATTTGACTCTGTAATGCAGTTTTCACATTTCGACCGTGTATTGAGTATACCTCTCATATATCCTTATAAATGTCGCTACAATATTTCTGTTTGTCGAGAGTATTTTTCATAAACCGTTCTAGATGGCGTTAAAAGACGTTATGCTTGGCGGATTAGTTGTCTTATATCGTTATAGATGTCGCTACAAGACCGTGGCAGGAGGCATCCTTCTCGGATGTGGTAGGAGGTGGTGTCAGGCGGCAGTGGGCGTGTGGTCGGCATCAGCTCGCAACTGTCGCAGCGTGCGGCGACACGACAGGCGCCGCGAGCCCAGGCGGCTCCAGCCAGGGATGCGGGACACGGCCACGGGACACTCTCGTCTGGAAATACAAGGAGTTCGAGTTATTCTTAGCTTTCTTAGATTACAAGAAGGCTTTATATAGATGCAAAAGAGAAATCCAGTCGCTTTTGTAGATAGCCTAGTGGAGTAGGTCTTTCATTTCAAATTCTCAGTAAGTAACAGTTTGAAGTTAGAATTGGTGCCTAATTAATGCCAAAAGGGCTCGGCCCTATAGATCCTCTCCTCTACTTACTATTAGGTGCATAAAACTTTGATTACCCTTTGTAATGCTACCTGACGCATCTTAGTGACTTATTACTGTAACCCAACTTGGTCCACAATGGCATGGTTTATAATGGCCGATACTGGCTCATGTTGGCCGACCCTGACCCATGATGGCCGGCCCTGGCTCATGATGGCCGACACTGGTCCATGATGGCCGGCTCTGGCCCATAATGGCCGACACTGGTCCATGTTGGCCGACACTGACCCATGATGGCCCTCAGTGATTTACCATAGGCCACTATATCTTTGATCGGAGATGTTCACTATGAAGTAATCTGACCTGAAGAACATGTGATGCTCGACGCTGCAGCGCCACAACTTCTTGCAGGCGCTGGTGGCACACAGCTTGAAGCTCAGGATGGTCTCGAACTCATCGAACTCTCCCGCCCTCAGTCTCAGTGTGAACAGTCTCTTGTTGTAGCAGATCTTCGTGATCTTCGCCCAGGGGAAGCGGTTCATCAGGAGCCTGGAGAGGATCATGGTGTTCAACATATTAGAAAGGACTTTGAATAATAATGTGAAGCTTTTGAGGACTGGAGTATTCTTAGACAATCTGCTAAAGTGACCACTCACTGATACGTAGCATGTCTGTGCATAGAATTAAAGGTTCGCTATGTTAGTTGAGAGGTTTATTTGGTGCCCAACCACGCGTCATCCGTGCGTAGCGAGCGTGGCGAGCTGTGGACGATAATGCGTACTTCCTTACTAATATTATAAAAGCGAAAGTAAGACGCCTAAGAAATTTTACACAGAAATAGAATGGGACCCCGCAGACGGTTATAGGCTACTTTAACGCGAGCGTTAACGCGATGCAGCTGCGTAAGTATTATACACAGAGCGAATGCCTATCTGGCCTTCACAACCCAGTATCTTGGAAACACGATACCCCCTTTGCAAAACTGCTGTAAAATTTTCTGGCTTCTGACCTATGCTTCTGACTATCCGTAACCATAGTCTCATCTTAAAATGCAGGGACCAACAGCGTAACATGCTTTTGAATGCCCGGAGGAGCCTCGATTTATGATGGTTGCAACCCACGATCGACTCTCGGCAAGCGACGCTTTACATCGAAGATCGAAGTCTCGGCTGTTATTATTTCGTGATATGTACAGAACGTCGAAGCGCCCACCTGATCTGCTGTGACCTGTAGTACGTGTGGTCGATAGCTATGCAGTTCTATTGCAGTTGGTCGTTTGTTTCGAACAGTGGGCGGTTGTAGAGCATTGTGTAGTTGTACAGAACTGCTCAAAGTATCTCACCCATCCCTGTAGACAGCTACTCCGCTGTGGCACACACCCAACGCGATGGGTACCTCTTGGCAGTCAGTGGCAGCGTGTAGCTCAGCCCCATACAGAGACAGACGCTTGGCTGTCTCCAGGTAGTTCAGCTCCGCCTCAGCTGGAGTCTGGCCTCTGAAATGATGATGACGGACATATTTATAAAGATATGACATAGGGATTGTGCCTCTAATTCTATTTTTTTATTTGAGATGGGTTTGCTCTTGACTCTAGTCTAGGTCATAGATGACAGAGACAAAGTCGACGAGTACACTTTTTACTAAAAACGTGACGTCACCAGCTAGCCAGCCCACTCTGAACTTACTCATAAATTTAGATGCGCTTTATCTTTATCAATTTTTATCGATTTGAAATGGCAAATAATACGTGTCCAATATTTTTTGACGGACTAAATATACTTAGAATTTTTTTTTTTCTATCTGAGAAAATAACCCTATTCCACCTGGTGAATTGCCAAACTTAGGTAGCAGTAGGCGGGTCACATTGCTCGAAGAATAGACAGTCGGTGGAGTCGAAACTACGAAAGGCTCTTTCAAACAAATTCCGCAACCCTGGAAGATATGCTGCGCTATCCCCTACTTGGGGTTCCTTACTTCTTGAACACGTTGCAATTCTCCGTTATCTCTCAAGCACTGAAATCTTCAGTTTTAAACAGTTAATATTTTAACCAGACATCAACTCTTCTGGTTGTTTTTCCAACGGCCAACTTTATGTAGCTCTATCACTTTTTGAGTATACTCCAGGTGATTTCGCCGCTAACATCATTAAAAAGCTTCACATTTCCTATAAATACCTACCAAGACCTTTCGGCATTTTAAACGGAAGAGGTGATACAGTCAGTGTCTTGCATAACACTCTTCCAAATTCCTATTTCTAAGAGGGGTCAGATAATGCAGGATTTGACTGTTAGTTTATCTTAGCGACAGCTTTTTATTTTCTAGTATTTTAATACTTCACGAGTGGTCAAAGCCAAAGTCAAAGTCAATTCATTTATTTCAACTAGACCATTAAAAGGCACTTTTGAACGTCAAATTTACAGTTTAAAATTAAAATATAAGTGATTCTAGTTGTCCATTCGCAAAAAGTAGATTCTTATGGAGAAGAACGGGCAAGAAACTCCATAGTTACTCTTTTCAAATATAAGTTTTACAATATTTTGTATACAATCAATTGATCAATGTACCTATTGATCAATTGATTATATTATGTAAGCACAATGCATGATGACGTTGACTGGAACTGCACTGTGCTGATGCAGCGCGGGGCTGATGTCACGCGAGTCCTCGGGCAGTTAACTTACGTATGTTTTCGGTACAGCTCATCAATATTCGCTTCCAGTTCGGGCGTGATGACGTTGACTGGAACTGCACTGTGCTGATGCAGCGCGGGGCTGATGTCGCGCGAGTCCTCGAAGTCTCCCAGCTCTGCTTGGAGGACGTAGGAGGATAGTAGGGCGTAAGTTATCTGAGAGCACGTGAGGCGACCTGCAAGTTCAGAGCAAATGGTTTAGAATTATTTTTGTTAGAGTTGGACTTTCGTTAATCGAGTCCGAGATTTTCCTATGTCGTGTAATGTTTATTACTTTGTACACTATTGTGTTGCTGGGGAGTTTGTTCCGCCACTTCTTCTTCTCTCTTCCCTGCTAAAACACTAGGAAGTGGTGACGGGCGGGCCTTTTGGGGGACTGTGTTCTATTGTAAAATTAACCTTTAAGAAGTGCTGGCTCTCATCTCTCTCAATCTCTCTCAATATTTTGATTTTGAAGAAACACAACTACTTTTTGGTGGGTGGCGTAAAAGTCTTATAGCCACTCGGGCAGGGAATTGTTGTTTCTATTAGGTTGACAATCGTGTCATACTTTCTCATCTCATGGAATCTTGCTATTGTTACGATTGCTTCAATCTAAATTCAAGTCATGCGCCACGCCTTACCTTCCATGAGGTCTCGTCTAACGGCCAGTGCTATCTGGTACCGCGTTGTGTCATCTTGCAGCTCACTCGGCTCTGGAGGGTAGAACTTCACAGCGAGACGTACGTCCCAAGGTTCGTCTGGAAAAGATGACATAATTTTTCGGTGTTACTGAATTCTGAACACGAGATTTTGCTTCTAATGTAAATGTATGTCCTGGCAGGGTTGCGGAATTTGTTCGAAAGAGTCACCGCGGCCCTGGAGCGAAAAGTGATTAAGAAGGAATACGGATGGGTTTTAGTCAGTAAGAGTCTGACTGACACAGGGCGTGTCAGGCTCCACCCAGAGCGGAAGAAGTCATTTGAAAAAACTGTAGATGTATGTACGTTCCGTGGATTCACTAGTTATGTTACGAGTCCTACTGCCCCATAAGTGATTAGCTATTTGCTATCAACCAGTGATGCTGTGTATTTGTGAAATGCACTGGCCTATGTGAAAAGCTCTGAATTGATTGCATACCCAAGTTGGCCGCTGCAAACGAAATATAGCCATTTGGGGGATATTATTGATCCCTCAAATACTCAGTGCGAGTGCGGTGCGGTTCAGACTATGTTCCTTTTACTGGAGTATCCAGAAAGTCCTGATCCCATGCACAACGCTGTGACGGTGACTTTAACAACGCCTTTATCGAAGCAACCTACTGGGCCCGTGGCGGTCGACACAATTAGAGGAAGACTGTGTTGTGTTTTTCATAAAGGAGAAACTCAAAATGAAACCACCGTTCAGACAGCACTTCACTTATGACCAGTTAACGAACTGCACAGTGCTTCCATGGCAAGGGCTATAATAGACAAACTCTACTTACTTCTAAAAGTCTTGGACAGTCTCCTGTTGAGGTCGAGCCAGACCCTGGGGTCCCCTCGCTGCGTGTACAGCAGCCCGAAGTAATCCTTCTCCAGCAGGTCCAGGGACTCGCAGATCTGGTCCAGGAGGTCTGCTCCGCGGGCTTTGCGCTGGAAGGAGAGAGAGATGGTCCTAATGAGTGTTTTCGTTATTTTAGTTATTTGTAACCCGCGCAACTACGAGTAGTACATATATAGAAAGTAGCCTATGTGTTAATCCAAGGTGTCAGCTTCCTGCATACCAAATTTTTATCGAAATTGGTCCAGCCGTTTGCGTGTGAAGAAGTTACAAACATACACACACACACTCACAAACTTTCGCCTTCATAATATTAGCGAGATCTTAAAAACCGCATGGGAAAAGAACTTATGTCCATGTGAAATGATAGGGAGGTCAGTGGGTTGTCTTAGGGGATCCTAAAACCCCAGACATTACCCACTTAAGTTCTAAGTTTCAAAATTTGTGGAATAGAGTTGTGTTAGTAAGTAAGGTAAGCGTACCTTCCAGCTTTGGTCAACGGCCAACTTACGGGTACAATATAGTCCTCTAGTTCGATCCAGCCCGTCCCTAGCTGTCCTCCCCCCGGCGACGCCCTAAGCCGAGGCCCGTACCCCACAGGGGTACCCTTAGCGTGTAGTCGCTTAGTTTGTGAGTTTTTTATAAGCCCTGTCTGGAGGCTTTAATATTATATTATGGCCACCACAGGTAAGCCCGGTTCAGCAGTCGACAACCTTAGAGGTTGAACTGCGAGATGCCACTCACAAAAAAAAAAAAACAATATAGTCCTCCTGACCGATTTCGGCCATGGCGGCCACTCTCAACCGAGACTAGCCATCGGCGCGGGACATATTATAGTGCACAAGTGTGTGCGCAAACACAGGTGCACTCCCTCTTCCATCACTCTCATGTTCCGATGGGACGGCAACCCGACACGACCGGAGAGAGAGAGAGAGATCTGGCGCAGGACCAACAGCTTAACCTGCTTTTCGAGGCACGGGGGTGTCACACCACCAACTTCCAAACTCTGGGCTGTCACTGAGAAATTCCTATTGGAAAAGCTCAATGCCACTTTTCCAAGCTTTAGTTTTCATTAAAATCGGGCTCGAGACTCTTTTCACTGTTTTTTGCTAATCCTCATAATTTCGGATTTGGCTATCCACGCCCACTTTAAAAAAAAACAAGTAATATTACTGAAAATAAATTAACCGTCCAATAAATTCCCGCAGTCACAACTTTAATTCCGTGCACGTCCTTCATACATTCCTAGAGGGACAACTAACTGTAGTCAACGCATGTCAGTTACCTGCTCGACTGCATTATTTATTAACCTCTCACTAACTTTAACACGTTTACAGATATCATTGTTTACTATGAAGGTCTGCTTGTTTTTAACCAAAGGTACATGAACCTACAAAAATAAGTATTTCAAAAACTGTATTCCAGCTTAGGATCTGTCACACTGGATGCGTTCTGCGTCCTCCGCGAAATAATCGATCTCTCGCATCAAAGGGGCTGAACACACCGCCCAGGCGGACTTCGTTCTGCGGTCGAGAGGAACTCAACTGTTTAGATTAGGTTAATTTCTTCTTTAAACAAAATGTGTAGGTTAGGTTAGGTTAAAACCGTGACCTCCTACGCACGAGCCGAGCGAGCGAAGCGAGCGGTGTCGCGGTAGCGGCCGGCGAGTGCCAGAAACGACTTGCATTAATAGAAAAAAGAGATTGTTTTTAGTAAGGTTTGGTTATAATTTCATATTAAACTGCGGTTTTAATTTTGGTGATCATTTACTATTTTTGGGTCAACTATGATTTGTTTGGAGTCATTTGCTTTAATAGGATAGCAAGATGTACAAACTTTGGTTATAGTTTTAAATTAAAATGCGGTTTTATATTCTGGTGATCATTTACTATTTTTGCCTGTGATAGTTTACTAAATCAGGTGATCAGTTAAACATAAGCCTTTGATATACACCTGCCACAGTATAAATATGAACAGTACGGAAACTACCTACAAACGCTCGAAACGGCACACTCACACAAACATGCGCATCGACGAGACCTCTAAGCGATTACCGCGGTGCTATCAGTATTGAGTGCCGCGTCAAGACGAGTGGTCACGTAAGAATAAGTTTATCTCCGCGATCATTTTAAAAATGTCACGAGCATATTACGTATATACGGCTGTTTACAAAGTTAAAGATCTTTCTATGTTGTGTGTTAATATTAAACTTTTTTCCGTGTTTTATACTATCGTATTTTGCTGAGATTAACTGACGCCATGAGATTACCTATTTGAATTGTATTTGTAAGCTAGTTATTTCAATTCAAGTGATTGATCACTACAAAACAAAAAAGTTTTTTTATTTTTTTTTATTAAAACCTTTTTGTTTATATCAAAAACATGAAATGTTACAACCCTATTGCTTTAATGGAGCGTAGGTAATTATTTTATCAACTAGGCTTAGCTTCCGTAGGTACTGTTCATATTTATACTGTGCCTGTGTTGTGTAGTTTTCTTATACATTAACTAGCTGTTTCCCGCGTATGAATTCGTAATACGAAAAATCAATATCCTGCATTACCTGCCCCGCTTTGAATAAGATATTCGGAAGAGTGTTATGCAAGGCACTGACTGTATCACCTCCTTCGTTTAAAATGTCAGTAATTTTTCGTAAAATTTCTCTTTACACGATCACCTGGAGCATAAACAAAAAAATTGCAAATGGTGGGTACAATGCAGACTTCCATAAATGTTTATTGAATTTGGTCTATCCATCTAAACAATGCAATCAAAATATCAGTGTGATCGATTTTTTTAATCAGGGTTCGTGGTCTATACAGATATTTGTACATACAGAAGTATGTATGGTGTGGACCCATAATAACACGCGATAAAGTTACATAAAGTTAGCCATGGGAAAAGCAACAAGAAGAGAAGTCTACCTTCAATTGATCGGTGCCGAAACACCATAATGGCTTGGTATTGCATCTTGAGATTAGAAGATCTACAAATGACAAATGACAGCCGAGACTAACGGCTTAACGTGCTTTCGGAGGCACTGTCTCAGTATATAGATGGGTGACCGCTGACCATCTATCCACGCGCCTCGCGAAGGACATGTTCGCGCGTGCCGACGCATCCGCTTGGCCGCACGTCAAGCAACTTGCGCCCTGGCACGCGCGCCCTCCTGACGCGAGGCGTCTGCCCCGCGACCTGGTCGGGGAAGTAGACGGCCCCGTCGCACCGGACATGACGCCTGAGTAGGCCGCTCCAGGCTACACGCGACCTACTCAAACAATAACACTGCCCACCCTACTCTCACCACGGCGCGCAACTTGTTCTAAGTTAATATAGGCGAGTTGCGTTCCGTCGCACACATGCATTTCTCCACAGGCGCTTAAACTCACGCACCGAATATGGCACTGTGGACTCGCTATTCGGTGCAGACGCACTGGGCGGCAGTAGGTACTCACACTTCAAGGCCGCCCACACACACACATTTGACGGCCCTGCGGTCCGGAACGTGACCGGCTAGCTCTGGAAACGGGACGGACGGGGGCCACATACTTACTGCAGGTTCGTCCCGAGCCGACATCTTTCGTCGCTGGTCGTTCTCGCTGGGCCTCACTCGGCGGGGACCGACCGCCGAAGGTGTCGTGAAGAAGCGGCACGGAGTTTAATCTTTTTGTCGCCGCGGCGCGCCTGCAGTCCACATGCATTTATACACACGGGCGCGCGTTGCTATCCGTTTTGAGTAGGCGCGCGCTCGAGGAAGCTCCGCACATAAACGTGCACCACGATTGACGGGCCCATCTTTATGGGCCGAGGGGTGCCCCCGCGGGCAGGGGCCTAGCCCCGTGACCGCTCGCCACGTCCCCTGACGGGGACGTAGCGACTTCCACCAGACATCTATCCACAGACCGACCTAGAAAAGCGTTACTTTACTTTTAAGATTGGCTCTTGGAACAGTTCTTACTAACCTACTGGGGGCTACTCTCTAAGCCCGAAGTCCGTAGTTTCGGGCTTAGTTGCGGGCGTATTCTAGTCCGTATCACCTACGGACTTACGATTAGTTCCGAACCCGAACTAAGAATGAATGACAACACGATTTAGTACACGAGTAGCCCCCCAGTTACAGTACAATCAAATGAGGAGTTCGTCTCAATGGTATATACTAAAACGACCTAAAATTATATTGTTTTTGTGCAAGGTCGTCTGTAATTTGATGAGATAGAGGTCGACCTTAATTGAATGATAGAGATTGAAGACGTAAACCTAATCTGCGGAGGGATCGACTTTGATCGAAAGTAATTGTGGCCAGTTTGATGAAGAAAATGGCAAAATTTGGTGTAACCTGTCAGCCATGGATATTTATATTTCTATTGTATAGACCTTACAGTTTACAGCCAGTCGTATACCTATAGTACCTATAGACCAGCCGTACCAAACCTTTTTTCTCTCAGGGCCAAATTGCGCTTCAACTACTGTCATGATGGGCCGCAATAACCTACAGTTAAATAAAATTCTTCATATTTTCTACATGAATGGGACTTTTGAATTTGTAACAAAAGGACCGTTTTTATTTTTTTTATTTTTTTATTTTTTAGAAGACTTTCCTCTTGACTCTAGTCTAGGTCATAGATGACAGAGACAAAATCGACGATAGAGCGAGCTTACCCAGAAGAAACCTGTTCACTCTAATTTTGAAGAGATAAGGGTTGTATGCGTTCGGAAACACAGACGCAGTCAGAGAGTCCCACTCCGTTTCCAAATCTTCCAAATCCACTCCGTTTTCTCCGTTCACAAACGTTTCCAAATGTCTTTTATAATACGCTTGCTGTGCGCATTATAAAAGACGTTTGGAAACGTTTAGTGCGAATTGGTGGAATAGCAACAAGGTAGTGATGGTAACTTGCAGTGCGTCTAGATGTCCGATGGTAGAAGGGGGCCGGTGGGATGAGATCGTGGAGTTCCTGGACACTCTCAGAAGTACAATCTGTAGAAGATCGACAAGCAGGCAACCTTGCGGCGATGAGCCAAGCTGTGAAGCTTGGTATCCACCAGTTTTACGTCGCCAATGAGCCTTTTAGCTCTGCGTTCCACCGAGTCAAGCACGGCAAGTTGGTATTTAGCTGAGCCATCCCAAACTTGTCATATTCAACGAAAAATATAACGTAGAATTCTTACATGTTAAAATTTTTATTTTCAGTACTCATAATTATGAACTCCAAGAGCAATTACAGATAGATCCATATCAAAGATATAGATCCAAAATAGACCCAAAAAGACTGAAAAACCAGCAAACGCCGAAGTCCTACGCGTGTCGTTTCGAACCATACTCAATTAAAATCAATTTGCTGCAACACTACCCACAGTAAATTAACGTTAAATTGTATGAAACACATAAAATCCATCTGCGGTTTATGATGCTGTAAAATATCCGTAAAGACTCGCGCTTCGTAAAACACTTCAAAGAATCAAGCCTTGTGTTAATTTTGACGGATTTTACGCAACTCACAAAGTGCTCAGGCGCAGATAGGGGACCATAAAAGACAAATTCATTTGGATTTCGACACTAAAGTCTAAAGTCAAGTCTTAGGGGTGTCACTACACGGCCACGAACATGGTCAGTGGTTGCAGCAATCAGGTTAATATAGAAGTCTGTAGCGATATCAATGCCGTCACATGAAAAAGAACCGCAACGCCATCTACGACGAACTAACAAAGAAATCCTGCATCACGCAAGCAAAGCTCTCCGTGCGATATGAATATATTCAACAGTCCGAATATCAACTATTGGGCAGTTGCCCACCAGACACAATTACCGTCTGGTAGGAGGATCCTCCCATTTCCAGTGGAGGTATGCGGGACTTTACTCTCTGTACCGCATACCTCTATAAACCGATAAGAATCGTGCACTTGGTCACAACGATCAATTAACCGCAATTGGGGTCGGTACGACTGGTCGCGCGATCCCGAATGCGACCCAGCCGGCCGCCGTCAGTGTTGTGCAACAGCTGGCCGCTTCACGACCAGTCGTGGTCGGAAGCCAGATAGATTGGAGCTTCTGCGGCCAAGGTTGCGATGGCGACCACGACTGGCCGAAATATTGGCCGTTTAGATGAAGTGGAAAATATTGTACAGTCGATGAGAATCTAATCGACATTAATATACTTGAGCAGAAGAGATTGTTGGTTGGTTTGAGTGCGCTGATTTCTGGAACTAGCTGCGAGATTTGGAGGTTTATTTTTGTGTATGTAGCAACATCCATGACTATGGTTATAGTCAATCCCAAGACTACACAAGGTACAACCATCACTTCCACACTCACTACTCAAACACACATTCACCTCCACACTATCTCCAACACACATCTCAGCGCGTTGTTTTTATTTTCGTATTTTTGCGTTTCATAAAAAATACCGTGTTTTCTTTTCTTTCATTTTTGTTTTTATCTGTATTAATTTAAGTTAAAATTTTATAGCAATCATGTAACCTAGGGAAGGGCGGAGCTTCCTAGCACAAGCATAATAATTGCTTAAAAGGATGTTTCCCATTGTAATGGTAAAATGATATGTAAGTAGAAATGCATTTTAACGTAATAGTTTTGAGTAGCGCCTCCTTCCAAGATCTAAAGGCAGTTAAAGGTAAACGCAGAACTGGCTACGTTTAAGTTGCACCACCAAGAACTGGGTCATGGCAGACGGATTCCCTGACTTTCCTCCTGGACATTGGACTCCTCCAAATTGCGTTTAGCAACTTTCTGCCTGCCTTCTTCTGATTGACTGTACATAGATCCCGCTACAAACACTTACTTCAACATCCACGGTGATATGCTCTCCCAGCATCAGCTCGACCCTCACTCTCCTGGTCCCAACGCTGCGCCCTCGTCGCTCCATTCCGTCGCCGTCGTCTGACGCGAGTCGTCGCAGACTCTCCCTCATTCTGCAGCACTGAAAGTAAATGGAGATAATGAAGTGAGGTCACCGACGGATAGCCTAACAGTGAACTGTGATAAGAAATGTTTTGTCATACAAAAACTTGTAACGGTCATGCTAATTGTGATTGTGATAAGTCGAAGTGTAGGGTTGAAAGGTGGTCGAACGATCTGTGTGGGTCGTGGGAGTACGATTTATGAGAGAATACAGGACCCGTCATTATGACGATGCTGTATATAAAACTACTAGCTTTTACCCGCGACTTTGTCCGCGCATATCCCGTTTTTTCCCGTTCCTGTGGGAATTTCCGGTCACGTGTGAATTTCACGTTCCCGTGGGAATTTCCCGTCACGTGTGAATTTCCAGTTCCCGTGAGAATTTCTCGTCACGTGGGAATTTCCCGTTCCCGTGGGAATTTCCCGTTCCCGTGGGAATTTCCCGTTCTCATGGGAATTTCCAGTTCCTGTATAGCATTCCTCATGAATGTGGCTATCACATACAAAAAGAATTTTCTAAATCCGACTGGTTTAAGAGATTAGCGCGTTCAAACAAACAAACAAATTCTTCAGCTTTATTATATTATAGTATACATTTTAGCAATCCTTATATTTGTCACCGGAAAATTGCAGATTCCGTAAGATTGTAATAAATCTTCATTAAATTATAATTTCTCGATATCTTATGAAAATCGTTTTGTATACAATAAATTGCATCTAAATTCAATAATTTCCAATATATCCGTGTCTTATTTGGAAAAAAAAGTTCACAATTTCACGCGATATTTTACAATCTTACGGCGTTTGCCATTTTCCGGTGACATTTATATCAGTTTTCTGTACGTGTGTATGTCATGGAATTTCTGATAGGTTAGATAATTTCTTGTTACTTCAGTGACAGCTGTTACCAATCACACGGACGAAGTCGGCGCCGTAAACAATGCTCGTAACATCAACTTCACATTCACACGCTAAGAAAGTTCTAAGAAATTTAATGTGATACATGTGTACGCAGGCTAAAGTGAACCTAGATAGCTGGGTAATCATGAGAACTGCTCGTTCAGATTGTATTTGATCATAAAGACACTTAAGATCTTTTATGATGGGTACTTAACCCTTTACGATCAAATATCTGAAAATGATCACAAACAAAAAATACTAAGTATCTTGCAATCTGCCTAGCCTCCTTTGTAAAAACTTCAGGGGCTAGGAGGTTAAATAAAGCGCAGTATACTTTCCAATGCTTCGTTATATTTTTCATCATGGCGGGAACAATCACTAATGCCACAGATTAAAATCCCCGCCACATTAAACTCATTCACTTTAAGTACTTTAAATTCAACTATATTAAAAATGGAACATCCGAAATAACTACTTAATGCTTATTCATTTTAAGTAGTTTGATGTTCAGATTTAACAATAGAATATCAGCAAAATAATAAAAGATAACATTTGTAACCACAGAAAAAAGACCGCTCATACTGGACACTTATAAATGTTTGTCCTGTGTACAATCTTAATATATAAAATTCTTCCGTTACTGAGTGAGTGACTGACAGACAACACACAGCCGAAACTGCTGGTCGTAGAAAGCTGAAATTTGGCATGTAGGTTCCCGAAACTCACCTACGGAGTGTAGGAAAGCTACATTTTGCACTTTGAATCAAAGATAATATTCGCGCAGCGATACTCGCTCAGCGATGCCCACTTGGCGGTCCGAAATCAGAACTCACGCCGAGAGACCAACAAGCTACATTTCTACCAATAGTCCGGAGCGAGAGGTGCGAGTATTCGCCTGTCGCACAAGAGCACTCGCTTATAGCCGAGCAACAAAACTAACGGACCTCGCTGCTCGCCAACTCGTATCCAGTTGCTAGCTTTACTCACTGATCGTCAAACAAAAAATCCCTGGCGGTAATTTAGTCGCGGTGTCAGTGTTTACTGATAGCACAACCCGGAACGAATGTATAGGTCACTTCCAGATAAGCGTGCTCCATCGTCGTAAGATTGTGGCCAAACGCGCGGCAATAAAAAAACACCACTTTTATTTCAAGATTTCATTTCTTTCAACCTTAAAAATATTATCACGCCAGTCAATCCAACCTTTCTTCGCCTCCCATTACCTCACGACTCCCTATTGGCTCTCTGGCTCACGGTTGCGTCACGATCGACTGGTCTCCGAGATGGTGAAAGCTCATCTAACGTCCGGTGGAGCGTGGTGACCCCTTGATCTGATGAGGCGGAACAAATAGTAAAAGGGGCTGAGATGGGCTGAGCCTGTAGACATCATGACTTACTATCAAAGGCAAAATGGCAAATGGTTGTCTGTAAAGTCGGTTTACGGACGATAGTTTAACGTGACAACGTCATAACAAAACATTGATGATATGATCGTAACGTTACAATGAGTCATCCTTTTTCATGCGTGCAACCGGCGTTCATCGATTTATTAGACGTTGTCACGTCAAAAAAATAATGTGGGGCACTGACATGCGCACAATTCCAACCATTTTGACCGTTTCAAGGCACATATTAACTCGGAAAGCGATCGTCATCGTATCAACTGGAGCCGTGCAGTATTCTTTGTATGAAGCTCCCTACTGCAACGCACACTAATCGGAATCGTAACGTAATCGCCTCGCCTCGGGGCAATTCGGCGATAAAGACGATACGGTGACGATACCTTTCCGAGTTGATATGTGTGTACCTATAACCATTGCGCGATGCAAAGGAGTAATTAACGTATTTATCAACCTATGTATGTATGTTTGTTCGTTTTTGATTGCTTGTAAAGTGACATTCGGAACTTTTTAGACGCTTTTCGTGGCAGGGTTTTTTGACACTAGCCTTTTGAACACCATTGTCACACATACGTGGTAAGCAAGCACGTGTCCTGTACGGCAAACGTCACAAATATGTGAGAAAAATACGGCGAATTTCTGGCTTGGCGTCGCGCGTCGGAGGTACGCCGTTGCGTTTATCTCTGGTGTTCAGAAGAATATTCAATTAACAAGCTAGTTCTGCAGTTGCCTATAACTGCTGTTAGATCTTGGAAGAGACGTTACTCAAAACAATTACGTTAAAATTTTACTCCGATATTTTATCCAAATTTTGTTTTAACGTTCCCGGAAGGTCGAAGCAATGGTACGCACCGTTGTGTATTCCATTTACCTCTACGAATTACCGGCAAAATTTCGTGCAAGTAGAAACTTTAATGACATATGTAAACATGCATGATTTTGATCCTTTCTTAACGGGTGTGTCCTCAGCCAGAAAGTGTCTGAACCTTAGCTTTTTAAATAAGATTTTGGTTGTTCGTGTTTCTATTCTTGTAGTGAATATGACATGTGAATTTAGTTTAAGGTTGAATGTTTTACTATTTTTCCTTTTTTGGTACCTGTGTTGTGTTTTTCACACTCTTTCTTTCCAATCAGTTTTATAGAAGTGATGACTTTTAATTGGCTGTCAGTCTCACACGCTATTTTTTTATTCTGTTTTATTTTTAGCTGTAAGTCATCCATAGTTGGTATCTAAATAAATAAAATGTTCTGTTCATTTCTACTTCAAAGGGATCTAGCACACTAAACGACCACTATTCCAGCCAGTCGTGGTCGCCAACGCAGCCTTGGCAGCAGAAGCTCCAATTTCTTCAAAAGCATCGATAGAAAACATGAATAATTAGGTGCACAATAAACACAATATTTACTCAACACAAATACTGCAGGTGTACCGTATAACATTGAAATACGATGAATAGTTTACGTGTTTTCAAAGACTTGGCGGAGACTTGGCAGAGAGCCGAAAGTGTCGAAACATAGATATTGTTTCAACCAATAATATTAAAGTAGAACATAGGTATGAAGTATGTATAGCTTTGTGTTATCTAAGTATGTAGGGGTATTGATGTTGGGTTACGATAAGCACTGAGCAGGTACCTAAGTTATAAAGAGAGCGTGGAGTACACTTTTGAAAAATCAACATAAAAAAGTATCGGTAATAAATGACTGCACTCATAAATAGGTGTACGTTCCTTCATAAATGGCAATGAATACTGAAAATCGCACAGGATGTGCGTGTTTATTATCCGTACTAGTTTCTAGCAAAAACAAGTTTGTTTGTAAAACAAATAAATCAGCCATCCACCTATTCACAATGAGTAGAAACTTATCCAACTACTATTACAAACTACTACATTTTAAAGTTTGGTTGGATGAATGAATGGTTGTTTGTTACTCAATTACGAAATTAGTCAAGAATGGCTGAACGGATCTGGATGAAATTTGGCACAGCTATAGATTGTAGTCCTGGGCTTTCCGACACTCACCCGGGTGAAGATACTGGCAGAAGCTGGTATTATACATGCGAAAGTGAGTTTGATTGTTTGTAACGCTTTCACGCCTACATCGCCGTACAGATTTTGATGAATTTTGGTACAGAGTTAAAAAATCTATCTTAGCAAAAAAATGCTAGCAGTTTGTAAAGAAGAATCCATACAATCAAGATGTCACGTGATCACGAAGTGAGCTGTCATTCCATCTTGATTATATGGATTGACGGCTCACTAATAATCACTTCACCCAAGCCTTCACTTTGACATGTTTACAGAATCGACCGGCGTGTATCAATCGAGAACCAATCGTAGCAGCATTTCAGTCATAGGTACACACTCACACCCACTCGATCTTACATATTATTTGCTCCAGTAATTCTAGATTATAATATAATAACCTCGTTGGTAATTATATTTTCGAGCCGTTTGGGGTTGAAACTCTTGGATTGTGGGGTCCGAGTGCTCATAACTTCTTTAAAGATCTGTCAAGACGCTTAGTTGACACTTCGCGTGACCCAAGGGCTGGCTTTTACCTTGGACAAAGGATAAGCATTGCCATACAACGTGGCATTGCTGCCAGCCTTATGGGTACTTTACCAGTGTATTTTAGACTATTTTTAGTTAGTTATTTATATGTATATGTCACCGGAAAATAGCAAACTCCGTAAGATTATAAAGTAACTTGAGAGATTGTAAATTCTCGATAAATTGTCAACTGAACATTTGGAATACTTTTTTACGCATCCAAATTTGATAGTCTATAAACTCTCGAAGTCATTCCGAGAAATTGTGGACTGACATAAACTGGCAACCAATCAGCTCTCTGGTCTACAATTTATCTGTTTTGGTGTGATAGTTAAATTGGAAACTTGGCCCCTCATTGGTCTTTGTTTTCTCTGAATAGACCAACGAGAGCCTTGTTTCCAGGTTTACTATCACACGAAAACAGATAAATTGTAGACTTGTACTCTGATTGGTCGCCATTTTATTATAATCCACAATTTCTCGGAATGACATCGAGAGATTATAGACTATCAAATTTTGATGCGTAAAAAAGTATTCCAAATGTTCAGTTGACAATTTATCGAGAGTTTACAGTCTCTCAAGTTATGTTATAATCTTACGGAGTTTGCTATTTTCCGGTGGCATAGATATATGTATATAGTAAATAGTAGCTTTAATAATATTTATCCACTCTGGGATGATCTCCATAAAACAAAACGAAGGCTAGGTAGGTAGATCACAGGCGTGAAAATGATTCGGTAAACAACTCGGTGTGTGTGCGTAAAAACGAAGATTTTTATGATTCAATCTCTTACGTACATTCCATTGGCTTTGAACGTAAAAGTGGGTGTCGTAAAAAGGTAATGGATCAAACAAATTGTTTCACTTTTATTGAAAAACAAGTCATCAGGTCGATGGGATTTCCTTAAGGCGGAAGCGCCAGAGTAGCCCGCGAAATTAAAATTTTCTTATGTTATTTGCAATTTCCCGGTCAGTGTCAGGCTGTATGTTGAACAAAATATGATTTGCGACCGTAACACGTATTTATTTATAGAATTACTAGCTACCGCCCGCGTTAATGTCGAAAATTATCCCAAGGGAACATATTCCCGGGATGAAAAGTGTTGTATCCTATGTGTTATTCCAGACCATAATCTACCTCTGTGCCAAATTTCATCAAGATCCGTCCAGCCGTTTGCGCGTAAAGAAGTTACAAACATACACACACACACACACACAAACTTTCGCCTTTATAATATTAGTGTGATAATCATTAAAATCATCAATACAACCCCCAATGGGATTAAATAAACTTATCATTTAATACCACTGAATGGTTCTTTCATAAAAAAGTCATTCAATCGAGTTACATGAATGATAACATGTATTTATAATTTTAATTGTTATAACTCAGTAAAGCCATATTTGTTACGGTCGCCAATCGTATTTTTATCAACATTCAACCTGACACTGACCTGCAAAATGCAAAAAAAACGTTTGAAAATTTGAATTTCGCGCTACCCTGGCGCTTTTACCTTAAGGTAAAATTTTCCAAATAACAAAAGAATCATTCAAATCGGTTGACAATTGGCGAAAATATCGCTGAACAAACATTTTTCCTGGGATCCCAGCATCAGGTCCTAACTTATACCTTCCATCATCAGCTCAGCAAGATGAGATGTTGATTACCAGGCACAATTAACTAAATTGCGTTAGAAAGTATATGAAAAATAATGTTAATACATTTAAAATTTGAGGGTTGCCCTCGATTTTCCTGGGATTCCATCATCAGATCCTGAGTTAGTACCAATGGGAACACCTCAGGAGTATACTCTTTCAAATGAAAAGAATTTTGAGAATCAGGCCACAAATTGGGGGAGAAATTGGTGAAAATATTATATAAAATAAAAAAAAACCTCCTCCTTTTTTTGAAGTCGGTTAAAAAGGGATGAAGTTTTTTAATTAACCCTTTTAGAGATGAATTTACATAAATGTTTCCTTAGTACACTACTGCCCATGTTTTAGCTAGTCCCAGCGGCACATTATGAGCTGAAAATCGATCGTCATTGGCAAAGGATTTTAATTTTGACATCAATTGTTCTATTTCTGCAGTAGCATTGATAAAATTGGCTCTTAGACCTTTATTAAACAGTTTTTCTATGCACTTTCTATGTTTAAAGCCAGCTTCAAAAACATGTGTCCGTAACTTTATAAAAGAAAGACTTTCAAAACTGGTGAAGACATAAACAACTAGGTAGGTAGGTACACTGTTACAGGAGAAGACGCCCCGGGCGTCGGGAGTCGCAGGGCGATCCCCGGCCACCGTAGGCGCGGGCCTGCGGACGGCGAGCGTTGGGTGGCTCGCTGTCCGATCACCACCAGGCCCGGGTCGATGGCGCGTTGTGTTTCACGCGCACCTCAAAGAGATGTCAGCATAGGAGACGGGGCCCTGCCCCAGAGCCTGCCAGGGTTGCGGAATTTGTTCGAAAGAGTCACCGCGGCCCTGGAACGCAAAGGGCTTTAGAAGGAACACGGACGGATTTTAGTCAGTAAGAGTCTGACACGCCCTTTCGGTCCACCCAGAGCGGAATAAGTCATTTGATGATTTCCCATCCTAAAAAAAACAAGTAGGTACACTGTACTATAACACTAAGTAATTAATAAAATATTACCATTAAATTCCACTTTCCATCACTTTTCACCGTTTTTTCCATAGCAAACAAAACACACGCTATTCCGAAACTAGAGTAGGAATCTCAACATCATCATGGCTTCGAGCGACTGAAACATTTACCACTTATTTAATTGCCAACTAACAACTAAATCTACCCGAATTACACACAATTAATAACAAAAGAGTTTTGATCGTTTTGTTATCCGCAAGATGAGCACTTCACGCACTAGGCAGCTAAAACGCAACTGTTTCGAGACGGGTTGTTTGAGCAACGTGATGGGTACTTATAGTAATAAATCCGGATTTACATTAGTGATTTATTTCTGTCGGGAGAGCCGACGTGTTTGGGTTGCGGTCAGACGGAATAGTTAAAGTGTAGCCATTTCCTTGTACATCAACGCTAAATATGTTATCTGTCCAAATCGTGCAGTCAGAAGGGCCCCGGCGAGCGTTGGGTGGCTCGCTGTCCGATCACCACCAGGCCCGGGTCGATGGCACGTTGTGTTTCACGCGCGCCTCAAAGAGTTGTCAGCATAGAACACGGGGCCCGCTAGGGCCAGAGCCTGCCAGGGTTGCGGAATTTCTTCGAAAGAGTCACCGCGGCCCTGGAACGCAAAGGGCTTTAGAAGGAACACGGATGGGTTTTAGTCAGTAAGAGTCTGACACGCCCTTCCGCTCCACCCAGAGCGGAAGAAGTCATTTGATGATTTCCCATCCTTAAAAAAAAAAAAAGAAGGCAACTCCCGTATTTTTAAGAAACGTATTTTCCAATTAGGACCTACCAACTTGAAAACTCTATTTATCTTCATCGAAGATATTTTTACGACGTTTTTATTTAGCAAATTTTAATGTATCTACCATAGAACCCATAAGCTAATTTAACCCTGAAAAAAAATACGGCACTCGGGAAAAAGCTGTCTATTTAGATACTTATAAGACCATTAATTTGTATTTATTTATTTATTTATTAAAATCTCCCTCACACAATCCTTACAGGAAAAAAGAAATTTCGACTTAAAAACTAATAGTTCCCATAATAAAAAATTCTAAATATAAAAAAAAAACTTCTAAGTACACTAAGCTCCTCACACACAATATTTAAAATATAAAATCAAACATATAGCCCACCCTAATCTACACTATAACATAAAAACTTCAGGGGCTAGGAGGTTAAATAAAGCGCAGTATACTTTCCAATGCTTCGTTATATTTTTCATAATAATCCTTAAAATCCTTAACCAAAACATGTTGACGTTTCATGGCGGGAACAATCACGAATGCCACAGATTAAAAATCCCCGCCACATTAAACTAATGCTCATTCACTTTAAGTACTTTAAATTCAACTATATTAAAAATGGAACATCCGAAATAACTACTTAATGCTTATTCATTTTAAGTAGTTTGATGTTCAGATTTAAAAATAGAATATCAGCAAAATAATAAAAGATAACAGTCGGCCATTCTGCATTTAACGAGTCCTCTCGTATGTTATTCGTTGTTGGATGGTATCACTCATTCAATCAATCAGAATCCTTTATTTCAAACAGACCTATTACTGGCATTTTGAATGATCAAGGTCTGTCAGTCAAATAGACGAAGCTAGTTCTGCCGCGCTAGCTACAAGAGCAGCAAGTTGTTTTGCAGCAAAACACACTCACTGACCCTATCTCCAGCGCAGCAGTTGCACGTTCGAAAAAGTAGATCCTATGGAGAAGAACGTGCAAGAAACTCCATGGACACTCTTTTAAATCAGTATTTACAAAATCATGGTTACATTAGTTTTGAAATAATTAATAATCTTAAAGTATATCGTATCTACATACACTAAAAATAAATCTTAACAAGTTAAATACTACAATAATTCAGGTTTATATACCTATTCACTGAACATAACTGCTCCGGCCATCAAATAAATAAAAAATTGTTCCATCAATTTAAAATTACTTCCAACTCTTTACAATATAAACTTATCACAGAAAATAATTACATTAAAAAAAAAAAAAAATCAGTTAGAAAACATATTCACTCAATGTATTTCCACACTACTTCGTTGGCTTATCGGCCTCATTTGTGTGGAAATAACATTGTCAAAATATCGGGCATAATTCCTTTAGTTGGCTTATCGGCCTCATGTGTATGTAGATACTTTACAAAGGTCATTATAATTACAAAAAAACATATTCACTCAACGTATTTCCACACTCCTTCGTTGGCTTATCGGCCTCATTTGTGTGGAAATAACATTGTCAAAATATCGGGCATAATTCCTTTAGTTGGCTTATCGGCCTCATGTGTATATAGATACTTTACAAAGGTCATCATAATTACAAAAAAAAACATATTCACTCAACGTATTTTCACACTCCTTCGTTGGCTTATCGGCCTCATTTGTGTGAAAATAACGTTGTCAAAATATCTGGCATAACTCCTTTAGTTGGCTTATCGGCCTCATGTGTATGCAGATACTTCACAAAGGTCATTAATACTAAAACATATACACTCAACGTATTTCCACACTCCTTCGTTGGCTTATCGGCCTCATTTGTGCGGAAAAAACGTTGTCAAAATATCTGGCATAACTCCTTTAGTTGGCTTATCGGCCTCATGTGTATGCAGATACTTCACAAAAGTCATTAATACTAAAACATATACACTCAACGTATTTCCACACTCCTTCGTTGGCTTATCGGCCTCATTTGTGTGAAAATAACGTTGTCAAAATATCTGGCATAACTCCTTTAGTTGGCTTACCAGCCTCATGTGTATGCAGATACTTCACAGAGATGCTCCCAAAAATTGGCTAATAGGCCTCATGTGCATCTGGTACCTTCCAAACTAGTTTTTAAACAATTACATCATCTCTCATGAATGTACATCCTATTTATTTTATCACCAAAATAACTTTATATTAAGTACATAATTACACCATCATTTACAAGTTCACAATATTATTTTCTTATCGAATTCACTTTCATAAAAAATCATTAGTAGCAGAAATTTAATCATCAGTAGTTAGGTAGTTATTGTCGTTGTCTACTTCAGCTTCTCTGGTGTCCAACTGATCTAATCTCTCATCTTTACTTTATGTTAACCTTGGATAAATTGTATGTATTGTGCCTATAATCGTCTAGTTTTCGCGTCAACAGAGTATCTAGGTATATATTTAGTTTATTTTCTTGTTCTTGCACCTGCCATGTTCTGTCTCTGCACTACTTTAAAGTCGACTGGTGGAAATGCCTAAAGCTTTAAGTTCGCCTTTGTATAGTGCTTTTTACTACCTAGTGCACAAACTTAATTAAATACTAATTAAGTAGGTATAAAGAAAATGATCCCATCTTCCTTATCTTCCTTAGTTCACACTCGCATACCGAGTGATACTTCCACATGACATTCGCGCTGTTGCAACCACTTTATAACCAATTTATTTATATTATATGAACTCTTTGAAACTCTTGATAGTAAAATACGTACCTCTATCATTTCTAATTTTAGGTACTAGGTACGCAAAATAAACCAACTTATTTATTTAATCCTTTTTTTTTTTAAAGTGTTAAATGATATTTATTTTGCAAGGTCATATTAGCTTGATGAGACCGGTGTTTCCAAGCTGATTAACCTAAGAAGAAACACCGAAACAAACTCAGAGGTCAAAATCTCTTCTAAAGTCCATAGGTACAATTCGTACTGGTCAAATAATATGAGAACGGTTAATGTCTGAGGTGGTCTTTTGAGGAAAAAGCCACATAGATCTCAGTGGACCAAGCATTTGTCAGTTATCTTGTAGCTCAAACTTAGACAAATTTTAATAAGTACTTTTATCATTACCTTAACCTTTTCTTTGCCACCATGGGCTAACTTGTATGGCCTGTACCTACACAACAGGCGTCGATTCATTTAAAGTCATAGTCATTACATTCCATCTCGTCAGTCATTACATTCCATCTTGAGCGGCTATAATGGCAGATACAATAGTAAAACAATAGCATCCATTAAGCCCGTTCGGCCCTCCAGAAGTAACATATGCAATGGGTTCTTGAACTTTATTTATATCCTGAGCTTTTATTTGTAAGTAAAGTATTTTAAACAAATTTAGAAATATATTGCATCCAAAACTATAAGTGACTCTATAATAATCAACGGGCATTATCCTACTACTATTATAAAGGCGAAAGTTTGTAAGTATGGATGTATGTATGGATGTTTGTTACTCTTTCACGTAAAAACTACTGAATGGATTTTGATGAAATTTGGCACAGAGGTAGATTATAGTCTGGAATAACACATAGGATACTTTTTATCCCGGGAATATGTTCCCTTAGGATAGTTTTCGACAATCACGCGGGCGGAGCCGCGGGCGGCAACTAGTAGTTCATAATTCTGTTTGTTCATGTCACGTAGGAACCCACGTACATAAAAGGTGCAGTTATTATTACCTTCAATCTTACACCAACCTCAATCCTAATATATAAAAATTTTCCGTTACTGACTGAGTGTCTGAGAGACAATGCACAACCGAAACAACTGGTCGGAGAAAGCTGAAATTTGGCATTAGCTTCCTCGGGGACTGTAGGGAGGATTTCCCGAAATCCCTACAGGAACGACATATGCGCGTACGAAGTCGCGAGCAAAAGCTAGCACCTAACACAATAATTCATGTTAACTTGTCTGTCAAATCAACACATTTTTTTTTTTTTTTGTTGACCTAGTTAAAATTAAGTGTTCGCCAGTATTTATTAAAATTAAGCCAGTTTGTCCGGAACTTATGGCCTGACTATATTGAGTACCAGAGTTCTTCTGTTGCAGAAAAAACGCCTTAACAGTTAATTTAATAATTGATTTACAAGGGCTATCCATGTATCATCAAATCCTTTAGAGATGTCAAATTGGTGTGATGTATCTATATGATACTCTTAGGCCCACTTCCGCTACTCCGGTTAGCAGTACACGGTGTAGTCCAACGCTAACTTTACAAATTTGCTAACTACCATGGCAACTGGTATTTTTAGTTATTTCAGTAGCCGTTCAAAAACAGTTATGTAAAACTGACATAACTTCTTATGGCCTAAGATCCCAGAGCCCGCAGTCCTTACTTATTTTCTCAGTAACAGAATGTGTGTTAAAGAGTAGTGTTATTATGATACATACGAAGACGAAATGCTATATTATTATATTATTACGGACAAGAAGTAGTATCACCTATTATAAATCAAATAATTTGGACTTTGAGATTCCATGCAATGGGCAGTTAACTGCTTGTGGAGATGTAATTGGTGTTCAAGAGTCATATTATAAACCGATAGCTGTGCAAAACTAACTAGGTTTTCTATCGATTTTATAAAATGCGGAAACATGAATAAAATGCATTTTGAATATTCATATAGATGATAAATAAAATAGCACAATGTTATAAAAATCATAAACTTGTATGTTTTTGGCACGTTTTTGGGACTAACCAAATAGTTAACCCAAACCCACTACCCTGTTCAAATCTCGGCTAACTAGAGAGTTGGCATGTTTCAAAATCGCTTCATCTAATGAAGTGCGTTGACTTCCGAGATCAGTCATCAGTCATCGATTTACCGTTGACGAATAGCTAATACGTATTTACCGTCCTGCACAGCTGCACATGCGTTGCATTCCTACGATTTTTCGTTAATTTATATATAGTTTATTTTTTTTTCGTAAATGTAACATCACAGTCTGATCAACGGCTTCGGAACGCATTGAGGACAAACATTGATTTTTATCTATATAGATTTAAATAACATTTATTATTGCGTTAGTGTTCATTAAGTTGCCTGTGAATTTATCTCTTCAGTCCGACTAAGCAACCATTTCAAATTTACAGAAAATAGTCTCTAATCTCTTTGCTTACCTACCCCATTAATTTCAGGAAAGAATAGTGCAAATGTAATTCACTCTATCCACACATATTTGAAAATTTTCACCTTTAAATTTTAGCATCCTACAATTTAGATTTTTAACTGTTAGCAATGCCTAGCCCTGTATCCAACAAAACCATTTTACACACAATACCCTAACAGGGTCTACAACAATGGTTCTTAGCTCTAAGCCTTTTTAGCCAACTAACAAAAAAAAAGAGGAGATTCTCCATTCGTTGGTTTTTTTTTCTTCATCCTGTTTACCTTGTAGACCGAAGACATATGAATATGAAAATTCTTCTAATTCATATTTAACTAGAAGCCTGGTTATAAATGAGATTGTTTATGCTTAGTCATTGAAAATGTATGTCTGTACTTAAATGACTGTCCTCTTTATAGCTTAACTACCGTGGTAAAGAGATTGCCTGAAACACAGGTTTAAAAAAAAAAAACTATATCAGGCTAATACACTAATCTTGACATTACCTTCAGAATTCCATTCTGTGGCAACTGTAAGCTTACATTAGTTATACACTAGTTTTATCCAGTTAATTATTGTAATACCATTATAGAATCATAAATAATATTTAATACTGAATTATTTTTACACTTTTTGTTAACTGATTATTTCAAGAAATTTTATTTTATTCATTGTTTTATTTCTATAATCTTCTAATTTATTCTACCTCAAATCCAATTCTCGACTGAATGTACTTTTTTTTTAAAGGGATCAAATTCAGGAACGGGATGGATAACCATTAGGTAATTGGAAAATGATTCTGTGAAGTAGACAACGACTTTCATATTCAACAACACTAGTTACAGATTCAGTATCTTCTCCTTTGAAATGCTTAGCAGAATTGCTTCTTAAAAGTCACTATCAGGTGTTGAAGTAGACGTACCTACTCACATTGATCAACCTATGCATTGCCTGTGTTGGCGCTCATACCTCCGTGGTCGCTCATCAGCATCACATTGCTCCGACAATCCCTCGAAGCACCATTCAGACTCACTGCCACGATTGCGACGCGTCAGTGATGAACTCTGCTCCTCCGATCACCAATGACGATGTACCGGGTTTAGACGGGTCCCAGACTGCCCCAGGCATACCCGTTTAACTTCCTCAACTCCGGGCATCATAATATACAAAAGTCTGAAACTTGTTATTGACTGTATTAGTTTATGGCTAAATAAATGAAACGTGTAGCCAAGAAAATGACATAGGTAGGTTATGTTTTATTGTTAAACATACCTAAATTTAGAGTTCTCTATTGCTAATAAAAGCTTGCTAATAAGAGGTCCATAGTTTCAGCAGACTTTCATTGTTCAAGTTCAAATTCTCAACAGTATTATAAAGGGAAAAGAATTCATAATTACTTAAGTATGTTCTTTTTTTTAACATGAAAAATATGTCAATAGAATGAAATAAGAAACTCAATTATTTTGTAAAAATATGAAATCGAAATTAACATTAAAACAATTATTAGATGCTTTCTACTAACACTGTTCTGGATTACACTACATAATAGTTTACGAATCTACGCAAATTACTTGTAAACAATCATTTATAAGTACTCGCCTTGATTTTCAGCCCAAAGATTTGAAATTCAAATTTCCACTAGTAGGCGCAGGTAAACTGGAATTTTATCCATTTGTAATCCCAGTTCTGAACTAAAAACTTCAGGGGCTAGGAGGTTAAATAAAGCGCAGTATACTTTCCAATGCTTCGTTATATTTTTCATAATAATCCTTAAAATCCTTAACCAAAACATGTTGACGTTTCATGGCGGGAACAATCACGAATGCCACAGATTAAAAATCCCCGCCACATTAAACTAATGCTCATTCACTTTAAGTACTTTAAATTCAACTATATTAAAAATGGAACATCCGAAATAACTACTTAATGCTTATTCATTTTAAGTAGTTTGATGTTCAGATTTAAAAATAGAATATCAGCAAAATAATAAAAGATAACACGTATTATTTCGAATCGAAATTAAAATGAAAGCACTGTCATTACTCCGACAAAAATATAGGTAAGATTAAGGGACAAACTTGATTTTGTTGTTTATAAAATGTTCCCCATACATCAATGAACGTCACGGTAAATTTTTCAACTGAAAGTTTGTAATCGTAAAAAATGATTTTTTGTATGATCAAATAACAAATTCCCAATTTTCAGACTTTTTCCTGTACTTGTAATGTAAGATCTATCTTTTTGCCAAATTTTATGCCTCTTGATCAACGGAAAGTACGCTATATGTTTTGATTCCCTTGTGAGCGTCAAAACATGCGCCATATACGGAGCATAAACGGCTTTATCTTTAGCTTGCGTTGATTTAGAAATTTGATTTTTTCACTGCTCCGAGGGATAGCAGATTTCAGTATTTGATATTAATTTCAGCTTGATTTCTCCACGCGTTCTTGAGAAAAAGGGTTTTGATAGACGGACAGACAGACAACAAAGTGATCCTATAAGGATTCCGTTTTTTGCCGCCTGACGTACGGAACCCTAAAAAACAAACCATCGAACGATTTGTACTACTCTTGAAATGACTAAGTGAAGGAACCCCCATATCAGGGTTCGACCTTCTGTCTGCGGTTGATGCCGTGGCCCCTGGTACGGCATAAAGATTGACCTCTCTTCTGTAACTTTACCTTATATATGTATGTACCTATATGGTGACGAAAATTAACATTGGCCAACATGAGCGAATGTCATATTTACGCGGAAAATCTGAGCATCGTGAATCAAAACAATGAGGTCAAACGCACAACCCGAACATTAAGTTGAACTGCCAAAGTATTAGTTAGGGCAAAATAGCTCTGTCACATTTTAAACATGTTACAGAATGAACGTGACGCCTGAAAATATTTACTTTGATTTATTTTTCAAAAAATCGTAACGATGAGTGCAATGCCGGCCTTTTAAGGTATTGCGTTCATTCTATTACACGTAGTATATCAGTAGATGCGTCACGCACCCACATCACAGCAGCTCAAAAGAGCACTGGGAAGTGTTGCGGAATTTGTTCGAAAGAGTCACCGCGGCCCTGGAACGCAAACGGATTTAGAAGGAACACGGATGGGTTTTAGTCAGTAAGAGTCTGACACGCCCTTCAGCTCCACCCAGAGCGGAAGAAGTCATTTGATGATATCCAATAATTTAAAAAAAAAATAGCACTGGGAAGTAATCGGTAGCAAGACAGCTTCGTATCCTCGCGCGTGGTGTAGGCTCGCGGTAGTTGCCTTCTTTTATATTGCCATTTCAGTTGGCGGGCAACGTATCTACAGTTTAGATTTTATTGAGGAACTCACAATTATGTTCGTAAATTTTCTGTTTAGTTTCAAACCTTTTCAATTCCCAATGAGCCTATGATACGTCATGTCCAGTCTATGGCCAGACATTATTCGTTGCGGGAGTATGCTTCTCTTCTGGTTGCTTATCCCATGGACAAATATACATATGTAGCTCTGTCGCGTGTTTATAACCCCAACAACTTTATAGTTTGTGTCTGGCGGACACCGCCGGTAACATCGTGTACAGTGAAGCGTTATCATTTAAACGTTTCACATCAAGAAAAATTACCAGGACTGATCGGCATTACAAACGGAAGACGTGATAAAGTCAGTGCTTTGCATAACACTTTTCAGAATTCGCAATTCTAAAAGGTGTTTGGTAATGCAGGATATTGACAGTTCGTATATCTGATCTAAGCAATGTTTTGCGAAAAAAGTCGCGGGCAACAGCTAGTAGAATAATATTTTCATTCAGGACTATTTTTTCTAAGGCATTTACATAATTTTTCACTTTTCGTATACTTAAGAGGTATTTTCACAAAGAATTCAACATCATGATTTGGTTAATAGATGGCGCTGTGTATACCTGCTTCACAGGATCAAATACTGTTATTTTTTTAATGCAAAATTGACAATTTTCAGAAACGATTTCTTACTTAAACATGTGGGTTTAGAAACACACAAATAAATAATATGTACGTTAAAAAATAATGTTGGAAAAAGCATTAAAAAAACGATTATATCGAAAAATATATATTGCGGGAATGCAAAAAGTACAAAATAGTAATTAAAAAAAAAACCGCGTGAGTTGGGGTTCGAACCAAAAGCGCATATTTTGAGAAGCAGTCACTGTATCGCCGGATCCATGTTCTGTTGACATTTGATTGAAAATAGCCGATGTTATAATATGAACAAAACCTGTCAAAAAACATTGATCTGTAATTTTAAAATCTTAAATTTACCATAACTTTTTTTCCCGGTCACCAATTTAAATAAAACAAAGACTAAATGTTGCTCAGAACTGACCCGCATGCATATATATAATAATCGTAATGTAAAACCCCAAGTAAATCTGTACAGTATCTTCGGAGATTACCTTTAACAGACAGACAGACAGAACGACAAAAAAAATCCAAAAAATATTTTTTTGTGTTGTATGTTCCTTTTTTATCGCCCTTAATCCATTTTTAGTATTTTTTAAATGTACAGACACAACCGTTTCTACTGATTTATTATATGTATAGATTACAGGAGCCCAAACAAATAAGAACGTTAGCTCCAAGGATTTTTATTCATATCATTGGATGATTAGACGCGGCCGAGACAACATCATTTTACGATGCCGTGAGCTTTGCCAACAATTTATAGTCGGCATAAATGTGAAGATAGAAAGTAAACGACTACGATAGTTGCGATATAATCAACAAAAGCTGCGAGCGGAAGAATATATTCACTTACGAGATGCTATTGCGAACAACGCTGACACTGCCGAAATCGGTAACTCTGTTATCTTACCATCATCGTACGTAGGTAGTCCACGTCACATGCAAGAATACATACAGGATGCTATGACTTTCGTGAGTGAATATGGACGACCGTGTCTTTTCATCACTTTTACACGTAATCCAAAATGGCAGGAAATTACATCGTTGCTATTACCAGGACAAAGTGCAATACATCGTCATGACATTACAGCACGTGTGTTTAAACAAAAATTAAAGTCTTTAATCAGCTTTATTACAAAATTGCATGTATTTGGCCCCACACGTTGTTGGATGTATTCAGTTGAGTGGCAAAAGCGTGGATTACCTCATGCTCACATTTTAATTTGGTTCGTCGACAAAATACGTGCTGAAAACATCGATAGTTTGATTTCTGCAGAGATTCCAGATCCGTCTACTGATCAATTACTGTTTGATATTGTTACTACAAACATGATTCATGGTCCGTGCGGAAATCTAAATCGTTCATCACCTTGCATGGAAGACGGAAAATGTACAAAGCGTTTTCCTAAAGATTTCACTAACGATACGGTCACACATATTGACGGATATTCAATATATCGTCGAAGAAGTACCGAAAATGGCGGACAATCTTTCATTAAAACTATCAACAACGCAGACATCAACATTGACAATCGTTGGGTGGTACCATATTCACCTCTGCTCAGCAAAACATTTAATGCTCATATAAATGTTGAGTCATGCAGTTCGGTGAAGAGTATCAAATATATTTGCAAGTATGTGAATAAAGGGAGTGATATGGCTGTATTTAGAATTGAAAATACTAATGTACATTCTCCTCCGTTGAATCAAAATGATGAAATTACGAATTACCAAATTGGCCGGTATGTCAGTTCCAATGAAGCTGTCTGGCGTATTTTCGGTTTCCCAATTCATGAACGGGATCCAGCAGTTATCCATTTAGCTGTCCACCTTGAAAACGGCCAGCGCGTATATTTCACTAACGATACAGCGCTTGATCGTGCTATAAATCCACCAAAAACTACGCTGACCGAATTTTTTGAACTGTGCAATTGTGCGGATGCTTTTGGTGCCTGCGCACAAACACTTCTCTACTCTGAAGTTCCACGGTATTTTACATGGGCTCAATAAAAAAAATGTATGCCCGCAAGCAAGGGACACCAGTTGATGCGTAGTATGCGTACCCCGCTTTATTTAAATCAAATAGTTTGGGTCGTGTATATACAGTCAAACTGAGTGCTTTTATCTGCGACTGTTGTTGGTTAATGTCACCGGGCCATTGTCATTTCAAGATATACGTACGTAAGGTAGATGGACAACAGTATCCTACGTATAAAGATGCATGCCTTGCTTTAGGCTTGCTAGAAGACGACAATAATTGGGACAGTGCGCTTGCTGAAGCACCATTAAACTGCACAGGATCATAAATTCGTCTACTATTTGCTATAGTACTGACTCCATGTTTCCCGGCCCGAGCACAAATGTTGTGGGATAATCACAAAGATTCAATGACTGATAATATATTGTATCGACATCGTACAAGGTGCAATGATCTAACGATATCATTCAGTGATGCAATGTACAATGAAGCATTGATTGCTATCGAGGATCTTTGCATTGCTATTGCGAATTTGCCAATCAGTCATTTCGGTATGAGCTCACCGAATCGAAGTGCATCTGATTTACTCAACACAGATATGAATCGTGAAATTACAGTACGATACTGTAGAAATGGCAGGCATTGTTAGTCGCAATGTTCCACTACTAGGTAAATGATGAACAAAAAATTATTTACGTCCGCATCATGCTGGCAGTTTCGGCAGGACAAGGAGGATTCTTTTTTTTGGATGCACCAAGTGGAACTGGCAAAACATTCCTTATTTCGCTACTTCTAGCCGAGATACGATCAAAAAATGGCATCGCATTGGCCATTGCATCTTCTGGCATTGCAGCAACTTTATTAGATGGAGGCAGAACAGCTCATTCAGCATTTAAGCTGCCGTTGAACATTCAAAATAATCCAGATGCAGTGGGCAACATAAAAAAACAATCGTCTATGGCCATAGTGCTGAAACAATGTAAAATTATTATTTGGGATGAATGCACTATGGCACACAAACATTCGCTTGAGGCATTAGATAGGACATGAAAGGATATAAAAAAACAACGATAAACTATTTGGCGGCACTTTGTTACTCCTTTCAGGTGATTTCAGACAAACACTTCCCGTTATTCCACGTTCAATGTACGCTGATGAAATCAACGCTTGCTTAAAATCATCGCGACTATGGCGTAATGTTGAAAAAGTACAACTGACGGTGAACATGCGCGTTCAAATGCTTCAGGATCCATCCGCCGAAAATTTCTCTAAACAACTGTTAGATATTGGCGATGGGAAAGTTGCTGTATATGAAAATACTGGATGCATAAAATTACAGACGGACTTCTGCACAATCACCGACTCGCAAAATACTCTCATCGATCACATATTTCCCGACGTACACACACAATACGTACGGTACGGTAGTACTAGAAATAGAGACAAATTAGATCAACCATTTTTTAGATTAGCTAAAGTCCACACTTCTTTCATGGGGTATTGTGTTAAATGTTACAACAAAATACCTACTGACATATTAGAACTAAATGAAAGAAAATTTAAAACTTATGTTAAAAGTACACTTTGTAAACAAGCATATTACAAATTAGAAGATTACATTCAGGATAAGAATGCTTGGAAACATGCTGGTCCTGCTCCATAGGACAATCAAGGGTGTAGACAAAATCAAACTGGTTGATTTATGAATTAACTTTATAGATAGGTATACTGTTGCTTTTTTGTGTTTTTATTTTCTGTTTAATTGGTGGTTATTAAGATTATCTGTAAATATGTGAGTACCATTTACCTAATTTTTTTTTTTTTTTTAGAAAAGGAATAAGTAGGTACCTCTGCTGGTTATACTTTGTTCTTATAAGTAGCATACTCTGGGTGTATCGTCCTCACATAATATTAAATTGATTTTTGTATACCAAATTTTGTAAAGTCGTTATTTGAAAAGAGTAACTATGGAGTTTCTTGTCCGTTCTTCTCCATAAGAATCTACATTTCCGAATGGACAGTAGAGTCACTTTATTAATATATTTTACTGAACTGTAAATGCTGACGTTCAAAAGTGCCGTTTAATGGCCTAATTGAAATAAACGTTTTTGACTTTTGACTTTTGACTTTTGATCAAATGAAATAGTGAACTTTTGCCACAGTTCACCTTTTTACTTGTGCTAGAAGAGTGTGCTGTATTAATATGGTGGTTATTAAACGCTTTTCTATTTCTACGGGGTCTGTAAGTACTGTATTGTCAATTAGGATATTTTCTATATCGTTCTTTAAGTTATTGCCCATAATTTCATCCTTAATTACTTTCCATACCGCTTTGCATTTGTTTTCACTTTTGGTAATACATTTGATATTTGCGTTTTCTTTTGCGTTATATATTAATTTCTGTAAAAGTTTTGAGTACTTACTTATTGAATATAATAAAATTTTATTTTTTATTTTTTTATTATTGATAGTAGATAGTAGATCCGTTTCCTTTTACCACTTTTTAAGTCCTTTACTTATCTAGTTCTTTTTATTTTTGGTGTTTACCTTTATTTTTGGGAAGCATAAATTTAAGAACAGGCGCAATGTATCATGAAAAGAACTAAGTAAATGCTTTATTTATGTCCTCTGCGTAAGTTTCGGACCTAGACAAATATAAGTCAGCATTCTTTAAACTTCTGAAAGTTATTTGAGCTGAAAACTCTTTTGTAGGCATAGTACGTTTGGGCACGCCATCCTCCCGCCTGACGCATGTACTCACCGGACACGGCTGTTTCGGGAGGTACCTGTTTCGGATTAAGCGGGAGGACACGCCCGGGTGTCAGCACTGTGAGGATCGCTTAAAAACTTCTTAATACCCGAAACATACGAAGCAGGAAACTTCTTGACACACACGCAGTTAAAACCTTAGGCCGCAATAAGTGAGTTCTCAAAAGTAATTAACACTGTCCTTAGTTCGTACATTCACTTCCTGAACTTATTCCGACATTTACTTAAGGAAATTATATTCATAACGACTATATTTTAGATCCTCTGGTACTTCTAGATACCTATTGAAATATGAAAAAATAAACACATGCATAACTGGTATTTGGGAAAGCCAACAACGCACTGCGTATTTACCTGTCATTCCTGATAACTTACTAACAAGGAAACATGCCGTTTTTTACCGTCTAAAGTCATTGGTTCGAAATTTCGAACGTCGTTTTTTGTGATCGATTTAAAAAAAAATAGTCTCGTCTTTTTTTTGTTTTGCTACCCAATATCACCTTTAAATTATGACCTCATACTTCTGGAACACCCTGGACACAGCGGTTTGGAGATACCAGGCCAAAACGGTGCGCGCGAGCATGGTGATCTTGCTTCATCTTCCTCCATTGCATGACAAGAGGCCCTTACTCTACACTGGGACGATTAAAGCTAATATCGCATTATAACTACCGAATCAAGGATCTGCTTAGTCCGAGTTTTTTAACGCCCTCGATTACGTTAGCGTAAACGTCAATTTGTATTGAAACTAAACAAGCGCCGTCTGGTGACACTCACGGAAAACCTTTTTTTCCCGTACAATTTGACATAAGCGAACGATTACCCTAACGCGATCGAGAACGTTAAAAACTCGGACTAAGGCCACTGATGAAGTTACAGCGTGCTCATTGGACAGCGTCAGGTGTTTACAGCGAGCGTGCGTGACACTACCAATTAATTATGAACCGGTTTTCAAGTTCAATGTAAAGATATTATACTACATTATAGTCGACGACTTTTAACGTGAAGGTTTAAACCTAATTAGCATCGGTAAACAGGAGTCGTTTCTGGTATAGATTTGCATAATTTATTGAACTTCTGATCAATGAAATCGTAACGTACCTACGTAATAAATTCTTTAATTCTATCATTCAGAAATCACCCAACAGTTTCCGTTGGTTGTTTACTTGATACGGTATTTTTATTGTTTTTTAAGTATGGGAAGTTATCAAATGACTTCTTCCGCTCTGGGTGGAGCGGAAGGGCGTGTCAGACTCTTACTGACTAAAACCCATCCGTGTTCCTCCTAAAGCCCTTTGCGTTCCAGGGTCGCGGTGACGTGCTGCGGAATTTGTTCCGCAAAATCTATGCTATAATCTATGCTAATCTATCAATTTATTAAAAAGTCACCGCGGCCATGGAACGCAAAGGGGTTGGTCTTTCTTTAGTCTCTAGAGCATTAAATGTTCCTTTTATATTATAGCGACGGCGACGGTTTGTACTGACGATAGATTTTTGAAAATTTATTCTCGTTTTACATAAGAATGCAAGTTTGACTGAATTTCGCCATTTCTGCCGATGGGATATCCCACCGAGATAGGGCTTGTGTTAGCAGTAATCACTATGCCTAGCCTGTATCCAATTATGTAGTGGTTGGCTACCAGTGTTATCGGATGCAGCTGAGTGTAGACACCAGCTTTTTTACATGGAGCAGCTGAGTGTAGACACCAGCTTTTTTACATGGAGCAGCTGTCTATAAATCTGTCATGTAGGTACCTACAATCCAGCAGTGGGGTATAGTCTTACGCATAGTAGTTCGCAACCGGGTGCGCTCATGTTAGTTCGCGGCTCCTTGGCGAACTAGTTCGCTCTTTTTGTTCACCAGCTCCCGACTCAATGTTTCGTGACGGAGGCTGACTGAGCTAGTGAGCTGAGAGAAAGGCAGATCGTTCGCGCTTTGCAGTTTGCTGGTGCACGCGCTCTTTTATTAGTAAAATAACAATTTAGCCGTTATTTTTTACCTTACATACTCGTCGTATTTTTATTGATTTATGAGTTCATTTCAGAAAATTTCTTAATAAGTGGCGGGCAAAACCTAGTTGATTGTAAGTAATGACAATCGTCATGCAAATCAATGAAGTTGTATGACTTATTTATTCCATGTTTTTTGCGGTTATTCTCGTAATAGTGACGTAGTGTTCACCTTGACTATGGACGTACGCAAGTATGGTAACAGCTTTACTGATCAATGCCTTCGATGTTACTTATTTAATTAGTAGGCACCCAGAAATAGTTAAGACTGAACCCAATAAGGAATATGCATGAAAAAAATATTTAGTATCTATACAGCTTATCTAAAAATATATAATACTAACAGTGAAAAATAAAACCAAAATTGATCAAAAAACAAACGAGATATAACTATTTTAAACAAATATGTCTGTCTCTCTGCGCATACGCTGTTTTCTATGGCAGCTGTATAGGCGACATGATATTTAATTTTGACGTCAGAGTTCGTATCGGACTTCTCTTTCTAATTGGCATCTTTGAAGCTTTATAACTTTCTTGCTGTTGAAGATATTTTAAAAATTATTTCATAATTGTTTACCAGAGCCAATAAATATTTCATTTTGCAAATAAAAAAATGCATGCATATTCCCTATTAGACTACCCGACACGGGCGTCGAACCCAGGACCTCATGATCAGCAGAGGCTTTTCTCTCAATCATAACAATCATTCTCAAACCCGGAACTTTGGACCAATCAAACATACATAAGATATAGGAACTCAATGAGATTATAATAATAAATAATTAATTAGAGACTCGACAAAAAAAATACCACCGAAGTCCAATAAGCCTAACAGTTAGCATTTTAAAGTCTTGATAACTTCCCCACACGTAACGTGGCAATGAATTTAATTTTTATCGTCTATCACAGCTAACTAGGCTCAAAACGTTAATGAGTAATAGTCGACCAGCATATAAAATGAAATTGGATCTCTGTATTTCTGTATGGCCAAAAAAATATTTAATAAACAACCTGAAAAAATAAAAAAACGTTAAATCTAGACAATTTCAAAAAAGAACTATTATAAATTTTGATAAATAAATGCTATTACTCACTACAGGACTATTTAGACGACAATTCTATAATTACTGCCTCCGAAAATTGTTCATCGCCTAACTTATTTTGACGATCTTGAATATTGTTTGACATTACCATTAATATGACACGTAACTTAATCTATTTGACATTTTTATTGAAATTGATTTATAAATTGATTGTGTTTTAAATTTGTATTTTGTATTTTGCTATTTAAACATAATTAAATAAATTTGTACGCCTCTGGGCAAAACATAGAAGATCTATGTACCTATCTATAACATCTCACACTCTGTTGTAATTTGACCTATGTTTACAAATAAAACATTCTGATTCTGATTCTTACATACACTTGTAACTTTGTATTCTTACAGTGAAATTCGTATTGATTATTTTGTCACAGTTTACGGGACGAGCAACTACGGAAGCCTTCACTGCGCGTGGCCCGATACGCACTTGGCCGGTTTTGTACCTAGTGATTTGGTCCGGATCAGTTTGCCGCATGTCAAATGAGAAATGGGCCAAAAGAATTACCGAATGGGTCCCACTATAAATATACTATCGGGGTACGTAGCAAGGTGTCGGTGTTTTTGAGGAGAAACAAATGTTATGTTTGAACACTATTTATTGAGTCACTCTCAAACTGTTCTTAATGTTAAAATGTTAAATGAAATGTTGATAAAATGTTAGAATACACCCGGCTAACGCGGTAGACCAAAGTGCACTGAATATAATGTAAAGTTATAAGTAATAAATGTGTTTAATAAGAAAGGAAATTAGGTCAACGCGTTACGCCGATATTGCTTACTAAGATGTTCGGTGTTTTTACCGAACATCTTAGTAAGCAATATCGGCGTAACGCAAAACATATACTGTTTTTTTATATTTCTATGGGTCCCACTGAATGCCAGACGAAATCTCGACAGACTAAGGCGAAGATGGCGGGACGAGGTCGACTCTTATTTACCGAAAGTACTGACAGAAGTGTGTAGTTTGCCCAACAGTGGGACAAAATATGCTGGATAGTGTATGCCGTTTAATATCGCAATGCGATTTCAATCAATTAAAAAGGTACTAATTGACGGTAAAGACACACTCACTATAAAAAAAATGTGTGCGTGTACTAGTGTACACACGTAAGAAGTAAAACTTCTTTATGATCTTATTTTTCGAAAAATGATCTTTTGTTTTCATTTTTACTTTGTAAAAACAAAACAACAATAACTACAACAACTACCACAACAACAACAACTACCACAACAACAGCTATTTCTAATACAAAAAACGGTCAAGTCTAGTGGTGGGAGAAAGCCCGCTTAAACGACATGCTATCCCTACTCCGCTGGAGAAAGTACTCTTCGAATCAACCGTGGTAGGGACAAGAAAAAGATGGCGCGTAACCGAGAAATGTGACGGTAATTTTTTTTCCAACGCCGATAAAGAAGTTTCACTTCAATAAACAAAACATTGTGATTGAGATCAATGTCGTTATTTGTAAATGACTCATATATCGGCTATACTTACTTATTACGATTTCATAATAAAAAACTTGATATCGCGCTCTTTAATTTTATCTGCAGACCATTTTGTTCAGAACAATGGCTAATTCTAAATGCGCTTGATTTTTCTCGGATTCCTAAAAGACATTTTGTATTATAAGATGTACCTAATAAAGACACCATATAGATTTTTACTACTTAAAATAAGAATACAATTTATGTAGGATATACAGGGTGTCCCAAAACTCAACGTCAAGCCGAAACGGGGTGACAGGATTGATCATAACCATCACGAGAAAAATCTGAAAAAAAATCTATCCCATGCAGTTTAAAAATTATGGGCATTTTAAGAAAAACCTAGAAATTTGATCAAACTGTACCATTTTTCGGTTATTGTGGTTATTCTTTTTTATTTTTGTTCATTTGAACTTTGGAAACGTAATCCTAAATAACATTTCTAGAATCCCAATAAAAAATAATGACACAATTGCCTCAAGTTTCCGAGAATTGAGACTATTTGTTAAACTACGAATTTAAAATTTTCAAGATTCGTCGACTTTGACAGGCCCTCCTATAAAAAAAATGTACTAGAGTGCCTTGGCAAGTGGCATTAAAAGTTGGCGCATTTAATCAGAATTCTAAAATGGTACAATACTTGTTAGTTCCATACAATAGAAAAGAGTAAAAAAATTAAAACCTCAAGTAACCCGATTTTTGCTATCTCATTTTACTCAGTTAAAATGTTTTTAATTCACACAAGCTCTAGGTAGGTTCTTAATTTTAAGACAAAATGATGAGAGAGATGGATAATGGGTATGTTCGCCATGAGTGAGCGAGACAGATAGTGACGCCACTTTTACCAAAGTGAAAAAAAGTTAGTAAAATTAGTAAAATAATTAATACGAATACGAACGTGCGCAGTAGACGAATGAGCGAAACGTACTAACTGGTTGGTGTCGGACTGGTAGCGTAGCCATTTGCTTGGCTGAAACTAGTGCGAATGAAACAGATAGATGCCATAGCATCTATCTGTTTCATTCGCACTCGTTTAAACGACGCATCTCCGTCTCAATGCGTGGCGTCACTATCTGTCTCGCTCACTCATGGCAAACATACCCATTATCCATCTCTCTCATCATTTTGCCTTAAAATTAAGAACCTACCTAGAGCTTGTGCGAATTAAAAACATTTTAACTGAGTAAAATCTGATAGCAAAAATCGGGTTACTGGAGGTTTTAATTTTTTTACTCTTTTCTATTGTATGGAACTAACAAGTATTGTACCATTTTAGAATTCTGATTAAATGCGCCAACTTTTAATGCTACTTGCCAAGGCACTCTAGTACATTTTTTTTAAAGGAGGGCCTGTCAAAGTCGACGAATCTTGAAAATTTTAAATTCGTAGTTTAACAAATAGTCTCAATTCTCGGGAACTTGAGGCAATTGTGTCATTATTTTTTATTGGGATTCTAGAAATGTTATTTAGGATTACGTTTCTAAAGTTCAAATGAACAAAAATAAAAAATAATAACCACAATAACCGAAAAATGGTACAGTTTGATCAAATTTCTAGGTTTTTCTTAAAATGCCCATAATTTTCAAACTGCATGGGATAGATTTTTTTTCAGATTTTTCTCGTGATGGTTATGATCAATCCTGTCACCCCGTTTCGGCTTGACGTTGAGTTTTGGGACACCCTGTATATCAAAATCAAACGTCATGTATTCAAATTAGGCTATGAGCGTCACTTTTAATTAAGACAGTTCCCCAAATCAACCGCCCGTCACCACTTCCTAGTGTTGTACTTGGGATGAAGTGGCGCAAAAAAACTATCTACTCTTTTTTATCATAACACCTACATATTATTAAAGAGATCTTATCTCATTAATCATCATTAATTTTGGTGATTATCAGTCAGTAGAAGCAAAAAGAGAAGGAAGGGATGTATGTACGTAGTAGGGGGAATTCTGTTGTTTATGCCTACTCATCATCTGCCTAGCCTTTTCCCAATTATATTGGGGTCGGCTTCCAGTCAAACCGGATTCAGCTGAATACCAGTATTTTACGTTGAGCCGCTGCCTACCAGACCTCCACAACCCATTAACTGGGTAACACGGTACTCCTTGGCAAGACTGGTGTCAGATTATCTGATTTCTGACTATCCGTAACGACTGCCAAAGATCTACAAATGACAGCCGGGACCAACGGCTTAACGTGCTTTCCGAGGCACGGAGGAGTCTCGGTATGTTAAGATGGTCACCCATCCACAGACCAAGCTCGGCAAGCGTTGCTTAACCTTAAAGATCGACCCATGCGGCTGTTATTATTTAGCCACGAGCTCCTGTTTGCTCCTGTTTATGCCTACTCCCATGGGCAAAAGGCGTGATTTTTAATTAGTTTGGAAAGAAACCGTTCACCCAAACTCAAAGGATTTTGCTTTTAATCCTGTCACGTGATTTTCGGCTCTACTGTCTTTACAAATATGCATCTGACTTCTATCCTTTCTGGATAAATTAGGCCGACTTCGCCTGACTACTTCAGCAGAGTTCAGCCTTCATGGCCCCTCAGGAAATCTTTAAAAAATGTGCAAAGAACTGACTTAAATTCATATCTTTGACCTGCAAAGATGGTCAATATCTTTGACCATGGCCGCAGGTCAAAGCTACGGACGATAATCAGATACCTCTTATAAATAGATACGTAATTATATACGAATAAAAAAACGCGATATTTTCCTTTGCTCGCGAGATATTAATAACATCGTTGATCGGTCCTGAGCAGTGTGTTAAGGACTGTGCGTTAGGTCTGTGCTCTTGAAGTGAACGTGTTTAAATTGGATCAAGTGAGTGAGTAAGGAAGTTGTGTGTGATAAACTAGATGTGCCCTTGAACTCCTAGATGCCTATTAAAAATTCAAAATTCAAAAGTCATTTATTCAAATTAGGCTGAGTGCCAGCACTTTTTGAACGTCAAAGTTCTACATAAAGACAGTCCCCCAAAACGCCCGCCCGTCACCACTTCCTAGTGTTGTAGCTGGGAAGAAGAAGTGGCGCAACAAACTCCCCAGTAACACATCTGTCTGTTTAAAAGCTTTTAAAAACTTGAATTTATACAATAGTATGCAAAGTATTTTACAATACATGACACAGAAAATAAAATATTCAAACTGTAAACAATTATTAAACACTAGTGACCCGCCCTGGCTTCGCCCGGATGTATTTTTTTACCAACACAAAAAAACAAAAAAAAGTTGAATCGTTCCTCAACTCATGGCGTGACCAAGGGAAACAGAGATTTATTTTATCTTTTTTATAGAAGATGATGTTGATAACGTCATCAACATCATTTTTAATTATGGATTTGTTTTCTTTCTTGTTACTATCCCGTGCATACAAGGCAATACTACGATTATTTACGGTATTGTCAATGATCAGACAAAAATGTATTGAACTTTTTTTTTCAGTAAATTGCTCGCTTAACTCGGCCAATTGCTTTTGGAACAGCTGTTTTTTTTTTAAATTTTTTGGAGTGTATTTTTCATAAAGCTTGTCTTTTATTTGTACTTGATGACTGGAAAAATATGGCTCCAAAAATCCCCTCAAATAACCCTGTATATAGGGTCTCTTAAAGGGTCAAAAGGGTAGTTCACATCTGCGAGACCTGTTTTTTCGGAAGAAGAAAGTTCCAGCCTAATATGAAGGTCTAAGATGAGTACCTACTGCTTAAGTAGATCGAAGGTCAGGAGTTCAGGACTATCTCACATTTATAATTAAAGAATAATTTCTACTTATGCGGTTTGGGACCTTATAAAAATCGGGCGGTTTATCAACAGAACCGATTAGCAGGTTCTGAAGCAAATCGGTATTTAAACTTTGCACATTGTCTTTTTGATGAATTTATTAAACATTTGCTTACCGTCGCTAAACAGTGTCGACATTTTTATAAATGAAGATATTGTTCTCTTCCACGTAACATAGAACCGCTGTTTATCCATAAGAAAACATTAGTAACTGAAAAATAAAAGTGATAGATGTCTTATAAAAGTGATAGTGATAGGTGTCTTTCTGAATTTAGTGTTTTAGTTTAGAACGCATCAAACCCTTTTTTTAAATACTGTTTTTTTCTAAACTCTTTACTTCAAACAAAAACTAATCCATTGGGTTTTTAATCGGTACTTAGTTAGGTAAGTAAGTACGTCGATATTCGATAAATAGGTTTTATGTCATCGGGTTTTTAATACGGGATGTACCTTGGAAAACACGTTAAGCCGCTGGTCTTGGCTGTCATTTGTAGATCTCTGACAGTCGCTATGGATGGCCAGAAGCACGGAAATTTAACGTCAGTCTTTTCAAGGGGGTGTTAACAAGTTACAGGGTTGTTACACAGTAACTGGGTTGCTACACAGTAACTTTGTTGTTAACCAGTAACCGCGTTGTTATACAGTAACTGGGCTGTGGAGGTTTAAGACTCAAATTGCATCCGGCTAGTCTGGAAGCCGACCCTAATACGTTGCAAAAAGGCAAGCAGATCGACAGGTTAAAGCTAATATTGTGGGAATATTTTAATATGTTATAATTATCTTCCAATTCATGGAATTTTACCATTGTGAGGCAGTTGGTGGGTAGGAACTTGCCTATTACAGCATACGGAATGGGCTTATAAATAGACATAATTAATTAATTCACAAATAATTGAACTCGGTTTGGTTTAACTTCCCATACCAAGCAGCTACTACTGCCGATAGCCTTTTAAATACTATCTATATCTACTATACTTAGTTGTTTTATGAGCAAGTCCAAGGCGATTACAAGAATACAAGCGTATCGTTTATTGAAGCGGTACCTATAAAATGTTTGGTTTTAACCGTTTTGCTACTTTGCCAAGTTGTATTTGTTATAGAAGATTGTGGTTAAGTGGACCTAGGAGTAACCAAGTTAGATTCCTGCTAGTTTACCCTTCACAATACTTCGTAAGTCAATTGGTTTAATCCTTTCGTTGCTCTAGTTAGGACTCTTGTAGTGATGCCTCCATTAGGCATTCAGTTGCTAAGGGTCGGTTTCATTTTTTTTTAAAACAATTGAGCCGGTCGGACTGTGTGCGGTTTCCACATAAAGTAGATTTGGAGGCTTTTTTAAATTTTACAGCCGTTCAGGGTAACGTAGAAGGAGAATTTGGCAAATACTCTACTGGTTTTTGCAGTTGACTGGTGTTTAATGATAATTTAGCATGTTAACAATTTTTGTACAAATTTTCATTCCTTATTTACCTTAACGATCTGCACATAATGTCTGTGATTTATTTTCTTGAATTGCTATAAAGGTCCCTTCGTTTAATGTTGTTTAAAACGCGTAGACGTTAGAGCTGCTTCACTATTGATAATATAAGCCTGTAAACCTATTCACTGAAACTATCAGGGAACACAGACTCCGCCAATGAATTCCACGCCTTACTTCTACGCATAATCAAATTATACCTACCCAAAACGCGCGCTTCAGTATTATTATAGGAGAAGCGAGGGGTGTCCAATCCAGTTCATTTCAAGCTATCGACCATATCTCTCTTCTGTATGGTGTCGGACGTAAAAGAAGAGGTTACCAAGGGACTCACCAGAGAGTGGGCAGCAGCATTCTGTGTGCATTGCAACAGCTACACCGCGATTGCCAACCTGCCTGCTAAGTGTGGCGTTTGCCATAATCGCCACGCTCATTTGAGGGAGGCCTATGTCCAGCAGTGGACGTCTTTCGGCCGATATGATGATGATGATGGCTATATCTATACTTCAGCAGGTTTCCACGACATGAATCCTCACCTGATCCTCCTCGTGTCAGCGATATGCCTGTCCCCAGCGGCTGCGCAGTTCGGCTTCATCAACACAATCAAGGACAGAGTCACCAAGGAGGTGGCCGCCATCGCCGAGCCTATTCACAAGACCATCGTGTCAGTTGGGTTTAGTCAGTGTAAGTCCCTGTAGGTACTTATTTTTGTCACTTTATTTAGGGGTCAGTCTACGTACGTACAGGCGACTGAGTTCCGTCAAACAAAAGCTATGTAGATATGTTTAATAGTTTTCTAATGGCCGGTTTCAATAACATGTCTACCTTTAACCAACTGTCAAATTAGCTACCAACAGTAGCTGAAACGACATGTTAGCCTTTGTAACATGACGTTTCAGCTACTGTTGGTAGCTAATAACTAAATAACGTTATTGAAAACGGCCGATACTTTCGGCCGTTTTCAATAACGTAGTATTGAGTCTTGCTGGTTTTGAAAGATTCTGCGGTCTCATGCGGTGTATTTTGGTCTAATTCGTATGAAAAAGTCAGGCTCAAATCGGTGTCCTGAGAATTTGGGGCTCTTCTAAAGTAGGTGGTGTATAGCTTGTACGCTTGCTTGGTCACATGAGCACAGGTCATCGTTAGTTATTTTAAAGCGATGCAGATTTTCCTTGTGGTACCCATGCCCGGAGAGTAATGATACTCTAATATTATAATTTTCATTTTTAAGTGTATTTTTTGTACAAAAATAAATAAATCAAGCAAGAACTCATGAGTATTTTTACCATTTCCAGGCAGGCATGTGAAGAAACTTCTAGGAGTGGACTACGACTCATACAACAACACCGAACCGGACTTGAGTGAGCTGACACTCAACTTTATCACCAGGTGGGTTCACTTACTAACTGTGTCATCACCATCATCATCATATCAGCCGAAAGACGTCTGGACATAGGCCTCCCCCAAAAGGCCTATGGGTTAAAGGTTGGCAAACCCAAAGGGGGTTTGCCATAATCGCCACGCTTGGCAGGCGGGTTGGCGATCGCAGTGTAGCTGTTGCAATGCACAGAGAATGCTGTTGCCCATTCTCTGGTGAGTTCCTTAGCATACTAACTGTTTCCTTAATTATAATCTGAATATAAAAAGCGATGAATGATTGATGGTAACTTAGCAACATCAACCAATAGGTATAATATGTCGATATCTTGACGCCTTAATATCATACGTCTCTAACAAAGAGGCTTTTCGATGTACACTAAGTTTTTGAAGCTGCCGAAAGCCAAGGATCCAACCTCTGATAGCCCGAAGAATGACCAGACTTAAGTGGCAGAAGGCAGGTCCTGCAAGTAGATCAGCCATTCGACGGGGTTGAAAGGTTCGTAGGAAGGCCTCCCACAAGGTGGACCGATGAAATGATGAAGGCCACAGGAATCCGGATGCGAGACGCACAGGACCGGTCGAAACTTGGGGGATGCATATGCCCAGCAGTGGACCACTTCCGACTAAAATAATGATGTTAATGAACCCCTGACACAATAGCAATAAACCACAAAGAAAGAAAGTGAGTCAATCATTAAAAGTTCTCCCATTTTTTTTCCAGAAACGTGAACATCACATACAAGCTGACGGCGGCGGCGATACTCATCCCCTCGGGGGGCTGGTTCAACCCCCGAAAGCCACTCAAGATCTACCTCCACGGCTTTACCGATGACCCCTCTAAAGGCAGCTTCTCCAGCCTTAGCACTGCTTTCCTGAATCAAAGTAAATACTCAAAAGAACATAATATATATGAGGCCGGTTTCCACCACGAAAGAATAATGAACCGGAAATGGCTAAGCTGACTGGACTTCGTTTTCATATAAGCTGCTTCAGAGCCACCCTAATCGCATACAGGCTGACGTCAGTGATGTCTTCGGTACAGTGCCGGGTCAAGTTAGCTCTTGGGTCGGTATCTAGGTTTGTAGTGGGTTTAGTCCTTGACGTGTATAACTGTCTATAGAAGGTCTCGATCTCCCTCAGAAGCTCTGATTTGGCAGATATGGTTCTGCCATCGTCGGTCTTCAGTTTCGTGAGCTGGCTCTGCCCAATAGACAGATCTCTCGCAAAGACCTTGGAGCCCTTATTCCGCTCTATCGCCTCTTTAATCCTCTCGGTATTAAAGCACCGGAGGTTGCTTTTCAAGGACTTGGAGATCCGTCTATTGAGCTGCCGATATTTGCCCGCATAGTCTGATTAGCTTCCCCAGCCTTTGTACTGCTTTCCTGAATCAAGGTAAATGCTCAAAAGAACATGCAACTATTTATGTAATCTTAAGGCCGGTTTCCACTGCGAATGAGCCGGAAATGACTAAGCGGATTGGACTTCGTTTTCATGAAATAGATTTGCGTTTCCACCAAGAAAAAGTTAAGTCAGTTTATTTGTCTGATTCCTATGTGACCAATCGGAAAGTATATCCTTTCACATAATAACATATTTTTTTAAATTGGTTCACAGGCGGTCAGAAAAACAAACACCCAGTTGAGAACTTCTTCTTTTTTTTGAAGTCGGTTAAAATACCTAAATTCGGCAATATCATAAAGTCATTGTCATATGTAAGTTTGTCTAGAGCCTCATCTACGAGTATAGGTTCGATATCGAACATAGTTGGTACCGCAGTTCGGTGCCGGAGAATTTTTTATAAAAGTTACATGAGGCATTTCAACTTTATTGCCTCGTTGCACCTTGGCAATGAAGTTCAAATGTCGGTGGTGATCACCAAGCTTTTTTTTATGTGTCACCAGGTGACTTTAACATCCTGGCGCTGGACGCAAGTTCCCTGATCAGCTGGATGTACCTGCGCTCCACCACCATGGTGCGCTTCATCGGCGAGGAACTTGGGAAGTTACTGGCGGCGCTGGTGTCTGGTGAGTTCTGTCTTGGATGGTTTGAGCTTGGACCAACTTGGGTTCGTTTGCCATGCGAAAAGATTGTATTTCCTCAAAATTAAAATTAAAAGTCATTTATTCAAATTAGGCTGAGTACCAGCACTTTTTGAACGTCAAAGTTCTACATAAAGACAGTCCCCCAAAACGCCCGCCCGTCACCACTTCCTAGTGTTTTAGCTGGGAAGAAGAAGTGGCGCAACAAACTCCCCAGCAACACATCTGTCTGTTAAGTTTTAAAAACTTGAATTTATATGGTAGTATGCAACGTAGTTTACAATACATGACACAGAAAAATAATATATTCAATATGTTAATAAAAAAACATTTATTCCATAAATACTTAACTAACTATATTTTCGAGCCGTTTGGGGTTGAAACTCTCGGGTCTTGGGGTCCGAGTGCACATAACTTATTTAAAGATCTCTCAAGGCGCTTTGTTGACACTTCACGTGACCCAAGGGCTGGCTTTTACCTTGGTCAAAGAATAAGCATTGCCATACAACGTGGCAATGCCGCCAGTCTTTTGGGTACACTTCCAAACGTCCGTCCGTCCGTCCGTCGACAGCGATGCAGATGAATTTTTTGACGCCATATTTTAGGGTTTATTTAGTTAGGAGATTTTATTTTTATTTCTAGTGTATATGTTAATTAGATGAAATAAAATTAATTGGCACTTGTTAGCTAGCACAGATCATTTGAGATTCATGGCGAAGGTCAAGTTATCTCTTAGATTAGTGTTATGATAATACTCAGAAGGAGCGGCTTATTTTTGTCTTACGGCCGGTCTCAATAACGTACAGTATCTGTATATAGTCCTCCTGACCGATTTCGGCCATGGCGGCCAATCTCAACCGAGACTAGCCATTGGCGCGGGACATTTTTTAGTGCACAAACACTACTCTCACATTCCTCAGGGACGACAACCCGACACGACGGGAGAGAGATCTGGCGCAGGACCAAAGGCTTAACGTGCGCACCAAGGCACGGGGATGTCACACCACCAACTTCCAAACTCCGGGCTGTCACGGAGAAGTTCCTATTGGAAAAACCCAATGACACACACGCAGTACACTGTAGCTGAAACGTCATATTTGCCTTTCCAACATGACGTTTCAGCTACTGTTGGTAGCTAATTTGACAACTGTTTACAAACTCATCTAGAATTATTACACGTTGTTTGCCTAAATAATAACAGCCGCACGGGTCGCTCTTCGAGTTTAAGCAACACTTGCCAAGGTTAGCCAGTGGATGGGTGACCGTCTTAACGCAACAAGACCTCTCCTCCTTGCCCCGGAAAGCTCGTTAAGCTATTGAGCTGTCATTTGTTGGTCTTTGAACGTCGTTACAGATAGTCAGAAGCTAGAAAATCTGACTCCGGTCTTGCCAAGAAGTACCGTGTTGCCCAGTAGCTGGGTTGTGGAGGTCAGACAGGAAGCCGTTAAATGATAAATGATATTTATTTTGTAAGTAGGTTAAACAAAACACTTACACTGGATGAAGCCGGTGTTTTCTAGCTGACTACCCTGAGAAGAAACACCGAAACAAACTCAGAGGTCAAAGTCTCTTTTAAAGTCCATACAATCGTATTGTTCAAACATATGAGAACCATGTAGGTTAATGTCTGAAGTGGTATTTTAAGGAAAGTACCACACAGACTTGAGTGGACCAGTCCTGACAGTGCAGGCATTTGTCACTTATCGTGTAGTTTTATGTAGAACTCTTGTACTCAGCCAGTAAAACGCATCCAGTCAAACTGAAAACCGAGCCCAACATGCATGGTTGGGAAAACGATATGCAGATTGATTTGTCTTCATGTCCTTGTTACTCTTTTCAGCTGGTCTCCATCCCTCCAACATCCACCTGATCGGGCACAGCCTCGGGAGCCACATCTCCGGCTTCGCTGGCAAGACCTTCACGCTGCTGACGGGCTACCGAGTGGGCAGGATCTCTGGACTAGACCCCGCGGGGCCCTGCTTCTCGGACGTCAACGTCACATTCAGGATCAACGTCAATGACGCTGACTTCGTTGATGTTATACATACTGATGCTGGAGTGTATGGACTGAATGAGCACGTTGGTGGGTTACAAAGAAATTGTGATTTATGCTGATACAGGTTTTTAGATCAGGAGTAAAGTTAATATCCATAGCAGCCCAAGGCTACGTTAGGTAGCTACGTTTGCGGAATTTGTTCGAAAGAGTCACCGCCGCCCTAGAACCCGAAGAGCTTCAGGAAGAACACGGATGAGTTTTAGTCAGTTAGAGTCTGACACGCCCTTCCGCTCAACCTAAAGCGGAAGAAGTCATTTGATGATTTCCCATCTATAAAATATCCAATCTTACCCAAGCCATGGATGATCCACTTTACTTCGTGTTGCGACATATTCCTGCAGTCCCAAGTTCACCAAGTGGTCAAGTGGTCTCTTGTAGTTAACAAAGTCCCAATATCTTTAACAGCTCCCAAAGAGTTAGGTTATGTTATGGTTAGATTTATCACTTCCTTATATTTTTGTTGTATTTGTCCTTAGCTAAAAATATAAAGGTATACAAAGGTGCTTTCTTCTCCTACTCAACCAGCTTGAATTCCCTCCCAGGTCACGCCGACTTCTACCCAAACGCGGGCTCCAGCCAGCCAAACTGCCTCCCCACCCTGGTGCTGGCTTCGTGCAGCCACAGCCGGGCGTGGCTCCTGTTCGCCGAGTCGGTCAGCAACCCGGTAGCCTTCGTCGCCGTCAGTTGTCCCGACTGGCAGGCGTTCAGGAGTGGGATGTGCAATTATAATGATACGAGGTGAGCCTGGGAAGTAATAGCGAGATGTTTTGATACTACGCCTATTAAGTTCTTAGCAGTTTTTTTATCGCATTAGTTTGGTAGTGGCGAGAACACCTAGCCAGTTTCTATTTACAAGTTTAGACTGCTGATTTCAACTTGAGCCTTACTTACTAAAACAGCCAGGTTTGGAGTCTGTTACGAGCTTTAAAAGCACCAAATACGACTTACTGTTAGCTTGCAGTACGGAATTTAAAATCCCCTGATCGACTCCTGGCCTACAACCTGGGCGTCTTTAAGTCAAGAGTGAATAGGTTACTTCTAGGCAAGCATGCTCCATCCTCGACCACATCATCGTTTTCCATCAGGTGAGATTGTGGTCAAACGCACGGCTACTATCATTAAAAATATGCTTTTATTTCTGTCTCCAGCCTGATGGGGTACGCGACCCAGCCCGGCACGAGAGGCGCCTACTTCCTGCAGACAGCCGGGGAGGCGCCCTTCGGCCTCGGCATGGACGGCGCCAGGTACGTCAACAACGAGGGAATCGTCCGGAACTTAGGAAACTTCATCGGGTGACTCAGCTAGAGTCTTAGAGGCCCATGAATTACGCTTAGAATATAGAAAAAAGTATTTAAAGGAGATCTACACATTGCATATGGTATGTTCAACTTGTTCCGCGGCTCCGGGTCATCCAGCGGATTCCCGCGGCCTTCAACAGGTAACCAGTCACCTTATGATACTGTTTAAAACAAGTATATCGGAGCATGGTCGTGTTCTCTCATTCTAATGGCATTTAACGCTACCTCTGAACTAACATAGTTAAATAAATCTTCTGCATAGAGCCTATAAGACACTTGGAAACAATTCCTTAATCTTCTGTCATATCTCTAGACTCCAGTCTATAGTTTTTACTTATAGTAGGCGCCAGATAAATGTGGAATAAAGTATATTGACCTTTCCCTAATAACTGCTCATAGGTACCTGAACAATTAAATATGAATCGTTTTTCATTATTAGACCATGTTAAGGATCACGAGAGATGATGATTCGGGACAGTTTTGTGTCATTAATTCCGTTTTTCAAATTAACAATGTCAATAAATGTAGGTGGGTCAATGACCGATATTTCACGATTATCTGGCGCCTACTATAGTCGAAGCTGTTTACATTTGATTTGACATTCTTAATTAAATTTATGGATTTGACAGTAGATTGATTGGGCACTTTTTAGAATCGAGAAGTACCTACATTATACCTAAGGATAAAAGCTAATGCCTGATTGTCTGTCCCATTGGCGAAAATGACGAGTTTGCCAAATTGTTTTATAATTTATTAATTATTGTAATTCTCGGAAGGAACGTGAATTCTTCTTTTTCAATCAATCAAATTATTCCCTTAATTATTGAGCATCTGAGCAAAATATCATACTTTTAGACCTAGGAGTTTAGTCTGTGCGCATTTTGACAAAGACAAAGTCACACACACACACACACACAGACAGACACACACAGGCACACAGACACACACGGACACACGGACACACGGACACGGACAGATGGGACAGCCCATGTGAGTTTAGTGTAGGTATATAATTGTATTTTGTTCCGGTAGTTATAAGTACTAACACTAGTTTCTTAGTTTTTGTATACTAACCAATTAATGGACTCTGTCTGAATTCAAAGATTTTTATTTTTTATTTAAAGGCAATCCATTTATTTTGACTTTGACTTCAACTGGACCATTAAAAGGCACTTTTGAACGTCAAAAATTAATGAAAAATAAAATGAATGTCAGTGAAGTTAAGTTCTTTTTGTAGAACTCGTGGATGTTTATGTTTTAGGTATTTATTGCCGATTAATTGAGGACTGATCGATGAGAATGTTAAAAAGGATTTTACCTTGTGATTATATTAGTAAATCTACTTTCTTATATCAATGTTTTTATTAACCTATAGTCTCTTTTTAATTTTTAATTTTGAATTGAATTTTTTATGTTTTGTAATTTTTCTTTTGTACTTAATTCCTTTTTTGTTACGAATTTAATTTAATTTAATTTAATATAAATGTTCTTTTGAAATTGTTTTAATTATTTTATTGTTCTTAATTTAACTTATTCGCAATGTGACATATTATACCTGTATTTGACATATTTTATTCACATACATTTTTTTTAACTTTTATTTTTAAAACAATTGTGTGAAGTGTATTTCATTTTATTTTGTAATGCGTTGTTTAAATTTAATTATTATTTTAAATTTACTAATGAATTGTTACGTATAAGTGATGTATTTGCACAGAATTCAATACTTGTAATTTCCTGTTAATTGTTAAAACTGTAAATATGTCGTTGCTGAAAACATGTTTTTTTTTAATATTAAGGTGTTCTTAACTGGGTAACTTTCCCTTAATAATAATCATTTGAAATAATCATTGAAACAAACATTAATAATTGACTTTTCTTTATTATAATAATACCTTCATCTTATAAATATTATTTAATATGTATTAAGTAGGTGTATATGCAATATTTTGGTTAAAGTGTAATATTTTGGACATCAGTACAAGAATTCTACACACTATGTAGGTAAGTTTATATAAGTTTATCACAAAGTATTTGGTACTCGCACATATATAAGTATATAGTATATCGATTTAAGTAATATCTAGTGGAATATAAGACACAAAAAAACGTTACCTAAATATTAATTATGATATATAACAGCCATTGTTGGTCCTCCTATTACATAGGTTCGAACTTGTCTTAGATATTATACCAGTAGAATATAACTAATTCTTCAGCATTGACACCTGTTTTGATTACATGTATAGTCCAGTCAATTTAGATTTTATTTATAAGTGTTATATAAAGTTGGACCGCAGGGGATGAAAAATATACCAATGTGTAAGGAAAAATCCTCTGAATAATCAGAGGTTTAAAACAATTTTGATAAAATAATTAAAAATTATTTATTAAATATCAAAAAATTTAAGCTGCACGTGGATCCAAAAATAATTAAAAAGTAATGTGAAAAAGTGGAAATCCGCTTTAATTATTAATTACCGGATTTTTTGCAATTTTTGGCGAAAACAAAAATATTAGCTAAATAATAGATTTCATAATTGTAGTAGATCCCGTGCGGCCCAACTTTATATAACACTAGTGGAGTTCCCGTTCCCGTGGGAGTACAATAAGAGTAAAATATAGCCTATGTTACTCGCTGATAATGTAGCTATGCTGAAAGAATTTTCCAAATCGGTCCAGTAGTTTTTATGTTTATTCGTTACATACAAAAAAACAAATCTTTCCTCTTTATAATTTTAGTATATATATAGATAATTACGTAAATTGACTGGTATATGTAGGTATTAGAATACTTAATTCATGGTTAATTAAGATTTCCCGAAATAAATAAATTCGTTTGAATGTTATGTTACAAATGCACTAACTAGATGATATAATATTAAACTATCAAGTTTACTCCAAAATTAAGCATTCTTTGACACACTTATGTATATTGCTGGGTGACATTACATACAAATTATAACAACATCTCTAAATAAATAATTTACGTATCTTAAATAAAATATTCAAAGTAGTTTTGCCGGTATAGTGCAATAGTGCGTAACAAGCATCGGTTAATTAAATAATGGTGCGTAAATGAATTCAACAAGATTTGAAAATAAATTATCGAGGGTGTCCGGAACAGGGTGTAAAATCCCGCAAATCTCCATTGAAAAGGGAGGATCCTCCGACCAGAAGGTTGTTGTGTCTCGTAGGCAACTGCCCGATAGATGATATTTGGACTGTTGTTTATGTTTAAGTTGCATGGAACATTCTGATTCCGCAATGCACGATGCGTTATTTCTTGTGGCTGCATTGATGCTACTACAAACTAACAAGAAAGCGTATTTTGAGCTTAAAACAATCCTGCGTAAAAATTCCATTACAACTCGGGTATAGTAACAAACCCACCAAAATCTAAAGTACCTAACCTTTTTCGCGTAAAAATTGCTACCAGTCACTTTATGCTAGAAACGAACTAATGCATTATCTCTCACGGTATAATATCAGATTCTTCAATAAGAAAATGGGCACATATTACTAATGTATCATTTAGGTGGATCAGCCGGTATCTATTTATCATCATTTCAAGAATAAATATCATCTTCAGCGGGTAGTCGCAACATCATCAACCAAATAATATCGCATCTTTTAAAAGATTAGTGATGGCCCTGATGATTCCTTTTACTGCGAAAGTGGTCCCGAGTTCTTCGGCGCCATAGGGGCTTGATCCATATGTGATCAGGTAGAAATCGCCCGTCGTGGTGGTAGGAGTGTAGTAGCCCATGACACTGGAAAAAAAATCCACAAATTTATAAAAATATTATTAATTTCTGGTGTAAACTTTAAGTATTCTTGATCAGGTACTTGCAGCAATAGATTACAACCAGGAGAAGAGATAAAAAAATTATTTGGTACAAGAACAGAAAACACAACACACAAAAGCACACTTACATAAATCATAATACTAGAAAATACAAATATGAAAAAACATTAAAAGAAAAAGACAGAATTTCGGCAACAAGTCGGTTGTCCTTTAAGGTGAAGGCACGTGAGCACATTCGCAAGAAGTTGGTAAAATCATCACAGCGTTAATTCGTTGGATTCGTTTTTTCTTAATAACTTTGGTTATGTGTATGTATGTTTCTATGTATTTATAAATGTTTTATTTTTCTTCTCTCTATTTTTAGTTTTTCTTTAAGTTGCACCTGCCATGTTGTCTCTGCACCACCCTAAGGTCGACTGGTAGAAAATGCCTAAGGCATTAAGTCCGACTTTGCACGGTGTTTTTACTAGTGCAAAAAGTTTAAAAAAATAAATATAAGCAGTGATAAGATAATCGGGCGCTCATATATCTAAACAATCCCGTGAAATAATAATGTGCACATTCCTTTCTAATGATAAATGATATTTATTTTGCAAGAGTTTGAATAAATACTATATACACTTAAAACAAAAATAAAAACTCCTAACTAAAATATGGCGTCAAAAAATTCGTCCGCATCGCTATCGACTGGAAGTGAGCCCAAAAGACTGGCGGCATTGCCACGTTGTATGGCAAATTGGCAATGTTTATCCTCTGTCCGAGGTAAAAGCCAGCCCTTGGGTCACGCGAAGTGTCAACTAAGCGTTTAGCAAGTTAAGCATTTTAACTAAGCGTTTAAAAAAACTTTCATTGTAAATTAAAAGTTCCATTAGAATCGGCTTTTTAAATAAAAAAAAAATACAATGACAGATCGCAACGAGTTCTAATTATATTTTATATGCGGGCATTTTTAGCAATCTCAGGAATTTCGAACGATTCCTGGATCCGGGATTCTGAAAAGCATGTCCGTATTATACTTTTATTAAGTACTAGCTGATGCCCGCGACTTCGTTCGCGTGTATGTTGGAAAATAAAAAGCTGTCGCTAAGATAAGATAAACTAACAGTCAACATCCTGCATTACCTGGCCCCTCTTAGTACTAGGACTTTGGAAGATTGTTATGCAGGACACTGACTGTATCACCTCTTCCATTTAAAATGGGGACCACCGGTATATGTATTAGCGCCCGATTATCCGATCACTGATTTTAAGCGTATCATTACAATAATGTCAGTTTCAAATCGACGATGAAGCATTTAAGACTCGTGCTCTAGGTACTGTATCCAGGTCGATGAGCGTTGCAACTGCTTGTGCGTTGCTCAGAAATGGGACTCATTAAATTACGGTATGTATTCGTAGGTACGCGATTGTAAATTAATAATTAAGTTAAAATCCCAGATCTCTGTGCACTTGTTGTCTAACGGTCCGTTTCAATAACGTATATACCTTTAACCAACTGTCAAATTAGCCATCAACAGTAGCTGAAACGTCATTTTTGCCTTTGTAACATGACGTTTCAGCTACTGTTGGTAGCTAATTTGACAGCTGGTTAAAGGTAGATACGTTATTGAGACCGGCCGTTAGTGAATAAATTTTCTATTTACGGCACCTTTCGAAAAACATTGATTTCACTCCTGGCAGTCAATATTTTTTTTTCCAAAACTACAGAAAATGGGTGATCTCCTTTACCCAAAGAAAATTATTGACAAATTCTGTCTTATGTTTTTCTTATCGATCGAACCTTGAAAATTTAAAATATGTAACCAGCCAGTATGACAACTCAGAAAAAAATGCTACGACGATAGTAAGAGTGTTTTACAACCTCCGAATAGCCACAAATAACCGAATAAATTCAAAAATGGAACACAATTTGTATGGAATTGTCTGCCAAGTAAATTAACGGGAACTTAATCGTAGTCGGTGAAACAGGCCCTAAGTCTTGTAGCAAAAATGCTACAATATTCAGTACCAGTACCTATTGGTGACAACAACAAAAGTACTGAAGACTTCCATACCTCGTTGAATTTCGATCGCACTGTCCATGTCTAAAGCTGTAGTCGTTGTCGCACTTAACTCCCACGAAGCCATTGGGGTTTACTATCGACTCCGCAAAATACTCCCAGGCACGGCTGTGGCTGCACGTTTGTAGTAAGCATTCAGTTTGCTGTGACCCGCTGTTGGGGTAGAAGTCCACGTGACCTGCAGATTCAAAGAAGATTTAGTATGTATTGCAGCATTGTGAACACTGCTTTATAATTTTGGCGGGAAAAAAATCCTTGTTCATGTTTTACTAACAAACTGGACTACAAAAATACAATACAAAAATACAAAAATCTTTATTTCTTTAACAAATTTCTTCTTATAATTAGTTGCTGGAGTCTCCTTTTAAGCATGTCAATATGCCTGTGTCAGGAGGCTCCGCTCTTCCTTAACGTATTAACAGCATACCTAGCAAGAAACATGTAGACATAAGTTTTGTATTTTAATTATTAAGTAGGTAAGTTAATTTTTTTTTTATTTTTTTTTTTATTTATTATACTTGAAGAAGTTGTGTGAATTTACAAATTAATTGGAGTGTGAGTGTGTAAATATGATTAAGTGACGAGTATATTAGACTAAGGTGTGCTGTAAGGTTCCCTAGCCCCACGAAGTTGGGGTCGGTTACAGTACCATTAGGGGTGTGTAAGTGCATGTGTGTTTGAGTGTGGTTGTGGTTGTGTGTGTGAAGGTGTGTGTGTGTGTGTGTGTGTGTGTGTGTGAGGGTGTCATCAGTGTGTGTTTGTGTAATCAATGTATGTTTATTCCACGTATAACAATAGTGTTTCGGTTTCTTCATAACTTAGGGTTTTTATCCACTTTATCAGTACAGATTTGCACTCATGAGAGGGTTTGGAAAAAATCTGTAATATTTTATTAATTTTATTGTAAAGATAAGCTGATCGTTTTTTGAATTGGACACTAGCAAAAGTAGTTTTTGTAATAGGAACATTTGTGACTATGTTTTTCCTACGTTTAGTTTCTATGCAAGGATCATAGGTTAGTGTTTTATGTATTTTTAATATGGTGTATACAACATATAATTGGACTGTAAGTTGTCTGAAGAAATAAAGATTTATTATTATTGTTTATTATTTATTTTAATCTTCAACCTTTTTTTTTCATTTAACTACCTTGGTGGTACTGAACGTTTTCTTTTTAAAGTTATTTGAATTTGGATTTTTTCTGTTGTTGAAGTAATCTCAGTGATTCCACGGTGCTATTGGTGATATAACCCATGGAAGAAGTGTGATTTTTCTTTGGGTTCAAGCTGCTGGCTTTCGAACCATTTCGGTCATCCCACTTGCCCCTCGAGCTGAGGCAGCCGTAGGAGTGCTGTACCTATGTCACCGGAAAATAGCAAACTCCGTAGTATTATAAAATAACTTGAGAGATTGTAAACTCTCGATAAATTGTCAACTGAATATTTGGAACTTTTTTACGCATCAAAATTTGATAGTCTATAAATCTCTCGAACTCATTCCGAGAAATTCTTCACGCGCAAACGGCTGGACCAATTTTGATAAAATTTGGTATGCAGGAAGCTGACACCCTTTGGGAAATCTTCATGGAAATCCTCCACCCTGGGGCGGGTGGAGGGGTCTGTCAGACTCTTACTGACTAAAACCACCCCGGTGTTCCATCTCCCACCTACGCCGGGGATCACGGGAACGTATGCGACATCCGCAATCCCCGGCTGGTGCCGGCCCGCCTCTGCGGGCCACCTCGCGTCGGCGAGGGGAGTGAGGTGTTTGACTCCCCTCGCTACGTCAAAGAGGGGCGCACGGGAACACCACGCGCCGCCACCTCGGGTCCGGATGAATGGGGGGCGACGGACAGCCCCAAGTCCGCCGCCCCTGGACCCAGTTAGGGGGGCCGGAAGAGGGCAGCGTATGCCCTCCTCAGACGCCCGATGCGTCTGCTGCGGGCAGGGAGAGCGGTTGTGATCTCCCTCTCCTTTTCCGCAGCCTCCTTCTGCGCGATAACTGTCTCGCAGAAGGAGACCACCGGCCGGCAGCGAGAGGTCACCGCCTACAACAGAGATGAGGGCACGGCGCGGCTCCTCCTATGCGGCACACTCTGCCAGCGTATGCCACGCCGTGTCCTCCCGACAGTCGACGCAGTGGTGGCATCGAGCGTCCGGCTCCCTGCCTATGCGACACAAGAACCTCCCGAAGCAGCCATGCCCCGAGAGGACCTGCGTCGCACGAAACGTCAGAGAGCCGTGCCTTCTCCCGAGCCACAGGTCGAGCACTGGCCGGATGGCCTCGATGGTGATGAGGCCGGTGGAAAGGCTCGAAAGCCTGTCCCGCCATTCCGCCACCAGGACCTCGCGCAGCTGCGACCGACGCAGCTCTAAGTGTTGCTGCGTCAGTCTTTCGCCGCGCGCCCGCGCGCCCTCGCGCCACCTATGCAGTGACGCGAGCACTTTCGCCTCCAGGTCCCACGGCGGAGATCCGGCCAGTGCGCAAGCCGCCTCGTAGGAGATCGTGCGATATCCCCTGATGACTCTGACGGCCATCACCCTCTGCGGCCTCCGCAGAACAGTGATGGTGCTGGCCGTCAGGTCAGCCGCCCAGATCGGGGCCCCATAAAGGGCCATCGATCGCACGATCCCCACGTACAACCGCCTACAGGCGGTGCTCGGGTCCCCCAGATTGGGAAGCAGCGTTGACAGCGCCCCCGCCGCGCCCAACAACTTGGGCGCCAGCCGCCGGAAGTGGGGGCCGAAATCCCACCGGCTGTCGAGCACCAATCCCAGGTACTTCATGGTGGACTCGACAGCGATACGTGCCCCCCCGACCACGATGTGCGATCCCGGCGGCGGCGCTCGCCGGGGGCCATGAAAAACAATGGCCTCCGACTTGTTGAGGGCCACCTCCAGGCCGAGGCGCCGTATGCGGCTCACCACCTGTGAGACCGCAGCCGTCGCCAGCAACGCTGCCTCCCTGTGCGAGCTCCCCCGGGCAGTGACCAGTGTGTCGTCAGCGTAACACACCAGGTTCACTCCCGGCCGGAGCTCGCCCCTCAGCACCCAGTCGTACCCGATGTTCCACAGGAGCGGGCCCAAGACCGAACCCTGCGGAACACCGCACGACATGGGGCGCTGGTATCTGCCATCGCGTCCCAGATAGGTGACACACCTTTCCGCCAAATAAGCCCCGACGACGCGGCGGAGGTAGGAAGGCACTCGATGATATCGTAATGCCTCCCGAATACAACTCCAGGGCAGGGTGTTGAAGGCGTTGGAGATGTCCAAGGACACCGCCAACAACACACCGCCCTGCGACACTGCTTCCTCCGCCAGGACTCTCACTCGCGATATCGCCGTGATAGTGGAGCGCCCTTGCCGAAAGCCGTACTGGCTTTCGGCCAGGTCCGGCCCCTCTCCGCACAAGTGGCTGACGAGGCGGGCTGAGACTATCCGCTCAAACAGCTTTCCCACCTCTTCGAACAGCACTATGGGCCGGTACGCGGACGGCGAGTCCGCAGGGCGCCCCGCTTTCCTGAGCAGGACCAGACGACCAGATTTCCACTGAGCGGGAAACTGGCCCTGCTCAAGGCACGCCGAGTAGAGTCCTCTCAGTCGGGGCTCCAGCTCCTTCAGAGCTAGGGCCAACGCACAGCCGTGAATTCCGTCGGGCCCCGGGGCAGTGTTCTTCGCCCGGAGCCGTGTCACGGCCGCCCTCAACTCTGGTTGTGTCACCTCTGGGACGCTGGCGTCCTCTTCGGGCTCTGCGGCTGTGGGCAGAGCCATCGGCGGCGGAGCGTGCTCCGCTCGTGCCGGGAAGAGGGCTGCTACCACGTCCTCCAGCAGCTCGGGTTGGAGACTCTCCGTAAGCGGGGGCGCCCATGGTCCGAGTTTGCCTCGGACCGAGCGATAAGGACGCCACCACGGATCCCCGTTTAGAGTCTCCAACATCTCCTCCCTGGCTCGCGTCTTCGCCTCGCCGATGGCCAGCCACAGAGCCTTCTTAGCCGCGCGGTACACCTCATACCGCGCGGCTTCTTCGTCAGGGACCCGACGACGTCTTCTCCGGTATCGGGTGTACTGGCGCCTGACCTCCACGCACGAGTCGCGCAACTGCGCGATCTCGGCGGACCACCAGTACACCTGGCGCCTTCTGGGTTGTGTGCGAACCCGGGGCATTGACGCATCGCAAATTTGCGTCATCGCCCCGTGGAACCACTGCGCCTCCTCTTCGACGTCGACGGGTCCGGTCGTTGCCGACTCCCGGATCCAGGCCTGCACAATAGCAGCCTCCTCGAGTAGCTCCCTGTCGAGGCGCTTTCGCGCCCAACGCGGACCGTCCGTTCGCGGGGCCGTTGGATTGCGGCCGCCCGCGGTCTGGGGGGAGACGTTGAAACCGATATATCTGTGATCCGACAACGTCTCCACCTCCACGGCGACACGCCAATCGCGGACACGGCTTGCGACAGCGGGGCTAGCGAACGAAACGTCCACTATAGAACCACCCCGCTGTCGCACGCACGTGTAGACCGAGCCCCGATTCAGGACGGTCAAGCCCGTCGTGACCGCCCACTCCTCCAACGCCTCGCCCTTGACATCGGTGACCGGGGATCCCCACGCCGCAGACTTGGCGTTGAGATCCCCGAGCAGCAGCACCGGGCGAGGGTGGTACCGGTTCAAGGAAGCTGACACCCTGGAAAGGCTACTTTTAAACCGCAGTAAGCACCGCGGGGCGCAGCTAGTTAAATATAAAACGAATGAAAGGGTAGTCGTGCCCCATCCGCACGAGTTATGCTCGCAGAGCTTATGTTCTAACACCTCAAAAGTCAGAAATAGCTATTTTATAGGAGAGAACTTTAACTTTTTTTTTATCTACTGTCGCGGGACTGATCTGCCCAGCGCACAGGACTCCTTTCTCTTGGTCATCATCATCATCGTCAGCCGAATGAAGTCCACTGCTGGACGTAGGCGTCCCCCAAAGGGGGGTTTGCTATAATCGCCACGCTTGGCAGGCGGGTTGGCGATCGCAGTGTAGCTTTTGCAATGTACAGAGAATGTTGCTGCCCATTCTCTGGTGAGTCCCCTAGTCGCCGACGAGACCCACAGGCTCCTCTTGGTCGCTTTCCTGGTATTTTCCTATGACATCTAGCTTTTCAAGTCTGTCAATATAGCTCACCGAGTTTTTCATCCAACCCATAGACTCCAGCATCAGTGTGAATGACATCTACGAAGCTAGCGTCGTCCCTGTGAAGCTTCAACGAGGGTAACACGTCACCGAAGCAGGGCCCAGCAGGGTCCAGACCTGATATCCTGCCGACCTTGAGTCCCGTTATCCTGAAGAACTCCTTGCCAGCAAACCCTGCGATGTGGCTGCCGAGACTATGGCCGATCAGATGGATTTTTGAAGGATCTTGACCAGCTGGAAGAGTTAAATGATCGAGTTAGTGATTTTCTGAAAGCGCTGTATGTACAGTCAACAAAGCTATTTGATATACAGGCAAAAATATTATTTTTGCCACAGCACTGCCAATATTTATTTCTAATGTGTGCACTATAACTTTTTAAGCTTATGACATACTAACGAGCGTGGTGTACAATCATTGTCTACTCAGCACACTCACAACATTGTTTATAAGTAGTTGCAAGCTAGCCTGCACACCAAATAGCTTTGTTGCATGTACATACTTACTTTTACCTACGCTACAGCCGGTCGATTCTGTAAACATGTCAAAATGAAATCTTGGGTGGAAGTGATCACGAATTGAGCTGTCAATCCAAATAATCAAGATGTCACGTGATCACGGAGTAAGCTGTCATTCCATCTTGATTATATATAGATTGACAGCTCACCTCGTGATCACTTCACCTAGACCTTCATTTCGATATGTATACAGAATCGATAGCTGTTCGCCCGCGACGTCCTCTGCGCAGATTTAGTACCAACGATTTTCCCCCATTCACCCCCTTAAATGTTGAATATTCAAAAATCCCTTGTCAATTCTCATCTACGTCATAAAAGGAAGCCTTCTGCAAAATTTCATGTTTCTAGTCCTAGTGGCTTTGGCTGTGCGTTGATAAGTTATCTGCAATCACTATATAATATTAATGCTAAAGTGAGTTTGTTTGTTACACTCTTTCCCGCCTAAACCGCCAAACCGATTTTGATGAATCCTGGTACAGAGGTAGATGGGACCTTGGAGACGGTGGTAGGCCACTTTTTCTTGCGAAAGTAAAACCTTAACGTGAGGAAGGCCGCGGGCAAAACCTAGTTTAAAGTGAAAGCTCAATGGCCGCTCTGAACACCCCGCAAGATTGTTCAGTATTTTATAGCGGGGGTTAGAGAGGGGTACTGCGCAGCGAGTACCAAGCAAACTCGTCTAGGCGTTTTTAGATTGAATCTAAATACACCTACACGAGTGTCCAGTTGAATTAAAAGGCGATAATAATAGCGTGGAAACACAGGCATCTGCTACATTGTCTGCATTTCTTCGCGAACTACAACGAGACGCCATTATAAACCGACAATGACGTGAAACACACTATACCTCTGTTGCGTGATTGTCATCATTTTGTTTCACGACAATGGTATTTAACTTGTAGTAGGTACGGTTGTCTTCCGGGCTTTTATTAATGTCTTTTATATTTTCCACAAGGTTAATAATGTCTATCATCAATTATGATTACTAATCTTTTTATTTACATAAACATTTACACCTGTTTTTATAAATACTTAACTAACTATATACACTAGATATAAAAATAAAACTTCCTAACTAAATTAACCCTTAAATATGGCGTTAAAAATTCATCCGCATCGCTGTCGACTGGAAGTGTACCCAAAAGACTGGCGGCATTGCCACGTTGTATGGCAATGCTTATTCTTTGACCGAGGTAAAAGCCAGCCCTTGGGTCACGCGAGGTGTCAACTAAGCGTCGTTCAAAGAACGATTTGGAACCATCTGCGTGGACTTCCTTTGTTGAGGTTACTAAAAACTTTCTCGGAAACCACAAGTCTACTACTACTTACTCTAACATTGTAAATGACATGCTAGAGAACTTTAAGAACATAGCATGCTAGAGAACTTTAAGAACACAGCATGCTAGAGAACTTTAAGAACATAGCATGCTAGAGAACTTTAAGAACATAGCATGCTAGAGAACTTTAAGAACATAGCATGCTAGAGAACTTTAAGAACATAGCATGCTAGAGAACTTTAAGAACACAGCATGCTAGAGAACTTTAAGAACATAGCATGCTAGAGAACTTTAAGAACACAGCATGCTAGAGAACTTTAAGAACATAACATGCTACAGAACTTGAAGATCATTGGACTAGGGTTTTTTTTAAATTTAATATGGGTTTGCTCTTGTCTCTAGTCTAGGTCATAGATGACAGAGACAAAGTCGACGATGGAGTGAGGTTATCCATAAGTAGACTGTTTACTCTAATTATGAAGAGATTAGGGTTGTATGCGTTCGGAAACACAGACGCAGGCAGAGAGAGGTTTTTTATGTACCTAAATGATAATGTAATAATAATAGGTAAATGCTATTTTTCTATAAAAAATATTTTTTCCTGTACCTACTATTCAAATCTAAAAAACTACACGTAGGAAGTCAACATTTTTGGTATGAATGTAGGTAACCAGTAAACGGTCCTAAGTTAAAAAAAAAGGATTGTGTGGTTTTATGAAACCACGATAAAAGTGAAACTTTTTTTCACATATTTCACATATACAGATATTTAACTAAAAATTTTCGAAATAATATTCCATTAAGGGTATAAAAAAACACTGACAAAAACAAACGGCACAAATGAGTAATAGTCTATACACTACACGGTCAGCTGATGGAACTATAGACGCCGCCATATTGGCTTCGGCTGCTCTGACGAGCGCCTTTCACTTTATCCCTACTCCGCGGCCGACCGTCACGCGACATGCGATACACAGACCAAAAAATTTGAGACGATGTAATAAAAGTTTCACTTTAAAAAAGTACACGTTTTCCTACAATTAATAAAATAAACTGTTATTTTCAAATGACATCGCATCTTCGGCAGAAGTATAATGTTCAGGACTTACTGATACTGTACAAGGCTGCGAGGGTGGCTCCGATGTGCTCCCCGATGAACCGGACCAAGGTGCTGGCTCGGAGGTAGAAAAACTGGATTAAGGAGCTGGCGTCCAGCGCCAGAATGTTCACGTTACCTGACAACATAACACGCTTATGAGCAAGGACGTATAATACTAAAGACGCGTCATACACCAACTGCTTGCTGGTCATGGTATTTTTTTATTATTATGTTGGCTCTAGTTCATAACTTGTGGCTCCAGTTACAATCCTATTATTAGACTATACTATTGCACGTGTAAGCGGGCATACCATTTATGCCCGGAGGCATAATTAGTTTGATTTACTTGTTAATGCTTGAGTTTGTGTATTTCTGATGGCTTAATGGAGTGTGCTAGTTACCAAGTGTCAATTAATTTCATTTAATTTGATTTACACTTTGAAGATTTTATTTTTCTGTGTCATGTATTGTAAAATACTTTGCATACTATTGTATACATTCAAGTTTTTAAAACTTAACATACAGATGTGTTGCTGGGGAGTTTGTTCTTCTTCCCAGCTTTAACACTAGGAAGTGGTGACGGGCGGACGTTTTGGGGGACTGTCTTTATGTAGAACTTTGACGTTCAAAAAGTGCTGGCACTCAGCCTAATTTGAATAAATGATTTTTTATTTTGATTTTGATTATGATTTTGATTTTGAAACATCACAGCTCTAAAAACAGCGCAATCACTATCGGTAAATCGGTAGCAAGGTAGCCACGTATACGCGCGCGGTGTACTGAATCTCTGTAGTTATCTCAATTCTTTAAAAGTTGTTAGGAAATAATTACATTAGTCACAATAATTATGGACCCTGTCGGGCATAGCATAGAACAAGTAAGAGAGAGGAGGAAGAACACTGAGTGTTTAATGTGACAACTTTTTATCTTTTTCTTTTGTTGTCATTTTTGACCGCGGGCAACGAATCCCTCGTTTATAATTATATCATTGGACATAAGGCCATTTGTGTATTGTATTGTAAAATACTTTGCTTACTATTGTATAAATTCAAGTTTTTAAAAGCTTAACAGACAGATGTGTTGCTGGGGAGTTTGTTTGTTGCGCCACTTCTTCTTCCCAGCTACAACACTAGGAAGTGGTGACGGGCGGGCGTTTTGGGGGACTGTCTTTATGTAGAACTTTGACGTTCAAAAAGTGCTGGCACTCAGCCTAATTTGAATAAATGACTTGATTTTTTTTTTTTTTTTGAATTTTGAATTTGACTGTGGAACTCTACAGTAGAGGGGCAATTCTCGTATTTGCGATAGCTATAACGAATGGTTCACGTGTCATTTCGATAGTTTAAGTTCATTCATTCATATTGTGTAATTAGCTTCATCTCTTCGGACAGACCGACCTTTTTTTTTTAAAGATGGGAAATCATCAAATGACTTCTTCCGCTCTGGGTGGAGCGGAAGGGCGTGTCAGACTCTTACTGACTAAAACTCATCCGTGTTCCTTCTTAAGCCCTTTGCGTTCCAGGGCCGCGGTGACTCTTTCGAACAAATTCCGCAACCCTGGCAGGCTCTGGCCCTAGCGGGCCCCATCTCCTATGCTGACATCTCTTTGAGGCGCGCGTGAAACACAACGCGCCATCGACCCGGGCCTGGTAGTGATCGGCCACCCAACGCTCGCGTCCACAGGCCCGAGGACAGACCGACCTTGACTATTCAAAAGTGCCTGTAATGGTTTGATTGAAATAAATACTTTGAGTTTGAGTTTGAGTTTATCCATACCACTGATAAAATGACTTTTTTAGGCTATTTGAAAATAAAAACTGTCGTATCGACAGAAACGTTTCGTATGACGACATCGAGGTGAGATTTTCATGTTTTCTTAGTTGTAAAGAAGATCTTTTTAATTTTTCATTTACCTGTTTGATTCTATTTAACCTGAACACTTTTCTCATTAACCTGTAAGATATCTCTTTAACCTGTAAGGTAGTTTTTTTGTCGTCGACTGGCGCGTCATGGAGGAGGTGGAGACGTATTCGGACCACCGGTACATCCAGTTTGACGTCTCCGCCCAGACCTCAATCGCGCCAGTCCGAGAGACCCAGAGTGGTCCGCGGTGGGCGCTGAAGCAGCTGGACCGGGAGCTTCTCCTGGAAGCCTCGATCGTGCAGGCCTGGGTGTCACCACCAGACAGGCCTGCTGACATCAACGACGAGGCGGAGCGGTTCCGGGAGACCATGTCCGAAATATGTGACGTGGAAATGCCCCGGGTACAGCCAGGACGCGCCCGCCGCCAGGTGTATTGGTGGTCGCGGGAGCTGGCATCGCTGCGCGAGGCATGCGTTGCTGCACGGCGCCTGTACACCAGGCATCGCAGGCTCCGCATCCGGCCTCCGGATGCACAGGCCAGGGAGGCGGAGCTGTACGAGGTATACAGAGTGGCGAAGGCCGCCCTCCAAGCGGGGATCCTTCGAGCCAGGGATCTGGCTCGTAATGAGATGCTGGAGTCTCTGAACGGGGACCCGTGGGGACGCCCTTACAAAATGGTGCGGGATAAACTCCGCACCTGGGCCCCCCCGTTGACGCAGAGTCTCCGGCCCCAGCTGATCGAGGACGTGGTGAGCGCTCTGTTCCCTTCGCGAGGGGAGTATACTCCCTCGCCTATGGCTCCGCCACCTGCGGTGCCCGATGCGGACCACACCGATGACGGCGACGACGATGACAACGCTCCGGAGGTGACTGAGGTAGACCTGAGAGTGGCGGTAAATAGACTGAAGGCCAAAAATACCGCCCCAGGACCCGACGGCTTACCTGGGAAAGCCTGGGTCCTGGCCTTGGAGGCTCTCGAGCCTCGACTAAGGGGGTTCTTAAGCGTATGCTTGGAGAGAGGCCAGTTCCCACTTCGATGGAAGACGGGGAAACTGGTACTCATTAAGAAGCCTGCGGACTCTCCGTCCACTTATAGGCCCATCGTGCTGGTCGACGACGTGGGCAAGCTCTTTGAAAGAGTAATTGCAAACCGCCTCGTCGGGCACCTGGTGAGGGTGGGGCCGAATCTGGCGGAGAACCAGTTCGGTTTCCGCACGGGGCGCTCGACGGTGGACGCCATCATGCGCGTGCGAGCCCTCACGACGGGGGATGCGGTGTTCCGGGGCAGGGTCGTCTTCTTGGCGGTGTCTCTTGACATCGCCAATGCCTTCAACTCCCTGCGCTGGAGTTGCATCAGCATCGGATGCCGACCTACCTCCGTCGCGTTGTCGAGGCCTATCTGACGGACAGGGCCGTCATCTACCCCGGTCACCGGGGAGAATGGAACCGGCGAGAGATGTCGTGCGGTGTTCCACAGGGTTCGGTTCTGGGGCCGCTCCTGTGGGACATCGGCTACGACTGGGTGCTGCGCGCCGACCTCCCTAGGGGCGTCAACGTAGTCTGCTACGCTGACGACACGCTAGTCTTGGCGCAGGGGGGGTCTCACCAGGCGGCGGCCGAAGTGATGACACGCGGGGTTGCGACAGTCGTTGAGAGGATCTGGCAATTGGGTCTCGAGGTGGCCCTGCACAAGTCCGAAGCCATGTGTTTTTATGGTTCTCGGAACAGGCCACCAATGGGATCTCAAATAACGGCAGGAGGGGTTCACATCGGTGTCCGGTCGACGATCAGGTACCTGGGGCTTGTTCTCGACAGCCGATGGAACTTCGAGGAGCACTTCCGACGTTTGGCTCCCAGACTGGAGCGGGCCGGGGCTGCCTTCAAGCGGCTCCTGCCTAATCTAGGGGGTCCAAACGCCTCCTGCCGGAGGCTCTATGCGGGGATCGTGCGGTCCATGGCCCTTTATGGGGCCCCAGTGTGGGCACTTACGTTGAAGGGGCGACCTGCCCGCCAGCTCAACGCGTCCCAAAGGGTCAGGGCCATCCGGCTGGCCCGGGGATACCGCCATGGGATCTGGAGGTGAGAGCCCTCACGCACGTTTACGCGTGGCGCGTTGAGGCGCTTCGCCGGGGCGAAACTCCGCTGCCGCGGCAAGTTGCATCGCGGTGGATGGAGCTTTGGCAGGATACCATGGCGATATGGAAACGGCTACTGTCGCAACCCAGCGCTGGGCACGCCACAATTGCGGCGATAAGACCCCTCTTTGAGGAGTGGCTGGAGAGGCGCTACGGCGTCCTCACCTTCCGCCTGACGCAGGTACTTACCGGACACGGCTGTTTCGGGAGGTACCTGTTTCGAATTAAGCGGGAGGACACGCCCGGGTGTCAGCACTGTGAGGATCGCCCGGAGGACACGGTGGAGCATACGGTGGAGATCTGCCCTGCTTGGGCTGAGCACCGTCGTGTCCTCGTCGAGGCGATCGGCGGCGGCAACCTCTCGCGTCCGGTCCTGGTTGAATCCATGGTCCGGAGCGAGGAGGCTTGGGAAGCGGTCACCTCCTTCTGCGAAGCAGTAATGCTAGCGAAGGAGGAGGCGGGCCGCTCGAGGGAAAGGCAAGGCCTTCGCCCCAACCGCCGCAACAGGAGAAGACGCCCCGGGCGTCGGGAGTCGCAGGGCGATCCCCGGCCACCGTAGGCGCGGGCCTGCGGACGGCGAGCATTGGGTGGCTCGCTGTCCGATCACCACCAGGCCCGGGTCGATGGCGCGTTGTGTTTCACGCGCGCCTCAAAGAGATGTCAGCATAAAAGAAGGGGCCCGCTAGGGCCAGAGCCTGCCAGGGTTGGGGAATTTGTTCGAAAGAGTCACCGCGGCCCTGTAACGCAAAGGGCTTTAGAAGGAACACGGATGGGTTTTAGTCAGTAAGAATCTGACACGCCCTTCCGCTCCACCCAGAGCGGAAGAAGACATTTGATGATTTCCCATCCTTAAAAAAAAAAGGTATAAGGTTTTTGAATTTTGTATTTTGTGTCCATTTATTTGATTTTTTATTCCATTAGATGTTGTTGTGGTGTTGTTTTGCCAGTCCTTCTACACGTGCAGCCTGTGGGTTAGGCATACGCAGAGGGCCTACAACGTTCTTCGTATACAGTATGCTTTTAGGGTGCTGTGTTGAAACGCAGCAGCCCCATGCTGCGTTTCTGTAGCGCATCGGGCATGTTTGCTGAAGCAAAGACATACAGCTTTCAAGCTATTATGCGAAAAAGAACAGCATCTCTGATGCAAAAGATTCGGGGCAGCACCAACAGCATTCGAAAGGTGATAGTGAACAAGCCTGATTGCCCGATCCTGGAGCACTGGACCCGTATGCACAGCTGCGGGTCTGGTGCGGCGGGAGGCGGAATTTGTAACAGGTTTTTGAATTAGCTGAAGGGTTTTGTTATTTTGTATTATTTTTTTTTTGTTATGATAAGATGTGCTACTAACCTAGTTTTATAAGTTTTACTAAAAAAAATTATGAATCACGTGTGTTCGATGTAAATAAATATTATTATTATTCCGTTTATTTTTAAACTTATTGCTTACATTTTTAAATATTTCTTAAAAACTATAAAAATAAAAAAAACATTTAAAAATATAAATCGGTATCGGGAACAGGGTCCAAGCTACCGGCGGTAAGGGCTCAAGAGAGAGGAACCTCCTAACAATACGAGCCGTGTCCAGAAGTACCGCTTTCTGAATCAGGCCCTTGATCCAGCTGCCTAACGAGAGCCTCCTGAGGTGCTGGTCGAGGCTCGTGGCTATTAAGCCATTGGCTGAAACAACTATCGGTACAATGATTGCTGAGTCCACATCCCACATGTCGACAACCTTGTCGAGTTGAGCCAAGTCAATATATTTGATTTGCTTATCTTTCTCGGCTTTCACGAGGTTCTCGTCATGCGGAACGGTTATGTCTACAATCATTGCACGCCTCTCGATTCGGTCCACCACCACTATATCAGGCTTATTGGCAACAATAGTCCTGTCAGTGATGAATGTGATGATGGACCGATCCCAGTACAATGTGATATTGCCATTATCGAGAACTGGGTCGGGCGCATACCTGTAGTACGGCACCTCCGATTCCACAACAGAGTATTTCAGAGCAAGTTGCTGATGGATAATCCTGGCTACAAGGTTGTGCCTATGCAAGTATTCTCCGTTAGCTAGACGAGAACAACCAGAGACAATGTGGCGAATCGATTCTCCCGGACGGTGACATGCCCGACATATGTCAACCGTGCCGTCCTTCACAATAAATCTCCGGTAGTTATTCGTCATGATAACTTAGTCCATAATTGCACAGACAAAACCTTCGGTTTCTCCAAAGAGATCACCGAACCGCAACCAGGCTACGGACGCTAATTGATCTACGTCGGGCCTATGTAGGGCCCGGAAATAGCGTCCGTGAAGTTCCTTACTTTGCCATACCGCCCTACGATCGTTAGTGTCTAGCACCGCAGGTTTGCGTCAGTTCTCATTTGCCAAAGAGAGCGGAGTGAGTCCCTTGTCCACCGCCACTACATCTCGATGTATACCCACGTCGACAGCTAGGAAATTTTCCTGAAACTGCATATCTCGCGATTGTGGAGAATCTTAGCATTTAAGAAGCCTCGACCTCCACACTTTCGCGGGATATACAGTCTCATTACCGACGACCGTGGGTGATGCATTCGATTTGCAGTAAGCAGTGTACGGACCCGCCTATCCAGGGCGTCAAGTTCCGTCCATTTGAGTACGCCGAAAGAGTACATCAATACCGGCATGACCCAACCGTTGAAGGCGCGCACCTTGTTTCCGCCTGATAAAAGGCTATTGAATACCTTCTTCAGGCGGCCAAAGAAGCGCTCCTTCAACGATTGCTTCATGTCAGTAACATTGATACCTAACGCTTCCGACATACCCAAATACTTATAAGTTTCAGTTGAAGAGAGGGATCTGAGGTTTATGGAATCCGAGAGTTGAATTCCCACGGATTCCATAATCTCCCCACGCTTTACATGAATGACCGCACATTTGTCCACACCAAACTCCATCCTGATGGCACTACTGAAAGTTTCAGTTACCTTCAGTAGCTCCATCAGTTGCAGATTAGTGGGGGCAAAGAGTTTCAAATCATCCATGTAAAGGAGGTGAGATATAACCTGACCACCTCTCTTCAACCGATAGCCCAGCCCTGAATTCTCCATTCTCCAGCAGTGTGCTTAGAGGGTTCAAGGCTAGGCAAAACCAAAGTGGACTCAAACTATCGCCCTGAAATATACCCCGCTCGATCCTTACCGGTTCGCTGTTCCTCTGGATATTTCGACATCCTGGATAGCGAAGAACTGTCCTCCATTGCCCCATACACGACATCAGGAAGGTGCGTAGCATTGTATTATTTTATTTATACAATTCTAGCACCCTCATGAGCCATGTATGAGGCACCGAGTCATAGGCCTTCTTATAGTCTATCCAACATGTCGACAGATCCTTTCGGGAACGCCAAACCTGTTGGCTAATGGCCATATCAATGAGGAGTAGCTCCTTAGTACCGCGGGACCCATTCCTACATCCATTTTGAGAGACAGACATGATGTTGTTGATGTTAATATGATTATTAATGTTAGCTCTCAAAATAGATGTAAGAACCTTATAGACCGTTGGTACACGTGATCGGCCTATAATTTTTGGGTTCCGCGGTACTACCCGATTTGTGGAGCAGGTGGGTAACTCCTGTCGTAAGAAATTCGGGTAGCGAGCCGGACTCTAAGGCAGTTTGGTACTGAGATGCCAAACGAGCGTGCGACCTTTGTAGCCACTTAATCCAAAAATTGTGCAGTCCGTCCGGCCCTGGAGATTTCCAATTAGGCAACGGACGGACTGCACGGGCTACATCTTGGGGGCTGATTGTGATTGCCCCCATTTCTGGCAATGGATCGCACGCTCGCTCGACCTCTCGAATCTAATCACCTTCGGTGTGACTGACAGGCACCGACCAGATGTTGCGCCAGAACGAACACATGGCGTCATCATCCGGCAGGCGCGTGTCAGTCACACCCTGGTCCGGTTGCTCCTAAACCCTATATACCCACCTTTCATTACTTCGGAATGTGCGATTCTGGGTGTATCGCTCCACTTGCCGCCTATACCTACGAATACGGTTTGCCCATGCATACACTTTCTGCTTCAGGAAGTCGATGCGCTCTGTGACTCGTGACATATAATCTCGGGGGCTGATATCAGTCCCCGAAAACGCCTGTCTCACAAAACGCATCACTCTAGGGCTAGTGTTGCACTCCCTGAAGCAGATTAGTTTGCCGATTAGCGCTCTGGCCCCACCGATACGACGCTCGATCCTGCTGCTCGGCTGGTTTTGGTCGTGTAACTCTGTCATTAGTCATTTTGACATGAGCTACATGACATGCCGCTACAGCCGCGCAGTACATAATCGAGTGTGTATCAGTGAGGTCTTCGCAGTCATCAAAATAATTTGACAACTGCGAATCCAGAGCAGCTACCAGCGCCCTATTTTTGTTATGCATGGGCACACGAGGTAAGCGTGGTCTTAGTTCAGGCGGTATGTAGCGATATTCCCGAATAGCACACTCTAAAGCACTCCTCAATTCCTCATTGCACTGGGTACTTACGTTTGTAACCCTGTCATTACTCTCCTCGTCAGCGTGGCTGGATATTTGCGACTGTGGTGGTGCCACAGTCTGCGACGGAGGAGTAATGATATGGCCACACATTTCCATTCGGAGGAGATCAAGCACACTGTCATCCAACATACGATTACGTTGGATGACGCGCACCTGATCCGACAGTCGTTGGGCCGAAACGTTGACAGCTGGTTCAAGTACCTGAAACAGAGAGAGCATCCGACCACGGTACGCAGTCAGGTTAGTTCCCCCCTCTGTAGCCTTTTTTTTAATGGTTTTCGGGTTCAATTTCATTTTGTTGGTTTATGATGGTTTCTAATGTTAATAATCTAGGACCAAATACCATCTTAAACAAAGAGATGCTTGAAACTGTGGACTCAGCAGTATTCTTGGGAATAACTGTTGATTCCAAACTACAATGGGGCCCGCATATATCAAGCCTGTCAGGAAGGCTCAGCTCGGCTGCCTACGCCGTCAGGAAAGTAAGACAATACACTGACGTTTACACAGCTCGGTTAGTCTATTTTAGTTATTTCCATAGCGTTATGTCTTACGGTATCCTATTATGGGGAAGAGCTGCAGACATACAAAATATATTTGTGTTACAAAAACGGGCTGTACGAGCAATATATCAGCTGGGGTCAAGAGTTTCCTTAAGAGAACTTTTCAAAGATATTGGAATTCTCACGGTAGCATCTCAATTTATTTTTGCAAACATATTATAAATTAGTAAAAATATACATTTATACACTAAAACCATTGATATCCATAACTTTAGAAACAAGCACAAATTACATGCACCATCCCATCGTCTTCGAAGGGTCCAAAGCTCATTTGTGGGGCTCGGTATCCGTTTTTACAATAAGCTACCTCTTTCTTATCTTGAGCTGCCTTTTAACTCGTTTAAAGCTAAAGTTAAATCTAACCTTTGTTCGAAGGCATACTATTCAATCAATGATTATTTAGACGATGATAATAGTTGGTCGCAGTGTTGAACGCAAGACATACTTCGTTTTTAATGTTCTTTCATAGTTAGCTTATGACATATGAGTTCATATATTTGTTAATTTATATGTCCGTAGAGGTTAAGTTAAGTTAAGTCAATACAAAAAAAATAACAAATAATTGTGTTATTTTTTTTGTATTGACTTAATACTCTCATAACAATGTTTTATAATGAGTGTATTGCAACATGTGATTAACTAGTGACTTCGACAGTTGTATGATTTTATTCTATCCTGAGCAACCGGCAGCAAGTTCGTCATGCTCCCTTAGATTTTACTGCTTGCGGTAGCGTCGGGGGTCGGGTTACCTCTTTCCCTCAAATATGGCGAGGGGGGTAGTGGCTGATCTTTGCGTTATGCTCGTGAACGGGTGCTGCTTGTGGTGAAAGGTCGTCTTGTTAGCCATGGTTTTTACTATTGTTATAACGATTATATGCTTAATGTTTAATTTTGATGGCCTTGGTTTATCACTTGTGGCGTCGAGTCACACATCTTTTTATTAAATTCTACCCTCTGCACGTGTAAGCGGGCACACCTTTCATGTCTGGAGGCTTATTTAGTTTGATTTGATATTGTTTTTATGCTTGAGTTTGTCTGTTTATGCTGGCATAATGGAGTGTGCTAGCTAAAACTTAATAATTCGCTACTTGTAGTAGCGAATTATTAAGTTTTATGTTTTTACGTGTTACCTTTGTTGTATTGTTTTCTTTGTAAGAATACTGACTACTTACATACCTTTGTATAAGTGATAGTTCTTATAACTCAACAGACAGATGTGTTACTGGGGAGTTTGTTGCGCCACTTCTTCTTCCCAGCTAAAACACTAGGAAGTGGTGACGGGCGGGCGTTTTGGGGGACTGTCTTTATGTAGAACTTTGACGTTCAAAAAGTGCTGGCACTCAGCCTAATTTGAATAAATGACTTTTGAATTTTGAATTTGTTTAAATTATTCACAATAAAAATCGGAAAAAAATTCTTGACTGTCTTCTTGACAGCATTATTATTATTATTATTTTTTACATTTTTTTTCCTCGGCTAGGCGGGAAGTATTGATGGCACGGGCCTAAGCCAAGTGTTCATCAATTGGGATAGGAGTACATGTTGTAGACTGTATGATAGGTGGGGGTGTATTGGTGTAGACGTTTTAGTGAGGGCTATCGGGTTCACATTGCAGGAACTTTCTCACTAGCCTGCACGTGTTTAATATCACTGCTTTTTGCAGAAGTTGGTAAGTGCTTGAAGGTAGGTTTAAAGAATTAAGGGATTGTTGAAGTTGTTTGGGTTTGACTCCAGTTGTAGATAACACTATAGGGACTATTGTAACTTTTTGTAGATGCCAAAGTCGGGTTATTTCGTCTTTAAGTTCGATATATTTGGATAGTTTTTCTGCGATTGTTGTCTGTAAGTTATGCGTATTTGGTACAGCTATATCGATCAGATATCCTGTTTTATTTATTTTATTTATAACTGTGATGTCCGGTCTATTGAAGTGAATTGTGCGGTCGGTGAGAATGGCACGATCAAAATATAATTTCGTGGTCGCGTTTTCTAACACCGTTTCGGGGTTATATTTGTAGGATGGTACTACAGAGTCTATGAGTTTGAATTGATGAGCTAGTTTTTGGTGAATGATGTTAGCTACTTGATCGTGTCTATGTTTATAGTCTGTCTGGGCTATTGACTTACACGCGCCTGTAATATGTTGGATCGTTTCTGGAGAACTATTGCATTTTCTACAAATGTCAGTGGTTAAATTCTTAATAATAAATTTTCTGTAATTTCTGGTTTCAATAACTTGGTCCTGTATTGCAAGCATGAAGCCTTCAGTTTCTGGTAAAAGTTCACCTCGATTAAGCCATGCGTTCGACGCCTCTTTGTCGACATTTGTTTGGCATACATTTTGGCGATGTCTCCCGTGTAGAGACTTCTGGGTCCATTCTAGAATTTTGGTTTTGTCATCGGTCACCTTTTCATTATTTTGTTGATTTTTGTCTTTTAAATTCAGAGGTGTCAAGTGTTGGTCGTGTTGTGCTATTAGTTTGTGTAGTATGGAAGATGCAGATTTGGTAAAGAAGTATTGTCTAAGACTTGTGATCTGTCTGTTGTGTAAGTTTCACACATCAATAAGGCCCCTGCCTCCTTCTTTTCTCGGTAGAGTTAACCTTTGCTGGCATGATCTAGGGTGGTGTTTGCGAAATTTTGTCATTGTTGTGTTAATTTTACGTTGTAAGGATTTGAGGTCTGTTTTAGTCCAGTTGATTACGCCGAAAGAATAGGTAAGTACAGGTATAGCAAACGTGTTGATTGCTTTTATTGTGTTTCGAGAATAGAGTTGTGTTTTTAGTATTGTATTTAAGCGATGTTGAAATTTTTGTTTAGTGTCTTTAGAATGTATCTGACGTGATTGTGTGTACCCTAGGTATTTATAAGTGTCCTGTTCATTTATTTTATTATTATTATTATTAGAAAAATTATTATTAGACATAAAAGAAATATAATGGATTTTATGAAAAAAAAAACTCAATAATTGATACATTTTCTCAAATTGATAAATTTTTTCGTGGTGCCACTTTTTTGAAAACGACCCATAGGTATAGGTGTAATTCATATAATAAATATAAAGCGATAATCGCGTTAAATAAATACAGTCTTCCTGACCGATTTCGGCCATGACGGCCGATCTCAACCGAGACTAGCCATCGGCGCGGAATATATTAAGTGCACAAGTGTGTGCGCAAGCACAGGTGCTGAGGTGCACTCCCTCTTCCATCACTCTCATATTCCGATGGGACGGCAGAGATTTAGCGCAGGACCAACGGCTTAACGTGCTTTCCGAGGCACGGGAGCGTCACACCACAAACTATCAAGATGTCACGTGATCACGGAGTGAGCTGTCATTCCATCTTTATTACATGGATTGACAGCTCACTTCGCTATCACTTCTGGCTATCAAGGCTGGGGGCCTTCACTTCGATATGCTTACAGAATCGCACTGCAGAATCAATCACGAGTGACAGATTTCCTCACCTAGAGCTTGTTGTGTCGCATTTCTCATGGTCTGGAAGCCGGTCTTCTGAGGGTTGTCGGTAAAGCCGTGGAAGTAGATGAACATGGGGAGCTTGCAGTTGAACCACAGCTCCTTGGGGAGCTCCGTCGGGGCCTCGGGCAGGTTGTACATCACGGTCTTTGCGCTGCAGACAGTTGAAGATAGAGAATCTTTGCGCTGCAGACAGTTGAAGATAGAGAATACTTTGCGCTGCAGACAGTTGAAGATAGAAAATACTTTGCGCTGCAGACAGTTGAAGATAGAGAATACTTTGCGCTGCAGACAGTTACAATACAAAATACAAAAATACAAAATATTTATTTCTGTACCAACTAGTTTAAATTAGTTTATGATTGGAGCCTCCTTTTAAGCATGATAACGCCTGTGTTAGGAGACTCCGTTCCTCCATAGCTTTGGCTGTTTGTACAACTTACTTACAATTTTTTTTTTTTTTTTTTTTTTTCAAGATTTAAAAATAATACCTAAATAATACATTTTTCTCGAGCGCGTGTTGCGTTAACATAAATAACAATTAAAATGAATAACTTTCGCTCATGAACTGAGAAGAATGAATGGGTACATTAATGTGGGTGTGTTGAGTGTGCGAGGTGTGTCGAGTGTGTGTGATGTGTGTGTGGTGTGTGATGTGTGTGAGGTATGTGATGTGTGATGTGAGTGTGGTGTGTGATGTGTGTGTATTGTGTAATGTGTGTGGGCTGTGGGAGGTGCGTGGGTGTGTGTATGAGAGAAGATGAACGAGTGGCTGTGCAAATATGTATAACTAATTTCCACTTATTGTAACAATGATTCAATATCTGCATACGTACGTGACTTTAACCATTCGATTAACATTTTCTTGCCTTCATGAGTATGTTTAGTATATATGTAGATGTCTTTGTTTATTTTATTATATAACTGTGCTGATTGCTTATTATATTGTGTTGCAGCGAATTTGGTTTTAGATTTTGGGAAATGTGCAATAATATCCTTTCTTCTTTTTAATATGACATTATTGTCATATGAAAGTGTCTTATGTTTTTTTAAGATGGTGGCGTAGATATACAATTTCCTAACAGATAGCAGGCCACTCATCTCATAAAGACTTTCAGTAGGGAATCTCCGTTTCTTAAAATACATAATTTTTATCAGACCTCTTTGCGCTCGTTCAACGTCTATAAATTTTGATTTGGCTGCCCCACCCCATACAGGTATACAGTAGATTATCACAGATTGTGCAAGGGCTACGTAGATTTCATTTAGAAGATTTTTATTAGCGCCCACTTTCGTGGCTATACTAACAGGAACCACGTATCTCAGTGATTTAAATATCCATCCCAATTTTCGGATTCTACCAGTAACGTGCTCGAGGTGGGAGTACCAGCTTAAATGTTGGTCAATTATGACACCTAAATATTTTGTTTGTTTAACTTTATTAATTGTAGGACATATACAGGCATAATTCATGGCTCGTTTACAAGAATGTATTTTAATTTTTAAATTTTGATCTGGCTGTGAGCGATTTCTAACTGTAAAACATATGTAATTGGTTTTTGTTGCATTTAACGTAAGGAGATTTTCATTAAGCCAATTAGCAATTTGAGCCATACCTATTTCAGCTTTGTGCTTTGCTTCGGACCAGTTATTTCCATAAAAAACTATGGCAGTATCATCGGCGTAGGAGAAAATTTTTGCGTTATCAACTGCGAAGTTACATAGGTCATTTATGTAAATTAGGAAGAGTGTTGGTCCTAAAACGCTTCCTTGGGGTACACCGAATGATACCCCCACGTCATTACTGATGTACGTCCCTATCTTAACTCTCTGTGTTCTGTTTGTTAAATAATCTTTAAAAAAAACTAAGAGAAGTTCCCCTTATTCCAATTCTTTCTAGCTTGGTCACAAGGGTTGGAACGGAAACGGTGTCAAAAGCTTTTTTCAGATCAAGGAATACTGTCAGACATTTTTTCCCTGCATCTAAATAATCAGTAACTAACGAGCTGAGTGCAGTAACTGCATCCTCAGTTGATATTCCCAGCCTAAAACCAAATTGTCTAGAAGATAAAATGTTAAATTTTTTTAAATAGTGTAGCAGTTTCATATTAATGACATGTGTAAACGGCATGATTTTGATCCTTTCTTAACGGTTGTGTCCTCAGCCAGAAAGTGTCTGAGCCGTAGCTTTTTTAAATAAGATTTTGGTTGTTCGGGTTTATATCCTTGTAGTGAATATGACATGTGAATTTAGTTTAAGGTTGAATGTTTTTCCTTTTTGGTACCTGTGTTGTGTTTTTCACACTCTTTCTTTCCAATCTGTTTTATAGAAGTGATGACTTTTAATTGGCTGTCAGTCTCACATGCAATTTTTTTTTTATTCTGTTTGTTTTAGCTGTAAGTCATCCATAGTTGGTAAATAAATAAATAAATAAATTATTTTTTCTAAAACCTTGGATAAAGCTGGTAAGACAGAAATAGGTCTGTAATTGTTGACATCGTCGCCGTTCCCTCCCTTGTGAACCGGTGTAATAATGGATTGCTTCAGTTGTGTCGGAAAGATACCTTTTCTAAAACAGAGATTTACCAGATGAGTAATGATAGGAACAATTTCCTTGCTAATATATTTTAGGAATTTAGTTGGAATGTTATCCCACCCTGGAGCACTGTCGGACTTCAAACTCATCAGAACACTTTCTACTTCCTTGGGGTCAGTGTCCAAGAGCACAAAAGAATTAATTTGTGAAGGTGGAATGTTAGATCGGCCTGAAGTTATATTAGTAGGAATTTGTTGAGCTAATTGTTTTCCAATATTGGCAAAGTAATTATTTACTGAGTTTACAGATGCACTTGGAGAGGGCAAGATATTTAATAATTCAGTGCTTGGATTTTTAGGTGTATTTGAGTAGGTGATTGATTTTATATTTTTCCATGGTGATTTCGTATTTGTAACCGATTTAGCTAGTAATTCTCTTTCAAATTTTCTTTTCAATTTTTTAATAAGATTATTACAATAGATTCTATATCGACTGTAGGTTATTTTTAAAATTTCATTATATGGATCTGATCGATAGCTTTTTTGTAATCTGTTACGATTTTTTATGCATTTTAATAATCCTGGTGTGATCCACGGCTTAATTATACGTTTGCTACTAGGTATACTTTTTGTGATAGTGTTATATTTAAGAGAATCAATAAGTTTTTGAATGAGTTGGTTTGTTAAAATGTTTGGGTCATCGCAAAAAAGCAAATCTGCAAGATTTTTTTCATGTAAATATTTTAGTGCATTTTCAAAATGTATGGTTGTGGTGATCTTACTAGCGGACTCCTTACTGTTTATTTTGGAAAGTGACAGAAATGTAGTATAGTGATCCGTAATTGTAGTTTTTAAGATTGCAATGGAAGCTGATGTCTTTTTTTATGAATCCTCAGCATAAAGTGATCTAAACAGTTCCGTTCTCTGGTCGGTAATGTATGACCAGGTAAAATACCCTATGTCGACAGCATGTTAAGGTAGTTCTCTCGGTTTTTTTTATCATGAGACGTTTCTACTTCTTTAACTCTAATGTTAATATTTATGTCCCCCGCTATTATTATATTTCTTTGTGTAGGTAACGTATCTAAGTGTTGACTGAGTGAATCCATAAAACTATCAAGGTTGGTGTTGCATGGAGACCGATATATACACAGAACAGTGTTACCTAGTATGTCTAATTGTAGGCAGGTCGCCTGGTCTAGTTGGATTTCTTGAATGTTTGATTTTAAAGTTTTCTTAACAAATACAGCTACTCCATCATATTGATTCATCTGTCGCGTTGATACAAAAGCCTGATAATTGCTGAGTTGGGGTATATGTATGTTATTATTTAATCTACATTCTGTTAATATTATTACGTCTGTTTCGAATTTAAAAGTAGACAACATAACGGTGAAGTCATCAAAGTTGCAGTATATGCTTCGTATGTTCTGAGATATAATAGTGAAATCGTTTTTTTTTACTTTAATATGATCAGTAAGATTTGAAGAATCACATTCAACTGTTCTCGAAATTTCAATACTGTCTATATCATTTACTGTTTGCAATGTGTTACTCATAAATGATACCAGAGATTACTGAGGTCATCACAAGGCCGGCGTAAATACCACTATGTACATAAGATAGGTAATCCAGGAGAGAAAGTAAAAAGCTAATGATGTTAATATTTATAAAGGTAAATGTTTTTTTATGATGTGTAAATGTTTTTCCAAATTACTTGAAGTAGAAATGTTTTTAGAAAAAACCAGGTTTGATGTAGTTTGCTTAACTGAACATTGGTTAAAAGATTACCAAGTAGAATCCATTAATTTTGAAAATTATTGTGTAGTTAGCCATTTCAGCCGACAATGTATGATACATGGAGGATCATTAATTTTAATTAAAAGTTATATTAAATCTAAAGAAAGAAAAGACATTGTTAAACTATCGGTTGAACACACCATTGAATTGTCCTGTGTTGAGCTAGATAAGCATGTTGTAGTATGTGTCTACAGACCTCCAAGTTACCAGAATCTATCTGTGTTTGATTCTGTAATGGAAGATGTGTTAAAAAAAGTTAGTACTAGCAATAAATCAATAATTATATGTGGCGACTTTAACATTAACTTACTAGAGACAAACTCAAATAGTATCAGATTATTGAGTCTATTTAAATCATTTAATTTGTTAAATGTTTTTATTGAACCTACCCGAGTTACAGCTACTTCTGCGACTTGCATAGACAACATATTTTGTAATTGTGATTACTTACATAAAGAAATTGTAAATAAGCTGCCCTCTGATCACAGTGGACAATCAATAACGTTTTGCACCTACATTCCTTTACAAAAAATTCAAATTAAATTTAGACCGATAACAGATAAAAATTTAGAAAAACTTAATAATACTTTATCCAGTAAACTATGTGTCCAAAGTTTTAATAACATAGATGACCCAAATGAGTTCTACGCCGAGTTTTTTTCATTACTAAACACTGAATTTAATGACATTTTTCCAATTAAGTCTAAAAGTATTTACACTAAGTTTATATTTAGTGATTGGGCAACTCCAGGCATTCGCATAAGTAGGGAAAAGCTATACGAACTATATAGCCTAAAGCAACATGTGAATAATATAAGCTTTCATAAGTATGTTGCGAAATACTCAAAAACATTTAAAAATATATGCAAAACAGCTAAAGCTCTGTTTATTAGCAATAAAATAAAATCATCAGATGACAAAATAAAAACTACCTGGAAAATAATAAATAATGAAACTGGTAGTAAGAAAAAGCGTGAAACTGAACTTAATTTAAATACTGTACATGGCCCCATAAACTCAGATTCAGAGGTAGCTCAGGAATTTGAAAACTTCTTTGCTGATATTCCTCGTTAAACGACAGAGGCTCTTAACTCGTCACCCGCGCTCTCTGCTGCCTTACTTTGGAAGAACGTCAAGGTATGTCCATCAGAGTTCAAGTTTCAACATACAAACCCCCAGGCCATTATAAAAGCTTTTAAAGATCTTAAAATTAAATCAACAGAAGATCTTTGGGGAATGTCTGTAAAAGTCTGTAGATCTATAATTGAAACTATTGCTCCCTACTTAGCTCTCATATTTAACTCTAGTGTGGATCAAGGAGTATTTCCTGATCTCATGAAACACAGTAAAGTCGTTCCACTGTTTAAATCGGGTGATAGTCATGAACCCAACAATTATAGGCCGGTGTCAATCCTGCCGATTCTCAGTAAGGTGTATGAAAAGTTAATGCTTAATCAGATGTTACTTCACTTTAATAAAAATTCCATCTTTCATGAACAACAGTACGGTTTCACCAAAGGGCGTTGTACAACTGACGCCGGTGTCACCCTAATAAAGAACATCTTTAACGCCTGGGAAGATTCAAAGGACGCCATTGGAATCTTTTGCGACCTCTCGAAGGCGTTCGATTGCGTTAACCATGAGACGCTTTTGTTGAAACTCGAGCATTATGGGATTAGGAATACATCCCTTGATTTGATTAGATCATACTTGAAAGACAGACAGGTTAAAGTCCAGGTAAACGGTGTAAACTCACTAGGGTCTGAAATGACAATGGGCGTTCCGCAAGGTTCAATATTGGGTCCATTCCTCTTTTTAGTATATATAAACGATTTGCCCGAATTGCTTCAAAATCAACCAAAGATGGTATTATTTGCTGATGACACATCATTGATATTTAGGATAGACCGACGGTCACAAAGTCTTGATGATGTCAATAACTCTATTCATCAGGTCCAACTTTGGTTTACGGCAAACAACTTAGTACTAAATGAAAAAAAGACCAAATGTATTAAATTTACTTTACCAAATGTTAGAAGCACCGAATGTGACATCGTATTGAATGGACAAAAACTGGAATTTATTGATCAGACGGTTTTCCTGGGAATCACTTTAGACGAGAAATTGCAATGGGGACCTCACATAACATCTCTTGCGGGGCGGCTAAGCTCAGCCGCTTATGCTATTAGAAAGATAAGACAGTTAACAGATGTAGAAACCGCGCGCTTGGTTTATTTTAGTTACTTTCACAGCATTATGTCGTACGGTATTTTGCTGTGGGGTCGTGCTGCTGACATTGAATCTGTATTTATTTTGCAAAAGCGTGCTGTTAGAGCCATTTATAATCTTCGTCGCCGCGATTCTCTTAGGGAATTTTTTAAAAAGATTAATATTATGACAGTACCTTGTCAATTCATTTATGAGAATATTATGTATGTAAGAAAAAATCGACATCTCTTTAACAAAATTAGTGATAGACATCATATTAATACTAGAAATAAAAATAATTTAGATCAAACATTTTATAGATTAGCCAAAGTACGAACATCTTTCATGGGGTACTGTGTTAAATGTTACAACAAAATACCTTGTGGCATATTAGAACTAAATGAAAGAAAATTTAAAACTTACATTAAAACCACACTTTGTAAACAAGCATATTACAAACTAGATGATTATATTAAAGATAAGAATGCTTGGAAACATGCTGGTCCAGCTCCATAGGACAATCGAGGGTATAGTAGAAAAAGTCAAACTTGTTTTATTTACTGGTGTACTTTCAGGTTTTTAATATGTAATTTAACTCACACACTGATCCATTGTTTTTAATTATATTGTAAATATGTGAGTACCATGTCCCTTACTAGCAAACTTAATTTTATCTCTGCTGGTATTGCTTTGTTGTACCTATAGTATATAAGTGTGTGCAGTATATTAGTGTAATGTTGGATGCATTGTGCTTACATAATATAATCAATTGATCAATGTACCTATGTATACAAAATATTGTAAAACGTATATTTGAAAAGAGTAACTATGGAGTTTCTTGTCCGTTCTTCTCCATAAGAATCTACTTTTTGCGAATGGACAACTAGAGTCACTTATATTTTAATTTTAAACTGTAAATTTGACGTTCAAAAGTGCCTTTTAATGGTCTAGTTGAAATAAATGAATTGACTTTGACTTTGACTTTGACTTTGACTTTGATGAAAGAATAGTTTCGCATGTGTATATTTTAAGATTAGTTCTTTTGTATAATTGACATATTTATAAACCTGTTCCAATATTTTAGTATATATTTCCAAATGCATATGTGGTGTGTGAAAATTAGGTGCACGCATGATAGATTGTTTTTGTGTTATGGCGTAGGTATATAACTTATATTTTGCTTGTTGTTGTGAGTTTGAGTTATGTAAAAGTGTGATAAGTTCGTTCAGATTGAATGTATGTGTGTGTATGGTAAGATTGAAGTGTTTGTGTAGGTTAGGATCATAAGAAGTTTTAAGACAATTAGAAAAAGTATTAAAAAAAGTACCTTATTGCTACGCAGACATTACACTGGTAGGATGGCAAAAAATACTCCGCTAGAGAAATACTCCGCAGATAGTCATGTTTTAAGCATAAGTTGATGAATTTGTTCTTCACTTCTTATAGTTATGATTGGCGCTTGATCATCCTTCCTGATACACACTTTGCCGTATGCAGTCCAACAATATTTATATTCTCCAGTTTTTATTAGATCTCTGGCTAGGAAATACAGACGAGAGCCCTTAGCCGTTAGATGTTAGATGTTCAGACAGAAAGACAGGGGTGTCTTCTTGGGACTTAAAACCGAGATGTTTGCAACATAGCTTTGAGTGGTGTTTTTTATTGAAAAACTTCCCCTTTTTCAGTATGTCATTTTTTATAAGAGTGGATCCAGTTTCTACCACAATGGGTGTGTTTTGGATGTCGTTCTTTCCCCGCACTCTATAAATGTCCTTTATGTCAGATTTGGTTAGGGAACAGTCTATATTGCTGGAAAGAGTCATAACTAAGCCAATAAGTTCTTCCTTGGTTTCTCCAGCTAATTTAGGCACATTTTTTATAACAATGTTGGCCTTACGACTTTCTGTTTCCATTTCTTCTATTTTATTCTACAAAAGTGTAATATGTCTCTTGTCTTCTTTCGAATGCTTTTCTAGCAGGGATATTTTGTTTTCCAAGTCTTGATTTTGTGACATAAGGTGTTTGACCGTATTTTCTATATTAAGATTAGTTTGTTGAATTTCTTTCAAAGTTGAAGTAACTTCCTGTGTCTGCTGAGTCAACATAAAAGCCAGCATTTCCTTCATTTCTTTTTTAAAGTCATCTAACTGTTCACCAATGAGTAATTCCTCCCGGCTGCTCTTAGACCTCTGGGTCACAAAATTTGGTGGCGTTCGATTTTCATCTGTTGCCATTTGGTCTATCTCCGTCTCGGAACATGATTTATTCATCAGCGCGGTCATCTTGTTAATTGGAATTTTGTGTAACAAAGATATCCGTGCGATTACAAAAAATGTTCTATTTTATTTAATGCGTAAGCGGCGCGTGACGTAGCGGTTCCCGTCAAGACCGCTGTGCGATGTATCGCGTAGCAGATAAGTATTGGCCGTCGTAGCACCGTAGCAGCGTAGCACTCAATGCGGAGCCGTAGCAGCGCGCGTGACGTAGGGCAGTCTTCGTAGGCAGGCGACGAATTTCGCGCGATGACGCACACGTTGGCCTGGCGCAGTGGCTACGAACACGACGCTCGCCGCAAACCGGGTTCAAATCTCACCAGTTAACTGCGGCACTTTTCGAAGTTTCGAAGTGGTGGTTTATCTAGCCCCAGCAATCTCCTCGATGGCTCGCTCGTCGACAATGAGGATTGTGGGAGAGAGATTTCCGACACAATCCAATATGGCCGCTGCACTCAATGGACGCTCTCGCAAGATAGACAAGGAAGGCCCGAGTTAGGAGTGGAGTCGCTCGGTTGAGAGAAATAATTAAAATTTTAATTTAAATTCAAGAATCAGTCACACTACTAAAAACACGTCCGACCCGAACCGCCGCCGCAAGGAAGGACGAAGATAGAAAATACTTTGCGCTGTAGACAGTTGAAGATAGAGAACACTTTGCGCTGCAGACAGTTGAAGATAGAAAATACTTTGTGCTGCAGACAGTTGAAGACTGAAAATACTTTGCACTGCAGACAGTTGACGATAGAGAATACTTTGCGCTACAGACAGTTGACGATAGAGAATACTTTGCGCTGCAGACAGTTGACGATAGAGAATACTTTGCGCTGCAGACCGTTGAAGATAGAGAATACTTTAATGTATATACATACACCAAAATAGTTACACGACTCTTCTACACAAACTTATTCTAATGGGTACCTACAGTGACGGTCTAGCGCTGACTGCGATATCTACCAGACAACGATTCAAGGAACTAAAAGAACTTAGATAAATAATTAAAGTATCCACCTTTTCATATTATGTTCTTTATGTCTGCAAATAGATGATTAAATACTTAAACCAAATAAAACCTCTTTTTTTGAAGTCGGTTAACAATAAAATAAATCTAAAATAAAATTAATAATTTTAAACCATTTATAGTGACTGTTTGCTATAGCCGCTTATAGCCAGTTTTTTGTAGCCGTTGGTCCCGGCTGTCATTTGTAGATCTTTGGCAGTCGTTACGGATAGTCAGAAGCCAGATAATCTGACACCAGTCTTGCCAAGGAGTACCGTGTTACCCAGTTAATGGGTTGTGGAGGTCTGGTAGGCAGCCGCTCCACGTAAAATACTGGTATTCAGCTGAATCCGGTTTGACTGGAAGCCGACCCCAATATAATTGGGAAAAGGCTAGGCAGATGATGATGAGTGACTGTTTCTTATAATAATTATTATTTCATAGCAATTTGCGTTTTAAATACCTAATAGATTTCGAAATGGAATTGAAGATTAGAACGTAGAAACTCGTATTTGACGAATTCTCACCTGTTCATGAATACGAGGTTCAACTTGCTCATATCCGGTTCCTTGTCGTAGTTTTCATATGCTACTCCGGCAATGGGTTTCACTTTGCTACCTGGAAAATAAGGAAGGAGGAGTTTATGTATTTGTTGTACCACACAACACACACCACAATTTACCTAGTTTTTTTTTTAACCCAAAAGTTGAATAAAAAAGGAATATTGGCGATTCTTAAGTTAAGTGCAATCGGGTATGACGACTTTCTTGTTTTAGGGTTTTTTCATTTCCAAATTACAAAGAAACGAAGTTAGGTTTTTTACCTTTTCAAATTACCCTTTTTTTAGTTCTATATTGTTTATTTTGATATATTCAGTGTCACTCTCACAGTCAATACGAATCTAACGACACCTCTCAAGCTAAAATCCATCGAGCCGTTCAGGCTGCAGAGCTTGCCAAACATTTGAATTTGGCGCCAAAGCTCCGCCATTTTGTTTTTTTTTAGTTTTATACAACCAGTGTCACTCTAACAGTAAATAAAATCTAACGACAACTCTCAAGCTAAAATCCATCGAGCCGTTCAGGCTGCAGAGCGTGCCAAACATTTGAATTTGGCGCCAAAAATCCGCCATTTTGTTTTTCTTTAGTTTGATATAACCAGTGTCACTCTCACAGTCAATACAAATCTAACGACAGCTCTCAAGCTAAAATCCATCGAGCCGTTCAGCCAGGAAAACCTTTTTTGACCAAAACCCATCCGTACTCCTTCCAAAGCCCTTTGCGTTCCAGGGCCGCGGTGAATCCTTCGAACAAATTCCGCAACCCTGGCAGGCTCTGGCTCTGGCCCGTCCTCCATGCTGACATCTCCCTGAGGCGTGCGTGGAACACAACGCGCCATCGACCCGGGCCTGGTGGTGATCGGACAGCGAGCCACCCAACGCTCGCCGTCCGCAGGCCAGGAATAAATACAAAATTATATTGGCATGCGACCACGGCTTCATCATGACCATTTTGTACCTCTGTCTTGATTTATTTTCTGTCTGGAATATTTTCTTGTGTCGCAACTTTTAGATCCCTTTTACTTTTCCGTAGCCGGGTCAAGTTTTTTAAACTTATTTTTTTATTTTATACTTGTCCGTTTTAACGCTCGATTAACTTAAGGACCGTGTAAATAAGAGTGGTAGGTCGACCAATAGGTCAGTAATGAACCTATTTACGCTCGACTTGAATACACTAGACGGGCGGGCGTTTTGGGGGACTGTCCTTATGTAGAACTTTGACGTTCAAAAAGTGCTGGCACTCAGCCTAATTTGAATAAATGACATTTGATTTTGAAAAAAAAAGTGGTATAGGGAATGAGATGAGTGGGAGTTGGGTGTGTTGTGTCGAAAAGACCAATTAATTCGACATGTAGTATTTGTAAATAAATGTGCATTATTTACCACTGCAAACAAATTAACTAGTATATACGTATACAGGGCGGCTAAGAGTTATAACAATCGCAAAGCCTTGCGATTTTAGATGTCCTGTGGGCACTGTCCAGGTACTGTCAGGTATGATGATATTCTCTGAAGGAGCTAGCATTTCCTAGCATAATTGTGTCTACATATTTGTAATGGGCTCGCCAAGACCTTTCTTTTGATACCAAACATGTCACGATTATCTCAAATTTATTTCTTTCGTGATCAAAATTTTACGTGTCAAGTCAAGCATTATACATTTAGGGATAATTTGTCTAGCCTATGTCACCCGGGCCATTATTCCAAATCTATTAATACCTCATTCATTAAAATCGGATCAGTAATTTAGGCGCTACGGTGGAACATACTTAAATACACACATACAAACTTACATAGACTGCTAAAATCATAACCCTTCCTTTTGATTTTGCCGTAGTCGGGTAAAAACATAACCCTCCTTCTGGCGCAGTCGGGTAAAAACGTCCAAACCCAAGGCTCAATACCATCTCCACATGTATCCGACCAGAGCGAACTCGCCACGCGGTCGGCAATCTTCGGCAGCGGTCGTGTGTCCGAAGAATTTTTTTTTTTTTTCAGAATTTGAATCATTTATTTGTATAACATAAGTAATAATAACATATAAGATTTTAAAAATTAAGTAGTGCGCTATGTTTTGCCAATTGACATACAAATTATTATATTAAAAAGATAATTTGAGTGGGTAACTATTAAAACGAAAATATAAATTTAATACAATATTAACGTATTTGAGTAAGTACCTGATTGTATTAACAAATGCATGCAAGTTCAATTTCATTATTTATAATCAATTTCATTTCATGTCAAATTTTAAGTCAATTCTAAACATTTAAAGATTAAGATAAATGTAAAATTAAAATTTATTTCAGCATTATTAAGTTATAGAGATTCGTCATTAAAAAAGTCGTCTAAAGTATAATTGCAAAAGTTCGGGCGGTCCCATTTTTGTTATTCTATGAATAAATATACTTTTCCACTCCCCGCACAATGTAAGAACTTCGACTTACACAGACTGCCTCCGATGAACGCGATGCCTTTCCCTACCGGGTCGAGGCCGGCCTGCAGCTCGTTGACGGTCACGGTCTTCACGCCGGTGGCCACGTTCGTCGCTGTGTTGGAGACTTCTTGGAAGAATCCTGGATGAGCGGTGGTGGTGGTTAACCACAGGGCTGAGAGGAAGGCAGCTAGGCGTGACATGCTGTTGGGTACCTGGGGACGGAGACAGAAGGTTTACTTAGCCAAATCTTTATCTGAATGATATAGAGTACTCGTAGAGTTTTCGCACCGCCTGGGTGTGGATGTGGAGCCGAGTCACAAACTATGCTCCACCTCCTGCCCTCTGAGCCCCAAAACATGCAGCCAGTGTGTGCTTGCTAAATAATACTTTACGCACACAGGTGCACAGAGGTGACTCACGCCTTATTAGGCTGTTGCAATGTTTCCCGCCAACGATGCAGTGGAAGTGACAATGTTATGGGTCACTCAAATCTAATAGACCGTCCACACGACACCGACTTTTATCTGCGCAGACTTTAAACTCAGAATAAAAACCGCCCAAGTGCGAGTCGGACTCACGCACGAAGGGTTCCGTACCATCCTTTATTTTTTTTATTTTTTTTGGGAAATCATCAAATGACTTCTTCCGCTCTGGGTGGAGCGGAAGGGCGTGTCAGACTCTTACTGACTAAAACCCATCCGTGTTCCTTCTAAAGCCCTTTGCGTTCCAGGGCCGCGGTGACTCTTTCGAACAAATTCCGCAACCCTGGTTCCGTACCATCCTACTAATACTATAAACGCGAAAGTTTGTAAGTATGGATGGATGGATGGATGGATGTTTGTAACTCTTTCATGTCAAAACGGCTGAACGGATCTTGATGAAATTTGGCACAGAGGCAGATTATAGTCTGGAATAACACAGAGGATACTTTTCATCCCGGGAGTATGTTCCCTTGGGGTAATTTTCGACATTAACATGGGTGGAGCCGCGTGCGGAAGCTAGTTATCTATAAAAACGGCAAAAAAAATCATGTCTGTTGTATGGGAGCCCCCTTCAATATTTATGATATTTTGTTCTGTATTGTTTTTTGTTATAGCGGTAACAGAAATACATCATCTGTGAAAATTTCAACTGTCTAACTATCACGGTGACAGACGGTCAGACAGACAGACGGACGGACAGCGGAGTCTTAGTAATAGGGTCCCGTTTTACCCTTTGGGTACGGAACATTAAAAATGGTGTTATATATCTGCACACACTTAGGTACAACAAAATCTGCGCAGACGTAAGTCTGTATCGTGTGGACGCACTATAACTTACTGGCGTGCCAGCGACATGAAGAAGAATGAGAAGCGACTAGACATATCTAGGTACTTTATAATATAATAATTATGGGCCCATGTTTAGGCTATCATAGCCACAGTCAGAACTGTCACGGGCCGTCAGTTTCCTAGTTCGAGCCAGCCCATCCCTAGCTGTCCTCCCCCCAGCGACGCCCTAAGCCGAGGCCCGTACCCCACAGGGGGTGCCCTTAGCGTGTAGTCGCTTAGTTTGTAAGTTTTTTATAAGCCCTGGCTGGAGGCTTTAATATTTTATTAAGGCGGCAAGCCCGGTTACGCAGTCGACAACCTTATAGGATGAATTGCGGGACGCCACTCACAAAAAAAAGGCCGTCAGTTTCTATGAGTAAAAGGTGACGTGACTCTCCGACACGGTTGCTTTGTATGGAAAGTTCGAAAATTCTGTTTCTAGTAGTAGCGCAGAGGTGCTCCATGATCCTAATAGATATTTGATAAAATGGTGAAATACCTGTCTCTGTCATAGATGGACAGGGAGAGGAAGAAAAGAGATGGATGGATTGTGTTAGGACTGATATGAAAGAAAAGGGAGTTAGTGATAGCGTGACGGCTGACAGGACAGAATGGAAGAAAACAACGTGGTGTGCCGACCCCAAGTAACATGGGATAAGGGCAGGAAGATGATTTCGGATTGCCCGTCTCAGCACTGTGATGATCGCCCGGAGGACACGGTGGAGCATACGGTGGAGGTCTGCCCTATGGCTCTTTCTATTATTATATAAGGTATTTTCGGAGATTAGCTAGTTGAAAACTATGATAGCATTATTTCTTTCTAACCTTGTAGGTATTCGTATAATACCCACCTTGAATCATGTCACGACCTACAAGGACTGGTTCCTTCTCGACGAATAGGGATGTTTCTGGGTTAAAAACATATGATTCTGTTTTTAGTCCGCCAGTTGGATTTTCGAAAAATATTGGATACTTAAGTCAATAAAAATTACGAAGATAAAACGCATCAAAGATAAGGAGTGGGGGCTTGTAACGTCACTTTCCAGTAAAAAGTATACTGGTGATGCTGATGTCACACGAGTTTTCAACGCACTTTATCGTCTTTATTATTTTTTGTTTACGTGGCAAAAGAAAAACTACGTGTCCTCTCCAATATTATTTTGGTAATCTTTCTGACGGACTAATTAGATTATTATTAATTTCTCTTAGGATTTAGTTACAGCATAAAACTCACAAATTCCAACATATCCTCGAAAAAGTTATTTTGTCCAGTTTTTTCTTCTATCACACCCATTTTAAAACTTATTTTTCTTTGTAATAAACGTGAATAAATATGTAGATAACAATAAAGTCACTTTAACACAACACACCTAAACTCAGTATTATTCATTTTTAATCGATCTACAATTAAAAGTGTATCGTAACTCTATACATATAAACAGAACACGGGTTTATCTGTAATTTACGTTAACTGCGTGAGAATTACATAATTAGTAAGGCAATTGACGTAGCTGACAAGCAATTAAGAGAACTTCTTATCCGATGTGAAATATTAACCAATCAATTTGATATTGGTTACTCGAGTACGTAAGGTCGAGCATCCAATGCAAGATATGCGGGGAGAGGTGTGCCATGTTAGCAGCATGGTTCATTTGTTTGCCAGCCACGCATCCTTGCTATGGCGTGCAGTAATCACTACCTACTTACATAGTATAAAACACCTGCTGTGCACACCTATAAGTGATGAATTCACCGCAACGCTGTTTAAATATATATATTTAATGTAATGAGTTAGTGAATAAGTCGTTGGTGTGTCAATAAATAAATAAATAAATAAATAAAACAAAGTCGCTTCCCGCTGTCTGTCTATCACTATGTTTGCTTAGATCTTTAAAACTACGCAACGGATTTTGATGCGGTTGTAGTTAGAGTGAGTTGATAGATAGAGTGATTCAAGATGACGGTTTTTATGTAAAATACATGCATAATATAATAGAGGAACACTGATAATTTTAGAGGTTTCAAATGTGATGTCGTAAATACATTTTTTGCGCTTACTTTACTTTTTACGAGAAATAATGCTCATATACGAAGCGATTTTAAGCAATACAGCATTAATCCTTGTCAAATTAAGTACCTACCTTAAATACATTGTGCATTTAATATAGATCAATATGGCCCTTTGCAGCGTGTAATTGAAATGAATATTTTCGAAGATATTACAGTTTTAAAAAGCATAGCGGTTGCGGCGGCGGTACCGGCTGGGGGGCCGACGGCGCGTGCCTCTATATAGCGTTCAAGTTATGTGCTCAAGATGTTTTCGCGAAAACACTGACATATGACAGAGTTCGAAGTTACTAAACACGGAACCAGAGTTCTAAAACCGAAGTAAATTTAGTATCATTAGCAGTACATTTAGCATATAAGGTACTCCAGACTGTAAAGTTGATCGTCCAGTACTACATAGGATATGCATGGAGAGGTTTGCCATGTTAGCTGCATGGCTCATTTGCTTATCCGCCACACAGACATCTATACATAATTTTGAAATCGCAGAACCAAAACTACTAATGCCAGGTTTAAGCCTAAAAGCAGAAATTCGGAATTAAGGTCAGATAGAAAAAATATTTTTTAAATAACTACTTTGGCAGGGGGAAATTTGGATGCAAGTCTTCTTATTTTGGAAGGGTTTTTACTTATAGAAATAGCGACAAACGAGAAAGGCTTGTGTATATACCCCGGGTGTGTTGCTAGTTTTCATACAACGCGAAGCTACACAAATGTGCAATGTGCGTAGTATAGCAGTGGGCTACTGTGGAGTGGTACCTTTATATTCGTCTCGTTTTCATAAAGAGGTCAATGTTATACATACTTTTTTATGGATGGGAAATCATCAAATGACTCCCTTCGCTCAGGGCGGAGCGGAAGGGAGTATCAGACTCTTACTGACTAAAACCCATCCGTGTTACTCCTAATGCCCTTCGCGTTCCAGGGGGGCTACCCTCTAAGCCCGAAGTCCGTAGTTTCGGGCTTGGTTGCGGGTGTATTCTAGTCCGTATCACCTAACCACTAAGGCCGCGGTGACTCTTTCGAGCGAGTTCCGCAACCCTGGCTGGCACTGGCCCTAGTGGGCCCCGATGTTAAACAGACTTGCAGGAAGGCTCATGAGTCACAAACACAAACCAATAATTTTAACCAAGTTTACAAGAAATAAATAGCTACTACAGTAGGTACTTATTATGAGTTTTACTAAACCATTGATCAAGACAGACACAAGCTTAAACCAAACGATAACAGAAAGTCTTAGTAGCATGGCGCTAAACAATCATTCTGACTTGGGAATCGAACCCGCGACCTAGGGCGTGCCGTTTTTTTAAGGATGGGAAATCATCCAATGACTTCTTCCGCTCCGGGTGGAGCGGAAGGGCGTGTCAGACTCTTACTGAATAAAATCCATCCGAGTTCCTTCTAAAGCCTTTTGCGTTCCAGGGCCGAGGTGACCCTTTAAAATTTTTAAAAAAGGGTCAAAAAAATTTTTTTTTGTCGGACTAATCACGCTATTGAAGCAATATGGTCGGATCTAAACAGCGTTTTTTTTAGTTGGCAATTTTTAAAGTAACAAAATGAGTTCGAAAGAAAGCAAAGAATTGTCACGTGACCGATTTTATTTTTCAAAAATCGTCTAAATAAAAAAAACAAATTAACTGTCCGACTTATCACGTTATTGAAACAAAGATGCGATATGTATTATTTGGACAAAACGAAGCAATAACGAACACGCGCGCCATGAAGGACTATTTAAAAAAAGGTTTTTACATATCATTAAATAAATCAGGCAAAAAGCAATGGTATATTAACTGTATTAATTATTTAAAATTTAATACATTAACTGTGGATATATTTACATTAGAATGAGACATCTTTTCAGATTCCATGACGATGAAAATTTTTTGTTAAGTGCCACCTGTTTAATTTCAAGAATAATTTATACAGTGGCAACGTGACTGTATGAAAAACTACAGTAAAGTTTGAAATTAATGTTTGTTCAGCCGTAATTTATGTCATGTTATGCGGACTAAGTAATTGTATTGTATAATTTTTCTTAAATTTTAATAAACTATCTTTAATCCGGGGTGTAGTAATCAAGCATTTTTAGTACAAATAGTTTTCATTTGAAACCTTCAATGAACTAGCTGTTACCTTAACTCCCCAGCGATGATGTGTTGCTGGGGAGTTTGTTGCGCCACTTCTTCTTCCCAGCTAAAACACTAGGAAGTGGTGACGGGCGGGCGTTTTCAGGGACTGTCTTTATGTAGAACTTTGACGTTCAAAAAGTGCTGGCACTCAGCCTAATTTGAATAAATGACTTCTGAACTTGATTTTACGATGTAGAAGCCCAATAACACTTTGCCCCGGAATCAGTAATCAGTTGGTACTGATTGCCCGGAATCTGCATTTGTGCCCCGTTGAAGTCAATAAGTATGCATGACCCTTATTACATGGGACTAAATCATAATTGGTGAAATGTGGGTGTTCCAACGGTAAGGTGCCTAACTTCACGACAGTAATCCCCGTGGGTGCGTTTACAAACATTCAAACTCACAAACACAAACAGCCAGACCCGGAACAACTATCTGTAGGCCATACAAGTATTTGTTCCGTGCGGGAATCGAACCCGCGACACGCAGCGCAGCAGTCAATCGCTCAACCACTGACAGCCGGGTCGTTCGAGCCCTACATAAAAACTAAGTACCTTATTACGTCTTAACATACGGAAGTTTTTGTTCATATCATTGAAACCGGGAAAAAGATTTGAATAGATAAACATAGACAAAAAAATAATGTTCATTTGTCTATTACCTTACCTAATATAATACACAAAAATATGATAATACAGAACTAAACTGCCGGGTTAAGCAAGTAAATATTGGTTTACCTATAATACGAAAAGTAATCTTGATTAAATATTAAAACCATGATAATATAAGTATCCCATAGACGACGTTAACGTATTAGATCTAAGTGGTGATATAATATAACCGACTTCAAAAAAAGGAGGAGGTTGAGAACCTCCTTCCTCCTTCTTTTTTCTATTCGTTTGTATTTTTATTTTTTGTTTGTTAACTCATAACTCTAAAATATATTTTTTCATGTGGAAGAATATGCGTTCCGATTGGTCCCATAGATTTTATTTTATCAACGTCGACTTTTGTTTTTAAATCAAAATATTTGGAGGAAATAGAAAAAATATCGTCCAAGTAAACGAAATTGCGTGTTTTGCTTTCCTGTGCCTTTACAGTGGTGTTGTTAGGTGTGGGGTACCATTAAAAAGTATAAAAAAAAACACATTTTTTTACAAAAAAAAACAACCGACTTCCTAATAAAAAAGAACACTACAAAGAAACAAACAAAACACCTTCTTCCGAAATTAATGTTATTTTATACTTAGTTGTGTTTTTTTAAATTTGGAAGTCGGTTGTATTTTTTGTGCCCATGTTCGACGACATGGCGGTACCCTCTGCTAGTTTCCAAAGATTAGTATTGCCAAAATAATCGCTACAAAATGTAAAAAAGATAGTCATTATGATGCAATGATTTTTATTTATCATAATAATTATTATTTTAGCATACCTATGTATTTTATTAGTATAGGTATTCTTTATGAAACTAATTTCGATTTTAAATATTATTTATTTGTTGTACATCATTTGGTTGACTGATTTGGAAGCCTTGTTGCATTAAGTCCGCCATACACTGTACATATAGTTAAATGACAATGAATTTCATGTAACACTTGAAATTACTTAAGTTTCTAAGGAACGTTTTTGGTTTTTAATTTTGTGTGTTTTGTTAAGTTTAAACAGCTGTAAGCAGTAGAGTGATTATATTGCAAATAACACGTTTTAACTCAACTTCTATGGTTAAGGTTTACATAGTCCAATGTTAGTAAAGAATTAATTTAGTCCTACTACTATTATAAAGGCGAAAGTTTGTAAGTATGGATGTATGTATGGATGTTTGTTACTCTTTCACGTAAAAACTACTGAATGGATTTTGATGAAATTTGGCACAGAGGTAGATTATAGTCTGGAATAACACATAGGATACTTTTTATCCCGGGAATATGTTCCCTTAGGATAGTTTTCGACAATCACGCGGGCGGAGCCGCGGGCGGCAACTAGTTATACAATAATTTGTGAATTGCCTACAGCTAAGGAACGGAATTCTCTGCCGGAGTCTATGTTTCCTTATAGCTGCAATCTTTGGGGATCTCTAAGTCAAGAACAAAAAGGTTACTTCTAGGCAAGCGTGCTCCATCGTCGACCACGTCATCGTTTTACAGGTGAGATTGTGGTTTAATGCAAACCTATCAATTATTATCAAAAAAAAAACAAGCGGGGTAGTCTTTGGGGACTGCCGATAAAAGTGAAAACTAAGCGAAAGCCAAAGCGTTCGGTGACGATGACGCGAGTTCCATGATTTTTGTTCACCCAAAAAGTGCTCAACGCGCCTAAACAAGTTTTCACTTCAAAAATTTTTGTAGATCGTTGTAGATACTGATTCGTTTGATTTTTTCAAGCACACTTCTGAATTTAATATATGTATATACCTCCTGACCGATTTCGGCCATGGCGGCCAATCTCTACGGTGACTAGCCATCGGCGCGGGACTTATTATAGTGCGCAAGTATGTGCTCTTCCCCTCTTCCAGCACTCTCATATTCCGTTTGGACGGCAACCCGACACAACCGGAAGAGAGATCAACGGCTTAACGTGCTTTCCGAGGCACGGGAGTGTCACACCACCTACTTCCAAACTCTGGGCTGTCACTGAGAAATTCCCATTGGAAAAACCCAATAACACTTTTTGCCCGACCTGGGAATCGAACACAGGACTCGACCCTCTGCAGTCGCAAGCGCGATTGCGAGACGAATAGAGCAGTTATTATATATACCGCAATGTTGAAAAACACACAACAGGATATCGTTTTGAAATACTTAGTATTAAATAATTGAAAATATTTACATGATCACGATCAGTTATCTTCAGATAGGTGACCGTTGACTTATCTGCAGGATTTTTTTTAAATGTAAAAAACACATTCAACATTTTTAAGAAATACATATTTGCTTAATTATTATAAATACTTATACCTTGAACTGTGGGATAGGCTCCAATGTAAACAAGTATATAACGAGGTAAAGTTTTCTTGTTCGTTTGTTTGTTTGTAAAGATCACTCCGATTACAATTCTTTCACGTAGAAAGCTTCACTATCGCTAAGTGCCTTACTCCACCTAGACCGGAAATTGGCCTATCCCACAGTTTCTGTGGCACGGAAACCAAGGCAGCCTTAAATTTCTAGTTCATAAAAGTTTTCAATCTAAAACTATTACTATTTTATTTAAATATGCTTTATTGCCAGAGGTCGGAATTAGGTAGAGTTATTTATGTACTTACACTGATTTCATACAGCGAAAGAATAAAGTGGATATGCCTCAAATCCCGAGATTAATTTTAAAGAGCAGAAAAATCCCGTGATTTATTAAATAAAAAAGTTATTTACTTTTAGGTACACAATTTTCGTATTTATAAAAAAGGCGAAGTATAAGTATGAGAATTTGCTTATGACTGTAAATATTTTTTATTGTGAATTAAATACTACTAAAAATTGTATGGTAATTATCTTTGTTTTATTTGTCTTATCTATCTCTGAGGTTTTTATCATTATTTAAATGTAATATTGTTGGCCACGCGGGATTGTCTATTAGAAATCCCGGGAAGATCCATATAAATACATAAATAACTCTACTTAATTCCGACCTCTGTTTATTACTAAACCAGGTGCTTGGCTATTTACCAAATATCTAGTAGTAGCAAGTTTCTACAAATAATGTATTCCTATAATATGTCATCATTACGATTATAATGCTGTGAACGTAGATATGTAAACAACACATAATAATAATATTATCATGTGTATAGCTCCGCAATTACACATATCTATTTTCCGGGGTATGAGGTACATGTCGCGATGTAAGATTTGAGTTATGATGTGTACGAAGATCACAGAAAAATCGAATGGACTGTGTGTAAGTCGGGATTGTATGTAGTTGTGCTGAAAGGGAAAGAATCATCATCTGCCTAGCCTTTTCCCCATTATATTGGGGTCGGCTTCCAGTCAAACCGGATTCAGCTGAATACCAGTATTTTACGTGGAGCGGCGGCCTACCAGACCTCCACAAACCATTAACTGGATAACACGGTACTCCTTGGCAAGACTGGTGTCAGATTATCGGACTTCTGACTATCCGTAGCCGGGATCAACGGCTTAACGTGCTTTCCAAGGCACGAAGGAGTCTCGGTATGTTAAGATGGTCACCCATCCACAGGCCAACCTTGGCAAGCGTTGCTTAACCTAGAAGATCAACCCGTGCGGCTGTTATTATTTAGCCACGAGCTCCTCTTGAAAGGGAAAGAATATTGAATACTAATAAAAAGTATGGAAGAAGGAGACGTGTCGCGCCGACAGCAAATAAATTTAAATAAAGCCAAGAAAATTAAGTTGCTCGTTACAGTGGCAGAACTTGTTGAATTTGAGTTACTAAATAAAACGAGCGAAACTATAAAGAAAGATATTAACAAAAAAACAGTCCAATATGTATCGAATAGGTATTCAAATGGTAGATAAAGTCAGACCGATACTTATAAATATATTGAAACCAGTAAGCTAATAAGTCGACAAACTTGATAAATCTAATTTGTGAACCTTAGGTACTTATTTTTCATAAAACGCCTTTTTAAGATAATTCCCAAAAATAAAGTAAACGCATATAATATCTTCAAAATTAGAGTGAACAGGCTTCTTCTGGGTAAGCTCGCTCCATCGTCGACTTTGTCTCTGTCATCTATGACCTAGACTAAAGTCAAGAGCAAAGTCATCTCTAATAAAAAATAAAGAAAAGCTCAGCGCCGAGCTCGATAGAGTTTAGAAAAAAAAATCTCCTTTTTCATTTTCATGATTACTTATTCAAAAGAAAAGTTTAACCATATTATAATTAGTTTAAATGAACTAATTAGCAGATTCTGAATTCATCTTCCTCATTGAAAAAAACAATAAATCTGCTAATTGGTATTTCAAACTAAGAATGTCGTATTTTTTTTAAGAGTTGGCCTGAATCTGTCATAGAGGAACTCTTTAAATAACTTAAAAAAAAAAACGCATTTACTTACGACTTTGGGGTTCAGCTGTCAGTATCGAGGTCTATGAACGGCACTGCTAGCCTCTCTGACAGGCCGGGTCGAACTGGCTGGAAGACACACGCCCCCGTATTAATATCTCGAACCTGAATGAGAGCTAACGCGGCAGATAATGTAGATAAACACTCTAGATAAATATTGCTAATTTTTCATTATTGTTAAGTTAACTTGCGGTGGCGTGTGGGTTTGCTTGGGGATATAATTCAATCAGGATTTTTAGGGCTGTGTAGGCAACATATAGTTTCGCTGTGTCCTGTCTGTCTATCGGCGATTTAGCTCAGAGACGCTTAGCACTAGTAAGTTGGAATTTGGTATGGGCATACATATCCGCCGACAAAGTGGTAAAAAAAATACGTATTTTACACTTTTTTGTGGTACACTTAACAACACCACTGGATAGTTACAGGAAAGCAAATACGCAATTTCGTTTACTTGGATGATATATTTTCTATTTCCTCCAGCTATTTTGATTTAATAACCAAACCACAGAACCGATTTTGATGAAATTTCTATGGCACCAATGGGAACGTATCAAATCCAAACATATTTTTGCACATGCAAAAATATTTTTTCAAATCGTTTCATAAATGGCGGAGTTATGAGGTAAAAAACATTAAAAAAAAATACAACCAAATTGAGAACTTCCTCCTTCTTTTGAAGTCGGTTAAAAATAACTGTTATTCCGGAAGTCGGTGTTAAAATATGAAGAAACAATCAAAAACACCGACTTCCGAAATAACATGTCTTTTACAAAAACAAACAATTTTACCTACCTACTAAGTTTAGACTCATTTTATTTACTCATTATTTAAGTTCGAACGTATCCGACAATACGTGAGGAAAACATCATGGATACTCGTACTCTCTGCCGAGAACGAACGGTTATGTCGGACTCCTACAGAGTAAAACCCCACAGTTCCTACCACTACCAAGAGTTAGGGGCCCGGGATACAAGTAAATTGGCGTGCACCCATCACTGGTCTCGACCAGGCGTTAGTAGCGGGCCCCGAGACCTAGTGCGGTCCTCCTGTAAGTCCCACATACCGGGTGGGCCAAAAGAAATCACCCTATTGGAAGACGCTCTCATTTTTTCAAATGGCCGCCAATTCCAAATCCGTTTTGACATATGTGGACTAGACAGATGCAGAATACAAGTAAACAAGCCATGGAGCGATACACTCCCCAAGAACGCGGAATAATCGTGTCTATTTTTTTGCGTAACAATTCGTCAATAAAATAAACATAATACAAAAACAGAATCGAAGTTTTACATTTAGAAACAAAAAGAGAGCCAAACAACATCGGATGACTTCTTTTGGTTCACCTTGTAGAACAACTGCACGCCTCCACTTTAGGCCTGACTGTTAGAGTGGAGTCAGCCCCATGTTGGCCACCCACAGGCCAACGTAAGCTCTCTTTAGGCCTGACTGTTAGAGTGGAGTCAGCCCCATGTTGGCCACCCACAGGCCAACGTAAGCTGCTCTTCTGGTACTGGTGGATTTAAAGGCATAACTTTCAGTTCCCACCGCCTCCTTTGCATGCATCACCTAACAAAAATATGCGACGGTAGCCCCCGATATAACTACCTAGATTAATTCGTTTTTGATTCAATTTCTAAGGTTGCAGGATGGTACTCGTATTAGGAATTCCTATGATTCCTGGGCGTTTTTAATTTTGCAACCGAACTATTAATGAAAAATATGACAAACAGTAATTTTTGATTTTGTTTTTCATAACGATTTCATGAAAAGTTACGTAAGTTCGTGTATTCAGCAGTTCGATTTTTGCAATTTCAAACAAGTGTTAAATTGTTTTATAAATTTTTCCTCATTGAAACTAAAATAATTTAAATGTGATTACATAGCTGCCTATTGATTGAATTAGAGCCGATTTTCAAATAATAAAAGGTCCTTGAAAATATGTGGCAAACGGAATTTTAAAGAAGTAAGTACTACGCAAAAAAACAGTTTTTTTTAATTATAAATAATAAAAATAAAGTAAACAATTTAAATATTGTATCAGCTGCATTTATGTTGGAATCGAATTGCGAGAATTTTTCTAGTGTGAGTGTTCTTGGCGGGACCCCTTGTAGATCTGAATTGAAAAATCGAATAAATAAGATAAATACAAATAATTTATTTTCTCTCACAAATGTGTATTGCATCGGGTATTTAAAGTGCCCTTTAAAGCAATAATTGCCCATATATGAACACTAAGATTCATAAAGTCAAAGCTTCAAAGGTTAAGCGGCTACACCCTTGTGACAGAAAGACAGACGGACGGTTGAGCGAGAGCAAAAGGGCTCCGTTTTCACCCTTTGGATACAGAACGGGTTAGCCGTTCCACCATCGGACTGAAAGACGTACGAGGATGCGCCACCGGTACATGGTGAAAATCCCACCCATTCACACAAAACGTTTAGGGAATACTTTCATTTTTCGTACAACTAAGGAGTGGAACTCTCTGCCTAGTTTCTGTTTGCTGCAACCTTAACTTATACATGGCCGAATAAGTCAAGGGTGGTGGTGTAGTATCAGGTGAGATTGTAGTCAAACACGAGTTTGTCAATAATAAATAAAAAGAAAAACTTTAAAGAGAACACGGTTTCTGGTCAAGAATTGTATCATTGGAGCTAAACAGTTTAAGTGTAACATGAACAAATCAGGCAAACTACCCGAATTAACTATTTAAAATAATTTATTTAGCGATTCTTGCATGAAGTCATGGAATCTTGTTAACAAAGTCAAGATCACGCATCCATAATTATTTATAGGACGTGATGACGATGACCGCTTGAAGCCTTGGCCGTAGCATTTTAATTGTAGCGTAGAATCTAATTAACATAACATGATGACATTTTTATAATGTTTGTGGTCATCGCAGGGTCATGACGGATGATTCCTGTTTGGGTCCTAGCTAAGACATGTGTAAGAAATACCAGTGTGTCTGTCTACTGCCCAACCAGTGGTCCGGAAGGGCCAAAATAGGGTCCGCAAAAGGTTTAAAATATCAATCTTTTCAACTCAAAAATGTCATTGATGCAATTCGATTTGAAGTTTATATAAGAATTTTTTTGTTTTCTATGAAAATATCTATATGATAAAGTTTATTTTTAGATTAACACAGTTTAATTTTCTTCTTGATTAACGATCCCTGCTTGCAAAAAATCTGTCACAGTAAATTTTCTCCGAATCTATTAGACCGATTCCGCTGAAATTTGGTACACATAAGAACTTCTACGACCTAAACACAAACATTTTACCTAAATAACTCTCTGTCTGCGTCTGTGTTTCCGAACGCATACAACCCTAATCTCTTCAAAATTAGAGAGAACAGGCTTCTTATGGATAAGCTCGATCCATCGTCGACTTTGTCTCTGTCATCTATGACCTAGACTAGAGTCAAGAGCAAACCCATATTAAATAAAAAAAGAGGAGGAGAGGAAGTCACTTTTGAGGGACAAACTAGAAAATTACAAAAAAAAAGTTTTTCAAAATGTACCGTGTGACATATCTAATGAAAGGGCTTATTGTGAGGGTTTAACATTATTTTTTAATATAAAACGTCTTTAGTATGAAAATAATGTTTAACAAAAATGAAATACGTTCGGAACCCTTTGTACGCGAATCCGACTCGCACTTGGTCAGTTTTTGATATTATTTTAGATTGAAATAGGCTTTTCTCTCTGAATTTTTCCTAAAGCACTTGTGTAATTTTCATCTCTGTTTGTTTGAGTGTCGATCGCCTTTCGTGGAGGATGCAATAATAGTAAGCTAATCCACGTCACTAGGTTGCTAGTGGCTGTTTATGAACCCCTGCTATTTTATTCGTGTATTTCAATTGTGTTGATTAGGCATGGCTGTAGGAAACCATCCTGCAATAGTCCTGCTCCAACTAGGGATGGTCCTTGGGAATACTTTCATGGTGCAAACAGGGATAATCGTCAGTTGGTGCCTCATTGAATTAAAAGCGCTTAACGGGACTTCTGCGTGTTGTCGCGGCTCTTCGTATGCCATCCAAAGGTCCGGGACCTCGGGATCACGAGAATGTTAAAAACGTTAAATCGGTAAGCGCATAGATTTTAAGCGTGTATAAAGTTGCGAGAAGAAATATTTAGCATTAGATAAATTGCTTGGATCATCCTTAAAAAAATACTGCTGATTGCTCACGTGTTGCAAAACGTAGAACGTAATGTTTAGTAATTGCTAATACGTATGCGAGAAAAGCCGCGGGGCATTATCGTGCGAAGTTAAGCGATTATTATAGTTGTTTATGCTAATATTTGTATTGTTGTAATGGTTAAAAATAGTCACAATGAACTTAATATTCCTGTGTTCTTAACCTTTCTTAACCGGAAGGACGGAAGGAGTTTCTAAACGGACCACTAGCATCATTTAAAAATCTGGTGGACCTCTTTCAATGAAAATAGTAGATACCTTTAAGGAAAGAAAATAAGACATTACGGCAATGAAAGAGAAGATGTACCGCGTGACGCTCATTATTGAGATGGCTGCAAGCACGTTAATTAAGAAATCGACTGAGACAACCAAGGCACAGGCACGTATCATCTTTCGATTTTTAGTTTTGAACAAATACAAAGAATACATCAAACTAACAAACGACACGGAAAAAACACACATTGCTTAATTATTATAATGCAATTGTAATTTTTGATCATTTTAATCTCTGCTGACATTGTATTTTTTTTTATGACATTTAGACTATTTTAATTTAATTAATTTTGACGACTGTAATATTGCTGACATTATTTTATCTTTCTTTACTAATTTTTATTTAACTTTTGACAATTTTTATTTGTTGACATTTATACAATTAATTTAATTTTGATCACAGCATCACTATTTTGTATGCCTGTCGGCGGAACATAGGTTGGACCAATCACTTTATATACATAAGACCATTGTACCCTGTGTTCACAAAATAAAATGAATTTTGAATTTTTGAATTTTGAATTTTAATAAGAGCGTTCTGTCCTAAACTGCAACAGAAAAGAGAAACACAATATTATTCTTAAGAGAAATGGGCCTCCAGTACTCATTCCACAGATGCCTCTGAGGTCCATAGCCCCAGGTTACAAAACCCTGTATTAGAGGTAAATTTCGCTATATTAAGCCACCAAATTCGCATTCGGGGATTTATTAAATAGATCATTGCAAATAGGAACTCGAAGCAGTTCTGAGTAATAACTGATTACCTACCTAAGTAGTGACAGATTTGCGTTCAAGTAAAAACCCGATCATTTACATTCAAGACACGCCCTTGGCAATGACTGTACCACTTCTTGGTGGTTCAGAAAACTGGTGTAAATAGCAATGACGTATTTTGGGAATTATTGGAAAATAAAAAAACAAACGAGTGTAGTCTGGGTTTTCACAGAGCTGATTTTATAATAATAAATACAGTGCGAAGCGATAATATAGATGTTTATTTCCTGATTTATTTTCTTCTGGTCGACGCTTTGAACAAGTCAGTTTCCCTCGCTCAATCCGTATTGATTATAATGACAAATTAATTGCGCCTAGCCCGTTCCATCATCGGACTGCGAGATGCGCCACCGGTACATGGTAGACATCCCACCCATAAACACAAAAAGCTTTGGGAATACTTTCATTGTGCAGCTAAGGAGTGAAATTCTCATCTCAGCTACAACCTCGGGGTCTCTATGTCAGGAGAGAAAGGATATAGCGTGCTCCATCGTCGTCTTCATCATAGCTTTCCGTCAGGCAAGATTGTGGTCAAACTTGCCTGACGGAGCCTTTCAATAATAAAAAATAGAAAAAAAAAACGAAAATGGCTATAAACTCCTAGAAACACAAGAAATACTTAATCATCGTACCACGTGGAACCTCTCAATGCATTTCCTTGATCAAGATGAATGATAAAGTCTTACTGTCATGCAAAACACAGTTTAGTCGTAGGTTTTGAGGTGTTTCCAGTAAAGTGCAACACATCTAAGTGATACCACTGATGAATTTCCTTGGAAATTGATCCCTCGTACTAAGGAAATGCATCATTGGCGCCGTGTGTATTAAGTAATGATGAGTTTTTCTGTGATACTATTAACAGACAGACGATATAGATGAGTTAAGACACAATGTGGCTTGTAATAGACTAGCTGATGCCCGCGACTTCGTCCGCGAAAATATCAGCCTCAAAGAACAAAGACTTACAAATAACGTTCCCTATCCGATTTCCATACCTTAAAGTTGAAAGATGAATGTTAATGTCTGACAGAATTGAGACCTATCATAGTTTTTAGTAGAGCAAGATTATGTTTTTTTTCGAATGCGATAGCTAACGCATAAGTATATGACCTTGAATATGTCTTCAGACGAAGTATCGAAAAGTTATTTTTTATCCATTCTTACGAGTATGACGAGTACGGATGGTTATACTAGTAGCCAACTAAGATCTGGTTTCCATCATCAGATCCTTGTTACCAACAAAAATGAATTGGGCCCATCGGAACGATTCAAATGAGTCCAAACACGATTATTATGCTAGCGTGAGTGTATGAAAAATAGCTGTCCTATACTTCGCATGAACGAACACTCAAAACCATTTATATTTACGAGTATGTGTTCGTCAACGAAATGGAAAAAAAAGAAACGTATTTCTCTTATATTTCAGACGACAAAGAAACAAGGATATGTGTAATTTCTGTCGGAGTTGGGCAATTTTTTTTTTGTAAATTTTTGTATAGACCTTGTCCATTCATCCTTTTATAGCGTATGCTTACGAAATAAAATAAATCTATATTCCTAATTTCAGCTTTCTGAACTTAGTTGTTGGCTGTGCGTGATAGTCAGTCAGGACAGACGATTTTAATCATTTAATTAATAGAAACATAGTAGGTATCTATTAATTAATTTGTAAAAATGTACTGTTTGTTTATATAATAGTTTCAATGTTTGTAAATGCAACCACAATGTACAGGAGAAATTCGTAGACCCACTCTACGAATTTCTCCTGTTCATTGTGGTTGTGTTTAACGTTTTTTAAAAAAAGATGAGTGAAATACTTTTTTTTGTTTCAATGAAAATTTTACAAACAACGGGGTGGTCCCGCCAACCTCACGCACATAATCTTCGTTCTTTCTCAAACTGACGTGAAGTGTAGACTTGGAACAAATGATTGCACAGTGGTACAGCTCTATTGTTTAAATAGTGAGAAACTTTTGTTCTATAAAATGTTTTATTCAAAATATATTTAAATTTGCCACTAGCTCTACAGTAGGTATTAAAATACAATTAACTTAATATATTTAGTACTTAGTTCTAAGTAGTTTCTTATGCAGTCCTTCGATATTTAGTACCTACATTTCTTTTAATTCTCACATGCCATTCTAAATCTAGTTACCTATCGGGTCAAATTAAATTAATGAGTCAATTTCAGTTGGAATTATCGATAAACACGGTTATTTTTCAGTGACCAGTAATTTTGTTTCTAGGCATTAGGTACTTACGTCCTTTACCAATGAAAGCAAGACTCATGCAAAAAAAAATGTTTTCTACATGTGATGCCTGGGAAATAATATCATTGTGAAATTAATCTGTGTAATGACTACTATATATATCGAAAACCTAAAAAATCTTGTTTTAGTTTCGGAATGCGTTTGTATTTTTTACGAGCGCGGCAAAATGCTCTTAGTACCTACCTACGCTCACTCACTCACGTTACACAGAAAGCCTTAGGTACCTAATCAAAGGTTAAATACAATTTGAAATAGTTAAGTAGGTATCTAAATAGGTAGTTCTGCGGAGAATCGCTTATTATTTAGTTTGACCCTGTTTTCTAAACGAAATTGTTCAATCTTATTGGGAGTTGAGGACCAATAATACTTTCTGAGTAATATTAAAAAGCTAACTTACCGGCTATGAAGTTATATAATTATAACAAAACAACTTATTTCATACGATATTTTTTTTTTAAATCTTGGGTCATCAATGTTACCATTCTTGCAATCGCTGTAAGTTCGTAATTAATCTGGTGAGATTATATACCATCGATATTCTTACTTACCTATTGTGAACAAATAATTATAAATTCGACAAAACGGGTGTTTAATGTTAGATTTAGGTACTTAACTATTTTAAATATAACGACGAAGGATATAATTTCGTTTGCTATAAATGTCATTTGTTAAAATCATCTACTGTTATAACAACTTATGAAAAACATCCAAGAGATATAAATTAATTTCAAATACGCTTCTGTTGATATATTATACACTTAAACTAATGATTATAAGACATAATGTTCATATTTAAGATTTCCTTCGCACCGTCAACATGACATGCCAAAAAGCATGGAACCTGAAACTCATGCACGGAGTTAGTAAATGCGTCCTGCTTCATATGGCCATGTTGCCGTCTCGAATAAGATGTTTGGACATTTGGAAACGCTACAGATCTAATGACCACTTTATACAATTTAATCGAATGTACATTCGGAAAATTACAGTCGTGACCATAGAAAGCCATCAAAGCCCCACTGAACGGTGCTCCTTCTTCTACCTGCAGGGTTTAAAGAAACCTAACATGAATGGGATCACGGGAGTAAGTGCGCTCGCTTTGCTCGCTCACTCTAGCTCCCGTAATCCCGTAGGCCGTCATGTAACGATGTTTTTCAACACATTTATCTACACGAAAAAGTAAATAAAAATTTTGTGATAAATACAATCAGTTGAAGCAGCTACTTTTCTATACTAGTGCATAATACACTTAATTTCGTGCCTAAAAGCAATGGGGTTGGAGCCAGTTTTCGAGTTAGTGTGTTGATATCTACTTACCTCGTACGTAATAATAAATTATGACCACGTCATAAGCTCGGCATGAGCCATTTATTTATAATAATATTTAATTATTTACAGTTAATATACTGTGATAGGTAATAATGGCACTTACTTATATTTATTATACCTATGTACTTTAATAATTTATCTATAGTAGGCGCCAGATAATCGTGGAATAACGGTCATTGACCCACCTACAATTATTGACATTTTTAATTTGAAAAACGGAATTAATGACACAAAGCTGTCCCGAATCATCATCTCTCGTGATCCTTAACATTGTCTAATAATGAAAAACGATTCATATTTAATTGTTCAGGTACCTATGAACAGTTATTAGGGAAAGGTCAATATACTTTATTCCACATTTATCTGGCGCCTACTATAGTTTACATCATTGCATTTAGATGTTTATGTAGCATTTTAATGAGTGAATCATGATCTAATTTTAAACATGAGCCTAAAAAAAAAGCTCGTCCACATAATATTGCAACTAAGTGATATTTAAATAGTTTTAAGTTTTATTTACTAAACACAATTGTTATTATATATATGTATACCTACTGAGGATAAGGTATTTTTTATGGGTCTTTGTAATCTGAAAACAAATGGTTTATTATTAATATTGCAGTTTTCTCAGAAGAAGAAGATTCAGTCTCGTCACAGCTAGTAGCGCCATCTAGTTGCCGTTCAGTTTGATTCTTTAGTTCGAATTTTCCTCACAGATGTCGCTACAACAAATGTGCATGTAAGTAGTTCTTATCAATGAATCACAGACAGTGTGTTGTAGTTTTTTTTTCCGTATGTATGCTACTGCTAGAGATTGTAGTAGATACTCATTCAAATAATTATCCAGTTTAAGTTTTCATCAAAATCGGGCCATGGACTCCTTTGAGTATTAAATAACCACATCACTTGAAAAATTCATCCTGTAGATGTTAAATGGGCTATGCTCGGAGTTTCCTTGCGTGATTGAATGAAAATAATAATAATAATATATCTTGGGACAACTCACACACGGTCATCCGATCCCAAACCAGGCAGAGCCTGTGCTATGGCAACCAGACAATTGATAAAAATACTTATATATTTCTAAATACATACATATTATAGACAAATTACACCCAGACACAGAACAAATGATCATGCTTATCACACAAAGATTTGTCTTGGGTGGGAATCGAACCCACGACCTCTGGTTTAGCAGTCAGGGTCACTAACCACTCGACCAGCCAACAGGCCAGCTTAAATAGAAGATATGCGAACTAAGGTTACCGACATAACCCGAAGAATCGCCAAACTTAGGTGGTATAGGGCAGTGCACATTGCATAACAAATAGTCGATGGGGTCGAACTCGAAAGGTTCTTGACTGGCGACCACGCTTCGGATATCACAGTGTGGACCGATCTCCTGGTGAAGGTCGCGAGAATCCTCTGGATGCGAGCCGCACAGGAGAGGGCCATGTGACGACACTTGGAGGAAGCCGACGTCCAGCAGTGGAAGTGTTCCTGCTTCTTCTTCTTTATAGCGTGTCGGTGGCAAATACACTTATAAAATTGTATGCTTGGCCCCGTACTCAGCAACGGCAACACCGTTCGCTGACGCAGCCATAAGGTCCTCACATGTACAGGTGACAGGGCAAGAGGTGGGCCATGGACTGCGGAGCGACGCCACACAAACACTGAGAGCGGAGCCATCCGAGAATGATGTTCCTGCTGAAATCATGATGATATTGGCGCTACGAGATCGTGGTGGGTGGGCGGCCCTTCCTTCTTCTTCTGCTGGTGGATGTAGTGTCAGTCGTGCTTCACATTCATGAGCATAAAACAATAGTAACAATATAACTTCATAGATGGCGTACGAAAATTTGACTCTGTAATGCAGTTTTCACATTTCGACCGTGTATTGAGTATACCTCTCATATCCTTATAAATGTCGCTACAATATTTCTGTTTGTCGAGAGTATTTTTCATAAACCGTTCTAGATGGCGTTAAAAGACGTTACGCTTGGCGGATTAGTTGTCTTATATCGTTATAGATGTCGCTACAAGACCGTGGCAGGAGGCATCCTTCTCGGATGTGGTAGGAGGTGGTGTCAGGCGGCAGTGGGCGTGTGGTCGGCATCAGCTCGCAACTGTCGCAGCGTGCGGCGACACGACAGGCGCCGCGAGCCCAGGCGGCTCCAGCCAGGGATGCGGGACACGGCCACGGGACACTCTCGTCTGGAAATACAAGGAGCTTGAGTTATTCTTAGCTTTCATAGATTACAAGAAGGCTGTATATAGATGCAAAAGAGAAATCCAGTCGCTTTTGTAGATAGCCCAGTGGAGTAGGTCTTTCATTTCAAATTCTCAGTAAGTAACAGTTTGAAGTTAGAATTGGTGCCTAATTAATGCCAAAAGGGCTCGGCCCTATAGATCCTCTCCTCTACTTACTATTAGGTGCATAAAACTTTGATTACCCTTTGTAATGCTACCTGACGCATCTTAGTGACTTATTACTGTAACCCAACTTGGTCCACAATGGCATGGTTTATAATGGCCGACACTGGCTCATGTTGGCCGACCCTGACCCATGATGGCCGGCCCTGGCTCATGATGGCCGACACTGGTCCATGATGGCCGGCTCTGGCCCATAATGGCCGACACTGGTCCATGTTGGCCGACACTGACCCATGATGGCCCTCAGTGATTTACCATAGGCCACTATATCTTTGATCGGAGATGTTCACTATGAAGTAATCTGACCTGAAGAACATGTGATGCTCGACGCTGCAGCGCCACAACTTCTTGCAGGCGCTGGTGGCACACAGCTTGAAGCTCAGGATGGTCTCGAACTCGTCGAACTCTCCCGCCCTCAGTCTCAGTGTGAACAGTCTCTTGTTGTAGCAGATCTTCGTGATCTTCGCCCAGGGGAAGCGGTTCATCAGGAGCCTGGAGAGGATCATGGTGTTCAACATATTAGAAAGGACTTTGAATAATAATGTGAAGCTTTTGAGGACTGGAGTATTCTTAGACAATCTGCCAAAGTGACCGCTCACTGATACGTAGCATGTCTGTGCATAGAATTAAAGGTTCGCTATGTTAGTTGAGAGGTTTATTTGGTGCCCAACCACGCGTCATCCGTGCGTAGCGAGCGTGGCGTGGCGAGCTGTGGACGATAATGCGTACTTCCTTACTAATATTATAAAAGCGAAAGTGAGACGCCTAAGAAATTTTACACAGAAATAGGAAGGGACCCCGCAGACAGTTATAGGCTACTTTAACGCGAGCGTTAACGCGATGCAGCTGCGTAAGTATTATACACAGAGCGAATGCCTATCTGGCCTTCACAACCCAGTATCTTGGAAACACGATACCCCCTTTGCAAAACTGCTGTAAAATTTTCTGGCTTCTGACCTATGCTTCTGACTATCCGTAACCATAGTCTCATCTTAAAATGCAGGGACCAACAGCGTAACATGCTTTTGAATGCCCGGAGGAGCCTCGATTTATGATGGTTGCAACCCACGATCGACTCTCGGCAAGCGACGCTTTACATCGAAGATCGAAGTCTCGGCTGTTATTATTTCGTGATATGTACAGAACGTCGAAGCGCCCACCTGATCTGCTGTGACCTGTAGTACGTGTGGTCGATAGCTATGCAGTTCTATTGCAGTTGGTCGTTTGTTTCGAACAGTGGGCGGTTGTAGAGCATTGTGTAGTTGTACAGAACTGCTACAAAGTATCTCACCCATCCCTGTAGACAGCTACTCCGCTGTGGCACACACCCAACGCGATGGGCACCTCTTGGCAGTCAGTGGCAGCGTGTAGCTCAGCCCCATACAGAGACAGACGCTTGGCTGTCTCCAGGTAGTTCAGCTCCGCCTCAGCTGGAGTCTGGCCTCTGAAATGATGATGACGGACATATTTAAAAAGATATGATATAGGGATTGTGCCTCTAATTCTATTTTTTTATTTGAGATGGGTTTGCTCTTGACTCTAGTCTAGGTCATAGATGACAGAGACAAAGTCGACGAGTACACTTTTTACTAAAAACGTGACGTCACCAGCTAGCCAGCCCACTCTGAACTTACTCATAAATTTAGATGCGCTTTATCTTTATCAATTTTTATCGATTTGAAATGGCAAATAATACGTGTCCAATATTTTTTGACGGACTAAATATACTTAGAAATATTTTTTTTCTATCTGAGAAAATAACCCTATTCCACCTGGTGAATTGCCAAACTTAGGTAGCAGTAGGCGGGTCACATTGCTCGAAGAATAGACAGTCGGTGGAGTCGAAACTACGAAAGGCTCTTTCAAACAAATTCCGCAACCCTGGAAGATATGCTGCGCTATCCCCTACTTGGGGTTCCTTACTTCTTGAACACGTTGCAATTCTCCGTTATCTCTCAAGCACTGAAATCTTCAGTTTTAAACAGTTAATATTTTAACCAGACATCAACTCTTCTGGTTGTTTTTCCAACGGCCAACTTTATGTAGCTCTATCACTTTTTGAGTATACTCCAGGTGATTTCGCCGCTAACATCATTAAAAAGCTTCACATTTCCTATAAATACCTACCAAGACCTTTCGGCATTTTAAACGGAAGAGGTGATACAGTCAGTGTCTTGCATAACACTCTTCCAAATTCCTATTTCTAAGAGGGGTCAGATAATGCAGGATTTGACTGTTAGTTTATCTTAGCGACAGCTTTTTATTTTCTAGTATTTTAATACTTCACGAGTGGTAGAGTCAAAGCCAAAGTCAAAGTCAATTCATTTATTTCAACTAGACCATTAAAAGGCACTTTTGAACGTCAAATTTACAGTTTAAAATTAAAATATAAGTGATTCTAGTTGTCCATTCGCAAAAAGTAGATTCTTATGGAGAAGAACGGGCAAGAAACTCCATAGTTACTCTTTTCAAATATAAGTTTTACAATATTTTGTATACAATCAATTGATCAATGTACCTATTGATCAATTGATTATATTATGTAAGCACAATGCATGATGACGTTGACTGGAACTGCACTGTGCTGATGCAGCGCGGGGCTGATGTCACGCGAGTCCTCGGGCAGTTAACTTACGTATGTTTTCGGTACAGCTCATCAATATTCGCTTCCAGTTCGGGCGTGATGACGTTGACTGGAACTGCACTGTGCTGATGCAGCGCGGGGCTGATGTCGCGCGAGTCCTCGAAGTCTCCCAGCTCTGCTTGGAGGACGTAGGAGGATAGTAGGGCGTAAGTTATCTGAGAGCACGTGAGGCGACCTGCAAGTTCAGAGCAAATGGTTTAGAATTATTTTTGTTAGAGTTGGACTTTCGTTAATCGAGTCCGAGATTTTCCTATGTCGTGTAATGTTTATTACTTTGTACACTATTGTGTTGCTGGGGAGTTTGTTCCGCCACTTCTTCTTCTCTCTTCCCTGCTAAAACACTAGGAAGTGGTGACGGGCGGGCCTTTTGGGGGACTGTGTTCTATTGTAAAATTAACCTTTAAGAAGTGCTGGCTCTCATCTCTCTCAATCTCTCTCAATATTTTGATTTTGAAGAAACACAACTACTTTTTGGTGGGTGGCGTAAAAGTCTTATAGCCACTCGGGCAGGGAATTGTTGTTTCTATTAGGTTGACAATCGTGTCATACTTTCTCATCTCATGGAATCTTGCTATTGTTACGATTGCTTCAATCTAAATTCAAGTCATGCGCCACGCCTTACCTTCCACGAGGTCTCGTCTAACGGCCAGTGCTATCTGGTACCGCGTTGTGTCATCTTGCAGCTCACTCGGCTCTGGAGGGTAGAACTTCACAGCGAGACGTACGTCCCAAGGTTCGTCTGGAAAAGATGACATAATTTTTCGGTGTTACTGAATTCTGAACACGAGATTTTGCTTCTAATGTAAATGTATGTCCTGGCAGGGTTGCGGAATTTGTTCGAAAGAGTCACCGCGGCCCTGGAGCGAAAAGTGATTAAGAAGGAATACGGATGGGTTTTAGTCAGTAAGAGTCTGACTGACACAGGGCGTGTCAGGCTCCACCCAGAGCGGAAGAAGTCATTTGAAAAAACTGTAGATGTATGTACGTTCCGTGGATTCACTAGTTATGTTACGAGTCCTACTGCCCCATAAGTGATTAGCTATTTGCTATCAACCAGTGATGCTGTGTATTTGTGAAATGCACTGGCCTATGTGAAAAGCTCTGAATTGATTGCATACCCAAGTTGGCCGCTGCAAACGAAATATAGCCATTTGGGGGATATTATTGATCCCTCAAATACTCAGTGCGAGTGCGGTGCGGTTCAGACTATGTTCCTTTTACTGGAGTATCCAGAAAGTCCTGATCCCATGCACAACGCTGTGACGGTGACTTTAACAACGCCTTTATCGAAGCAACCTACTGGGCCCGTGGCGGTCGACACAATTAGAGGAAGACTGTGTTGTGTTTTTCATAAAGGAGAAACTCAAAATGAAACCACCGTTCAGACAGCACTTCACTTATGACCAGTTAACGAACTGCACAGTGCTTCCATGGCAAGGGCTATAATAGACAAACTCTACTTACTTCTAAAAGTCTTGGACAGTCTCCTGTTGAGGTCGAGCCAGACCCTGGGGTCCCCTCGCTGCGTGTACAGCAGCCCGAAGTAATCCTTCTCCAGCAGGTCCAGGGACTCGCAGATCTGGTCCAGGAGGTCTGCTCCGCGGGCTTTGCGCTGGAAGGAGAGAGAGATGGTCCTAATGAGTGTTTTCGTTATTTTAGTTATTTGTAACCCGCGCAACTACGAGTAGTACATATATAGAAAGTAGCCTATGTGTTAATCCAAGGTGTCAGCTTCCTGCATACCAAATTTTTATCGAAATTGGTCCAGCCGTTTGCGTGTGAAGAAGTTACAAACATACACACACACACTCACAAACTTTCGCCTTCATAATATTAGCGAGATCTTAAAAACCGCATGGGAAAAGAACTTATGTCCATGTGAAATGATAGGGAGGTCAGTGGGTTGTCTTAGGGGATCCTAAAACCCCAGACATTACCCACTTAAGTTCTAAGTTTCAAAATTTGTGGAATAGAGTTGTGTTAGTAAGTAAGGTAAGCGTACCTTCCAGCTTTGGTCAACGGCCAACTTACGGGTACAATATAGTCCTCTAGTTCGATCCAGCCCGTCCCTAGCTGTCCTCCCCCCGGCGACGCCCTAAGCCGAGGCCCGTACCCCACAGGGGTACCCTTAGCGTGTAGTCGCTTAGTTTGTGAGTTTTTTATAAGCCCTGTCTGGAGGCTTTAATATTATATTATGGCCACCACAGGTAAGCCCGGTTCAGCAGTCGACAACCTTAGAGGTTGAACTGCGAGATGCCACTCACAAAAAAAAAAAAACAATATAGTCCTCCTGACCGATTTCGGCCATGGCGGCCACTCTCAACCGAGACTAGCCATCGGCGCGGGACATATTATAGTGCACAAGTGTGTGCGCAAACACAGGTGCACTCCCTCTTCCATCACTCTCATGTTCCGATGGGACGGCAACCCGACACGACCGGAGAGAGAGAGAGAGATCTGGCGCAGGACCAACAGCTTAACCTGCTTTTCGAGGCACGGGGGTGTCACACCACCAACTTCCAAACTCTGGGCTGTCACTGAGAAATTCCTATTGGAAAAGCTCAATGCCACTTTTCCAAGCTTTAGTTTTCATTAAAATCGGGCTCGAGACTCTTTTCACTGTTTTTTGCTAATCCTCATAATTTCGGATTTGGCTATCCACGCCCACTTTAAAAAAAAACAAGTAATATTACTGAAAATAAATTAACCGTCCAATAAATTCCCGCAGTCACAACTTTAATTCCGTGCACGTCCTTCATACATTCCTAGAGGGACAACTAACTGTAGTCAACGCATGTCAGTTACCTGCTCGACTGCATTATTTATTAACCTCTCACTAACTTTAACACGTTTACAGATATCATTGTTTACTATGAAGGTCTGCTTGTTTTTAACCAAAGGTACATGAACCTACAAAAATAAGTATTTCAAAAACTGTATTCCAGCTTAGGATCTGTCACACTGGATGCGTTCTGCGTCCTCCGCGAAATAATCGATCTCTCGCATCAAAGGGGCTGAACACACCGCCCAGGCGGACTTCGTTCTGCGGTCGAGAGGAACTCAACTGTTTAGATTAGGTTAATTTCTTCTTTAAACAAAATGTGTAGGTTAGGTTAGGTTAAAACCGTGACCTCCTACGCACGAGCCGAGCGAGCGAAGCGAGCGGTGTCGCGGTAGCGGCCGGCGAGTGCCAGAAACGACTTGCATTAATAGAAAAAAGAGATTGTTTTTAGTAAGGTTTGGTTATAATTTCATATTAAACTGCGGTTTTAATTTTGGTGATCATTTACTATTTTTGGGTCAACTATGATTTGTTTGGAGTCATTTGCTTTAATAGGATAGCAAGATGTACAAACTTTGGTTATAGTTTTAAATTAAAATGCGGTTTTATATTCTGGTGATCATTTACTATTTTTGCCTGTGATAGTTTACTAAATCAGGTGATCAGTTAAACATAAGCCTTTGATATACACCTGCCACAGTATAAATATGAACAGTACGGAAACTACCTACAAACGCTCGAAACGGCACACTCACACAAACATGCGCATCGACGAGACCTCTAAGCGATTACCGCGGTGCTATCAGTATTGAGTGCCGCGTCAAGACGAGTGGTCACGTAAGAATAAGTTTATCTCCGCGATCATTTTAAAAATGTCACGAGCATATTACGTATATACGGCTGTTTACAAAGTTAAAGATCTTTCTATGTTGTGTGTTAATATTAAACTTTTTTCCGTGTTTTATACTATCGTATTTTGCTGAGATTAACTGACGCCATGAGATTACCTATTTGAATTGTATTTGTAAGCTAGTTATTTCAATTCAAGTGATTGATCACTACAAAACAAAAAAGTTTTTTTATTTTTTTTTATTAAAACCTTTTTGTTTATATCAAAAACATGAAATGTTACAACCCTATTGCTTTAATGGAGCGTAGGTAATTATTTTATCAACTAGGCTTAGCTTCCGTAGGTACTGTTCATATTTATACTGTGCCTGTGTTGTGTAGTTTTCTTATACATTAACTAGCTGTTTCCCGCGTATGAATTCGTAATACGAAAAATCAATATCCTGCATTACCTGCCCCGCTTTGAATAAGATATTCGGAAGAGTGTTATGCAAGGCACTGACTGTATCACCTCCTTCGTTTAAAATGTCAGTAATTTTTCGTAAAATTTCTCTTTACACGATCACCTGGAGCATAAACAAAAAAATTGCAAATGGTGGGTACAATGCAGACTTCCATAAATGTTTATTGAATTTGGTCTATCCATCTAAACAATGCAATCAAAATATCAGTGTGATCGATTTTTTTAATCAGGGTTCGTGGTCTATACAGATATTTGTACATACAGAAGTATGTATGGTGTGGACCCATAATAACACGCGATAAAGTTACATAAAGTTAGCCATGGGAAAAGCAACAAGAAGAGAAGTCTACCTTCAATTGATCGGTGCCGAAACACCATAATGGCTTGGTATTGCATCTTGAGATTAGAAGATCTACAAATGACAAATGACAGCCGAGACTAACGGCTTAACGTGCTTTCGGAGGCACTGTCTCAGTATATAGATGGGTGACCGCTGACCATCTATCCACGCGCCTCGCGAAGGACATGTTCGCGCGTGCCGACGCATCCGCTTGGCCGCACGTCAAGCAACTTGCGCCCTGGCACGCGCGCCCTCCTGACGCGAGGCGTCTGCCCCGCGACCTGGTCGGGGAAGTAGACGGCCCCGTCGCACCGGACATGACGCCTGAGTAGGCCGCTCCAGGCTACACGCGACCTACTCAAACAATAACACTGCCCACCCTACTCTCACCACGGCGCGCAACTTGTTCTAAGTTAATATAGGCGAGTTGCGTTCCGTCGCACACATGCATTTCTCCACAGGCGCTTAAACTCACGCACCGAATATGGCACTGTGGACTCGCTATTCGGTGCAGACGCACTGGGCGGCAGTAGGTACTCACACTTCAAGGCCGCCCACACACACACATTTGACGGCCCTGCGGTCCGGAACGTGACCGGCTAGCTCTGGAAACGGGACGGACGGGGGCCACATACTTACTGCAGGTTCGTCCCGAGCCGACATCTTTCGTCGCTGGTCGTTCTCGCTGGGCCTCACTCGGCGGGGACCGACCGCCGAAGGTGTCGTGAAGAAGCGGCACGGAGTTTAATCTTTTTGTCGCCGCGGCGCGCCTGCAGTCCACATGCATTTATACACACGGGCGCGCGTTGCTATCCGTTTTGAGTAGGCGCGCGCTCGAGGAAGCTCCGCACATAAACGTGCACCACGATTGACGGGCCCATCTTTATGGGCCGAGGGGTGCCCCCGCGGGCAGGGGCCTAGCCCCGTGACCGCTCGCCACGTCCCCTGACGGGGACGTAGCGACTTCCACCAGACATCTATCCACAGACCGACCTAGAAAAGCGTTACTTTACTTTTAAGATTGGCTCTTGGAACAGTTCTTACTAACCTACTGGGGGCTACTCTCTAAGCCCGAAGTCCGTAGTTTCGGGCTTAGTTGCGGGCGTATTCTAGTCCGTATCACCTACGGACTTACGATTAGTTCCGAACCCGAACTAAGAATGAATGACAACACGATTTAGTACACGAGTAGCCCCCCAGTTACAGTACAATCAAATGAGGAGTTCGTCTCAATGGTATATACTAAAACGACCTAAAATTATATTGTTTTTGTGCAAGGTCGTCTGTAATTTGATGAGATAGAGGTCGACCTTAATTGAATGATAGAGATTGAAGACGTAAACCTAATCTGCGGAGGGATCGACTTTGATCGAAAGTAATTGTGGCCAGTTTGATGAAGAAAATGGCAAAATTTGGTGTAACCTGTCAGCCATGGATATTTATATTTCTATTGTATAGACCTTACAGTTTACAGCCAGTCGTATACCTATAGTACCTATAGACCAGCCGTACCAAACCTTTTTTCTCTCAGGGCCAAATTGCGCTTCAACTACTGTCATGATGGGCCGCAATAACCTACAGTTAAATAAAATTCTTCATATTTTCTACATGAATGGGACTTTTGAATTTGTAACAAAAGGACCGTTTTTATTTTTTTTATTTTTTTATTTTTTAGAAGACTTTCCTCTTGACTCTAGTCTAGGTCATAGATGACAGAGACAAAATCGACGATAGAGCGAGCTTACCCAGAAGAAACCTGTTCACTCTAATTTTGAAGAGATAAGGGTTGTATGCGTTCGGAAACACAGACGCAGTCAGAGAGTCCCACTCCGTTTCCAAATCTTCCAAATCCACTCCGTTTTCTCCGTTCACAAACGTTTCCAAATGTCTTTTATAATACGCTTGCTGTGCGCATTATAAAAGACGTTTGGAAACGTTTAGTGCGAATTGGTGGAATAGCAACAAGGTAGTGATGGTAACTTGCAGTGCGTCTAGATGTCCGATGGTAGAAGGGGGCCGGTGGGATGAGATCGTGGAGTTCCTGGACACTCTCAGAAGTACAATCTGTAGAAGATCGACAAGCAGGCAACCTTGCGGCGATGAGCCAAGCTGTGAAGCTTGGTATCCACCAGTTTTACGTCGCCAATGAGCCTTTTAGCTCTGCGTTCCACCGAGTCAAGCACGGCAAGTTGGTATTTAGCTGAGCCATCCCAAACTTGTCATATTCAACGAAAAATATAACGTAGAATTCTTACATGTTAAAATTTTTATTTTCAGTACTCATAATTATGAACTCCAAGAGCAATTACAGATAGATCCATATCAAAGATATAGATCCAAAATAGACCCAAAAAGACTGAAAAACCAGCAAACGCCGAAGTCCTACGCGTGTCGTTTCGAACCATACTCAATTAAAATCAATTTGCTGCAACACTACCCACAGTAAATTAACGTTAAATTGTATGAAACACATAAAATCCATCTGCGGTTTATGATGCTGTAAAATATCCGTAAAGACTCGCGCTTCGTAAAACACTTCAAAGAATCAAGCCTTGTGTTAATTTTGACGGATTTTACGCAACTCACAAAGTGCTCAGGCGCAGATAGGGGACCATAAAAGACAAATTCATTTGGATTTCGACACTAAAGTCTAAAGTCAAGTCTTAGGGGTGTCACTACACGGCCACGAACATGGTCAGTGGTTGCAGCAATCAGGTTAATATAGAAGTCTGTAGCGATATCAATGCCGTCACATGAAAAAGAACCGCAACGCCATCTACGACGAACTAACAAAGAAATCCTGCATCACGCAAGCAAAGCTCTCCGTGCGATATGAATATATTCAACAGTCCGAATATCAACTATTGGGCAGTTGCCCACCAGACACAATTACCGTCTGGTAGGAGGATCCTCCCATTTCCAGTGGAGGTATGCGGGACTTTACTCTCTGTACCGCATACCTCTATAAACCGATAAGAATCGTGCACTTGGTCACAACGATCAATTAACCGCAATTGGGGTCGGTACGACTGGTCGCGCGATCCCGAATGCGACCCAGCCGGCCGCCGTCAGTGTTGTGCAACAGCTGGCCGCTTCACGACCAGTCGTGGTCGGAAGCCAGATAGATTGGAGCTTCTGCGGCCAAGGTTGCGATGGCGACCACGACTGGCCGAAATATTGGCCGTTTAGATGAAGTGGAAAATATTGTACAGTCGATGAGAATCTAATCGACATTAATATACTTGAGCAGAAGAGATTGTTGGTTGGTTTGAGTGCGCTGATTTCTGGAACTAGCTGCGAGATTTGGAGGTTTATTTTTGTGTATGTAGCAACATCCATGACTATGGTTATAGTCAATCCCAAGACTACACAAGGTACAACCATCACTTCCACACTCACTACTCAAACACACATTCACCTCCACACTATCTCCAACACACATCTCAGCGCGTTGTTTTTATTTTCGTATTTTTGCGTTTCATAAAAAATACCGTGTTTTCTTTTCTTTCATTTTTGTTTTTATCTGTATTAATTTAAGTTAAAATTTTATAGCAATCATGTAACCTAGGGAAGGGCGGAGCTTCCTAGCACAAGCATAATAATTGCTTAAAAGGATGTTTCCCATTGTAATGGTAAAATGATATGTAAGTAGAAATGCATTTTAACGTAATAGTTTTGAGTAGCGCCTCCTTCCAAGATCTAAAGGCAGTTAAAGGTAAACGCAGAACTGGCTACGTTTAAGTTGCACCACCAAGAACTGGGTCATGGCAGACGGATTCCCTGACTTTCCTCCTGGACATTGGACTCCTCCAAATTGCGTTTAGCAACTTTCTGCCTGCCTTCTTCTGATTGACTGTACATAGATCCCGCTACAAACACTTACTTCAACATCCACGGTGATATGCTCTCCCAGCATCAGCTCGACCCTCACTCTCCTGGTCCCAACGCTGCGCCCTCGTCGCTCCATTCCGTCGCCGTCGTCTGACGCGAGTCGTCGCAGACTCTCCCTCATTCTGCAGCACTGAAAGTAAATGGAGATAATGAAGTGAGGTCACCGACGGATAGCCTAACAGTGAACTGTGATAAGAAATGTTTTGTCATACAAAAACTTGTAACGGTCATGCTAATTGTGATTGTGATAAGTCGAAGTGTAGGGTTGAAAGGTGGTCGAACGATCTGTGTGGGTCGTGGGAGTACGATTTATGAGAGAATACAGGACCCGTCATTATGACGATGCTGTATATAAAACTACTAGCTTTTACCCGCGACTTTGTCCGCGCATATCCCGTTTTTTCCCGTTCCTGTGGGAATTTCCGGTCACGTGTGAATTTCACGTTCCCGTGGGAATTTCCCGTCACGTGTGAATTTCCAGTTCCCGTGAGAATTTCTCGTCACGTGGGAATTTCCCGTTCCCGTGGGAATTTCCCGTTCCCGTGGGAATTTCCCGTTCTCATGGGAATTTCCAGTTCCTGTATAGCATTCCTCATGAATGTGGCTATCACATACAAAAAGAATTTTCTAAATCCGACTGGTTTAAGAGATTAGCGCGTTCAAACAAACAAACAAATTCTTCAGCTTTATTATATTATAGTATACATTTTAGCAATCCTTATATTTGTCACCGGAAAATTGCAGATTCCGTAAGATTGTAATAAATCTTCATTAAATTATAATTTCTCGATATCTTATGAAAATCGTTTTGTATACAATAAATTGCATCTAAATTCAATAATTTCCAATATATCCGTGTCTTATTTGGAAAAAAAAGTTCACAATTTCACGCGATATTTTACAATCTTACGGCGTTTGCCATTTTCCGGTGACATTTATATCAGTTTTCTGTACGTGTGTATGTCATGGAATTTCTGATAGGTTAGATAATTTCTTGTTACTTCAGTGACAGCTGTTACCAATCACACGGACGAAGTCGGCGCCGTAAACAATGCTCGTAACATCAACTTCACATTCACACGCTAAGAAAGTTCTAAGAAATTTAATGTGATACATGTGTACGCAGGCTAAAGTGAACCTAGATAGCTGGGTAATCATGAGAACTGCTCGTTCAGATTGTATTTGATCATAAAGACACTTAAGATCTTTTATGATGGGTACTTAACCCTTTACGATCAAATATCTGAAAATGATCACAAACAAAAAATACTAAGTATCTTGCAATCTGCCTAGCCTCCTTTGTAAAAACTTCAGGGGCTAGGAGGTTAAATAAAGCGCAGTATACTTTCCAATGCTTCGTTATATTTTTCATCATGGCGGGAACAATCACTAATGCCACAGATTAAAATCCCCGCCACATTAAACTCATTCACTTTAAGTACTTTAAATTCAACTATATTAAAAATGGAACATCCGAAATAACTACTTAATGCTTATTCATTTTAAGTAGTTTGATGTTCAGATTTAACAATAGAATATCAGCAAAATAATAAAAGATAACATTTGTAACCACAGAAAAAAGACCGCTCATACTGGACACTTATAAATGTTTGTCCTGTGTACAATCTTAATATATAAAATTCTTCCGTTACTGAGTGAGTGACTGACAGACAACACACAGCCGAAACTGCTGGTCGTAGAAAGCTGAAATTTGGCATGTAGGTTCCCGAAACTCACCTACGGAGTGTAGGAAAGCTACATTTTGCACTTTGAATCAAAGATAATATTCGCGCAGCGATACTCGCTCAGCGATGCCCACTTGGCGGTCCGAAATCAGAACTCACGCCGAGAGACCAACAAGCTACATTTCTACCAATAGTCCGGAGCGAGAGGTGCGAGTATTCGCCTGTCGCACAAGAGCACTCGCTTATAGCCGAGCAACAAAACTAACGGACCTCGCTGCTCGCCAACTCGTATCCAGTTGCTAGCTTTACTCACTGATCGTCAAACAAAAAATCCCTGGCGGTAATTTAGTCGCGGTGTCAGTGTTTACTGATAGCACAACCCGGAACGAATGTATAGGTCACTTCCAGATAAGCGTGCTCCATCGTCGTAAGATTGTGGCCAAACGCGCGGCAATAAAAAAACACCACTTTTATTTCAAGATTTCATTTCTTTCAACCTTAAAAATATTATCACGCCAGTCAATCCAACCTTTCTTCGCCTCCCATTACCTCACGACTCCCTATTGGCTCTCTGGCTCACGGTTGCGTCACGATCGACTGGTCTCCGAGATGGTGAAAGCTCATCTAACGTCCGGTGGAGCGTGGTGACCCCTTGATCTGATGAGGCGGAACAAATAGTAAAAGGGGCTGAGATGGGCTGAGCCTGTAGACATCATGACTTACTATCAAAGGCAAAATGGCAAATGGTTGTCTGTAAAGTCGGTTTACGGACGATAGTTTAACGTGACAACGTCATAACAAAACATTGATGATATGATCGTAACGTTACAATGAGTCATCCTTTTTCATGCGTGCAACCGGCGTTCATCGATTTATTAGACGTTGTCACGTCAAAAAAATAATGTGGGGCACTGACATGCGCACAATTCCAACCATTTTGACCGTTTCAAGGCACATATTAACTCGGAAAGCGATCGTCATCGTATCAACTGGAGCCGTGCAGTATTCTTTGTATGAAGCTCCCTACTGCAACGCACACTAATCGGAATCGTAACGTAATCGCCTCGCCTCGGGGCAATTCGGCGATAAAGACGATACGGTGACGATACCTTTCCGAGTTGATATGTGTGTACCTATAACCATTGCGCGATGCAAAGGAGTAATTAACGTATTTATCAACCTATGTATGTATGTTTGTTCGTTTTTGATTGCTTGTAAAGTGACATTCGGAACTTTTTAGACGCTTTTCGTGGCAGGGTTTTTTGACACTAGCCTTTTGAACACCATTGTCACACATACGTGGTAAGCAAGCACGTGTCCTGTACGGCAAACGTCACAAATATGTGAGAAAAATACGGCGAATTTCTGGCTTGGCGTCGCGCGTCGGAGGTACGCCGTTGCGTTTATCTCTGGTGTTCAGAAGAATATTCAATTAACAAGCTAGTTCTGCAGTTGCCTATAACTGCTGTTAGATCTTGGAAGAGACGTTACTCAAAACAATTACGTTAAAATTTTACTCCGATATTTTATCCAAATTTTGTTTTAACGTTCCCGGAAGGTCGAAGCAATGGTACGCACCGTTGTGTATTCCATTTACCTCTACGAATTACCGGCAAAATTTCGTGCAAGTAGAAACTTTAATGACATATGTAAACATGCATGATTTTGATCCTTTCTTAACGGGTGTGTCCTCAGCCAGAAAGTGTCTGAACCTTAGCTTTTTAAATAAGATTTTGGTTGTTCGTGTTTCTATTCTTGTAGTGAATATGACATGTGAATTTAGTTTAAGGTTGAATGTTTTACTATTTTTCCTTTTTTGGTACCTGTGTTGTGTTTTTCACACTCTTTCTTTCCAATCAGTTTTATAGAAGTGATGACTTTTAATTGGCTGTCAGTCTCACACGCTATTTTTTTATTCTGTTTTATTTTTAGCTGTAAGTCATCCATAGTTGGTATCTAAATAAATAAAATGTTCTGTTCATTTCTACTTCAAAGGGATCTAGCACACTAAACGACCACTATTCCAGCCAGTCGTGGTCGCCAACGCAGCCTTGGCAGCAGAAGCTCCAATTTCTTCAAAAGCATCGATAGAAAACATGAATAATTAGGTGCACAATAAACACAATATTTACTCAACACAAATACTGCAGGTGTACCGTATAACATTGAAATACGATGAATAGTTTACGTGTTTTCAAAGACTTGGCGGAGACTTGGCAGAGAGCCGAAAGTGTCGAAACATAGATATTGTTTCAACCAATAATATTAAAGTAGAACATAGGTATGAAGTATGTATAGCTTTGTGTTATCTAAGTATGTAGGGGTATTGATGTTGGGTTACGATAAGCACTGAGCAGGTACCTAAGTTATAAAGAGAGCGTGGAGTACACTTTTGAAAAATCAACATAAAAAAGTATCGGTAATAAATGACTGCACTCATAAATAGGTGTACGTTCCTTCATAAATGGCAATGAATACTGAAAATCGCACAGGATGTGCGTGTTTATTATCCGTACTAGTTTCTAGCAAAAACAAGTTTGTTTGTAAAACAAATAAATCAGCCATCCACCTATTCACAATGAGTAGAAACTTATCCAACTACTATTACAAACTACTACATTTTAAAGTTTGGTTGGATGAATGAATGGTTGTTTGTTACTCAATTACGAAATTAGTCAAGAATGGCTGAACGGATCTGGATGAAATTTGGCACAGCTATAGATTGTAGTCCTGGGCTTTCCGACACTCACCCGGGTGAAGATACTGGCAGAAGCTGGTATTATACATGCGAAAGTGAGTTTGATTGTTTGTAACGCTTTCACGCCTACATCGCCGTACAGATTTTGATGAATTTTGGTACAGAGTTAAAAAATCTATCTTAGCAAAAAAATGCTAGCAGTTTGTAAAGAAGAATCCATACAATCAAGATGTCACGTGATCACGAAGTGAGCTGTCATTCCATCTTGATTATATGGATTGACGGCTCACTAATAATCACTTCACCCAAGCCTTCACTTTGACATGTTTACAGAATCGACCGGCGTGTATCAATCGAGAACCAATCGTAGCAGCATTTCAGTCATAGGTACACACTCACACCCACTCGATCTTACATATTATTTGCTCCAGTAATTCTAGATTATAATATAATAACCTCGTTGGTAATTATATTTTCGAGCCGTTTGGGGTTGAAACTCTTGGATTGTGGGGTCCGAGTGCTCATAACTTCTTTAAAGATCTGTCAAGACGCTTAGTTGACACTTCGCGTGACCCAAGGGCTGGCTTTTACCTTGGACAAAGGATAAGCATTGCCATACAACGTGGCATTGCTGCCAGCCTTATGGGTACTTTACCAGTGTATTTTAGACTATTTTTAGTTAGTTATTTATATGTATATGTCACCGGAAAATAGCAAACTCCGTAAGATTATAAAGTAACTTGAGAGATTGTAAATTCTCGATAAATTGTCAACTGAACATTTGGAATACTTTTTTACGCATCCAAATTTGATAGTCTATAAACTCTCGAAGTCATTCCGAGAAATTGTGGACTGACATAAACTGGCAACCAATCAGCTCTCTGGTCTACAATTTATCTGTTTTGGTGTGATAGTTAAATTGGAAACTTGGCCCCTCATTGGTCTTTGTTTTCTCTGAATAGACCAACGAGAGCCTTGTTTCCAGGTTTACTATCACACGAAAACAGATAAATTGTAGACTTGTACTCTGATTGGTCGCCATTTTATTATAATCCACAATTTCTCGGAATGACATCGAGAGATTATAGACTATCAAATTTTGATGCGTAAAAAAGTATTCCAAATGTTCAGTTGACAATTTATCGAGAGTTTACAGTCTCTCAAGTTATGTTATAATCTTACGGAGTTTGCTATTTTCCGGTGGCATAGATATATGTATATAGTAAATAGTAGCTTTAATAATATTTATCCACTCTGGGATGATCTCCATAAAACAAAACGAAGGCTAGGTAGGTAGATCACAGGCGTGAAAATGATTCGGTAAACAACTCGGTGTGTGTGCGTAAAAACGAAGATTTTTATGATTCAATCTCTTACGTACATTCCATTGGCTTTGAACGTAAAAGTGGGTGTCGTAAAAAGGTAATGGATCAAACAAATTGTTTCACTTTTATTGAAAAACAAGTCATCAGGTCGATGGGATTTCCTTAAGGCGGAAGCGCCAGAGTAGCCCGCGAAATTAAAATTTTCTTATGTTATTTGCAATTTCCCGGTCAGTGTCAGGCTGTATGTTGAACAAAATATGATTTGCGACCGTAACACGTATTTATTTATAGAATTACTAGCTACCGCCCGCGTTAATGTCGAAAATTATCCCAAGGGAACATATTCCCGGGATGAAAAGTGTTGTATCCTATGTGTTATTCCAGACCATAATCTACCTCTGTGCCAAATTTCATCAAGATCCGTCCAGCCGTTTGCGCGTAAAGAAGTTACAAACATACACACACACACACACACAAACTTTCGCCTTTATAATATTAGTGTGATAATCATTAAAATCATCAATACAACCCCCAATGGGATTAAATAAACTTATCATTTAATACCACTGAATGGTTCTTTCATAAAAAAGTCATTCAATCGAGTTACATGAATGATAACATGTATTTATAATTTTAATTGTTATAACTCAGTAAAGCCATATTTGTTACGGTCGCCAATCGTATTTTTATCAACATTCAACCTGACACTGACCTGCAAAATGCAAAAAAAACGTTTGAAAATTTGAATTTCGCGCTACCCTGGCGCTTTTACCTTAAGGTAAAATTTTCCAAATAACAAAAGAATCATTCAAATCGGTTGACAATTGGCGAAAATATCGCTGAACAAACATTTTTCCTGGGATCCCAGCATCAGGTCCTAACTTATACCTTCCATCATCAGCTCAGCAAGATGAGATGTTGATTACCAGGCACAATTAACTAAATTGCGTTAGAAAGTATATGAAAAATAATGTTAATACATTTAAAATTTGAGGGTTGCCCTCGATTTTCCTGGGATTCCATCATCAGATCCTGAGTTAGTACCAATGGGAACACCTCAGGAGTATACTCTTTCAAATGAAAAGAATTTTGAGAATCAGGCCACAAATTGGGGGAGAAATTGGTGAAAATATTATATAAAATAAAAAAAAACCTCCTCCTTTTTTTGAAGTCGGTTAAAAAGGGATGAAGTTTTTTAATTAACCCTTTTAGAGATGAATTTACATAAATGTTTCCTTAGTACACTACTGCCCATGTTTTAGCTAGTCCCAGCGGCACATTATGAGCTGAAAATCGATCGTCATTGGCAAAGGATTTTAATTTTGACATCAATTGTTCTATTTCTGCAGTAGCATTGATAAAATTGGCTCTTAGACCTTTATTAAACAGTTTTTCTATGCACTTTCTATGTTTAAAGCCAGCTTCAAAAACATGTGTCCGTAACTTTATAAAAGAAAGACTTTCAAAACTGGTGAAGACATAAACAACTAGGTAGGTAGGTACACTGTTACAGGAGAAGACGCCCCGGGCGTCGGGAGTCGCAGGGCGATCCCCGGCCACCGTAGGCGCGGGCCTGCGGACGGCGAGCGTTGGGTGGCTCGCTGTCCGATCACCACCAGGCCCGGGTCGATGGCGCGTTGTGTTTCACGCGCACCTCAAAGAGATGTCAGCATAGGAGACGGGGCCCTGCCCCAGAGCCTGCCAGGGTTGCGGAATTTGTTCGAAAGAGTCACCGCGGCCCTGGAACGCAAAGGGCTTTAGAAGGAACACGGACGGATTTTAGTCAGTAAGAGTCTGACACGCCCTTTCGGTCCACCCAGAGCGGAATAAGTCATTTGATGATTTCCCATCCTAAAAAAAACAAGTAGGTACACTGTACTATAACACTAAGTAATTAATAAAATATTACCATTAAATTCCACTTTCCATCACTTTTCACCGTTTTTTCCATAGCAAACAAAACACACGCTATTCCGAAACTAGAGTAGGAATCTCAACATCATCATGGCTTCGAGCGACTGAAACATTTACCACTTATTTAATTGCCAACTAACAACTAAATCTACCCGAATTACACACAATTAATAACAAAAGAGTTTTGATCGTTTTGTTATCCGCAAGATGAGCACTTCACGCACTAGGCAGCTAAAACGCAACTGTTTCGAGACGGGTTGTTTGAGCAACGTGATGGGTACTTATAGTAATAAATCCGGATTTACATGAGTGATTTATTTCTGTCGGGAGAGCCGACGTGTTTGGGTTGCGGTCAGACGGAATAGTTAAAGTGTAGCCATTTCCTTGTACATCAACGCTAAATATGTTATCTGTCCAAATCGTGCAGTCAGAAGGGCCCCGGCGAGCGTTGGGTGGCTCGCTGTCCGATCACCACCAGGCCCGGGTCGATGGCACGTTGTGTTTCACGCGCGCCTCAAAGAGTTGTCAGCATAGAACACGGGGCCCGCTAGGGCCAGAGCCTGCCAGGGTTGCGGAATTTCTTCGAAAGAGTCACCGCGGCCCTGGAACGCAAAGGGCTTTAGAAGGAACACGGATGGGTTTTAGTCAGTAAGAGTCTGACACGCCCTTCCGCTCCACCCAGAGCGGAAGAAGTCATTTGATGATTTCCCATCCTTAAAAAAAAAAAAAGAAGGCAACTCCCGTATTTTTAAGAAACGTATTTTCCAATTAGGACCTACCAACTTGAAAACTCTATTTATCTTCATCGAAGATATTTTTACGACGTTTTTATTTAGCAAATTTTAATGTATCTACCATAGAACCCATAAGCTAATTTAACCCTGAAAAAAAATACGGCACTCGGGAAAAAGCTGTCTATTTAGATACTTATAAGACCATTAATTTGTATTTATTTATTTATTTATTAAAATCTCCCTCACACAATCCTTACAGGAAAAAAGAAATTTCGACTTAAAAACTAATAGTTCCCATAATAAAAAATTCTAAATATAAAAAAAAAACTTCTACACTAAGCTCCTCACACACAATATTTAAAATATAAAATCAAACATATAGCCCACCCTAATCTACACTATAACATAAAAACTTCAGGGGCTAGGAGGTTAAATAAAGCGCAGTATACTTTCCAATGCTTCGTTATATTTTTCATAATAATCCTTAAAATCCTTAACCAAAACATGTTGACGTTTCATGGCGGGAACAATCACGAATGCCACAGATTAAAAATCCCCGCCACATTAAACTAATGCTCATTCACTTTAAGTACTTTAAATTCAACTATATTAAAAATGGAACATCCGAAATAACTACTTAATGCTTATTCATTTTAAGTAGTTTGATGTTCAGATTTAAAAATAGAATATCAGCAAAATAATAAAAGATAACAGTCGGCCATTCTGCATTTAACGAGTCCTCTCGTATGTTATTCGTTGTTGGATGGTATCACTCATTCAATCAATCAGAATCCTTTATTTCAAACAGACCTATTACTGGCATTTTGAATGATCAAGGTCTGTCAGTCAAATAGACGAAGCTAGTTCTGCCGCGCTAGCTACAAGAGCAGCAAGTTGTTTTGCAGCAAAACACACTCACTGACCCTATCTCCAGCGCAGCAGTTGCACGTTCGAAAAAGTAGATCCTATGGAGAAGAACGTGCAAGAAACTCCATGGACACTCTTTTAAATCAGTATTTACAAAATCATGGTTACATTAGTTTTGAAATAATTAATAATCTTAAAGTATATCGTATCTACATACACTAAAAATAAATCTTAACAAGTTAAATACTACAATAATTCAGGTTTATATACCTATTCACTGAACATAACTGCTCCGGCCATCAAATAAATAAAAAATTGTTCCATCAATTTAAAATTACTTCCAACTCTTTACAATATAAACTTATCACAGAAAATAATTACATTAAAAAAAAAAAAAAATCAGTTAGAAAACATATTCACTCAATGTATTTCCACACTACTTCGTTGGCTTATCGGCCTCATTTGTGTGGAAATAACATTGTCAAAATATCGGGCATAATTCCTTTAGTTGGCTTATCGGCCTCATGTGTATGTAGATACTTTACAAAGGTCATTATAATTACAAAAAAACATATTCACTCAACGTATTTCCACACTCCTTCGTTGGCTTATCGGCCTCATTTGTGTGGAAATAACATTGTCAAAATATCGGGCATAATTCCTTTAGTTGGCTTATCGGCCTCATGTGTATATAGATACTTTACAAAGGTCATCATAATTACAAAAAAAAACATATTCACTCAACGTATTTTCACACTCCTTCGTTGGCTTATCGGCCTCATTTGTGTGAAAATAACGTTGTCAAAATATCTGGCATAACTCCTTTAGTTGGCTTATCGGCCTCATGTGTATGCAGATACTTCACAAAGGTCATTAATACTAAAACATATACACTCAACGTATTTCCACACTCCTTCGTTGGCTTATCGGCCTCATTTGTGCGGAAAAAACGTTGTCAAAATATCTGGCATAACTCCTTTAGTTGGCTTATCGGCCTCATGTGTATGCAGATACTTCACAAAAGTCATTAATACTAAAACATATACACTCAACGTATTTCCACACTCCTTCGTTGGCTTATCGGCCTCATTTGTGTGAAAATAACGTTGTCAAAATATCTGGCATAACTCCTTTAGTTGGCTTACCAGCCTCATGTGTATGCAGATACTTCACAGAGATGCTCCCAAAAATTGGCTAATAGGCCTCATGTGCATCTGGTACCTTCCAAACTAGTTTTTAAACAATTACATCATCTCTCATGAATGTACATCCTATTTATTTTATCACCAAAATAACTTTATATTAAGTACATAATTACACCATCATTTACAAGTTCACAATATTATTTTCTTATCGAATTCACTTTCATAAAAAATCATTAGTAGCAGAAATTTAATCATCAGTAGTTAGGTAGTTATTGTCGTTGTCTACTTCAGCTTCTCTGGTGTCCAACTGATCTAATCTCTCATCTTTACTTTATGTTAACCTTGGATAAATTGTATGTATTGTGCCTATAATCGTCTAGTTTTCGCGTCAACAGAGTATCTAGGTATATATTTAGTTTATTTTCTTGTTCTTGCACCTGCCATGTTCTGTCTCTGCACTACTTTAAAGTCGACTGGTGGAAATGCCTAAAGCTTTAAGTTCGCCTTTGTATAGTGCTTTTTACTACCTAGTGCACAAACTTAATTAAATACTAATTAAGTAGGTATAAAGAAAATGATCCCATCTTCCTTATCTTCCTTAGTTCACACTCGCATACCGAGTGATACTTCCACATGACATTCGCGCTGTTGCAACCACTTTATAACCAATTTATTTATATTATATGAACTCTTTGAAACTCTTGATAGTAAAATACGTACCTCTATCATTTCTAATTTTAGGTACTAGGTACGCAAAATAAACCAACTTATTTATTTAATCCTTTTTTTTTTTAAAGTGTTAAATGATATTTATTTTGCAAGGTCATATTAGCTTGATGAGACCGGTGTTTCCAAGCTGATTAACCTAAGAAGAAACACCGAAACAAACTCAGAGGTCAAAATCTCTTCTAAAGTCCATAGGTACAATTCGTACTGGTCAAATAATATGAGAACGGTTAATGTCTGAGGTGGTCTTTTGAGGAAAAAGCCACATAGATCTCAGTGGACCAAGCATTTGTCAGTTATCTTGTAGCTCAAACTTAGACAAATTTTAATAAGTACTTTTATCATTACCTTAACCTTTTCTTTGCCACCATGGGCTAACTTGTATGGCCTGTACCTACACAACAGGCGTCGATTCATTTAAAGTCATAGTCATTACATTCCATCTCGTCAGTCATTACATTCCATCTTGAGCGGCTATAATGGCAGATACAATAGTAAAACAATAGCATCCATTAAGCCCGTTCGGCCCTCCAGAAGTAACATATGCAATGGGTTCTTGAACTTTATTTATATCCTGAGCTTTTATTTGTAAGTAAAGTATTTTAAACAAATTTAGAAATATATTGCATCCAAAACTATAAGTGACTCTATAATAATCAACGGGCATTATCCTACTACTATTATAAAGGCGAAAGTTTGTAAGTATGGATGTATGTATGGATGTTTGTTACTCTTTCACGTAAAAACTACTGAATGGATTTTGATGAAATTTGGCACAGAGGTAGATTATAGTCTGGAATAACACATAGGATACTTTTTATCCCGGGAATATGTTCCCTTAGGATAGTTTTCGACAATCACGCGGGCGGAGCCGCGGGCGGCAACTAGTAGTTCATAATTCTGTTTGTTCATGTCACGTAGGAACCCACGTACATAAAAGGTGCAGTTATTATTACCTTCAATCTTACACCAACCTCAATCCTAATATATAAAAAATTTCCGTTACTGACTGAGTGTCTGAGAGACAATGCACAACCGAAACAACTGGTCGGAGAAAGCTGAAATTTGGCATTAGCTTCCTCGGGGACTGTAGGGAGGATTTCCCGAAATCCCTACAGGAACGACATATGCGCGTACGAAGTCGCGAGCAAAAGCTAGCACCTAACACAATAATTCATGTTAACTTGTCTGTCAAATCAACACATTTTTTTTTTTTTTTGTTGACCTAGTTAAAATTAAGTGTTCGCCAGTATTTATTAAAATTAAGCCAGTTTGTCCGGAACTTATGGCCTGACTATATTGAGTACCAGAGTTCTTCTGTTGCAGAAAAAACGCCTTAACAGTTAATTTAATAATTGATTTACAAGGGCTATCCATGTATCATCAAATCCTTTAGAGATGTCAAATTGGTGTGATGTATCTATATGATACTCTTAGGCCCACTTCCGCTACTCCGGTTAGCAGTACACGGTGTAGTCCAACGCTAACTTTACAAATTTGCTAACTACCATGGCAACTGGTATTTTTAGTTATTTCAGTAGCCGTTCAAAAACAGTTATGTAAAACTGACATAACTTCTTATGGCCTAAGATCCCAGAGCCCGCAGTCCTTACTTATTTTCTCAGTAACAGAATGTGTGTTAAAGAGTAGTGTTATTATGATACATACGAAGACGAAATGCTATATTATTATATTATTACGGACAAGAAGTAGTATCACCTATTATAAATCAAATAATTTGGACTTTGAGATTCCATGCAATGGGCAGTTAACTGCTTGTGGAGATGTAATTGGTGTTCAAGAGTCATATTATAAACCGATAGCTGTGCAAAACTAACTAGGTTTTCTATCGATTTTATAAAATGCGGAAACATGAATAAAATGCATTTTGAATATTCATATAGATGATAAATAAAATAGCACAATGTTATAAAAATCATAAACTTGTATGTTTTTGGCACGTTTTTGGGACTAACCAAATAGTTAACCCAAACCCACTACCCTGTTCAAATCTCGGCTAACTAGAGAGTTGGCATGTTTCAAAATCGCTTCATCTAATGAAGTGCGTTGACTTCCGAGATCAGTCATCAGTCATCGATTTACCGTTGACGAATAGCTAATACGTATTTACCGTCCTGCACAGCTGCACATGCGTTGCATTCCTACGATTTTTCGTTAATTTATATATAGTTTATTTTTTTTTCGTAAATGTAACATCACAGTCTGATCAACGGCTTCGGAACGCATTGAGGACAAACATTGATTTTTATCTATATAGATTTAAATAACATTTATTATTGCGTTAGTGTTCATTAAGTTGCCTGTGAATTTATCTCTTCAGTCCGACTAAGCAACCATTTCAAATTTACAGAAAATAGTCTCTAATCTCTTTGCTTACCTACCCCATTAATTTCAGGAAAGAATAGTGCAAATGTAATTCACTCTATCCACACATATTTGAAAATTTTCACCTTTAAATTTTAGCATCCTACAATTTAGATTTTTAACTGTTAGCAATGCCTAGCCCTGTATCCAACAAAACCATTTTACACACAATACCCTAACAGGGTCTACAACAATGGTTCTTAGCTCTAAGCCTTTTTAGCCAACTAACAAAAAAAAAGAGGAGATTCTCCATTCGTTGGTTTTTTTTTCTTCATCCTGTTTACCTTGTAGACCGAAGACATATGAATATGAAAATTCTTCTAATTCATATTTAACTAGAAGCCTGGTTATAAATGAGATTGTTTATGCTTAGTCATTGAAAATGTATGTCTGTACTTAAATGACTGTCCTCTTTATAGCTTAACTACCGTGGTAAAGAGATTGCCTGAAACACAGGTTTAAAAAAAAAAAACTATATCAGGCTAATACACTAATCTTGACATTACCTTCAGAATTCCATTCTGTGGCAACTGTAAGCTTACATTAGTTATACACTAGTTTTATCCAGTTAATTATTGTAATACCATTATAGAATCATAAATAATATTTAATACTGAATTATTTTTACACTTTTTGTTAACTGATTATTTCAAGAAATTTTATTTTATTCATTGTTTTATTTCTATAATCTTCTAATTTATTCTACCTCAAATCCAATTCTCGACTGAATGTACTTTTTTTTTAAAGGGATCAAATTCAGGAACGGGATGGATAACCATTAGGTAATTGGAAAATGATTCTGTGAAGTAGACAACGACTTTCATATTCAACAACACTAGTTACAGATTCAGTATCTTCTCCTTTGAAATGCTTAGCAGAATTGCTTCTTAAAAGTCACTATCAGGTGTTGAAGTAGACGTACCTACTCACATTGATCAACCTATGCATTGCCTGTGTTGGCGCTCATACCTCCGTGGTCGCTCATCAGCATCACATTGCTCCGACAATCCCTCGAAGCACCATTCAGACTCACTGCCACGATTGCGACGCGTCAGTGATGAACTCTGCTCCTCCGATCACCAATGACGATGTACCGGGTTTAGACGGGTCCCAGACTGCCCCAGGCATACCCGTTTAACTTCCTCAACTCCGGGCATCATAATATACAAAAGTCTGAAACTTGTTATTGACTGTATTAGTTTATGGCTAAATAAATGAAACGTGTAGCCAAGAAAATGACATAGGTAGGTTATGTTTTATTGTTAAACATACCTAAATTTAGAGTTCTCTATTGCTAATAAAAGCTTGCTAATAAGAGGTCCATAGTTTCAGCAGACTTTCATTGTTCAAGTTCAAATTCTCAACAGTATTATAAAGGGAAAAGAATTCATAATTACTTAAGTATGTTCTTTTTTTTAACATGAAAAATATGTCAATAGAATGAAATAAGAAACTCAATTATTTTGTAAAAATATGAAATCGAAATTAACATTAAAACAATTATTAGATGCTTTCTACTAACACTGTTCTGGATTACACTACATAATAGTTTACGAATCTACGCAAATTACTTGTAAACAATCATTTATAAGTACTCGCCTTGATTTTCAGCCCAAAGATTTGAAATTCAAATTTCCACTAGTAGGCGCAGGTAAACTGGAATTTTATCCATTTGTAATCCCAGTTCTGAACTAAAAACTTCAGGGGCTAGGAGGTTAAATAAAGCGCAGTATACTTTCCAATGCTTCGTTATATTTTTCATAATAATCCTTAAAATCCTTAACCAAAACATGTTGACGTTTCATGGCGGGAACAATCACGAATGCCACAGATTAAAAATCCCCGCCACATTAAACTAATGCTCATTCACTTTAAGTACTTTAAATTCAACTATATTAAAAATGGAACATCCGAAATAACTACTTAATGCTTATTCATTTTAAGTAGTTTGATGTTCAGATTTAAAAATAGAATATCAGCAAAATAATAAAAGATAACACGTATTATTTCGAATCGAAATTAAAATGAAAGCACTGTCATTACTCCGACAAAAATATAGGTAAGATTAAGGGACAAACTTGATTTTGTTGTTTATAAAATGTTCCCCATACATCAATGAACGTCACGGTAAATTTTTCAACTGAAAGTTTGTAATCGTAAAAAATGATTTTTTGTATGATCAAATAACAAATTCCCAATTTTCAGACTTTTTCCTGTACTTGTAATGTAAGATCTATCTTTTTGCCAAATTTTATGCCTCTTGATCAACGGAAAGTACGCTATATGTTTTGATTCCCTTGTGAGCGTCAAAACATGCGCCATATACGGAGCATAAACGGCTTTATCTTTAGCTTGCGTTGATTTAGAAATTTGATTTTTTCACTGCTCCGAGGGATAGCAGATTTCAGTATTTGATATTAATTTCAGCTTGATTTCTCCACGCGTTCTTGAGAAAAAGGGTTTTGATAGACGGACAGACAGACAACAAAGTGATCCTATAAGGATTCCGTTTTTTGCCGCCTGACGTACGGAACCCTAAAAAACAAACCATCGAACGATTTGTACTACTCTTGAAATGACTAAGTGAAGGAACCCCCATATCAGGGTTCGACCTTCTGTCTGCGGTTGATGCCGTGGCCCCTGGTACGGCATAAAGATTGACCTCTCTTCTGTAACTTTACCTTATATATGTATGTACCTATATGGTGACGAAAATTAACATTGGCCAACATGAGCGAATGTCATATTTACGCGGAAAATCTGAGCATCGTGAATCAAAACAATGAGGTCAAACGCACAACCCGAACATTAAGTTGAACTGCCAAAGTATTAGTTAGGGCAAAATAGCTCTGTCACATTTTAAACATGTTACAGAATGAACGTGACGCCTGAAAATATTTACTTTGATTTATTTTTCAAAAAATCGTAACGATGAGTGCAATGCCGGCCTTTTAAGGTATTGCGTTCATTCTATTACACGTAGTATATCAGTAGATGCGTCACGCACCCACATCACAGCAGCTCAAAAGAGCACTGGGAAGTGTTGCGGAATTTGTTCGAAAGAGTCACCGCGGCCCTGGAACGCAAACGGATTTAGAAGGAACACGGATGGGTTTTAGTCAGTAAGAGTCTGACACGCCCTTCAGCTCCACCCAGAGCGGAAGAAGTCATTTGATGATATCCAATAATTTAAAAAAAAAATAGCACTGGGAAGTAATCGGTAGCAAGACAGCTTCGTATCCTCGCGCGTGGTGTAGGCTCGCGGTAGTTGCCTTCTTTTATATTGCCATTTCAGTTGGCGGGCAACGTATCTACAGTTTAGATTTTATTGAGGAACTCACAATTATGTTCGTAAATTTTCTGTTTAGTTTCAAACCTTTTCAATTCCCAATGAGCCTATGATACGTCATGTCCAGTCTATGGCCAGACATTATTCGTTGCGGGAGTATGCTTCTCTTCTGGTTGCTTATCCCATGGACAAATATACATATGTAGCTCTGTCGCGTGTTTATAACCCCAACAACTTTATAGTTTGTGTCTGGCGGACACCGCCGGTAACATCGTGTACAGTGAAGCGTTATCATTTAAACGTTTCACATCAAGAAAAATTACCAGGACTGATCGGCATTACAAACGGAAGACGTGATAAAGTCAGTGCTTTGCATAACACTTTTCAGAATTCGCAATTCTAAAAGGTGTTTGGTAATGCAGGATATTGACAGTTCGTATATCTGATCTAAGCAATGTTTTGCGAAAAAAGTCGCGGGCAACAGCTAGTAGAATAATATTTTCATTCAGGACTATTTTTTCTAAGGCATTTACATAATTTTTCACTTTTCGTATACTTAAGAGGTATTTTCACAAAGAATTCAACATCATGATTTGGTTAATAGATGGCGCTGTGTATACCTGCTTCACAGGATCAAATACTGTTATTTTTTTAATGCAAAATTGACAATTTTCAGAAACGATTTCTTACTTAAACATGTGGGTTTAGAAACACACAAATAAATAATATGTACGTTAAAAAATAATGTTGGAAAAAGCATTAAAAAAACGATTATATCGAAAAATATATATTGCGGGAATGCAAAAAGTACAAAATAGTAATTAAAAAAAAAACCGCGTGAGTTGGGGTTCGAACCAAAAGCGCATATTTTGAGAAGCAGTCACTGTATCGCCGGATCCATGTTCTGTTGACATTTGATTGAAAATAGCCGATGTTATAATATGAACAAAACCTGTCAAAAAACATTGATCTGTAATTTTAAAATCTTAAATTTACCATAACTTTTTTTCCCGGTCACCAATTTAAATAAAACAAAGACTAAATGTTGCTCAGAACTGACCCGCATGCATATATATAATAATCGTAATGTAAAACCCCAAGTAAATCTGTACAGTATCTTCGGAGATTACCTTTAACAGACAGACAGACAGAACGACAAAAAAAATCCAAAAAATATTTTTTTGTGTTGTATGTTCCTTTTTTATCGCCCTTAATCCATTTTTAGTATTTTTTAAATGTACAGACACAACCGTTTCTACTGATTTATTATATGTATAGATTACAGGAGCCCAAACAAATAAGAACGTTAGCTCCAAGGATTTTTATTCATATCATTGGATGATTAGACGCGGCCGAGACAACATCATTTTACGATGCCGTGAGCTTTGCCAACAATTTATAGTCGGCATAAATGTGAAGATAGAAAGTAAACGACTACGATAGTTGCGATATAATCAACAAAAGCTGCGAGCGGAAGAATATATTCACTTACGAGATGCTATTGCGAACAACGCTGACACTGCCGAAATCGGTAACTCTGTTATCTTACCATCATCGTACGTAGGTAGTCCACGTCACATGCAAGAATACATACAGGATGCTATGACTTTCGTGAGTGAATATGGACGACCGTGTCTTTTCATCACTTTTACACGTAATCCAAAATGGCAGGAAATTACATCGTTGCTATTACCAGGACAAAGTGCAATACATCGTCATGACATTACAGCACGTGTGTTTAAACAAAAATTAAAGTCTTTAATCAGCTTTATTACAAAATTGCATGTATTTGGCCCCACACGTTGTTGGATGTATTCAGTTGAGTGGCAAAAGCGTGGATTACCTCATGCTCACATTTTAATTTGGTTCGTCGACAAAATACGTGCTGAAAACATCGATAGTTTGATTTCTGCAGAGATTCCAGATCCGTCTACTGATCAATTACTGTTTGATATTGTTACTACAAACATGATTCATGGTCCGTGCGGAAATCTAAATCGTTCATCACCTTGCATGGAAGACGGAAAATGTACAAAGCGTTTTCCTAAAGATTTCACTAACGATACGGTCACACATATTGACGGATATTCAATATATCGTCGAAGAAGTACCGAAAATGGCGGACAATCTTTCATTAAAACTATCAACAACGCAGACATCAACATTGACAATCGTTGGGTGGTACCATATTCACCTCTGCTCAGCAAAACATTTAATGCTCATATAAATGTTGAGTCATGCAGTTCGGTGAAGAGTATCAAATATATTTGCAAGTATGTGAATAAAGGGAGTGATATGGCTGTATTTAGAATTGAAAATACTAATGTACATTCTCCTCCGTTGAATCAAAATGATGAAATTACGAATTACCAAATTGGCCGGTATGTCAGTTCCAATGAAGCTGTCTGGCGTATTTTCGGTTTCCCAATTCATGAACGGGATCCAGCAGTTATCCATTTAGCTGTCCACCTTGAAAACGGCCAGCGCGTATATTTCACTAACGATACAGCGCTTGATCGTGCTATAAATCCACCAAAAACTACGCTGACCGAATTTTTTGAACTGTGCAATTGTGCGGATGCTTTTGGTGCCTGCGCACAAACACTTCTCTACTCTGAAGTTCCACGGTATTTTACATGGGCTCAATAAAAAAAATGTATGCCCGCAAGCAAGGGACACCAGTTGATGCGTAGTATGCGTACCCCGCTTTATTTAAATCAAATAGTTTGGGTCGTGTATATACAGTCAAACTGAGTGCTTTTATCTGCGACTGTTGTTGGTTAATGTCACCGGGCCATTGTCATTTCAAGATATACGTACGTAAGGTAGATGGACAACAGTATCCTACGTATAAAGATGCATGCCTTGCTTTAGGCTTGCTAGAAGACGACAATAATTGGGACAGTGCGCTTGCTGAAGCACCATTAAACTGCACAGGATCATAAATTCGTCTACTATTTGCTATAGTACTGACTCCATGTTTCCCGGCCCGAGCACAAATGTTGTGGGATAATCACAAAGATTCAATGACTGATAATATATTGTATCGACATCGTACAAGGTGCAATGATCTAACGATATCATTCAGTGATGCAATGTACAATGAAGCATTGATTGCTATCGAGGATCTTTGCATTGCTATTGCGAATTTGCCAATCAGTCATTTCGGTATGAGCTCACCGAATCGAAGTGCATCTGATTTACTCAACACAGATATGAATCGTGAAATTACAGTACGATACTGTAGAAATGGCAGGCATTGTTAGTCGCAATGTTCCACTACTAGGTAAATGATGAACAAAAAATTATTTACGTCCGCATCATGCTGGCAGTTTCGGCAGGACAAGGAGGATTCTTTTTTTTGGATGCACCAAGTGGAACTGGCAAAACATTCCTTATTTCGCTACTTCTAGCCGAGATACGATCAAAAAATGGCATCGCATTGGCCATTGCATCTTCTGGCATTGCAGCAACTTTATTAGATGGAGGCAGAACAGCTCATTCAGCATTTAAGCTGCCGTTGAACATTCAAAATAATCCAGATGCAGTGGGCAACATAAAAAAACAATCGTCTATGGCCATAGTGCTGAAACAATGTAAAATTATTATTTGGGATGAATGCACTATGGCACACAAACATTCGCTTGAGGCATTAGATAGGACATGAAAGGATATAAAAAAACAACGATAAACTATTTGGCGGCACTTTGTTACTCCTTTCAGGTGATTTCAGACAAACACTTCCCGTTATTCCACGTTCAATGTACGCTGATGAAATCAACGCTTGCTTAAAATCATCGCGACTATGGCGTAATGTTGAAAAAGTACAACTGACGGTGAACATGCGCGTTCAAATGCTTCAGGATCCATCCGCCGAAAATTTCTCTAAACAACTGTTAGATATTGGCGATGGGAAAGTTGCTGTATATGAAAATACTGGATGCATAAAATTACAGACGGACTTCTGCACAATCACCGACTCGCAAAATACTCTCATCGATCACATATTTCCCGACGTACACACACAATACGTACGGTACGGTAGTACTAGAAATAGAGACAAATTAGATCAACCATTTTTTAGATTAGCTAAAGTCCACACTTCTTTCATGGGGTATTGTGTTAAATGTTACAACAAAATACCTACTGACATATTAGAACTAAATGAAAGAAAATTTAAAACTTATGTTAAAAGTACACTTTGTAAACAAGCATATTACAAATTAGAAGATTACATTCAGGATAAGAATGCTTGGAAACATGCTGGTCCTGCTCCATAGGACAATCAAGGGTGTAGACAAAATCAAACTGGTTGATTTATGAATTAACTTTATAGATAGGTATACTGTTGCTTTTTTGTGTTTTTATTTTCTGTTTAATTGGTGGTTATTAAGATTATCTGTAAATATGTGAGTACCATTTACCTAATTTTTTTTTTTTTTTTAGAAAAGGAATAAGTACCTCTGCTGGTTATACTTTGTTCTTATAAGTAGCATACTCTGGGTGTATCGTCCTCACATAATATTAAATTGATTTTTGTATACCAAATTTTGTAAAGTCGTTATTTGAAAAGAGTAACTATGGAGTTTCTTGTCCGTTCTTCTCCATAAGAATCTACATTTCCGAATGGACAGTAGAGTCACTTTATTAATATATTTTACTGAACTGTAAATGCTGACGTTCAAAAGTGCCGTTTAATGGCCTAATTGAAATAAACGTTTTTGACTTTTGACTTTTGACTTTTGATCAAATGAAATAGTGAACTTTTGCCACAGTTCACCTTTTTACTTGTGCTAGAAGAGTGTGCTGTATTAATATGGTGGTTATTAAACGCTTTTCTATTTCTACGGGGTCTGTAAGTACTGTATTGTCAATTAGGATATTTTCTATATCGTTCTTTAAGTTATTGCCCATAATTTCATCCTTAATTACTTTCCATACCGCTTTGCATTTGTTTTCACTTTTGGTAATACATTTGATATTTGCGTTTTCTTTTGCGTTATATATTAATTTCTGTAAAAGTTTTGAGTACTTACTTATTGAATATAATAAAATTTTATTTTTTATTTTTTTATTATTGATAGTAGATAGTAGATCCGTTTCCTTTTACCACTTTTTAAGTCCTTTACTTATCTAGTTCTTTTTATTTTTGGTGTTTACCTTTATTTTTGGGAAGCATAAATTTAAGAACAGGCGCAATGTATCATGAAAAGAACTAAGTAAATGCTTTATTTATGTCCTCTGCGTAAGTTTCGGACCTAGACAAATATAAGTCAGCATTCTTTAAACTTCTGAAAGTTATTTGAGCTGAAAACTCTTTTGTAGGCATAGTACGTTTGGGCACGCCATTCTCCCGCCTGACGCATGTACTCACCGGACACGGCTGTTTCGGGAGGTACCTGTTTCGGATTAAGCGGGAGGACACGCCCGGGTGTCAGCACTGTGAGGATCGCTTAAAAACTTCTTAATACCCGAAACATACGAAGCAGGAAACTTCTTGACACACACGCAGTTAAAACCTTAGGCCGCAATAAGTGAGTTCTCAAAAGTAATTAACACTGTCCTTAGTTCGTACATTCACTTCCTGAACTTATTCCGACATTTACTTAAGGAAATTATATTCATAACGACTATATTTTAGATCCTCTGGTACTTCTAGATACCTATTGAAATATGAAAAAATAAACACATGCATAACTGGTATTTGGGAAAGCCAACAACGCACTGCGTATTTACCTGTCATTCCTGATAACTTACTAACAAGGAAACATGCCGTTTTTTACCGTCTAAAGTCATTGGTTCGAAATTTCGAACGTCGTTTTTTGTGATCGATTTAAAAAAAAATAGTCTCGTCTTTTTTTTGTTTTGCTACCCAATATCACCTTTAAATTATGACCTCATACTTCTGGAACACCCTGGACACAGCGGTTTGGAGATACCAGGCCAAAACGGTGCGCGCGAGCATGGTGATCTTGCTTCATCTTCCTCCATTGCATGACAAGAGGCCCTTACTCTACACTGGGACGATTAAAGCTAATATCGCATTATAACTACCGAATCAAGGATCTGCTTAGTCCGAGTTTTTTAACGCCCTCGATTACGTTAGCGTAAACGTCAATTTGTATTGAAACTAAACAAGCGCCGTCTGGTGACACTCACGGAAAACCTTTTTTTCCCGTACAATTTGACATAAGCGAACGATTACCCTAACGCGATCGAGAACGTTAAAAACTCGGACTAAGGCCACTGATGAAGTTACAGCGTGCTCATTGGACAGCGTCAGGTGTTTACAGCGAGCGTGCGTGACACTACCAATTAATTATGAACCGGTTTTCAAGTTCAATGTAAAGATATTATACTACATTATAGTCGACGACTTTTAACGTGAAGGTTTAAACCTAATTAGCATCGGTAAACAGGAGTCGTTTCTGGTATAGATTTGCATAATTTATTGAACTTCTGATCAATGAAATCGTAACGTACCTACGTAATAAATTCTTTAATTCTATCATTCAGAAATCACCCAACAGTTTCCGTTGGTTGTTTACTTGATACGGTATTTTTATTGTTTTTTAAGTATGGGAAGTTATCAAATGACTTCTTCCGCTCTGGGTGGAGCGGAAGGGCGTGTCAGACTCTTACTGACTAAAACCCATCCGTGTTCCTCCTAAAGCCCTTTGCGTTCCAGGGTCGCGGTGACGTGCTGCGGAATTTGTTCCGCAAAATCTATGCTATAATCTATGCTAATCTATCAATTTATTAAAAAGTCACCGCGGCCATGGAACGCAAAGGGGTTGGTCTTTCTTTAGTCTCTAGAGCATTAAATGTTCCTTTTATATTATAGCGACGGCGACGGTTTGTACTGACGATAGATTTTTGAAAATTTATTCTCGTTTTACATAAGAATGCAAGTTTGACTGAATTTCGCCATTTCTGCCGATGGGATATCCCACCGAGATAGGGCTTGTGTTAGCAGTAATCACTATGCCTAGCCTGTATCCAATTATGTAGTGGTTGGCTACCAGTGTTATCGGATGCAGCTGAGTGTAGACACCAGCTTTTTTACATGGAGCAGCTGAGTGTAGACACCAGCTTTTTTACATGGAGCAGCTGTCTATAAATCTGTCATGTAGGTACCTACAATCCAGCAGTGGGGTATAGTCTTACGCATAGTAGTTCGCAACCGGGTGCGCTCATGTTAGTTCGCGGCTCCTTGGCGAACTAGTTCGCTCTTTTTGTTCACCAGCTCCCGACTCAATGTTTCGTGACGGAGGCTGACTGAGCTAGTGAGCTGAGAGAAAGGCAGATCGTTCGCGCTTTGCAGTTTGCTGGTGCACGCGCTCTTTTATTAGTAAAATAACAATTTAGCCGTTATTTTTTACCTTACATACTCGTCGTATTTTTATTGATTTATGAGTTCATTTCAGAAAATTGCTTAATAAGTGGCGGGCAAAACCTAGTTGATTGTAAGTAATGACAATCGTCATGCAAATCAATGAAGTTGTATGACTTATATATTCCATGTTTTTTGCGGTTATTCTCGTAATAGTGACGTAGTGTTCACCTTGACTATGGACGTACGCAAGTATGGTAACAGCTTTACTGATCAATGCCTTCGATGTTACTTATTTAATTAGTAGGCACCCAGAAATAGTTAAGACTGAACCCAATAAGGAATATGCATGAAAAAAATATTTAGTATCTATACAGCTTATCTAAAAATATATAATACTAACAGTGAAAAATAAAACCAAAATTGATCAAAAAACAAACGAGATATAACTATTTTAAACAAATATGTCTGTCTCTCTGCGCATACGCTGTTTTCTATGGCAGCTGTATAGGCGACATGGTATTTAATTTTGACGTCAGAGTTCGTATCGGACTTCTCTTTCTAATTGGCATCTTTGAAGCTTTATAACTTTCTTGCTGTTGAAGATATTTTAAAAATTATTTCATAATTGTTTACCAGAGCCAATAAATATTTCATTTTGCAAATAAAAAAATGCATGCATATTCCCTATTAGACTACCCGACACGGGCGTCGAACCCAGGACCTCATGATCAGCAGAGGCTTTTCTCTCAATCATAACAATCATTCTCAAACCCGGAACTTTGGACCAATCAAACATACATAAGATATAGGAACTCAATGAGATTATAATAATAAATAATTAATTAGAGACTCAACAAAAAAAATACCACCGAAGTCCAATAAGCCTAACAGTTAGCATTTTAAAGTCTTGATAACTTCCCTACACGCCCCCCCACACGTAACGTGGCAATGAATTTATTTTTTATCGTCTATCACAGCTAACTAGGCTCAAAACGTTAATGAGTAATAGTCGACCAGCATATAAAATGAAATTGGATCTTATTTCTGTATGGCCAAAAAAATATTTAATAAACACCTGAAAAAATAAAAAAAACGTTAAATCTAGACAATTTCAAAAAAGAACTATTAAAAATTTTGATAAATAAATGCTATTACTCACTACAGGACTATTTAGACGACAATTCTATAATTACTGCCTCCGAAAATTGTACATTGCCTCACTTATGTTGACGATCTTGAATATTGTTTGACATTACCATTAATATGACACGTAACTTAATCTATTTGACATTTTTATTGAAATTGATTTATAAATTGATTGTGTTTTAAATTTGTATTTTGTATTTTGCTATTTAAACATAATTAAATAAATTTGTACGCCTCTGGGCAAAACATAGAAGATCTATGTACCTATCTATAACATCACACCTATCTCACACTCTGTTGTAATTTGACCTATGTTTACAAATAAAACATTCTGATTCTGATTCTTACATACACTTGTAACTTTGTATTCTTACAGTGAAATTCGTATTGATTATTTTGTCACGGTTTACGGGACGAGCAACTACGGAAGCCTTCACTGCGCGTGGCCCGATACGCACTTGGCCGGTTTTGTACCTAGTGATTTGGTCCGGATCAGTCTGCCGCATGTCAAATGAGAAATGGGCCAAAAGAATCACCGAATGGGTCCCACCATAAATATACTGTCGGGGTACGTAGCAAGGTGTCGGTGTTTTTGAGGAGAAACAAATGTTATGTTTGAACACTATTTATTGAGTCACTCTCAAACTGTTCTTAATGTTAAAATGTTAAATGAAATGTTGATAAAATGTTAGAATACACCCGGCTAACGCGGTAGACCAAAGTGCACTGAATATAATGTAAAGTTATAAGTAATAAATGTGTTTAATAAGAAAGGAAATTAGGTCAACGCGTTACGCCGATATTGCTTACTAAGATGTTCGGTGTTTTCACCGAACATCTTAGTAAGCAATATCGGCGTAACGCAAAACATATACTGTTTTTTTATATTTCTATGGGTCCCACTGAATGCCAGACGAAATCTCGACAGACTAAGGCGAAGATGGCGGGACGAGGTCGACTCTTATTTACCGAAAGTACTGACAGAAGTGTGTAGTTTGCCCAACAGTGGGACAAAATATGCTGGATAGTGTATGCCGTTTAATATCGCTATGCGATTTCAATCAATTAAAAAGGTACTAATTGACGGTAAAGACACACTCACTATAAAAAAAATGTGTGCGTGTACTAGTGTACACACGTAAGAAGTAAAACTTCTTTATGATCTTATTTTTCGAAAAATGATCTTTTGTTTTCATTATTACTTTGTAAAAACAAAACAACAATAACTACAACAACTACCACAACAACAACAACTACCACAACAACAGCTATTTCTAATACAAAAAACGGTCAAGTCTAGTGGTGGGAGAAAGCCCGCTTAAACGACATGCTATCCCTACTCCGCTGGAGAAAGTACTCTTCGAATCAACCGTGGTAGGGACAAGAAAAAGATGGCGCGTAACCGAGAAATGTGACGGTAATTTTTTTTCCAACGCCGATAAAGAAGTTTCACTTCAATAAACAAAACATTGTGATTGAGATCAATGTCGTTATTTGTAAATGACTCATATATCGGCTATACTTACTTATTACGATTTCATAATAAAAAACTTGATATCGCGCTCTTTAATTTTATCTGCAGACCATTTTGTTCAGAACAATGGCTAATTCTAAATGCGCTTGATTTTTCTCGGATTCCTAAAAGACATTTTGTATTATAAGATGTACCTAATAAAGACACCATATAGAATTTTACTACTTAAAATAAGAATACAATTTATGTAGGATATATATCAAAATCAAACGTCATGTATTCAAATTAGGCTATGAGCGTCACTTTTAATTAAGACAGTTCCCCAAATCAACCGCCCGTCACCACTTCCTAGTGTTGTAGTTGGGATGAAGTGGCGCAAAAAAACTACCTACTCTTTTTTATCATAACACTACATATTATTAAAGAGATCTTATCTCATTAATCATCATTAATTTTGGTGATTATCAGTCAGTAGAAGCAAAAAGAGAAGGAAGGGATGTATGTACGTAGTAGGGGGAATTCTTTTGTTTATGCCTACTCATCATCTGCCTAGCCTTTTCCCAATTATATTGGGGTCGGCTTCCAGTCAAACCGGATTCAGCTGAATACCAGTATTTTACGTTGAGCGGCTGCCTACCAGACCTCCACAACCCATTAACTGGGTAACACGGTACTCCTTGGCAAGACTGGTGTCAGATTATCTGGCTTCTGACTATCCGTAACGACTGCCAAAGAACTACAAATGACAGCCGGGACCAACGGCTTAACGTGCTTTCCGAGGCACGGAGGAGTCTCGGTATGTTAAGATGGTCACCCATCTACAGATCAACCTCGGCAAGCGTTGCTTAACCTTAAAGATCGACCCATGCAGCTGTTATTATTTAGCCACGAGCTCCTGTTTGCTCCTGTTTATGCCTACTCCCATGGGCAAAAGGCGTGATTTTTAATTAGTTTGGAAAGAAACCGTTCACCTAAACCCAAAAGATTTCGCTTTTAATCCTCTCACGTGGTTTTCGGCTCTAATGACTTTATAAAAATGCATCTGACTTCTATCCTTTCTGGATAAATTAGGCCGACTTCGCCTGACTACTTCAGCAGAGTTCAGCCTTCATGGCCCCTCAGGAAATCTAAAAAATGTGCAAAGAACTGACTTAAATTCATATCTTTGACTTGCAAAGATGGTCAATATCTTTGACCATGACCGCAGGTCAAAGCTACGGACAATAATCAGATACCTCTTATAAATAGATACGTAATTATATACGAATAAAAAACGCGATATTTTCCTTTGCTCGCGAGATATTAATAACATCGTTGATCGGTCCTGAGCAGTGTGTTAAGGACTGTGCGTTAGGTCTGTGCTCTTGAAGTGAACGTGTTTAAATTGGATCAAGTGAGTGAGTAAGGAAGTTGTGTGTGATAAACTAGATGTGCCCTTGAACTCCTAGATGCCTATTCAAAATTCAAAATTCAAAAGTCATTTATTCAAATTAGGCTGAGTGCCAGCACTTTTTGAACGTCAAAGTTCTACATAAAGACAGTCCCCCAAAACGCCCGCCCGTCACCACTTCCTAGTGTTGTAGCTGGGAAGAAGAAGTGGCGCAACAAACTCCCCAGTAACACATCTGTCTGTTTAAAAGCTTTTAAAAACTTGAATTTATACAATAGTATGCAAAGTATTTTACAATACATGACACAGAAAATAAAATATTCAAACTGTAAATCAAATTAAATGAAATTAATTGACACTTTTGATTATAGATCCTATCAGGTCAAACGAGCCTAACAGAAAATTATTAAACACTAGTGACCCGCCCTGGCTTCGCCCGGATGTATTTTTTTACCAACACAACAAAACAAAAAAAAGTTGAATAGTTCCTCAACTCATGGCGTGACCAAGGGAAACAGAGATTTATTTTATCTTTTTTATAGAAGATGATATTGATAACGTCATCAACATCATTTTTAATTATTTTCTTTCTTGTTACTATCCCGTGCATACAAGGCAATAACTACGATTATTTACGGTATTGTCAATGATCAGACAAAAATGTATTGAACTTTTTTTTTCAGTAAATTGCTCGCTTAACTCGGCCAATTGCTTTTGGAACAGCTGATTTTTTTTTAAAATTTTTTGATAGTGTATTTTTCATAAAGCTTGTCTTTTATTTGTACTTGATGACTGGAAAAATATGGCTCCAAAAATCCCCTCAAATAACCCTGTATATAGGGTCTCTTAAAGGGTCAAAAGGGTAGTTCACATCTGCGAGACCTGTTTTTTCGGAAGAAGAAAGTTCCAGCCTAATATGAAGGTCTAAGATGAGTACCTACTGCTTAAGTAGATCGAAGGTCAGGAGTTCAGGACTATCTCACATTTATAATTAAAGAATAATTTCTACTTATGCGGTTTGGGACCTTATAAAAATCGGGCGGTTTATCAACAGAACCGATTAGCAGGTTCTGAAGCAAATCGGTATTTAAACTTTGCACATTGACTTTTTGATGAATTTATTAAACATTTGCTTACCGTCGCTAAACAGTGTCGACATTTTTATAAATGAAGATATTGTTCTCTTCCACGTAACATAGAACCGCTGTTTATCCATAAGAAAACATTAGTAACTGAAAAATAAAAGTGATAGATGTCTTATAAAAGTGATAGTGATAGGTGTCTTTCTGAATTTAGTGTTTTAGTTTAGAACGCATCAAACCCTTTTTTTAAATACTGTTTTTTTCTAAACTCTTTACTTCAAACAAAAACTAATCCATTGGGTTTTTAATCGGTACTTAGTTAGGTAAGTAAGTACGTCGATATTCGATAAATAGGTTTTATGTCATCGGGTTTTTAATACGGGATGTACCTTGGAAAACACGTTAAGCCGCTGGTCTTGGCTGTCATTTGTAGATCTCTGACAGTCGCTATGGATGGCCAGAAGCACGGAAATTTAACGTCAGTCTTTTCAAGGGGGTGTTAACAAGTTACAGGGTTGTTACACAGTAACTGGGTTGCTACACAGTAACTTTGTTGTTAACCAGTAACCGCGTTGTTATACAGTAACTGGGCTGTGGAGGTTTAAGACTCAAATTGCATCCGGCTAGTCTGGAAGCCGACCCTAATACGTTGCAAAAAGGCAAGCAGATCGACAGGTTAAAGCTAATATTGTGGGAATATTTTAATATGTTATAATTATCTTCCAATTCATGGAATTTTACCATTGTGAGGCAGTTGGTGGGTAGGAACTTGCCTATTACAGCATACGGAATGGGCTTATAAATAGACATAATTAATTAATTCACAAATAATTGAACTCGGTTTGGTTTAACTTCCCATACCAAGCAGCTACTACTGCCGATAGCCTTTTAAATACTATCTATATCTACTATACTTAGTTGTTTTATGAGCAAGTCCAAGGCGATTACAAGAATACAAGCGTATCGTTTATTGAAGCGGTACCTATAAAATGTTTGGTTTTAACCGTTTTGCTACTTTGCCAAGTTGTATTTGTATTTGAAAATTGTGGATAAGTGGACCTAGGAGTAACTAAGTTAGATTCCTGATAGTTTACCCTTCACAATACTTCGTAAGTCAATTGGTTTTATTCTTCCGTTACTCTGGATAGGACTCTTGTAGTGATGCCTCCATTATTTCAGTTGCTAAGGGTCGGTTACAGTTTTTTTTAAAACAATTGAGTCGGTCGGACTGTGTGCGGTTTCCACATAAAGTAGATTTGGAAGCTTTTTTAAAATTTTACAGCCGTTCAGGGTAACGTAGAAGGAGAATTTGGCAAATACTCTACTGGTTTTTGCAGTTGACTGGTGTTTAACGATAGTTTAGCATGTTAACAATTTTTGTACAAATTTTCATTCCTCCTTTACCTTAACGATCTGCACATAATATCTGTGATTTATTGTCTTGAATTGCTATAAAGGTCCCTTCGTTTAATGTTGTTTAAAACGCGTAGACGTTAGAGCTGCTTCACTATTGATAATATAAGCCTGTAAACCTATTCACTGTAGCTATCAGGAAACACAGGCTCATAATTGCGCATAATCAAATTATACCTACCCAAAACGCGCGCTTCAGTATTATTATACGAGGGAGAGAAACGAGGGGTGTCCAATCCAGTTCATTTCAAGCTATCGACCATATCTCTCTTCTGTATGGTGTCGGACGTAAAAGAAGAGGTTACTAAGGGACTCACCAGAGTATGGGCAGCAGCATTCTGTGTGCATTGCAACAGCTACACCGCGATTGCCAACCTGCCTGCTAAGTGTGGCGTTTGCCATAATCGCCACGCTCATTTGAGGGAGGCTTATGTCCAGCAGTGGACGTCTTTCGGCCGATATGATGATGATGATGGCTATATCTATACTTCCGCAGGTTTCCACGACATGAATCCTCACCTGATCCTCCTCGTGTCAGCGATATGCCTGTCCCCAGCGGCTGCGCAGTTCGGCTTCATCAACACAATCAAGGACAGAGTCACCAAGGAGGTGGCCGCCATCGCCGAGCCTATTCACAAGACCATCGTGTCAGTTGGGTTTAGTCAGTGTAAGTCCCTGTAGGTACTTATTTTTGTCACTTTATTTAGGGGTCAGTCTACGTACGTACAGGCGACTGAGTTCCGTCAAACAAAAGCTATGTAGATATGTTTAATAGTTTTCTAATGGCCGGTTTCAATAACGTGTCTTACTTTAACCAACGACCGACATGTTAGCCTTTGTAACATGACGTTTCAGCTACTGTTGGTAGCTAATAACTAAATAACGTTATTGAAAACGGCCGAAAGTATTATTGAGTCTTGCTGGTTTTGAAAGATTCTGCGGTCTCATGCGGTGTATTTTGGTCTAATTCGTATGAAAAAGTCAGGCTCAAATCGGTGTCCTGAGAATTTGGGGCTCTTCTAAAGTAGGTGGTGTATAGCTTGTACGCTTGCTTGGTCACATGAGCACAGGTCATCGTTAGTTATTTTAAAGGGATGCAGATTCTCCTTGTGGTACCCATGCTCGGAGAGTAATGATACTCTAATATTATAATTTTCATTTTTAAGTGTATTTTTTGTACAAAAATAAATAAATCAAGCAAGAACTCATGAGTATTTTTACCATTTCCAGGCAGGCATGTGAAGAAACTTCTTGGAGTGGACTACGATTCATACAACAACACCGAACCGGACTTGAGTGAGCTGACACTCAACTTTATCACCAGGTGGGTTCACTTACTAACTGTGTCATCACCATCATCATCATATCAGCCGAAAGACGTCTGGACATAGGCCTCCCCCAAAAGGCCTATGGGTTAAAGGTTGGCAAACCCAAAGGGGGTTTGCCATAATCGCCACGCTTGGCAGGCGGGTTGGCGATCGCAGTGTAGCTGTTGCAATGCACAGAGAATGCTGTTGCCCATTCTCTGGTGAGTTCCTTAGCATACTAACTGTTTCCTTAATTATAATCTGAATATAAAAAGCGATGAATGATTGATGGTAACTTAGCAACATCAACCAATAGGTATAATATGTCGATATCTTGACGCCTTAATATCATACGTCTCTAACAAAGAGGCTTTTCGATGTACACTAAGTTTTTGAAGCTGCCGAAAGCCAAGGATCCAACCCCTGATAGCCCGAAGAATGACCAGACTTAAGTGGCAGAAGGCAGGTCCTGCAAGTAGATCAGCCATTCGACGGGGTTAAAAGGTTCGTAGGAAGGCCTCCCACAAGGTGGACCGATGAAATGATGAAGGCCACAGGAATCCGGATGCGAGACGCACAGGACCGGTCGAAACTTGGGGGATGCATATGCCCAGCAGTGGACCACTTCCAACTAAAATAATGATGTTAATGAACCCCTGACACAATAGCAATAAACCACAAAAAAAGAAAGTGAGTCAATCATTAAAAGTTCTCCCATTTTTTTTCCAGAAACGTGAACATCACATACAAGCTGACGGCGGCGGCGATACTCATCCCCTCGGGGGGCTGGTTCAACCCCCGAAAGCCACTCAAGATCTACCTCCACGGCTTTACCGATGACCCCTCTAAAGGCAGCTTCTCCAGCCTTAGCACTGCTTTCCTGAATCAAAGTAAATACTCAAAAGAACATAATATATATGAGGCCGGTTTCCACCACGAAAGAATAATGAACCGGAAATGGCTAAGCTGACTGGACTTCGTCTTCATATAAGCTGCTTCAGAGCCACCCTAATCGCATACAGGCTGACGTCAGTGATGTCTTCGGTACAGTGCCGGGTCAAGTTAGCTCTTGGGTCGGTATCTAGGTTTGTAGTGGGTTTAGTCCTTGACGTGTATAACTGTCCATAGAAGGTCTCGATCTCCCTCAGAAGCTCTGATTTGGCAGATATGGTTCTGCCATCGTCGGTCTTCAGTTTCGTGAGCTGGCTCTGCCCAATAGACAGATCTCTCGCAAAGACCTTGGAGCCCTTATTCCGCTCTATCGCCTCTTTAATCCTCTCGGTATTAAAGCACCGGAGGTTGCTTTTCAAGGACTTGGAGATCCGTCTATTGAGCTGCCGATATTTGCCCGCATAGTCTGATTAGCTTCCCCAGCCTTTGTACTGCTTTCCTGAATCAAGGTAAATGCTCAAAAGAACATGCAACTATTTATGTAATCTTAAGGCCGGTTTCCACTGCGAATGAGCCGGAAATGACTAAGCGGATTGGACTTCGTTTTCATGAAATAGATTTGCGTTTCCACCAAGAAAAAGTTAAGTCAGTTTATTTGTCTTATTCCTATGTGACCAATCGGAAAGTATATCCTTTCACATAATAACATATTTTTTTAAATTGGTTCACAGGCGGTCAGAAAAACAAACACCCAGTTGAGAACTTCTTCTTTTTTTTGAAGTCGGTTAAAATACCTAAATTCGGCAATATCATAAAGTCTTTGTCATATGTAAGTTTGTCTAGAGCCTCATCTACGAGTATAGGTTCGATATCGAACATAGTTGGTACCGCAGTTCGGTGCCGGAGAATTTTTTATAAAAGTTACATGAGGCATTTCAACTTTATTGCCTCGTTGCACCTTGGCAATGAAGTTCAAATGTCGGTGGTGATCACCAAGCTTTTTTTTATGTGTCACCAGGTGACTTTAACATCCTGGCGCTGGACGCAAGTTCCCTGATCAGCTGGATGTACCTGCGCTCCACCACCATGGTGCGCTTCATCGGCGAGGAACTTGGGAAGTTACTGGCGGCGCTGGTGTCTGGTGAGTTCTGTCTTGGATGGTTTGAGCTTGGACCAACTTGGGTTCGTTTGCCATGCGAAAAGATTGTATTTCCTCAAAATTAAAATTAAAAGTCATTTATTCAAATTAGGCTGAGTACCAGCACTTTTTGAACGTCAAAGTTCTACATAAAGACAGTCCCCCAAAACGCCCGCCCGTCACCACTTCCTAGTGTTTTAGCTGGGAAGAAGAAGTGGCGCAACAAACTCCCCAGCAACACATCTGTCTGTTAAGTTTTAAAAACTTGAATTTATATGGTAGTATGCAACGTAGTTTACAATACATGACACAGAAAAATAATATATTCAATATGTTAATAAAAAAACATTTATTCCATAAATACTTAACTAACTATATTTTCGAGCCGTTTGGGGTTGAAACTCTCGGGTCTTGGGGTCCGAGTGCACATAACTTATTTAAAGATCTCTCAAGGCGCTTTGTTGACACTTCACGTGACCCAAGGGCTGGCTTTTACCTTGGTCAAAGAATAAGCATTGCCATACAACGTGGCAATGCCGCCAGTCTTTTGGGTACACTTCCAAACGTCCGTCCGTCCGTCCGTCGACAGCGATGCAGATGAATTTTTTGACGCCATATTTTAGGGTTTATTTAGTTAGGAGATTTTATTTTTATTTCTAGTGTATATGTTAATTAGATGAAATAAAATTAATTGACACTTGTTAGCTAGCACAGATCATTTGAGATTCATGGCGAAGGTCAAGTTATCTCTTAGATTAGTGTTATGATAATACTCAGAAGGAGCGGCTTATTTTTGTCTTACGGCCGGTCTCAATAACGTACAGTATCTGTATATAGTCCTCCTGACCGATTTTGGCCATGGCGGCCAATCTCAACCGAGACTAGCCATTGGCGCGGGACATTTTTTAGTGCACAAACACTACTCTCACATTCCTCAGGGACGACAACCCGACACGACGGGAGAGAGATCTGGCGCAGGACCAAAGGCTTAACGTGCGCACCAAGGCACGGGGATGTCACACCACCAACTTCCAAACTCCGGGCTGTCACGGAGAAGTTCCTATTGGAAAAACCCAATGACACACACGCAGTACACTGTAGCTGAAACGTCATATTTGCCTTTCCAACATGACGTTTCAGCTACTGTTGGTAGCTAATTTGACAACTGTTTACAAACTCATCTAGAATTATTACACGTTGTTTGCCTAAATAATAACAGCCGCACGGGTCGCTCTTCGAGTTTAAGCAACACTTGCCAAGGTTAGCCAGTGGATGGGTGACCGTCTTAACGCAACAAGACCTCTCCTCCTTGCCCCGGAAAGCTCGTTAAGCTATTGAGCTGTCATTTGTTGGTCTTTGAACGTCGTTACAGATAGTCAGAAGCTAGAAAATCTGACTCCGGTCTTGCCAAGAAGTACCGTGTTGCCCAGTAGCTGGGTTGTGGAGGTCAGACAGGAAGCCGTTAAATGATAAATGATATTTATTTTGTAAGTAGGTTAAACAAAACACTTTTACACTGGATGAAGCCAGTGTTTTCTAGCTGACTACCCTGAGAAGAAACACCGAAACAAACTCAGAGGTCAAAGTCTCTTTTAAAGTCCATACAATCGTATTGCTCAAACATATGAGAACCATGTAGGTTAATGTCTGAAGTGGTATTTTAAGGAAAGTACCACACAGACTTGAGTGGACCAGTCCTGACAGTGCAAGCATTTGTCACTTATCGTGTAGTTTTATGTAGAACTCTTGTACTCAGCCAGTAAAACGCATCCAGTCAAACTGAAAACCGAGCCCAACATGCATGGTTGGGAAAACGATATGCAGATTGATTTGTCTTCATGTCCTTGTTACTCTTTTCAGCTGGTCTCCATCCCTCCAACATCCACCTGATCGGGCACAGCCTCGGGAGCCACATCTCCGGCTTCGCTGGCAAGACCTTCACGCTGCTGACGGGCTACCGAGTGGGCAGGATCTCTGGACTAGACCCCGCGGGGCCCTGCTTCTCGGACGTCAACGTCACATTCAGGATCAACGTCAATGACGCTGACTTCGTTGATGTTATACATACTGATGCTGGAGTGTATGGACTGAATGAGCACGTCGGTGGGTTACAAAGAAATTGTGATTTATGCTGATGCAGGTTTTTAGATCAGGAGTAAAGTTAATATCCATAGCAGCCCAAGGCTACGTTAGGTAGCTACGTTTGCGGAATTTGTTCGAAAGAGTCACCGCGGCCCTAGAACCCGAAGAGCTTCAGGAAGAACACGGATGAGTTTTAGTCAGTTAGAGTCTGACACGCCCTTCCGCTCAACCTAAAGCGGAAGAAGTCATTTGATGATTTCCCGTCTATAAAATATCCAATCTTACCCAAGCCATGGATGATCCACTTTACTTCGTGTTGCGACATATTCCTGCAGTCCCAAGTTCACCAAGTGGTCAAGTGGTCTCTTGTAGTTAACAAAGTCCCAATATCTTTAACAGCTCCCAAAGAGTTAGGTTATGTTATGGTTAGATTTATCACATCCTTATATTTTTGTTGTATTTGTCCTTAGCTAAAAATATAAAGGTATACAAAGGTGCTTTCTTCTCCTACTCAACCAGCTTGAATTCCCTCCCAGGTCACGCCGACTTCTACCCAAACGCGGGCTCCAGCCAGCCAAACTGCCTCCCCACCCTGGTGCTGGCTTCGTGCAGCCACAGCCGGGCGTGGCTCCTGTTCGCCGAGTCGGTCAGCAACCCGGTAGCCTTCGTCGCCGTCAGTTGTCCCGACTGGCAGGCGTTCAGGAGTGGGATGTGCAATTATAATGATACGAGGTGAGCCTGGGAAGTAATAGCGAGATGTTTTGATACTACGCCTATTAAGTTCTTAGCAGTTTTTTTATCGCATTAGTTTGGTAGTGGCGAGAACACCTAGCCAGTTTCTATTTACAAGTTTAGACTGCTGATTTCAACTTGAGCCTTACTTACTAAAACAGCCAGGTTTGGAGTCTGTTACGAGCTTTAAAAGCACCAAATACGACTTACTGTTAGCTTGCAGTACGGAATTTAAAATCCCCTGATCGACTCCTGGCCTACAACTTGGGCGTCTTTAAGTCAAGAGTGAATAGGTTACTTCTAGGCAAGCATGCTCCATCCTCGACCACATCATCGTTTTCCATCAGGTGAGATTGTGGTCAAACGCACGGCTACTAACATTAAAAATATGCTTTTATTTCTGTCTCCAGCCTGATGGGGTACGCGACCCAGCCCGGCACGAGAGGCGCCTACTTCCTGCAGACAGCCGGGGAGGCGCCCTTCGGCCTCGGCATGGACGGCGCCAGGTACGTCAACAACGAGGGAATCGTCCGGAACTTAGGAAACTTCATCGGGTGACTCAGCCAGAGTCCTAGAGGCCCATGAATTACGCTTAGAATATAGAAAAAAGTATTTAAAGGAGATCTACACATTGCATATGGTATGTTCAACTTGTTCCGCGGCGCCGGGTCATCCAGCGGATTCCCGCGGCCTTCAACAGGTAACCAGTCACCTTATGATACTGTTTAAAACAAATATATCGGAGCATGGTCGTGTTCTCTCATTCTAATGGCATTTAACGCTACCTCTGAACTAACATAGTTAAATAAATCTTCTGGATAGAGCCTATAAGACACTTGGAAACAATTCCTTAATCTTCTGTCATATCTCTAGACTCCAGTCTATAGTTTTTACTTATAGTAGGCGCCAGATAAATGTGGAATAAAGTATATTGACCTTTCCCTAATAACTGCTCATAGGTACCTGAACAATTAAATATGAATCGTTTTTCATTATTAGACCATGTTAAGGATCACGAGAGATGATGATTCGGGACAGTTTTGTGTCATTAATTCCGTTTTTCAAATTAACAATGTCAATAAATGTAGGTGGGTCAATGACCGATATTCCACGATTATCTGGCGCCTACTATAGTCGAAGCTGTTTACATTTGATTTGACATTCTTAATTATATTTATGGATTTGACAGTAGATTGATTGGGCACTTTTTAGAATCGAGAAGTACCTACATTATACCTAAGGATAAAAGCTAAATGCCTGATGGTCTGTCCCATTGGCGAAAATGACGAGTTTGCCAAATTGTTTTATAATTTATTAATTATTGTAATTCTCGGAAGGAACGTGAATTCTTCTTTTTCAATCAATCAAATTATTCCCTTAATTATTGAGCATCTGAGCAAAATATCATACTTTTAGACCTAGGAGTTTAGTCTGTGCGCATTTTGACAAAGACAAAGTCACACACACACACACACAGACAGACACACACAGACACACACACACACACACACACACACACACACACACACACAGACAGACACACACGGACACACACACCCACACACGGACACACACACCCACACACGGACACACGGACACGGACAGATGGGACAGCCCATGTGAGTTTAGTGTAGGTATATAATTGTATTTTGTTCCGGTAGTTATAAGTACTAACACTAGTTTCTAAGTTTTTGTATACTAACCAATTAATGGACTCTGTCTGAATTCAAAGATTTTTATTTTTTATTTAAAGGCAATCCATTTATTTTGACTTTGACTTCAACTGGACCATTAAAAGGCACTTTTGAACGTCAAAAATTAATGAAAAATAAAATGAATGTCAGTGAAGTTAAGTTTTTTTTGTAGAACTCGTGGATGTTTATGTTTTAGGTATTTATTGCCGATTAATTGAGGACTGATCGATGAGAATGTTAAAAAGGATTTTACCTTGTGATTATATTAGTAAATCTACTTTCTTATATCAATGTTTTTATTAACCTATAGTCTCTTTTTAATTTTGAATTGAATTTTTTATGTTTTGTAATTTTTCTTTTGTACTTAATTCCTTTTTTGTTACGAATTTAATTTAATTTAATTTAATATAAATGTTCTTTTGAAATTGTTTTAATTATTTTATTGTTCTTAATTTAACTTATTCGCAATGTGACATATTATACCTGTATTTGACATATTTTATTCACATACATTTTTTTTAACTTTTATTTTTAAAACAATTGTGTGAAGTGTATTTCATTTTATTTTGTAATGCGTTGTTTAAATTTAATTATTATTTTAAATTTACTAATGAATTGTTACGTATAAGTGATGTATTTGCACAGAATTCAATACTTGTAATTTCCTGTTAATTGTTAAAACTGTAAATATGTCGTTGCTGAAAACATGTTTTTTTTTTAATATTAAGGTGTTCTTAACTGGGTAATTTTCCCTTAATAATAATCATTTGAAATAATCATTGAAACAAACATTAATAATTGACTTTTCTTTATTATAATAATACCTTCATCTTATAAATATTATTTAATATGTATTAAGTAGGTGTATATGCAATATTTTGGTTAAAGTGTAATATTTTGGACATCAGTACAATAATTCTACACACTATGTAGGTAAGTTTATCACAAAGTATTTGGTACTCGCACATATATAAGTATATAGTATATCGATTTAAGTAATATCTAGTGGAATATAAGACACAAAAAAACGTTACCTAAATATTAATTATGATATATAACAGCCATTGTTGGTCCTCCTATTACATAGGTTCGAACTTGTCTTAGATATTATACCAGTAGAATATAACTAATTCTTCAGCATTGACACCTGTTTTGATGACATGTATAGTCCAGTCAATTTAGATTTTATTTATAAGTATTATATAAAGTTGGACCGCAGGGGATGAAAAATATACCAATGTGTTAGGAAAAATCCTCTGAATCGTCAGAGGTTTAAAACAATTTTGATAAAATAATTAAAAATTATTTATTAAATATCAAAAAATTTAAGCTGCACGTGGATCCAAAAATAATTAAAAAGTAATGTGAAAAAGTGGAAATCCGCTTTAATTATTAATTACCGGATTTTTTGCAATTTTTGGCGAAAACAAAAATATCAGCTAAATAATAGATTTCATAATTGTAGTAGATCCCGTGCGGCCCAACTTTATATAACACTAGTGGAGTTCCCGTTCCCGTGGGAGTACAAGGATAAAATATAGCCTATGTTACTCGCTGATAATGTAGCTATGCTGAAAGAATTTTCCAAATCGGTCCAGTAGTTTTTATGTTTATTCGTTACATACAAAAATACAAATCTTTCCTCTTTATAATTTTAGTATACATATAGATAATTACGTAAATTGACTGGAATATGTAGGTATTAGAATACTTAATTCATGGTTAATTAAGATTTCCCGAAATAAATAAATTCGTTTGAATGTTATGTTACAAATGTACTAACTAGATGATATAATATTTAAACTATCACGCTTACTCCAAAATTCAGGATTCTTTGACAATTATTGCTGGGTGACATTACATACAAATTATAACAACATCTCTAAATAAATAATTTACGTATCTTAAATAAAATATTCAAAGTAGTTTTGCCGGTATAGTGCAATAGTGCGTAACAAGCATCGTAATGTGCAATAGTGCGTAAATGAATTCAACAAGATTTGAAAATAAATTATCGAGGGTGTCCGGAACAGGGTGTAAAATCCCGCAAATCTCCATTGAAAAGGGAGGATCCTCCGACCAGAAGGTTGTTGTGCCTCGTAGGCAACTGCCCGATAGTTGATATTTGGACTGTTGTTTATGTTTAAGTTGCTTGGAACATTCTGATTCCGCAATGCCCGATGCGTTATTTTTTCTTGTGGCGGCATTGATGCTACTACAAACTAACAAGAAAGCGTATTTTGAGCTTAAAACAATCCTGCGTAAAAATTCCATTACAACTCGGGTATAGTAACAAACCCACCAAAATCTAAAGTACCTAACCTTTTTCGCGTAAAAATTGCTACCAGTCACTTTATGCTAGAAACGAACTAATGCATTATCTCTCACGGTATAATATCAGATTCTTCAATAAGAAAATGGGCACATATTACTAATGTATCATTTAGGTGGATCAGCCGGTATCTATTTATCATCATTTCAAGAATAAATATCATCTTCAGCGGGTAGTCGCAACATCATCAACCAAATAATATCGCATCTTTTAAAAGATTAGTGATGGCCCTGATGATTCCTTTTACTGCGAAAGTGGTCCCGAGTTCTTCGGCGCCATAGGGGCTTGATCCATATGTGATCAGGTAGAAATCGCCCGTCGTGGTGGTAGGAGTGTAGTAGCCCATGACACTGGAAAAAAAATCCACAAATTTATAAAAATATTATTAATTTCTGGTGTAAACTTTAAGTATTCTTGATCAGGTACTTGCAGCAATAGATTACAACCAGGAGAAGAGATAAAAAAATTATTTGGTACAAGAACAGAAAACACAACACACAAAAGCACACTTACATAAATCATAATACTAGAAAATACAAATATGAAAAAACATTAAAAGAAAAAGACAGAATTTCGGCAACAAGTCGGTTGTCCTTTAAGGTGAAGGCACGTGAGCACATTCGCAAGAAGTTGGTAAAATCATCACAGCGTTAATTCGTTGGATTCGTTTTTTCTTAATAACTTTGGTTATGTGTATGTATGTTTCTATGTATTTATAAATGTTTTATTTTTCTTCTCTCTATTTTTAGTTTTTCTTTAAGTTGCACCTGCCATGTTGTCTCTGCACCACCCTAAGGTCGACTGGTAGAAAATGCCTAAGGCATTAAGTCCGACTTTGCACAGTGTTTTTACTAGTGCAAAAAGTTTTAAAAAATAAATATAAGCAGTGATAAGATAATCGGGCGCTCATATATCTTTAGGTACGTGAGTGTAGTAGTTCTACGGTGAGCGGTGGAAAGAATAAAAGTCTTGCTACTCACAGTTTATATTATTAGACGTACACAACACGATACACAGTGATACACATACAGTCACAATTAATTGGAAGGAGTACGGACGGAAGACACTACAATAACAGTTAAATTACATAAAACACGCGGTCGCGAGGTTAAGCAAATAACTCGGACAATTATACAAATCATGCGCGGCGCAGGCGATAAGCGGCGGGAGCTATGACCGACTGACCTCAAAAGTGAAAGGGCTCAGCGGCCGGCCGGCGCGAGCGACGTCACATGCATCACGCTGCCGTAATAGATGCGCATGAGCAGGCCGCCGACACCATCCGACATTATAATGTAAACATTATAAATGCCGTGAATGATTTGAGTAGTGCTATGTATATACGTACATGATAATAATAATGTTGTTGTGTTTATGCTTGTGTTATTGTTGTGTTGTAATGTGTGTATGTATTTTAAACGTAAATAAACTATGTGTTAGGGGTGAACCCTACATCACCCCCCTCCAGAGACCGTCAAGGGCGATAAAAATCAGGAAACCTGACATGACGACCAGAGCGAGTGGTGTACTCCTTGCTACTGCTAGGTGGAGTGACTTCTTTTGGGTCAGCTTTGTCTGCCAAAATATAAGCTGGCTTAAGGCGGTCTATTGATACCGTGACCTCTCTGCCCTTGAATAAAATTCTGAAGACTTTGTCTCCCCTTTGCAGAACTTTGTGAGGACCTGTGTACGCTGGTTGTAGCGAGCCACGTAATGCGTCTTCACGAAGGAACACATGATCAGTGGTCTGCAGATCCTTAAAAACGAAAATGCTGCTATTGCTGTGACGGGATGCTGGAGTTGGTTGCAGGTTGTGAGCGAACTTGCGAATGCGCGCAGTGAAGTCAGTGACGTCGGTCGTTCCGTCGTCACTTGGTGCGAAAAATTCACCTGGGAGCCTTAGCGGTTCGCCGTAAACAAGTTCGGCTGAAGACGCCTGGGCATCCTTTTTGAATGCGCTCCGTATACCAAGCAATACCCACGGCAAGGACTCTGTCCATTTTTCATTTGCATGGCACGTGATGGACGCCTTGAGTTGCCGGTGAAATCGCTCCACCATGCCATTACATGCCGGATGGTATGCCGTTGTCCGCTTGTGCTGGAATCCAGCCAGTTTGGACAGTTGTTCGAAGAGGGCCGACTCAAACTGACGACCCCTGTCCGTGACTATATCAGTCGGACAGCCAAACCGGGCAATCCATCCGGATAGCAGCGCTTTAGCTACTGTCTCGGCAGTTATGTCGACAATAGGTATGACCTCTGGCCACCTGGTGAAACGGTCGACTGCCGTCAGACAGTACCTGAAGCCTTGCGATATTGGGAGCGGGCCCACAAGGTCGATGTGGACAGTAGTGAACCTTGCACGTGGGAGGTGATACGACCCTAATGGCGCAGAAACGTGTCGGCTCACTTTGGCCCGCTGGCATTCGAGACAGGCTCGTGCCCACTCCCTGCAGTCCCTCCTAATGCCTGGCCAAACGAAGCGCTCTGCGATTAATTTGGCAGACGCTGATACACCGGGGTGGCTGAGGGAGTGCATGCTGTCGAAAACTTGCTTTCGTAGCATAACGGGCACAAATGGTCTGGGAGGCGTTGTACTGACGTCACAGTACACTGAAAAACGCTCCCCTGGAACCTGCACCTTCTCCAAAACCAATGATGAGCCTTCCTGGAGTAGCTTGGACAGCTCCGGATCCGATGTTTGCGATTCCGCGAGAGTGTCGTTGCTGACCGGTACATGTAGCGCATCCACGCGAGATAAGGGGTCGGCTACGACGTTGTCCTTGCCGGAAATGTGCCTTATGTCGGTGGTAAACTGGGCAATGTAGTCTAGGTACCGGAATTGCCTGGGCGAGCAGTTTTTCTTCCTCTCGTGGAATGCGAAACTGATCGGTTTGTGGTCCGTGTAGATTGTGAAGTGCCTGGCCTCGAGCATGTGTCGGAAGTATTTGATGGCCTCGTAAATGGCCAGCAGTTCCCTGTCATAGGGAGAATACTTCGTTTGCGAAGGGCTGAGCTTCCTGGAAAAGAAAGCTAATGGCTGCCAGCCATCATCGCTAAGCTGCTGTAACACCGCGCCGATTGCAGTATCCGACGCATCAGTAACCAACGCGAGTTTGGCATTGCAATCGGGGTGAGCTAATAGAGCAGCGTTAGCTAAGCTTGCCTTGCAGTCCTCAAATGCTTGCAAAGTATTCTCCGCAAGACATATAGGCTGCGAGCCCTTTACGTTGCCAGTCAACAGATTATGAAGCGGCGCCTGGATCTGTGCTGCGTGGGGTATGAAACGCCTGTAAAAATTAATCATACCCAGAAAACGGCGCAACTGTCGAACATCTTTGGGCGGCGGGAAGTTCTTGATGGCGTCAACCTTGGAGTCAAGTGGTTTGGTGCCCTTTTCCGAGATGTGATAACCTAAGAAGGTTACCTCTGGTACACCGAAAACACACTTGGACGTGTTGACCAGCATGCCGTAGTCCTTCATCCTGCCGAAGATAGTGTGGAGGTGCTCTTCATGCTCAGCCTGGGACCTTGAAAAAATTAGGAAGTCATCCAAGTAGCTGTAGCAGAAGTCCAAACCTCTGGTCATCTCGTCCACAAAACGTTGAAACTTCTGGCCCGCGTTACGCAGACCGAACGTCATGTACGGAAATTCGTACAGGCCGAACGGTGTGGTGATTGCCGTCTTCGGAATGTCGTCTGGACTGACAGGTATCTGGTTATAAGCTTTGACGAGGTCAATGGTGCTGAAAACCTTGCATCCAGCGATGCTGTGTGCAAAGTCGTGGATGTGCCTAATGGGATACCTGTCAGGGACGGTCCGGGCGTTGAGCATCCGGTAATCACCACAGGGTCGCCAACAATTGTCCTTTTTGGGGGCGAGGTGCAGTGGTGATGCCCATGGGCTCTCCGACGGTCTGGCTGTTCCATTGGCCAGCATCAGGTGGAACTCCTGCTGAGCAATTTTCAGCTTGTCTGGCGCTAGTCGCCGGAATGGTGATGAAACTGGAGGGCCTGGGGTGGTGCGGATGTGGTGGACGGTGTTGTGTGGTGTAGTGCGTGGTGTACCGGCGGGTCGGGTGATGTCGGGAAACCCATCTAAAATTTTATGGTACCTCGAATCACCAGATGAAATTTTTACAGAAAATAAAGATGAGTCTGAGTGATTCGAGGCTACAGAAAACAAGTTTGTGCTACTGTCTACTAGTCGTTGATTACGACAGTCAACGACTAGCGAGTAAAAACATAAAAAGTCCACACCGATAATTGGTTTTGTAACCTCGGCAACTACAAAACGCCACTTAAAGTCTCTACGGAGTCCTAAATTTAAACTTAAATCTACAAAGCCGAATGTTTTTATGGGGGTGCCATTCGCGGCCACTAATTCATAGTTTGTGCACACGCGACGGTCACTGAGTAGACGGCGGGGGTAGACGCAGAGGTCGCTACCCGTGTCGACGAGGAACTGCGTCCTGGTGCTCTGGTCCGTGACGAACAGGCGACCGGTCGAGCGAGGGCAATCGTCCGTCGCCATCACCGACTGCCCGCGGCGTTTCCCTGCCGGTAGTCGCAGGGCTTGATGCAGCGCTTCGCCTTCTCACCATGCGTCGCGTGATACCAGCACACCGGATGCTGCCGGTAGCTGGAGTCCGAGCGGTGTGACGAGTGGTGTCGTGAGTGCCGTCGCGCGTCTCGACCACGGTTGTGGGAGTTGTCCCGCGAACGGCTGTCGGAGCGATTCCGTGATCGGCTGTCGCGCAGCTGCAGCGATAAGCCTCTCACCACCTGCTTCAGCTCGGCGATCTCGGCTGCCAACTCGCTGACCGAGGGCCCTGCCGACGTGGTCGCCGCGACGGTGCTTGCAGGCACGACGATGTCCTGGACGCGGTCTGCCAGCTCGGCTAGCGCTTCCAGGGTGCTGTGGGGCTGCGATGCCAGGAGGGGCTGGATGCTGGTGGGGAGTCGGCTGCACCAGATGGTGCGCACGAAGTCCTCGGGCACGGTCGGGCCTGCCAACCCCTGCAGGTGGCGCAGGAACTGCGATGGCTTCCTGTCTCCCAGCTCTTCGTGCATCAGCAGCTGCTTGACCTTCCGCTCCTGGGAGGCCGATAGTCTCCTCACCAATTCGGTCTTCAACTTCTCGTACCGGTTGCTGGCGGGGGGGTTCAAGATGATGTCTTTTACTTCTTTAGAATGCTGGGGGTCGAGGTGTGCAAGGACGTAATTATATTTCGTGACGTCATTCGTCACCCCAGCATTTTCAAACTGCCCCTCTATCTGCTTGAACCAGATTTCTGGTTCCTCGGGCCAAAACGGCGGTAGGCGCAAGGCGACACGGTACATTTCGGCCGCCGCGACCTTTGGACCCGATAAGCGCTTGGCTCTGCGCGCGCGGTGCGTAACGTGGTCGGCGGTTTGCGACGACGCGGTGTGCTCCGATTCACTGTCCGTCATTTTTGTGTTCCTCTCGGGGTCACCAGTTTAGGTACGTGGGTGTGGTAGTTCTACGGTGAGCGGTGGAAAGAATAAAAGTCTTGCTACTCACAGTTTATATTATTAGACGTACACAACACGATACACAGTGATACACATACAGTCACAATTAATTGGAAGGAGTACGGACGGAAGACACTACAATAACAGTTAAATTACATAAAACACGCGGTCGCGAGGTTAAGCAAATAACTCGGACAATTATACAAATCATGCGCGGCGCAGGCGATAAGCGGCGGGAGCTATGACCGACTGACCTCAAAAGTGAAAGGGCTCAGCGGCCGGCCGGCGCGAGCGACGTCACATGCATCACGCTGCCGTAATAGATGCGCATGAGCAGGCCGCCGACACCATCCGACATTATAATGTAAACATTATAAATGCCGTGAATGATTTGAGTAGTGCTATGTATATACGTACATGATAATAATAATGTTGTTGTGTTTATGCTTGTGTTATTGTTGTGTTGTAATGTGTGTATGTATTTTAAACGTAAATAAACTATGTGTTAGGGGTGAACCCTACATATCTAAACAATCCCGTGAAATAATAATGTGCACATTCCTTTCTAATGATAAATGATATTTATTTTGCAAGAGTTTGAATAAATACTTAACTAACTATATACACTTAAAATAAAAATAAAAACCCCTAACTTATTCATATATGGAGTCAAAAAATTCGTCCGCATCGCTATCGACTGGAAGTGAGCCCAAAAGACTGGCGGCATTGCCACGTTGTATGGCAATGTTTATCCTCTGTCCGAGGTAAAAGCCAGCCCTTGGGTCACGCGAAGTGTCAACTAAGCGTTTAGCAAGTTAAGCATTTTAACTAAGCGTTTAAAAAAACTTTCATTGTAAATTAAAAGTTCCATTAGAATCGGCTTTTTAAATTAAAATAAATACAATGACAGATCGCAACGAGTTCTAATTATATTTTATATGCGGGCATTTTTAGCAATCTCAGGAATTTCGAACGATTCCTGGATCCGGGATTCTGAAAAGCATGTCCGTATTATACTTTTATTAAGTACTAGCTGATGCCCGCGACTTCGTTCGCGTGTATGTTGGAAAATAAAAAGCTGTCGCTAAGATAAGATAAACTAACAGTCAACATCCTGCATTACCTGGCCCCTCTTAGTACTAGGACTTTGGAAGATTGTTATGCAGGACACTGACTGTATCACCTCTTCCATTTAAAATGGGGACCACCGGTATATGTATTAGCGCCCGATTATCCGATCACTGATTTTAAGCGTATCATTACGATAATGTCAGTTTCAAATCGACGATGAAGCATTTAAGACTCGTGCTCTAGGTACTATATCATCGATGAGCGTTGCAACTGCTTGTGCGTTGCTCAGAAATGGGACTCATTAAATTACGGTATGTATTCGTAGGTACGCGATTGTAAATTAATAATTAAGTTAAAATCCCAGATAGAGATCTGGGATTTGCACTTATTGTCTAACGGTCCGTTTCAATAACGTATATACCTTTAACCAACTGTCAAATTAGCTATCAACAGTAGCTGAAACGTCATTTTTGCCTTTGTAACATGACGTTTCAGCTACTGTTGGTAGCTAATTTGACAGCTGGTTAAAGGTAGATACGTTATTGAGACCGGCCGTTAGTGAATAAATTTTCTATTTACGGCACCTTTCGAAAAAAATTGATTTCACTCCTGGCAGTCAATATTTTTTTTTCCAAAACTACAGAAAATGGGTGATCTCCTTTACCCAAAGAAAATTATTCACAAATTCTGTCTTATGTTTTTCTTATCGATCGAACCTTGAAAATTTAAAATATGTAACCAGCCAGTATGACAACTCAGAAAAAAATGCTACGACGATAGCAAGAGTGTTTTACAACCTCCGAATAGCCACAAATAACCGAATAAATTCGAAAATGGAACACAATTTGTATGGAATTGTCTGCCAAGTAAATTTACGGGAACTTATTCGTAGTCGGTGAAACAGGCCCTAAGTCTTGTAGCAAAAATGCTACAATATTCAGTACCAGTACCTATTGGTGACAACAACAAAAGTACTGAAGACTTCCATACCTCGTTGAATTTCGATCGCACAGTCCATGTCTAAAGCTGTAGTCGTTGTCGCACTTAACTCCCACGAAGCCATTGGGGTTTACTATCGACTCCGCAAAATACTCCCAGGCACGGCTGTGGCTGCACGTTTGTAGTAAGCATTCAGTTTGCTGTGACCCGCTGTTGGGGTAGAAGTCCACGTGACCTGCAGATTCAAAGAAGATTTAGTATGTATTGCAGCATTGTGAACACTGCTTTATAATTTTGGCGGGAAAAAAATCCTTGTTCATGTTTTACTAACAAACTGGACTGTAAGTTGTCTGAAGAAATAAAGATTTATTATTATTGTTTATTATTTATTTTAATCTTCAACCCTTTTTTTTTCATTTAACTACCTTGGTGGTACTGAACGTTTTCTTTTTAAAGTTATTTGAATTTGGATTTTTTCTGTTGTTGAAGTAATCTCAGTGATTCCACGGTGCTATTGGTGATATAACCCATGGAAGAAGTGTGATTTTTCTTTGGGTTCAAGCTGCTGGCTTTCGAACCATTTCGGTCATCCCACTTGCCCCTCGAGCTGAGGCAGCCGTAGGAGTGCTGTACCTATGTCACCGGAAAATAGCAAACTCCGTAGTATTATAAAATAACTTGAGAGATTGTAAACTCTCGATAAATTGTCAACTGAATATTTGGAACTTCTTTACGCATCAAAATTTGATAGTCTATAAATCTCTCGAACTCATTCCGAGAAATTCTTCACGCGCAAACGGCTGGACCAATTTTGATAAAATTTGGTATGCAGGAAGCTGACACCCTTTGGGAAATCTTCATGGAAATCCTCCACCCTGGGGCGGGTGGAGGGGTCTGTCAGACTCTTACTGACTAAAACCACCCCGGTGTTCCATCTCCCACCTACGCCGGGGATCACGGGAACGTATGCGACATCCGCAATCCCCGGCTGGTGCCGGCCCGCCTCTGCGGGCCACCTCGCGTCGGCGAGGGGAGTGAGGTGTTTGACTCCCCTCGCTACGTCAAAGAGGGGCGCACGGGAACACCACGCGCCGCCACCTCGGGTCCGGATGAATGGGGGGCGACGGACAGCCCCAAGTCCGCCGCCCCTGGACCCAGTTAGGGGGGCCGGAAGAGGGCAGCGTATGCCCTCCTCAGACGCCCGATGCGTCTGCTGCGGGCAGGGAGAGCGGTTGTGATCTCCCTCTCCTTTTCCGCAGCCTCCTTCTGCGCGATAACTGTCTCGCAGAAGGAGACCACCGGCCGGCAGCGAGAGGTCACCGCCTACAACAGAGATGAGGGCACGGCGCGGCTCCTCCTAAGCGGCACACTCTGCCAGCGTATGCCACGCCGTGTCCTCCCGACAGTCGACGCAGTGGTGGCATCGAGCGTCCGGCTCCCTGCCTATGCGACACAAGAACCTCCCGAAGCAGCCATGCCCCGAGAGGACCTGCGTCGCACGAAACGTCAGAGAGCCCGTGCCTTCTCCCGAGCCACAGGTCGAGCACTGGCCGGATGGCCTCGATGGTGATGAGGCCGGCGGAAAGGCTCGAAAGCCTGTCCCGCCATTCCGCCACCAGGACCTCGCGCAGCTGCGACCGACGCAGCTCTAAGTGTTGCTGCGTCAGTCTTTCGCCGCGCGCCCGCGCGTCCTCGCGCCACCTATGCAGTGACGCGAGCACTTTCGCCTCCAGGTCCCACGGCGGAGATCCGGCCAGTGCGCAAGCCGCCTCGTAGGAGATCGTGCGATATCCCCTGATGACTCTGACGGCCATCACCCTCTGCGGCCTCCGCAGAACAGTGATGGTGCTGGCCATCAGGTCAGCCGCCCAGATCGGGGCCCCATAAAGGGCCATCGATCGCACGATCCCCACGTACAACCGCCTACAGGCGGTGCTCGGGTCCCCCAGATTGGGAAGCAGCGTTGACAGCGCCCCCGCCGCGCCCAACAACTTGGGCGCCAGCCGCCGGAAGTGGGGGCCGAAATCCCACCGGCTGTCGAGCACCAATCCCAGGTACTTCATGGTGGACTCGACAGCGATACGTGCCCCCCCGACCACGATGTGCGATCCCGGCGGCGGCGCTCGCCGGGGGCCATGAAAAACAATGGCCTCCGACTTGTTGAGGGCCACCTCCAGGCCGAGGCGCCGTATGCGGCTCACCACCTGTGAGACCGCAGCCGTCGCCAGCAACGCTGCCTCCCTGTGCGAGCTCCCCCGGGCAGTGACCAGTGTGTCGTCAGCGTAACACACCAGGTTCACTCCCGGCCGGAGCTCGCCCCTCAGCACCCAGTCGTACCCGATGTTCCACAGGAGCGGGCCCAAGACCGAACCCTGCGGAACACCGCACGACATGGGGCGCTGGTATCTGCCATCGCGTCCCAGATAGGTGACACACCTTTCCGCCAAATAAGCCCCGACGACGCGGCGGAGGTAGGAAGGCACTCGATGATATCGTAATGCCTCCCGAATACAACTCCAGGGCAGGGTGTTGAAGGCGTTGGAGATATCCAAGGACACCGCCAACAACACACCGCCCTGCGACACTGCTTCCTCCGCCAGGACTCTCACTCGCGATATCGCCGTGATAGTGGAGCGCCCTTGCCGAAAGCCGTACTGGCTTTCGGCCAGGTCCGGCCCCTCTCCGCACAAGTGGCTGACGAGGCGGGCTGAGACTATCCGCTCAAACAGCTTTCCCACCTCTTCGAACAGCACTATGGGCCGGTACGCGGACGGCGAGTCCGCAGGGCGCCCCGCTTTCCTGAGCAGGACCAGACGACCAGATTTCCACTGAGCGGGAAACTGGCCCTGCTCAAGGCACGCCGAGTAGAGTCCTCTCAGTCGGGGCTCCAGCTCCTTCAGAGCTAGGGCCAACGCACAGCCGTGAATTCCGTCGGGCCCCGGGGCAGTGTTCTTCGCCCGGAGCCGTGTCACGGCCGCCCTCAACTCTGGTTGTGTCACCTCTGGGACGCTGGCGTCCTCTTCGGGCTCTGCGGCTGTGGGCAGAGCCATCGGCGGCGGAGCGTGCTCCGCTCGTGCCGGGAAGAGGGCTGCTACCACGTCCTCCAGCAGCTCGGGTTGGAGACTCTCCGTAAGCGGGGGCGCCCATGGTCCGAGTTTGCCTCGGACCGAGCGATAAGGACGCCACCACGGATCCCCGTTTAGAGTCTCCAACATCTCCTCCCTGGCTCGCGTCTTCGCCTCGCCGATGGCCAGCCACAGAGCCTTCTTAGCCGCGCGGTACACCTCATACCGCGCGGCTTCTTCGTCAGGGACCCGACGACGTCTTCTCCGGTATCGGGTGTACTGGCGCCTGACCTCCACGCACGAGTCGCGCAACTGCGCGATCTCGGCGGACCACCAGTACACCTGGCGCCTTCTGGGTTGTGTGCGAACCCGGGGCATTGACGCATCGCAAATTTGCGTCATCGCCCCGTGGAACCACTGCGCCTCCTCTTCGACGTCGACGGGTCCGGTCGTTGCCGACTCCCGGATCCAGGCCTGCACAATAGCAGCCTCCTCGAGTAGCTCCCTGTCGAGGCGCTTTCGCGCCCAACGCGGACCGTCCGTTCGCGGGGCCGTTGGATTGCGGCCGCCCGCGGTCTGGGGGGAGACGTTGAAACGGATATATCTGTGATCCGACAACGTCTCCACCTCCACGGCGACACGCCAATCGCGGACACGGCTTGCGACAGCGGGGCTAGCGAACGAAACGTCCACTATAGAACCACCCCGCTGTCGCACGCACGTGTAGACCGAGCCCCGATTCAGGACGGTCAAGCCCGTCGTGACCGCCCACTCCTCCAACGCCTCGCCCTTGACATCGGTGACCGGGGATCCCCACGCCGCAGACTTGGCGTTGAGATCCCCGAGCAGCAGCACCGGGCGAGGGTGGTACCGGTTCAAGGAAGCTGACACCCTGGAAAGGCTACTTTTAAACCGCAGTAAGCACCGCGGGGCGCAGCTAGTTAAATATAAAACGAATGAAAGGGTAGTCGTGCCCCATCCGCACGAGTTATGCTCGCAGAGCTTATGTTCTAACACCTCAAAAGTCAAAAATAGCTATTTTATAGGAGAGAACTTTAACTTTTTTTTTATCTACTGTCGCGGGACTGATCTGCCCAGCGCACAGGACTCCTTTCTCTTGGTCATCATCATCATCGTCAGCCGAATGAAGTCCACTGCTGGACGTAGGCGTCCCCCAAAGGGGGGTTTGCTATAATCGCCACGCTTGGCAGGCGGGTTGGCGATCGCAGTGTAGCTGTTGCAATGTACAGAGAATGTTGCTGCCCATTCTCTGGTGAGTCCCCTAGTCGCCGACGAGACCCACAGGCTCCTCTTGGTCGCTTTCCTGGTATTTTCCTATGACATCTAGCTTTTCAAGTCTGTCAATATAGCTCACCGAGTTTTTCATCCAACCCATAGACTCCAGCATCAGTGTGAATGACATCTACGAAGCTAGCGTCGTCCCTGTGAAGCTTCAACGAGGGTAACACGTCACCGAAGCAGGGCCCAGCAGGGTCCAGACCTGATATCCTGCCGACCTTGAGTCCCGTTATCCTGAAGAACTCCTTGCCAGCAAACCCTGCGATGTGGCTGCCGAGACTATGGCCGATCAGATGGATTTTTGAAGGATCTTGACCAGCTGGAAGAGTTAAATGATCGAGTTAGTGATTTTCTGAAAGCGCTGTATGTACAGTCAACAAAGCTATTTGATATACAGGCAAAAATATTATTTTTGCCACAGCACTGCCAATATTTATTTCTAATGTGTGCACTATAACTTTTTAAGCTTATGACATACTAACGAGCGTGGTGTACAATCATTGTCTACTCAGCACACTCACAACATTGTTTATAAGTAGTTGCAAGCTAGCCTGCACACCAAATAGCTTTGTTGCATGTACATACTTACTTTTACCTACGCTACAGCCGGTCGATTCTGTAAACATGTCAAAATGAAATCTTGGGTGGAAGTGATCACGAATTGAGCTGTCAATCCAAATAATCAAGATGTCACGTGATCACGGAGTAAGCTGTCATTCCATCTTGATTATATATAGATTGACAGCTCACCTCGTGATCACTTCACCTAGACCTTCATTTCGATATGTATACAGAATCGATAGCTGTTCGCCCGCGACGTCCTCTGCGCAGATTTAGTACCAACGATTTTCCCCCATTCACCCCCTTAAATGTTGAATATTCAAAAATCCCTTGTCAATTCTCATCTACGTCATAAAAGGAAGCCTTCTGCAAAATTTCATGTTTCTAGTCCTAGTGGCTTTGGCTGTGCGTTGATAAGTTATCTGCAATCACTATATAATATTAATGCTAAAGTGAGTTTGTTTGTTACACTCTTTCCCGCCTAAACCGCCAAACCGATTTTGATGAATCCTGGTACAGAGGTAGATGGGACCTTGGAGACGGTGGTAGGCCACTTTTTCTTGCGAAAGTAAAACCTTAACGTGAGGAAGGCCGCGGGCAAAACCTAGTTTAAAGTGAAAGCTCAATGGCCGCTCTACACCCCGCAAGATTGTTCAGTATTTTATAGCGGGGGTTAGAGAGGGGTACTGCGCAGCGAGTACCAAGCAAACTCGTGTAGGCGTTTTTACATTGAATCTAAATACACCTACACGAGTGTCCAGTTGAATTAAAAGGCGATAATAATAGCGTGGAAACACAGGCATCTGCTACATTGTCTGCATTTCTTCGCGAACTACAACGAGACGCCATTATAAACCGACAATGACGTGAAACACACTATACCTCTGTTGCGTGATTGTCATCATTTTGTTTCACGACAATGGTATTTAACTTGTAGTAGGTACGGTTGTCTTCCGGGCTTTTATTAATGTCTTTTATATTTTCCACAAGGTTAATAATGTCTATCATCAATTATGATTACTAATCTTTTTATTTACATAAACATTTACACCTGTTTTTATAAATACTTAACTAACTATATACACTAGATATAAAAATAAAACTTCCTAACTAAATTAACCCTTAAATATGGCGTTAAAAATTCATCCGCATCGCTGTCGACTGGAAGTGTACCCAAAAGACTGGCGGCATTGCCACGTTGTATGGCAATGCTTATTCTTTGACCGAGGTAAAAGCCAGCCCTTGGGTCACGCGAGGTGTCAACTAAGCGTCGTTCAAAGAACGATTTGGAACCATCTGCGTGGACTTCCTTTGTTGAGGTTACTAAAAACTTTCTCGGAAACCACAAGTCTACTACTACTTACTCTAACATTGTAAATGACATGCTAGAGAACTTTAAGAACATAGCATGCTAGAGAACTTTAAGAACACAGCATGCTAGAGAACTTTAAGAACATAGCATGCTAGAGAACTTTAAGAACATAGCATGCTAGAGAACTTTAAGAACATAGCATGCTAGAGAACTTTAAGAACATAGCATGCTAGAGAACTTTAAGAACACAGCATGCTAGAGAACTTTAAGAACATAGCATGCTAGAGAACTTTAAGAACACAGCATGCTAGAGAACTTTAAGAACATAACATGCTACAGAACTTGAAGATCATTGGACTAGGTTTTTTTTTAAATTTAATATGGGTTTGCTCTTGTCTCTAGTCTAGGTCATAGATGACAGAGACAAAGTCGACGATGGAGTGAGGTTATCCATAAGAAGACTGTTTACTCTAATTATGAAGAGATTAGGGTTGTATGCGTTCGGAAACACAGACGCAGGCAGAGAGAGGTTTTTTATGTACCTAAATGATAATGTAATAATAATAGGTAAATGCTATTTTTCTATAAAAAATATTTTTTCCTGTACCTACTATTCAAATCTAAAAAACTACACGTAGGAAGTCAACATTTTTGGTATGAATGTAGGTAACCAGTAAACGGTCCTAAGTTAAAAAAAAAGGATTGTGTGGTTTTATGAAACCACGATAAAAGTGAAACTTTTTTTCACATATTTCACATATACAGATATTTAACTAAAAATTTTCGAAATAATATTCCATTAAGGGTATAAAAAAACACTGACAAAAACAAACGGCACAAATGAGTAATAGTCTATACACTACACGGTCAGCTGATGGAACTATAGACGCCGCCATATTGGCTTCGGCTGCTCTGACGAGCGCCTTTCACTTTATCCCTACTCCGCGGCCGACCGTCACGCGACATGCGATACACAGACCAAAAAATTTGAGACGATGTAATAAAAGTTTCACTTTAAAAAAGTACACGTTTTCCTACAATTAATAAAATAAACTGTTATTTTCAAATGACATCGCATCTTCGGCAGAAGTATAATGTTCAGGACTTACTGATACTGTACAAGGCTGCGAGGGTGGCTCCGATGTGCTCCCCGATGAACCGGACCAAGGTGCTGGCTCGGAGGTAGAAAAACTGGATTAAGGAGCTGGCGTCCAGCGCCAGAATGTTCACGTTACCTGACAACATAACACGCTTATGAGCAAGGACGTATAATACTAAAGACGCGTCATACACCAACTGCTTGCTGGTCATGGTATTTTTTTATTATTATGTTGGCTCTAGTTCATAACTTGTGGCTCCAGTTACAATCCTATTATTAGACTATACTATTGCACGTGTAAGCGGGCATACCATTTATGCCCGGAGGCATAATTAGTTTGATTTACTTGTTAATGCTTGAGTTTGTGTATTTCTGATGGCTTAATGGAGTGTGCTAGTTACCAAGTGTCAATTAATTTCATTTAATTTGATTTACACTTTGAAGATTTTATTTTTCTGTGTCATGTATTGTAAAATACTTTGCATACTATTGTATACATTCAAGTTTTTAAAACTTAACATACAGATGTGTTGCTGGGGAGTTTGTTCTTCTTCCCAGCTTTAACACTAGGAAGTGGTGACGGGCGGACGTTTTGGGGGACTGTCTTTATGTAGAACTTTGACGTTCAAAAAGTGCTGGCACTCAGCCTAATTTGAATAAATGATTTTTTATTTTGATTTTGATTATGATTTTGATTTTGAAACATCACAGCTCTAAAAACAGCGCAATCACTATCGGTAAATCGGTAGCAAGGTAGCCACGTATACGCGCGCGGTGTACTGAATCTCTGTAGTTATCTCAATTCTTTAAAAGTTGTTAGGAAATAATTACATTAGTCACAATAATTATGGACCCTGTCGGGCATAGCATAGAACAAGTAAGAGAGAGGAGGAAGAACACTGAGTGTTTAATGTGACAACTTTTTATCTTTTTCTTTTGTTGTCATTTTTGACCGCGGGCAACGAATCCCTCGTTTATAATTATATCATTGGACATAAGGCCATTTGTGTATTGTATTGTAAAATACTTTGCTTACTATTGTATAAATTCAAGTTTTCAAAAGCTTAACAGACAGATGTGTTGCTGGGGAGTTTGTTGCGCCACTTCTTCTTCCCAGCTACAACACTAGGAAGTGGTGACGGGCGGGCGTTTTGGGGGACTGTCTTTATGTAGAACTTTGACGTTCAAAAAGTGCTGGCACTCAGCCTAATTTGAATAAATGACTTGTTTTTTTTTTTTTTTTTTAATTTTGAATTTGACTGTGGAACTCTACAGTAGAGGGGCAATTCTCGTATTTGCGATAGCTATAACGAATAGTTCACGTGTCATTTCAATAGTTTAATTTCATTCATTCATATTGTGTAATTAGCTTCATCTCTTCGGACAGACCGACCTTTTTTTTTAAAGATGGGAAATCATCAAATGACTTCTTCCGCTCTGGGTGGAGCGGAAGGGCGTGTCAGACTCTTACTGACTAAAACTCATCCGTGTTCCTTCTTAAGCCCTTTGCGTTCCAGGGCCGCGGTGACTCTTTCGAACAAATTCCGCAACCCTGGCAGGCTCAGGCCCTAGCGGGCCCCGTCTCCTATGCTGACATCTCTTTGAGGCGCGCGTGAAACACAACGCGCCATCGACCCGGGCCTGGTAGTGATCGGCCACCCAACGCTCGCGTCCACAGGCCCGAGGACAGACCGACCTTGACTATTCAAAAGTGCCTGTAATGGTTTGATTGAAATAAATACTTTGAGTTTGAGTTTATCCATACCACTGATAAAATGACTTTTTTAAGCTATTTGAAAATAAAAACTGTCGTATCTACAGAAACGTTTCGTATGACGACATCGAGGTGAGATTTTCATGTTTTCTTAGTTGTAATGAAGATCTTTTTAATTTTTCATTTACCTGTTTGATTCTATTTAACCTGAACAATTTTCTCATTAACCTGTAAGATATCTCTTTAACCTGTAAGGTAGTTTTTTTGTCGTCGACTGGCGCGTCATGGAGGAGGTGGAGACGTATTTGGACCACCGGTACATCCAGTTTGACGTCTCCGCCCAGACCTCAATCGCGCCAGTCCGAGAGACCCAGAGTGGTCCGCGGTGGGCGCTGAAGCAGCTGGACCGGGAGCTTCTCCTGGAAGCCTCGATCGTGCAGGCCTGAGTGTCACCACCAGACAGGCCTGCTGACATCAACGACGATGCAGAGTGGTTCCGGGAGACCATGTCCGAAATATGTGACGTGGCAATGCCTCGGGTACAGCCAGGACGCGCCCGCCGCCAGGTGTACTGGTGGTCGCGGGAGCTGGCATCGCTGCGCGAGGCATATATTTATAGATATGTATGTATATATTTATATGTTTATGTATGTAAGTATATTTATGTATGATACAGAATGTAGTATTGTAAAATGTGTGCACTGGATCCTACCCTCTATTGTGATCTCTCTCTATCACTCAAAGGTTTGCTGGTAGAAAACTCATTTTTGAGTTAAGCTCGCCTTTGTACATGAACTATTTAAATCACTGTGAATTAATATAAGCTGTTATGGTGTACAATAAAGAATTAAAGAATTAAAGAATTAAAGAGGCATGCGTTGCTGCACGGCGCCTGTACACCAGGCATCGCAGGCTCCGCATCCGGCCTACGGATGCACAGGCCAGGGAGGCGGAGCTGTACGAGGAATGCAGAGTGGCGAAGGCCGCCCTCCAAGCGGGGATCCTTCGAGCCAGGGATCTGGCTCGTAAGGAGATGCTGGAGTCTCTGAACGGGGACACGTGGGGACGCCCTTGCAAAATGGTGCGGGATAAACTCCGCACCTGGGCCCCCCCGTTTACGCAGAGTCTCCGGCCCCAGCTGGTCGAGGACGTGGTGAGCGCTCTGTTCCCTTCGCGAGGGGAGTATACTCCCTCGCCTATGGCTCCGCCACCTGCGGTGCCCGATGCGGACCACACCGATGACGGCGACGACGATGACAACGCTCCGGAGGTGACTGAGGTAGACCTGAGAGTGGCGGTAAATAGACTGAAGGCCAAAAATACCGCCCCAGGACCCGACGGCTTACCTGGGAAAGCCTGGGTCCTGGCCTTGGAGGCTCTCGGGCCTTGACTAAGGGGGTTCTTAAGCGTATGCTTGGAGAGAGGCCAGTTCCCACTTCGATGGAAGACGGGAAAACTGGTACTCATTAAGAAGCCTGGGCGCCCTGCGGACTCTCCGTCCACTTATAAGCCCATCGTGCTGCTCGACGACGTGGGCAAGCTCTTTGAAAGAGTAATTGCAAACCGCCTCGTCGGGCACCTGGTGAGGGTGGGGCCGAATCTGGCGGAGAACCAGTTCGGTTTCCGCACGGGGCGCTCGACGGTGGACGCCATCATGCGCGTGAGAGCCCTCACGACGGGGGATGCGGTGTCCCGGGGCAGGGTCGTCTTGGCGGTGTCTCTTGACATCGCCAATGCCTTCAACTCCCTGCACTGGAGTTGCATCAGCATCGGATGCCGACCTACCTCCGTCGCGTTGTCGAGGCCTATCTGACGGACAGGGCCGTTACCTACCCCGGTCACCGGGGAGAATGGAACCGGCGAGAGATGTCGTGCGGTGTTCCACAGGGTTCGGTTCTGGGGCCGCTCCTGTGGGACATCGGCTACGACTGGGTGCTGCGCGCCGACCTCCCTAGGGGCGTCAACGTAGTCTGCTAGACGACACGCTAGTCTTGGCGCAGGGGGGGTCTCACCAGGCGGCGGCCAAAAAGTGATGACACGCGGGGTTGCGACAGTCGTTGAGAGGATCCGGCAATTGGGTCTCGAGGTGGCCCTGCACAAGTCCGAAGCCATGTGTTTTTATGGTTCTCAGAACAGGCCACCAATGGGATCCCAAATAACGGTAGGAGGGGTTCACATCGGTGTCGGGTCGACGATCAGGTACCTGGGGCTTGTTCTCGACAGCCGATGGAACTTCAAGGAGCACTTCCGACGTTTGGCTCCCAGACTGGAGCGGGCCGGGGCTGTCTTCAAGCGGCTCCTGCCCAATCTAGGGGGTCCAAACGCCTCTTGCCGGAGGCTCTATGTGGGGATCGTGCGGTCCATGGCCCTTTATGGGGCCCCAGTGTGGGCACTTACGTTGAAGGGGCGACCTGCCCGACAGCTCAACGCGTCCCAAAGGGTCAGGGCCATCCGGCTGGCCCGGGGATACCGCCATGGGATCTGGAGGTGAGAGCCCTCACGCACGTTTACGCGTGGCGCGTTGAGGCGCTTCGCCGGGGCGAAACTCCGCTGCCGCGGCAAGTTGCATCGCGGTGGATGGAGCTTTGGCAGGATACCATGGCGATATGGAAACGGCTACTGTCGCAACCCAGCGCTGGGCACGCCACAATTGCGGCGATAAGACCCCTCTTTGAGGAGTGGCTGGAGAGGCGCTACGGCGTCCTCACCTTCCGCCTGACGCAGGTACTTACCGGACACGGCTGTTTCGGGAGGTACCTATTTCGAATTAAGCGGGAGGACACGCCCGGGTGTCAGCACTGTGAGGATCGCCCGGAGGACACGGTGGAGCATACGGTGGAGATCTGCCCTGCTTGGGCTGAGCACCGTCGTGTCCTCGTCGAGGCAATCGGCGGCGGCAACCTCTCGCGTCCGGACCTGGTTGAATCCATGGTCCGGAGCGAGGAGGCTTGGGAAGCGGTCACCTCCTTCTGCGAAGCAGTAATGCTAGCGAAGGAGGAGGCGGGCCGCTCGAGGGAAAGGCAAGGCCTTCGCCCCAACCGCCGCAACAGGAGAAGACGCCCCGGGCGTCGGGAGTCGCAGGGCGATCCCCGGCCACCGTAGGCGCGGGCCTGCGGGCGGCGAGCATTGGGTGGCTCGCTGTCCGATCACCACCAGGCCCGGGTCGATGGCGCGTTGTGTTTCACGCGCGCCTCAAAGAGATGTCAGCATAAAAGAAGGGGCCCGCTAGGGCCAGAGCCTGCCAGGGTTGGGGAATTTGTTCGAAAGAGTCACCGCGGCCCTGTAACGCAAAGGGCTTTAGAAGGAACACGGATGGGTTTTAGTCAGTAAGAATCTGACACGCCCTTCCGCTCCACCCAGAGCGGAAGAAGACATTTGATGATTTCCCATCCTTAAAAAAAAAGGTATAAGGTTTTTGAATTTTGTATTTTGTGTCCATTTATTTGATTTTTTATTCCATTAGATGTTGTTGTGGTGTTGTTTTGCCAGTCCTTCTACACGTGCAGCCTGTGGGTTAGGCATACGCAGAGGGCCTACAACGTTCTTCGTATACAGTATGCTTTTAGGGTGCTGTTGGGGCTGCTGCGTTTCTGTAGCGCATCGGGCATGTTTGCTGAAGCAAAGACATACAGCTTTCAAGCTATTATGCGAAAAAGAACAGCATCTCTGATGCAAAGGATTCGGGGCAGCACCAACAGCATTCGAAAGGTGATAGTGAACAAGCCTGATTGCCCGATCCTGGAGCACTGGACCTGTATGCACAGCTGCGGGTCTGGTGCGGCGGGAGGCGGAATTTGTAACAGGTTTTTGAATTAGCTGAAGGGTCTTGTTATTTTGTATTATTTTTTTTTTGTTATGATAAGATGTGCTACTAACCTAGTTTTATAAGTTTTACTAAAAAAATTATGAATCACGTATGTTCGATGTAAATAAATATTATTATTATTCCGTTTATTTTTTAACTTATTGCTTACATTTTTAAATATTTCTTAAAAACTATAAAAATAAAAAAAAAACATTTAAAAATATAAATCGGTATCGGGAACAGCTATTAAGCCATTGGCTGACACAACTATCGGTACAATGATTGCTGAGTCCACATCCCACATGACGACAACCTTGTCGAGTTGAGCCAAGTCAATATATTTGATTTGCTTATCTTTCTCGGCTTTCACGAGGTTCTCGTCATGCGGAACGGTTATGTCTACAATCATTGCACGCCTCTCGATTCGGTCCACCACCACTATATCAGGCTTATTGGCAACAATAGTCCTATCAGTGATGAATGTGATGATGGACCGATCCCAGTACAATGTGATATTGCCATTATCGAGAACTGGGTCGGGCGCATACCTGTAGTACGGCACCTCCGATTCCACAACAGAGTATTTCAGAGCAAGTTGCTGATGGATAATCCTGGCTACAAGGTTGTGCCTATGCAAGTATTCTCCGTTAGCTAGACGAGAACAACCAGAGACAATGTGGCGAATCGATTCTCCCGGACGGTGACATGCCCGACATATGTCAACCGTGCCGTCCTTCACAATAAATCTCCGGTAGTTATTCGTCATGATAACTTAGTCCATAATTGCACAGACAAAACCTTCGGTTTCTCCAAAGAGATCACCGAACCGCAACCAGGCTACGGACGCTAATTGATCTACGTCGGGCCTATGTAGGGCCCGGAAATAGCGTCCGTGAAGTTCCTTACTTTGCCATACCGCCCGCCGCATCGTTAGTGTCTAGCACCGCAGGTTTGCGCCAGTTCTCATTTGCCAAAGAGAGCGGAGTGAGTCCCTTGTCCACCGCCACTACATCTCGATGTATACCCACGTCGACAGCTAGGAAATTTTCCTGAAACTGCATATCTCGCGATTGTGGAGAATCTTAGCATTTAAGAAGCCTCGACCTCCACACTTTCGCGGGATATATAGTCTCATTACCGACGACCGTGGGTGATGCATTCGATTTGCAGTAAGCAGTGTACGGACCCGCCTATCCAGGGCGTCAAGTTCCGTTTGAGTCCATTTGAGTACGCCGAAAGAGTACATCAATACCGGCATGACCCAACCGTTGAAGGCGCGCACCTTGTTTCCGCCTGATAAAAGGCTATTGAATACCTTCTTCAGGCGGCCAAAGAAGCGCTCCTTCAACGATTGCTTCATGTCAGTAACATTGATACCTAACGCTTCCGACATACCCAAATACTTATAAGTTTCAGTTGAAGAGAGGGATCTGAGGTTTATGGAATCCGAGAGTTGAATTCCCACGGATTCCATAATCTCCCCACGCTTTACATGAATGACCGCACATTTGTCCACACCAAACTCCATCCTGATGGCACTACTGAAAGTTTCAGTTACCTTCAGTAGCTCCATCAGTTGCAGATTACTGGGGGCAAAGAGTTTCAAATCATCCATGTAAAGGAGGTGAGATATAACCTGACCACCTCTCTTCAACCGATAGCCCAGCCCTGAATTCTCCATTCTCCAGCAGTGTGCTTAGAGGGTTCAAGGCTAGGCAAAACCAAAGTGGACTCAAACTATCACCCTGAAATATACCCCGCTCGATCCTTACCGGTTCGCTGTTCCTCTGGATATTTCGACATCCTGGATAGCGAAGAACTGTCCTCCATTGCCCCATACACGACATCAGGAAGGTGCGTAGCATTGTATCAATTTTATACAATTCTAGCACCCTCCTGAGCCATGTATGAGGCACCGAGTCATAGGCCTTCTTATAGTCTATCCAACATGTCGACAGATCCTTTCGGGAACGCCAAACCTGTTGGCTAATGGCCATATCAATGAGGAGTAGCTCCTTAGTACCGCGGGACACATTCCTACATCCATTTTGAGAGACAGACATGATGTTGTTGATGTTAATATGATTATTAATGTTAGCTCTTAAAATAGATGTAAGAACCTTATAGACCGTTGGTACACGTGATCGGCCTATAATTTTTGGGTTCCGCGGTACTACCCGATTTGTGGAGCAGGTGGGTAACTCCTGTCGTAAGAAATTCGGGTAGCGAGCCGTACTCTAAGGCAGTTTGGTACTGAGATGCCAAACGAGCGTGCGACCTTTGTAGCCACTTAATCCAAAAATTGTGCAGTCCGTCCGGCCCTGGAGATTTCCAATTAGGCAACGGACGGACTGCACGGGCTACATCTTGGGGGCTGATTGTGATTGCCCCCATTTCTGGCAATGGATCGCACGCTCGCTCGACCTCTCGAATCTAATCACCTTCGGTGTAACTGACAGGCACCGACCAGATGTTGTGCCAGAACGAACACATGGCGTCATCATCCGGCAGGCGCGTGTCAGTCACACCCTGGTCCGGTTGCTCCCAAACCCTATATACCCACCTTTCATTACTTCGGAATGTGCGATTCTGGGTGTATCGCTCCACTTGCCGCCTATACCTACGAATACGGTTTGCCCATGCATACACTTTCTGCTTCAGGAAGTCGATGCGCTCTGTGACTCGTGACATATAATCTCGGGGGCTGATATCAGTCCCCGAAAACGCCCGTCTCACAAAACGCATCACTCTAGGGCTAGTGTTGCACTCCCTAAAGCAGATTAGTTTGCCGATTAGCGCTCTGGCCCCACCGATACGACGCTCGATCCTGCTGCTCGGCTGGTTTTGGTCGTGTAACTCTGTCATTAGTCATTTTGACATGAGCTACACGACATGCCGCTACAGCCGCGCAGTACATAATCGAGTGTGTATCAGTGAGGTCTTCGCAGTCATCAAAATAATTTGACAACTGCGAATCCAGAGCAGCTACCAGCGCCCTATTTTTGTTATGCATGGGCACACGAGGTAAGCGTGGTCTTAGTTCAGGCGGTATGTAGCGATATTCCCGAATAGCACACTCTAAAGCACTCCTCAATTCCTCATTGCACTGGGTACTTACGTTTGTAACCCTGTCATTACTCTCCTCGTCAGCGTGGCTGGATATTTGCGACTGTGGTGGTGCCACAGTCTGCGACGGAGGAGTAATGATATGGCCACACATTTCCATTCGGAGGAGATCAAGCACACTGTCATCCAACATACGATTACGTTGGATGACGCGCACCTGATCCGACAGTCGTTGGGCCGAAACGTTGACAGCTGGTTCAAGTACCTGAAACAGAGAGAGCATCCGACCACGGTACGCAGTCAGGTTAGTTCCCCCCTCTGTAGCCTTTTTTTTTAATGGTTTTCGGGTTCAATTTCATTTTGTTGGTTTATAATGTTAATAATCTAGGACCAAATACCATCTTAAACAAAGAGATGTTTGAAACTGTGGACTCAGCAGTATTCTTGGGAATAACTGTTGATTCCAAACTACAATGGGGCCCGCATATATCAAGCCTGTCAGGAAGGCTCAGCTCGGCTGCCTACGCCGTCAGGAAAGTAAGACAATACACTGACGTTTACACAGCTCGGTTAGTCTATTTTAGTTATTTCCATAGCGTTATGTCTAACGGTATCCTATTATGGGGAAGAGCTGCAGAGATACAAAATATATTTGTGTTACAAAAACGGGCTGTACGAGCAATATATCAGCTGGGGTCAAGAGTTTCCTTAAGAGAACTTTTCAAAGATATTGGAATTCTCACGGTAGCATCTCAATTTATTTTTGCAAACATATTATAAATTAGTAATAATATACATTTATACACTAAAACCAGTGATATCCATAACTTTAGAAACAAGCACAAATTACATGCACCATCCCATCGTCTTCGAAGGGTCCAAAGCTCATTTGTGGGGCTCGGTATCCGTTTTTACAATAAGCTACCTCTTTCTTATCTTGAGCTGCCTTTTAACTCGTTTAAAGCTAAAGTTAAATCTAACCTTTGTTCGAAGGCATACTATTCAATCAATGATTATTTAGACGATGATAATAGTTGGTCGCAGTGTTGAACGCAAGACATACTTCGTTTTTAATAATCTTTCATAGTTAGCTTATGACATATGAGTTCATATATTTGTTAATTTATATGTCCGTAGAGGTCAATTATTTGTTATTTTTTTTGTATTGACTTAATACTCTCATAACAATGTTTTATAATGAGTGTATTGCAACATGTGATTAACTAGTGACTTCGACAGTTGTATGATTTTATTCTATCCTGAGCAACCGGCAGCAAGTTCGTCATGCTCCCTTAGATTTTACTGCTTGCGGTAGCGTCGGGGGTCGGGTTACCTCTTTCCCTCAAATATGGCGAGGGGGGTAGTGGCTGATCTTTGCGTTATGCTCGTGAACGGGTGCTGCTTGTGGTGAAAGGTCGTCTTGTTAGCCATGGTTTTTACTATTGTAATAACGATTATATGCTTAATGTTTACTTTTGATGGCCCTGGTTTATCACTTGTGGCGTCGAGTCACACATCTTTTTATTAAATTCTACCCTCTGCACGTGTAAGCGGGCACACCCTTCATGTCTGGAGGCTTATTTAGTTTGATTTGATATTGTTTTTATGCTTGAGTTTGTCTGTTTATGCTGGCATAATGGAGTGTGCTAGCTTACAAGTAGCGAATTATTAAGTTTTATGTTTTAACGTGTTACCTTTGTTGTATTGTTTTCTTTGTAAGAATACTGACTACTTACATACCTTTGTATAAGTGATAGTTCTTATAACTCAACAGACAGATGTGTTACTGGGGAGTTTGTTGCGCCACTTCTTCTTCCCAGCTAAAACACTAGGAAGTGGTGACGGGCGGGCGTTTTGGGGGACTGTCTTTATGTAGAACTTTGACGTTCAAAAAGTGCTGGCACTCAGCCTAATTTGAATAAATGACTTTTGAATTTTGAATTTTGAATTTGTTTAAATTATTCACAATAAAAATCGGCGAGAAAAAATTTCTTGACTGTCTTCTTGACAGCATTATTATTATTTTTTTTTTTTTTTACATTTTTTTTCCTCGGCTAGCCGGGAAGTATTGATGGCACGGGCCTAAGCCAAGTTTTCATCAATTGGGATAGGAGTACATGTTGTAGACTGTATGATAGGTGGGGGTGTATTAGTGTAGATGTTTTGGTGAGGGCTATCGGGTTCACATTGCAGGAACTTTCTCACTAGCCTGCACGTGTTTAATATCACTGCTTTTTGCAGAAGTTGGTAAGTGCTTGAAGGTAGGTTTAAAGAATTAAGGGATTGTTGAAGTTGTTTGGGTATGACTCCAGTTGTAGATAACACTATAGGGACTATTGTAACTTTTTGTAGATGCCAAAGTCGGGTTATTTCGTCTTTAAGTTCGATATATTTGGATAGTTTTTCTGCGATTGTTGTCTGTAAGTTATGCGTATTTGGTACAGCTATATCGATCAGATATCCTGTTTTATTTATAACTGTGATGTCCGGTCTATTGAAGTGAATTGTGCGGTCGGTGAGAATGGCACGATCAAAATATAATTTCGTGGTCGCGTTTTCTAACACCGTTTCGGGGTTATATTTGTAGTATGGTACTACAGAGTCTATGAGTTTGAATTGATGAGCTAGTTTTTGGTGAATGATGTTAGCTACTTGATCGTGTCTATGTTTATAGTCTGTCTGGGCTATTGTCTTACACGCGCCTGTAATATGTTGGATCGTTTCTGGAGAACTATTGCATTTTCTACAAATGTCAGTGGTTAAATTCTTAATAATAAATTTTCTGTAATTTCTGGTTTCAATAACTTGGTCCTGTATTGCAAGCATGAAGCCTTCAGTTTCTGGTAAAAGTTCACCTCGATTAAGCCATGCGTTCGACGCCTCTTTGTCGACATTTGTTTGGCATACATTTTGGCGATGTCTCCCGTGTAGAGACTTCTGGGTCCATTCTAGAATTTTGGTTTTGTCATCGGTCACCTTTTCATTATTTTGTTGATTTTTGTCTTTTAAATTCAGAGGTGTCAAGTGTTGGTCGTGTTGTGCTATTAGTTTGTGTAGTATGGAAGATGCAGATTTGGTAAAGAAGTATTGTCTAAGACTTGTGATCTGTCTGTTGTGTAAGTTTCACACATCAATAAGGCCCCTGCCTCCTTCTTTTCTCGGTAGAGTTAACCTTTGCTGGCATGATCTAAGGTGGTGTTTGCGAAATTTTGTCATTGTTGTGTTAATTTTACGTTGTAAGGATTTGAGGTCTGTTTTGGTCCAGTTGATTACGCCGAAAGAATAGGTAAGTACAGGTATAGCAAACGTGTTGATTGCTTTTATTGTGTTTCGAGAATAGAGTTGTGTTTTTAGTATTGTATTTAAGCGATGTTGAAATTTTTGTTTAAGTTTTTGTTTAGTGTCTTTAGAATGTATCTGACGTGATTGTGTGTACCCTAGGTATTTATAAGTGTCCTGTTCATTTATTATTATTAGAAAAATTATTATTAGACATAAAAGAAATATAATGGATTTTATGAAAAAAAAAACTCAATAATTGATACATTTTCTCAAATTGATAAATTTTTTCGTGGTGCCACTTTTTTGAAAACGACCCATAGGTATAGGTGTAATTCATATAATAAATACAAAGCGATAATCGCGTTAAATAAATATAGTCTTCCTGACCGATTTCGGCCATGACGGCCGATCTCAACCGAGACTAGCCATCGGCGCGGAATATATTAAGTGCACAAGTGTGTGCGCAAGCACAGGTGCTGAGGTGCACTCTCTCTTCCATCACTCTCATATTCCGATGGGACGGCAACCCGACACGACCGGAGAGAGATTTGGCGCAGGACCAACGGCTTAACGTGCTTTCCGAGGCACGGGAGCGTCACACCACAAACTATCAAGATGTCACGTGATCACGGAGTGAGCTGTCATTCCATCTTTATTACATGGATTGACAGCTCATTTCGCTATCACTTCTGGCTATCAAGGCTGGGGGCCTTCACTTCGATATGCTTACATAATCGCACTGCAGAATCAATCACGAGTGACAGATTTCCTCACCTAGAGCTTGTTGTGTCGCATTTCTCATGGTCTGAAAGCCGGTCTTCTGAGGGTTGTCGGTAAAGCCGTGGAAGTAGATGAGCAGGGGGAGCTTGCAGTCGAACCACAGCTCCTTGGGGAGCTCCGTCGGGGCCTCGGGCAGGTTGTACATCACGGTCTTTGCGCTGCAGACAGTTGAAGATAGAGAATCTTTGCGCTGCAGACAGTTGAAGATAGAGAATACTTTGCGCTGCAGACAGTTGAAGATAGAGAATACTTTGCACTGCAGACAGTTGAAGATAGAGAATACTTTGCACTGCAGACAGTTGAAGATAGAAAATACTTTGCGCTGCAGACAGTTGAAGATAGAGAATACTTTGCGCTGCAGACAGTTACAATACAAAATACAAAAATACAAAATATTTATTTCTGTACCAACTAGTTTAAATTAGTTTATGATTGGAGCCTCCTTTTAAGCATGATAACGCCTGTGTTAGGAGACTCCGTTCCTCCATAGCTTTGGCTGTTTGTACAACTTACTTACAATATTTTTTTTTTTTTTTTTTCAAGATTAAATAATAATACCTAAATAATACATTTTTCTCGAGCGCGTGTTGCGTTAACATAAATAACAATTAAAATGAATAACTTTCGCTCATGAAATGAGAAGAATGAATGGGTACATTAATGTGGGTGTGTTGAGTGTGCGAGGTGTGTCGAGTGTGTGTGGTGTGTGTGTGGTGTGTGATGTGTGTGAGGTATGTGATGTGTGATGTGAGTGTGGTGTGTGATGTGTGTGTAGTGTGTAATGTGTGTGGGCTGTGGGAGGTGCGTGGGTGTGTGTATGAGAGAAGATGAACGAGTGGCTGTGCAAATATGTATAACTAATTTCCACTTATTGTAACAATGATTCAATATCTGCATACGTACGTGACTTTAACCATTCGATTAACATTTTCGTGCCTTCATGAGTATGTTTAGTATATATGTAGATGTCTTTGTTTATTTTATTATATAACTGTGCTGATTGCTTATTATATTGTGTTGCAGCGAATTTGGTTTTAGATTTTGGGACTTGTGCAATAATATCCTTTCTTCTTTTTAATATGACAGTGTCTTATGTTTTTTTAAGATGGTGGCGTAGATATACAATTTCCTAACAGATAGCAGGCCACTCATCTCATAAAGACTTACAGTAGGGAATCTCCGTTTCTTAAAATACATAATTTTTATCAGACCTCTTTGCGCTCGTTCAACGTCTATAAATTTTGATTTGGCTGCCCCACCCCATACAGGTATACAGTAGATTATCACAGATTGTGCAAGGGCTACGTAGATTTCATTTAGAAGATTTTTATTAGCGCCCACTTTCGTGGCTATACTAACAGGAACCACGTATCTCAGTGATTTAAATATCCACCCCAATTTTCGGATTCTACCAGTAACGTGCTCGAGGTGGGAGTACCAGCTTAAATGTTGGTCAATTATGACACCTAAATATTTTGTTTGTTTAACTTTATTAATTGTAGGACATATACAGGCATAATTCATGGCTCGTTTACAAGAATGTATTTTAATTTTTAAATCTTGATCTGGCTGTGAGCGATTTCTAACTGTAAAACATATGTAATTGGTTTTTGTTGCATTTAACGTAAGGAGATTTTCATTAAGCCAATTAGCAATTTGAGCCATACCTATTTCAGCTTTGTGCTTTGCTTCGGACCAGTTATTTCCATAAAAAACTATGGCAGTATCATCGGCGTAGGAGAAAATTTTTGCGTTATCAACTGCGAAGTTACATAGGTCATTTATGTAAATTAGGAAGAGTGTTGGTCCTAAAACGCTTCCTTGGGGTACACCGAATGATACCCCCACGTCATTACTGATGTACGTCCCTATCTTAACTCTCTGTGTTCTGTTTGTTAAATAATCTTTAAAAAAAACTAAGAGAAGTTCCCCTTATTCCAATTCTTTCTAGCTTGGTCACAAGGGTTGGAACGGAAACGGTGTCAAAAGCTTTTTTCAGATCAAGGAATACTGTCAGACATTTTTTCCCTGCATCTAAATAATCAGTAACTAACGAGCTGAGTGCAGTAACTGCATCCTCAGTTGATATTCCCAGCCTAAAACCAAATTGTCTAGAAGATAAAATGTTAAATTTTTTTAAATAGTGTAGCAGTTTCATATTAATGACATGTGTAAACGGCATGATTTTGATCCTTTCTTAACGGGTGTGTCCTCAGCCAGAAAGTGTCTGAGCCGTAGCTTTTTTAAATAAGATTTTGGCTGTTCGGGTTTATATTCTTGTAGTGAATATGACATGTGAATTTAGTTTAAGGTTGAATGTTTTACTGTTTTTCCTTTTTGGTACCTGTGTTGTGTTTTTCACACTCTTTCTTTCCAATCTGTTTTATAGAAGTGATGACTTTTAATTGGCTGTCAGTCTCACATGCTATTTTTTTTTATTCTGTTTGTTTTAGCTGTAAGTCATCCATAGTTGGTAAATAAATAAATAAATTATTTTTTCTAAAACCTTGGATGAAGCTGGTAAGACAGAAATAGGTCTGTAATTGTTGACATCGTCGCCGTTCCCTCCCTTGTGAACCGGTGTAATAATGGATTGCTTCAGTTGTGTCGGAAAGATACCTTTTCTAAAACAGAGATTTACCAGATGAGTAATGATAGGAACAATTTCCTTGCTAATATATTTTAGGAATTTAGTTGGAATGTTATCCCACCCTGGAGCACTGTCGGACTTCAAACTCATCAGAACACTTTCTACTTCCTTGGGGTCAGTGTCCAAGAGCACAAAAGAATTAATTTGTGAAGGTGGAATGTTAGATCGGCCTGAAGTTATATTAGTAGGAATTTGTTGAGCTAATTGTTTTCCAATATTGGCAAAGTAATTATTTACTGAGTTTACAGATGCACTTGGAGAGGGCAAGATATTTAATAATTCAGTGCTTGGATTTTTAGTTGTATTTGAGTAGGTGATTGATTTTATATTTTTCCATAGTGATTTCGTATTTGTAACCGATTTAGCTAGTAATTCTCTTTCGAATTTTCTTTTCAATTTTTTAATAAGATTATTACAATAGTTTCTATATCGACTGTAGGTTATTTTTAAAATTTCATTATATGGATCTGATCGATAGCTTTTTTGTAATCTGTTACGATTTTTTATGCATTTTAATAATCCTGGTGTGATCCACGGCTTAATTATACGTTTGCTACTAGGTATACTTTTTGTGATAGTGTTATATTTAAGAGAATCAATAAGTTTTTGAATGAGTTGGTTTGTTAAAATGTTTGGGTCATCGCAAAAAAGCAAATCTGCAAGATTTTTTTCATGTAAATATTTTAGTGCATTTTCAAAATGTATGGTTGTGGTGATCTTACTAGCGGACTCCTTACTGTTTATTTTGGAAAGTGACAGAAATGTAGTATAGTGATCCGTAATTGTAGTTTTTAAGATTGCAATGGAAGCTGATGTCTTTTTTTATGAATCCTCAGCATAAAGTGATCTAAACAGTTCAGTTCTCTGGTCGGTAATGTATGACCAGGTAAAATACCATATGTCGACAGCATGTTAAGGTAGTTCACTCGGTTTTTTTTATCGTGAGACGTTTCTACTTCTTTAACTCTAATGTTAATATTTATGTCCCCCGCTATTATTATATTTCTTTGTGTAGGTAACGTATCTAAGTGTTGACTGAGTGAATCCATAAAACTATCAAGGTTGGTGTTGCATGGAGACCGATATATACACAGAACAGTGTTACCTAGTATGTCTAATTGTAGGCAGGTCGCCTGGTCTAGTTGGATTTCTTGAATGTTTGATTTTAAAGTTTTCTTAACAAATACAGCTACTCCATCATTTTGATTCATCTGTCGCGTTGATACAAAAGCCTGATAATTGCTGAGTTGGGGTATATGTATGTTATTATTTCATCTACATTCTGTTAATATTATTACGTCTGTTTCGAATTTAAAAGTAGACAACATAACGGTGAAGTCATCAAAGTTGCAGTATATGCTTCGTATGTTCTGAGATATAATAGTGAAATCGTTTTTTTTTACTTTAATATGATCAGTAAGATTTGAAGAATCACATTCAACTGTTCTCGAAATATCAATACTGTCTATATCATTTACTGTTTGCAATGTGTTACTCATAAATGATACCAGAGATTACTGAGGTCATCACAAGGCCGGCGTAAATACCACTATGTACATAAGATAGGTAATCCAGGAGAGAAAGTAACAAGCTAATGGTGTTAATATTTATAAAGGTAAATGTTTTTTTATGAAAGAATAGTTTCGCATGTGTATATTTTAAGATTAGTTCTTTTGTATAATTGACATATTTATAAACCTGTTCCAATATTTTAGTATATATTTCCAAATGCATATGTGGTGTGTGAAAATTAGGTGCACGCATGATAGATTGTTTTTGTGTTATGGCGTAGGTATATAACTTATATTTTGCTTGTTGTTGTGAGTTTGAGTTATGTAAAAGTGTGATAAGTTCGTTGAGATTGAATGTATGTGTGTGTATGGTAAGATTGAAGTGTTTGTGTAGGTTAGGATCATAAGAAGTTTTAAGACAATTAGAAAAAGTATTAAAAAGTACCTTATTGCTACGCAGACATTACACTGGTAGGATGGCAAAAAATAACGATTAATAAATGATGCATGACTAGAGAAATACTCCGCAGATAGTCATGTTTTAAGCATAAGTTGATGAATTTGTTCTTCACTTCTTATAGTTATGATTGGCGCTTGATCATCCTTCCTGATACACACTTTGCCGTATGCAGTCCAACAATATTTATATTCTCCAGTTTTTATTAGATCTCTGGCAAGGAAATACAGACGAGAGCCCTTAGCCGTTAGATGTTAGATGTTCAGACAGAAAGACAGGGGTGTCTTCTTGGGACTTAAAACCGAGATGTTTGCAACATAGCTTTGAGTGGTGTTTTTTATTGAAAAACTTCCCCTTTTTCAGTGTGTCATTTTTTATAAGAGTGGATCCAGTTTCTACCACAATGGGTGTGTTTTGGATGTCGTTCTTTCCCCGCACTCTATAAATGTCCTTTATGTCAGATTTGGTTAGGGAACAGTCTATATTGCTGGAAAGAGTCATAACTAAGCCATTAAGTTCTTCCTTGGTTTCTCCAGCTAATTTAGGCACATTTTTTATAACAATGTTGGCCTTACGACTTTCTGTTTCCATTTCTTCTATTTTATTCTCCAAAAGTGTAATATGTCTCTTGTCTTCTTTCGAATGCTTTTCTAGCAGGGATATTTTGTTTTCCAAGTCTTGATTTTGTGACATAAGGTGTTTGACCGTATTTTCTATATTAAGATTAGTTTGTTGAATTTCTTTCAAAGTTGAAGTAACTTCCTGTGTCTGCTGAGTCAACATAAAAGCCAGCATTTCCTTCATTTCTTTTTTAAAGTCATCTAACTGTTCACCAATGAGTAATTCCTCCCGGCTGCTCTTAGACCTCTGGGTCACAAAATTTGGTGGCGTTCGATTTTCATCTGTTGCCATTCGGTCTATCTCCGTCTCGGAACATGATTTATTCATCAGCGCGGTCATCTTGTTAATTGGAATTTTGTGTAACAAAGATATCCGTGCGATTACAAAAAATGTTCTATTTTATTTAATGCGTAAGCGGCGCGTGACGTAGCGGATCCCGTCAAGACCGCTGTGCGATGTATCGCGTAGCAGATAAGTATTGGCCGTCGAAGCACCGTAGCAGCGTAGCACTCAATGCGGAGCCGTAGCAGCGCGCGTGACGTAGGGCAGTCTTCGTAGGCAGGCGACGAATTTCGCGCGATGACGCACACGTTGGCCTGGCGCAGTGGCTACGAACACGACGCTCGCCGCAAACCGGGTTCAAATCTCACCAGTTCTTTTCGAAGTTTCGAAGTGGTGGTTTATCTAGCCCCAGCAATCTCCTCGATGGCTCGCTCGTCGACAATGAGGATTGTGGGAGAGAGATTTCCGACACAATCCAATATGGCCGCTGCACTCAATGGACGCTCTCGCAAGATAGACAAGGAGGGCCCGAGTTAGGAGTGGAGTCGCTCGGTTGAGAGAAATAATTAAAATTTTAATTTAAATTCAAGAATCAGTCACACTACTAAAAACACGTCCGACCCGAACCGCCGCCGCAAGGAAGGACGAAGATAGAAAATACTTTGCGCTGTAGACAGTTGAAGATAGAGAACACTTTGCGCTGCAGACAGTTGAAGATAGAAAATACTTTGCGCTGCAGACAGTTGAAGACAGAAAATACTTTGCGCTGCAGACAGTTGAAGACAGAAAATACTTTGCACTGCAGACAGTTGAAGATAGAAAATACTTTGCGCTGCAGACAGTTGAAGACAGAAAATACTTTGCACTGCAGACAGTTGAAGATAGAAAATACTTTGCGCTGCAGACAGTTGAAGATAGAAAATACTTTGCGCTGCAGACAGTTGAAGATAGAGAATACTTTGCGCTGCTGACAGTTGAAGATAGAGAATACTTTGCGCTACAGACAGTTGACGATAGAGAATACTTTGCGCTACAGACAGTTGACGATAGAGAATACTTTGCGCTGCAGACCGTTGAAGATAGAGAATACTTTGCGCTGCAGACAGTTGAAGATAGAGAATACTTTGCGCCACAGACAGTTGACGATAGAGAATACTTTGCGCTGCAGACCGTTGACGATAAAGAATACTTTGCGCTGCAGACAGTTGACGATAGAGAATACTTTGCGCCACAGACAGTTGACGATAGAGAATACTTTGCGCTGCAGACCGTTGACGATAAAGAATACTTTGCGCTGCAGACAGTTGACGATAGAGAATACTTTGCGCTACAGACAGTTGACGATAGAGAATACTTTGCGCTGCAGACAGTTGACGATAGAGAATACTTTGCGCTACAGACAGTTGACGATAGAGAATACTTTGCGCTGCAGACCGTTGACGATAGAGAATACTTTGCGTTGCAGACAGTTGACGATAGAGAATACTTTGCGCTGCAGACCGTTGAAGATAGAGAATACTTTGCGCTGCAGACAGTTGAAGATAGAGAACCTATCTTCAACTGTCTGCAGCGCAAAGTATTTATTTATTATTTATTTATTTATTATATACTTTATTGTACACCTCATAATAAGAACAGGACAATCATACATAAAATAAGTGCACAATGGGCGGTATTAATACTTAGCGCCGCAGACAGTTGAAGATAGAAAATACTTTAATGTATATACATACACCAAAATAGTTACACGACTCTTCTACACAAACTTATTCTTATGGGTACCTACAGTGACGGTCTACCGCTGACTGCGATATCTACCAGACAACGATTCAAGGAACTAAAAGAACTTAGATAAATAATTAAAGTATCCACCTTTTCATATTATGTTCTTTATGTCTGCAAATAGATGATTAAATACTTAAACCAAATAAAACCTCTTTTTTTGAAGTCGGTTAACAATAAAATAAATCTAAAATAAAATTAATAATTTTAAACCATTTATAGTGACTGTTTGCTATAGCTGCTTATAGCCAGTTTTTTGTAGCCGTTGGTCCCGGCTGTCATTTGTAGATCTTTGGCAGTCGTTACGGATAGTCAGAAGCCAGATAATCTGACACCAGTCTTGCCAAGGAGTACCGTGTTACCCAGTTAATGGGTTGTGGAGGTCTGGTAGGCAGCCGCTCCACGTAAAATACTGGTATTCAGCTGAATCCGGTTTGACTGGAAGCCGACCCCAATATAATTGGGAAAAGGCTAGGCAGATGATGATGAGTGACTGTTTCTTATAATAATTATTATTTCATAGCAATTTGCGTTTTAAATACCTAATAGATTTCGAAATGGAATTGAAGATTAGAACGTAGAAACTCGTATTTGACGAATTCTCACCTGTTCATGAATACGAGGTTCAACTTGCTCATATCCGGTTCTTTGTCGTAGTTTTCATATGCTACTCCGGCAATGGGTTTCACTTTGCTACCTGGAAAATAAGGAAGGAGGAGTTTATGTATTTGTTGTACCACACAACACACACCACAATTTACCTAGTTTTTTTTTTAACCCAAAAGTTGAATAAAAAAGGAATATTGGCGATTCTTAAGTTAAGTGCAATCGGGTATGACGACTTTCTTGTTTTAGGGTTTTTTCATTTCCAAATTACAAAGAAACGAAGTTAGGTTTTTTACCTTTTCAAATTACCCTTTTTTTAGTTCTATATTGTTTATTTTGATATATTCAGTGTCACTCTCACAGTCAATACGAATCTAACGACACCTCTCAAGCTAAAATCCATCGAGCCGTTCAGGCTGCAGAGCTTGCCAAACATTTGAATTTGGCGCCAAAGCTCCGCCATTTTGTTTTTTTTTAGTTTTATACAACCAGTGTCACTCTAACAGTAAATAAAATCTAACGACAACTCTCAAGCTAAAATCCATCGAGCCGTTCAGGCTGCAGAGCGTGCCAAACATTTGAATTTGGCGCCAAAAATCCGCCATTTTGTTTTTCTTTAGTTTGATATAACCAGTGTCACTCTCACAGTCAATACAAATCTAACGACAGCTCTCAAGCTAAAATCCATCGAGCCGTTCAGCCAGGAAAACCTTTTTTGACAAAAACCCATCCGTACTCCTTCCAAAGCCCTTTGCGTTCCAGGGCCGCGGTGAATCCTTCGAACAAATTCCGCAACCCTGGCAGGCTCTGGCTCTGGCCCGTCCTCCATGCTGACATCTCCCTGAGGCGTGCGTGGAACATAACGCGCCATCGACCCGGGCCTGGTGGTGATCGGACAGCGAGCCACCCAACGCTCGCCGTCCGCAGGCCAGGAATAAATACAAAATTATATTGGCATGCGACCACGGCTTCATCATGACCATTTTGTACCTCTGTCTTGATTTATTTTCTGTCTGGAATATTTTCTTGTGTCGCAACTTTTAGATCCCTTTTACTTTTCCGTAGCCGGGTCAAGTTTTTTAAACTTATTTTTTTATTTTATACTTGTCCGTTTTAACGCTCGATTAACTTAAGGACCGTGTAAATAAGAGTGGTAGGTCGACCAATAGGTCAGTAATGAACCTATTTACGCTCGACTTGAATACACTAGACGGGCGGGCGTTTTGGGGGACTGTCCTTATGTAGAACTTTGACGTTCAAAAAGTGCTGGCACTCAGCCTAATTTGAATAAATGACATTTGATTTTGAAAAAAAAGTGGTATAGGGAATGAGATGAGTGGGAGTTGGGTGTGTTGTGTCGAAAAGACCAATTACGAAATTCGACATGTAGTATTTGTAAATAAATGTGCATTATTTACCACTGCAAACAAATTAACTAGTATATACGTATACAGGGCGGCTAAGAGTTATAACAATCGCAAAGCCTTGCGATTTTAGATTTCCTGTGGGCACTGTCCAGGTACTGTCAGGTATGATGATATTCTAGCTAGCATTTCCTAGCATAATTGTGTCTAAATATTTGTAATGGGCTCGCCAAGACCTTTCTTTTGATACCAAACATGTCACGATTATCTCAAATTTATTTCTTTCGTGATCAAAATTTTACGTGTCAAGTCCACCATTATACATTTAGGGATAATTTGTCTAGCCTATGTCACCCGGGCTATTATTCCAAATCTATTAATACCTCATTCATTAAAATCGGATCAGTAATTTAGGCGCTACGGTGGAACATACTTAAATACAAGCATACAAACATACATAGACTGCTAAAATCATAACCCTTTCTTTTGGTTTTGCCGTAGTCGGGTAAAAACATAACCCTCCTTCTGGCGCAGTCGGGTAAAAACGTCCAAACCCAAGGCTCAATACCATCTCCACATGTATCCGACCAGAGCGAACTCGCCACGCGGTCGGCAATCTTCGGCAGCGGTCGTGTGTCCGAAGATTTTTTTTTTTTTCAGAATTTGAATCATTTATTTGTATAACATAAGTAATAATAACATATAAGATTTTAAAAATTAAGTAGTGCGCTATGTTTTGCCAATTGACATACAAATTATTATATTAAAAAGATAATTTGAGTGGGTAACTATTAAAACGAAAATATAAATTTATTACAATATTAACGTATTTGAGTAAGTACCTGATTGTATTAACAAATGCATGCAAGTTCAATTTCATTATTTATAATCAATTTCATTTCATGTCAAATTTTAAGTCAATTCTAAACATTAAAAGATTAAGATAAATGTAAAATTAAAATTTATTTCAGCATTATTAAGTTATAGAGATTCGTCATTAAAAAAGTCGTCTAAAGTATAATTGCAAAAGTTCGGGCGGTCCCATTTTTGTTATTCTATGAATAAATATACTTTTCCACTCCCCGCACAATGAAGAAAGAACTTCCACTTACACAGACTGCCTCCGATGAACGCGATGCCTTTCCCTACCGGGTCGAGGCCGGCCTGCAGCTCGTTGACGGTCACGGTCTTCACGCCGGTGGCCACGTTCGTCGCTGTGTTGGAGACTTCTTGGAAGAATCCTGGATGAGCGGTGGTGGTGGTTAACCACAGGGCTGAGAGGAAGGCAGCTAGGCGTGACATGCTGTTGGGTACCTGGGGACGGAGACAGAAGGTTTACTTAGCCAAATCTTTATCTGAATGATATAGAGTACTCGTAGAGTTTTCGCACCGCCTGGGTGTGGATGTGGAGCCGAGTCACAAACTATGCTCCACCTCCTGCCCTCTGAGCCCCAAAACATGCAGCCAGTGTGTGCTTGCTAAATAATACTTTACGCACACAGGTGTACAGAGGTGACTCACGCCTTATTAGGCTGTTGCAATGTTTCCCGCCAACGATGCAGTGGAAGTGACAATGTTATGGGTCACTCAAATCTAATAGACCGTCCACACGACACCGACTTTTATCTGCGCAGACTTTAAACTCAGAATAAAAACCGCCCAAGTGCGAGTCGGACTCACGCACGAAGGGTTCCGTACCATCCTTTATTTTTTTTATTTTTTTTGGGAAATCATCAAATGACTTCTTCCGCTCTGGGTGGAGCGGAAGGGCGTGTCAGACTCTTACTGACTAAAACCCATCCGTGTTCCTTCTAAAGCCCTTTGCGTTCCAGGGCCGCGGTGACTCTTTCGAACAAATTCCGCAACCCTGGTTCCGTACCATCCTACTAATACTATAAACGCGAAAGTTTGTAAGTATGGATGGATGGATGGATGGATGTTTGTAACTCTTTCATGTCAAAACGGCTGAACGGATCTTGATGAAATTTGGCACAGAGGCAGATTATAGTCTGGAATAACACAGAGGATACTTTTCATCCCGGGAGTATGTTCCCTTGGGGTAATTTTCGACATTAACATGGGTGGAGCCGCGTGCGGAAGCTAGTTATCTATAAAAACGGCAAAAAAATCATGTCTGTTGTATGGGAGCCCCCTTCAATATTTATGATATTTTGTTCTGTATTGTTTTTTGTTATAGCGGTAACAGAAATACATCATCTGTGAAAATTTCAACTGTCTAACTATCACGGTGACAGACGGACAGACAGACAGACGGACGGACAGCGGAGTCTTAGTAATAGGGTCCCGTTTTACCCTTTGGGTACGGAACATTAAAAATGGTGTTATATATCTGCACACACTTAGGTACAACAAAATCTGCGCAGACGTTAGTCTGTATCGTGTGGACGCACTATAACTTACTGTCGTGCCAGCGACATGAAGAAGAATGAGAAGCGACTAGACATATCTAGGTACTTTATAATATAATAATTATGGGCCCATGTTTAGGCTATCATAGCCACAGTCAGAACTGTCACGGGCCGTCAGTTTCCTAGTTCGAGCCAGCCCATCCCTAGCTGTCCTCCCCCCAGCGACGCCCTAAGCCGAGGCCCGTACCCCACAGGGGGTGCCCTTAGCGTGTAGTCGCTTAGTTTGTAAGTTTTTTATAAGCCCTGGCTGGAGGCTTTAATATTTTATTAAGGCGGCAAGCCCGGTTACGCAGTCGACAACCTTATAGGATGAATTGCGGGACGCCACTCACAAAAAAAAGGCCGTCAGTTTCTATGAGTAAAAGGTGACGTGACTCTCCGACACGGTTGCTTTGTATGGAAAGTTCGAAAATTCTGTTTCTAGTAGTAGCGCAGAGGTGCTCCATGATCCGAATAGATATTTGATAAAATGGTGAAATACCTGTCTCTGTCATAGATGGACAGGGAGAGGAAGAAAAGAGATGGATGGATTGTGTTAGGACTGATATGAAAGAAAAGGGAGTTAGTGATAGCGTGACGGCTGACAGGACAGAATGGAAGAAAACAACGTGGTGTGCCGACCCCAAGTAACATGGGATAAGGGCAGGAAGATGATTTCGGATTGCCCGTGTAAGCACTGTGATGATCGCCCGGAGGACACGGTGGAGCATACGGTGGAGGTCTGCCCTATGGCTCTTTCTATTATTATATAAGGTATTTTCGGAGATTAGCTAGTTGAAAACTATGATAGCATTATTTCTTTCTAACCTTGTAGGTACTCGTATAATACCCACCTTGAATCATGTCACGACCTACAAGGACTGGTTCCTTCTCGACGAATAGGGATGTTTCTGGGTTAAAAACATATGATTCTGTTTTTAGTCCGCCAGTTGGATTTTCGAAAAATATTGGATACTTAAGTCAATAAAAATTACGAAGATAAAACGCATCAAAGATAAGGAGTGGGGGCTTGTAACGTCACTTTCCAGTAAAAAGTATACTGGTGATGCTGATGTCACACGAGTTTTCAACGCACTGTATCGTCTTTATTATTTTTTGTTTACGTGGCAAAAGAAAAACTACGTGTCCTCTCCAATATTATTTTGGTAATCTTTCTGACGGACTAATTAGATTATTATTAATTTCTCTTAGGATTTAGTTACAGCATAAAACTCACAAATTCCAACATATCCTCGAAAAAGTTATTTTGTCCAGTTTTTTCTTCTATCACACCCATTTTAAAACTGATTTTTCTTTGTAATAAACGTGAATAAATATGTAGATAACAATAAAGTCACTTTAACACAACACACCTAAACTCAGTATTATTCATTTTTAATCGATCCACAATTAAAAGTGTATCGTAACTCTATACATATAAACAGAACACGGGTTTATCTGTAATTTACGTTAACTGCGTGAGAATTACATAATTAGTAAGGCAATTGACGTAGCTGACAAGCAATTAAGAGAACTTCTTATCCGATGTGAAATATTAACCAATCAATTTGATATTGGTTACTCGAGTACGTAAGGTCGAGCATCCAATGCAAGATATGCGGGGAGAGGTGTGCCATGTTAGCAGCATGGTTCATTTGTTTGCCAGCCACGCATCCTTGCTATGGCGTGCAGTAATCACTACTTACATCGTATAAAACGGCTGCTGTGCACACCTATAAGTGATGAATTCACCGCAACGCTGTTTAAATATATATATTTAATGTAATGAGTTAGTGAATAAGGCGTTGGTGTGTCAATAAATAAATAAATAAAACAAAGTCGCTTCCCGCTGTCTGTCTATCACTATGTTTGCTTAGATCTTTAAAACTACGCAACGGATTTTGATGCGGTTGTAGTTAGAGTGAGTGAGTGAGTTGATAGATAGAGTGATTCAAGATGACGGTTTTTATGTAAAATACATGCATAATATAGTAGAGGAACACTGATAATTTTAGAGGTTTCAAATGTGATGTCGTAAATACATTTTTTGCGCTTACTTTACTTTTTACGAGAAATAATGCTCATATACGAAGCGATTTTAAGCAATACAGCATTAATCCTTGTCAAATTAAGTACCTTAAATACATTGTGCATTTAATATAGATCAATATGGCCCTTTGCAGCGTGTAATTGAAATGAATATTTTCGAAGATATTACAGTTTTAAAAAGCATAGCGGTTGCGGCGGCGGTACCGGCTGGGGGGCCGACGGCGCGTGCCTCTATATAGCGTTCAAGTTATGTGCTCAAGATGTTTTCGCGAAAACACTGACATATGACAGAGTTCGAAGTTACTAAACACGGAACCAGAGTTCTAAAACCGAAGTAAATTTAGTATCATTAGCAGTACATTTAGCATATAAGGTACTCCAGACTGTAAAGTTGATCGTCCAGTACTACATAGGATATGCATGGAGAGGTTTGCCATGTTAGCTGCATGGCTCATTTGCTTATCCGCCACACAGACATCTATACATAATTTTGAAATCGCAGAACCAAAACTACTAATGCCAGGTTTAAGCCTAAAAGCAGAAATTCGGAATTAAGGTCAGCTAGAAAAAATATTTTTTAAATAACTACTTTAAGGGGGACATTGGCAGGGGGAAATTTGTATGCAAGTCTTTGGATTTTGGAAGGGTTTTTACTTATAGAAATTGCGATAAACGAGAAAGGCTTGTGTATATACCCCGGGTGTGTTGCTAGTTTTCATACAACGCGAAGCTACACAAATGTGCAATGTGCGTAGTATAGCAGTGGGCTGCTGTGGGGTGGTACCTTTATATTCGTCTCGTTTTCATAAAGAGGTCAATGTTATACATACTTTTTTATGGATGGGAAATCATCAAATGACTCCCTCCGCTCAGGGCGGAGCGGAAGGGAGTATCAGACTCTTACTGACTAAAACCCATCCGTGTTACTCCTAATGCCCTTCGCGTTTCAGGGGGGCTACCCTCTAAGCCCGAAGTCCGTAGTTTCGGGCTTGGTTGCGGGTGTATTCTAGTCCGTATCACCTAACCACTAAGGCCGCGGTGACTCTTTCGAGCGAGTTCCGCAACCCTGGCTGGCACTGGCCCTAGTGGGCCCCGATGTTAAACAGACTTGCAGGAAGGCTCATGAGTCACAAACACAAACCAATAATTTTAACCAAGTTTACAAGAAATAAATAGCTACTACAGTAGGTACTTATTATGAGTTTTACTAAACCATTGATCAAGGCAGACACAAGCTTAAACCAAACGATAACAGAAAGTCTTAGTAGCATGGCGCTAAACAATCATTCTGACTTGGGAATCGAACCCGCGACCTAGGGCGTGCCGTTTTTTTAAGGATGGGAAATCATCCAATGACTTCTTCCGCTCCGGGTGGAGCGGAAGGGCGTGTCAGACTCTTACTGAATAAAATCCATCCGAGTTCCTTCTAAAGCCTTTTGCGTTCCAGGGCCGCGGTGACCCTTTAAAATTTTTAAAAAAGGGTCAAAAAAATTTTTTTTTGTCGGACTAATCACGCTATTGAAGCAATATGGTCGGATCTAAACAGCCGTTTTTTTTAGTTGGCAATTTTTAAAGTAACAAGATGACCGATTTTATTTTTTCAAAAAACGTCAAAAAAAAAATCAAATGAACTGTCCGACTTATCACGTTATTGAAGCAAAGATGCGATATGTATTATTTGGACAAAACGAAGCAATAACGAACACGCGCGCCATGAAGGACTATTTAAAAAAAGGTTTTTACATATCATTAAATAAATCAGGCAAAAAGCAATGGTATATTAACTGTGTTAATTATTTAAAATTTAATACATTAACTGTGGATATATTTACATCAGAATGAGATATCTTTTCAGATTCCATGACGACGAAAAATTTTGTTTTTGTTAAGTGCCACCTGTTTAATTTCAAGAATAATTTATACAGTGGCAACGTGACTGTATGGAAAACTACAGTAAAATTTGAAATTAATGTTTGTTCAGCCGTAATTTATGTCATGTCATGCGGACTAAGTAATTGTATTGTATAATTTTTCTTGTCAAATAAAGTACCTACCTTAAATACATTGTGCATTTAATATAGATCAATATGGCCCTTTGCAGCGTGTAATTGAAATGAATATTTTCGAAGATATTACAGTTTTAAAAAGCATAGCGGTTGCGGCGGCGGTACCGGCTGGGGGGCCGACGGCGCGTGCCTCTATATAGCGTTCAAGTTATGTGCTCAAGATGTTTTCGCGAAAACACTGACATATGACAGAGTTCGAAGTTACTAAACACGGAACCAGAGTTCTAAAACCGAAGTCAATTTAGTATCATTAGCAGTAAATTTAGCATATAAGGGACTCCAGACTGTAAAGTTGATCGTCCTGTACTACGTAGGATATGCATGGAGAGGTTTGCCATGTTAGCTGCATGGCTCATTTGCTTATCCGTCACACAGACATCTATACATAATTATGAAATCGCAGAACCAAAACTACTAATGCCAGGTTTAAGCCTAAAAGCAGAAATTCGGAATTAAGGTCAGCTAGAAAAAATATTTTTTAAATAACTACTTTAAGGGGGACATCGGCAGGGGGAAATTTGGATGCAAGTCTTCTTATTTTGGAAGGGTTTTTACTTATAGAAATAGCGACAAACGAGAAAGGCTTGTGTATATACCCCGGGTGTGTTGCTAGTTTTCATACAACGCGAAGCTACACAAATGTGCAATGTGCGTAGTATAGCAGTGGGCTGCTGTGGGGTGGTACCTTTATATTCGTCTCGTTTTCATAAAGAGGTCAATGTTATACATACTTTTTTATGGATGGGAAATCATCAAATGACTCCCTCCGCTCAGGGCGGAGCGGAAGGGAGTATCAGACTCTTACTGACTAAAACCTATCCGTGTTACTCCTAATGCCCTTCGCGTTTCAGGGGGGCTACCCTCTAAGCCCGAAGTCCGTAGTTTCGGGCTTGGTTGCGGGTGTATTCTAGTCCGTATCACCTAACCACTAAGGCCGCGGTGACTCTTTCGAGCGAGTTCCGCAACCCTGGCTGGCACTGGCCCTAGTAGGCCCCGATGTTAAACAGACTTGCAGGAAGGCTCATGAGTCACAAACACAAACCAACAATTTTAACCAAGTTTACAAGAAATAAATAGCTACTACAGTAGGTACTTATTATGAGTTTTACTAAACCATTGATCAAGACAGACACAAGCTTAAACATATTGCAAACGATAACAGAAAGTCTTAGTAGCATGGCGCTAAACAATCATTCTGACTTGGGAATCGAACCCGCGACCTAGGGCGTGCCGTTTTTTTAAGGATGGGAAATCATCCAATGACTTCTTCCGCTCCGGGTGGAGCGGAAGGGCGTGTCAGACTCTTACTGAATAAAATCCATCCGAGTTCCTTCTAAAGCCTTTTGCGTTCCAGGGCCGCGGTGACCCTTTAAAATTTTTAAAAAAGGGTCAAAAAAAATTTTTTTTGTCGGACTAATCACGCTATTGAAGCAATATGGTCGGATCTAAACAGCCGTTTTTTTTAGTTGGCAATTTTTAAAGTAACAAGATGACCGATTTTATTTTTTCAAAAAACGTCAAAAAAAAAATCAAATGAACTGTCCGACTTATCACGTTATTGAAGCAAAGATGCGATATGTATTATTTGGACAAAACGAAGCAATAACGAACACGCGCGCCATGAAGGACTATTTAAAAAAAGGTTTTTACATATCATTAAATAAATCAGGCAAAAAGCAATGGTATATTAACTGTGTTAATTATTTAAAATTTAATACATTAACTGTGGATATATTTACATTAGAATGAGATATCTTTTCAGATTCCATGACGACGAAAAATTTTGTTTTTGTTAAGTGCCACCTGTTTAATTTCAAGAATAATACAGTGGCAACGTGACTGTATGGAAAACTACAGTAAAATTTGAAATTAATGTTTGTTCAGCCCTAATTTATGTCATGTTATGCGTTATGTTTATTTAATAAACTATCTTTAATCCGGGGTGTAGTAATCAAGCATTTTTAGTACAAATAGTTTTCATTTGATACCTTCAATGAACTAGCTATATATGTGTTGCTGGGGAGTTTGTTGCGCCACTTCTATTTCCCAGTTAAAACACTAGGAAGTGGTGACGGGCGGGCGTTTTGAGGGACTGTCTTTATGTAGAACTTTGACGTTCAAAAAGTGCTGGCACTCAGCCTAATTTGAATAAATGACTTCTGATTTTGATTTTACGATGTAGAAGCCCAATAACACTTTGCCCCGGAATCAGTAATCAGTTGGTACTGATTGCCCGGAATCTGCATTTGTGCCCCGTTGAAGTCAATAAGTATGCATGACCCTTTACATGGGACTAAATCATAATTGGTGAAATGTGGGCGTTCCAACGGTAAGGTGCCTAACTTCACGACAGTTATCCCCGTGGGTGCGTTTACAAACATTCAAACTCACAAACACAAACAGCCAGACCCGGAACAACTATCTGTAGGCTATACAAGTATTTGTTCCGTGCGGGTATCGAACCCGCGACACGCAGCGCAGCAGTCAATCGCTCAACCACTGACAGCCGGGTCGTTCGAGCCCTACATAAAAACTAAGTACCTTATTACGTCTTAACATACGGAAGTTTTTGTTCATATCATTGAAACCGGGAAAAAGATTTGAATAGATAAACATAGACAAAAAAATAATGTTCATTTGTCTATTACCTTACCTAATATAATACACAAAAATATTATAATACAGAACTAAACTGCCGGGTTAAGCAAGTAAATATTGGTTTACCTATAATACGAAAAGTAATCTTGATTAAATATTAAAACCATGATAATATAAGTATCCCATAGACGACGTTAACGTATTAGATAAGTGGTGATATATATATAACCGACTTCAAAAAAAGGAGGAGGTTGAGAACCTCCTTCTTTTTTTTATTCGTTTGTATTTTTATTTTTTGTTTGTTATTTCATAACTCTAAAATATATTTTTTCATGTGGAAGAATATGCGTTCCGATTGGTCCCATAGATTTTATTTTATCAAAATCGACTTTAGTTTTTAAATCAAAATATTTGGAGGAAATAGAAAAAATATCGTCCAAGTAAACGAAATTGCGTGTTTTGCTTTCCTGTGCCTTTCCAGTGGTGTTGTTAGGTGTGGGGTACCATTAAAAAGTATAAAAAAAAAACACATTTTTTTACAAAAAAAAACAACCGACTTCCTAATAAAAAAGAACACTACAAAGAAACAAACAAAACACCTTCTTCCGAAATTAATGTTATTTTATACTTAGTTGTGTTTTTTTTAAATTTGGAAGTCGGTTGTATTTTTTGTGCCCATGTTCGACGACATGGCGGTACCCTCTGTTAGTTTCCAAAGATTAGTATTGCCAAAATAATCGCTACAAAATGTAAAAAAGATAGTCATTAATGATGCAATGATTTTTATTTATCATAATAATTATTATTTTAGCATACCTATGTATTTTATTAGTATAGGTATTCTTTATGAAACTAATTTCGATTTTAAACATTTTTTATTTGTTGTACATCATTTGGTTGACTGATGATGAAGCCTTGTTGCATTAAGTCCGCCATACCACCACTGTACATAAAGTTAAATGACAATGAATTTCATGTAACACTTGACATTACTTAAGTTTCTAAGTAACTTTTTGGTTTTTAATTTTGTGTGTTTTGTTAAGTTTAAACAGCTGTAAGCAGTAGAGTGATTATATTGCAAATAACACGTTTTAACTCAACTTCTATGGTTAAGGTTTACATAGTCCAATGTTAGTAAAGAATTAATTTAGTTATACAATAATCTGTGAATTGCCTACAGCTAAGGAACGGAATTCTCTGCCGGAGTCTATGTTTCCTTATAGCTGCAATCTTTGGGGATCTCTAAGTCAAGAACAGGTTACTTCTAGGCAAGCGTGCTCCATCGTCGACCACGTCATCGTTTTACAGGTGAGATTGTGGTTTAATGCAAACCTATCAATTATTATCAAAAAACAAAAACATGCGGGGTAGTCTTTGGGGACTGCCGATAAAAGTGAAAACTAAGCGAAAGCTAAAGCGTTCGGTGACGATGACGCGAGTTCCATGATTTTTGTTCACCCAAAAAGTGCTCAACGCGCCTAAACAAGTTTTCACTTCAAAAATTTTTGTAGATCGTTGTAGATACTGATTCGTTTGATTTTTTCAAGCACACTTCTGAATTTAATATATGTATATACCTCCTGACCGATTTCGGCCATGGCGGCCAATCTCTACGGTGACTAGCCATCGGCGCGGGACTTATTATAGTGCGCAAGTATGTGCTCTTCCCCTCTTCCAGCACTCTCATATTCCGTTTGGACGGCAACCCGACACAACCGGAAGAGAGATCAACGGCTTAACGTGCTTTCCGAGGCACGGGAGTGTCACACCACCTACTTCCAAACTCTGGGCTGTCACTGAGAAATTCCCATTGGAAAAACCCAATAACACTTTTTGCCCGACCTGGGAATCGAACACAGGACTCGACCCTCTGCAGTCGCAAGCGCGATTGCGAGACGAATAGAGCAGTTATTATATATACCGCAATGTTGAAAAACACACAACAGGATATCGTTTTGAAATACTTAGTATTAAATAATTGAAAACATTTACATGATCACGATCAGTTATCTTCAGATAGGTGACCGTTGACTTACCTGCAGGTTTTTTTTTAATGTAAAATGTAAAAAAGAACATTCAACATTTTTAAGAAATACATATTTGCTTCATTATTATAAATACTTATACCTTGAACTGTGAGATAGGCTCTAATGTAAACAAGTATATATAACGAGGTAAAGTTTGCTTGTTCGTTTGTTTGTTTGCAAAGATCACTCCGATTACAATTCTTTCACGTAGAAAGCTTCACTATCGCTAAGTGCCTTACTCCACCTAGACCGGAAATTGGCCTATCCCACAGTTTCTGTGGCACGGAAACCAAGGCAGCCTTAAATTTCTAGTTCATAAAAGTTTTCAATCTAAAACTATTACTATTTTATTTAAATATGCTTTATTGCCAGAGGTCGGAATTAGGTAGAGTTATTTATGTACTTACACTGATTTCATACAGCGAAAGAATAAAGTGGATATGCCTCAAATCCCGAGATTAATTTTAAAGAGCAGAAAAATCCCGTGATTTATTAAATAAAAAAGTTATTTACTTTTAGGTACACAATTTTAGTATTTATAAAAAAGGCGAAGTATAAGTATGAGAATTTGCTTATGACTGTAAATATTTTTTATTGTGAATTAAATACTACTAAAAATTGTATGGTAATTATCTTTGTTTTATTTGTCTTATCTATCTCTGAGGTTTTTATCATTATTTAAATGTAATATTGTTGGCCACGCGGGATTGTCTATTGGAAATCCCGGGAAGATCCATATAAATACATAAATAACTCTACTTAATTCCGACCTCTGTTTATTACTAAACCAGGTGCTTGGCTATTTACCAAATATCTAGTAGTAGCAAGTATCTACAAATAATGTATTCCTATAATATGTCATCATTACGATTATAATGCTGTGAACGTAGATATGTAAACAACACATAATAATAATATTATCATGTGTATAGCTCCGCAATTACACATATCTATTTTCCGGGGTATGAGGTACATGTCGCGATGTAAGATTTGAGTTATGATGTGGACGAAGATCACAGAAAAATCGAATGGACTGTGTGTAAGTCGGGATTGTATGTAGTTGTCTTGAAAGGGAAAGAATCATCATCTGCCTAGCCTTTTCCCAATTATATTGGGGTCGGCTTCCAGTCAAACCGGATTCAGCTGAATACCAGTATTTTACGTGGAGCGGCGGCCTACCAGACCTCCACAAACCATTAACTGGATAACACGGTACTCCTTGGCAAGACTGGTGTCAGATTATCTGACTTCTGACTATCCGTAACCGGGATCAACGGCTTAACGTGCTTTCCAAGGCACGAAGGAGTCTCGGTATGTTAAGATGGTCACCCATCCACAGGCCAACCTTGGCAAGCGTTGCTTAACCTAGAAGATCAACCCGTGCGGCTGTTATTATTTAGCCACGAGCTCCTCTTGAAAGGGAAAGAATATTGAATACTAATAAAAAGTATGGAAGAAGGAGACGTGTCGCGCCGACAGCAAATAAATTTAAATAAAGCCAAGAAAATTAAGTTGCTCGTTACAGTGGCAGAACTTGTTGAATTTGAGTTGCTTAATAAAACGAGTGAAACGATAAAGAAAGATATTAACAAAAAAACAGTCCAATATGTATCGAATAGGTATTCAAATGGTAGATAAAGTCAGACCGATACTTATAAATATATTGAAACCAGTAAGCTAATAAGTCGACAAACTTGATAAATCTAATTTGTGAACCTTAGGTACTTATTTTTCATAAAACGCCTTTTTAAGATAATTCCCAAAAATAAAGTAAACGCATATAATATCTTCAAAATTAGAGTGAACAGGCTTCTTCTGGGTAAGCTCGCTCCATCGTCGACTTTGTCTCTGTCATCTATGACCTAGACTAAAGTCAAGAGCAAAGTCATCTCTAATAAAAAATAAAGAAAAGCTCAGCGCCGAGCTCGATAGAGTTTAGAAAAAAAAATCTCCTTTTTCATTTTCATGATTACTTATTCAAAAGAAAAGTTTAACCATATTATAATTAGTTTAAATGAACTAATTAGCAGATTCTAAATTCATCTTCCTCATTGAAAATAACAATAAATCTGCTAATTGGTATTTCAAACTAAGAATGTCGTATTTTTTTTAAGAGTTGGCCTGAATCTGTCATAGAGGACCTCTTTAAATAACTTTAAAAAAAAAAACGCATTTACTTACGACTTTGGGGTTCAGCTGTCAGTATCGAGGTCTATGAACGGCACTGCTAGCCTCTCTGACAGGCCGGGTCGAACTGGCTGGAAGACACACGCCCCCGTATTAATATCTCGAACCTGAATGAGAGCTAACGCGGCAGATAATGTAGATAAACACTCTAGATAAATATTGCTAATTTTTCATTATTGTTAAGTTAACTTGCGGTGGCGTGTGGGTTTGCTTGGGGATATAATTCAATCAGGATTTTTAGGGCTGTGTAGGCAACATATAGTTTCGCTGTGTCCTGTCTGTCTATCCGCGATTTAGCTCAGAGACGCTTAGCATTAGTAAGTTGGAATTTGGTATGGGCATACATATCCGTCGACAAAGTGGTAAAATAAATACGTATTTTACACTTTTTTGTGGTACACTTAACAACACCACTGGATAGTTACAGGAAAGCAAATACGCAATTTCGTTTACTTGGATGATATATTTTCTATTTCCTCCAGCTATTTTGATTTAATAACCAAACCACAGAACCGATTTTGATGAAATTTCTATGGGACCAATGGGAACGTAGGTATCAAATCCAAACATATTTTTGCACATGCAAAAATATTTTTTCAAATCGTTTCATAAATGGCGGAGTTATGAGGTAAAAAACATTAAAAAAAAATACAACCAAATTGAGAACTTCCTCCTTCTTTTGAAGTCGGTTAAAAATAACTGTTATTCCGGAAGTCGGTGTTAAAATATGAAGAAACAATCAAAAACACCGACTTCCGAAATAACAGTTTTTATACTCTGTAGTGTTTTTTATTTCGTATTCGGTTGTATTTTTTTTGTAAAAAAGTGCTTGTGTCTTTTACAAAAACAAACAATTTTACCTACCTACTAAGTTTAGACTCATTTTATTTACTCATTATTTAAGTTCGAACGTATCCGACAATACGTGAGGAAAACCTCATGGATACTCGTACTCTCTGCCGAGAACGAACGGTTATGTCGGACTCCTACAGAGTAAAACCCCACAGTTCCTACCACTACCAAGAGTTAGGGGCCCGGGATACAAGTAAATTGGCGTGCACCCATCACTGGTCTCGACCAGGCGTTAGTAGCGGGCCCCGAGACCTAGTGCGGTCCTCCTGTAAGTCCCACATACCGGGTGGGCCAAAAGAAATCACCCTATTGGAAGACGCTCTCATTTTTTCAAATGGCCGCCAATTCCAAATCCGTTTTGACATATGTGGACTAGACAGATGCAGAATACAAGTAAACAAGCCATGGAGCGATACACTCCCTAAGAACGCGGAATAATCGTGTCTATTTTGTTGCGTAACAATTCGTCTATAAAATAAACATAATACAAAAACAGAATCGAAGTTTTACATTTAGAAACAAAAAGAGAGCCAAACAACATCGGATGACTTCTTTTGGTTCACCTTGTAGAACAACTGCACGCCTCCTCTTTAGGCCTGACTGTTAGAGTGGAGTCAGCCCCATGTTGGCCACCCACAGGCCAACGTAAGCTCTCTTTAGGCCTGACTGTTAGAGTGGAGTCAGCCCCATGTTGGCCACCCACAGGCCAACGTAAGCTGCTCTTCTGGTACTGGTGGATTTAAAGGCATAACTTTCAGTTCCCACCGCCTCCTTTGCATGCATCACCTAACAAAAATATGCGACGGTAGCCCCCGATATAACTACCTAGATTGATTCGTTTTTGATTCAATTTCTAAGGTTGCAGGATGGTACTCGTATTAGGAATTCCTATGATTCCTGGGCGTTTTTAATTTTGCAACCGAACTATTAATGAAAAATATGACAAACAGTAATTTTTGATTTTGTTTTTCATAACGATTTCATGAAAAGTTACGTAAGTTTGTGTATTCAGCAGTTCGATTTTTGCAATTTCAAACAAGTGTTAAATTGTTTTATAAATGTTTCCTCATTGAAACTAAAATACTTTAAATGTGATTACATAGCTGCCTATTGTTTGAATTAGAGCCGATTTTCAAATAATAAAAGGTCCTTGAAAATATGTGGCAAACGGAATTTTAGAGAAGTAAGTACTACGCAAAAAAACAGTTTTTTTAATTATAAATAATAAAAAAAAAATTAAACAAATTAAATATTGTATCAGCTGCATTTATGTTGGAATCGAATTGCGAGATTTTTTCTAGTGTGAGTGTTCTTGGCGGGACCCCTTGTAGATCTGAATTGAAAAATCGAATAAATAAGATAAATACAAATAATTTATTTTCTCTCACAAATGTGTATTGCATTGGGTATTATAAAGTGCCCTTTAAAGCAATAATTGCCCATATATGAACACTAAGATTCATAAAGTCAAAGCTTCAAAGGTTAAGCGGCTAGACCCTTGTGACAGAAAGACAGACGGACGGTTGAGCGAGAGCAAAAGGGCTCCGTTTTCACCCTTTGGATACAGAACGGGTTAGCCGTTCCACCATCGGACTGAAAGACGTACGAGGATGCGCCACCGGTACATGGTGAAAATACCACCCATTCACACAAAACGTTTAGGGAATACTTTCATTTTTCGTACAACTAAGGAGTGGAACTCTCTGCCTAGTTTCTGTTTGCTGCAACCTTAACTTAAACATGGCCGAATAAGTCAAGGGTGGTGGTGTAGTATCAGGTGAGATTGTAGTCAAACACGAGTTTGTCAATAATAAATAAAAAGAAAAACTTTAAAGAGAACACGGTTTCTGGTCAAGAATTGTATCATTGGAGCTAAACAGTTTAAGTGTAACATGAACAAATCAGGCAAACTACCCGAATTAACTATTTAAAATAATTTATTTAGCGATTCTTGCATGAAGTCATGGAATCTTGTTAACAAAGTCAAGATCACGCATCCATAATTATTTATAGGACGTGATGACGATGACCGCTTGAAGCCTTGGCCGTAGCATTTTAATTGTAGCGTAGAATCTAATTAACATAACATGATGACATTTTTATAATGTTTGTGGTCATCGCAGGGTCATGACGGATGATTCCTGTTTGGGTCCTAGCTAAGACATGTGTAAGAAATACCAGTGTGTCTGTCTACTGCCCAACCAGTGGTCCGGAAGGGCCAAAATAGGGTCCACAAAAGGTTTAAAATTTCAATCTTTTCAACTCAAAAATGTCATTGATGCAATTCGATTTGAAGTTTATATAAGAAATGTTTTATTTTCTATGAAAATATCTATATGATAAAGTTTATTTTTAGATTAACACAGTTTAATTTTCTTCTTGATTTCTGATCCCTGCTTGCAAAAAATCTGTCACAGTAAATTTTCTCCGAATCTATTGGACCGATTCCGCTGAAATTTGGTACACATAAGAACTTCTACGACCTAAACACAAACATTTTACCTAAATAACTCTCTGTCTGCGTCTGTGTTTCCGAACGCATACAACCCTAATCTCTTCAAAATTAGAGTGAACAGGCTTCTTATGGATAAGCTCGATCCATCGTCGACTTTGTCTCTGTCATCTATGACCTAGACTAGAGTCAAGAGCAAACCCATATTAAATAAAAAAGAGGAGGAGAGGAAGTCACTTTTGAGGGACAAACTAGAAAATTACAAAAAAAAAGTTTTTCAAAATGTACCTTGTGACATATCTAATGAAAGGGCTTATTGTGAGGGTTTAACATTATTTTTTAATATAAAACGTCTTTAGTATGAAAATAATGTTTAACAAAAATGAAATACGTTCGGAACCCTTTGTACGCGAATCCGACTCGCACTTGGTCAGTTTTTGATATTATTTTAGATTGAAATAGGCTTTTCTCTCTGAATTTTTCCTAAAGCACTTGTGTAATTTTCATCTCTGTTTGTTTGAGTGTCGATCGCCTTTCGTGGAGGATGCAATAATAGTAAGCTAATCCACGTCACTAGGTTGCTAGTGGCTGTTTATGAACCCTATGAATTTTATTCGTGTATTTCAATTGTATTGATTAGGCATGGCTGTAGGAAACCATCCTGCAATAGTCCTGCTCCAACTAGGGATGGTCCTTGGGAATACTTTCATGGTGCAAACAGGGATAATCGTCAGTTGGTGCCTCATTGAATTAAAAGCGCTTAACGGGACTTCTGCGTGTTGTCGCGGCCCTTCGTATGCCATCCAAAGGTCCGGGACCTCGGGATCACGAGAATGTTAAAAACGTTAAATCGGTAAGCGCATAGATTTTAAGCGTGTATAAAGTTGCGAGAAGTTTTTAGCATTAGATAAATTGCTTGGATCATTCTTAAAAAAAATACTGCTGATTGCTCACGTGTTGCAAAACGTAGAACGTAATGTTTAGTAATTGCTAATACGTATGCGAGAAAAGCCGCGGGGCATTATCGTGCGAAGTTAAGCGATTATTATAGTTGTTTATGCTAATATTTGTATTGTTGTAATGGTTAAAAATAGTCACAATGAACTTAATATTCCTGTGTTCTTAACCTTTCTTAACCGGAAGGACGGAAGGAGTTTCTAAACGGACCACTAGCATCATTTAAAAATCTGGTGGACCTCTTTCAATCAAAATAGTAGATACCTTTAAGGAAAGAAAATAAGACATTACGGCAATGAAAGAGAAGATGTACCGCGTGACGCTCATTATTGAGATGGCTGCAAGCACGTTAATTAAGAAATCGACTGAGACAACCAAGGCACAGGCACGTATCATCTTTCAATTTTTAGTTTTGAACAAATACAAAGAATACATCAAACTAACAAACGACACGGAAAAAACACACATTGCTTAATTATTATAATGCAATTGTAATTTTTGATAATTTTACTGACATTGTATTTTTTTTTTTATGACATTTAGACTATTTTAATTTAATTAATTTTGACGACTGTAATATTGCTGACATTGTTTTATCTTTCTTTACTAATTTTTATTTAACTTTTGACAATTTTTATTTGTTGACATTTATACAATTAATTTAATTTTGATCACAGCATCACTATTTTGTATGCCTGTCGGCGGAACATAGGTTGGACCAATCACTTTATATACATAAGACCATTGTACCCTGTGTTCACAAAATAAAATGAATTTTGAATTTTTGAATTTTGAATTTTAATAAGAGCGTTCTGTCCTAAACTGCAACAGAAAAGAGAAACACAATATTATTCTTAAGAAAAATGGACCTCCAGTACTCATTCCACAGATGCCTCTGAGGTCCATAGCCCCAGGTTACAAAACCCTGTATTAGAGGTAAATTTCGCTATATTAAGCCACCAAATTCGCATTCGGGGATTTATTAAATAGATCATTGCAAATAGGAACTCGAAGCAGTTCTGAGTAATAACTGATTACCTACCTAAGTAGTGACAGATTTGCGTTCAAGTAAAAACCCGATCATTTACATTCAAGACACGCCCTTGGCAATGACTGTACCACTTCTTGGTGGCTCAGAAAACTGGTGTAAATAGCAATGACGTATTTTGGGAATTATTGGAAAATACAAAAACAAACGAGTGTAGTTTGGGTTTTCACAGAGCTGATTTTATAATAATAAATACAGTGCGAAGCGATAATATAGATGTTTATTTCCTGATTTATTTTCTTCTGGTCGACGCTTTGAACAAGTCAGTTTCCCTCGCTCAATCCGTATTGATTATAATGACAAATTAATTGCGCCTAGCCCGTTCCATCATCGGACTACGAGATGCGCCACCGGTACATGGTAGACATCCCACCCATAAACACAAAAAGCTTTGGGAATACTTTCATTGTGCAGCTAAGGAGTGAAATTCTCATCTCAGCTACAACCTCGGGGTCTCTAAGTCAGGAGAGAAAGGATATAGCGTGCTCCATCGTCGTCTTCATCATAGCTTTCCGTCAGGCAAGATTGTGGTCAAACTTGCCTGACGGAGCCTTTCAATAATAAAAAATAGAAAAAAAAAACGAGAATGGCTATAAACTCCTGGAAACACCAGAAATACTTAATCATCGTACCACGTGGAACCTCTCAATGCATTTCCTTGATCAAGATGAATGATAAAGTCTCTTACTGTCATGCAAAACACAGTTTAGTCGTAGGTTTTGAGGTGTTTCTTCAGATTTTCGGGGTGGGTTGGGGGTAGGTGTTTCTTTGAGGTGGTTCTCTTCTTTTCAATTTCCTTGGAAATTGATCCCTCGTACTAAGGAAATGCATCATTGGTGCCGTGTGTATTAAGTAATGATGAGTTTGTCTGTGATACTATTAACAGACAAAGACGATATAGATGAGTTAAGACATAATGTGGCTTGTAATAGACTAGCTGATGCCCGCGACTTCGTCCGCGAAAATATCAGCCTCAAAGAACAAAGACTTACATACAACGTTCCCCACCTTAAAGTTGAAAGAAGAATGTTAATGTCTGACAGAATTGAGACCTATCATAGTTTTTAGTAGAGCAAGATTATGTTTTTTTTTCGAATGCGATAGCTAACGCATAATTATATGACCTTGAATATGTCTTCAGATGAAGTATCGAAAAGTTATTTTTTATCCATTCTTACGAGTATGACGAGTACGGATGGTTATACTAGTAGCCAACTAAGATCTGGTCTCCATCATCAGATACTTGTTACCAACAAAAATGAATTGCGCCCATCGGAACGATTCAAATGAGTCCAAACACGATTATTATGCTAGCGTAAGTGTATGAAAAATAGCTGTCCTATACTTCGCATGAACGAACACTCAAAACTATTTATATTTACGAGTATGTGTTCGTCAACGAAATGGAAAAAAAAGAAACGTATTTCTCTTATATTTCAGACGACAAAGAAACAAGGATATGTGTGATTTCTGTCGGAGTTGGGCAATTTTTTTTTTTTTAATTTTTGTATAGACCTTGTCCATTCATCTTTCTAAAAATCCTTTCATAGCGTATGCTTACGAAATAAAATAAACCTATATTCCTAATTTCAGCTTTCTGAATTTAGTTGTTGGCAGTGCGTGATAGTCAGTCAGGACAGACGATTTTAATCATTTAATTAATAGAAACATAGTAGGTATCTATTAATTAATTTGTAAAAATGTACTGTTTGTTTATATAATAGTTTCAATGTTTGTAAATGCAACCACAATGTACAGGAGAAATTCGTAGACCCACTCTACGAATTTCTCCTGTACATTGTGGTTGTGTTTAACGTTTTTTAAAAAAAGAAAAGTGAAATACTTTTTTTTGTTTCAATGAAAATTTTACAAACAACGGGGTGGTCCCGCCAACCTCACGCACATAACCTTCGTTCTTTCTCAAACTGACGTGAAGTGTAGACTTGGAACAAATGAATGCAGTGGTACAGCTCTATTGTTTAAATAGTGAGAAACTTTTGTTCTATAAAATGTTTTATTCAAAATATATTTAAATTTGCCACTAGCTATACAGTAGGTATTAAAATACAATTAACTTAATATATTTAGTACTTAGTTCTAAGTAGTTTCTTATGCAGTCCTTCGATATTTAGTACCTACATTTCTTTTAATTCTCACATGCCATTCTAAATCTAGTTACCTATCGGGTCAAATTAAATTAATGAGTCAATTTCAGTTGGAATTATCGATAAACACGGTTATTTTTCAGTGACCAGTAATTTTGTTACTATACTCTATCCGTTTAGGTAGTTAACTAAAGGTAAACAATCTTGATGTAACTTTTTACTTAAGAACTCAGTTTAAAAATAAAATGCAAGTAAAAACCAAAGTAAATACAACAGTAACGAATACTAAATCAATTGAACCATAAGTTTGAATAGTAGTTTATTTGTGTAAAAAGACACATCAAGATTGTTTACCTTTAGTTAACTACCTAAACGGATAGAGTATAGGCGTTAGGTACTTACGTCCTTTATCAATGAAAGCAAGACTCATGCAAAAAAAAAAAATACAAAAATGAAAAAAAAATCTGCTGTTTTCTACATGTGATGCCTGGGAAATAATATCATTGTGAAATTACTCTGTGTAATGAGTTGACTACTATATATATCGAAAACCTAAAAAATCTTGTTTTAGTTTCGGAATGCGTTTGTATTTTTTACGAGCGCGGCAAAATGCTCGTAGTACGCTCACTCACTCACGTTACACAGAAAGCCTTAGGTACCTAATCAAAGGTTAAATACAATTTTGAAATAGTTAAGTATCTAAATAGGTAGTTCTGCGGAGAATCGCTTATTATTTAATTTGACCCTGTTTTCTAAACGAAATTGTTCAATCTTATTGGGAGTTGAAGACCAATAATACTTTCTGAGTAATATTAAAAAGCTAACTTACCGGCTATGAAGTTATATAATTATAACAAAACAACTTATTTCATACGATATTTTTTTTAAAAATCTTGGGGCATCAATGTTACCATTCTTGCAATCGCTGTAAGTTCGTAATAATTCTGGCGAGATTATATACCATCGATATTCTTACTTACTTACCTATTGTGAACAAATAATTATAAATTCGACAAAACGGGTGTTTAGTGTTAGATTTAGGTACTTAACTATTTTAAATATAACGACGAAGGATATAATTTCGTTTGCTATAAATGTCATTTGTTAAAATCATCTACTGTTATAACAACTTATGAAAAACATCCAAGAGATATAAATTAATTTCAAATACGCTTCTGTTGATATATTATACACTTAAACTAATGATTATAAGACATAATGTTCATATTTAAGATTTCCTTCGCACCGTCAACATGACATGCCAAAAAGCATGGAACCTGAAACTCATGCACGGAGTTAGTAAATGCGTCCTGCTTCATATGGCCATGTTGCCGTCTCGAATAAGATGTTTGGACATTTGGAAACGCTACAGATTTAATGACCACTTTATACAATTTAATCGAATGTACATTCGGAAAATTACAGTCGTGACCATAGAAAGCCATCAAAGCCCCACTGAACGGTGCTCCTTCTTCTACCTGCAGGGTTTAAAGAAACCTAACATGAATGGGATCACGGGAGTAAGTGCGCTCGCTTTGCTCGCTCACTCTAGCACCCGTAATCCCGTAGGCCGTCATGTAACGATGTTTTTCAACACATTTATCTACACGAAAAAGTAAATAAAAATTTTGTGATAAATACAATCAGTTGAAGCAGCTACTTTTCTATACTAGTGCATAATACTCTTAATTTCGTGCCTAAAAGCAATGGGGTTGGAGCCAGTTTTCGAGTTAGTGTGTTGATATCTACTTACCTCGTACGTAATAATAAATTATGACCACGTCATAAGCTCGGCATGAGCCATTTATTTATAATAATAATTAATTATTTACAGTTAATATACTGTGATAGGTAATAATGGCACTTACTTTATATTTATTATATGTACTTTAATAATTTATCTAGTTTACATCATTGCATTTAGATGTTTATGTAGCATTTTAATGAGTGAATCATGACCTAATTTTAAACATGAGCCTTAAAAAAAAAACTCGTCCACATAATATTGCAACTAAGTGATATTTAAATAGTTTTAAGTTTTATTTACTAAACACAATTGTTATTATATATATGTATACCTACCTACTGAGGATAAGGTATTTTTTATGGGTCTTTGTAATCTGAAAACAAATGGTTTATTATTAATATTGCAGTTTCCTCAGAAGAAGAAGAAGATTGTCTCGTCAGAGCTAGTAGCGCCATCTAGTTGCCGTTCAGTTTGATTCTGTAGTTCGAATATGTAGTTTTTTTTTTCGTATGTATGCTACTGCTAGAGATTGTAGTAGATACTCATTCAAATAATTATCCAGTTTAAGTTTTCATCAAAATCGGGCCATGGACACCTTTGAGTATTAAATAACCACACCACTTGAAAAATTCACCCTGTAGATGTTAAATGGGCTATGCTCGGAGTTTCCTTGCGTGATTGAATGAAAATAATAATAATAATATTTCTTGGGACAACTCACACACGGTCATCCGATCCCAAACTAGGCAGAGCCTGTGCTATGGCAACCAGACAATTGATAAACATACTTATATATTTCTAAATACATACATATTATAGACAAATTACAACCAGACACAGAACAAATGATCATGCTCATCACACCAAGTTTTGTCCTGGGTGGGAATCGAACCCACGACCTCCGGTTTAGCAGTCAGGGTCACTAACCACTCGACCAACAGGCCAGTCTAAATAGAAAATATGAGAACTAAGGTTACCGACATAACCCGAAGAATCGCCAAACTTAGGTGGTATAGGGCAGTGCACATTGCATAACAAATAGTCGATGGGGTCGAACTCGAAAGGTTCTTGACTGGCGACCACGCTTCGGATATCACAGTGTGGATCGATCTCCTGGTGAAGGTCGCGAGAATCCTCTGGATGCGAGCCGCACAGGAGAGGGCCATGTGACGACACTTGGAGGAAGCCGACGTCCAGCAGTGGAAGTGTTCCTGCTTCTTCTTCTTCTTTATAGTGTGTCGGTGACAAATACACTTATAAAATTTTATGCTTGGCCCCGTACTCAGCAACGGCAACACCGTTCGCTGACGCAGCCATAAGGTCCTCACATGTACAGGTGACAGGGCAAGAGGTGGGCCATGGACTGCGGAGCGACGCCACACAAACACTGAGAGCGGAGCCATCCGAGAATGATGTTCCTGCTGAAATCATGATGATATTGGCGCTACGAGATCGTGGTGGGTGGGTGGCCCTTCCTTCTTCTTCTGCTGGTGGATGTAGTGTCAGTCGTGCTTCACATTCATGAGCATAAAACAATAGTAACAATATAACTTCATAGATGGTGTACGAAAATTTGACTCTATAATTCTGTTTTCACATTTCGACCGTGTATTGAGTATACCTCTCATATCCTTATAAATGTCGCTACAATATTTCTGTTTGTCGAGAGTATTTTTCATAAACCGTTCTAGATGGCGTTAAAAGACGTTACGCTTGGCGGATTAGTTGTCTTATATCGTTATAGATGTCGCTACAAGACCGTGGCAGGAGGCATCCTTCTCGGATGTGGTAGGAGGTGGTGTCAGGCGGCAGTGGGCGTGTGGTCGGCATCAGCTCGCAACTGTCGCAGCGTGCGGCGACACGACAGGCGCCGCGAGCCCAGGCGGCTCCAGCCAGGGATGCGGGACACGGCCACGGGACACTCTCGTCTGGAAATACAAGGAGCTTGAGTTATTCTTAGCTTTCATAGATTACAAGAAGGCTTTATATAGATGCAAAAGAGAAATCCAGTCGCTTTTGTAGATAGCCTAGTGGAGTAGGTCTTTCATTTCAAATTCTCAGTAAGTAACAGTTTGAAGTTAGAATTGGTGCCTAATTAATGTCAAGGGCTCGGCCCTATAGATCCTCTCCTCTACTTACTATTAGGTGCATAAAACTTTGATTACCCTTTGTAATGCTACCTGACGCATCTTAGTGACTTATTACTGTAACCCAACTTGGTCCACAATGGCATGGTTTATAATGGCCGACACTGGCTCATGTTGGCCGACCCTGACCCATGATGGCCGGCCCTGGCTCATGATGGCCGACACTGGTCCATGATGGCCGGCTCTGGCCCATAATGGCCGACACTGGTCCATGTTGGCCGACACTGACCCATGATGGCCCTCAGTGATTTACCATAGGCCACTATATCTTTGATCGGAGATGTTCACTATGAAGTAATCTGACCTGAAGAACATGTGATGCTCGACGCTGCAGCGCCACAACTTCTTGCAGGCGCTGGTGGCACACAGCTTGAAGCTCAGGATGGTCTCGAACTCGTCGAACTCTCCCGCCCTCAGTCTCAGTGTGAACAGTCTCTTGTTGTAGCAGATCTTCGTGATCTTCGCCCAGGGGAAGCGGTTCATCAGGAGCCTGGAGAGGATCATGGTGTTCAACATATTAGAAAGGACTTTGAATAATAATGTGAAGCTTTTGAGGACTGGAGTATTCTTAGACAATCTGCCAAAGTGACCGCTCACTGATACGTAGCATGTCTGTGCATAGAATTAAAGGTTCGCTATGTTAGTTGAGAGGTTTATATGGTGCCCAACCACGCGTCATCCGTGCGTAGCGAGCGTGGCGTGGCGAGCTGTGGACGATAATGCGTACTTCCTTACTAATATTATAAAAGCGAAAGTAAGACGCCTAAGAAATTTTACACAGAAATAGAATGGGACCCCGCAGACTGTTATAGGCTACTTTAACGCGAGCGTTAACGCGATGCAGCTGCGTAAGTATTATACACAGAGCGAATGCCTATCTGGCCTTCACAACCCAGTATCTTGGAAACACGATACCCCCTTTGCAAAACTGCTGTAAAATTTTCTGGCTTCTGACCTATGCTTCTGACTATCCGTAACCATTGTCTCATCTTAAAATGCAGGGACCAACAGCGTAACATGCTTTTGAATGCCCGGAGGAGCCTCGATTTATGATGGTTGCCACCCACGATCGACTCTCGGCAAGCGACGCTTTACATCGAAGATCGAAGTCCCGGCTGTTATTATTTCGTGATATGTACAGAACGTCGAAGCGCCCACCTGATCTGCTGTGACCTGTAGTACGTGTGGTCGATAGCTATGCAGTTCTATTGCAGTTGGTCGTTTGTTTCGAACAGTGGGCGGTTGTACAGCATTGTGAAGTTGTACAGAACTGCTACAAAGTATCTCACCCATCCCTGTAGACAGCTACTCCGCTGTGGCACACACCCAACGCGATGGGCACCTCTTGGCAGTCAGTGGCAGCGTGTAGCTCAGCCCCATACAGAGACAGACGCTTGGCTGTCTCCAGGTAGTTCAGCTCCGCCTCAGCTGGAGTCTGGCCTCTGAAATGATGATGACGGACATATTTATAAAGATATGACATAGGGATTGTGCCTCTAATTCTATTTTTTTATTTGAGATGGGTTTGCTTTTGACTCTAGTCTAGGTCATAGATGACAGAGACAAAGTCGACGAGTACACTTTTTACTAAAAACGTGACGTCACCAGCTAGCCAGCCCACTCTGAACTTACTCATAAATTTAGATGCGCTTTATCTTTATCAATGTTTATTGATTTGAAATGGCAAATAATACGTGTCCAATATTTTTTGACGGACTAAATATACTTAGAAATATTTTTTTTCTATCTGAGAAAATAACCCTATTCCACCTGGTGAATTGCCAAACTTAGGTAGCAGTAGGCGGGTCACATTGCTCGAAGAATAGACAGTCGGTGGAGTCGAAACTACGAAAGGCTCTTTCAAACAAATTCCGCAACCCTGGAAGATATGCTGCGCTATCCCCTACTTGGGGTTCCTTACTTCTTGAACACGTTGCAATTCTCCGTTATCTCTTAAGCACTGAAATCCTGTTTGAAACAGTTAATATTTTAACCAGACATCAACTCTTCTGGTTGTTTTTCCAACGGCCAACTTTATGTAGCTCTATCACTTTTTGAGTATACTCCAGGTGATTTCGCCGCTAACATCGTATGCCTATAGAGTAGCGTTTTCATTAAAAAGCTTCACATTTCCTATAAATACCAAGACCTTTCGGCATTTTAAACGGAAGAGGTGATACAGTCAGTGTCTTAGATAACACTCTTCCAAATTCCTATTTCTAAGAGGGGTCAGGTAATGCAGGATTTGACTGTTAGTTTATCTTAGCGACAGTCAAAGTCAGACAAAGTCAAAGTCAATTCATTTATTTCAACTAGACCATAAAAGGCACTTTTGAACGTCAAATTTACAGTTTAAAATTAAAATATAAGTGATTCTAGTTGTCCATTCGCAAAAAGTAGATTCTTATGGAGAAGAACGGACAAGAAACTCCATAGTTACTCTTTTCAAATATAAGTTTTACAATATTTTGTATACATAGGTACATTGATCAATTGATTATATTATGTAAGCACAATGCATCCAACATTACACTAATATACAGCACACACTTATATACTAATAAGTACAACAAAGCAATACCAGCAGAGATAAAATTAAGTTTGCTAGTAAGGGACATGGTACTCACATATTTACAATATAATTAACAACAATGGTTCAGTGTGTGAGTTAAATTACATATTAAAAACCTGAAAGTACACCAGTAAATAAAACAAGTTTGACTTTTTCTACTACACCCTCGATTGACTATGTTTCCCTTACAGCTCATCAATATTGGCTTCCAGTCCAGAACGAAGGAAGGGTTATCTGTGAGTATGTGAAGCGACCTGCAAGTGCCTATACAATGTCAGTTAACTTACCTATGTTTCCGGTACAGCTCATCAATATTCGCTTCCAGTTCGGGCGTGATGACGTTGACTGGAACTGCACTGTGCTGATGCAGCGCGGGGCTGATGTCGCGCGAGTCCTCGAAGTCTCCCAGCTCTGCTTGGAGGACGTAGGAGGATAGTAGGGCGTAAGTTATCTGAGAGCACGTGAGGCGACCTACAAGTTCAGAGCAAATGGTTTAGAATTATTTTTGTTAGAGTTGTACTTTCGTTAATCGAGTCCGAAATTTTCCTATGTCGTATAATGTTTATTACTTTGCACACTATTGTGTTGCTGGGGAGTTTGTTCCGCCACTTCTTCTTCTCTCTTCGCAGCTAAAACACTAGGAAGTGGTGACGGGCGGGCCTTTTGGGGGACTGTGTTCTATTGTAAAATTAACGTTTAAGAAGTGCTGGCTCTCAGCCTTACATAAATAACTGATTTTAGATTTTGACGAAACACTTCATAGCTAGCTTTTTGGTGGGTGGCGTAAAAGTCTGATTGCTAATTGTTGTTTCTATTAGGTTGACAATCGTGTCATACTTTTCTCATTTCATGGAATCTTGCTATTGTTACGATTGCTTTTGCTTCAATCTAAATTCAAGTCATGCGCCACGCCTTACCTTCCATGAGGTCTCGTCTAACGGCCAGTGCTATCTGGTACCGCGTCGCGTCATCCTGCAGCTCACTCGGCTCTGGAGGGTAGAACTTCACAGCGAGACGTACGTCCCAAGGTTCGTCTGGAAAAGATGACATAATTTTTCGGTGTTACTGAATTCTGAACAAGAGATTTTGCTTCTAATGTAAATGTATGTCCTGGCAGGGTTGCGGAATTTGTTCGAAAGAGTCACCGCGGCCCTGGAGCGAAAAGTGATTAAGAAGGAATACGGATGGGTTTTAGTCAGTAAGAGTCTGACACGCCCTTCCGCTCCACCCAGAGCGGAAGAAGTCATTTCATACACACATATATATTTCATTTCGGACAGCGAGCCACACAACGCTCGCCTTCCGCAGGCCCGCGCCTACGGTGGCCGGGGATCGCCCTGCGACTCCCGACGCCCGGGGCGTCTTCTCCTGTAGCGGCGGTTGGGGCGAAGGCCTTGCCTTTCCCTCGCGCGGCCCGCCTCCTCCTTCGCTAGCATTTCTGCTTCGCAGAAGGAGGTGACTGCTCCCCAATCCTCCTCGCTCCGGACCATGGATTCAACTAGGGCTGGACACGGCGTTGCTCAGCCCAAGCAGGGCAGACCTCCACCGTATGCTCCACCGTGTCCTCCGGGTGATCCTCACAGTGCTGACACCCGGGCGTGTCCTCCTGCTTAATCCGAAACAGGTACCTCCCGAAACAGCCGTGTCCGGTAAGTACCTGCGTCAGGCAGAAGGTGAGGACGCCGTGGCGCCTCTCCAGCCACTCCCCAAAGAGGGGTCTTACCGCCGCAATTGTGGCGTGCCCAGGTGTTAAAAGTCCTACTGTCCCATAAGTGGCGAGCTATTTGCCATCAACCAGTCATGAATTCTGAATTCAGCCGCTGCCGTGTAATTGTGAAATGCACTGCTTTATGTGAAAAGCTCTATATTGATTGCATACCCAAGTTGGCCTCTGCAAACGAAATATAGCCATTTGGGGGATATTATTGATCCCTCAAATACTCAGTGCGAGTGCGGTGCGGTTCAGACTATGTTCCTTTTACTGGAGTATCCAGAAAGTCCTGATCCCATGCACAACGCTGTGACGGTGACTTTAACAACGCCTTTATCGAAGCAACCTACTGGGCCCGTAGCGGTCGACACAATTAGAGGAAGACTGTGTTGTGTTTTTCATAAAGGAGAAACTCAAAATGAAACCACCGTTCAGACAGCACTTCACTTATGACCAGTTAACGAACTGCACAGTGCTTCCATGGCAAGGGCTATATAATAAACAGACTCTACTTACTTCTAAAAGTCTTGGACAGTCTCCTGTTGAGGTCGAGCCAGACCCTGGGGTCCCCTCGCTGCGTGTACAGCAGCCCGAAGTAATCCTTCTCCAGCAGGTCCAGGGACTCGCAGATCTGGTCCAGGAGGTCTGCTCCGCGGGCTTTGCGCTGGAAGGAGAGAGAGATGGTCCTAATGAGTGTTTTCGTTATTTTAGTTATTTGTAACCCGCGCAACTACGAGTAGTATATATATAGAAAGTAGCCTATGTGTTAATCCAAGGTGTCAGCTTCCTGCATACCAAATTTTTATCGAAATTGGTCCAGCCGTTTGCGTGTGAAGAAGTTACAAACATACACACACACACTCACAAACTTTCGCCTTCATAATATTAGCGAGATCTTAAAAACCGCATGGGAAAAGAACTTATGTCCATGTGAAATGATAGGGAGGTCAGTGGGTTGTCTTAGGGGATCCTAAAACCCCAGACATTACCCACTTAAGTTCTAAGTTTGAAAATTTGTGGAATAGAGTTGTGTTAGTAAGTAAGGTAAGCGTACCTTCCAGCTTTGGTCAACGGCCAACTTACGGGTACAATATAGTCCTCTAGTTCGATCCAGCCCGTCCCTAGCTGTCCTCCCCCCGGCGACGCCCTAAGCCGAGGCCCGTACCCCACAGGGGGTACCCTTAGCGTGTAGTCGCTTAGTTTGTACACTCACACAAACATGCGCATCGACGAGACCCCTAAGCGGTTACCGCGGTGCTGTCAGTATTGAGTGCCGCGTCAAGACGAGTGGTCACGTAAGAACAAGTTTATCTCCGCGATCATCTTAAAAATGTCACGAGCATATTACGTATAAGTACACTTTGTAAACAAGCATATAACAAATTAGAAGATTACATTTAGGATAAGAATGCTTGGAAACATGCTGGTCCTGCTCCATGGGACAATCAAGGGTGTAGACAAAATCCAACTGTACCTATAGATTTATGTATTATAGATATACTGTTTCTTTTTTTGTGTTTCTATTTTTCTGTTGACTCACACACTGTTTAATTAATGGTTCCAATGTTTGTAAATATGTGAGTACCATTTACCTAAATTTCTTTAGAAAATGAATAAGTTTACCTCTGCTGGTGATCAAAGTCAAAGTCAAAGTCAATTCATTTATTTCAACTAGACCATTAAAAGGCACTTTTGAACGTCAAATTTACAGTTTAAAATTAAAATATAAGTGACTCTAGTTGTCCATTCGCAAAAAGTAGATTCTTATGGAGAAGAAAGGACAAGAAACTCCATAGTTACTCTTTTCAAATATACGTTTTACAATATTTTGTATACATAGGTACATTGATCAATTGATTATATTATGTGAGCACAATGCATCCAACATTACACTAATATACAGCACACACTTATATACTATAGGTACAACAAAGCAATACCAGCAGAGATAAAATTAAGTTTGCTAGTAAGGGACATGGTACTCACATATTTACAATATAATTAAAAACAATGGATCAGTGTGTGAGTTAAATTACATACCTAAGAGAATCGCGGCGACGAAGATTATAAATGGCTCTAACAGCACGCTTTTGCAAAATAAATACAGATTCAATGTCAGCAGCACGACCCCACAGCAAAATACCGTACGACATAATGCTGTGAAATAATTAAAATAGACCAAGCGCGCGGTTTCTACATCTGTTAACTGTCTTATCTTTCTAACAGCATAAGCGGCTGAGCTTAGCCGCCCCGCAAGAGATGTTATGTGAGGTCCCCATTGCAATTTCTCGTCTAAAGTGATTCCCAGGAAAACCGTCTGATCAATAAATTCCAGTTTTTGTCCATTCAATACGATGTCACATTCGGTGCTTCTAACATTTGGTAAAGTAAATTTAATACTTTGTTCTTATAAGTAGCATACTCTGGGTGCATCGTCCTCACATAATATTAAATTAATTTTTGTATACCAAATTTTGTAATTCATTATTTGAAAAGAGTAACTATGGAGTTTCTTGTCCGTTCTTCTCCAAGTAGAGTCACTTTATAAATATAATTTTATTATTTTTACTGAACTGTAAACGATGACGTTCAAAAGTGCCGTTTAATGGCCTAATTGAAATAAACGTTTTGACTTTGACTTTGACTTTGTATATACGGCTGTTTACAAAGTTAAAGATCTTTAGTTCTACAAGTTGTTGTGTGTTAATATTAAACTGTTTTCCGTGTTTTATACTATCGTCTTTTGCTGAGATTCACTGACGCCATGAAATTACCTATTTGAATTGTATTTGTAAGCTAGTTATTTCAATTCAAGTGAGTGATCACTACAAACAAAAATGTTTTAATTTTTTTTTTATTAAAACCTTTTTGTTTATATCAAAAACATGAAATGTTACAACCCTATTGCTTTAATGGAGCGTAGGTAATTATTTTATCAACTAGGCTTAGCTTCCGTACTGTTCATATTTATACTGTGCCTGTGTTGTGTAGTTTTCTTATACATTAACTAGCTGTTTCCCGCGTATGAATTCGTAATACGAAAAATCAATATCCTGCATTACCTGCCCCGCTTTGAATAAGATATTCGGAAGAGTGTTATGCAAGGCACTGACTGTATCACCTCCTTCGTTTAAAATGTCAGTAATTTTTCGTAAAATTTCTCTTTACACGATCACCTGGAGCATAAACAAAAAAATTGCAAATGATGGGTACAATGCAGACTTCCATAAATGTTTATTGAATTTGGTCTATCCATCTAAACAATGCAATCAAAATATCAGTGTGATCGATTTTTTTAATCAGGGTTCGTGGTCTATACAGATATTTGTACATACAGAAGTATGTATGGTGTGGACCCATAATAACACGCGATAAAGTTACATAAAGTTAGCCATGGGAAAAGCAACAAGAAGAGAAGTCTACCTTCAATTGATCGGTGCCGAAACACCATAATGGCTTGGTATTGCATCTTGAGATTAGAAGATCTACAAATGACAAATGACAGCCGAGACTAACGGCTTAACGTGCTTTCGGAGGCACTGTCTCAGTATATAGATGGGTGACCGCTGACCATCTATCCACGCGCCTCGCGAAGGACATGTTCGCGCGTGCCGACGCATCCGCTTGGCCGCACGTCAAGCAACTTGCGCCCTGGCACGCGCGCCCTCCTGACGCGAGGCGTCTGCCCCGCGACCTGGTCGGGGAAGTAGACGGCCCCGTCGCACCGGACATGACGCCTGAGTAGGCCGCTCCAGGCTACACGCGACCTACTCAAACAATAACACTGCCCACCCTACTCTCACCACGGCGCGCAACTTGTTCTAAGTTAATATAGGCGAGTTGCGTTCCGTCGCACACATGCATTTCTCCACAGGCGCTTAAACTCACGCACCGAATATGGCACTGTGGACTCGCTATTCGGTGCAGACGCACTGGGCGGCAGTAGGTACTCACACTTCAAGGCCGCCCACACACACACATTTGACGGCCCTGCGGTCCGGAACGTGACCGGCTAGCTCTGGAAACGGGACGGACGGGGGCCACATACTTACTGCAGGTTCGTCCCGAGCCGACATCTTTCGTCGCTGGTCGTTCTCGCTGGGCCTCACTCGGCGGGGACCGACCGCCGAAGGTGTCGTGAAGAAGCGGCACGGAGTTTAATCTTTTTGTCGCCGCGGCGCGCCTGCAGTCCACATGCATTTATACACACGGGCGCGCGTTGCTATCCGTTTTGAGTAGGCGCGCGCTCGAGGAAGCTCCGCACATAAACGTGCACCACGATTGACGGGCCCATCTTTATGGGCCGAGGGGTGCCCCCGCGGGCAGGGGCCTAGCCCCGTGACCGCTCGCCACGTCCCCTGACGGGGACGTAGCGACTTCCACCAGACATCTATCCACAGACCGACCTAGAAAAGCGTTACTTTACTTTTAAGATTGGCTCTTGGAACAGTTCTTACTAACCTACTGGGGGCTACTCTCTAAGCCCGAAGTCCGTAGTTTCGGGCTTAGTTGCGGGCGTATTCTAGTCCGTATCACCTACGGACTTACGATTAGTTCCGAACCCGAACTAAGAATGAATGACAACACGATTTAGTACACGAGTAGCCCCCCAGTTACAGTACAATCAAATGAGGAGTTCGTCTCAATGGTATATACTAAAACGACCTAAAATTATATTGTTTTTGTGCAAGGTCGTCTGTAATTTGATGAGATAGAGGTCGACCTTAATTGAATGATAGAGATTGAAGACGTAAACCTAATCTGCGGAGGGATCGACTTTGATCGAAAGTAATTGTGGCCAGTTTGATGAAGAAAATGGCAAAATTTGGTGTAACCTGTCAGCCATGGATATTTATATTTCTATTGTATAGACCTTACAGTTTACAGCCAGTCGTATACCTATAGTACCTATAGACCAGCCGTACCAAACCTTTTTTCTCTCAGGGCCAAATTGCGCTTCAACTACTGTCATGATGGGCCGCAATAACCTACAGTTAAATAAAATTCTTCATATTTTCTACATGAATGGGACTTTTGAATTTGTAACAAAAGGACCGTTTTTATTTTTTTTATTTTTTTATTTTTTAGAAGACTTTCCTCTTGACTCTAGTCTAGGTCATAGATGACAGAGACAAAATCGACGATAGAGCGAGCTTACCCAGAAGAAACCTGTTCACTCTAATTTTGAAGAGATAAGGGTTGTATGCGTTCGGAAACACAGACGCAGTCAGAGAGTCCCACTCCGTTTCCAAATCTTCCAAATCCACTCCGTTTTCTCCGTTCACAAACGTTTCCAAATGTCTTTTATAATACGCTTGCTGTGCGCATTATAAAAGACGTTTGGAAACGTTTAGTGCGAATTGGTGGAATAGCAACAAGGTAGTGATGGTAACTTGCAGTGCGTCTAGATGTCCGATGGTAGAAGGGGGCCGGTGGGATGAGATCGTGGAGTTCCTGGACACTCTCAGAAGTACAATCTGTAGAAGATCGACAAGCAGGCAACCTTGCGGCGATGAGCCAAGCTGTGAAGCTTGGTATCCACCAGTTTTACGTCGCCAATGAGCCTTTTAGCTCTGCGTTCCACCGAGTCAAGCACGGCAAGTTGGTATTTAGCTGAGCCATCCCAAACTTGTCATATTCAACGAAAAATATAACGTAGAATTCTTACATGTTAAAATTTTTATTTTCAGTACTCATAATTATGAACTCCAAGAGCAATTACAGATAGATCCATATCAAAGATATAGATCCAAAATAGACCCAAAAAGACTGAAAAACCAGCAAACGCCGAAGTCCTACGCGTGTCGTTTCGAACCATACTCAATTAAAATCAATTTGCTGCAACACTACCCACAGTAAATTAACGTTAAATTGTATGAAACACATAAAATCCATCTGCGGTTTATGATGCTGTAAAATATCCGTAAAGACTCGCGCTTCGTAAAACACTTCAAAGAATCAAGCCTTGTGTTAATTTTGACGGATTTTACGCAACTCACAAAGTGCTCAGGCGCAGATAGGGGACCATAAAAGACAAATTCATTTGGATTTCGACACTAAAGTCAAGTCTTAGGGGTGTCGCTACACGGCCACGAACATGGTCAGCGGTTGCAGCAATCAGGTTAATATAGAAGCCTGTAGCGATATCAATGCCGTCACATGAAAAAGAACCGCAACGCCATCTACGACGAACTAACAAAGAAATCCTGCATCACGCAAGCAAAGTACTCCGTGCGATATGAACATATTCAACAGTCCGAATATCAACTATTGGGCAGTTGCCCACCAGACACAACCGTCTGGTAAGAGGATCCTCCCATTTCCAGTGGAGGTATGCGGGACTTTACTCTCTGTGCCGCATACCTCTATAAACCGATAAGAATCGTGCACTTGGTCACAACGATCAATTAACCGCTATTGGGGTCGGTACGACTGGTCGTTGCGATCAAACTACGTATAGTTTGCAATAAACACACGTTGCACTGGTTGCGCGATCCCGAATGCGACCCAGCCGGCCGCCGTCAGTGTTGTACAACAGCTGGCCGCTTCACGACCAGTCGTAGTCGGAAGCCAGCTAGATCGCAGCTTCTGAGGCCAATGTTGCGATGGCGACCACGACTGGCCGAAATATTGGCCGTTTAGATGAAGTGGAAAATATTGTACAGTCGATGAGAATCTAATCGACATTAATATACTTGAGCAGAAGAGTTTGTTGGTTGGTTTGAGTGCGCTGATTTCTGGAACTAGCTGCGAGATTTGGAGGTTTATTTTTGTGTATGTAGCAACATCCATGACTATGGTTATAGTCAATCCCAAGACTACACAAGGTACAACCATCACTTCCACACTCACTACTCAAACACACATTCACCTCCACACTATCTCCAACATTACTGTTCTGTGATCTCCAACACACATCCCAGCGCGTTGTTTTTATTTTCGTATTTTTGCGTTTCATAAAAAATACCGTGTTTTCTTTTCTTTCATTTTTATTTTTATCTGTATAAATTTAAGTTAAAATTTTTATAGCAATCATGTAACCTAGGGAAGGGCGGAGCTTCCTAGCACAAGCATACTAATTGCTTAAAAGGATGTTTCCCATTGTAATGGTAAAATGATATGTAATTAGAAATGCATTTTAACGTAATAGTTTTGAGTAGCGCCTCCTTCCAAGATCTAAAGGCAGTTAAAGGTAAACGCAGAACTGGCTACGTTCAAGTTGCACCACCAAGAACTGGGTCTTGGCAGACGGATTCCCTGACTTTCCTCCTTGACATTGGACTCCTCCAAATTGCGTTTAGCAACTTTCTGCCTGCCTTCTTCTGATTGACTGTACATAGATCCCGCTACAAACACTTACTTCAACATCCACGGTGATATGCTCTCCCAGCATCAGCTCGACCCTCACTCTCCTGGTCCCAACGCTGCGCCCTCGTCGCTCCATTCCGTCGCCGTCGTCTGACGCGAGTCGTCGCAGACTCTCCCTCATTCTGCAGCACTGAAAGTAAAACGGAGATAATGAAGTGAGGTCACCGACGGATAGCCTAACAGTGAACTGTGATAAGAAATGTTTTGTCATACAAAAACTTGTAAAGGTCATGCTAATTGTGATTGTGATAAATCGAAGTGTAGGGTTGAAAGGTGGTCGAACGATCTGTGTGGGTCGTGGGAGTACGATTTATGAGAGAATACAGGACCCGTCATTATGACGAAGCTGTATTTAAAACTACTAGCTTTTACCCGCGACTTCGTACGAGCATATCCCGTTTTTTCCCGTTCCCGGGGAGTTTGTCGTTCCCGTAGGAATTTCCCATTCCCGTGGGAATTTCCGGTCACGTGTGAATTTCACGTTCCCGTGGGAATTTCCCGTCACGTGTAAATTTCCCGTTCCCGTGAGAATTTCTCGTCAAGTGGGAATTTCCCGTTCCCGTGGGAATTTCCCGTTCTCATGGGAATTTCCAGTTCCTGTATAGCATTCCTCATGAATGTGGCTATCACATACAAAAAGAATTTTCTAAATCCGACTGGTTCAAGAGATTAGCGCATTCAAACAAACAAACAAATTCTTCAGCTTTATTATATTATAGTATACATTTTACCAATCCTTATATTTGTCACCGGAAAATTGCAGATTCCGTAAGATTGTAATAAATCTTCATTAAATTATAATTTCTCGATATATTATGAAAATCGTTTTGTATACAATAAATTGCATCTAAATTCAATAATTTCCAATATATCCGTGTCTTATTTGGAAAAAAAAGTTCACAATTTCACGCGATATTTTACAATCTTACGGCGTTTGCCATTTTCCGGTGACATTTATATCAGTTTTCTGTACGTGTGTAAGTCACGGAATTTCTGATAGGTTAGATAATTTCTTGGTACTTCAGTGACAGCTGTTACTAATCACACGGACGAAGTCGGCGCCGTAAACAATGCTCGTAACATCAACTTCACATTCACACGCTAAGAAAGTTCTAAGAAATTTAATGTGATACATGTGTGCGCAGGCTAAAGTGAACCTAGATAGCTGCGTAATCATGAGAACTGCTCGTTCAGATTGTATTTGATCATATGAAAAGACACTTAAGATCTTTTATGATTATGTACCCTTTACGGTCAAAAATCTGAAAATGATCACAAACAAAAAATACTAAGTAGCTTTCAATCTGCCTAGCCTCCTTTGTAAAAACTTCAGGGGCTAGGAGGTTAAATAAAGCGCAGTATACTTTCCAATGCTTCGTTATATTTTTCATAATAATATCCGAAATAACTACTTAATGCTTATTCATTTTAAGTAGTTTGATGTTCAGATTTAACAATAGAATATCAGCAAAATAATAAAAGATAACATTTGTAACTACAGAAAAAAGACCGCTCATACTGGACACTTATTTTTATAAATGTTTGTCCTATTCTTATTATGTGGTGTACAATCAATATACCTAGGTATAAACAACTCTTCCGTTACTGAGTGAGTGACTGAGTGACTGTCAGAGAACACACAGCCGAAACTGCCTTGGGGAGTGTAGGGGAGCACTAGGACAGGATTTCCCGAAATTCCTACGGGAACGGGAAAAAACGGGATATGCGCGTACGAAGTCGGGCAAAATCTAGTAAAGTTAATTGAAATCAATAAACAAGCTGGGGTCGGCGTCTAACCGGATGCCGTCTGCCTATCTACCAGTACTACCCAATGACTGAGTAACATCAAATATACTATGAAGTACTAAAAAGTGCTACTAAGGCACTTGTCTCGCCTGCCTGGGTTGCGGAATTTGTTCGAAAGAGTCACCGCGGCCCTGGAACGCAAAGGGCTTTAGAAGGAACACAGATGGGTTTTAGTCAGTAAGAGTCTGACACACCCTTCCGCTCCACCCAGAGAGGAAAAAGTCATATGATGATTCCGCACTCTTAAAAAAAAGGCACGTGTCTCAATGCCGATGAAGATACGATTAGCTATCGACTATTTTCTCGCTGAGGAAACGGACCAAAGATATAGATCCCGTGTAAGTAAAAGAGACAACCATTTATCGTCGATAACTGGCTGTTCACACTGCCGGCGAGAACTCTCTTACTACTAGTTTATCGCAGCGACTAGAGCTATAAAAGATAATATTTCCGCAGCGATACTCGCTCAGCGATGCTCGCTTGGCGGTCAGAAATCAGAACTCACGCCGAGAGACCAACAAGCGGTAATTTCTACTAATAGTGCAGGCCGGAGCGAGGGTGCGAGTAATCGCCTGTCGCACCGGAGCACTCGCTTATAGCCGAGCGAGAAAACTAACGGACCTCGCTGCTCGCCAACTCGTATCCAGTTGCTAGCTTTACTCGCTGATCGTCAAAAAAAAATTCCCTGGCGGTAATTTAGTTGCGGTGTCAGTGTTTACTGATAGCACAACCCGGAACGAATGTATAGGTCACTTCCAGATAAGCGTGCTCCATCGTCGTAAGATTGTGGCCAAACGCGCGGCAATAAAAAAACACCACTTTTATTTCAAGATCTCATTTCTTTCAACCTTAAAAATATTATCACGCCAGTCAATCCAACCTTTCTTCGCCTCCCATTACCTCACGACTCCCTATTGGCTCTCTGGCTCACGGTTGCGTCACGATCGACTGGTCTCCGAGATGGTGAAAGCTCATCTAACGCCCGGTGGAGCGTGGTGACCCCTTGATCTGATGAGGCGGAACAAATAGTAAAAGGGGCTGAGATGGGCTGAGCCTGTAGACTTCATGACTTACTATCAAAGGCAAAATGGCAAATGGTTGTCTGTAAAGTCGGTTTACGGACGATAGTTTAACGTGACAACGTCATAACAAAACATTGATGATATGATCGTAACGTTACAATGAGTCATCCTTTTTCATGCGTGCAACCGGCGTTCATCGATTTATTAGACGTTGTCACGTCAAAAAAATAATGTGGGGCACTGATATACGCTACTGAAACGGGGGGAATATCATGCGCACAATTCCAACCATTTTGACCGTTTCAAGGCACATAACTCGGAGAGGGATCGTCAACGTATCAACTGGAGCCGTGCAGTATTCTTTTTATAAAACTCCCTACTGCAACGCACACTAATCGGAATCGTAACGTAATCGCCTCGCCTCGGGGCAATTCGGCGATAAAGGTGATACGTTGACGATCCCTTTCCGAGTTGATATGTGTGTGCCTTTAACCATTGCGCGATGCAAAGGAGTAATTAACGTATTTATCAACCTATGTATGTATGTTTGTTCGTTTTTGATTGCTTGTAAAGTGACATTCGGAACTTTTTAGACGTTTTCGTGGCAGGGTTTTTTGACACACAAAAGGCTACTTTTGAACACCATTGTCACATATACGCGATAAGCAAGCGCGTGCCCTGTACGACAAACGTCACAAATATGTGAGAAAAATATGGCGAATTTCTGGCTTGGCGTCGCGCGTCGGAGGTACGCCGTTGCGTTTAGCTCTGGTGTTCAGAAGAATATTCAATTAACAAGCTAGTTCTGCAGTTGCCTATAACTGCTGTTAGATCTTGGAAGACGCGTTACTCAAAACAATTACGTTAAAATTTTACTCCGATATTTTATCCAAATTTTGTTTTAACGTTCCCGGAAGGTCGAAGCAATGGTACGCACCGTTGTGTATTCCATTTACCTCTACGAATTACCGGCAAAATTCCGTGCAAGTAGAAACTTTAATGACATATGTAAACATGCATGATTTTGATCCTTTCTTAACGGGTGTGTCCTCAGCCAGAAAGTGTCTGAGCCGTAGCTTTTTTAAATAAGATTTTGGTTGTTCGTGTTTCTATTCTTGTAGTGAATATGACATGTGAATTTAGTTTAAGGTTGAATGTTTTACTGTTTTTCCTTTTTTGGTAGCTGTGTTGTGTTTTTCACACTCTTTCTTTCCAATCTGTTTTATAGAAGTGATGACTTTTAATTGGCTGTCAGTCTCACATGCTATTTTTTTATTTCTGTTTATTTTTAGCTGTAGGTCATCCATAGTTGGTATCTAAATAAATGAATAAACAAAATGTTCTGTTCATTTCTACTTCAAAGGGATCTAGCACACTAAACGACCACTATTCCAGCCAGTCGTGGTCGCCAACGCAGCCTTGGCAGCAGAAGCTCCAATTTCTTCAAAAGCATCGATAGAAAACATGAATAATTAGGTGTACAATAAACACAATATTTACTCAACACAAATACTGCAGGTGTACCGTATAACATTGAAATACGATGAATTGTTTACGTGTTTTCAAAGACTTGGCGGAGACTTGGCAGAGAGCCGAAAGTGTCGAAACATAGATATTGTTTCAACCAATAATATTAAAGTAGAACATAGGTATGAAGTATGTATAGCTTTGTGTTATCTAAGTATGTAGGGGTATTGATGTTGGGTTACGATAAGCACTGAGCAGGTACCTAAGTTATAAAGAGAGCGTGGAGTACACTTTTGAAAAATCAACATAAAAAAGTATCGGTAATAAATGACTGCACTCATAAATAGGTGTACGTTCCTTCATAAATGGCAATGAATACTGAAAATCGCACAGGATGTGCGTGTTTATTATCCGTACTAGTTTCTAGCAAAAACAAGTTTGTTTGTAAAACAAATAAATCAGCCATCCACCTATTCACAATGAGTAGAAACTTATCCAACTACTATTACAAACTACTATATTTTAAAGTTTGGTTGGATGAATGAATGGTTGTTTGTTACTCAATTACGAAATTAGTCAAGAATGGCTGAACGGATCTGGATGAAATTTGGCACAGCTATAGATTGTAGTCCTGGGCTTTCCGACACTCACCCAGGTGAAGATACTGGCAGAAGCTGGTATTATACATGCGAAAGTGAGTTTGATTGTTTGTTACGCTTTCACGCCTACATCGCCGTACAGATTTTGATGAATTTTGGTACAGAGTTAAAAAATCTATCTTAGCAAAAAAATGCTAGCAGTTTGTAAAGAAGAATCCATACAATCAAGATGTCACGTGATCACGAAGTGAGCTGTCATTCCATCTTGATTATATGGATTGACGGCTCACCTCGTCATCACTTCACCCAAGCCTTCACTTCGACATGTTTACAGAATCGACCGGCGTGTATCAATCGAGAACCAATCGTAGCAGCATACAGTCATAGGTACACACTCACACCCACTCGATCTTACATATTATTTGCTCCAGTAATTCTAGATTAATAATATAATAACCTCGTTGGTAATTATATTTTCGAGCCGTTTGGGGTTGAAACTCTTGGATTGTGGGGTCCGAGTGCTCATAACTTCTTTATAGATCTGTCAAGACGCTTAGTTGACACTTCGCGTGACCCAAGGGCTGGCTTTTACCTTGGACAAAGGATAAGCATTGCCATACAACGTGGCAATGCTGCCAGCCTTATGGGTACTTTACCAGTGTATTTTAAACTATTTTTAGTTAGTTATTTATATGTATATGTCACCAGAAAATAGCAAACTCCGTAAGATTATAAAGTAACTTGAGAGATTGTAAATTCTCGATAAATTGTCAACTGAACATTTGGAATACTTTTTTACGCATCCAAATTTGATAGTCTATAAACTCTCGAAGTCATTCTGAGAAATTGTGGACTGACATAGGCATATATGTAGTAAATATGTAGTTGCTTCAATAATATTTATCCACTCTGGGATGATCTCCATAAAACAAAACGAAGGATAGGTAGGTAGATCACAGGCGTGAAAATGATTCGGTAAACAACTCGGTATGTGATGTGCGTAAAAACGAAGATTTTTATGATTCAATCTCTTACGTACATTCCATTGGCTTTGAACGTAAAAGTGGGTGTCGTAAAAAGGTAATGGATCAAACAAATTGTTTCACTTTTATCGAAAAACAAGTCATCAGGTCGATGGGATTTCCTTAAGGCGGAAGCGCCAGAGTAGCCCGCGAAATTCAAATTTTCTTATGTTTTTTGCAAATTGCCGGTCAGTGTCAGGCTGTATGTTGAACAAAATATGATTTGCGACCGTAACACGTATTTATTTATAGAATTACTAGCTACCGCCCGCGTTAATGTCGAAAATTATCCCAAGGGAACATATTCCCGGGATGAAAAGTGTTGTATCCTATGTGTTATTCCAGACCATAATCTACCTCTGTGCCAAATTTCATCAAGATCCGTCCAGCCGTTTGCGCGTAAAGAAGTTACAAACATACACACACACACACATAAACTTTCGCCTTTATAATATTAGTGTGATAATCATTAAAATCAACAATACAACCCCCAATGGGATTAAATAAACTTATCATTTAATACCACTGAATGGTTCTTTCATAAAAGTCATTCAATCGAGTTACATGAATGATAACATGTATTTATAATTTTAATTGTTATAACTCAGTAAAGCCATATTTGTTACGGTTGCCAATCGTATTTTTATCAACATTCAACCTGACACTGACCTGCAAAATGCAAAAAAAACGTTTGAAAATTTGAATTTCGCGCTACCCTGGCGCTTTTACCTTAAGGTAAAATTTTCCAAATAACAAAAGAATCATTCAAATCGGTTGACAATTGGCGAAAATATCGCTGAACAAACATTTTTCCTGGGATCCCAGCATCAGGTCCTAACTTATACCTTCCATCATCAGCTCAGCAAGATGAGATGTTGATTACCAGGCACAATTAACTAAATTGCGTTAGAAAGTATATGAAAAATATTGTTAATACATTTAAAATTTGAGGGTTGCCCTCAATTTCCCTGGGATTCCATCATCAGATCCTGAGTTAGTACCAATGGGAACACCTCAGGAGTATACTCTTTCAAATGAAAAGAATTTTGAGAATCAGGCCACAAATTGGGGGAGAAATAGGTGAAAATATATATCTAAAATAAACAAAACCTCCTCCTTTTTTTGGAGTCGGTTAAAAAGGGATGAACTTTTTGCTAAGTTTTTTAATTAACCCTTTTAGAAGATGAATTTACATAAATGTTTCCTTAGTACACTACTGCCCATGTTTTAGCTAGTCCCAGCGGCACATTATGAGCTGAAAATCGATCGTCATTGACAAAGGATTTTTAATTTTGACATCAATTGTTCTATTTTTGCAGTAGCATTGATAAAATTGGCTCTTAGACCTTTATTATACAGTTTTTCTATGCACTTTCTATGTTTAAAGCCAGCTTCAAAAACATGTGTCCGTAACTTTATAAAAGAAAGACTTTCAAAACTGGTGAAGACATAAACAACTAGGTAGGTAGGTACACTGTTACAGGGGAAGACGCCCCGGGCGTCGGGAGTCGCAGGGCGATCCCCGGCCACCGTAGGCGCGGGCCTGCGGACGGCGAGCGTTGGGTGGCTCGCTGTCCGATCACCACCAGGCCCGGGTCGATGGCGCGTTGTGTTTCACGCGCACCTCAAAGAGATGTCAGCATAGGAGACGGGGCCCTGCCCCAGAGCCAGCCAGGGTTGCGGAATTTGTTCGAAAGAGTCACCGCGGCCCTGGAACGCAAAGGGCTTTAGAAGGAACACGGACGGATTTTAGTCAGTAAGAGTCTGACACGCCCTTTCGGTCCACCCAGAGCGGAATAAGTCATTTGATGATTTCCCATCCTAAAAAAAACAAGTAGGTACACTGTACTATAACACTAAGTAATTAATAAAATATTACCATTAAATTCCACTTTCCATCACTTTTCACCGTTTTTTCCATAGCAAACAAAACACACGCTATTCCGAAGAAACTAGAGTAGGAATCTCAACATCATCATGGCTTCGAGCGACTGAAACATTTACCACTTATTTAATTGCCAACTAACAACTAAATATACCCGAATTACACACAATTAATAACAAAAGAGTTTTGATCGTTTTGTTATCCGCAAGATGAGCACTTCACGCACTAGGCGCCTAAAACGCAACTGTTTCGAGACGGGTTGTTTGAGCAACGTGATGGGTACTTATAGTAATAAATCCGGATTTACATGAGTGATTTATTTCTGTCGGGAGAGCCGACGTGTTTGGGTTGCGGTCAGACGGAATAGTTAAAGTGTAGCCATTTCCTTGTACATCAACGCTTAATATGTTATCTGTCCAAATCGTGCAGTCAGAAGGGCCCCGGCGAGCGTTGGGTGGCTCGCTGTCCGATCACCACCAGGCCCGGGTCGATGGCACGTTGTGTTTCACGCGCGCCTCAAAGAGTTGTCAGCATAGAACACGGGGCCCGCTAGGGCCAGAGCCTGCCAGGGTTGCGGAATTACTTCGAAAGAGTCACCGCGGCCCTGGAACGCAAAGGGCTTTAGAAGGAACACGGATGGGTTTTAGTCAGTAAGAGTCTGACACGCCCTTCCGCTCCACCCAGAGCGGAAGAAGTCATTTGATGATTTCCCGTCCTTAAAAAAAAAAAAAAGAAGGCAACTCCCGTATTTTTAAGAAACGTATTTTCCAATTAGGACCTACCAACTTGAAAACTCTATTTATCTTCATCGAAGATATTTTTACGACGTTTTTATTTAGCAAATTTTAATGTATCTACCATAGAACCCATAAGCTAATTTAACCCTGAAAAAAAAATACGGCACTCGGGAAAAAGCTGTCTATTTAGATACTTATAAGACCATTAATTTGTATTTATTTATTTATTTATTAAAATCTCCCTCACACAATCCTTACAGGAAAAAAAAAATTTCGACTTAAAAACTAATAGTTCCCATAATAAAAAATTCTAAATATAAAAAAAAAAACTTCTACACTAAGCTCCTCACACACAATATTTAAAATATAAAATCAAACATATAGCCCACCCTAATCTACACTATAACATAAAATACACAACAGTATTTTTGCGAATTCACTCAAATGGCATGTAAATACATCGATTTTGATGTGAAGATCGTTAATAACCCGAATTGCGCTGGTCAATGGTGCTTTGACGAGAAGGCTGAAGGCACGGCCAACAGCGGCGTGCGGCGCCGCCTCCACACAAAGCAGTCTGGCACAAATAAACTCAGGCACTGCAATACTCCCGGGTATCTACTCAATGACACAATGGTGAATGTCAAGCTCCAGGTGTGCTGCTGGTGGTCTTGGCTATAAAGTAAAACTACTTCGATGCTTGAAAAGACTGTATTGATAGGTAGATATATGCTGGTTATAAGATGACCGATATGTGCGCACGTCAAAGGCGTCGGCGAGTGAGTGGCTGCCGCGGCGGTCCGACGACGTTGACCGCGGTGGGGCGCACACGGCCATGTCGCCGTGTGTGGTCCGATGTGACGTCAGGAACACACAACTATCGCTCAACATCAATCTGTGTTTCTAGACGTCAAATAAAACCGCTGCGATTAACTCCCCCAGTGCGTAATGTCCCAAAAATAAAAATGCAAATTGCTAGAGATTAAAAGTGTAAACGTGGGAATAGCCGAAGTTTACGTCAGACGGTGGCAATTTAAAGATATATCTTTGTTTTACACTGATTTATATCTGAAAACAAACGAGGACTAATCTGTGTTTTGACTTTGAATTTAAATTAGCCTAGCTGTTTACGATGTAAAATATTGTTGCTTAAAGATTACCTAGTGAATGGAAATAGCTACTTATTCTGAAATTCACTGTAGTTTTCCGGCAGCAAAATATCTAGATAAATGCGGATAGGTAAAGTTCGTTTTTAGGGTTCGGTACCCAAAGTGTAAAACGGGACCCTATTACTAAGACTCCGCTGTCCGTCCGTCTGTCTGTTCGTCTGTCACCAGGCTGTATCTCATGAACCGTTATAGTTAGACCGTTGTAATTTTCACTGATAATGTATCTCTGTTTCCGCTATAACAACAAATACTAAAAACAGAATAAAATAAATATTTAGGGGGGGCTTCCATACAACAAACGTGATTTTTTTGCCGTTTTTATAGATAATAGTAGGTTAGGAAACCTTCGTGCGCGAGTCCGACTCGCACTTGGCCGGTTTTTTTAAATCCCAGAGACTAATTTGACATCTCAAGTGATATTTGTTTGTTTTTTTTCTATTCGGAGCTTGACATTTGCACCTGTCAAATTAGTCTCTGGGATTTAAAAAAACGATTTTTGGACGAAATCGACGAAAAAAATACTGTGACAAATTGTCAATCGCACATTCGCACGTTGTCTAGCTGTGATTGGCTGATGAATTTGTAACAGCCATTTTTTTCCAGTAACGTGATATAATTTGTTAAAAGTTCTCAATTCATTTGATTTGTGGCCGAATATTTTGCCACGAGTAGTCGCAAGGAAAACAGTTAATCGTGGATTCGATTCCCATCTAGGGAAAATATATTGGTATATTTGGTTTTCCCTTCAGATAAGGTTGATTTCATGGCTGTCTCTTAGTACTTTGGTATTGTTCGTAGGATCGTTGAGCTTCTTAAAGTACTGAGTTGAGCTGCACTGTCCGTCAGGACAGGTCCACTCAAATCTGTGTGGATCTTTCCTCAAAAGACCACCTCTTAGAAAGAAATGAAAGAGCCCTAGTTTATTTAGCACACGTAGATACACACAATATAGGTACAAATAAAAGGAAAATTAATTTTAAACAATAACATTGTGTGCCTCGCGACTGCACTACCTAAATAGGTCCATTGTATAGATTTAATCTCTTTAGTACTTCCTACTAATATTATAAACGCGAAAGTTTGTAAGGATGGATGGATGGATGGATGTTTGTTACTCTTTCACGTCAGAACGGCTGAACGGATCTCGATGAAATTTGGCACAGAGGTAGATTATAGTCTGGAATAACACATAGGATACTTTTCATCTAATATGTTCCCTTTGGATAATTTTCGACATAAACGCGGGCGGCGCCGCTTGTATAATATAATTTTGTGAAATTTCAACATGTAACCATTAATTAATTACTGATTTTAAAAGAGTGGCCATGGAGTTTCTTGCACGTTCTTCTCCATAGAGATCTACGCTTTGGAACGTGCAAATAGCTTTATGACTGACCGACCTCAACAATTCAAAAGTGCCTTTAAAATGGTTTACTTGAAATAAACGCTTTGACTTTGACTTAGAAATTTTTCAGCCAAACCTGAGATATTCTATTGAATACACAAATACAAACCTGGGCTGCCCAGGATCTAGATTTGAGTGTCGTTTATGGCACAAGACACCCCTTATTTCATAGAACTATGGTATTTTACATACGTAATCGTAAATTCCTACTCTTTCTCGCAGACAACGCATAGAGGCGTGATATTATCTACGTTCAATCGAGACACGATTTTCAGCCAAAACCGAAACAATAACCGGAATAATCGGTTCTTCTTATTTCGGCCACTGGTTAGATAATGTTTATGCCCACATTATTTATGCCAGACATGAGACACTGTCCTACGTAATCTTTCCTAATCAGTTTAACACATCACTATTATGTGTGCCTGAATATACAGTGCCTAATTAAAATCTAGACTAATAAGGAAGTCTAGCGCTCTAGTGCAATCAATGGCGGGAAATAGGTCATTCCAATTCGATGTCCTGCAATGAACTGATGCATCTATACTAATATTATTTGTTTGTAGTATTGTTTGTTTGTATGAACGCGATAATCTCTGAAACTACCAGTCGGATTTGAAAAAATATTTTTGTATATGATAGCCACATTTATGAGGAAGGCTATAGGCTATTCGGGAACGGGAAAAACGGGATATGTGTGTACGAAGTCGCGGGCAAAAGCTAATCTAGAATATAATACTGTTCAACTCAACAGACAGATGTGTTGCTGGGGAGTTTGTTGCGCCACTTCTTCTTCCCAGCTACAACACTAGGAAGTGGTGACGGGCGGACGTTTTGGGGGACTGTCTATATGTAGAACTTTGACGTTCAAAAAGTGCTGGCACTCAGCACTCGCATTTGAATAAATGACTTTTGATTTTTTTTTTTGAATTTTTATGGTTTTACCATTGACACCATAAAGCTACAGAAAAGATTAATGAGGAAAACATTACAGAGTGACACAATGGGGGCCCTTAAAATGATCAAAAATTTTAAAGATATTTACTAACGTGTTGAAATATATTGCCTAGACTTGCACCTTCGCAAATGCTATTCTGCCGTCATAAGAAAAAATGACGTATCTATAGAAAACGAAGTAACCGATTTCCGACATTATAGCATAAAAATTAAGGTCTGAAATCGATTACTTCGTTTTGTGTAGATACGTCCTTTTTTCTCATGGCGGCAGCATTTCCAAAATATGAAGGTAAACCCTACTCAGTCCAATTTGAGAGGTGGCGTTGATAAACTTAAAGAAAAACAATGTAAAGCGGAAAAATCGTGCTTCACTGTCTGAGTCCTGAGCGTCTTAAGCTACTTTTAATCCCGAAAAAAATCCCGGTTTCTAAGGAAGGTAGGTATAGCCATAGGTAAAACGGTGTGAGGTAGTCAAAAAGATCAAAGTCAAAGCATTTATTTCAAATAAACCATTATCAGGTACTTTTGAACTGTCAAAGTCAGTCCGTCAAAAACATGAAGCTATTTGCACGTTCGTAAGCGTAGATCTCTATGGAGAAGAACATGCAAGAAACTCCACGGACACTCTTTTAAATCAATTATTTATTTAAGATCAACCTTAATCTCTACCATACGTACTTAAAAAGCTTTAGGAAATAGCTGAAAAACAGTAAAATGGAAAAATACACAAATGTGTTTACATTCTTCAAAAAACATTAAAGTTTGTCTGATCTTTTTACAGCTGCGTTTTCCAATAACTTTGCTGATATTTGAAAGAAAAACCTTGCTTGGTTTTCCATGTGTTTACGAAAACGGTTTGACTTACCTAACCCTTGAGGAAATCAGTGTTTCTTATAGAATTAGTGTAGGTATCTATACTATACTATCTTAATATGTATGTATGTCACTGAACTCCTCTTAAACGGCTGGATCGGTGTTGATGAAATTTGATTTTTTTTTATGTGTGTTCAAGGGGATTCTAGAATGGTTAAGATTCACAATTGGACCCGGTAGGTGGCGCTGCAATCGATTTCTATGATTTTTCTTCAGACACAAAGGAAACGTTCGGACAGGACAACGTCTGTCGGGACCACCAGTATACTAAAATATTATAAAGAGGAAAGAATTTTTGTATTTCACGAATAAACATAAAAACTACTGGACAGATTTGAAAAATTCTTTCAGCAATAGATAGCTACATTATCAGCCAGTAACATAGGCTATATTTTATCCCCGTACTCCCAAGGGAACTACGCGGGTGAAACCGCGTGACGTCTGCTAGTTTCTTATGAGAAACAAAAGAGTTTATTATTAAAAGATAACACGCTGAAAGAGGTCCACATGAAACCTTGGCGATAAAGCCGGAAGGTTTCCAGTACCATAACCGAAACGACCGCACATCGGATGACGCAGCGTTGGAAAGCCCCCCAAAGGAAGATACGATGACTTAAGTGAAGATAAAAGATGTCCACTGCTCTTAGGAAAAAGTGCTCCCCAAAGTGTCGCCAGATCTCGCGCTCCTGTGCGTCTCGAATCCAGCGGATACCCCCCTGGCCTTTGCCTGGTCATCGGTCTATCGTATGGGAGACCATCCAACGCTGTGTCTTCCGGTACGCGGTCGCTACTCCGGAAAATTTTGAATCTTTCAATTTTTTCGGTACTGGCAGCAATGTGCACTTTTCTTTTTGACGAGAAATCATCAAATGACTCCTTCCGCTCTGGGCTGAGCGGAAGGAGTGACAGACTTTTACTGACTAACACTCATCCGTGTTTCTTCTAAAGCCCTTTGCGTTCCAGGGCCGTGGTGACTCTTTCGAACAAATTCCGCAACCCTGGCAGGCACTGGCCCCAGTGGGCCCCGTCTGCTATGCTGACATCTGTCTGAGGCGCGCGTAGAACGCGCGCCATCGACCCGGGCCAACTATGACGTGCCAATGCCATTCAATTCCGATGATGTAAAAGGGATAGTGCTATTCGCTATGTATAGCTCCGTCTTTCTCTTAGAGCGGAATCATGATCGTTTTAACACACCCAATGCCAGTAGTCCGCAGACCCATGCCTACGGTGGCCGGGACGCAATTGTGGCGTGCCCAGCGCTGGGTTGTGACAGTCACTGTCTCCATACCGCCATGATATCTTGGAGCAAAATGCACTGCCCACAGCCACTGAAGTTTCTTTTCTGCGATTCTTCGGGCTACGTAATAATATTTTCTATTCTATCACTTGGCACACGAATAGACTGTCAGTTCCCTAGTGATAATAAACAATATTACACGCGGGCATCTAGTTATGAACCAAGAAGACGATGGTGTCATTATCAACCGATGAATTAAACTGACGGTGTCCCCATTTCCTTAATCCAGACAATTAAGCAAGCAATCTGACATAATTACAGGCGCGGTACGGCGCTGCGGTCGCCTGGGTCAGTTTCCTCATTCTTTGGTAGTACCTAGGGTTGTCAACCGTACTTTAATATGGAGCTCTAGCTTTTGCCCCCGGGTTCGGAAGCGTTCTCCAAGGTCCCATATTTCTCTGTTACTGTCTCTACAACGTGTAACAGAATAAACGCAATGCCTGCTTTAAAGGGGTCATTGAACTCATCGTAATGAACATTAAAAAAAAACTTTGCAACGTTTTTGAAGTGATAACTGCTAATGGGAGGGTAAACCGCTTCGTAACGTAACGCGTTACGGCGCCAGTCTGTCTGGCTTCCCTTTCTCTCACGCATACGGCAGCGGTAGTCAGGCTCTTCCTCTCTCACTCTAACCCACAGCGCTAGTCGTATTTCGGACAGACGCTTCCGCATATGAAATAGTTTAACTTAGATTAGTTTAAGTTATCACTTCTGACGGGCGTTCCGAGACGCACACGTTTTTTTTTTAATTTTATTGTACAAGTTCATTTTTAGAACCCATATAATATTTTTGATAAATAATGAATGATTTACATCATTCATTAATATGTAATGTATCAAACACAATTTAAATTGTTACAACACAACACTAAAATCGCCAAAAAAAAATCCACTGCCCCATACACTGAACAGCTGATTTTCTTTTCGCGATTTCGGGGTTGGTCCCATAGTAAAAGTTGTTCAATGACTCCTTTTCAGACTTATGGCTTTTTTATAGTATTTTTTTTTTAAATACATAACATGAAAGTCGGTGTTTTGGTTGTTTCTTCGTTTTTTGTCACCGACTTCCGAAAATATTGTTCAGAAAATATAGTACCTACACTTAGAATACCGGTTTGTAGGGAGGTACCGTTGAGACTTTACTTGTGTGAGATTTTGGGGACACTGAAAGTGTGCGTCAATCTGAAGCAACGTGCGCATACGCATCTAGGGAAATTAGAGGTTATTTCGACAGATAGCGACTGAGATGTGTATGCGAAACTTTGCTTAAGGACGCGTTCTCAAAACAGATAGGTATCGAATCTGATCACTACATTGACACGGCTCACGCACACACGAATATGCAAGGTTAACAGCGGATATTATGAGTGACTTAAACTGATTTTGATACTTTAGCAAGTTTGAATATTTTTCTTAGATAAGTTTAATGTTTTTTTTAGTACTCTTTCTAATACTATATCTTGATTTTTTTTATGTGTTGACTGATGTTTTGGAATTGATGGAGTAATATACCTACATACTTCAGTGACTGCTACTGGAACTCTTAGATGACTAGAGCTAGATGTGCAGATTTTGGGCTCGTTTTGTTAGTTATGAAGAGACCTTACCACCGCACTTGATGGAGTCACCTGAATATGTACTTCGGTGACTCCTACTGGATTTTCTAGACGACACGAGTAAGATATGCCGAGTTTGGGCTCGTTTTGTTAGTTATGAAGAGACCTTACCACCGGACTTGATGGAGTCACCTGAATGTGTACTTCGATGACTCCTACTGGAACTTTCAGACGCCATGAGTTAGATATGCCGAGTTTCGGCTCGTTTTGTTAGTTATAAATAGACCTTACCACCGGACTTGATGGAGTCACCTGAAGGTGTACTTCGATGACTCCTACTGGAACTTCTAGATGACAAGAGTTACATATGCCGAGTTTGGGCTCGTTTTGTTAGTTATGAAGAGACCTAACCACCGCACTTGATGGAGTCACCTGAATATGTACTTCGATGACTCCTACTGGAACTTCTAGATGACAAGAGTTACATATGCCGAGTTTGAGCTCGTTTTGTTAGTTATGAAGAGACCTTACCACCGCACTTGATGGAGTCACCTGAATATGTACTTCGGTGACTCCTACTGGATTTTCTAGACGACACGAGTAAGATATGCCGAGTTTGAACTCGTTTTGTTAGTTATGAAGAGACCTTACCACCGGACTTGATGGAGTCACCTGAAGGTGTACTTCGATGACTCCTACTGGAACTTCTAGATGACAAGAGTTACATATGCCGAGTTTGGGCTCGTTTTGTTAGTTATGAAGAGACCTTACCACCGCACTTGATGGAGTCACCTGAATATGTACTTCGGTGACTTCTACTGGATTTTCTAGACGACACGAGTAAGATATGCCGAGTTTGGGCTCGTTTTGTTAGTTATGAAGAGACCTTACCACCGGACTTGATGGAGTCACCTGAAGGTGTACTTCGATGACTCCTACTGGAACTTTCAGACGCCATGAGTTAGATATGCCGAGTTTGGGCTCGTTTTGTTAGTTATGAAGAGACCTTACCACCGGACTTGATGGAGTCACCTGAATGTGTACTTCGATGACTCCTACTGGAACTTTCAGACGCCATGAGTTAGATATGCCGAGTTTCGGCTCGTTTTGTTAGTTATAAAGAGACCTTACCACCGGACTTGATGGAGTCACCTGAAGGTGTACTTCGATGACTCCTACTGGAACTTTCAGACGCCATGAGTTAGATATGCCGAGTTTGGGCTCGTTTTGTTAGTTATGAAGAGACCTTACCACCGGACTTGATGGAGTCACCTGAATGTGTACTTCGATGACTCCTACTGGAACTTCTAGACGACATGAGTAAGATATGCCGAGTTTGGGCTCGTTTTATTGGTAATAATTAGACCTTACCGGATTTTATGTAGTTACTTGGGATTGTACGTGATGATTATCAAAACAACAAAGTAGATGTAATCAAATCAAAATAATTTATTTCAAAGGAACCGTTCAGAGGCACTTTTGAATAGTCAAATTCTGTTAGTCAACTAGTAACAAAGTAGATCCTATGGAGAAGAACGTGCAAGAAACTCAGTTTACAGTCTTTATATATTAACAATAGTTTTGAGCGTGTGCCGTAAATGCTTGAAACTGTATATAGCAAAATTGATTGGCTCTATACAATGAAAAAAAAAAACATGCTACAATCTTCAGCGGGTTGATGGTAAAGATGTTGGTAACAATGTTTACAAATGTCAATGGATTAGTTTGTAGTTCCAGTAGGAGTCATCGAAGTACACTTTCAGGTGACTCCATCAAGTCCGGTGGTAAGGTCTCTTCATAACTAACAAAACGAGCCCAAACTCGACCTGTGTAACTCTTATCATCTAGAAGTTCCAGTAGGAGTCACTAAGGTACACCTTCAGGTGACTCCATCAAGTCTGGAGGTAAGGTCTCTTCGTAACTAACAAAACGAGCCCAAACTCGACATATCATACTCTTGTCATCTAGAAGTTCCAGTAGGAGTCATCGAAGTACACCTTCAGGTGACTCCATCAAGTCCGGTGGTAAGGTCTCTTCATAACTAACAAAACGAGCCCAAACTCGGCATATGTAACTCTTGTCATCTAGAAGTTCCAGTAGGAGTCATCGATGTACACCTTCAGCTGACTCCATCAAGTCTGGAGGTAAGGTCTCTTCGTAACTAACAAAACGAGCCCAAACTCGACATATCTTACTCATGTCGTCTAGAAGTTCCAGTAGAAGTCATCGAAGTACACCCTCAGGTGAATCCACCAAGTCCGGTGGTAGGGTCTCTTCATAACTAACCAAACGAGCCCAAACTCGGCATATGTAACTCTTGTCATCTAGAAGTTCCAGTAGGAGTCATCGAAGTACACCTTCAGGTGACTCCATCAAGTCCGGTGGTAAGGTCTCTTCATAACTAACAAAACGAGCCCAAACTCGACATGTGTAACTCTTGTCGTCTAGAAGTTCCAGTAGAAGTCATCGAAGTACACCCTCAGGTGAATCCACCAAGTCCGGTGGTAGGGTCTCTTCATAACTAACCAAACGAGCCCAAACTCGGCATATGTAACTCTTGTCATCTAGAAGTTCCAGTAGGAGTCATCGAAGTACACCTTCAGGTGACTCCATCAAGTCCGGTGGTAAGGTCTCTTCATAACTAACAAAACGAGCCCAAACTCGACATGTGTAACTCTTGTCATCTAGAAGTTCCAGTAGGAGTCACCGAAGTACACCTTCAGGTGATTCCATCAAGTCCGGTGGTAAGGTCTCTTCATAACTAACAAAACGAGCCCAAACTCGACGTGTGTAACTCTTATCATCTAGAAGTTCCAGTAGAAGTCATCGAAGTACACCCTCAGGTGAATCCACCAAGTCCGGAGGTAGGGTCTCTTGATAACTAACAAAACGAGCCCAAACTCGGCATATCTAACTCATGTCGTCTAAAAGTCACTTAGAGCGAAATAAAATATTATAATAAATAATAATCCGTGATTAGAAAATAATCTTACCTTGTCAAGTATCAAATTTGGTTTATCGAATATTTTGTATTTCTATAGCGATCTTTTACAACACGAGCTGCTGCAAGCAAGCGATACGTGTCCACTCACAACGGCGGCCGAGCGCGGACTGAGGGATTACCTCGATGTTTGTCGAATAAATCCAGACAGGGACCAAAAATAAAATAACTCTTATTACAACCGATTAAGAATTATCCGTAATAGCAAAATATGTGAAAATGTTAGTTTCAGATTTTAATTTTTTTCTGCGAATATTTGTATGATTTTGTGCAATTTTTTTACCTAGATTTGGAAATTAATAACTCTGCCTACTAATAGTATTTTTAGAATTCTAAAAATACGTTGATAATAGGCCCAAAAATGTACCGAAACTCAACCCAGTATCGTGAATTTTGTGGAAAACGGCATCGTAAGATCGTTTATACAATAAAAAATACTATTATTTTTAACAAAAATTTTACCCACATTTGAAGATGAAGAACCAAGCTAAGTGTTTAAGTTATTAGTTGTATTTGATTTGGTTTAGTTTAGCCACAAAATGTACCGAAAAACAGCATAATTTTGTCCAAATTGCAAACGCGCCCTTAAAAATGAGTAGAACTGGCTCACAGATTGCGCTCGGAAGATTTGAAAGAGTTTCTTTATTTTACTTTTTTTAAGAACTTGAACATCTAAAGATATCAATTTGGTTTGCCTTGAAATTAACATTATTGTCGACATGGATCTGAGAAATATTTGGTTAACAGTAAAGTTGCGCAATCTCACAGAAAGTGTGACTTCGGCATCGTTATAAACGCCGAAACCTTGTAAAACAAGTAAAAAAGCACTTTCTCTTCAATATCACGAATTCACGAAGCAAAGTGAAAAGATCCCCTTATTATTGAGAACTTGAGTTAACTCATGTTATAATCATGATCGATGAAGTGTTTTTGTTTATTGACGTGATAACGTCCTATAAATCGATGAACGCCCGCTGCACGCACGCAAAAGTGTCACGTTCCGCCTGAGCCGAGCGTGCAAGCGAGAGCGCGGAACAAGCGATAGAGAGGCACGTTCGGCCTAAGCGTTCGGCTTTTCTTATGACGTTATTATCACGTAAAATTATCGTCCGTAAACCGACTTTACAGATAACCATTTTTTTTTAAACAAACTCATAAAACATCACGTCATATAACAATGTCATAAGTTTTATTTTTTACGCGGAACCCTAATTTTGAAAACAGAAGATAAATTTAAAGTTACACCTTATAATAATAATTAGGTACCTTATTTTACAAAAAATTAAATTTACACCTTATTATTATTACCACTTTATTTTTAAACAAAAATTTAAAGTTACACCATATAATAATTATCACCATATTTTATAAATAACCTTATGACATCAGCGATCCCGTCAAAAGCGGTTCAGCCGTGTCGAATAAGAGCCGGAACAAACAGACAGACAAAAATTTAAAAGAATGTTGTTCACTGAACTTATTCGAAAACTGGCCCAAAATGGAGGATCGGAATGATGTTAATTTCACACATTTTTCAATCAGTGTTTTTTTTCAGCTCTGATAGGAGAGCGCTTTTATCTCAGCAAAGAGGTGAAACCATAGATCATAAAAAGGTGTGTCATACAAGTGCAAGCCATTTGAAACGTTACAGTTTTGTTAACATTTTAATTATAATTTCTCAAGTGATGTGATTGGCTGTTGAAAATTCATTCAATCAATGACAATGACAATGGCTTTTGAACTTTGTCACATTAATTTTGCGACACCTAATTGTCGTACCAGGGGACTACTCTCTAAACCCGAAGTCCGTACTTTCGGGCTTAGTTGCGGGCGTATTCTAGTCCGTATCACCTACGGACTTACGATTAGTTCCGAACCCGAACTAAGAATGAATGACAACACGATTTGACAGTACTGTCAAATCGTGTTCGCATTCATTCTTAGTGGTTAGGTGATACAGACTAGAATACGCCCGCAACTAGGCCCGAAAGTACGGACTTCGGGTTTAGAGAGTAGTCCCCAGAAATCGTGTCCTATGTGACACCCCTGACAGAAGTAACAGGAGTGGTCACCTCACCGGCTCAGCCATATCGTTTACTTAGTGTTATCTACGGCAAGCGACCTACTCTCCCCAGTCGGGATTTATGAGCACTTCCCGTGATAAAAAGATTAAAGAAAAGCCAGCCAAGTGCGACACGGACTCGCGCACGAAGAGTTCCGTACCATTATCTATAAAAACGGCAAACAATAACGTATGTTGTATGGGAGCTTAAGTATTTATTTTTATTCTGTTTTTTAGTATTTGTTGTTATAGCAGCAAAAGAAATACATCATGTGAAAATTTCAACTGTCTAACTGTCACGGTTCATGAGATACAGCCTGGTGACAGACGGACAGACAGAAAGCCAAGTCTCAGTAATAGGGTCCCGTTTTACCCTTTGGGTACGGAACACTTAAAAGCTTTAAAAACAATCCAGTACTTGGATTTCAATGGCGAAATGTAGATGAATGTATACAGGATGATTGGCAAGCCAGTGCTTTCCTTCGAATGTTATGTTCTAGAGCCAGTTTGCAACGATTATGATCCCGAAAACTATTTTTTTTTAAAGGATGGGATATCATAAAATGACTTCTTCCGCTCTGGGTGGAGCGGAAGGGCGTGTCAGACTCTTACTGAATAAACCTCATCCGTGTTCCTTCTAAAGCCCTTTGCGTTCCAGCGCCGCGGTGACTCTTTCGAACAAATTCCGCAACCCTGGCAGGCTCTGGCCCTAGCGATCCCCGTCTCCTATGCTGACATCTCTTTGAGGCGCGCGTGGAACAATCGATGACCCCGATAACTTGGGGACCAAATTGGGTTGTTCTCGGGTAGGTAATCGTAATTGACTGATGTAGAAAACTTCCAAAAAAACTTAACTCTTTAAGTTTTTTTTTTAAGACCAATAATTTGTTAATTGTAAGAACTACTGCAGATAATAAACAGATACTTTCCTGAAAACTCATAAACGAATAAATCCCTCGAATATTAATTTATCAAAAAATATCAAAGTGTTTGGAAATTAATCTTCATAATGTTAAACTTATGCAAATTTCTTTAAACTTCTCTTGTATAAACATGAGTTCGATTACTGGAAATAAATCTCAATTTAGTCACCAAGTTATCGGAGCAAAAACAGTAAATTAGCCACGAGCCACGAGCTCCCCTTACAGGATGAGGAGCTTGTGGTTAAATAATTACAGCTGCACGCTTCCAGCCGTAATTGGGGACACGCAATTATTAGAGAAGGCCTATGAGCTATGACTCTATGACAGACGAATCCATGATTATCAGGTATGATTATCCAAGACTGTCGTATTTCTAGCTTGCGATTTTTAACCTTTTGAACGGCAGAGCATAAACGCATCGGCGTGCCCCCGACGCCAAGCCACAAATTCGCCGTACTTTTTTTTCTCTAGTTCGATCTAGTCCGTCTCTAGCTGTCCTCCCCCTAGCGACGCCCTAAGCCGAAGCCCGTACCCCACAAGCATGCCCTTAGCGTGTAGTCGCTTAGTTTGTAAGTTTTTTATAAGCCCTGGCTGGAGGCTTTAACATTGGCCATCACAGGCAAGCCCGGTTAAGCAGTCGACAACCTTATAGGTTGAACTGCGAGAAGCCACTCACAACAAAAAAAAAAACTTTTTTTTCTCACATATTAGTGACGTTTGGCGTACAGGGCAAGCGCTTGCTTGTCATGGTGAAAATGGCGTTCGAAAGGTAATGTACGAAAGTCCTGAATGTCATAACTCATAATAGCTATAACCGTAAAGAAACACTAAGTTCTTAAAGGCTATCTCTCAAGCGCCACGTTTAAAGATTTGCTATGCTTTCACTTGTCTTGGTTAAAAACTGTAGCAAATGGATCAATTCGAAAATATTTTACAACTATTGAATTGAAGAGTCCAAAGCATCGTTTCTGTTGTTTTTGTGACCAACGCCATTCCTCATCACGTCAGTTCGACATCCGGTGCTGGATAAGGATTCCTTAGACATTTAAAAATTGGCTAAAGGGTCAATATTTGTGGTGGATATCTTAACTAATTTTCTAGCTAATAAAAGGTAAAAAAACCGGCCAAGAGCGATTCCAACTCACGCGCAAATGGTTTCGAACGAAATCCAAAAGTGACCTCATACCCAAAATTTATTTATTTACGCTACGCGTACGTGTTTGGGTCACAGAAGTTAATATATGTACATGTTTGGTACACATAAGTTCTTGTGTGTGACTGAATCGGTCCAGCAGTTTCCGAGCAAATTGGATGTGACTGACGGACAGACAGACAGCCAGCCAGACAGATAGACACACAAGTGATCCTTATATGAACGTCCGTTTTTCGTACGGACGTTCGGAACCCTAAATAAAAAAGGTTACTTTGTGCTTCTAAGAGAAAATCTCTAGATCTAAAAGATTCAATCCAATTTCAATAATGAAGCCTAGATATTAGCATTCTTTTATCCCAGAAGTGCTCGGTGCCTGTGGTATAGGTCAATGTGGTACACATTGACCTATAGTACTATGTAATTATCTAATAGGTACCTTTAAACGAGCAATTCTTGTTTATATGTATAAATATACCTAATCTGAATCTCAGAAACGGCTCCAACGATGTTCATGAAATTTAGTATGCAGGGGGTTTCGGAGGCGATAAATCGATCTAGCTAGGTTTCATTTAAGAAAACTTTAACCAAAAAAAAAACGAGCGAAACTAGGTCATCCAGGTACTGTTATATTGTGAGGAGGAAATCCTTGGCTCCAGGTCTCTGGCAGACAAGGTAGCCCTTTGGAAGCGTCTGGCGAAATGTAAAAGAGAATTTGAAATAGGAATATAAAATATGTTTTGTTTTTATATGGGACTCCGGTACCTACCAACGTTCATTGAAGGCAGATGCCAAATATATTATGAAGTTTAAACCTTAAACATAGTTTTATTTATAATAATATCAATAAGTAGCACTAGCGTGAGTCCGCTGGTGTTATAATATTCAGTGTGCTCTCATTGTACACTATTGCAATTTTACGAAAGGTTCTGAGAAAGAACATTTAGAAAACTAAGAATTTATTCTGTTGAACAATTTGATCATTTTATTAATTAAAACTAATCGTTTCTAAGACAAGAAATCGATTAGCCGCACAATTTTGCTAGAATTCGTTCCAGATATCGAGTTTCTTGGATAAGGCGTTTAAACGCACGTTTTAATTAACATGAAACCTTAAGAAGTTTCGTACTTAGGGCGAGTTGGACAAGTTTCGAATCTAAAAACTCGCCCTTAGAAAGTACTCTGAGTTAAAAGGTTCTCGTAATACGTAAGAGCAGTCGGCTTATAAAACTTTGACCTTTTTAGAATGAGTTTTGCATTATAGGTAGGTAGGTGTTGCGGAATTTGTTCGAAAGAGTAACCACGGCCCTGGAACGCAATGAGCTTTAGAAGGAACACGGATGGGTTTTAGTCAGTAAAAGTCTGACATGCCCTTCTGCTCCACCCAGAGCGGCAGAAGTCATTTGAAAAAAAAAAAACATAAGTAGTTTACTCTTTATGACTTCAACATCCTTAGGTCCTCTTGCGTAAGCCAGATTTATCTTTAACTCAGAGTTAGTGGCAAAGTAACAAATATTCCATTCATAATCACCCCGGGTTAAACAATAACTATGGTTTGTGCAAGTGGGCTTTACATAGTTGTTATTTTGGTAACAATCAAGGCACTATAGATTCGGGACCAAACGCAGTCTCAGGGGAAAGCCAAGCGATATTATTATCTAAGTGGTTGCTAAAAGGCTCATAAAATTGGGTGGAAACACGAAGTGCTACCTTTTATAAAGGCAAGAGACACTGGAAAAGGGGTCAAATATACTCGGAAGTCTTGTGAAATTATGTAGTCAAGTCGTGTAAAATGCTATATCGGAATCAAAGTTAGTATCAAGTTCATTACTATTCCACAAAGTGGAAAAATTCACACACACACTTTCAAAAATGTACTTTATAGCGACGAAAATTAAGTTGACAATTGATTAGTTACTGACACCTGTAAATATAGCGACGTTCCAAGAAATGGCGGGGAATGAATTTAAAATATGCAGATTTTTTATCGTGTAGGCACAAGTCCATGCCCCCAGACAGCCTATGCGAGATGAGGTCTGTATAAATCAGGTTTTGCCTTTTTCGATAGGTATAATCATTCCCGCCTTTTCTTTTGCTTTTAGCGTTTCTTTTTTGTTGGTGTTGAGGTCTTTGGAATAAAAACTCTGACGCATATGAATGGTATTTGGCATTCCAATCTCAGTGACCAATGCAACTGGTTGGTATTTTAACTTCGAAATCGTTAAAATGAATACTTATGTACAAATTCTTATGATTTCCAATTAGAATCTTGCTGCATTTCGTCATAATTTTGCCTTGATATTTGTAGTTTTTTCTACACACGGTGCATACATTATTAAACCAGTAGCGTGCATCTTCATGCAAGTGTAATTAGCTGGGCTATGCCAGAAAGGCCAAGTAAATAACGCAGCGCGCGTGTCACAGTGCGTTGAGGATCGGTCAAAGCCTTCTCAACTAGTCACACAACTTTTGAACCATAATTTAAAACCATGTTTATACCTTAAATTATAATCCACGTCCCGAACAAAAAAAATCTTGACATCCAAAACTTGGCACTAAAAAGTTCGGTTGCTATAAAATATGCAAACTTTTTTGAAATTTAAAAAAATAATTAGAACACTATTTTTTTTAGAGCGTTCCACACACTGCTCTCGACATCTTTAGAATGTTTTTCTGGATTTTATTGTTTTTTTTTTTCGTTTTTGGAAAACACTGTTTATCGACGAAATCACAGGTTTTTTTACTTCGGCAATCGCGCAGGCGTTAATATCGAGCGCTCGCTACGGTTGCCACCCCGCTAGCCGGCGGCAAACTAGTTTCGTTTGCTTGGTTTCCCACCGCTGCATTTCTTCGGCGCCAGACTGAAACGACTAGGTACTTGCCTCTCTTTCTGGAGCTTTTTTGTCTACGTCACTGCAAGTCTCGGAAGCTTATCATTTTGATACCGTGTTCATTGGAAGAATAATAAACTCGTTTTGTATGCTGGTGAAGCGTGAAGAACAATCGAATCTAGTCGATGACTTGATGTAAATCATGTTAACAATGTCCGTCGTGTAGATAAGGAGTTGAATTTTAATGGGTGCACTTATTTGAGAGTTATTTTTAAATCAAAGGGCAGTGCTCGGGAAGGTGTACCTAGATAATTTTATAAATACCCAAACTAAAACTATAATATTATAAATGCGAATATTACAAATTGTCGAAATGATGTTGATGAATTTTGGTACGGAGATAGATGGGACCCTTGATACGGTTAGGTATACCTAGGCTTCTTTATTAACGCGAACGAAGCTACGCTCAAAAACTAGTCCATTAATTAATAATGGCGGTCTAACTTTAATAATTCCATGTTTTACTAAAATAAGATGATTTTAGTAGGATTTAAAATTATGTATTTGAGACTAGGTAATCTCTTTACACACCTTACAATAGTGTTGCATGTACCTACATGTAATGTATGTATTGTATGTGGTAGGTACCTATTACATTATAGTTCATTTCGGGAATCGAACCCGTTACCTGTGATTCCTGCCCTGCTACTACTGCTCCAAGTTGCGTACCTACACAATACCTCGTTATCTAAACAAAATGTTTATGTAATTAGGAAAGGATTTTTTGTTAATAAAGTAGGTAGCCTGTAGTCAACCCTGTCGCCGGAGCAGTGGCTCTGCCTCGCTTTGCAACTTGTATCAGTCACTTACTTTTCTTAACTTATGCATCAATAGTTGGTGCAAATAAATCTTTTTTCTTCAGATTGCAAGAGAGTTAGGAAGAGATCATTAAGTTTCTAGTAAACTTGACTGGCTAGGTGCCAATTTATTGATTCGCGAGTTGCGACTCTAAAGGCTGGTAGCTCCTAATTGGTGTTACGAGGCGTAACGTAACATCTTGAGACACAACTCACACACGGTCATCCGATCCCAAACTAGGCAGAGCCTGTGCTATGGCAACCAGACAACTGATAAACATACTTAAATATTTCTAAATACATACATATTATAGACAAATTATACTCATACATGATATGATATAACATAAATATATATGATTCTGCTAAGATAAAAGAAGACAAAATTTTATGACAATAAAAAAGAAAGAAAAAGCAAATAAACAAATTATCACAAAAATGCTTCAAACGGAACGCTTCTTTCAAGCGTCAAAACCGACAAAGCACATTAGTTTGACTTTGACGTTTACATAACCTCAAAAACCCGCCTGTGTTTTTGTTTGCAGCAGTGCGACAAACCTATGTTAAATAATCCAAAATGAGTGAAGAAAACTTGAATAATGATCCGAACAAGAAGAGATCGCGTAAGAAACGCAAGAACTTCCTCGCAAATGCTAAGAAGTATGCAAAAAAAGGTCAAATGGGCCGCGGGACGAAGATTCCCGAAGAGTTATACCAATACTTCGTGGGTATCCTGGATGCTATGAAACAGGGGATTGAGGACAAGGAGGAAAGACGTAAGTTATATAAAGAGAGTTGTTATTGCCCTTAGATTGCTTTTACTACTGTTTTTATGATAATAAACACACACGATCTTCCTACCCTTATCGCATGTTACCTGGGGTCAGCCGGTCGGCGTAACACGTTTTGTTCTTCCGTTCTTTATTTTATTATGAAAACAAACATTGTCACTTACTTAATATAAATATATTGCAGCTGTAGAAGTTGGTTTTATAGACATAGAAGTCATTTATAATCAGAATTAAATGTTAGTACAGTGGGTTTTATTTATTACGACCTTGGTTGTAGCGACCATTTAGTTATAGCGACGTTAAATCTAAGTCCCTTGAATTAAAAGATACTTTAGTACAAAATTCACATGGCTATAGCGACTTTGGATAAAACGCTTAGTTCAGGTAAAGCTGTTTTTAATCAATCATTAGTTACAAATTCTTATAAATCCCATGCAGATATTGCGACCGGAGTCGGCCGCCAAAGACACAAAGAGCTTTCTTACCTTTTGTTTATACACAGACGGTCAGCAAATGTGGAGATCTTTACCTTTTGTTTATAGATATTGGTTAAGTAGGTAGGTAAGTGTGTATGTTTCGGAGTTAAGGTTTGGTTCAGTTACAAAGTGATATTATGAGTAGCGACTGTGTTTAGTAAACTTTTGAATAAGTATGGCTCCAAAAAAAAAATTAAAGTAAAGTAATATTACACAATTTTTTACATGTACCAGTGAATAACTGAGTGCTAATATTTAAAAAATGAATATAAACTATACATGTGTCTATATCTCTTTACCTTTGCCTGCACCAATGTCTGGATATAACAACGAAATTAGATTAGAGTGGTCCCTTTGTCATCATTATACCCGAAATCCACTGTACCTAGTTTCATTGGCCAACCAACAATTTTATGCACTGGTATGTAATAAAGATTTCTTCAGAACAAAAGTTAGTGTTGCAATTTCTTATAGGTTAGCACTGCATGCATCATAAAAGTAATAAATAGTAATAAAGTTTCAATTGTTTCTTTTCAGATGCATTAGTCAACAATGTGCTGGAACGTACAAAAGGAGAAGAACACAACGTAGTAGGCAACCAGCTTGGTTGTCGTGTAATAGAACTGCTGCTGCCCTTCGCTTCAGCAGAAGACTTAGAACGGTACATGGAAGTGCTGTCACCAGACCTACGTAGACTCTGTGCTGACAACTTCAGCAGCCACGTAGTAGAGACCTTATTGAGGGTAGCTTGTGAACGAGCTACTGAACACTTACAGACCGAAGAGGATAATCCATCTGAAGCTGAAGAAGAAGTGCCAAAGAAAAAGGCAAAACTAGAACCGAAAACAGAATCAAAATACGAACAAGACCATATACAGAAATGTCATGAATTCACAATAAAAATATCAAAATATGCTCTGAACAATTTAGAAGAATTTGTATGGGACCAATACGCCAACCACATCCTGCGTAGTGCTTTAAAGTGTTTAAGTGGCATCACATTATTGCCTGGTGAAAAGCCTAAAGTCAACATATTCAAGCAAACGGTCAATGATGGTAAAGGGATCCCGCCACACACAACTAAAATGACATACAAAGTCGTTCCAGATGAATTCAAAGAGATTGTCAAAGATTTCGTTAGCCGCTTATCTGCATGGCCACAGTTTAAGGACCTTCCATATCAGAACATTACGTCAGGTTTGCTTCAAGTGATGTTATACGCTATTAAGAACGTAGATAAGAATGCTACGAAGGATTTGTTACGTAAGCTGTTGGATGAGAGCTTTGCGCCTGAGGATTGGGTGGGGAATGGTGATGATGATAAGAAAGACGTTAAGGATGGTGACGGAGAAGGAAATAAAACACAAGGAAGTAATCTACCGCCTGTGTTTGATTCTGAAGCAGCTGTGAGGTGAGTAGACTATTCTATTCTATGTAGTCCTTGTTTATTCTTAGTGGTGTCTGAATGATGGTTGATTTCTGGCTGAAGCTGACCTTTTAATTAAAGGTATTAATGACTTGAATTAATTTAAGGTTTATACCTCAGCACATCACCACGTCCATAACACTCTCTCGGATTCGTAACAGTTCGTTTAATTACAGCTTGCTAGAAAGTGATGGCTTTGACCAAAAATTTGGCTCATTTTGGCCGAAGCTGAAGGTCATGAATGATGATGCTTCAGCACACTAGTTATTAAATAGTTTAAACTAGAATAAGTGTAAAAATGAAAGATTTGCTTAATTTTAATTAAACTCTCATTTTGATGTGCCTAAAAAAATCATGTTCCTTTTGGTATTTATAATTCTGCTGGCTCTAGCCATTTAATCCATCAGTCTATTTGAACCAAATATCAGTAAAAAATTTCAAGGAACACACACCAGTTACTCTATAAAATCCACTGAAAATGTATCCTGGAAAATACACTGTACCACGGCACCGACAGGCCATAGAAGCCAAGCTTTAGCAAAAGACTGCATTCACAATTAAATAAAATTCTTATGACGTTACCACAGACTCCTAGAAGCAGCGCTCTTCGTGTCAAAAAAGAAGACGTACACCCAAATCTATGCACGCTGCTTCATCAACCGGCTGGGGCAACTCTCCAGTATGCCCATGCTGAATTATACAGTGCAGAGACTGATTGACAACTGTGATGTTAAGGAAGAGGTGAGTTTCCACACTTATTACATTTCTCAAAACCTAGAGAAAAGAAGGTGAAGATGGCGGGACGAGCTTGACGCCTATGGACAGGATTGGTGGAATGGAGAAAGGGAGGCTGGAAATAATTAAGATAAAATAACAAGAAAAGACAAAATGCAGTAACAAACTGTTGAAAACCTATGTTAAACAGAGATAGCGCTAGCTGCGTGTGACTTCACTCCCAATTTGCGCTATCCTTGCGCTCCCTTAACTTCAGAAGCCTGTAATTTATCAATTTTTTAACCAATTTTCCATGCACCCCCATGAAGAACACGCGGAAATATAAACATTTAAAACTCTAATATTCCAGTTCGAGCCAATGTTCGAGGAGCTGTCAGACAAGTTGGGCGCTCTCCTCGCGTGCGGGAACACCGGCGTGCTCGTGGCTCTGGCGAAGGCCTGCCTGCGACTCAAGGCCAAGCAAGCGCAGTATTTAAACGTAAGTGTCTGTGTCCTCATTGCTAGGGAGCCATATAGAGTTATGCGGTACAGAGAGTAAAGTCCCGCACACCTCCATCGAAAAGGGGAGGATCCTCCGAACCAGACGGTTGTTGTGTCTGGTGGGCAACTTGCCGATAGTTGATATTCGGACTGTTGTATGTGTTCAAATCGCACGGAGAACTTTGCTTGCTCGATGCAGAATTTCGTTGTTAGTTTGTCGTAGATGGCGCTGCGGTTCTTTTTGTTGCCGTACAAAGCTTCTTAGTTTTTCATGTGGCGGCATTGATGCCGCTTGAGGTTGGTTTGTGATTGGTCAACAAGTTTAAAAACTGCTCTTCTAGAACGAAAATAAACTTATTATTTTCAGTAATATATTTACAAGAACTTATGGTGAGCTGCAATGGTTATGTTACCTTCAAGACCTATCATAAACACTTGAGTTTGTCTATAGATTATGACCTAAACACAGTTTAAGTACTTACTTTTTTACAGCAAGATTATTTTATCAAAAGTCAAAGTCAAAGTCAAAAACGTTTATTTCAATTAGGCCATTAAACGGCACTTTTGAACGTCAGCATTTACAGTTCAGTAAAATATATTAATAAAGTGACTCTACTGTCGTTATCGTTATCGTTACAGAGCCTAGAAGCAGCCCTAAAATGTACCTCTCCAGAGCAACAGAAGTACTTCTCAGTCCTGTGCCTCCGTCTTCTGCCATCAGACCGAGTAGACTTGACCACTCTAGACAAGGAATACTTCATCAACGTCCACGGCTCCGTCATTCTACAGTGTATACTCGACTTTCAAGTAAGTAACATTTTATACGCTGGTCTACTGCGAATAGACCGCCGTCTTCTCCCAGTAGAGAAGACCTGACCACTCTAGACAAGGAATTCTTCATCAACTTCCACGGCTCCGTCATTCTACAGTGTATACTCGACTTTCAAGTAAGTAATATTTTATACAAAGGTCTACTGCGAGTAGACCGACGTCTACTCCCAGTAGACCGAGTAGATCTGAGCATTTTAGATAGAGTACCTACTTAATTTTGAATTTTAAAGCAAAAAAGGGCTATTCGGGAAATTTATAAATTAAGTCCTAGACAATCCCTCAGAGACAAATTTAAAGAGATTAATATAATGACTGTTCCCTCTCAGTATATTTCTGAGAATCTTTTGTATGCACATAAAAATATTAATCTATTTAAAATATACAGTGATATCCATAACGTAAATACTACGAACAAACACAATTTTGTCATTCCTCAAACCAAGCTCAAGAAAATAGGTGGTTCATATAGATGCCAGTGTATACGTTGTTATAATAAACTCCCTAGCCATGTTCAAGACCATAGTATTAATAAATTCAAATCTATATATATAAAAATGAACCCCTATTTCCCTTGGTCACGGCATCACGCGTGAACGGCTGGACCAATTTCGCTAATTCTTTTTTTATGTTCGCCTGATTACAGGGAAGGTTTAAAAACAAAAAACGAAATAGGTAGGTAGGGTAGGTAGGGTAGGGTAGGAAGGGTACGTGGGTAGGTAGATAGGTAGGGTAGGGTAGGAAGGGTAGGTAGGTATTGTAGGGTAGCTAACAGTTGACGGGAGCGAAGCCACGGGCACAGCTTGTTATTTATAAAATGTAAGCTATGCCAGAAAGCTTTTAACACAGTTTAAGACTATCTTGAAGACTATCTTGAAGGCTTGGGATTGAGCTGCTTCGATGATGTACATGGCCCAATGTTTATATTTGCTTATTTGTACCTATTATTCTTTTGAGGAGGAGCTCGTGGCTAAATAATAAAGGCCGTACGGGTCGATCTCCAAGGTTAAGCAACGCTTGCCGAGGTTGGTCTGTGGATCATCTTAACATACCGAGACTCCTCCGTGCCTCGGAAAGCACGTTAAGCCGTTGGTCCCGGCTGTCATTTGTAGATCTTTGGCAGTCGTTACGGATAGTCAGAAGCCAGATAATCTGACACCAGTCTTGCCTAGAACTACCGTGTTACCAGGTTGCCTAGTTGATGGGATGTGGAGGTCTGGTAGGCAGCCGCTCCACGTAAAATACTGGTATTCAGCTGAATCCGGTTTGACTGGAAGCTGACCCCAATATAGTTGGGAAAAGGCTAGGCAGATGAGTAGGGAACCAGTAGTTATTGGCGCAGTTATGTTGAACTTGTGAGATTATTTCTTTCAGCTACATTTGTCAGTTGAGATTTTAATATAATTTATTTGACCTTGCATGTCATCGAGTGTAGTTAGCACTATAGTAGGCGCCAGATAATCGTGGAATAACGGTCATTGACCCACCTACATTTATTGACATTGTTAATTTAAAAAACGGAATTAATGACACAAAACTGTCCCGAATCATCATCTCTCGTGATCCTTAACATGGTCTAATAATGAAAAACGATTCATATTTAATTGTTCAGGTACCTATGAGCAGTTATTAGGGAAAGGTCAATATACTTTATTCCACATTTATCTGGCGCCTACTATAGGCAGAAATCTCTCTTTCATATTCTGTTAAGTTTCTCGATTCTGCCAAATCTTCGCATCTTTCGCCCTCATAGTCTGCTGAGCACTGGCAGGCAGGCTCCTCCTCCTCGTCCAGGTCACAGACGCCGTCGTTCAGGCAGAAACCATGGCACGCGTTCACCTCGCACCTTTGTCCTGAGTAACCGGCATTGCAACTGAAATAAAGAATAAAAAAAAAGTGTGCGTTTTAGGACACCCGACAGAAGTGATAACTTAAACTAATCTAAAAATCTATCTTATATGGCTACGCTTATATTCCTACGCTATTTCTACAATTGAACTCTGGAATATGCTACCCCTTGACATCAAGAAGACGGAGTCAAAATTTTCCTTTAAGCGTAAAATCCGAAAACACTACTTAAAAGCTTGTCATTCTTAGTTGTTCTTCGTCATGATTACTATGAATTCTCTTAATCGGTATGATTATTATATATCATATTTATTAGTTTATTATTTTAGCATATATATGTATTTTATTAGTATTATATATATTATCTTTATATTCTTTCCGAATTGTTAAAATTCAATTTTGAATCTTATTTTTATTTATTGTACACCTACCACAGTATAGTCTTTATAACCCAAAGGTTGACTGGTAGAGAATGCCTTGATGCATTAAGTCCGCCCATGTAGGTATCAGTATTGTACATAAAGTTTAAATAAATAAATAAATATGGGAAGCGTCTGTCCGACGACTAGCGCTGTGGGTTAGAGTGAGAGAGGAAGAGCCTGCCTCCCGCTGCCGTATGCGTGAGAGAAAGGGAAGCCAGACAGACTGGCGCCGTAACGCGTTACGTTACGAAGCGGTTTACTACCTTCCATAAGAAGTTAACACTTCAAAAAAAGAAATTACGTACATAGTGCATTGAAATAACAAAAAAAAAATTGTTGGTATGCGAAAAACTAAGTGTGTGTCTCACGGCTGCACTAAAAAGGGTCAATTGACAGGACTGATGCTGTCTGACGCTGGTTTTCTAATAAACCTTTCAAAGGGCTACTGTGACTTGGTTGTACCAGGCATTGTATCATCATATCAGCCGAAAGACGTCCACTGCTGGACATAGGCCTCCCCCAATTGTCGCCAGACATCGCTCCTGTGCGTCTCGCATCCATCGGCTACCCGCGACCCTCACCAGGTCATCGGTCCACCTTGTGGGAGGCCTTCCAACGCTGCGTCTTCTGGTACGTGGTAGAACTTTTCAGCCCCATCGACCATCTGTCGATGTGATGGCATTGTATCACCTATCTTTAAATAAAAATCAATTGAAAGATCATCATTTGAGAACGGTTCTCCAGATTTGGCTGTTTTTTTAATGTGTTCGTAATTGTCAGTGTAGCGGCATCTATCCCGTCGTATAGGAACTACAATCGCCCTGACGTCACTTAAATCGTACATCGCGTGAGATATGCAACCGTTCGACAACGACCGTGGAGCAGTTGCCCACCAGACATACAACTGTTTGGTTGGACGATCCTCCCTGTTTCGCATACCGCTTGATCAAGACGAGGCTTACGAAAAAAATATTCTTTGGAAAACCACCTAAAATTGGGTCGCTAATTATTTATGAAAGTGTTTACAGGGCTGTAATAGAATAACATATATTACCTGCATTCAGCTTGTCCTTCAACACTGACACTGCAATTTCCTTGCAAGCAATAATCCTTACATACGGAAACGTCGCATCTTTCGCCCTCATAGCCTGCGTTGCACTGGCAGACTGGCTCGTCCTCGTCCAGGGCACAGACGCCATCATGCAGACAGTAACCATGGCACGCGTACACCTCGCACCTTTGTTCTGAGTAACCGGCTTTACAACTGAAATAATAAAGTTTTTCAGGGTTAAAAACAAATATTCGAGCGCTTTATAAAACAGGGCGATCTTCTATTAGTTGTAAAGTACTCAATTCTAGCATTTATATCTTAATCTTATCTAAATTAGCCCGTTATGTCCCACAGCATGGCAAAGGCCTCCGTCTCCCGTTTCCACACACGTCCGTCCTTCTGCCATTTCGGGCCAGTCCTTCCGGTAAGAGTCAAGTTCGTCTCTCCACCTTCGCCTTTGTCTGCCGCGATGTCACCTAGCATTGAAAGGGACCCAACTACATCTTCTTTTAGCCCACAGCTCATCTGACATGCGACAGACATGTTCGGCCCAATCTCACTTAGGAGTAGCAGGTTTCCGATTAACGTCCGTGATTTCAGTTTTGGTGCGTAGTTTTGTTAACCTTCAAGCGGTCGCTCGGCGTCGAATCGATCGCACATGATACATTTTCACATATATATTTCTCGTTTCTAGTAGCCTGTCATTAGTTCAATACGCATAAAAACTACTGCACTCCCTCCTTCTCCGAGCCTCCAGAAGGGAACAAAATGCATATGTTTAAGTGGCGGCGTAGGCGTCGAAACGACTACACGCGCCTGATTGTAATTTTTACCTTGACGACACGACTATTTCTGAAGTAATCTAGACTAGAGTTGATAATAAACAACGATACCAATTATTAGATCGTATTATAGCTCGTAAAAATTAAAAACATCTAAGTAAAACAACAAAACTCTCGAAGGAGAGACCTTTTTGGTTGGGCGTGCATAATATGTTAGTGTTGTCCTTTATTCAAAGAAAATGGTTTATTTTATTATTTTGTTTTAAAATTATAACAATTTGGTTCCTAGCTCAAAAATAGATAATTTCAGAATAAAAATAACAAATGAGTTTCAATTAATCGGTGTTCTAAATCCCTGAAATCTTCCGTAGGTCTTTTCTGTTAGGCGCGACCGCTGCCGTTTCAAATAACCACGCGCCCGCTTGAGGGTTAAGCAACTTTTACTGTAGGAAACACAGAACAGTAAAGAAGGTTAGAAAGGAAATAGTTCCTGATTTGTATCAGAACGCGCGTCGCCGTTGTCTCCCACTCTTTAACTTCACTACATGCAAGAGACCAATGCCTAAGCGGATTACGCACACAAATAAACAACACGCACTTAGATCGTAAATTTTCTATTGGTTGTCACACTAATGCAATCACTGCGTTTGACGTACGTCATGCACGCATAAAAGCACGCTAGGGTGGGCGACTAAAAGGTCGATAGTTGATATCGATAAAATTAATGTAATCTTGCTTTTTATTTTGCACGTATTGTTGACTATGTGGACTACTGTAATGCATGTTGTGAACTTGTATTCATGCGAATATAGAAACAAATAAATAAAAGTGGATCAAATTAAAAATACAGAACTGAATTTTAAAACCAATTTTATTACTTATTAACATTAGGATTTAAAATGGAATATTTACCATGTTTATTAGAGAAAGTCGGTTGCCTTTCAACCTTACATTTCCGGTACTTATCACCAGTTCAAAAAGAAAAAAATTATTGTCCCTGAAATAATACGTATTTATTAAGTAGCATACGCTTGCTCTCCTTTAAATTGGAGTTTTTCAAAATGAAATGCAATCTAACAGTAATATACTTTTCTATAATAGCCTTAGTTAGGTCGGTCACATGGCTCGCACTAGGATATAAGCCAACCTGATGATGACTTATGCTGTTAAATAAATCAGTCCCAACGAAGCTGCGCATAATCTTTACTGTTAACATATGCTTGTTAATATTTCGGAGGTTTTCGGTGTACTTTTTTATTACTGCTTCAGATGTTTTGCAGATTAGTAGCAGTTCTTTCGAAGGGTACAAGAGACCTCCTTTATCTTTTGCAACTATAAATTTATGGTCGGAATTTATTTCACTTGATAATAAAGCTCCCACACAAATGTCACAATCAATTTTTTTCATTAAAATGTGTGCTATATATCCCGCAATGTGACTTATAATTTGTTGGCTAAAATCAGAAATATTTTGGAAAAATAAATTTATGTCTTCATCATCATTATTTTCGGAAACCATATCAATACCGTCTTCTATTAATCCATTATTAGTTGTTTTATTGATGCGTTCTATAGGCGACGATGCGCAATTCAGGATAGAAATATGTTCCAGAGCCAAGCAATTTCCACTTTCGAGAGCCTTTATCTCGATATGTACCAGTAATTTCTTATATGCTGCCTTAAACTGGCGCGCCGTAGGGTTATTGTTGGCTCCGCCATGTGACCTTATATTGCCAAAAAGCATCTCGAGGTGGTCTTGGCTAATTTTATACATTGGCATATAAACAAGTACTTGAGTACGTATTATATGATTATAAATATGTTTTACTGCTTCAGCGCATCCAATGAACCCAATAAAGCCTGTTTTTCGCGGGCTTTGTATTAACAGCCTATCGTCTAGACATTTTAGTCGTGATAGGTAGTCGACTGCTGTGTCTAGGAATCCTAAAAGTTCCATTGAGTTAATTTCCGTAAGCGCTTTCTTAAATTTAAATTGAAAAGTGCTTCGGGAATTGAATACGTCAAACATATTATTAATTATCCTCAAAAATTGCGATGTTGCTTTACTGTTTTTAAATTCAGGTAGTTTCAGTTCATTGCAACAAAAGTCTATAGCATCCGCTACACTAAGGCTGAATAGCTGTGTTGCGAGCTTTACCTTAATTTTTTGATTTAGAAAATGTATGTGATGGTAACGTAACTTGTTAGCTAAATGAAAATTTTCTGTTTCCTGAAGCTTATTTAGTTCTTCCAAAAAAATCCACTGTATTTTATTGCCATCTGGATCTATAAAAGTTTTATAGCTTTGAAAAGCGTTCCGCAATAGTTTGATCATGTGAGATGGATCCAATATTACCAAAATTGAGTCTTTAGTTACAGGATGGTTAAAAGTAATTCTTCGATCTTCTATAGAACAACCCAAACATTTCACCATTGCTATATTAGCAGCGCATCCATCGAAAGTCAACGATATAATTCTTATACCAGTTTCTTGGATAAGTTCTAGACATTGTAAAATTAAGTCAGACCGCTGACTTCCTGTTATACCGTCCACAAGGAAATAACCAACGGGAACTTTGAAGTTACAGTTTATGCTTGTAACTAAAAAAACGAGAGCCTCTTTAGCTTCTAGTACATGATCTCCTTCAACTCCAGTACCGATATCAACGTGTCCCACTAATTTCCGTCATATTCTATACGTCGGCGTATAGCCATTTCGTCAATAGCTAACCCCGCAATTATGGTGTAATTTGTATTTTTAGCTTTTTGTTTCAACGCTTCGAAGGATTCTTTAGTAAAACCTGGGTCTCCTCCGATTTTTTCGTACCACTTTCTAAGTGTACGCCTTTCTGGTAAACAGGTATCGAAAGTTCTACGTATGTAATCGTAGGCCTTCAGTGAATAATAATGTAATGTCAACGCAAAGGTACGAAGCGCTGGGCTATATTTTTGTTTGCATTTTCCTCCAGACTTTTTTGTAACCATGCGTCGTGTCAGTTCTTGAGCCTGTTGATAAAAAAAAAGTAGGAACGCTTTTTAATATTGAAAGAAAGCAAGAAAACGATCGACAAAGGCATACAACATACGAACACGGCTAGTGTAAGAGTCTGTAATACCTGTAAATTAATATTTTTCAGAATATTCGTGTCTTCATCTTTCAAACAAAACTTTTCTTGGATATTAACTAAAATGTCTTCAATTTTATTAATTTTGCGTTTTAATCTTCTATTTTGGGCTTGTATTCTTTTTATTTGTAATCTCTGCTTCTTAATGATATGTTCCTTAGTGTTAATAATGTTTTGTAGTTTTCTTTTTCTAGGTGAAGTTGCGTTTGAAGGCGATAATAACTGTTGCTGTAAATAAAAAAATAGTATATATTATTTTGTAACTGTGTTAGCACATTCAATATTAAAATGATTATTTAGGTAGGGTTTTTTGCGAATTATGTGATTTACTAGCTTTTTTTTGACAACTTTGTACGCGCATCCCGTTTTTTTGGAATTTCGGGAAATCCTTTCTTAGCGGATGAATAAAAAACAAAAAATCATTAAAATCAATGCAGCCGTTTTCGAGTTATCATAACTAAATTAAGTAAAAAAGATTCACATTACATAGATGTCAACAGTTTACATAACATTGTATGTGCGTGTAATTTATCACAGCATATTTTTTTACCTGAATGCTTCGTGGTTTTATGGACTTATCTCTTCGTGGTGTAGATGGAGTTGGTTTGTGGTCATCCATAGTCGGCTGTAATAAAAAAACAACGTGACTATTTTACACTTGCTATTAATGTATCTAATCAAGAAAAATAATGCAAAACTTTATTACCGTGTTTTGACATGTTTTTTCTTCTACGTTAGATGAACCCTGAGTTATGTCGGGGGTAGATGCAGTTTTTGTTACGGTATCACTGGTACATGGTAGTGATGACTGTAAAAAAAATTGTTTATTAGCAGTCATCAAAGAAGTATAAAAAACGTAATAAAAAAGGCATAATTTTCAATTTCCTTATTTTCAACCATAAGTGTTATAAAAATCAAATTTACGGAAGATGATTCAGATATTGCCATTTTTAGACAAAAAACTGATTTGACGAGACTAAAATGAAATTTTCTAGAACAAAATCAGTTTACTTACTGAACAACACATAACGATATATTTGTGCGGATAAGCGCCTGATTTTAAGTTTTTTTTCCCTGACTTTGTTGTTATGTAATTATCATCATCGAAATGTTGCGAACAAATTGTGCTACATTTAGTGGGGATCCAATCAATTCTACCAGTTGTCTCAATCCACAGTTTTCTTATAGGTGGATCTGTTGGAAACCTAAAACGTATTAAATCATTATGTCAGTTTCAATTGAAAAATTATTTTTTATATACATACAACTTAAATACAAAAAAAAAATACAAGAACCTCACTTAAAATCTATGTTACTAATTGGTCGTAATAAATATAGTATAGTAATAATCGACATTGTTTACAATTTGGCACAGCACTATCGATGCCTAGATTTCCTGGAAATGAATCCTCGGGACCATAGATTATACACTTAATACTGGTCTCGGGACTCTCGCGGTGAACGTAATACATTGCGCGATCGCTCAAGTAGTGCAAAATGGTACCCATCTATTGCAAGCAATACATAACTATTCATCTGCTTGCGATTATATCATTTTTGTCTACAAACTTCATAATGCTAATGTTATAATTACAAATATCACAAGTATTTCAATGTGTTTGGACTTACCGATGGAAAGAAATCCCTCCTCGTGCTACACTACACACCTGGCTTCTTTTCCGACACGTTATAATAGCGCAAGACGGCATAATTTAATATTTTTGCGGAGCTTACGTACGCTGTCAAAACAAGAGCGTGATTGCTGGCCGGTAAAGTAAACTTCGGTTGATATTGAGCATTTGCTCATAACCGCGGCGCGCGTGCCCCGCCCACAAGGCCCTTCTAACCTTCTTTACTGTTCTGTGGTAGGAAACATAACAAAGTACATAATACAACAAAATATAGGAAACAGCTGTTATTTTGTGATTTAACAGGGTGGATTAAATTTTAATTTTGTATACAATTATGAGTACTTTTTTACTTCTATTCAGCCTAAGTAGAAATAACCTCAGAACAATAATAGGCACAATTACGGGCCATTCCCCCCTAAACAAACATCTTTTTAACATAGGCGCCACAGACAGCCCACTCTGCAGAGGCTGCTTTGATGCCGAAGAAACAGCCGCCCATGTCATCCTGGAATGCGAGGCCGTGGCTACCCAACTTGAACAAATCCTCGGAACGGTGAGGTCGCTCCGCGAAGCCTGTGAAGCTCCCAGTAAACTTCTGCGCTTCTGGGCGGAGCTAGGCTGGCTAACGTAGCCAGGACACCTACGCACAACGGACCGAATAGGAGTCTTAAGTGCGGAAAATGCGAGTCCCTACTGTAATCTACACTCTAGGAGTACTTTTAATTGATTTCGAAGCTTACGAGGTGCCTATTGAGAAACGAATGGAGATGATTGGTTGCTTCAAGATTTGTAAACGTGAGACATAAGCTTTACGTAACTCGACTTAAGTGAAAATGTGTATAAATATCTTAGCTAGTTCTTATTGAGGCGAAATTGTTTTACCTGCATTTAGGTTGTCCCTCAGCGCTGACATTACAATCTCCTTGGAAGCAATAGTTCTGACAGATTGATGTATCGCGTGTGGCACCGGTGGAACCTTGTTCTTTCTCTTTATCGTTCGTATCAGGCACACGAGTCGGGCTTGCAACTCTAGAATATTGTTCAGAGTTGTCGTTGAGCTCCAGGTTCTTCGGTATAAGACCCTTTAGTCGTTCGCAGTGGTTAATTGCCACAGTTTGTTCGTTTATTGTATATTTTGCTGCTAGATTTCGACAACAAGGCCAGAGCAAGTTAGAATGAAAAAAAATGTCCGGTTCCACATTAACGGGTCGAGTGCTGGGAAATGGATTTTTTGGTAATTTCCAAATTGCCCAGTTTTCATTGTCATCACCCTTCCAGTAGAAGAAATCATTTGATATGGTAAGTGCTTCTATATAGCCTTTTTCCTGTCTAAAAGGTAATGTTACTCCGTTCGTTCCATTCAAATTTGCAGATTTAATTTTATACTGCCCTCCATAATTTTCAGACCAGTACATTTTCTGTGTGTTATGGTCAATAGCCAAGCTTAGTTGGGTAAAGTTAACAGTATTGTCGATTAAAACTTCTCTCTCGGAGCCATCAAACCGAGCTCTCTCTATGCTCTTGTCTGTGATCCAGTAAACATACCTGTAATTTGTAAATAACTATAAATGTACAGAGTTCAATATGTATTTTGGAGAGTTAGAGAACTACGATGAAGGAATCATTGTTAACGTACCCACTACAACTATCCACGGCTATATCACTGACGCCATTCACTTCTATTACACGATTACCATCAATTGCTTGATTAGATCCAGATTTTAATGAAAAAGTATTTATTACTGGTCCTTCAATCCAAAAGAGAGATTCTGTAGGCGGGTCGTAAGCTAGACTGTAGATGTACCCTGAATCCCTGACTAGAGATTGAGTTTTCGCTGTTGCAATGTCATAGCTAGATATTATAATACTTCCGTTGTTTTCGTCGGCGAAAAACACTCTGTTGTTCACTGGATCGTAAGTTACTACCCTGATGTCATTAGCCGACGCATAGTGTTGTGAAAACGTAAGTACTCCGTTGTCATAAAAGTTGAGTTTTCTGTCTCTTGCCTCGACGATTTCTGAAACATGAAAATATATCTCTTCCGAATCAATCCTCTCCTTGAAAATTTTGACTTTTTTTTTTTTAAATACTTTTCATGAATTTGTTCCCAAATTACATCCATTTCTGCAAGTCTGCATTCCACTCCTGAATTACCTTCTGAAAGTAACTGCTATAACTATATTTGGTGAACGGTAAAGTATATTCTATGTATGTTTCCACTTAGAATTCAATACTCATACTAACTCTTTATTTTACTGTGCATTTCTAGTTTAAATAAGAAATCATGCGATATTTTACAATTTCACGGAGTCTGCAATTTTAACATATATATATAACATAGGGTGTGCTGCCACTGATCGTGAATTTTTGAATATTCATTCATATTGATTTTTAGCTCACAAAACATTTTTTTTGTTGAAATATTTTTTTTTAATTTTTTTACTGTTTTTACCTTTTGTTTAATCAAATAACGTTTTTTTTAAATGAGTCTACTGAAACCTATGATTTGAAAACTCTATGGTCGAGCAATACTGTAATAGAAAAAAAAACTTTTAGTATAATTTTGTTAGGGAATGTGTTTTATAATTTTTTTTTCAGTTTTATAACAGTTATTTGTGGATCTTCCTTTCGAGGCGATGTTTGTTTGACAATGTCGCTGTTGAACAATTTAGATTGCTTGGGCTCAGTAGGTGGCAGCGTTGACTGCAGCTAGGGTTCCCAACTTTTTGTACGAGTAAAAAAGTATTATATATAACAGTATTTTAGAAAAGTAAACAATATTAAATTTTTTGTTGTCGTTTTGAAAACATTGCTTTTGGAGCTTCTTGCACGATTTAACAATTTATTATAATATAATAGAATATGGTTTTTTTTTGTTTTATTAATTTAAAAGCAATCATAATGCTTTCTCACAATATAAGTTAATATTCAAATAAATGAACAGCTTATTTTAAATTGAATAATGCAAGCTCTATTTCTGACATCCCGCCACTTTGCAATAATTACGGAAAACACTCTTTCTGTGAAGGCTGAAATGGTAGGAATACCAGCGGTCACAAAAACAGTATTTTGTATACTTTTTTTTTTAAAACAGTAAAAAGTATTTACGAGCGAAAAAAGTATGATACTGTTTTAACAGTATTGGTGGAATTAATTAAATCCCCCAAAGTGCAGCCGGTCTATTCAGTCAACATGTACACTTAAGTGGAGTGAGCATGAAGTGAACTGTCATTTCATCTTGTTTGCATGAATTGACAGTTCACTGCATGTTCACCTCACCTAAGCTTACACGGTGAGATGTCCACAGAATCGCACTGCAGATGTGTCTGCGAATAGAGTCTTATCCATAAGGTATAATATAATCGTGGCCTAATAATGACAGCAGCACGGGTCGATCTTCAAGGTTAAGCAACGCTTGCCGAGGTTGGTTTGTGGATGGGTGACCATCTTAACATACCGAGACTCCTCCGTGCCTCGGAAAGCACGTTAAGCCGTTGGTCCCGGCTGTCATTTGTAGATCTTTGGCAGTCGTTACGGATAGTCGGAAGTCAGATAATCTGACACCAGTCTTGCCAAGGAGTACCGTGTTACCGGGTTGTGGAGGTCTGGTAGGCAGCCGCTCCACGTAAAATACTGGTATTCAGCTGAATCCGGTTTGACTGGAAGCCGACCCCAATATAGTTGGGAAAATGCTAGGCAGATGATGATGAACTGCTGCACAGTGGTGGGATATGGGCGGACTTAATGCAGCAAGGCATTCTCTACCGGTCAACCTTTGAACTAAAAAGACTACACTGTGTTTAGAGCAGTGGTTCCCAACCTTTATTTGACCCGGGACCACTTTGATTTATTTGTTGTCAGCAGGGACCAGAAATCAAGAAGAAAATTAAACTGTACTTACCTACTTATCTTAAAAAATTATCATAGAAAACAAAATATTTCTGATAGAAACTTAAAATCAGTGCACATAACTTATTTAAAGATCTCTCAAGGCGCTTAGTTGACACTTCACGTGACCCAAGGGCTGGCTTTTACCTTGGTCAAAGAATAAGCATTGCCATACAACGTGGCAATGCCGCCAGTCTTTTGGGTACACTTCCAGTCGACAGCGATGCGGATGAATTTTTGACGCCATATTTTAGGGTTTATTTAGTTAGGAGATTGAATTTTTATTTCTAGTGTATATAGTTAGTTAAGTATTTATGGAATAAATGTCTTTTCTGACAAAAAAAAACAGTTTTTGAAGTGAAAACATTGAAATTTTAAACCTTTCGCGGACCATATTTCAGTACTTGCGGACCACCAGTGGTCCGCGGACCATAGGTTGGGAACCACTGGTTTAGAGAGATGGCCAGGCAGACATGAGTGTTGTTAGTAATATTATTAGTTTTACTGAACTGTAAACGATGACGTTCAAAAGTGCCGTTTAATGGCCTAATTGAAATAAACGTTTTGACTTTTGACTTTGACTTAGCGTTGCAATTTCGAAACTTATCACACTATCACATCACACTAATATTATAAAGGCGAAAGTATGTGAGTGTGTGTATGTTTGTTACTTCTTCACGCTTAAATCACTAAACCGATTCAGATGAAATTTGGTATAGAGATAGTCTGAGTCCCGGGAAAGGACAAAGGATAGTTTTTATCCCGGGATTATGTTCCCTTGGGATAATTTTCAACATTCACGCGGACGAAGCCGCGGGCGACAGCTAGTAGGTAAAATATACTTAACAATGACACTTCTGTGATGCCACCTATAGTTCCTGCACGCTCCATTTAGGGGAACTTGCACGAAGTAGAGTGTGCCATCTAGCGTTGCAATTTCGAAACTTGTAGGTAAATTATCCTTGACAATGACACTTCCGTGCATCCAACTATATACAAGCTGAAATTGTAATGGTTCTTTTCCCGCTGCGAAATGAGTATCTTGGTAATACAATCGATTTATGAAAAATAAATTTAAAATCAAGAAATGGCAGAATAACAATTGTGATGAACTAAAAAAAAATTACTACGCGCGAGAGCTTATTTTGCTCTGCACATTTATGAATAGCTTTCCACTTCGTCGGCGCGTCGCCGCCGGCTCTGCTAGTAATACCTAAGTCACGTCTAGTGAGTTACTATTGCTTCTCACGCTTTCGAGTTAATGATTTTTTTAAAATTATTTGAAAAAAAAAAAACATTTTTAGTTTTATAAGTTTAAATTTATATTTTGATAGTACTACTGGTGGCTAATCGTTCTGCCGCGGGAAAACAACAATTAATATTTCAGCGTGTATAGTTCCTGCTCGTTCTCTATAAGGGTTCCGTATTTTCATACGTACGTTCGGAATATAAAATTGAAAAAGAGCAACCGACTTTCAAAACTAAACAGTACAAGTTGCTAAATAACATTAATTTTGGAAGTCGGTGCGTGTCGGTACGAGTACATATATTATGGTGTCTTATATCAAGGTTTTTGAAAAAAAAATGTTTTATTTTTATCTTCCCTTCTCAAAAGAAATAACCTTGGAAACTGATGGAAAATAAACCTCTGAAGAGTTATTTCTGACTGTTTGCCAGTAAAAGGCAGAATCGAATTCATGTTCACAAAATAACATTATTTAATCAGGAAACCCTACCAAATCCAATTTTGAGCATGTAGGGTACAATTCTGGTAAGCGTTATTAATTGGCGTATAAACCAAAAAAAAAAAAATCGTTGAGACTTTTAACTCACCCCAAGTGAAATGCGCCAACGCCATCCCCACGCACTGCGCCAACAACGCGAACACTGGCGTTTTATACATATTGTTCTTTGTCCAGAAGTCGCTGCATTCGCTAGACTATGTTGTGACTGGGTTGTTGAGGTCTAGTAGACAGTCGCTCCACGTAAAATACTGGTATACAACTATATCTGGTTTGATTGGCAGCCGACCCCAGTGTAGTTGGGAAAAGGCTAGGCAGATGATGAAGTCCAGACCATGTTATGTTAAAAGAGGGAGAATACGTCCACACTGGTTGAGCGCTCTTTGGATATAAAAGCAAAAACTAGCGTTTGGCTTTTATACGAAAATAAAATTATATATGTAGGAAAATATATGGTTTCACTTCTTCCTGTTGGAAAACAAGTAGGTATGTCTCTAATTGGGCGGTTAAACCTAATAATAAAACTTCGTTTAGCTGTCTAATTTCGTTAACGCTGGTTTCCTGCTAACATGCAAGCTGAATTTTTAGCAAAAGGTAATATGGATGCTTTTGTCATATTTTAAAATAGTTTAGGTGAATATGGGAAGGGATTGCAATGTGGTCGCTGGCAATCCGTTGGATCCGCTTTCATTTGGCTACCTATAATAAATACGTAGGTAATTTTTACCGAATGCGGTGATCTTGCGAGGAGCTCGTCGTTAAATAATGACAGCCGAACGGATCGATCTTCAAGGTTAAGCAACGCTTGCTGAAATCAGTCTTTGGATGGGTGCGCATCTTAACATACGGAGATTCCTCCGTGCATCGAAAAGCATGTTAAACCGTTAGTCCCAGGTCTCAGCACTGAGGATCGACCGGAGGACACGATGGAGGTCTGCCCTGCTTGGGCTGAGCACCGCCGTGTCCTCGCCGAGGCGATCGGCGACGGCGATCTCTCGCGTCCGGACCTGGTTAAATCCATGGTCCGGAGCAAGGAGGCTCGGGAAGCAGTCACCTCCTTCTGCGAAGCAGAAATGCTAGCGAAGGAGGAGGCGGCCGCGCGAGGGAAAGACAAGGCTTTCGCCCTAACCGCCGCTACAGGAGAAGACACCCTGGGCGTCGGGAGTAGCAGGGCGATCGCCGGCCACCGTAGGCGCGGGCCTGCGGACGGCGAGCGTTGTGTTCCACGCGCGCCTCAAAGAGATGTGTGTGTGTGTGTGTGATGAGTGTGTGTTAAAAAACATTTTTTAACGTCACCACCAGAGTTCGCGGAAACCAATAGGTTAAACAGTCGAACTATGATAACACTTAAAATTATACCACCTGCCTGCCACCTCTTTACAGCCCCTACTTCTTTTTAAAAATCGGAAATCATCAATTGACTCATCCCCATATTATATTAGTACTCTGTGCTCCTCCCGCTCTGGAGCGAAAGGGAGTGTCAGTAGTGAATCATCAAATGACTTCTTTCATTCTAGTCGGAGGGGGAAGTACTGTCAGTCTCTTCCTGACTGATACTTACCCGTGTTCCTCCAAATGCCCTTTGCGTTCCAGGGCCGCGGTAACTCTCCGCAACTCTGGCAGCACCCTACTTTGATTTGATCTTTTTAAATTTGTATTGATTTGAACAGCCAAAATTTACGTGTCCAATATTTTGAAAGCTTACTTATCGATCAAATAGATTTTTTATTTCGTTATCCAGGAAAATACCTTATTGTAGCACCGATTGATAAAGAAGTTTTAAAGGCACGGCAGGCAGGTTTTAGGCTCTTTTAGGGCAGTACTTGAAGTCCCTAAACTTGAATTCGAGCCTTTTGCTAATCCCAGAGGAAATTTAACAGCAGTAACTATAAAATATTCTTCTTTATTTTTCCAGCGTCCAGCAAAAGCAGTGAACAGCCTTCTAGAGCTAACTCCTGACCAGCTCATGATTATCTTGTGCGACGCTAAGGGTTGCCACGTGGCTGACGCGCTGTGCAAGGGGCAGTACGTCGGAGTGAAGGCGAGGGACAAGCTGATGTGGAGGCTCAAGGTATGTGTCTTCTAGAACTAACTCCTGACCAGCTCATGATCATCTTATGCGACGCTAAGGGTTGCCATGTGGCTGACGCGCTGTGTAAGGGGCAGTACGTCGGAGTGAAGGCGAGGGACAACCTGATGTGGAGGCTCAAGGTATGTGTCTTCTAGAACTAACTCCTGACCAGCTCATGATCATCTTATGCGACGCTAAGGGATGCCACGTGGCTGAAGCGCTGTGCAAGGGGCAGTATGTCGGAGTGAAGGCGAGGGACAAGCTGATGTGGAGGCTCAAGGTATGTGTCTTCTAGAACTAATTCCTGACCAGCTCATGATCATCTTGTGCGACGCTAAGGGATGCCACGTGGCTGACGCGCTGTGCAAGGGGCAGTACGTCGGAGTGAAGGCGAGGGACAAGCTGATGTGGAGGCTCAAGGTATGTGTCTTCTAGAACTAACATTTGATAGCTCATGATCATCTTATGCGACGCTAAGAGTTGCCACGTGGCTGACGCGCTGTGCAAGGGGCAGTACGTCGGAGTAAAGGCTCATGTGAATTCTAAGATTCTTCTTCAATATTTCATGCACAATCGTTTTTTGAAGTCTTATGGCAGCCTCTCGCTTGGGCACGGACTGACGCGGATTAATTTGCAAACTGGTCGCGACGAGTTCAATATTTTCATTTGTTCTCGATGTCCGGCTGGGCCCCGGCCGTAGGCTGTTTTCTGCTGAACTTGTGCCCGGAACCTTCGCACCCAAGATCGAATCAAATCTTCACTTCGGGCATCACGTAAACGTCGAATATTGTAACGTGAACAAAATCTACGACAAGCAGTTGCACGCGAATCATTGGCCTTGAAATATGCTTCGATTCCGAACGCACGTTGTTCACCCGTCCACTGCGACATCGTGACTAAATAACCCGCACGAATGACAAAGCCAACGTGGCCCCTTCCCCGCTCCTACGTTCAGCGATTAGGGAGAAACTTTAAATTTGAAACCTAATTTTGCCACCGGACACCCTGTACATACTCTTCAACTTGCCAACGGCGACGCCATCTTGATTTTGATTTGTTTTTCATTCACAAGTGACGCAAGGCGAAAGTGACGAAGCACTTCGGCATTTAAGACGAATCATATGTATGTCATTATTTACTAAAATCTATCCAGCTTATATATATATACATACTCGAAAAACATTACCCTCATTCCAGAGCAGTCGAGTAAATTCTGATTTAACTAACTTCTGTATTCGTTTCAGGGCTACTACCAACAACTAGCACTCTCGCAATACGGGTCCCGAGCCTTCGAGCAAGTCTTCCACGTCGCTTCTGCAGAGCAGAAGGTTAAGATAATGACAGAACTGTCAGAGAAGAGCAATCTTCTGAACAGCACGACGTACGGCCGCCTGGTGGCCAGCAAACTTGAAGTGGAGACCTTCAAGCTGTCGCAGAAGAAATGGGAGCAGATGTGGAAGAAGAAAGAGGAGAAGAATAAATGATTTCTATAAATTTGTGCGTTTTAATTAAAAAAAAAAGTTTTTTTGGAACAACTTAAGTTTACACATTACAAATGAAAAACGAAGATTAATAGCTACAAAAGTAAAACAATGTGGCGCAGCTATCAACGCCCAATTAAAAATAAATACAATCTTAGACATTGTTCCACATTAAGCTAAAAACAGTTAAATTATAAAATACGAATGACAAAAAGAAAGAAGAACAATACAAAAATGAAAAATATTGTACACTATGTGGTCACTATATTGTATATATGTAGTGTGGAGGTGGGAATGAGGTGTGTCTTACACACACACACACCATTGTGTGTGTGTGTCTACCGCGTTTATGACACCATATGTTGTTCAGTTTCGTCATAGGACAAACACTCTTCAGTATATTCCTAGACATAGGGTACATTTTAATTCTTATATTTATGGCATTAGAGTTTAGAACTGGTGTGAGTAAAGAGTAAAAAAATTACTACGATTCGCTTAAAAAAACGACTTCCGAATTGTGTTATACTTACACCAAAATTTGTAAAAAAAAAAGTTAATGTGATTAGTTGCAGTGGAATGCAAAAGAATCGCAGTGCGTTTAACGAAACGCATTATACTGGTAACACCTTTACACAATTAGGCCGCTGGTATATTCCATGTTACAACATTTTTGGGATATTAAAGAACATCTAAGTTGATTGTTTACTAAAAAGTATATAAAAACAACCATCGTACAGATATATAAGTTTTTGTTTTGAAACCTTTCATTTTGAAATGTCCTGACAGTCTTGAAAACACTGCCATCTATCGGTCGTACTCAACAGTTATGCACTAGCGACATCTATTATCCAAATGGCAAAACTGGAGCTCGGTCTGTCAGGATGAAATAAAAAGTTCTCAAACTTAAATCATTTATTTACCATGCTACAGGATATTGGCAGTCTCCATTGCATCCTTTGGGCACTACTCCTGGTACCAGCTTGCAAACCTTGCCTTCACAGATGTATTCCCCTTTCCGTAAACCCATTTCAAGGGAACTAAGTGGCGCTGTAAACAATTTAACAACTTATTAGTTTAATAGCTGGTTACGTCACGAGGATGAATAGGGAATTTAAAAGATAGCACAGAAGTGTAAATGCTTGACATTAATTTATAAGGTATAAAAAAGTTCCGAATTTACAACGCTAGATGGCAGTCTACGCCGCGCCGTGTGCGTTCCATAAGGTATTCTCGTGTTTTCCAAAAATAAAGCCTCGTATCCACTAGGTAACATTTGACGCGCGACATGATGCACAACATGTTGCTCATCATGTTGAACGGCAACGAAGAACTTTTATTTAGTAACATTGTTGCGCGCCTGCTGGCAACGTCGCGTGTTGTTGTGCAACGTTGCTGAACATGTTGGGCGTCATGTGCTGCGCGTCAAATGTTGCCTAATGGATTCGAGGCTTAATGGTCTCAATTCTCATGCCCCATAAGGGGCCATCCATAAATTACGGTACACGAATTTTATGTGTTTATGACCCCCTCCCGTCCTTGTCACAGCTGGTCACATTTGTGAGACTCCCCCCTCCCTAGTGTGACGTCACATATTTTGTAAAATATCTAGAAGTTCTGAAATTAAAACAGCACTTCCGACATTATTGTAATGCCAAGTGAATTATTTTTTTAATAAAATCAACATCAAATCAAACTTTAAAAAATAACAAAGCAAAAAAAATAAACCTTATGAACATACAGATAGGGCTGAAAATATTTTCAAGTTTTTCGTTAATAGTTCAAATTACGTGTTTAAATAAGATTTTGAAATGTGACGTCACGAAATGTAGAACCCCTCCCACCCCTTGTCACACAATGTCCAACTTCGTCCCCCCCCCCCCCCTTTATTATGTGATGTAATTTATGGATGGCCCCTAAAAGGAACGTGCAGGAATTATAGGTGACAGCACACAGAAGTGTCAATGTTAAGTTTAAGAAAGGTAAAAGCTTAAAATTTACAACACTAGATGGCAGTCTCCGCCATGCACGTTCCCTTGTTTTTTTTTAAGGATGGGAAATCATCAAATGACTTCTTCCGCTCTGGGTGGAGCGGAAAACCCATCCGTGTTCCTTCTAAAGCCCTTTGCGTTCCAGGGCCGCGGTGACTCTTTCGAACAAATTCCGCAACCACGTTCCCTATTCCCGTGTTTGCCAAAGACAAGGATCACTCGGTTCCACGAGGCTAGTTTTAAGTGATATTGCCTGGATTGGCAAATTGGAACATTGAGGATAGTTATTACCTAGAGCAAGATCCCTAGGCCCCCAGACTTCAATTTTATTTTTTGAGTAATAACTGGTTACTCAAATCTTCAGGTCTGGTGGCTTGTTTATTCAGATTTTCAGATTACTATCTTTTGGAGCAACGAATTCTATGCCATACAAGACAAAGTTCAAATTCGGTTTCATTAGCATCCTGGGAGTTATAGCGGTCAGATGGGATGGCATTGGATAAGCCTGCATGTGAGTTTAGTGTAAGTATATAATTGTGTTTTATTCCAGTAGTTATAAGTTAGTAGTAAGTAAGTAGTTCCTAGTTTCTAAGTTTTTGTATACTAACCAATTAATGGACTCTGTCTGAATTAAAATATTTTTTATTTATTTCACTTTTTATGGCTTTTTTAACCGAATTATAATAGAGGCGAAAGTTTGTTCCACCTTCACGTTTAAATCGCCGAACCGATTTCGATACATTTTCGCATGCCTACCGATAGATGGCATCCTGGAGAAGTCAGAAGCTAACTTTCTGACTTCTCCAGGGTGTCATCTATCAGTAGTTAGGTAGGATACGAAAATTTATGTAAATTACGTTTTTTTTCTATCACACGAGGGAAGTCGGGGTCAAAACCTAGAAGCCCATTCTATGGATTTTAATGTAAAGCCTTTCTATTAATACAAAATACATCTTACCTTCTTCAGGTCTTCCTTTTACCCCGCCCTTGACCCCACCAGCTCTGGCCAGCGGCCAGGGCGCCCGCTTGAACCTGGGCCCGAACTCGTCTATCTTGGGCCGGTTGATAAGGATGTGACGCTTGTCGGAGGGGTTCCTGACAGCTGTCACTAAGCTGACAGCCAGGCATAGAGCAGCGAGGAACAGCTGAAAGTATAAAAAACATCGTTTAGTTTTATTTATACAAAAATAAATCTAGTAAAGAACAAGTAAGATTTACAGGATCTTCACTTGGCCTCATCTAGTTCCCGGATCACCATTCGACTGAAATGAAATCCCTAGGTTTAACAGTACCTTTGCCCTTGCTTGGGACCACAGTTGACACGTCTCTTATGATATAAATATTTGTGAAATTCCTTATAGTAGATACTTATGAGGTACCTACCTACTTATAAGAAAATGATAATAAAAATTTTGGATTATTATTATTAAGACGGTCTTTCCTTTGTTGTCCACCGTTTAGCTCTAATAGGTCAACAGGAAAACAAAAGTTGACGTTTAAAAAGTGTTATTTTTAACCCGTTTGCAAAATTATTAGGTACCTTACCATTTATTGTTTACGCTATCTCTTGCTCGCGCATATCCCGATTTTTCCCGTTCCCGTATAGCCTGTAGCCTTCCTCATGAATGTGGCTATCATATACAAAAATAAGTTTCCAAATCCGACTGTTAGTTCCAGAGATTAGAGCGTTCAATTAAACAAAAAACAAACTCGGGAGCTTTATTCTATTAGTATTGTTAAAGTCAAAGTCAAAACGTTTATTTCAATTAGGCCATTAAACGGCACTTTTGAACGTCATCGTTTACAGTTCAGTAAAATAATAATGTAACATTAATAAAGTGACTCTACTGTCCATTCGGAAAGGTAGATTCTTATGGAGAAGAACGGACAAGAAACTCCATAGTTACTCTTTTCAAATAATGATTTTACAAAATTTGTTATACAAAAATTACGGAATTATAAAGGACGATGCACCCAGAGTATGCTACTTATAAGAACAAAGTATCACCAGCAGAGGTAAACTTATTCATTTATTATTAGGTATGATTATTATATATCATATTTATTAGTTTATTATTTTAGCATATATATGTATTTTATTAGTATTATATATATTATCTGTATATTCTTTCCGAATTGTTAAAGTTCAATTTTGAATCTTATTTTTATTTATTGTACACCTACCACAATATAGTCTTTATAACCCAAAGGTTGACTGGTAGAGAATGCCTTGATGCATTAAGTCCGCCCATGTACCACTATTGTACATAAAGTTTAAATAAATAAATAAATAAATAAATAAATTTCCTAAAGAAATTTAGGTAAATGGTACTCACATATTTACAAACATTGGAACCATTAATTTGTGTGAGTCAACAGAAAAATAAAAACACAAAAAAAGAAACAGTATATGTATAAAGTTAATACATAAATCAACCAGTTTGACCTTCACCCTTGATTGTCCTATGGAGCAGGACCAGCATGTTTCCAAGCATTCTTATCCTGAATGTAATCTTCTAATTTGTAATATGCTTGTTCACAAAGTGTACTTTTAACATGAGTTTTAAAGTTAGTTGTTAGTAGGTACCTACAGATTATCTTTATTGACAATAGGAATGCTAAAGATTTCAGGTTAAAGATTCCACACTCACATCCCATTACGTAGGTAGATACATATTGAGCTTTAAAACAAACTATCTTTGATAAATTGACAAAGAGCTTTATAACAGTTGAAATAGAGTTGAAGTTGTCTTGTTCGTTGTGTAAGCTGCATGTTATAAAACATAAGAAACAAGGATAACTAAAAGAAAGAAAAAGAAAAAGAGTTTGTTTGCGACAAGCATGACGCATACCATAAAAAAAAACTAAATTACAAAAGTTATGCAAGTTGGGAAGATATGCGTCACTACCCACTATACTACTACTACAACTAACTACTGATGTCACCGGAAAATGGCAAACTCCGTAAGATTATAAAAGAACTTGAGAGATTATAAACTCTCGATGAATTGTCAACTGAACAATTGGAATACTTTTTTACGTATCAAAATTTGATGGTCTATAATATCTTGAAGTCATTCCGAGAAATTGTGGACTGACATAAAATGGCGACCAATCGGAGCACAAGTCTACAATTTATCCGTTTTCAGGTGATAGTAAACCTGGAAACAAGGTTCTGATTGGTCTGTTGAGCTCACACCAACAAAGACCAATAAGGGGCCAAGTTTCCAATTTAAAACTATCACACCAAAACAGATAAAATGTAGACCAGAGTGCTGATTGGTCGCCAGTTTATGTCAGTCCACAATTTCTCGAACCGACACGGAGATATTATAGACCATCAAATTTTGATTCATAAAATACTATTCCAAATGTTCAGTTGACAATTTATCTGGAGTTTACAATATCTCAAGTTATTTTATAATCTTACGAAGTTTGCTATTTTCCGGTGACATATATACTAAGATATTTTGACAGTTTTTCTGCTATTGTATTTTGTAAATTGTGAGTATAACGCTGCGTCTTCCGGTACGCGGTCGCTACTCCAGAACTTTTCGGCCCCATCGACCAGCTGTTCTGCGAGCAATGTGCTCTCGAAATAGGATAAAACTATCTAAAAAAAATGTTTTATTTATTTTCCAACAAACAATTTAAATAAACTGGATCACATTGAAATAAAACAAACTTCCTTGTGTGTGAAACCAGTTTTTAAGAAACACAACAACAAATAAACCAGACCCATGACACATTAGACACAATATCCGCACACTTAATTTAAACACTTTTCTGGTTACTCATCACTATTATATTATTCATAACAAAACAAATATGCTAAAATAACGTTTCTTACACTTTCACACCAAAATTGCCGAACCTAATTTTTTTTTTTTTTTTTTTTTATTTAATATGGGTTTGCTCTTGACTCTAGTCTAGGTCATAGATGACAGAGAGAAAGTCGACGATGGAGCGAGCCTACCCAGAAGAAGCCTGTTCACTCTAATTTTGAAGAGATTAGGGTTGTATGCGTTCGTTATTTGACAAGCTAAGGAGTGGAATTCCCTGCTAGGGTCTGTGTTTCCTGATAGTCAAAACCTGGGAGTCTTGTCATGAGTGAAGGTTACTTCTAGGTAAGCGTACTCCATCATATGCAAGCCTATCAATCTATAATATTATAAAGAGGAAAGATTTGTATTTTTGTGTGTAAATAATAAACTTAAAAACTACCGGACCGATTTGAAAAATTCTTTCAGCAATGGATAGCTACATTATCAGCGAGTAACATAGGCTATATTTTATTCCCGTACTCCCACGGGAACGGGCACTACACGGGTGAAACCGCGTGACGTCCGCTAGTAATAAATTTATAAGTCAGAGATCGATGGGATCCTAAAAACTGTTACAGTCTTCCGTCTCAATCAGACTCTCTCAGTTTACACTTCAACGCGAGCGAAAACAAAAGTTAGTTGTGTTTAAAAGTGCTTACCGTGATCTTCATTGTGTCAAAATCTCTGACTCAAAACACGTCTGACGGCAAAGAACTTCGATTCAACACTGGTGATTGGATTTCATTCATAATGTTATGTTTACTAAGCTCATACCGACCACAGAATAAGATAATGCGGTACACTAATTGACAAATACATTTAATAATACCTAATGTGGTAGGAAACGGGGCATTTAGTATTCTAAATGTGTTTTACAAATGATTTCTGCTTAAGATTTCTTAAGTATTCGGTTAAAAGTAGGCTAGGCGGAACTAGGCGAGTTGTTTTTCTATTTTTAGAGGTGCAGCCTCCTCGGAGATTCCATAACTGTAATCACGATTTAAGAAGGTTGTGACTGGTCTATGACTCATGGTTGTCACGAATCCTTAGATTAATATATTTAATCTATGGTTGAATCTATCTGTTGCTTAGATTTTGTTAATATCATGTACAGGGTGGCGGTTGATCACAATCGCACCTGATGGATATCGATGATGTGGTCAACGATGGAGTACACTGGCCTCGAAGTAACCTGTTCACTCTTGACTGAAAGCCATCCAGGTTGTAGCTATCAGGAAACACAGACTGAGGCAGGGAATTCCATTCCTTGTCTATTCGATTATCCCATACGTCATAGATCAGTTAAACTGTTAGTCACTGTACTGTGTGTTAGCCAGGAGTATCCCCTACAGTGGATGTCTTTTTTTTTTGATGTCGGGGCAAAATCCTCATGGATGTCCTCCGCCGGCCCCAGGGCGGGTCTGTCAGACTCTTACTGACTAAACCGACCCCGGTATTCCATCTTCCACCTACGCCGGGGATCGCGGGAACAGATGCGACTTCCGTAATCGTCGGCTGGTGCCGGCCCGCCTCTGCATCTATTACGTCAAAGACGGGCGCACGGGAACACCACGCGCCGCCACCTCGGGTCCGGATGAATGGGGGGCGACGGACATCCCCAAGTCAGCCGCCCCTGGACCCAGTTAGGGGGGCCGGAAGAGGGCAGCGTAGCGTCCTCTGACGCCCGATGCGCCTGCTGCGGGCCGGGAGAGCGGTCGAGATCTCCCTCTCCCTTTCCGCAGCCTCCTTCTACAGTGGATGTCTATGTCAACTACCAATCAGAGGGCCAACCGCTTATTGGCAAGTGATTAGATTAGTGTGTTTTATATTAGGGAACTACTTCATCCAAGAAATTTACTGAAGGGTTTTGCCGCTAAACCTCATTCATCAAGCTATAAATTGGTCTCCAAAATAATCAACAGTCGATCCAGTCCGTCCCTAGCTGTTCTCCCCCCAGCGAAGCCCTACACCGAGGTCCGTAACCCACAAGGGTACCCTTAACCTTTAGTCCTTTAGTTTTTATGTTTTTTTCATAAGTCCTGGCTGGAAGCTTTAATTCCTATTTAAGACCGTCACAGACAAGTCCGGTGAAGCAGACGATAACCTCCTAGGCTGACCCGAGAGGGACCACTCACAAAAGAAAAATGTATACTAAACTGTCGGATTTCGAATTTTTTTTTTTGTATATTAAAGCCACATTCATGAGGAAGGCTATACGGGAACGGGAAAACAAATACGGGAACGGGATGAAGTCGCGGGCAAAAGCTAGTGTAATATAATAAAGCCAAAGAATTTGTTTGTTTGTTTAATGCGTTAATCTCTGGAACTACCAATCGGATTTGGAAAATTATTTTTGAATATGATAGCCACATTCATGGGGAAGGCTATAGGCACGGGAACGGGAAATTCCTAGGAGAACGGGAGAAAACGAAAATGCTCGTACGAAGTCGCGAGCAAAAGCAAGTAGGTAATAAAAATAACTATTCTACAACTGCATTTCACTACTCTATATCTTAGAGGGGAGCAGAGATTCTGACTCACAGTAATTCAAACATGACTCACGCTCAAGTGCGTAATGACAGGCTGTCTGTCGAATCTGTTGTGTGATACACTCAAACGAGGAGTGATACATTGTATCATTGCGCAGTTCCACTGGAGTGGGATAAGCAGGACTCACTTACCTACCAACTATATGTTATGATGTATACTCATGTTTTACAATAAAAATATATTCTGTTCTATTCTATTCTACCATAGTAAATCTATGCATATGAGCTTTGCTCATTGGGTTTGGTATAAACTACAGAACGCGACATACTTAGGGTGTTACCACACCAATCGATCGATGGTCAATTGGTGCCATCGATCGACATCGATCCAAGCCGATCGATGTCGTTGGTTGACGTTGATCGATTGGTGTGGTAGCTTCTGCTGATTGACGGATACCGGGCGATAAACAATTGCTCGACATAAGACATTTATTTATTTGTGACCGCCGATCGATGTCATTGATCGACGTTGATCGATTGGTGTGGTAGTTTTGACTGATCGAAGAAAGAGATGGAAACTACCTTCGATTTATCACTATATATCGATATCGACGACAGATCGATTGGTGTGGTGGTGGTGGCATTGATGCCGCTACATAGGAGGTCGATAGTTTTTTTATTTTATTTAATATGGGTTTGCTCTTGACTCTAGTCTAGGTCATAGATGACAGAGACAAAGTCGACGATGGAGCGAGCTTACCCAGAAGAAGCCTGTTCACTCTAACTTTGAAGAGATAAGGGTTGTATGCGTTTGGAAACACAGACGCAGGTAGAGAGTTCCACTCCTTAGCTGTGCGCATTATAAAAGACGATTGGAAACGTTTAGTGCGAATTGGTGGAATAGCAACAAGGTAGGGATGGTAACTTGCAGTGCGTCTAGATGTACGATGGTAGAAGGGGGCCGGTGGGATGAGGTCGTGGAGTTCCTGGACACTTTCCCCGAAGTACAATCTGTAGAAGACCGACAAGCAGGCAACCTTGCGGAATGAGCCAAGCTGTGAAGCTTGGCATCCACCAGTCTTACGACGCCAATGAGCCTTTTAGCTCTGCGTTCCACCGAGTCAAGCGCGGATGAGTCGTCCGTACATCTTGAGATGCTTGCCAGGCCAGTGGAAGGTTGGTTCCAGTGAGTCGGAACCGGAAGTCGCAGAGTTCACGGTGAACACCCTAAGACCAGACGAAGTATTGTTCTTTGTCTAAAAGACAGAAATTGGTCATTCAACTCTCAGTCACTTGATGTAGTAAACAGAACTATTAAAGTCTCCTTTGCTCGATGATATCAATTTTATTGAATACCTAATTTAAATAAATATTAACATTGGTTTTACGTCATTGCTAATATTTATAAAACAAACAATTAATCATGCAAGTCTACCGTACTTATTATATTTACTGGCTTTTGCCCGCGACTTCGTACGCGCATATCCCGTCTTTTCCCGTTCCCGTATAGCCTTCCTCATGAATGTGGCTATCTTAAACAAAAATAATTTTCCAAATCCGACTGGTAGTTTCAGAGATTAGCGCGTTTAAACAAACAAACTCTTCAGCTTTATCATATTCCAGGGTTGCGGAATTTGTTCGAAAGAGTCACCGCGGCCCTGGAACGCAAAAGGCTTTAGAAGGAACACGGATGGGTTTTAGTTAGTAAGAGTCTGACACGCCCTTCCACTCCAGCTCATTTGAAGGAACGCAGTCAATTACCAATCCTTCTGTAGATATAGAAGCTTTGACAGCTCTCCTTACCTAACATTGTACTAACGTCATACCTTCTTAGGTACAATAAAGAATTAAGAATACATGTTCGGTATTCCTTATAGGTTCTTACCTATAAGGAATACCGAACATGTATTCTTAATTCTTTATTGTAGGTACACCAGTGACACGCTAACTTGGGGACCGAAGTTTTTAACTTTTTTTTAGGAAAATTCTACCGTACAACTGAAACACGGGTACGTTTTAGTCAGTAAGAGCGGTTGCGCACTACGTCCGATCCGAATCCGATCAGAATCCGTCAAAAACTGTCCGAGAAAACTCGGATATTGCTTACACACTACCTCCGATCCACATCCGTGATTCAGCTGTCATTTTACGCGGAGCCGCTACAGAGCGTTCACGTCACTATATTATAATATATTACTCTTTGGTCCATGCATTCCTTGTCGATATTGTGTTTTTGTAGTCGTCTATAGATTTGACCCATAAACAGGGTCTATTTTCAAGTAACGCAAAATCATCGCCGAGCCACGTCACCTCGCGCCCCCGGGCCCTTCTGCCTCTTTTCTCGAACGCAGCTCGGATTCGGTTCGGACGTAGTGCGAAACTGTTCATACAAATAATACTATGGTCATTTGGCGTATTTGTCCAAATATTTGCGTCACTTGGGTAATACAAAATATACCTTATAATATTCGCAATAAGATTAATTTTGTATTGACAATGTAACGTGAATATTTTGACAAATACGCCTAGTGAAGAACCAGCAATAAGTACCTAGAAAGACTAGCCCATATTTCTCCAGTCCTGTTTAAACCCCATGTAATAGAGAACAAGGCCATCACTCCACCACACATACAGGCTCAATAACACTCAATAACACTTTGCCTGACCCAGGAATCGAATCCCGGACCTCAGGCACACTTGCCAATAAGGCAGTTACTCACTTTGTGTTTCCCTTAGGGTGTTACCACACCAATCCATCGATCGTCGATCGATGGTAGAATGAATTAGTCAACGTCAACCAATAGTTTCAAAGCTACTACACCTATCGTTCAACGTCGATCGATGACATCGATCGGTGATCGATTAATTGTTTATCACCGTCCGTCGATCAACCAAAGCTGACCCATCAATCGATCAACGTCGATCGTTCGATTGGTGTAGTAACAACACCCTTTATTTATTTTTTTGCTGAAAGAATTTTTGCTGAAAGAATTTTTCAAATAGGTCCGGTAGTTTTTAAGTTACGTTACATACAAATCTTTCCTCTTTATAATGTTAGTATAGATTTATAACTAGCTTTTGCCCGCGACCTCGTACGTGCATATTCCGTTTGTCCCGCTCCCGTAGGAATTCCGATCCCGTACCTCATGAATGTGGCTGTCAAATACAAAAAGAATTTTCGAAATCCGACTGGTAGTTCTAGAGATTAGCGCGTTCAAACAAACTCGGCAACTTTACTATTAGTATAGATTTAACATCGTGTTAGCAAAGTAAAATATAGCTCTGGTTTCTGCAAGTGGGTCTTAGGTGCCAGGGTTGCGGAATTTGTTCGAAAGAGTCACCGCGGCCCTGGAACGCAAAGGGCTTTAGAAGGAGCACGGATGGGTTTTAGTCAGTAAGAGTCTGACACGCCCTTCCGCTCCACCCAGAGCGGAAGAAGTCATTTGATGATTGCCCATCCTTAAAAAAAAGGGTCTTAGGTAGGTACATAGGACCTATAATTATGTAGGTACTATACTACCTAAGGAGGGGAATTCTGTGTTTCCTGATAGCTACAACCTGAAGGTTTTTTAAAAGTCAAGAGTGAATAGAATTTTATGATTCTTTTATATTTTATTTACTTTGCTCAAATGATAAAAATATAAGAGAATCATAAAATTCTATAGATTCGTATTCTAAAAAAAACGAGCGAGTCGTCTTACAGTAGTCGCATAGGATGTGTAACATCTGACTTACCAAGGTGAGACACCTCGATAAAAAGCAACATTAACATTAAAAGTACCAACTGACAGCCAACTCTACCACTGCGCGCGCTCATTGGTCAAATCAAATAGCGCACGCTTCCTCGGCTTCCTGTTACACACTTCCGTCCCATTTCACGAAATCACTCCCACAGATTGCAGGAAAGCGAGAGGAAAGATGTTACACATCAACAATCTCAACTGTCACTGTCCTGCTTTTGCAACATTGATAAATCCTCAATCCGATGCAGTTGAGTACAAGTATGTAACATGGAGCGTCAGCCAATCTAATCTCCACAACCCAGCAATGTCCCCATAATCGAAAAAATCAAGCTAGGTACTAAAAAATTGCATTGCATCTCAAAAACGAAAACAACTCTATAATGTGCGACTGACGTCAATTGACGACTCTTTCGCGCGACAAGCGACAAGTCGTTGCCGCGTCGTGCTCACTGGAGTGACGTGCGATGATTACATCGGGCCGTGAGTGGGCCGCTTTATGTCGAGTACTTTTGTTTTGTCGGACCGTGCGTGGACACGACAGACGAGTGGGGTGACTATGATTGAGAAATAGTAGGGACAGGGTTCAATTTACTAAGCGATCCTAATTTATATTATAAATCCTAAAGTGACTTTGTTTGTTGGTTCGTTTGTTTGCTCTTCACGTCTTAACGGCTGTTGGATTTGCACGAAACTTGTCGACATAGGATTTTATATCCCGGGAATATGATCCCTTGGGATGATTTCTGACTTTGACTTATTATTATTATTTAAAAAGCGAGCCAAGTGCGAATCGGACTCTCACACGAAGGGTTCTGTACTATAAACCGAAAAAAAAACATGTATCTTGAATAGGAGCCCCCTTTAATTTGTAATTTCATTTAATTTTTATTACTTGTTGTTATAGCGGCGTTATAAATACACACTGTGTGAAATTTTCAACTATCTATCTGTTACGGTTCTTGAGAAACAGCCCGCTGACAGACAGAAGGCCGGACTGACGGAAAGCGGAGGCTTAGTAATAGGGTTCCGTTGGTTACCCTCTGGGTACGGAAACCTAATGTTTAAGAGAACGATTCTTTAAGATACAGAATATTCTCAATTTGATGAACTTGGCTCTTATTCATTAGAAATAGTCATAACTAGTCGTTCTTGTAGTAATTTTTACGAATACTTTGCTGAATAAGGGCGAGTATTTTTATCCGTGATAACAACAATGGTTAAAAATAATAGGCTCCAAAATTTAATTAGTTTGCGTTTTTAGGGTTCCGAACATCTATGTCGGTTGTCTGGCTTTCTGTCTATCTGATCAAGTTGACATTTGGTACATAGGTATATAGAGAAAGAGAGAAAAATATTTATTTGTTTTGTTTTTTTTTTTAATCAGTTTTGAAAATAGAATCACTTTTTGGGGTGAAAATAGATGAAAAGTGACCATTCCCCCCCCTCATTTCCGAAGCTACTGAGCCTAATATAAAAAAAAAATAGATTTTAAAGTACCTAACGTGTTAAAAAAATATTATTCGTTCGGAACCCTTTGCACGCGAGTCCAACTCGCACTTGGATATTTACCTTGACGAGGTCAAATTAATGATTATTAATTGAAAAACAATAAGTACTTAATTCACCAACAATAATTAATTTTGATTTAATTTTTTTTTTCTACTTTAATTTAATCTGTGTTATATAATTATGGAGTCGAGTAGCCAGAGACAGGAATACGTGGAAATCTTTAGAGGCGGCCTTTGTCGACAGACAAGCTGTTCAACAAAATGAACAAGTTGCCGATCACTTTAATATAAATTAGAACTAGAATGTATATTTAGTTTTTAGCAAGTAGGCATGTATTAAGTTATTGTAAAAAGAAACAGCAATAAAGGCTATATTTTTTTTTCTTTTTTTTATATAATTGTTATTATTTTTAATTTTTCAATTAATGTTTTAATAATTTTATTTACTTAATGATGTTTTCTGTGCATAATGTAGTGAATGGTGTGCTTCTCTGTAAGTGATGAGGCACTTAGTCTTAAGTTTACAATACACAAATTATAAAGCTATGGTGTACCTACTCATTGTTGACAAGCCTTATAATAAATAAACAATATCACGATTTTAACCATTTGATCGAGTTTACTACGTCTCAAAAAACTCACCCTAAATGATTACATAATACAAAATTATTACTCAGTACTCGAGGGAATAAAATAAACGTCCTGCAGTTTTCCCAAACCCATGGCCACTTCTCATCGTAAATAGAACTCCATCGCTTGCCAATGGTGCTTGTGGCGTGACAGACGGACGCGCTGCCATGACAACCTATAATTACCACGCTTCACTCCACCAGGGTGATAGGCAGGAAGGCTAGCCTTAAGAGCTCAGTCCGAAGCCTGTGAGGACTCGACTTGACGCACAACCAATAATGGAATTCTTATAGGCCAATCACCATAGACAGATTGAACGCGGATACCTATTGTTGATACTGATGCCAGAAGTGTTCACCCAATTTTTCAACTTCGAAAGACCTGTGCTAATTGCGTGGTGACTCGGAATACTTCATAATTTTCGGTGATTTTTAAGATTTATTTATTTAACAGTTTATGTACACACATTTAACGAATAGATAAGAAGAAGGGAACAGAAAAATAGGTACAAAGGTGATGCTTATTTCTAAAGAAATCTCTTCCAGCATACCTGCGAAAGGAGAGTCGAATAAAAGAGATGTAGACATCGTGTGTGAAAGTTATGCGTACATAGAAAAAATTATAGTTTAAAAAAACTAAAACGCCTCGCTTTAATAGAAAAATCCAACTAAAAAACAGAAAATAAAATTTAATAAATTTGATTAAGAATAGTGTAAAAAAGAAATGAATGTACATTATTGTTAAAAAGCGTGGGGTGCATTTAAAGTGCTTTTTAAGATATTATCAAAGTGATGATTCTTCTACTCATTATCTGTCGATAAAATGTTTATAACTATTGACACTATGCACCCCACGCTTTTTTACAATAATGTACATTCATTTCTTTTTTACACTATTCTTAATCAAATTTATTAAATTTTATTTTCTGTTTTTTAGTTGGATTTTTCTATAAAAGCGTGTTTTTTTTAAACTATTTTTTTTTTTGTTGAAGGTTAGTTAAATAGAATATGTGTGTTTTTGTGAACAATATAAAAGCGTGTATTTATGGATAATGTTTTGCTTTGTTGGAATATTTTTAATTTTAATTAATTAATCCTGGCGAATCTAATTACGATAATTTTAAAACGTTATTTATTTTTTAGATATCGCAGCATAAGCTGAGATAGGGACCATTTTGGCCTCGCTCAGATAATTATTTTATTATAGTGTTTAGTTATTAATTTTATTTTACTGGTTTGTTAGTCTTGTGCGAGTCTCAAATAAACATTTTTCTTTCTTTCTTTCTTTTTTATAATCGGATATTTTAATTGAATTCTTGCATTGTCATCGATCCTTGACAGGTGTGCAAAGTTTGAACTAAATCTGATCGTTCAAAGTAGGGCAAAATCGAGCTCAAAAGGGTCGGTTACAGACAGACATACAAACAGACATACAAATGAAGCTAATAAAAGCGTGTTGAAAAAAGACAAAAAACTTTAAAAATAACATACCTAAGTACTAGGTATACGTAAATATGACTAAAATTAATATCATACTAATATATATTACTTAAATAATAATATAAGATAAATAATAATATAACTTTAAATATGCAACTATGATGGTACCGAAAGGTGTGTTCTTTCACTCTTCTTTTAAAAACTGGAAGAGTTTGCAGTCCCTAATGTCAGGCGGCAATGCATTCCACAACCGTACCGCGTGCACAGTAAATGAGTAGGAATAAAAATCGGTAGAGTGGGGAGGGAATTTAAAGAGATTTCTAAGATGCGACCTGAGGTTTCTTCTAAACGGTGCATTCCACGGAGAAAGTCAATCAGGATACTTTTAAATTAACAAAATTTGCTACAACTTGAGTATAACCGTACCTCTGTTCTGCTCTAAGTTTCGTAGGTATCTATTAAAGTACAGTACATGAAGCATAGCTCTTTTTTACAGCACATACACAACGGAAAAACAAAATATAAAAAAAAAAAAATGTGGACATACTCACCAAACAGTTTCATACACAAAACCACAATTTACTTGTTGACATTTTAACTGTTCTGCATCTGCTCGACGTCCGTATGTCGCTACTGGGATCCAGAAGAATACCAGCGTCAGGTAAATTTGCCTGGCACATGCTGAGTTGGACTCGCATTTGGTGCTACATGAGACACACACACCGCACATTGGATTTTTTTTCCTTGTCAAATTTTCTGATGTCGGTAGGTAATTTGGCACTCACAGATTGCCATAAATTCTGTCTTATTCTTTTTTTTTATGTTTTTAATCTTTCGAAGTTGAAGGGGCGTTTAATACTAGCAACTAATTCCAAAAAATGCATTGTCCTGATGGATAGTGCAATTTATTAATTGCGACCCAAGATGTTTTAAATGGCCTCAGTATTAGTTTTTGACGAATATTGAGATACGTAACTACTTAACCTATATGAGGCCGTACCTAATTCAGTTGTTTTTTTTTTAACAAAAGTTGGAAACGGTCGTTTAGGTACTCGTCAGTATTTTTTTTTTTGTCAAGTATTCGTTTTTGACCAATATTGAGATCCGAACCGGCCTCATGTAGGTTAATATTATGATATTGAAAAAAAAAAAAAACAACTGAAGTAGGTACAGTCAGCGTTGGAAATAAATGATAAATGTCGATTGATTCAAATCAAGGTGGAAAACTAGTTTTGAGATTAAAGATTGTTCGGAAGTGTGGTGTTATTTACGTGGTATTGTCGTATCAATGAAATCGTAGTAAGTACTTACTTACCTATTTAAACCTGGGTATTGTTAAAGACGTGTGTAGCACCCAGCACTTCCTTTCCTCTTTGGGAATTTTTAAACCGACTTCAAAAAAAGGAGGAGGTTCTCAATTCGACTGTTTTTTTGTTGTTGTAATAACAAATCATTTGTGCAAAGAAGCCGATCGATTAAAACTTTTTAAACATTTTCTTAGTTTCATTCATACTTATGATAAGCATATTCCTAATTTGAATATGGGTAGTGTACACCTAAACGTTGATTGGCAGAGAACACGATGGATGAGTTCTTAATTCAATTTTTATTTATAGAATTTGAATTTAAAATCTGCTAAGGACATGGTTGAAACGAAACTGTCATGAATAAGGCTACTTATCTCGCAACAAACTCTCGTGCAATACGATTAATGCGCTAACGTATTGTAGTTTTAGGTAGTTAAGAGATTTTTTTACTGAACAATAAAATTATAGACTCAAGATTTGTCAACGGAATACGCAGCTAGGTGTTAAGCGAACAGATCGCGTTAGAAACACCACCCTGCGCTCCATAACTATAGTATAGTAGGCGCCAGATAAATGTGGAATAAAGTACATTGACCTTTCCCTAATAACTGTTCATAGGTACCTGAACAATTAAATATGAATCGTTTTTCATTATTAGACAATGTTAAGGATCACGAGAGATGATGATTCGGGACAGCTTTGTGTCATTAATTCCGTTTTTCAAATTAAAAATGTCAATAATTGTAGGTGGGTCAATGACCGATATTCCACGATTATCTGGCGCCTACTATAGGCTCACGTGGGAGTAGGCTGGCCACGTCGCACGAATGCACCCGGAGAGGTAGGCGAAGATCATCACTCACTGGACGCCTGAGGAAGGACATCGTCGTCGACGTTCTTATCATGTTTGGGGCAGACTTAGCCAGAGATCGCCCAAAAGAGAGAAATTTAGAAGGAGAATGGGGAGGCCTTTGCCCAGTAGTGTAACACAAATGCAGAATAAAAAAGAAAAGGATATTTTTTTATTGTATATTCTAAAGTAATCTTAAAAGAAAAGTATGCCAATAAGGCTATAAAAAACCCTTTTTAATCTTTCACCCAATGCTTTCTTTTTATTCGTGTTTTAATCATCATCGCAACCAAAACCGGCTTTTCTTTTTAAATACCTTTCCATATGATATTGAGTGAACACGTGTATTTTCTTTAAAATCTAGGATATGACTGACGATCAGTCAGAATGAGCGTCTATGTCGATTGAATTCAATCATTCACCATCAATATATCGAGATACATAAGCGTGTATCGCTATCGCTTGAAAAATATTAAAAGAATTTGCCATGTTGATTTATCTTTGCAAAGAAACAGTTAACATTTCAAAAGATAACCACAGAAACAGTAATACCGTTCTCAAAGCTGATTGGCCGCAGGCGGGCGACGTATTTCAAATTGCGAACAAAACCGCCACAACGTTGTCAGACTCCGTGACGAGTGGACGTCTCCGCAAGAGCTCAAAATTGCTTCTGGCCATCGCTTTGTGGAGCACAACAAAGATGCGTCAAAATGTCATAACGGTGAAGGCAAGCTTTGTAATGTTGTATCAAAGAGTTGTCAGTTTTCAGGAATATTTAAGATGTGACGTTTCTTTGGTAGAGGGTGCCTGGGGCGGTTGTCCGTGTTACTTTTGCCCCTTTTGTCTTTCATCCCAATTTAGGAGAAGAGTTATTCGAAATTATTATAAGAAGAATATACTCAGTCTGATAATTACGCATTAAGAAGTAACAGAACAGATCAGAAAGAAAAGAAAGAACGAAAGAATAATATTTATTTAGCACTTACATGAAACATGCACGGTACATAGAAATAAAAAAAAGAAATGAAGGTATGCTAAGAACCAAGTGTGTGTCTCACGGCTGCACTAACAAGGTCCATTTCAGCGATATGTCAGACAGACTGATGCTGTCTGACGCTGGTTTTCTAATGAGCAGCAAGGGTCGATCGCCAAAGTGAAGCCACGCTTGCCAGCGAAGTACTTCTCATCCAAGATGGATGGATGACAAGATGGATCCAAGGAGTGGTCACAGACGACTCCATCAGGATCCACATCCTCAGAAAGCATGCAAAGCCGTTGATAACGGCGGCCATTTTTTAATCTTTGACAGTCTTTACGGGTTTTTAGAAGCACCGAAGTCTGACAACCAGTCGTTAATTATTGTGCACTTGATTTATATTATGCTAGCTTTTGCCTACGAATTCGTACGCGCATATCCCGTTTTTTCCCGTTCCCGTAGGAATTTCCCGTTGCCGTATAGCCTATAACATTCCTCATACAACAATTCAACAACAATTTAGTACAGATCTTTATCTATCTGTAGGAACTAATAATAAAGCATGTAGTCACGGCATACCTAGTTCTAATACTACCAATTATACTAAGGTACAAATTATAGAGCAGCTACCACTAACCGGCATTTATCATTTTGTTACGGGGAATCAAATAGATGCAATTATTTCAATAATGACATGTACAAGCGCTGCTTAAACCTGTTAACTACGATTTCATATCAACAAACAATAATTTTCATGAACCTATTAGTTCACATAGTATTTATAAATTAATGAGAAGTGAATTTGAAGCAGTTTTGCATAAGTTAGTGAGTGCTGTCATAGTTTTTCTAATACCTTTATTTTTCTGCTAACATGCTTTTCTCTTAGTAGTTCCAGTGGGTTCTATGTTTTATTAATTAAATATAATTTTGCGGTTTTTTGTAGTTATTTGGTTCACTTACTTTGTTTAAAATTTTATTGTGTTTTGACCTTGTTTGCGGTTTTAGCAGTAACTAAACCAATTTTAATTAATGACGTTTTCCTGCAACATTTGTCCTTTGTTTAGTGTACTTAGACATGCGTCTGACCCGAATATATGTCAAAGTCAAAGTCAAAGTCAAGGTCAAAGTCAAAAAGTCAAAGTCAAAACGTTTATTTCAATTAGGCCATTAAACGGCACTTTTGAACGTCATCGTTTACAGTTCAGTAAAAATAATAATATTACATTAATAAAGTGACTACTGTCCATTCGGAAAGGTAGATTCTTATGGAGAAGAACGGACAAGAAAGTCCATAGTTACTCTTTTCAATTTTATATACGTTTGTATGTGCGCGATCCTTTGTCTGTTTAGTTTCAAAGGTGTTCTTTTTTAAGTAGCGTTAACGCTTAATTTTCAGTGAGCCTATGATACGTCACGATCAGCCCAGGGCCAGACATCATCCATCGTTGGGGTAGACTTCTCATATGCTTGCTTTTCCAATGACCAACTTTATGTAGCTCCATTTCTTTTTCGGGTTCCGTAGCCAACAAGGAACCCTTATAGTTTCGCCATGTCCGTCTATCTGTCTGCCTGTCTGTCCGTCCGCGGTTTAGAAACTTGAAATTTGGTATGGGTATATATATAAATTACGCCGACAAAGTGATCAAGGAACATCTTGAAATATCTACAGTTGTTTTACGGTGGCCCCCTACATGTAAAGTGGCGATGTTTTCTTTTATCGTCTACCCCATGATGGGGGATGTCGTTGGATAGGTCGTTAAAAAATATAGTGTTACCGAAAATCATTTTTCAATCCGAGTTACGTGTTAAGTGTCCCCCCTCTGCCAATTAAACGGTTGTTTTTGGAGACGTGTAAAAATTTAAGGTACTTTAAGTAGCACATATAACGAATTTAAAAGGAAAACTATCACCGCTACCTAGGCTTAACGAGTTAATGAGTATTGTCGACCAACATATAAAATGGAACTGAGTAAGTAAAAACATTCTAATAATTCCATAGAAAATGACTTAAAACCAAGTGCATTTGTAACTTTGTAATGTAATAATAGTTAAGTACTTTTTTCTGGCATGATTTAGGAGACGGATAACTACGGAACCCTACACCGTGCATGGTCCTACACGAACTTGGCCGGTTTTTTCGGTTTGTATCATGTAACCGTTGATTACCTAGATATTTTTATTTTTGTCTATAGTTTTTTGGCGTAGCTTAAGTCTTATTAAAATGTAAAAAAGTACCTATAACTTTTCTGTAAAAAATTCTCTCTCATGTTATTTTTTAGGTTTGACAAATGTTAAAAGCAGGAATCGAACCCACTGCTTTCTATGTACCGTTGTACATAGGTAGGTGTACCGGTACAAGTAAACGGGTAGTAGAAATTGAAACACAACAAAATATTTCTAACACTTTTTTATTTCATCAATACGACGCAAATACGCAATTATTTATTAAGAACTAAAACATTATTCTGCTAAATCTTAGTCATTATTAAATTCGAAATTTTATACACCGATTATTATTAATATTGCACTTTATTACACAAGGAAATAATACTTGTTATGTTATTACAATTATTAACATTATACACGTCTACATTGGGGTAGGTATAGCTACGTATGGTTCACTAGAAGTATCTTTAATAATGTATTAGAAAAACAGTATTGTAAAACTAGTGTGGAAAAGTGCCATTACAGGCATAACTGTGTCATAATGAAGCAATTTAACACACTTGTGCTGAAATATTGATACGTGCTGATTTACAATTAACTTCTAAATGTACAAACTTCAACGTGAATATCTATGCAAGCATTTATTTAAATATCAAAATTGTCGTTGAAGAGCGTCTAACTAAGTATTTTTTTTCGTTCAACGTAATAAATACATGATCATAGTTCATCGTATACTTAACTTTTACTTATTATTTTTATTTAATATTACATTTAGATTCAAAAATTTAATAAATCTATAAATAAATGATCATATATTTATGACGCTGACTGTACTTTTAACAGTCGAGTATATTATATTTCACTGAAAATTATAATTACAAATATTTATAAATAAAAATAAATAAGTTACTACATAATACATTTTTACAATAATTATATTAAAATTAATAGTAAAATGATTGTCACAACTCTCTTACATTTAAAAATAAAATTGTGAAAGATTTAATTATTCTCATATTGCAATTAATTACTAGTCAAATAAATATTTACAATATTTAAAAAAACTACTTTTAAATTGATATTTAAAATAGGTAAACATTAAATTACCGAATTGTATAAATTCGGTAATTTAATATGTTTACCTAAGTATACAATTGTTATAATTATTGATTAGTATTGTAATTATTTACAACAGGAATTGGATTGGAAAGTTCATCATGATACATAAAAAAAACCAGCATTTATCAGAATTAGCTTTAAAAGTAAATATTAAAAAAAATACAATTCACTCGATATATTTTATTCAGATGTAAAATGCGAGTCAAGATAAAGCATGAAGTAATCACATTTCTACATCTTATACAATATTCTTTGGTATATTATTAAAAAAATTAAAACTAAATAAAAAAAAATGTCTATTGCAACAAATGCATAAAATGATAACGAGGAACCAACAAAACCCATTTAAATATGTAGATTACTTTATTTACAAACTTAAATCTGAATACACGGCAGAGCACAGCCAAGTCCTAGGAAACAGTTTGTTAAGAATTAATTTACATTAAAATTAAATTGGAATCAATTATGCCAAAACATCAGCTGCACCTTTTTCAATCGACGTAAAAAAAAACAAGAGTTCCATATAAAAAAAAAAACTTTTTATATTTTTGTACTAACATAGCTTATAAGTTTGTATAATACTAACATAATATGGATCAAGGTCTGAATTAAAGTATTTTTTTTTTACATAGGACGTCACAACGGGCGACAGCTTCTTACAAAATATATTGTTACTTTTTTGTCTATGTTTGTTTTCTTCATAATTTCCTTTCTCTAACTAATATGGTGTACATAATAAAGAGTAAAATATTATATTATTTGTTTTGGCATAACTAAAACCACAAAAAAACCGCAACCAGCAGTCTACCGCCGCACCTTCCTAGGGAACCTCACACTGCTCACAAAGGGTTCCTTGCTCAGGCGTCATTTCTTCCCGATGCCGATCATCCCCTGCGCTGAGGATAATGACGCGAGGGTTATCCGCTCCGGCCGCTCAGGGTTAAGCAACCTTTCAGCGGGGTTGAGCAACCGCTCTGCTGAGTTGAGTGTGGTCAGCGATAGCCGGGTATCTGGGATGGGGAGTGGAGTGACTGGGGTGGTTGTGGTGGATGCTATGGGAGTGGTAGATCGAGTGAGGGGTTTAGGGAGCGATGGTTGAGTCGCTGGTGGGGAGGTTCGAAGGGAAGTCGGTTTTTGGTCGCGGCCGCTGCAGACCTGTGGATGAAAAGTGAGTTAGTGGTTTGAAAGAAAGATTATCGACGGGCTGTATATAGTAGGCGCCAGATAATCGTGGAATAACGGTCATTGAACCCACCTACAATTATTGACATTTTTAATATGAAAAACGGAATTAATGACACAAAGCTGTCCCGAATCATCATCTCTCGTGATCCTTAACATTGTCTTATAATGAAAAACGATTCATATTTAATTGTTCAGGTACCTATGAACAGTTATTAGGGAAAGGTCAATATACTTTATTCCACATTTATCTGGCGCCTACTATAGTCAGAGTGGACTGTCTTGAAGTCTTGGAACAAAGCATAGCAGTCAGGCTTCAGGGTTCTGACTATACCTAATTGGTATTCTGCAGACTTTTGTCTAGAATTCTTTTGTACAGACGCCAGCACATTTATAGATTTTCAAATTTACCACTAAAACATTAGGTTCAAGGTTGATTGGGAAAAAATTATTTAACACGCTTTTATTAGCTTCACCTGTATGTATGTATGTAACCGACCCTTTTGAGCTCGATTTTGCCCTACTTTGAACGATCAGATTTAGTTCAAACTTTGCACACCTGTCAAGGATCGATGACAATGCAAGAATTCAATTAAAATATCCGATTATCCTTATTAGATTCGCCAGGATTAATTAAAATTAAAAAATATTCTAACAAAGCAAAACATTATCCATAAATACACACTTTTTTATTGTTCACAAAAACACACATACTTATTCTATTTAAATAATCTTTGACAAAAAAAAAAATTGTTTAAAAAAACAAGCTTTTATAGAAAAATCCAACTAAAAAACAGAAAAAAAAAGCGTGGGGTGCATAGTGTCAATAGTTATAAACATTTTATTGACAGATAATGAGTAGAAGAATCATCACTTTGATAATATATTCACTTTAAATGCACCCCACGCTTTTTAACAATAATGTACCTACATTCATTTCTTTTTTACATTATTCTTAATCAAATTTATTAAATTTTATTTTCTGTTTTTTAGTTGGATTTTTTAATAATAATAATAATTTATTTCATAAAAAATAGTGGTACAATCTGTTACAAGGTAGAATGATAACTTAGGGATAATTTAACACATAGGTAACAATACAAATTTTACAATGTGATGTCCTAGATAGGTTACTTATAGTAGGCGCCAGATAAATGTGGAATAAAGTACATTGACCTTTCCCTAATAACTGTTCATAGGTACCTGAACAATTAAATATGAATCGTTTTTCATTATTAGACAATGTTAAGGATCACGAGAGATGATGATTCGGGACAGCTTTGTGTCATTAATTCCGTTTTTCAACTTAAAAATGTCAATAATTGTAGGTGGGTCAATGACCGTTATTCCACGATTATCTGGCGCCTACTATAGTAGCCTGTGTTAAGAACAATCTGCTCTCTTTCAGGTAGCTTGATGTGGTAGCGTCTGTACATCACTTAAAGTAATTTTAAACAAAGAGGTTAGGTCTACTCGTCGTGCATCACCTACACCTTCCACGATTTAAATGAGGTCAATGATAGAACTGTACGGATTGCTAAATACTGGTGGGACATAATTTAACTGGAGGCAATCGACACGGAAAGAAGAACGACAGAGAATAGTTTAAAGATTCTTAGAAGCACATCATGTTTTACATAGCCAAGAACAGTGACAAATTCCTAACAGAAGAGTAGACAACCGGGTTGGCTCGCTGTTTGATCACCACCAGGCCCGGGTCGAGAGGTCGCGAGTAGCCGATGGATGCGAGACGCACAGAACTGGTTGTTGTGGCGACACGCGCGGGGAAGACTATGTCCAGCAGTGGACGATGTTCGGCTGATATGTTGATGATGATGATGAAAATTAAAGTATTGGTAATCAGCTGCATCCAGAATGCAGAATGTGTCTTACCTGATGATGGTTCTCCCAGTCCTTGTGCTGGCAGAAGGAACCGCAGTACCGCGCCGCGTTGCAGCCGGAGCACGTCTCCTGAGCCTTGCGGCCGCAGTTCCAGCAACACTGCGCATACAGTACTATGGTCATATGGCCTGCTTTCAATGAGAGGAGTTCGGGCGTTAAAGTTTATTACTTTGATTAGGTGGATTTTGTATTCCATATATGTATATTCCATACTAGCGGACGTCACGCCGTTTCACCCGCGTAGTTCCCGTTCCCGTGGGAGTACGGAGATAAAATATAGCCTATGTTACTCGCTGATAATGTAGTTATCCATTGATGAAAGAATTTTTCAAATCGGTCCAGTAGTTTTAAAGGTTATTCATCTGCTTCTCGACAACCTTATAGGTTGAACTGCGAGAAGCCACTCATAAAAAAAAAGCATTTGAAGGAACTCGGGTGGGTTTTAGTCATTAAGAGTCTGACACTCCCTCCCGCTTTGCCCAAAGCGGGAAGACTGGAAAAAAAACATTTTTTTATATTATTTATTTATGTATTCTGACGCCCAGCAAATGCTGAGATGGTAACCCTTTCGGTATGGGCACACTCAGCACTATTTTACTATACCTTTGTTATGTTCATTATGTTTTCTTTTTTTGTTTTACTATGTGTTTGTTGCTATTGTGTGGTGTCTGTGTCGAATTAATGTTTATTCTATTCTATTCTCATTTGACGATTTCCCATCCACAAAAAAGTGGATAGTACTCACATTCTGCTGAGTGCTAGCACTGGGGCTGAGGTCCCCGGGCGGCGGCGGCGAGTGGCGGCGCTCCGCCTTGCCGCGCTCCGCTGCGACGAGCTCCAGCGCCTTGGACTCCGCCGCGCCCACTGCGCGCTGCAGCTCCAGCAGGGCTTGGCGCTTTACCTGGGAGAGGAAGAACATTGGTAAACATAAAGGAAGTAAAGGGTGGAAACTCCTTACCAATGTTGTATCAGTGCTTGTGTTGTTACTACAAGACAAGCTTGTGCAATCGTTGACCTAGATATCATCAGGTAAAATAAAAAACGAATAAAAAACGCGTTTGAAATCATCAGGCTTGCGTTTGACCTCAAACGCAAGCCTGATGATTTCAAACGCGTATCAGAATTAACGCAAAACTTTTACTATGTCATGCACACACCACACGTCAATGTATGGGGCAGTCAGACATTTTAGCGATTCCGGAGCTGTTCCCATAGTAAAAGTTGATCGTAATGATGGATTCAATGACCCCTTTTCAGGCTTTGCATTAATTCGGCTACACGTTGTATAGTTTCAGATGAACAAGACGCTAATTACAGGCACTAAAACCATCGGAAAATAAACTTGACCCATGGTAGAGGTTTTTTACACATCATAATCATCATCATCATTATCATAATCATCATAATCATCATCATCATTATCATCATCATCATCATCATAATCATCATCATCATTATCATAATCATCATAATCATCATCATCATTATCATCATCATCATCATCATAATCATCATCATCATTATCATAATCATCATAATCATCATCATCATTATCATCATCATAATCATCATCATCATTATCATCATCATCATTTCAGCTGAAAGACGTCCACTGTTGGATATAGTCCTTGCCCAAATGTTGCCACAACAACCGGTCCTGTGCGTCTCGCATCCATCGGCTACCCGCGACCCCCACCAGGTCATCGCTCCACCTTGTGGGAGGCCCTCCAACGCTGTGTCTTCCAGTGCACGGTCGCCACTCCAGAACTTTTCGGCCCCATCGACCATTTGTTCTGCGAGCAATGTGCCCTACGCACTGCCACTTCAGTTTGGCGATCCTTTGGGCTATGTCGGTAACCTTGGTACTTTTTACACGGTACCACGTCAAAAAGATCCTAACTGTCGCCTGCAGCCCTGAAGCGCTACGTCCCCTTTTGAGAAGAACCTATTTCGACGTATTCTGTGGTCGTCTGAAACGGAAAATATTGACTAGTTCCACGTCTTACCTGGTTGACAGCATCCTCAGCTCGTCTCCGGACCTCGGCCACCCTCTCCTCAGTCTGTCTGACGGCGGTCGCCATGATCTCGCTGGCAGCTCGCTTTATGTCATTGCTCTCTGTAGGTTCTACACCTAGAATCAAACATAACCGGTGAGGAATGTGCAATAGCGAATAGACAGTTTTTGTGTGGATTTAGTGAAAAGACGATAAGTGAAATATTTGATTGATTTTAGAATGACAACACGACAATATATACACGGTTAGAAAACATAAAATTGTTCTCATTGCCCCTGTAAATAAATTCGTTTTCGAATTTTTTTTTGACTAATTGCGTAAGTTTCATTGAAATCGGTACAACGTTTAACCATTTCCAAGAATAAAGACTCGTAACTTTCTTTGTAAAAACCGTGAGGATGAGGAATAAACGCTTTAAATATCAACATGAAATGCTAATGGTTGTTTAAATTAAACTCGTACCAAAAACCTAAAAAAAAAAACCTAAGCCTGATTATCGCTTTACATTAATATGAATCCTAAGTTGATTAAGTAATAGTTATTTCCCCGAACTTGGCTGAACAACACTACCATACAGCTCACACTGTTCCATCACATCTATTCACGCTCACCTCTCTGCTGCAGTATCGCCAACGCCCTCTTGGTCTTCTCCACCATGCTGAGGATACAGTTCAGCATGGTGTTGATGTTCTTCCACTCATCGTCTGTCTTCAGCAGCCCTGAGGGCGCAGGCCCCAGCCCGCGGGGCTCCGAGAACGGCGCGTTCATTGAGGACACGTCGCGGACTGTTATGCCACCTGGTTTGAGGTGAAACCGGTTTTTGAACAAAAGAAAGGGTAAGTAACATCCAATTACGCCTGTTTTCCTCGAAGGAAAGGCACAGGTTACCCATATAGGGTGCTCCAAAAGTGCGTGGTCATATTTAGGGGTGGTGTTCTGTATCTACTATACATATACAATTACGACAAAATATCAAAACATTTTTTTTTGACTTTTTTTCATAAAATTCGACTGCCAAAAAGTACAAAAACCTTTTTTACAAAAAAATACAACCGACTTCCGAAATTAAAGTTATTTTACACTTTGAAGTGTTTTTTTTTAATTTGGAAGTCGATTGTATTTTTTTGTTTTTTATTTTTATTTTACACTTTTAGTGGTACCCCACACCTAACAACACCATTGGAAAGTTACAGGAAAGCAAAACAAACAATTTCATTTACTTGGATGACATATTTTCTATTTCCTCCAGCTATTTTCATTTAAAAATCAAACTACTAAACCGACATCATTTTCAATATTTAAAATTATGAAAATAAATATTTTGGGAATCTCACAAGAAGTCCATTCGTTTGAAAAACTGTTTTTCGGTAATTTAAGTATCTAATTTGTCCTTTCCGTCCAGTTACAGCTGCCGGTAACTCGATTTGTATCATGACATCTTCTCAATAAAATCAAGTTTAAACAATAATAAAAAATAAAAAATGTTAAGAAAATTTAAAGCCAGGAGCTAAATGGGAAATTATATGTTCGGGTGTTTTAGCCACTGGCTGTGCCTTAAAATAACATATACTCATGTAAGTTTAATAAAAGAATATGTGTACAAATCATACAAATAATATACGAGAAGTATTAAAAATAATACACAGTATTTTGTACAAAAATAATTGCTCAACAAATTTGCCATGCTCGCGCACCGCAGATTTGTATTTCAAAGTAAAAAAATGCTTATGAAGTCAGACTCACCATCTCTTCTCTCATAGCCCGCCTCCTGGTTCCCGTGGTACGCATGGTAGGGGTGTCCGTAGTCGAACAGGCTCGCGTTACTGGGCAGCGGGTACAGGAATGGAGACGGGTTCAAGAACAGGCTTGACGCGGCCCGTTTAGCCTGGGGCGGGTACTCCTCGTGCGAGCCGTTCGTTTGGGGTGGGTCGTAAAACCTGCGGGGAACGTGGGGTGTTAGTTGGGTACTTCTTTCCTTATATCTATTTCTCTCCGATAAACTATTATAAATATATTAACTACAATAGTTTGTCTGCGAATAATATAGATCTTCTTACTTCCCTATTAAAAAAAAATAGAACACCATCCCCAATCAATCCACCAATTGGCAAGAAGTTTAATTGAGGAACAACCAAACCTCGCATTTAAAGACAAGAGACAGAATCAGAATCAGAAATCATTTGTTTGCAAAGAATGTAGGTAACAAAACATAGTTTTGGTGGTGTAAAGGTAGACGTATATTCTTCTCTAACCCAAATATAAAAAAAACCATACAAGATGTAGGATACTGCAGCACGCACGCCATATTTTCTATATACCAGCTCGCAGGAAAGAAAGATCAAAAAAAAAGGTCTACAAAGTCGGTAATGGTCCAACTGCCGCTGGAAGTTAGAGATTTCATTTAAGTATCGTTAAAATAGTCTTATTTTGAAGATCTAATTAGGCATTAAATATCATCTAAGATGATATTTCATGATTATTCATCTCAATCAATCTACCTGCATTCACCAACTGTGTTGTTGTTTTAGGGATGGGAAATCATCAAATGACTTCTTCTGCTCAGGGTGGAGCGGAAGGGCGTGTCAGACTTTTACTGATTAAAACCCATCCGTGTTCCTTCTAAAGCCCTTTGCGTTCCAGGGCCGCGGTGACTCTTTCGAACAAATTCCGCAACCCTGGCTGGAACTGTGTTAAGATTGGCTTCCAGTGAAACCAGATGCAGCTAAATACCAGTATTCTATATGGAGCGAGTGATACCTTCTATATTTATTTAAACCCTACGATAGGTATCCACTTCCAGGAAGTCAAACAACAAGCCTTTTGTTTCAACGAAATTAATTAGAAAAGTAATCAGTGAACGAACAATACTATTATCGGGACTATTATTAATAATACGAGCGAATGAACTAGAAAATAAAGACAATACAAAACTTGGAACAAACGAGTTCGTTCATAAATTAGTTGGTGGTTCAAGGCGGGAGCGGACGCGATTAACTAGAAACTAATTAATCTGACATATTCAATTAAGTACGAAGAAAGAAAGAAAGCAGCCTGTATAAACGTCGACGAAGGTTAACTAACTTTTTTTTTTTTTTATAGGATAGGAAATCATCAAATGACTTCTTCCGCTCTGGGTGGAGCGGATGGGCGTGTCAGACGCTTACTGACTAAAACCCATCCGTATTCTTAAGCCTTTTGCGTTCCAGGGTCGCGGTGACTCTTTCGAACAAATTCCGCAACCCTGGCAGGCTCTGGCCCTAGCGGGCCCCGTCTTCTATGCTGACATCTCTTTGAGGCGCGCGTGAAACACAACGCGCCATCGACCCGGGCCTGGTGGTGATCGGACAGCGAGCCACCCAACGCTCGCCGTCCGCAGGCCCAAGGTTAACTAACTTGCCGGTCGATTCTGATGTCACAATCAAGATGTCACGTGATCACGGCGTGACTCGGCGTGAGCAGTCATTCCATCTTGATTATATGGATTAAATAGCTCACCTCGTGATCACTTCACCCAAGCCTTCACTTCGACATCGACCGGCTGGTATCTCAAAAACGAAACCATAATGAAGTTAACTTTATGTACCAATATCTAGAGAAATAGTATACGCGAATCCTTCGTCGACCACATTATTGCTTTCCATCAGGTGACATTGTGATTAAACAAAGCCTACCGATAATTATAATAAAAATAAAATATCAGTTTGCTTGGGATTGGCTAGCTTTAGCCCAATAGAGACTTGCAATATTTACTCTTTCAAACCCTCCAGATAATGTGATGAATCGAAGTTGTTAGATCTAATATTTAAAAAAAACTTTAAATATTATTAAATCTGTTTCTTTAATTGGGTATCGAATTCGTTGCTTTTTCTATTTTTATTATATAGTACACCTCCTACACCCACACCATTGCTTCATAACTTGGGGCGCGCGTGCTCTGGACGGCAAACAAGCGAACTAGGCGCGCAATGCAATCAATGCAATAAATAATAATCGGAACAAGAGACGCCCCGCCCGGTGACACCCTGCGGTATGGGAAGGAAGCGGGGGCGAGTTTGTGAAGTTGGTAAAGTATTGCTTATTTATGCTTCTTGGAAAATTATTTAAGGTAGATGATCAGTACAAAACTCATTATTAATTTCTTCTCTGACAGATCTGCTGGACGACTTTTTTTAAATAAGCTAATAAGTTCATTTAGTGTATATCCTAATCCATCGCTTTATTATGTTTGAAAAATTCTTCTGCTCGTAGAATTTATTAAAGAATTTGCATTTTTTGGATAAATAATGTGCAAATTCAAATACCTCATCAAGAACTAGTAAGCGGGCTCTATCGTCGACCACATCATCGCCTTCCGTCAGGTGAGATTTTAGTTAATTGCTAACCTATCAACAATTAAAAAAAATACCTAATTATTTCGAAAGTATCCGGAATTACCCGATTTCCATTATCAAATATTTTTAAATGACCTTTTGGTCATTTAAAAATATTTGATGACTGCTCCCACAATCCCGCTGCCGCTTATGCCCGACACCGGCGGCGGGTCGCGCCACAGCGTTTGATTCGCACGGCTGTGTCGCAGCACTGTCCCGCACACCACCGTGATCTATACGACTGTACGACTAGTACGACTATTCCCCACGCCTACCAGTTTTTGGCTTTATTCGCTGCATTGATAAGCAATATTCATTATGCGGAATTGGCAGGCGCTAATTAAAATAGAGGGGGAATTGATTTAGTGAACGGAAGATAGGACTGAATAGAATTTATGAAAGTTCGTTGAATAGAAACTTTGATTTGTTGTTTTTGATATGTAGGTCTTTTTGTGGATACCTAACACGATTACATACAGGGTTGACAGGTATTAATAAGCTCGTTAAGTGCGAGTTAGGCTCGAACACGAAGGGTTCCGTATAATAAACCGAAAGGTCTTGTATGGAGAAACAAAATAGGTAGGGACTTTATTTCAACTATCTACATTACGTTTCAGACTAGTTTCGACAGACAGACGTAAAAACGAGAGGCTTAGTTATAGGGTTCCGTTGGTTAATTCAACGAAACCCTAAATAAAATGGGATTTTGGCCCTAACAATGTGAAACAAAATACTATTGGAAATTTGAATTTCCTCGTAGATTATGTTACAACTTTATTCTTGCGCTGTGGTAAACCATTTAATTGCGTTGTAATGAAAACGATCCTTCTCAATTTAAAATCTCTACTTCAACAATTACCCCAATCAAATTATCCAGTATCCCACATAGCACATCTTTCCAAACTACAGTTACCGTCTAGCTATTTATCAAAAGTTCAACAAACAGTAATTTTGTACGCAACATGTGTTCCCGCGGCGCGAACTAACGCCTGACTGTTTACTGCTAGCAATTAGTCGACAATCAAACTTATGCCAGCTGCTGCTAACGCCACTACGCCAGGCGCCAGCTTGAACTTGAAAACTTGCTGTTTATACGAGCTATTAATAAATATGGGATTAATTTCATACTTTTTCTTTGAAGTTATTGTTTATTGTTAGCTACAATTTTGCCGCTGGTGCAAAATTAAGTGAGAATAAGTTAATTGTTTTTATGCTTTTTTTATCGCCATTACTTTGTTTCTGTTTTCTCTTACCTACTTGCATTCTTGCTCACAGTTAAATTCATTTGAAGAGAATAAATAAGGTTTTTTATTACATTAGTTTACTTGATTTGTTGCACTTTAGTGGAATGTAATTAAAATTTGCTGACCGTTGCTTATCTTTCATGAATTATTTCCTAACTATTTCCCGGGGAAAAACGAATTCATACCTTCATCTCCTTATCTCACTTTTTCACTTCGTAAAATTACGCTTCTCTAACAATCTTACAATACTGTTCACCCCTTTCCCAAACTTCTTAAACCTCGTTAGCAATACCGTTCCGTAACACAACCTGTGATAATGAAACAGCCGATCAGAGACATCTGCGCGCGCTATTAACCAACAAGCGCCTGCTGGTAACGTAATAGCAAACTCCTAATCACACAAATTGCTAACACTAATCTGGCAGGCGCTTTACCTCGTTAATGTAATTTATATTTTTACGTATTAACGTTGGTATGAAAATAGGAATTATAGTAATGAAACTATTTTCCTTAAACTCGAGCTTCAAACACGTTTTTGACACTAATTGGATTAGCGTGTGTTTGTGTGTTGTTAAGCTTAAACACAACACTGAAACGTTGTGCAAACAGCTACAAATATAAGTAACGTTACAGCTTGTTAAGCTAAACAGCTTCTAGCTTTAAATAACAAACTAGTGCCGTTGTTATCTGCCTCTTAAGTTATGCCAGCGCCACAGCCTAAGCTGCACACTTAATAAACAATGCCATATGCTAAAAATTTACTTTATAACTTGGCAAACGCACCAGGCGCGGTCTGCTGTAATAAATAAGGCCCGTACGTGGCTCTAACGAATCGGGGTAGGCAGTATTTAAAGCTGGCGGTCGCAGTAGCCTGCCAAATTGTCCAATAATAATAATTCATCGTAACCGTGGCAACCGTGGTTGTCGTGGTTAGACGTGACAGGTTTTCTGCTTGGTTTTTTTGTTCAATAATGTGCCGATAAAAATGATAGGCATTTAGAATTCCGGAATACTAATGGAGGATCTTTTTCTGATTCTTGCAATTTTTTTCCCAGTATGGTAGACGCCAGGAAAATGTGCTATAACGGTCATTTATCTACATACATTTATCGACTTTTTTAATATCATAAACAGAAATAAAATCATAAAGCTGTTCTGAATCGACTTCAATCACTTCCTTTACATTCTCTAGTAATGAAAAACGGTAACGGTTCTTATTTTATTGTTCGGGTATCCACGAAGTGTATCTGGCGCCTACCATAGTGGCTAACCGCACTTTCCTTCATGGTACACCAGATTTTTGGCTCCGAAGCTTGAAAAAATACCTTTAACTTAGTTTAAAAAAAAATGGTCAATAACACAAAAAGGTTCAAACGCCTTTTTGAATTTTGCGAAAGTTTTGCTTTACATTTTTATAACCTACGGCCAATTCACTTACAAAGCGTTCAAATTCACGTCGCAATATCAAAAACTTGGAAACTAAAAAGGTAAATTACAGATTTTTTTGACAGAACACTCCTTAAAAATACGAGAATTGCCTCACTATTCACTTTCAGTCACAACGCCAAATGTTTCACACACTCATCAAAAATCATCCACCCAACATTCGTCGTCCCACTTTATTTACACCTGGCAACACTATCAAGCAGCACACTGGCAACCCTACACTGCGGGTGTGGGCGGGGAGCGGGGGGGTACAAATTACCTGTCCGGACCATTCACCTGGATGTGACGGACGTTATTGATAGAACTATTCATATTGTTTCGGTTTCGAGTAGTTAATCAATTTTTGGCCAGGAACACATTTTGTACGTAATTAATTGTTGATAGTTTTCTATGGCAGGTGATGCCGAACACAACACATTTCTAAAACCAAATATTCATCTAAATGAATATTTGGTTTTAGAAATGTGTTGTGTTTTGATAACGGATTAATTTAAAGGATTGCTGGTTGGTTGAAATTGTTTTATGCACACTACACTAGATAGAATACAATATAACATACATTTAAGTAGATAAGTAGGTTACCGATTGTTGAACGGGTGTAGACTCACCGCACGTATATATCTCTATGTCCAGCTTTGAACTGCTGGTTAAAATTCTCTCTACTCGTACGTATTTCTTTATTTGGACTGTCAGCTGTTTTCTCGTATTGTGGCATTTTTGTTGCGTAAAATAAAAATAAAAAATCAGCCACATTCAATACGTGTAATTTTGTAGAAACACCGAAAACGTAAAAAAAATAGATAAAATTATTTTTAAAATCACGTAAAAAACTTCCTCTGCGGTTAACGTGCCATTTGAAAAATACTTATTAGGATAATTGAAATACAACTTAGGCACAAATTTTAAACGAGTAGAAATTTATGGAGTAACCTAGCTTTTACTCAAGAAACTAATGAAGTTGCAACGACATAAGCCTAGAGAGCGTCTCCATTTTAATTATGCGCTTAAAAGATGACATGAGACAATCAAATGACTTCTTCCGCTCTGGGTGGAGCGGAAGGGCGTGTCAGACTCTTACTGACTAAAACCCATCCGTGTTCCTTCTAAAGCCCTTTGCGTTCCAGGGCCGCGGTGACTCTTTCTAACAAATTCTGCAACCCTGGCAGGCTCTGGCCCTAGCGGGCCCCGTCTTTTATGCTGACATCTCTTTGAGGCGCGCGTGAAACACAACGCGCCATCGACCCGGGCCTGGTGGTGATCGGACAGCGAGCCACCCAATGCTCGCCGTCCGCAGGCCCGCGCCTACGGTGGCTGGGGATCGCCCTGCGACTCCCGACGCCCGGGGCGTCTTCTCCTGTTGCGGTGGTTGGGGCGAAGGCCTTGCCTTTCCCTCGCGCGGCCCGCCTCCTCCTTCGCTAGCATTACTGCTTCACAGAAGGAGGTGACCGCTTCCCAAGCCTCCTCGCTCTGGACCATGGATTCAACCTGGGCCGGACGCGAGAGGTTGCCGCCGCCGATCGCCTCGACGAGGACACGTATGCTCCACCGTGTCCTCCGGGCGATCCTCACAGTGCTGACACCCGGGCATGTCCTCCCGCTTAATCCGAAACAGGTACCTCCCGAAACAGCCGTTTCCGGTGAGTTTGTTTGACACCGTAACCTTCCAAATTTCAAAAAACTTTTAAGATGAAAAATATCCTATTCAACAAAGGTAGATAAAATTCTTGCAACGAGGATTTACTTCTTGCCAAAGTAATAAAGCAGGGTTCACAATGCTGCAGTATGTACATATGGTTGGATGACCTGCTTGATTGTTTTATCATGAACATAAAACGCATCCATTTACAGTCATACCGATCGCTTAAAACATAACCTAGGTGACTCAAGACATGTATCAAAGGAGATGGGACGTTCATATGTTAGCAGACTACCTACTGGGGATCTATGCGCTAAACCACACCATTTTCGAAGAGGAAAAACAGTTCAAAAGACATTTTATTTTTGGGCATTGTAAAAAAGCTTTTATTTCTACCTCGTAAACTAGAGCTGATACAAAGAATATCATCCCAACCTAAAATCAGGGGGGCTACTCTTTAAACCCGAAGTCCGTAGTTTCGGGCTTAGTTGCGGGCGTGTTCTACTCCGTAAGTCAACGTTACTAAATGCCGAAATGATAGAATATATAGGTACTCCTCCAGAAACCCGCTTGTCGCTTACTACAAGATTCTTTTATTACTTAGGTCCGTCTCTTTACAATATAATTAACAAAATATTTATATTTTATGAATTATCTTATCATAGTTGTAAAAAGACTGTCCGCATATTCCTTCAAAAGAAACAGAAACATATCTAACTTAGTTAAGTTATGACAAGTTTGCATTTTGCACCACTAATCCAAAACCAAAACTTAGACCCACACTAATCCAATTCTACTACTTACGCACGCATACACACCCGCACGCTCACGCACATACACACACCATCACACTCACTCACACACACACACACACAAATGTGCTCGATCTGTGTTTAGAAAAAAAAATAGACTTAAAATTAAATTGTAGTAAAACAATTGGAGGGAATCGGCACTGTTACTCCTTAATACAGACTATTCCAAAGATTTAATACTACCTACTTTATGAAAACTGTAACATCTACTACAATGATTTTTTTTTAAATAAATAAAGATTTATAATTATTATTCTTATAAACCAACCAGGACGATTCGAATAAGCTCAAACACGACCCAAATACTTGTAAGAATGGATGAAAAATAACTTTTCTATAATTCGTCTGAAGACATTTTCAAGGTCATATAAAAATACATTTTCTTGCTCTACTTCAGATGACAAAAAAAAACACGATAGGTCTGAATTATGTTGGACTCTGTGTTATTCGGGATTCATGCAACAACCGACTTCGCAATCAGTAAGAAAGAATAAAGTTTTTTTGGGACTCTTACAAGATAAACAACAAAACAAAATACGTAAAAGTTCTCGTTTAGTATTAGCAGTTTATTTAGAAACACTTTTTTTTTTTAAGGATGGGAATACATCCAATGACTTCTTCCGCTCTGGATGGAGCGGAAGGGTGTGTCAGACTCTTTCTGACTAAAACCCATCCGTGTTCCTTCTAAAGCCCTTTGCGTTCCAGGGCCGCGGTGACTTTCGAGCAAATTCCGCAACCCTGGCAGGCTCTGGCCCTAGCGGGCCCCGTCTCCTATGCTGACATCTCTTTGAGGCGCGCGTGAAACACAACGCGCCATCGACCCGGGCCTGGTGGTGATCGGACAGCGACCACCTAACGCTCGCCGTCCGCAGGCCCGCGCCTACGGTGGCCGCGGATCGCCCTGCGACTCCCGACGCCCGGGGCGTCTTCTCCTGTAGCGGCGATTGGGGCGAAGGCCTTGTCTCTCGCTCGCGCGGCCCGCCTCCTCCTTTTCTAGCATTACTGCTTCTCAGAAGGAGGTGACCGCTTCCCAAGCCTCCTCGCTCCGGACCATGGTTTCAACCAGGGCCGGATTATTTAGAAACACTGCACCACGTATTTTGCGAGAGCACCGTATCCGGTAAAAAAATACCTACATATTTGCTGCCATGTTGCCCTCCCTAAGGTCGACTGGTAGAAAATGCCTAAGGCATTAAGTCCGCCTTTGTACAGTGATTTTACTTGTGCATAAAGTTTTAATAAATAAATAAATAAATATTTTTACGGGAGGTAGCCAAATCATATTTATTATCTTTTGCTAAATATACCAGCGATAACGAAAAAGGCACCTAAAGAAAAAATAATTAGGATCAGCCTATAGGAAGTCCAATCAGATACCTACCTCACTTCCAACAGGAAAAAAACATGTTATTTAAGCCAAGTTATTTAGGTATATAATTAGTGTTCGCGTTGTTGGCGCAGTGCGTGGGGATGGCGTTGGCGCATTTCACCTGGGGTGAGTTCGTTTACTTCTCATAAAGTAATTTACATTTCACTTACATGAGAACAAATTTTAATATAAAAACAATGAATTCTACTTATAATTATAAATTATTACAAATTAACAAGATTTGTGGGTACTCCCAAAAATCTAAGTTGTACCACTACGCAAAAATACCCTGTTTGACGTTAAGAGTGCGGTCCCGTTGTCACAATACAGATAAATTAGCCAGTAGGACAACAGTACAGTAGGTTTACAGCTGCTAATTTTAAGATTGTATGTAGGTATTTATTAATTGTATTATGAATTGTATTTGAGTTAAAGAGTCTTAACGATTTTTTTTGTCTTTTGCCCAAATTAATAACGCTTACCAGAATAGTACCCTAAATGCTCAACAAATAATGGTTCCCTGATTAAAGAATTTTATTTTGTGAACATGAACTCGGTTCTGCCTTTTACTGGCAAACAGTAAAAAATTACTCTATGACTGGCCTGTTTGTCGAGTGGTTAGTGACCCTGACTGCTAATCTGGAGGTCGTGGGTTCGATTCCCACCCAGGACAAATCTTTGTGTGATGAGCATGATCATTTGTTCTGTATCTGGTAAAAAAGTTTTTATGCAGTTTTGAACCTGGCACATTCACAATTTCATTCAATAGTCTTTTTTTGAATTTCGAACACAGAATTTAAAGAAACAAAAGACAATTTGGTGCCTGTTTGTTGATATCAAACAATCGAATACTAAGAAAACTTGGTTTTATTGGTTTACTTGGATTTAATTCTTGAAAAAGTGATTGATATCTTTGGTTTTGCAACAAACATAACTTATTCTTAACATTAAGGTGAGGTTCTATCAATAATCTATGGATACTTCACCTGAAGTCGCCGCCCAAGCTGTGGCACTTATTCAGGCCGGACACAGCCAAAGAAACGTGAGTGCTCAACTTAATTTAAGTCGATCTGCGGTCCGAAATGTTTATCGGAGGTACCTAGAGACTGGCGGCTTTGTTCGTCGCCAAGGAAGGCCACGATCTCGGGTCACAACTGAAAGGCAGGATCGATTCATCGTGACGACCAGCTTGAGAAATCGTCACCTTACCTCCATTGAGATACAAAACCAACTCCAATACCATCGAAAAAGATGGTAAAATGTATCAGGTTTAAAACTGCATCAACAGTTTTTGTTCAATCTAGCAATCATATTTCGGTAGGGGCCATCGAAACCTAAACTCTAAGGTGGGCCAATAGATGTGTCCAGAAGTGTATAAGTATGTTAATCAGTTGTCCGGTTACCATAGCACAGGCTCTACCTAGTTTGGGATCGGAAGACCGTGTGTGTGTTGTCCCAAGATATATAGATATTACTCTTCAAAGGTTTATTTTAGATCGCCTAGGTATCTTCTCTTTTCAGAAGAGAAGATTAATACGAGAACACGACATCTCATCTGCGTAGCCTTTTCCCAAGTATATCGCTATCGGGTACAAGTTAAATCGGGTTCAGCTAAATTACAGTATTTTAAAAACGAGAACACGACGCGGAACTATAAAATATAAATTTTGAATAACTTTTTGAGGAACGAATAGAAAATTTAAAAAAAAGTATTTCTAACCACCGTGCAACATATCAAATTAAAGGTAGTATTGTTAGGGTCTCAAATTTATTTTATTTCATACTTTTTAAATAAATAGGTTTAAAGTTATTTAAGAATATATACGAAAATTCAATTTCAAGTTCAATATGTTATTTTTTTATATTTTACTCATATTCTATTTTTAAATCTGAACATCGAACTACTTAAAATGAATAAGCATTAGTAATTTCGGATGTTTCATTTTTAATCACCGGCCTCATCTCGTTTAAAAATGACCAAAAAAGATTGACGTGTAAAAGTGTTTAACCTACTTACAAAATAAAAATCATTTATCATTTAATTTAGTTGAATTCAAATTACTTTAAGTGACATTATAGTTACTTACAGCAGTTACTTTTAAAAAAAAATTCTGGAGCGGAAAGCAGACTTACAGGAATGGATGTGATTTGGGAACAATGTTCATGGAAAGCATTTTTTTTTAACAAAAATGAAGGCTTACAACGGGGGCATTAATTTTGGAAAAATATATTTTCATGTTTCAGACATCGTCGAGGCAGGACGCAAACAACTAAACTTTTATGCCGACGGAGTACTTACGTTTTCACAACACTATGCGTCGGCTAATGACATCAGAGTAGTAACTTACGATCCAGTGAACAACAGAGTGTTTTTTGCCGACCAAAACGATGGAAGCATTATAATATCTAGCTATGACATAGCAACGGCAAAAACTCAATCTTTGGTCTTTGGAATACAGGATCCATCTACAATCTAGCTTACGATCCGGCTACAGAATATCTCTGTCTCAAGAATCAATTATATATACTTTTTCATTAAAATCTAACCACACAATTCATGGTAATTTTGTAATACATGTGAAGGGCGTCCATGATATAGCCGTGGATAGTTGTAGCGTTGCCAATGATTCCTTCATCATAGATCTCTAACTCTCCAAAATACATATTGAACTCTGTACATTTATAGTTATTTACAAATTACAGGTATGTTTACTGGATCACAAACAAGTGCATAGAGAGAGCTCGGTTTGATGGTTCCGAGAGAGAAGTTTTAATCGACAATACTGCTAAATTTTTCCAGCTAAGCTTGGCCATTGACCATAACACACAGAAAATGTACTGGTCTGAAACATATGTAGGGAAGGGGGTATGGTCTCAAATTAAAACTGCATATTTGAATGGAACGAACAGTTTAACATTACCTTTTAGACAGGAAACAGGCTATATATAAGTGCGTCCCACTTACCGTATCAAATGATTTCATCTACTGGAAGGGTGAACACAATGAAAACTGGGCAATTTGGAAATTATCAAAGAATCCGTGGCCCCAGCACTCGATCCGGTAATGTGGAACCGAAAACTTATTTTCAGTCTATCTGGCTCTGGCCTTTTCGAAGTATAGCAGCTAAATATACCATAAACGAACAAACTGTGGCAACTAACAACTGCGAACGACTAAAGGGTCTTATACCGAAGAACCTGGAGCTCAACGACACCTCTGAACAATATTCTAGAGTTGTAAGCCCGACTCGTGTGCCTGATACAAACGATAAAGAGAAAGAACAAGGTTCCACCGGTGCCACACGCGATACATCAATCTGTCAGAACTATTACTTCCAAGGAGATTGTAATGTCAGCGCTGAAGGACATCCTAAATGCAGGTAAAACAATTTCGTCTCATTAAAGAACTAGCTAAGATATTTAATATAATGGCACGTAGTAGCTGCAATTATTTAAGAATAATTGAAGCACGTAGAAAGAGAGCTGCTACGGGAGTAGCAGCTCACATGTCTGGCCCGATCCTACTTGGGAAAGTGGGATCGGGCCGGACATGTCTGTCGCATGTCAGAGGAGCTGTGGGCTAAAAGAACCACTAATTGGGTCCCTTTCAATGCTAGGTGACATCACGGTAGACCAAGGCGAAGGTGTAGAGATGGACTTGACTCTTACTGGAAGGGTTTTCCCGCAATGGCAGAGGACGGATATGTGTGTGCTAGTCTCAAATATTTGTTTGTAACCCTGAAACACTTTATTATTTTAGTTGTAAAGCCGGTTACTCAGGACAAAGGTGCGAGGTGTACGCGTGCCTTGGTCGAGTCTGCACGACGGCGTCTGTGCTCTGGACGAGGACGAGCCAGTCTGCCAGTGCAACGCAGGCTATGAGGGCGAAAGATGCGACGTTTCCGTATGTAAGGATTATTGCTTGCATGGAAACTGCAGTGTCAGTGCCGAGGGACAAGCTGAATGCAGGTGAAACATGCTGTTCATGTAATTCATCATCATCTTCTTCCTGCCCTTATTCCATTTTTCTTGGGGTCGGTGCAACTCGTTTTCTTATTCCTTTCTGTCCTTTCACTCGTCAAGCTATCACTGAATCCCTTCTCTTTCATATATCTCCGCACACAATCCATCCGACTTTTCTTTGCATCGATTTAACAATGTTATTTGTGGCATAATTTATTTACATACATTTTTATAAGGATTTATCCTAAAAGAAAATATAAATGTGAAAGTGATTTGTTATTACGCTTTCAAGCCTAAATCGCCGAACTGATATTGATGAATTTTGGTGTACAGATAGATAGGGTCCTAGAGAAGTTTATAGGCTACTTTAACGCGAGCGAAGCCGCGGGTTAAAGCCAATATTAATATAAACATGGTCAACAGCTTTAACGACCATCTGTCAAAGCTGGTGTTGTGCGGTTAGAGAAAGGGTATGATTTAGAAGGCCTTTTTCCTCAATACAGCTCGTATTGTGAGAATTTTTTTTTTTTTGAGCCCTAACCACATTTTAAGAAATAAAAAAAAAAATGTGTGTCCATACGTGTGCCATCTAGTCAAAAATTAACAAATCCTTTTTTTAATTATATATATTTTTAATTTTGATTTTTTTTAATTATCATATATGAAGAGGTAAACAAAAACACGACTAAAAAGTCAGGTCACTTGCAATAGGGTATTTGACTAAAAAAATCTAATTATTCCATCAGATAGATTTTCAAAAAATATTGGACACGTTTTTATTTTTTTGCAAACAACAAATGAAGACTAGTCGTGTGACGTCACTTACCAGTACACTTTTTACTGGAAAGTGACGTTACAAGCGACTCCTGATCTTTGGTGCGTTATATACTTATATCTTCGATATTTTTTATTGATTCGATAAAAAAAAAATACGTACCTATCCAATATTTTTCGCAAATCTAAGTGACGGACTAAATAAAATAATATTTTTTTAACCCATGCAACATCCCTATCACAAGCGGTCTGACGCAATGTGAAAGAAAACTGCCAAGTTTAGCCGCTAGTAGCGCTGATATCGCTTGACTCGTAACAACGTCACTTTTTAAAGTGTAATTGTACGCTAGTATAGGAGTATTTTTTAATGTTTATTCTATCGAATTATGTCAAACACAATGTGAATTGTTAATTAATAAATTGAAATGAATTGAATTGAATGTTCAAGTTACGTCAAATACCATTAATTTTTTTTATTTTATTTAATTCTTTCTCTCTTTGGTGCGTTATATACTTATATCTTCGATATTTTTTATTGATTCGATAAAAAAAAAATACGTACCTATCCAATATTTTTCGCAAATCTAAGTGACGGACTAAATAAAATAATATTTTTTTAACCCATGCAACATCCCTATCACAAGCGGTCTGACGCAATGTGAAAGAAAACTGCCAAGTTTAGCCGCTAGTAGCGCTGATATCGCTTGACTCGTAACAACGTCACTTTTTAAAGTGTAATTGTACGCTAGTATAGGAGTATTTTTTAATGTTTATTCTATTGAATTATGTCAAACACAATGTGAATTGTTAATTAATAAATTGAAATGAATTGAATTGAATGTTCAAGTTACGTCAAATACCATTAATTTTTTTTATTTTATTTAATATGGGTTTGCTCTTGACTCTAGTCTAGGTCATAGATGACAGAGACAAAGTCGACGATGGAGCGACGTTGGATTATTACAAAAAACCTTCGTCAATAATGTAATGGTAACCATTTTTTTACTAAGAATTTGCGACTGTGATGAAAATTATATTGAAATTTTCATTTAATTGTTATATATTATGAATATATATTTTGTTGTACATAACAAAGACAATCAAACGAGACTGACGGTAAAAAAGTTCCATTGTGTTACCATTTTGTAAACGAACTGAAAATTTACAGATTTATACTTGAGTCAAGCGAGCGCAGCGACATCTGCAATTAGCTTTGCGTTTTGTTCCCCAATGGTGGCATCAAATCCGTGATTGAACTTAAATGAACTGCAAGAAATTACTGCTTGAAAAGTGACTTTTTAGTCGGTTTATGCGGTCGGGTTTTTACACAAGTAATTTTTAATTCGGCTTGTGTTAAATCTGATTTTTCTGTCTCTTTAATAAGTTTGTAGTCCTAAAATACAAGTAGTAAGTACTTTGTTTTTAGGACTATAAACTTAACCTAAAAAATACCAGAACTTACGGGTCACTAGCTCGTCGCTTGACGCCGGTCTCTGCCGCAGCCCCCGGCGGGTGTGGCGCGAATATGTCGCTGCTGTCGCCCCCTGACTCCAGGATCAGGTGCTCGTGTGACCTGATGTACTGAAGCGGTGTCTGTGAGAGAAGAACTTGCTATTAGATGAGTTAGAGTCTTGAAGTGATGGCGCCGGTAGAGTGCCGTTTTTGCAATAAGTAGCAGTTCTTAGAGGTTCAAAAAAGTGACTGAGGAGATCGTGACTAAACAATATCAGCCGCTCCGATCAGTCTTCAAGAGTAAACAATGCTTGATGAGGTCGGTCCATAGATGAGTAAATGTCCATTACATACCGAGACTCTTCCGTGCCTCGGAGGTTCAAGCCGTTGGCCCCGGCTGTCAACTGTAGATCTTTGACAATCGTCACGAGTTGTCACTAATCATAGGCCAGAAATCTGACGGCTACTTAAAAAACTTCACAAATCATTAAAAAGGTTCTTTTAAAATAGGTAAAGTGAAGATATTAAAGAGATTTATTAAGACTTTTTCTTACATAGAATATTTTGGGTAGTGAATACTTTGTCACTTACTAAGCCACAAGTTAATCTGCCCCTGGTCTTTAAAATCATACAAAATATTTCTCATTTCTGACTGTATTAAATTCGATTCCGTTTACCTGTTTAGCCCTCCTGGCCCTCGCATGTAGGTCCCTCTGGGCAAGCGGTAAGAGAGCCCTCAGGAACCCTGGCACGGAGGCGCGGAGTGGATAGTTGGTGCACTCCTGTACCCCGGCTTGGAACTCCTCGATGTTCAGCGTGCCAGACTGTAGGGAAAAGAGATGGCTTACTAGCCTAGGCAATGACTAAAGATATCAGAAAACATTAGGCAACTTATAATTGTTAAAATTATCTTCAGTTTTTAGGTAGAACAGCTAGACATCTACGAAATGGAAATGTATTTGAATAGGACTGGAATCCTTGGATATTTTACGTTGTCATTAATACAGGAATAATAAGTTTTCCTGTATGATTTGGGGCTGAAGTTTCAAAAGCCTTCAGAAGTTAATAGACTCTTCTCCACTTCTACAAGGTTGTGAATCAGTTGCAGGACCCTGTCTCCTGTATCAGCTCCCACATCGGTAGCAAACTGCTTCAACGCTGACAGGAAGTTCTAAACAGAAGATAATAACCTCTACTCCACTTACTACAAGGTTGTGAATCAGTTGCCGCACCCTGTCTCCTGTATCAGCTCCCACATCGGTAGCAAACTGCTGCAGCGCTGACAGGAAGTTCTACACAGAAGATAATAACCTCTACTCCACTTACTACAAGGTTGTGAATCAGTTGCCGCACCCTGTCTCCTATATCAGCTCCCACATCGGTAGCAAACTGCTGCAGCGCTGATAGGAACTTCCTCAAACGCTGCAGTGCTGGTGCGGATCGGGAACCTTCGGCTAGAGGAGGCGATAGTGACTCCGTTGATGATAGAGCTGCTGCATGGAAAGAACGGAAGGTTAGTCTTCAAAAAGGCAGTTTTTTGCACGTTTATAAACTGGTGTGTACAAAAAATATCAAATCAACAGAGATTTGTTAATTTCATATAATAAAGTCAAATATTTTTTTGAAAATCTGTCTGACCGACTAGATGTATCTTATTTATGTATTTTACCAGAAAGGTAGATTTTTATCCAGGAATAAATGTGCCTTCGGAAAAAAAATGGCTTAAAATTACAAAGTTTGTGTTGAACTAACAATAAGTCATAATTTGTTCAATGTACTCTCATTTACTGTCGTGTCGTTAGCTCTTTTCTTAAGCCGTGTCAAGGATTTTGCTATACCTTAATAATACATTAACAAAGAGGGTACAAAGACTAAAAATCCGAATAAGTTTTCTTGAATGCGTGAGTCCATCTACCGGCAACACCTCCTCGGAAAGATGTGAACTTTGGCAAGAGAAGCTCAAACCTACTGATTCCCTCGGAGAACCTTCTACCTGGGAATGCGCTACCGGGGCCGAACTGGAAAACTTTAAAAAGACTCCACACTCAGGTCGGTTACACTAAAGATAACCTCCTCAAGTGGAGGTTCTCGGATGGCTCCGATCTTCAGTGTTTGTGTTGCGTCGCTCCGCAGTCCATGGACCATCTCTTGTCTTGCATCGCATGCCCTGTCACCTGTTTATTTGAGGACCTAATGGCTGCATCAGCGAACGGTGTTGCCGTTGCTGAGTACTGGGCCAAACATAAAACTTTATAAGTTAACTGGCCACCGACACGCTAAGCCTACCTACCAGCAGTGCCGTTGTTGAGCGGGCTGGGTGGTCCTGGTGTCGGAGAAGAACGCTGCTCCTCTTGTTCAGGAGATCTGTGCTCTTTAGCTGTAGTGGTAGCTGAAACAAGGAAAACAAAGTTATAAACAAGGCGAACAACGGAAGGCATATTCTCGAATTTAAAAAATTTTCAAATCCAAGTCACAATATCATCTCAAAAATTTCTCAACATATCGGGAAATTTGAGGTGGTTTTGATAGTCTGCAATTGCGAACAATCTTAAACACGAGTATTGCCCCTTTGAACACAGAGTAAAGACGACGTTGCTGTATGTGTCCCGACTGCATTACTCCACGTAGGTTGAGGAGGTCGTGGAGAACATGAAGGTGAAGACCACCTGGACCTTGAGAGTCGAGAATTTGGAACCGCGTCACAACACCAACTTCAAATCGTTTGTGGACCGGGTTCCGACACAACATCTCGACACGTTCCTAAAGGAAGATTTTTGCCCGACACCGCGCAGCGTAACTCGACGCCGTCACTTCGTCTCTTAGTTTAAAAGTTATATTTTGTGGAAGCAAGATTAATATGTATTAGTTTATTTTTTTTGTATATTTCATTTGTCTATTTTATCTATGGGCCTTAGTTGCCTGATATTAAAGAATTATTATTATTAATACAGTCTTCTGATTCGTAATATGTGTATACAGAGGTGTGCCTCGTTAGCTGTGTAGTTTGTTTCTTTTCTGACCACGTGTCTGAGCGTAGCGTGGCCGTTGGTCGCTGGCAGTGGATGGTTCAGCCTACAGGTACATACAAATCGAAGCTACGTTTGAAGTAGGCGTGAGTAGCTTAGCTTGCTTGGAGTGACGCTTTTACATCCATTTAACAAATCCATCGTATAAAGAAATCAACTTTAACTGCTCCCGTTGGTCTCGCGGTCGCAAGTGCGGGTTCGATTCCCAGGTCGGGCAAAAAGTGTCATTGGCTTTTTCCAATAGGGATTTCTCAGTGACTGCCCGGAGTTTGGAAGTAGGTGGTGTGACACACCTGTACCTCGGAAAGCACGTTAAGCCATTGATCCTACGCCAGATCCCTCTCCGGTCGTGTCGGGTTGCCGTCCCATCGGAATATGAGAGTGATGGAAGACGGAGTGCACCTGTGTTTGCGCACACACTTATGCACTATAATATGTCCCGCGCCGATGGCTAGTCTCGGTTGAGATTGGCCGCCATGGCCGAAATCGGTCAGGATGACTATATAAAGAAATCACTTCTGAAAGTATAGTCAAAAAATAAGTACGGCACAGTTTACAACATAAACAAAAAATCTCCAATAACTTCAGCCTGCACACAACCACAGCGCATGACGAGTCCATAATGGTATGCGTCGGCACGGCGGGGCACAGCGCAGTTTAAACAGTTTCTCACTTTATAGCTCATCAGACAATGCGGGCAATACAGGCTGATAGAATACATTGATGGTGGCTAAGTAGTTACGGACTTAACTAAGAGGTTGATCGCTCTAAACCTGGCACGGAGTGGCAAATAGATGTTGAGAGTCTAGGCGTCTTCAATGTCACCAGCTCGTCTTAAATGGTTAGTTTGTGGAGATATGTTTTTATTATAGTACTAGGTAGGTGGGCTTAAATCAAGGCTTATTCTAAGTCTTGGATTAACAAAGTGTTAACACACTTGAATGTGCTTTTTAGTGAGAGTTTTTTATATTAACGTGACCGGAGGTCTTTCCAGGCACAATATTACATACGAAATTATGGTGTAACCATAACTTTTTAAAACTATATTTTGATTTAAAAGTCCGTGGTATTTCTTTCAATTTTTTTTTTCATAAGGATTGTAATTTTTTTCATAAGGAAAGTATATAGTTTAATTGAAATAAATGCTATTATATTTGAATAAGTAAGCGAAGAAGAAACATCCTACCTAGAAGTGTAGTATCCAGGTAACGTGGATATTTATCTTTGTTTACCGACTTTATTAAGTTCCTAAATTTCGCCACTTTTGAATCCCACTACCTCCGAACTCATTACCGATAACTGCAACTCAAAATATTGACAAAATAAACCAGGTGTCATTAAAGCCCACTAACCTTATTGAATTTTACGTTCAATATCGGAATAAACAGCGCTGCTCTATGCCCGCGCACGTAGCTCATCACGGAGTTTACACAGGCGCCAATACTCTGCTCTATGGTACGCGGCCATCGACATGGCGGCCGCGCCAAAATTGTGGCGCAAAATGTGGGCAATATTTTTTGAGTATTTTGGGAAATTGTTTTAGGTGAATATTGGTTGCATTTAAATTAACTTCTGTAACTTTTATTTGATATTTTAAAGTATGGGAAAACGATACTTATTCACTTTTCCATCAGTCCTAGTTTATTTTTTATTTAGCCGTTGCTGGAGCCCCCAGTCCCCTAGAAACTATCCTTCCGCTTCTTCGCAAGTTTTACTCTTTTTTCTTAATACTATACAGAACTTTAAAAAAAAATCCCGCCAAGTGCGAGTCGAACTCGCATGCAAAGGGTTCCGAACGAATAATATTTTTTAACATGTTGCTTAAAAACCATAGACTACCTATAGGTTTTCCTGTAATCTATAGGTAAAGACCTATTACCTGATTTTTAAGCTAAAGCACGTTAAGCCGTTGGTCCCGGCTGTCATTTGTAGATCTTTGGCAGTCGTTACCGATAGTCAGAAGCCAGATAATCTGACACCAGTCTTGCCAAGGAGTACCGTGTTACCCAGTTAATGGGTTGTGGAGGTCTGGTAGGCAGCCGCTCCACGTAAAATACTAGTATTCAGCTGAATCCGGTTTGACTGGAAGCTGACCCGAATATAGTTGGGAAAAGGCTAGTCAGATGATGATATTTTCTTTAATAACTTGGAATGGAATATTTTAAACAAATGGAAAAAATACTTTTGATGGCCTGTGATCTGACACGGTTTAAAAAAAGATTTTATTAAATTTTCTCATTGGCCTCCCAAAAAGTGACCCCCATTTTCTATATTTATTTATTTTTGTTACATGTCCGTATTTGGGTCAAGATTATACATATTGTTACGCGCCAGAATTAATGTCGGGTACATTAAGTTACTACTAGCGCCATCTAGTATCGAGTAGCAGAACTAGTAGAGTCAAGTACCTTCTAGACATTTCTTTGCCAGAACATTCTACACTTCTCGATATCTGGTCAGTCGGTAGCGGTAGTTACGAGTACATTCCAGATGTTTCGAGAATAGAAGTTTCTAGAACTAACTGACCTATATAAGGAGTGCATAGTCCGCGACCGGGTCAGTATTGGATTAGCGATACAAGCGAATACTTCGGAAGCGATCTTCAAGTGCGAATAAAGTGATCAGTGGTGAACTTGTGTTTAATAATTAGTGAGTTTAAAGTTGTAATTAGTGTTTTTTTAAATTAAAGTGTCATTTTGGTTATTTAATCGGCTGTTTTTACTGTCACGAACCCCAAGCTCGTCATAATATGTGAACCTTTCAACTGAATCGGTCTAGTAGATTCGGAAAAAATCGACTAAAAAGGGTTCCGTTTTTATTTACAGCGGTACGGAACCCTAAAAATCATGCTACCCAAGGTATTGAGTCCCTGATTTTTTAACTTCACGTTTACCTGCGTCAGGTATCCCTCTATTTTCAGCTTAACACGCAAGCCCCTTTCACATTGCATGCTATATTTCATGACTCAGCAAATAATAATTTAGTACCTAAAGTTAGTGCAAGTCGTAAAGCTTTGTGTTAATGGCGCCACACTATCGATCTTATAATAAATATGGCCGACATGCAGCCTATTAACCGTTAGTTGAAAGTGCTGTAGGCTGCACTTATGGCGCTGAAATACGCCAAAATTAAAAGCAAAAGTTTAAAATAGTCCATTTTTCGTCTCGAGTCGATTCGGAGTAAATTCGCTGTGACAGACGGACAGACAGTAAGACTAAGGGAAGTTATTCCGTTTTTTCACAAGGCCGTTCGAAACCCCAATAAATTGCAAATACGCATGTGTTTGTTTTACAATAAATAAGCAGCAATCATGTCAACATTGAAGCGCTTGTGATTGAATAATAACAGCCCGCTTCGAACTTCGAGGATAAGCAGCGCTTGCCGAGGTCAGTCTGTGGATGGGGGACCATCCATTTTTACCGAGACTCCTCCCTGACTCGGAAAGCACGTTAACCCGTTGGTTCCGGCTGTCGTTTGTAGTTCTTTGACAGGCGTTACGGATAGATAGTCAGAAGCCAGAACATCTGACACCAGGGGCCCTACTATGAAGTCTTAAAACGATCATGATTACGCTCTAAGAGAGAGACGGAGCTATACATAGCGAATAGCACTATCCCTTTTACATCATCGGAATTGGATAGCATTGGCACGTCACCAGAATTGCCAGGATTCAGCCCCTCCCAACCCCATAATAGTACGGAAAAGGCTAAGCCATAAACACAAACGACTGTATAATTACAAACGATATCAAAAAACGTCGTTACGTTATATTATAAACGAATCCGTAAGTAATATAGAAATATAAAAATGGCGGTGTGTGCGGCTGACAGAATAAATAAAAGTTTAGTGAAAAGCTAGTGGTGTGCCAAGTGCGGGCCGCGTGCCACGGACACGCGCCCTCAGAGCAACAGTAGGGAGGGGACAAGGCTCATGAGATGTCGATAATCGACTTTAATTTAATACGGAATAATATAATGTGATATCTCGCTATCACTCAAAGATTTGCTGGGAGAAACTCAACTTTGAGTAAAGTCTCCTTTGTACATTAATTTAGTACCTATCTAACCTTTTAAACGTCATTTTCACTTATTCATGACAAGTAAGCGCGTGCCCTGTACGCCAAACGTCATAAATATTTGACAAAAAGTACGGCGAATTTGTGGCTTGGCGTCGGGGGCACACTGATGCGTCTATACGTTAACCACAGACTCGAATAGATCGAGTCTGTGGTTAACTCCTTAAATGTTATGGGCCCAGTAGTTGGCTACGTTAATAGGGATGTTGCCTGAGTTAAAAAAGATATGGTTATATTTAGTCCGTCAGTTAGATTATCGAAAAATAGTGGATGCGCATATTTTTATCAAATCAATGATAAAACGCATCGAAAATAAGGAGTGGGGGCTTGTAACGTCACCTTCCAGTAAAAATCACACGAGTTTTCAACGCACTGTATCGTCTTCATTTTTTGTTTACACGTGTCAAAAGAAAAAAATACGTGTCCATTATTTTTTGAAAATCTATCGACGGACTAATTACATGTTTTTGTCAAAAAATACCCTATTGCAGCGTCGGTGGCATTTTTTATTTTTTTTTATTTAAAATAAAAATTGCTCTTGACTCTAGTCTAGGTCATAGATGACAGAGACAAAGTCGACGATGGAGCGAGCTTACCCAGAAGAAGCCTGTTCACTCTAATTTTGAAGGCATTAATTAAATTCGCCAAAGTAAAGGTGCATGGGCACTTGGGGCATCCCAACGAGTGGATGAGCCACACACAGTTCTGAACAGGAGCACCGCACTCATATTGGGCATCCGACGGGTCTATAAAACCCCGTTTCGCCAAGTCAACATCGATATCTAAAGACCTATTTGACACTGTCCCATCCCTAGCAGCGGGTGTTGGTAGTGACAGGCGACACCTCGCCCGGGGCGCCGCTTTCATCTCGCCGCTGCTACGCAATTACGCCTAATATCAGATGCGACATTACTACTATTACAGCAGGGGACTGTGCCACCGCAGGCTGGGATACTCATTATTTTATACTTAGGATTTTGTGAAAGAACTGTAAAGGCTTTGGTTTTTTTTGTGTATTAAGTGTTACGGTCGGTTTCAATAACGTATCTATACCTTTGGCCAACTGTCAAATTAGCTACCAACAGTAGCTCAAATGTCACGTTTGAATGGCAAACATGATGTTTTTGAGACTGGCCGTAAGACAAATTGGGACTTGGTAAAAAGATGTCGAACAGGTTGTTTTTTAAAGTGAAACTTTTATTAAATCGTCTCATATTTTTTGGTCTGTGTATCGCATGTCGCGTGACGGTCGGCCGCGGAGTAGGGATAAAGTGAAACGCGCTCGTCAGAGCAGCCGAGGCCAATATGGCGGCGTCTATAGTTCCATCAGCTGATCGTGTAGTGTATAGACTATTACTCATTTGTGCCAGTGCTACACGCTAATTTGTTTGTTTTTGTCAGTGTTTTTTTATACCCTTAATGGAATATTATTCCGAAAATTTTTAGTTAAATCTCTATAATGTGAAAAAAAGTGTCACTTTTACCGTGGTTTCATAAAACCACACAATCCTTTTTTTTTAAACATTTGCTTAAATGAAAACATTTGTCGAACCTCAAATTCATTTATGCGGCTAAGGTTATCTACGTGGTTTTCATATGATTTGACCAGTACGATTGTATGGACTTTAAAAGAGACTTTGACCTCTGAATTTGTTTCGGTGTTTCTTCTCAAGGTAGTCAGCTAGGAAACACCGGCCTCATCTGGTTTAAAAATGACCAAAAAAAGATTGACGTGTAAAACTGTTATGTTTAACCTACTTACAAAAAGTCTTACAAAATAAATATCATTTACGATTAATGGCCACATTTTTTAAACTTAACGACGTTAGTAAGATTATGCCTAATATCTAGTTCCTAATATTACACTGACGTTCAAAGAAACTGCATCAAGGTACAGGGTAACTTTCAAACACACTTTTGTTTTGGAAAATTCCAACTTAAATAAAAAAATAATGCAGTAAGTAGTAAGTTGGGATTTTTCGAAAAGATTTAAATTCATTATTGAAAGTTACCCTGTATTTTAGTGCAGTTTTTTTGAACGTACATAAGTGTATTTATATTAAAAAAGTACGATATTACATCTTAGATGAAGAGAGCTTTACACCTGAGACTTGAGACCTACCTCAGATGGCAGTGATAGCTCATATCTACAGGAGAATAGATTCTGATTAATGAAAGGCTTGTCTGCAGTTGGTAACACAGAATAGGGATGTTGCCTGGCTTAAAAAAAAATGATTCTATTAAGCCCGTCAGACAGATTATCGAAAAATATTGGATACGTTTTTTGAATTTTAGCAAATCAATAAAAAATACGAAGATAAAACGCATCAAAGATGAGGAGCGAGGGCTTGTAACGTCACTTTCCAGTAAAAACGTCACACGAGTTTTCAACGCACTGTATTGTCTTTATTTTTTGTTAAGGTGACAAAAGAAAAAATACGTGTCCAATATTTTTTGGAAATCTATCTGACGGACGAATTCGATTTTTTGAGTCAAATACCCTATTAAGAACAAGTACTATCCTGCCAGGGTTGCGGAATTTGTTCGAAAGAGTCACCGCGGCCCTGTAACGCAAAGGGCTTTAGAAGGAACACGCATGGGTTTTAGTCAGTAAAAGTCTGACACGCCCTTCCGCTCCACCCAGAGCGGAAGAAGTCATTTGATGATTTCCCATCCTTAAAAAAGGGGTAGAATTGTTTCTTTGTAGGAGGTCATTCTTGCAGTACAAAGCTAAACTATCACTGATCACAGGTTCCTTATTTTCAACTGGATCTTTTCTGTCATCACTCCAGTGACTTTCAGTATTTCAAATTGTGCCGTGTGACATTTCCAATGAAAGAGGTTGTAGTGAGGGACACAAATATATTTGTTTTACAATTTAAAAAATAAATAAATGAGTTCTTTAGTTATAGATTACAGCAAAACTAGTAAGAAGTCTGTTTTACATGTTATTTTAAAACCACTGTTTTAAAATAACATGTAAAAAATATGATTCGTTCGCACGAGTCCGGTTCACACTTGACCGGTATTTTTTTTTAATTAGGTAACCTCGATACCAAGCCCATTTGTCCACATAAACAAGGTTCGTATCACACGAGTCCCAATAAATCCCGCAGACCACAAATCATGGCTAGGGCTCCACACGCGTCACTCGAGCGGAGGGCACTCGACTCGCGCTGAGAGCCACCAATTATGCTGTCACTGGCTGTTGGGATGATCTGACTATACGGGGCGTGCTGTACTTGTGTATGAACCTGTTAGGAAATATTCGTTTTTTTCTTCTTTAATCAAGAACAGCCGGTCGATTCTGTAAGCATATCGAAGTGAAGGCTTGGGTGAAGTGATCTCGACGAGAGCTGTCAATCCATATAATCAAGATGGAATGACGGCTTACTTCGTGATCACGTGACATCTCGATTATGTGGATTGACAGCTCTCCTCGTGATCACTGCACCCAAAGCTTCAATTTGACATGTTTAACCTTTTGAACGCCAGAGCATAAACGCATCGGCGCGGCGTGCCCTAGACGCCAAGCCACAAATTCACCGTACTTTTTGTCACATATTTGTGACGTTTGGCGTACAGGGCACGCGCTTGCTTGTCATGTATACGTGACAACGGCGTTCAATAGGTTAAAGAAACGACCGGCAGAAACTTCAAGACAAGTGTGCTCCAACGTCGATTGCATCATCGCTCACCATCAGGTGAGCTACCAGTCAAACGCGAAAATATATATATCGGCGCAATTAAAATAGTTTGCCATTACAAGTATTCAAATAATTAAGATTCATAATTTGACTGTCCAAAAATTAGTAAATTGATTGACTTTAAGTTTATTACGATGTAAAGTTAACGTTCAACAGCATTTCACTATTCCTGTTATTGCAATTTAAATGTTTCAATACTTAACCTAAAAAGTAAAAACTAACACGTGCACATGGGAGGGGCGAACCTTATAAATACGGCCGCACTGTCGGCGTTCGAGCACCCTCCCGCATCTCCAAGGTACGCCGACCGAGGCATACCCTCGTCACGCCAGACGACTCTACCACTCTCCTCCAAGAGAGTCGCAAAGAGACCAGCACTCTTCGCAAACCACGACCTCCGTCCTTCCGCCCTCGCCGCCGAGGCCCGCCGCGACGTCCCCGTCAAAATCCGCCCCGACCCTTGCTCGAGCCAGCCCGCGCCGTTGAGCCTGTAGTCTTAAATTCGCCCCTTAATAATAATTCCAGTTCGATCCAGCCCGTCCCTAGCTGTCCTCCCCCCAGCGACGCCCTAAGCCGAGGCCCGTACCCCACAGGGGGTGCCCTTAGCGTGTAGTCGCTTAGTTTGTAAGTTTTTTATAAGCCCTGGCTGGAGGCTTTAATATTATATTAAGGCCACCACAGCGAGCGCTGAACTGCGAGACGCCACTCACCAAAAAAAAAAAGGCGTTCGAGCATTCACGCTTGAGCCGCTGGACAGTACGGACCTTTCTGTGACGTAGTTACGCTGTTCGTTGAATAAACGAAGTTTGAAACAAGTTGTGAAGTTTTCTTTTGAAAAACCAAAAACAAGTGATCATGATGACATTTGTGTCTCAGAGTCTTAGGTTTTTAAGGATCAGAAATCATCAAATGACTGCTTCCGCTCTGGGTGGAGCGGAAGGGCGTGTCAGACTCTTACTGACTAAAACCCATCCGTGTTCCTTCTAAAGCCCCTTGCGTTCCAGGGCCGTGGTGTCTACGAATAAATTCCACAACCCTGGCATAACAATTCTACCCCTACCACATCATTTTAGAAAACAAGGAAAACACTATAATTAGCTACACATAGTGCCATGAAAAATGTAAGCCGTGTGACAGTAAGTGGGGACTGTCCACCATAATAATAGACACAGTACGGTGAAGCCTACTCCTACGCTCTTCAAGCAGGAGGAGGTCGGGGCGGGGCAGTCCGGCCTCCTCATCATTTATTACTGGGGACGATTGACTGTCGCGGCCGGACTTGGCGGCAATTTAAAGCTGATATTTGAAGTGAGGATATTTAATTTATTTCAATCATAGATTTGGTGCCACTAACTGCATCAGATTCCATGAAAAGTAACATGTTTTAAGTTTTTGTACTTAACGATTTAATTTTAATGATTCTTATGTCACTCGATTCATCTTAATTGAGCGAGTTCCACCGGACACCATAATGAGAATAAGAAAAATCGTAAATCTATGTTAAATGGGTGTCATTGGTAGGTTTTTGAAAATCTTTTTGAGGTTTCTCCTATAATTCATGGTCATCAAGGACATCTCACGTACAAAACGTTTTGGGAACACATTCATTGTGCGTAAGGCTAAGGAGTGGAATTCCCTGCCTGAGTCTGTTTTTCCACATTTTTTTTTTTTTTTGATGTCGGGGTGAAATCCTCATGGATGTCAGACTCTTACTGACTAAAACCACCGAGTGCCGGCCCGCGGCCACCTCGCATCAGCGGGGGAAGAGAGGTGTCTGACTCCCCCCGCTGTTTTTCCTCATAGCTCAACCTTGGAGTCTTTAAGTCAAGAGTGAATAGGTTACTTCTAGGCAAGCGTGCTCCATCTTCGACCACATCATCGCTTACCAACAGGTGATATAGTGGTCAAACGAGTCCCTACCAACAGCAAAAAAAATCATTCAGCAACCATTTTCACTTCACTGTTTTCGTGACATAGTCGTGTGGGGTTTCAAAATTAGACAATTCCAAAAACGTAACTCATTAAAATGGAATAAAAAGTTGACTAACATAGAGTTTACAAACACAGTCGCATAAATATCGCATATCGCGAAATACCCCTACAAACCCTAATCTTTTCAAGATTAGAGTGAACAGGCTTCAAGCACGCTCCATCGTCGACTTTCTCTCTGTCATCTATGACCTAGACTAGAGTCAAGAGCAAACCCATATTAAATAAAAATATTTATTTTTTATTTTTTCCACAGTGCAAAAATGAATCACTCACTTAATCTCCAGTCCATCCCTGTCCACATAATACTAGTACAATCAGTGAAGGTAACCGATGACCGTGGGTGTGCTCGGTAAACACCATGAATGAGTAACGTGGGAGCCGCCAGCTGCGCCGGCGACTGTCGCGGGGAATCAGTGGTTTTAGTGAAATGTGGTGTAAGTGTATGAGTTGTGTGGAAGTAGGTAACTCCCTTCGTTTGGTCCAACCAAAGGTTAACTGTAAGGGATTGTCTTGTGCGATAAGATCTCCCATTGTACACTTGTTTTTATAAATGTTTTTCCTGTGCTTGTTATGAGGTGTAAAATAAACTATATCAAAAAACAACGGGTTGCACTCCGGGGGTGCCGGCAGAAGGGAAAACTTGAACATTAACGTTGTGCATTTTTGATATTTTGGAATGGTTAGGGAATAATTTCGCACGAATTGCTTTAATTATCAGTATAAAAGTACTATCATTTATGTGGTAAAATACAATATTCATTTATTGCGCTATCGTACACAAAAAAATGACAGTATAGAAATAAATACAGCTGTGAAGGTTTTGAGTCGTCTTCATGAAAAGATTAGTCGTCTAGACTCTGCGTTACTGAGAGCTAGCTGTCCGTTGTCGGATTGGTCCGTGCACTGGACTTTACTATCTTTTATATGACGCCGAAACACGGTGGCATTAACAGTAGCAAAATAGAAAAATCTTCAAGGAACGTCATGAGAATGAATGAGTTCATACTGGTGAAACTCAATATCACCAAGGGCATATCAGAGGCGTGTCCTAAGCCTTTTCGGACATATTACGCGTTCTCATCTAAGCATATTCTAGATAGGTAGAACACCGGCAAGATGGGCAGACGCTATTGAGAAGGCTGTTGGAGCCAGCATGAAATAATAATATCTTGGGACAACTCAGACACGGTCATCCGATCCCAAACTAGGCAAAGCCTGTGCTATGGCAACCAGACAACTGATAAACATACTTATATATTTCTAAATACATACATATTATAGACAAATTACACCCAGACACAGAACAAATGATCATGCTCATCGCACAAAGATTTGTCCTGGGTGGGAATTGAAACTACGACCTCCGGTTTAGCAGTCAGGGTCACTAACCACTCGACCAACAGGCCAGTCAACACTAGGCAAGGTTACCTGCTAAACTGACAGAGAGGAGTTGTATAAGCAAAAGACGATTAAATTAAAAGCTTTACATAAAAACATTTTCATAAACAGAGCCTTCCAACTATACTTCGCAGCAGAAATTGGTTCTAAGAAATGAACCACAACTAAACAAGCCCTTTCATAAGAAACTCTATTTCTGAGTACCTACAACACTTATTTTCTATAAAATAACCGATCTCTTTTCAATAGAAACATTTCCAACGATATTTTCAAGCAAAAGGTTTTAAAAACATAAACATCTAAGGACGGGGGCAAACAGTAAACAGTCCTGTGAAAAATACTTAGAAATCACAGCGCGGTGGTGCAAATGCTCGCATTAAACGTTAGGACTCGGCAAATACAATGCTTTTACACCAGCCGGTGCTGACGGAGATGTTGAGAGACTGGATGTGGCTACTAAGAAGAAATATACGGATTGAAGTGAATGATCGCCGCAAAAGATTTGTTCGATGCAGTAAGTGGCCAAGTTTCATTCAGAAATTGTTATCGTTTAAAATACTGGCTGACTTTAAATAATAGGTTTAGAACACGAACCACTGAGCCGGATAAGTGAAATCATCGTCCAAGGCAAAAAATCTGGATTTTGCGGCTGTATGATGTAAATACTGCATGTACTGGGCTCATACAACTTTTTACTTGTATAAGTTAGTATTTTAAAAGGATGGGAAATCAACAAATGACTTCTTCCGCACTGGGTAGAGCGGAAGGGCGTGTCAGACTCTTACTGACTAACACCCATCCGTGTTCCTTCTAAAGCCCTTTGCGTTTTGCGTTCCAGACCGCGGTGACTCTTTCGAACAAATTCTGCAACCCTGGCAGGAGTATTTTAATGGCCTAAGCTTTTAAAATGGACTGATATAAATACTAATATTATCAATATTACGTATTTGAGCCGTTTGGGGTTGAATGAGTGCTCATCGAGTTTTTCGTGAAATCAGCAAACGGTTAGTCGACTCTTCACGTGACCAGAGGGCTGGCCTTTTCTTTGGCCAACGAATCAGCATTGCCATTCAACGGGGCAATGGGGCCAGTGTTCTGGGCACTTTTCCCGATGACAGCGATGTGGATGAATTTTTCTATGCCCTGTGATTTCTTCCCCTTTGTACTCCGCTTGTATATTTTCTCAAACTCAAACAAAAACTCAAATTATTTATTTCAATTAAACCATTTACAGGCACTTTTGAATTGTCATGGTTGGTCAGTCAAAAGAGATGAAGCTATTTGCTCGTTCCAAAGCGTAGATCTCTATGGAGAAGAACGTGCAAGAAACTCCACGGACACGCTTTTAAACTTTTTCTACTAGCTTGCGTATAGTATCTATAAGTTGTTATGTATTTGTAAATATTGCCTGAAAATTACATAGTAAATAAATATCACATTGTTTTTTATAAGTGAAGACTAATAATAGGCTACCTGTCAATTGCGTTTTTCAAGGATGCTTTGTTTAGGTATAAGTCTTTCGGAACATACATAAACTACATTTTCCACAATTTTTTCCCACTGTATCCATCAACTCTTATTTTATACTATCTGTGTGCTCATGATTAAGTTTTCTCCTATTATTTTAATCGAATCGAAACTGATTCAACAACAGCCCCATTTTAGCTCCATCCAGTCGCCGTACATCGTTGCATTCATCATTGTATTCGGTTCGTGCCGCGATCCTCCATCGCTAGATTATGATCAGTGCACAGGTGTCCGCTCTCCCACGGTGGTAGGTATAAACTACTCTCATTTGTTGCCACCCTGTACGTTGGTTCGGTTATTGTTTGAAAATATTACAGCTGTGTAATATTTGATGTGTTTGAAGCTTATCGTTCAAAATCAAAACTACTGGGTAGTTATTTGTAGAAATTGATTGATTTTGTTGAATTGAAATGCTGTCGATATTATTAGGTGGAGATCATAAACTTTAGGTTAGTCATGCTTACAGCTTTATGTTTTTGACCAGCAATTTCATTTAGCATAAAAATTCTGCTGTAGTGCTATGTATAAAGTTAATTTTAATCAGAACACTTTCAAAGAAACGAAAAGTTTTTGCCTATTTTTGTGGGCATGGGTTGCCTTTGACTTTCTTGTGGAAATAAAGGATGCATTCATTATTAGTATTATAATATATTTTTTTATTAAGTGTAATGTGTGTGCTATGAACCGTTGTTGGTCGAAAGAAACGTTATTATTATCAAAAATGATTTTACTCATTTCAAGGAGTTTCTAGACTAGTTAGATACGTCCAGTAAGTAGGTCCTTGCTACAATCCTTGCTCACTGAATCGCTTAGTTTATCAAAAAACCCCTATATCATACAGCTCTTACCCCACGCTCGCCCCATCCTAACAACTACGCTCACCACTCCATGCCTCATCTAGCAACCCCACATCCTCGTACCCTGGATTCGGTCCGTGCCTCGTACGAGCGGCCCTAGATTATGATCGCAACAGTTGTGCGAGCTCCCACATCATAAGCTGATAGAATAATGCGTTTTTGTTGTATGTACGACCTGTTTACTGTAAATTGGTAAGGCTTGGAATCTGATAACAATTGTGTAGGTACTGAGCTACCTTATTGGCCCTGTCTATCAAAATATATCAAACTGTTCCGTTGGTGATGAGTGACTTACAGACAAGCCCTGTTGAAACTACTGTTCGTAGAAAGCTGAAATTTGGCATGTAGGTTCCTTGGGGAGTGTGGAGAGCACTAAGAGGATTTCTCGAAATTCCTACTTGAACGGAAAAAAAACGGAATTTGCGCGTACGAAGACGCGGGAAAAAGCTAGTCATATTATGAATGCGAAAGTGTGTTTGTTTGTTACGCTTTGAAGACTAAATCGCTGAACCGATTTTCATGAATTTTGGTATAAAACTCGAATTTAAATGGAATAGAATAGGCCCTGCCCATTAATAAGCTTCTTTGAAGCCGCAGCAGTAGGTAGTCTATTATTAATTAATATGTATAATTACTGGAGGTGAAATTGTTTGTGCGTTTGAAAAAATGTAATCTCTGGAAAGCTACACTATTGCTGAATGCCATAGGTTTCTTCCATTCATGAATGCTCGGAGCCTGTGAGACAGGTCGCGATTAATTAATTCTTTATTCTATCATCGTTACGTAAAGACTTTGAAAGTGTTATCTGATCCAAAACTGGAGAATCTAGGGACAAAAATCTTATCTCTATGCTAGAAGATATTTCAAAGCTCTACTTTTTAGTAATATCTTCACTAGAAAATGTTGTTTGAAAAGCCTAAATTGGGCGCCAATAAGACCGTTGGCGCCCAACATGAACCATCTGCCCATTGCGTGCCTGGATATTCTATTCTTACTTCTCAGTACTAGAATAAGCATCTACAATATATTAAGATGTCAACGTTAGCAAATCACAAGGTTGCCTCGTAAGCCCACTTTGAGTGCCCATTATGGAAATAGTTGTCCCTCGACAAGTTCGTATTTTAGAAAGTTAGTTAATTTGACAAAGTGAAATTAACTAGCAGAACGGCTTTTAATAAATCATGTCTTTTGTCTGCAAAAATCGAACCTTTACAAGTAGAATAACGTCTCGAAAAACCCTGAAAATGTTACACGAACTCGCGCAGGGCTTAAAGTGAGAACTAAGTAGTTGTTAGACTCTTGACTTACACTTCCTCCTCTCTGTAGTGGTCGGCTGCGTGTAGTCTTTATCAGGAACCTCCTCCTTCACTTTGGCCTCCATCTTAAACAATACAGAAATATGTTAATAATCTACTGCAAACTTAAAAGTTTTCGCACACTGTATAGCTTTTACGTGCCTAGAGGAACTCGTGGCTAATAGCCGCACTTCGGTTCCATCTTCAAGGTTAAGCGACGCTAGCTGAGGTCGTTCGTGGATGGGTGACCATCTCGAAAGACGGAGAGTTTTTTTTTATGTAAAACTTAACATTACTCTCTTTCTCTGTCTCTCTCAAACCTTATCGAAAAAGTTCTCACTAACTTTTAAGACAGATGCGTATAAAGTTTCAATTAAATCAGTGCATCCGTTTCCAAGATTAAGGACAGGAATATATGTATGAAATACAGTGACGAGTAAACACTCTAAATTGTATACAGCCATCACTCTTCTACATTATATATTATTACCAGCGATTTCAGCTTTGTGAAAATTATCTCAAGAGAACATACTCTTGGGACAAAAAGTCCAGTAGATTCTATGTCCTAAATACCACTGGACATGCTCTTTTTTTTAAAGATGGGAAATCATCTAATGAGTTCTTCCTCTCTGTGTGGAGCGGAAGGGCGTGTCAGACTCTTACTGACTAAAACCCATCCGTGTTCTTTCTAAAGCCCTTTGCGTTCCAGGGTCGCGGTGACTCTCTCGAACAAATTCCGCAACTTTGGCAGAGGACATGGTCTAAACTAATAATAATAATAACTTTTATTTTCTCGCCACAATACACATTAGATTCTACAAGTTTTCCAAGAAACAATAGTACACAGTAAGTATATTGTGGAAGACTGGTGCCTAAACTAGGCCCGGGGGTCTCCACCTATTAGGACATACATGACATTTTTTCTTGTCTATTTATTTAGCAGACAGTGGTCGCGAATAATTTTGCAATAACATTAAATGTAATTTCTATAATATCTATATAGTGTTAGTATGGTTAGTACAGTGTAGGGACGAAGGAAAGTGTAGTGTAGGTTGAGTGTGTGTTTATGTAGTGAGTGAGGATGTTGAATTATTTATTTCCTGGACATGTTAAAGATTGAAGAATAAATCTTACAGTTAAATCAATAATTAAATTAAATTACAAATCAAGAACTACACCGAGACAGCTATTTTTTTTCCGTTTTAAGGTAGTTGAATTCCTGTATCCAACTAGTCAATTTCATTTTACATTTAATTTTGTTAATTAAGGTCGTAAATAGGTAGTATCCTGTTAATTTTGTTGTAGAGGTAATGACCGAGGTGGCAGAAGAATTGCTGAGAAAACTTGGTCAAAGTCAAAAGTCAAAACGTTTATTTCAATTAGGCCATTAAACGGCACTTTTGAACGTCATCGTTTACAGTTCAGTAAAAATAATAGAATTACATTAATAAAGTGACTCTACTGTCCATTCGGAAAGGTAGATTCTTATGGAGAAGAACGGACAAGAAACTCCATAGTTACTCTTTTCAAATAATGATTTTACAAAATTTGGTTTACAAAAATTAATTTAATATTATGTGAGGACGATGCACCCAGAGTATGCTACTTATAAGAACAAAGTATCACCAGCAGAGGTAAACTTATTCATTTCCTAAAGAAATTTAGGTAAATGGTACTCACATATTTACAAACATTGGAACCATTAATTAAACAACAGTGTGTCAACAGTCAACAGAAAAATAAAAACACAAAAAAAGAAATCGGTCGAAAGCCGGTTGCGGTCTGTCTGTACTGTCTACGGGGTTGTATCGCCTTTTACCACGCGATAGAGAAGGGGAATATGTGAAGAGGCGATGTGGCTTCATGATTATTTGTTATAAGATTAGTTAGCGCACTGTCAGGACTTTCGATTCTTTATATTGGAAGGTGGTAGGGTATCTAAAAGGAAGGCACAATTATACTTTCAGGATGGCTCTCTGCGCTCTTTCTAATTCAAGAATAGTGGATTTTTAGGTACCAGCCCAGGAAGTGATGCAGTAAGTCAATAAAGATTGAGCGAGTGCCAAGTGAGTGACACTAGTACCAGGTTCAGCCAATCGAAACGCTATTCATCCGTTCTCCTGCCAGGGTTGCGGAATTTGTTCGAAAGAGTCACCATGGCCCTGGGACGCAAACGGCATTAGAAGGAACACGGATGAGGTTTAGTCAGTAAGAGTCTGATACGCTTTTTCCATTCCGCTTCGTCCAAAGCGGAAAGATTCATTTGATGATTTCTCATTAAAAAATCCGTCCTGTGCTTTCTTGTGTGTATGGATGAATAGTGTTTCAATTGCAAGCAGAACACCCAATACTTCGCAATAACACTAAAACGTTCACTATCTAACTCTAGAACTCTAGAGTGAAGCTCCTGCGTCTGTAATGGTTGGTTATTGTACATAAATCCGGTGTCGCACTCGCGCCTGCTCTGTGTCTCTCTGACGCAACGCAGCTGGATTCCGATGTACACCTGCGCTCTGTTGCTAAGGGAGCCACCACACTACACCATGGGCAATGAGGGTTTCAGACTGAAGCTCCTGCGTCTATAATGGTTGGTTATTGTACATAAATCCGGTGTCGCACTCGCGCCTGCTCTGTGTCTCTCTGACGCAACGCAGCTGGTTCCGATGCTGAGGGAGCCAGCACACGTTTCTATGGGCAATTGGGCAGTTACTGTAGCCTCGGAAAAAAATCCCAAGCACGAAAGATTGTGGATCTATTTAAGGGATTTGTTAATGTCATAGCAATCACAAATGTATTCCTGACAGTGGGACTTTCGAAACCTAGCTACTTTGATATGACTGGTATGTTTGAAAGGAAAACGTGACGTTCTGAAACGTCACGTTTTCCTTACTGTTGGTAGCTAATTTGACAGTTGGTTAAAGGCAGATACGTTATTGAAACCGGCCTTTAGAGAATCCTACCTACTAGCAGACCACAAACGATGACCGAGGCCATACCTAGCAAGATATTTATTTCATATTTGTTTAGTAAATTAGTTAATATAACACCTTTACACTTCAATCTTTTTTTGACAATTTTAAACTAGGCTAGGCTGTCTGCAAGACGCAGATGAAAACATGAGCTGGTTTTTGGTATTATAAAAATATCATGAAATTGTCATTTCGAATCCCAATCCCAACTATTAAAAGATTAGCCGACCAGCGACCAGTGTGAACGCTCCACAAGCCCGCGTCTGTAGGTCTGCACAATGTTCGCGCGTCATCCGTACACACAACATCCGCCTGAAAATGTAGTTTAACGCCATCTAGCGGGTATAGACGGTATTAGTATTGACCAGGTGGACTGTAGAAGGATTACTCTTTGACACCATGTTTGATGACAACATTGCATGTCGTAGAGAAACGTCACGAAAAAGTACTCAGTATTCGATGTGTCCAAAAATGGGGTGTTTAATGTTAGGTATACCTATTTTAAATATAACAGCGAACGATATAATTTCGTTTGATATAATTTGCAGTTGTTATAATCATCTATTGTTATAACAACTTATGATATATTTCAAAGATATATAATTTGATTTTATAAAAGCTTTAGTTGACATATAGATATCATACACTTAACTAATGATTATTCATTTTATTTATTTATTTATTAAAACTTTATGCACAAGTAAAATCACTGTACAAAGGCGGACTTAATGAAAATTAAAAAAATTATGTCACCGGTAAATTGCAAACGCCGTAAGATTGTGAAATGACGCGTGAAATTGTTAACCGTGGACAAAATATTCTTTATAAGACACGGATTTATTGGAAAATATTGAATTTGGATGGGATTAATTGTACTTCTACAAAACGGTTTTTTCATAATATATCGAGAAATTATAATCTAATAAAGATTTATTAGAATGTTACGGAGTCTGCAATAATCCGGTGACAATTATAAGTTATAATGTTCATCAATATATATAATTTTCTTCCGTTACTGATGAGTAAATGACTGAGTGACTGACAGACAACGCACTGCCGAAAGTAGTAGTGAAGCTGAAGCTGGCATGTAGGTTCCTTGGGGAGTGTAGGGAAGCACTAAGAGAGGATATATATATTGTAAATATGTGAGTACCATGTCCCTTGCTAGCAAACTTAATTTTATCTCTGCTGGTATTGCTTTGTTGTACCTATTAGTATTTAAGTGTGTGCTGTATATTACTGTAATGTTGGATGCATTGTGCTCACATAATATAATCAATTGATCAATGTACCTATGTATACAAAATATTGTTAAACATATTTAAAAAGAGTAACTATGGAGTTTCTTTTCCGTTCTTCTCCATAAGAATCTACCTTTTGCGAATGGACAACTAGAGTCACTTATATTTTAATTTTAAACTGTAAATTTGACGTTCAAAAGTACCTTTTATTGGTCTAGTTGAATTAAATGAATTGACTTTGGCTTTGACTTTTGACTTTGAGGATTTCCTAAAATTCCTACGGGAACGGGGAAAAATGGGATATGCGCGAAAGCGGGCGTTTTGGGGAACTGTTTTTATGTAAACATTGTCGTACAGAAAGCGCTAGCACTCAGCCTTATTTAAATAAAAGACGTATGATTTTGACTTATGTTGTTTTTTTGGCATCAGTCATACTGATTCGAGACTCCCGTATCCATTTAGCAACATCTCGTTGGCGGCTCCGAGTGGAACTTCTACAACTTCATCTTCCTTTCCTCCATAGAGGTGATGACGCCGCGTCCGTGCGTCACTGCAGCAGACTTTAGTTTCTACCAGTGGTCTGTGTATGCTGGTGTGTCTGTTTGTGTTGTTTAACGTGTGTAGCGGTGGCTCAATCGTGTAGAGCGGCGTTTCCCGTCTAATGTTTGGGTAAAACATGCTTAGGATTCTTTTAAACGAGCTTTAATAGAGATTGTCTAGTCTAATGGGTTGCTTATCCAATTTGCATGACGTGGCTATAAGGCGGTTAGAGATTCCTCTGTTAGTCAGAGATAGTAGTTAGTTAGGTAGTCCTTAATTGTGAGCAACATTGTATTCCGGCAATAATTTCATAATGGTTTACACGCACGGAAATTTATCATAACTTTTTTAACATTTTCTAAAATGAAGCTTTGTTTGACGATGGCAAAAGACAGGACGGCACGTCTTTGTTTCCATGAAAGATGGGTAGGCCTTTAGTGTGGGATGCAACTCATATACTCTTGCGCCATCACATCTTCCTAGTTCACCATGTTATGCTGGTGCTGCTGCTGCGGCTGCGGAAAACCTCAAGAGGAGTAAATATAGTAACCTTATTGGTAACTATATTTTCGAGCCGTTTCGGGTTGAAACCCTCGGGCCGTGGGGCCCTTGTGCTCACAGCCTTTTCAAAGAAATTTCGAAACGGCTGGTTGACACTTCCCGTGACCCTTGAGCTGGCTTTTACTTTGGCCCCTAAGTATGGCAATGCCGCCAGTCACTTGGGCACATTACCAGCTGACAGCGTTGAGGAAGAATTTTTTAACGGTAAAATTTAGTTTGTTTAATGTTTAGTTTATTTGTTAATAAATATAATGTGATTATTTATAGCTTTGTTTGCAAGATACTCACATATTTGTACCCCTCATCACCCTGATGAGTACACTACATCCTCATTTTCCAACTAAACCAGTAGGTACCAGTAGTATTCCAATTACGTTCGAAAGTAAAGATTGTATTGGATCGGGCGACACCTGCGCTCGCAGCACCTGTGCAGGGGGGCGGGTGCCGCAGTACCACCCCCAGCTCTTAGGTACTATGGGTTCGGGAGGGGACGAGTTTTGAGATTTGGTATGGTTAATAAAGTTATTCAAGAGTTTCATCTTTTTTTGTTCCGTTGCATTTTGATGTTTTAGAAAAATTGCATCGCTAGATAAAACTGGAAAATAAGGGTAGAAGACATTTATACATTTGTGCCTCTTCATATCTTGGCAAAGCGACACTTTAGACCACCATATTTGAAACATACCTACAGAATGTTTCAGAAGTGGGTGGTCATATTTGAAATTTTAATAATTACTGGATAATTAATATTTGTTTATTAATATGGAAATATTAAGTTTTACTTTTCTATACGAAAAAACAATGGTATCTCAATACTCAATATTTAATTGCTTCCACATGCGAACTTAGGTGGCAGGTTTTCCAAAAATATGTTCATTGTGGACCCAGTCGGGCACAGCAAAGTAGGAGAGAGGAAGAGTGTACTATTTTAAATGAATTTTCATGTAACTGTACCATTTATAAAGTAATTAAAACACATGTACTTACCTAATTTAAAATTTAAGTATCATTTAAATATTCATTGATATTAAAATAGCATTAAGATATAAGAAAATGTTTTAATTTATTTGTGAGTACGAGTATATTAAATCTCGTCTAGTCCGCATCTTTTACGTCTTCAATAACGAATATTTTATTTTATTTCGGGATAAAAAACAGGAGTACAATTAAATAATAATAATAATAATTCTTTATTATCAGGCAACTAGTTAAACAATATTATACTACTAGCAACATTATCCACTTGTTACTAATATAATGATTTTAATGCTACGTGAGAACAAAAAAACAAGAAAACAAAATAGAGAGAACTAAAAAAATTGCTAATTAGTAAGGGGTACTATAATATTACGGAGTTTTTAAATGACAAATTTTGATCATTTAATATGTGATAGTTTTATTCATTTTATTGTTTTAATTATTTTAGGATTGACTGTTATTATATATTTGAATTAATTTTGACTATGTATAATTTAATTATTTAATAATAATATTTTGACATGCGTATCATATTGACGAATTTTAATGTATTTTGACATGAGAGATCATTAATTTATAATGTATTTTTGCATGATAAAATAGATTTGGTTTGGATTAGATATTATTTAATTAAAACATAGATATAAATATGCATATTGTACGCCCTATGGGTATGTTACAGCGATCTACATATTACGTTGATAAGAACTGCTTTAAACCTGTGACAAACAATAAATTATTTTGACTTTTGACTTTTTACTTTTGATGACTGAATGGAGTGAACGATTAAATTCAGTATTTGGCCTGTTATGAATCGCATAGCGTAATCTATGACTCCACATTATAACATTCTCCATGATGAAAATTTCACCTGTTAATTTTCGAGACTCACTCGAACCCCATCGACTAGAACAACGGTAGGGGTCGTCACACAGGTGCGTGGTGCTGAAAAATATCATATTCTACCCCCCACAACTGTTGAGCACACCGGGCTTACAGCGAGCGTGATTTACACAAGTATTTATTAAATTATTGATTGCCAACATTTTCCCGAACACAACCGTATTTTTTGTGGCTCTCGGTAACATCTGGTTAGGCTGGAAATCGGTTATGACATAGTTTGGATATCGGATTAGGTTTGAAAGTAGAATGATCAATTAGGATTGTAAATGGCGCGGAGGCTCTAGCTAGATAAATTGACATTTTTATCAGCGACTAGTGGCCCGCCCCGGCTTCGCCCGGATGTTTATGTATTTTCAAAATGTTCCTTCATAAGAACCTTCTCCTGACAATAACAAATGCAACAAAAAAAGAATTAGCGAAAGTAGTCCTGCCGTTCACGCGTGATGACGTGACCAAGGGAAATAAGAATTCATCCCCCCTCGACCCTAACTCGCATGCGAGCTAGTTCCAACAGCATCTTGAGCGTATTGACTGACCGGTGGGATTCTCCGATGCTTGAGCGCTGGATACGACTGCACGCAGTCAAATAGCATACATGCGTTCTGGTGTCGGATTATCCTAAAATCTGTGATTTTATTTTTGTGTCATGTGATTTTTTACTAACACTAGCTCTTAAGTATTTTAAATTACTAACAATTTATATGGAGAAATCTGAAAAAAAATTATTATTATATATAGAAGATTACGACTCGTGCCTCGGAAAGCTTGTTAAGGTGTTTGGTCCTGGCTGTTACTTCTACATCTTCGACTGTCGTTATGGATAGTTAGTCAAAGGTCAAAAAATCTGACACTAGTCAAACCAGTTACCAGGTTGTGGAGGTAGTCGCACCAAGTAAATTACTAGTACTCTGCCACATCCGGGTACACTGGAAGCCGAATTCAACATAGTTGGGACCATGCTAAGCAAATATGGTATTTTACTGAAAACGTCTAATTAATCCATGAAAACACGCGTGACGTCACTTCGCTGCGCTGGTTAAAATTGTACTATCATAGTGACGTCACGCGTGTTTTCAACGCACTGTACCGTCTTTATTTTTTGTGTACGTGAAAAAAGAAAAATACGTGTCCAATATTTTTTGGAAATCTATCTGATTTTTTCTGTAAAATATCCTGTTGTTAAACGTACTTCTAGAGGCCAGCCAGGTGCATTAAAGCGAGTTCTGAAACCAGGACTTCATCTTTCATTCCCTCCAAAACTACATGAAACATACAAACCCACCTTTCAACCAGTTCATAATAAATATTTATCACGAAGCAGACGCGTCTGCTAATAGAGCCGCCATTGCAGTAGACACACAGCTACATTCTTACCTGTAATTCTAGATTAAGACAGACAAAACATTCGATAAACACGTATAAATTTATTTTAAAATGTATAAATGTTAGTATTTAGAATTGCAGGGTATATTTCTGGATGTCTATGTAGACGGGATTGCAATTAGTGAGTCACCTGCGTGGTTTTTTTTACATTTTTTCTTTCAAGGATTCGTTAAACATTGGAATAGATGGCAAAAAACAAAGAATGCATGCATCGTTGTATGGGATGAAGAGAAGGATTTGATTAGAATTGAACTTTCAGTTTATGCAGTTCATTCCCCCTTTTTTTTTTCAAGGATGGGAAGTCATTAAATGACTTCTTCCGCTGTAGGTGAAGCGGAAGGGCGTGTCATTCTCTTACTGACTAAAACCCATCCGTGTTCCTCTTAAAGCCATTTGCGTTCCAGAGCCGCGGTGACTCTTTCGAAACAATTTCCGCAACCCTGGCAGGCTCTGGCCCTAACGGGTCCCGTCTTGTATGCTGAATTCTCTTTGAGGCGCGCTTGGAACAAAACGCGCCGTCGGCAAAGGCCTGGTTGTGATCGGACAGCGAGCCACCCAACGCTCGCCGTCCGCAGGCCCGCGCCTGCGGTGGCCGGGAATCGCCCTGCGACTCCCGACGCCCGGGGCGTCTTCTAGGTCTTCTGTTGCGGCGGCAGGGGCCTGAGGTTTGTATATCTCTCACGCGGCGCGCCACCTCCTTCACTAGCATTACTGCTTTGCAGAAGGAGGTGATCACTTCCCATGCCTCCTCGCTCGGCTCATGGATTGAACCAGGGCGGGACGCGAGAGGTCGCTGACGCCGATCGCCTCGACGAGGCACAACTCTAGGTAACAAGCTAGGTATATGTTACAATAATAACGCGCGTGATTTGATACCAGGCACGGGATCCAAGTCTGCGCCCACGATCCATGTCATCAGGCTAGTGTGGGTGTACGTCATTGGCACTGGTCTCGGACGTAACATGATCAAACAATAAAAAAATGTGAGCTCTGCGCTTTACTAAAACGGGTTAGATACTAAATAAATGACTAGAAGTTGGGTGGTAACTATTAATATTAAATTTGCGTAAAAAAATAATTTCGCCGAAAATTTACCGGTCTTTAATTATTTTCTGGGAAGGCTTAGAGTCCCGGGTCATCCCGATACTTTAATCATGGTTTATCTCCTGTCCCGGGACTTTAAGAATGTAGAGACTTCCCAAACCCTAGTGGTAGGTCGACCAAGAATAGGAAAATCTAAATTTATTGTGATTTTTAGGGTTCCAAAAGTCCGCATGGAAAAACGGAACCCTCATAGGATCGCTCGTATATGACCGTTTGTGACAGCCAGTTTAACCTACTGAACCGATTTAGTTGAAATGGTTCTCATAATGAACTTTATTCAACCCCAAACACGCGTTACGTAAATAAATAAATTTTGAGCATAGGGTTGCATTTTGGTGATAAGTAAGAACATTAAAAAAAAAACAATGGTATAAAAATAAAGCAATACAATGATTCTGTTTTTAAAACAACGTCAAAAAATGTAGGTAGCGCCAAAAATGTCCAGTTCAGTATGTTCAGTAAATGGACAGTGCTCGAGGCTGGTTTGCAGTCATAAATTTTGATTACCATCATCAGTCAAAACACGTCCACTGCCGGACATAATCCCCACGCTTGGCAGGCGGGCTAGCGATCGCAGTGTAGCTGTTACAATGCGCGGAACCACAGAGAATGCTGCTGCCCATTCTCTGGTGAGTTCCTTAGTCGCCTCTTACGATACCCCCGGGAAGTGATGGGATAAATGATTCCGGTGCCCCACGGATCGGTTCCATACGAAATATCATTCGTTTTACCGGTATTTACAAGTGCTTTCAAGTGGTATTCACTTCCAATCACTTGGAAACTGCTTGTTTAACAAACATTAAGAGAACCCATACAGGAATCAAATCGATTCGTGAAACCAACCGCCAAACGTGAAAACTCAGAATCACTATTAAGGCCACATAAAACTGGATTGATGGATACATAAACTGTTATTACAGACTGTCCAGTGTAATGGCTGCATAACGCAGGCGGCGCCGCGGTACGCAGCTGGACACAGAGTAGATAATGTAGCAGAAGCCAAGTGTCACCGCAAAAGGGTAGGTACACTTCTACAGAGCACAGATAAATATGTGTGATATCTTGCGAGATTCATCATTTTTTTCATTCATCATTCCAGTCTCTGTTGATTTTTTGAGCTCGATGAAAGGAAGAATACCATTGGCCTAGCGAAACTTGGTAGACCGGGAACTTTTGCGGTAGTATCAATATAATACTGTAGTGCAGTGTTCGCGGAGGCGGAGATTGATGGTTTTCATGCCATCATGCGCAAGCGTTGCGCCTCCGCCATGCGTCGGGTACGCGCCAGCCCCAACAGCATCCTGGAAGTTATTGCGGACAGATGGGACAGCCCCATACTGAGGCATTGGATAAGCCTGCATGTGATGTTAGTGTAAGTTTATAATTGTATTTTGTTCCGGTAGTTATAAGTACTAACACTAGTTTCTAAGTTTTTGTATACTAACCAATCAATGGACTCTGTCTGAAATAAAACATTTTTATTTTATTTTATTTTATTTAATATGACATTAGACAGTAGACGGCCTGATTTGTTCGCACTGCCGCGCGGTCGCACCAAGTTAATGGCCAGGGTCCCGCTCTCGCGGACATTGCGCACACTAAACCTGGTTGCCGATAAGATAGATGTACTCTCTTGTTCACGAACGAGTTCGCAAAAGTCACGTTACACATTTTTTGTTACTGTAATTAGTTGATTGATTGATTAGTTGTTTTAAATTGATTAATTTATTGTATTGTATTGTTTTTATATTATTAATGTCAATTGAATTGCATTGTATTAATGAACTGAAATGTATTTGTTATTGTAATTCCGTGTATTAATTTAAACATACTTACAATTATATTTTTATATTTCAATATAAATTAAAAAAAAACAAACATTGCATATTATTGTAATTTTTTTTTCTGTTCTATCGCATTGGGTTACTGTAATGATAGCTGTATGCATGTCTGTAATAAATAAAAATTATTTCTAGCCTTGACTGCCGATTTATTTAAAGACTGAGAAGAAATTTAAGCACCTGAATGTTTACGGAAGTTCTTGCCACTCATGAATGTAACCTATTTGAAATAAGACTAAAAATAGACAGGTAATCACACTGAAATCACTAGCAACAGCTAAATGAGCCTGTTCAATAACATTTTGTCGTAATTCCGCAAATGCAGCGATAAATTTATTCATATAACTTGTATCAGCACCGAACGGATTCTTCTTCTTTTAACTCGTTAAATGGATTGGGCCTAGTAGGTGGCTACAGTAACAGCAGTATACATATATGGCATCAATTAATGAAATCCCCCAAAGTGCAGGTGTGTGGGCACTTGGGGCACTCCAACGTGTAGCTCATATTCTGAACAACATCGTACTAGACTTGCGCATAGCAGTTCGCGATCGGTAGCGCTCATTTTAGTTCGCAACTCCTTGGCGAACTAGTTCGCTCTTTTAGTTCACCAGTTCCCAACTCAATGTTTCGAGACGGGAGCTGACTGAGCTAGTGAACTGAGAGAAAGACAGATCGTTTACGCTCTTTGCAGTTTGTTGCTGTGCGCGTTCCTTTGTTTGTAAAGTAGCTATTTTGCCGTTATCTTTTACTTTACGTACGCTGTATTCGTATTATACTGCTCCGATAGTCTCGCGGTCGCAAGCGCGATTGGCATGCGTGGAGTTCTTGGTTCGATTCCCAGGTCAGGCAAAAATTGTTATTGGGTTTCTCCAATAGAAATTTTTCAGTGACGGTCCGGAGTTTGGAAGTTGGTGGTGTGACAACCCCGTGCCTAGGAAAGCACGTCAAGAAGTTGGTCCTGCGCCAGATCTCTCTCCGGTCGTCTCGGGTTGCCGTCCTATCGGTATAAGAGAGTGATGGAAGAGGGACTGCACCTGTGTTTGCGCACGCACTTGTGCGCTATAATTTGTCCCACGCCATGCTAGATTGGCCCATTTATTTTAATTTCCACAAAATCGCAAAATCGCTGGTAAGCGATGATGTGAGTGCCTGTTAGTATATAGTAACAGGCATTTCGAAGGAACTAACGAACTAAAGAGCGGCAGATTTGGGATACGAACTAGTTCGTTCGCGAACTACATAAGACTACATCGTACCCGACGTCTATACAACCCCAGTTCACAAGGTCGGGTTAACACTCCAATATTGTATGAATCTCGGTCTCTGTAACACGCTCTCTTCCGTGGCGCGGGAATAGCGCGCACGCCCCCGTACCATATGCTCGCCGTATGCCGCGCACGTGCCCGTGTTTACAGGAGCGCGTCACGACCATCTGGAGTCACGAGCTAGGAGGAGCACGGGTTTGAGGTGGCAGTCTGCTTGCCAAAAGTCCGACAGCCATGTACTTGCCTTATACACTTACAAAGAGACGTGGTGTTACCCAGTAGCTTAGTTGTGAAGGTCAAATACTCACAAAATAATTTAACCTACAACAATTATAAACAAACCATACATGCATGACTATCAGAAAGATCCTTAAGACCAACATACACACAAATATTTCATTTAAACAAAGGACTCCTATGAGTCCTGTGTTTAAATGAAATATTTGTGTGTCATTTATAATACCCGTAAGCAAGACGACCTAGAAGTAGAAGTAGAAATATTTCATTTAAACATAGGACTCCTATGAGTCCTGTGTTTAAATGAAATATTTGTGTGTCTATTATAATACCCGTAAGCAAGACGACCTAGAAGTAGAAAGAAGTAGAAGTAGAAATATTTCATTTAAACATAGGACTCCTATGAGTCCTATGTTTAAATGAAATATTTGTGTGTCTATTATAATACCCGTAAGCAAGACGACCTAGAAGTAGAAAGAAGTAGAAGTAGAAATATTTCATTTAAACATAGGACTCCTATGAGTCCTATGTTTAAATGAAATATTTGTGTGTCGATTATAATACCCGTAATCAAGACGACCTAGAAGTACCAAGAATGAGAACCTTGAACGGCAGAAAAAGTATAGAGTATGAATCGGCTATACAATATATTGTCTAAAAAACTCAGAGAGTGTACAAACATAACATTTAAAACAGGCCTAAGGAATTATATATTAGACATAAAAGTTTAGCTATTTAAATAAGACCCATACGTTTAACTTGAACAATTTTGTATTTCATTTAGACTTAAGTTACTTGCTATATTTTATAAATTAAACCATAGTGCTCAGTTTCTTGGATGGCTTGAACGACGTAATGTAAACTACAACCTGTTGTTCATTTAGTTATGTTTCTTTGTTTTTGTTATGTTTTTTGTATGTTAACTGAACTGTAGGGTAAAAGCCGGTTAGTTGCCACACATTTTATAAAAATATGTAATTATTATATATTTAGTTAGTTGTCACCTTATTCATAAAACGGGTAGGTACTTTGGTTTATTATCTTCAAATTTGTGAAAGAACATTATTTTTGATATTTCCAGAATATTGGCGATTTTTGTCGACCTCTAAATTTTGTGACATCTATCCCATATGGGGGTTAGTTGCCTAATCCATGTAAATTACGTTTAGGATAGGTGCCCCGCCGAGAAAGAAGATTTTTATCGCGCAAAAACTTTGATCGCACCTTGCCTTCCCATGCAATCGCACAAACACATGCAACACGGTCTACTTAGTTGTCGTTGTAAAGTCTCTCGATTGATAAATAAAATAACATGTGATTCATCCGCGAAGCTAGAGTAATTAAAATCGAGCAACTATACCCCTGGGGCAACTATCTTGGTTTTACCCTAATCTTGTTCTTTGAGAAATAATAATAATAGTATCTTGGGACAACTCACACACGGTCATCTGATCCCAAACTAGGCAGAGCCTGTGCTATGGCAACCAGACAACTGATAAACATACTTATATATTTCTAAATACATACATATTATAGACAAATTACACCCAGACACAGAACAAATGATCATGCTCATTACGCAAAGATTTGTCCTGAGTGGGAATCGAACCCACGACCTCCGGTTTAGCAGTCAGGGTCACTAACCACTCGACCAACAAGCCAGTCCAATAAAATGTCTTTAAACCGAAATAGGCAGCTGCTTTATGTTAAACACTTCAACTGCATTCAATCCAATGTGGAGCTCGGCTTCCAGTCTACCCTTTTTTTTTTTTTTTTTTTTAAGGATGGGAAATCATCAAATGACTTCTTCCGCTCTGGGTGGAGCGGAAGGGCGTGTCAGACTCTTACTGACTAAAACCCATCCGTGTTCCTTCTAAAGCCCTTTGCGTTCCAGGGCCGCGGTGACTCTTTCGAACAGATTCCGCAACAGATAAACCGTTTAGATAATAAATATTTTTTTCATGCAAATTCCCTTTTTGCTCGCAGGTGCTAATTTTTCTGCACAAACCGTTGGAAGTGAACCTATTATTGAGATGCGAGTGAAATAGTTGCGTCACGAACATCTGTGACCGACGCTGAGCTACGAAAACTACACAGTAGTTAGAAATAGAGTGCGCGAAGAAAGATCTAAAAAACTATAATATCGAGCTTAAATTATTGCGAGCACACGATATGAATAGGTATATACATATGTCACCGGAAAATTGCAAACGCCGTAAGATTGTAAAATAACGCGTGACATTGTAAACTATTTTGTCTTAAAAAGACACGCGATAAATTGGAAACTATTGAATTTGGATGGGATTTTTGGTATACAAAACGATTTTTACGTAATATATCGAGATATATAAAATTCTCGTGTCACAATGTTAATTACCATACTCCTCCGAAACGGCTTGACCGATTTTTATGAAATTGTATATGCATATTCAGTAGGTCTGAGAATCGGCTACTATCTATTTTTCATACCCCTAAGTGATAAGGGTTGGCCACCCCTAACTTTTATTTTTATTTTTCTATAATGTGGCATTAAAAATACATACAACCCTAAATTTTCACTCATCTATCACCAACCCCTATTTTTTAATAGCGATATTAGTACTTTAATTATTTTCTACTCTCGGCGGTCGATAATTGATCATTTACCACTCGATCAATTCTTCACTTTTTATTAGAAAAATAAATAGAATTGTAAAAATGTTTTAGTGTTGGGAAGTCTATTTATTGAGGGAGGCTTTAGGCTATATAACATCACGCTACGGCCAATAGGAGCCGAGCATTCATGAAAAATGTGACGCAGACGAAGTTGCGTGGGACAGCTAGTATCGAGATATTATAATCTAATTAAGATTTATTACAAACTCACGGAGTCTGCAATTTTCCGGTGACATAAAGATCGAATGTTAATACGGCTGATAGAAGTAGGACAGCACATTTTGAATACTTAGTTAGTTTAGTTTAAGAAAAATCAAATTATGTATGTGGGTGGGTATGTGATTCTGTGGCCATTAAATACTTTTTCTTTCTTTACTGCAATTTGGAATCACGGGTGCTCAGAGAGGGGACTCTGTCTACGCACCGAGTGATCACAGGAAAAATGGTGGTACAGTGATCACGTGCTGCTGTCCCTGGGAAGACCCTTTTACAGTCTCCCCAGGAATTAGTCCTAACAGGCGCTGCACTGAGGGGGATCCGGAGTGGTCTCTTAAGAGGTAACGGGGCCTCTTCAATGTTCCAGGTGATCATCAGGGTGGTTTGTGGATTGCGTTCCGGACACATTCCTAATAGAAGTTTTGCATTCCTAATGAGAAAAACTGACTCACCTAATTGTGACATTTGTGGGAAAATTGACGACGTGCAACACTTTTTAACCTTTTGAACGCCAGAGCATAAACGCATCGGCGTGCCCCCGACGCCAAGCCACAAATTCACCGTACTTTTTGTCACGTATTTGTGACGTTTGGCGTGCGGGGCACGCGCTTGCTTGTCATACGTGACAATGGCTTTCAAAAGGTTAATGGAATGTGTGCGCAATGCAAACAAAAGAGAACAATTAGTAAGGCAATTTAATATAAATTATATAGATGTTGTTTTCATTTCTTAGTATTCTAGCTTCACCAAGTTCTGATGCAGCTATAATGCTATACTCCTTTAAGTTTAAATAAAACGTTAATTATAATTCATAATTAGGATAAGATATTAGTATAAAGTACGATGGGATTGTCATCGTCATTTTTATGTACCTACAAAAATCAATTAAAATCAATAAAGATATATAAAAAAAAACAGGGTGGTTTAAATCAGGTAAAAATTCCACGCCTTTCCCAAAAGTCCATACGCCTTTCGAAGGTTTCCCCCCAAAAACAAAAAAAAAAGCTACTTCACTGGACGAAAACCTTCACAAAGAACAGAAAATATTACCAGCCTTTTATACCAAGACAAAAGGTCCAAATTATAACAACAAAAAAACTTAAAGCACAGGTATTCTAAGCATTTCCCTGCTCTACAATCTACTAAAAGTAGTGTGGTGTTTCCTTCGAGCAGTACTTGTCCGACCAGATGGCTGTGACGTAACGCCCAGCTGGGCGGATGTGTGGCCGGCGTGAGCCACTGTGTGCACGGCAAGCCGTGCGCTGGCCCGTAGTGGACCGGAGATGGAAAGGTCAGTGACATTGGATTAATCGGGTTTGGTGATTGAGATGAAGAATGTGTTATTATTATGGATTTAATAGATGGGAAATGAATTGCAGTTATCGTTGATTTTAGTTAAAATTTTTATCTGTATTTATATTATAATGTTTTAGAACTCTTTATTTGAAATGTATATGTGTGCAATTTCTATTAAATCCGATAATACGTATGTTCCTAGGATATTAATAAAAAAACCGGCCAAGTGCGAGTCGGACTCGCGCGCAAAGGGTTCCGAACGAATTTTATTTATTTATTTTTTAACACGTCCTTTATAATGCGCACAGCAAAGGAGTGGAACTCTCTGCCTGCGTCTGTATTTCCGAACGCATACAACCCTAATCTCTTCAAAATTAGAGTGAACAGACTTCTTCTGGGTAAGCTCGTTCCATCGTCGACTTTGTCTCTGTCATCTATGACCTAGACTAGAGTCTACGTCGACGAGAGTCAAGAGCAAACTCATCTCAAATAAAAAAATCTATAAATTAAGAAGGCAGAAAAGTTTTGTTTTTCAAAATTTACTAACTTTATAGTAAAACTGTGCAAGTCTCAAGCCATTCTTCCTAAATGTTTTGTTCAATATTTCAGCATCGGATTCTTAAAAAACAATTAAGATTCCGGAGCGCAACCAATCCAAAGATACCATACCTGCAAACAATGAGAAACAAATGAACAACGAAAAATTTAATTATCCTTTCTCTATGAAATAAAGAGGGATGCAGAAAGGATAATGAGATAAAACGACGCAATGAGGTATATAATCCTCTTCCGAAACCATAGAGTACCGACACTCTGGAGTTGCTAGTTAACTAACACTAGCAGCTTACTATCTTGACTTGAGACACTAGACTCGTGCATAACAAAGGTTGTGTCTTATCATATCACCCATGCCACCGTATGCGCGGGCCTGCGGACGGCGAGCATTGGGTGGCTCGCTGTCCGATCACCACCAGGCCCGGGTCGATGGCGCGTTGTGTTTCACGCGCGCCTCAAAGAGATGTCAGCATAAATAACGGGGCCCGCTAAGGCCAAAGCCTGCCAGGGTTGCGGAATCTGTTCGAAAGAGTCACCGCGGCCCTGGAACGCAAAGGGCTTTAGAAGGAACACGGATGGGTTTTAGTCAGTAAGAGTCTGACACGCCCTTCCGCTCCACCCAGAGCGGAAGAAGTCATTTGATGATTTCCCATCCTTAAAAAAAAAAAAATCAAATCACCCATAGACTTTTAAACTGGGATATCTTTAACTCCCAGCTGCCTTCTACCATGTCTAAATTATGCCTGCCAGACCTGGAAACACACGAGCAAAATAAAGATGAAAATCGCCACATGTCAAAGAGGTCTAGAAAGAAGCATGCTAGAGATCAAAAGAATCCAGAAAATACGACATACAAAAATAAGGGGCATAACCAGATGCACTCAACTTAACGCAAAAACTGAAATGGAAGTGGGCGGGACATATAGCTAGGTTGACAGACGATAGATGGACAAAAAGAGTGACATTATGGAAAGGCCCACGGGGAAAACGTCAGAGAGAAAGACCGCTTCCGAGATGGGCAAACGACATCATCAAAACGGCAAGTCCGAGCTGGATACAAACAGCACAAGACAGAGAAATCTGGGCTTCTTTTGAGGAGGCATTCACCCGAGGAGGGGTTCTTGCAGATTGAATAAGAATAAGTAAGAAAACTAAAAAAAAAAAAACTGTTACTCTATTTTTTTGCAGGAAATAAAAAGGCTTTTTATTTTATTTATTATTATTTATCTTTAACTCCTGACTTCCCAGATCAGTTCCCAGATATATCTGAAGACCAAACTGTTCAGAAACTCAAACTATAGACCAGGGGTTCCCAATCTTTTTTGTGCTGCGACTCCCTTTGAGTGTTATCATTTTTTTGCGACGTCCTTGTAAAAAAATATACCACGGTAGCTCCGTTTGGGAAAACGAGGAGATACGTAGAATCAATGACATGGATGGAGTTGCTTTTCTGTTTATGATACACTGAAAAATATTTATAAAATGTGTGCTTAAGGTCGATAAATGTTCGATAATATGTTTTACTGTAAACTAAGCTACAGATCTTAAACAGTCTTTTTTGTTTGCATAAAACCTTTAAAAATAAGAAAAAAATCCTCTGGACAAGCACCGCGACGCCCCGGGGAGTCGCGACGCACAAAGTCAAAGTCAATTCATTTATTTCAACTACACCATTAAAAGGCACTTTTGAACGTCGAATTTACAATTTAAAATTAAAATATAAGTGACTCTAGTTGTCCATTCGCAAAAAGTAGATTCTTGTGGAGAAGAACGGGCAAGAAACTCCATAGTTACTCTTTTCAAATACAAGTTTTAAAATATTTTGTTTCCATAGGTACTTTGCAACCAACATTGCACTAATACACACACTTATTACACTAATACACGCACACACTTATATACTAATAGGTACAACAAAGCAATACCAGCAGAGATAAAATTAAGTTTGTTAGTTAGGGTGGACATGACATGGACATGGTACTGGCACAGTTTGGGAACTCCTGAATCGATGTTAAGGAATGATTTAGTAACCTAACAGATACGCACGCAGAACGCTGGTGGGCCTCGGCACCAGGCTGCAGGCAGTCCAAGGAGACTATGCCATTCCTTAACAGGAAACTGACCAGGTGCCTTCTGCGACTGGATAGGGGCAGCCTTCGAATGGTGGCGGGAACCATCACCGATCAGTATATCTGAAGAAAAACTACTCAGAACTGCAGACTCAATCGACATTCAAGAATGATTGATAAACCTAACAAATACGGACGCAGAAAGCTAGTGGGCCTCGGCACCAAGCTGCAGTCCAAGGAGACTATGCCATCCCTAAACAGGAAACTGCGGGGACCATCACCGGGCCTCACGGGCTCACACACGATAGGTATAACAGACAGTCCTCTGTGCAGAGCATGCATGGAGGAGAAGGAAACGGTATCGCACGTGCTCCTTGAGTGCACAGGCGTCGCCGAGATACGGAAGCAAACAATAGGGACACCGACTTCGCTCACAGACATCCTGAACTCATTAGGAGAACTGATCTGCTTCTGGAGGGAGGTTGGTTGGTTGGAATGATGGCCGCCGTGGCACACGCACAATGGTCCAACATCAGGCCTAAGTGCGGAAACCCAATAGATCACCACATATTATAAAACAAAGTCCTCCACCGGGTTTGTCTGTCTGTCTGTTCACAACAAACTCAAAAACGACTGCACCGATTTCCATGCGGTTTTCACCAATGGATGGGGTTATTCATGAGGAAGGTTTAGGTGTATAATTCGTCCCGAAATTCCTACGGGAACGGGAAAAATGGGATATGCGCGTACGAAGTCTCCGGCAAAAGCTAGTAGATAGATTTAACCTAACAGATATCCAAGCTTTAACATTAGTTTTAGCCTATAGTGCCTCCGTCGCGGCGTTCCATGGTCTATGGATTATACATTAAGCAGCTGTAAAACATAGCTATCCATCTATACATTTCGTCTATTACATAGTCTTGTGTCTAGGTTCCGATTGCTCGCGAACACTCGAGCAATTTCCGCGACTCACAGATGCATTTGATGAATAAGTTAGTTTTAATGTCGCTTTACATGCTAATATAATAATAATAATAACTAATTTATTTCTGGTAACAAAGACCCATAACATAAATACCTTACAGACTGTCATACATATTTATAAAAACAACAAAAATACACTATTTTACACAAATTGACGGCGTCGTGTTGCGCTGCGTGGTGTCACGTAGCCTTCCGCGGAATCGTCGATATACCTTCGGCCAAAACTCTTCTTTGAGGAAGATATCAATATGATGAGTCGGAACTCGCACCACGAACTATTTAGGTTACCTATTCTTTTTTGTAGTGGCTTTGTTGGTCTATAGTCGCAAGCGAGAGTAAATACTGTAAACAGTAGTAAAGTAAATACTGAAAAGGTGATCCTGCATTTGGACTGTGTTCGTCATTCGGGATTTTCCTAATGAATAATTTCTGCGTAGTAACCTGATGCGTATGGCATGCCTGTTTAATAGTACTTCAGTTATCAATGGAGTTAGGCCCGGCTGTCATTTGTAGATCTTTGGCAGTCGTTACGCATTGTCAGAAGCCAGTAAATCTGACTCCAGTCTTGCCAAGAACTACCGCGTTACCCAGTTAATGGGTTGTGGAGGTCTGGGAGGCAGCCGCTCCACGTAAAATAGTGGTATTCAGCTGAATCCGGTTTGACTGGAAGCCGACCCCAATATACATAGTTGGGAAAAGGCTACGCAGATGATGAGTTATCAATGGGGTCCAAGAAAATAACTACGAATTTGAACTTTCAAGCATCCTGATATTTAACTGATTTTCTTAGTTCAATAAGAGGATTACCAGATAAAAGAACGCTCCTGCCTGTCTTCAAGTTTTTTTACGACACTCATGATATGGAAGTGTATATGTCAGCGGAAAATTGCAAACGCTGTTAGATTGTAAAATATCGCGTGAAATTGTAAACTATTTTTTCTAAATAAGACACGGATATTTTGGAAACTATTGAATTTAGATGGGATTTATTGTATGCAAAACGATTTTTTCATAATTATCTTGATTAAATATGATGACGGGCGGGCGTTTTGGGGGACTGTCTTTATGTAGAACTTTGACGTTCAAAAAGTGCTGGTATTCAGCCTTATTTGAACAATTTTGATTTTGATTTAAAGTATCTAATCAAGATTTATTACCATCTTATGGAGTCTGCAATTTTCCGGTGGCATATATAATAAATAATTTCTCACCCATATTCTAGTTCTTTCATTATGTTCAGTCATATTTTAATTTTCTCCACTGGAATCAATCTTTATCAAACAAATTTGCTTTTTTCGTTGTCTTGGCGACTGACTTGAGTGAAGTGAAGTAAGTGTCCTTCAAAAGAACTTAGAGAACGGGAGTTTTCATCTTGATCGTAACCAAATTACAATCAAACTGCTCCCTAAACAATCAGACTCAACTATTTGTCTGCTAAGTTTACAATTATCGTTGAACACAATATGCGGCGGCCAGCTGTCGCCGACATTAATATAAAAAAGATTCAGCGCCGCCAGATGGCAGCACTGGTTCAATTTGTACGGTAATCCGCCATGTTTCAGAGCGGAGGGTAGGAATGCGCTGATAGCTACTGTTTGATAAAGACTTATTAATGTTAGTCATTGAATTTATGTTTACTGAAATGACAGCACTCTGGCGCACCAGGCACACTGTCAAAACGCGACATTAGATAAATTGACGTCAACACCATCGTTTCGTGCTCTGTGTGGTGTTGCTCGTAAAAGAATAGAACCATCCCATCACTTCCCGTGGGTGTCGTAAGAGGCGACTAAGGGGCTCACCGGAGAATGGGCAGTAGCATTCTCTGTGCATTGCAACAGCTACACTGCGATCGCCAACCCGCCTGCCAAGCATGGCGATGATGGCAAATCCTTTGGGGGAGGCCTATGTCCAGCAGTGGACGTCGTCAGCTGATATGATGTACATATGTGCCATGCTGATATGATGTGTGTGTATGTGTTGGGGAGTTTGTTGCGCCACTTCTTCTTCCCAGCTAAAACACTAGGAAGTGGTGACGGGCGGGCGTTTTGGGGGACTGTCTCTATGTAGAACTTTGACGTTCAAAAAGCGCTGGCACTCAGCCTAATTTGAATAAATGACTTTTGCCCTTGGCATAATTTCCATGATGAAATTCACGCAGGCGAATTCGCTGGTCGCGATGCAAGTATCTTATACTGTATAACACCAACTAAATCCATTCAGCCATTAGCCATTAGCCCCCTAACACGCAACTCTTTGCCAGCCCCACAACACAGGATTGAAAAGTGCAAACATATAAATTTTGCGCACCATCTGCTCGCCTCGCTCGCCGCCCGCTGTCCAAACACGCGGACGGACAAACAAACATTTGTATATGTATGTGTCAGGATAATTTCGGATTTTCAGTGCAGCGCTAACGGTTCTGCGGATTTAGTTGATCTACGAGTATGTTGGGTTTAGGTGTGTGGAAGTGTAGTTAGTGTTGAAGTTAAATGGTTTAGCGTTGGAAAAGAGGTTTGATTTCATGCTGAAAAGTAACAGCAGCTTAAAAGCTATCCAAAGGAAAGCTTTTGATGCTTTTAGCAGCAGATTTTTATTACATAACTAGCTTTTACCCGCGACTTCGTCCGCGTGGAATAGTTACTTGGGGCAGACATGAAGTTTAGTAAAGTTTCAGTCAGTGCTACTGAACAGAGAAAGAATAGATAGATATAGATGAAACAAACACTAAATTTTAAGTGAAGCTAACCTGCCAGGGTTACGGAATTTGTTCGAAAGAGTCATCGCGGCCCTGGAACGCAAAGGGCTTAAGAAGGAACACGGATGGGTTTTAGTCAGTAAGAGTCTGACACGCCCTTCCGCTCCACACAGAGCGGAAGAAGTCATTTGGTGATTTCCCATCCTTAGAGAAGCTTGCCACAATGTATTAGTGAAAACCACATCTAAATCGGATAAGCCGTTTCTGAGATTAGCGTGCACAAACGCACAGACAAACAGACAAAAAATTTAACAATCATTGTATTGGGTGCTATTTGCGTTGATAAAGGTCCCAATAATGTTTTTTCTCATATATCATCCATGTACAGACAGATCCGTTACATTTTTATTATATGTATAGAAGATGTATTAAAAACTATAATAATAAAGACGATGTTAATACGCATGTAAATTGACATATGCTTTTACCCGTGGCTTTGCTCGCGTTAGCTAAAATTTCGCTTTACTCTACACCACTAATGTTATCAGAAATAATTATAAAAAAACTATGCTTCGCTATCCCAAGAGATATCATGAAAATTATTACTAAAAATTTACCCACTCATTCTTTATTTTTGCTCTCAATTACATTTATACTGTTCATCACACACAAAATGAGTTTATATGTAAAAAAGAAGCCTATTTCAATTCTAATAATTGAATGATATTTTGTACAAAATATGAAATTGTCAAAAATGCGTTTTCGTAGCCGCAGCTACGAAGGTAGGCCTACGCGCGTAGCACTGGCGTAGCAATAAGCTACATCGCTACAATGCTACGCATGTGCTACAAATCTCTCAACCTACGTAATTGTATTGCAATATTGTTTTATACTAGATGCAATAGAAATAACTGAAAAGGGGCCATTTTATGTCAGTCCACAATTTCTCAGAATGACTTCGAGATGTATATACAGGGTGTCCCAAAACTCAACGTCAAGCCGAAACGCGGTGACAGGATTGATCATAACCATCACGAGAAAAATCTGAAAAAAAATCTATCCCATGCAGTTTAAAAATTATGGGCATTTTAAGAAAAACCTAGAAATTTGATCAAACTGTACCATTTTTCGGTTATTGTGGTTATTTTTTTTTATTTTTGTTCATTTGAACTTTGGAAACGTAATCCTAAATAACATTTCTAGAATCCCAATAAAAAATAATGACACAATTGCCTCAAGTTTCCGAGAATTGAGACTATTTGTTAAACTACGAATTTAAAATTTTCAAGATTCGTCGACTTTGACAGGCCCTCCTATAAAAAAAATGTACTAGAGTGCCTTGGCAAGTGGCATTAAAAGTTGGCGCATTTAATCAGAATTCTAAAATGGTACAATACTTGTTAGTTCCATACAATAGAAAAGAGTAAAAAAATTAAAACCTCAAGTAACCCGATTTTTGCTATCTCATTTTACTCAGTTAAAATGTTTTTAATTCACACAAGCTCTAGGTAGGTTCTTAATTTTAAGACAAAATGATGAGAGAGATGGATAATGGGTATGTTCGCCATGAGTGAGCGAGACAGATAGTGACGCCACTTTTACCAAAGTGAAAAAAAGTTAGTAAAATTAGTAAAATAATTAATACGAATACGAACGTGCGCAGTAGACGAATGAGCGAAACGTACTAACTGGTTGGTGTCGGACTGGTAGCGTAGCCATTTGCTTGGCTGAAACTAGTGCGAATGAAACAGATAGATGCCATAGCATCTATCTGTTTCATTCGCACTCGTTTAAACGACGCATCTCCGTCTCAATGCGTGGCGTCACTATCTGTCTCGCTCACTCATGGCAAACATACCCATTATCCATCTCTCTCATCATTTTGCCTTAAAATTAAGAACCTACCTAGAGCTTGTGCGAATTAAAAACATTTTAACTGAGTAAAATCTGATAGCAAAAATCGGGTTACTTGAGGTTTTAATTTTTTTACTCTTTTCTATTGTATGGAACTAACAAGTATTGTACCATTTTAGAATTCTGATTAAATGCGCCAACTTTTAATGCTACTTGCCAAGGCACTCTAGTACATTTTTTTTATAGGAGGGCCTGTCAAAGTCGACGAATCTTGAAAATTTTAAATTCGTAGTTTAACAAATAGTCTCAATTCTCGGGAACTTGAGGCAATTGTGTCATTATTTTTTATTGGGATTCTAGAAATGTTATTTAGGATTACGTTTCTAAAGTTCAAATGAACAAAAATAAAAAATAATAACCACAATAACCGAAAAATGGTACAGTTTGATCAAATTTCTAGGTTTTTCTTAAAATGCCCATAATTTTCAAACTGCATGGGATAGATTTTTTTTCAGATTTTTCTCGTGATGGTTATGATCAATCCTGTCACCCCGTTTCGGCTTGACGTTGAGTTTTGGGACACCCTGTATATATTTGTTTTTTCCTTAGCCTATTGTGTGCCACTGCTGGGCAAAGGCCTCCCCCATATCCTTCCAGACATCTACTATCGAGAGGCTCGCGTTTGACCACAATCTCACCTGATGGATTTGGTTGACGATGAAGCACGCTTGCTTAGATGTAATCTGTTCACTCTTGACTTACAGACCCCCAGGTTGTAGCTATCAGGAAACCTTTGCTAGGCAAATGCATCTCCTAAATCCTTTCAGGAATTCTTTTCTTGCGCCACCTCGAACCAGCCTTCGAGATATTATAGACTATCAAATTTTGATGCGTAAAAACGTATTCGAAATGTTCAGTTGACAATTTATCGAGAGTTTATAATCTCTCAAATTATTTTACAATCTTTAATCTTACGGAGTTTGCCATTTTCCGGTGGCATATATATTTTTTTTTTTATCGTGCTTGTTAGTGATCCTAAGTTTTCTACTACGTTTTCTGTTTTTACCCGTGAGAACCTTTAATTGGCTCTATGTCTCATATGCAACTGTTAGCCACCTGTTATAGTTGTTGGTTCTCCTATGATTAAATAAATAAATACTTTAAATATAACTTTTGCTATAAAAACATTTTGTCGATGAATGCGATTGGTGCAAGTTTTATTTATTAAGATCTAAAACATACTGTACCGTGAATGTAAAAAAACAATTGTCCAAGAACTCGAAACGCTTGGATATTGTGATACAGAGAACTTATTATTTAAATACTAACTCTAGACAATACACATGATTTCCAGTGGTACTTCCCGATCCCAAGATATTACATCGCAGGGCTAGAAATCTCCCAATTCGGAGCATAATTCACACAAGCTAAGAGAGGCAGTATTGTAACATCATTGCACGCGGTATGTATAAAGGCGCACGCACACATGCATACATACATATACATACACACACACACACACACACAAGTTGCAGTTGCTGAGGTCTGGTAGGCAGACGCTCCCCATAAAATACTGGTTCATTCAGCAGAATGCGGTTTGACTAGAAGCCGACCCCAGTATACTTGGGAAAAGGCGAGGCTGATGATGAATTTCAGCTACTTTATTTATACACTAGCTTTCTCCCATGGTTTCACTCCCCTAACTATCCCACAAGAACCGTCTAGTTGTCTGGAATAAAAGCGAGCGTGTAACTCATAAAATCGGATATTTTTTCTTATATTAAAGGAATTCCAGATCCATTGCTTCACATGCCAATCAGGTCAGGTCAGGTCGACAACGCAAAACACGCTATGAAAAGAAAAAAAATTACAAAAACAGCATGTAGAAACAAAAATTTGGTATACTTAGGGCCTGTTTCATGACCTCCAAATAACCACTAATCACCGGAAAAAATCGATAAGGGAGTTGTGAAAAAATATGAAATCCGCCATTTTGTGGCGGCGGCCATCTTGGATCGATTTTCATCAAACATAGCTAAGCACACTCCCGACTAATTCAAACAAAAAAAAAAACAAAATCAAAATCGGTTCATCCGTTCGAGAGCTACAATGCCATAGACAGACACACACACACACACACAGACACGTCAAACTTATAACACCCCGTCGTTTTTGCGTCAGGGGTTAAAAATGGACGCCAAGCAAAAGAACGGGAACTTGGCGGGCGGGGAGGTGAAACAGGACCATTAATGTAAAACCGTTGTGTGTGCCACGCGGCTGCAGCAAACTGGTCCAGTTCAGCAAAATGTCAGACAGCCAGTCTGTCTGGTCTGACACTGTTTTCTGCTGATTCTGTTTCTTCGTTTTTAACACTGACTTCCGAAATTAAAGTTATTTTATACTATGTATTTTTTTTTTATTTGGAAAGTAGTCTTTAAACCTAAAAGTTTTTTTTTTATTTTTCCTTTTTTTGTGGTTATTTGGATGACATATTTTTTCCAGATATTTTGATTTAAAAACCAAACTACTGCACCGATTTTGATAAAATTTCTATGGGACCAATCGGAAAGTATATCCTTTCACATGAAATATGATTTTCTCAAATCGGTTCAGAAATAACGGAGTTAAGAGGTAATAAACACAAAAATAGAACTGAATTGAGAACCTCCTCCTGAACTAAATAAAAGTATATGTAATAGATAAGTATACGACTACAGATCAGTACTTCCAGACATAACCTCCGACAAACAAACCAAAATAAACCTATTACTAATATTAGTTTCAACTCTAAAATTAATTTTCCTCGTCTCATTTTCCGCAACTACCACATACATGTACGTACACACAAGACCATGTAATCGCAATGTTCAGCCTGTACCCCTGGTCCTAAGACAACAGCCCCAGGCTGCCACTTAGGACGGGCCCATTAGCATGCCGCATGGGAACCGACAGCTGGGGGTGTGCCAGACCCTCTGTTGTTGGGGATCGAATGTTCATGTATGACTGGGTGAGAAGAATAGGATAGTGAGACGATTAAGAATAATTTTTGTTAGTGTTAATTCTTAAAAGGAGTGCACCCATGTTATTTTATTTTAAACTAGCTGCCATCCGCATCTTCGCCTGCGTGATAGTCAGATATTGTCCCAAGGAAACATGCTCCCGGGACAAAAAAGCAGCCTAATGTTGGTCTACTCATGTGCCAAATTTCATCCTCATCCGTTCAGCAGTTAAGACGTGAAGAGGTAACAAATAATCTCACTTTCGCATTTCTAATATAAATTAGGATTAGGGTGCATTGCACCCGGAGTGTCTGACACTCGTGAAACTCCATCTCAATCTCGCGACACTCCATTTCAATCTTGCGACACTCCATCTACATCTCGGGACACTCGATGTCGGAGTGTCTGAGACTTGCGACAAACCTTCTCGGAGAGTCTGACACTCGCAACACTACACGTCGGAGTCTGTGACAATCGTGATGCTCCATCTCGGAGGTCTGAAACTCGCGACACTCATCGGACAGACAACAAAGTGATCATATAAGGATTCCGTTTTTCCGACTGAGGTACGGAACCCTAAAAATGACAGTAACTGAGATGTTTAGCTACTTACTACCGTCCAGACATTTTACAAATTTTAATTGATTTTAAGAAAAACATAAATTATAAGTTCATATATATTTTATCGCGTTTTAAATGTAAATGTAGATAGAATGTACTGTGTTATTGTAAAGCAAAAATAGTTACACGACTCGTTAACACAGACTTAATTCTATGGGTAGAGTGTCAAAGTCAAAGTCAAAGCGTTTATTTCAATTAGGCCATGAAACGGCACTTTTGAACGTCATCCTTTACAGTTCAGTAAATAATAGTATTACATTAATAAAGTGATTTTACTGTCCATTCGGAAAGGTAGATTCTTATGGAGAAGAACGGACAAGAAACGCCATAGTTACTCTTTTCAAATAATTATTTTACAATATTTGGTACACACAAATTAATTTAATATTATGTGGGAACGATGCACCCAGAGTATGCTACTTATAGGAACAAAGTAAGAGGTAAACTTATTCATTTTCTAAATAAATTTAGGTACATGGTACTCACATATTTACGATAGTGTGTGAGTTAACACAAAAATAAAAACACAAAAAAGAAACAGTGTATCTATATAAGAAATCAGGACGGGTTACGACAATTAAACGGGCAGAGTATCATTACTGTTGTTTATTTCTCAAGGAACTGCCTTAAAAATACAACATCTATAAAGTTAATACATAAATCAACCAGTTTGATTTTGTCTACACCCAGTGGTGTTCTAATCGCTGACTGCGATATCTAAAATCTACCAACTTCAAATATACAAAAAAAAATTGAGACCGAACGATACGTGGACGCACTTGTAATAAATTTAATCTACTTCAATAAAGAACAGTATTTCTACTGGCCGTCATCTCTATAGTCACGAGGTACTTTTTAGGATTCTGTAGTCAACAAGGAACCTTTATAGTTTCGCCATTCCGTCTGTCTATTCGCGGTTTAACTCAGAGACACTTAGCACTAGAAAGATGGAATTAAACACGCCGCAAAGTGGTACAAAAATATTGAAAAAAAAAATATTAAGGTTGCTGTGTCGTTAAACAGGTCGTTTAAAATAGAAAATGACTTAAGACTAAGTGCGTTTGTAACTTTGCAATCTTATAGTAAATTTTATTCTCATGCAACCCTTCACTATGCGTGGCCCGATAGGCACTTTTCCGGGGCCTGGGCCATATATATAATCTTTTACAAAATCCATCCATCCATATTTAGATTCTACTACACATTTAAAACCACAATTTGTTCATTACACCTACTTCTGGTCAGCCCATTCTAAAACACAGTGTACCTATAATGATAAAGGGGGTGAACTAAGGATACTGCTCGTGGGGTGGGGGCGAATGGGGATGAAAAATACAGCTCAGCTGGTTCCGTCACACGCACGCATTGTGTGCTAGACGCATGTTGTTTGTAATATACGGTGGTAGATGATACCGGGAAGAGATGTGGGATTTTTGCCGAGATATTGCTAGGAATTTCTTGAATTTTGGAAGCAGGTAATGGTAAAAGAAAGTGCTGGAAGAGTTAGAGATTTAACCTTTTGAACGCCAGAGCATAAACGCATCGGCGTGCCCCCGACGCCAAGCCACAAATTTGCCGTACTTTTTGTCTTATAAATATTAGTGACGTTTGGCGTACAGGGCACGCGCTTGTACGTGGCAATGTCGTTCAAAAGGTTAAATGACGAGTGGTTGGTTTGTTTAAGTTGAACAGATACGAAATCTATTCCAATTTAGATCTCCCAAAAGTGAAATCAAAGTTAAATTACCTACATTTAACTCAGTTTATTTTTTCGAACATGCCGAAGATACCACAGCGATTGCGTAGTTGGATGAGAATATTTTAAAAGACTCTTTGTGATTCACGTAAGATCGATTTTTTTTATTGGAAGCCTGGTCAAACACCATAATCTAACCTGTTGAAAAACGGTGATGTGGTCACTGTTCACTAGGTCAAGAGTTATATCTGTCACCGGAAAATAGCAAACTCCGTAAGATTATATAATAACTTGAGAGATTGTAAACTCTCGATAAACTGTCAACTGAACATTTGGAATACTATTTTACGCATCAAAATTTGATAGTCTGTAATCCCGCGAAGTCATTCCGAGAAATTGTGGACTGACATAAAATGGCGACATTTTTACTTCTTGTGTTGTATGAAGTATTTTTTATGTAGTTGTAAGTTTGATTGTACGGAATAACCAGTAACTGGGTAATACAGCCTTTCGATTCTGTAAACATGTCGAAGTGAAGGCATGGGTGAAGTGATCACGAGGTGAGCTGTCAATCCATATAATCAAGATGTCACGTGATCACGAAGAGAGCTGTCATTCCATCTTGATTATGTGGATTGACAGCTCACCTCGTGATCACTTCACCCAAGCATTCACTTTGAGATGTTTACAGATTCGACCGGCTGGTAGTTGTATACTAATGAATTAGCTTTCGCAATGTACTTCTTGAAGACTGTATCCACACTTGAATACTTAAATTCGACTGTGTCTAGGTCTCCAAAAACATGTAGTTGTGGAGGTGTGTTATTGTCAGTCTCGATCATTTTAATGAATGCCCGAAATGCAAATGTAGCGGCTTCAATGCCGCCACGTGAAAAACTAAGAAAGCGAAATTTGTAGGGCAACAAAAAGAACCGCAGCGCCATCTACGTCGAACTAACATCGAAATCCTGCATCGCGCAAGCAAAGTTCTCCGTGCGATTTGAACATATACAACAGTCTGAATATCAACTATCGGGCACTTGCCCACCAGACACAACAACCGTCTGGTTCGGAGGATCCTCCCCTTTTCGGTGGATGTATGCGGGACTTTACTCTCTGTACCGCATACTTCCAAAAAAGCGCTGCTTAAGCTCGAAGATCAAACCGTGCGACTGTACCTACTTATTTAGTCACGTAGAGGTGGTATTTCTCGTGTAGAAACACGACAAATACCAATTAATATTCTTAAAAGCCCCAAAGTCTAAAACGAGGTTACCTCACCTAACAAGCTCAACATACGCGTTCATTATAATGTGGTAATGTAACATCAACACGGGCAGTCAGCTGGTGGTTCCCGCGCCACTGAACCCTAACGAACCGGTTCTCAGGAATGTTTCGAAAATGGACAAGGTGGATTACTAGTTATTTCATCGTTGTGTGACTGATAATAGGGAATTTGCATGTAATTAAGGTTCCGTACCCGAAGGGTAACTAATGGAACCCTATTACTAAGCCTTCGCTGTCTGTCAGCGGGCTGTATTTCAAGAACCGTAATAGGTAGACAGTTGACATTTTCACAGAGTTTGTACCTACTTCTATTGCCGCTATAACAATAAATAATAAAAATTAATTAAAAAAATTAAAGTCGAAATTGTTTTTTACTAAAGCGGTTTATGGTACGGAACTCTTCGTGAGAGAGCCCAACTCGCACTTGGTTGGTTTTTTTTATTTTCTGAATGAAAAACCTAAGCTGAAAGATTTTTTTAAATATCTTCAGCAAAAAAATATAAAGCTACTGACGTTGTTTAATGTTTTAAGTTACATTAAGGACGTCATACACCTACCATAAAATTGCTAATTTTTTTTTTCTCGTCACAAACACTACACTCCAAAAAAACAAAACCCGTCAGTTAACAAAATAAAAATCAATGGAAATGTATCGAAAATTCGCCTTCTTCTCTATACCAATACACCGAGACCAAACTATTGCCTAGCACGTTGTACATTGCGGGCTGGCACGGTGCTTCAAGTAGCTGGTGTGAGCAAAAGCAGCGATGTATTATGCTATAGCGGTGTCGAAAATCAATGGAAATGTATCGAAAATTCGCCTTCTCTCTACCAAACTATATCCCAGCACGTCGTACATTGCGGGTTAGCACGGTGCGTCGGGTAGCTGGCATGAGCTAAAGCAGCAATGTATGTGTTAATGCGGGCCGGGTCGAATACGACAGGTGCGGCGGACGGTGCCGCGGGTTTGGCAAATTTTAATGAATGTTAACGCTGAGTTTGTGGTGCTGGATGTGGCTTTGTCTAAGTTGTTAGTATCCGAGCGAAGGTTCGGTTTCGGCCAAGGAATCTAGTTTCGGTCCTGGTTGCGAGACAAAAACTGGGAACTACCGAAGTTTCGGTTTCGGATGAAAATTCTGTTTCGGTCGGACACTAGTTTACGTAGGTAGGTTGGTTTTAGATTTTGAGAGCATTGGTATATACTTGGATTCTAGGAAGTGGTGAATGACGGACGAGAGAGATGTATTATGAAGCTAAATAGAATAATTAAACAACTTTAAATTTAGGAAGATTCGATGCACATTATTTTCTCGATATTGATAAAAACAAGTTATTTTGTGCAATACCAAACTGTATAAAGTAGGTACCTAGGAAACCATAATTAAAGCAGGATTAATAAGTAGGTATTTACTAATCCTGCCGAAAAAGCTGGTTTATAAACGTATTTTATGTAGCCTTATTATAAACACAGGTGCGCAATAAGATCACGTTTACGAGGATATTAATAAATCAAGCAAATGATTTGATGAAGTAACACAAATATCGCACCCTTAGAATGAAAGTGACCTAACTCAAAATTCCTGTTACTTATAATTTTGATATAAACTGATCTTAAAAAGCATACTCTAAAACCCTGTGGTGAAAAAGAGTCCAAATTATGAATGGGAAAGGGCAGCTTATACATAGGTCACGGGAGAGATTTTTCTTGTACCTACTCGTAACACTACTTTTTTACGATTTTCTTGCTTGTTGCAATTTTTGCGTTAGGTCACTTTCATTCTAAGGGTGCGATATATAGCTCTAAGATACAACTATAACTTTAAAATACACTTTCGGATCTTGGTTGTTTGTATATGTCATCGAAAAATTGCAGACTCCGTAAGATAATTGTAAACTTAGCTTAAATAGTTAGGTTTGATTGTTTAGGGAGCAGTTTGATTGTAATGTGGTTACGATCAAGATGAAAACTCCCATTCTCTAAGTTCTTTTGAAGGAAACTTACTTCACTCCATTCAAGTCAGTCACCAAGACAACGGAAAAAGCATTTTTTTTGTAAATATTGATTCCAGTGGGTAAAATTAAAATATAATTGAACATAATGAAAGAATTAGAATTTGGGTGTGAAATTATTTATTATATATGTCACCGGAAAATTGCAGACTCCGTAAGATTGTAATAAATCTTTATTAGATTATAATTTCTCAATATATTATGAAAAAAACGTTTTGTAAACAATAAATCCCACCCACATTCAATAGTTTCCAATGTATTCGTGTCTTATTAAGACAAAACAGTTTACAATTTCACACAATATTTGACAATCTTACGGCGTTTGCAATTTTCCGGTGACATGTATAAGGTTTATGTGCCTTATTTTTTTTTAAACCTTTCTGAGCTCACGCATCAGGTCCCACCCTCTACCTACGTTCAAGCCACGCGCAATACCACGCTCCTACCCCATCCAGCAGGTTCCTACACCCGTGTAGGTCGCCATGTGCCCCCGAGAGGCGTGTTATACGGGATTTCATTTAGGAAAACGTATAACACCGTCAGGATTAACGCTAATGCGAATTTTTATGCGCGACTTTAAAATATGTCGCTGCCCAGTGCGACATGTTGCTGGCTTATTGAGAATAAGTTTAGAGAAGGAGGAATGAGAAGTCTTGGGGTGGGAAAGTCTCGAAGACGTGATCGAGATTGAAATTTTAAAGTTACTATTGCTTTTGAAGAAAAATGGGTGAATTCAATTAGTACGAAATGCAAATTCAGTAACTGCGTGGGTCTAAAATGTCGGGTATTGGACATACAGGATTTTATGGCTGCAAATGTGTTGAGTAATTTTTATATTTTTCAGAATTATTTAGGGGATATTTTTGGTATGGTTAGCAAACATGTCGAAGTTGAAGGCTTGGGTGAAGTGATCACAAAGTGAGCTGTCATTCCATCTTGATTATACGGATTGACAGCTCACCTCGTGATCACTTCACCCAAGCCTTCACTTCGACATGTTTACAGAATCGACCCGGCAATTTTTTGTCAATGTTACAACATTATTGACAATGTTACAGATTTACAGCGAGTTATCTACAACACCACCAAACCCATGTTCAGGTATATTAAAGTATTGTTTTGAAAAGAAACACTAATCACCGCCATGAGCGCCCTCTGTCGCCATAAATCCTGATTGAAAAATAAACACAGCTACATCTTTGCCTCACAGTTTTCAGATTATTCCTTCAATCATTATCTTGAGTTTCCTTCAATAATATTTTTTATTTATTTATTTATATATTTATAATGTTAAAAATTATCCCAAGGAAACATACTCCCGCGATAAAAACTATCTTATGTCCTTTCCCGGGACTCAAACAATCTCTACAACAAATTTCATGTAAATCGGTCCAGCCGTTTGCGTGTGAAGAAGTAACAAACATACACACACACTCACAAACTTTCGCCTTTATATTATTAGTGTGATTATTTATTTTATTTTCACCCATAAATACAATTACGCAAAAAACAGAGTAGTTCAAGCAATAAGAATGAGAGACAGGAGCCCATACATTTCCTTCAATAATAACCTCTGCGACCACCACAACGGCATCCCAAGCTCCCAAGCTCCCAAACTCCAGTATTTTGGGCTGAACATACTCGTATCAACGAATCAATTTAGGGGTCTTCAAATAAATAAACGGTTTGCCCCGCTGCGGTTGACAGCCGCCTGCGAGGGATGGCGGCACAGATGTTGCCACCCCCAACCATTTGCCACCCCCACCCACTCCGCCCCGGGGGAAAGGATTACAATTATCGATGCTACGGAAAAAATGGGGGCGAGTTTTTTGATATTATTTTAATATCTTTTGTGTTTGGTTGATTAGCTTAATATGCGGGTGGCAATGATGAATACCTACTCTTGGATACGAGGTGGCTTCAGGTTGGCCACGCCAAGTATGTAACTTTCCCTTTAGCCACAACGCCACACAACACGGCAAAACAATTTTATAATCGTATTATAAAATTGTTTTGCCGTGTTGTGGCGTAAATACATTATTCATCAAAAGCCTTATTTTTAGGGCTAAAAACATAGAAGGTTTAAAATACACAGGTACCTTTTGAAAAACTCTTAAAGTAGGTGTCTTTTGTCTTTAACTTTAAGTGAATGGGTTAGGTACTTCTATAAATGCGAGCCGAAAAGTAATTTAAAAAAAAAATAATAAAAAAAATACAACCGACTTCCAAAAAACTACAAAGTATAAAATAATTTTAATTTCGGAAGTCGGTATTTTTGGTTGTTTCTTCGTATTTTAACACTTTTTTATATCGTCTATATCCTTTCACTTGAAAAAAAAATTTTCTGTCTCTGTTCATAAATGACGGAGTTATGAGGAAAAAAAAATACAGACGAATTGAGAACCTCCTACTTTTTTTGAAGTCGGGTCACTAGAACAACCAAAATCATTTTTTTATCAGTAGCCAATAATTCGTGAGTCAAAGTAAACAGTGATTTATGGCTCGATGCAAACTAAGGGGGAGGCGTAACAGCCGGCGATGTTATTAAAATATAAGTTAAAGTTATAGCACGGTATAGACTGGTACTGTTCGTTTGTAATGGACTTGGGCTCGCGTGCTATTGACTTGCAATTCTGAAGCATACAGGATCTTCGTTTAAGGCGTTTCCCTAAGCAAATAACCTTGGGCATTCGTTCTCTCTTTGCCACCCGCACCCTGCGCACGCCCTTTTATCATAGAATCGACACAATTTTTGGAATTATTTTAATAAAAAAAGAGAAGCGATCTTTTGATATTAAATAAAACGTGAATAATTTAGATTTTTAAATTATCTATCCATTCGTGTAATCCTCAAATGATTAGAGCGTCATCTTTAGCAACAGATGCATGCAATCAATAATTTTAGTATTTTTTAAAAGTAGATTTTAAATGTATTTAGAGTAAACAGGCTTTTTTTTTTTTTTTTTTTTTTTTATAATCTTTATTTATTTAGAGGCTTTTACCTTACAAAGGTACGTCAGCCTCATCGTACCCTTTAAATAACTAATATCTACTTATAATATAATTACTGATTACACGTACCTACCTTTAATTCTACAAATGTTATTATTGCGTAAGCGAGGGAGTTAGTGATGCAGCAATCATTTCATAAACCAGTTTTGCTTCTCCCGAATTTGGTGTAGATAATATTCTAATAAAAGCCCCAACATCATACAAATTAAGTTTTAACTCCCGCATCACTATCTCCCTCTCTCTCCGGTTCTTTTCACATTCCACCAGCAAATGTTGGACGTCTTCGACTTTATTACACACTAGACAGTTAGGGGAATCGACTTTTTTCATTAGATATCCAAATTTCCTAGATGGAAAATGACCGGAACGCAATCTGTGAGCCATAACAACATATGACCTCCTTGTATGACTCTCAGCGAACCAAGGGATTCGAGGAGGCTCACTTTGCATAGTCTTGTACCATATGCCTTTTTCTTTAGACCTGCTGTCGAAATACTCTTTAAAACTATTGTAACATATGTTCTTGTAATAGCTAAGTATTTCTGTGTAGAATGGAGCAATGTCTATTTCCACTCCTTCCAAAATAGCTTTTTTTGCATAAATGTCAGCCTTCTCGTTTCCAAGTATACCAATATGAGATGGAATCCATTGCAACCTCAAATTAATATCACCGAGTTCATGAAATTGTCTAAGAATTACATAAGCTGTCGGTGTACCTCTGCAACCAGAGGCGCATCGAGCCAAATGCATTAAACCACTTTTGCTATCCGTGCATATGACAATGTTTTGATTTATAGAATGGTTCATGATATCCCGACAAATTATGTTCTCTAGCGTTTTTGATATCGCAACAAGTTCCATCGTCATAACAGATACATTTGTATCAATAGATTTAAACAAGGCCGAAGTTCCATCACTCAAGCTATAATAAGCGGCACCGCATCCACTTTTGCTCTTGGACCCATCGGTAAAGTATACTTTCCACCCAGAGTACTTTTCACTAAGTTCTCTGATAACATCAAATTTAAGTGATGTAACCTCATGGCTGCGTTTAGCTACTTTGACACAGTCTAAATTACAATTAATTTTATCCCGTACTTTTATTCCTGTTACCCATTTTTCCAGTGAGTACATGTCCAAAATACTTGAGCAATGTATATTGCGGAGTTTACACTCATTGTACACGGTCACAAGCAACGGTATTTTCTTATTGTTCCAGTATCTTGTGACTGAAAGATCATTCAAGTCATCTATTAATTTAATAGTTACATTGTTTGACCATGACATACTTTTTATACAGAACTTGTAAGCTAAGTATAATCTCCTAACGTACAATGGAGGAATGCACATTTCAGCTTCCATTACATGTATTGGAGAGCTTTTTATAAAACCACCTATAGTCCTCAAATATTGGTTCTGAGTTTTGTCCAGTTTACATGAATGACTCTTTGCACTATTATCATAGAGAAAACACCCGAAGTCAATCCTACTGCGTACCAATGAAATATACAAAGATCTCAAATGTTTTGGATGGATTCCCCATGTAGGCCCCGCCAAAACTTTAAATAAATTCAAAAATTTTGCCGTCTTTTCCAGTATTTCATTAATATGCTTTTTCCATAGAAGTGACCTATCCAACCAGATACCTAAGTGTTTCACATAATCCACTGAAGCAATTGGTAAGTTGTTGATTGTAAGTTGCAATTGTCGTCTCCTTCTACCTCTACTAAAAAGACACATCTTTGTTTTGTCTGGAGACATGTCTAGACCCATATCATCCAGCATCACAACCATAGAGTTAAGAGCAGCCTGCATTTTTGATTCCGCGAAGGTTAAATCTTTATGACTGAAGAAAAATACGAAATCATCCGCATATTGCGAAACAATTACAGTCTCAATTTGTTGGAAAATTTTTGATGTAATAATGTTAAAAAGCATCGGTGATAATGGGTCGCCCTGTGCCAAACCCCTGCTTGCTCGTCTAACATCAACATTTCGTCCATCACTACTTCTTATCATCAAGTATCGCTCCAATAAAAATGCATTTAAATAACTACAAACTTTTGAGCCAATTCCCAAATCATCCAGTGTCTGAACCACTTTTTCCACTAAGACATTGTTATAAGCATTTGTAATGTCCAGAAAGCAAGCCAACGTAGAGACATTTTTAGTGAAACCCAGTTGAACATAAGTAGATAGTCTTGAAATACAGTCTAAACAAGATTGAGCTCTCCTAAAACCAACCGTGTAAGGTGATAAAACTGAGTGTTTCTCAATATGCCATTCTATTCTTTTTCCGATCATATTATGGAATATCTTACAGACACAGGATATAAGAGATATAGGCCTAAGTTTAGTCTCTGTATTCATGTCTTGCCCAGCTTTAGGAATAGCAATAACAGATATCTCACGCCATTGTTTTGGGATATCTCCAGTTGTGTAAATATCATTAAATACCCGAAGGAGAAAGTTCTTGGCCTCACACGGAAGATTATAAATCATAGAGTACGTTATTCCATCATTACCCGGAGCAGTGTCCTTCTTTTTTAAACTATTCTCAAATTCTTCTATAGTAAATACTGACTCTATTAAAGCGTTCTGTGATTTAAAATTTGGCGGTAAATTTGTCACGGAATCCGGAGTGAGTGAATGTAACAAACCTTTTAGTTTTTCTTCCGACACACTAAATTTAGCTTGACGATACCCTTTAAGCCATCTCATCTTTCGCCACATATCAGAAGCAGAAGAAGTTTCATCTATGCTACTACAAAACTTTTTCCAGCCGCTATCTCTGGCTTTAATTATCAAATTATTTGCATGTGCTCCTTTCTCTTCTAATCTTGTAAGGTTTTCAGGAGTAGGATTTCTTCTGAATTTGGCTAAAGCCAACCTACGTTCAGCCACTGCTCTAGATAATGATGGATCCCAATACTCTTTTGGCTTAAAATTCCTTGAGGGACTAGTACATATTTTAATCATAGGTATGTGTTTATTCGCTGCCATATCAACTTGTTCTAAGAAATAGTCATACAATGTCTGAATATTATCGTTGTCATCAACTACTTCAGTAAAAGCCTCCGTAAGCTCTTGACGATAGGCCTCCCACTTTGCTTTTTTGAAGTTTCGTCTTTTATTATACTCGATGTGTTCTTGATAATTCATCGAAATCTTCATTATGAGGTGATCACTACCTAAATTTTCGTTCATTATGGCCCAGTGGAATTTAATAGCGATGTCTGATGATGCCAGTGTGATGTCCGGTGACGATCTTTGTATATTTCCATTAACTAATTTGACCCGAGTTGCTTCTCCATTATTCAATGTCACAAAGCCGTGCTCCAAAGATGAGTCCAATATTTGAGTTCCACGGTGATCCGTTTTATAAGACCAGTTCGTATGGTGACCGTTAAAGTCACCTGCAACTATTGATTTTTTAGGCACTAACGAGAAAATATTGTCCCAATCTGATGATGTTGTACGCACTGATGATGGGCAGTAAATTGATACAACATATTCCAAACTCTTACAATTAAGTATTTTCATACATATAATCTCTATACCTACATTACTTAAGCTAATTGGGCATACTTGCGCCTGTATAGATTTATGGATAATTATCGCGACACCACCGTATGAATCATCTCTATCTTTTCTATATATATTATAACCTCTCAAATTCAAACGAACGTCTGGGTTAAGCCAAGTTTCACTTACAATCACAATATGTATTTTTTCTTGTCCAAGTAACGCGTCTAAACTATGTGATTTTGGTTTTAAACTTTGACTATTCCATTGCAGTATGTTAATCACGGCGTCCTTGCGATAATTATCCATTTATATATTTTAAAAACCATTGACATAAATTTCCCCCAAATAAAAAATCCCTAACTAATACCTTGCATTCCTCAAATATTACTTTCAACACCGACATTATTATTTCTTCAAATCCTTTCTCTGAATAAATTATTTCTTTAATTTTTAAAAATATTTCTATAAATCTGAGTTTTCTTTGCTTCTTCTTTTCAGCTTCTTCTTTTTCAGATTGTCTATTTTCCTGACTACTTTCAACTATCTCAGCTTCCATAGAAAAGTTTTCCCACTCGGTTTCCATAAAAGTAGTTTGGTTTTCTTGCCCATCTTTATATTTATTTTGCTTCTTAGGCCTATTCGCTTTTTGTTTTTGTCTGTTCCCTAAGATTTCTGTTTGATTGCATGCACTTTCATTAGATACGACTTCTTCTGCAGGAACTGCCGATTGCACAACACTACTGTAAGTTTTCTTCAGAGTAATTTGACTTTCCTCCGTTTTTTCATCAGGATCAGATGAAAATGTTGCAAACATATTGCCTTTATTGTTGTCCTTTAGATATATTTCTAAGGCTTTTCTGTAGGATACGTTTTCTACACTCATTAGAGTTCGAATCTCTTTTTCTTTTAGGAAAGCAGGGCACGTTTTGTCTAGTGCCATGTGAGGCCCTTTGCAATTAGGACATACAACTCTGTCTGTTTCACAGTTCTCATGCTCTTTGCCGCATTTAGGACACCTAATCTTTTTTGTTGGGCAGAATTTCTTTATATGCCCGAATTTCCAACAATTGGAACATTGAGAGACAGGAAATACATATCTTTCTACTCTAAAACGGCATCCATAAGCAAGAATAAACTCTGGAGTTGTAGGACTCTCAAAACACACACGTACAGTCTCACTGTCCACCCACTCTCTGTCTTGACTGATACGCCTTAGTCTTCTAACAGATAATATTTTGCATGAAGTTCCTAATGACTCTAATATCTCTGACTCGCTCAGTTCCAAGTCTACACCCTTAATTATTCCGTATGATAAGTCGAGTTGGTTAACAAATTGAATTCTTATTCCTAATTCAATTAACTTTTGACATTTGATCAGCTTTTCTCCATCTTCTTTCTTAGCAAATTGTACGACAACCCTATAGGGACTCTTATAGTTGATTCGCAAAATGTTTTGAATGTTCTCATTTTTTAATAATTTTGCCAACGCCATTTGTTTGGGCAATACTTCTAAGGACGTTAGGCTAATCTTGTAGTTGTCATCCAAGTTGCCTTCTCTTATCTCTTTCCCTGATTCGCTTTCAATTCCAGACTCACTTCTTAAAAGACGCTTGGGTCGCCTTCTGGTAACTGTTATAAACCCGTCCTCGCTGCAGCTTTCATCGCTCTTTTCTCTGGCTCTTTTCTCTGCAATTCTTCCAGTATTCATCTCACAATCCTTCTGGGTACTACCATTATTTGTCTCACCCGCAAAGGAAATCGAAGTAATCGCCGAATCGCTGTTATTCGCGTTTATTTCGTCACTATTTTCGTCCATTCTCAACGTATGTGGGTACTCGGAAAAAACCTTGACTTAAGCGATACGGAGTAAACAAACTACGTGCGCTCGCGTCGGCGTCTCGCGCGCAACTCAGTAAACAGGCTTCTTCTGGGTAAGCTCGCTCCATCGTCGACTTTGTCTCTGGTACTCGTATCTATGACCTAGACTAGAGTCAAGAGCAAACCCATATTAAATAATAAAAACATAAAAACAAATTAGAACGTGGAATATGATAGGATATCGGACATTAATAATGTGTTTTTAGATGTAGTTTATTTCTCTTATCTAATGAGTTAACAGCCTCTGAAAAACGAAGAAAAACGCACTATCACACGGTTTTGGTCCAGGTAGCGCCTTAAGAAAATGATTTTAAAAAAAGTGCAAGTTTTTAATTGTAATCTTCAATGCTTTTTAGGGATTCGCACCTCAAAAGGAAAAATGGCACCCATATAGAACGGACAACTATGTGCTTTGTCCGTCCATCGATCTGTCTGTCTGCTTTTGTGGAGCTTGGGAAACAAGATTCATCTATAGGATGTTTTCTGAAATTTCTGATTATCAATATTTATGAAACTCTTCCGTTTCTGACTGAGTGACTGACAGACAACGCATAGTCGAAATTACTGGTCGTAGAAAGCTGAAATTTGGCATGTAGCTTCCCTACACTTCGTAGGAGAACACTAAGAGATGATTTCCTGAAATTCCTACGGGATCGGGAAAAACGGGATATGCGCGTACGAAGCGTAAGAACTATGGAGTTTCTTGTCCGTTCTTCTCCATAAGAATCTATACCTTTTGCGAATGGACAACTAGAGTCACTTATATTTTAATTTTAAACTGTAAATTTGACGTTCAAAAGTGCCTTTTAATGGTCTAGTTGAAATAAATGAATTGACTTTGACTTTGACTTTGAAGTCGCGGGCAAAAGCTAGTTAGGATATAAATGAGACATGTTTTCTGATTAACGGGACATGCGACACGTTGACAATGGAAGTTTAGTAAGGGACTAACAAAAAATACTGCATTTTTTTTTTTTTAAATCTTGGTACAACTCACACACGGTCATCCGATCCCAAACTAGGCAGAGCCTGTGCTATGGCAACCAGACAACTGATAAACATACTTACTATATTTTTACATGACGCCGAAACATGGTTGGCATTAACAGTAGCAAAATAAAAAAATCTATGCTTTTGAGTGTAAGCGTAACTTCTTTGTATACCAAGGAACGTCATGGGAATGAATGAGTTCATACTGGTGAAACACAATATCACCAAGGGCATATCAGAGGCGTGCCCTAAGCGTTTCGGACATATTACCCGTTCTCATCTAAGCATACTCTAGATAAGCAGAACACCGGTAAGATGGGCAGACGCTATTGAGAAGGCTGTTGGAGCCAGCATGAAATAATAATATCTTGGGACAACTCACACACGGTCATCCGATCCCAAACTAGGCAGAGCCTGTGCTATGGCAACCAGACAACTGATAAACATACTTATATATTTCTAAATACATACATATTATAGACAAATTACACCCAGACACAGAACAAATGATCATGCTCATCACACAATGATTTGTCCTGGGTGGGAATCGAACCCACGACCTCCGGTTAAGCAGTCAGGGTCACTAACCACTCCACCAACAGGCCAGTCAAAGCATTGCAAGAACCATTATACAATGACGAAGAATATTATTTAATAAAGTAAAAATTATCAATTAATCACAATATTTTACCGTTCAATATGCAGATTGTACAATGAGTTGTCTGTGGTAAGAAGTCATAGAGCATTATCTCTCTACTAGACCGTGATCCAGGGTTGCGGAATTTGTTCGAAAGAGTCACCGCGGCCCTGGAACGCAAAGGGCTTTAGAAGGAACACGAATGGGTTTTAGTCAGTAAGAGTCTGACACGGCTTTCCGCTCCATCCAGAGCGGAAGAAGTCATTTGATGATTTCCCATCCTTAAAAAAAGACTGTGATCCTCTGCAAATTATAGGTAGGTATGTATAATTTTGTTATAATTATGTATTCAGGAAAATCTATTTATAAATATATATTGTGTATATTTGTAGTTACATTTGAGTTTATTAATATATAATAAACATAAATGCACACCGTGAACTCTGGTTCGAGGTGGTGTAAGAAAAGAATGTCTGGAAGGATATGGGGGAGACCTTTGGCCAGCAGTGGGACACAAACGCGTCAAATTCTCGTGTCACAATGTTAGTTACCATACTCCTCCGAAACGGCTTGACCGATTTTTATGAAATTTTATATGCATATTCAGTAGGTCTGAGAATCGGCTACTATCTATTTTTCATACCCCTTAGTAACCTAACCTTACCTAACTTTTTTTTTTATATTTTTTGGACAATTTTTTTTATTTTTTTATAAGGTGGCGTTTAAAAAGACATACAACCCTACATTTTCACTCTTCTATCACCAACCCCAATTTTTTAATAGCGATATTAGGGCTTTAATTATTTTCTACTCTCGTCGGTCGATAATTGATCATTTACCACTCGATCAGTTAGTTATTCATGACTATGTGTTTGGTAGAACGCGCTATTCCTAGGAAGTATATTTATTGAGGAAGGCGATAGGCTATATAACATCACGCTACGACCAATAAGAGCCGAGCATTCATGAAAAATGTGACGCAGACGAAGTTGCGTGGGTCAGCTAGTATATATGTATATATAATAATATGTTTCAGTCCGTTCAGTTAAGTCCGTTTAGTCAATTTTAAGATTCCTTTTCAGTCTCCTTACGCACTGTCTACGTTTCTTATCCCCCGCTTCTGTTGCAAGTCTGCTTCAAGAAATTTCTATTGAAATAAGCAGTGCCTTTGTGCTCCTTTCTCTGTACAAAATTTTATTTTGAAGTAAGTACCTATATTGTGTACAAATAATAAATTTTACCACACTATTATATTAGTATTTATTTAAACTAATAGTCCTATGGCGTTGAATACTAAAGCCTCCCAAACATCACCTGTAAAAGCTCCTGTTTGACAATTATCTCTTAGGAATGGCGATTACAGATACTGGCAAAAAAGTAGGAAAAATATGTATTATAGCAGCTGTATAGGCGACATAGTATTTGACGTCAGAGTTCGTATCGGACTTCTCTTACTAATTGTCATCTTTGAAGTTTCCTAAAATTATTCGACATTCAAAAATCCTTTAACATCATTGAACCACCCAAGATATGAAGCCCAGCTTCGCGGGTGTGTATAAAAGTTTAAGAGTGCGGCACCGGCTGCCACGGCGCGACAGCTGACGTTTCACCCCCCTTACACCCCCTCGGCCCGCCTAATTTGCACCCCTACGACACGTCTGATTAACTACAGCCGAAGATTCAGGTGTCGCCATTGTTTTTGATGGGTTGAATTGTAAATGAAGAGGGTTGTTCGCAGTTTTTGAGGTTTTTAATTGGCTGTGATGTTCCTGCAATATTAATTATGATTTAATTGGGTATAAATCTTTTAAATAGTACACCTAAGACTACCTGCAGTACTGTCCCTCTTTCTGGTTTTTAAGTCCATTCAAAGGTTGTCTTTAAAACATCGCTTTTAGCGATAGGACAAATAATTACAGTGATTCTCATTTGCTACTGTCAGTGATACCATATGCGCTATAGTATAAATACTAGTAATAGTTCTATGAAGTTTGATTGCCGGTTGCAATAATGCAGCATGCAATTTATTGGAACTGATTGAAACGGCAGTGATGAAGGTCACTTCCAATTGTTATTTATTAGACTCGAAATATCTCCCGTGGGAATTTATGAAATGTTGCTAGCTGCTGTCGAATAGAAATGTAGTGAATTTTTGTCTATTTATGTTCATGGATGTTTGTTGTCTGATAGCTACAACCTGGGGGTGTTTAAGTCGTAAAGCGTATGAGGTATATCTAGGCAAGCGTGCTCAATTGTCGACCACATAATCGCTTTCCATCATTTGAGATTGTGGTTGACCACAATCACAATTGACGGAAAGCGATTATACGCGAGCTTACATATAAAACTGTCATTTTAATCGTATAAAATCCTAAAATAACCAAAGTTTAAGCTGTCCTTTCAACCAGAAAAGATCAATAAAACAATTCATCACTTTACCTATTATCCCCAAAACACCCCCTGCCTGACCTATTCCACCCCATATTTTAGTTTTTTTTTTTCAACCCAAAACACAGAATGCAAACATTCAGCCTGAAGTTGTGGAGTGGTGCGGTTTCGAGGGGGTGAAGCGGGGTGAGTGCGGGGGGCGTAATCGAGCTGTCACCGGCAGACCATCGGCTCAACACTTGGAGCGGCCTAAGCAAGGATTATAGCTTATACATCGTACCTGTTTCGTACTGTACCTCCTTGTTAAAAGTGGGACTGGCTGTATGAGTGGTTGTCTTTGCGTAACTTTCTTTGTCTATGGATTTTTTTTTATTTTTGCAAGTGACGCCTTTTTCTTATAAACGGCAAAATTTAAGAACTATGAAGTTGCTAAGAAAAAATAATATTCTTTTGCACTAAAACGTTTAGTAGAGATGTAACAAATATAAAACAATATGATTCTAATTAGTCCGTCAGTTAGATACTCAAAATATATTGGCAACGTATTTTTGTTGCTTTATCAAATCAATAAAAATCAAGATACGTAGGTATTTAACTAGTTTTTTTTTATAAATACCTATCAGTGACAAAAAAAAAATATCCTATTGTTATCTTAAAACTGTGAAATCGTTCTGCTTGAACGATTTTTGTTTCTCTGTCCGTCAAAATTACAGAAATCAACCCACAGTAAGCAAAAGTTACAATATTTTACCAACCTAGAAAACTAGATCATCGCAAAAATTATCTCCAACAATAACTAACGGTTAAACTGTTTGCCAAAGCAACGTTTCCGAAGCGCGGGAAAATAACCAGCTGTCTGTTATTCTTCCATTTTCAAATCAACATCCAACAGATATGTTATGATAATTATAACACAGAATAAAAATGTTAATTTTATAAAAGCAGGCACTGGAAATGTGTTCTGTGGTCCTATTTCTAATCAGGGGTCGTTTTATCATCTTTGTTTAACGATTTCGTGGGGGTGAAACAATTTGTTGGTGTGGCAGTTTTTTATGAGGAAATCCTAACTTAATGTTTATACATGCGAAAGTGAGTTTTTTGTTTGCTACGTCAAAATCACTGAACTGATTTTAATGAATTTTGGTAGGTATAGAGATACTTGGGACCCTGGCGACAAACGATATAATTTTAATGATTTCCCATCCTTAAAAAAATATGTGTGCGTGTGTTAGTGTTGTACCCTAATTCCGATCGTGTTCGAAGCCCAAGACGCGTGATTGATAAATAATTTTCCATATATTTGAATAGTTCATATTTATAATTCCTGCTAGCTTCTGCAAGCGACTTCACCTGCCCGAAAATCATTCCAAGAGAACAAACACCCGTCCTAATCCAGAACATGGCCTGGCCTACCCGTTTGCCAAGTTTCATCCTAATCCAAAGACAATATGAAAAACAGACGGACAAAAGTACTTACACATTTATAATATTAGAATGAATTAGTACAGTGAAATAACTTTTTAACAAATCTTGGAGCGACGGTCTCACGGCCTTGGGCCAAAACTCTTCCGTTACTGATGAGTGATTGACGGAATGACTGGTAGACAACACACAGCTGAAACTCCTGGTCATAGAAAGCTGAAATTTGGCATGTAGGTTCCTCGCGGACAAAAGCTAGTCTCTTTATGAACATATCAAGCGGACCTTCCCTGTCTTGGAGAGTGCGCCTTGCCTTGGACTATTATTTGTTTGTCAAAATATTAAATGACGACCTGAAGACAGAAAACTTAGGGCGAGTTTTATATCCGTAGTTAACTCAAACAATAGTCAAAAATTGTGATTAAATTTCGTCCAAATGCGTTTTGACTGCCTGCCTGCCTAGCCTTTCGGCTAATACGGAGGGACCTGAGCTTTGTGCGAAATTCTCTTATTATTTCTTATGAAGGCTTTTTGTATGTAAGGTTTTTCCCAACAGAACTATATTGGGGTCGGCTTCCAGTCAAACCGGATTCAGCTGAATACCAGTATTTTACGTGGAGCGGCTGCCTACCAGACCTCCACAACCCATTAACTGGGTGACACGGTAGTTCTTGGCAAGACTGGTGTCAGATTATCTGGCTTCTGACTATCTGTAACGACTGCCAAAGATCTACAAATGACAGCCGGGACCAACGGCTTAACGTGCTTTCCGAGGCACGGAGGAGTCTCGGTATGTTAAGATGGTCACCCATCTACAGACCAACCTCGGCAAGCGTTGCTTAACCTTGAAGATCGACCCGTGCAGTTGTTATTGTTTAGCCATGAGCTCCTCAAATGCGTTTTGACTATTGCTTGAATTAATCACGGGTCGATAAACCCTTAGATTTCTCAACGACCCAGCACAGACACGTTTGCCGCAGAATGATGGGGAGAGCCGACACAATGGGAAAAGGCTAGGCATAGAGAGAGAAATTAAATGACAAAGAATCCTGAAAATTTCTGAACCTTACTGAGGAGCAAATCTCTTAATTTTAAGGAACGTCAATTAACACCACTTATTTCCATATATATTGACAAGATTTTAATCTTCACTGTCGCTGAGATGATATTGTGACTTGACCTTAAATGTTTTTAAGTATAAGAATGGGCCTTCTGGTGTATCTCTTGGTACACAAGCCTGTTTGTAGTATTGAAAAAAATTATCAACTTTAAAGAATCCGCTTGAAAAGCAAACGATAAATCTAGCAACCTAATATATCTATGCTACAAACATTATTAAAATGAAATAGACAACAAAGTCCCAAAGTCAAAAACAGAAGACGCCACAAAGAAACGTCACCACACCACATTTAACCCACAAGAAAAAAAAACAAACCACAGAGAACAAAGAAAGCATGCAAGTGACATAACCGACACAGTTTTTGCTCATAATCGAGTATGTTAAGCGCTTTCCCGCCATAATCGAGCTGTCACCCGCAGTCGAGCGCGCGCAAAAGTTTGATTAAAACCGAACCAATCAGCTAAGCGGAGCTAGATAACAAACTCAGGTGTTTTGATTTTCAAATTTCGAATTGGTTTGTTGTTGGTTAAAGTGTCGTTGACGGGTTTTGTTTTTTTTTTTTGGCGGAGAGTTTTGTAACTGGCTTTTATATAACAGGGGTTTTTGTGATTGGCTACAGAATTTGGAGGTTATTTTCTGATGGAAAATGTAGCTGGTTTAAAATGAATTATTAAAATATTGTGAAAGATTGTTTTAGTGAATGGAATAATAAAGAGTAATTGCCTGATTGATATAAAAATAAGTAAGTGACAGCAGTTTGATTTTACCATAGTTTCCTGTATGACATCCACCATGAAACAGACCAAGTGAGGGAGGGAAAAATAAATTGTTTTATTTTCTCGAGAATAGAGAAACATTGTGTGTTTTTAAAGTTTTTTTATCACACTGAGGTGTGCGTAAGCAAACCCAATTACGGCTCAAGCTCGCCTTTGTACATAAGCTGTCCTATTATATTTGTATCTGTGTGTTTTTGTGTCCAATAAAGAATAGTAATTGTTTTCATAATACCATACCAATATTATCACAATCTACGCAACAACCAATGCCCTAATTCAGTCGCAATGCAATTTTTCTCATTCACAGAGACGACTGCTCGTCAGGTGCGCCGCATGATTAATGTCCGCCAGCGATTAATTGTACCCCCACCACGGACCAGGCCGCCCACTCGACAAGGATTACCTACCCTCAATATTGACAAACGTGTTTCTGCTCGTTAGATGTTTCTTGATCGATGATTGATGTTAAAATTGTTCTAATTTTAGAAGGTAATTGGGTTAATAAGGAAAACATGGCGAGCATCTTCAATACAAATAAATATAATTAGAGTGTCTGTTTATAACATTAAAATAACAGCTTTTTACTCAATGCATATAAAAGTAGGGATAACGACTTTTAAGAAAAAAAAAAACATTTTTATTCAGTTTTTTTTGTCTGTCTTTCATCTCCAAAATGGCTGAACCAATTTGGACGAAACTTATACAAAACCTTAATAAAACACACACAAAATCTAAACCTACCACATGAATCTTTCCATCTATGGGCAAAGCCGGCTGAAAATCCGATCGGTAGTTTTTGAGATTATCACTTTCAGACAGACAGACGCGGCGGGCAGACTTTGTTGTATGATATGTAGTGATAGTGATAAAGAGCAAGTTAAGAATGGCTAGGAACAAAGAAAGAACCCTGTCGAACTCTCCTAATCATCACACACTCACCATAACAGTCAAACCACACAAGGGCACAGCACCCCCATATCCTCGCTACAAGTTTATCTGCGACTGTGACAATACTGGTGACACCTGAAGTTGTGTACCAGTGTTACGTTTGAAAGGAAATATACTCATCATCAAACCCACAATAATGTTAAAGCTACAGTATAAAACCGCAAAGGGTCACAGCGCCCCCATATCCTCGCTACAATTTTATCGGCGACACACTGCCGACTGGCTCTAAGGTGCGGGCCCCGTATGTACTCGCTGATCCAAAGACAATACTAATATATCTGAGATTGTTTTCAACTCTAGTGTTTGAAGGGAACTTTACACATCTTCCAGCAAACAATAATGTTACTACAGTATAAAACCGCAAAGGGGCACAGCGCCCCCATATCCGCGCTAGAAGTTTATCTGCGGCACACTGCCGACTGGCTACACGGTGCGGGCCCCGTATGTACTCGCTGATCCAATGACAATACTGATATATCTGAGATTGTTTCAACTCTAGTGTTTGAAGGGAACTTTACACATCTTCCAGCAAACAATAATGTTAAAGCCACAGTATAAAACCGCAAAGAGGCACAGCGCCCCCATATCCTCGCTACGAGTTTATCTGCGACACACTGCCGACTTACGATTCAATGACAATACCTGAGATTGTGTCCAACTCTTGTGTTTGAAGGGAACTTTACTCACCATCCAACACATGTTAAAGCTACAGTATAATACCGCACGGGGGTACAGCACCCCCATATTCTCGCTGTAAGCCGCACGTCTGGCTACAAGGTCCGGGCCCCCTATGTATGTATTTTATTTGAGTGACAATACTGGTGACACCTGCGTTTGTGCACCAGTGTTTCGTTGGAAAGTTACCTTTTTTAGCTTTTTAGGGGGAACCCTAAAAAGCAAAAACAGTTAACTTTCCAGTCCTATTACTAAGACTCCGCTGTCCGTCCGTCTGGCTGGCTGTATCTCATGAACCTTGATAGTTAGACAGTTGAAATTTTCACAGATGATGTATTTCTGTTGCTGCTATAACAACAAATACTAAAACACAGAATACAATCGATATTTAAGGGGACTCCCATACAACAGACATGATTATTTTGCCGTTTTTATAGATAATGGTTCGGAACTTCGTGCGCGAGTCCGACTTGCACTTAGTCGGTTTTATTTAGTAAAAGTTGACGCTTCTAAAGCCTTGGCTACACGCTCAATCTTATTCACATCAATTCTTGTTAGTACAAGTAAACATGTGCGTTGATGGCAAAACGGTATAACGCACAAATGTCTTGCACAAAACGCTAGTTTGTACATGATTGATCTGCACAATAAAGCATGTGCGTGAAGACGGTACAATATCAATGCGAAAACTTTTTGCGCATGCAAGTCGCTATCGTGTAGACACCATGCAGTTTTGAAGCCAATTTTTGCACAAACTGTTTGTGATGCAAGATTGAGCGTGTAGCCGAACCATTATGCTTCGTTCAGGCTTAAATCATAATCTTTCGAACTGGAACCAACCTACGAATGTAGCGTAGAATACTTTCGAACTCTTCTACTTAATTCTACTTTCAATGATGAAAGTTATGATGTTCGTGCGTCTGTTTTTCATCCACGGGGAATAAGATAGGTAAGCAATTAAACATTAGATTATTATAATACTATTCTTTGAAAAAAAAAACAACGGGTTGCACCCCGGGAGTGCCGCAGAAGTGAAAACTTGAACATTAACGTTGTGCATTTTTGATATTTTGAAATGGTTAGGAAATAATTTTGCACGAATTGATTTAATTATCAGTATAAAAGTACTATCATTTATGTGGTTTAATAAAATATGAATTTATTGCGCTATCGTACACAAAAATGACAATTTACATTACATTAAAAATTTAACACTTCAGAACTTTCCCTTCGTCTTACGAATATTCGATCAGGTCACGTGTCCTGACGCGTGTTTAACATTTTTTACCCATCCCAAAAAGTGCACAACGCCGCTCAAGAAGTTTTTAAGTAAGAGCTTAGCAATGTATAATTTACAAAACTCAGAGATCATTATATACTTGATACACGACGCAAGATTTATTTCTGTTGATAATTTTCTTAAAGGCAACTTTAAAATTCAGTCGAGAATGTGACATGTTATCACAAGAGATCGTAATAGGTAGACTTTATTAACCTAATTGTGGAAGTAAGTAACATAGAGTTGATAATACCTCCTGTAAAATCCCGGAATCATAAACATGACGATTGTATCCCAGGATTCAAGAAATTGTCTACCTATTCCGACCTCTGGTTATTACACATACAATAGTCAATCTTCCTCTATTAATCTTCATTTTCTTCTATTTTGACATTTGTATAAGTATATTCCTGCTCTATCTCCTCAGTTTCATCCAGAGGGTCTTCTAAGGGATCGTCATCCATCTTAGAAGTGGAAGGATCATATCTTTCTGGCTTTTCCACTCTTTTCCGTTGCCTTAAAGCCCTTAATTGAATATCCGCCAATGTTTTCTGTAACTCTATTCTTGCGACAATTGACATTTCTGTAGGCATAGACCGTAGACTCATGGCAATGTATTGACCATAGACGTCAAATTCATCTTCTTTGTATTTAGTCTGTGGTTCATGTTTTGGCCTTGGTGTAACATTTGTAGCAACTTTTTCTAAAGAGGCGATTGTTTTTGGCGTTTCGTCTTTATTTGCTGTCGTCATGTTTAACTCTGGTTCTGATTCCTGAAATAGTGTAATAATTAATTGATAATATTGTAAGTTAAAAATATGATAAATTCACAAACCAACCGTTTTAATCAAGTTTACAGAAAATAAATACCTACTACTTATTATGAGTTTTACTAAACCATTTATCAAGACATGACACAACCTTAAGCATACTGCAAACGATAACAGAAAGTCTAAACAATGGTATGGCGCTAAACAATCATTCTGACTCGGGAATCGAACCCGCGACCTAGGGCGTGCCTCTTTTTTTTTTAAGGATGGGAAATCATCAAATGACTTCTTTCGCTCTGGGTGGAGCGGAAAGGGCGTGTCAGACTCTTACTGACTAAAATCCATCCGGGTTCCTTCTAAAGCCCTTTGCGTTCCAGGGCCACGGTGACTCTTTCAAACAAATTCCGCAACCCTGGCAGGCTCTGGCCCTAGCGGGCCCCGTCTTCTATGCTGACATCTCTTTGAGGCACGCGTGAAACACAACGCGCCATCGACCCGGTTAGAAAAACCCGGAAAGATTTTGTTACATATTTGTGTTATTTTGTGTTAAATTTATGTTTAAATAAATACTTAACTAACTATATACACCAGAAATAAAAATAAAAGCTCCTAACTAAATTAACCCTTAAATATGGCGTCAAAAAATTCATCCGCATCGCTGTCGACTGGAAGTGTACCCAAAAGACTGGCGGCATTGCCACGTTGTATGGCAATGCTTATTCTTTGACCAAGGTAAAAGCCAGCCCTTGGGTCATCACGTGACCCAAGGGCTGGCTTTCGTCCAGTGGCCAGTGTGGCCAGTGTCTTGAGAGATCTTTAAACAAGTTATGCGCACTTTTGTCTTTGTCGCTGTATGTTTGTGTCTGTGCCGAATAAATGTTTTCTATTATGTTCTATTATATTTGTCACTAGTTTTTGCGGCTTCGTTAGCTTTCAAGTTACGCAAAAATGGAGCCTATTATCTTCTCCAAAGTCCCATCTATCGCTGTACCAAAATTCATCGAAAACGTGAATGCGTAACAAACAAAAAAACTCATTTGAGCATGTTTAGGGTTCCGTACCCAAAGGGTAACCAACGGAACCCTATACTACTAAGCCTGCGCTGTTCGTTCGTATGTGTCATCCGTCCTTCTGTCTGTCAGCGGGCTGTATCTCATGAACCGTAATAGGCAGACAGTTGAAATTTTCACAGAGTGTGTATTTCTGTTGCCGCTATAACAACAAATTAGAGTGAACAGGCTTCTTCTAGGTAAGCTCGCTCCATCGTAGATTTTGTCTCTGACATCTATGACCAAGACTAGAGTCAAGAGCAAACCCATCGCAAAAAAAACCTAATAATAAAAATACAAGAAACATGTTCTTTTCGGCTTATTGTACGGAACCATTCGTGTACAAGTCGGACTTGCACTTGACCGGTTTTTAATGGATGTTATGATACTTTTTTTTTCAGGATGGGAAATCATCAAATGACTTCTTCCGCTCTGGGTGGAGCGGAAGGGCGTGTCAGACTCTTACTGACTAAAACCCATCCGTGTTCCTTCTAAAGCCTTTTGCGTTCCAGGGCCGCGGTGACTCTTTCGAACAAATTCCGCAACATGTTATGATACTTACAGTTTCAACATTTTGGCTCCACGCAAGATGGTATTTCGATACATTCCTCAAAATGTCGTCAGCAATCCAAAACCATGACACTTTAGGTTTATAAACCTTCCCTCCAGCTTTTATACTCGACTCAATCTTCCTCAACTCTGTATAATAAGACGTCCTTAAATTCTTTATCTTCTGCGGTATATCTGTGACCTTTAAACCAGGAATGTTTAATTTCTCGCAAATTTCTTTGTAAGCGTTATCTCTCATTTTTCTGTTTTTGTAATTGTCGTTCGTAAAGTCCCATAAGCAGTCGTATTCTTTGTATATTTTGACTAAGTCACACACTTGTAGTTCGGAGAGTCGTTCGGACATTTTGTCTTTTTTCATGTCCTTTTTTTGTATCTATGGCACGGGTGTCGCGTGCGGGCTTGGCGCGGTAACTGGGGCGGTAGACGACTGCGGCGTGCCGACAGCGGGGGGGTCGCCTCTGATTGGTGAATGATACGAATGGAAGGTCGATTCGAAACGACTGTTGTTTGTAGTGGTGAGGTGACGCAATAGTGAATGTCGATGACCCGCATGCTGGTTTGTGACGGAGTCGATACGAATAGGTTTGTTTTGTTTACTTTTTACGTAGGTACTTTAGTAAATTTTCGGTCTACCATTGAGTTATTTGGTGTCACATAAACAAAGTGTAAAAAGACCCATCACATCATCAACATTTACGCATTCTGGAGTAAGATTAAACAAAAAAATAATTGCTGGGAAACGAGATTTATCTTCTTACTACAGTACGTGTACCATCGATTTTATTAGTGATCGATGACGTGTACCCATGCAATGCTTCCAAGGGCTGTGAGAGTAAGTACTTGAGTAAATAAAAATAAGTAGGTAATAGTTAAATTTTATAACTTGTGATCTATAAAACATGGCAAAAACAAATGGAACTTTGGCCTTTAGCAAACAGAAATTTCCCTGGTGTGTTTCCAGCAATAAAATAAAGAACAAATATTACAATGGCGCTGAGAACTTAATTGTGATTTCACGCAGAAATAAAACCCTCGACCCTGGTCGGCTCAAGAACGTTCATTATAATATTGAAGTAGGTACCTAATAATAATTGCACCCTTTTAAAAGAGTGTACACAGCACACCGGTAACCGGTTCCAAACAACTTGTCGAATGACTTTCATTACGCTATAAATCTGAACTATCTATATAAATAAATATAAAATTGTTATTTGCTTCATCGTCATCATATAAATAATAATAATATATATATTGCGCTTTTGCACCCTTAGAATGAAAGTGACCTAACTCAAAATTCCTGTTACTTATAATTTTGATATAAACTGATCTTAAAAAGCATACTCTAAAACCCTGTGGTGAAAAAGAGTCCAAATTATGAATGGGAAAGGGCAGCTTATACATAGGTCACGGGAGAGATTTTTCTTGTACCTACTCGTAACACTACTTTTTACGATTTTCTTCCTTGTTGCAATTTTTGCGTTAGGTCACTTTCAATCTAAGGGTGCGATATGTTCAAGCCAAAGTCGACAGCTTCTCAGCTGTCGTGCGCAAGAAGAGTGCATCTCTTCTTGCCAGATTGCGTGGGAGCGGCAACAGCCTCCTGAGAGTGATTGCGGATAAGTTTGATGAGAGCCCCATTATGAGCCATCTCATAAAGACTACAATGTCTCTCGTGGTATATAAGTACTAACATAGGGTATAAGCTGTTTTGCCCTGGCTGGGGGCCTTAAATTCATTTGAGGCCACCACAGGATGGTCCGGTTAAGCAGTAACCAGCCCTAACGCGCTGAACTGCGAGTGGTCCCCATCAAAAAAAAAAATATAAGCTGATTTTGTTACTAACATTTTTAAGTATTTTGTTTGAAATAACTATGTTGTCTGAAATAAATAAATAATAATATCAGCCGAAAGACGTCCACTGTTGGACAGAGGCCTCCCCCAAAGGGGAAGGGGGGTTGCCATAATCGCCACGCTTGGCTGGCGGGTTGGCGATCGCAGTGTAGCTGTTGCAATGCACAAAGGTTCGCTGGTGAGTCCCTTAGTCACCACTTACGACACCCACGGAAAGTAATGGGATGGTGAATTTGTTCATAGAAAGTTATGTCTGTTTGGAGGTATGCGAAACAGAGAGTAAAGTCCCGCATACCTCCACCGAAAAGGGGAGGATCCTCCGAACCAGACGGTTGTTGTGTCTGGTGGGCAACTGCACGATAGTTGATATTCGGACTGTTGTATATGTTCAAATCGCACGGAGAACTTTGCTTGCGCGATGCAGGATTTCGATGTTAGTTCGACGTAGATGGCGCTGCGGTTCTTTTTGTTGCCGTACAAATTTCGCTTTCTTAGTTTTTCATGTGGCGGCATTGAAGCCGCTACATCTGAAAATACTGATTCGATCACCAAAAGCCATGTGCTACATTTTAACCTTTGGAAAATGCCATTTTCGAGCTGGATAGCTCGGGCTAAGACGGAGGAAAAGCTATAGTTATCCTCTATCAGTATAGCATATTGATATTGGCCCGAACATGTATGCCGCATGTCGTGATGAGCTTGTAACCTAAATGAAGCACTTATTAAGGTCGACGCCTGATAACTTTGCAATAAAGGTCATTGACCCACCAACATTTATTGAAATACTGAATTGCAAAAGCTGTCCTGAATCGACATTTATTGTGATCCTTTATATTTTCTATTAATGAAAAACGATTCATCATTTATTGTAAAGGTTCTAGGAAAAGATATGAAGGAAAGGGCAATGACCCTTATTGCAAATTTAGCTGGCGTCGACCATAGGTCCCATTATATGATAAGCGACATCGCGGTAGACAAAGACGGATGTGGAGAGGATGAACTGGACTCTTACTGGGAGGACTGGCCCGCAGTGGCAGAGGACAGACGTGTGTAGAAAATGGGTGAGGGAGAGGGGGATAAATGTCTAGGATCTCGCGGCTAAGTAATAACAACCGCACGGGTCGATCTTCAAGGTTAAGCAACGTTTGCTAAGGTCGGTCTGTGGATGGGTGACTATCTTAACAGAACGAGATTCCTCCGTGCCTCGGAAAGCACGTTAAGCCCGTTGGTCCCGGCTGTCATTTATAGATCTTTGACAGTCGTTACGGATTGTCCAAACCCTGAAAATCTGACACCAGTCTTGCCAAGAAGTACCGTGTTACTCAGTTAATGGGTTGTGGAGGTCTGGTAGGCAGCCGCTCCACGTAAAATACTGGTATTCAGCTGAATCCGGTTGACTAGAAGACGACCCCAATGTAGTTGGGAGAAGGCTAGGCAGATGAGACAAAAGAATGTATGACGTATTATATAATATACAAGTCGTTTATCAGACTCCATGCTGCGGGTATGCCCATATGTAGGTAGAGCTATGTAGCACAATTGTTAATTTTCCATTGAGGTCTATTATGAAATCCAAAATGTAATAATTCTATTAACCATAATCCTAGCAAGATAAAAGTTTCAATTCACAAAAGGAGCCAAATATAAAGAAACAATAACGCAATATCTAGGGGGACAACTGGCAAGCAAGATGCCTTGAAGTTTTAATTTTAATAGTACCTCTCCCAATCCTACTAATATTATAAATGTGAATGTTTGTGAGGATGGATGGATGGATGAGTGTTTGTTACTCTTTCACGCAAAAACTACTGAATGGATTTTGATGAAATTTGGCACAGAGGTAGATTATAGTCTGGAATAACACATAGGATACTTTTCATCCCGGGAGTATGTTCCCTTGGGATAATTTTCGACATAAACGCGGGCGGAGCCGCGGGCGACAGCTACTAAGGTAATATAACAAAAAAAACTAATTAGTCCGTCAGATAAATTTCCAAAAAATATTAAACACGTATTTTTTCTTTTGTCACGTAAACAAAACATGAAGACGTTACAGTGCGTTGAAAACTCGTGTGACGTCACTTACCAGTACACTTTTACTGGAAAGTGACGTTACAAGCCCCCACTTCATATCTTTGATGCGTTTTATCTTCGTATTTTTTATTGATTTGATAAAATAAATAAATACATACACACACACACATAACATAAAAATAATATAATACACTTATTATGAGAACTACAAGTTATTCTTAAATATTAAATACGTTGACATAATAAATGTAGGTAGGTACCTACTCAAATAAACTAGTAGATAGTAGAATGCACAATTCTTTTACAATGTTGTGGGTCGCAAGAAAAAGTACCTACATATTTGTCAAAAATGACGTTTCAGCTGCGGTAGATACGTCATTGAAACCGGCCGTTAGTGAACTCATTACGTTTCTTAAAGGCAAGTCTATAGCAATTACACATTGTTCTTTAATAATATCTCTTAATAATATCTCTTGGGACAACTCACACATGGTCATCCGATCCCAAACTAGGCAGAGCCTGTACTATGGCAACCAGACAACTGATAAACATACTTACCTATATATTTCTAAATACGTACATATTATAGACAAAGTACACCCAGACACAGAACAAATGATCATGCTCGTCACACAAAGATTTGTCCTGGTGGGAATCGAACAAACGACCTCCGGTTTAGCAGTCAGGGTCACTAACCACTCGACCAACAGGCCAGTCAATATTAAATATAAACGAGTAATAGTCGACTTACTTTAAAAATGTAACTGATTTAAAACTAAATGTATTTGTAACTTTGTACTGTCATTGTACAATTTGCTATTTTTTGTCATGGCTTACGTGGCGGGAAATACCGGAACCCGAAACTGTGCGTGGCCCGACACGCACTTGGCCGGTTTTTGAGTATGTTCCAGGTGATTCCGCCGCTAACATCGTGTACCTATAGAGAAGCGCTTTATTTTCCAACATACACGCGAACGAAGTCGCGGGCATCAGCTAGTTAAATATAAATCTTTGTAGCAAACTTTCATTTTAGTCTTATGACCCTTCGCGTATAGCATCACTGCATAGTGTTATAGTAGCACTGCAAGCCAGTGATGCTAAACGTGGAGGGTCATAAGACTACAAGTCATCATTACTTATCTGGCGGTCCTCGCAGCCGGGCTGGCGACAATTTATAACGCTCGCTGTGCCCCGTTGTACGCCAGTGCAAACGGACTCAAATCGAGCCCGTATGCGGGACGTGGGCTATAGCGTTGGCAAATTAGGTGGCAATATTTTGAATGGGTATTTTTTTTTTTAAAGTGTTTGAGTTTTTTTGGCAATATGGGTTGGAAGATGGTAAGTTAATTAACCCATTACTAGCCCTCTTGAAAATCGAAAATTATACCAAAGAAAAATACATTCGGAATTAAAAGTATCTCGTGTCTTATTCCAAGACATGGTCTACCCGTGAGCCAAATATATAAGATAAGTTTCTTCCAAATTCGTTCAGCCGTTAGTGGTTATTAGGATTCCGTACCAGAAGGATAAAACGGGACCCTATTACTAAGACTCCGCTGTCCGTCCGTCTGTCTGTCTGTCCGTCTGTCACCAGGCTGTATCTCATGAACCGTGATAGTTAGACAGTTGAAATTTTCACAAATATGTATTTCTGTTGCCGCTATAACAACTAAAAAACAGAATAAAATATATATTTAAGGGGGCTCCCATACAACAAACGTGATATTTTTCTGCTCGATATTGATAACGGCAACAGGTAGACGCTTGAAATATTCACAGTAATATTTAGATATATATTTGCTTTAAAAATAAATAATTAAATTAAAAAAAAACAAAAATTTAACTGGGGCTCGCATAAAAGAGACATGATTTTTTTTGCTGTTTTTATAGATAATGGTACGGAACCCTTCGTGCGCGACTCTGACTTGCACTTGGCCGATTTTTTTAGTTTTTAAGTATGAATGACAAACTCCACTCAATAATTAGTCCAAAACTCAGAACCAACGGACGGTCCTGGTGACTGTTTTAAATAAAATCTTTCTGCAACGAAGGAGTATTCTTCCTTACCTTTCCGTCGATATGTCAGAAGATGACTCGTTCATGGAGGCAGAAATCTTCCCTTGCCAATCTCGCTCAACAATCGCTCGACAATCAAGTTATTTATTATATTCCTGATTTAGTAACAAGTAATTAAGGCCGAACTTTAATGCGGTCTGTGAAGTGATTGTTTTGGTCTGCTTATCTGGCAAATAGCACTTGACGATTTTCAGCTATTGTTTTCAGTTCAACATCAAAAAATCTTTTTGTTATTGAAAAAAACCTGAGCTAAAAAAAAGTGCCTGATATAAATGTTTTGATTTGTTTGTTACCTTTTTTTTTCTCCTTCATGGCAACTGAGCCGGATCCGACTATTCTGCCAGTGTCTGCCAGGGTTGCGGAATTTGTTGGAAAGAGTCACCGCGGCCCTGGAGCGTAAAGGGCTTTAGAAGGAACACGGATGGGTTTTAGTCAGTAAGAGTCTGACACGCCCTCCCGCTCCACACAAAGCGGAAGAAGTCATTTAATTTTGACGATTTCCCATACTTAAAAAAAAAAATGTCACGTGACGGGTAATGACGTATTAATACGCCTGTGTTACCAAAGGGTTCAGTAATTTCATTAAATTTTATGTCATTTGCTATGCTTTATAGGGTTCATTATTTCATTCATTTACCTTGCCTTGCTGAGCGCAAGCGATTTTATTGCTTCTTAACACACATTCCTTGCTACACATCCTCGCACACCTCTGGGGGAAACGCAGCCTTTTCCTACACTACCCCAGCATTAAGGCAAACAAAACAAAAATCAAATCGATTAAGCTATTTTCGAGTTTTTGCAACACTACAGCACGACAGTAAAATTTATTCATATAAATATGGAAGTTTAGCATTTTTGAAACGTAAACAAAGATATGAAATCAGCACTACTATTATTATTACTGTACTAGCTGCGCCCCGCAGTGTTACCCGCGGTTTATCAGATACTCCGCGTGAATAGCGAAAATTATCCGAAGGGAACACATTTTCAGAATAAAATATAGCCTATGTGTTAATCCAGGGTGTCAGCTTCCTGCATACCAAATTTTATCAAAATTGGCCCAGCCGTTTGCGCGTGAAGAAGTAACAAACATACACACACACACTCACAAACTTTCGTTTGGCACAGAGGTAGATTATGGTCTGGAATAACACAGAATACTTTTCATCCCCGGGAGCATGTTCCCTTGGGATAATTTTCGACATTTACGCGGGCGGTAGCTAGTAAATAAATAAATTCTTGCTCATCCAATACTTTGTATGCTGTCGCTACTTGCCCGCATGTCTGTGATAGGCGCACAACTCTCGATCATGGGGGACAGTTTTATCTCGCAGCCGGGACTGTTTACACTAATCTACATTTAATTGTCGGCATGCTGTGGAACAGGGCTCGGGGTACAATGATACAGGGGTACAAGGGTACAGGGTGCAAGACTGTTGATTGTGTCTGAACAGTATGACAGATAACGTGTCTATCAGTTTATTTGTCTTTACTAACTTAATTTAAGTGCTAGGTTTATTTTTAACTGGCGGACGTCACGCGGTTTCACCCGCGTAGTTCCCGTTCCCGTGGTAGTACGGGGATAAAATATAGCCTATTTTACTCGCTGATAATGTAGTTATTCATTGCTGAATTTTTCAACACGGTCCAGTAGTTTTTAAGTTTATTCGTTACATACAAAAATACAAATCTTTCCTCTTTATAATATTAGTATAAATATAGATAGAAAATATTAGTATTAGTATATTAATATAGATATAGATTTGTATCTGTGTCAGTTCTGTGACAGTAAATACTTTTTCTTTCTTCTCCTAGATGAGGTCTCTTAGTATTTCATACCATCAGGCAAGTCCTTATTCTTGGTTCTGGGACTTTTAACATTCTAAAAAAAAATCTTTTTCTGAAACGAGTGTAAAGAGAAAAAGAGCGCGATTTTTCACTTTGTAAAGAAAACTTAAAATTGTTAGGCAATACCCGCCTCTTCTTAACGAGTATAAGGTGACGAGCAATGACAACACATAATCATTTTGATACTAGGTAGCTTGGTTCTGAATCCAAGACGTTACGATAAGAAGCAAGCCTCGACACTTTGCATGGAGAGATGATATCAAAATCTATGCTTAAATCTAAAAAAACTTCAATCCAAAACACCTGACTTGCCCATTCATCTCCCAACCTCAACAATTGCACTCATTATAACCTACCACAGTCCACCTGGCTCTTTGCTCTTTATTTAAACAGCGATGACCGTTGAAATTGGCGCGAAAGAGATGCATTTAGACGCGTCGTCGACACGGCTGTGCGCAGCTGGGCTCTTAGCGTTATTTATACAATGGCGGATTGCGCTGTTATGCTGTTACTCTGTTACCAGCACCGATGGTGAGTGTGATGGGTTCTGACGTGGGTGTTACGTAGCTAGTAGGTGATGGTGTGTAATTGTTTAGGTGTTGTTATCTGAAATTGATCCGCATGACATAGCATCGTGTAAAATAGTTTATTATTATTTTTGTGGTTTTTATAAATATGTATGATAGTCTGTAAGGTGTATATTTTATGGGCCTTTGCTACCTGAATTAAATGATATATTATTATTATTATTGCTATAACACTTTGGAATAATTAAATTTTATCATTACGTTACCTTGATAGTTCAGCAGAGGTTCAAGCTTGAGGTTTGCCAGCGAGCAATGGAGCGCAGCATTCTGGGTGTCCGATTAATGGACCGCGTTAGGAAAACAGTGCTTCGTTCCAAAAAAAAAATCGCCGACGTCACACAAAAGCAGCCAAACTAAAGTGGGTCTGGGCCGGCCACGTCTGCCTTTTGTCGAACGGTTCATGGGCTAAAGCAACCACAATGTGGGTCCCAGAAAATGCCAGACGACATCGCGGGAGACCCAGGCGAAGATGGCGGGACGAGCTTGACGCCTATCGGCAAGATTGTTCCACACTTGCCCAAAGCCGGGAGGACTGAAAGAAAGAAAGGGAGGCCTTTGCCCTGCAGTGGGACACAATTGGCTAAAATATACTATAAAATATTACGTTACTTAATTAAATTATCAACATATTAATATTTTAAAATAATGCGAAACTGAGTTTTTCGCGAAACGCTTTCACGCCTTAATCGCTGAACCGATTTAATGAATTTAAGAGTAGGTAGATGGGACTCTGATAACGGTTTTAGGCTACTTTAAAAAAAAACTTGACCCGAGCGATGCCGCGTGCAAAAGTTTGTGTTATCATAAAAATTCTGCCCATGTACTTGTCTGTAATTTAAACATAACCTATGGCGTACGAAAAAAGAAAACCCTTCTATCAGTAAAAAAAAAATCGGTTCTATGCTTCCAGTAAATACTTCATATACACAATTTTAGATAATAAAACATTGGCTTACATATGTCAATTGTCAATTATTATTAAGAAATGGTAGTAATTAAATGACCTACATTCCACTTATTGGCGCCCAAGTGGGGCTCTTGTTGGGCGCCAATAATTTTCTTAGTTAAAATTATGTTAAGTAAGACTTCTCTAGATCTTTATTTAATATTGATAGACTTACGTTTGACCACAACTCACCTAATGGAAAGCGATGATGTGGTCGGCGATGGAGCACGCTTGCCTAGAAGTTACCTTGTAGCTATTAAGAAACACTGATTCCGGCAGGGAATTGCACTATTTAGCTGTTCACATAGTTTAAGTATCTTCAAAACAATACTTTCAATACGAAAAACTCTTTTTCAAATAACATTTTTATCATAAGCTCTTCCTTTAATTTTTTGAATCGCTTAGAATTCTGCCTAAAACCTAACAACAACACGTCCACAAGTGCAGGGTAGTTCCACATCAGCATCATTAGGTGCTCTCGTTACGGTAAGGTAATGGTGCGATTAGGTGCTCGCAGCTGAGCTCAGCACCTGCGGACGCACTAATTATACTATGATTTAGACGTTTGGCTTGCAAGAGTTATAATCTACGGAAGGCAAGGTGGAGCAACTTGGTGACTTACTGACCGTCTTTAACTGTGGAACAGCTTCTGTAAACACTGTTTAAATTGTGTTTTGAACCTACAAAGTATTAGTTCCTCGTCTCTTGGTTGAGATAGTAATGGATCCAAGCAATTGCTGTAGTGGACGGTTGTAAGTGAGGTATGAACTATAAAGTTTGTTTGATTGTAAGAAGTTAGTAAAAATTGTCTAATCGGGAGGTATAGCTATTGAAGGTGATGGAAGCATTTTACCGTCGAAGGGCCAACAATTAAGGCGATGGAAGTGGACTGTATGTGTTATTGGTTAGTGGAAATGAAATAAAACTAAAGCGCATTTCGATAAAAGGATTTTAGTGGGTAATTTGATGAAAAATATAACATTTATTGGAAAACCAAACCAAACCTTTTTTGAAGAAGAACGAAACAGAATGACAGTCAAAAATAAAAAAAATATAAAATCTTCTAAAAAGTCACTGCAACCAAGGAGTTCGCAACACCTATACTGTCCTACTCTGTGGCGTTTAAGTCACTGCCAGTGCTGTTTTCCTTGCTCTATGTCTAGGAAGATGTATATATTTTTGCAATCGGTTCATAAATGACGGAGTTCTAAGGTAACAAACATAGAAAAACACCAAAGTATTGAGAACCGCCTCGTTTTTTGTTGTCCGTTAAAAAGGGGTTGCTCATCAAATCTAAAGCCTCATCATCGCATGCATTATCATTCACAAAATACTAATCATTACCCCTTACCCATTTTTTCTGTGTCATGTATTGTAAAATACTTTGCATACTACTGTATAAATTCAAGTTTTTAAAACTTAACAGACAGATGTGTTGCTGGGGAGCTTGTTGCGCCACTTCTTCTTACTAGCTTAAACACTAGGAAGTGGTGACGGGCGGGCGTTTTGGGACTGTCTTTATGTAGAACTTTGACGTTCAAAAAGTGCTAGCACTCAGCCTAATTTGAATAAATGACTTTTGATTTTGATATATGTATTTCGAAGCCACTAGAAAGAAACACAGGTGGGAGCAAAATTAAAAAAAAAAACATCACATTATTTTCGTCCCAATATCAACTCCAAAATGAACTTGCAACAAGAACAAATATCAGAAATCATCAGAAAGCCGCGACACTACGCCGGCGCAGCCGCCGCACGCGCCGAGTGTTTGTACAGATGTTTCCGCCAAAAACAATATGTAAACCAAACGTCAGTTGTCAGGGACGTTCTGACACAGTTCATGGTGAAAATCAACCTCTTACGATGATTTTTTTATTTTTATTATTGAGAGGCTCACATTTGAACACAACCTCACCTGATGGAAAGCGATGATGTGATTGACGATGGAACACACTTGCCTAAAAGTAACGCAGTTACTCTTGACTTGAAAAATCTTTTCTACAAAAAAATACAACCGACTTCCAAATAAAAAAAAATTAAAAAATTCAGATGTCGGTGTATTTGGTTGTTTCCCCGTTTTTTAACACCGGCTTTCGGAATTAAAGTTATTTTAGACTTTGTAGTGTTTTTTTTAGTTGGAAGTCGGTTGTATTTTTTTGTAGAAAAGCTTTTTATTTTTCACCTATTAGTCATTTTTTTTCCGAATGTACTGGGCCGATTCAGTTGAAATTTGGTACACGTTTAATACTGTGACCCAAATACGGACGTAACGGAAATAACTAAAGTTGCAAATGAGGTCATATTTTAGGGGGCAAACCAAATAAAAAAATAAGTTTTTCCAATTGTTCCATGTGACATATCAAATGAAAGGACTCGCCGCCTGTAAGGATCTCAACAGTATTTTTTAAATTATTTTAAGAAATTCGATTTCGAATTTATTAAAGACAGTACCTTAATGAAAATTGAATATTCCTTCCCCCTTATCTCCGAAACTACTAAGCCTAAAATATCGTTAAAAATACAAATTACATCTTCACCTATAAATTACAGGCAAAACCTTGAAAAAGTTTATGATTTTCAAGTAATATATAACCGTTCCGTTCAGAACCCTTTGCATGCGAGTTGGACTCGTACTCAGCCGGTTTTTTACAGATTACGAAAGTTTCACTTTCACAAAGGAATTGATACTATGTCTAAAACCCCAGCAGCAGGCAAAGTGACGAAATGACATTCCACTAGCGCTAACAATTGTCAAGTCTAGTTTGGGATTACCCACGTAGCAGCACTTCTTAGTTCCATACAATTTATCCAACACCAACATCAAAAAGCCACAAAAATACACAGAATGTATTAAAGATCGTGTGTCGAACACCCGGGCCCCCGCCGGCGCCAGCGCACGCGCCGCAGTTGACACAGGTGCTGCGCCAAAAACAATGTAACTGAATGCTTTCTGACGTCAGAATGGAGCTGGTCTGGCCACACTGTTGCTGGGTCCTTTGACGACTATTTATAGGAGGTTAGGACCAAGAGATTGGATGTTGGTAATTTATTTATTTAACACTTTACACACACAAATGTAAAAAGCGGCTTAAAGCATTCTCTACCAGTACCTTGGTTGCAGAATTGTTCGAAAGAGTTACCGCGGCCCTGGAGGGCTACTCTCTAAGCTCGAAGATCGTAGTTTCGGGCTTAGTTGCGGGCGTATTCTAGTCCGTATCACCTAACTACTAAGAATGTATGACAACACGATTTGACAGTTACTGTCAAATCGTGTTGTCATTCATTCTTAGTTCGGGCTCGGAACTAATCGTAAGTCCGTAGGTGATACGGAGTAGTATACGCCGACGACCGCAAAGGACATTTGAAGGAACACGGGTGGATTTTAGTCAGTAAGAGTCTGACACTTCCTTCCGCTCCGCTTACAGCAGGAGAAGTCATTTGATGAGGAAATCATCCAAAAAAAAACAGTATACCTTTGAGTAATGCAGAGATGAATAGCAGTGGCGGATTTTAAATTGCATTCTTTGACGCTGTTACAATTTCAAAATGTCTGAGAGCACTTTTTGATCGTCTATATCTAGTAAAATAAATACTATGTATTTGACGTCACAGTTTGTATCGGACTTCTCTTTCTAATTGTCAACTTTGAAGCTTAATAACTTCATCACTAACGAAGGTATTTTAAAAATTCTTTCATAATTGTTTACTAGAGATAATAAGTATTTTATTTTGCAAATAAAAAAATTGCATGCATATTGCTGTCTATTTATAAATGTTTGATAACATATACCTACATATCTCGCAGTATCAAGCATTTTGTCAGTTTTTCATGACAGGACTATTACTTTAAGTAATGGGGATGGTAACACAAAGGAAATATTAAATCACGTGAAGGGACAATTCGATAGACCTACATCAGTATAATTGAAGTGAAGAAATAATTCGATCGCCATAACTTCTGTAGGAAAAAATCTAATAACTCGGCAGTCTATTCACGAAATCTAACCCTTTATGTTATTGAGAGCTCTTTCGCTATCCGAGACGATTGCGAGACGACATGACTTGGGCGAGGTGAGGTCTTAAACAGGAGTTCTATAAGAGTTTTCAGACAGTATGAACTTATAGGTATCTACATCAAGTTGTTCCACATCATCCGGTTCTCTTAAATTTATATCCAGTAGTGTTACAATCTCACCATAACTTAGGTGAAGTGAATTTGAAGCGAACTGTCAATGAGTAGTATCAATTGGGATGACAACTCAATTCATGTTCTCCTAAGTTTTGCGGTTTTCGGTTTTTATTTTTACAGAATTGACCGGTAGTTTTATCAAACCTTTTTTAACCGACTTCAAAATAAGAAGGAGGTTCTTATGTTTGTTACCTCATAACTCCGTTATTTATGAACCGATTTGAAAACACTTGTTTTGTGTTAAAGGATATACTTTCCAATTGGTCCCATTGAAATTCAAAATCAATTCTGTATTTTGTTATTTCACTTTCCTGTGACTTTCCAGTTCTGTGACTAAAAAGTAAAAAATAAAAATCTTCTTACAGAAAAAAAAACAACAGACTCCAAAATGAAAAAAAAAACACTATAAAGTATAAAAATAATTTCGGAAGTCCGTGTTAAAATAAGTCATCCAGCTTATGCTTACCTAGAAAGCTGCTGTAGCGGTGTAAGCTATAATTCCAATTTTATTTCTATTATTTTAAAATGATCATTAACTCTGAATTTCTTAATTCGCAGCTACAGTTGCAGATGGAAACCTCAGCTTATTTTCTTAACATTTAATTAAAATACGTGATACTTACATAATTTAACCTTTTGAACGCCACTGTCACGTATAGGTGACAAGCAAGCGCGTGCCCTGTACGCCAAACGTCACGAATACGTGACATAAAGTACGGTAAATTTGTGGCTTGGCGTCGGGGGCACTCCGATGCGTTTATGTTCTGGCGTTCAAAAGGGTAATCCAAATGATTACGGATCAAACAAATGACGCGTGCATTCAAGTGTCCAGCGATGCTACTTGAACAAATATTTTATCTCGATATTTTCACCAGCTTTGCTACATTGCAGTGTATTTGCTTAAAAATACATTAAAATTGAAGGCGATCCAATTAGTTACGTATGAAGTTATTGACACTTAATTAACCCGCGTCCGCTATGTTGTTACCTACAGCATTTCGGTGTCTTCTCCCTGCTATTGTGTTTTTAACATCGTCATAATTATTATGTCTTTGTTTTATCTCTTTGGCGCATTTTACATCACTTATGAACTGTTGGAGTCTGTCTGGGTATAGTGGACAGACCTAATTATTTTTTGTACGTCTTCATTTCCGTGGCACATCTTAACATGGAAGATTCTAAAAAAATCAATCGGGTAGTTTCCTGGATTAAAAAAAAATATTATCTTTGGTCAGAAAGCCATATAAAAACCTAACCTACATTGTCCCAAAAGATGAAACGCTTCAAAGTTCTGCATTGCGATTCTGTTTACATATCGATGTGAAGTGATCACGAAGTGAGCTGTCAATCCATGTAATCAAGATTATTCAAGATGGAAGGACAGCTCACAACGTGATCACTTCGACGTGTTTACAGAATCGACCGGCTGGTGTGGTGCATTTTCTGGTTTCTGACAATGCGTAACGACTGCCAATGATCTACAAATGACAGCCGCGACCATCGCCTTAACGTGCTTTCCGAGGCACGGAGGAGTCCCGGTATGTAAAGATGGTCACCCATCCACAGACCGACCTCGGCAAGCGTTGCTCAACCTTGAAGATCGACCCATGCGGCTGTTCTTATTTAGCCACGAGCTCCCTATTTCAATACCACTACAAATTCCTCAATAACCTCAACCCGACCGACTCTCAGTCCCGATCCATCACGACACGCCGCCGTGTCGTACTCACTAAATCTCCCAGGGCCCCTCCGTTATTGGAATCTCCCCGTTACAATTTATACGTAAAGCTACACCTGCGCCACGGAACACAGATGCGGCGTTATTGTTGGCACAGATGCAGTGGCGGATCCAGGATTGTCGTTTGGCTTGACCACTCTGAGGGTAGCTTTTAGCAAATACACAAAAAAAGCAAAAAAAAAAATTTTGCTTAAAGCATAACAGGTTTGTCGGACGTAAACGAATAGCACCATCCCATCACTTCCCATGGGTGTCGTAAGAGGCGACTAAGGGACTCACCAGAGAATGGGCAGCAGCATTCTCTGTGTGCATTGCAACAGCTACACTGCGATCATCAACCCGCCTGCCAAGCGTGGTGGGTGATTATGGCTACCATGGGGGAGGCCTATGTTCAGCAGTGGACGTCTTTCGGCTGGTATGATGATGATGATGATAATAACAGGCTTGTTATAGCTTTGGGTTACTTTTCGTATATACCTCTATGACTCCATTAGATTGTAGACTACCAAGACTACCAACGTCTCGATCTTTTGGGGGGGCTTGAGCCCCTTAGCCCGCCTCCCCTGGAACCGCCAGGGCACAGATGTGCACTACTAGATGTGTTAGAATTCTGGGTTCAGGCTTTAATTCCGTTGTGGAGGGTTTCGGTAAGCGTGGTGGGAAATGGTAACTGTGTTGGAGTTTCTTCTGGACGGTGAGAACTTAAGAATCTAGGGAACGAGCTATTTCATGTGTTACAATTTATACACCTGCCCCACGGAACAGAGTTGCGGCATCATTGTTGACACAGATGTACACTGCTGGATGTGCTAGAGCGGTTCTAGGTTCAACCTTCAATCCGTTTTGGTTTAGGAGAAAAAGTAGTAAGTGTTGACGTTTCTTATGGGGATGGTTTAGATCGGTGCTTCCTAGTATTTATGTGTCAAAGTCCATACTTATGTCTGATTTTTTCCCAATAGTATGACAATCCAACACAACCGGGGAGAAATCCGGTGGAAGACCAATGACTATCCAAGGTTGCGGAATTGAAGACGGGGCCTGTTAGCGCCAGGCCCTGAAACGCATAGGGCTTTAGGAGGAAAATCATTTGATGAAAGTGTTTTCTGAGACACGGGGGTGTCACCACCAGCATCTAATCTCCGGACTGCTATTGAAAAAACCTGATAACACTTTTTTCCCGGCCTGAGAATTGAACCCACACCCAGTCCCCACGCTCAGCAGTAGTCAGCAGTCGGGTTTATGACCACGAGATCAACGAGGCAATAGTAGGCAGGTTTTTTTTTAATGGATGGGATGTCATCAAATGTCTCTGGGCGGAGCAGAAGCGAGTGTCAGACTCTGACTCACTAAAATTCATCAGTGTTCCTCCGACAAAACAAATTCCGCAAAATAATAGGTAGGTGGTAACATCGTTCCACCAAATAATCAAAAATTCAAATAATTATGTATTTCAAATGTCTGAAACTGTCTATTCAGTGATCGGTAATTCAGCTGGGTCACGCATTAGAACAATATTTCACTCGACGTATTACGTCACAAGTTGCTATCCTATCGAAAATAACCATAGCAACGAGGTTAATACTAAATATTAGGTAAATAGAAGTTGCAATCAGTCACATTATCATAACCATTTTTTTATAGAAAAAAGATCCGGTCGCAAAAAGTCAAAAAAGTCAAAAGTCAAAACGTTTATTTCAATTAGGCCATTAAACGGCACTTTTGAACGTCAGCATTTACAGTTCAGTAAAATAATAATATTAAATTAATAAAGTGACTCTACTGTCCATTCGGAAAGGTAGATTCTTATGGAGAAGAACGGACAAGAAACTCCATAGTTACTCTTTTCAAATAATGATTTTACAAAATTTGGTATACAAAAATTAATTTAATATTATGTAGAACCAATATCGATTATCAAACGAACAATTTACTTTGTTATCCTAACTTAATATAATATTATCTATGCGAAACTGAGTTTGTTTGTTACGATTCACGCCTAAATTGACGAACCGATTTTGATGATTCTTAGTACAGAGATAGATGGAATTTAGGAGACGGTCTTAGGATACTTTAATGCGAGTGAAGAAGCGGCAAAACTTAGTTAATAATAATCCAAAGATTCCAACCTCAACGTAACTTATAGTGTACAGCTGGCCGACGAGAGATCACATGCAGCCCTTCCTGAAGACGGGGTGTCATGCCCGACTGCCACAGAGAAATTCATAATATAATAATCCTAGTAAGTAGCATTTTCTGAGCTCTTAATAAGGCTAAAAAAAACAGCAAATAAATACTGATACCGAAATCGCAGTATGCGTAGACAGATGGCGAATAATTTAAAAAAAAACACGGTATTCATAGGACTAATTGTTGTGTCCTTTTCACTCGTCACCAAGAGTAGATCTTCTGTCTCCCTCTTCCAATACGTCACCCGATTCATAGACAATCTCCTGTCAGTTTTAGCGCGGGAACCGACACAGCTGATGTGATGTTTATCTTTCAATGGCGGCCCCGCACGAAGAATGGTAGAATTAATGCCGGGACCGAACCGAGCTCGAAAACTCTTGAGTAGTGGTGAAAACTGCACCAAAATCCACTTAGCAGTTTAGGAGATTAGATCGAACTTGAATGGACTGCCGGAATTGGATGGTATTTTGTAGTTGGCGACAATACTCGTTGGGTAAAGTATTGTTTTGTTATTTAAAATATAATTTCGAAACCATCGTAGCATTGTAGTAGCCCGTATCTTTTCGTTCATTAGTATTTTTTTTGTTATGAGTGGCCTCTCGCTTGTCTTACAAATCCTGCACAGTCCCAGGCGACCACTGAAAATCAGCGGCGTGCTGTGGGTCCCCCACGGCACAGCATTATGCTGAGTGGAAGCCCTTTTGCCACAACCACGACATGCATCTACTTAATTTATACCTACTCATACTTTTATTTTTTTTTCTTATTGTTTTTAACGTGTCTTTACTAATATAATTTAAGAACTACTAACACTATCGTTTAGCGTTTTGTTTAAGTAAAATAAAATTAGGTATGTATGTGGGTTTAGCGTTTTGTGGCAATTAAATACTTTATCTTTCTTTCTTCTTTCTTTCACTGTCTAAGCAGATGTACTCAAATCTTTGTGGTGCTTTCCTCAAAGAACAAACTCAGACATTAACCTACATGGTTCTCATATGATTACAAGAATTGTATGAACCAAATATGAGACTTTGGCCTTTGAGTTCGTTTCGATATTTCTTCTCAGGGTAGTCGAATAGAAAACACCAGCTGTATATAGATAAGCTTGATAAAAAATACCAGTAAAAGATTTATTTTTAATCTATTTGCAAAATATTTAAATAATGTATCGGAAATCATATTACACACTTTAGGGCAAGTTGTTTTTACCTGTAATTACAGATTGGTTAAAAAATTTGGGCTCTAAAATTTCCTTAATGTGGGTTTTTAGATCAATATTTAGCTATAAATATTTTTTATTGTAAACTATTCGTTCACAACTAACCATCGATCGAATAACGCATTTTAAGCATTGGTTGAGTTAGCTACTAATAAAAAAAACAGGCCCTAAGCGACATGCAGGTAAAATGAACCATCCCGGGCGTCGGGATTTGCAGGGCGATCTCCGGCCACCGTAGACGCGGGCCTGCGGATGGCGAGCGTTGGGTGGCTCGCTGTCCGGTCACAACCAGGCCCGGGTCGATGGCGCGTTGTGATCCACGCGAGCCTCAAAGAGATGTCAGCATAGGAGACGGGGCCTGCTAGGGCCAGAGCCTGCCAGGGTTGCGAAATTTGTTCGAAAGAGTCACCGCGGTCCTGGAACGCAAAGGGCTTTAGAAGGAACACGGATGTGTTTTAGTCAGTAAGAGTCTGACACGCCCTTCCGCTCCACCGAAAGCGGAAGAAGTCATTTATGGTTTCCCATCCGTAAAAAAAAATGGTAAAATGAACCAGCCAGTAACGAGTTTTCGAAAATATATAATTTAATGAAATAAGACGGCGATAAATTTACCATACTTACCCCATATCACATCCAAAAAAGCCATTTTATTTAGACGCCGCTAAAGCCCAAGACTTTCTAAGCCCGCACTTGATAATCTCCTTTCCAACAGCTACAATAAAACCCTGATATAAGTACAGTACCTACTTGATTTACAACAGTACACTTTAATTGAGCGAGCCAGTAAACAGGGGTAGGCAGACATGCGGGCCTAAGGTGACCTCAATAAGGGCTCAACATTGAGACTGTTGCATACGGGCTTGTGAATCATTTATAGTAATGTACGATATGTATGTCTGTGTGTTTGTGTGATGGTGGTCGGACAAAAGTGGGTTGTGGTCGAGGTAATAAGTAAGTAATTGTTTGTCAATGTTTCTTACTTAGTTGCTTGTCATTGTTTAAGGGCACTGTGCTGTGATGCTTAGAGACGAATGTGTATTTCCCAAGTTGATCTAACAAACTGGGCTTTTGAGTAACATCTCAAAGTCCAAAGTCAAATAAATTGTAACTCAAGTGGCATAAGTCACTACTCCAAATAAAACCTAATCTCTTCAAAATTAGAGTGGACAGGCTTCTTCTGGGTAAGCTCGCTCCATCGTCGACTTTGTCTCTGTCATCTATGACCTAGACTAGAGCCAAGAGTAACCCATATTAATTTTTTTTTAAATGTCACCTTAGGTACAAATTTTAAGTGGCAACACTGCCAATGTTTTGGGCACTTTCCCGTTGCCCATTGCCCAATGAATTCTTCCCCCCATATATTGTTTTTGTATATTATACTGTGTTATTGAATCGACTTTAAAGCCATCAAGCCTTCATACCGTTTACTCGAAAACAATTGTTATGTTAGGAAACAACCCGCCATGTGGTTATTTCATTAATTTAAAGCTGCCTCAAAGAATTTAAATTAATTACACTATAAACGCTTTGTATACCTAAGAAAACCAAATTTGTTTAACATCTCATTTCCAATCTACGTTAAACGAAAATTGGTCTTTTACGTCGATTTCAGGCTCAAAAGCAACCATCTTTGTAAAATATTACTACGAAAAACGCTTAAAATTCTTTTAACAAAAGTTGCCATAGAAAAAATGCTCCTGTTTTTTTTTCTAAAACAGGAAGCAAGGGTACTGGCTGGCGCGTGGCATAATGTAAACTGTTGTGTTTAAAAATAAATTCTTTGTGTACTTTGAGATATTAATACGGTGGAGAAATGGATGCAGTTCATTACCAAATAGTTTTCAAGGGAAACGATTATATAACAATACCTGCCCAGCTGTTTCAATTTTGTATGCCAAAGTAATAATTTTAATCACAATGTGTTTATTGAAACGGCTTGGGGCGTCCTTTTCTGTATATTTGTATGGAAGAAAAGGGTTTGAACTTTCTTTCTATTTAAGCCGACATCGTTCATTTTCTTTACTCCATCTATAGACCAGGTCTAGAAATATTAAACCAACAAAAAATATTGATCTGGTGCTGTAAATTGTCGCGTTGCTTAGATATTTCAAGGAAAACAAAATTATGAAAAGCTACCAATAAAAATTACTAGCTTTTGCCCGCGACTTCGTACTTGCATATATCCGTTTTTTTTTCATTCCCGGAGGAACTTCTCTCTTAGTGCTCCCCTACGGAGTGTAGGTGAGCTACATGGCAAATTTCAGCCTTCTACGACCTGTAGCTGTGGCTGTGAGCTGTCTGTTAGTCACTGTCACCAGTAACGGAATAATTTTGTATCCAAAGTTTGATTTAAAAAAAAATTGGTAGACTAATTCTAAAACAATAACATTGTGTGCTTTAGTTGTCCAAAAAAAGGTTGGTATAATATAATAATTCATTAAGACCTCGGCTGATGAAACCTATTTCTAAATCTATATTTTCGCTAGTAGCCCAGTTACGCTTACCACAGGCCACAGTAACGCACATGGCACGAAGCGCCGAGCCGCATTTAATGACCGCCATATTGGAACGACCAGCTGATGCAGAACACTAGTAAAAACTACTGGCTTTACTTAAATATCAAGGCTAGTATTATGTACGCTGAAACGAACTTAGAATAATAGTTTTTTAAAGTATGCAAGCCCCAATCTATCTGCCTTTTCCTAAATAGGTTAGTGACCGCTTCTCTGACCTCGATAACCCAGTAACTGTGTAACACAATTCATAGGTACCCCTTAGCAAGACTGGTGTCCGATTTCCTGCCCGTAATCCCTGTCAAAGATGTTTTCGTGGTTGGCTTAACGTGATTACCGAGGCACGGAGGAGTCTCGCGTTGTTTGGATAAGAAAATGTGACTTAAGAAGAGACGCCCGTTTGCTAACCGCTTTTTAAGAAAGCGTCAAAACTATGGGATAAGTCAGTCAGTGTAGTTAAGAACTTGACTAGTTAAAACCTCTCTTCTTGGTCTCTTCTTCGTCGTTCCCTCACTGCTGAGGATCGCGATCTCTCTTCTGCAGTGTGGATCGCTCTGTACAAGCCACCTCCAACAGCCTTCTTTATTGCGACGGTTCATCTTGCAGATATTTGTGTTGGTTAAAACCTCCCAAACGGCACAAAAATCTCTGGTGTTCAGCACCACGCAACACTAAATGACCGCCATATTGCCCTTCTAATGCATTTAAACTCGTGTAAAACTTCTCCTTGTAAGTTTAGGTTTCTAGAACGTTTAATAATAAAACTATAGAATAACTTTGTGAATGGATAAGCAACCTAGCAGTACCCAAAACCGATAGGTATCATAATTAATCTTGTAGGTCTCACATTTTGTCCCATCATCAGTGAAATCTGTGTCATTTCCCCAAAAGTCTCGCGTATGGCTGCGCCACACTTAAAGGCCGCCATATTGGAAGCCAGCTGATGCCGGGCACAGGTGCCCCTCGCTTTATGAAAACTAATAACGTTTTATTTATTCCTAGCGACGTGCGCCCTGAGTAATGGCGTACTTTTATGTGGACCATTGTGTTTGCTAAGGTATCGATCGGTTTTGGAGAAATTGAGCGATTTTCAAGATTATTTTTTGTTTTTAAGGAAAGTACCTAAGTGAGAAGTGAGTCCGCGGACGAATGAAATGTGGGTCGACGAGACTGTTGCCATCGCGCTTAGACCCTAGATGAAGCAGGTCTAGGAAAATGGGGATTGGCACATGAAAAGAGATGCTTATGCTCAACGGTGGGCCATGAATGAGTTCGTGGCTAAATAATAACAGCCGCACGTTTCGATCTACAATGCTTGCCCCGGATGGTCCGTTGATGGGTGGCTATCTTAACATACCGAGATACCTCCGGGCCTCGAAAAGTACGTTAAGCTGTTGGTCTCGGCTGTCATTGATGCTGCCAGGATTATATCTGACACCAGTCTTGCCAAGGGATATCGCGTTTCCCAGGGAAGGCAGAATCAGAAGTGAGAACTAAGAGGAAAATGTATAGGTAGTACGTAGAGTAGGTGTTTTATGTCAGCGAGACGATTAAACCGTCAAAGTTATGGGCGAGTTCCAATCGAGTTTTTTTAAAAGAGTTTAAATTAATCAGTCAACTCGACTTAGTGTAGTTTGCATATGGATATTAGCTTATCCATAACACGTGATCCAGCCTTTCTTAGCCATTCAGCGTGTGTATGTCAAGGATTTAATAGAAACAAGAATTTTGTTGTCAACTCGATCCATAGGTCGATGGTTTCTATCCGGCTCGATGGACCAAACGTTTAGTAGATTTCTTCAACAATGTTTAAAGTTTTCAGATCATGCAAAGCATAGGATAAGGTTTCCTTGTTTGTGGTATGGGGGCGAAAGCTTCAAAAGGCGCCTGAACTTTTGGGGTTTTTTACATCACTAAAGAACTGGTCATCATCAACACATAGAATGAGCAATTTGACGTCTTTAAAGTCCACCCCGGGACCCCCTCTGTGCAACGCCTGTTAGGACACATCTCTGTTAAGGAGTCTGTCTCTTCTGAAGGATCCAATCTTTCAATATTATAACAATGATCAAACGGATTAACAGTAACGTATACATTTACCTAGTGTTCAAAAGCAACAAACATATTTGAAGTTTTAGCGTAGCTATTGCTCTGAATTATCATAAATCGTAGGTACTTATACAAACGAGCTCTAAAACTAAATAAACAATATTAGAATCGAGTGTATTTCATTGCAGTTTCCGTATTAAAAGCTCAACGCAGAACTTTTGCGAAATTGTAAATAGGACATCATATTTCTATTTCTTAAACTTTCACATAAATAATAATTAATTTAACTGTTGACACCGGAAAACATCATACATGTTGGTTTTTATTATTTTCTATATCCTATAGTAGTAAATGTAACAAGAAAAGAAATATTGTAGGTTATTATTATAATTTATATCTCGATAATAAATTAAATTTCATCGCTCACCTCAGCGTTTTTGACAGCTGACAGCTAGCAGCTTTCCCTCGCTTTTTATTGCAGTCTCCACAGTAACACGCACTTTTGTAATAAATCACTTTACATTTAAACAGAATATTCACGAAATAAACAAAATTGAAACAGAATAGATCAAATATTAGGATGGGTTAACTTTCGAGATGATTTCTTTTTTCGGTTTTTCCGCCGCGATCTATCGTCGGTGTAAAAGCGCGGGCAACGACGCGTCCGTTTCCGTCCGCGTTCGGATAAGCACTGGCTGAGGGCGGGAACGCCTGCGTCTAAGCGCCATTCGCTTTTTTTTTTCACGAAAACTGTTCAGCTGTTGGGCAGCAAACATTCAGCGTCTGGTTTTCCCATTCAAAGTGGATATTGCTAATTCGCTGGGCGTTTGGTTATATGGAAAAATGGATATTTTGTATTGCAGTTTTTGCTGGTATTAAATGCATCTTTGTTTTAGTGTTTAACGTTGAAGTTTTAATGTTATTTGGAGCAATAATAGTATTGTATTAGGTAGATATATTTAACGAAAGGCTGATTTTAAAATAAAAACAGACTGTGGGTCCTGGTAATCTGTGTGACAGGATTTCCTAGCGTAGAAACGTCTCCCACCAGGAAATATTTATGTCAGTTTATAAGAGACGTTTGTGGTGGAGAAATAAATATTTATGTCAGTCATTTTATTTTTCTAAAGTTTCCAACCTGTAGAACAACAACTTTATTGTGGCCACACCGGTGACACAAAGCTCAAATAAGTCGTTATATGAAAATAACTACGTACTTACTTACAGGAAAATGAAATGATTCACATTTGAAATTACTTTGGTAAAATATTAAAACACGAATAATAGATACCTGTTTCCGATAATCCTATCGTTCACCTTTTCAGGGAAGAACGAACCATTAGTTCTGGAATTCTATGAATAGGGCTCATAAGTAGTAACTACCTAACTGAAAAATCCCTTAATCGTCAGATAACTTTTGTCTATGGAATAAAAATGGCGATTTGACAGCATTTTCTTTAAAATAAAACGTTAGCAGCGTTTAAAAACATGGTGAAGGAGCATTACTTTTCACAATATTTTTTTCGTTCCTTTCTCAATTATATACCTACCGTGTTACCCAGTTAATGGGTTGTGGAGGTCTGGTAGGCAGCCGCTCCACGTAAAATACTGGTATTCAGCTGAATCCGGTTTGACTGGAAGCCGACCCCAATATAGTTGAGAAAAGGCTGGGCAGATGATGACAAGTAGGTATGGCATATAAAATTATTGCATTTTAAATTATGGCAAACATTAGTAAACCTAATTGGTAGGTATTGTATTTAGGTACCTATTATGTCTAATTAGTATTATTTAGAACGTTTGTACACTGACAGCCCTAAATCTATCTCCTTTCGTTTTATCCATCCAAAGGTTGTCTGTTAGAGATTGCCTTGTGCCGTCTATTGTACATTTGTTTTTATAAATGTTTCATCATCATCTTACAGCCGAAAGACGTCCACTGCTGGACATAGGCTTCCCCCAAGTGTCATTTGTCTTGTTCTTATTGTAAGGTGTACAATAAAATATTCTTTTTTTTTTTAATATCTGCTTGCTATGTATACTTTAGTCTACATGTCTAATTCTGAGTAATTGCATCTAGGTAGAATAAATAGCCTTCAACCATTGCGTGTTTTCTTCACATTAGGCACTAGACAAACAATGCCAACCTAATAAAAATAAAGTAAACAAACTTTTAACTTCCAACCTTCATGTTGACATGACCTAGTATTATTTTCTTGCCTCCCCTTCTAACACCCTAATTGACGTTTTTGTATGCAAATATTGACAATATTATATACCTACGTAGTTACTTTAAATGGTGTTTAAAGATGGAAAACGGCTTATTATATGTAGCAGAAGGCAGTATTAGGTAAGTTTAACTTGGTTATAGGAAAAATGGAACAAGCAAATTATCTACAGTTAATTTGCTTGTTTCACCTTCCAATAACCGAAACACAGTAAGTATGACAGCCTAACTTAAAAAAAAAAACTAACCATAGATATAATTAGTTTAAAAACGTTAAATAGGTATACTGTGTTTTTGACTCTCAATGGACAATCGCTAAACGTGTGTATATTTATTTAAATATGAAGAAATAATTGTTAACCTGGTAAAACGGGGTGGATAGAAATAATGTGGTGAATAAAAACGAAACTCTGATTGGAATTTTCACGTTATTTAAATATTGTTCGCAGCCATGAAGAACTCCAACTTTATAATCAATTATTTTATTTTTAAATGGATGCTTTGTGAGAAAACATTAATATGGTATTTATGTGAAAATCCCAATAAAAGTTTCGATTTAATTCACCCCTGCATTTCTATCCACCCCATTTTACTAGTTTATAATTTTATGTATAATGCTGTTTTTTTTGTACAAATTTTATGTTACTCCGTTTTCTTTTTGTATTTTTTTGTAAGTTTTAATTTAATTGTTTAATGGAATTTTGTAGAATTAGTTAGCTTATATTTGATGAATAAATGAATACTGCTTACCAGAAGGCATTCTCTGCCAATCAAAGTTAGTGTTTCAGCTAATCACTATTTGAACTTATCATAGGTATGGCCAGTTTTTTTAGGATTTATAGAACATAAATACATAATTAAATATATATATATATGTAGCGGAAGAAAAACGAATGGAAAAGATCAGTTTATCGAATTGTTCAGGAAAAAAAAGACATTATCTACGATATTTGCCTGCCTGCGTTATTAGAGGATAAGGTACAAAGATCAACCATAATATATCAAGAGACGATATTACATCAATACATCGCGTGCCACATGCTACAAGCAGCGAAAGACCTAAAAATATAATTGCCACTATAAAAACACGTACTCTGAGGGACAATATAATAACTGCATGCCGCCTGAAGAAAGGATTTACCTCTAAAGACCTGGGCATCATTGGCACACCTCACGCTGTATATGTAAATGAACACTTAACCCTACAGAAAAAACAGTTGCTACGCGAGACCCGAGAGGCAGCAAAAAGATATAGCTATAAATTCGTCTGGATAAAGCATGCCACCATTCTTGTTAAACAATCTGAAACCTCGCCCACTATAGCCATTAAATGTAAAAATGATATTAAAAACATTAAAAATGCTCCGAGTAATTAACTTATAGCAAGTTAATTTCGTTTTATTAGGTATTATTTATGTTATCACTTATTGCAATGTCTAATACTACAACAAATCATGATTTCAGTATATATTACCAAAACAGTAGAGGCATTCGCACTAAATTAAATACTTTGTATATGAATATTCTCTCTAACTGTTTCGATATTATTATTTTAACAGAAACATGGCTTATTCCTACAATTAATAACAATGAATTTATTGATAATCGGTATTTAGTTTTTCGCTGTGACCGGAATAGGACTGCTACTAGGAAATCGGAGGGTGGTGGTGTATTGATAGCGGTATTGCGAAAATATAACCCTGTTTATATCCCTTTTCCACAGCTTGGTACATTAGACCAATACCTTGAACAAATCACTATTATCGTTCCTAGCAACAACAATTCTTCACATACCCTTATTTGCGCAGCCTATGTGCCGAACAATATTCCTTTTTCTGTATACAATACTCTTTTCGATAATATGGACAATTTAATCGATTCAATAAAGACTGATAATATATTACTACTAGGTGACTACAATATACCTGCAGCACAATGGACTAAACTCAACCCTGCTGATAACCATATGACGTGCCTGGGCACTTCTCCGATTTGTAACCGTTTAAGGGACTTTTCGGTTATTCACAATCTCAAGCAATTCAATCATATATCTAACTCGAATGGACGCATACTTGATCTCCTTATCTCTGATGCGAAGTGCACTGTTTGGAAACCTAATCAAGATCTTTTACCGGCTGACAGTCACCATCCTCCATTTTACACACTCTTATCCCTAAATATTAATATCAGTTTATCCAAACCTCTACATTCACCGAAATATAATTACCGCAAAGCAGACTACACAGTCATTAACGAAGACATTGATGAGATTAACTGGGAAGGCACTTTGGAGAGCAATTCGACTGATAAGTGCATAGATACTTTTTACAACTATTTATATGGTATAATAAAAAACCGCATACCGCTATCGAAACCACCAAACTCGCGCTTCCCGGTCTGGTTCTCAAAACCGCTCATCCACATCTTTAAGTATAAGAAAAAAGCCTGGTCTAAATGGAAAAAGTACCATAATATAAGTGACTACGAAGTATTTGCTTTGTACAGAGCGCGTTTTAAAGAGGAATGTCACAAATGTTTTAAAAAATACATTAATAGTGTCGAGGATGGTATTCCCAAGGATGTTAAGCACTTTTGGGTTTACATCGCGAATCGGCAAGGCAAATCGGGTATACCTACCTGCATGTTCTATGACAATGTAACTTCTAGTGATCCAGTTGAAATTTGTAATTTGTTTTCGGATTTTTTTCAATCAGTTTTTGAGCCCTCTAGTCTCTCTCCCGGATGGTGCCCAGCTTCTGATTTGGGTAATGTCAATAACAGCTCTCTCTGTACTTTGAGTTTCACTGTCCATGAAGTTCACAGACATCTAAAATCGTTAGACATAAACAAGGGACCGGGACCTGATGGCATACCGCCCTATTTTCTAAAGAGGACAGCTGAAACAATTTGTAAGCCTCTTTCCATGTTATTTAACAGGTGTAAGTATACAAAGTGGTGAATTTCCGTCTAAGTGGAAGAAAGCAAATATAATACCAGTGCATAAAAGTGGATCTAGACAAAACATAGAAAACTATAGACCTATATCGATACTTTGTACTCTTGCAAAACTATTTGAAAAACTCGTTCATCAGGCCATTTATCAATTTTTGCGACACAATATAATACCTGAGCAACACGGTTTCGTTAAAAATAAATCTACAGTAACTAATTTAATGATTTTTACTGATCACTTATTTAATAACATGGACGCAGGATATCAGACCGACGCTGTTTATACAGATTTTAAAAAGGCTTTTGATAGAGTGGACCATTCAATTTTATTAAATAAAATAGCCTTTAACGGCATCAGAGGTAACTTATTGCGTTGGTTTTGTTCGTATATCAGCAATCGTAATCAAACTGTAGTGAGCAATGGATACAAATCAGATTCATTTCTGGCGACTTCTGGCGTTCCCCAGGGATCTATTCTGGGCCCATTGATGTTTATTATGTACATTAACGATATTTGTAACTGCTTTCAAAATTGTAAATTCCTATTATACGCTGATGATCTTAAGATATTTAGAACAATAAAAAACACTGTTGATAGCGGCCTTTTGCAGGAAGACCTGAATAGATTATCGGATTATTGTAATGAAAATAAATTGAAACTAAGCATCCCTAAGTGTAAATATATTAACTTTACTAAAAATAAAAAAGTAATAACCTATGATTATTCACTCTGTAATAAGGCCTTAGTTAAAGAAACCTATATATGTGACCTAGGCGTTCTCCTTGATTGCAAACTTCACTTAAATCTACATATAGATAAAGTTACTTCCAAAGCATTTCAAATGTATAATCTTGTCATGAGAGCTACGTCAGATTTTAAACGACCAACCACATATCTTTACTTATTTAATTCTTTAGTTCGCCCCCAAGTTGAATATGCCTGTATGATCTGGGATCCCTATTATATTAAATATGAAATTGCAATAGAGAGAGTTCAGCGTAAGTTCCTCAGTTCAATGCAGTACAAATGTCGTATCGAACGTTTATCTTATAAAAACGCTTTGAACAAGTTTAAATTATTAACATTACGCTCTAGACGATTGTTGCTCCAAGGATTGATGCTCCATGGACTTGTACACAATAAGTTTGATTGCTCTGAATTAATAAGTAAATTATGCTATATTGTTCCTAGAACGGTTACGAGACGAGAGGCGCGCTCTTATCCACTGTTTGCTACAACTCACTGTCGTACAAATGCAGGAGAGAGAGCGCCGCTCCATACAATTTCAACAATACAATAACAATACAATAACAATTTTAATGATATCGATGTATTTGCCCTATCTAAACATAAATTTAAAAAACAAATTATTAAGCGCCTTGCTCAAAATTCCTAACTATTATGTACCTATTATTTAAATATTTATTTTAAGACTAGACAATTAGATTTTAAGTTAGCGAATAATTGTATTGTTGTTTTGATCTTATTTAGTTTTACCAAAACTGTATCTTATTTAACTTTGTAACATGTGGAAACGTAGTGGATTGTACATTTACATATAGCATACTATGTTTTTTTAGATATAATATACAATGTACGATTGTTTGTTTTCCCAAATAAAATAAAATAAAATAAAATATTTTGTTCATGTTTATTGCGAACATTAGAGTACCAGATTTCGTTTTTAAAAAGCAATCAAATTCAAGTCGCTATATCTCTCCTGATCTCCAGGTGGTTTGTGAGCCTTTACCACTCATGATGGTTCCAGCCCCGGAAATAGTAATTCATAATTTTGGTCTCCTGGTAGTTCCAACTTTATCGCTCATGTCTACAGCCCCGGAAATACTTCTTCATGGTTCCTGGACTCCTGGTAGTTTGTGAGTCTTTGCCGCTCTAGATTTCAGCCCGTCTCCGAACTCCTGCCTGTACCACAGTCTCCGTAAGCCCCTGTACTTGAAACATGAATATATGTATATAATAAATAGCTCCTTTTCGTTCGATTTTATTTTTAAAATAAAATAAACAATGAGCCATGACGAAAAACCGATAGTATTTTTTCAGCATAACTGTACTTTGACAATAGGACGTTCTGCTAGTAGGTCATTTTGCGAATGGAACGTTCTGCTAGTAGGTCATTTTGCAAATGGGACGTTCTGCTAGTAAGTCATTTTGCAAATGGAACGTTCTGCTAGTAGGTAATTCTGCGAATGAACGTTCTGCTAGTAGGTAATTTTGTAAATGGGACGTTCTGCTAGTAGGTCATTTTGCAAATGGAACGTTCTGCTATTAGGTCATTTTGCGAATGGAACGTTCTGCTAGTAAGTCATTTTGTAAATGGGACGTTCTGCTAGTAGGTCATTTTGTGAATAGGACATTTTGATACGGAGGCATCTCGGCGAGAATCAATGTCAATAACTTGTCAAAATATAAGAAAACTATTGATGTTTTGACAGTTAACGACTACGATGCGAATGATAATGCGAACGCACCTTACAAATGCGTTAATTGCTCCTCTGCCGGTCGATTTTGTAAACTAATCGAAGTGAAGGCTTGGGTGAAGTGATCACAAGGTGACCTGTCAATCTATATAATCAAGATGTAACGTGGTCACGAAGTGAGCTGTCATTCCATCTTTAATAAATGGTTTGACAGCTCACCGCGTGATCACTTCACCGAAGCCTTCGCTTCGACATGTTCACAGAATCGACTGGCCTGGTATACTTACTTACTAAATCAGCAGACGTCACTAACGCTCTAAAAGCAATATCAATAAGCTACAAGAAGTATTTTTAGGTAAATGTAGTATCGTTTGGGAGCAGGTGTTGTATTAGCGTGCAAATAGCATCTAACAGCTTGCCGCAGGGATGAGCCCAAACCTAAGTTTATCGCGTTTTAAGTTCGATCGTTGCATTTTACGAGTCTGTCACCTACGCTGTGCTTAAAGATAACTTTAAGTTTTTGTTATTCACTTCATAATGTTATGGATATCTATATTCCTCGAAGTTTGGTGAGTAGAGGTGTAGGTCTATCAACTTTCCGTAGGCTATAGAAAATCTGGGCCAGAATCTCTTACTAAATGCAGGATATCCGTTTTGTGCGCCATTGTGTCTTATAGGTACAGATCCTTCTGTCTCAGCAACTTTTAACCAATTTCAAAAGAAGGAGAATCTTTTTTAATTCGATCCGCACGTTATGTTTGTATGACCGCGATTTTCGCAAAATTCTCGTTCTCAAAGTTTTCGTTATTCACCGAAATATTCGCCTTCATGTTATTGGCATACCAAAAGGTAAAAACCACAGACACCAGCTTAGTGACTGCCCACCTGTTCGTTGCAAATGGAACGTTATTTCAAATTATTTGATCAGTTGTGCGGCGCCCGCGAGCCGGGGCGCACGCGCCATCGCTACGCCCCGCTGTTTTCACAGTTGGCAACGAGAATTAAATTGTGATATAATATTCTTTTCACTAAACACATTTTTATGAGGATCTGTTTTTGGTTCTTTGTTTATCTTGTCTGGGAGTTGAAATGTTAACCAAGTATTACTGTTCTTTACATGTAACGTTTTGTTAGTGTAATTCTTGATAATTCCAATGATACTGAAAGAGAGGTTTTTACCCTTGCAAAGTTTTAATGGCTATAGCTGAAATGAAAATTGTTTTGAATGGCTTTGATTCATAATGAATATCTATTATTCAATTACTAGCTACTACCAGCGGTTTCACCCGTGTGTAAGATAAAATTCATATCACAAGGTAACATACCGGCGGGATGTCCTTTTCAAAGACACGGTCTACCCGAGTGCCAAGCTTTGTCTGTTTGACAGACCGAATTACTTTCGCATTTATAATATTGATATGGAAGTATGGATATGTGAATCCTGCTTGGAATGTTGTTTCGGAAGTTCTAGAAAGAAAGAAAGTAAGAAACAGAATTTAATTGCTACAAAACTAGATACATACGTAGCGCATTTTGCTTAAAGTACCTAAACCCTTTTTTTTAAGGATGGAAAATTATCAAATGACTTCTTCCGCTCTGGGTGGAGCGGAAGGGCGTGTCAGACTCTTAATGACTAAAACCCATCCGTGTTCCTTCTAAAGCCCTTTGCGTTCCAGAGCCGCGGTGACTCTTTCGAACAAATTCCGCAACCCTGGAAAGTACCTAAAATATAAATTATGCAATAGGTATTGCTAATAGCGATGCAGACGAATTTTTAACGCCATATTTTAGTTACGAGTTTTTATTTTTATTTTAAGTGTATATAGTTAGATAAGTATTTCAAATATGAAACGTACATGTTTACACAATCATGAATCAATTTCATATTGTTCTAATTGTTTATAAGTCGGCTAATTTGTTAAAGGGCCTTTCATAATAGAAAAGGTGTTTAAACAAATTAATCGACTAATGCACGGTTTCTGAGGTAGGTACTTTATCGAACGTTTATCTGTCCGTTAACACCATCTGTCAATACGCTATTGGTTGGTTATTGGTTAACGGACAGATAAACAATCGATAAACTAGCTCAGAAACCGGGCATTAGAGTATTTTACTACCGACTTGCTAATTGACTCTGACGTATTATGTCAAAAGCAAGTCGATAGTGTAGCACTAGCGGACTTCACGCTAGCACTACTTGAGAACTATTCAAATAAAACAAGGTTTATGATTTAACGTAATATATTTGGCATCTGCCTTAGAAGAGAGCTGGTACTAGAGTCCCATTTAAAACAAAACAAATTATTACATTCTTATTTCAAATGCTCTTTTACTTTTACTACACGCTTCCAAAGTTTCAAATAGTCAATATACCCGTCATATCAGACAAAATAAATAGAGTATTTTAGCGTAGGCACTCTATTGCTTTTGTAGATTATAGAGTAGGACTACGCAAACGTTTCCAAACGTCTTTTATAATGAGCACAGCAAAGGAGTGGAACTCTCTGCCTGCGTCTGTGGCTCCGAACGCATACAACCCTAATCTCTTCAAAATTAGAGTGAACGGGCTTCTTCTGAGTAAGCTCGGTCCATCGTCGACTTTGTCTCTGTCACCTATACTAGAGTCAAGAGCAAACCCAATCTAAATTAAAAAAAAAAAAAAAAAAAACAGTACAATACTCTATTTTAGAGTACGGTTGGCAACCCTACCTGCTGCTAAGGCGGTCCTTCATTTCAATAGATCAATCATGTTTCACTTTCCTCAACAGCAATTTGAAAAGCATTATAAGGTACATTTTCAAACGACAACCTTGAAAGGGTGTGTCCCACCCTGGCCCATAGAAATTACTCATCGCTGCTCATAAACTATTAACTCTATAAGCACTGTTTACTTTGTATGAGGCTTGTCTATGGTTTCCACCTTTTTTATGTCGCCATCAAATATTTATTGAATTTCTTTTTGACCGAACTGGCCTGTAACTAGTAGTATTAACTGTTATCACTGCTTTAGAAGCTGGATTTGTTGATTCGAAATAAGTATAAGTTAAGTAGGTACCACCCTATCGCTTTGAGATATCCTGTTATGATAGAAGTGTTGTGTAAGAGCGATGTTCAAAGCTTTCCTGCTTGAACGGACCTATCAGAAATATCTTTAGACCTAAATAGATCTATGAGAACCAAAAAACCGCCATAGACCAAAATAATTGCCAAACCCAAGTGGCAGTAGGCTCAGTACCCTGCACGCAGAACGGACGAGTGACGGAGCAGTAAAGTCCTGAATTACTAAATGAATGGTTCGTCTTACTAAACAAAGAAAGATGTCTTGGCCTCCTCTCCTTTATTCCAGCATAGCTACCACTTAATAGCACTACGTATTTTAGTTTTACTAAATCAAAATCTTTAAAACAAACTTTCATTACTTTCAAACATACGAGATGGGCTAGAAATGGGTCTAAATCCAATTCTTGGCTCATCTACAGGTTTTTTAATTGTACTATAGATATAGAACTTACTTATTTCATGCTTTAACTCCTTCTAATTAGGTTTATAGTGCAGCAAACGTATTTGGCCCGGTGGCTTTAATTGAAACTACCGAAATCACTGTAATTAGAATTTACTGGATCACAGGATCTATCATTTTTATTCACCGATAGCGCTGTCAACAAGCATGGCATCAATTTAACTTTTATTTTTAATTGTATTTGCTTCTTTTATTATAGTAACTTTATTTTGGTATATTTAAATTGTTCTTGTAATACCACCGTAATGTCTGTCTTGACTTCATTTGCAATGTGCGTTTTGTTTGTGTGGAATAAACTATTCTTCTTTATTTCTTATTTTTAGATAAGCTTGCTGTAAAAAGGCGGCCTGCGTCTCTAGATGTCTTCGAAAGAAAATAACTTCAACTGTCAACTTTAAACAAAGACAGTACACGGCTAGCAAGCGTTAGTTTCCCTCCAAATTTTTCTCCGTTTGTGATCAGCATGGAAATCAGCACAGCTCACCAATAAAACACCAATGTCGTGTAATTAAAACGCCATCAAGCGGGTACACGCGCGCGCCAGCCGGTACCAACGAACGTGACGTCACGCGCGCGGCCATTTGCATTTTTTTCCCGCCAACCGCGCGTTTGCGGGGTGCGTTAGTGTTAAGCGTTGTATGTTCGTACATACGATATTTTATTAGACAAATACTTATGTTATGTTATTTTTTTTAAACTTTGTGTTGCATGACCACACAATGGTACAAAGGCTTAAGAATGGCAACTATAGACTATGATGGCAACTAAGGGTGGTGAAGAGCTAAAATGACAGGAGCTTACAAATAAAAGAAGAAAAAATATATTTAGGGATTTATTTACTTGTTTAAGTATATGTTGTTGTTGGGTGCCGCTCATTTAGTATAAGTACATTTGCCATATTGTCAAAAGCTATAACGCCGAAATGATGTAACGTTTACTTCATCTAACAACACTTTACATCATTTTTATTTAATATAACGTTCAGTATGTTCTGTATGTTTAATAAAATAGGTATTATGTTATAACAGCACTTTCAACGTTCGTGTAGTATATTCTTATTTAGTATAACATTATTTTCATCTAAGTATCATCTTGTATAATTGACATTTGATCTAACCTCTGAACAAAGAGCGAACGCGCCAGCTAGGGAACTTAGGACACCCCGACACGCGAACTTAGCTACCGTGATCCCAATTATGTTAGGTTCCTTTTTTAACCCTACAGGCAAAAATCGGAGCCCCGCGAGAAGCGGGACTCCGTCAACTTCACTTAGTCACGACCGTAATTTAAGCCGAATGTAGGCCGAATGCCTACATTTTATAAATTAGTGATCATTAGATCTGTGGCGTTTCCAAATGCCAAATCTTATTCGAGACGGCAACTAGGCCATAAGTACGCAGGACGCATTAACTAATGCCGTGCATGTCATGTTGACGGTTCCAAAAAAATCATAAACAATACGAACATTATAACTTTTAGTCATTAGATTACGTGTATGATATGCCAACTGAAGCTTATATTAAATAAAATTATATCTCTTGGATGTATATCATAAGTTGTTATAACAATAGATGAATATAACAAATGAAATTAATATCAAACGAAATTATATTGTTCGTTGATATTTAAAAATATATTCACACCTTTGGGTTTATATTCCCATAGACAAAAAACGAACCTCAATACAAACTTTCATACCCCGCAGACGAATTTAAAAAACGATGAGTAAATTAATGAATTTAAGATTTATTAAGTTCTAGTTTCGGCCCGCAGCTTTGCGCGAGTAAAAATCGTAATTTATAAAAATAACGGATTTGGATGAAATGGGTATCTCGGGAGTACGTTCCTTCGAATACTATTCATTTAGACGTTTGAAAAGGTAAAATACAGAAAGACTGATAGATAACCCTTTTGCATTACTATTTATATGTAACTAGTTGATCCGACAGATGACGTTCTGTGAAAAGCTATTGAACTGCGGTATTGAGAGCTAGGAACAGTTTGTATGGGAAAAAGAAAAATGTGGTTTGAAGTTTCCGTGCAATGTTTCCAATATTCCTCTTCATACAACCCTTTCTCGGAAAACAAAGATTTTTTGAAAAAAGCTGAATTGGTTCAGCCGTTTTCGAGTTTTGCACTTTACTTATGTTCATACAGACAGACAAATAACTTTGTGTAAATATTAATAAAGAACACATTTTAAAAAGAAAATGGCTTTATCATCAAGCAAATAAAGAACTATTATATTCTATCACCATCAACTTTCATTAGAATATTCGTTTTGCATAATGACTTCATTTCCAGCTAGCACATCATCATTCAGCCTCCTTCTGCTAGGAGATCCATTCACATGAAACTTCTTCAAGTTCTCTTCAAAATCAGAGACAGTCCCGCCTTCAAAGCTGTTCTTACTGTCGTCTTCTGCAAAATTCCCGTCTATTCTCCTGGTAAGAGGATCATGAGCCTGATTATCCTCCTTGATTGCTACTACGAGTATATCTGTATACTTGTTGCCTAGAAGTCGCCTGTTGTCCAATTTGGAAGCCACCCCTTCACCCTCATCATCGTCTACTTGAGGATTGACGTGAAACATCTTGTTGTGAGCGCTCACCATTTCCGACAAATCAAACCTGTCGTTGTTGCCCGTATAACTCACATCAGGCTCGATGGGACCTACTTGCGCTAGTGCGGCGGGCGTCAGGAGAATGATGCTGAGAATTTTTCGTATCTAGAAGAAATAAAGCCAAAAGTGTAAGAGACTTATTAGACAGCCCACTTATCAGAGTCTGCACGGAGGAGGGCAAGCCAGCAACTCATCTGCTCCTAAGCTGCCGAGTGGTCGCTCGATACAGGGAAAAGTACTTCAAATATGCAGGTAGGAGAAAGTCGGTAATACGGGGGCGCTGTTGGCCTTCTATGAGGAGCTGAGGTGGACCGAATGATTTATTTGACCCATGCAAACGCAAAAATCGGTGCTTGCACGTGGAGTTGCGGAAACCAACCCCACTTACACAAATACATAGATACAAGAGAGGTATTGAAAAATCTCCATTGCCGTGACACTTAGCAATCATGTTGCATTAATGAAATGAAAATCAGCTTAACTCGAGATTACTTTTAATGGAACAAGTGTTTTAAGTTACAAAAAAATCGATCGGTGATATTCATAGAGTAGAGAGCAAACATAGACAACTTATGAAAAGGCGCGAAGTTTACCATAGACTATGTATATTTATATTTTAACAAAACAGGAGCAAATTACCTGGAGCCCCACTTTGACGTGCCAATTCCACCATGATGATGTTGTCAAAAAAGGGATACTTAGTGCCTTTCCTTTTGTCTTTGTCTCATACCGGAATAATGATGGTTGAATAAAATAAGTCATAATAGTGCACGTGGTGTCGACATAAGTTGTTTAGAACAAAGAACTTTTTAGGTATGTATATGTCACCGGAAAATTTCAAACGCCCCGTAAGATTGTAAAATATCGCGTGAAATTGTTAACAAATTTTCTTAATAAGACACGGATACATTGGAAACTATTAAATTTGGATGGCATTTATTGTATACAAAGCGATTTTTATAACATATCAAGAAATTATTTTCTAAAAAATTTATTACAAATCTTACGGAGTGAACAATTTTCCGATCTTACCATTTTAGGGTTCCGACAAAACAGAGCCTTATTTTACTTTTTGACCATCTAGGACTGTAACAGTCGTATCTGTCACTTCTTCAAATTCAGAATCACATTTCCGATGGAGCTGTCTTTAATTACAATATACATTAAGCTTCAAGTTCATTTAATCAATTTGCCCATTAAATTTCAGCAGATTTTAAAACAATCATGAAATAGAAATTGATAGATACAGATTATGACAGCCCCTTTCAGTCAAAGTAAAAATTATTAAATGCAATCTCTACTATTATTATTCTACAGTTTGCTAGTATTATAAAATCATGCATAAGTTGTTAAAAAACCTGTAAAACAAGTAATTAACAGAATGCCTTTCAAGTTATCTCAAAATTAATTGAAACTATAACCATAAAATTGGAAGTTATCTTGAAGTAGAATAATGGAGGAGAAAATTGGAAGAAATATGTTTCGAAATTGAGAAAAACAAAATGGTAAGATTATTATTATTTCCTTATTATTTAATTAAGCGTAGTACTTTTAGCTAAAAATATAAATATGAGCGTTATGGCTGAATGATAAGATAGGAATCTTCTTACAATGCGAGCTCTATCGACCAGGGCTCTCTTCTGTATTTCGATCCAGTCGCCTAACGAGAGCCTTCAGACGATACTCAAAGATAAAGAAAGAAAAAAAAAGAAAAAACTTGACAACTAACTAAATAAAACTTGGCCATCAGGCTATTGGCATTACAAAAATTGGCACAATGATAGCCGACGTGACATAAGTGCGAAAATGAGTTTGATTATTTGTTTGTTACGTTTTTGGTTCTGAATTGTGTTGGACGTAAAAGAATAGCACCATCCCATCACTTCCCGTGGGTTCATAAGAGGAATGGGCAGCAGCATTCTTTGAGCATTGCAACAGCTATACTGCTTTTGCCAACCCGTCTACCAAGCATGGTGATTATGACAACCCCATCCCCATGGGGGAGCCCTACGTCCAGCAGAGGACGACTTTCGGCTGATATGATGACGTTTCCACGCCTAAATCGCAGAACCGATTATGTGAATTTTGGTACAGAGAAAGGTGAAAGCCTGAATACGGTTATACTTAAACGCAAGCGAAACCATGGCAAAAGCTATCATGTAATAATCTTCCTCTTCCAGATCCGAAAAATTCTCAGCATCATACTCCTAACTCCCGCTGCTCTGGCTGAAATCAAACCAGATGTGAGTTTTAACGGTGACAATGACAGGTTTGACCTGTCGGCGATGGTGAATGCTCGCAACAAGATGTTCCGCAACACCCCTCAACTAGATGATGGTGAAGATGATGGAGACTCCAGGCGAAATATGCCCAATGAAGACACAGAGAAATACCTCAGGGACATAAACCCTCCTCGTACCGTCTCGACGCGGAGAGAGGACATAGATTTCGCATACGATCCTGATAACCTCCCGACGATTGGAAGAGCTGGCGACGACGACATGGTGGACTTGGAGTATCAAGAAAACATGAAGAGGTTCAAAATGATGATCCCTCAACCTGGCAGAAGGAAGACGCTTACTTATGAGCAAAAGCATGAAAATGAGGTCCTTATGCAAAACGTGGTTCCTATTGTGATGGAGGTCGATGGGTATTTTAAGGCTCCCTTGCAGAAACTTGCTTCACTTTATACTGAAGAAGGCAAAAGGGTTATATTGAAGATGGATTGATTAATAAAGTGTAAGGTATAAAGTTTTGAACTCTGAGATTTTTTTTTTACTTCGATATTTTTAATCTAAATCATTGAGGGAGAAGACAGCCACAGAACAGCAGACGCGCACCTTACTAGACCCTTATCAGTCGTCTCTGCCCCTAATGTTTTTTTAAGGATGGAAAATCACCAATTGACTCCTTCCGCTCTGAGCGGAGCCGAAAGAAGTGTTAGACTCTTACTGACTAAAACCCACCCGTGTTCCTCCAAATGTCCCTTGGTTTTCAGTAATTATTTTGTTTGATTTTATGGTGTTTATGTTTTTTATAATGCCAATAAACACAATTTTCTTTCTTTCTTTGCGTTCCAGGGCCGCGGTAACTCTTTCAAACAAATTCCGCAACCCTCGACAAATTCTGCAATTCTGTCCCCCCACATGAATTTGGTTTTCGGTTTTCCATTTATCGTTGCAGTTGAATACTTATGGAATAAATGAAGAACGTTAGACCAAGTTTTATAAGATACCACTCCAAATTCATCTTTATTGTAATCTCATTTGCTTTATAAGTAGGTAATATAATGATTCTGGCAGTTGACTTGACAGTTACTGTCAAATCGTGTTGTCATTCATTCTTAGTTTGGGTTCGGAACTAATCGTAAGTTCGTAGGGGATACGGAGTAGAATACGCCCGAAACTACGGACTTCGGGTTTAGAGAGTAGCCCCCTACATCATTTTAGTTCCGCAATTTTTTTTCCGATGTCAGAAACCTTCGTACGTCTTCGGATCTCGACGTTTGGAACTCGATCTAGTAGACGTATACTTCACAGTAGGACATGCAAATTGGAGATACTATTTCAAATACTATTTAGATGAAGATACAAAATATTAAAATAGCTTATTATGGACACAAAATAGAGGATGCTAATCAGAGAATAAATACTTATAGTGCACTCTCACAAACTCATCACAGACGCTTCGCCCTGACTTGACATGTCTCAAACGAATGTCACGCGGTTATACGTCGATAGTTTCATATTTATAATTAGTTTTTCAATCAATGATACTTCCCTATTACCAAAATATTGAATGATGTCTTGGTTGTGACGTCCTTTCTTCGTAATTTTCGTCGAGAAGTTGAGCTTCAAAAGAACTCATCGTCGTTTAATTTATTTCAACTAGACCATTTATAATAATAATAATATCTTGGGACAACTCACACACGGTCATCCGATCCCAAACTAGGCAGAGCCTGTGCTATGGCAACCAGACAACTGATAAACATACTTATACATTTCTAAATACATACATATTATAGACAAATTACACCCAGACACAGAAAAAATGATCATGCTCATCACACAAAGATTTGTCCTGGGTGGGAATCGAACCCACGATCTCCGGTTTAGCAGTCAGTGTCACTAACCCGAGTGGTTAGTGACCCTGACTGCTAAACCGACCAATGGGCCAGTTAAAAGGCACCTGAATGTCAAGGGAAAAGGCTAGGCAGATGATGACTGCCTAGCCTTTTCCCAACTATATTGGGGTCGGCTTCCAGCAAATAGTATGATAACTAAAAAAGGATTCCAGCCAAACCGGATTCAGCTGAATACCAGTATTTGAATGTCAAAAATACAGTTAATAAATTACATTGTAACACTAGCAGATTTCATATTCCTAATTCAAATTCTCTTTTACTTTTTACCAGACCAAAGATCCACCTTGTCTGCCAGAGACCTGGAGCCAAGGAGATCCTCCTGACAATATAAAGTGACTCTATTTGCCCATTCGCAAAGATAGAATCTCATGAAAGTACAAGAAACTCCACAGTTACTCTTTTAAAATACACAATATTTGGATACCATTATGTAATTATAATTATACTAGCTATGCGAGCGGTAATAATTATATATTTTTCCAAAAAGAAAGTAGCCTATAACCATTTCTAGGTTCCCATCTATCTCTGTAACAAAATTCATCAAAATGGGTTCAACGTGAAAGCGTAACAAACAAAGAAAGCAAAGTCTCTTTCGTTGCACTTAAAATAGTCATGTAGCTATTCTGAGTTCTGCTTTACTGGACATGAATACTCAAATACGCTTCTTCTTGGTAAGCTCGCCATCGTCGACTTAGTCTCTGTCATCTCTGACCTAGACTAGAGTCAAGAGCAAACCCATCCTTTTACCTCAAAAGGCCATCTCAGACACTAATATGCATGGCCATTATAATTACTCATATGCATAGTACCTGGATGCGGTCATCAAAACCAAAAAAAAAACGAGCCAAGCTACCGAGCCTTGCTTGATTTATTTTTTGGTACACGTTTTCTAAATAGATTCAATTTCTAGAAAATCTAGCTAGATCGATTTACCGCCCCCGAAACCATAAGCATACTAAATTTCATGAAAATGGTTGCAGCTATTTCCGATTTTAATTATATTTATTTTTTTAAATTAAGTACAAGATATCATTTATTAAGTTACTATTATCGAACGGTTTTGATAAAAAAACAGCATGCTATCAAAAAAATCTAAAGCAATTTGCGTCTGAGATTTCATATTTCAGCGTTCTATTGGTACGTCGACCAGAATTGGAATAAATTCATCCTATAAAAGGATGAATTTATTTTTCTTCTAATATATATATTATTCATTCAAGAGTGATAAAACCCTGCTTCTTCGCCAATTCAATGTAAATATGTTGCCAATAATGATGCTTAAAGATAAATCGTTTATCAGATGGCATGACACGCTCATGATAAGTTTTTAATTTCCAATCTCACGCTTACTTATGTAGTTTATTTTTCCATCTTCAAACAAATTTCAAGAAATTTGTAATTTCACAACCAATTATTCTGCCCTATAACCAAACGATACAATGAAACTACTGTCATTATTATTTTGAGTTAATTACGGTACGGTTCCAGGCATTTGAACAATGGTACCTAAGATCTCATATTTTATTATTTTCGAAATAATAATCTTCGCTAGAGGAAAGCCTGCTTACAAACAAGATTCTGACCATCAAGAAGTTCAATATGGCCTCAAGAAACTGGTGGAAGACATAATAAAACAAGGCAACTACGATGTTATGTTAAATCACCATGAAGATGAACCAGGACGTCATCATGAAGATATAACCCAAATAACTTATAATGGAGGAAAACCAAATTCACGCTATAACAAAGAAAAATACTATAGCGCAGAGTACCCGTACCAGGGTGGAAATGGAAAAAACATGCAATACAATAATCGTCCAAGGTATAAAAACACGCAAAATTATAATTTATTCCTTAGAAAAAGGCCTAATACTGTAGAAAACAATATTCACTTGGAAGAAACTAAAGACAGGCCTCAGATAAGAGGTGAATCAGACAACATCGACGACGTTCTGGAATTTCTGAATGATCTTGATAAAACTTTAAAAATAAAAGGAAATAAGGATTTGGACCTGCCCTGCTCTGGTAACAAATGTGGCAAAAACAGATATGAAAGTGACAACAGCGACAGAGAAGAATTTTACATCCCAGATAAAGATTTCAACCACAACCTTCTCAACGATAATTACGACAGACATTTGCGCTGCAATGGTAGGAGTTGCAGCCTAGATGTAGATGACGATAGGAATGATAGAGACGGTCTGCGATGCTACGGAAACAGTTGTAGTAGAAAAGCAAATGACAGAGATGACGATGTTGACGATAACGATAGATACAATGATGACAGAGATTTTTCAAATATTTTGCGTTGTACTGGAGACTCTTGCGGCTTCAACAGAGACGATGATGATGATGATGATGATAATGATAGGGTTGGAATAGATTCTTTGCAATGTGTAGGAGACCGATGCGGCTTAAACAGAGATGATGATGATAATGATGACGACAGGGTTGGAATAGATTCTTTGCGTTGTGTTGGTGATAGATGCGGTCTTAACAGAAACGATGACGACGATATCAGGGGCAATATAGATTCTTTGCGTTGTGTTGGAGATAGATGCGGCATTAACAGAAACGATGATGACAGGGATGGTATAGATTCATTGCATTGTGTCGGAGACACATGCAGCTTTAACAGAAATGACGATGATGATGACACAGATGACACAAATTCTTTCCGTTGTATTGGAGACCGATGTGGTAGAAACAGAAAAGATGATGAATATTATGAAGAATATCGTGACCATAATGCCTACTGGAATTCATTGAACCCAGACAAAAGAAATATTGACAGAAATAACGTGCGATGCGTTGGAGACAGATGCGGGAGAAGCAGAGATGATGACGAAAGAGACAATTTACGCTGTATTGGAAATAGATGCGGCAGAAGTAGAAATGATGATGACGACCAGGACGATGAAGACGAAGCGGAAGAGGTTGTGAATGCTTATCTATCACGAGCTTTTGACGCTAATTTGAGGGGATCGGTATCTCCATCTGGAAAAAGAAAGTTCCTGGAAGAAGTTAAAAAACTAATGTCTACTCTTAATAAGAAGCTACTTGATGCAATGAATGGTCAGAGTCGTTATCCACCAAATAAAGTCAACCTGTAAGTTGTGCAGAAAAGTAAAACTTATAGATGAGTGGTTCCAGAATTTTCTAGTGAATCATTAAATTACCAAGGGGTTTCTTACATGTTAATGTATCATAGTAGATATTGCTCCCGTTGTGCAATAAAATTTTGATTACACAGAATATTCGTTTATTGTGTCTATCCAAAATTCTAATGTGGTCAGCGCCAAGCCTTGCCAATCACTGCAGCGCCTGTTCAGAACATGCTCTTTCTACCAACTGCATTGGATTCGACAAACAGAATCAAATTAGATAGTCGGGTTCTGTACCTTGCAGCAAATTAGCGGTTTTTTTGTTTGTCTGTCTAGCTGGCACACGAATAAAGTCAACAATCACGTTTTCAACCCTTCCACATCCATCTTTACCGTGCCTACTGTTGTAGAAAAGCAAATCTTCCTTACTGACGTAACATTATAAGTTTTACTTATTAACTTTTTCAATTTTGCAATCAAAACCACTTTACTATGCGCAACCAATTATATTTCTCAATAATAAAGTTATGACTAAGTCAATGTGATTATAAGTTTTAGATAAGATGTAGCAAGCAGATCGGCAAAGCACAAATTGAAATATGGTTCCTACGCTCTCGTGTTTCCTTCTATTCAGCATTATTAGCCTCATACATGGCAATATTAATTACTACAACGAAAGAGCTGTGGACTTGATACAAAAGCTGTCAAATCTAAAAGGAAAATATGGTCTAAACTTCGCTCATGTTGAAGGAATCGGGAGTTTGCCGAAACACTACAAAGAATCTCATCCGAAGCTAGCTTACATGGATCATAACCCACAGAAACATGATAATAAAAATAAGCCAGCAGATATCAATAATATAGAGATGTACAATCTTTTGGTTGCGGCTAAAACAAAAGGTATAGGGAGATCTCGTGGCAGATATTGTGATGAAGCAGACGATGAAATAAGGGAAGTCCTTCGCATTTGTAGAAAGAAACCCAAAGAATATAACTGCAGGCCAAAAAATGAATGTGGCGTAGCAAGTGAGTCTAATGAGAAAAGTCAAAGCGAAGAAACAAATGATTCTAAAAAGAAAAAACGTTATCGTATAAAGAATAAGCGTTATTTCAGAACAGAAAATAACAAGAGACCCGATTCTGTTGACGAAACTGCTATATTACTGGACGACCTCGAACAGCTCTTGAAAGGGAATGATAAATACAGAGTTTTCTTGGGCTGCGTGGGTAGAATGTGTGGAAGAAAAACCAGCAAAGACGGTTATAATGAAGATGGAGATGACATAGAGGTCAGAAGAGAGCACTTCGGTTGTATCGGTGATAGATGTGGCAGAAGTAGACATGACGGTGACGACGTCAGAAGATATTAATGTACTTAGTCACATATGCGGCTAAACCATAGAGAATTTAGACACGATAAATATACTCAAAACAAAACAAACAGCTAAGCAGCTTGAAATGATGGTCTAGAAGAATATAATATTTGTTTATTTATTTAATTTCAGTATTAGCAACGAGTAGTACAAAACAAAAACAAAACGAATAGTAATAACAATATTTTTCCCTAGACCAATACATTTAAATAACTCAAAGAGACACTTTCTGTTGCAGATTTAGGTACTTTCCCTAACTGGTTTTCAACTACAAAAACCAGCCAAGTGCGAATCAGACTCTCAAATGAAGGGTTCCGTGCCATAAACCGAAAAAAACGCGGTTCTTCTATGGGAGCTCTCTTTCTAATTATTTTATTTTTTATTATTTGTTGTTATAGCGGCAATAGAAATACACACTGTTAACATTTCAACTGTCTAAATATTACTGTTCTTGAGAAACAGCCGATACAGGAGGCTCAGTAATAGGCCGGTCGATCAGTGTCGAAATGAAGGCTTGGGTGAAGTGATCACGAGGTGAGCTGTCAATCCATACAATCAAAATGCCACGTGATCACGGAGTGAGCTGTAATTTCATCTTGATTATATGGATTGACAGCTCATCTCGTGATCACTTCACCAAAGCCTTCACTTCGATATGTTTACAGAATCGATCGGAGGGTTCCGATGGTTACCCTTTGGGTACAGAACCCTAAAAATGGTCTCCTGCTATCCAACCAACTTACAAACGTCGAAACTTTAACATTCGGGTATTATTATACCTAAAAGGGTTTTTCACTTTACCTGGCCGAAAATGTCAAATTAAGTCATGCGAACCTAACCTGAGATAAGAGACTGAACATTTGCAAGATTCTTTTTTCCAAGACGCCTGGATTTAGTGGCAGAGGTCAAACTCCACTCCTCGTGGCTTGATTTCATTTATTTCGCAATAGGTGTGAAAAGTAGAGTATTCTCCTAAGTGTCTTTGCCTTAGGCTAGCTTAAATCCCTTGCTTTTTTTTAAGTATGGGAAATCATCAAATGACTTCTTCCGCTCTGGGTGGAGCAGAAGGGCGTGTCATACTCTTACTGACTAAAACCCATCCGTGTTCCTTCTAAAGCCCTTCGCGTTCCAGGGCCGCGGTGACTCTTTCGAACAAATTCCGCAATTGAATCCCTCTCTGCATGCAGGATTCTAATATTAACTCATTACGCTCGGGACTCAAGAATATGGCACCCGTGACATAAAACAAGACAAGCTTTATTCTCTTGGTGCATAACCTATTATATACCCACAAATATCGTCGGTAATGTTTCGACATATACTTTTCTTATACTTAAATGATTTTAAATTAAAATTATTAATGTCCTGAGATAAGAAAACATTACTCTGGTCATGCATGAGCCTGTTTTATTCCAATATTATTAATTTATATTAGCCAATAAACAATTTTATTTCATTTACTGCAGAGCCGCCCAACCCCAGGGCCCTCGGGACCAACACTGAAATCTCGAAAAAAAAACAACTGCAATATTTATGTGCGCATTGCTCAACAAAATGTAGGTACTTACCTACTGTACAGCTGATTTTTTTTCGCGAGTTCGGGGTCGGTACCATAGTAAAAGTTGTTCATAATGATGAGTACAATGACCTCTTAAGAGGTATGGCGTTTATTCTGTTACACGTTGTATTGATTCAAATGAAACGCCACTCGTCTTTTGAAAGGTTCAATACAAAACCAGCGTCAGACAGCATCAGTCTGTCTGACATATCGCTGAAATGGACCTTTTTAGTGCAGCCATGACACACACACTTAGTTTTTGGCATAACTACCTTTTTGTTATTTTTTTCGTGTTTCATGTACCTACCCATGTGCTAAATACATTTTATTCTTTCTTTTTATTCATATTTCTCACAGCTTTCTCTCTCACTCCATTTAATTACATTCAAATTGACATTGAAAAAAAATTAATTTAATATTTTATTAAGTGTGATCCCTTGTGGACAAAAGCCTTCTTCATCTGTTTCCATTTGCATGTGTCTGTGGCAACATTGATCAAACTCCTTCCCGCAATCTCTATGATATCTCTCTTTGTCTTCCCACGCTCCTCTTACCAAGCGGGCCTTGACATTCAGTTGTTAGAAGAGTCTATGGAGGTATGCGGTACAGAGAGTAAAGTCCCGCAAACCTCCACTGAAATGAGAGGATCCTCCGACCAGACAGTTGTCGTGTCTGGTGGGCAACTGCCCGATAGTTGAAGGCACAGAAATCTTCTTTAAAGGTTTCGACCATAGTAGATATGTTTTGATAATTTTTAATATTAACCATACTTTTAAGTTTTGATTCAAAATCAAAATCAAAAGACATTTATTCAAATTAGGCTGAATACCAGCACTTTTTGAACGTCAAAGTTCTACATAAAGACAGTCTCCCAAAACGCCCGCCCGTCACCACTTCCTAGTGTTTTAGCTGGGAAGAAGAAGTGGCGCAACAAACTCCCCAGCAAAACAAACTCCCCAGCAAAACAAACTCCCCAGCAAAACAAACTCCCCAGTTATTTATTGAGATTACTTTTAATAGCTAAAATTTTAAGTTATATAGATATCATCAGATTGCCTGCGGGCTAAAACGAAGTCAATATTATAGCCCATCTTCAAAATTAGTTGGACGGCCTTGCTTGAATGCGTGTCTAAGGAGCTTCGCAGACAGAGAAACTATAGTTGACGCGATTATCAACTCTTTAAAAGTTTATATTAACGGGTAACCATCATCCTGCCTTGCCTTTTCCCAAGTAGATTGGGGTCAGCTTCCATTCAAACCGGATTCAGCTGTTTACCATAATTTTACGTGGAGCGGCTGCCTACCAGACCCTCACAACCAATAATTAACTGGGTAACACGGTACTTCTTGGCAAGCCTGGAGTCAGATTTTCTGGCTTCTGACAATCCGTAACGACTGCTAAAGATCTACAAATGACAGTCGAGACCAACGGCTTAAGGTGCTTTCCGAGGTATGGAGGAGTCTCGGTATGTTAAGATGGTCACCCATCTACACACCGACCCCGCCAAGCGTTGCTTAACCTAGAAGATCGACCGGCTGTTATTATTTAGCCACGAGCTATTAACCGGGTCACCGTTAGCGAAAAATGAAAAGGAATCAGAGTTGTAGCTACAAAAACAACTAGCTTGGATTTGCGAAAACCAGCAACTTTACAAAAGTGGTACAACTACAAAGTCAGATGATAGTTCCGGCAATTCGGAATTGATTTAGTCACTGATTGTAGCAACCGAAAACTGAGAGCCTTTTTTTAGGGATGGGAAAAGTATTTTTGTTCGAATGAGTCACCGCAGCCCTGGAACGCAAATTGCTTTGGAAGAAACACGGATGGGTTTTAGTCTAAGAGTCTGACACCAGTAAGAGTCTGACACATCCTTCCGCTGCATCCTTCCCAGAGCGGAAGTCATTTAATGATACCAAAACTTTAAAAAAAATGTCTATGTAGTTACATAAATATATGAACAGCTAATTTCGAGTTGCCTGTTGCCGCAACTCTGACGTCAAGTTTTCACCGTCTACGGGACGCCTATTTTTTATTTTTTTTTGTAAATCAAATATGATGATTATGCAAGTTCTAGAATCGTTTCAAGAGAGCTTGTTAAAGTCTCTTATTTCTAAACTACTCTTCTCTTTCGATATCGATAGAATCCTCTTGTTGAGCTCTTAGAAATATTTCAGTAACCTATTCCAAAACATTTCATTGATTTTATCAGTCGCTCAGTTATAGGTAACGTCTGCATGTATAATATTCGAATGATGGCCTTCTTTGGTTTACAATATTAGTTACGTTAATAGGTACTAAGTGCATCGCTCGAACAAAGTCGCAAATAATAATTTTGTGTTCCAAAGTGCACCAGATTGAGGTACATGTGTGACACTGCGATTTTGCCGCAAGGTTCGCTACATTGCGGCAAATTCGCAGTGTTACACATGTCTTGCTCTACCTTTAATGTGTACACAAAAGTAATCAATCGCATACAACTCATTGCACACATCACCCCGATGTAACCAATCATAGTTTTTCAATCTCACGCTCGATTACTCGTCGATACCGTTACATTTAACTACTTTCTCAATCAATTGTATAACACAAACCTATAATAAAGTTTTATTATTAATAGTCAGTAAGAAACCTAGCATGTTAAGATACAAATTTTGAAAAATGGACGTTAAGATCTCATACTTTTTTATATTTGGAATAATAACTGTTACCACAGGGATACCGGCAAGGTATAACTCAGAAAATTCTCAATACGTAAGAAACGAACGTGAACTTGAAAATTTATTGCAATCACTGGCTGACAATGGTAAATTTAAGGTAGCATCTAATTATCGAGAAGACGCGTCTAAGGCGTATCATGAAAACAGAGCTGGATCATCTCGTTACAATGTGAATTCAAGCCCAGTATATTACAAACCTGACTCAGGTGAAAATGCAGACGAACAGCCAAGCATCGACAACTTACAGATGATCAACCAGTTTTTAAAAAGCAACGATGATAATCCGGAATCCAATAATGCTCAAAATTTACTTGAAGATTTACTGTCACTGGACCGTAACAACAAGTTCAAATTATTAAAACCCAGCGATGAAAGTAAAAATGTCGATGAGGTTGTGGCTCTCCTTGGCGAATTGCAGAGAGTTTCTGATGAAGAAAACTATGGGGAGTACAACGTTCATGGTAAGGTTAGGGGAGATAATGTAAGGGACTTTTTATTATATGAAGACAATGATAAACCAAAAGTAGCGAAACAAGTCAAATCAGTGCTAGCTAAGGCGAAAAATGGAGTAATACAATTAGTTGAAGATATTGCTGGAAACAAGCCCCAATTTCATGACGTGGAATATTTGAATTCAGGTGACGACGAACTTAGTAGAAACAATAGAAATGACAGAGATGTGAATAGCTACAATGGCAGAGATGATCTACGTTGTAGTGGGAAGAGTTGTGGACGAACTAACGCTGTAAATGACGACAGCAACACACGTTTGCGCTGCCGAGGGAGCTATTGTACTAGAACTAGGAATGATGACAATGACATCAAATTAAAATACGACTCAAACCTAGCAGCACAGAAAATCAAAGTAAACGATGAACTGGATGCTGTTGTACTTGGACTTTCAGACGTAGAACGTTTGCTGACCAAATTAGCTGTACCAAAACCTTCACGTACGTACAAACCGAGCAATGCAAAGATACTCGAAAACATAAACTTAGATTCTCTTCTAAACAGCAATATTGATAGAAAAGACAACGTAGAAGCCATCGTTTTTGACTTAACAAAAGTAGAAAATGGTGATGCAGTAGCAAGACAAATCAAGCAGTTACTATCAGGATACAATGCGCGGTCCAACAACGAGTATGAAGAATATGGAAACTTAGTTGAAAATCATCTGAAGCGAGGGATTCACGATCTTCAAAATCAAGTCGTTAAAAGTCGAGTTAATTCGAAAAATTTGCCGCATAAAGAGAATAATAATAATGTGTACCTTCCACAGTGGTTACTTAACGATGTGATCTCAAAGGCTTATGCAAAAAAAGACCTGTCAGGAGACCAGATTTCGAGATCTTTGTTTCCTTTAACGCGGCAACAGAAGGAAAGAATTAATAAAAATCGCAAAAATCAAAAAGTACATCGAATCTATCGCCGTAGCTTGGATCAAGATGTAGGCGTTCCATTCCACATGGAGGTTCGAGGGTTAGGTCAAGTTAATCCGTGATGAACCTATATATAATATTGATATTTATGACTATTTTTTATTTTAGTTGATTCATAACTTTGGAGTTTAAATTGATTTACATAATTATACAAAATAGTTCCGTCACCTCTTCCTGTTCACCGCATTTTTATGTGAACACACACTTGACATAAAATTACCGCTGTACCGTTGTCCGTAATAGGAGACGCCCCGGGCGTCGGGAATCGCAGGGCGATTCCCGGCCACCATAGGCGCGGGCCTGTAGACGGCGAGCGTTGGGTGGCTCGCCGTCCGATCAGAACCAAGTCCGGGACGACAGCGCGTTGTGTTCCACGCGCGCCTCAAAAATATGTCAGCCCATTACTCGTTAGGGCCAGAGACTGCCAGGGTTGCGAAATTTGTTCGAAAGAGTCACCGCGGCCCTGGAACGCAAATGGCTTTAGGAGGAACACGGATGGGTTTTAGTCAGTAAGAGTCTGACACGCCCTCCTGCTCTACTCAGAGCGGAAGAAGTCATTTGATGATTTCCCATCCTTAAAAAACCATTGCCCGTGCTGTGACCAAAGAAGAACCAGAGGACAATCCTATCTAGTTATGTAAAAACCATAAGGGAATGTATCTTTTTACACAACTGCGCGAAGCAAAGGAGGGTAATGTGTTTATCAGCGTACATAAGAATATGTAGGTATGTATCTAAGCTTGTTCCATTGTGGCACTCCAGAGACCAAACGCGTTAGCTGATTTTTACGTCAATCAATTTGTCTCAACCCTGCGAGTGATAGAAATAAAATCTAATAGGCGACCATCAGACGCCATATTGTAAAAATAACAAAAAGTATAGTCGACCAACTATGTTAAATGGGGTATCGTTGAATAGAAGGGTTAAATCCCTCTCTCCCCTGGCACCACTCTCATGACAAGGTAACGCACCGTTTCTGAGAAAAACTATTTTTTGTAACCTAACACTCCAAACACTTTTGTTGCCTAAAACACGTAGTCCGATCGTAGAGAGATCGCGGGGTCCTAGTAGGAGTGCCCCAAGTCCCGAGCTCGCTTCGCTCGCTCTGGCATCCAAGTTTTCCTAGTAACAGTAGTAACATTGCCTTTTGTACACACATACGATCATTGGGGGTACACTAACTTCCTTCTAAGCAGGATCCCAGTGTACAAGCGCAGGTCAATCGTAAAAGCAAACAGTTCAAGCCAAGGTTCACCCAGTTCACCCCTGCCTGGTTTAACCCTTTTACCCTTCAGTACTGCGTTGGTTGTCGAGCTAACCTAAATCACTGAATTGAACGCACCCGACGCACGCACGCAGCTGACATATGTCAGCTGCTTTTTGACAATGTCAAAACTGATGTTGACGTTTCGGCTTTGACGCAACTTCATTAGACTATTGATTTATTTTTCGCCCTAAAATTATTAACGCTAAAACAGTAATAAAATGGCAAACGATACTCCAGAGAGTGACTTTTCCATAGAATGCTTCCAAAACTATTCAGCCCCGGAAGTATTCGTCCAAGGTTTGGCAGGAATGGTGAATCAAAATGATGTGGAAACAGTTATTAGGGCGCAGAAAAATATGTGAGTTTTGAAATGTTGTTTATCATCTTTTGGATGCCACAAATAGAATGTTCTTCAGCACCTCTTAATAATTGTACTATAAAGCGAAACGCAGCTCTAGATAGGTACCTTCTTGTTTTTCGCACAATCGCCCGTAGTGTACTATCTCTATAGTACTGATCAGTGGCTCGTCTGTACTGATGCCTTTAGATTCTAAAATTTAGAAAAATAGATGGCTGTCCTATCTTGTCTGTATTTGTATGTTTTTCGTGTGCAATAAAAATTAAGAATATGAAACTGAAACTAGCAAAACAAAACTTGTCTTCTTGTTATTTACAGGTACCAAACTTTAATGAATACATAGGTACACTAAAAAACTCCCACACTTGTCCCATGGGGTAATGTAGATCATACAGAACACCACCTGCTCCTAACATATTCTTTTTGCCTCATTTACATTCGACATCTAATAATACACTAATGCTACTTGTGAGTAGTATGCTGACTGACTGAATTCAATCGGCGGAGCCTTTTCACAACTATATTGGAGTCGGCTTCCAGTCCAACTGGATGCAACTGGGTACCAGTATTTTACATGGAGCGACTGTCTATCTGACCTCCAAAACTCAGTAACTGTTATATGCTGAAAAAATTATTAACGTAAGTTGGTCTGAAACTCCATGTCGAAGTACATATTTTGTGTGTAAGTGGGACGGAATTTGTTCGAAAGTCACCGCGGCCCTAAAACGCAAAGAGCTTTAGAAGAAACATGGATGGGTTTTAGTCTGTAAGAGTCTGACACGCCCTTCCGCTCCACGCAGAGCGGAAGAAGTCATTATTTTGATGATTTCCCATCCTTTAAAAAAAAAAAGTGGGACAAATGTGTCATTTGATCCAGCCTAGCTCCTCAAGATAGGCCAGCTTTGCCAAAGTGTTTAAAAAAGTATATTTATGAACCAGTTTACTTATCTTCAACTGTACTGCCAATTCCAGGCTACAGCGTTTTGAGAAGACCACGGAGATGCTTACTAACTGCAACCAGCTGTCCGCAAGCCGTCTCCGCGCTGCCTCTACTGAGTTCAAGAAGCACACCCAGCTACTTTTGGAGATGAGGAAGGATCTAGAGTTTATTTTTAAGAAAATTAGGGCTATTAAGACTAAATTAAGGTAAGCCATCTTTATTTAGTAACATATATGCGTCATGCTTGTCGCAAATAAACTCTTTTTCTTTCTTTTTTTTTCAAGAATCCTTACTTTTTCAACATACAAGAAAAGTACTAGGGTTGCGGACAGTTTTTAATAAGTAAAGGATATCTGATAATAGACAGGGTAAATGATGAGTAGTGTTAGAAAAAAGGAGTCTCTTATTGTTTTATTTTTTGTAAAACAAACATTTTGTTGATTTTTAAATAAATGTACAACTTCTAGACTGTTCAAATGAAGCCTTGGTATATATATATTTTTTTTTTACAGCGCGCAGTACCCAGAAGCTTACAAAACAGCGGTAGCAGCGTCAATAGCAAATAGAAGACCAGCAGAAGAGGATGATGACGAAGATTTCAAGCCTTCCGACACCAGACCAGAATCCAAGATGGTGGCCACAGTCTCCACAGAAACCCTCAAACCTACCACCAGTGAAACCACCAGGAAATCCAAGAAAAAAGATATAGCGAGCGACGAAAGTAACAACAATAAAGAGCCTAGGGTTGCCAGCGCGGAAAATTCCAAAAATGTTGGTAGAAAAGTTAAGAGGAATAGTAGTTCTTCGGAGACAGAGAGTGCGAGTTCTGGTGATGATAGCAGTACGGATACTGGCTGAATATTAGCATAGTTAATGTTTTTTTTTATTCTGCTAACTGCTTATATTGGAAGCTATATAGGTCTGCTTATAAAATAAACTTTGTAGAGGCATTTCATAAAGCACTGAAGTGAGTGAAAAATATACAACTTGAGATTAATACCTCATTGTCAATTTCTCTGATGTTTCGTATTAAGATAGTTAGCCACGTAAAAACATGATTTGAATTTTTGTTTCGATTGACCCTTCCGTACCTATTCACCCCGTTTGCCGGTACTGGGTTTGGAGTTGCCACTCACAAAATTGTAGCCTTAACTTAACCGTATTTTATTAGGCCCACTTGCACCAACCTTAGTATTTTTTTACTCTGTACTAGTTGCTGACCGGGACTATTATGTATGAAATATTTATCTGTGCTATCAACTTGCTCTGAATCAGGTCTACCCTTTGGGAGAACTTTTTATGTCATAATATTATTTTGCATAACAGGGGATAGCATTATATAATCTTGTGTTAAAAGTTTCTGTCACTAACTTTTGTAGCACAACCTGACTTTTTAAAACAAAAAAATGCTGTTTTATAGAAATGGCAATATGCCTAATAAAATCATTCCAAATGTAACTCTGGCATCTTAAAAGTTTGCCCTGTTAGATTCGGACATGTAAACATTCGGCCTAACAATAATAAATTATAATAAATATTTTTTATGTCATTTAATTTCGGAGCATCACGATTCTGCCAGATGCCAGAACCCCGCTGAGTCAAAGGATAGCTCTGGTTTACGCAAGTGGACCTTTTTAGTTTAAACACTAAGGCCGCTTTAACATTAGGACGTTAGTAGCACGGTAGAAGCACATGCCTTCACATTATAAGAAACAAAAGCCAAACAAACTTTTGCCGCGCTAAATGTCGCGATGCTAAAGTCGCCTAAAGGTACAATTCCGTCAATCGCGGCCAATCGCAGCCGCGCGCGATCTATCGCATGCAACAATAGTCAGAGTATGACAGGGATGGCGAACGTGCCATTTTCATTACAAAAAAATATTTTTTGCCATGACGTGTCACCAAAAATCTTGACTTGGTGATACAATGGACAAAAAATAACACCAGACGCTATTAACTTAACTCTTTTTTTTGTAACTATAAATTCGTAAAGCAATCTTAATGCCAATCAGCTTTGTGTTCAGCATGATTTCTGTTGTTGCTAATCATTCAAGATGAGATCTTGTATAGGCGTCCCCAAATTATTTTGCTGCGAGGCACGACTAGCACGCGTGCCATAGGTTCGCCATCCCTGGAGTATGAGAATGTATGGCGCCGTTTCCGAGGTCTGCGACAGGCGCGCGCGGCCGACTTCGGAAGCGGTGCCATACATTTTCATTCTCTGACTATTGTCGCATTAGCTGCGATGCACGGAATTGTACAGACGCCAGTACATGAAGCTACCCGAAACTGTCAAATTTTCCCGATCAACCTTGAGCCTCATGCTTTAGAGATAAAGTTGAAAATCTATTTAAGAAATTTGAAAGATTGTTGTAGCTTCATGTGCTGGCGTCTGTACCTTTTACATTTTGAACGCCAAGCCACAAATTCGCCGTACTTTTGTCACATATTTGTGACGTTTGGCGTAGGTACAGGGCACGCGTTATCTTGTCATGTATACGTGACAATGGCGTTCAAAAAGTTAATGTGAAAGCGGTCTAATTAGCAGATTCCTATTTCTAAATCTCTATAGAAAATTTAACTTGAATCTACTAATAAGTATTTAAATTATTATGGTTTGATTTTAATTAAAATAGTGCACCAAGATTAAGTTCAATTTTCTATAGACATTTAGAAATAAGAATAAAATACTAGTCACTAGGTTTTGAAGATCATTCCAACTGTACATTTGCAACATGCCTCATATAACTCAAATTCTCACAAAATAATTAGCTTAAATTAGTTATAGTTGAATGTAAATAATTATACCTACTTAATTATTTTATTTATAAGAAAGTAAATCTTATTATATTATAATTATGTAACTGAAGAATTTCGTTTGTTTGGTTCAACATGCTAATCTCAGGAAGTACTGGTTCGAATTGAACTTTTAAGTGTTTGATAGCTCATTTATCGAGGACAGCTTTAGGCTATACATCACGCTACGACTGATAGGAGCGGAGCACTAATGAAAATGGAAATGGGTCCCAAAATGTACAAAGATTAAGTACCTACTTGTTTTTGCCCAGGCTTCACGCAGAATAGGCAAAATTCTGAACGCGAATCTCATTTATTTTGGGGCACAAGATTATCCGTGCCATCCTACCAATATTCATTAGGTAGCGATTTTTACTTTTGTCGTATGCTTAGAGGGAGAAAACACCCCCTTCATATACGTCTATGTTCTTTGCTTAAATATTGGGAATCCACATTTCATTTCATATCGTCGACTTTGTCTCTGTCATCTACCTAGACTAGAGTCAAGAGCAAACCCATAAAAAAAAATAATGAAGGTTTCGACATCCTAAAAATATGTCCTTTGTATTTTCCATCATAAACCCTGGCATAAATTAGTTAAGTCTTCCAATCTGTAGTTTCAATGAATATTCGCAGACTTCTTTTAAATATCAAAGTTCCCTCTCCTACAATTGTCAAAGTATAGAGTCAAAGCGTCTACAGATATTCTATTTTACGAAGTCCGTTTGGCTCTGGTTGTAGTAGTGACGTGTACTGATAGGCGCGCTAGTGTGTGTAAACGTAGGTAGCGTTAGGAAAGAAATCTGACACGCATTATATATTTATTTAATAAATTATATAGACAATTTAAGTAAATAATATTTAGCTATTAGAATGATAAGTTGCAGAAAAAAGAAACAACAGTTGAAAGTAAATAATATTTTTATTTATTACAGAGAAGAAACAAAAAAATCAGCACTTAATCACTATCAAATTCAATTTCTGATTCGCTTTCGTCAGAATCGTCCCCTAAGTTAATTATGAACTCAAAATCCATGTCGACGTATTTTAAGTATTCTTTTTAAATTTTTTCAACATGAGCACAGGTTTTTTGCCATGTCTCACTGGTTACTCTATGCAAGCTTTCAAAGATCAGTCTTTCCGTGTTCGTCATGTTTTGTTCGATATTCTTTGATGCGATATAATTTTTTACAATACCCCAAATATTTTCAATAGCATTTAATTCTGGGTGATAGGGGGGAAGACGTATGACATCAAAACCCTTGCTCTTAATAAAATCATCAATTTTTATACGTTATGTGTTCATCTTTGTGTTTTTATAATATCGTACAATTCCAATTTAAGGAGAGATTGCTCAAATGCTATACCCTTATCCCTGAGCCATTGCTGCATGTCTGCTTTCTTTGTAGCCGACGTCGGTAGTTTTTCAGTCCGTGTGTTGTGATATGAAGCATTGTCTAAGACAATGACAGAGCGTGGGGATAAATTGGGTAAAAGTTTTTCGTTTAGCCATTTAACATAATTATCGTAGCTCATATTAGAATGGTAATCGCCAGCTGTTGAGTTGGCTTTATAAATCAATGAAGCATTTTCAATAAATCCATCCTTTGTACCCGCATGCACTAATATAAAGCGAGTGCCTGTGCTAATTTTTTTTAAGAATGGTGTACTCTCTTTCTTTTGTGCCCAGGTGTTGTTTCGCACGTGTGTTGAAAGGACATAACTTTCATCGGTGTACACAATTGGGCGACCTTGACTGCGATATTCTGACATCTTCTTCAAAAATTTTAAACGCCACATTTGTATATCATGACGCTCCGTCAAAACTTTACGGTTATTCTCTGTTTTACGCCACTTGTAACCTAACTTCAGTAACAATTGACGAACAGTTTCGATACAACCATCAAAACCAATTTTTTCATTTAAGTAATACAGTTTTTAACTTAGCCAACGTTGGAATTTCTTTATGGATGACATGGAAATTTTGTATAGTACTGCGAACAACATCGGCTGTAAAATTATCTATTTCTATCTTACTATCCCGCTTTCTTCTTTTCTTCATAGGAGAAGTGAAATTTGATGAGCAGGATGGCAATTCCTTCTCTTCTTTTAATATCCGTTGATCAGTTTTCATAGAAACACCTGTAGCCTCAGCTGTACGCCTTGTAATATCTCGTAAATGAGACAAATCACAGTTAGGTTCCGCAACTGATTTTGTGAATTCATACTCTTCTCGCAGGAAATGATAAACGCTATCTATCATGCTTCGACCCTAGAACAAAATCAAATCGAAATACCTATTTAAGTAACAAGTTTCATAATATTAGATAGATAAACTCTTAATAGCACACAAAAAGTAGTCGCGATCGTGACTGAGCGCTCCCGAGGTTACGCACACTAAAACAGTGTGCACGTACAGACCCTACAACATTCATAGTCAAACGGACTTCGTGAAATAGAATATCTGTACCACATTCGAAAATTCGAAGCACGAATGCGCGGCTCTTTTAGAATAGGGTATAATATACCCTCTGCAGTTTTAGAAATTCGCTTCGACTCTGCGTCTATATGCCTTGATCCCTTACCATTTGGGGTATATAATAAGGGCGATAATCACGACGGGGTCACCAGTATGGAGGTATGCGGAACAGAGAGTAAAGTCCCGCAAACCTTCATTGAAAAGGGAGGATTCTCAGACCGGACGGTTGTTGTGTCCGGTGGGCAACTGCCCGATGGTTGATATTCGAACTGTTGTATATGTTTAAATCGCACGGAGAACTTTGGTTGCGCGATGCAGGATTTTGTTAAGTTAGTTTGCAGCTGGCGGGATAGATGGCGTTGCGGTTCTTTTTGTTGCCGTACAAATTTGTCTTTCGATTTTTCTTGTGAAAATATGTATAGTTTGTAATCAATATAATTATGTACCTAAATAAAACAATAATTAATAAAGAGAAGTTTATTAAAAATATTATTTAACAGTCTTTTATTTAAATGATTAATCAACTGAATGTCTATCAATTTGACTTATTAATCTTATGTTGTATCAGTATTACCTGTTCCTGTAGTAATGCCGTGCAGTTGACTGTACAATTTTTTACAAGCACAAATAAGTGTATCAAATCAGTTATCTTATCAAATAGTTTGGTTCTGTGTCCTGGATCTGCTAAAACAAGAGCACCTAAAATAGATGAGTCATCTCATGACTACCTATGATTTTTATCATCTTACTTACGAGTGAATCCTATCCCAGGATATATATATATTATTATGTGTGCGTAACTCGACAAAATAACCAGCTGTTTTTTTTCGCGATTTCGGGGTTGCAAGTTGTTATAATGATGATTACAATGAACCCTTAGGAGGTATTGCGTTAATTCTGTTACACATTGTATATGTCCCTGGTAAATTGCAAAAAACCATAAGGTTGTAAAATATCATATAAAATTGTAAACTTTTACTTTTACTTAAAAAGATACGGATATGTTAGAAACTATTAAATTTGGATAGGATGTATTACATACAAAACGAATTTTACATAATATGTTGAGAAATTGTAATCTAATAAAGGTTTATTACAAACTTATGGAGTCTGCAATTTACCGGTGACATACATAAAGACTAAACAATGTGTCAAACCTTACATTAATTTCGAAATTATACAGGTTTCTATGCGATAGAGATCTGAAGATTTATTTAGCAAAACTCACATGTCAACTCTTATTTTTAACCCACATGTGGCCAGTTTACCTTTTTTTTCTGTATTGATTTATTACATAATCTAATCATACAAAAAATTATAAAAGCACCATATTTTATTTATTGTCCCTTAGCATATTTCTCTGTATGTCTCTTAGCATTCTCCAAATATTTGTCTATGTCATATTTATATTCGTTGGCTACGTCCATCATGAGTGGATCATCGGGGTTAGGGTTGGCCATCAGGGTCTGAAGGGACACTAGGAGAGTCTCCAGCGTGATGGTGGGTAGCCAGGCACCTTTGGGCGGCATTTTTAACATGTCCATACATATTCGGCCACCTGAAAAGTAAGAAAAGGAGCTTTAAAGGATCCAAAATTAAAAAAAAAAAAACTTCTCACTTCTGGAGAGAAAGAGAGATAGTTACTAAAAGATAAAATACAAGGACCAGGATATATATTTAATTAGTATAAAAAAAAGGAGCCGTCTGTCTCTGTGTTTCTTCACATACATCTAAACCATGAAACAGATTTTGAAACATTTTCACATAATAGAAAGAGCAATCAAGGAGGAATATTTGTGTTTCTAATTTATCAATATTTTGTATAAAATGGCTTTATTATGACTATTAATAGGGGGCAGGTAACTAGTGTGATATTATCGATGCATGATTACTTGAACTGAGTATCGTCTTGGAGTGACAAGTTTACCATACACCGTTAAATAGTAGGTATTTTTAAGGATTACAATAAACATTATGAAGCAGACAAGTGCTATGTTACTGTTAAGATGTTACCTTTATCAATGTTGGGGTGATACACAGGCGTAGAAAACTTAACAAGAGGTGGCTCAAAGGGATACTTCTGTGGTATAGTAACGGTCAATTTAAATGACCCGTTCTCGTACGGAGACCCTTTGGGTCCCTGTAAAGTGAAGTTCAAAACATCGAAGATATCTTCTTCTCTTGGGTGGCAAACTATCCCCCAAGGAGGTTTGGTTTCAAAGTTTTTCACTTCTCTAGCCAAGCGCGCTGTACGAGCACTGGGTATCATTATTTATACAGTAAAAATAACGATTTTGCCGAATTCGTAAAACAACAACAAGACCGCGACAAGACTGACATATGTCAAATGTCAAAAAACACAGATTTTTTGTTTTATTTAGAAAATATGCGTTCACTCGCAACATGCCACTTAAAATCAGCATAACTATTTTAGATTATTTTCACAAATCCCATTTTTCTAGTATATAGCAGTACAACCACTTTTTAACAATATCTTTACACCAGTACATGTGTGCTTAGTTTCAAGTGCTTTCTAAATACTGACTTGAAAAACACAGTCATGAATCAAAACATGTGATTTATGAACGCAACAATTAGTGAAATGTCAAACGAATATGCAACATAAGCGCCCTCTGGCCTCAGAAAATCGAACGATTCCTGTAGATAAATCGTCGCGAAACTGAAATACCTTGCGGAAGGTTATTACACGTTTTAATAGTTTTTTTGCGATTTCCTTACTAAAAACTGTTCACAAATTAAGACCATTGACATCTCGATCGTAAAATTATCAACCTACATTAAATTATCATTACATAAGTCGTTTAGTGATTTAAATAACTCAGTGCACAACTCCAGATATACCCTTGCAGCTCCGCTCCATTCTTTGGTAAGTACTTATTCATAATTTCTGTATCGTTAGCAGTACTTAAAGTACTTATTATTATGTAAGACCACTTTTCACGGTATAATCTTGTACTTAAATGTGAAAAATCGATTCATTTATTCGCACATGCGGGTCGAATCAATAAGAACAAATGACGATTCTTATGTTTTATTTACGTTTGTCGGGTGGTGTTTTATTGGTCTGCAAGTGCAAGTTGGCTTTTTATTTAACTGTCAGAGTGTAGTACGCAAGTGTTTTATGTAATATGATAGGGTGTTAGTCGCGCGGAAAACAATTATCGACAGTTTTGTTATGATTTGTCTGCGGCCGAACCGCCGGTAAACGTTGCCGTTTCTCTGAATACAAAGCGCCTTCGCTGCACGCGACGCGTGTTTCTGGCCAGTATTTGTGGTATTCAGCCTAATTCTCGTGAACTAACCTTTTTTCTTCATGGCCTTGCTATGGCTTGCACGGGCTGGCAGTCAAGACCTGTCAGAAATACTTCAAACTTAACATTTACTTACTATACTCTTTGCTTAACATTATTATGTCTTTGAGTCTAAATAAGGAATTAAAGGCCATAAAATGGATCTTTGCTAATAATAATTTAAGTTTTAATGGCTATTGATTACAGATAAGCAAATAAAAATATGATTATGACATTGTTGGGGTATCTCTTAAAATATTTCTGGTAGATGATAAAATAGATTTAAGTATTTGAAGAATAATCAACATGCTTTATTTATACTTAAGCCAAATTATCTTTATTAGATTCTGATTGGAATCTATTTTATTTTTACTGTTTGAACTCATCTATTTTATTTATTTGTCTCTTTGACATTTTAATCCTTGAAAAAAAAAATACCTATGTTTAAATCAATATTTACATATTATACAATTTGTTGCAGGTTATAAAATAAACAGCCATGAGGTTATTAAACTCTACTATATTACAGTGACCTGGTTCTTTCATTGATTTTCTAGATTATGCAGATAGTTACGAAATTTGGTTTTATTATTTATGTCTCTTTAGTTTATATTCACGTCATTTGTCACTATACCAAAGACCATAATCTTTTACTTATTAGAGAATATCAGTTGATTCTTTTTATCATAGTTCAGAAACAGATATTCAAAGTCAAAGCAATTATTTCGATTAGGTCACTAAACAGTACTTTTAAATGTCATCATTTACAGTTAAGATAGTATAAAATTAATAATGTGACTCCTGTCCATTCGGATAGGTAGATTCTTATGGAGAAGAACGGATAAGAAACTCCATAGTTACTCTTCTCAAATAATATTGTGAAACCATTATTTGAAAAGAATTACTATGGAGTACAATTTGCTAAACAAAAAATAATTTAATATTATGTAAGGATGATGCACCCAGAGTATGCTACTTGTAGGAACAAAGTATTACCAGCAGAGGTAAACTTATTAATTTTTTATAAAAAGTTAGGTACATACTCACATATTTATAAACTCTAGGGTTTTAGTTACAATATGAATTTGATGACAGCAGTTGGTCTTTAATAATGTAACCTCCATGGATCTAACATAACATTACTGAAAAAAAAAATACATGAACTCTCTGACCATGCCATGGAATTATGAAGTACTCTAAACTAAAGTAGACTATGTTTACAACCTGACCATAATCTATTTAAAAATTAAACAAATTCCTGCCAGTAACTATTTTAAACAGAACATAAGTGCACGTGTTAAAAACAAAATCAATTCATTAAATGAAAATGTAAACATGTACTATTTACAACTAAGTACATACGTCAACACATGTTGTAAACTTGAACAATGATATTGTACTAGTATGTTGTCAAAACATGATAGATAGATTGTACAATATCTTTTGTTAGAGATAGTTAGCAAAACAAGTTATCTGTGATACAATGTGTTAGTCCTAGAGCACTGTGATTACTAGAAAAGCTATTGAAGGATTTTGAATGCTTCTATATGATGTGATCTAAGTTTCAAAGGCCTATTCTGCCAACTTATTTTCTGACAGAATTGATGGAGTTGCTAAGAAAAGTAATGGGACTGCCTTTCTTGCTATGACCCTGACCAACTTGGTCTTACACCATTTTCGAAGTAAAAACTTCTTATGGGAGGGTAATCCGCTTCGTAACGTAACGCGTTACGGCGCCAGTCTGTCTGGCTTCCCTTTCTCTCACGCATACGGCAGCGGGAGGCAGGCTCTTCCTCTCTCACTCTAACCCACAGCACTAGTCGTATTTCGGACAGACGCTTCCCATATTAAATAATTCAACTTAGATTAGTTTTCACTTCTGTTGGGCGTCCCGAGACGCACAGTTTTTTTTTATCTACTTGTCCTGCCTCTCATGATCAAAGGCCTCACCTCACTTGTTAACCACACCAAAGCATCAAAATACTAACTTACTACTAGTATTGTGTAGTTCGCGAACGAACTAGTTCGTAAGAGCGCTCTCTCAGGCGAACTACGCGAACTAGCTCCCAATGATCTGCCTTTCTCTAAGCTCACTAGCTCAGTTAGCTCCCGTCTCGAAACATTGAGTTGGGAGCTGGTGAAATAAAAGAGCTAACTAGTTCGCCAAGGAGCCGCGAAGTTTATGAGCGCTCGAGATCGCGAACCAAATCTACTTAGGTACTACACAATACCCAAAATAATAAATTACGATCAAGAACTAATTACCATATAAATTTGTTCCATACCTTTAAATATTTATAGGCCAACAAATATTTCTATTTATCAGTATTTCAGTAAATAACTTGACGGTTCAAATTCATCTATAACAATTTCTAATTCTCAAGGTCATGTTCTGTTCCACTTGGTTTCAGACAGACAGGCCCCATAAACTTATCGATTTATGTCCAAAGATAGCACGATAATGTCAATATATGGATTAGGGGAATATTCAACGGACGATTCTGTTCATGATAAGTATGCCAAATATTGTGTATATCATTTGTATTCCTTTCTACCAAAGGCGAAGCCTGCGGTGGGTGAGTACCTACCTCTGATTATCACGGTACTGCCGCAGTCTGGGTAGATTACACCAGTACTGACAGTCCCGTGCAATAAAGAAAGACAGAAAAATAAATATTTATTTCGCTAACTTAAAGACAAACCACGTGTTTACAGGAAAAACAATATAAAAAAATCGTTTTCGCTTCATAAACGTCAAAAAGAGTTTTCTACCCAAAATTGATACAGTTCAGCGTATATTTTTTAAATAAAAATTACTTTGTTACCGTTCCATATGAACATAGTAGAATTTAATACCGTGAAATATTATAATCGTAAAATAATAAATCAAATTGATTTACCATCGTAAAACACGCATGGCGAGTTACTCAATAAAGTCTAAATACTGATTGGTATTGCCGATCGCATCTTGAACTACGGTTCGAATCACTGAATGTGTGAACACCCTTATTATAATAAAGCCGGGTTTACATTTATTGTGCTGTATCGAGTTGTGGCGCCTTCTGCAAAACTCAAAGCATATAATTATTAATCACATCTTCTAAATTGTCAAGGTCAGTCAAACAGATGAAGTTGCACGTTCTAAAGCGTGGTTGTCGCTGAAAACCAGCGCTGTGGCTCTGCCTCGCACACGAGTCCCAGCATCATGCTTGTCGCAAATAAACTCTTTTTCTTTCTTTCTTTCTATATTTCTATGGAGAAATCTGGGAAGTACGCGCAAGAAACTCCACAGAACCCTGACGCAATTGGTTGGCTACAAAACTTTTGACAAGACGTAAGAGGGAATAGCTTAGTTCTAGTGTATCCTGCGACACAGTAATGTGGACCTAGCTTAATATAGTACTCAAAGTGGTAATAGTTTTAGAGTAAAAAGCAAATTAACACAAAACGCTATGCATATGCATACACAACGGAAAAGTTGAAAGGGAACCGCTTATCTTGGTATAGTCATGTGAAGAGGAGGGATGAAAAGCACGTAACTAAAAAAAATATAAATTACTAAATTACTCTGTTTAAGGCGTACTGCCAGACAACACTTGCAGCCTGTGGCTCCGCTATACGCAGAAGGCTTTCAGTGCCCTGCGGGTCCTCTACAATAATGGGTTTAGGATGCTGATGGGGTTGCCGAGATACTGTAGTGCGTCAGGGATGTTTGCGGAGGCCAACACCGATGGCTTTTGGGCTATTGTGCGCAAAAGAGTGGCCTCTCTGATGTGTCGTGTGCGGGGCAGCCCCAATAGCCTTCTAAACCCTATACCGGAAAGGGTGGAGTGCCCTATTGTGCGGCACTGGAATAGGGTGCATAGTGTGAACATTGTAAGATATAATTTAAGGTAAATAAATAAGTAGTGTTAAGGTACTTACATAGTTTTTAAGTCTTACTAATCATTTTATATGGAATTTTGTTCTGAATTAAATTATTATTATTATTATTATAAATGTGGATGGATGGACAGGGAGAGGGAGGCCAAAGAAAAGATGGATGGATTGTACTAGGAGTGATATGAAAGAAAAGGGAGTTAGTGATAGTGTGACGGTTGACAGGATAGAATGGAAGAAAAAAACGTGTTGCGCCGACCCCAAGTAACATGGGATAAGGGCAGGAAGATGATGACGATGCACATAATGCATATTTTGATGAAATGGCAACCTAAATTTTCATTTAGCTAGGCTAGGATTGTGACAACGACACGGCGCGGCATACGCTGGCAGTGTGTGCCGCTTGGGAGGAGCCGCGCCGTGCCCTCATCTCTGTGGTAGGCGGTGACCTCTCGCTGCCGGCCGTAGTTCATGCTATGGTCGGCGGTGAGGAGTCCATCACAAAGTATCAGACAATCCTAATAAAAATGCACATAGTAGTCAATCAGCAATATTCCTTAACGGTTATTTTGACCATTCACAATATCAACAATACTACGCAAATCAGATTAGGTCCGGTGATATAATATGATCGCACACACCCATAATCTTTTAATAAATCAATACCTACATAGAATCTATATACCAGGGATGGCCAACCGGTCGATCGCGGCTATAAGTACAGTCTATCGCGGAAAAGCAAAAAAAAAAATCGAACAAAAATATAAATTCGTATAACAGACTGTGCAACTACATATATATGTAAATAAGTTAGGTTTTTAAATTAAAAATACTACAAAATGGTATACTGTTTCATTTAAAATAATAATTGAAAATAAATGTTTAATTGGTAGATCGCACAGGGTTTCGTCAGTAAAAAGTAGATCATGGGTCGAATCAAGTTGGACACCCCTGCTATATACTAATATAAAGCTGAAGAGTTTGTTTGTTTGTTTGAACGCGCTAATATCTTGAACTACCAGTCGTAGAAGATAGCCACATTCATGAGGAATGCTATAGGCTACACGGGAACGGGAAATTGCTGCGGGAAAGGGATATGCGTGTACGAAGTCGCGGGCAAAAGCTAGTATTATATAACCACCGTCATTAATAAGTAGTTACTGAATTTGCGGCAATAGTTCACGGCCAACTTTTGAACCTGTGGTTATTATTACATCACTTCATTTATCCCCCGGTTTCTGAAAAAAGTATATCTACCCGTTACAAACGCGTAAAATGCAAGTTATGAGATTGGCTGTTGAAAACTCATTCAATCAATGCATTTGATGTATTTTGCCTGTAATAATAATAATGATTCTATAGAATAGAATACTGTTCATTATTTACCTGAAGAAAACATTACACAGGGTGAAAAAGTGACATAATGGGCGGCCTTATTACGAACATAATGGGCGGCGTTATTTTGAACGCCACAGCATAAACGCATCGGCGTACCCCCGAGCCACAAATTTGTCGTACATTTTGTCACAAATTTGTGATGTTTGGCATACAGGGCTCGCGCTTGCTGACAAGTACGTCACGTAAACATGACAATGTATACATGACGATGGCGTTCAAAAGGTTAAAGACAACCTTTGGATTGTTTTAAAAGAAAGAAGGAAAGACAGTACTACATGATGTTTCCCAATTCAAGGACCTCGATTTTAGTGTTAGATATAGATTCAGTACGTGTCCATGTAACCGTACATAATATTATCGGGATCATCTTCAGACATTATCGCAATCGAATGTTCCAGTCTAGCCATCTCGACTTGAGATTAGGATTATGCTTCGAGATTAGATAAAGAAGCCATTTTGAAAATGTAAACTGGAAAACCATTGCCGTTTTAACCGTTTGAACGCCAATGTCACGTAGACATGACAAGCAAGCGCGTGTCCTATACGCTAAATGTCACAAATATGTGACAAAAAGTATGTTTATGTATCCCGATTTATTTGGGTTCAGCGTTGTGTATTTCTATTACAGCTATACCAGCAAATAATAAAAATTAAATTATATTTAAAAAAATACACGTTTACGTAAAATACATGTTTTATGTAACAGAACCCTTCGTGTGAGAGTCCGACTCGCACCTGGCCGGTTTTTTTCACACTATCCATATCGTCGGTCTATATGTGATGTGTCACCTCGTATATGCAAACTGATGAACTTTTCAGGAGAGACAAGAAACTGTTTTACAAATTAGGTGCAATACGCATCTTTTATAAAATGTTATCTGGTGTAACCTCGTAAGATCTTACTATAGTAGGCGCCAGATAATCGTGGAATATCGGTCATTGACCCACCTACATTTATTGACATTGTTAATTTGAAAAACGGAATTAATGACACAAAACTGTCCCGAATCATCATCTCTCGTGATCCTTAACATGGTCTAATAATGAAAAACGATTCATATTTAATTGTTCAGGTACCTATGAGCAGTTATTAGGGAAAGGTCAATATACTTTATTCCACATTTATCTGGCGCCTACTATAGACTAGTATATCTTACGAGGTCACACCAAATTAAGGTTGTTATTATGCTTGTTGCGAGAGGTCACTGCAATCCCTTTTTTTTGTCAAATAAATAAAAATTATGTCAAATCCAAGAGGCACTTACGAGTTAACTTCAGAATTATGTTTGGAAACTTTTTAAAAAAATAATTATTTATGTATAAAAATCCAATTTTACCAAAAAATGCTTATTACGAGGTGTCCTATCTAGACTACTATCTATATATAACTATCATAAAACTTTTCAGTCAAAACCATAAAGAATCGGAAATTAAAATGACACTCATCAATGAATAAAATATCTAAGACCGCTACAATTACGTCACACCAGTAAATATTTACAGAAACAGTTCGCTCGTACGATATTTCGTTGCCAAAACTTTACCGTTAGCCATACATAAAACATCTCGTATCATGATGACGTCAGTTTGATTTGATTCTGTACAGGGCCTTGCAAGGATACTGTTGCTTCCTTAAGATGGCTCCGTAATATATTTAACTAGTTGCCGCCCGCGGCTTCGCCCGCGTGATTGTCTAAAATTATCCCAAGGGAACATATTCCCGGAATAAAAAGTATCCCATGTGTTATTCCAGACTATAATCTAACACTGCCAAATTTCATCAAAATCCATTCTGTAGTTTTTGCGTGAAAGAGTAACAAACATCCATCCATCCATACTTACAAACTTTCGCATTTATAATATTAGTAGGATTATATGTACGTCTAGTTCTACAAGATAAATATTCCATAAATACTTAACTAACTATATACACTAGAAATAAAAATAAAATCTCCTAACTAAATAAACCCTAAAATATGGCGTCAAAAAATTCATCCGCATCGCTGTCGACTGGAAGTGTACCCAAAAGACTGGCGGCATTGCCACGTTGTATGGCAATGCTTATTCTTTGACCAAGGTAAAAGCCAGCCCTTGGGTCACGTGAAGTGTCAACTAAGCGCCTTGAGAGATCTTTAAATAAGTTATGTGCACTCGGACCCCAAGACCCGAGAGTTTCAACCCCAAACGGCTCGAAAATATAACTACCAACAAGTTTATTATATTTCCGCCGCTTGAGGTTCTCTGCAGCCGCAGCGGCAGCGCCAGCACAGCACGAAGAGCTAGGAAGATGGGATGGCGCAAGAGTATCGACACAAGTAGCGTCCCACACTAATGGCCTACCCATCTTCCATGGAAATAACGACATGCCGTCCGGTCTCTTGCCATCGTTGCGTGCCAGGCCATTGGGTTCTAACACAGCCGGAACGCCGACGGTGACAAGAGCACGTCGGATGATGTCGTTAAGATTCGCGTGCCGCGCAATGCGACCCGCGCTACGGCTACATGACAGGCCGTGGTGTCCGAGGCTGTTGACAACTTCGCCACAGTGGCAGCGATGAGGAGAACAACAAGGAGCGCCAAGACGCAGGCAGGCAGCGAGGCGGAAAGTAGTATCGTCGAACATGGTGCCAATGTTCGACGACGGTAGTGCGTGAAGCCAGAGACCCGACTCCCACTCACCCACAGCCAGCAGGCGCGCACGCTCTGCAGTAGTAGTTGATGTGGCAATAAGTTTTTCCTGAACTTGCCTGCAGAGCGGCTCGTCCCACCGTCTCTGGGATGAGGGGTAGTCGGGCGGATTTGAATTCGGGCAAGCGAGTCTCCAGGCCTCCACAGCCTCGGTGAAGTACGGCACATCAAAATCAATCAGTGTAGAAACTAGAATATTCCTGATTAATTTATCAGTGCCGTACACCGAGGATATAAAAGCCGGTAAACTAATACTGGTAATTTTGCGGCCGCCGAGGCCTCCCATACGGATGGGAAGGGTTGCTTGCGCCCAGGCTTTGTCGTCCATGGCCACATTTAAAATTAAAATAAGTGTATGCTTGATAATTTGGTCTATTTTGTCCAAAAGGTGGGGGTGCTTCCATAAATGGGAAGCACGAAGGAAATATATTAATTTTGGGCCGAAACAGCAATAACGAATAAGAGTGATGGCCGAATGCATGTTAATTTGGAGCAATCTTTCCGAAACGTCATTAAAATTTTGAATTTTTTCTTCAACAAAAATTATTTTTCTTCAAGATAAATCGTTCAGCGAAAGAAAAAAGAAAGTGCTTATTGTCAGTTGTCACCAGAACGCGATACAATTTATTGGTAAAATCCTGGCCTAGCAGTAACACTAAATATTTCGTCAGTCATCATCATATCAGCCGAAAGACGTCCACTGGAGATAGACCTTCCCCAAAGGGGTTGCCATAATCGCCACGCTTGAAGGCGGGTTGGTTGCAACCACAGTATGTCCCTTAGTCGTCTCTTACGACACACACGGGAAGTGATGGGATGGTGCTATTCTTTTACGTCCGACACCATACCACCAGTCAATTAGTCATCATATCTATACTAAATATAAACAGGAAAGTTTTGTATTTTTGTTTGTAGCGAATAAACTTAAAAACTACTGGAAAAAATCTTTCAGCAATGGATAGCTACATTATCAGCGAGTAACATAGGCTATATTTTATCCCCGTACTCCCACGGGGACGGGAACTACGCGGGTGAAACCGCGTGACATCCGCTAGTTTGTAATAAAAGCCCACTTCAAGAGTTGGCCTCCTTGAGTCCTTTTTCCCTCGTCGACGTTTACTGCAGGACATAGGCCCCTCCCAAGCGTCCTCACATCGACTGGCCCTGTGCTTCCCGCATCCAGCGGACTTCCGCGGAGACTTCAGTGGAGTGTGGTTGCAATGGTTTTAGGCGACCACTGAACATTTGTGCCGTGCTGTGGGTCCATGGCACAGTATCATGCTGAATTGGAGCCTTGTTGCCATGGGCGTGACGTGCATCTTCAAGTAATCGAAAGAGATTTGATCACTGCCGCTTAGCATTTTACTTTCTTGAATGCATTTTTAACTTCCCGACATTGGAACTACCTTGCTTTACAACGGTTTGTAAGCAAAATATGTCGGTAGGTACAATCCAGTTCAAATAGGGATGTTGCCTGGGTAAAAAAAATATATGATTCTATTTAGTCCGTCAGTAGTTAGATTATCGAATAATATTGGAAACGTGTTTTTTATTTTATCAATTGAGTTTAAAAGATTACGAAGACAAAAAGCATCAAAGATAAGGAGTGGGGGCTAGTGTACTGGTAAGTGACGTCACACGAGTTTTCAACGCACTGTTTCGTTTTAATTTTTAGGGTTCCGAACACAAAGGGTAAAACGGGACCCTATTACTAAGACTTCGCTGTCCGTCTGTCACCAGGCTGTATCTCATGAACCGTGATAGTTAGACGGTTGAAATTTTCACAGATGATGTATTTCTGTTGCCGCTATGCGCTATAACAACAAATACTAAAAAACAGAATAAAATAAATATTTAACGGGGCTCCCATACAACAAACGTGATATGTTTTGTATTTTTATAGATAATAGTACGGAACCCTTCGTGCGCGAGTCCGACTCGCACTTGACCGGTTTTTTGTTTACGTGACAAAAAAAAATGTGTCCAATATTTTTTGGAAATATATCTGACGGACTATTTAGATCTTTTTAGTCAAATACCTTATTGCGCGCAAAAGCCCGTCAATCTATCAAGACACGGATTAAACGTTTTCCTGGAGATAAAACATTCATCGACAACACCAATATCATCGTGACTTTCAGTTTCCAGCTAAAAATATAAACAAAGTTTAAAAAAGAAGAATTCACTACTAAAATAAATGTTTATGTTTATACCTCTCGCGTACCTGTTATTGCATAACATTTTGCAACGTCTTCAAAACTTAGTAGGCGTCACGTTTAGTTTCGAACTTGTAAAATACAATGCATGATGAATAGCAAAATTCTGCTCGTTTGTAGGTATGTATTTGATTAATCAGTATTACTAGTGGGAGCAGATGGAAAATAAATGGCATAAGGTTAGACCAAAGATTCATTCAGAGAATACCTTCATGCTCCTGAAAAAAAGTTTTTTTACAAAAAAATACAACCGACTTCCAAATAAAAAAAATAGTACAAACTTACAAAGTATAAAATAACTTTAACTTCGGAAGTCGGTGTTTTTGTTTGTTTCTTCGTATTTTAACACCGACTTCCGAGGTTAAAATTATTTTATACTTTGTAGTGTTTTTGTTATTTGAAGTCGGTTGTATTTTTTGTAAAAAAGTTTTTATTTTACACTTTTTAGTGGTACACACCCACACCTAATAACACCACTAGAAATAGGCTTAATTTTCCTACCCTGATTTTCAGACTCGAAAAACACCAGTCATGCTCGGAAGGAAGCGATAGGTTTATGTAAATCAATGATCACAGTACTATTTGTCAAGCAAATAGATAAGTGGTCGTCATGTTCGAGCGTGTTCGAGTTGTGTTATTGTTAGTCTCCATAAACTTCAAGTTGAACTACGCGATAACTGACAAATGCTGGCACTGTTTGGCCATGTCCACTCCAATCTGTGTGGTGCTTTCCTCCAAAGACCAACTCAGACATTAACCTGAATGGTTCTCATATGATTTAGGGCTCCCACACATAACTGTGAATTCGCAACGCATCACGAATATCTGCGAGCTCGCACGTACAAGTTCCAGCGATTGTGGCGTCGTATCGCATCGCATCGCGGTTTTGTGTGAGCGCCCTTACGTCGCCTTGCTGATCAGTATAATAAATTTTTCGTAGATACTGACATCTTCGCTACTTCAGTAGGACAATTTAGACGTCCTGTTTGTGAAACTATTGATACTGCCGACATTTTCAATTCATAGACATTTTTTTTTTTTTCATTTTATTTTTGTTTACCTTTTTATTAGTTAGTTTAGTTTATAGTAGGCGCCAGATAATCGTGGAATAACGGTCATTGACCCACCTACAATTATTGACATTTTTAATTTGAAAAACGGAATTAATGACACAAAGCTGTCCCGAATCATCATCTCTCGTGATCCTTAACATTGTCTAATAATGAAAAACGATTCATATTTAATTGTTCAGGTACCTATGAACAGTTATTAGGGAAAGGTCAATGTACTTTATTCCACATTTATCTGGCGCCTACTATAGTTTAGTTTTAATTGTTTTCTTTAACATTTAATGTATTTTTTTTATCATCATAACTTGGTGTATTGTAAGTGCAAGTCCCATTCACATTTGTAAAACATTTTTATATTATGTGGTAAATTTTGTTAGTTTTTTGTAATACTATAATGTCATCATCTGCCTAGCCTTTTTCCAATTATATTGGGGTCGGCTTCCAGTCAAACCGGATTCAGCTGAATACCAGTATTTTACGTGAAGCGGCTGCCTACCAGACCTCCACAACCCATTAACTGGGTAACACGGTACTCTTTGACGACTGCCAAAGATCTACAAATGACAGCCGAGACCAACGGCTTAACGTGCTTTCCGAGGCACGGAGGAGTCTCGGTATGTTAAGATGGTCACCCATCCACAGACCAACCTCGGCAAGCGTTGCTTAACCTTAAAGATCGACCCATGCGGCTGTTATTATTTAGCCACGAGCTCCTCTCAATAATAGTAATACTATAATGTGTAACTGTTTATTTTCCCAAATAAATAAAATAAAAATAAAATAAATATTTAATCATTACCTACGTGCTTACTATTCATGGATTTAAAAGAGACTGACCTCAGAGTTTGTTTCAGTGTAAACACCGGTCTCATCTAGTTTAGATTGTCGAAAACAACTGTCGTGTAAATTATGACCAATTTCCAAAAATAAACATCATTCACCATGGTCTCGTCAAAATCGCTTGTTCACGACAAAAATGCACAATTTTCAAATGTCGAAACTGCTCGGAAAACGGACGACTTCAATCTAAATATAAACGAGGGTTCCGCTCTATTTTCACCTGAGTAACCCGTACATCGAACTCACAATAGAAAATTAGATTAAATTAGAAATATAAACTGCGACGCAATGCTACTATGTTGACATACAACCGGTAACAAAGAACGTACAAGTTATATACATCCCTATTGCGAATACAGTAGGAATGTAAATAGCTCACACACTAGAAACATGTGGTGCAGGTTTCCTTAAAGATACAAGCCATTGCCACCTCTGTAGTTCAAGCGCGAAGGGTCGAAAACCCCATGCCGGTAAAACTCGTTCATATGTAACACAATACGATCTTGCCCGTTGAACTTGGCACTGATTCAATATTTATTATGTAACAGTGTATTAAATAATACCAAAGCGGTCTGCATTGATTTTCCGCATGAAGGTTCCGTACCATTATCTATGAAAACAACAAAAAAATCATGTCGGTTGTATGGGAGCCCCCCTTAAATATTTATTTTATTCTGTTTTTTAGTAATTGTTGTTATAGCGGCAACAGAAAAACATCATCTGTGACAATTTCAACTGTCTAACTATCACGGTTCATAAGATACAGCCTGGTGGCAGACGGATGGACAGCGGAGTCTTAGTAATAGGGTCTCGTTTTACCCTTTGGGTACGGAACCCTAATTAACTACTACACAGTAATAAAAAAAAAATACGATAAATGAAATACGAGAATTGCCCCTCTGAACAAAGGTATAATTTCTAAGCCAACCTAGGAGTGTTACAATAGCGTGTTATTTGTGGACATATTGGTAGTAACTCCACGCACGTTATGTGGTTTGCGTGTGGCCTTAGGGCTAAACAGTGACTTCTATTGCTACCATGCTACAGTTGGTTTTATAGGATGGGCCAGTGACAATACAGCTCCATAGGACAATCAAGGGTGAAGGTCAAACTGGTTGATTAATGTATTAACTTTATAGATATACTGTTTCTTTTTGTGTTTTTATTTTTCTATTGACTCACACACTGTTGTTTAATTAATGGTTCCAATGTTTGTAAATATGTGAGTACAATTTACCTACATTTCTTTAGGAAATTAATATGTTTACCTCTGCTGGTGATACTTTGTTCTTTAAGTAGCATACTCTGGGTGCATCGTCCTCACATAATATTAAATTAATTTTTGTATACCAAATTTTGTAAAATCATTATTTGAAATGAGTAACTATGGAGTTTCTTGTCCGTTCTCCTCCATAAGAATCTACCTTTCCGAATGGACAGTAGAGTCACTTTATTAATGTGACATTATTATTTTACTGAACTGTAAACGATGACGTTCAAAAGTGCCGTTTAATGGCCTAATTGAAATAAACGTTTTGACTTTGACTTTGCTTCCGTTGCGCAATTTATAGCCGGGTTCGCCTCACGTAAGAAGTACTCAGACTCGGTGCGTTCTCACGTGAGACAGACTCGAACAAGTGCAAGTTGGACTTGCACACGAAGGGTTCTGTACCATAAGCCGAAATAAACATGTTTCTTGTGTGGGGGCCCCCTTTTATTTTTATTTTGACGTGACAACGTCTAATAAATCGATGAACGCCGGCTGCACGCACGAAAAAGGATGACTCATTATAACGTTACGCTCATTGTAACGTTACGCTCATTGTAACGTTACGATAATTTCATCATTGTTTTGTTATGACGTTGTCACGTTAAACTACCGTCCGTAAACCGACTTTACAGCCAACCAATTTTTTATTATTTGTTGTTATAGCGGCAACAGAAATACATCATCTGTGAAAATTTCAACTGTCTAGCTATCACGGTTCATGAGATACAGCCTGCTGACAGACAGATAGACGGACAGGTACCCTTTGGGTACGGAACCCTAATAATTAAAAAAAAAAGAGATTTTTCAGCGTTATCAATTGTCAAAAAGTGAGGGATGGCCCAGTGATATTTCGGTAGTGCTTGTCAAACACACATATGTATATGTATATTATATACTTTGGACTTTATATATATCTAATCATAAGGATTAAATGACATGTAGATAGAATATTAGGTGCTTTGGGTAGGGTCACAGTTCGCTCATGATGTACGCTGAATAAAGTTTTTCTCTGGTTACAATGGACTATCATTGTCACCAGGGCTGCTGATATAACAGATACTTCTTAATTAAAAACACCCTCGTTTATCGAAAGCCAAAAGACTCACTGACCTGATCAGTTTAAAAAAAAAACAACGGGTTGCACTCCGGGAGTGCCGGCAGAAGTGAAAACTTGAACATTAACGTTGTGCATTTTTGATATTTTGGAATGGTTAGGGAATAATTTCGCACGAATTGCTTTAGTTATCAGTATAAAAGTACTATAATTTATGTGGTAAAATACAATATTCATTTATTGCGCTATCGTACACAAACATGACAATTTATATTACATAAAAAATTTAACACTTCAGAACTTTCCCTCCGTCTTACGAATTTTCGATCAGGGCACGTGTCCTGACGCGAGTTTAACATTGTTTACCCATCCCAAAAAGTGCACAACGCCGCTAAAGAAGTTTTCACTTCAAAAATCGATTAAATATGTACCTAGACCAACTTTGACCACCTGAAACAACGATATTATTTATGTAGCATCAGGGAAATTAAATCAGTTTTCTACCAAAGGTCATACAGGTTAAATAAAACCACCCACCGACCTTTAAAAATAGCTAAAACAGTCTACCAATCACCGCTTATTACCTGAAACAATGACACAGCACAAAATGCCCAAGTGCTTCACAAACATAGAACACCCACACACATACATACAAACATGTAGGCACATACACCACCGTTCAGGAGGTGTGGTGCGAATGACGCACGTACATACATAATGTTATGTACATAAATACGTATTACTTATCAAGAGTGCTGTATATGTGTAGTTAGGGTTCCCAACTTTTTTACGAGAAATAAAGTATATCAAGTTCGAAGAAATAAAATGGACTGTATTTTAGAAAAGTAAACAGTATTAAATTTTTTGACGTTTCGAAAACATATTTTTTGGGAGCTTCTTGCACATTTTAATTATATTTACTAATGTTCATAAGCTTTCCCACAACTTTATTTAATTAAAATAAATAAACATTTTTGATAGCATCAATACAAGCTCTATTACTGTAATCCCGCCACGGCCGCCATTTTGCAATCATTACGGAAAACACTCTTTTCGGGAAGGCTTTTCAGCCTTCACAGAAAGAGTCACTGGCAGGAATACTAGCGGTCATATAAACAGTATTTTGTATACTTTTTGTTAATAGAACAGTAAAAAGTATGAACGAACGAAAAAAAGTGTAATACTGTTTTTAACAGTATGGTTGGGAACCCTATGTGTAGTTGTGTACATCTACATATACTAATATTATGAAGCTGAAGAGTTTGTTTATTTGGTTGAACGCGCCAATCTCAGGAACTAATGGTTCGAATTGAAAAAATATTTTAGCGTTGGATAGCTCAAGTACTACTTAATATTAATACTTACATTATAAGTGCGAGAGTAACCAAGTCTGTCTGTTTGTTTTCTTTTCACACCTTAACGGCTTATTTATTATTTTATTGTATTCATATATAATAAATATATTATATATTGACGTGACAACGTCTAATAAATCGATGAACGCACGAAAAAAGATGACTCATTGTAACGTTACGCTCATTGTAACGTTGCGATCATTTCATCAATGTTTTGTTATGACGTTGTCACGTTAACCATCGTACGTAAACCGACTTTACAGACAACCAATTTTTTTATTGAACACCTCATAACAAGCACACGAAAAACGTTTATAAAAACAAGTGTTCAATGGGCGATCTTATTGCCAGTTCGATCCATATCCATATGTCCCATACGCTCCATCCTGTATCCATATGCCCGTCCCTAGCTGTCCTCTCCCCAGCGACGCTCTAAGCCGAGGCCCGTACCCCACAGGGGGTGCCCTTAGCGTGTAGTCGCTTAGTTTGTAAGTTTTTTATAAGCCCTGGCTGGTGGAGGCTTTAATATTATATTAAGGCCACCACAGGCAAGCCCGGTTAAGCAGTCGACAACCTTATAGGTTGAACTGCGAGAAGCCACTCACAAAAAAAAGGCGATCTTATAGCACAGGGCAATCCCTTACAGACAACCTTTGGTTGGACTAAACGAACAGTTAGTCGAGTCCATTGACTCAAAAATCATGTCCGGCCAGTATTGAGCAACCTGCCGGTCGATTCCGTAAACATTTATTTATTTATTCATTCATTCATTATTATAACACCTTTACAGATACATCCAAGGCGATGTTATAACTTAGGTACATATTAAACATATAATACAATACATCAGATACCTTAATCATTATTTATTGGCTAGACCGTTTTCAATTAGATTTTGCGCTACTCTTACAAATCTCGGCAAGTTCTGGCAAAATATATCTTCCGACAACACTATGACATTAATCAAACGTATGGCTCGCGAAAAATGACGAAGTGAAGGCACGGGTGAAGTGCTCACGAGGTGAGCTGTGATACGGACATGCTTTTCAGAATCCCGGATCCCGGAATCTTTAGAAATTCATGAGATTGCATACAAAATAAAGTTAGAACTCGTTGTGAACTCTCATTGTATTTTTTAATGTAAAAAGTTGATTCTAATGAAACGTTTAATTTACAATGAATTTTTTTATGAGAATTGGTTTAGTAACAGGCCAGCAGCCTTGACTACTTAGGGAATTGAAACAATTGTCATTTTATGTGTAGCTCTATGTATTGTTCAATCCCAGGAACCCGGTATTACTTATTTATTAAGAAATGAATGTCCATAGTATTCTTTCACGGGAAAAAGTTTAGCCTGTATAAGCGCCCGATAATCCGATCACTAGTCTTAATTAAATACTGCTCAATATTTATTTAACTGCCTATTGAAATATTTTTTACGAACTATTTTTTTTTTTTTTTTTTATTTTTTTTTTTTTTTTTATTTAAAAAAACGTTGCCCCACACTAGGAATTTTTCCTGTATCGTGGGTGCGTTTACAAACATACAAATTCACATACACAAACAGCCAGACCCGGAACAACTATCTGTAGGCCATACAAACATTTGTTCCGTGCGGGAATATCTATTTAGTTTACTGCTGAACTTGTTTATCAACATTCATTTTGTAATTTTTAACTTACCAATCACACTATAATATTATAAAGGCGAAAGTTTGTGATTGTGTTCGTATGTTTGTTACTTCTTCACGCGCAAACGGCTGGACCGGTTTAGATAAAATTTGGTACAGATATAGATCCGAACTTGGAGAAGGACATAGGGAACATTTTGTCGCGAGAAAAGGACTTGAAAGGGTTGAAATAGGGGATGACAGTTTGTATGAGAGTCCGCCATTATTTAAGATAAAACCATGAACCTTTGTATTAAAGGCACTTCATCAAAAAATAAATAAACATTATGTTCAAGCGTTTTTGAATAATTATAATCTTTAAAATAATAATGGCTGCCCAAAGTAACTATACCACACGGACGAAGTCGCGAGCAGAAGCTCGTTCTACAATATTCAACTGCCGCTTTAAATCAATGTCTTTCTTTAACTCCTGGAAGAAGCTGGTGGTTGTGCACGACCTGCAACTAAGAATGTGACGCATGTCCTGTGAAGGGGCTCCACACTGGCACCGCATTGGGCCAGATTATTTATTACAGCGGCCAATTTGAGTCCACAATCGGTTGAGAGCTGCAATTCGAGTCCAGTATGGAGAGGTTGGGTGTTAGAGCCTCCCCAGCCTGCATCTCTCCTTTGCCGCACTGACCTCCTTAACGACTGAACGGATTCGAATAAAACTGGAACTGAAGTAAACCATGTATAGGCATGCCAGATCTTTAAACCGAAAAGGAGGTCAGACCAGCCAGTAAAGCCGGAAATTTGGGCGCAAAAGCTAATTTTTAGTCTTAGTACAACACGAATTTTTTTTTAAAGTAAAACAAGTTTTTTTATCATTTACCATAAAATTTACCTTAAATTCTTATGAATCAGTCTTCTTTTATAATTAATAATTCAATATTCATTTCTATAATTCCAATAGTAGTAGCAGGTACTTACGTAGCTAGCGACACGAGGTAGGCGGAGCGGAAGTCACTTGACAAATGTAAAAAAATGCTCTTATTCAAAAAGCCTATCAAAAGGGCATGCCGGACACACAACCAAAACCTGAATGTGTCCGGCTTTTTCCGGACGCCTGGCAGCGCTAACCATGCATGACACGCATTAGGATATAAGTTCCCCCGGAGTAGTAAAACACGAGCGAAGTCACGGGCAGAAACTAGTACGGATAAACATACGTTGCACTTATCAAGAGTGTAATTTATGTGTTTAATCAATAAGTGTAACATACACACTTATTGATTATACACAAAAATGTTTATACTTTAAAATATTTTTCATAAAGGAAATGCGTTGTCTATGACTGGTGTCGTAACCCTAAAGGTCTTTGCATTGACAAGACACACAAACAAACAAATAATGTGGCACATTTGTGCGAGATTGTAGAAAATGTGTGTGAATTACTGTTGTGTTACACCAGTGTGTTATCTCTGTACGGAAGGCAGTAAGCAAGTGTGTATCCTTTTTTATGGGGAATCATTAAATGACTTCTTTCGCTCTGGGCGGAGGGGGAAGGAGTGTTAGTCTCTTACTGACTAAAACTTACCAGTGTTCCTTCAAATTATATTTGCGTTCCACGGCCGCGGTAACTCTTTCAAACAGTTCCGCAACCCTGCCAGGACCTGGGTCACTGGGATATATTCCTATTGGAAAAACCCAATAATTCTAAATAATATATGTATTTATATGCCATAAATTGTTTCCTAAGTATACATAACAACCCGACAGCCGAGTCCATCGGCGCGATGATTACGCAACGGGAACCCTATGCCCAAGTACCCGGAACAGAGTTCACTTTACGACACGTCAGCCGAGCTCAGGGTTGTCCAAAATTGTTTATAAAAAATATTCAGATAGTTTTGAGAGGAACAAAATATCTGGTTTGCTCCTCATTTACCTATTTCGTAATGCTTTACATATTTTTGATTTTTATTTAAAGTAGTATGTCATTAAATGTGTACTAATAAAACTGCGGATTGGACCCGATTGTATCGTCGTGATAGAGATAGTATAGAACAAAAGTTTTGACTTCGGCGTACAATTTTATTCAAAGAAAATAGTTAGTTATTGTTTCTATTCCCGAAGGTCCAACAAAATCATCCGACACCCTTTGTTTGCAATTTTCGGGAAGAGATTAAAAACCATAAAAACGTCGCCAAAGGATTACCGTTTACCATTCATCGATATTTTCTTTTGTTTCTAAATTCTTTTTTGTACTCAGGTACACTACGAAATGGAATTTAGGGTTTTTTTTAATAGAAAGTTATCATAACTATCGTTTTGCATCCAAAATAACTTTCAGCTCATTCTGTATTTGTTTGCGCTTTTGACCAGACCTATATCGAATACTCTCCTCTCTCGTGCTCCGTGTGTTTAAGTCTGTGTGTGATTGACGACTGCTAGCTTTCCTACTGGACTCTGATTGTGTTACGTTTGGAACCGTGTTGCTTTTCCGATACATTCTGAACTGTGCCCCGTTTGCTGGACTCGATTTAACCTGCGATTGTCCTTTGTGTCAATAATCACGATGGCAAACTCGCAGGAGGTGCGCCAATTTCAACGTCTGGCTGCTGACGACGCGAAGGCAATCGATTCGCATGAAGTCGTTGGGTAAGTCGTATTACTAATAATTGCCTTATCTTGCTTCTGCAGCACAGCCGCATAGTAGTAAGAATTTTAACCGACTTAAGAAAAAAGCAGGAGGTTCTCAATTCGGTTGTATTTGTTTTGTTACCTCATAACTGCGTCATTGATGAACCGATTTAAAAAAATCTTTTTATTAAGTGAAAGGATATACTATCCTATTGGTCCCATCAAAATTCGGGTTTCCCTTGTTTCATCGAAAAGAAATTGAAAAATTATAACTTCCCAAACAATTTTCCGCATAATCACATTTGGTAAATTATTACTTAGCAAAAAATGTCTTCACAAATAATTGTAACGCAAACCTAATGTTTAGCAACGGTCAAACAATAACTTACACCGCTAAAGTCTTCAAATTAATCTAATTCTGCAACAGAAGTCTAAATGCTCAGAAATAAAATTGTTAATATCCATTGCATAAACAGTTAAATTGTAACTTGTGACAACAAATACCTTGCGACATATAAGAAACTAAATGAAGGAAAATTTAAAACTTACGTTAAAAGCACACTTTGTTAACAAGCATATTACAAATTAAAATATTACATTCAGGATAAGAATGCTTGGAAACATGCTGGTCCTGCTCCATAGGACAATCAAGGGTGTAGACAAAATCAAACTGGTCGATTTATGTATTAACTTTATAGATATACTGCTTCTTTTTTGTGTTTTTATGTTTCTGTTTACTCACACAGTTTAATTAACCTTTTGCGTGTCTTAACAGATTTTTATCGTCCAATCCTGACCAAGCCCTTATGTGTAACTGTCCGACTTAAGACATTTGGAGCATTTTTTCTTATGTCGAACTGTGTAACTTAAGACACGCAAAAGGTTAATGGTTCTTATGTTTGTAAATATGTGAGTACCATGTACCTACATTTATTTAGAATATGAATAAGGTTACCTCTGCTGCTAATACTTTGTTCCTATAAGGAGCATACTCTGGGTGCATCGTCCTCACATAATATTAAATTAATTTTTGTATACCAAAAATTGTAAAACCATGATTTGAAAAGAGTAACTATGGAGTTTCTTGTCCGTTCTTCTCCATAAGAATCTACCTTTCCGAATGGACAGTAGAGTCACTATTAATTTTATACTATTATTTTACGTAACTGTAAATTATGACGTTCAAAAGTGCCGTTAAATGGCCTTATTGAAAAAAAGACTGATTTTGTGATTGTAATAAATTAAAATTGCATTTTTAAATTATTTAATTCCCAAAAAACTTATTTTTGCCTTTAAATTTTTTGTCTGTCTTACCAAATCATTTGACCAGACGTGTATTGTCTAAAAATTGTTAGTTTTAATAACTCATTTGATTAAAGACCAAATGGCTTAAGTATCCTTGTTAATATTCTGCCTAGTAAAAATTTTACCAAATGAAAATGTGCGTTCTAAAATCATTCCAAATATTGCATTAGTAAAAAAAAGGTCGCTAAAATTCGTTTGGGTAGTGAAATTCTGTCAAATTATTTTCGGCGAAACGACAGGATCCCAGAAATTTCATCAAATTCGGTTCAGTAGTTTTTACTTCAAATTAGCTGAAAAAAATTGTCATCCAAGTAAACGTAATTGAATATTTTGTTTTCCTTTGACTTTCCAGTGGTGTTGTTAGGTGTAGGGTACCAGTCACGAGTAAAAATAAAAACACTTTTATAGCAGTAAAGTAATATTTTTTTTATATTTCCAGCATCAGTAGACCTCCGCAACGCTGCTCCACTGAGCTGCTGAAAGACCAGGCGCTGGTGGCTCAGCGACTGAGGTTGTACCAGCGGCTGAGATTGCCAGAGCTCGGCCAGGTGCGGCGGCAAATGGAGGCCAGCGAAGTGGCGGCGCTGTCAGCGCGCTGGCGCACCGCCGTGACCGCCGCTGATAAAAAGCTAGCCGTTGGAACTCACCGCCAAAATTAGTGGTGCTCAGTACGAGTTTTTGTTTATTGGTCTTTGAAACATCCATAATATAATCACTCTGCGCGTTGCTGGTTTTCCCAGCATCGCTTAAGAATGATTATGAATTTGAAAAAAACCGATATTATGAATCTGAGTCGTGTAGAGCTCCAACAATGATAATTAACTTTTTGTTATAATAAATTATTACATAAAATGTACGATTGTCTTTTATTGACTATGAGCATTTGCCTGCGACTTCGTCGACGTGGTCTTGTGGTCTAATCACACTTCTATAGTAGTGTGAATGTAGATAAATAAATAAGGTATAAAACTTCAAAGTATCCTTAAACAGTCTTTATTTAACGAAAACACAATAAATAAAAATCATTCACTAAACAAACATAAAGTAGACATAGAGTAGTAAAACAAGAGTGATGTCACGGGCAGAAACTAGTACAGATAAACATACGTTGCACTTATCACGAGTGTCATTTATGTGTATAATCAATAAGTGTAACAAACACACTTATTGATTATACACAAAAATGTTTATACTTTAAAGCATTTTTCATTGAGATTAAGCGTAGGGGGAAGGAGTGTCAGTCTCTTACTGACTGAAACTAACCCGTGTTCTTTCAAATTACATTTGCGTTCCACGACCGCGGTAACTCTTCAAACAGTTCCGCATCCCTGATGGGACTCGGGTCCCTCTACTGGCTAAAGCTGTAGGTACGTCACATTCAATAGTATGTATCTTTCGAATTGTAATTTATTAATTACATTTCGAAACATTTTGAAGGACATTTATTTGTAGAATTGGGTTGGGGTATTTCGCAGCAAAAAGCGAACTTCCCAGAGGTCATTAAGTTTGAACCGACCTATGAACGTTTTTAAGACATTAGTTTTGCTACAGGTCGTTAGCATAAATCATAGGATTTACACGAAAATACGACTTTTACAATTATCTTGCCACATGCTGCAAAAAATTCAATAATATTATTTATCGTGAACACTTTCGCTGCTAAGTCCAAATAATACATTTTACTTATATGCCATAAATTGTTTGCCAAGTTCACATAACAAGCCTACAGCCGAGTCCATCGGCGCGATGATTACGCAACGGGAACCCTATGCCCAAGGACCAGGATCCGAGTTCACTTAGCGTACGTCAGCCGAGCTCAGGGTTGTCCAAAATTGTTTATAAAAAATATTCAGATAGTTTTGAGAGTAACAAAATATCTGGTTTGCCTCTCATTTACCTATTTAATTCGTTATGCTTTTCATTTTTAAGGTTGTATGTCATTAATGTGTACTAATAAAACTGCGGATTGGACCCGATTGTTTTGTCATGTTAGAGATAGTATAGAACAAAAGTTTTGACTTCGGCGTACAATTTTATTCAAAGAAAATAGTTGGCTATTGTTCCTAATCCCGAAGGTTCAACAAAATCATCCGACACCCTTTGTTTGCAATTTTCGGGAAGAGATTAAAAACCATAAAAACGTCGCCAAAGGATTACCATTTACCATTCATCGATGTTTTCTTTTGTTTCTAAATTCTTTTTAGTACTCAGGTACACTACGAAATGGAATTTTGGGTTTTTTAATATAAAGTTATCATTACTATAGTTTTGCATTCAAAATAACTTTGAGCTCATTCTGTATTTGTTTGCGCTTTTGGTCAGACCTATATCGAATACTCTCCTCTCTCGTGCTCCGTGTGTTTAAGTTTGTGTGTGATTGACGACTACTGACTTTCCTACTGGACTCTGATCGTGTTACGTTTGGAACCGTGTTGCTTTTCCGATACATTCTGACCTGTGCCCCGTTTGCTGGACTCGATTTAACCTGCGATTGTGCTTTCTGTAAATAATCACGATGGCAAACTCGGAGGAGGTGCGCCAATTTCAACGTCTGGCTGCTGACGCCGCAAAGGCAATCGATTCGCATAAAGACGTTGGGTAAGTCGTATTACTAATAATTGCCTAAACTTGCTTCTGCAGCACAGCCGCATAGTACCGACTTAAGAAAAAAGCAGGAGGTTCTCAATTCGGTAGTATTTTTTTGCATAACTGCGCACTTGTCATTTACAACAATTCTCCGCATAATTTCATTTGGTAAATTATTACTTAGCAAAAAATCTATTCAAGAATAATTGTAACAAAAAGCTAATGTTTGGCAAGTCAACGTTTAAAAAATAACTTGTTTACCAACTAGTACTTTTACCAATTTTTATTAAGTCAAATTTTTCAGTTGGAATTTACCCAAATAAATTTTATATAGTAGCATTTTTTAAAAAAAACTAATGTCTAACTAGTTCAGTTTCAGGCAGCCTTGGTTTTTTTCTTTACAAATAATTCAGTCGTTTGTGACCGGCTTTAGCCGCGGCACCGCTCGCTTCGCTCGCTCGGCTCGTGCGTAGGAGGTCACAGTTTTAACCACACCATTTTTTCTTATATTATCCTCCTCTAACTAGTAAATGAGTTTCATCAAATTTAGCTGACATTGAGATTATGACATCAGGTCGGGCCACGAAAAAAAAATGGATGACGTCGACAGAATTAATCGTATTCTGCAACACATGTCTGAATACTCCGAAATAAAATTGCTAATGTCTATTACAAAAAAAATAATTGTAATAAGTTACAAATATGTTTTTATAAAAAATGATTTTATTGAAATAAAATTTAATTTTTAATCATAATTCACAAAAAAACTAATGTTAACCTTCATATTTTTGTCATAACAAATCATTTGACCTATCGTATATTGGGTAAAGATTGTTTGCTGTTATACGAGTACAATCATTCACTATCCTTGGCAACATTTTCATTTGGGCAATTTTTTACTTGGCAGAATATTTTTTGCCAAATGAAAATTTGACCGAATGAAAATAGGCGTACTCAAATCATTCCAAATAATGCATTGCTCTAAAAAAAACGTTGCTAAAATTTGTTTGGGTACTGAAAATTTGTCAAAATCTTTACGGCACAACAGTAAGATCACAGAAATTTCATTTAAATCGGTTCAGTAGTTTAGAAAAAAAATGTCATCCAAGTAAACGATATTGCGTTTTTTGATTTCCGGTGACTGTCCAGTGGTGTTGTTAAGTGAAGGGTACCAGTTAAAGTGAAAAATAAAAAAATAATTACCGAAAGAAATAAAAAATACAGTAAATTAATATTATTTTTATATTTTCCAGCATCAATAGGCCACCGCCACGCTGCTCCACTGACCCGCTGAAGGGCCAGGCGCTGGTGGCGGAGCGGGTGAGGTTGACCCGACCGCTGAGATTGCCGGAGCTCGGCCAGCAGCGGCGGCAAATGGAGGCCAGCGAAGTGGCGGCGCTGTCAGCACGCTGGCGGACCGCCGTGGCTGCCGTCGAGAAAAAGCTAGCTGCTGGAGCTTATCGCCCACATTAGGGGAGCTCTGTACGAGTTCCTGTTTGTTGGTCTTTCAAAATCCATAATGTCATCATTCGGTGTGCGGTGCTGGTTTGCCCAACATCGCCTAACAATGATCATGGATTTTGAAAAGACCGATATTGTAAATCGGACAATCCCACAATGACAATTAACGTTTTATTTTTTTTTGTAATAAATTATTTTATAAAATATACGATTGTCTTTTATTAACTATTAGTATTTGCATGCGACAGGCCCAGGGCCGGGCTTTTGCAAACTTCATTACAATGTGTTTTGTGGTCTAGTCACATTTCTATAATAGTGTAAACGTAGATAAATAATTAGGTATGTAATTTCGCTGCAAATGAAACTACAAAGTATCCTCAATCAGTCTTTATTTAACGAAAACACAATACATAAATTATTTACTTAACAAACACAAAGTATTAAACAAAAACTATTTAAATTAGGCTAATATTTATGATATACCCGAAAACATTTTAGACACAGGCCGGGTTGATTGTGGCAGGACGGACAATAACATACATGTAAAGTGTTCACTTTTTTTGTGGTGTTCCAACCATGTTTTCACCTTCGTCGAGCTCTGCCTCAATAAGATGCCATAGACACGTCGCCAGCGGCGAGGCATAGCGTCCCGACAGTCAGTTCGTTTACGTCGTCAGGAATTGAGGTCGAAGAAATCGCACTTTGAAAGCGTCCAAAATGGCGGCCGATTGGCGACACGTAAGTGAGGTGCAGTTCAAACGTGTACATTATAGTGGCAACGTGCTGGCCACGTTGGCGCCAGAGTATCCAGACGCTACCGTATGGAGCCGTAGCTCGTGGCCACGCTTTCAAATTGGCGACGTTGCCAAACGGTTGCCAATTGAGTTAGGTACCTTAGTGTTTCTGTTTTGATGCAAGTTTCAGGGCAAGCGAACAGGCAAACGTATGCTTCCGAAGGCCTGTTCACTGCTATTTTGAGCAGGTGGTTGTAGCAACTGAAGTTATTACATTTTCCGTAAATGCGTAATATTTTTTTTTTAACGGATCAGCTGTTCATACACATAATATGTGACATTCATAGTTTTTCTAAAACATATCTAGTTTTGTTGTTCACCTAGTGAACCTTATGATGTACGGTCCAATACTATAAGTTAACAACTTACAATTGACATATTTTGTACCATAGTTAGAATAAATATTTCTTGCTCTTGCAAAACAGAAAGCAATTAAACACCTATACAATACTTCTCTTAACTATTAGCAAATTAAACACTAGTTAGTAAAAAAATACTACCGACTGCCAAAAAAAAACACTACAAAAATTTTGTAGTGTTTTTTTATATTTAATATAAAATAACTTCAAGTCGATGTTTTTGGTTGTTTTTTTGTATATTTTTCAATTTGATGAAATTCCTATGAAACCAATCAGAACGCATATCCTTCCACAATAAAAAATATTTTTTACGAAGTTATTAGGTACCAAACACAAAACATTTGTTTTTTGAAGACGGTTAATAATGGCGCTTGGTATTATTACGCACAAACGTATCTTGGTTTGAATAAGTCATAATAGATGGCGTGCGTAACAACTGAACTATAACACATGATTTCTATCTTTTCATTCTGCACAGGAAAGAATCATATGAACATGCAGGCTGTCGTTTATTTATGTTGTACCTTTTAATGAATCGGCCCCAGCCATAATTTTTTGTTGCCAGATCTTCAAAACGAACGGCCGGTCAGACCAGCCAGTTTAGCCGGACATCTGGGCGCAAGCGCCGGAAACCTTTAATTGTTTAGTCTTCCTATGACATAACAATTTTTTAAAAGTAAAACAAGGTTTTTCTTATCGTTTACCATAAAATTTACATTAAATTCTAATGATAACAATAAAATTAAATGAATCAGTCTTATTTTATTATTAATCATTCTATATTCGGTTTTATAATTTCAATAGTAGAAGTAGGTACTTACGTAGCTAGCCACAGGATGTAGGCGGAGCGGTAATCACATGACGGTCATGTTCATCTTTCTGATAGACTAGAAAGACATACGGACAAAACCAAAAAGACTGAATGTGTCCGGCTTTATCCGAACGCCAGTCAGCACTTACCATGCATGACACGTATCAGGAATTAAGTTCCCCCGAAGTAGTAAAACACGAGTGAAGTCACGGGCAGAAACTAGTACAGATAAACATACGTTGCACTTAACACGAGTGTAATTTATGTGTATAATAAATAAGTGTAACATACACACTTATTGATTATACACAAAAAAAATTCTACTTTAAAGTATTTTTCATTGAGGAAATGCGTGGTCTATGACCGGTGCTGTGTCGTAACCCTAAAGGTCTTTGCATTGTGAAAAGACACAAACTAACAAATAATGTGGCACGTTTGTCCAAGATTGTAGAAAATGTGTGTGAATTACTGTTATCTTAAACCAGTGGGTTATCTCTGTACATTTTGGGTAAGACCAAAAATCTCTGTGTCAGCGGAAGGCAGTCAGCACGTGGGTCTCCTTTATTTTGGTGAATCATTAAATGATTTTTTCGCTCTGGGCGGAGGGTGAAGGAATGTCGTAGTAGTGTAGTCTCTTACAGACCAAAACTAACCATGTTTGTTCCTTCAAATTTCATTTGCGTTCCAGGGCCGCGGTAACTCTTTCAAACAGCTGTTGGTACGTCACATACTATTCATTATAATTCGAAAGATTTTGAAAGACATTACTAATCCTTTGCTCCCTGTTTATTTGTAGAATTGGGGTGGGGTATTTCGCTGAAAAAAAGTGAACTTCCCAGGGGTTATTAAGTTTAAATCGACTTATGAACGTTGTTTAGACATAAGGTAGGCCGCAGGTCGTTAGCAAAAATCATAAGATATTCGCGAAAATACGACTTTTACAAATATCCTGCTACGTACTGCAATAAATTTAGTAATATTATTAAACGTGAACACTTTCGCTGCTAAGTCACAAAAAAAAAATTACGTTAATATTTCATAAAATGTTTGCATAACAACCCGACAGCCGAGTCCATCGGCGCGATGATTATGCAACGGGTACCCTATGCCCAAACACCCGGATCCGAGTTCACTTTTCGACACGTCAGCCGAGCTCAGGGTTGTCCAAAATTGTTTGTAAAAAATATTCTGATAGTTTTGAGCGAAACAAATTATTAATTCGTGCTTTACATATTTTTTTTAAAGTGGTATAATATTTATGTATACTAATAAAACTGCGGATTGGACCCGATTCTTTTGTCATATTAGAGATAGTATAGAACAAAACATGTTCTTACTTCGGCGTACAATTTTTATCAAAGAAAACAGTTAGCTATTCTTTCAAATCCCAAAAAGTTCAACAAAATCATCCGACACCCTTTGTTTGCAATTTTCGGGAAGAGATTAAAAACCATAAAAACGTCGCCAAAGGATTACCATTAACCATTCATCGGTGTTTTCTTTTGTTTCTAAATTATTTTTTTTACGCAGGTACACTTCGAATTTAGGGTTTTTTTTAATAGAAAGTTATCATTACTATCGTTTTGCACTCAAAATAACTTTGAGCTCATTCTGTATTTGTTTGCACTTTTGACCAGACCTATATCGAATACTTTCCTCTCTCGTGCTCTGTGTGTTAAAGTTTGTGTGTGATTGACGACGACTGACTTTCCTACTGGACTTTGATTGTGTTACGTTTGGAACCGTGTTGCTTTCCCGATACATTCTGACCTGTGCCCCGTTCGCTGGACTCAATATAACCTGCGATTGTGCTTTGTGTCAATAATCACGATGGCAAACTCGCAGGAGGTGCGCCAATTTCAACGTCTGGCTGCTGACGCCGCGAAGGCAATCGATTCGCATGAAGACGTTGGGTAAGTCGTATTACTAATAATTGCCTTATCTTGCTTCTGCAGCACAACCGCATAGTAGTAAGAATTTTAACCGACTTAAGAAAAAAGCAGGAGGTTCTCAATTCGGTTGTATTTGTTTTGTTACGTCATAACTGCGTCATTGATGAACCGATTTTAAAAACTCAAACAAATGCAGGAGGTTCTCAATTCGTTTGTATTTTTTTTTGTTACGTTTGTTACCTCATTACTCCGATATTTACGAACCGATTTGAAAAAATATTTTATTTAGTGAAAGGATATACTTTCCTATTGGTCCCATCAAAATTCGGGTTTCCCTTGTTTCATCGAAATGAAATTGAAAAATTATCACTTCCCAAACAATTTTCCGCATAATCACATTTGGTAAATTATTACTTAGCAAAAAATGTCTTCACAAATAATTGTAACGCAAACCTAATGTTTGGCAACGGTCAAACAATAACTTGTTATCAAACTAGTACTTTTACCAATTTTTCTATAGTCAAATGTTTCAGTTGAAATAACACATTTTACGGATACTAAATTTTCATAAGTATCATTTAAAAAAATACTTAATGTCGTCTAACTAGTTCAGTTTCAGGTAGCCTTTTTTTAGGTTTCAGGTAGCCTTTTTTTTGTGTAACATTATTAAGTCGTTTCTGGCACTCAACGGCCGCTGCCGCGGCACCGCTAAAGTCGTCAAATTAATCTAATTCTGCAACACAAGTCTAAATGCTCAGAAATAAAATTGTTACTATCCATTGCATAAACAGTTAAATTGTAAGTTGTGACAACAAATTACCTTGCGACATATTAGAAACTAAATGAAGGAAAATTTAAAACTTACGTTAAAAGCAAGCGTGCTTTTAACGTAAGTTTTAAATTTTCCTTTAATTTGTAATATGCTGATTAACACAGCGGTGTTAATCAGCATATTACAAGTTAAAATATTACATTCAGGATAAGAATGCTTGGAAACATGCTGATCCTGCTCCATAGGACAATCAAGGGTGTAGACAAAATCAAACTGTTCTATTTATGTATTAACTTTATAGATATACTGCTTCTTTTTTGCGTTTTTATGTTTCTGTTTACTCACACAGTTTAATTAATGGTTCTTATGTTTGTAAATATGTGAGTACCATGTACTTACATTTATTTAGAATATGAATAAGGTTACCTCTGCTGCTAATACTTTGTTCCTATAAGGAGCATACTCTGGGTGCATCGTCCTCACATAATATTAAATTAATTTTTGTATTAGTACCAAATATTGTAAAACCATGATTTGAAAAGAGTAACTATGGAGTTTCTTGTCCGTTCTTCTCCATAAGAATCTACCTTTCCGAATGGACAGTAGAGTCACTATTAATTTGATACTATTATTTTACGTAACTGTAAATGATGACGTTCAAAAGTGCCGTTAAATGGCCTCATTGAAAAAAAGACTGACTTTGTGATTGTAATAAATTAAAATTGCGTTTTTAAATTATTTAATTCCCAAAAAACTTATTTTTGCCTTTAAATTTTTTGTCTGTCATACCAAATCATTTGACCAAACGTGTATTGTCTAAAAATTGTTAGTCTTAATTAATCATTTGATTAAAGACCAAATGGCTTCCTTACCTTATCCATTTTAATATACTTATCCTTGTTTTATGTTATCCCTGTTAATATTCTGCCTAGTATAAATTTTACCAAATGAAAATGTGCGTTCTAAAATCATTCCAAATATTGCATTAGTAAAAAAAAAGGTCGCTAAAATTCGTTTGGGTAGGGAAATTCTGTCAAATTCTTTTCGGCGAAACGACAGGATCCCAGAAATTTCATCAAATTCGGTTCAGTAGTTTTTAATTCAAAATAGCTGACAAAAATTGTCATCCAAGTAAACGTAATTGAATATTTTGTTTTCCTTTGGCTTTCCAGTGGTGTTGTTAGGTGTAGGGTACCAGTCACGAGTAAAAATAAAAACACTTTTAGTGCAGTAAAGTAATAAAATTTTTATATTTCCAGCATCAATAGACCTCCGCAACGCTGCTCGACTGCGCTGCTGAAAGACCAGGCGCTGGTGGCTCAGCGACTGAGGTTGTACCAGCGGCTGAGATTGCCAGAGCTCGGCCAGGTGCGGCGGCAAATGGAGGCCAGCGAAGTGGCGGCGCTGTCAGCGCGCTGGCGCACCGCCGTGACCGCCGCTGATAAAAAGCTAGCCGTTGGAACTCACCGCCAAAATTAGTGGTGCTCAGTACGAGTTTTTGTTTATTGGTCTTTGAAACATCCATAATATAATCACTCTGCGCGTTGCTGGTTTTCCCAGCATCGCTTAAGAATGATTATGAATTTGAAAAAAACCGATATTATGAATCTGAGTCGTGTAGAGCTCCAACAATGATAATTAACTTTTTGTTATAATAAATTATTACATAAAATGTACGATTGTCTTTTATTGACTATGAGCATTTGCCTGCGACTTCGTCGACGTGGTCTTGTGGTCTAATCACACTTCTATAGTAGTGTGAATGTAGATAAATAAATAAGGTATAAAACTTCAAAGTATCCTTAAACAGTCTTTATTTAACGAAAACACAATACATAAAAATCATTCACTAAACAAACATAAAGTAGACATAGAGTAGTAAACCACGAGTGATGTCACGGGCAGAAACTAGTACAGATAAACATACGTTGCACTTATCACGAGTGTCATTTATGTGTATAATCAATAAGTGTAACATACACACTTATTGATTATACACAAAAATGTTTATACTTTAAAGAATTTTTCATTGAGATTAAGCGTAGAGGAAAGGAGTGTCAGTCTCTTACTGACTGAAACTAACCCGTGTTCTTTCAAATTACATTTGCGTTCCACGACCGCGGTAACTCTTCAAACAGTTCCGCATCCCTGACGGAACTCGGGTCCCTCTACTGGCTAAAGCTGTAGGTACGTCACATTCAATAGTATGTATCTTTCGAAACATTTTGAAGGACATTTATTTGTAGAATTGGGTTGGGGTATTTCGCAGCAAAAAGCGAACTTCCCAGAGGTCATTAAGTTTGAACCGACCTATGAACGTTTTTAAGACATTAGTTTGGCCGCAGGTCGTTAGCATAAATCATAGGATTTACACGAAAATACGACTTTTACAATTATCTTGCCACATGCTGCAAAAAATTCAATAATATTATTCATCGTGAACACTTTCGCTGCTAAGTCCAAATAATACTTTGCCATAATGCCATGAATTGTTTGCCAAGATCACATAACAAGCCTACAGCCGAGTCCATCGGCGCGATGATTACGCAACGGGAACCCTATGCCCAAGGACCAGGATCCGAGTTCACTTAACGTACGTCAGCCGAACTCAGGGTTGTCCAAAATTGTTTATAAAAAATATTCAGATAGTTTTGAGAGTAACAAAATATCTGGTTTGCCTCTCATTTACCTATTTAATTCGTTATGCTTTACATTTTTAAGGTTGTATGTCATTAATGTGTACTAATAAAACTGCGGATTGGACCCGATTGTTTTATCATGTTAGAGATAGTATAGAACAAAAGTTTTGACTTCGGCGTACAATTTTATTCTAAGAAAATAGTTGGCTATTGTTTCTAATCCCGAAGGTTCAACAAAATCATCCGACACCCTTTGTTTCAAATTTTCGGGAAGAGATTAAAAACCATAAAAAAGTCGCCAAAGGATTACCATTTACCATTCATCGATGTTTTCTTTTGTTTCTAAATTCTTTTTGTACTCAGGTACACTACGAAATGGAATTTAGGGTTTTATTTAATAGTAAATTATCATTACTATCGTTTTGCATTCAGAATAACTTTGAGCTCATTCTGTATCTGTTTGCGCTTTTGGCCAGACCTATATCGAATACTCTCCTCTCTCGTGCTCCGTGTGTTAAAGTTTGTGTGTGATTGACGATTACTGGCTCTCCTACTGGACTCTGATTGTGTTACGTTTGGAACCGTGTTGCTTTTCCGAAACATTCTGACCTGTGCCCCGTTTCCTGGACTCGATTTAACCTGCGATTGTGCTTTGTGTAAATAATCACGATGGTTAACTCGGAGAAGGTGCGCCAAATTCAACGTCTAGCTGCTGTCGACGCGAAGGCAATGGATTCGCATGAAGACGTTGTGTAAGTCGTATTACTAATAATTACCTAACCTTGATTCTTTAGCACAGCCGCATAGTAGTAAAAATTTAAACCGACTCAAACAAATGCAGGAGGTTTTCAATTCGTTTGTATTTTTTTTTGTTATGTTTGTTACCTCATTACTCCGATATTTACGAACCGATTTGAAAAAATATTTTATTTAGTGAAAGGATATACTTTCCTATTGGTCCCATAGAAATTTTATTTCATCGAAAAGAATTTGAAAAATTATCACTTCCCAAACAATTTTCCGTATAATTTCATTTGGTTAATTATTATTTAGCAACAAATATTATGTAGTCAAATGTTTCAGTTGGAATAACACATTTAACGCAATATAATTTTGTATAAGTTTCGAATATTAAAACTTACGTTAAAAGCACACTTAGTTAACAAGCATATTACAAATTAAAATATTTCATTCAGGATAAGAATGCTTGGAAACATGCTGGTCCTGCTCCATAGGACAATCAAGGGTGTAGACAAAATCAAACTGTTCTATTTATGTATTAACTTTATAGATATACTGCTTCTTTTTTGTGTTTTTATGTTTCTATTTACTCAAACAGTTTAATTAATGGTTCTTATGTTTGTAAATATGTGAGTACCATGTACCTACATTTATTAAGAATATGAATAAGGTTACCTCTGCTGCTAATACTTTGTTCCTATAAGTAGCATACTCTGGGTGCATCGTCCTCACATAATATTAAATCGATTTTTGTATACCAAATATTGTAAAACCATGATTTGAAAAGAGTAACTATGGAGTTTCTTGTCCGTTCTTCTCCATAAGAATCTACCTTTCCGAATGGACAGTAGAGTCACTATTAATTTTATACTATTATTTTACTGAACTGTAAATGATGACGTTCAAAATTGCCGTTTAATGGCCTTTTTGAAAAAAAGGCTTTAACTTTGACTTTGTGATTGTAATAAATTAAAATTGCATTTTTAAATTTTATAATTCCCAAAAAACCTATTTTTGCCTTTACATTTTTGTCATTCATACCAAATCATTTGATCAAACGTGTATTGTCTAAAAGTTGTTAGTTTTAATAAAACATTTGATTAAAGACCAAATGGCTTAAGTATCCTTGTTAATATTCTGCCTAGTAAAAATTTGACCAAATGAAAATGTGCGTACTGAAGTCATTCTAAATATTGCATTAGTAAAAAAGGTTGCTAAAATTCGTTTGTGTAGTGAAATTCTGTCAAATTCTTTTCGAAAAAATGGCAGGATCCCAGAAATTTCATCAAATTCGGTTCAGTAGTTTTTAATTCAAAATAGCTGAAAAAAATTGTCATCCAAGTAAACGTAATTGAATATTTTGCTTTCCTTTCATTTCCAGTGGTGTTGTTAGGTGTAGGGTACCACTCATAAGTAAAAATAAAAACACTTTTATAGCAGTAAAGTAATATTTTTTTTATATTTCCAGCATCAATAGACCTCCGCAACGCTGCTCCACTGAGCTGCTGAAAGACCAGGCGCTGGTGGCTCAGCGACTGAGGTTGTACCAGCGGCTGAGATTGCCAGAGCTCGGCCAGGTGCGGCGGCAAATGGAGGCCAGCGAAGTGGCGGCGCTGTCATCGCGCTGGCGCACCGCCGTGACCGCCGCCGATAAAAAGCTAGCCGCTGGAACTCACCGCCCAAATTAGGGGAGCTCAGTACGAGTTCCTGTTTATTGGTCTTTGAAACATCCATAATATAATCACTCTGCGCGTTGCTGATTGTCCCAGCATCGCTTAAGAATGATTATGAATTTGAAAAAAACCGATATTATGAATCTGACTCGTGTAGAGCTGCAACAATGATAATTAACTTTTTTTATAATAAATTATTACATAAAATGTACGATTGTCTTTTATTGACTATGAGCATTTGCCTGCGACTTCGTCGATGTGGAAATCGGTTGGTTAGCAGGCAGTCGCGGAAGATTCCTTTTAGGTCATCAGCCCAAGGGGCCAGGCCTTTGTCAAACTTCATTACAATCTGTTAGTCACATTTCTATAGTAGTGTGAATGTAGGAAAATAAATTAGGGAGGAACTATAAAGTATCCTCAATCAATCTTTATTTTACGAAAACACAAAAATAATTGACTAAACAAACATAAAGTACTAACATAACATTTTAGGCAAAGGCCGGATTGATTGTGGTAATGGACAATAAAAAATTGTGTTAACTTTTTTGTTTTGTGGTGACCCAACAATGTTGACACCATTGTCTCTTAGAGCTCAGCCTCATTACGACGCCATAGCTACGTCGCCAGCGACGCAAGCCAGGCTACCCCTGGCGTCCGAAGGTCACCATGTCGAGTGGCCATGGCGTCTCGACAGTCAGTTCGTTTACGTCATCAGGAATGGACGTTGAAGAAATCGCACTTTGAAGCGTCCAAAATGGCGGCCGATTGGCGACGAGTAAGTGACGTGCAGTTCAAACATTTACATTATATTGGCAACGTGACCAGGCCGCCAGAGTATCCAGACGCCACGTAGCGAGCCGTAGCTCGTGGCCACCCTTTCAAATTGGCGACGTTGCCAAATCGTCGGCAAGTGAGTTAGGAACCTTAGTGTTTCTGTTTTGATCTCTGGGCAATTGAACAGGCAAATGTATGGTTCCATTGGCCTGTTCACTTCCATTTTGAGCAGGTGGTTGTAGAAACTTAAGTTATTATATTTTCCCTAAATGCATATTTTTTTTTTTTTTTTTTAAATTGATTATCTGTTGTATACGAATAATAACATCCGGACGGGTCAATCTTCAAGGTAAAGCTCCGCATGCCAGAGTTGGTCTGTTGATGGAGGACCATATTAATATACTGAAATTTCTCCGTGCCTCGGAGAGCTCGTTAAGCCGTTGGTCCTGGCTGTTATTTGTAGATCATTGGCAGTCGTTACGCATTGTCAGAAGCCAGTAAATCTGACTCCAGTCTTGCCAAGACTTACTGTGTTACCCAGTTAATGGGTTGTGGAGGTCAGGTAGGCAGCCGCTCCACGTTAAATACTGGTGTTCAGCTAAATCAGTTTGACTGGAAGCCGAACCCAATATAGTTGGGAAAAGGCTAGGTAGATGATGAGCAAGAATAAATACTTCTTGCTCTTGCAACACAGAAAGCAATATTTTATTTTATTTGTTAGGGACAAAAAACAGTTACATGAAACACAATCTATTACATTTTTATGTTACTACACATGTAACCCACAACATTGTCCACGAATTCACAAAAAAAATATTAAAAGATAACAGACAAGTAGTGTGAATCGTTCAATACTAGTAAGATTAAACACCTTCACAACACTACTCTTAACTATTAGCAAATCATTAGTAACTGAAGAAATACAACCGACTTCCAAATCAAAAACACTAACTAAAATATAAAATAACTTTAATTTAGGAAGTCGATGTTTTTGGTTGTTTCTTCGTATTTTATACTTTGTAGTGTTTTTTTTTTTTTTGATGAAATTTCTGTGGGGCCAATCGGAAGGCATATACTTTCATATTAAAAAATCTATTTTACCGAGTTATTACTGTTATTAAGTAATAATATTTATATTTTTCCTTTTAATGAATCGACCCCAGCCATAATTTTTCTATTAGTTGCCAGATCTTCAAACCGAAAAGCCGGTCAGACCAGCCAGTTCAATCGGATATTTGGGCGCAAAGGCCGAACAATTTTAATTTATTGGTCTTCGTATAACATAACAATGTAGTCTCTTTAACCCAAAGGTTGACTGGTAGAGAATGCCTTGATGCATTAAGTCCGCCCATGAACAACAATTGTACGTTAAGTTTAAAAAATAACATGTTGTTTTTAAGTAAAACAAAGTTTTTTTATCATTTACCACAGAATTTACCTTCAATTCTAATGAAACAAGAATAAAATTGAAAGAACCAGTCTTATTTTATGGTAAATCATTCAATATTCATTTCTATAAATTCAATAGTAGTAGTAGTAGTAGATACTTACGTAGCTAGCGACACGAGGTAGGCGGAGCGGAAATCACATGACAAATGTAAAAAAATGCTCTTATTTAAAAAGTCTATCCGAAAAGCATGCCGGACACTACCAAAAAGCCTGAATGTGTTCGGCTTTATCCGAACGCCTGGCAGCGCTTACCATGCCTGACACGTATCAGGACATAAGTTCCCCCGGAGAAGTAAAACACGAGTGAACCGCCGCAACGCAGCTCCACAGAGCTGCTGAAGGACCAGGCGCTGGTGGCGCAGCGGCTGAGATTGTACAGGCACCTGAGATATCCGGAGCTTGGCCAGGTGCGGCGGCAAATGGAGGCCAGCGAAGTAGCGGCGCTGTCAGCGCGCTGGCGCACTGCCGTGACCGCCGCCGAGAAAAAGCTAGCTGTGGGAACTCACCGCCAAAATTGGTGGAGCTCTGTACGAGCTGGTTGGCCCAGCATCGCTTAAGAATGATAATGGATTTTGAAAAGACCGATATTGTAAATCGGACTCGTGTAGAGCTCCCACAATGATAATTATCTTTTTTTATTATAAATTATTCCATAAAATGTACGATTGTCTTTTATTGACTATTAGCATTTGCCTGCGACTTCGTATACGTGGAAATCGGTTGGCCCACAGTAAGTCGCGTAAGATTACTTTAGGTCATCAGCCCTGGCAGGCACTGGGCCAGGTCTTTGTCAAACTTCATTACAATCTGTTTTGTGGTCTAATCACATTTCTATAGTAGTGTCAATGTAGATAAATAAATAAGGTATAAAACTACAAAGTATCCTTAATCAGTCTTTATTTAACGAAAACACAATACATAAAAATCATTCACTTAACAAACATAAAGTAGACATAGAGTAGTAAAACACGAGTGATGTCACAGGCAGAAACTAGTACAGATAAACATACGTTGCACTTATCACGAGTGTCATTTATGTGTATAATCAATAAGTGTAACAAACACACTTATTGATTATACACAAAAATGTTTATACTTTAAAGCATTTTTCTTTGAGATTAAGCGTCGGGGGAAGGATTGTCAGTCTCTTACTGACTGAAATTAACCCGTGTTCCTTCAAATAACATTTGCGTTCCACGACCGCGGTAACTCTTCAAACAGTTCCGCATCCCTGACAGTACTCGGGTCCTTCTACTGGCTAAAGCTGTAGGTACGTCACATTCAATAGTATGTATCTTTCGAAACATTTTGAAGGACATTTATTTGTAGAATTGGGTTGGGGTATTTCGCAGCAAAAAGCGAACTTCCCAGAGGTCATTAAGTTTGAATCGACCTATGAACGTTTTTAAGACATTAGTTTGGCCGCAGGTCGTTAGCATAAATCATAGGATTTACACGAAAATACGACTTTTACAATTATCTTGCCACATACTGCAAAAAAATCAATAATATTATTAATTGTGAACACTTTCGCTGCTAAGTCCAAATAATACATCCCATAAATTGTTTGCCAAGATCACATAACAAGGCTACAGCCGAGACCATCGGTGCGATGATTACGCAACGGGAACCCTATGCCCAAGGACCAGGATCCGAGTAAACTTAACGTACGTCAGCCGAGCTCAGGGTTGTCCAAAATTGTTTATAAAAAATATTCAGATAGTTTTGATAGGAACAAAATATCTGGTTTGCCTCTCATTTACCTATTTAATTCGTTATGCTTTACATTTTTAAGGTAGGGTATTTTTTAGATTAGGGCATTTTTTAGGGTATGTCATTAATGTGTACTAATAAAACTGCGGATTGAACCCGATTGTTTTGTCATGTTAGAGATAGTATAGAACAAAAGTTTTGACTTCGGCGTACAGTTTTATTCAAAGAAAATAGTTGGCTATTGTTTCTAATCCCGAATGTTCAACAAAATCATCCGACGCCCTTTGTTTGCAATTTTCGGGAAGAGATTAAAAACCATAAAAACATCGCCAAAGGATTACCATTTACCATTCATCGATGTTTTCTTTTGTTTTTAAATTCTTTTTATTACTCAGGTACACTACGAAATGGAATTTAGGGTTTTTTTAATAGTAAATTATCATTACTATCGTTTTGCATTCAGAATAACTTTGAGCTCATTCTGTATCTGTTTGCGCTTTTGGCCAGACCTATATCGAATACTCTCCTCTCTCGTGCTCCGTGTGTTAAAGTTTGTGTGTGATTGACGATTACTGGCTCTCCTACTGGACTCTGATTGTGTTACGTTTGGAACCGTGTTGCTTTTCCGAAACATTCTGACCTGTGCCCCGTTTGCTGGACTCGATTTAACCTGCGATTGTGCTTTGTGTAAATAATCACGACGGTAAACTCGGAGAAGGTGCGCCAAATTCAACGTCTAGCTGCTGTCGACGCGAAGGCAATGGATTCGCATGAAGACGTTGTGTAAGTCGTATTACTAATAATAACCTAACCTTGATTCTTTAGCACAACCGCATAGTAGTAAAAATTTAAACCGACTCAAACAAATGCAGGAGGTTCTCAATTCGTTTGTATTTTTTTTTGTTACGTTTGTTACCTCATTACTCCGATATTTACGAACCGATTTGAAAAAATATTTTATTTAGTGAAAGGATATACTTTCCTATTGGTCCCATAGAAATTTCGAGATTCCCTTATTTCATCGAAAAGAATTTGAAAAATTATCACTTCCCAAACAATTTTCCGTATAATTTCATTTGGTTAATTATTATTTAGCAACAAATATTATGTAGTCAAATGTTTCAGTTGGAATAACACATTTAACGCAATATAATTTTGTATAAGTTTTCGAATATTAAAACTTACGTTAAAAGCACACTTAGTTAACAAGCATATTACAAATTAAAATATTTCATTCAGGATAAGAATGCTTGGAAACATGCTGGTCCTGGTCCATAGGACAATCAAGGGTGTAGACAAAATCAAACTGTTCTATTTATGTATTAACTTTATAGATATACTGCTTCTTTTTTGTGTTTTTATGTTTCTGTTTACTCAAACAGTTTAATTAATGGTTCTTATGTTTGTAAATATGTGAGTACCATGTATCTACATTTATTTAGAATATGAATAAGGTTACCTCTGCTGCTAATACTTTGTTCCTATAAGTAGCATACTCTGGGTGCATCGTCCTCACATAATATTAAATCGATTTTTGTATACCAAATATTGTAAAACCATGATTTGAAAAGAGTAACTATGGAGTTTCTTGTCCGTTCTTCTCCATAAGAATCTACCTTTCCGAATGGACAGTAGAGTCACTATTAATTATATACTATTATTTTACTGAACTGTAAATGATGACGTTCAAAATTGCTGTTTAATGGCCTTTTTGAAAAAAAGGCTTTAACTTTGACTTTGTGATTGTAATAAATTAAAATTGCATTTTTAAATTATTTAATTCCCAAAAAACTTATTTTTGCCTTTAAATTTTTTGTCTGTCTTACCAAATCATTTGACCAGACGTGTATTGTCTAAAAATTGTTAGTTTTAATAACTCATTTAAGTATCCTTGTTAATATTCTGCCTAGTAAAAATTTGACCAAATGAAAATGTGCGTACTGAAGTCATTCTAAATATTGCATTAGTAAAAAAGGTTGCTAAAATTCGTTTGTGTAGTGAAATTCTGTCAAATTCTTTTCGAAAAAATGGCAGGATCCCAGAAATTTCATCAAATTCGGTTCAGTAGTTTTTAATTCAAAATAGCTGAAAAAAATTGTCATCCAAGTAAACGTAATTGAATATTTTGCTTTCCTTTTAATTTCCAGTGGTGTTGTTAGGTGTAGGGTACCACTCACAAGTAAAAATAAAAACACTTTTATAGCAGTAAAGTAATATTTTTTTTATATTTCCAGCATCAATAGACCTCCGCAACGCTGCTCCACTGAGCTGCTGAAAGACCAGGCGCTGGTGGCTCAGCGACTGAGGTTGTACCAGCGGCTGAGATTGCCAGAGCTCGGCCAGGTGCGGCGGCAAATGGAGGCCAGCGAAGTGGCGGCGCTGTCAGCGCGCTGGCGCACCGCCGTGACCGCCGCCGATAAAAAGCTAGCTGCTGGAACTCACCGCCCAAATTAGGGGAGCTCAGTACGAGTTCCTGTTTATTGGTCTTTGAAACATCCATAAAATAATCACTCTGCGCGTTGCTGATTGTCCCAGCATCGCTTAAGAACGATTATGAATTCGAAAAAAAACCGATATTATGAATCTGAGTCGTGTAGAGCTCCAACAATGATAATTAACTTTTTTTATAATAAATTATTACATAAAATGTACGATTGTCTTTTATTGACTATGAGCATTTGCCTGCGACTTCGTCGATGTGGAAATCGGTTGGTTAGCGGGCAGTCGCGGAAGATTCCTTTTAGGTCATCAGCCCTAGGGGCCAGGCCTTTGTCAAACTTCATTACAATCTGTTAGTCACATTTCTATGGTAGTGTGAATGTAGGAAAATAAATTAGGGAGGAACTATAAAGTATCCTCAATCAGTCTTTATTTAACGAAAACACAAAAATAATTGACTAAACAAACATAAAGTACTAACATAACATTTTAGGCAAAGGCCGGATTGATTGTGGTAATGGACATTAAAAAATAGTGTTAACTTTTTTGTTTTGTGGTGACCCAACAATGTTGACACCTTCGTCTCTTAGAGCTCAGCCTCATTACGACGCCATGGCTACGTCGCCAGCGACGCAAGCCTGGCTACCCCTGGCGTCCGAAGGTCACCATGTCGAGTGGCCATGGCGTCTCGACAGTGAGTTCGTTTACGTCATCAGGAATGGACGTTGAAGAAATCTCCGAAAGATCTCTGGGCAATTGAACAGGCAAATGTATGGTTCCATTGGCCTGTTCACTTCCATTTTGAGCAGGTGGTTGTAGAAACTTGAGTAATTATATTTTCCCTAATTCTATTTTTTTTTTTATAATTGAGCAACTGTTGTATAGGTACATAAATATAGTGATAATAAGGAGGAGCTCGTGGCTAAATAATACCAGCCGCACGGGTCAATCATCAAGGTTAAGCTCCGCTTGCCAAGGTTGGTCTGTGGATGGGGGACCATCTAAATATATCGAAATTCCTCCGTGCCTCGGAGAGCACGTTAAACCGTTGGTCCCGGCTGTTATTTGTAGATCTTTGGCAGTCGTTACGCATTGTCAGAAGCCAGTTAATCTGACTCCGGTCTTGCCAAGAATTACCGTGTTACCCAGTTAATGGGTTGTGGAGGTCTGGTAGGCAGCCGCTCCTCGTAAATTACTTGTATTCAGCTGAATCCAGTTTGACTGGAACTGGAACCGTCCCCAATATAGTTGGGAAAAGGCTAGGCAGATGATGAATAAGAATAAATACTTCTTGCTTTTGCAACACAGAAAGCAATATTAAACACCCATACAACACTACTCTTAACTATTAGCAAATCAAACATTAGTTACTGAAAAAATACAACCGACTTCCAAATAAAGAACACTAACTAAAGTATAAAATAACTTTAATTTAGGAAGTCGATGTTTTTGGTTGTTTCTTAGTATTTTAACACCGACTTTCGAATGTTCGAAAGTTATTTTATACTTTGTAGTGTTTTTTTTTTTGATGAAATTTATATGGGGCCGATCGGAAGGCATATCCTTTCATATTAAAAAATCTTTTTTACCGAGTTATTACTATTATTAAGTAATAATATTTATATTTTTCCTTTTAATGAATCGACCTCAGCCATAATTTTTCTATTAGTTGCCAGATCTTCAAACCGAAAAGCCGGTCAGACCAGCAAGTTCAATCGGATATTTGGGCGCAAAGGCAGAACAATTTTAATTTATTAGTCTTCGTATAACATAACAATGTGGTCTTTTTAACCCAAAGGTTGACTGGTAGAGAATGCCTTGATGCATTAAGTCCGCCCATGAACAACAATTGTACGTTAAGTTTAAAAAATAACATGTTGTTTTTAAGTAAAACAAAGTTTTTTATCATTTACCATAAAATTTACCTTCAATTCTAATGAAACAACAATAAAATTGAAAGAATCAGTCTTATTTTATGGTAAATCATTCAATATTCATTTCTGTAATTTCAATAGTAATAGTAGTAGTAGATACTTACGTAGCTAGCGACACGAGGTAGGCGGAGCGGAAATCACATGACAAATGTAAAAAAATGCTCTTATTTAAAAAGTCTATAAGAAAAACACTACCAAAAAGCCTGAATGTGTTCTTTATCCGAACGCCTGGCAGCGCTTACCATGCCTGACACGTATCAGGACATAAGTTCCCCCGGAGTAGTAAAACACGAGTGAACCGCCGCAACGCAGCTCCACTGAGCTGCTGAAGAAGCTAGCTGTGGGAACTTACCGCCAAAATTGGTGGAGCTCTGTACGAGTTCCTGTTTATTGGTCTTTGAAACATTCATAATCATTCAATGCGTGGTGCTGGTTGGCCCAGCATCGCTTAAGAATGATCATGGATTTTGAAAAGACCGATATTGTAAATCGGACTCGTGTAGAGCTCCCACAATGATAATTATCTTTTTTTAGTATAAATTATTACATAAAATGTACGATTGTCTTTTATTGACTATTAGCATTTGCCTGCGACTTCGTATACGTAGAAATCGGTTGGCCCACAGTAAGTCGCGTAAGATTAAATTTAGGTCATCAGCCCTGGTAGGCACTGGGCCAGGTCTTTGTCAAACTTCATTACAATCTGTTTTGTGGTCTAATCACATTTCTATAGTAGTGTGAATGTAGATAAATAAATAAGGTATAAAACTCCAAAGTATCCTTAATCAGTCTTTATTTAACGAAAACACAATACATAAAAATCATTCACTAAACAAACATAAAGTAGACATAGAGTAGTAAAACACGAGTGATGTCACGGGCAGAAACTAGTACAGATAAACATACGTTGCACTTATCACGAGTGTCATTTTTGTGTATAATCAATAAGTGTAACATACACACATATTGATTATACACAAAAATGTTTATACTTTAAAGCATTTTCCCTAATTCTATTAATATAAGCATTAAGATTGATTGAGATTAAGCGGAGGGGGAAGGAGTGTCAGTATCTTAAACTAACCCGTGTTCTTTCAAATTACATTTGCGTTCCACGACCGCGGTAACTCTTCAAACAGTTCCGCATCCCTGACAGGACTCGGGTCCCTCTACTGGCTAAAGCTGTAGCTACACGTCACATTCAAAAGTATGTATCTTTCGAATTGTAATTTATTAATTACAATTCGAAACATTTTGAAGGACATTTATTTGTAGAATTGGGTTGGGGTATTTCGCAGCAAAAATCGAACTTCCCAGGGGTCATTAAGTTTGAACCGACCTATGAACGTTTTTAAGACATTAGTTTGGCAGCAGGTCGTTAGCATAAATCATAGGATTTACACGAAAATACGACTTTTACAATTATCTTGCCACATGCTGCAAAAAATTCAATAATATTATTAATCATGAACACTTTCGCTGCTAAGTCCAAATAATACATTCAACTCATTTGCCATAAATTGTTTGCTAAGTTCACATAACAAGCCTACATTCGAGTCCATCGGTGCAATGATTACGCAAATGGAACCCTATGCCCAAGCACCCGGATCCGAGTTCACTTTACGACACGTCAGCCGAGCTCAGGGTTGTCCAAAACTGTTAATTAAACAAATATTCTGATAGTTTTGGGAGAAACAAAATATCTGGTTTGCTCCTCATTTACCTATTTAAGTCGTAATGCTTTACATTTTTTTCTTTTATTTAAAGTAGAATGTCATTTCTGTGTACTAATAAAACTGCGGATTGGACCCGATGATTTTGTCATATCAGAGATAGTATAGAACAAAAGTTTTGAGTTCGGCGTACAATTTTATTCAAAGAAAATAGTTGGCTATTGTTTCTAATCCCGAAGGTTCAACAAAATCATCCGACACCCTTTGTTTGCAATTTTCGGGAAGAGATTAAAAACCATAAAAACGTCGCCAAAGGATTACCATTTACCATTTATCGATGTTTTCTTTTGTTTCTAAATTCTTTTTAGTACTCAGGTACACTACAAAATGGAATTTAGGGTTTTTTTTTTAATAGAAAGTTATCATAACTATCGTTTTGCATCCAAATTAACTTTGAGCTCATTCTGTATTTGTTTGCGCTTTTGACCAGACCTATATCGAATACTCTCCTCTCTCGTGCTCCGTGTGTTTAAGTTTGTGTGTGATTGACGACTGCTGGCTTTCCTACTGGACTCTGATTGTGTTTAGTTTGGTACCGATTTGCTACACCGACATTCTGACCTGTGTACTGTTTACTGGACTCAATTTTAACCTGTGATTGTGTTTTGTGGAACTAATCACGATGGCAAATTCGGTGAAGGTGCGCCAAATTCAACATCTTGCTGATGTCGACGCGAAGGCAGTTGCAATTGATTCGCATAAAGACGGGTAAGTCGTATTACTTATAATTAAGTACCTAACCTTGCGTCTGTAGCACAACCGCAAAGTTGTAAGAATTTTAACTGACTTACACATAAACTCACAAATAAAGTCTGATTCTGATTAAGATAAAAGCAGGAGGTTCTTAATTCGGTTGTATTTGTTTTGTTACCTCATAACTCGTCATTTACGAACCTATTTGATAAAATATTTTATTATGTGGAAGGATATACTTTCCGATTTTCCGATTGGTGCTATATAAATTTTGGGTTACCCTTGTTTCATCGAAAAGAAATTGACAAATTATCACTTCCCAAACAATTTTCCGCATAATTTCATGTGGTAAAGTATTACTCAGCAAAAAATGTCTTCACAAATAATTGTAACGCAAACCTAATGTTTGGCAAGTGAACGTTCAAACAATTACTTGTTTACCAACTAGTACTTATACCAATTATTAAGTAATGAAATGTTTTAGTTGGAATAACACATTTTACGCAAAATAAATTTTAATTGAAGTAGCATTATATAAATAATTAATGTCGTCTTACTAGTTCAGTTTCAAAAAGCCTTTTATGTTTTTTTTTTTCATTATTTATTTTCTATACATATAATTTAGTCGTTTCTGGCACTCACCGGCCGCTCCGCGGCACCGCTCGCTTCGCTCGCTTGGGTCGTATGATTGTAAATATAACCCAACATAACCAATTTTTTTTAAATAATGTCCTCGTCTGTTGAGTAATTGAGTTTCATAAAATGTAGCTGACATTGAGATTATACTACCACAAAAAATAGGGATAACGACGACAGAATTAATCTAATTCTGCAATACAAGTCTGAACACTCAGAAATAAAATTGTTAATGTCCAATGCAAAAAAAGTTAAATTGTAAGTTGTGACAACAAAATACCTTGCGACATATTAGAACTAATTGAAGAAAATTTAAAACTAACGTTAAAAGCACACTTTGTTAACAAGCATATAACAAATTAAAAAGTTACATTCAGAATAAGAATGCTTGGAATTATGCTGGTCCTGCTCCATAAGACAATCAAGGATGTAGACAAAATCAAACTGGTCGATTTATGTATTTACTTTATAGATATACTTTTAATTTTTCTGTTTACTCACGCAGTTTAATTAAAGGTTCTAATTTTTGTAAATATGTGAGTACTATGTGTCTAAATAAATTTAGAAAATGAATAAGTTAACCTCTGCTGGTCATTTTTTGTTCCTATAAGTAGCATTCTCTGGGTGCATCGTCCTCAATTAATTTTTGTATACCAAATATTGTTAAACCATGATTTGAAAAGAGTAACTATGAAGTTTCTTGTCCGTTCTTCTCCATAAGAATCTACCTTTCCGAATGGACAGTAGAGCCAATATTAATTTTATACTTTTATTTTACTTAACTGTAAATGATGACGTTCAAAAGTGCCGTTTAACCTTTTGCGTGTCTTAACAGATTTTTATCGTCCAATCCTGACCAAGCCCTTATGTGTAACTGTCCGACTTAAGACATTTGGAGCATTTTTTCTTATGTCGAACTGTGTAACTTAAGACACGCAAAAGGTTAATGGCCTTATTGAAAACAAGGCTTTGACTTTGTGATTGTAATAAATTAAAATTGCATTTTTGAATAATATAATTCCCAAAAAACTTATATTTGCCTTAATATTTTTTGTCATAACAAATCATTTGACTAAACGTGTATTGTCTAAAGATTGTTAGTTGCAATAAATCATTTGATTAAAGTCCAAATGCCTTAAGACACTATCCTTGGTAATATTCTGCCTAGTAAAAATTTTACCAAATCAAAATGTGCGTACTAAAATCCTTCCAAATATTGCATTGGTATAAAAAGGGTTGCTAAAATGGTTGGGTAGTGAAATTTTGTCAAAATCTGTTCGGCAAACCGGCAGGATCCCAGAAATTTCATCAAAATCGGTTCAGTAGTTTGGTTTTTAAATCAACATAGCTGGAAAAAATATGTCATCTAAGTAAACGTAGCGAATTTTGCTTTCCTGTGACTTTCCAGTGCTGTTGTTAGGTTTAGGGTACCACTAACAAGTAAAAATTTAGCAGTAAAGTAATATTTTTTTTTATATTTTCCAGCATCAATAGACCACCGCAACGCTGCTCCACTGAGCTGCTGAAGGACCAGGCGCTGGTGGCGCAGCGGCTGAGGTTGTATGGGCGCCTGAGATTGCCGGAGCTCGGCCAGGTGCGGCGGCAAATGGAGACCAGCGAAGTGGCGGCGCTGTCAGCGCGCTGGCGCACTGCCGTGACCACCGCCGAGGAAAAGCTAGCCGCGAGAACTCACCGCCCAAATTAGGGGAGCTCTGTACGAGTTCCTGGTTGTTGGTATTTAACATCCATAATATGTATAATCATCCTATGCGCTGTGCTGGTTTGCCCAGCATCGCCTAAGAATGATTATGAATTTGAAAAAACCGATGTTTTAAGTGGGACTTGTTTAGAGCTCCCCAATTTTAATTAATTTTGCATATAATAAATTGTTATATAAAATTTACTATTGTCTTTTATTGACTACTTGCTTTTGCCTCCGACTTCGTCTACGTGGAAATCGGTTGGCCCACAGGAAGTCGCGGATGATTCCCTTGAGGCCATCAGCCATGGCAGGCCCTGGGCCAGGCCTTTGTCAAACTTCACTACAATCTGTTTTGTGGACTAGTCACATTTCTATAGTAGTGTGAATGTAGATAAATAAATTAGATATGAAACTACAAAGAATCCTCAATCAGTCTTTATTGAACGAAAACTCAATACATAAAAATAATTCACAAACAAAACATTTTAGGCACAGGCCGGATTGATTGTGGTCATTTGTGGTAATGGACAATAAAATAGAGTGTTAACTTTTTTTTTTGTGGTGGTCCAACAATGCTTACACCTTCATCTCTTAGAGCTCTGCCTCATTAAAACGTGTAACGAGTAATTGAGGTGCAATTTCAACGTTTACATTATAGTGGCAACGTGGCCAGGCCGCCAGAGTATCCAGACGCCACGTAGGGTGCGGCTACGCTTTCAAAATGGTGGTGGTGAGAAGTCACTTAGAACACAGTGCGAAGATTTGGGCTCCTCATGAAGCGAAATACAATGTCATGCTGGAGCGAGTACAGAATAAATTTACAAGACACTTGTATTTCAAACTTTCTTGAGTTTTCCCATTTTACCCGCTGATGTATCCTACACTGTTTGTGCTGGGTATGGTGGGGTACAATGAACTCAGAGTGCGCAGGGAATTTACACTCGCGGCGTATGTGCTAAAGATCCTGCGTGGAGTTGCACATAACCCGGGAGTGCTGCGACACCTGAAGCTGTGCCTGTTGCCAAAACCAACCTGCTGTCAAAAACACCGCTCACCCGCACATTACGTGTACTAAATGAAGTGCATGAGAGGACAGACATATTTTCGTGCAACTTGAGTGAATTCGCAAGAGTTTTGTTGAATTTTGTTTCTTATATTTAATTTTTACTTTGTTTGTGTTGTTGTTTTTGTTTGTTTGTGTTTTACAAGTTTTTTTTAAAGTTTAGTGTTTTAATTATAGTAAGTATTAGTCGTAACTTATTTTCAAATTATCTTGTGTGTATTTGCAAACCACTATTGTATTGGGTCTGCCTGTAAATATAGTGTGTTTATAATAAATAAATTGGCGACGTTGCCAAACCGTCGCCTTGTGAGTTAGGTACCTTAGTGTTTTGTTGGATATCTGGGCAAGTGAACAGGCAAATGTTTGGTTCCATTGGCCTGTTCACTTCCATTTTGAGTAGATAATGATATATAGGCAACTTGGTTATTATATTTTCACTAAATGCGTAATATTCTTTTTTTTAACGGATTATTTATTGTATAGGTACACACCCAATATCATGAGTTTATTATTCCCAATTGACATATTTTTGTCACATTGTAAGAAAAACTACTTCTTGCACTTGCAACACCGAAAGCAATAAAACACCTATACAATACTCCTCTACACTATAGTAGGCGCCAGATAATCGTGGAATATCGGTCATTGACCCACCTACATTTATTGACATTGTTAATTTGAAAAACGGAATTAATGACACAAAACTGTCCCGAATCATCATCTCTCGTGATCCTTAACATTGTCTAATAATGAAAAACGATTCATATTTAATTGTTCAGGTACCTATGAGCAGTTATTAGGGAAAGGTCAATATACTTTATTCCACATTTATCTGGCGCCTACTATATGTATCAGCAAATCAAACACTGGTTACTAAAAACATACAACCGACTTCCAAATAAAAAAAACATTTCAAGGTACAAAATAACTTTAATTTCGGTAGTCAGTGTTTTGTGTCGTATCGTGTTTTAACACAGACTTCCAAAATTAAAGCTATTTTATACGTTGTAGTGTTTTTCTATTTAGTTTTACGGAGTTATTAGGTAACAAACATAAAACTCCTTGTTTTGAAGTCTGTTTAAAATGGCGTGAGCTACTATTAAGAACAAACGTATCTTGGTTTGAATGAACCACAATAGATGGCGTGCGTAAAACTAACATATAACACACGATTTCTATATATTTAATCTGTACAAGAAGGAAATATATGTATCCTTGAACATGCAGGCTGTCGTTTATTTATTCCTTTTAATGAATCGGCCCCAGCCATAACATATGCGTTTGTGAAAACTAGACCCGCGGATGCATGCATATACGAGGCTCGTGCCCACAAAGCGTTTAGATTTGTCAAAATCTAAGGGAAAACCGGAGGGCAAAATCCTGACAAAAGCGGGACACCGTCTAGTTTGGCCAGATACACAATCAAAAAGCCTGACTGGCGACGCAGGTGCAGGTGTGACCAGACAAACAAACAAATAATGTAGCACATATGTGCGAGATTGTAGAAAATGTGTGTGAATAAATGTTATGTTACACCTGTTGTGTGTTATCGCTGCAAAACCTGGTAAGGAACATAAAAATCTGCGTCAGCAGCAGGCAGTAAGCACGTAGGTCTCCTTTTTTTTAATGTATCATTAAATGACCTCTTTCGCTCTGGGCGGAGGAAGTCAGTCTCTTACTGATTAAAACTTACCCGTGTTCCTTCAAACTACATTTGCGTTCCACGGCCGTGGTAACTCTTTCAAACAGTTCCGCAACCCTGCTAGGACCTTGGTCCCTCTACTGGCTAAAGCTGTAGGTACGTCACATACTAATATTTACAATTCGAAATATTTTGAAGGACATTACTAATCCTTTGCTCCATGTTTATTTGTAGAATTTGGGTGGGGTGTTACGCAGCAAAAAGCGAACTTCCCAGAGGTCATTTAGTTTAAATTGACTTATGAAGGTTGTTTAGACATTAGTTAGGCCGCAGGTCGTTAACAAAAATCATACTAGTAAAGTAAAGTAAATTATTTATTTGCGTAAATAAGGTACAGAAAGTTCTTAAGCAAAATAATTACAGATCTCTTATTCTGCCTGTAATTTCGGCGTGCAAATTAGTCATAGAAGTTAATTACATCATTTCAAGTAAAAATTCGTGCAAACTGTCAAAGTTAATTAAAATGAATTGATATAAAATAAAAAACAAATTAAATTATCCACATAAATTGAAATATTATATTTTAAGTATCATTGCTACCAGTTTACAACTACTAGGATTTTCACGAAAATACGACTTTTGCAATTATCCAGCTACGTATTGCAATGAATTCAATAATATTATTAATCGTGAACACTTTCGCTACTAAGTACAAATAATACATTTAACTTATATGCCATAAATTGTTTGCCAAGTTTATATAACAACCCAACAGCCGAGTCGATCGGCGCGATGATTACGTAACGGGAATCCTATACCCAAGCACCCGGATCCGAGTTCACTTTACGACACGTCAGCAGAGCTCAGGGTTGTCCAAACTTGTTTATATAAAATATTCTGATAGTTTTGAGAAGATTTTTTTATTTGGAAGTCGGTTGTATTTTTTTAGTAACTATTGTTTGATTTGCTAATACATTGTTTAGAGGAGTATTGTATTGGTGTGCTTTCGGTCTTGCAAGAGCAATAAGTAGTTATTCTTACTATGGGGCAAAAATATGTCAATTGGGAATAATTCACTCATAATATTGGGTCGTAGGTATATTATTAGGCTAGCTAAATGAACATCAAAAATAGATTTGTTTTAGAAAGGCCATGAAGGCCTACCTACACAGTAGTTGATCCGTTTTAAAAAAAATAATATTACGCATTTAGTGAAAATATAATAACTAAGTAAGTTGCTACCATTAGCTACTCAAAATGGAAGTGAACAGGCCAATGACACCAAACATTTGCCTGTTCACTTGCCCAGAGATCAAACAAAAACATTAAGGTACCTATCTCACTAGGCGACGGTTTGGCAACGTCGCCAATTTGAAAGCGTGGCCGCGAGCTACGGCTCCCTACGTGGCGTCTGGATACTCTGGCGGCCTGGCCATGTTGCCACTATAATGTAAACGTTGAAATTGCACCTCAATTACTCGTTACACGTTTTAATGAGGCAGAGCTCTAAGAGACGAAGGTGTAAGCATTGTTGGACCACCACAAAAAAAAAAGTTTATACTCTATTTTATTGTCCATTACCATAATCAATCCGGCCTGTGCCTAAAACGTTTTGTTTGTGAATTATTGTTATGTATTGAGTTCTCGTTCAATGAAGACTGATTGAGGATTCTTTGTAGTTTCATACCTAATTTATTTATCTACATTCACACTACTATATAAATGTGACTAGACCACAAAACAGGTTGTAGTGAAGTTTGACAAAGGCCTGGCCCAGTGCCTGCCAGGGCTGATGACCTACAGGGAAATTTCCGCGACTTTCTGTGGGCCAAACGACTTTCACGTAGACGGAAGTCGCAGGCAAAAGCAAGTAGTCAATAAAAGACAACCATACATTTTACATAACAATTTATTCTATAAAGTTAATTATAATTGGGGAGCTCTACACAAGTCTGATTAAAAATATCGGTTTTTTCAAATTCATAATCATTCTTAGGCGATGCTGGGCAAACCAGTACCGCGTACAGAATGATTATATTATGGATGTTAAATACCAACAAACAGGAACTCATATAGAGTTCCCCTAATGTGGGCGATAAGCTCCCGCGGCTAACTTTTTCTCCACGGCGGTTACGGCGGTCCGCCAGCGCGCTGACAGCGCCGCCACTTCGCTGGCCTCCATTTGCCGCCGCTGCTGGCCGAGCTCCGGCAATCTCAGCGGCCGGTTCAACCTCACCCGCTCCGCCTCCAGCGCCTGGCCCTTCAGCGGCTCAGTGGAGCAGCGTGGTGGTGGCCTATTGATGCTGGAAAATACAAATATAATATTATTTTTCTGCACATTTTTTTCTTTTTGTGAATTTTTCATTTTAAACTGGTACCCTTCACTTATCAACACCACTGGACACTGGACACAGCAAAAAACGCAATATCTTTTACTTGGATGACATATTTTTTCTAAACTACTGGATCGATTTTACTGAAATTTCTGTGATCTTGCCGTTTCGCCGAAAAGATTTTGACAAAATTTCACAACCCAAATAAAAAAACTTTTTTATACCTAGTTATGCATTATTTGGAATGATTTTAGTACGCCTATTTTCATTTGGTCAAATTTTTACGTGGCAAAAAAATATTCTGCCAAGTAAAAATTTTCCCAAATGATAATGTTGCCAAGGATAGTGTCTTAAGGCATTTGGTCTTTAATCAAATGATTTATTACAGCAAACAATCTTTAGACAATAAACGTTACGTCAAATGATTTGTTAGGACAAAAAATATAAAGGTAAAAATAAGTTTTTTTGCGAATTATATGATTAAAAATGAAATTTTATTTTAATATAATAATTTAGTATAAAAAATATTTGTAACTTACAATTTTATTGTTGCAAACAAGTAATTGTTTAAACGTTCACTTGCCAAACATTAGGTTTGTGTTACAATTATTTGTGAAGAGATTTTTTGCTAAGTAATAAATTACCAAATGAAATTATGCGGAAAATTGTTTGGGAAGTGATAATTTGTCAATATCATTTCGATGTCAAAAGGGTTACCCGAAATTTCAATGGGACCAATCGTAAAATCGGAAAGTATATCACATAATAAAATATTTTTTTTCAAATCTGTTCGTTAATGACGAGTTATGAGGTAACAGAACAAATACAACCGAATTGAGAACCTCCTGCTTTTTTCTTAAGTCGGTTAAAACTCTAACTACTATGCGGTTGTGCTGCAGAAGCAAGTTTAGGCAATTATTAGTAATACGACTTACCCAGCGTCTTCATGCGAATCGATTGCCTTTGCGTCGACATCAGCCTGACGTTGAATTTGGCGCACCTTCTCCGAGTTTGCCATCGTGATTATTTACACACAGCACAATTGCAGGTTAAATCGAGTCCAGCAAACAAGGCACAGGTCAGAATGTATCGGGAAAGCAACACGGTTCCAAACGTAACATAATCAGAGTCCAGTAGGAAAGCCAGTAGTCGTCAATCACACACAAACTTAAACACGCGGAGCACGGGAGAGGAGAGTATTCGATATAGGTCTGGTCAAAAGCGCCAACAAATACAGAATGAGCTCAAAGTTATTTTGAATGCAAAACGATAGTTATGATAACTTTCTATTAAAAAAAACCCAAAATTCCATTTGGTAGTGTACCTGAGTACAAAAAAGAATTTAGAAACAAAAGAAAACATCGATGAATGGTAAATGGTAATCCTTTGGCGACGTTTTTATGGTTTTTAATCTCTTCCCGAAAATTGCAAACAAAGGGTGTCGGATGATTTTGTTGAACCTTCGGGATTAGAAACAATAGCCAACTATTTTCTTTGATCCAAATTGTACGCCGAAGTAAAATAATGCTTTATTCTATACTATCTCTAATGTGACAAAACAATCGGGTCCGATCCGCAGTTTTATTATAACACATAAATAACATACCCCTTTAAATTAAAAGACTGTAAAGCATGCCGAATTAAATAGGTAAATGAGGGGCAAACCAGATATTTTGTTCGTGTCAAAACTATCTGAATATTTTTTATTAACAATTTTGGACAACCCTGAGCAGGCTGACGTGTCGTAAAGTGAACTCGGATCCGGGTGCTTGGGGGAACCCTATGGTTCCCTTTTTGTAATCATCACGCTGATGGACTCGGCTGTCGGGTTATTATATAAACTTGACAAACATTTTATAGCATATAAGTAAAATGTATTATTTGGACTTAGCAGCGAAAGTGTTTACGATTAATAATATTGCAGCATGTGACAGGATAATTGTAAATGTCGTATTTTTCGTGAAAATCCTATGATTTTTGCTAACGACCGTCGGCCTAACTAATGACTAAACAACGTTCATGGGTCGATTTAAAGTTAATTACCTCTGGGAAGTTAGCTTCTTACTGCGTAACACCCCACCCCAATTCTACAAATAAATGTCCTTCAAAATCTTTCGAATTGTAGTTAATAGTATGTGTCGTACCTAAAGCTTCAGGCAGTTGGGGGACTCAGGTCCTGCCAGGTTGCTTGAATGTTTGAAAGAGTTACCGTGGCCTTGGAACGCAAATGTAATTTGAAGGAACACACATGGTAAGTTTCAGTCAGTAAGAGACTGACACTCCTTCCCCCTCCGCCCAGAGCGAAAGAAGTCATTTAATTATTCACCAAAAAAAAGGAGACCCACGTGCTGACTGCCTTTCGCTGACACAGGTTTTTATGTTTTAACCAAAATGTACAGAGATAACCCACTAGTTTAAGATAACATTAATTCACACACATTTTCTACAATCTCGCACAAACGTGCCACATTATTTGTTTGATTGTGTGTCCTGTCACAATGCAATGACATGTAGCATTGCGACACAGCAAGGGCCATAGACAACGTATTTCCTCAATGAAAAATACTTTAAAGTAGAAGATTTTTGTGTGTAATCAATAAGTGTGTATGTTACACTTATTAATTATACACATAAATGACAGTAATTTCCGCTCCGCCTACCTCGTGTCGCTAGCTACGTTAGTACCTGCTACTTCTATTGAAATAATAAAAATGAATATCGAATGATTAATAATAAAATAAGACCGATTCATTTAATTTTATTGTTGTAGCATTAGAATTTAAGGTAAATTTTATGGTTAATGATAAACAACCTTGTTTTACTTTTAAAAAAATTGTTTTGGGAATTTGTGACTTGGCGTCGGGGCACGCCTATGCGTTTATGCTCTAGCATTCTTAAGGTAACCTTTACCGCTATAAATGTTCTTGATTTTAAAAAAAAATCTTAATAATTAAGTCAAAAAAGATTCGGGGAGTTACACACAGATAATTATAATACAATTGACAGGCGCTAATAAAGTTATTAAATCACCATATCACATCGTGCCAAACTTTACTTCAATCACTACCGTTTATCATTTGGCAGAGATTATCACTTTGATTAATTGTTACACAAAACACAAATGGGTATCACCCCTTCATGTATGAACACGATAAACACAAGTATGGACATTAGTAATTTAATTAATAATTAACATTTCCCGCGATTTCACTCCCTTGATGGTGCCCACAGGAATCCTAAACTCTTTTGGGATACAAACTTCATAGTGTAGTTTTCTATCAATGGAAATATATTTTAACTAGCTTTTGCACGCGACTTCGTACGCAACCATCCCGTTTTTTTCCGTTCTCGTTGGAATTTCGGGAATACGTCTCTTAGTGCTCCATGCGTACAGTAAGGGTAGGCCAGCCCATACATAATGCCCAAAAAAAAAATTCCCCGCTTTATTCAGGGTCGAAATCACGATCAGCGAATTTTCGTCCACTTTGAAAGTGGACGAAACTTTTTTGGGCCTACAGCACGTGCATGTATTGCTCCCCTACACTCCCCAAGGAACTAACATACCAAATTTCAGCTTTCTACGACCAGCAGTTTCGGCTGTGCGTTGTCTGTCAGTCACTCAATCACTCGGCAAGAGAGGTTATATATTGATGACTGGCAACCGCCCCTGGCTCCGCCCGCGTTGTTGTCCTATATTATCCCAAAGGAAAATACTCTCGGGATGAAAATCCATATGTTATCGCATGGATCCCATGTGTTATTCCATGAAATGCTAAAGTATTCTCGTACGCCGATGATACATCTATTGTGTTCTCTGGTTCATCCTGGCACGATGTTAAACTGAGTGCAGAGTCAGGAATGGCTCGGGTAGCTGAATGGCTAAAAAGTAACTTACTTTCCTTAAACACCAATAAAACTAACTACATATGCTTTAGTATCAGTAACCGAACACAACCTATTGACGCGTTAGATTTAAAAGTACACATATGTGGAGACATGCCTACTATAAGCTGTAACTGCCCATGCATTGAGAAAGTCGCTGAAACTAAATATCTTGGAGTTGTGATAGATCAAGCACTGTCCTGGTACCCTCAACTTGAGCAAATTTCTGGGAGAATAAGGAAACTCAGTTGGATCTTTAAAACCCTCAGACATATTGTTCCAACTAAAATAGTGAGCTGCAAGAACCGTCCCAGAAATCTCCTAAATGAAATATATGTAGCTCTGGCCCAGTCTATACTATTATATTGTATCCCAATTTGGGGCGGTGCAGCAAAAACAAAATATATAGACATAGAACGAGCGCAGCGTGCATTAATAAAAATAATGTATTTTAAAAATAAAAGGTTCTCCACTGCAAGCATATACCAAATAAGTGATTTACTCTCCGTAAGGAAACTGTATGTAACCCAAACCATACTAAAAATACATAAAACCCTACCATATAGAGGTAATGATACCAAAAAATCTAAAAGGAGACAAGATTTAGTTGTGCAAGTATCTCAAACTAAAACTAGATTCGCATGCAAGCAATTTAACAAACGCTCTACTCAGCTCTATAACAAAACTAACAAACATGTTTATGTATATAATAAAAGTTACCACGACTGTAAAAAAAGCGTAATAGAATGGATAAAACAACTTACCTATGAGAAAACCGAGGCACTCCTGGAATACGTTGAGTAGCCGAAATAAATCACATACCATAACTTAAAACACCACTCACCCACACATCTCATCACGCACACCACATACACCACACCATACACACCACACCGCACAATGCCACACCACACCACACCACACATATTACCGCACTACTAACCACACCATACTATACACTACATCACATGCACTAATAAAATTGGGAATAAGTTTTTTTTTTTTTTTTTATGCCAATTTTTAAAAATTGCAACTTTGCTTTTGTATTTTTGTTTCATTTTTTTTTTTAAGATTAGTTTATATAAGCTAAATACAGAAAAATGTACATTGCATATTTACCCATAAGGTCACAACACTATATTAACTCTAGTTGGTATAAGTGTACGACAATGATGAGAAAGAGCGGAGCCTTCTAATACAGGCATTGTTTGCTTAAAACGAGGCTCCAAACACATTTAAATGTAATGTAATGTTTTAAACAATAAACTATTTTGTATTCCAAACTATAATCTAACTCTGTGCCAAATTTCATCAAGATCCGTTCAGCCGTTCTGACGTGAAATAGTAACAAACAAACATCCATATATATATACATATATTATGTGTATAGTAAGGATTATAAATTATAATTATTAATATTATATTATTATAAATTATTAATAATAGTATATCTATATAGCATAGTAAGAATAATTGAATGTCACAGTGAAATCTTAGGTCACGTGAGCTGGCATTCGTATTTTTTTCAGGAATACCAAGTCTGAGGCACTGAGCGGTAGCTTAATTTTTTATCAGTTAAAAAAACATTGTAATCGGTTCAGTATTTCCAGAAACAGCTTTTTACAAACATACTAAACTAACCATTTTCATTTTTATTCCATTTATTTATTTTGTTCAATTTTATTACATTTTTAAATATTTATATTAAAAAAATATATAAAAAATAGTAGCCCACTGGTATCGAAAACAGGGTCCAAGCTACCGATGTTCTGGGCCCCTGAGAGAGGAACCTCCTAACTATGCGCGCCGTGTCCAGGAGTAGGTAAGGCCTTCTGGATCTAGCCCTTGATCCAGCTGCCTAACGAGAGCCTCCTCAGATGTTGGTCCAGGCTCTTGGCAATTATGCCATTGGCCGTCACGATTATCGGCACAATGACTGCTGTGTTCACATCCCACATGTCGACAACCTCGCGAGCCAAGTCAAGATATATTTTAATTATTATTAGTTGAACTTGACGGTGTCTTACTCCTAGAAAGGGGATAGCTCTTGACTTAACGATTACTAGAGAAGTATGGTAGAAGGAGACATATTGTGGCGACTCAAATAAATTGGGGTAAGGACAAGAAAATTATTGTCAAGTTAATTATGTCATTGTGAGTGTGTTACGAAATAAAGGGGGCTCGAGTATTCCCAAAATTGACCTGGGTAATTGCACATCTTAGATTTGATCCCTTTTACGTGGAAAATCAATGCAAAATTTGACTGGCCTGTTGGTCGAGTGGTTAGTGACCCTGACTGCTAAACCGGAGGTCGTGGGTTCATCCCACCCAGGACAAATGTTTGTGTGATGAGCATGATCATTTGTTCTGTGTCTGGGTGTAATTTGTCTATAATATGTATGTATTTAGAAATATATAAGTATGTTTATCAGTTGTCTGGTTGCCATATCACAGGCTCTGCCTAGTTTGGGATCGGATGACCGTGTGTGAGTTGTCCCAAGATATTATTAAAATGTTGAAGTTGAGTTAAACCTGTCCGTTCACTTAACCTTTTTAACGCCACTGTCACATACGAGACAAGCAAGCGCGTGCCCTGAACGCCAAACGTCACAAATATGTGACAAACACGGCGAATTTGTGGCTTGGAATCGGGGGCACGCCGATGCGTTTATGCTCTGGCGTTCAAAAGGTTAGTAAAGCATGTCGTATTTCATTGGATAGATCTAAAATATACTAATTAAATATCATAGATTTTAAACTATTTTAAACATGGAACCATTAATTCAAAGGCACGATGGATCGATGATTTCAAGAAAGTGGCTGGCAGCGGATGGATGCAGACCGCTCAGGACCGGGATGGTTGGCGATCTTTGGGAGAGGCTTACGTTCAGCAGTGGACGGCAATTGGCTGATATGATGAACCATTAATTAAACAATTCAATTAGCGATAAGTAGAACAAATATACGAATTTCGTAACTCGCTGCGTGTGTGATACCAACAGTAATCTAGAGGATAATCCAGCTGATAAGATAATTATATCTCGCGTGAGTTATTTTAGCTGGAATTTGTACCTACCTATTATCCCTGTTTCAGGTAAAATTTACAGATTACTGGCAGTTATGGGGAATTTTCCTGATGTCGCTATGTCAAAAATAAATACTTATTTACAGATGAATACTAACGTTAAAATTCTATTTTAAATTTTATTGCAGTGAAAACTTCTTTAGCGGCGTTGTGCACTTTTTGGGATGGGTAAAAAATTTTAAACTCGCGTCAGGACACGTGACCTGATCGAAAATTCGTAAGACGGAGGGAAAGTTCTGAAGTGTTAAATTACGATAGCGCAATAAATGAATATTGTATTTTACTACATAAATGATAATACTTTTATACTGATAATTAAAGCAATTCGTGCGAAATGATTCCCTAACCATTCCAAAATATTAAAAATGCACAACGTTAATGTTCAAGTTTTACCCGTTGTTTTTATCACTGAAGAGGGAGGCAGATGACGTCACGCACGACGGACCGAATGTGAGTCGAAGTGCAAAAAGCGGGTCCTCATCGGACACGGTTGTTTCGGGAGCTACCTGTTTCGTATTCGGCCGGAGGACACGCCCGGGTGTCACCACTGTGTGAATTTCCCGAAGACGAGACACAGTGGAGGTCTGCCTCGCAACATCTTTTGTGTATTTTCGTAAGCTGATTTTTCTTCTTGTAAGTTTGTACTGCATTTTTCTTATTTCTTTTTTTACCATTGTCCTTATTTTGGTGGTCTGAATGATTTCTAAAAGTTTTTCCATCTATTTTAATAGGACTTTTTATAGAGCAAAAAAACACTACAGAATTCTGTAGTGTTTTTTTCCCTTGTAGGGAAAAAGGAAATGAGTTTGTATGTGTGTGAATATTTATTGCGAATTGTAGAACGCTGGCAACATTCAACTGACCACAAGATGAGATGGCATAGTCGAATTAAAATCATAAATCATTCCCATACGTCAATAAACAAACTACTTATTTTAACATATTTTTTACTATCATTCAGTTAAGTTTTTATTTGTATTCAGTAACCATGGCGAGTGATGACTGGCGTAAAGCGAAGGTCACCTTCGTTCGTGCAATTACTATGCCAGTCATTATAGTTTAAAAAACTTACTGCGATGTTGTATCGAGTGGAGTTTTACATACATACATTATTTATTGATATGGACACTCGTGTATGCCTGTATGACATTGAAATTTTTAGGGAGCTCGTGGCTAAGTCATAAACAGCCACGTCTTCCAAGTTTGAGCTACGGATGAATTCGTTCTGGCTGTTTTTTAAACCGACTTCAAAAATGTTTGTGCATGACAATTTATATTACATTAAAAAATGTACTTTTCACAACTTTCCCTCCGTCTTACGAATTTTCGATCAGGTCACGTGTCCTGTCGCGAGTTTAACATTTTTTACCCATCCCAAAAAGTGCACAACGCTGCAATAGTACATTGTTCACCGAGAGGAGAAAGTGACCGATTACCGTCGAGGGTGTCGTTTGAAGCCCGAGCCGTAGGCGAGGGCTTTAAAACACCCAAGATCGGGAATCGCAGTTTCTCTCGAGTGATACATAGTGCTTTATACTACACCTAGAAGGAAAATAAAAAACGAAATCTTTACTAATTGAAATTTATATTGAAATTGTTGCAGTTAAAACTGAATCCTCAAACAACACACAAATTGGAAATGGCGCCAATGGCGTCTGCAATTTTCACATGTTCTTTTTTCAAATTGTTTATCCTGCCGCCGCAGGGTCGCACTGCCAGCCCGACACCATCCAACACACAGCTAGTGGCCAGTGTCATTTTGCGAACTTGGAGATAAAAACTCACTGTAAAAACTTTTTGGCTTTTGATATTTAGGTTACCGGCGCATAGTCTTACCCAAAATTAAGAAGAAAATTAAGAATTAAAAGAAGTTTATACTACACCTGCTTGGAAAGTACCTTGATACTTTATCAAATTTACGGTAGAAAGTACGTCATTGCATATCGAACAAATATGCGGGGAGAAAACGCATCTGAGCGGGAGAGAAAAGTGTATGAAAATCCATTTCTTACGTGGTTTTTCTTTTTTAATTTTGGGTAAGACTATGCGCCGGTAACCTAAATATCAAAAGCCAAAAAGTTTTTACAGTGAGTTTTTATCTCCAAGTTCGCAAAATGACACTGGCCACTAGCTGTGTGTTGGATGGTGTCGGGCTGGCAGTGCGACCCTGCGGCGGCAGGATAAACAATTTGAAAAAAGAACATGTGAAAATTGCAGACGCCATTGGCGCCATTTCCAATTTGTGTGTTGTTTGAGGATTCAGTTTTAACTGCAACAATTTCAATATAAATTTCAATTAGTAAAGATTTCGTTTTTTATTTTCCTTCTAGGTGTAGTATAAAGCACTATGTATCACTCGAGAGAAACTGCGATTCCCGATCTTGGGTGTTTTAAAGCCCTCGCCTACGGCTCGGGCTTCAAACGACACCCTCGACGGTAATCGGTCACTTTCTCCTCTCGGTGAACAATGTACTATTTCACTTCAAAAAATAGGCAGATAGATGTTATTTCGCTTTTATCTTATTAGTGCGGATTATTGATGAATGGGAATGAATCATGATTTTAAACTCGACTGTCATCCATCATTGCGGTCTGCCATTATTGCTTGTTATTTTGTGGTATGTTAAATAACCACTGTTTTTCTAGTCGTAAAAATGACTGTGCGGATCACAATGAAATCTTGGGTATATTCACTCTGCAGGGGCTGCTTTGATGCCGAAACAGCCGCCCACGTCATCCTAGAATGGCCCGAGGCCGTGGCTACCCAACGTGAACAAATCCTCGGAACGGTGAGGTCACTCCGAGAAGCCTGTGAAGCTCCCAGGAAACTTCTGTGCTTCTTGGCGGAACTAGGCTGGCTAACGTAGCCAGGACACCTACGCACAACGGACCGAATGGGAGTCTAAGTGCGGAAAATGGAGTCCCTACTCTACTTTACTCTACTTGGGTATATTACATAGATAAGCCACATATAACCAGTACACCGGCCACACATATTGAAAAAATCCAGATAGAAAACACATAACACTTTGCCGGCCCAGAAATCGTATCCAGCCATCCACCACAATCGCGACAGCTGTTAATTACCTATATAACTAAACTCTTTTATCATCACTTCATAGCAATAACACCGTGTCATTGAAAATGTAGAAGAGAGCATGGCTTGGAATAAATAAACCATTTGTCTGGCTCTAAATAAAAATACTCGTAAGGATCGCAGACGTAGACGGGGCTCGCTAGGGCCGGAGCCTGCCAGGGTTGCGGAATTTGAGGTTGACTGGTAGAAAATTTTATGTACAATAGTGGTACATAAAGTTTAAATAAATAAATAAATTTGTTCGAAAAAGTCACCGCGGCCCTGGAACGCAAAGGGCTTTAGAAGGAACACGGACGGGTTTTAGTCAGTAAGAGTCTGACACGCCCTTCCGCTCCACCCAGAGCGGAAGAAGTCATTTGATGATATCCCATCCTTAAAAAAAAAATGTATCGCAGACGTACTTCTAGACATAGGTCTTCTTAACGTGATAAGTGATAACACTATCTCCAAGGAACCTCGTCTCGAACCGGACAACCGGGTTGTTGACCGAACCACAAAGAATACCTACATCTGACGTCTGGCTGGGCACATTTATAATTATTTTAATTAGCCAATTGATAATGATATCGACTTCTTTGGTAAACATATAGGTAGAATGCTCCTAATTGAACACCATAACAAGCTACAATTTAGAGCTTATGGTGTAACAATAGACGGTATTTTCGTTCATAATGTGCACAGCAAAGGAGTGGAACTCTCTGCCTGTGTCTGTGTTTCCGAACGCATACAACCCTAATCTCTTCAAAATTAAAGTGAACATGCTTCTTCTGGGTAAGCTCACTCCATCTTCGACTTTGTCTCTGTCATCTATGACCTTGACTAGAGTCAAGAGCAAACCCATCTCAAATAAAAAAACAATAATTTCCAAAAACAATGTATAGAATTTTATAAGTATTATATGCCACACCGCGGCACAGTTTTCAAAACTTTTTTCCAATTTGTGTGACCCCATGCTCATAACGTATATTATTATACAAGCTGAAATGTTAATGGTTGTTTTCAAGCTGCGAAATGAGTTTGTCTTGGTAATACAATTGATTTATGATAAATTATAAATTTACAATCAAGAAATGGCAGAATAACAATTGTGATAAACAAAAAAAATTACTACGCGCGAGAGCTTATTTTGCTCTGAAAATGTATGAATCGCTTTTCACTTTATATATGTCGTAGGATAATTTGATACTTCGAATCTTCGCGAAAATCCTAGGGGTTTTGCGAAAACGCGGATAATTAGACATAGGCGAAAAATTATCAAATCTTACTGGACAAAGTCAGGATTTTTGCGAAAATACTCGTTATTATAGCAATATTGCGAAACGAAACGCTGGCTGTTATGAAATAAGAACGCTGATTGGTCGGTCAGCGCGTTCAATAAGAGATCGTCTCTGATTGGTTGACGTCTTAAATGTCAATCATTTGTTGCCGCACGTTATTAACTAGGAACCAATTAGAAGTCAGCCAGCAAAATTGTAGCCAATCAGTGTTGAGCACATCAAATCTTACTATAGTAACGAGTATTTTCGCAAAAATCCTGACTTTGTCCAGTAAGATTTGATAATTTTTCGCCTATGTCTAATTATCCGCGTTTTCGCAAAACCCCTAGGATTTTCGCGAAGATTCGAAGTATCAAATTATCCTACGACATATACACTATATTTCGATAGTACTACTGATGGCTAATCGTTCTGCCGCGGGAAAATAACCATTAAAATTTCAGCGTGTATATATGTACCTACGTTACCTATGCGTCTGTAAAGAAGTTTATAAAAAATTCAACTGAAACTGTCTAGTACATTCGGCCAAATTTGGCCATGACAGTTGGACAAACAGACACGAGTGATCCTTTCCGTTTCGTGTTGACGATCGGAACCCTAAAAGTAGCAATTTCGGAGCTTGTTCAAACACACGGACAAGCATGGCTGGGTGTCATGTCATGCTATTTCGATATAACAGATATCCCGGCCACATACACCACACATGGCTTGCAGTTGCCACCCAGACTAAAAACTTAAAGAGTTCAATTGCTTTGTCTGGACGCTAGCAATTAACTCGAAAAGGTTAATTGGTGTAACTTGATAAGATTTACGAACGTTTCAGTGGATACAATGTTTTAGCAACGTTATATTTGTAGGTATGTTAGAGTAGGTACCTACGTCGTTATCAGCCCAAATGATAAGGTTTCGTGGTCGAACATGTGAGATTCCCACATTTAACCGCATGTGAGTAGAACAAAACTGGCACTTCTGTGTTTTTTTGAAGACATAGTTTGCTTATGCAAAATTGGCCTATATCTAATGTTCTCACCGCTGGTACACAGGTCTCTTCTCTGTTAGAGGGAGTGAACCGTATTTAATCCAGCACGTGGCCCCGTGAGGTTTGGTGTCTTAGAAGTTTTAGTTCTAGGAAATACCGTTAAATACTGTGTTTCCGAACGCATGCAACTCTAATCTCTTCAAAATTAGAGTAAACAGGCTTCTTCTGGGTAAGCTCGCTCCATCGTCGACTTTGTCTCTGGCATCTATGACATAGACTAGAGTCAAGAGCAAACCCATATTAAATAAAAATAAAAAAATACCGATTTCCTAGCAATAACCGTCACTGATTTGAAGAAGCCTGATGCCTGCTTTTAAATTCATGTCACGGGTAATACTTACGTCTGGTTGGTCACACTGGAAACCGACCATACAAAAGTTGGAAAAGGCCAGGCACACATGTTCAAGACGATCCCTAAACCGTTAATAACTGCGACCTAACACAGACGTTTAATTATATTATTTAGACCCAAATTACCAAAGAGTTTTTACTAATGGAAACATTAATTCGAGGTTGTCACGCTACGAAAGTTTCAGGTCATGCAACTCTATTCTTTGACCACGAAATTACTGCATTGGAATATCGATATGTGAAAGTCGCAGACAAACAAAAGATTAAAGTAACTAATCTACCTTGTTCAATGAATAAGCATTGCCATACAACGTGGCAATGCCGCCAGTCTTTTGGGTACACTTCCAGTCGACAGCGATGCGGATGAATTTTTTGACGCCATATTTTAGAGTTAATTTAGTAAGGAGGTTTTACTTTTATGTCTAGTGTAGTAAGTATTTATAAAAACAGGTGTAAATATCTATGTAAATAAAAATGTAAGGGCCATTTTACTAATTTTCAAGCACCATTCGCATCTCAGTTGCCATCTGTCAAAATTTCTGAGGAAATTCGAGGTGTTTTTTACACTCTGATCGAATTGAAATGTTATAAGATCTATCTTCTGAGTCTAGCTAGACAAAACTCATACCTACAATCTACATGTTTGATATGAAACCAAGCGACAGTCGGCTGTCTAGACAAGTCACATTAAAGTGCTAATTGCCCATCCGTCTGTTCATAATGGTAGCCCCTAGAATATACTAGCAGAAGTCATGATGGATAGGACTGTCGTTTTGGCAGTCTTATATCGTCTTGCTTTCGAATAACTAACTTAATTCATCGGATTCTACTCATCCACTGGCACCTGCTGCATCTAGATAGGCATCTCAAAAGTTGTGCTAAAACACCCGGTTCTCAGTCTTCCTAATCTTACCTGTTCCAGCTGCCTTCTTGAGATCATCGATCCAACAGAAGGATGCAACGCGCTCACTCCATTTAAGCATGTCATTGTTTATATTCACGACTTTTCTCGGCCTATCCTTTTCCAACTATACTTAAGTTGTTTTCCAGTCTACGAGACGCAGCTGTGTACCAGTATTTTACATTAAGTGACTGCCTCATCTGACCTCCACAACCGGGAATACTGGGGTCAGATTTTCTTACATCTGACTATCCGTAACGACTGTAAAAGTTGTACAAACGAAAGCCGCGACGGCGGTACGGCATGTGATTTTTATGGTCACCAATCCTTGGACCGAACTCGTCAAGCGTTGCGTGCTTGACTTGTTCTTTATACTCTATTTCTTAATTAGCCAGGGGTCAATCTACGACTGACATTTCATTAGATTTATCTCCTCGCTGACCACCATGCCGGTGCTGCGTAGTACCGATAACCTCAAGTTCAATTGACAATATTATATAAACTGTATCTACTTGTAGAAAAACTATTAATGATAAAATTTATTGTCTTTGTCTTCAATGAAAGTGAATTGTTTATTAATAGACTCGAGTACAATTTAGTTTGATGATATGTTTAATTAAATATTGTATTGAATGACAATGAGTGTGTTGTCGTTTAGTGATACACTTTTTTGTTATATTATTAATGTGCTATCTTGCATTCCTCGTCTATGAAAATACCGCTATCTTTCTCTCATTCAACTAGATATTTTTTTCTAACCTAATCGTGATATTCACTATCCTAAGGTGTCCAAGTAACATTTGATCAGCGTTATTGGCTGTTGAAAAGTATTCGGGGTTGACTACGTAACTTTTCGGTTGCGGATGACATAAAATCTCAAGTGTCAAGACCCTCTTCACTAGACAAAGTATTGATTGATTGTAAATCATCAATACTTTGCTGAGTAAGATTAAATGAGATCAATTAAACAGTCTTTGGTATCGAATCTAGCTCCTGTCTTTATTGAAAGTACTTTTAGCTTGCTAGCTGGTAAATTCAGTTTTTTCAATTCTCTGGCTTGAAAATACTTGTAGTAACGTCCATAATTTAGTCCAAAATTCTCTATTATCATCTCCTGCCTTTATCCCATTTTTTTCTCTCTTCTCTTCATTCATCTTCTATTCACCTCTTTACATAGCCATGTCATTGGTCACCTCCTTTCTACCGATATTGTCACACATTCCATCTATCGTTTCCTCTACGTGTTCTTTGGTCTCATCTCTTTGGCGTTCCCCTACGAAAATCCTATTTAAACCGATAAAAAATCCCCTTTGTAACAGAAACCAGTCAAATTCATTAAAACCTTTGATTCAGTCGAACCAGATAAAAGCTTTTGAAGTTCGTTCACCTCTTATCAGATGAGAGGTGTATTCGTGGGTGTATAAATTAAAACTATCTTATCATTTGCGGTTGCTATACCGTCTGGTCCGAATCAATACTGTCTGGTTGGTGACCGATAGAGTTTGGCACTTTAGTTTTTTACTGTTTCAATCGTTATGAATTAAAATTTTTAGTCAAGAGAAATTTTCTGGAAGTGTGTGAAAAGAGCCTCCCAGAGTTTGCATCTGAACGCCTAGCGTTTAGACTAGGCGTTCAGATGCAAACCCTGGGAGGCTGGCAGGCTTGTACGTCTAGACGTGTCAGAGGTAATCGTACACCTCCTGCCACAGTGAGAGACAGTGGGAACATTATTGGCTGATCAAGATAAATGCTATGCAACTGGATATTATTTTAATAACAGACATACGACCTATAATGTGAAAAGTCACGTGAGATGAAAGAAATGTAGTCGATTTATTAAAAATATTTTCAAAGAGCAGCCGTGACTGTGTGACAATATTTTCAAATGACTCCGCAAATAATAGCCGGTAGATGATTTTATAAATATCACGGTATGACTGCATTATAATGTAATAGGTTTATTTAAACATACTTCTGTTAATATAATACTAACTCTTCAAACAATGAATCTTACCTGACTGGCGCCAAATTGATACATCATCTTCGTGCTCGAATGGTCCCGAGGCGCGGCGAATACGTTACGTTTCCGATTAGTGTGCGTTGCAGTAAGGAGTTTCATATAAAGAATACTGCACGTTTCGAGTTGGTACGGTGACGATCCCTTTCCGAGTTGGTACTTTTTACGTGCCATTGCCGAAAAGTGCCATTCTATCTGCGAAAGCGATTGTTGAAACGCAAAAATTTTGGACTTGCACACGAAGGGTTCCGAACCATAAGCCGAAAAAAAAACATGTTTCTTGTATGGAGGCCTTTTATTTTTAGTATTATTTCATTTTTATTATGTATTGTTTTATAGCGGCAACAGAAATACATCATCTGTGAAAATTTCAACTGTAACTATCACGGTTCATGAGATACAGCCTGGTGACAGACGGACGGACAGCGGAGTCTTAGTAATAGGGTCACGGAACCCTAAAAATACAAGGGATTGATCACGAGACATTTCGACTGCTTTTGTCAACCCCATACATTTTTGACGTTTTGACAATCGCCTTGCCACGCTATCGCTAGAGTCTCTTGTCCCCTGTTACTTGAAGTTGGCTCAACACGATTTCTTCTCCGATTCTTCCTGTTAATCGTCACTGTATCTTTCACATCCTTTTCTTTCATATCTTTCCTCATACAGTCCATGGAAAAGTCCATCGAAATAATTAGGTAGGCATCATCGTCCTGTCGTTATCTTACGGCCCTTATCCCATATTAATCGGGGTTGTTACATTTCGCCTTGTTCCTCTGTTTTCTCTTGTCAACCGTCACACTATCATCCCTGTCTATTCAACAACTCACAACACGTAATTGACAACATTATCCTTAAACTTTCTTCGGGTTTTCCGAGATGCACAGTTCCATTTTCCTCCTCAAAGTTTTCTCATGCATTCATCGGCACCTCGTTAACTAAACACCAGGAAAAACCTACAAGAAAACATATTAATACACCTACAAGACACTCCTTACCCATCTTTATAACATTCTACAATGTGAACTTAGAACTTACTCAGGTTGTGCATTAAAAGTATGGGCCCTGTTAGGCACAGCAAAGAAAACCTTTCGGTCGAGGACTTAAATTTGTGATCTGAAGTTTTGGAACCGCCAATCAGATTTCAACAAAAAAACAATGAAACTCTGCGATATTATAATATTAAGTCTTTACCTATGTTGCCGCATCACAGCGAAGTTCAGAGAAGAACCCTTTTTTAAGGTTAGGAAACCATCAAATGACTTCTTCCGCTCTGGGTAGAGCGGAAAGGTGTGTCAGACTCTTACTGGCTAAAAAACAACCGTTATCCCCCTAAAGCCCTTTGCGTTCCAGGGTCGTGGTGACTCTTTCGATCAAATTCCGCAACAGAGAAAACCCCTTAACAGTCTCCCAAGGGAAGTGCCCTAACAGGCGTTGCAGAGAGGGGGTTCCGAAGTGGTCTTTAAGAGGTAACGGAGTCCCCTTCCATGTGCTGATGGTAACCACCGAGGTGGTTTTAGTGAGGTAAAAATCCCACACTCCCTGGTCTTCTCCCTGAAGGTCCAGTTGCCTTTTGAAGGTTTCCCCTCGAAAACAGAAACACAAAAAGGTCGTTAGTTCGTTACCTAGTCTTCAACAATATACCTTCAATTAATCTTATACTGATGATGGATGACACCCAGTGCCGAGGTATTTGCATTTTTATGGTGCTCACTTTTTTGCGACCCCTCTTTAACCTTGCTTGTTATGGCAGACACGGTACATGGTTTTTATTTCTGTTTTCGTTTGGGCGATGTAATATGAGATGATTACAGTCGGGACTGGTTCCGTATCCTCTTTTTGCCTAAGCTTAAGGAAACACTGTATAAAAATACCATAATCTTGAATTTGTTGATTGTGTTGTCGGTCGCGTCGGATTGCTGACCCATCTGACGAGAGTAAAGTAACAGAGAGTACACCGGTTTTAGCATCATCCGTCACTTGAACCTTTGTATTTTTAACCGACTTCAAAAGGAGGTTCTATTTTCGACTGAATGTATTTTTTAAATATGTTCACTGATTTCTCCGCCATTTGTGAACCAATTTAATAAAATCTTTTTATCTTCTCTTTCAAGAGTGATAAGGTTACTTCTAGGCAACCGTGCTTCATCGTCCATCACATCATCGCTTCCCAACAGGTGAGATGGTAGTCAATCGCGAGCTTATCAATAAAAATAAACCTCAAACCAGCGCAATGAAAATTGACGAACTGTCAAAATGAAAGCCATTTCGATTGTTAGCGAAATAGGTCTGTAGGTATCAAATGACGTCACTAAATCGAGTTTGTAAGCACGAACTGCAAGCGGTAAATTGTTTACTATAATTAGAGCTGATTGTAACCTTGATAAATGTTTATTTTTGGGAAGTAAGTAAATAAAACACGAAACAGTTGACAGTCGGAAACTGAAGGTCGGGCTTCATTCAATGTGTCTAGCCTTTTCTCAACTATATTGGGGTCGGCTTCCAGTCAAACCCGATTCAGCTGAATACCAGTGTTTTACGTGGAGGGGCTGCGTATCTGATCACTACAACCCAGTAACTGGGTAACACGATACCCGATAAGGTCGGGCTTTATTGCCAAGGTCCACATATGATTAGATGACCTATAAGGAAGTGGCTGATGATTTGTTCATTTTGCAGATTTTAATATACGAAACTAAACTAGATGTTTTGACAAAGATTATTTAAATACACGAAAATCAAGGACTCTGGTGCTGTGATAGTAACCAACACCACCTGTCTAGCCTTTTCCCAACTATATTGGGGTCGGCTTCCAGTCAAACCGGATTCAGCTGAATACCAGTGTTTTACGTGGAGCGGCTGCCTAACAAAGGTACAGTGGCGGTGTTATCGCTGACAGCGAAATCCTTATTTTTCTTACCAGCCCAATTCGAAAATTATCTTAGCAAATGTCTATGTTCTGCGATACGGAGAAGTCTATCTTATAATCAAGGTCTTAAAGTTCAATCTGACAGTTGCCAAAAGTGATTGATAGATATAAAATACGCCTTAAATAGCGTTCAAAACAGGAAATCAATAAATTGCGAAAAAATTCCACACCCACCGTTAATCTTTTAGATATTCGCGTTTATAAAACATCTATCAGATATGTTATCCGTATTATTGGTAATAGTCGTTACTTTAAAACAATAATAAGATAAAGGAATCGCGCAAGATATCTCTTACGTCACATCACTAGCTTTAGATACTGCGACTTCGCTCGTAGTCAAAACATAGGAGACGGGGCCCGCTAGGGCCAGAGCCTGCAAGGGTTGCGGAATTTGTTCGAAAGAGTCACCGCGGCCCTGGAACGCAAAGGGCTTTAGAAGGAACACGGATGGGTTTTAGTCAGTAAGAGTCTGACACGCCCACGCCCACGAAGAAGTCATTTGATGATTTCCCATCCCTAAAAAAAAACCAAAGCACAGAAAAAAAAGTAAGTATTCGGGAAATAAGTACTTACGCTATGAAATCGACCCAAAAAAAAAAGAAAGGCGAAGTGAGTCAGTTCAGGTAGTGTTTTTGTTGTATTTCAATCAGTAAACAAAAATCCGCAATCAGCATCCCAATTGCATAATAAAGTTTCCGACTATTAATAGACAGAATAGGGTATTTGACTAGAAAAATCTAGTAAGTCCGTCTGATAGATTTCCAAAAAATATTGGACACGTATTTTTTCTTTTGTCACGTAAATAAAGAATGAAGACGATATAGTACGTATCACACCAAAACAGATAAATTGTAGACCAGAGTGCTGATTGGTCGCCAGTTTATGTCAGTCCACAATTTCTCGGAATGACTTCGAGAGATTATAGACTATCAAATATTGATGCGTAAAAAAGTATTCCAAATGTTCAGTTGACAATTTATCGAGAGTTAACAATCTCTCAAGTTATTTTATAATCTTACGGAGTTTCCTATTTACCGGTGACATATATGGATATGAGTTAAGTTTCAGTCAGGTTTAGGTCTAGGTTTAGGTTAACCCTGCGACAATGTCTTGGGATCGGAGGAAGCCAGGTTATTTGATAAGATAGCTGTTATCAGCAACATATTTGATGAAAAGACAAGAGCTAACATGTCTTGAGACCTGACATCACTCGTGAATGACGTCAGCCAACCAAACATGACTAGGCAGTTTAAGCATTTTTCACTTTGCACGTGTAGAGTGTTACAAGTGTGATTCCGGCTTTATATCGCTGGACTAAATAAAATTGCCCTTCCTTGCCTCTTATTGCAAGTGCAACGAATTTATTGGTTTAAAGCTTTAATCTTAATAAAATTCTGCATCGCGCAAGCAAAGTTCTCCGTGCGATTTGAACACATACAACAGTCCGAATATCAACTATCGGGCAGTTACCCACCAGACACAACAACCGTCTGGTTCGGAGGATCCTCCCCTTTTCGGTAGAGGTATGCGGGACTTTACTCTCTGTTCCGCATACCTCCAAAGTATAAAATAAATAAATTAATAACATTTAATTTTTAAACACGTAATTTTTAATTCACATAAGGATATATGTATGTCACCGGAAAATTGCAGACTCCGTAAGATTGTAATAAATCATGATTAGATTATAATTTCTTGAAATATTATGTAAAAATCGTTTCAAAAGACGTCCACAGCTGGACATAGGCCACTACCAAAAGGGGGGTTGGCCACAATCACCACGCTTGGCAGGCGGGTTGACGATCGCAGTAAAGCTGTTGCAATGCACAGAGAATGCTGCTGCCCATACTCTGGTGAGTCCTTTAGTCACCTCTTACGACACCCACGGGAAATGATGGGGTGGTGCTACGTCTTTTACGTCCGACACCATGCAGTACCACCTCGCAACCTCAGATTATGACAATCCTCCCCCTAGTCGCCACATCGGCCAGTCCTGCGTCTCACATCCGGCGGATTCCCGCGGCATCCCCCAGGACATTGTCCTACTTTTGGGAGGCCTTTCAATGCTGCGTCTTCCGTTACGCGGTCGCCACTCCAGAACCTTTCGACGGCATCAACTATCTGATCTGCGAGGATGGGAAATCTTCAAATGACTTCTCCAGCTCTGGGTGGAGCGGAAGGGCGTGTCAGACTCTTACTGACTTAAACCCATCCGTGTTCCTCCTAAAGCCCTTTGCGTTCCAGGGCCGCGGTGACTCTTTCGAACAAATGTCTGAACGCCCAAATAATTCTAGTTAATTCTCATCTTAGACACGACAACCCATGCAATTCGTTTAATTCCCAGCCGGCATGCGTCACAGTCTATTTTAGTTGTTGTCTGGCGCCCGTGGAGTGCAGACGTTACCTATTAGTTCTGCCCGAAGGGAACTGTCAGATAGAAAGATTGTAGCAGATGGGTCAAAATGAGTCGCAGTTCTTATAAGTATTGTTGATAAACAAGTGGGTACGTTAACAAGCAAAGCCACTTGTTTTAAATTGTTGGTGAGACGTCAATAAAAGGCGGTGGTTAGCGACAAACTGTTTATTCGTTCGGACCTCAGTACCCGACACTGTTTATATTAACACAATAATATCTTATATCTACTTCGGTCGTCACATCTCTCCTCACTAAGCTTACAAGACAGTTATTTAAAACTTATTTATTTTATACACAGTATAAGCGTTCTTATCTAAAATGTAAACTAAACTAACGTCCGCAGATTAAACTTATTTAAACTTATCGAATATAATCTAATCTAAATTATTCAAACGTTTAGCTCGATTGTATGCACGCAGTGCTCGAGCCGATACACTAGGCGGTGTCGGTTCTGGTGTAGACGATCGCTTATCTGACTCAGCTTTTGTTTCTGATGGCGTATTCGCAACCTCACCGTCCCCGCCCGATGCATCCTCAAACCTATCATCGTCGGCTCCCTTATCTACCGAAGGTTCAGGATTCTGACTCTTTCCGTCTACGGCTACCCCGCTCATTCGAGATAGAGAGTATCTGTTTTGATTATTATTTATTGGGATAATTTGGTCGGCATGACGACGCCATTCTACCCCGTCCCCCACATTAACTTTGTATGATACGGGGCCAGTCTTTTTAACAACCGTAGCTTCAGTCCATTTGTCCCCCCTTGCTGTATAGTCGCGAGCTAAGACCGATTCCCCCACGTCGAAATTCCTGTCGGTACCAGAGACGCGCGCGACTTGGCGCTCCTGCTTGGCGCGCACCGTGGCCGCTACGTCCGGCCGCAGCGCGTCCAGTCGACTCCGGAGTCGCCGCCCTTGCAGCGCTACTGCGGGTGATACCCCGGTCGTCGCGTGCTCACAATTGCGATATTGGAACAAGAATTTACAGAGAGCCGCGTTTACGTCCTCATTTTCGTACAACGCTCTTTTGATAGCTTTTTTTACTGTTTTAACAGCGTTTTCCGCTGCCCCATTTCCCTGCGGCCTATAAGGAGCCGACGTTGTATGTTTAATACAGTTATTTTCACAGTAATCTTTAAATTCTTGAGATGCAAATGGTGGTCCGTTATCGGTCACGAGCTGTGACGGCAAGCCAAAACGCGCGAAAACACCTCTCAATACTTTAATTGTTGATACTGCATTTGTGCTTTTCATTGGTAACGCCTCAATCCACTTTGAGTGTGCGTCGACCATAACCAAATATCGAACGCCTCCACAATCTGCAAAATCGGCATGTACGCGCTGCCACGGGTTCAACGGGAACTCCCAAGGGTGTAACTGCGCATGCGGCGGCGCGTCGCGAACTATGCGGCACGCGGCGCATGATTTACATAATTCTTCGATATCCTTATCTAAATTCGCCCAATAAATATAGTTTCGTGATAAGCTTTTCATTTTATTTATACCTAAATGACCCTCGTGCACTTCTTCCAAGATTTTCTTTTGTAAGGCACAAGGTACTACAATTCTGTATTTGAAAATTACACACCCCTGGACTACCACAAAATCTTGTTTTCTAGAAAAATAAGGCTTTTCCGCATCACAGCTCGGGGCCGATGGCCAGCCAAAAAGTACATAACCTTTTATCTTACTTAATAACGTATCGCGTTCTGTCGCTTTTGCAATATCCTTATAACAAATAGACAGTGCTGCCTCAACTAGATTTAAGTAATCCACGGTTCCTGTAGCCGCAGAGCGACCCTCCTGAGGTAACGGTAACCGTGACAAGGCATCGGCCGGACCGTTGTCCGCCGATCGCACGTATTCTATACGGAAATCATATGCGGCCAGTCGTGCCGCCCACCTTTGCAAACGACTGGCAGCCGTTTGCGGAATTCCTCCCTTTTCCCCAAAAATATAAGTCAGCGGCTGGTGATCAGTGCGCAGTATAAATCGCCTACCAAACAAGTACTGATGGTGTTTTGTGACACCGAACAAAATAGCCAGTGCCTCCTTGTCTAATTGACTGTAGTTGCGCTCGGGCGCACTAAGTGTTCGCGAGACGCAGCTGACGGGCCGCTCGCTTCCGTTCTCGTACCGGTGAGCCAGCACTGCGCCCAATCCGTATGCGCTACTGTCCACCGATAACACGAGTTCGCGCCCCTCTTCATAGTGAGCCAGTACACGTTCACTCAGGAGGTTTCGCTTTGCTTCCAAAAAAGCCTTTTCACATTTCGAGTCCCAATTCCAGCGGACCTCCTTTTTTAATAAATTATGCATCGGTTGCAGTAAAGTACTCAGATTCTGAATAAATCGCCCATAATAATTTAACAATCCAAGAAAACTTTTAAGTTGCGTTACGTTTTCAGGTCTCGGTGCACTGGAAATGGCCTCTAGTTTCTCCGGATCAGGCCGCAAACCAACTTTATCGATAATGAAGCCCAAATATTTGACACTGTCTTGTAAAAATCGACATTTACTTAGCTTGACCGTAAGTCCCATATTACGTAATCTATTGAGTACAGCTCGCAGATTATTTATATGTTCTACCTTATTTGAGCCTGACACACAAATATCATCTAAAAATACTACGCATCCGGGCACCCCGCGCAGGGTTTCCTCCATGATCTTTTGGAATTTCTCAGGGATACAGGATAAACCGTACGGTGTGCGTTTATAAACATATGTACCTATGTGAGTTGTAATCGCTGTATACGGTTGGGATTCATCGGTTAAAAGACATTGTTCATAAGCATGTCTTAGATCGATCTTTGTAAATTGTTCCCCTCCGCTAAGATTTGCAAATAATTCTTCAATTCGCGGTAAAGGATAATAATCCCGTTTTAATTTGGGATTGATAGTGACCTTGTAGTCACCACAAATGCGTATACTCCCATTTGCTTTGACGACAGGTACGATTGGAGTCCCGTAATCAGAATAATCTATGCGGTAGATGGTGCCATCTGTCTCTAACCGTTCCAATTCCCTCTCAACTCGTGCGCGGAGTGCCAGCGGCATAGGTCTCGCTCGCACGTAAACCGGTTCGTTATCTGTCAGCTGTAGTCGAATGCGCTGTTTACAAGTCCCTAACTTCTCACAAAATACTTCGGGGAATTCATTACGTAATTGCGTCACCAAGTCGTCATCGCTAATCTCATTGAGCGTAATTTGCGTTATTTTTAAAACGCGCATCCACTCTCGTCCCAATAGTGGTCGAGCGCCCCCTTGTATGACGTAAAGACGCAATGACTTCCCTTTGATTTGCCCTAAACAGACATCTACTTCGATGTAACCTAATGACTCAATTCGGGAGCCCGAGTAACAACGTAACAGTAAATTGTCCGCGACAATTTTTTTATGCGAAAACATCTGTTTGTACATTTCTTCATTTATAGCCGAAATGCGGCTACCGGTGTCCACTTCACATTTAACGTTAATGTTATCAATCGTTACTTTAATAAAATATGGTTTGTTACCTCGAGCTGCGACTTCAATGTTAAACATACCGTCATCCGACTCCTCTTCGCTTACGTAATTTTGCCGAGCACCTTTGCCACGTCCTTGTTTACACATCACCTTTAAATGACCTTTTTGACTGCACTCATCACAATTATAGTTTCTGAATCGGCATCTATCAGCCATGTGCGCCTTGCCGCAGCGCCAGCAAAATGGCGCGCGCGAGCTCGCGGGCTCCGCGCCTCCGCTGCCTGGTCCTGCGCTTCCGCTGCTTGCCCCTGCGCCTGCGCCTGAAGCGCGCGTCTGGCGCCCGCGCTGGCCGGCTCGTCCGCCGCCGCCGCGTGCGTGGTGCAGGCCCTCGCCCGCCACCACTGTTGAGTCCGCCACTGTCACCGCCGCCATGGTGCTGCCGCTCACCTCAGCATGCTTCTCTGCAGCTTCTAGAGCCAGGGCTAGCTCCAACGCCTCTTTGTATTGGATTTGCTTTTCTGCAAAGATCCTAGACCGCATCACGTCACTTGATAAACCTGACACGAACTGGTCCCGCAAGTTTTCCTCTAGGGTTGAACATGAATTGCATTTGCCGAAGTTGCACGTCGTAGCGAGATGTTTTAATGCTTGCAAATACTCGGTCAGAGACTCGCCGGCTCGTTGCCTTCGCAACCTGAACACGTGGCGCTCTGCGATCTCTGAACGTTGCGGCTCCAAATGTTCTGTTACCAGCTTTACCAACTCGTCATAAGTTTTGTTCTCGGGAAAATTGGGTGCACACAAATCACACATTAACGCATAAGTTTCTTCACCGACGACAGTTATTAACATGGACACTTTTACGTCATCCTTAATTTCGTTTAACTTAATGTACTGGTTAACGCGGCGAACGTAAGCTGGCCACTGGTTGGAAATTAATTTAAATGGTTCAATTTTTCCGATCGGCATTTTCTTGCACTCCACGTTCAACAATGTTAACAGAAAAAAAATCACTGATCCCGTACTCGTCGCCAATGAGACGTCAATAAAAGGCGGTGGTTAGCGACAAACTGTTTATTCGTTCGGACCTCAGTACCCGACACTGTTTATATTAACACAATAATATCTTATATCTACTTCGGTCGTCACAGTTGGTACTTGATACTTTGTAACTGGTAGATAGGAGTACGCCAGAATCCCTCTTTTTACTAAAATACTCTGTTACAATCATCACTGTCTTGCCCTGATCTCAATTTGTTTACAAAATAAAACTATTTTTTAGGGTTGTCTCAAAATGTATTCTTCCATTTTACGAGAGTCCTATCTTTTGCTCGCGACTTCGTATGATGTTTCGTCGCGGATGATGTTTTGTCCTGTTCCGTAGGAAGATCGGGGAATCCTCTCTTAGTACTTCCTAAGGAACCTACATGCCAAATTTAAGCTTTCTATGACCAGTAGTTTGGACTGTGCGTCGTCTGTCAGTCAGTCACTCAATCACTCAGTCACCAGAATTTGATATAAATTTATTAATTAGTCGTCACCTGGGTAGTCACTCCAACTCTAGCCATGTTTGATACAATGCATCTGAAAGACTTTGTTTGTTGTTATTTGAATAAAACCTCTTAAAACTTAACTTGCATGTAGTCCTAGTTCACTGCTTCAATCCCGACCGGATATAGCTGATCACCAGTATTTTATATGGAGCGGCTGCCTCTTAGACCTCCACAAACCAGATACCGGATAACTCGGCAAAACTCTGAAGGACTGGTTCTAAAACGCAAGCAAAACGCTTCGGTAGCTAAAAATAAGATGAATATGTTTTGATTCATTTCAGTCGGAAAACGTCTACTGCTGGAGTAAAATATTATTCTTGCCAAACTTCATCCTGCCAAGTTCACTCAAATCCGCGCCATGTCTGGCAAAACCAATGCCGCATCATCCCAGTGTGTCATCTTCAATATACATACTTAAATAAAACGTTTGTCCTGACAGATGATGGTCAAGACAAATGACGTACAGTCAAAACTACTATGTCTAGAAAGCTGGGTATAGCAGCACATCGCCCGCGACTTCGTGTGCACTCATTTAGTACAAAAAAATCTATTCTACAAATTTTTTTCACCCCCTTAAAGGTTGAATTTCCAAAAATCCCTTCTTAGTGCTTACTTACATCATAAAAACTGGCCAGGTGCAAGTTGGACTTGCACACGAAGGGTTCCGTACCATAAACCGAAAAAAACATGTTTCTTGTATTGTGTGTATCCCCTTTAATTTTAATTTTTATTATTTTTTGTTATAGCGGCAACAGAAATACATCATCTGTGAAAATTTCAACTGTCACTATCACGGTTCATGAGATACAGCCTGGTGACAGACGGACGGACAGCGGAGTCTTAGTAATAAGGTCCCGTTTTATCCTTTGGGTACGGAACCCTAAAAATAAGCCTTGTAATGTAAGCATCCGCCATGATTTTTGGAAATGTCATCTATAAGAAAGGAAGTTGAAGAATAAAAATTTGTATGAAAGATTATCGATATCTACGCGGCCGACGTCGCGGGCATCACCTAGTATTCCATATACGTCGCAGTCGGTCTAAAGGGCACGCAGATAACTAACCTCAGATATACTACGGGTTATTGCGTTACAGCTAAAAGCGATTATAACTATAGCGTAAACGTTAAAAAAGTTAAAGCCCTCTTCCTCTCTCCTACTTTTGCTGTGCCCGACAGGGTCCACATTGATCATAATTTTGTAAAACCTACCATCTAAGCTAACATGTGGAAGCAATAAATATATTGAGTATTGAGTTATCGCCAATTACGAAGAGAAGTTTCAAAAATCAACTCCACACGTAGTACTAGGCGACCTTGAACTTTACAGGTTCGGGAGACACTTTCAAAACTTGATTTAACTTGGAAAGTCAATTATTTATACGTAATCGGTTGGAATTTTTAATTTGGTGTGGTTATTGAACGGTTTTAAATTTGTAGATTTTTGGCAGTCGTTACGGATAGTCAGAAGCCAGATAATCTGACACCAGTCTTGCCAAGGAGTACCGTGTTACCCAGTTAATGGGTTGTGGAGGTCTTGGAGGCAGCCGCTCAACGTAAAATACTAGTATTCATCTCAATCCAGTTTGACTGGAAACCGACCCCAATATAATTGGGAAAAGGCTAGGCAGATGATTGAACGGTTTTAAAAGGTCATTCTTGATATAGTTGTTGAAAATTCTAGATATACTGAATTGCAGTGATCATTTGCTTTGACGTGAAGTTCCAAGTCCTATATTTGGTCATCTAATTCCCTCATTTTCTTTAAAAAATCTATGATATTCACGTGATGCAAAATGATTGGTAAAATCTTTTTCGCAAATGTTGGGTAACACCCACTTTGGGAAACTTGATTAGCATCAGGAATTTTGCAAAAAAAACTGCATGTCTCTATAGTCGGTTTACGGACGATAGTTTAACGTGACACAACGTCATAACAAAACATTGATGAAATGATCGTAACGTTACAATGAGCGTAACGTTACAATGAGTCATCCTTTTTCGTGCGTGTAGCCGGCGTTGATCGATTTATTAGACGTTGTCACGTCAAAAACGCAAGTCTACAGAAAAAACAATACAACAAAATTCTAGAGATCATTCTAGCAAACGAACAATTGAAAGACGACACTAAAACCTTTTTAACTACTTCCTAAAATACCCGTAATTGACAAAATTGCTACATTTGGAATGAAAATTGTCCAATTGTTTTAATTCAATTAATGACAGCCTACATGTTTAAAATAAGAAACTTCTGCTACGGTTGTTTCAAAAACCTTTAAGGAGTACTAAGGACTATGAATGGCTTTTGTCAACGTTTACTAACCACGTAAGGATCCTACGGATCAGTGTCTACTACTATGAAGTACTATGAAGTCTTAAAACGATCATGACTCCGCTCTAAGAGGCAGACGGAGCTATACATAGCCAATAGCACCATCCCGTTTACATCATCGAAATTGAATGGCATTAGCACGTCATAGTAGAGCTGCAGAACTGGCTGAAGTGTCCCTGGTCTACCCATCAACAAAATCTCAATCGACCAAACTTACTAGTTAACATTTTAGTAGTAGTGGGGTTGTTTTTTCGACGGGAACACACCCAATGACAGACTCTTACCGACTAAAACCCGTCCCTGTTCCTCCAAAATGCTCCTTGCGGTCCAGGGCCGCGGTAACTTATCGAACAATTCTGCTTCCCTGGCAGAGTAGTGGGGTAGATTAGCACAGATTACTCAAGATCTATGAAACGAAGTTGTAAACAAAAATCCAATTAGACCCTAAGTAAGCGGATGTGTTATCACAAGCACTTAGAGACAATAGCCTGGTATAATGAGTAATTAACTATCCAATCTGCCAGTACTTATACTCGAGTGTACCAGGCACACATGTCTTCGAACGTGTGGCTGACACGTGATGACGTGACACTTCATAGTTAATGAGTAGCGTGGTGGTGGGTATAGATACATAGAGGAACACTGGCGAATCAAGAGGGGAAGGCTAAGGTGCTCAAACCCCCCAAAAAAGTCATCCAAGGAGGCTTGTTATGCGTCAAGCAAAATAAAATGTGCTTTTAGTGTTTATTTTGCTAAAAGCTACCCTGAGCGGGGTCAAGCCAAATGACAATCCTGGATCCGCCACTGAAGACGAAAATCCAAGGAGAAACAAACTGTTAAGTTGAAGAGTTGTAAGATTTACAATTTCATTTCTTTTTCCATCTTCGACCACATCATCGCTTACCATCAGGTGAGATAGTGGTCAAACGCGTGCCTATCAAAACAAAAAAGCATCACACCCACAGTCTTAGGGAAATTCCACCACGGCACTCGACTCAGTCGCCATGACAACCCAACAAATATCTCAAGTCCAGGTGACATTAAGGCCGCGTTTCCACCTGCAAGCAACTACCATGCAAGTTTTATTACATTGCGGGACACGAGCGAGTGACTAATCGCATTATATCTTAATAGCCTGCAGTGTTATACAACTTGCGTGCGAGCAGATTGCAGGTCAAAACGTGGCCTAACGCCAATTTTGTTAAATCATCCTGAGTAATAGTGAGCAAAGCCATTACAAATCTAGACGAGGCAGTTACTGAAATCGCACAGGAATATCGTTTCAGTTAACCTAAGAAAAAAAGAAAGATATTTCTTGCTGGTCTAGAAAATCAGTGAGTATTAAGTCAAAGTCAAAACGTTTATTTCAATTAGGCCATTAAACGGCACTTTTGAACGTCCTCATTTACAGTTCAGTAAAATTAATAAAGTGACTCTACTGTCCATTCGGAAAGGTAGATTCTTATGGAGAAGAACGGACAAGAAACTCCATAGTTACTCTTTTCAAATAATGATTTTACAAAATTTGGTATACAAAACTTATTTTAATATTATGTGTAGACGATGCCACCCAGAGTATGGTACTATGTTATAACGACAACGAATCCCCTAAAACACTGAAAATATATATATATAGCACGAGCTAGTTATTATGACTGGCCTGTTGGTCGAGTGGTTAGTGACCCTGACTGCTAAACCGGAGGTCGTGGGTTCGATTCCCACCCAGGACAAATCTTTGTGCGATGAGCATGATCATTTGTTCTGTGTCTCAGTGTAATTTGTCTATAATATGTATGTATTTAGAAATATATAAGTATGTTTATCAGTTGTCTGGTTGCCATAGTACAGGCTCTGCCTAGTTTGGGATCGGATGACCGTGTGTGAGTTGTCCCAAGATATTATTATTATTATTATTTGATTCAAATTAGCATCACAGGGGCTAATGAGCGGAAAAAAAAACAACAGGTAAATAAAACGTTTGATCATGACCCAGCTAATAGTTGCTGGTAATATGTTAGACTAGTGTTTGCCCGCGGCGTCGCTCGTGTTAGTATAGATTTAAAAAGTAGCCTTAACATACTCTCGTATCCCATCCACAGATGTTATGGATATGAAATTTAGGATTAGAATATAGAAATAATATCAGACCGGTTTCGGATCCGGTAAGGGATATGAAATTATTTCGGACTAGCTGCCGCCCGCGGCTGCGCTGGCGTGAATGTCGAAAATTATCCCACGGGAACATAATCCCGGAATAAAACCCTATGTACTTTATCAAATTTCATCTAAATCGATCCAGCCGTTTGCGCGTGAAGAAGTTACAAACATACACACACACACACTCACAAACTTTCGCCTTTATAAAATTAGTGTGATGAATTGATGATTACGTATCTGTAAGTTTCGGATATTTTCGGTTTCGGATCGTATTTTCAAGAATTTGTAAAAGTGAAACACAAATAGGTAATAAAATAACACTAGATATGACTCATACTCATACTCAATACTTTATTGCATTCCATTATGTGTATACATAACAGTTGGTATGTTAAAACATCGAATCAATTATGGACCCTGTCGGGCACAGCAAAGTTTATTATGAATAGGAGAGAGGATGAAGGCGCTTTTTAAATAAATATTTAACTAAAATAATATTGTTAGTGTTTATGGTATTTGTAAGTATTTATACATATGTTTTAAGATTTTGTATTTGGACTAAGCAATGGTAGAAATAATAAACAAACAAGCAAGAGACGCGCGCGGCTAGTCGGCTCGGCCGGGCAGTAAGACTTGTCATAACGTGTCTCATTCAGACTCCGCCCCTATCCGAAATTATCCGAAACTTTTATATCGGATTCAGTTAGGGTTACGGAGCTCCGGAGTACGTATGTATACAAAATATTGTAAAACTTATATTTGAAAAGAGTAACTATGGAGTTTCTTGTCCGTTCTTCTCCATAAGAATCTACTTTTTGCGAATGGACAACTAGAGTCACTTATATTTTAATTTTAAACTGTAAATTTGACGTTCAAAAGTGCCTTTTAATGGTCTAGTTGAAATAAATGAATTGACTTTGACTTTGAACTTTACATCTCTGGTTCCATCTATCTACCCAAAATTCATCAAAATTGGTTCAGCGCTTTAGACATGAAAGCGTAACAAATACATATTCATTTCCGGATTTAAGATAAGATATTATTTTGTAAAAAACTGAGCACGGAATGAAGGTCGTAAAATGAATATGAGGTGGCTACATGTTTTGCTATATATGAAAAGTACAAAATTGCACTAGACAAACAATATAAAAAAAAACTAGAATGTCAAAATTAATAATATATTAATATCTTGGGACAACTCACACACGGTCATCCGATCCCAAACTAGGCAGAGCCTGTGCTATGGCAACCAGACAACTGATAAACATACTAATAGATTTCTAAATAAATACATATTATAGATAAATTACACCCTGATACAAAATTGCTATGTCAAATTTCAAATTCAATTCAAAATCAGAACGTCATTTAAATTATATTTGAGTAAGACATGAGACAGAAAAAAAACGAATGAATACGCACATTCACAAGGAATATTTTTTTAAAATCATCGACGCTGTAATAGCACTTATCATATTTTAAAGTATCATTTAATAATATCAGGAATTTTGTTATAAATATATAATATTTCGGATTGGTAAGGATAGGTACTCATATCTAATTCATTATAATTAAAGTCGGACCATCCCAGCTGACAAAGCATGAAAATCACGAAAGTGTGTGAAACACGTGTTCGCGCCGGCTCTATGCCGCAGCGATACAATTCAAATTAGATTCGCATATCAATGTCAGTTGTCAGTAATATTTTCAGTCGGCATCGAACCGCGGTGAAGTGCGCACGTCTTGCTAAACGCTCTAGCTAGCGGAGCATTCGCGATTTAAAAAATTGAATAAAGTTTGTTTTAAAAATCGTTTTTAATAATAACTGTAGTGTTATGTGTGGATTCTTTAGTGTAGCTGTAGAATTTTAGTTTTTCTGGGTATGTATTTATTTATTATATTTATTTGAATTTTTGCTATCTTTTATTGTGCCAATCGGTATTGCACAATCAAAGATTCACTGTTGTCATACGACTGAAAATTACTGACACATTTTTTTTTAAATTATTCAAATCGAATGTTGTGCGAGTGCCAATTAGAAAACTTGTATAGTAGAATTATCGTTTGAAATTGAGAAGTATTCTGCCCTTTATAAAAAATCTTTTGAAATGAAAAAAAATGCCTAAATAGATATAACACTAAGTAACAGTTTATACCTTGTAAAATATTAAGTATTTTTCAGTTTACAATTTAATTCTAGGACAAGTCTAACATTTCTGTTATAGTTATGATTTATATTCGAAAAAAAAATGAACACCTGCTTTTTATTTTGTTCAAGGCGATACTGGTATGTTGAAAGAGCTGTTGTATATCGTATTACAATAGCTATTTAGTTTCATTATCCATTCATAGTAATTTTTAATAAAAAAAATTACAATTACTTATAATTTTTATCATGTTAGTAGAGTAACGGCCTTAACACAGAGACATTCGATATGTTTTTCATTTTTTTTTTACTATAACTTAGCTAAAAAATAAAAAAAAATATATGTAAAAAAAATATAAAAGTTGTTCTACCTAGTAATCAGACCGGATGTTCCAGTCTTCATTATTTCTAGTTTTTTTTTTTAACAGTCATACAAATTAATTGAAATACTTGAATTTCAGTTTATCAGTTTAATTGACATTTGTACCGTAAGATAATTAACATACATATATTCAAGCCGGTTATAAGTCTGGCGTGGGCAGAGTCAAAGACCTTTTTGTAAAAATGGGGCACAACAAAGAAATTATTCATTTGAACTGACTGTAAATATGAGGTAGAAAAAATAAATTTATAATTTGAAATCACTGTGCTTTTAAATTTCGACGCCTTTTAGTAAATATGAGGCGGAAAAAAGAAATTCGAAATTACTGTTTTTTTTTTTTAAATTTTAAATGGCGTAGAAAAAAGAAATGTATGGTTTGAACTGACTATTTTTTGTTTTTTTTTTTATTTGTTGGTCGTAAACTCGTTAAAATAAATGTGTCACCACAATTAATTAAATAGGTTTTAGTGGCGAGAGTGATTATATACGAGGTTAGGCTGTGCGATCACCAAAAAATATTTATTTATTTATTTATTTAAACTTTATGTACAATAGTGGTACATGGTGGTATAGTGGTATATTTTTTAAATCGGTAGTTGATTGCGTTTATGTAAAAAATACATTCTTGCTTCATTTTGCACATCGTTATAACAAGTTTTCGTCTTATCTTATAATTATAACGATTTAGGCCTTTATCTGAAGTAAATGAAATTCCAAATTTATAAAAAAAACCGGAGCCGTGGTTTTTTTATATATTATTATTATTAATCTTATATTGTTTAATATTATATTAGTCCACCTTTTCAGCAGTGAATATTTTTTTAATAAATATTGTATTTAGCTGCGTCCGATTAGTTTCGAAGCCAACTCGAACATTATTGCGAAAAGTCTATAGAGATTGTTAAAGATTTATTAAATCTATATACCAATATAATTAAGCTGAAGAGTTTGTTTGTTTGAACGCGGTAATCTCTGAACCAAATAGTCGGAGTTGGATTTTTTGCATATGATAGACACATTCAGGCTATACGGGAACGGGGAAAAAACGGGACATGCGTACGCAATTGCGAGCAAAAGTTAGTTATTCATAAGCAGCTAAAATTTTTTTGAATTATTTGTTTGTAGAAAATAGTGACTACCTTATCTCAGAAACAAATGATCTGATTACGGAAATCTTTTTTTTAATAATTCTTTGATAATGTTAAGCTACTATTTATTCCCACAAAAAATTCTCATATCTTATGGCATTGGCCGAGCCGTCTAAGGAAAACGCCGAGTCATGTTTTCCTAAATAAATATAAATTCTTGAATCATGCTCGTATTCTAGAATTCTAATTTATTATATTATTATTCATTTATGCAACAATGCGAGATGAATGTTAAATGCGTTGTTGTATAACTAACTATTGTATAAATAAATAGTTATAGTGGTTGTCGAGCAGACAAATTTAAAGTTTGATTTAAAATTCATATCAAGCTATCCCGTTTTTCCGTTTTTAGGAATTTCGGGGAATCCTCTCCTAGTCCTCTCCTACACTCCCCAGGGAACCTACATGCCAAATCGCAGCTCTCTACTATCAGCAGTTTCGACTTTGCGTTGTCCATCAGTCACTCAGTCAGTAACGGAAGAATTTTATATATATGGATGATTAGGATAAAAACGTAAGCCCGACGACTCTACCACTCTCCTCCAAGTGAGTCGCAAAGAGACCAGCACTCTTTGCAAACCACGACCGTCGTTCTTCCGCCCTCGCCGCCGAGGCCCGCCGCGACGTCCCCGTCAAAATCCGCCCCGACCCTTGCTCGAGCCAGCCCGCGCCGCTGAGCCTGTAGTCTTAAATTCGCACCTTAATAATAATTCTAGTTCGATCCAGCCCGTCCCTAGCTGTCCTCCCCCCAGCGACGCCCTAAGCCGAGTCCCGTACCCCACAGGGGGTGCCCTTAGCGTGAAGTCGCTTAGTTTTTAAGATTTTTTATTAGCCATGGCTGGAGACTTTAATATTATATTAAGGCCACCACAGGCAAGCCCGGATAAGCAGTCGACAACATCATACAAAAAAAAAATGCAAAACACGCAATTAATACACTGTCGATTGACAAAATGAAAGGCATTACGAGTGATTCTGGGAATTTTTGTGGTTACGCACCAACCCAACTGGATTGTTCCTGTAAGGGATTCTTCAATGAAAATGATGCAATAATTACAACTTCTTCATCATTGTGTACTTAATGTTATTAATACGCGGTGCAATTGTTATTTAGCAACGTACAACGTAAACAAAACATATGCACTAATGTTTACATTAAGGCAGGTCGTTGTACTAGATACTAACTGTATAGTATAGACGCCCGGATTTAAAGCTAACCGTAAAATTTTCCGAATCCACCATGGACCTAATTTGAAATTTGACAGATTGGCAAGATGTGTTGGCGTCTGTACCTTTTTTTTACGATGGGAAATCATCAAGTGACTTCTTCTGCTCTGGGTGGAGCGGAAGGGCGTGTCAGACTCTTACTGACTAAAACCCATCCGTGTTCCTTCTAAAGCCCTTTACGTTCCAGGGCCGCGGTGACTCTTTCGAACAAATTCCGCAACCCTGGCAGGCTCTGGCCCTAGCGGGCCCCGTCTTCTATGCTGACATCTCTTTGAGGCGCGCGTGAAACACAACGCGCCATCGACCCGAGCCTGGTGGTGATCGGATAGCGAGCCACCCATTGCTCGCCGTCCTCAGGCCCGCGCCTGCGGTGGCCGGGGATCGCCCTGCGACTCCCGATTCCCGGGGCGTCTTCTCCTGTAGCGGCGGTTGGGGTGAAGGTCTTGCCTTTCCCTCGCGCCGCCCGTTTTCTGGCGTCTGTGCCTACATTGGAATCATCAGAAGAATTCATTATATAGAACCAAATAAGACATTCTGCCTAGCCATTCCCCAACTATATTGGGGTCGGCTTCCAGTCAAACCGGATTCAGCTGAATACCAGTATTATACGTGGAGCGACTGCCTACCAAACCACCACAGCCCAGTAACTAGGTAACACAATACTCTTTGGCAAGACTGGTGTCAGATTATCTGGCTTCCGAATTTCCGTAACGATTGTCAACGATCTTCAAATGACAGCCAACGGCTTAACGTGCATTCCAAGGCATGGAATTTATAGAACTAAATGATAATTGATATTTATTTTGTAAGTAATAAAAAAAAGAAAAATAAAAACATACAGTTGAATTGAGAACCTCCTCCTTTTTTGAAGACGGCCACGACGACACGACACGACGGCGGTGGTTAAAAAATAAATGAACCTTAATGTCAGCTAATTCGCCAAGGAACTAGACTGCCGTTTCATATATTACAGAGTTATTATAAAAATACTGACTTTGTTCGCGAACAACAGTTCGCTTCAAAGTAAACAATTTATTTCTACCAATTACCCGAAAGCATGGCTTGCCAACAGCAAAAATTCTGAAGAAAAACCTCATCGACGAAAATTCTAAAGAAAAACGTCGTTTCCAAAATTCCTTCAGAAAACAATATCACTGCTGTAGAGTGACTCATTGGGGACTAATAACTATGAGTAACATATACATACGAGTTAGTACAGATACATAATGTTGTAATAGATAAGATCTGGTCGTCTGGAACTCTGCCAGGATCCTTGAACCCATGTCGAAAAGTCTGAGCGGTGTCTGAAACTTAGTAGTGCAGCTGCCATTTGTCATTATGTGAGATTGCGACGTAAAATAATAGCACCATCCCATCACTTCCCGTGGGTGTCGTAAGAGGCGACTAAGGGACTCACCAGAGAATGGGCAGCAGCATTCTCTGTGCATTGCAACAGCTACACTGCGACCGCCAACCCGCCTGCCAAGCGTGGCGATTACGGCAAACCCCCCTTTTGGGAGAGGCCAATATCCAGCAGTGTACGTCTTTCGGCTGATATAATGATGATGACGTTACAGAGGCTGGATCACTGTTTTCTGCACCACCACACTTTCTATAACTTCCTGAAGGATTTTGTAGTACATTTCTAGTCCATTCCGTATGTGTGCGCAGAATTCGTTTGCTTGACAACGTAAATAAGGCAATGAATATTGTTGAATTGTCAAACGAAAGGCTCTACCATTGGTACTGTGTTTGTTTTTACCCCGCTGTGCTTGTGGAGAAATATTAATGACAAAGACCCACAGACCCACAGATAGCCAGACCCGATGGCCTACAGATAGTTGTTCCGGGTCTGGCTGTTTGTGTATGTGACTTTGTATATTTGTAAACGCATCCACGATACAGGAGAAGTGTCTAGTGTGGGGCAAAGTTTAAAAAAAAAACATAACATACCCACTAGAGTAACTTGCTGTTTTATAACATTCCCAATCCATTATTTATTTGTATTTCATTTCAAAGTCTTTTTACCTCCAGCTGTATTCAATGCATGATTGGCAACGTTATTCTGTTACGAAACGCACTCAAATATTCGAATTCATTACTTACCTCGTAAATCAGTGTATCCAAATTTGCAACGACACTTTCTTTTTTTCTGACAGTCCAAAGATAAAGGGCCAAGGTGGCCCATTTTTCACGACGAACCGTAACTTTCACAGCAAGATATGCGGTTTTAAGTTAAATGATAAAATGTAACTGTTAACCACCGGAAAACCGACATGTTTGACGTCAGATATAAACCTATGGTCGTTTCCATAAATTGACATTTTCAACAGCTGTTCATAGGCTGAATGTATGAGTTGCCTTTGTGTGGAAATCGGCGCATTTAAAAGTAGATGCGAAGTTTTTCTTTTAGTTATTCATTTCAACAGTTCCATTGTTTTTAATATTAAATTGAAATTTTAATTTTTGTAAGTTGTGGTTGACGTAACAACGATGGTATCTTGTTAAATAAAAACCGGCCAAGTGCGACTCGGACTCGCGCACAAAGGGTTCCGTACCATTATCTATAAAAACGGCAAAAAAATCACATTTGTCGAATGGGAGCCCCCCTTAAATATTTATTTTCTTCTGTTTTTTTAGTATTTTGTGTTATAGCTGCAACAAAATACATCATCTGTGAAATTTCAATTGTCTCACTATCACGGTTCATGAGATACAGCCTGGTGACAGACGGACAGCGAAGTCTTAGTAATAGGGTCCCGTTTTACCCTTTGGTTACGGAACCCTAAAAATACAGATAAGGAGGTTATTTTCAATAGTCACATAACTTTAATTGAAGAATAAAATACGGCTGTTTGACAAATTTCCTAAACAAACGTTCTGAAACCGCGATATGTAGTCATCATTAAAATATCTGGGTGATCTGGGTCCCTACTATGAAGTCTTTAAACGGTCGAGATTCCGCTCCAAGAGATAGACGGAGCTATACATAGCGTATAGCACTATCCCTTTTACATCGTCGGAATTGGATGGCATTAGCACGTCATAATTTTTTATTCTGTATTTTTTGTTAATTTTTAATACCTATGTGTGTAACTTTTCAATTTTTAAATATCTAATTTATAATAGGATTATGACTCTCTGTACTTGTTGGTTCGTACTGATAGTGCAGTAATACAAGCTAAATAAATAGTAGGGCACCGGAACTTATTGAAAAAAAAACCCCTTCGTTGAAGTACACAACTTACCTAGCATGTGTAATCATATTATTTTCTTTTCCTCAATGACACAAACACAACACTTGAATAAAACCAATATTTACCTATCCATAGAAAACTGAAAGTTCTTTTTGCCATTGTGCATTTTAGCCTACCTACGGGGATAATACATCGTGCATTATTGAGGATATTTAAAGAATACGGACTTTATTAAACGGGAAACAGGTAAACATAGTACTGCATCATGGCTTAGGGAAAACCGCAGAACATGACATGTGTGATACAAATCCTCATAACGGGCCAAAGCGTCCTCTGTTGGACATAGGCCTCCCCCAAAAGGTTTGCCATATTCGCCACGCCTGGCGCGGGTTGCTGATTGCAGTGTAGCTGTAGCAATGCACAGAGAATGCTGCTGCCCATTCTCTAGTGAGTGCCTTACCTCTTACGACACCCACGGGAAGTGATGGGATGGTGCTATTCTTTTACGTCCGATACCATACAGGTCAAAGCTGTAAGGCACCGAAATCATAAAAACATAGAACAATATGAATCATTGTACGTATTAATCATCACCGTTCATACCAGCACTTAATAGGCTCTTTATTATACAAAAAGTATTTCCATTTATTCATTCATTATTTTTATTGAGGAAAATTACAACCTGCTTGGAGCGGTTAGGTAACACAGCCACTATAAGGAAAAGAAAAAAAAATTGTTGTCTTTGGAGAATCCCGCCAAACTTGATCTGTCAAATGATTTTTTATTGATAACTATTATGGCGCCAGTAATTTTATTGTTATTTTTATCTTTTTTTATTGGATGAGTAACTGTTATGGTTCTACTATTTTATAACCTGTGCTATTTAACTTCTAAGTAGATGGAAATTATTGTTATATTATAAATATAAACTATAAATTTGTGATTTAACGTTTAATGAAACGTTTTTATAAATCACTTTTCAAGGGCTGCGAACTAATTTAAACATTTGCGTATTAATCAGTTGTTTATTGCAACATTTCCTGGTTAGTTAAAAAACATCTTGAGTGAGAATTTATTGGGTGATTTGTTTGCTATAATCTCCGAAACTAGGAAGAGGATATTTCTTACAAAAATTGGCATGGAAACTAAGATATAAGCTACTAAGTACATGAGGTTCGTTCCTGTGCCAAGAATTAAGTTTGGCCCAATATATTGGGTCAGACGAAGCCGCACTTACAAACAAGCATCCTTTATTAAATCTAAGATAAGAATGTGCTCTAGATTCCGAAGCAAAAATGCTCTTAGAATTTTCTATGCAATAATAAAAAGATTCCTTGAACTAGATTTTTAGAGATTAGATAAATCGAACAGAATTTTCCTCTCCGTTACTTTCCATTTCGTAACGTTACGAAGTTGTAGTTTAAGGCTGCGTTTCCACCGAGGATGGAACTTACTTAACTACTTAACAGACAGATGTGTTGCTGGGGAGTTTGTTGCGCCACTTCTTCTTCCCAGCTAAAACACTAGGAAGTGGTGACGGGCGGGCGTAGCGAGGTGTGTTTGTTAAGAACTACCTAATAGAATCGCTTGTGCTGAGCGAGGCTAGGTAAATGAAGCGATTCTATTGGTTCTTAATAAACACATCCCTCGCTACGCATCCTCGCACATCTCTGGTGGAAACGCAGCCTAAGTCACCCTTAGGAAAAAAAAATGATTTTTGCTTTACATACATATTTGAGTAGCCTGTTGGTCGAGTGGTTAGTGACCCTGACTGCTAAACCGGAGGTCGTGGGTTCGATTCCCACCCAGGACAAATCTTTGTGTGATGAGCATGATCATTTGTTCTGTGTCTGGGTGTAATTTGTGTATAATATGTATGTATTTAGAAATATATAAGTATGTTTATCAGTTGTCTGGTTGCCATAGTACAGGCTCTGCCTAGTTTGGGATCGGATGACCGTGTGTGAGTTGTCCCAGGATATATTATATTATATTATTATATTATATGAATACAGAACCTCCACCTTTTTTGTAGTCAGTTCAAAAAGAATGAAGTCAAAGACACTAATTATATCTTTAGCCGACTGAGTGGCTGCCAAATAGTAGTAGTAATGTTTTCCGCATATTCGCCCTAAATATATTGCCAGCACTTATTTGTTTGATTTTGAAATCTTAATAAACCACGCGGTTTATGTGTGCCTGACCTATGAAGCTTTGACGTCGAGGCAGGGTGCTCATCAAACTTTAACAACTTCGTTTCTACTATGACAAACTTGTCAAACTTATATCGGTTAAGATCCACGCAAACGGGCCACAGAGCACAGCCACCGGTGGCTGGCGACAAGCTGTTTATGGAATCGTCGCACTCGTGTAGCGAATGGCGTATACTCACGACTCAGTGTCTCCGACACGCCACCGGTGGTGGCCACACGGAAATCAGTGTCCGCGACATGTCACCGGTGTTACAAAGTGTAGCGGCACCGACCACCTTCGTTTGCGCGGTACCAAAGGACATGGCGCGCGACAGCCGCCGGTGGCTGTGGTCGGTGGCCCGTTTGCGCGGAACCTAACATTAAAGTTACTGCATGAATATCTTGGTGATGGGAAACAAATTTACCAACTATGGTGACTTCAAAAATCAAGTTTCATTGCAAATGTCAACACTTATTGAATTTAAATTAAATTAAGTAGCTCTAATTAGTATAGTCTAGTATCTTTAACAGTCATATTTAGTCTTAAAAAAAATCAGATTTAGCTTTTATCATTTTTTTTTTGTAATCTGATCTGGCAACACAACACTGCTCCCGCGCCTCTCAAAAGGCGCCATCAAAATTTTATTTTGCGCTAGAAATTATTTTTTGCATTTGGCTTTTTGGCGCCCCTTGCCGAGCGACTGCTCCTGTCGCTCTAGCCCTGGGCCGGCGCTGGACGTAAGCCCGGTAACACAGTGGAAAAAACATGTTTCATAGATTTTGTACATTCCCTCAGCCTAATAAACAAGTGACAAGCCTAATAAACAAGTCAAATGCAATGTCTTAAATTGTCACGCTGATAATGTCCAGTTGACTGCGAACTGCTATAATACACACTAACAATTGTTTATCTTTGTGATTCTACGCAGTTTATGGATTTAAAGTTGAAACCTGATTAAGTACCTGGAAGCTTATTTGTAGCTGTTTTGCACATCAAGCTACCCGAAACTGTCAAATTTTTCCCAATCAACCTAATTAATATTGAACCTAAAATTTGAGCAATGAAGTTGAAAATCGATTAAAGAAATTTGACTCAGTTATAGCTTGATGTGCTGGCGTCTGTACTAGGAACTGTAGTTTATCCACAAACAAATAAGTACTTATTATTTTTTGTACTGCGTAATTTGGACAGGTTTGTCCTCAATAAGTTGAGGAAAATATCACGATATTTTTTTCCTGTCCTAAGATATATTTCGAAGTCCTAAAAGTTGTTACGCTTGGCTTGCGGTTTCACACGCTTTACTATATCAGATTTGCCCGCGTTTTATTCCATGTTGGAACCACACAGTTTATACGCCCCAATCAGTTCAGGAGTTTTTGCATGACATCCATATCCATTCTTAACCTTTGTGCTCTTTTCTCTGTAATTTTTTTTTTTTTTTAGCATATTGTGTGTACATAAATAAATTAACATTTAAAACACTACTCATTGCTCTACACTGCCTCATTTTAAATATCTACCACAATTTCTAGAACTGCATCGAAATCTATTACATTACAGCATATCATCACGATAATGCAATAAAATATGCCATTTCATTTATCAGTCATTCATAAAATATAATTATGTGGCGATGACGCACACATCATGATGTCACTATGGCCCCTTATTGTTTTACCCTGTTATGACATATTGTATTTGATTATAACACTTATCAAGATAAGCTTGTATATTCGTAGATAAAGTTAATTGAAAATATACAGTTATCAGACCAACGGTAGGTGTTTACCTACGATAGCGCGTATCATACAAATGAGTTTTCTGTGCGAGCATGAGAAGCCGAAAATGTGTTGATAACCTACTGTAACCTTGGGATATCGATATCCCCTAGTATTTGTGGTACGAGGGTCACCAGTAATCGCACTGTGCTACATTCTGGATGTAAACGATTCAGCCATGTCCGTTTAGACCGGGGGATCCCAACCTGTGGGGCACACCTTACGTGTGGGGCGAAGAATAAAGAGGGCGCGTAGCTGAGACCTGAATTTATCCAAGTCGATTCACTTTACGTCATTATGCTCCCATTCGGCGTTTATGCGTTATCGGCTTCGTATAATTTTGCATTGTAAAAAGGTTGAAAAAAAAAACAAAAGGCATTTATTCAAATAAGGATGAGTGAGTAACTTTCCGAACGTCAACGTGTACATAAATAAAGACGGTCCGCCAAAACGGCCGCCCCCGTCACCACTTCCTTGTGTTTTAGCTGGGAAGAGGTGACGCAACATAATCCACAGCAACATATTTGTCTGTTACAAGCACTAGAACTTAAACAATAGTAAGCAAAGTACCTAAACATTACCTGAGAAAAGATGACATTTCTAATGCTGGTCTCCTCAAACTTCACTTCGCGTATTTGTCAAAATATTCGCGTCACTTATGTGTATGTACTAGTTATTGTATGGTGTCAGACGTAAAAGAATAGCACCATCCCATCACTTCCCGTGGGTGTCGTAAGAGACGACTAAGGGACTCACCAGAGCATGAAGCATTCTTTGGACATTGCAATAGCTACAATGAGATCGCCAATCCGCCTGACAAGCGTGGCAATTATGGCAAACGGGCGGTTTGCAATAATCGCCACGCTTTGGAGGCCTACGACAAGCAGTGGACGGTTTTCGGCTGATATGATGATGACCTTACAGTTGTCACAGTTAAGAATGACACGTCTAAAGTTGCTTAACAAATTCGTTAAAACCCATTCATAAAACAATATAATTAGATGTAGGTACTTTATCAATCTTCGTCTCCTTATCAAGTAATAGCAGCTTATGATTATTTACGACTGAAATGAATCGTTTATGATTTGTGCGGACAACGTTTACTGTCCATAGTTTATACTGTGGTTCTGTGCTTGTGGGAAATAGTTTATACTGTGGTTGTGTACTAGATCAATGGGAACTATTGATCCATTGTCAGGGTTTGTCTATGTTACCTTTAACCTAGTAACTTGTGGACTTTGGACATGAGGTATACCTGTATTATTCGATAAAGCGCACCTTTAAAGTAAAACCGTTACTAAAATAAATTATGAAATTTTATAGTCGCACCTTTAAAGTAAAACCGTTACTAAACGAAAATTTTCATGAATTGAGGTATCAATTCAAAATTCAAATTCAAATTCATTTATTTCTATCAATTTTAGATCATAACATTCACATTAAATTTCAATTAAAATAAATATACATAAAAACAATCGAATGAATTCCATCTATCTAAAACAGTGACTATTTTCTAATATTGGCTCCCCTATAAAATTTCATAATTTTGTTTAGTAACGGTTTTACTTTAAAGGTGCGAAATAATTAACTAACTATAAGTACACTAGAATAAAAATAAAAACTCCTAACTAAATTAACCCTAAAATATGGCGTCAAAAAATTCATCCACATCGCTGTCGACTGGAAGTGTACCCAAAAGACTGGCGGCATTGCCACGTTGTATGGCAATGCTTATTCTTTGACCAAGGTAAAAGCCAGCCCTTGGGTCACGTGAAGTGTCAACTAAGCGCCCTGAGAGATCTTTAAACAATTACTTTATTTAGGTTATAATTATTGAATTATAACCTAAATAAAGTAATTGTTTAACTACTTGTCAAACTTGTATTGACAAGTTTACGTAAGTTATGTAATCATAATGTATCAATTGACATAATGATTAATAAAATATTATTTAATTTATCTCAAATCTTTGACATCTCATACCACGTTTTTCAACATACTACTGACTACTGTTACAAATTTATAATTGTGATTTAATCAATGTATTTGTGAGCTGGTTTAATTTGACATGCCATATCCAATTCTATTGTATTTATTTATTGTGTGATTTTAAAGTGTATTCATGTGATAATTATGGGCTATGCCTGAATTTTTTTTTCTTTTTTTTTATAAATTGTCGTCACCGCTATGACCCCCGAGGGGTGTGACAGACGTTAGTCTTCCTGGAACGATATCTCTGCTCCACTTTTGGTTGAATGGTAGAGAATGCCTCAGGCATTAATGATCGTTTTGTTAAAACAATTAAGTTGAATATTTATAAAAAGCACCTGTATTTTTTTTGTATTCAAGGTCTTAACTCCAAATTTTCAATTCGAAAACCGGACATAAGTCCACATAATAATATCTACCTACTTACCTCTCGGCATGAAATTTTAATAACATTAATAATATAATTGGTAAATTTTTCAACTTCGTTACGTAACAAAGTGGACAACAAATTAAATATATTAAATACTAGCAGACGTCACACGGTTTTACCCGCGTAGTTCCTGTTTCCGTGGGAGTACAGGGATTAAATATACCCTACGTTACTCGCTGATAATGTAGCTATCCATTGCTGAAAGATTTTTTCAAATCAGTCCAGTTGTTTTTAAGTTTATACGTTACTTACAAAATTACAAATCTTTCCTCTTTAAAATATTAATATAGAAGTATAGATAGTATTTTAAAAATCTGTTGTAAAACTTTGACCAACAAAAAAAATACAATCGTTATATAGAATAGACAATAACTGCGGTGTTATACGATCGATTCGGCCATGACAGTACAAAACGTTTTCTTTGTACAATAGTTCTAACCTAGCTTTACTCACTTAGAACGCTATGTTCGTATTGATCGCTTCTTTAACGACTTGACATGTTTCCATATTACGCCATGTTGTATTGTCATAACTTTTCATGACATGAAGTAATTGGTGTCAATTTTTTATTTAAAAACTGATAGCCCCGCGATTTTACTGAACTTATGGCGATTGTTGTGATATGGGAATAAAAATAAAAACATGGAAAATTATAGATATAAGAGTGCCAGTCACTTATCTTTCGAATAAAATAAAATGACTTGCTGATAAAATGAACGGTAAAGTACTGACAAACTCGTAAGTGGTTTCTCAATCCATCTGCTTCTCCATCTGACTGACTCATGTCACATGGGTCACCTATATATAAGGTAGTCAATACGTACCTACTTGTATATCATAAAACTGTCTCCACGAGAACACTGCCGACAAACTGTACAGCAGTTTGGCAGACGATATGTGTATTTTTTTCCTTGTAACCTTCTTGAATGAATAAATAAATAAGTAAAATATGTCAGTCTGATGTTAATTTGACGACACGATTGGCGCAGTGGTTGAGCGATTGGCGGTTACGCTGCGTGTCGCAGATTCGATTCCCGCACAGAACAAATATTTGTATGGCCTACAAATAATCGTTCCAGGTTTGGCTGTTTGTGAGTTTATGTGTCTGTAAACGCACCCACGATACAGGAGAAATTTCTAGTAAAAAAAAAACAATGTAATTAACAAATTCTATGAAACGTATTTAAACCACTGTGTTACCGGTCTTACGTCATCGGTCGCCATAGTCACGCACAGTACAACTATTTTCTTAATTGCCCTCAGCAAACTTCGTGTTTCGTCAGTCGTCGGATTTGTATCAGAAATAGAATATGAACAGTAGCTGAAACGTCATGTTTCACTTTCAATCATGACGTTTCAGCTACTGTTGGTAGCTAATTTGACAGTTGGTTAAAGCACCAACAATATACTGCATATGTTTCAGACCATGCCTACTAGTAATTTAATAATATTATCGTTGCTTGCAGAGACCAAGCTTCAGGTGTTATTTTGATTTACACTTGAGTCATGACTGACTGACCTGCCTAAACTGGAGTGACTAAAGTGTGCTATAAATTTGTCAGTTTATGGCCAATGTCAAGAGCACTCGCATGAATCAACTGATTTATGCTAGTGACCTTAACTTTGGCGCTAAATACCTGTGATTTATGAAACACAACGTTTTATTAACCTGCCTCTCTTTATTGTTTCAGATAGCAAAAATCACGACTGCACATAACCCAAGCTGAAACGCTGTTCGCAACAAAAAACTAGGTACCATAGACCCAAAAAACTACGACGAAGAAGAAATAGACTAAAAAAGTCCGTAAGACTCAAAACTGCGTGTGATATTAATTTTATTAACGTAAAAAAGTATTTATTGTGACTGCATTTAGAATTTAGAATTCGCTATTTAAAAAATCCGCCATTTGAATAGAACTAGCCATAGACTAAGGGAATAGAAAATCTAGAAGCAAGTGACAGAAAAGGAAAAAGGCTGGATCGCATTAGGCTTTATGCGATAAAATCGGACAGTAAAATGAAGGACAGTATGAAATCCTGCCAGCACGCGTTATCAGAGGACGTCGTGTACAAAGAAGTTGTTGTTATCGGTAAGTTATTTAATCATTCCTATTCAAATACTAAAGCTCAGTTTCTTGAAAGAAAATTATCTCAAAATTAATGTGACAACTTTTTAAATCCGCGTCATCTGCTTTGATTCAATTAAGAAACCGGGGTGTTTATCAACGTGTACTATCCCAGCGCTGGTCAAAGGTCTCCCCCATAGTCTTCCACTCTTTCCGGTGTGTCACCACGCCAGCGTTTTCTAGGCCTTCTTCGCCGACTGGGGATTAGCTATGATTTTTCGCGATTTTATTGTTGGTCCCATGGTAAAAGATGTTCATAATGATGAGTACAGTGACCCCTTTCACATATTGCGTTTATTCTGTTACACGTTGTATACTTGTGATCTGGAAATCAGTCTATAATATTTCCATCTTCATCATGTCATCTATATTAGGCGTGTCATCAGCCCACTTGTCCCTCTTCACAATCAATCAGTTTCGTCACGGGTCTAGCTCGACTTCACGACTGAGTGGAATATTCCCGCCATTCCGACCTGGCGTCAACACCGACTAGACGATCAGACGAATCAATTGACCTTCCACCTCTTTGTAGTTACATTGTATATCATGGACTGATCGTTTTCGAAGTAGATTAGTTTGCCCCGCCAGTTCAATGCATAGTCATTTTATAATTATACCAATTTGAACTAGTGAGATTAAAATCAGGTAACAAATTGTAAAAAAATATTAGGTGGCACATTTATATTGATCGGCAAATGGTTTTTAATATTCAGGAAGGAACAACAGAATTATATATTGTAGACCAGAAATGCGAAATCATTTTTTATGCGAATTGTGACCAAAATGCGTTCAAACAAGTGAAGCCGACTATTGAATAAATTAAGATTAGTCTATGTTTTGCCAGTGGCATCACCTACGTGAATGTCAAAAACCGGCCAAGTGTAAGTCGGACTCTCATTACGGTTCTTGAGATACAGCCCGCTGACAGACAGACGGACAGACAGCGGAGGCTTAGTAATAGGGTTCCGTTGGTTACCCACCGGGATTAGTAGTGATGAAATATTGATTTTATCTATTTATTTATTAAACCGATGTTCAGGCGTCATTGATTTTATTTATAAGACTTTCATATTTTAATATAAGTAGGATGTTTAATTAAACTCCAGCATTATTTAAGTAGCTCATGATATAACAACATCTGCTTGTTTTGGATTATCTAAAACAAAACACAAAGCTGTGTTTATCTTACATCACGGCCCTGACCGACACGCTGCGGTTTCACGGTTGGTTTGCTAGATCTCACCATAGAGCACGGAACGAACTGTGCTGGCAGTTACCTACTAGAGACGCCATTGCCAATAGAATTAGAGATGGACCTAGACGTATAGACGACTAGTCGGTGCTCAACTGACCGGCTAGTCCGCCGACTATAAATATGACTGGTTAGGGATTTCCGGATTAGTCTTTCCGTTCCGTTCGACCTTGACAATTCAAAACTGCCTGTCAATGGTTTAATTGAAATAAATGCTTTGAGTTTGAGTCTCTATTCATGTTTTTGCTGTTTATAGTACCTACCTATATAAAAAGATTGACCCAATTCTCGCAAATAAGGAAACAAGATAATGACTGGTGATTTCCTGTTTTCTGTAGCTCATTGCGTCCCGACTAGCCGGTTTTCCCGATAAGTCGGTCAATCCCTATTGATTATATTCAGGTCGCGCAATTGCGCTGGCTGAGAACTGTTTCGACTGTCATAGTCTGAATTGTCATTCATTGACACACCTAAACCCTATGATTTTTATTACAATGCATTATCTAGCAATGATTGCGGAATTTGTTCGAAAGAGTCACCGCAGCCCTGGAACGCAAAAGGCATTAGGAGAAACACGGATGGGTTTTAGTCAGTAACAGAGCGGAAGGCGTCCCCCGACCTTTGCTCGTGCCAGCTCGCGCCGCTGAGCCTGTAGTACTCAATTCTTCCCTAATTAACAATCCTAGTTCGATTAGACCCGTCCCTAGCTGTCCTCCCCCCAGCGACGCCCTAAGCCGAGGCCCGTACCCCACAGGAAGGGCCCTTAGCGTGTAGTCGCTTAGTTTGTAAGTTTTAATAAGCTCTGGCTGGAGGCTTTAATATTATATTAAGGCCACCACAGGCAAGCCCGGTTAAGTAGTCGACAACCTGAACTGGTTGAACTGCGAGACGCCACTCACAAAAAATGAATACATTTTAAAATGACACAATAAAAATAAATACAATAGAATTGGATATGGCATGTCAAATTAAACCAGCTCACAAATACATTGATTAAATCACAATTATAAATTTATAACAGTAGTCAGTAGTATGTTGAAAAACGTAGTATGAGATGTCGTGGTAAGTTTTAATAAACCCTGGCTGTAGGCTTTAATATTTATATTAAGGCCACCACAGGCCCGGTTAAGCAATCGCCAACCCCATAGGTTGAACTTCGAGACGTCACTCAAAATAAAAAGTGGAACGAATCATTTGATAATTTCCAAAAAAAAGTCTCGAGTAATGGCCGCCAAGTCGTATCGCTGCTCTGTGGATCCGCTATTGTTTACCGCTGCGTTACGTCCTTCGCCCATCCCTGTCAGCCTCGTTACCTTCCAGAATTTTCCGTGACCGTCACGATTAAGTAACCAAGGGGAATCGTTTGACTATTGACTTCTATTATTAACGCGAAAAATAGTATGTCTGTCTGTCTTTGACCCATTTTCAAGTGGCCATGTAAACGAAAATGATTGAACTGCGTGTTTATTTTATTTTCGTTTTTGTGAGACACATTGGTCTAAGTTTAGTATCAGCTAATATTTTTAAACGTAGGCCCGTTAATCTTCAGTTGGAACATGAAAACGTTATTTGCATCAGAATCTCTCTTTATCGTTTAAGATCAAATATGGCAGAATTATTAGTAGCAACTTGCTTTTTCTCGTGACCTATCGTCGTATGTCGTCTGAACGATTGAATGGATTTTGATAAAACTTAACACACGGATAGACCATGTCCTGGAATAGGACATAGTATACTTTCTTTACATTCTGAGAGTACGTCGCCTACGGATAATTTTCGACCTCCACGCGGGCCAAACCGTCTATCATCCTGAGTCCGTTTCCTTATGGTGGGTACTAGACGTTGTTACGGGCTGTAATGAACCATTCGCACCGAGCATGTTACGTTACGCCGTGTCCTAAAATCCGTGTATCATGCTTATTTCAACGACTTGTCGCGGCGTACTGTAGCCCTACTATGACGTGCTAATGCGATCCAATTCCGAAGATGTAAACGGGATAGTGCTATTCGCAATGTATAGCTCCGTCTCCCTCTTAGAGCGGAATCATGATCGTTTTAAGACTTCATAGTTGGGCCTCTGATAATCGCGTAACACTCAAAGCGAGCAACGAATGGCTCTGTTCGTGCTTCCATGTGACTGCACGAATGCTTGCTTTGTAACATGTAACCAGTACCCACTTTTAGGATAATTTCGGAGCTTCACAAAAGATAGAAGACTACTTCTCAATAAACAATTTCCACCTATAAAGGTGTGACACCGATTATGGTCGTCAGTAATGTTAAAGTCCCGTGTAATAAATAGCAAGCCTATTTCAATGAACCGGGCACAAATCCCAGTCTATTATTAGTAATTGTATTCAAGCTAAGTGGATTGCAATACCTAGTTAGTGCAAATGACTTACAATTAGGAATTGGACGCGCGCCATCTTTGATAGACAGTATCACTCAAATTTATGGATCGGCCTTCAAGTTATACTGGCGACCTAGTTCGCCATTGTTTTTTATTCGCGTAGTAATGGCCCAATTAGAAATGAAATTATCCTCGGATTCTTTATTTTGAATAAGACGTTAGGGACACGTGAAAATCGATGGTACTTACTGTAAATATGTGTTATTAATCACTCCTTATTTTAATTATCCAAGCCACGCCATTGCTTCAGTTCCAAGGTTGCAGAGACAAGAGAGCGGGCTTACCACAGATTATTACATTATTTCTTAAACCATAGACTAACTTCTAATTTTATCCATTACACTTATCTGGGTGTAATTTGTCTATAATATGTATGTATTTAGAAATATATAAGTATGTTTATCAGTTGTCTGGTTGCCATAGTACAGGCTCTGCCTAGTTTGGGATTAGATGACCGTGTGTGAGTTGTCCTAAGATATTATTATTATATTATTATATTATACTTATTTTGTAATTATTAATTGATTTCTTCGATTGAAAAGGGTGGCCATGCAGTTTCTTGTACGTTCTTCTCCATAGAGATCTGCGCTTTTGAACGCGTTATCACATAAACGATTGACACAAATAAAAATAAAATGAACAGTGAATGCAACAGAAATGGCCATGGGCCCCAAACTAGGCACAGCCTGTATCTTGGTGGCCCTGGATTATTCAATAGGCGGATTAAACTTTGTGTGTGACAGCATCATGTTACCGACTTTAAAAAACATGTAAAAAATTAAGAATAAAATAATTATAATCTAATCGGACAAAATAATTTTAAACTAAATTTAATATCAAATGAAGAAAATTTTCTAGTTACAATTTTTAATAAAAAATAAAATTCAATTCAATTATCAAATTCAATTATCAAAGTCAAAAATACAATACAGATCACTATTTTATCATTCTGTGTGACCGACATCTTGGCTAAAAGCCTAAAAATGGTTTACTACTAAACAAGAGATAACTGTCAGGTACCCCATCTTATGAGATCTTGTTGAATAGTTCCAATTCTACTCTATAATTCATTCTTGGATCCCGCCGTCCGGAATTTGATCCATAAATTCAGCATTCGCACATTCCTTATCGAATTTCCAAACTGGATATTCAGAATTCGTAAAATGTCCTTGCATATATTTATTGTAGACTAGTGGCCCACCCCGGCTTCGCCCGGATCTATATTTTTTTTCAAAATTTTCTTTCATAAGAACTATCTCCTGCCAATAACAAACACAACAAAAAAAATGAGCGAAGTGGTCCAGCCGTTCACGCGTGATGCCGTGACCAAGACAAATAGATATTCTTTTTATATTATTGAGGATATATGACATTATTTACCTTTGAAACTTAAGTATTAAATATTTAAAACAATATATAGTTAATTTATAAACGGGAAAACGCATTACTTATAATCCACGTCCGTGTTTCCTATTCATAGAATATTGAATATTATACATACATACAATAAATCTAGTAAGCCAATAGATACCCATTTATCGACTTCCTATCGTTTTAATTGTAACAATTAATAAATAATTACTCACTGTTAATTCCGTAAACTCACAATATCGATCCGAGGCCTAGCGCGAGTTTTAAACGTACTCGATGGGATTACCAATGTCAACTTGTATATAATAATAATAATATAATAATAATAATAATATATCCTGGGACAATTCACACACGGTCATCCGATCCCAAACTAGGCAGAGCCTGTGCTATGGCAACCAGACAACAGATAAACATACTTATATATTTCTAAATACATACATATAATAGACATACTACACCCAGACACAGAACAAATGATCATGCTCATCACACAAAGATTTGTCCTGGGTGGGAATCGAACCCACGACCTCCGGCTAAGCAGTCAGGGTCACTAACCACTCGACCAACAGGCCAGTCGTATGTCGTAGCCATATCGTAGAATTGGCCATTTCATGATATGTCCGAGGTTAGATTTGAGGGAACTTAACTCCCGTCATACCTTTCATGTTAGGTTCCTTTAAAAAAAAACAACGGCTTGCAGTCCGGGAGTGCCGGCAGAAGTGAAAACTTGAACATTAACGTTGTTCATTTTTGATATTTTGGAATGGTTAGGGAATAATTTCGCACGAATTGCATATATGCATGCATTGAGGCATACATTTTCACCGCGCGGTAGAAAGAGAGGGGATATTACTTCCTCTCCTACGCCGCGCCGGCGGTCTACTCTCCCTCCGTCAAAGTCAAAGTCAAAACGTTTATTTCAATTAGGCCATTAAACGGCACTTTTGAACGTCATCATTTACAGTTTAGTAAAATAATAATATTACATTAATAAAGTGACTGTACTGTCCATTCGGAAAGGTAGACTCTTATGGAGAAGAACGGACAAGAAACTGCATAGTTACGAATTTTCGATCAGGTCACGTGTTCTGACGCGAGTTTAACATTTTTTACCTATCCCAAAAAATGCACAACGCCGCTAAAGAAGTTTTCACTTCAAAAAAATTGCTTTGCGGACACAAAAATCCATAGAGTGTTAGTAACATATATACAACTTATTGCCTAGTGTTAGTAAAAAAGAGGAGGTTCCTCACAAACTGCTTCACAATATGAGAGCCGAAGCTCTCAGCTAACAGTTTTCAGGATGCTGTTGTGACTGTCCCTCACTATCCTCAGTAGCGACGCAGTTTTCTTTCTTAAAACCTGCTGACAGAAATAGGAGACCCGCGCCGTCGTCAAGTTAGGAATTTTTATTATTTTATGTTATAACGGCAATAGAAATACACACACTAGAAATTTCAACTGTCTAAATATCATGGCTCATGTGATACAGCCTGGTGACAAACGGACGGACAGCGGAGTCTTAGTAACTACACTAGGGCCACCGATTTCTATGTCGACTCTATGTCACCTCTAGTTTTTCACTGCAGAAACGTCAAAGCGGGCTCTATTCGTTGTTTCCCACAAAATGGCACTGCAGATATTTGATCACTGTTTCCATGTGTCCTATCTGTATTTTAACCAATTTCAACTTATACGATCAATGTTTACATAAGCCTGGCTTGCGTCCAATTTCCGCGACAATTTTGTGAGTACTGACCACGCTAAATCAATTAAGGGAATGAGTTTACATGTTTACTAGCTACAACAAGGCTGTAATTTGTAAAATTTCTTGATTGTTAGTTTTTCTCTCATCATCGTCATACCAGCCGAAAGACGTCCACTGCTGGACATAGGCCTCCCCAAAATGGGGGTTGCCATAATCGCCAAGCTTGGAAGGCAGGTTGGCGATTGCAATGTAGCTGTTACAATGTACAGAGAATGCTGCTGCCCACTCTCTTATTAATCTTCTCTCATCCTTGTCAAAGTAGGAAACCAGACAAATCCAGTCTCATTAGCTCTTCTTTGCTTTAAATGTTCACAGCTTTTATAGAAAATACCAGAATACTTCTTCAAAAATACCAAGTTCTTTTTCTCCTTTTTTTTTTCAAAATTTATGAACTCTCGAATGGAGATCTTCGTCTATTTTAATTTAAATGGTTTTTATCATTTTTCCCCTTTTTCACTATTAGTCGCCATGTCAGTAGAAAGGGGGGATTCTAGGCCATATAAACCTTCACACATTCCACCCATCGTTTCTTCCTTTCTCTATCATCGTATTAATCCTTCTTTTCTCCCCCAGGCAATGGACCGAGCGGCATGGTCACGTCATTCATGCTCGCCGGGAACGTGCCATACCTGAAGGAGATACCAGATGACTTGCCCATCGATGAAATGCTTAGAGCCAGGTAAATATCATCTTTCTCAACATTATGCATAAGGTTTACTGACAAGATTGTTCAAGTTTTCGCCTGAGAACTAACAAGTGGTTTGAAGACAAACCCCTCTTCTCATATATGGACAAGCACCTCCACATCTCATACTGCTCAGTATTCACCAGTCGTGTCGGCCATTTTATACTGTAGCGACACCTAATTCTACGAAGGGTCCAGGGTCGAAATTTACCCGTATCAGCGTGTAATGAGAAATTGGTCTTTGACATAATTATGTTTTAAATATAGGCACTACAAATCAGACCTGACGTGGTACTCCTGTATCGCGCAAGCAAAGTTATCCGCGCTACCATAAATATATACAACAGCCCGAGAATAACCATCGGACAGTTGCTCACCAGACACCATCTGTCTGACTGGAGGAACCTCCTCCTTCCTCCCTTAACAATTAAAGAAGAGAAACTCCCTACACTATTTCTCATCAAACCTTAACACTCCTGGGGGCTACTCTCTAAGCCCGAAGTCCGTAGTTTCAGACTTAGTTACGGGCGTTTTCTAGTCCGTATCACCTAACCTAAGAATTAATGACAATACGATTTGACAGTTACTGTCCAATCGTGTTGTCATTCATTCTTAGTTCGGGTTCGGAACTAATCGTAAGCCCGTAGGTGATACGGAGTAGAACGCCCGCAACTAAGCCCGAAACTATGGATTTCGGGCTTAGAGAGTAGCCCTCTTGGACTCTATAAAGTCCAGGGCACCCAAAGCTTCCCCTATCTCCTTATTCTTGGACGGAATATTTAGCAGTGTAGTCTCCATGACTTAATTATGTATTGTTTTCTTGCAGACTATCACACCTGCCACAAGGACAGAGTTTGTATGATACAGACCTCATGGAACTCGCCGAGGGACTTGAGGGAAGGAGCCAGAACCCCATACCACTGCTGGTGAGTACAATAGTATAAGTAGAATATAAGAAGTAAGAATTATTGGGACCTAGATGATGTTGGCACAGGACTGTGAATACTGGTGCTTGGGACTCTAGAGAAAGTGGTATTATTCTGTCATTCTCCACAGGACCTTTCAATAACTTTCTTTAAACTCGATAAACTATTGTATAAATTCAAGTTCTTAAAGCTTAATAGACACAGATTACCACAACTTAGTCATAATATTGGTTTAAAAGAGTGTCCGTGGAGTTTCTTGCACGCTCTTCTCCATAGAGATCTACGCTTTGGAACGTGCAAATAGCTTAATTGAAATAAATAGAAATGGTTTAATTGAAATAAATACTTTGAGTTTTGAGTTGCTCGAGAGTTCTTCTTCCCAGCTGGCCCTGGTCATGTTACAGTAACGGTACGGTCAACATTTTCGTCAAAAGCATCGGTCAAAAGCAATCTTTTAATTCTCAAAAGTCCTCAGTACCATACTAAATTAGGATTATTTATAGACTTTTATTTAAACGCCTACCAGAAAAGTACCTATATGCGAGCCCCGCTAGCGGGCTTTATGGTTTAAAAAAAAAACAACCACGAAGGGGATAGCGGGGTCTGATTCGCTCACTCACTAGACCCTGCCATCCCCTTCTATCCTAACCTGTCCGAGTCGTGGTGCCCCAAGTCCCGAGCTCGCTTAGCTCGCTCTTGCATCCAAGTTCTCCTAGTAACAGAAGTAACATTGTATTTCAGGGAAACAAGATTTGGTGAGCATTTATCCATTTTGGTAGGCAAAAAGAATATAAATACAACACGTAGAATTATTCTGATGAGTGTATAATTATTTTGGAACTTAAAACGTTGTTCTTTAGGCACCTCGGTATAGAGTGGGTTTATTTTATTTCAAGTTAACATATTTCACTTGGTACGCATTTAAATTGTAGCCTTATTTATATCTACCTAATTTTGCTCGGCGACCCACAGCTGGGCCGATAATAATAAAATAATGCTAATAAATCTACAACACATATTATCATAAAAAAACGCATACCGAACATATCAACCCACTTATATACCTACATGGTCCTCATGAGAATCAACGTGACTCCATCGTAGAGGTTTTTTTACCTAACGCATAATTATCTTTGATAAAAACTGGTATATTACCATGTGGGGCTAGCTGGGGTCAGTGTTGATATACTGTACAGATTATGTTTAAGGTGATAAAAAGTTTAATAAGAGTACTTATTTAGAGATAATACAAGTAGTTTTAACTAACTATCTTTTGCCCGCGACTTCGTACGCGCATATCCCTTTCTTCCCGTTCCCGTAAGAATTTCCCGTCCCCGTATAGCCTATATCATTCCTCATGAATGTGGCTATCATATACAAAAATAATTTTCCAAATCCGATTGGTAGTTCCAGAGATTAGCGCGTTCAAACAAACAAACTCTTCGGCTTTATTATAATAGTAATTATATATTACAGCTAGAATTTACACATTTGAAAAAATATTAAATTTATAAAATGCACAAATAACGGTTTTACATAGAAAAAAGTTGAGCGAATGAGTTTTATTTGATAAACCTAGCAATTTCTTACGTTTTCTCTGTTGTGGGTTACCTCAGGGAAATCGTGTATTTTCCGGGAAAATAAGGAAATGACACTCAATAATTTCATAATCGGATAAGAACACTACACAACACAAACAATTTTTGAAGTGAAAACTTCTTTAGCGGCGTTGTGCACTTTTTGGGATAGGTAAAAATTTTAAACTCTTGTCAGGACACGTGACCTGATCGAAAATTCGTAAGACGGAGGGAGAGTAGACGGCCGGCGCGGCGTAGGAGAGGAAGTAATATCCCCCTCTCTTTCTACCGTGCGACGAAAATGTATGCCTCAATGCATGCATATGCAATTCGTGCGAAATTATTCCCTAACCATTGCAAAATATCAAAAATGCACAACGTTAATGTTCAAGTTTTCACTTCTGCCGGCACTCCCGGAGTGCAACCCGTTGTTTTTTTTCTGTTGTTTTAGTAGGTATTTAAAACACAGTCCAGTCACTTACCCCAGACTACCTGATATTCATGTTTTAATAAACGTTCCGATATTAATTTATTAAACAAACTATACGATAATTCTATTGAACAATCGAGTATTCAAACCACAGTAAAATATTAAATAAAATAAAATATTTTCAATAATATATTAAATAATTATTTTCACATCCTCACCATGGAAATGAAAAACAAAAAAAAATGGCTGATCTTTGAAAAATAACCCAGTATACACTACACAATAAACACAGACGAGACAGAGTACGCGGCGGGTTACAACAGATAAACAGAGTACGCGGTGTACCGCGTACTCTGTTTATCTGTTGAAAACACGATCCATTTGCTTCCGGGTTACTATTAATACATCATATTTATAATCTTCTACGATACCGAGGCCCTATGATCGGGAATTTGCCGGCCAGGGTTGCGGAATTTGTTCGAAAGAGTCATCGCGACCCTGGAACGCAAAGGGTTTTAGGAGGAACACGGATGGGTTTTAGTCAGTAATAGTCTGACACGCCCTTACGTAAAATACTGGTATTCAGCTAAATCCGGTTTGACTGGAAGCCGACCCCAATATAGTTGGGAAAAGGCTAGGCAGATGATGAAGATAATGAGTCTGACACGCCCTTCCGCTCCACCCAGAGCGAATGAAGTCATTTGATGACTTCCCACCCTTAAAAAAACAAAAATAAAAAGGGTTTTACGAAACCTAACATGAATGGCATGACGGGAGCTAAGTTCGCTCGCATTCACGTCATACCATTCGAATTAGATTTTGGGCTACCAATCGCTTTGTACAATTTAAATAAACCAATCTGCCTCGCCTTTTCCCAGCCATGTTGGGGTCGGCTTCCGCCATTTTGAAATCAGACAATTCCATTTTGCGTCTTTCAGAAAGAATTGTTGAGTTAATTAATGGAAAGTTACTATGGAACGATTACACTTTAAACTGGAACATTCCATTCATACAAATCGGCTTTCTTACTACAAACCAAGCAACTGCAGTTTACTACAGTAGGTATTTACAAATATGATAGCATTATGCTAAACAGTATTGTACTAGAAACTACTTACTGAAGAATGACACAACTTAGAAGTTACGCAGATAGTCTTGATCTAAAACAACTGTAATGTTGTAATAGGTACTAATACAACGTGTAACAGAATAAACGCAATACCTCTTAAGGGATCATTGTACTCATCATTATGAACAACTTTTACTATGGGACCAAAACAGAAATCGCGAGAAAAACATCGACTGCCCCAAGTGTATACATTTATGTGTGTACGTCACCGGAAAATTGCAGACTCCGTAAGATTGTAATAAATCTTTATTAGATTAAAATTTCTGGATATATTATGAAAATCTCGTTTTGTATACAATAAATGTTTCCGAACGCATAAAACCCTAATGTCTTCAAAATTAGAGTGAACAGGCTTCTTCTGGGTAAGCTCGCTCCATCGTCGACTTTGTCTCTGTCATCTATGACCTGAACTAGAGTCAAGAGCAAACTCATATTAAAAAAAAAAACCATGTAAATTCAAAAGTTTACAATATCACGCGGTATTTTACAATCTTACGGTGTTTGCAATTTTCCGGTGACACGTATAACTCGACATAAAGTACTGCATAGCTGATTTTTTTAATTCTGTTACACTTTGTATTTTAATATAAATAAACTAACAATATTAAGAATATTAAATTATATACAACAACAATAATATAATAATAATAATAATATCTTAATATCTTGGGACAACTCACACACGGTCATCCGATCCCAAACTAGGCAGAGCCTGTGCTATGGCAACCAGACAACTGATAAACATACTCATATATTTCTAAACACATACATATTATATATAAATTACACCCAGACACAGAACAAATGATCATGCTCATCACGCAAAGATTTGTCCTGGGTGGGAATCGAAACCACGACCTCCGGTTTAGCAGTCAGGGTCACTAACCACTCGACCAACAGGCCAGTCAATAATACGGAATACTGATTGAATCAACCATAAATAATAAGAATGTAAGTATCTGAAATATGCTTACGCAAGAAATAAAAGGATATTTTATTTATTTTATTTACACGTTGTATATTTGACTGCGGAGTGCGGGTGATATTGTTTTAAGAGCTGCTTGTAACCGTCACAATTAAAAGTGACGGACAGTCAACAGACATAAATATTAGATGACAGTAATTTATCTGATTTGGCTCGGGCATAGAGCTGTCATCTTTGTGATGCTGAATAAGTCAAGTATGTCTTGTAGCGTTTAAAATAAGTCTTTGAACTAAAATTTTGTTGTTTAGGTGAATAGACAGAACCGTTTCAAATGTTTTGCTAGTTGAATAATAAGTATTATTGGTCCTAAACCTTTAGTATCTTTTTCGGCAGTTTTGTTGTTGTTTAAACGAATAATGGCCGACTTTTGTATAGTTTGAAATTTTTTTAGTATAAAAACTTCGGTGATTTTAGTTGTTTCTTCGTATTTTAACACCGACTTCCGAAATTAAAGTTATTTATACTTTGTTGTGTTTTTTTTATTTGGAAGTCGGTTGTATTTTTTGCGAAAAAGTTTTTTTTTAGTTTTTAGTGGTTTCCCTCACCTAACAACACCACTGTAAAGTCACAGGAAAGCAAAACACGCAATTTCGTTAACTAACTTGGATGATATATTTTGTATTTCCTCAAGCTATTTTGATTTAAAACCAAACTACTAAACCGATTTTAATGAAATTGCTATGGCCAATCGGAACGTATATCCTTTCACATGAAATAAATTTTCGTATCGGTTCATAAATGACGGAGTAATGAGGTAACAAACATAAAAAAAACACAACCGAATTGAGAATCTCCTCGCTTTTTTTTGAAGTCGGTTTAAAACGGCGATTGGACCTCTTTTCTATAGAAAAAAGAATAAGTATTTATTATCACAGAACTGACATGCAAGCAAATTACATATAATCTAAACGAACAACCATAGAACTCATATCCGATATTTGAAAACAATACACCACGCAACGTTTAAGAAAATCGCATAAAAAAAACTTTTATGTTTCCAATCGGCGTAAATATTTTATGGTCGTCATGAGACTATAAAAATATATCTCTGTGGAATATTGTCAATTGTACGGTTCTAATCGTTGTGCTAGAACATTCTTACTGTCTTCGGCACCGGAAAATGGCAAACGCCGTAATATTGTAAAATATCGCGTGGAATTGTCAACTATTTTTTCTAAATAAAACACGGATACATTGGAAACTATTGAATTTGGATGGGATTTATTGTGTACAAAACGATTTATTAATAAAATATCGAGAAATTATTATCTAATAAAGATTTATTACAATCTTACGGAGTCTGCAATTTTCCGGTGACATCTTCATTTTATAATATACTTAAGGCGAGTGTAGGTATAGCTTATTGAAAACTGAAGACTGGTATTTTGGGTTGGGAAAAACATATGTGGTGAGAACAAAATTTTCTATGATAAAAATCGGTAATCGGAACACACATAGAATAGGTTTGACAAGAAATCATAATTCTATGGGTACAATGGATGAATTGAAAGAACAGGGGTCCTACTATGAAGTCTTAAAACGATCATGATTCCGCTCTAAGAGGGAGACGGAGCTATACATAGCGAATAGCACTATCCCGTTTACATCATCGGAATTGGATGGCATAAGCACGTCATAGTACTAAACTAAGGTACTGAGGTGCCCTCGGGAAACAGTTCGGAGTGTAGAAATAAATAAGAAGTCCATGAAAGAGGTCTATTATTTCTATACTAGCTTTTGCCCACGACTTCGTCCGCGTGGAATAGTTACTTTGAGCAGCCATTTTTATTTTTAAGATACTAATTTTTCAAAGACGCTTAAACATATTATTTTTATTTATTTTGGATCAAATGCCTGAATACAGAGATTCATGGTTTTGTTTTCAATAATGACGGACTGCTATACAAACTTTCATCCCCTTCAAGCCCTTTTATCGCGACAAAAGATAGGTCCAAGGTCTAATCGGTCTCTGTACCAAATTTCATCTAAATCAGTTCAGCGGTTTAAGCGTGAAGAGGTAACATACAGACAGACACACTATCGCATTTATTATATTCGTATGGATTTATGTCCCATCTCATAATTCACAATCCCATGCAACGCTCGAATACACAGGCCTTGATACTTATTCTTTATTACCAGTTCAGTTCAGGGGCTCTACTATGAAGTCTTAAAACGATCATGATTCAGCTCTTAGAGAGAGACGGAGCTATACATAGCGAATAGCACTATCCCGTTTACATCATCGGAATTGGATGGCATAAGCACGTCATAGTACTAAACTAAGGTACTGAGGTGCCCTCGGGAAACAGTTCGGAGTGTAGAAATAAATAAGAAGTCCATGAAAGAGGTCTATTATTTCTATACTAGCTTTTGCCCACGACTTCGTCCGCGTGGAATAGTTACTTTGAGCAGCCATTTTTATTTTTAAGATACTAATTTTTCAAAGACGCTTAAACATATTATTTTTATTTATTTTGGATCAAATGCCTGAATACAGAGATTCATGGTTTTGTTTTCAATAATGACGGACTGCTATACAAACTTTCATCCCCTTCAAGCCCTTTTATCGCGACAAAAGATAGGTCCAAGGTCTAATCGGTCTCTGTACCAAATTTCATCTAAATCAGTTCAGCGGTTTAAGCGTGAAGAGGTAACATACAGACAGACACACTATCGCATTTATTATATTCGTATGGATTTATGTCCCATCTCATAATTCACAATCCCATGCAACGCTCGAATACACAGGCCTTGATACTTATTCTTTATTACCAGTTCAGTTCAGGGGCTCTACTATGAAGTCTTAAAACGATCATGATTCAGCTCTTAGAGAGAGACGGAGCTATACATAGCGAATAGCACTATCCCTTTTACATCATCGGAATTGGATGGCATTAGCACGTCATAGTAGCGCACGTCGAGAAAAATATACCATAGTCTAAGAGTTGGCATTGTGCCCGAAACATGGCGCTACGGTAATCGCACCACTCTTAACATGCCTGGCCGTCATCACTTCATCATGAAACTGTAGGTGGAGGACTGCCCACGTCTTTTAGGTAAACGGATAAGTGATTAATTATATTTATTTGGCGAATCTGTATTCTTTTAAACGCCAGAGCGTAAACGCATCGTCGGCGTGCCCGCGACACCAAGCCACAAATTCGCCGTACTTTTTGTCACATAATTGTGACGTTTGGCGTACAGGGCACGCGCTTGCTTGTCATGTATACGTGACAATGGCGTTCAAAAGGTTAAGTTGTCAAGTTTCGTCGATTTAAACTAGTTGAGGCCGGTTTTACCTAGCTGGCTACCCTTAGACGAAACACCGAAACAACCTCAGAGTTTATGGTACCTAAATACGATAATATATAATAATATATAATGTAATAATAATATATAATATATAGTAATGCAATTTTGCAAACACCGTTAAATTGTAAAATATCTCGTGAAATTGTAAACTATATTTTTCTTAATAAGACACGGAAATATTGGAAACATTGAATTTGGATGGGATTTCTTATAAACAAAACGATTTTTTCATAATACACCGCGAAATTAAAATCTAATAAAGATTTATTACAATTTTACGGAGTCTGCAATTTTCCAGTGACATATAGGTTTAACCTTTTGCGTGTCTACCACAGATTTTTATCGTCTAATCCTGACCAAGCCCTTAAGTGTAACTGTCCGACTTAAGAAATTTGGAGCAATTTTTTCTTATGTCGAACTGTGTAACTTAAGACACGCAAAAGGATATAGGTTAATGTCTGAGGTGGTCTTTTGAGGAAAGTACCACACAGATTTGAGTGGACCTGTCCAGACGGTGCAAGATCTTGTTAGTTATCGTGTAGCTCAACTTAGAACTTGAACGAGCTAAACGAAGCCAACCGAAGCCATTCAGCCTCTTTAGTTCAGTTGCCATCGAAACACGAAATATTGCCGCAACGGTCACCCATAACAAAATTAACAATAATTCGCCATTATGTAAAACTTGTAGCCATTTTCGTCCAAAATGATTTGCATTTATTTGTATAACCTTGTCGTGAAGTTCATGGTGATAAATTTATTATGTCACCCGATTCACGGTCCATTACGTTTGATATACGCGAGATTTTGCAAGGTTGTTAATGATTGTAGCGACATAATTGATCTGCACTTTAACTCTTTTAGTCAATTAAAAACCAATATTTATAAATATCATCTCGATCTGGATTAGACATTTATGAAGTCGCGTGTTTTCAATAATGATTTTAGATTAGTTTAGTTAAGTCTGCTTTTTTCTATTATTTTTTTTCTCATATGCAACTTATCCTTAAAGCATGCGGAGTTTACCTATAAGTGATTGTTACACTATTGTACTCTATTTTATTGCATGTTACTTTTAGCATAATACCAGTGTAAACAATTGTTGGTGAACCAATAAATAAATAAATAAATAAATAAATAAATAAAATATAAAGAACATTTTGGGATAACACGCAGTTTAGTGGCATTTATATAAATATAGAACTGATGCCAACTTGTGTAGGTTTATAAATAGGGAGCAAGAAACTAAATAATTTGCTGATGGTTTAACTTTTATTGATGTTAGTGTGTAAGAAAAAAAAAAAAAAATTTAAAACATTTATTTTTATTATTATTTATTATTTGTATAATGAAAAGATAAATAGATTTCATAGACAAAGGCTAGCTTATAGGTTCCCACAGACAGACGCTACGCGACAATGCGACTACTATTTCTCGTAGATAATTATTCTACGAATATAATAATGCCGAATATTTTTGAAACTCGATTCAGTAGAAATCGACACTAAAATTTATGCTTTTGACGTCAAAGTCGTTTAGCACAGACAGAACATAATATTTCTAATAACTTTCAAATATTTTATTTATATTAAACATTTTCGTAATAATTCTAGGGGTTGTAAGAACATGAGAATGGTGCCGCTCCTATCATTTCATTATTACAAAGTCACTTTGATTCATATTTAATTTGTCATGCCCATAGAGTACGGAATCAAGGCCAACAAGAGACGCCATTTTTTAAAATATTCATTAAATTTCGGCTGTTATCATATCAGCCGAAAGACGTCCACTGCTGGACATAGGCCTCCCCCAAAGGGGTGGGGTTGCCATAATCGCCACGATTGGCAGGCGGGGATCGCAGTGTAGCTGTTGCAATGCACAGAGAATGCTGCTGCCCATTCTCTGGTGAGTCCCTTAGTCGCCTCTTACGACACTCACGGGAAGTGATGGGATGGTGCTATTCTTTTACGTACGACACCATGCAGATCGGCTGTTATATCCAGTCAGAATAGGATATGTGACGTATATGACGGGTTTTGTTTTATGACGGCCGTCAGTTTTTATGGGTGGTCGGTGACAATCACGGATACTTATTTTGTATGGAAAGTTCTAAACAAAACAACACTGTTTTTAGCAATGGCCGCCAAGGCGTTTCGGAACTCTATGGTCTTGTCATACGTTATTTTAAACGAGTATGAGGATTCCACGAAGTGCTTTCATGAATTTTTAATGAACCCCTCGCGTGTGGCGTGTCTTTTGGGCATTCTGTCAGGTAAATGAAGCCGGGTGTAATTTTCTCCTATTATTTTTACCGACTAACTTTTCCCGCGGCTTCGCTTGCGATAGCGATTTCCGTGAAAAATGTAGGTATATTTTAAGTAATTTTCTTCCTCTCTCCTATAGTAGGCGCCAGATAATCGTGGAATAACGGTCATTGACCCACCTACAATTATTGACATTTTTAATTTGAAAAACGGAATTAATGACACAAAGCTCTCATCATCTCTCGTGATCCTTAACATTGTCTAATAATGAAAAACGATTAATATTTAATTGTTCAGGTACCTATGAACAGTTATTAGGGAAAGGTCAATGTACTTTATTCCACATTTATCTGGCGCCTACTATAACTTAGATACTTATCTTGCTGTGCCCGACAGGGTCCATATTAACTAATTGTTATTTTAAGAATACATGAAAAGTATTGAGTATTACCTTCTCTGGGGTTCATATCAAATTTAGCACCAGAATTCGGCGATTTAAGTGCAGGCCACACCGCCAACTAGCGAGCGAGCTTTGGATAACAAGCTTAGAAACAATTCGGCTTATATCTGTATTAAAAAAAAAAAGCGTTGCCCCACTCTAGGAAATCGGACTTCGAGGTGTGAACCGAAGAATGAAACAATGCTCGCCCGGCTCGCTCGCTCGTTAAATCTTCACATTTATAATATTAGTTAGGGTTCATATCCTCGCGTTTGACCACAATCTCACCTGATGGGAAGCGATAACTTCTCTAGGTAAACGTGCTCCATCGTCGACCACATGTGGAGCACGCTTGCCTAGAGAAGTAACCTATTCACTCTTAACTTGAAGACTCCCAGGTTGTACATATACTACCTAAGACAAAACACAGACTCCGGCAGGAAATTCCACTCCTTAGCTGACCACACAATGAAAGTATTCTCAAAACGTTCGGTGCGTATGGGTGGGCGGGCAGTAGTGTTGTCTGGCCATGATTACAAAGAGTTGTGTTATATTAAATAATCGATTGGCCATTGTTATGGGGTTAATCGAGTAATATATAATACTTACACGTTACATGCTTGTTATGTGTTTTGTTAAAGTACATGCAAGCTATATGTTTTTAACACTAACAATAAAATGCAGGTCTCACCTGCACCGCCTGACCATTTGTACAGTCAACGAAAGAGAACGGTGCAAAGTCAAAAAATTAACTGTAGGTAATTACTGCTCAGACAGTTGCGGAATTTGTTCGAAAGAGTCACCGCGGCCCTGGGGGGCTACTCTCTAAACCCGTAGTCCGTAGTTGCTGGCTTAGTTACGGGCGTATCTACTCCGTATCACCAACGGATTTACGATTAGGTAGTTCCGATCCCGAACTAAGAATAAACGACAACACGATTTGTCAGTTACTGTAATTCATTCTTAGTGGTCAGGTGATACGGACTAGAATACGCCCGAAACTAAGCCCCCCTGCTAACTACAGACTTCGGGCTTTAGAGAGTAGCCCCTCTGGAACGCAAAGGGCTTTAGAAGGGACACGGATGAGTTTTAGTCAGTAAGAGTCTGACACGCCCTTCCGCTCTACCCAGAGCGGAAGAAGTCATTTGATGATTTCCCATCCTTAAAAAAAAGTACTGCTCCGAATTGATCGCATCAGTATTGTTTAGTTAGAGCGTTGCATACTCTAACATGTCAAAGGCCAAGTAGGTACACAGAACTTAGCGATACATTTCCAACATTCCCTGTAGATTCAGCTGCGCTATCACTTGGATAAAATATTTTTACATCGGCATTAATCTTTGTATTCGTAGTTCGAAATTGCAGCTTGAATACTCATGTCTTTTCTCGACTATACCATTAAAGAAAATCAATTTTCCTCGCCAAACCACAGTCGGTCGCGCGATTACCACGCTTACATACATTTCATTCGTTATGCAGTATTATACAATACTTAAACAATACACGGTATTAAAATAACGATAATATATTACACGTACGCGTATAAATCATCATGTGTGCGCATTATGTTAATCAATTCGCCTTGTCATGCTACCGAGATGACCGGAGATATGCCATATCATAGCCTTTTCCCAACTATACAACGTTTAACAGAATAAACGCAATACCTCTTAAGGGGTCATTGTACTCATCATTCAAAATCAAAATAAAAAAAATCAAAATCAAAACTCATTTTTTCAAATTAGGCTGAGTGCCAGCACTTTTTAAACGTCGAAAGTTCTACATAAAGACAGTACCCCAAAACGCCCGCCCGTCACCAGTTCCTAGCGTTTTAGCTGGAACAACAACTGAACAACTGGGTGAACAACTTTTACTATGGGACCAACACGGAAATCGCGAAATCAAAAATCTACTGCCCCAAACATTTATGGGCATAACTCAACAAAGTTTACTGAACAGCTGATTTTTTTCGCAATTTCGGGGTTGGTCCCATAGTAAAAGTTGTTCATAATGATGAGTACAATGACCTCTTAAGAGGTATTGCGTTTATTCTGTGACACGTTGTATTGGGGTCGGCTTCCAGTCAAACCGGATTCAGCTCAATACCAGTATTTTACGTGGAGCGGCCAGACCTCCACAACCAGACTGGAGTCAGATTTTCTGGCTTCTGACAATCTGTAACGACTGCCAAAGATCTACAAATGACAGCCGGGACCAACGGCTTAACGTGCTTTCAGAGGCACGGAGGAGTCTCGGTATGTTAAGATGGTCACCCATCCACAGACCAACCTCGGCAAGCGTTGCTTAACCTTGATAATCGACGGTGCGGCTGTTATTATTTAACCACGAGCTCCTCCAATATATTACACATACAAGTTATAATCATTATTTATTGCGCATGAGTTCATCAATTCGCCTCGTCATGCTACCGAGATGGTCGGAGATACCACAGAGCTTAATTTTTTAAACACGTTTTTTACATGTTTTATATTGTAATTAATGATTTTATCTTTTAGAGTACGTAGATTAGAATCTAAAGTACTTAAGTACCTACACAGATTATATTTGTTACAATTATCTCACGTTTTATTATGGCTATATTTAGAGATGAACTGGAAAGTGAAGAATTGATTACTTTTTTTTAATTTTTTTAATTTACTTATTGTTAAAAAATGACTTACTATAGACGTAAAGGTGTGTCATTTTGTGGACAAATCTGCAATGTGCAGACGCTAACACATCAATCTACCCGAAACTGTCAAATTTTCCCAATCAACCTTGAACCTAATGCTTTAGCGATAAAGTTGAAAATCTATATTAAAAGATTATTGTAGCTTAATAATGCTGGCGTCTTTACTATAATGCCTCATAAAGAAAAGGTGCTAAAGTACGCTTAATGGCCCCCGCAGACACGTTCGACGCGACAATGCGACAAGCACCGCTGTTGGAATTCTTTTATGAAACCGCATTGTAGCTTTGTCGGGTTATGTCTAAAGAATCCATTTTTTTATATGGGTTTTGCTCTTGACTCTAGTCTAGGTAATAGATGACAGAGACAAAGTCGACGATGGAGCGAGCTTACCCAGAAGAAGCCTGTTCACTCTAATTTTGATGAGATTAGGGTTGTATGCGTTCGGAAACACAGACGCAGGCAGAGAGTTCCACTCCTTTGCTGTGCGCATTATAAAAGACGTTTGGAAACGTTTAGTGCGAATTGGTGGAATAGCAACAAGGTAGGGATGGTAACTTGCAGTACGTCTAGATGGTAGAAGGGGGCAGGTGGGATGAGGTCGTGGAGCTCCTGGACACTCTCACCCTTAAACTGAATTTTCTGAATTAATAAAATAAACCAACACCAACAACATACAACTACAACAACATACATACAACTACAACAACATACAACAACATAATACAACAACAACATACAACAACCCAACATTCGCAACAACAACCAATCAACATTTTCAACACAAAATCCAACATTTTACAATTTTATTTTCCCACCACCATACAATATAATTTTCAATGGCCACACAAATAAGAATAAGCCATACTACTGGTCATTAATCACGAATCAATATGTCATGGAGGTCATTTATCAAGCTTTGTATTCAAAGCTTATAATTTATTGATGTTTGTATCGTACCATGGTGGTTTTTGCTATCGTTTTTATTGGGAATATTTAATTAAGTAGAAATTAGAATTAATGTTTTACACATTGGGTAATGTTAGACGTCACAAGACTTACACGACTGCCCAAAAGGAGTGCTTTGGTCTCAGGACAATATTTAGGGATAGGTACTGTATTCTAGTGAAAACACACCTGATTATATATCGTAAAAACTCCAAATATGGCGTCAAACAATTCGTCCGCGTCGCTATCAACTGGAAGTGAGCCCAAAAGACTGGCGGCATTGCCACGTTGTATTACAATGCTTACCCTCTGTCCGAGGTAAAAGCCAGCTCTTGGGTCACGCGAATATGTATCGCCAGATAAAAAGAAACTAGACTAAAAAAATCTGTCTTCTCCTAGTTCGAACCAGTCCTTTCGAAAACTCAAGAGCAATGACAATAATTCATCATCATCTGCCTAGCCTTTTCCCAACTATATCGGGGTCGGCTTCCAGTCAAACCGGATTCAGCTGAATACCAGTATTTTACGTGGAGCGGTTGCCTACCAGACCTCCGCAACCATTAACTGGGTAACACGGTACTCCTTGGCAATACTGGTGTCAGATTATCAGGCTTCTGACAATCCGTAACGACTGCCAAAGATCTACAAATGACAGCCAGGACCAACGGCTTAACGTGCTTTCCGAGGTACGGAGGAAACTCGGTATATTAAGATGGTCACCCATCCACAGACCAACCTTGGCAAGCGTAGCTTAACCTTGAAGATCGACCCGCGCGGCTGTTATTATTTAGTCACAAGCAATGACAATAATCAGTGAACAATTTTACTAAATAAAACAAACGAGTTCATTACTCTTCTAAAAACTATGTCAATAAACTTCTTGGAACTTTCCTTGGCAACTATCCAGGGTAGATATTGTAGCACTAACTTACATTTCTATGAAATATCATACACTAGCTTTTTCCCGCGACTTCGCGCATAGCCAATTTTTCCCGTTCCCGTGGGAATTTCGAAACTAATTATACACCTTAACCTTCCTTATGAATAACCCCATCCATTGGTGAAATCCGCATGAAAATCAGTGCAGTCGTTTTGGAGTTTATCACAGACAGACAGACACGGCGGAGGACTTTGTTTTATAATATGTAGTGATAGTGATATGTATGTAAAATATAGTAGGTACGCGTATTGAGCTAAGTGGTATCGATCGTAATTCGCCGTACCTACACTCCGATTGTTTGACTTCGGTATCGATTTTAACATCAGTCGCCTACGCTTTTAGGCATGGCTGCCAATCTGTCGGTCTACCTATTTTATCTAAAAAGTATTAACGTTTAGTATAACTGCTATTGAAATGTAACGATACTCATTAGCAGTGATCGGATAATTGGGCGCTTATATACCTAAACTTCTTCCCGTGAAAGAATAATGTGGACATTCCTTTCTGAATAAATAAGTAATCCCAGGTTCCCGGAATTGAAACATAAATGGAGCTACACATAAAATTATAACTTTTTAAACTCCCTAAGTAGCCATGGCTGCTGGCCTGTTACTAAACCAGTTCTCATAAAAACTTCCATTGTAAATTAAAAGTTCCATTAGAATCGGCTTTTTAAATTTGAAAAAAAATATAATGAGAGTTCACAACAAGTTCTAACTATATAGCAATCTCAAGGATTTCAAACGATTCCGGAATCCGGGATTCTGAAAAGCATGTCCGTATTATACTTTCGTGGGAATAAAAGTGAAGTTTAGGTATATTAGCGCCCGATTATCCAATCACTGCTCATTAGCCACACTCAAGCTAGCCACACTAAACACGTCAATATAAAAAAAAATAATCAATCTAAATGCTGTTAAAATATCAATGAATATTTAAATGATAATTTTTAAATTTGGTAAGTACATTTGTTTGAATTACTTTATAAATAGTACACTTACAAATATAATTTATTTAAAGTAATACACTCTTCCTCTCTCCTACTTTGCTGTGCCCGACAGGGTCCACAATGATCATATTTTTGTAAAACCTGCCACCTAAGTTCACATGTGGAAGCAATAAATATATTGAGTATTGAGTATATATTTTTCTGTGATATTAATCTAGTTGAACCGGTGTTTCCTAGCTGACTACCCTGAGAAGAAACACCGAAACAAACTCAGAGAGCCGTGTCACTTCGCTATAAATCGCATAAAGTAAATACTCGTAATAGTAAAGCCGACATAATCCACATACAAGCGTAACCTGTTATTGCGCACGCGCCGGCCTTCGAACTGAACTTGTGATCGATAAGAGGTCGATGTATTGCTAGCGAGGTTTTATTGGCTCTGTGTAAATATTGGCACATATACATGTTTATTTGTAAAGTGTAAGGAGTGGAATTCCCTGCCTGAGTCTGTGTTTCCTGATAGCTACAACCTGGGAGTCTTTAAGAGCCTATACAACCTCAGCTCAAATTCTAATTTCGCCCCCACTTCCCCGCGCCGCCTAACTCTTTATCTCGCTCGCACACTGCTGCTCGCGGTCACGCGGTCACACCGCGAAGTCGATGAGATTTTGTTAGAATAAACTAGGTAGATACATTATTTATCGGACAAGTTCTAAGTAGGTAATAAAATTATCAAAAATAATATTAATTTGTCACTATTATCAAAATATTTTTTTTATATCACTTTATTTTCAATGTGGGTAGGTACCTTTTTTATCGTGGTAAAATCGTCCGGCGCGGAAGGGACTGTCAGACTCTTATTGACTAAAATCCACGGTGTACCTTCAATAGCCCTTACGTTCCAGGGTCACGGTTTCCCGTTCGGGCAGTACCGCGACCCCGGCAGGAATTTCAAGATACTACTAAAAATTGCTCATAAAGCTAAAAAATCCAGTATAAACTGACCTCTCATTGTACGGAAAGCCTATACAATGCGAGATCAACTTATATTGGAAATCTGCTACAAAATAATAGACGAGCCAACGTTACGGTAAGGGTTCCGCCCATTGAATTTGTAGTAAGTTTTGAGTATTATAGTTTTCTCCTTGCATGAATTTGTGACAGCCGTTTTTTTATGTAATTATGTCAGTAGTAGGTCTATGCAAGTACCTACATAGTACTCGTATTACTATACTTACCTATCAGAAATTTTATAAGCCGATTCCGAGCCACTGCATAAATTCTACTGATACAAAAATGTAATCAAGTGCGAGTCACCATTACATTCAGGGTTCTGTGCGAGATCAACTTATATTGGAAATCTGCTACAAAATAATAGACGAGCCAACGTTACGGTAATGGTTCCGCCCAATGATTTTGTAGTAAGTTTGAGTATATAGTTTTCTCCTTGCATGTATTTGTGACAGCCGTTTTTTTTATGTAATTATGTAAGTAGTAGGTCTATGCAAGTACCTACTTAGTATTCGTATTACTATACTTACCTATCAAAAATTTTATAAGCCGATTCTGAGCCACTGCATAAATTCTACTGATACAAAATTGTAATCAAGTGCGAGTCACCATTACATTCAGGGTTCTGTGGCTACATTGGCTTGGTAAAAAACGCTTTGCCATTATACAATTTTCAAAACAAATCACCGAAATGTATGTCTACGCATAACTTCCGAAGGACTTCAATATGTTGTTTTTTTTTTTGTGTTCGTGATTCTCAGGGCAAGGTTTTTATGACTATGAATATTAGATAGGTAGGTAATATTAGATAAGTAGGATAGTTGGTTATGTAACTATATATGTATGTGAAAAATTTTATGCGTTTTCGTGTTACCTATCAGTAGGTAGGTAGGTACGTAGGTTGAATACTTAGGTATGTAGTTATGTACGTAGATAGGATACTTAAGTAGGTAGGCAAAGATGTAGGATAGGTAGGAGGGTAAGTATGTAGGAAGGTAGGTAGGATTGGGTAGGTAGGTAGGGTAGATATGGTTTTACCATAAGTTATTACACATTGTCAAAATTACAGAACATTTAATTCGCTTAAATCTCTAATTGGCATATTTCGAACATGTCTGGGATCGCATAGCTCAGGCAACATGCATGTCATATAAAAATGTACTAATTTTGGTTCCATTTCTTGCCAATATTGGTCATCTCTCTCTATAATTTCAACTTTGATATCTTTGTCGCATCCAGACCATACTCCGAAAATACATTTTTGCTTACCAGTTATATGAAGTTGTCCTTGTACTTGTATATACCAAGGATGTTTTTTATTTATAATAAGTCCGTTTTTCGTTTTTTTCCAAAAATTCACTTTTTTCTTATCTATAGATTCGTCTAAAGATGTTTTAAATGCTGTAATTGGACACTTGATTTCAATTATTGTGTCTTCTCTCACTATTCCGTCTGGAGTTGCACCTAGAAAAGGCAAGTTTTTATCTATAAAGAGACCACAAGGCTCTATTTGAATCTTTAATTGTGATGCTAGTTGCTCTGTTGCTGTTGCTTCATGCTCTATACCATGTTTCAGAGATGGGACATGGCTTAGATTCTTTGGATATATAAGATTTTTTACTAAATTTTTGACACTTGAGTTTTGTCGCTTATTTACGACTTTTGAAAAATTTGATGCCGTTAGAAGTTTCCTTCTGAGCTCTAACCACTCACTTGATTCTCTTTGTAGAATTGTAGACTTTTCTACTTGTCTTCGATCTTCTTCTGAATTGGGCAAACTTTTCAAAAAGTCCTCTTTGATTCTATTGTACTCCAGACTTGTCATGTCTGGTTTTTCACAATTTTCACCATAATCTTTATCTTTAGTTTTTAAAAACAGTTTTCTACATTTTCTGTTACAATATTTTGATGCTCTTAGTCTTTGTTTTGAGCGCTTCTCGTCTAATTTCTTCACTAGCGACCTGGGACTTCTCCCCAAAATCACTCTGTGTAAAGTGCTAAGTGGGCGCTTTGTGTTAAATGATACCACGGCAGCGTTGCATCTTGCATCATAGCCCCGACGTAACGAAAAGTTTATACGTTTCCCGCCCACAAATTTAGCAATTATACTGTTGAAAGACTCTACTCTATTGCTGTCACTGTTGTGCATAAGACTTCGAGCCTTAGCTGCCACAGTGTTAACCACGAATTTAATTCTATGCCATATAGCACACGTCTTCAAAATTAAAGTTAAGTCTTCACTATTGTTTTGGCTAGTACAATAATAGGGTTGGCAGTTTTCGTGATTCCCGAATGCATGATTGTATGAATTCATGATGTCTGTGAATAGGTTACTTACTTTTATGTCAAAGGTGGCTTCTTTGGAAATGTGTTCAGTTATGGATGAGCAAATGACTTTACGGATAGCTAGAATTCTTTGAGTAGTAATTTTTTTTCTTAAATTTGATGGATATTTGGTTTCTGTAGTTATGTTCTTTAGCTTTTTACACATATTTCTGAAAATGTGATTTTTGCATTCTACTTTTTCTACGGTGCAATTGGGATATGGACGAGCTTCCAAAATTTTTTTATATGTGCTCGAGTCACCGTCTGCCACCATACGCTCGTATATAAGGTTATGCATGGGAATAGACTGTTTAAATCCCTCTAACAATATCTCAGACTCCATACCGGTAGAGGAACCGCTATAATTCTTATAGCATACATGATCGCCTGGACTGATACTTTTACTTTCAGCTCGCGCACAAATGCAGCAGTATTTGTTCTTCACCCCGATGAACAAAACCTCACCGAACCTTTTACCAATTATAGCGGCAGCTCCAGATAGGGCTGAAAAGTTTGTGTTGAAAGAACGTTTACTCCAGACACCATCTGCAATCACATCTATGCAAGCAATGCCGTTTTTTACTCGCCCTTCCGCAATAGCTGCATCTCGTTCCCGTGCTGCAGCTGCCTCCATTGTAATTATAGCAGTTTTTCGCCAGTCATCATATATTTCATTTTGGACTTTAGCATAATGCTTTTGAGAGAAAGATGGACAATCCATTGATGCACATAATTCGCTAAATTGGGAATAGCCAATTCCAGAAGATATGATGCCAGATGTTGCAGATTTGTTTAAATCTATCCGTAGGTCTGATTTAGGCTCAGAATCAAGATAAAATGTTAGATTACACATATTACAGGCTAATTTATATTTGGAAAGCAGACCTTTTCTTTTTTCTGATATAATGTGAACGTTGCTCAATGTACATCCGAATACCTGATTATGATTGGATATTTCTTGAAGTCTTCTATAAAAATATTCTACATCAATCATTCTCCGTCCTTCTACAAAAAAACAGCTTTTCTCTTCCACAGGATTATTAAAACTCACTTCGTACCTGCAATGACCAGAATATTTTTTTTTTGGTGAATTCTTGTTAAACTGCATAACATACATGATACACATACAAATTTCTCATATAAAAAATCTTGCAATTACCAATTAGTATCATCATCACATTCATCATCTGATGTGTCGTACTGCGGAAAATTATGTGAATATCTGAAAAAAACAGGTTGTTTTAGTATAAGAATAAAGAAATTATAACCCTAACTTCCTAACTAATAATATAAACGTGGAAAGTGAGTTTGTTTGTTTTTTACGCTAAAGTAGCTGAACGGATTTGGATGAAATTTAGTACATGAAAAGGCCGTGTCCTGGAAATGGGTATAGGCTACTTTTTAATCCTGGACCGCAGACGACACGGCGGGCAAAAGCTAGTCACCAATAAAATCAAGAGTAAAAAAAAACAAAAAATTGCTTACGGATCCAATATTCTTTCGTCACTATTTACTGAACAGCTTATGTCCTCAGGTGGTACTTGTGATCTGCAAGAAAACGCAAAATTCATTATAAAAGCACTTACACCTGAAAGCATATTTTTATCTACATGAATACGGAACCCTAAAAAGTACAACATTATGAAAAGTTTTATAGTGAACTTGCCAATTTCGTGATAGTAACCGCTACGCGTTAGTACAAAACGGTAATGCCATGTGCGAGAGCACAGAAAAAAATATCTTGGTGATCAAATACGTACGAGTATAATACTTACAATTCAATATTTTGTAATGTATGAACATTTTTTTCGTCCGAATTTATTACCACATCTATCGGAGGTATTTGGGTTCTGTAATCACAAGTGCCTGGTTATTAACCGACTTCAAAAAAGGAGGAGGTTCTCAATTCGACTGTATGTTTTTTTTTTCTGTTTGTTACCTCATAACTTTTTACTGCGTGGACCAATTTTGATGATTCTTTTTTATTTGAAAGCTAGTGCTTGTCGTGTGGTCTCATTAAAATTTTATCGAAATCCGACAAGCGGTTTTTGAAAAATCAACAAAAAAAAAAAAAATATAAGTTAATCGGGAGTTTGCGTCTCGAAATCATCATTTCAGTAGTGTGCAGTACTTGAGACAACTAAAAAGTTAAAAATAAAAAACTATTTACAAAAAAAATACAGTCGACTTCCGTAAAAACACTAGAAAGTAAAAAATAATTTCACTTTAGGAAGTCGGAGTTTAACAAAGGGGAAAACAAGGACTAATAAGGACACCGAAAGTTTTTTTTTTGTTTATCATTTCGATATGGAACCCTAAAAATGAACAAGAAAAAAAAAGATGACGTAATCGTCCATAAAATCAGACTTGCGAATGGATAACAATGAATAATTATAATAATTATGTATTATTTACCTACGTTTATTATATACGTAGAAATACAGGTGCAGGTACGCGTGGCTACATATCAAGCTGTACTTTTCCAGTATAAGCTGACCTCTCATTGTGCCGAATGCCTATACAATGTGAGATCAGCTTATACTGGAAATATACAGTTTATACCTTATTATTTAGCCGTGTATTCTAATAACGTATCAGTTACATGTATAAGTAGGTAGCAGTACTCACAGATTTACTGGAATATTCTCTTTATCAACATCGTCTTCAGTAGTGTGTAATCGACGTCGTCTGAAAAAATCATCATTTTTATTATTTAGCTAAACTACTACAGTACGTTTAGTAGGTTCATATTTTTTTATGTATTTTACAACATTAGGTATCTAGCACTACAGTCGGATAAGTCAGTACGTCAATCTCAAAATCAATCATCACGTCCGATTGTGTGTGCAGCAAGCAATAGTTTTGTTTCTTGCAGTTAGTGTAAGTACTTACCCTACATACTTATAGGTACATATTTTTTTATAACTTTCTAAGCGCTTGGCGGTTGCAGTACGGGTCGCGGGTTCGATTCCCGCACAGAACATTGTATTATTTTGTTATGGCCTACCAATAGTTGTGAAGACTTGTGTTTGTAATTGCACTGTCTTTTTCAGGAGCAATCGGAGAAATAGGTACTGGAGTAATAAAAATATAAAATATTTTTATTATATTTATATAATAGTAAATTGTCAAAACAAAAACAAACCTATTTAGGAAACTTTTATTTTTAAAAGTTACCCTAAACTGATTTGGTGCGATTACAACCACAAATCTTCACAATTATTTGTAGGCCATCACATAATAACCCATGTTCCGTGCGGGAATCGAACCCGCGACCCGTAGGTATTGTAGCCGCCAAGCGCTTAGCTAGTTATAAAAAAATGTAAGTATTTACGGTAAATACCATGTCTACCTACACATGCAGAAACTGTTCTAAACGTGTATACCTACTACATTTTTACCTACATGTTTGTAATCACTAATACTGTAAAAAGATAGGTCGGTAGATAGGTACTTACTTCATTTCGTTCATATGTTTGCCTGTTTCTTTACGCCAAACCCGTCGCTTCTTATTTTTATTTCGGTTATTGCCCATTACGCAAACACTATAAAGTCATGCAATTCAATATTTTTATTTTAGGTCGTTCTGTTGCGTAATATGTGTCCTGAGCGCAAAACGACACAGCCCTCCCGTACGAAAGCCGGAGCAGGACTGACCGCGGGTGGCGCGCGGCAGGGAACAAACTTTAATATGGCCGATATTATAGGTTATTTATTTTACGGCGAAAAAAAAGTAAACTTAAAAAAATAACACACATAAGACCTGCTTTATAGTTATTTCAGTTAGTATAAAAAGTTTAATGATCTATTTTGAAGTATTTTATGATTGCCAGCGGTTTATTTTTCAATTTAGAGGTAACTTTGGGATTTTTTTCTATCGAGAAAATTTATTGGAATCGTGTTTTCGCCACACATAGTACTTAACATTAATCCTCAACTTTACCATATATTTATTTCAAAATTAATGCTGCAGTATTTTCGGCGTATCAGAGGATTCTGCTAAGCCATTTGAGGTAGTATAGGCTCTTAAGTCAAGAGTGAATAGGTTACTTCTAGGCAAACGTACTCCATCGTCGACCACATCATCGCTTACCATCAGGTGAGATAGTGGTCATGGGCGTGCAGTAGGCTACAATAAGGGTAGGCCAGCCCATATATAATACCCAAAAATAAAACTCACCACATTACTCAGGGTTGAAATCACCATACTCACGATGCGAATTTTCATCCACTTTGAAAGCGGACGATATTTTTTTTGGGCATTTTGTATGGGCTGGCCTATCCTTACTGTAGCCTACTGCACGCGCATGATAGTGGTCAAACGAGTGCCTATCAACAGTAAAAAAAAGTGTGAGTAAGCACTTTAAAAAAGCTAGAAATCTTAGATAGAATAACTTTAGTGAAGTCTTTTAAACTAAAATCCTATACAAGTTGCAGAAGTGTCATTTTTTTTTTAAGGATGGGAAATCATTAAATGACTTCTTCCGCTCTGGGTGGAGCGGAAGGGCGTGTCAGACTTACTGAATAAAACCCATCCGTGTTCCTTCTAAAGCCCTTTGCGTTCCAGGGCCGCGGTCACTCTTTCGAACAAATTCCGCAAGTACCGTGTTACCCAGTTAATGGGTTGTGGAGGTCTGGTAGGCAGCCGCTCCACGTAAAATACTGGTATTCAGCTGAATCCGGTTTGACTGGAAGACGAACCCAATATAGTTGGGAAAAGGCTAGGCAGATGACATTATAAATCAACCACAAGTCGTTATCTGATTCTCCAGCCAACACAAAACTCCTTGAATCACTGCTTTATTAATCAAAAAGCCAACTAAACTATACTTTGACTGTCGTTAAAAGTCAATCACCTGCGTCATAAAAAAGCCCAGTCATTACTAAAATTACCTTAATTTGTCCGTCACTACAGTCACGGAAAACTGTCGTTAGGTAGGGTCACTATTATATATGAGAAGGTAAATAGTAGTTAGAACTCATAATTAATTATATATGTTTTTTTTTTAACTTTTCCCCACACTAGGAATTTCTCCTGTATCGTGGGTGCGTTTACAAAGATACAAAGTCACAAACACAAACAGCCAGACCCAGAACAACTATCTGTAGGCCATACAAATAATTGTTCCGTGAGGGAATCGAACCCGCGAGACGCAGCGCAGCAGTCAATCGCTCAACCGCTGCGCCAACCATGCTGTCCGCTGACCGTGCTGTTGATACTTTTAAAATTCAAAATTCAAAAGTCATTTATTCAAATTAGGCTGAGTGCCAGCACTTTTTGAACTTCAAAGTTCTACATAAAGACAGTCCCCCATAACGCCCGCCCGTCACCACTTCCTAGTGTTGTAGCTGGGAAGAAGTGACGCAACAAACTCCCCAGCAACACATCTGTCTGATAAGCTTTTAAAAACTTGAATTTATACAATAATAATTTTGAAGTTTTAAATCGCAATTTTTGTGTTCATTGAGTCCATTACACCTAAAATTCTCTACCTTGTATAATATAAGGCACAAGAAAACTGGGAGTATTCTTCCGAAGGGATGGGCTTTGTTCTTCTACAAAGCGATCATCGCGCGAAAACGCGATCGTCATTAATTTTGACTACAATTGAAATGCGTACCAAGTAAAATATGTTAACTTCAAATTAAATAAACCCACTGTATACCGAGGTGCCTAAAGAACAACGTTTTAAGTTCCAAAATAATAATACACTCATCAGAATAATTGTACATGTTGTATTTATATTCTTTTTGTCTACCAAAATGGATAAATGCTCACCAAATCTGGTTTTCCTGAAATAAAATGTTACTTCTGTTACTATGAGAACTTGGATGCAAGAGCGAGCTAAGCGAGCTCGGGACTTGGGGCACCACGACTCGGACAGTTTTTTTTTTAAACCATATAGTCGCCGACTTCGCCTTTTGGTGAGCATTTATCCATTCTGGCAGGCATTTCGAATTGTTTGGTAGTAAAATAGGTACTTTTCTGGTAGGCGTTTAAACACGAGTCGTTAATTTTTACGGCAAACTCGATCGCGTCGTCGTGCCGGCAGAGGGCGCCTTCCCGTTTTGCCGACAAAATCTCTTAGCATTAGGACGATGCCTTAGATACAAGTGTTTATGGTACACTCACAATAGGCCAGTTATACTCAAGTCCCCAATAATAACTAAAACCAGCGCTGGGTGCCTGACGCCCAGCAAATAATGAACGTGCCCATACCCTTTCGGAATGGGCACGCTCAACGCAACTCTAACCTACAATTAGTTTTGTTTTTGTCTTCATTGCTGTACGTTTGTGTGTGCCGAATAAATGTTTTCTATTCTATTCTAATAGGGGGCAGCCTGTGGCTATACTTTAAACGTCTTTTATAATGCGCACAGCAAATTAGTGGAACTCTGCCTACGTCTGTGTTTCCGAACGCAATCAAACCTAATCTCTTCAAAGTTAGAGTGAACAGGCTTCTTCTGGGTACGCTCGCTCCATCGTCGACTTTGTCTCTGTCATCTATTACCTAGACTAGAGTCAAGAGCAAACCCATACTAAATAAAAAAAAAATACTTCATACTAAACCTCTCTACAAAAATTTACTTCTAAAGCTTTAAAATCATGTTGTCCGTTCGTTAATTTCATTGACAATATCAAAGTTTCGACTTTTATTAATTTACTTTAACTGACTCATAACCCCTAAGGTCGTATAAAATACCGTTATCCATTGTCAAACGAGAATTTTCCTGTAAGGTGAACCTTACATGGCACCTTTAGTAATTGAATGAAAATTGTGTTGTAACACTTTGAATAGTAAATTAGAGGCCACACACCCATTTTGACACATACTTGTAAAACTGTTATTTTTAGTGAGACGCGAAAATGTTATTTATAGACAATTGCTAGATCAGGTTAGTTTAACCAGAACGCATTGTGCAGTGTGTTCGCACGTGGTGAGAGTCCAAGTTAAATGAATTGCCCAGGATGCACCAAGGGTATTCTACCCATTTTTTTTTAATGATGGAAAATTTTCAAATTACTTCTTCCGCTCTGGGTAGAGCGGAAGGGCGTGTCAGACTCTTACTGACTAAAACCCATCCGTGTTCCTTCTAAAGCCCTTTGCGTTCCCGGGCCGCGGTGACTTTTTCGAACAAATTCCGCAACCCTGGAGGGGTATTCCACCCCGGGTCTTTGTTTAATGATAAGATAAGATAAGATAATATCCACCATCTCACCTGTGGAAAACGATGATGTGGTCGACGATCGATGGAGCATGCGTGTCTTGAAGTAACCCATAGGAGAAATATGAAAAAAAACTTTCGTTGTCAACAAAAAAAACCAGCCAAGTGCGAGTCGGACTCGTGCACGAAGAGTTCGGTACCATGATCTATAAAAACGGCAAAATAATCATGTCTGTTATATGTGAGCCCCCTGAAATATTTATTTTATTCTGTTTTTGATTATTTGTTGTTAAAGCGGCAACAGAAATACATCATCTGCGAAAATTTCAACTGTTTAACAATCACGGTGCATGAGATACAGCCTGGTGACAGACGGACAGCGAGGTCTTAGTAATAGGGTCTAGTTTTACCCTTTGGGTACGGAACCCTAAAAATGGCACTTTAAAAATAAGACTATTCTAATGAAGCACTCACTTACATTAGCTTTATTTACAACAATATGTGTCACATTGTAAAAGACAGTAGGTACATACACGTGGCGTCTCCTAAACGTGTGGGCAGCTGTTGATCAGGGATCATCAGTCAATTAATACTCATCAGGGATGTCGCCAAGACGTCAACGCAACGTTCCTACTTCGAAAATACTGTGAAATCCAGCGGTCGTTAGTATCAACTCATGCATTTTATCTCTCAAGGTGGATGGCACAAACTAGCCCGGTACCGGTAGTCAGAAGCCAGAATTTCTGTCACTGGTCTTGCCAGTCTTTAATCGTGTTAGCAAGGTACTGGGTTGTGGATGAAAGGCCTCTATGTAAAATACTGGTATTTAGCTGGTCCGGTGAGATTTGAAGCCGACCTTTAACACTGTGGCATGATTGATGACGTTATTGAATGCTGGTAGATACAATAGAGAACCATCTACTATAATAGGGTATTTAATTGGTCCGTCAGATAGATTTACAAAAAATATTGGACACGTATTTTTTTGTTTTTTCACGTAAACAAAAAATGAAGACGATACAGTGCGTTGAAATCACGCGTCAACATACTGACTAAAACTCATCCGTGTTCCTTCTAAAGCACTTTGCGTTCCATGGCAGTGGTGACTCTTTCGAACAAATTCCTGTACCCTGGCAGGCTCTGGCCCTAGCGGGCCCAGTCTCCTATGCTGACATCTGTTTGAGGCGCGCGTGGAACACAACGCGCCATCGACCCGGGCCTGGTGGTGATCGGACAGCGAGCCACCCAACGCTCGCCGTCCGCAGGCCCGCGCCTTCGGTGGCAAAAACAGTTGATCGGTAACTATGTCGAGACTTTCAACCGTGATAATTTGTATCCCTTTTCAAGGAGGTACAACACTATTATAAAACTACGAATTTATTCCACGTACATTTACAAAACCGTCAGCATTTAGAACAAATTATATCAAGCTACATTTATTCAACTTTTTCCATCTGTCATTGAACAACAATTCCACTGTTAAATAAATCAACTTCCGTCCAGCTAAATTCGATAACTTCCTTAATTCACTAACAATGCCGAACAGGAAGAAATGTAGCGTTTTTTTTTTTGATAAAAACCAGGAAAACATCAATACAACCTTGAACGGTATTGTTAAGTCATCCACAGACAAGCGCAGCGTGGCAATGCGACAACGCGTTTTCATAGAAAATGTTGTACCTATCTGTAGAAAATGTATGGATTATTTCAATGAAAATTAGTTAGACAACTCACACACGGTCATCCGATCCCAAACTAGGCAGAGCCTGTGCTATGGCAACCAGACAACTGATAAACATACTTATATATTTCTAAATACATACATATTATAAACAAATTACACCCAGACACAGAACAATCATGCTCATCATACAAAGATTTGTCCTAGGTGGGAATCAAACCCACGACCTTCGGTTTAGCAGTCAGGGTCACTAACCACTCGACCAACAGGCCAGTCCAGTTGTGTGGCGCATGTCTGCATGTCTGCATGTCTGCGGAACCCTTTAGGCTAAGTTCTAACACGGTCACGTTGTCACGAGCATTACAAAGAAGAAGATATTAACAATAGCTTATTTATGAGAAGACATAAAAAGTAATGAGCATAGTAAAAATTAAAAATTATGGGTAATTTAAATAATACGTCAATAGTTTTATTCACGAAACGTGCTCTTTTTCGTATGATGACGGACCTAAAAGAATAGCACCATCTTATCAATTCCCATGGGTGTCTTGCGAGGCGACTAAGGGACTCACCAGAGAATGGGCAGCAGCATTCTCTGTGCATTGCAACAGCTACACTGCGATCACCAACCCGCCTGCTAAGCGTGGCGATTATCGCAACCCCCCTTACCCTTCTTGGGGGAGGCCTATGTCCAGCAGTGGACGTCTTTCGGCTGATTTGATGATGACGTGCTCTTTTTAAGTATCTGCAATCTTTCTTAAGGCTCATATAAGGTTAAGGGGGATCCAATTCGCTTCAGGGGGCCCGTTTTCGGTGTAGAGGACCCATTTTCGATTCAAGAGACCTATTTTCGGTTTACGGGACACAATTTTCGTTCTGGGGATCCAGTTTCTGTTCAGGGGAATGAGTTTCGCTTCAGGGGAGACATTTTCGGTTCATGGGACACAGCTCCCGTTCTGGGGATCCATTTTCGGATCAGGGGACCCAATTTCTATTCAGGGGGCCAAGTAGCGGATCAGGATACCCAAATTCGGTTGTCAAGGTCCAACTTACTCATAGTTGCTTTAAAGGTGCATATTTATGTCTGTGTACTAAATATTTGTATTCTGTTTGTTCCAGATGGACAATTTGCTAAGACCCTGCGCAGACATGGGCATCCAAGCTGACTCGCTCATCGAATGGAAGTACGACGTAGAGAAACAGGTATCTAATAGTCTCTGTATACCACTATTTTACTTTATTAATTAAATAATCTGTCATTAAATATTAACGAAAATACTCTGTAGTCTTCTACATCGTCTGCCCCAAGCATCGCACCTCCGATGTACAAACATGTCACATTTGCAATATTTTCAAAAATGAACTAAATGTGGCATAAGTGACCGGAAATATTGTTGATATTCCACCAATTCGCACTAAACGTTTCCAAACGTCTTTTATAATGCGCACAGCAAATGAGTAGAACTCTGCCTGCGTCTGTGTTTCCGAACGCATACAACCCTAATCTCTTCAAAATTATAGTGAACAGGCTTCTTCCGGGTAAGCTCGCTCCATCGTCGACTTTGTCTCTGTCCTCTGACTAGAGTCTAGAGCAAACCGATCTCAAATAAAAATTACTTCTGCACTTCAGTACTTGGTGCAATCATGTTGTTTAAACAGTACTTATAATTTTCCGGATGACAATGGCGTACGTATCGTTTCGGTTTGTGATATAGCAATACCAAATCTTATGCTTCTCCTGAAAATGTGCGTTTTTGCTTGTGACCTGTGTACCTCGGGTATAAATATGATTTAAAAGATACCAAAAACAAAGATGATATATGGGGTTTCCAGTCAAACTAGGTGCTGCTGAATCCCAGTATTGCTTATCTGACCGTCACAGCCCAGGAACTGGGTAACAAGTTAAGCGTTGGCAAGACTATATGTTAGATTTTCGGGCTACTGACATCCTGTAACGACTATCGAATTCGACTTTAACCTTTTGAACGCCATTGTCACGTATACATGACAAGCAAGCGCGTGCCCTGTACGCCAAACGTCACAAATATGTGATAAAAAGTACGGCGAATTTGTGGCTTGGCGTCGGGGGCACGCCGATGCGTTTATGCTCTGGCAGTCAAAAGGTTAAAAGCGCGAGCATTCGCTTAATTTTTGAAACCATATCCTAATCTATCCTTCTTGTTTTCAGATAGAGCACATAGTGCTGGGCCGGGGCCCCCCGGGCGGCGCGTGGCACACGTTCCCGCCCGGCGTGCGCACGCTGTCGCCGGGCGCGTGGCTGTCGCTGCCGCCGCACGCCGCCGCAGGGGCCGCCCGCCTGTCGGCCCGGGCCGTCGCCAAGTACTGCAGGCGATATGTGCACGCTTGTAAACTGCAGGTAAATATCTGGACCTGTTCCTGGTGTAAAAAATACATCCAGAGACAAGATTTTGGAGTATACTTTCCAAGTAAAGCGAATATTTTGACAAATACGCCAAGTGAAATGCCACCCTAACAATATGTATGTGTTGTTTCCAGAAATTCTTCCGCTCAGGCGTGACAGTGACCAGCGTGACTCGCATCCCTGAGTCAGGAGGACCGCGCTGTCACAACACTCAGTGTCCACTGAATGCCGAGTTCTGTGTAACTGGGTAAGCATACAATTTCACTAAAGACTTATTAGTGTAGTGAAGAAATGTGCAGCACCTTTCAGGGAATTCTAAAAGTTTCAAAGCGGGTTTTTAGAAACCCCGAGCACTGCTACTCACGAGACAGCTAACGCCATCTAGCGGCAATCAGTGTAAAGATATTTCGATTTTTTGTTCAGTTCCTGGAATTGTTCGAGTTATCGTCTTTTAAGGTATAAAGGTCTCAATTTTTATGTGGTCTATCTAACCTTATAAATTATAACTTCTAACCTTATTTCACAACTGTATGGAATCAAGCGAAAATGAAGAATTAAATTGCTTAGGTACTCTTCAGAACCCATAGTAAACATTGGACAATATCATTATCAGTCAATAGCAGTCGACGACTGGACAAGTGGACATAGGTCTCTCGAATCGCCAGGGTCGGACTGGGCCGGAAAGCCGGATGGTTCCCCAAACTCCCGGGATCCGGGATGTATCACGATAGAGTGGATAATATCGGGAAATAATGCAATGCAATAGATAAATGATTCATTATATATTATAATGTTAGTACGGTTTCCACTTTTTTATGGGGAATAGAAACTTTATAACATTTATACTTCAAAAGAAGGAACTTTTTTTGAGTAAGTAATAGGTACAGAAAAAGTAAAAAAATTGAGTGTAGAGTGAAAGAGTGAGCGAAGCGAACTCGAAAAGTTTTGCAACCTGGATAACTATTTTTAACCGACTTCAAAAAAAGAAAGAGGTTCTCAATTCGGTTTTTTTAAAATGTTTGTAAACCTCATAACTCCGTCATTTATGAACCGATTTGAAAATGAAAGGATCTACTTTCCGATTGCTCCGATAGAAATTTCGGGTTACCCTTGCTTCATCGAAAACATTTTGACATATTATCACTTCCCAAACAATTTTCCGCATAATTTCATTTGGTAAATTATTACTTGGCAAAAAAATCTCTTCACAAATAATTGTAACGCCAACCTAATGTTTGGCAAGTGAACGTTTATACAATAAATTGTTTACCAACTAGTACTTTTACCAATTTTAATGTAGTCAAATTTTATATAACTTTGCGATTGGTCCCATAGACATTTCATCAAAATCGGTTCAGTAGTTTGGTGTTTTAATTAAAATAGTTGGAATAAATACGCAATTCCGTTTGCTGTCTTGTGACTTTACAAAGTAGGTGTGGGATACCACAAAAAAAAAACCAAAAACACCGACTTCCGAAATAAAGTTATTTTATAATTTGTTGTTTTGTTATTTGGAAGTCGGTTGAATTTTTATGTCAAAAAGTTTTATATAAAGGCCTTCGTTTTAACATAATACTAAAACACAATATGTTTGTATTCCAGGTACGACGCGGTGTCATGTGTTCCATTCCGCTACGTGTGTCGGCGCGTCGTGGTGGCTTCCGGCGGCGGCGAGCGACCCAACACGCTCGCGCAGCACGTCGCGCAACACGCGCTGCATGCGCTGGCGCCGCTCGAGCGGGCCGTGCAAGTACTCAGTAGCCATGGTAAGGAACAAGTTCAACCATCCCAGCAACAGTGTACTATTATCCCAAAATCTTTATTCTATATTTATATAATAATATTATTTTTATATAAAAAAAAATATTATTTAATATTTATATATCTCTATTCGGCACATAAGCTCACAAAGCATTATTCCGTCTATTCCAGCATCTCCTCGCCCTCCGTCAGTGCTCGTAGTGGGGTCGGGCGTGTCGGCCGCCGACGCGGTGTGGCTCTCCCTCCGCGCGGGGCTCCACGCGCGCCACCTGCACAGGGCTCCGGCCGACGCTCTCAGGCGCCTGGAGCCGCAGGCCTACCCCGACTACTGCCAGGTACGGGGAAATTCACAAATAATTTCACACTTTGGAGCTCGTACCTAAATAATAAAAGGCGTACGGGTCGATCTTCAAGGTTATAAGCAACGCTTGCCGAGATCGCTCTGTGGATGGGTGATCATCTCAACATATCGAGACTCCTCCGTGCCTCGGAAAGCACGTTATGCTGCTGGTCCCGGCTGTCATTTGTAGATCTTTGGCAGTTGTTACGGATTGTCAGAAACCAGAAAATCTGACACTCCTCTTGCCAAAAAGCACCGTGTTACCCAGTTAATGAGTTGTGGAGGTCAGGTAGGCAGCCGCTCTACTTAAAATACTGATGTTCAGCTAAATCTGGTTTGGCTGAAAGCCGACCCCAATATAGTTGGGAAAAGGCTTGGCAGATGATGAGTTCTCAAACAATCATTGCCTTCCACATATAACCCGTCTGCCTTCAAAGCCTGAGTGAACAGGCATCTTCTGGGCACGCTCGCTCCATCATAGACCTCATCCATCGCTTTCCATCAGGTGTGATCGAGGTCTAGTACAAGCCCATTCCTCGAAAAAAATATATACTTATATAACGTGTAACAGAATAAACGCAATACCTCTTAAGAGGTCACTGTACTCATCATTATGAACGACTTTTACTATGGGATCAATACCGAAATCGCGCGAAAAGCTGTTCAGTACATTTTGTCGAGTTATACGCACAGAAATGTATGGGGCAGCTGCTTTTTTGTTCGCGATATATATATATGTGGGGGGGTATGTGGTAGACCAAAATAAAGGCTTTTGACTTCTTGAAACTGCTTTTTATTTATTAAAACTTCTTCACTTCTTAGTTGCTAACGTTCTTCTTACGTCGTAAAAATCTTTCCCCTTCCCTTTCACACACATACTCTCTCATTCACTCATCGCTGCGTTCATACACCTTTCAATATTTTAAAGTTTATATGCGTTCTAAATTAAACATCCTACATATATTGCGTTTATTCTTTTACAGATTGTATTATACCCTACTATTCAGATAGTACAACGATAGTACGTAGATACAACAAAACAATATTTTTCTAACCTGTTTCCATTTCTCCTTCCAGGTATACAAAATGATGTGCGACGGTCCTGCAGGCAACCACCCCAACTACACTCCATACCCCGAGCACACGATCATAGAGGTGACCCCCGAGGACGACCCCACACACAAACTGAACACAGACGACATCGAAGACTACGCCCTCTCGCTCAAACGCGTCAAACTCCTCAACCTCAACACCAAAGAGGTTACAGAAATACAAGTCTACCTCATCGGAGTCTTTATTGGCGCCAAACCAGACCTATTCTTCTTACAAACCAACTTCCTAGACTGCATCGACATCAAAATTGACTGCGTAAAGTGTATCGACGAATCCGCAACCACAAAACGGAAGATCGAAGAAAAGCAGTGCTTCTTGAAAAATCACTGGCACTACATAAAATCTATGCTCGGCCAAAGCATCCAGAGTTGCAAGTCGAGATATTTAAATTATTCCGAAATAAATGGCAACACTGACACAAAGTGCGTTGTACCAGACTGTAACAAGCGGAATAATGAAAAGGATAGCGATATGATACAGAAATCTCAAATCATTCCATACTCGGACGAAGAGAAGGTGAAATGTACGTGTGAAGCTGTAAATCCTTATTCCTCTGGTCTCGGCTTCGGTATTGATCCGAAGAAAGCTGTGGATGGGAGGGCCAACCCTATTGCCATAGACAAATCTTCTCACGAGATCCTGAATGCTCCTGAAGGGATGTACGCGCTGGGCCCGCTGACGGCGGATAACTTCGTGCGGTTCATCCCGGGCGGCGCGCTAGCCATAGTGTCGCACATGCAACAGAACAAACATTGACTTGCCATACCCAGTAATGTGATTGCAATACTTAATTTGTTTTTTTTTACAATAAATTATTTTTTATACCCGGTGTTTTGTGGTTTTATTCCTGGTTCGAAAATTATTGGTTATTTGGGGAGACAGTTTGTTCAGTTAGATCTAGCTGCGCCCCACAGTTTACATATATATATATATATATATATATATATATATATAAAGTAGCCTATGTGTTAATCCAGGGAGTCAGCTTCTTACATACCAAAAATTATCAAAATTGGTCCAGCCGTTTGCACGTGAAGAAGTAACAAACATACACACACTCACAAACTTTCACCTTTATAATATTAGTGCGATTAATAAATAAAACAAAATATTTATCACATTGAACGTTTAGATGCTTTATTTTATAAATGGCGTTTCGCCTATTCTTAGAGTAAAAAATAATTATATTAATCATACTCCTACAGTATTACACATTAAAAGCAGTTCAGTAAAATAATTATGGTTTTATGGCACATACATAACAGCTTATCTATACAATGTGGTTGCTAACTCATAAAATACAAGTGTACTTACATTATTTACTTGTTGGTATAGTAGGCGCCAGATAATCGTGGAATAACGGTCATTGACCCACCTACAATTATTGACATTTTTAATTTGAAAAACGGAATTAATGACACAAAGCTGTCCCGAATCATCATCTCTCGTGATCTTTAACATTGTCTAATAATGAAAAACGATTCATATTTAATTGTTCAGGTACCTATGAACAGTTATTAGGGAAAGGTCAATATACTTTATTCCACATTTATCTGGCGCCTACTATAGTTATATTTTCGAGCCGTTTGGGGTTGAAACTCTCGGGTCTTGGGGTCCGAGTGCGCATAACTTGTTTAAAGATCTCTCAAGGCGCTTAGTTGACACTTCACGTGACCCAAGGGCTGGCTTTTACCTTGGTCAAAGAATAAGCATTGCCATACAACGTGGCAATGCCGCCAGTCTTTTGGGTACACTTCCAGTCGACAGCGATGCGGATGATATTTTTTGACGCCATATTTTAGGGTTTTTTTTTTATTTTTTTTTTATTTAATATGGGTTTGCTCTTGACTCTAGTCTAGGTAAAATGATTTTATTTCGTGATATGGGGAGTTTTAATGTAGACACTTAATTTGCATTGAATTTAAGGTCCCAATAAAATAGGAGGAATAACTTTTAGAAATCATTCAGACCAGCAAAATATAAACTTTCGAGAAAAAAAGTCAGTTAACGAAAATACACTAAAACATTGGTTACCCAATGCATAAACACATCCATGTCTTTGTTATCTCATAATTCTGATACTACAGATGTGCCGGCGCACGTGACCACGACAAGTACCTACCCACAGAGGATGTATTTATTCTAGTATGCCGAAAAATTTGTCCACCTATTTTAATGGGACCTTATATTATCCAAAAACAATGATAATAGTTAAAACTATATTCATGGACATGCAGCTGTCGTGAATTGAATTAAGAGATAATTTTATACAGTTCCTATCTACGGAATAATATTTATAATTATTTATTACACTATACATCTGCATTACAATTTTTATTTACAAGTGGTTTAAGTAGATAACTAGGTAAAATAAATCAATATATTTCACCATAATTCGCAACGTTGCAAAATAATTGCAAATATACTTTCTAATAAACAGTCTAACTTTATTTACTTATGCCCGGTTTCTGAAGTAATTTATCTTTATATTTATTAATGATTTTTATCGTGACGCCATTGGTTGGGTAGTGGTTAACGGACAGATAAACGACCGATATAACACCTCAGGAACCGGGCATTAGTCATGTAAAGTTATTAGATAATGCAGGCGATGTTATCACTAGAAAACGTTTATTATGTAGCTACCTTAATATCAGTAAACAATTAGTAATTTCTATCATTTCTGCCTCCCCCATGGGAAGAGGGCTCGAGTCAAATTTAGTGTGTACCTACCTATAAATGTCACCGGAAAATTGCTGACTCCGTAAGATTGTTATAAATCTTTATTGGATAATTATTATTTATTGATATATTATGAAAAAATCGTTTAGTATACAATAAATCCCTACTAAATGAAATAGTTTCCAATATATCCGTGTCTTACTAAGTTTAGTTTACTATTTCATGCAATATTTTACAATTGAACGCCTATGATAGACATACTTGAACATAGTCAACCTTTGATAGGTATATATTATGTATTATAAATATTCAACACAAAATAAAAGGTACAGTCAGCAGCAAAAGTCAATTTATACACTTTTTTTAACCTTTTATAATTGGCACTGAAGAAAAATTAAAAAAAATTGTATCTGAGTAGGTATTGTGCTGAAAAGCACTTACTTAATTAAATAATTTTGAGTCAATTTTCATGCATTATAATATACCATACCATTGTGTGTCATAGATGTGTTTTTCGCCGAACCGATACCTATTATGCAGGCCATTATTATTCTAAAACTTGACAACCAAGGAAAAATGCACAAATTATTGCTGGGAATTTTAGATTGATATCAATAATATCGAATATAACCAATGATATTATATCGAAGATTATTTTAGATTGGTTTTACCTAAATATTTATGCAGATTATAAAGAATTACGTGTTTTTTTTTATCAATGATACAAAAATGATGATCAGTGATAGTTTACTGAATTTTTGTTAAATTTTTCCTGTTTACCGAAAGACTAGGTACAAATTTAAGTTATTTTGTCAGATTTTTCACTTCTTTTAGTCTACACACCTTTTTCGTCTTTGTCCTAAGAATAGGCTCTTCGTATACAAACTAAAGTGGTTGTACAGACGCCAGCACATCAAATCAGAACCAATCTGTCAAATTTCTTTAATAGATTTTCAACTTTATGGCTAAAGCATAATAACTTGTTGGTAGTTATATTTTCGAGCCGTTTGGGGTCGAGGTGGGCGGTCTTGGGGTCCGAGTGCACATAACTTGTTTAAAAGATCTCTCAAGACGCGTAGTTGACACTTCGCGTGACCCAAGGGCTGGCTTGTACCTTGGTCAAAGAATAAGCATTGCCATACAACGTGGCAATGCCGCCAGTCTTTTGGGTACACTTCCAGTCGACAGCGATGCGGATGATATTTTTGACGCCATATTTTAGGGTTAATTTAGTTAGGAATTTTTATTTCTAAAGCATTAGGTTCAAGGTTGATTGGGAAAATTTGGCAGTTTCGGGGACCTTGATGCGATGGCGTCGTAGGCACATTGACACCTATCTATGTACATACCTACTTATTTGAATCATTCCAGTCTATTCCTCAAAAGCTTTTAACCCCATACCGCGCCCTAAGCCAAGCCCCACTATTGCTGATAGACCAACACTGCCGTTTTCAGTAACACAAGAAAACACCTAATTTAACACCTATCATGTTAGACCGTGCACTTGTTCATGCCTATCGAACGTCCCGTAAAACATAAAGTTGGTGCCCGGAAATCGCCCAGTGGGGCAGTTCAAGCTAGATATAGTAATATTAGAATTGTGTTACTAATTACAGTGTTACTGTTACTGACAACGGACACGTCTCTCATTGTGGTTTATTTCGGCCATATTTATATCTCTAACATTGAATCCAGTAGATTTTGACTCCGTTGAGAAAAAAACTAACTAGGTAACATGAATTCGTGTGGGCGTTGACAACATCTGGCTTATCTATCAATTTTTGCAAAGCGACGTAGCTACCTACGGGATTAGTTGATGTAGCAACTCGAGGGAATCATTTCTGTAGAATTTTATTTACGAAGACTATATAGGTACCTAATTGTATCTATATTTCTCGAGTTATTTTCATGTATCGCAACAGGAATCTAACCCGTGACCTGATCATTTGAGGCGGATGCTTCACCAACGCGTCAATTAGGTCACTGTATGAAAAGATATGAACAAAATTATCTTTAACAACTGCACTACACACTCTTACAAATCATTGTTTTTGCATCACTCATCCAATTCCAAGTAAATTAAATGTTTGTATGTAAAACGGGCTGCAACCCTACTATGACGTGCTAATGCCATCCAATTCCGACGATGTAAACGGGATAGTGCTATTTGCTATGTATAGCTCCGTCTCCCTCTTAGAGCTTCTTAGTAGGGCTGGCCCTGGTTTCCGCAACTCCACGACTAAGCGCGTATTTTGCGTGCAGAATTAAATCTTTATTATTTTTTTCGCAATATGAAAATTAAAGTCGTCTAGCTAGGTATTCCCAATAGACAGTAGTTGAAGCATTTCAATTAATTTTCCCTTGAGAGGCAAATACAATAAGCATAAGCACAATTATTAATTTGTTTGTAGAATTGCCTTTATGGAAAAGGAAAAAATATCATGGCTAATTTGCTTCTTAGTCTTGAGGATTTGGGCCAACATTGTACGCCTTTTTCAATCTTTTACATCACTTTCGTTTTTGTTACTTCCAAATACAAGTTTACACAGCCAATTTGAGATCCTTTCTAAATGAACATCTGGAATAGACTTTGATAAAAAAAAATGCATGTAAATGTAAAATTGTAATAAATCTATATTAGATTATAATTTCTCAATATATAATGAAAAAAATGTTTTGTAATAAATCTCATCCAAATTCAATAGTTTTCAATATATCCATGTATTATTAAGAAAAAAATAGTTACAATTTCACACGTAATTTTACAATCTTACAGCATTTAAAATTATCCTGTGACATAGACAATGCAATTTTTTTTAAATTTTTACATAAATTTAAATACACTTTCGTCAAGCAAAATACACCAAACTTCAGTCACTTGTATGTATGCAGCAAGCCTAGATATTATACCTATTAGGCCAATATTTCTTTAAAGTATAAAACTGTAATGACGGGTTAAATAATTTTGTTCAACCAAATTTACATAACTTAAAAAAAACAAAAACTTATATGTAAAATAAAATATAATATAAAAATCATGATTATAAATTCTCAATAACACAACAACAAATAATAGTTAAACAAACAATAATAAAGTAGTAAATGCTAACAGATTAAATTGCACTTAAAATTACCTAATTGGGACCTTAAAGGTTTTACAATACAGTTCTCTCTTACTATACTCATATTTTCCATCCGTAGCACCGCTGTGCAGTCCGTCTCTTGAAGAAACATTCCAACTAGAGTATTACCACTTAAAACAACCTCCTACTAATTGTTTGTTGGTTAATATTGTCCATGAGGCTCATCACCGGATTTTGTAACAAATACATTAGATGCCAAACACTGAAGAAGAGGATTATCAATGCAAGTTTTTGCTTCTTTGTAACTGTAACGCACCAGAAGAGAATGATAGCTGCCAGTGTAAGGACTACTAACGCCACTGGCATTAACAGCCAGCATCAGTCTGAGTCCCCGCGGTCCTCTCCATCTTCGACGGCTCCAATAGATGCGGGCTGTGCACGTAAGCTGGTAGTCAACTCTTGCAGTTCTCGACTCAGTACCACTGGCAGGTCAAGCTCCGAAGCCGCTTCTGGGTTTGGCAGCAGTGAAGCTAGTGTCAACATTGTAGTGCCTCTCAGAGAACGCACAGGCACCGTGATGTTCCAGTTCGTTCTATACATCATACCGCCCACATGCTCAGGTGCTCGGAACACAAACTTATTATTGATCACAAAGCTCTCCCTAGTTGAAGCATCAGTGAACTCCCAGGGATGAGTCAGATATGAATTGATGTCATAAAAAGCGCCAGGCTCCATGCGCTCGTAAAATCTTCTCCTCCCATCGAAATCCCGCCACCAGACATCAACAAGACGGGATGTCCGGTTTGTGAAGCGGAGGAACGCTTGACGATCTGAATTTATTGATTTTACAACGACACTCTCACCTTTTTCGTTCACTTCGTAGGCTAAACCGTCATTTATAGCCATATTCGAAAATTCAACACAGAAGGCGCGATCCAGTTTTCAAAGTTCCCGCTAAATTAGACGAAATGTCAAATTGGTGATTCGATCGTAAGAAGTGTCGAGAACACTTCCGTCGAATTTGTCAACAATGGCAGTCTGTGTAGCAGTTATCGGCAAAGATGTAAGTTTTATTGCACTATCCTCTATCTCAACTTCAACACACTTTAGTAGTCATCGATAGATAGACTCAGGGCTTACCGTTACACAATATAACAACGCAATTGCACCATGTTACCAAAATAAGGAGTGAACAGAAAATTCAATGTATTTTCGCACTTGCACACGTCATGAGATAATTATTCACGGCTACGTCATCACAATTACTCAAAACTATTAATGTACAGCACTAATAAAAGTCAATTTGTTTTGTTTGGACACTCACGAGTCTTAGTTTCGGAAATTCGACAATCCTTGCAATTTTGTAGAATTATTTTGACCAGAGGCCAGCCAGAGACAAAACGTACACAAATGTATACTTGCCACAGTGAAAAAAAAAATACCCCCAATAAGAGTGCATTATGTCAACTGCAGATATAGTATTATTTTCTGTATTCAGAACGCAGCATTAGCGCGTGAAGCGAAACTACACATTATAATTCAATGCAATAACACATTCAGGCAAGTTGATTTAATCTAAATTCAATGCAATATTTTATGTTTTTATTTCTTTACTATTACAGAACTCTCCATTATACATCGGTGGTATCGGCAATGACACGAGCACGGACAACGAGCTCTCCCGCCAGTGGCTGGTCCACACGGCGCTAGATGCTCTGGAAGAACGACTGGCCAGCACCAACACCAACAACTCCGGTGCCAACTCTAACGCTGCGCGAACTGATCTGAGGGATCTGTATCTCGGCCTGCTGTATTCTACTGATACTCATAAAATGTAAGTTGTCTTTTAAGTCAAGACAAGAATGTTCCATCGTCGAAGTTCAGGTGAGATTGTTGTAAAACGCAAGCCTATCACAAAAAAAATAACTCAGGACCACTTATGGTAGAAGCGCCAGGTTAGCTCTAATTTCGAATAACCTGATTGATTGACGGCTTAGATTAGAGAGTTGCATTGATGTTTTTAATGATTAAGCTGCTATAAATACATTTTGTTAATGGTCGTGAATAACTTTAAAAAATATATACAACATAACATTGAACTATAAATAAGAAAAAAAAGAGTTTTTCGGAATACACTGGCATTTTAATCAAAGTATGATGTACTTACTTTCACATTAATTGTAACTAATGTTATAATTAATGTGAAAGTAAGTTTGTTTGTTAAGCGTTCACGCCTAAACCGAACCAAACTGATTTTAATTAATTTTGGTACAATATAGATATAATAGATAGACTTCAACGCGGTTAGCGTGGCTTTTACAACTAGTAGTATAATATGCTCAAGTTCCTAGAAGTCTACATAATCTGTTTCCAGTTACGGCTACGTAACGAACACTCGCATCAAGCTAGTGCTGGTGACGTCATCGACGTCTCCGAGCGGTTCCAATATCCGCGACGCTGAGGTGAGGACGGCGCTCCGTCGTCTGCACGCACTGTATGCTGACGCCATCTGTAACCCCTTCCATTTACCTGGCGACCAGATCACTTCGCAGTAAGTTTTTTTGATTAATTGTTTTTAATTCTTTATAATACACCGTAACCTTCTGTAAATTGAATACAGTGATAAAAAAGTTCATGTACAAAGGCTATTTTGTCTCTTCAGAAAATATTTCTCGTTTTTTTTTGTATTATCTTCCGGTTTCTAGATTGAGAATTTGAAGTTAAGCACTTGGTAAACTAATGCTAAAGCTTGACAAGCTTTTATGCGAAAGTAGAGTTCTCAATGTTGAATTCTCAATTCGGAAACTTCTCAATTTCTTCTCAAACTGAATTCTCAATTTATAAACAAGGTTCGCATTCGCATCCCAGCCTGTCTAAGACATCTCTAATTCCCTTTTTTATTGTAAGAATCAACCCTCAGAAGGAATCATCTCAGAGTACTTCAAATCATCTCACTTATATAAATATATATTTATTTTGCAGAAAGTTCGACAAGCAAGTAAAGAACATTATGCTCAACAACGTTTAATCCTGGAGTATTTATAGCTATGTTATGCTTAAGTACAAATGTGCTAAAATAGATCATACCGAATGATTTCCTCCATTTATACTAGGTAACTACAATAATTTAATGTTAAGTTTATCGACATCGGACGATGTTTGACTGTTTATTATAATATGCTTTACGAATAAACCTGATTATTTACTGAAAACCGTTTCTTTTAAATGACTCTATAACTACGTGACGCTTAACCTTAACATGGCAGTTGGTTTTCTATCCTACTTTCTAGTTCTTATTCTTCTTTTCGTGTCAATTACTTTATATTAGATTTTGTCCAGTATTTGTAAGATACCTTTATAGCTCTATCATTGGCCTCGTTTAGATCTTGATTGGTGCAGTTAGAAGTGCAACTAAGGAGGTGACGCATGTGAAGTCCGCATGTTTAGATGTTGATTGAACAGATTCGAGTTGTATTTGGAAGACTAGCGAAGCCACTGGCAAACGACGATTTAAAAAAAATGTGAAAAGTCCCTATATTGTAGGAAAATAATTACGCTTCGTTGGTAACACTTGGATTAAAACCATGGACAAATGTTTGGTTTTGCGTTTTGTTCAATGTATTTGCAAAGTAAATAATTTATTTTTGGTTTAGATAAATTACTTACCAGTTCATATAAAAACTAAGAATATATAAACCATTACAAAAATTAAAAGACTCCTCTCTATCATAAAAAACTATTACTGGAGTAAAAGTTGAGACAAGTTCTGTTGTGCGACACGAAAACAAAACGCATTGACATTAGGTGATAAGGTGACCCGCGGACCCGCCATTTTCGTTCTCTTTCTCTCATTAAGTCAAGTGAAGCTGTGCTCCGGTTCAGCGCTGTGCAATTTTGTCTTAAAATTGTTTATCTCGGCCGGAATATCGCATCAAAATGGTAAGTAATAATCACATTAGTGTAACAACATATTATATTGCATGAAAGTTAAGCAACCCAGGAAATATCTTTATTTAAGGAAGACTTCCGATTTTGAGGTTATGTATGCACGTGTCAACACAATTTCCCGCTCGTTTTTTGTCTTTTGCTTAAATTCACAGCCTTGATTTCTATAATTGTAGCAATTATCGTTTTAAGCTATCATTCGCCAGTCTAATCAGTCTAATACAGTCTTTGAGTAGCCAAAATGACTACTACTTTCCTCTAATTGGGTATGAATCTTCAATCTTAACTTTCAAGTGTTATTTTATTAATCTCCTTACTCTAGTATAAATCATAATAAACCTTTCTACAGCTACAGATCAACAATTCCAAAAAGAAATCCTGCGTATGGGACTCAAATTGTAGTCAATACTAACTGAATTTGTTAAATATTCCAGGCAGCCGCCGTCGTGTCAGGCAAGGACATCGAGAAGCCCCAGGCTGAGATCTCGCCCATCCACCGCATCAGGATCACCCTGACCTCCCGCAACGTCCGCTCTTTGGAGAAGGTGTGCGCGGACCTCATCAACGGTGCCAAGAAACAAAAGCTCCGTGTTAAGGTGGGCTTCTGGAATATTCGATTGTCTGTGCATGTTAACTATATATAAGTGCTGAATTATCCTAAGTCAAATATCTCTGTAAAACAGATCAGATTACCTACTGGTTTTGATTCCACCCCACTGTTAAAAAAAAACCTGTGGAAACCAACATGCTTAAGAAAACATTTAACAAATCAATGCCTTAAACTACTATTAAAGATCTTCATGGAAGTTCACCTTTAGGTGTTGTACAAATACCAGGTGATCATCGGCGATCATTTGTAACAGCAGCGCCTTCCAGTTTTGATAAACAAATTGACACAACAATTATTGCTTTTGATTCTGAAGGTGCCTTAGAATATTTGGCGGACTCGTGGAACAGGAAATCTTCATAATTGTTGTATTTAGACCAGTCATTTAGAGCAGCAGCCATCATTCTTTAAATATATTTCGTAGTTTTAGCAACTAGGCAGCGCTAGATGAAGACACAGTATGTCCCATACAGCTGTGTTCACCAAAATGGCGCAAGAGCAACTCTCTCAAAAGTGCTTTATGCTAGTCTCCACACGGCATATTGTTCATTAGAGAGTCACATTTTTGTTGATTACAATATCTATAATCTTGATTTGCTTTATTAATTGTGCTGTATCGGGTTAGGATACTGACACCAACATAGTTGGGAAAAGGCTGTACAGGTTAATTTAATTTTAATATCTAAAAACTTACTATCCAGTTTTTCTTCATTTATTAGGGTTCCGTACCCAAAGTGTAAAACGGGATCCTATTACTAAAACTCTGCTGTCCGTCTGTCTGTCACTAGGCTGTATCTCATGAACCATGATAGACAGTTGAAAATTTCACAAATGATGTATTTCTGTTGCCTCTATAACAACAAATAATAAAATTCAAATAAAAGGGGGGGTACGGAACCCTTTGTGTGCAAGTTCAACTTGTACTTGGCCAGTTTTTATTTAAAAATTCACTTGAAACTAACTAAACAACCTTCTCCGTTCTTCCAGGGACCCGTCCGCATGCCAACCAAGATCCTCCGCATCACCACCCGTAAGACCCCTTGTGGTGAAGGTTCCAAGACTTGGGACAGGTTCCAGATGCGCATCCACAAGCGAGTCATCGACCTGCACTCTCCCTCCGAGATCGTGAAGCAGATCACATCCATCAACATCGAGCCGGGTGTAGAGGTTGAGGTCACCATCGCCGACGCGTAGGCACATCTGTCTGCTTCTTAATATATTTTATTAAGACATTTTTGTGTTTTATTTGGTTTTTATCAGGCCTCTGCATCATCATGATATCAGTCCACTTCAACCCAGTTTCAGAATTTGCCGGAGAAAGTGACATACATCATACATCCACTTGAAAAACATTTCTTTTGTGATGTATGTATGTATGTATGTAACTCGGGCTGGTTTCCGCAACTCCACGACTAAGCGCGTATTTTGCGTGCAGGTGGGACAAATGTGTCATTCGATCCACCCCAGCTCCCCAAGGAAGGCCAGCAACGCCTTGGTGTTACTAACTATCTCACAAAGGGTACCTGGGTTACCGAAGTACTTAGCCCTGTAATCAGCGACTACCGGGCAGCTTAGTAGCAGGTGTGCTGCTGTCTCGTCCTCCTCCATGCAGGCTCTGCAAAGTGGGCTGTCGGTGACTCCTATGACATAGAGGTGTTTATTAAAAGACCCATGGCCAGTTGTGACGGCTGTGACTGTACGTAACTGCTGTTTAGTAAGTCATAGGGCTTTTTTCGTGAAACGGCCATCAATAGAGGGAAGTGCCTCTTTGGCCTGCCTGCACTCACTACGGTCAACCCATAGCTTGTGATGTTTATCATTAGTGCGTTTTCTTACCAGATTGCGTAGGTGACCGAAGGGGAGTGGTACAATAGGTTCAGGTCCTATCGTTGTCATACTCGACCCCCTTCTGGCGAGTTCGTCCGCTGCATCGTTGCCTCGGGATTCGCTGTGTCCTTTGATCCATTGAATGGTTACCTTGTTGTATCTACCAACCTGGTTGAGACGTTGGTGACACTCGAGAATCAGACCAGAGTTAACTGTGTGACTGTTCAGAGCTTGCAGGACGGCCATGCTGTCCGAGAGTATGCGTATTGAGTGGTCCTTAACTTCCCTGTTTATGATGGCTGAAGTCGCCAGGGAAATGCCCATACCCATATCAGTCCACTTTTAAACTAGTAAACAAAGGCCTCTTCTCAATCTAGTAATTCAATCCTTGGCTACTCTCACAAGGCATGGAACTAGACACCATGTAACATGCTTATAATGTCCGTGACCTCACGAGGAGCTCGCTGCTAAAATAACTGCATGGGTCGATCTTAAAATTAGGCAACGCTTGCTGAGGTTTTTTTTTTATTTGTTTGGGACAAAAAACAGTAACACGTTACATTTTAACACAGCACAGGTGTTTAAAAACAATAGAAATAATAAACGATGTAAACCACACAATAGTCTGCGAATTTGCAAAAGAGACAGATTAACCAATGCGCACATATTGCTCATCGGATTAATTTAACACAATACATTTTAAAGCTAGGTCCGAATCTGAAGATAGATGACCATCAGATTCCTTTGTGCCTCGGAAAGCCCGCCAAGCTGTTTGTTGTGGCTGTGATTTGTAGATCTATGATAGTCGTTGCAGGCAGTCAGTACCGAGTTACTGGGTTGTGTTGGTCAGAAAGGCTGACGATCCATGTAAAATACTGGTGCTCAGCTGCATCTGGTTCGACTGGAAGCCAATTTCAACATAATTGGGAAAAGCCCAGGCAGACTGATATTGTCAATGAATATGTCAGTGAAACTTATCACAAAGGCTTCTCAAATCAAAAGTCTTTAGCAAAAACACTGGTACATGCGATTGCCTCTTACAAAATTTCAATTATAATATTTTCTTTAAGCCATAATTGCCAACATAATATGCATATTTTCATTATTTACCATGCAGTTAAATGTATGTACATAACATATAACATTAATTCTTAAATTGATATTAAAATGAAATTCATTATATGGTTAAATTCATTATTATTAAATTATACATAGTAATGGTCAAAAGAATCCATTTCAAGCCAAAAAAAGGCCGGTATAACGGCCGGTTTCAATAACGTATCTTTGACTAACTGTCAAATTAGCTACCAACAGTAGCTGAAACGTCATGTTTGCCTTACAGACCGGCCGTAAGTCTCTGAAAGGTGATTTTCAGAGCCCCACAGTGCGCCCGTCACCACTTCCTAGTGATTGTATGTACTAACAACATATGGGCAAATATGTCTGAAATAAAGATATATATTTTTTAATGTAAGTTCTATTGACTATGCCACATACTTGGCTAATCTCCGTAGAGGTTGTTTCGGTAGAGGGGATTATATGATTACCAGCCTACTTGCAAACTTTTCTAGTTTCCAATACATCACGCTCATATTCCTCGAAGGGTAAGGCAGAAGATCAAGACTCCAGTTCGCCAATTATAGGTACAAGCTGAAATGTAATGGTTGTTTTCCCGAAGCGAAATGATTTTGTCTTGGTAATACAATCAATTTATGAAAAATAATAAATTTAAAATCAAGAAATGGCAGAATAATAGTTGTGATAAACAAAAAAAAATTACTACGCGTTAGAGCTTATTTTGCTCTGATTTTTTAAGTTTAGCTTTATGTTTCGATAGTACCACTGATGGCTAATCTTTCTGCCGCGGGAAAACAAGCATTAAAATTTCAGCGTGGTTAGCAAGTCATATAAACAAGCTTTGATTACAGGAACATGACCTCGACCACTCTGGTGACACACTCACAAAAATAGCTCCCTTATTCAATTACGAAGACTCCCGCTAGAGGTCGCCATCAGTCCGATGATTTGCTCAAATTGGTGCACGCAAGTGAGCTATTACGATCGGTGTGGTACCTCTATTGTAAGGAGACAGGATTTAGATTTATTTGCCAAAACAATTGAGTCATCCCGAGGAATTCGTCGTCTCTGCTATTGACTTTGGCCTTGAAAATTGAGTTAGGTTTGCCTGCGGCTTCCAGTTCGTTCATAGATGGACCCGATACGGTTATAAGCTACTTTTTGTGCTAATGTATCTTTGTACCAAAATTCATCAAAATCAGTTCAACTATTTAGCGTAACAATAAACAATTTTCAAAAAGCGAAATTTGCATTTAGCGACTGCCTATGTGTTCTCAAGTGAACTTCACTCTTGCGCTCAGGCTCAGGCTGTTGCCAGATTTTCTGGCTTCTGATACCTCAATTAGAGCCTGTAAGGGCCGTATATGGGTGGCTCGCCGTCCGATCACCACCAGGCCCGGGTCGATGGCGCGTTGTGTTTCACGCGCGCCTCAAAGAGATGTCAGCATAAAAGACGGGGCCCGCTATGGCCAGAGCCTGCCAGGGTTGCGGAATCTGTTCGAAAGAGTCACCGCGGCCCTGGAACGCAAAGGGCTTTAGAAGGAACACGGATGGGTTTTAGTCAGTAAGAGTCTGACACGCCCTTCCGCTCCGCCCAGAGCGGAAGAAGTCATTTGATGATTTCCCATCCTTATAAAAAAAAAAAAAAAAAGGGCCGTAGGTATATGCTGTATATATAATACAGCATATACGGCCCTTTTTTTTTTTTTTAGTATTATTGTTTTTAGGCCACATAATGCGTTCGCAAACAAAAGCCTATCTACATATCAGCAATAAACAACTGTAAAAATCACGCAACTAAACCCTTCTCATTACATACCAGCCCGTATTTCTATCAGAATAAAATTCATTATCCCAAAATATTAGCAAAATAATCGCGTGTTAGGATAAAGTTAGCGGTTTTTGACGATTCTTTTATTAATGTAGACGTACTATTTAAATAACCTTTTAGTGACTGTGACCCCGATGTGTTTCGATATAAAATGTGAGGGTGGAACCTAAGTCGGCACCTCATTCGTGCTTAGGGTTATGGCGTCATGGCACTGGGTAGCCAGTATACTATAGTAGTCTTTGGCACTGGGGTACCTACATTGATTTGATTATCAATCATTTATTGTTTGTTATGTAGTAAACAGCCCGAGCAGAAAGGAGCTCGTGGCTAAATAATAACCACCACACGTGTCGATCTTCGAGGTTAAGCAACGTTTGTCGAGGACAGACTACGGATGGGATTCCTAATAGGAAAAAGGTTAAGCAGATTAATTGATGAATTAAACAGCCAATCCGGTCTAGCGGTCGCAACTGCTTCCTTCAGAAGAGCAGTCGGTTCGGCTCCTGAGTTGAATTCTTGATTGGAGACAGTTAAATTCCGAACGGAAAACTCACACTACCTATTAGTGTGAGTTTTACTTCCAGAAATTCAGACAAATGTGCACATCTGTGTGTGACAGCAGCTATGGTTGTGCCTGGTTATTGACTGGCCCAGTATTACGTAGGAGAAAAACACATAGGGGTCGAAAATGTTCTGAATGGCTTCGAGAAAAGAATGGTAGGGTACGGCTGTATCTATTGCTCGACTTGGCGAGGGCACTACCGCGCCCCCAGATCTGCTTATTGAAATGTTATGTTCTCTAAAGCTTGGCAAATTATATTAAATAGGTACCTAATCTATGAAAGGAAAAATGAAGCTGGATGAGGCTGGCACAATAAAAGAGAGGATTAATATGCTCAGCAGTGGGCGAAGTCGGGCTGTAGATAATGACGATTTTGAATCGATGAATGATGATAATTATCCAGAAGTAGTATGCACGTAGGTACCTATGTCCTTATACTTTAAGTAAGTAGTTCTCTTTAGGGGCGTTGCCTGGGTTAAAAAAAAATATGATTCTTTTTAGTCCGTCAGCTAGAATCGAAAAATATTTGATACTTACGTAAGTATCTTTTATTTTATCAAATCAATAAAAAAATACGAAGATAAAACGCATCAACGATAAGAATTGGAGGCTTGTAACGTCACTATCCAGTAAAAAGTGTACTGGTACGTGACGTCACACGAGTTCAATGCACTGTATCGTCTTCATTCTTTGTTTACGTGACAAATGACAAAATACTTACCTATATATACAGTATGTCCAATAGTTTTTGGAAATCTATGTGACGGACTACTTAATTTTTTTTTTTTTTGTCAAATACTCTATTGTTTTATCTCCATATTAACAAGGAAGACGCTCCATGACTGTCTTCCCGCCAGCGTCAACCCACATCCATGACTTACATAACCCTACTTCGCCCGACACACAATCACACATGGCACACGCGAGCTGCCGGAGCCCGGAAGCCGACGACGGACGGGCGTGGAGAGGAAGACAATGTCTCCGTACCTTCACGAACTACTTACCTACCTATTGATATTAATGTCTTTGTAAAAGGAGGAATGGGTAAAGTGACTAAATATACTGACTTGCAAGTTTATACACGGTTAACGATGCTGATGTTTGAGTTTGTGATCCATCTCTACTCTTAGGATGGGTGGGTATGAGATGTCATGGAATACCAAGTGAGGACTATGAGTTTAACAAACTGCTGGTTCAATTGCGAAAAGAGCCATGAAGGAGATTTTAGTGTTACAAGCACATAAAAAAAGCCCAAAAAAAAATTTTCGTCCGTTTTCAAAGTGACCAAAATTGGCATCGTCAGTATCGTGATTTCAGCCCTGAATAATGTGGTGAGTTTTTTTTGGGCATTATGTATGGGCTGGCCTACCCTTACTGTAGCCCACTGCACGTCCATGGCTAACGGTAGGTACATATAGGAGGAGGTACTATCTAGGTACTCTATGTTACTTACTTCATCGAACTTTAGGTACCTAAATATACTCTACCTATTCCGATCTCTGGTGATGAGAGCTCAGCTTCGTAAGATCAATAAGTACCTTACTAAGCGAGTAGCTTCTGAAATTCAGATCGCCAACAGAGATGGAACGTTGTAACAATGTCGTACTTCCGTTTGGTACAACAGAGTTCCGCGGATTTGTGGATTTACCCATTAAACCAGGGTTGTGGAATTTGAAAGAGTCACCGCGGCCCTGGAACGCAAAGGGCATTTGGAGGAACACGGATGGGTTTGAGTCAGTAAGAGTCTGAAACTCCCTTCCGCTACGCTCAGAGCTGAAAGAGTCATTTGATAATTTTCCCTAAACAAAAACCCCTTTAAATCATTATTACTGAAATTACGTGAATTGATGACACCATGAATGGCATCAAAAATTTATTATGGCAGTTACTCCTGATCGTTATCAGGAGTAACTGCCATAATAAATTTTAAAAAATAACATAGGTAATTTCACGTGATTAATCTTTATTGTTTATGTTTAAAAAAAATAAGCCTTGTTTGTATCCGGACATTCAATTTTGTATAATTTCAGAAACATTGCCGAATAGATAATTTAAAAATATCTACTGGCCGCCCTGGTAGGACTGATATGAATTTTGTTGCAATATTAACAAAAATAAATCTGAACCAACGCGCCAATATTTCTCTCTCTTTCTAACTTGTAAATATTATGTGTGAGAACGATTCCAGCCCTCTTTTCGATTCCACTTGAGAGATTAGATTAGCGTCGTAACGGACGCGTCACATGACCTTCCACAGCTAAATAAAGGATAATAAATCATTATATTTAAATCCAAAATACGGCCTTTCTTTTCATTCCCTAACAATTACTTAAAACTATTTTAAAAATTACGAAGGAAGACAGGCCGAATATTTGGCGGCATTCAATAGCGACCTAATTGTGTTACGTGTTTCGGCAAAGGCACTGCGATTTCTTTGCGATCCCTTTTGACTATGTGCATTACCTTTGCCGAAAGTCCACCTTGTGTGAAGCCTGCTAACGCTGCGTCTTCCCTTACGTGGTCGCCAGTCTGGTAAAGTTACTTATATCATCATCTGCCAAGCCTATTCCCAACTATATTGGGGTCGGCTTCCAGTCAAACCGGATTCAGCTGAATTTTTCGTGGAGCAGCTGCCTGCCAGACCTCCACAACCTATTAACTGGGTAACACGGTACTTCTTGGCATGACTAGAGTCAGATTTACTGGCTTATGACAATCCGTAACGAATGCCAAAGATCTACAAATGACAGCCGGGACCAACGGCTTAACGCGCTTTCCGAGGCAAAGTTACTTTGGTACATATTTTGACAAATAAAATAAGTTTTACTACTTATTTTATTCCTTAATTACTTATTTAATTTTACTATACCTAAAGGTAGTATCTAATCAAATCAATAATAATTAAGTAATGAATGAAGTACCTAGTCACAATATTCAATGTCAACACAAATAGTTAAAAGTAACTAGGGCACATAAAAACTTGATGTCAACATTACCATATTATTTTTTCAACAAGGCTGTATTGAAAATATCGTAGTTAGTCATGTTACCTGCCTACGGCCGCAATGGTGTAGGCAGAATTACAAGTATTGATGAGTCAGCAGGTCTGAAGGTCGACCGTCTTTTCAGAACAATTCATACGAAAAAAAAAACCATTATTTAATTTGGAACAGTATTTAATGTTGTTGGTATTAAAGACTGGCGCTTGCTCGCGGATTTGGCTGCGTGAAGTGTGTTTTATTATCCCAAGCCAAGGAAACGTACTTAATAAGTACTGTGAATGTGATCAAAAGTTCTATGTCCTTAAGGATTTTCAGGGCTTGGAAAGTGCAACACTAGAAGTTGCTCTATCCAAAGCCCAAGTATGATCGTCGCCACTATGGTCTACCTAAGATTCATCCAATATCGTTCAGCCGTTTAGACGTGATGAGGTAACAAACAGACAGTACGTCCCTACTTTTGCATTTATAATATTAGTTGGAATGAGTAGGACAGCGGCTAGTAACTATAGCCGCTGGCTGCGTCTCAAAAGGATGCGTCTATTGATCTGCTGAGCTGCTTGGCAAGCTGCCAGGCTGCTGACTGAAGGCTCCGCAGTGCTAATCGTTGTTACGTGACATCTGATGCCGTGTGTGCGAGCAGATGGGATGGCAAATATTGCCATATTGTGTTTCATTCGAACATCTAAGTACTTAGCTCGTGGCTATGGTTATGATTTCGAGGGTGGTCGTAATTGGTACCTAATTAAAAGAAGTTAAACTTATACATCTGAAACTCTACCTTAACCAAAAACTTTATAGTTGCTCACGAGAAGTTAATATTGTTTACTCATTAGGGCCCCCTCCATAAATTACGTCACACGAATTGTATGTGTTTATGACCCCCTCCCCGTCCTTGTCACAGCTGGACACATTTATGAGACTCCCCCCTCCCTAGTGTGACTTCACATATTTTGCAAAATATCTAGAAATTATTAAATTAAAACAGCACTTCCGACATTATTTTATACCAATTTAATTTATTTTTTAATTAAATCAAAATCAAATCAAACATCACAAAATTACAAAGCAAAAAACTTAAACCTTATGAACATACAGACAGGGCTGAAAATATTTTTAAGTTTTTCGTTAATAGTTCAAATTACGTGTTTAAATACTCATTTATAGATTGAATTTGAAATGTGACGTCACGAAATTTAGGCCCCTCCCACCCCTTGTCACACAATGTCACACTTCGTCGGACCCCTCCCCCCCTTAACGTGTGACGTAATTTATGGATGGCCCCTTACGTCATTTTATACAAATTTGCAAGTCCCTATTTTTGGAAATTTATGAACTGATTTTGATGCAACTGATACTTACACACGCAAAGTACCTACCTACTTAGCTATGATCGGGTATTTAAAACCAAATTGGGTCTAGCGAGTCATATTAGGGCACACGCCAGGAAATAGTGTCATGGGTCATGGGGTCGCCGTTGTCGAAATCGGCAAGTAGGACTATATAATTATGTCACCGGAATATTGCAGACTCCGTAAGATTGTAATAAATCTTTATTATAATTTCTCGATATATCGATTTGTATACAATAAATCCCATCCAAATTCAATATTTTCCAATATATCCGTGTCCTATTAAGATAAAATAGTTTACAATTTCACGCGATATTTTACAATCTTACGGCATTTGCCATTTTCCGGCGACAACAACGTGTAACAGAATAAACGCAATACCTCTTAAGGGGTCATTATATTCATTATTATGAACAACATTTACTATGTGACAAACACTAAAATCTCGAAAAAAAAATCGACTCCCCCATACATTTCCTTTCGCATAACTCGAAAAAATATACTGAACAGCTGATTTTTTTTCGCGATGGCGAAAAATATATTTTTAATTACTTTTTCGAAAAAGAGTTCGCTACATCGTGAGTCCACCTGGATGCGAAAAAAAAAACGATTCGCCCAGCAATACCTTTTGCCGCCTACCTTAAGGACTAAATCTACATCAACAAGACGTCCTTCTCAACCGAATTAGATAAAACAACGATTCATGCAAATAGCAAGGTGTTATCTAAGTAACAGTGACGATCAATCATTATTATTATACGGCCTACATTACTTGGAACATAATAATATTGCGGAAGTCATGACTCAGTACCTACATTGAGGTTTACGGAGTACGGAGGCGGGCGATGAAATGGCAGTGTGGCCCTGTGGCTTCATAGATCGTTTCTTGTAAGGTAGGCAGGCAGGGGCGGCCTTAGAGGGTGGCGAGCGGGGCATCCGCCCAGGGCCTCGCTCTTACAGGGGTCTCGGGCTACCCGAGTTCAAACAACCTTACATTTGAAATGTTTTATACTTTTAGCAATAAAATAAAGTTATTTCACAGTTAATTATTTCTTAATTGTAATAAGTGCCATCGAATTTGAGGAATTCGATGACACAAGACCGGTTTATAGTTTTGCATTTTTATAATTTAAATTTCTCATTGTTATTATATTTTAAATTTTAGTCTTAGGAAACGCCGCAAACATAATCAGAAATACCCACTTTCAAATGAATTTCATAAAGAACAAGGGCCTCGCAAACATCCGTCGCCCGGGGCCTCGCCAAGGACTGCCGCCCGGGGCCTCGCCAAGGACTGCCGCCCGGGGCCTCGCAGCGGTAAAGGCCGCCGCTGTGGGCAGGACTACAAGGAGCTGTGATTACCTTCAATTAATGGATGGAATCGGCAAAAATAAGGGGATAAGTAAAAGTCAAAGCGTTTATTTCAATTAGGCCATTAAACAGCACTTTTGAACGTCATCATTTACAGTTCAGTAAAATAATAATATTACATTAATAAAGTGACTCTACTGTCCATTCGGAAAGGTAGATTCTTATGGAGAAGAACGGACAAGAAACTCCATAGTTACTCTTTTCAAATAATGATTTAACAAAATTTGGTATACAAACATTAATTTAATATTATGTGAGGACGATGCACCCAGAGTATGCTACTTATAGGAACAAAGTATTAGGTAAACTTATTCATTATACTTCATGGTACCTACTCACATATTTACAAATATATTAGGATAGGAAAAGTTGGCTAGTCTTGTACACAGGTTATGCAGTTTTCATAGTATTAAGTCTAGTGCAGATAGATCTTAATTTCGGATATCATGGTTGGTCCATTTTTTTTTATGGATTGGAAATCATCAAATGACCTTCTTCCGCTCTGGGTGGAGTGGAAGGGCGTGTCAGACTCTTACTGACTAAAACCCATCCGTGAACCTTCTAAAGCCCTTTGCGTTCCACGGCCGCGGTGTCTCTTTCGAACAAATTCCGCAACCCCGGCAGGATCATGGTTGGTCGTAGTAGTGGAGGTCAGATATATAACTAGAACTACATAGTTCCTCAATGTAAATTACCTACTGGTAGATTCTCAGACTCCAATACAATATTTGAGAATCGGAGGAACAGATCGATGCATGATGAGAATAACTCCAGAGCCCGAATCTCATGACAAGAAACAAAATTTAATTCTTGACAACACAAAAACAGTTGTTTTTCTGCGTGAATTTCAACCCTACCAACCTACCAATGATTGTTATGATTTATTACAGTTCCAAATTCATAGATCAACTTTGATTTATCTTGAAACATTGCCGTAAACCTTAATGCGCAATAAAAACACCCTAATTTGGTTCTAGAACAATGTTAGCTGAACGAACTATCTAAACAAATGTAGTAAAATTCACGAAATCATAAACATTTTACGAGTCTAGTCAAAAACGATTAAAGAATGCTCCTAATTCTAGCGAACGGACAATAAAGACTAACAGTGCCTGAAATGATGCAACGATATAAAAATAAAAATGCCTTGTCTCCGGCCGGCACCACACTCGATTGCCCATAGACAATCGAATGAAATATGGCCGCGATTATTTCGGCAGTTTGTCGCGACCTTGTCGCATTTTTAGATCCTACTTATTATCAATTGATTCGATTGACGTATCTTATTTATTTTGATAAAGGGATTTTGTATTTCCGTTTGTTTTCCTTTTAATAAAAACAATGCCTTCTTCGTTTATCATTAATCGACTTCGTCTCCAGAATCTATTCATGAAAATAATTATGTTGACGCATCAGCTATTGTTTTGAATGAATTTCGTGTTATGAAGAATTTGTGTTTGGTAGCATGAATCACAAATTCACAACCTCTATTGCCTTATTTTGCGGACATAGCTAGCAATTTTAAGGAAAGATATACAAGATCCAAAGATCCAAGATAATATCCAGGATTACCTACCTATAGCTTACCTCTCCTGTCCCCGAATGAGACCTAGCACACAGGATAGATACTATACTACCAGGATTCCTGCATTCGCATTCTATTCACTTCTATCTCCAGGTAAATACTGTCCATCTCAGGTTGTCTGAAGGAGATCGCGGAATGCGATAGCCGCCCATTGTACCTGTGTGTTTAATTTTAAGCTTCCTTTTTTTGTTACTTTTGGTGTACAATAAATTAAGAAATAACAAATACCATTACCTATTGAACAAATTTTTATTGGCCCACCCATTCTTCAACTACCTACTATAAAGTCAGACTACACTTTATCCGTCTGAAAGCCAACAAAAACAACTTTACCTGTTTAAAAGCCAGTACTCCAGACTTCCTATTCCTACCTATCCTGGAGTATGATGCAATAAAGCGCCATAATTACCTCTACAAACAATTCAAGACGCCTACGTGTCTGCTGCCACACACACAACTACATATATCCTCAACAGATAAACCTACTTTGATATCAGCTGTTATGATAAGTCATCATCGTAGGCTTGGAAGTTATAATTCTGCAGGAGTGCACCTTGTATGCATAGACAAAGAGAATGGATTGAGCTTTTCTTACAAAAACTGGCCAAGTGCGTGTCGGGAAACGCACATTGTAGGGTTCCTTATAGTTACCCGTTCCGTAAGCCATGACAAAACATAGCAAATTTTACAATGAAATTACAAAGTTTTATGTCATCTTCTAGGGGGTTACAACGAAATTTTTACCTAATCAGTTACATTTTATAAGTTGGTCGACTATTAGATACTCGTTAACTTGTGAAGCCTACTAAGCTGTGATAGTTTTCCTTTTAAATTCGTTATATGTGCTACTACTACGAATTTTTTTAGCTGGCAGAGGGGGAACAGGGTGGACACTGGACTCTAATTAAAAAATTGCAGTTAAAAGCTTAATATTTCGCAAACGGTTTTTAACTTCAATATTTATAAACGACCTATCTAACGATACCCCATACGAGTAGACGGTTAATAATTATTCGCCACTTTACATGTAGGGGGGGGGGGCACCCTAACAAAAATGTATTTCTAGATTTTATTTTACTACTTTGTCGGCGTGAGTATAGAGAATATGCATTCCAAATTTCAACTTTCTAGGGCTTAGCGTCTCTGAGTTAAACCGCGGACGGACAGACAGACAGACGGACATGGCGAAACTATAAGGGTTCCTTGTTGACTACGGAACCCGAAAAGTGACCTTTCTGTAAAAAAAAGAGACCCATATTCCAATTCATTTTACGGAACCTCCATTCGTCTCTGTCGCCATAACAACGGAAAAATTTTAAGAAGAAATTCTGTCAAAAGTGATTCGCGTTCGAGGACATGAATTGGAGTCAGAGACTGTCTGGCCATAAAAGGGAAAGGGAAGAAAGTTGAAAGAGACCCATTTGTCTTGATACGGTATGGGCATGTGAACAGGAGAGATGAATCGCATGTTACTAAAAGAAGAGTTTAATAAATGTGGAGATCGATGGAGAAGGAGAGGCCAAAGAAAAGATGGATGGGTTGTGTGAGGGAGGAGTGATATAGAAGAAAAGGGAGTTAGTGATAGAAAACGTGTTGCGCGGACCCCCAGTAATATGGGATGAAGGCAGGAACATGATGATCATGAAGCACAGGCCAATCCCTGTCACTTTTCTATTGGTCGTATTGACGGAGGTGACACTGACAGCCAAGGTGACGTAACCTAATCAGAATGCTACTACTAGCTGGATCTCTCTATTTCTCTCACATTTTTCAGCCCGTTTTATCTCACAAGGAACGCTTCAGAGGAACGCTCAGTCCATACTTCATGCCTACGTTTGTCTATGACATGTACTGACTGATGTCACCTCGCCATATAGCGGTGTCCTCTTCGTAAATAGACTAATAGAGTGGACTACCGTATGTTGAAGATTATGAAGTTATCTATGACAAGTGATCTTGTGTTGTTTATTTCTTCTTGAGGAAGTAAATGTGATCGTAGATTCTAGTTTCTTGTTGGTTCGATCTCCAGGTCGGGAAAGGTGTTGTTGATTATTCTTTTAGGGATTTCATATTTGCGTAATATCTATTATACTTCTCCTTATTTCCATTTTTTTTGTTTGTGGTACCTAATAAAAACCGCAAGGGTCGACCTGTGAGGTTAAGCAAAGGGTCCCGATGTACCGCTGGGTACATACCTACCAAGTTTCGACCGAGCCTCGAGAAGCACGGTCCCGGCTGTCATTTGTAGATATTTGACAGTCTTTATTAGTAGTCAGAAGCCAGGAAATCTGACACCAATCTTGTCAAGTGGTATTTATGTTAACGGAAAATAGCAAACGTCGTAAGATTGTAAAATATCGCGTGAAATTGTTAACATTTTTTCTAAAGAAGACACGGATATATTGGAAACTATTGAATTGGGATGGGATTTTTTGTAAAAACGATTTTTTCAAAACAATAATATAGAGAAATTATAATCTAATCAATATTTACTACAATCTTACGGAGTCGGACTCTTAAGGGGTCATTGTATTCATCATTATGAACAACATTTACTATTAGACCAACACTGAAATCGCGAAAAAAAAACAGTTGTTCAATACCTACATTTTGTCGAGTTATGCGCACAGAAATGTATGGGGAAGTCAAATTATTTTTTTCTGACCAGACCATATCGGATATTTTCCAACTCTTGAAATGATCGGCCACATCATGAAGTGATCAATTCTATGATCTGGCCACGATTTCTCCACCTCTCCGGGAACAAACGTGATGTTTTGTAAAGTTCGAAGTTTAATACCACATTCTTATGAGTTAGCGGTTCCGGGACATGCAATCAAATCCGAGTGGAACATGAAAAGCCTGCTTGATATGCCAAGTGCATGCAGAAGCCGCACTGCGCCGACTGTGTGCCAAAAATTATAATAAAATGTGAAATGGGAGCAGATTTCTTTGATAAAATAAAAGACGGAGCAGAATTCTGCAAAAACATAAATATTGACCACTAATTGCCGCCCGAAACATCGCTTGCGTATAATCAGTACTTTCCCCTTTTATTAATTCTACGCTGTGTTATTCTGATCATTTATTCATTTTGGTAATCTGTACCTACAGGTGTTTCATTTATAATAAGTCCTCCATATTCTACCGTCACATGGGCATGCAAATTACATTAAAATTTCAAATTAAAATAAATTAAACATTGACATCAAATGCAAAAATAATAATAGTAATGTCAAATGGAAAAAAATGTCAAATAGAACAATATGTTTCGTAGTTTTAGCGTGAACGTGTAACAAACGTTCTTCCGTCCTCACAAACTTAGAAGGATCAGTAGGAAGGGAGTGGAATAGGACGTTAAATAGTATAACTAACTAGCTTTCTTGTAGAATTACCACGTTTCCATACGATTTCCATGACAATTCAATCGTTTTGTGAAATCACGGAAAAAATATGTAGGTACCCATTGCCTAAAACAAATTGAAGTAAAGTTATTTGTCATTAGGAACCATAGTACCATAATTACACACATTTATATTTTTGTTATTTTTTTTCTTATTTAGTTTTTAACGTGTCTTTACTAATATAATTTAAGAACTGACACTATCGTTGAAGGTTTTGTTTAAGAAAAATAAAATTATGTAAGTACCTATGTCGTTTTGTGGCAATTAAATACTTTTTTCTTTCTTCTCCTTTTCTTTCTTAAAAAATAAATTATTCTATTTTATTATATTCTAATCTATTCTATTCTATTCCATTCTATTCTATTTATATCTATATACAGTAACACAGGGGCCGACCATTACAATAATACCGACCTGATAAGATACTTACTTCATTGAGCTAATTATAAGTCGTTGACCGTCACTTAGTTATGCGAAATATTCGGGTCTGCCACAGATAATCCGTTCTGGTCAACACGCAAACTACTGGGTTTCAGCCGACCCCAATATAGTTGGGAAAACCCACCATAGGGAGAACCATATGGTCGTTGGGACTGCATGCAAAAAACGCGCGTGGAGTTGCGGAAACCAACCCGAGTTACATACATGCATGGTCGTTGAGAGAACCCTATCGTCGGAAAAGCTCACCTTTTTAACAGTTGATCCAGTAAACCTCATTGCGTGTGAGAGCTTTACATTTAATTTCCATTGATTAGCTCTTTAAAAGTAAGCCTGCCAAGTATTTGGGACGCTGCGGTGTTGGGAAGGAACGGACACAATCGCTGATACGGGGTATTAAGGCCAGATTTTAGCAGCCATGTTCCATAAGAAAGATTTACAATTACACAATTGTAGATTATAAATAAAACAAACAAACAAATCATTCAACAAGAAATTCTCTATTCTCTGCGCAGTTAGCAAATCAAAATCTATTTTAGCGACAGCCTTCCCTGCGTAACAACTAGACGTTCTAGCGAAAAATCAATACCCACCGAACCTGCGTACTGGTCTGATAAAAATATACACGTAGAGGTAGCATGAAACCTATTTACTGAAAATCCAGGGCCTATATGCACTTCCAGACATAGATGTACACACAAAACTGTGCTATGTTTGTGTGTGTGACCATAGATGTGTGTGTCAGGGCATTATACCACGAAATCAATACAGTCTGGTTCGCTCCAGGGCGGGTTGAACCGTTCTAACCGCGGTTTAAGGCTAGCTGCGTAATTTCGCGCGAATGTTAGTTTGACATGCACAAATACAAAATGGCGGATGTATGCGTGATTGTAATCTGAATCGAACAGAATATAAAGTTGGTGTGGTACTCATAAATTGGGTTATTGTTTGGCATGTAGATTTTTCTGATATTGTTTGCTTGAAATTTCCTTATTGCTTTTTACCAGGGTTTGTTTTGTAGTATTTGCTTTGAAGCGTTCACTTACAAATCATTTTGTTACTTTCTCAGCTGCATTTAGCATTATTTTCTAAAGCTTTTATTCACATCACGAAGAGCAGTCTTTCTTTAAAATTCAAAGGTGACGAAACATCAATACTTTAACTCCGTGTTAAGTATTTCACAGTGTCTTATACAATCGATAATAATCAGGACTAACAATACGTACGTGGGCTGCTACAACTAGTTATTTAAGCCTTTCAAAATTACTTCTCCGTAATTAAACGCCTATTATAAATTATTTCTTTGTCCAATTATCCAGTTTATTCTACATCACGACAGTTTGTTACAGTCGCTTGACGTGGGCGGCCATCTTGAAATACTGACAAGTTAAATATTGGAGGCCGTATTTTAATTACGTAAAAGTTGAACCTTGTAGTATGATTCAGCCAGTCGTTACCTAGTTTTTGTTTCTGAAAGAGTTATTAGTGAAATCTGTGCTTTCTAAGTCTCTCAACTTTCTGGTTGTGTAAGTTTATTTGTAAAGGCTTGCAAGACAAAACACGTTATTAGGTATGACCATAAAAATATAAAAAAACATTGTTTATTATATCTATGGGTATGACTACAGATAATTTTGAAATGATGAACCAGTTTAATAATGGACACAGGTTAATAATGGATTAAACTGGTTCATCTTTTTCATAAAGCAAGGAAACTCTTCTGTAGCCAGTGCTAGCCAGTGATAAAGATAAGAAATTGTCAACACTTCAAACCAGGCGTGTCAATGAGTGTCATTGACATCTGACAACAAATACTTGCACTCAGCGCAACTTAAAAGACACATATTTATTTGCAACTAGCCAACGGCTTCACGAATCTAATATTGCCGGGAGAAAAATTATCTTATGTCGTGTATGACGTGAAGAGGCAACGGACGGACAGAGTTATAATATTAAGACGTATGAATGCTGTTACGGCGATTCCAAGTTTATGAGGCTGTCTTCGTAGTTCAAATTTGAAGAAAGTAATCTCCAATTCGACGTAACCCAGTAACATTGTACATGAATTCTGCCGCAATTATCTTGCTGGAGGGGTGTCTGCGCTTTTGTGCTTGAAACTGCAAGCTGAATGAGTACTTACCCCATTGTCAGAAACTGTCAAGGTCAGACTCGATTACTAGAGGGTGCAGTGAAAGCCAGGTGCGAATTTAAACTAGGGGAGAATTTGCGTTCCTCTTTTATATTGCACCTTTCATGCGTAGCATTTATTGTATTTCAATGTGATTGAATGTTTGAATACCCAAGAATTTAAATAATATCACTTTGTTGCAATACTTTAATTGGATATACCCCTTCAAAATAAACAGGAAGTTTTACAAATAAGTAACATTATTTTATTTTATTTGGGACAAACAAGCCCAAGCTAGAATCAATAGTGGCGACCACCATAAAAGTACCGAAGTAATGAAGCGCGTTGAAGTCCAGAGAAAATATACTGTCTTGGGTGACGGTATAAAGTTAATCAGGAAACAAGAGCGATGGAGTAAGAAAAAAGATGACTTTGTCTTCCCTACACACCGAGCAATAAAAAGATCAGAGCCAAATACACACAAAAGGACTAAAACCTACATCTTTTGAATGCAAAACCGCTGTTTAAACTCCAGTTTAACAACACAGTGCCACCAGCCTTTCAACCTACCTAACTACATCATATACAGCTTAGGCCCAATTCTCGGGCCTAGCCTAGGCTGTGGGTGGGGTGCCTGCATCACTTCGAAACCCTAAGAGCGACAAGGACAGCCATATTCCCCATCTCCCTCCCACTTGAGTCGTAAGTTCGGTTGCCATGACAACGAGAGAAGACTAGGCACCAATGCGACAATATTTTATAACTTACGTAATGGTCTCGATAGGGTAAAGTGGAGACTCAATTTCACTGACCTATTAAAGCAATAATTGACTGTAAATATTATCGTTGATGATGGTATACCTTAGTAGGAGCGATGTTTTGTCTCCATGCTGTCTTGTTATTCCTGGATCAATATTGCAGGGTAACTTTGGCACGTGGTTGGGAGTTTGAAATATTGTGTTACAGAAAAAAGGGACGTGCCACTGAAGCTGTTGTTTATTTATTTATTAAAACTTTATGCACTAGTAAAAACACTGTGCAAAGGCGGACTTAATGCCTTAGGCATTTTCTATTTTTTTTTTTTTTTTTTTTAGGTTAGTGCAGAGACAATATGGCAGGTGCAACTTAAAGACAATAGGCAATAGAGAGCATAAGAAAAATAACGTTTAAAAATACATTGATAAATACATACACATAAGCAAAGTTATTAAGAAAAAACGAATCCAACGAATTAACGCTGTGATGATTCTACCAACTTAAACGTTATTGAAAATATCTTTTACGAATGCGACATATTTCCACTCAGAAAATGTCACGGAAAATGCATAGGTACTTGCATAATAAAATAACACAGGGAAATTTTGAGTTTCCCTTTAAAATCGTGAGTTTATTCAAACTGTATTTAAATGCCTTACTAAAAGAAAAGTAAATTATTTGTCTTTTCTATTTTATTTTATTGTGACATGTTTGTGTCTTATGTAATTGAAAAATGAACAGGCTTCTTCTGGGTAAGCTCGCTCCATCGTCGACTTTGTCTCTGTCATCTATGACCTATAACTTACGTAATGGTCTCGATAGGGTAAAGCGGAGACTCAATTTCACTGACCTATTAAAGCAATTGACTGTAAATATTAATCGTTGATGATGTTATACCTTAGTAGGAGCGATGTTTTGTCTCCATGCTGTCTTGTTATTCCTGGATCAAACCTGGAGCAAACCCATATTAAGTAAATAAATAAATTATAATGTGTTTTGTTGTATTTTTTTATGTATGGACAATATCTGAAATAAAATGAATTTATCATCATTATTTGTATTTATCCAGTTAGATGCTGGAATTGAAGACCAAATTAACTATTAGTGAACGATTAATCATTTAATTTGCAATTGATGAAAACATTGACAACAGAAGGGAAATTCTCGTACTTAAAATGTAGCTCAAATTAAATTTGCAATATCATCTGAGTGACAATCAATTACACAACTTGCCAAAACGTATGACAAGAAATAAAGAAAAGAAAATCGTGTTTAAATTATACATGTTTTTGACAGATTGCGGTGCGAATATTAACGCAAGGAGCGTTATATAATTAAGCAAAATACGAGAATTATCAAACTAAATGGATTTTTGACATACAATTTGTGTGTAGCTATATTCTATTACAGTCCTTGGATATAAATTAGAAAACAGGGATCAAAGCCAAAATTGGTGTCAACCATAGAGTCAAGTCAATTTGACACTAATACTTTTTCTAAGCCCTTCTTAACCAGAGATTATAATTAAGAACAGTTACGAAAATAACCAGACATTTGTAATTCAATTAAAATAAATGAAAGCTGACGCAACCACGAGGTATGTTACGTGTTGTTTCCTATTATAGAAATAACCACCTTTCCGTTTCCCCTCCTTTCCTTAGGGACTCGTAAAAACGGCAGGTTGGACAGAAACAGACATTTTGCGAAAGAATTATAAATAGGCTTTTGTTTCGCAATGTTGTGTGGCAATCAAACTGACATTTTAATCATATTTATTTGCGTAAACATGGTATACAAAGATGTTAATTACAAATTTAAATGCAACCAAGCATGCAAAATTTGACAGTCAGTGAACAGGATAAGAAGGCTTCAACGATAACCTATTCAAAGAACATCAAAAATGTTTGTCTATGAATTATTTTAAGCTATAAAAACTATATTCAAGTAATCATTTATAAAATTTGGTTTTAAATAGGTAGTTTAAGATTGAATGTTTAAAAATGCTTTATGGTATTTTATTATAAATTCGCACACACATTGCTAGGCAGTTATTATTGTATTAAGCTAGCCTAGGTCTATCATACAACACTAATTTACAGGGAATCTCTTCTGTTCCGAGGATTAACATCATTTGCAGTCTTAAATAATTGTTTATTTTTAATTTTTTATTATATTTAGTGACGGTAATGGTAACAAACCAAGTACTTAAATATTGGCTGACATGACTTGTCAGGTTTAAGTCCACAAATTGATCTTATGCACTTGTTTTGAGCGATGAATGAATGAATATACAGAAATATACGACTGAAATTAATTGGGAATATGACACAAACGTAGGTAATGGGTTAGTCTGAACTGTGTGTTTATCAATCAAATACTTAGATGGATAATTAAGGTACGATGTGAAGGAATTTATGTCATCATCATCTGCCTAGACTTTTCCCAACTACAAATTTTGGGGCCGCCTTCCAGTCAAACCGGATTCAGCTGAATACCAGTATATTACGTGGAGCGGCTGCCTACCAGGACCTCCACAACCCATTAACTGGATAACAATTAACACGGTACTACAAGTAGGTACTACAAGGTACAGCATGGTACTACAAGGTATAACACGGTACTACAAGGTACAGCACGGTACTACAAGGTATAACACGGTACTACAAGGAACAGCACGGTACTACAAGGTACAACACGGTACTACAAGGTAGGTACTACTAGGAATTTATGTATTTGATCAATAAAAAATGTTTGGTGTAAGTAAAGCTAGTTTTAGTAGATCTTGTGGTTCAGTTTTCAGCCAGCCTTTCAGTAAGTAGGTACTCATCTTCGTGAATGAATTTTAATAGGTACGCAATGCGGCTACAGACCCAGACTACCAGCTATCCGCATCTTTAGGGTTCTGTATCTGAAGGGTAGGTAACTAACGGAACCCTATTACTAAGCCTCCGCTGTCCGTCCATCCGTCTCGTATGTCTGTCAGCGGGCTGTTTCTCAAGAACCGTAATAGGTAGTCAGTTGACATTTTCACGGTGTGTATTCCTATTGCCGCTATGACAACAAATAATAAAAATTAAATTAAATTAAAAACGAAAGAGGCTCCCATACAAGAAACGTGTTTTTTTTTCGGCTTATGGTACAGGACCTTTCGTGTGAGAGTCCGACTTGCACTTGGCCGGTTTTTAACCATAAACATTCCACATCTATCCCGTCGTTCATTTCAAATTAAAATAAGTAATATCTTCCTAGTTTATACTCAACCATGCGACATGGATTTACGAATAAGCTACCTTCGTATTAAAATACATAATATGTAAAGGCGGTTATTAGTCACTGGTGCATCAATAATAATCGGGCGTGGTTGACTTAGCACAGGTATAGCAATGTACCTACTTCCAAGAAGAATGTCTTTGATGTATTTTGTTACAAGTAGGTACCTTCCAACTGGACCTAGGCGACATTTGAGTAGAAATTCTACTACTGGCGATTTTATCGGCTCTTAGCCTGCACCTATTATTTTTAACCGACTTCAAAGAAGGAGGAAGATCTTAATTCGACTGTAGTAGGTACGTTTTTTTACTTTTATTTCGGAGGTCGGTGTCAAAAAACGAAAAAACAACCAAAAACACCGACTCCCGAAATTAAAGTTATTTTATACTATGAAGTGTTTTTTATTTGGAAGTCGGTTGGATTTCTTTGTAAAATAGTTTTTTTAAATTATGAACCTACTTTTTACGCTGTTCCGGCCAACGGAAAACGCCCTAGTCAACGCTGCCTGTCGCTGAACATTATGCTGAGCGATGACCCCTATTTTTTTTTTACCCAACTACTGTAAAGCTAAAAGGATGGATTTTACTTTGGACTCTGCCACCATCCAAACTCCTTGTACAGCCACCCATCCTAGCCTATCTCCTACTAACTGGAAACCAAATGTGGTCTCACCTAAATCCAGACCTATAAATCCAGCCCATCCTCTGCCACATTGACCGACAGACCGACATTCGCTGATAGCGTTCAACCGCGTAAATTGAGACACATAGCGATACAAGTGACTTTTATGGCTTCATCAAATTTAATAGCCACAACCTACGAATATGACCTCTATCTGCAAAACTATAAAGTCTCCAAGGACGGTAAAGTTAAGTTGGTAAGAGGAATAGGAAAGAATCGCTTACTGGCCGCCTACGATGGATCTGGTAGCCTTGGGTTCGTTTCAAACGTGTTTTGGTGGTTCTCTGGCGATTATACAATGTGTAGGTAAGGTATTGTCGGGGTAAACGGGATTGCAAGTACTAAGGTAATAACTGCTACACCCACACGGTGCTGTCATCGACTTGAATGGTTATTCAGCGTAGCGATGGCGTGTAGGGAAAGGAGATGGAATTATATTTTTTTATGGTTCCGTACCCGAAAGGTCACCATCGAAACCCTATTACTAAGCCTCCGCTGTCTGTCAAGAACCGCAATAGATAGGCAGTTATGTTTTCAGTGTGTATTTCTATTGGCGCTATAACAACAAATAGAAAAAAAAAATTAAATTAAAAATTAAAGGATACAAGAAACGTGTTTTTTTTTGGTTTATAGTACGGAACCCTTCTTAGAGAGTCCGACTCGCACTTGACCGGTTTTTTTATTATTGATTGGCTCGCGTTTGACCACAATCTCACTTGATGGAAAGCAATGACGTGGTCGACGATGGAGCACGCTTGCCTAGAAGTAACCTACCTATTCACTCTTGACTTAAGGACCCCCAGGTTGTAGCTATCAGGAAACATATACTCTGTCAGAGAATTATGAAGTATCTCCGCAATGCAGCATCCTGATATTTTCATTAGAGAACGTCTCATTTCTGTTCTTCGTCTGTATCTAATAATTTTCCTTCGAAAAGTGTACAAAAAAAAAAGAAAACTTACTTAGATTCGATTGAGGAACTAAAAGTTCTTGAAATTTTTTCATGTATGAAACATGAACCTTAGATAATCCTTTAATTTAAAACTTCAGCGAATAAACTAAGATAAGATTAAAGGTCTTTTTGAAGGACGAGACATCATGTAACTTCAGAATATAGTAACCTTAACTTTAGCCCGCGACTTCACTTGCATTAATATATAGATTTACGCAAATAAATTTCTTACTTCATTACCTATAAGCGTCTCCAGGGTCCCGTCTATCTCTGTAAAAAATCGGTTCAGCAATTTCGACTTCCAAAAAGGAGATGACACCGATTACTCCGGGGTTTCATCCGATTTCTGTGATTCTTTTTAGTTCGATTTTGTAAACATTTAATTATGTTTGGCTCAGTAGTTTTTATTTTATTTACATTTTTGCTTACTTGGATGATGTAATTTTTGCGTACTTGGACGATGACATCGTCCCCTTAACGGAAAATATCGAACCACTCATTGTGGGAATAATATTATCAATTTATTTGTGGGGTAAAATAATACAACCGACTTCCTAACAGAAAAAAAAACTTTATTTTTGGAAGACGGTTGTTTTTTTTTGTAAAAAGTTTATCTCGCATTTATAATATTAGCACCTAAGGATAAATGGATAACCACATACAACCGAACAATACCTTAAAGTATAACTAACAATAACGATTATTTGCAATTTAACTTCCAGCCCAGTCAGTCCCTTAATAGGAACCATGTTGAATTAAAGTTCCTACCTTATCTCCATGCCAGAATCCATGTAACGACAAATCTACTGAACCCCAAACCCATTGTCACGTTAGACTAACGACCCCTAATGAAGACATTACCATTATGTAGATACGAGACCCTAAAATGTTTTGGTGTAGGAGAACTGTCGTTATTTGCTTGTTAAACTGTTATATCTCGTGAGATTGGGGTGGAATTTTGCCATTGAATAATATCAAATGACATATTAATTTAGATATTACTGTTACAATTATAAACGCCAAGTTCTGGAGTGGCGACCGCGTACCGGAAGACGCATTAGAAGGAACACGGATGGGGTTTAGTCAGTAAGAGTCTGACACGCCCTCCCGCTCCACCCAGAGCGGAAGAAGTCATTTGTTGATTTCCCATGCTTAAAAAAAAAGAGTGGAATGTATATGTGTATAGTAGGTTTTTGTCCAGCTGTGGAACACTATAAAGTTAATAAAAATCATGGACGTGCCAATTAATAAATTAAATAAATTGTAAGGTGATCTGACATGATTGCCTACAGTTCAGAGAATTTTATTATGTCATCAATTAGTAGAGGAAATTGGTCGTCAAGGCTGTAGTTTTATTCGCGGTTTAGATTATTTAATTTAATTTTAGCTGCGACTATTTTGACACCATAAAATTCTTGTAATTTAATTCCTACCGTTTTTAGTTGACACTTCACGTGACCCAAGGGCTGGCTTGTACCTTGTTCAAAGAATAAGCATTGCCATACAACGTGGCAATGCCGCCAGTCTTTTGGGTACACTTCCAGTCGACAGCGATGCGGATGAATTTTTTTACGCCATATTTTAGGGTTCATTTAGTTATGAGTTTTTATTTTTATTTGTAGTGTATATTAGTTAATTAAGTATTTATGGAATAAAAAAATTATTCCTACCTGATTTCTTATATTCCAATTTTTACTCAATGATAAATTATATTTATTTTGTAAGTAGGTTAAACATAACACTTTTACACGTCAATCTTTTGTGGTCATTTTTAAACTAGATGAGGCCGGTGTTTCCTAGCTGACTACCCTGAGAAGAAACACCGAAACAAACTCAGAGGTGAAAGTCTCTTTTAAAGTCCATACAATCGTACTGGTCAAATCATATGAGATAACAATTAAAATCATCATCTACCTGGCCTTGCCCTTGTAACTTGGCATTTGCGTAACCCGATATCTCATTTCATTTCCCCTGTCACCTTTACCTATTCTATCATTCTCTCCGTTTGTTTTTCCTAAATCAAAGCGCAATTCACGATAAGCATGTCTAAATCAATCACATTAAACCATTAACACAGTCACCCTAACCTTAAATTCATGTCCACCCCTACAATTTTCATCTCCCATTGACATCTCTCCACCTCCAACTTCACCCATCCTAACAAAATTGTCAAAAACAGCTCAATCTACATCCATATGGCACAGCAGTCAGTAGGCGGACAACTATGAGTCAGTAGCAGGTTTGACGCCGGCTGAAGTCATCGTTGTGGGCGCCTGTGCAAGGCGAAGTGAATGAAACTTGTAACGTGGGCCAGTCATGAAGTGTTATCGGGGTTATTGCTTGGGGAAAGGGCGTCAGCTGTTTTTGGTGTCGCTTTTTCTGGTTATCGGTTGATAAATCGTCGTTTAAAATGTTTATGTAATTTTTTATTACCTTCGTTTTACACCTACACTCAGTACACTGCGACTGGTAGGTAATATCAGAGTTGTATTTTCATGGAGCATTCGCATCGCAGTGATATTCACGTCTAGTTTACATTGATTAAAAAAAATGATAGATGTTAGAAAAAATGTTAGATGTTATTCCTTTTTTTTACATCAAAATCATCGAAATCATCAAATTGACTTCTTCCGCTCTGGGTGGAGCAGAAGGGAGTGTCAGACTCTTATTGACTAAAGCCGTCCGTGTTACTGCTAAAGCTCTTTGCGTTCCAGGCCGCGTGGACTCTGACTAGGAAACCGAATAGGACTTATGTTTGAATTTGCTGTTTTAGAAAGCATTTGAAGCCATACCATGAGAGCATTAGAGGTTCTGGTGCCTTTAAAATAACACAAAAACGTTTTAAATAAACAGTTTTACAAAAGCTTACGTCACCCTCGGTCTGTAGTTGGCAAAACCCCAGCGATTCCTCCCTCGTCGTAGCTCACCCTCACAGACACGTGACATGCCTCCCCTCCGCGGTGACCTTGTTCAGGGGTCTGTTAGTAGAAGTCTTTATGAAGAAAAACAACCATTATTTAGACTATTAGTTCGTTTCATATAACAGCTCGTGCTTATAAGTTCGTGGTTTCATAATAACAGTCGTACGAGCTGATCTTCAAGGTTAGCTTGCCGAGGTCGGTTCATGAATGGGTGACCATTTAATACATACTGAAACTGATCCGTGTCTCGGAAAACACGTTACTGTTACTGTTGGTTCTGAATTCCCGATTGTCACTTATAGATGTTTGATTGTCGTTACGGATTGTCAGCAGCCAGAAAAATCTGAATATCTGTCACCAGTCTTGCCAAGGGGTATCGTGTTACCCTAAACTGGGTCGTGGAGGTCAGATATACCGTCGCTCCATGTAAAGCACTGGTATTCAGCCGCGTTTGTTCTTACTAGTTCGATCGTCGAACTAGTGACAATTTTCGGAACAATAGAGAAAAAAAAACTCACTAGTTCGACATTCGAACTAATGAATCGAACTAGCGAGAACAAACGTTCAGCCGAATCCGGTTTAGACTAGAAGCTGATCCCAAAATACTCGTAATTGGGAAAAGGCTAAACGGTTTCATAAAACCATATAGGGTACACTTTGTACGTTCTACCTGTGTATGTATAGTCAACAAAGCTATTTGGTATACAGGCAAAAATTTGTTTATAATGTGTTCACTTTATTTTTTTAAGCTTACGGGTGTGGTGTACAATCATTGTCTACTCAGCACACTCACAACATTGTTTAAAAGTAGTTGCAAGCTAGCTGCCTGCATACCAAATGACTTTGTTGATTGTACCTGCAACCTTTTGTACCTTTTGGGTGTACAACCCAAAAAGGTTACCTACGTCACCCTCAACAGCTTAAATTACTACCCTCACTGTGGCTCACCCTAATAGTCAAGTGATGTATCACCCCTCTGCTGTGACCTTGTACGGGGGTCTGTTGTCATGAAACAATAACCATTCTTCAGAATATTGGTACCTTTAAGATTTAACATGGGTAAGGAATTCATCTCGAAAGGCGCCCTTGAAGCAATTCCGGCCTAAACGAGTCGAAAAATCATGGCTCCGATAATTTTGTAACAGCTCCCACACTGAAATGCTTCAAGAATCAATTGGATAGACTAGCCGACCTGCTATGACGTGCTAATGCTGTCAAATTCCGATGCTGTAAAAGGGATAGTGCTATTTGCTACGTATAGCTCCGTCTCTCTCTTAGAGCGGAATCATGATCGTTTTAAGACTTTAAGTAGGGCCCCAGACCTCTCTAAGCTATTTGAAACACAAAAATCAGCTTTCAAATAATACAAATTAAATAAAAAACACGACGAATATAAATACACATTAAAAATGTCCTACTTATTTTACAAGTAGGTTCCACTCCCAAAAGCCTAAATTACAACCCTTATTGTGACTCACCTTCAAACCACATGACGTCACCATTCCGCTGTGACCTTGTACGGGGGTCACTTATTAGAAGGAATCACGATCAGGGTATTTTTTGTTACAGTTTGCGGTTGAATTTTGGTGTGAGGTATTTTGTAAGGGCCTATATTGGGCACGAGTGGTACCTATGTCACTATAATAGCCATGTATGTATATTGTATATGTCGCAGTGAAATAGCTTAATCGGCCGTTTAATTGGTTGCCCAGCCTTTTAACTGCGCCGATTTTTCAGCGACCTAAGTGACATCTTTGGTTCAATATCGTTTAATAATAATAATAAAACATTTATTTCAGAATCAAGTTCCATAATTCGTTAGTACCAGTATAAAAAAGACTTATATTAATGACTTGCCCATTTCACTTACCTACGCAGTTCAATGGGCTCCAGCTGAAAATCAACTTTAGGTGGTAATACCTACTGTTGCCACCTGACATTATGCTGAGCTGAGGCCCTTTTGGCACAATATTGTTATAAATACGTAAAATTTTTGATATTCTCTATTTGTAAGGTGTTTTTTTTGTTTTTTTTTATTGAGCCAATAAATGCAATTTTCTTTCTTTCTTTCAAAAGGCTAGGCTTTTAATGAAACGACTGATTAAGCTAGTTGGCTACGACATAGACATAGGTATCAATGTCTTGATTCTTCTCCGTTTTCCACATAAATTTCGTAGCGGGATCCAAGGCTTGTTGAGCTTGTTTGGTCGGCGCCATTGTTGATTCTGGGGAGTTACTATTGTTAGGAGCCATCCGAGAGAGTCCGCGAGAGTTCTCGGGTGGCTCCGATCTCCAGTGTTTGCGTGGTGTGCCTCCACAGTCCATGGCATCTTGCGCCGCATGCCCTGTCAACTCTAGATGTGAGGACCTCATGGCTGCTTTGCTACCAATAGTGTTACTGTTGCTGAATACTAGGCCAGAAATGATATTTAATTACACTATTTGCCATCGACACGCCAAGAACAAGAAAAAGAAAAGAAGGCTGAGTCTTCATTTTCCTTTAAGCGTAAAATCCGAACACACTACTTAAAAGCTTGTCATTCTTAGATGTTCTTCGTCACGATTATTATATATCATATTTATTAGTTTATTATTTTAGCATACATATGTATTTTATTAGTATTAGATACCTATTTATATTATCTGTATATTCTTTCCGAAACGTTAAAATTCAATTTTCAATTTTATTTTTATTTATTGTACACAGTACAGTCTTTAAAACCCAAAGATTGACTGGTTGAGAATTCCATGATGCATTAAGTCCGCCCATGTACCACTACTGTACATAAAGTTTAAATAAATAAAAGGTTGGGAATACAGTATGGCGGGCGATTAAAATAAATATTCCACGAGAATAGGAACATCCTACACCCCATCTAGGTACAGTTTATCGATACCTAACCACTTAAAATAATCATGGTTCTGTAAGTACTTAAGTACCTAATACTCACTTAAACGTTTTATTATAAATAAATACGTCCATTTATCCTTAGCAAACAACTTATTAATCATTTATTTATTCCTCACAAACGATGAGTCAGCAACAACGCACAGATGGCGCCACCCGTCTACAAAGATGGCGACTTGAAACCAGTCAGTGTGTTAACTTACAAGTTTATTGTAATGAGCTTATTGTCTGTAGCAAGATGCTCGGCTCTTAGATAAACAAGATTATCTTTATGAATATTGTGATATTGCATTTAAATGTGGTATTGTTTAGGATATGATTATGACACAGAATCACCAAGAATCATTACTTTCAATAGCTTTGTTTAGTATTACTGCTAGTGTTATATTATCTGTGGTATTACTTACATATAGGTAATTTTAAGTCTGGATAGTAAAATCTGCATTTTATATTGTAAAGTAAATATATAGCACAGGTACGTGCATGCCAGGGTTGCGGAATTTGTTCGAAAGAATCACCGCGGCCCAGGAACGCAAAGGGCATTTGGAGGAACACGGATGGGTTTTAGTCAGTAAGAGTCTGACACTGCCTTCCGCTACGCCCAGACTGTTCTGGAAGTCATGTTATGATTTCGAATCGTTAAAAAGGAACGTGCCTCAGACAGCACGTTAAAATCATTGGTTCCATCTGACATTCGTAGATTTTTAACAGTCGGTACGGGTAGCAGAAGCCCGATAGTCGGACATCCAGTTTCACCAGCCAGTCCTACCAGCCAGTCTTACCGTCCAGTCTTACCAGCCAGTCTCACCAGCTAGTCTCACCAGCCAGTCTCACCAGCTAGTCTCACCAGCCAGTCTCACCAGGCAGTCTTACCCGCCAGTCTCACCAGGCAGTCTTACCAGCCAGTCTTATCATCCATGAAGCAGTCGTCCATGTAAAATACTGAAGATGTCAGTAGTGTCAAATTCATCAAAGCTGTGATGTTAGTACCTACTGACAATAAAATTTTGCATTGTTTGTATTTGATTTCATACTTTAGTAATGTTGTAAGTGAACTATTAAGTTCTTGTGAGAAAATACAGATAATTGATAAGGAATATTGGGCTATCATGCTGTTGTTTTACCATGCCATTACACAATTATATTTTATCATTCACAAGTGGCCCGCCCCGGCTTCACCTGGATGTATTCTTTATATATTTTCAATTTTTTCTTTCATAAGAACCTTCTCCTGACAATAACAAACACAACAAAAAAAAGAATTAGCGAAATTGGTCGAACCGTTCACACGTGATGCCGTGACCAAGGAAAATAGGGATTCATTTTTATATATACAGATGTATAGCTTCTCAGTCAGCCTACAGATAACTCTCAAACACGCTACCGTCATTGAAAGCAAATATTTTACCCAGCAAACACCGCAAACTCGCATATAAAGCCGCAAAATACCGTAGCAACAACAAAAAACGGGCTAAAGCACACAAAACTAATTGTTATTCAAGTTCCCTTCGAGCAGTAAGTTGGTCTCCGACTCTCCGCCCACGAACGCCCGCGATAGCGACGGATCGATAGCGAACCTTAAAAGGCAGCGGACGGGCTATGAATTTGACGCTGGCTGTCTAGATGGTTGCTGTATATTTACAGATGAATCTAGAACTTTATGGTCGCTTAGTAACGATGTTTTGGAGTTGAATTTGACGTGGAAGAACGTTCCTATTTAGGTACTGTAGGGATACATTTGAATTAGGACCTGTTTAGAGGTTTATGAACTAAATGACACTTATGAATAAAAAGACATAAAATATCTGATTTCTTTTTTTTATATCCCCCTGAAATAGGAAGGCGGTCAAGCCATTACTGTAGAGATAAACTTTAATTTAGTAGAACCTTTTTAGAGGTTTAAGAACTCAATGATATACCTTATGAATTAAAAGATATATGTACCTACACTGCTTCGATTTAAAAAGAAATTGATATTATTAAATTGGAAGGCGATCAAGCGGTTTCATTAACCATGTAAAGTAATTCAATTAATAAGAATATATCCCATGCGCGTGCAGTAGGCTACAGTAAGGGTAGGCCAGCCCATCCATAATGCCCAAAAAAAAAAAATAAATTTCAAGACGATGATTCGCATCGTCAGTATCGTGATTTCAACCCTGAATAATGTGATGATTTTTTTTTAGATATTATGTATGGGCCGGCCTACCCATACTGTAGCCTACTGCACGCCCATGAATATATCCTATGGAGATTTCCTATAATACAATTATTCGGAAATTAGCCGTGTTTGTTTTGTAGCGTAATTAGCCGTGTTTGTTTTGTTTTTTGGTTTTGCTTTGCTTGTGAATTACAACAGTCAAAGTTTAAAGATTTTCTTCAGGATTTCACTGTTAAACACTTAACGCATCGTTCGCACTATAGTAGGCGCCAGATAATCGTGGAATATCGGTCGTTGACCCACCTACATTTATTGACATTGTTAATTTGAAAAACGGAATTAATGACACAAAACTGTCCCGAATCATCATCTCTCGTGATCCTTAACATTGTCTAATAATGAAAAACGATTCATATTTAATTGTTCAGGTACCTATGAGCAGTTATTAGGGAAAGGTCAATATACTTTATTCCACATTTATCTGGCGCCTACTATACCTGACTAGTTTTGTGTCCGCGGCATGTGTCAGTGTCCTATCCCGGTAAATACTTATATAAATTTTTCTGGTATAAAAAGTAGGTACCCGGACAATAACATATGAATCGATTTTCTTTACTAGAAAAAGTAAATTACGGTTTGAATTCATTTATTTCTAAAGATTACAAATTACTTGACAGAAATAAATAGTTAACATAACTAGATTTCTGCCAGGGTTGCGGAATTTGTTCGAAAGAGTCACCGCGACCCTGCAACGCAAAGGGCTTTAGAAGAAACACGGATGGGTTTTAGTCAGTAAGAGTCTGACACGCCCGGAAGAAGTCATCTGATGATTTCCCATCCTAAAAAAAAAAAAAAACATAACTAGATTTAGGTATAGGTACATTTTTGCTGTCCAGGAGTATCAAGAGCTTATAGTGTTAATATTACGAATGTAAGAAGGTATTTGTTAAACATTTTGTATTGACTACCGCCGTGCGGTTCATTATCTATTATATCTATAAATTATCACGATAGATATCGATTCAAGACATCTTTATGTCATTATTTCTGTTTTTGGAATTAAATAATAATATGTCAATCTGTCAGAGGGTCAATGATCGTTTTTGCACGTCTATCTGATGTCGACCATAGGTCTGAATTAAAGTTTTTGACGTGACAACGTCTTATAAATTGGTTTGCCGGGTGACACTTCAAGAAACTGCGTTACGCTCCGCTCACGTTATGCGCTCACAATGAGAGCGAGTGAGAGGCACAATGAATATTCACATTAAAATTATTTTACCACTCAAAGTCGTTGTCACGTAAAACTTTCGCCCGTATACCGACTTTACAGGCAACCAATTTTTTTTTATAGCAGGTACTTTTTATGCGATTGAAAAAAAACAGTAAAGTGAGCTACACTATTGCTGTGTTCACTATAATATACTAATACTTATGGATAGGCCAGGCGAGAAAAGCTAGTTACACATAATAATGAATCTCTAAATTACAAACCATGTCCCTTACTAGCAAACTTAATTTTATCTCTGCTGGTATTGCTTTGATGTACCTATTAGTAAGTACCTATATAAGTGTGTGCTGTAGGTATATTAGTGTAATGTTGGGTGTATTGTGCTCACATAATTTAATCAATTGATCAATGTACCTATGCGTACAAAATATTGTAAAACTTACATTTGAAAAGAGTAACTATGGAGTTTCTTGTCCGTTCTTCTCCATAAGAATCTACTTTTTGCGAATGGACAACGAGAGTCACTTATATTTTAATTTCAAACTGTAAGTTTGACGTTCAAAAGTGCCTTTTAATGGTCTAGTTGAAATAAATGAATTGACTTTGAAAATACTTGAATTTATAACCATAAACTAAACTCCAGTTGCACAAATTAACAGTTCCTAGTTTCCTAATATCTAGTTATTGGAAACGCCCATGTTTTTAATTGTCGTTTTGACTTTGTTATGTAAAACGGTATACTTTTACGACTCTCAAGGTGGATAGGGGTCGGCCTACTGTAATGCCGGGCCCACACTGTTATTATTGGCTATGGTTCTAGTTATAAAATTAGCTAATGTGTTGGCACGCCATAGATTAGGATCTCTATCACGAAACTGGCGACCTAGTATAGTAAATTAATTAGTTTTTAAGTTTTCATTTGTTTTTCTGTATTCTTTTAGAATTCAGTCGTACTGACGATTTTTGAATTAAGAATTTGAAGTTATTCGTCAAAATAGTTTAGCCTGGAAACCAGTCATTTTGGTACTTATTAAAAAAGTAGGGGTTGACGCGATCCTACCTAAAATATCGATTCAGAAACTCGACCTGAGTCATAGAATCTATTGATTTGTACCAAAGCTGACTTCTAATAATAGAGTATTTAACTGAAAAAATATAATTACTTAGTCCGCGAGATAGATTTCCAAAAAATATTGGAAAAGTATTTTTTTTTTCACGTAAACAAAAAAATAAGACGACGACCGGCGGTGCGTTGAAATTTTGAAAACACACGTAAAGTGGCCATGCATTTTTTTTATGAAAGAAAGAAAAGTATTTATTTGGGACTGGCACAAGACAAACAAACCAGTAAAATAAAATTAATAAGTAAACAGTAGATATAATAAAACAATTATCTGTGCGAGGCCAAAATGGTCCCTATCTCAGCTTATGCTGCGATATCTAAAAAAATAAATAACGCAGCGCTGGTATTATGATAATCGTTTATCGTCTATCCCATGGTGTGGGGTGTCGTTGGATAGGTCGTTTAAAAATATTGAGTGTGCGAAAACAATTTTTCCATCCCAGAATCCGTTTGCGAAATATTAAAGTTCAAAGTCCCCTCTGCCAGCCAAACGGTTGTTTTTGGAGACGTGAAAAAGTTTATGATAGTAGCATAATATTATGCAGGCTTAACAAGTTAACGAGTAATAGTCGACCAACCATAAAATGTACTTGGAGAAGAAGAATTTCGTACAAATTCCATTGAAAATATAATCAAACAAAAAGCACCATTCTATGTCAGCAATTGTGACGTGTAACTACGGAACCCTGCGCGTGGCCGGTTTTTGATTTTGGTCTAGCATCTACCGTGTTACCCAGTTAATGGGTTATGGAGGTCTGGTAGGCAGCCGCTCCACGTAAAATACTGGTGTTCAGTTGAATCCTGTTTGACTGGAAGCCGACCCCAATATAGTTGGGAAAAGGCTAGGCAGATGATTATGATCTTCTTAACAGGCCCCTGTAGCCCTCAAGGCTAATGATTCGTAGAAATTTACTAAAATACAATGAAATCTTCAGTCGCAAACAACTACTGATTGTTTCATAGGTACTACAAATTGCGATGTTTTCTATAATAAAATTGCCGGCTAGTTATGGTGGTCGTAGGCGAAAGGTTAACGACCTGCTATATAGGTAATTCTCAATATGGTGTTATGATTAATCTGCTCATAAAGTTGTCGTGAGAAATGTCTGTATTTAATTAGAATTCAGAGAAAAACCAATGCCACTGTTAATAACTGGGAAATTAGTAAATCCTCTCAGTACTGGCTCCGAGACTCGATTTGTGTACGATTGGTGGCAATAGACTCGCCACCCTTACACAGAACCTTAAGATAATGAATTTCGTCATTATTATTTATTTTTGGGCAAGAGAGGTTACCACCTGGTACTGTCAGCGACAAAAAAAATTCACACTGCTACTTCATATTATCATGTAAATTCAAAAATATCCTCTTTTTGCCGTTTCGATTAGGAGAAAGGTTGGCGCTGACTGTAGGTACCTACTCCACTGCTTACCCCTTTGCCCTTTGGGAAAAACATGGGTGATGTTATATCACAAGTTCTGAAGGAACTTATCATATCTGAAAGTGGTTATTAGCATGTAGCGGTATCAATGCCGCCACATGAAAAACTAAGAAGCGAAATTTGTACGGCAACAAAAAGAACCACAACGCCATCTATCCTGTCAGCGACGAACTACCAACGAAATTCTGCATCGCGGAAGTAAAGTTCTCCTTGCGATTTGAACATATACAACAATCCGAATATAAGATATCGGGCAGTTACCCACCAGTCACAACAACCGTCTGGTCGGAGGATCCTCCCATTTCAGTGGAGGTGTGCGATACTTTACTCTCCGTACCGCATACCTCCAGCAAACTTAATTTTACTTCTGCCGGTAATGCTTTGTTGTACCTATTAGTAGTACCTATATTAGTGTTAATTGGGGGCATTGCCCTCACATAATATAATCAATTGATTAATGTATACAAAATATTGTAAAACCTACATTTGAAAAGAGTAACTATGGAGTTTCTTGTCCGTTCTTCTCCATAAGAATCTACTTTTTGCAATTGGACAACTAGAGTCATTATAATATTTTATTTTCAAACTTTAAATTTGACGTTCAAAAGTGCATTTTAATGGTCTAGTTGAAATAAATGAATTGACTTTGACTTAGCAGACTATAAGACGACGAAGCGAATGTGAAGAAAACGTTTGAAAATTCTATGTATCATTATGGATTAACGATGTCGTTTATTGCTTCTTAAATACATAGCAACTAATCCTACATACCTAATAGTAAATAAGTGATCGATACGCTTGCCAGCTGAGGTATTTCAGGATTGTGAATCAGACTATTCTATTCATGGGAACATTTTCAGGCATTGTGTCCTTATTCTATGAATTATTCAGTAAATCAATAATAGTTACACCTAGTTGTACCTATGGTGTGTTAGGGGATAATATACGACATTATTTTTAAACAAATATTTAATTCAATATCAGGAAAACCTGATTTAGATAATGGAGCGATGTTTCATCAGCTGATGAACCTATTTTTCAATTTAACTTTAAAAAATTAGTAGGTAATCGGATGAATTGATTCGTTTTTTTTTACCCGACTGCGCCAGACGGAGGGTTATGTTTTTCGAGTGTATGTATGTATGTCGGTACATAAAATGTGTAACAGAATACTTAGACGCAATACCTCTTAAGGGGTCATTGTACTCACAATTATGAACAACTTTTACTATGGGACCAACACTGAAATCACAAAAAAAAACCAACTGTACATTTTGTCGAGTTATGCGCACAGAAATGTATGGGACAGTTAATATTTTTCGCGATTTCAGTGTCAGAGATAGCTCTAATAATAGAAATCAATCAAGAAAATCTACGACTGGCAACAACAACAAATCTACGTCACAATCAATTAAAATATCAGCTGACATTTAACTCGCCGCCATTTTAATTAATCTAAACAAAGCAGTAGAACAGGTGGACGTTACAAAGAAACCCGGTTGAGGTAGTATCGATTGGAGGTAGGGTTGTCGAAAGCGTCATGGCTAAATTATAAGTAGACTTCGCTCGCGATTTCGTACTCGCATTTTCCGTTTTTTTCCGTTTTCGTATAGCCTATAGCATTCCTCAAGAATGGGGCTATCATATACTAATAATTTTTCAAATACGACTGGCAGTTTCAGAGATTAGCGCGTTCAAACAAACAAAAGTATAGATAAAGGTGCTGTCGGTCCGGTTTTTGTTAGGTTTTTAAATTTCACCAGTCACTTTGATTATATATCTATCACAGATTTTTGAGGCAGGTAAAGAGAAAAGTGTCATTCAATATTGTTGTTATTTTAAAAAAGTAAGTTAAGAGCACTGCTCATGGTCTTTCGTACATACAAACTTTGAGGTATGAATGAACCGCTTTTAATTAAACTTAATATAATATTACGCAGGTTCTAAAATTTGTCGTGTAGTTAAGAAATTTTACGAAAAAGGGTTTGGAGAGACAGATAAAGTGATTTTTCATTTTGAATACAAAGTGTAAAACTTTAAATCGCTCTCTCTGTACTCTCTAATTTCTTTGTTCCTCTATTTAGACCGAATTATCTCGCATAAGGAGGAGGAGAGGCTTTCATAGGATCGACAAATGTAAAGGGAGCTTGAGGAGGCCCCTGTCACAAGACAGACTGACCTGGTAACTGATAGATAAGATGAATGAATAAAGGAAAAATATAAAATATGAATGTATACAGTTATAATTAGAATTACAATTTATAATTTAAGTTTACAACAAATAAGTGTAGATCCTATTTTATTTAATTTATTTTAAATTACTAAATATAACGTTTTTTTAAATTGAATGTGGATATCAAGTTTCCAAGACTAAGGACTTGAAAAGCGTGATGAGTAAAAAATGCTCTTAAAGATGTCCAGCCTTTTTTACCCAATTTTGCCAAAAGTCCAACTAAGCAGGTCTGTTCGTTTTTAAGACCTGACAACCCTAATATCGAAGGGGTGGTGTATGAGTCAGACGATGACGTCACGCCTGGGGTTGGCGGCGTTGGGGTTGAAACCCAGTCCGACGTTAATTTAGGTAATGCACGCGGGGAATAAATATATTTGGCTAGTAATGGGAAGGTGTGGGAATTGTGAGGTGATTATTTTGGGGTAGGTTTGTTACAATTTTATTTTTTGTAGGCTATAAATAGTTTTGGAGATGGGGTTTTTCATGCTAGGCTGTCTTAAAATACATGTCCAATGAATCGGGCGATTGGTGATAAGTTCGGCATTTCAGAGTCTAACGAGAAATATCGCTTTATGTGTGCCCAGTTAGTAGCAGTAGGCTCGTCCCTATTAATAAGAGGCCACATTACAGGTGTGATGTAGGTTTAAACGAAGTTTATTTCTCATAAAAACAAAGTTCACTTAAAATGAGATTCACAAAAATATCTACTAAATATATACGTACATACATACATATACGTACCTTAAGCTTAGTGCGACAAGTTTCATATTATTAAAGCTAAAATTTTATTTCACAATCCTTTCCATTACATGTAACGTTTTTGTTTGAGGTAAAGATTTCATGTCCTACCCTCATGCATGTAGTAACTACCTACTTGATATACCATTTTAGGATTTTATTGAATTACGTAAACACACTGACCTAAAGAAAAAAACCTTTTACTTAAAGCACACTTATTTAAGCTTATCAGCCAATGAAATCAACAACAAGCATTTAACGGGCCTCGCTACCAAATTTAAGGATTCACCTCCAAGTACCGACTTGCCTGCTTACTTGCCGAGCCAGTGGCTTGCTCCAGCCACTTGCCACGCCAGTGACATGTCCCTGTAAGTTGCAATATATTGCTACTAGCATTGCCAGCCGCTTCTCCCGCGTGAAAAGTATTGTCTTGGGCTTTAATTTTGTTGCACGGAACCCTAATTATTTTTGAAAATAAATAAAAACTTAGGCTACTTATATTTCAGGAATAAGTTTAGACAGATAGCTCTATGTAAGAAGCAGTCTTCTCACATGAGTTATCTGCTAGTGAAATTCAAGTCAAAATCGGTCCAGCCGTTTCGGTATCAGCCGGAACAAACACACAGACAAAAAAATTAAATTGATTTTTGGTATAGGTATAGTATGTACTTTGATATGCATCTCGTAAAAAGCTGTTATTTTGATATTACAAGCAAACATTTTAGTTTAATTTATTAGTATAAGTACATGTACGAATAGACTAGCTTTTACACGCGACTTTGCATTTTTCCCGTTCCCGTAGGAATTTCCCGTTTCCGTATAGCTCATGAACGTGGCTATCATATACAAAAAGATTTTCCCAAATCCGACTGGCAGTTCCAGAGAAAAGCACGTTCAAACAAACAAACAAAATTGTCACACTTGAACAGAAACCAGCTTCCCATTTACAACTGGACGCTTAAACGAGCGTTTTGGTATGGAATAATATTCATACCTAAGGTAAAGGGGACTGTTGTTGGTTGTATTGTTTTTATTATTGGTTTGCATTGGAATACTGTTACTGATAAATGATAGTGATTGAACTTCAGAATCGACATTCCAGTTTATAAAGAAACGTTTCCATTCTGGTACTATGACGTGCTAATGCCATCCAATCCCGACGATGTAAAAGGGATAGTGCGATACGCTATGTACCTATAGCTTCATCTCTCTCTTGGAGCGAAATCTCGACCGTTTTAAGACTTCATAGTAGGGCCTCTGATCTCAGTCTGTCAAAAACGCCACTGATTTCTGCAGATTTTGACAAGCCTTTCAGATGAGATACCAAATTAAATGTAGATATTTTTCAAAACGAGAATTTGTCTACTACTTTTACATATCAGCCCCGCTATTTCTAAATGCATAAAATATAGTTGGTATATAGAAAACTTTGGTCTTTTTTACCCTTCTTTAATGTATCAACCCTTAATATTTTTGTCAAGTAGAACAATAAAATGTAAACAGCTGTAACCTTGTGTGGCATTCGCCATCTTGATTACCAAAATTACCGATTATGATTTAAATATAGCGAGAAGCTAAAAATGTTTTGTTTTATTTATTGCCTATATTAACTACAGTAGGTAGTTGATCTATATTTCACCGGAAAATGGCAAACGCCGTGAGATCGTAAAATATCACGTGAAATTGTAAACTATTTTTTCTAAATAAGACACGGATATATTGGAAACTCTTGAATTTGGATGGGATTTATTGTATACAAAACGACTTTTTTATAATATACCGAGAAATTATAAGTAATCGAATCAAGATTTATTAAAATCTTACGGAGTCGGCTATTTTCCGGTGAACTATAGAAGGAAATGTGAAGTAGTTAGCTGCCAAATAGGAACTTATATAAAAGATAAAGAGCTTCCAGTTTTATTGTAATTCTTAGTTTATATTGTTAATTATGAAAAAGAGAAAACTAAAGACAGTAGAGCACCTAGCTATAAAATGTTCCAGTAGCTCGTAATTGTAAAATATATATTAAAATTTAATAGTTTATAGCTGGTAATACGCTGCTTCCCCCTACTCTTATCACTCTCATTAAATTGTACCTCTTAGACAAGTTACTGCGCTTAAATACTTTGCAAAGTGGCTTCTTTTACGAAAAACTTTGGCAGGCAGCTAATTAAAGTTTAATTTTATTTATCACTATTAAGGTAAGGTATTCAAATTCAAAAGTCATTTATTCAAATTAGGCTGAGTGCCAGCACTTTTTGAACGTCAAAGTTCTACATAAAGACAGTCCCCCAAAACGCCCGCCCGTCACCACTTCCTAGTGTTTATTATCTTTATTTGGTAGTGAGAACATTCAAAGCCCTGTGTTTTTAACTGATCGTGTTTCGTGTGCTAAAAGTTCGATCAATCTAAGTTATCGTATGGGTGTCGGTGCAGGCTCTAGGAATGTCTATGGATTATGGCTCTAGACAAAGTGCAAAATATTTTGACAAATCCCTATCTGTCAAATTGTTTGATCTCAAGATTTTTTGACAGCACTTGTTAGTGTCACATATTTTTGAATTATAAAGAACTATGTTTTTCTAGAATAAGACTTTCTTAAACCAGTCTAACTGGAGTAACTTATACTCCTCATTTTATTAGCTATAGATCTCCTTATTAAATGGCCAAGTGCGAGTCGGACTCACGTGAAATGTTTGTTTGTTATTATAACTACCGTACTTACACTCGTATGTACCTACTCAGTAAAAAGCTATTATTTTGACATTACAAACATAAACTTCAATTTTTATTCATTTGTACAGATGTTTGGATATAAGCTTTGCTTGGAATGAAGGAGATTAATCTCAATACTCTCTTAGAACCATTCAAAATATCTCACATGAATTTAATCTCACAAGATCGAAATAATACTAAATGATAAGGCGATTACACACAAATCAGACGTCCCACATACAGTTTGGTCGGGGCAAGCTTCCATACGCGGTCCCGCTATTGGGCACGCGCCTTATAAAGCAGCTGGACATACGAGGAAAATCTGCACAGATGACATACCTACATGCAAAAAATCACGTTCGTACTCTATGGTGCGGGTTAAAAAAGTTGTGGTCTTCGAAAATGTACGTGAGAAAGTGGCTAAACGATGACTGATGTTCCAGAGATTTTTCTTTATTGTTGAGTTGTGTTGTTATTTCGTATCAGTACGAGTGAAAAAGAATTTAGCCAGTCAGTGAGACTCGAACCAGGGACACCTTGACATGAATTGACTGAAGTTCATATAGGTCAACACCCCTAAAATAAGGCTAACCACCTCTAAAACTCATGCTACTGTCAAATTCATATTTGAACAACAAACATCTTTGAATTTTCGGAATATTACGATAATCAGCAGTAATGAGCAGTGCCCCGTAAACATTCGCTGGCTGCCTTCGTCCAGTCGAAGAAGGCTCCTTCCGACGGTTAGTTTCCTGTTCAAAGATGGCATAGCCTCCTTGGCTTGCCTGCAGCCTGGTGCTGAGGTCCACCAGCGTTCTGTTTGTGCGTGGGTGTGTTCTTGTGTTGCGGAATTTGTTCGAAAGAGTCACCGCGGCCCTGGAAAGCAAAGGGCTTTCGAAGGAACACGGATGGGTTTTAGTCAGTAAGAGTCTGACACGCCCTTCCGCTCCACCCAGAGCGGAAGAAGTCATTTGATGATTTCCCATCCTTAAAAAAAAAAAAAAAAAAAAAAAAAAAAAAAAAAAAAAAAAAAAAGGTGTGTTCTTGTAGCCATGTGCACAGCTGAGTGGTATTATGAGTTCGGGTCCAACAACACTGTACCAGATCCCCTCCTGGCCAGCTCATCAGCCGCATAATTCCCTAGTGATCCGCTGTGACCTTTTATCCACTGCAGCTTCACAGAGTTGCGGTTTGTCACCGAGACGCGTTCTATCGTATTGTGACATTCTTGTTTGAGTTTTGAGGTAGTGTTCTTAGGGATAGGAGAACTTGCCAGGGTTGCGGAATTTGTTCGAAAGAGTCACCGCGGCCCTGGAACGCAAAGGGCTTTAGAAGGAACACGGATGGGTTTTAGTCAGTAAGAGTCTGACACGCCCTTCTGCTCCACCCAGAGCGGAAGAAGTCATTTGATGATTTCCCATCCTTAAATCTGTAATAGTCTGTATTTGGGGCCAGTAGATACATCACATCACTTTTTTTTTCAACGCTTCTGTTTACGAAAGTTATTTTGGGTTATTGTTGGTATGTAAGCCTAATGTTATTTTAATCCATTTGTTACTAGCTGCAGCTTGCGGCTTCACTCGCGTGAAAGTCATTTGATGATTACCCATCCTTAAAAAAAAAAAGGGATGAGAGAACTGAGGCACTGTTGGAGAGTATACCTACGAATGTGGGTATTCGTGACTTTCCTGGCTTCTATGGCATGGACCGCTTGGATACACTCACGCATTCCGCCTGACAGACGGGCAGAACGCACCTCTTTTAAAACCCTTGTTTGAGCTGGTTTAATTACCAGGTACAATACATTGCACAGGTAAAAAGTGAATACAATGGATCTGAAAACGTCGGTACGAAAATATTTCCCATGAATCGCTTCTAACCACATAATGTACCTAATAAATCATACATGTAGTTTTGTTATAAATTCTTCCCCATTGGTATTTTTAACTCGTGACGTCTATCACAGGTTATTACAAGAATGACAATGAATGAATTGACAATGACTGAAAATTCAGGAATTGTTTGAATTATTATAGGAACAGCAGCTCCTTCAGAAAGCTTCTTTCAGAATCCTGTTTTTTTCCTAATTTATTGGGTTCCGTACCTCAAAAGGAAAAAACGGAACTCTTATTAGGAGCGCTTTGTTGTCCGTCTGTCTTTCCGGCCGTCAATTTTTCCATCCGTCTGTCAAGATCCTTTATCTCGGGAACGCGTGGAGGTATCGAGTTGAAATTAAAACCATATACTCAGGTCTACACAGTCTCTTGAAGCTATAAAAAATCAAACTCCTAAGTTAACGCAAAAAAAAATACGGCCGTTTATGCTGGAATGAAACGAATATTTCGACACACTCAAGGGAATCAAAATTTATAAGGCAATAATTAATAATTTGGCAAGAAGATAGATTTTAAAGTACAAGTACAGGAAAAAGTCTGAATATTGGGAATTTATAGTTGTATCATATAAAAAACCATTTCTTACGATTACAAACTTATATTTTTGTTGAAGAATTGACCGTGACGTACATTGATGTATGGGAGAACATTTTTCACCAACAAAGTTAATTGTGTCATTAATTCTTACCTGCTATATTTTTGTCAGAGTAGTGAGAGTGATTTCATAGTTTATAAACTTCTATAGGTTCCAATGTATACTCGGAAAAAATCAAGACCCGATCGGAACCCTCGGTGCGCGAGTCTGACTCGCACTTGTCCGGTTTTTTAAGTGTTTATCGATTTTCTTTTCTTGTATATCATAATATAACTGTAGCAGGATTAGAAGCAAGGTCACCTTGAAATTTTCTTGAAGTCCATATACCGGTCAACACCCCCAAATAGCGCTTACTCATGCTTCCAATAATGGTATAAATTTTAAATGAAAATCGAACCAGAAACATGACATTGAACTTCCCATTGCTTTAGCCACTTCCCATTAGTAGCTGCTATCTATGATTAGGTAATATCTATGATAAGATAAAGGTGGAGACGACGATACGACAACAAATCAAAACATTAATTACGAATATGTTGTCTTTTATCACAGATTTGATGTCACTAACTGCAACAGACTGCTTGAAATATTTCGTCAGAATGGTAGTCACTATCCTTGACTAGTTTGAGTTTTTTTGACGTTTTATGCAATTTGGAAAGTTTATTTTTAATGTCGGCTTTTAAATAATCCTATGAACCAGTATTGCCAGTGTTTTCATTTATTGTCGTATCGATGTCTCGTGAGATAGGGACCTTCTTGGCCTCGCATAGATTAAATTAAGTAATACTGTTAGCTTTTGTTAATTATTTTTTATTAAACACTGTTAGTTTTAATTTATTTTACTTTTTTGTTTGTCTTGTGCGAGTCCCAAATCAATATTATTCTTTCTTTCCTTCTTAATATAGCTATCAGTTTTCGTTTAAAAACATTATAAACTACTTCCTACTAAGATCTACGTCGGTTACCAGGGTTGCGGATTTATTCGAAAGAGTCACCGCGGCCCTGGAACGCAAAGGGCATTTGAAGGAACACGGATGGGTTTTAGTCAGTAAGATACTGACACAGGGAGTGTCAGTATCTTACTGACTGACGCTCTGCCAAGAGCGAGAAAAGTCATTTGATGATTTCCCATCCTACTTATGCTGTGTCCTAATCCATTAAACCCATACAAAATCTATTGGAAATCACTACTACAGTTAAAATGTCCTATAAGGTAAGACACCTTCAAGTAAAATCCTCTCCACCACACTGTGGGCGTTACCGCGAAGAGTGATGTTTTGGCACCAGCCACCGGTAAAAACAGGTATGGCCGTTTATGGTGATTGCGGAACCGGTTCCAGATTATGACTTGAATTATAGTCTTGTGTTTCTTTTCAAAATTGCCAATAGAACAACCGGTCGATTCTGTAAACATATCGAAGTGAAGGTGAGCTGTCAATCCATATAATCAAGATGTCACGGCATAACGAAGTGAGCTGTCATTCTATTATGATTATATGGATTGACAGCTCACCTCGTGAGCACTTCACCCAAGTCTTCACTTCGACATGTTTACATAATCGACCGGCTGGTGTTATCGAGTTGTCACAAAATCGGGCTGCGAGTGCCGTCTGCGTTCTTACGTAGAGCTCATTTGTTGTACACCCCAGTGGTAGCCACTACGTACAGACGGAACTCGTACATGGTATGAGCGAGTCGTATGTACAATGGAACCTGCCGGGAAGCTGATATCGACATTTTCAATACTAGAAGAAATTGTGGTGTCAGCTAGGTGTCTAGTCTCCGTGTAAAGTACTGGTAGTCCGGTTAGACCAGCCATACTCAACCTTTTCGATATTTACTTTACCATCAGGTCATCACGGATCTACATGGTATTTGCCTCTTTTAATCCTCTTTATTTTGCTATTCTTTAATCCTCTCAGCCTTTTTTCGAGGAATATTATTATGAATGATAAATGAATTAGGCATCTACCACTATCAATACATACCTACTTGACATCATTTAAATTACGTCAGATTTCTGTCCAAAACACGCCTGTAGGTCACTTTAAATATTTAATTTTAATTTCATGGCACAGAAAATATTCTTTTCGTACACATATATCATATTGGCTGTTTAAATATTGTCCTAATTGTAATATTATATCTGTGGTAAGACGCCATGTTTTTAAAGTCTATGACTCATTTTCGCGCCAAATAATGTGTGATGCAAATAATGATGACGTTTTCATTGTGTTAGTAAGAAGGCAATATCTGTGTATTGTTTAGACTTTAATAGCTATTTTTAAGAGTTACTCAATAAATATATTGATATGTCAACAGTCTTGTGGTTTAAGATCCCTGAATGGCATCACATGTTCTTGTAACTGTTGCAAATGTAAATTACTCAGCCTTGGAGGTTAGAGGGATTAGCTACTAGAGGAGTACCTACAACCTTATGCCTAAAATTAGAGGACCAATACCAACGTTCGCATTCGTATGTCAGTTGCAATCTGTCAAAAATGAATGGAAATTGAAGATTTTTGACAGATCGCGACTGACATGCTATTTTTTTTTTATTGTGATAAGCCCGCCGCACATTCCCTACCACTGCAACTCCTGAAAGCCAGAACAACAACGGCGACCACCAGAAAAAACCCAAAGTCCCGGAGAAACGATTTAACTGTCTTGGATCCCGCAACGAAATTAATCAGCAAATCGTAGGATAGGAAAAAAAATACAAACGAATGCGAACGTTGCTTAAAATTTGTAGAGTTGGTCCTAAGGTCGCCTATCAGAATCATTTTTAACCAACATTATAGGAACCAACACAAGGAACCAAAACACTGGTGCTTAAGCTAAGATAGTAAAACACCCGTATAAAAAGCCAATTTTACTAATGACGAATTAAATTTTGTTAAATAAAATCTTGTTCCGAATAAATTCAATTTCGTTTATAAGCTGTCGGCAGTCGTAAACCAAGAATTATTCGCTGAACCTGAACAATTTGAATAAATGAATATTTAATAAGGTGTTCGTGTTTACCTTGTTTTTTGTCTACAAAAACCGTAGTTAAAGAAAACATTAACTATTCACATTAACTATTTTGTAAGGCTTGGGCGATTAACCAACATTTTGTGAAGCCAACCATAAACAAAAACCATAGAGCTAAAGCTAATGAATTTTCTATGATTTTAAGGCCGTGACATATTTCCTACACTTTTCCTATACGACTATTATTGATTTGTAAAGTATAAAGAAGGCAATATAGGTAATGAAGAACTACACAGCTTTGATCTACAGCTTCCATTAGCAGCTAGTGTAAAGTTATGGTTATGTAGGGATCGAAAGATGAAGTCCAAACAAACAATGAATGGCGCGTGTGAGAGAAGATACGTCTGGAAAGGAGATGACGGCAAAAGTGATACGGAAGAAGACCATGCTGCACCGAACCCAAAAAAATTAGGAAAGGGGCAGGCAATGCTGAGGTACGGAAACTAAATTTTCATATTTGAAAACTCATTCTCAAGCTTATTATAATATAAGGTCTCATTGAATTAGATGGACGATTTTTTAGAAATCGTCCAGACCTCCGAAAAACCACCGTAAAATACTGGTATTCAGCTGAATCCGGTTTGACTGGGAGTCGACCCAAATAAAGTTGGGAAAAGGCTAGGCAGATGATGATGATCCAGACCACCAAGAAAAAGGCATTAGATACTTACAAGAAACAAAATCAGCTCAAATACCCTAAAAATGATGGCAATTTATTATTTTAGGTCAAATTAAATCGCTTTAATCAGTGTTGTTTTTGCTTGGATATCTTTGATTAGATGTACTGAACGCTGTGTTAAAATTTGTCCATCTATTTTAATGGGACCTTCTATACTAAACCATGGCAAACCATGCTTTACACATGTTTTGCCCACATAACCTGCATTTCTTATATTTTGTCGCAGACCGCAGTATGTTACTTCAGTCGAGGCGTGTTAGCTCTCAGCGTTCCCGTTTGAGCTTGACTGGCGCAGGCAGATCAATACTGCGTCTTGTATGACCCCATTTGTAAGATTTATTTTATATTCTCTACTTAAGATAGGGTTTTTGTTAAAAGGTAAAACGTTGGTTGTAATCTCTGGACGTTCTGTCACAGTTCTGATCAAAGTCAAAGTCAAAGCGTTTAGTTCAATTAGGTCATTAAACGACACTTTTGAACGTCATCATTTGCAGGTAAAATAATAATATGAAATTAATAAAGACTCTACTGTCCATTCGGAAAGTTAAATTCAAGATTCTTATGGAGAAGAACGGGCAAGAAACTCCATAGTTACTCTTTTCATGTAATGGTTTTACAATATTTGGTATACAAAAATTAATCTATTATGTGAGGACGATGCACCCAGATTATGCTACTTATAGGAACAAAGTATTACCAGCAGAGGTAAAATTATTCATTTTCTATATTCTATTACGAAAGTTCTGCCATTGATATATAGAAATCCTATTAGTGAGTTCCGTTCTTCTTCATTTTTCCCTGGCTGCTGAGTAGTCTTGTGTAGTTCGCGAACGAACTAGTTTAAAAGAGCTCTCCCACAGTCAAACTACGCAAACTAGATCCCAGGATCCACCGCTCGTTAGTTCGTTAGTTCCTTCTATGTGGCCGACCTTATAGTAAAGCGAGAGTGAGCGGGATCGCGGAGCTGTCCGATCTAGTTGCGTCGCCAATCACTTATACTGATGAACTTCTCATCGTTTAATGCAATAAACAAGCTACTATATAATTTACAAAATTAAGACAAGTTTTTTAGTATAAATATTTCGTAACCAATTTTCTAAATTGAACTAAAACATCAATTACAATACTACGAGAACAACGTATGTCAAGTAAAAAATTATATATATATTTCACTAACAAAAGAACGCGCTCAGCAGCAAAATGCAAAGAGCGCAAACGATATGCCTTTCTCGTAGCTCTAACTAAAAAGCGAACTAGTTCGCCAAGGAGCCGCGAACTAACATGAGCGATCCCGGTCGTGAACTACTTACTATGCGCAAGTCCACTGCTGAGGATCGCGACGCATCTCCAAGACATGCGGTCCTCTGCAGTGTGGACCGCTCTGTTCATGCTGCCTCCAACAGCCTTCTTAATAGCTTCAGGACATTTTACCGGCGTCCTGCCTTGAGTGCGTTTTCACCCGGCCCAGTATCTTTCCAGAGCCTTTCCAGACTATGCCTGGATGAACGCATATGTCAGAAAAGGCTGAGGGCACGCTCCTGGCATGCCCTTAGTGATGTTGAGTACCACTATGGACTCAGCCGTTCTCATGGCGGTCCATGTTATATGAAGAAGTCTTCGCCAAAAGGGCCATAGACTACTTTTAAAATGATTTCCCGGTAAATGTGAACGATTCCATTGAAAAACCACGAGAGCGGATCCGCGGAAAAGAGCTAGTACCTATCTATATATTATTTTATGGCGAAATTATGATTCTATTCATGTCGGAAATTTAATTTACTCTTTGAAACTCAGCAATGCCTACTGCGCATGTTGCTAAACGAAATTGCCTTTACTCATTGTCAGGCAAAGTTTTCTTGCTTCAAGTAAGTTAAGTAAAGTTCTGATTTTGTTGGGTTCCGTTGATACCATGTTACGGACTAACACAATTTGCTCTATGTATGTTGTTGTCATCGGCTTACACACTTCAATAATAATAATATAGTAATAATTCATTATTGACATAATATTTATTTATTTAACAGTTTATGTACACACATTTAACAAATAAATAAGAAGAAGGGAACAGAAAAATAGGTACAAAGGTGATGCTTATTTCTAAAGATACAGAAACAGAAACTTGTTTGAAGCCTCTGACTCCGTACTGAACCAGGTGTACCTGTATGTCAGGAGTCAGCGGCCTCTCCCATATATGTATTTGTCTTAGATAGGTACTAATGTCAACATAGGAATAGACAAACGCTAGAAAATACAATTATAAAAGAAGTTAAAACAAAATAATATAAAAGAAATGAAAAGTATGAGAAAATATGAATTTATATTTTATTATTAAATTATTATATCGTGCTGTGTGTGTGAGAGGTGTGTACGTGTGCGTGTGCGTGGGTTCCCGTTCGTATCCAATCAATGGTTGTTATTGATGAAATACTGAAAATTTTGTAGGTATATTTGCACGACTCGTCCAATTTGCGACATTTGTCAGTGTTAATTAGCCAGTTACCACAAATGTGTTTATTGAAGATAATAAATTGCCTATGGTGTGGCAGAATGTCAACCCATATTTATCTATGGTTTGACATTCAACCACACCATGGATAATTCATTCTCCTAAAGTTCTGCGTGATTAAGGGACTAGTTAAATGTTTATAATAGTTATGACCGAATAGTTGTCAATTCGGTCATAACTATTTCTATCAAAAATAAAACGTTTCAACTAGTCCCTGAATTACGCAGAACTTACTACACTAATATATAAATTTAAAACTGTAAATTTGACGTACAATAGTGCCTTTTAACGGTCTAGTTGAAATAAATGAATTGACTTTGACTTTGACTCTGTAAGCATCAATCGAAAAGTACGAGTAACAGATCGATAGATAAGACCCATGGTTTGGTATGAAGACATATGAATAATACCATCATGTAACTGTCCCACAGCAGAGCAAAGGCGTTTTCTCAAACACAGCAGCCATGAGCATCAATCACCCCGCTTACTCCTATTAACCGTATCTTTTGCATGATCATACTGTCTCTAAGACGTAACGAGAAAACCAACGATCACAAAATAGCTAAACAAAAACATAGATAGGTCATTAAAACAGTCATAATTCAACCATTACATAACTAACTAAATCAAAGCTTACACCCAGGTCATCACCCTCATCCATTGCAGTCTCCCAGTCTCGATTGCACGACAGACATGCGCAAAACGCACTATCCGCGCCCATAACTCTATGCTCTATGGTTGGCGCGCTGCAACGGAATCAATACTTCCGACCTAGGTGAACTTTAGCGCAGAGCGGGCGATGACCTGAAAGTTACTGAGGCTGGCTTTTGCGGGGGATCGAGGGAATTGTGTCAGATATTGCAATGGAAGGCTATGTAATATTTGGATGTGGTTGCCGGAAAGATAAAAGTAATTCTATATATTGTAAGATTTACTCGAGGTTTGTTGTGTATTGTGTGGCCGACCCACAAAAAAAAAATTTTTTTAATATAAAATTAGTAGTTTTGCATCCTCCTAATTCCTGGCAGACTTTAGCTGTCGTTATTTGCACCTACTGTATTAACTATACCTAAATTCCAGCTTTGTAAATAGGATCTCACTCGAGGTAGTGACTAGGTAGCTCTTAGACTATTACAATGACGAGTCAGTCGTTAAAATATTATTTAATTACTGTAAATCATATTTTAAAATCAGCACCTAGACTTAAAAAAAAACATTTAATGGCTTTGGCACCTGATAACTGGAAATCGGCCGTCGGCCCAAGCTAGCAGGTATGCGTATATTAAATTACATAATAACACTACTCTATCCCACCTTTTTTGCTATTGATAAAATAAGGAAGGTCTGGAGGCTGTCTCTAACTCTGTTATTCAAAGTCAAAGTCAAAGCATTTATTTCAAATAAACCATTATCAGGTACTTTTGAATTGTCAAAGCGACTATTATTTGTTACGACTTGACGTCTTACCGGCTCAACGTATTTCGATAAAACTTGACACACGGATAGAGTATTTTTAGGCGAAAGACCTGGCAGAAGCTAGAAGTAAGATAAAATCTACTGACCTAAATTGATTACTTAACTTTGAAGCGGAAAACGCTCTAGAAACACTCATAGGAATCAAATTATGATGAAACATGCCCATATTGCCCACGTACCACTATTGGACATAAAGTTTAAATAAATAAATAAACATAGTGTCAGGAGGATCTCCTTGGTCTCTGGCAGACAAGGTGGATCTTTGAAACGGCTGGCATAAAGTAAAAGAGAATTTGAATTAGGAATATGACAATATGTTTTGTTTTTAAATGGGACTCCGGTACCAGCGTTGGTTGAAAGCAGATGCCAAATATATTACGAAGTTTAAATCTTAAACATAGTTTTATTTTGTAATAATATCAGTAAGTAGCACTAGCGTGAGTCCGCTAGTGTTACAATATAACACTCACAATTTTCCTGTCACAGTTTCAGCAAAACAAAACAATCCCAGCTGCTTCTGTTTATGACCCAAATAAGTTATTTAAAAGTTTATTTCGAGTAGTACAAAACCGCAACTTGACAGTAGGTACCTACTACCGATTTCTGTGAAACATGACCGATGAGGCAGCTATGACAGAGCGTCCTTGGCATCATAGCTTGGATTCTTGGATTTGCTAGAACTTGCTCACATAAAGTTGTAAATACGATTTTTCCTTCTACGGGTATAGTAGAATGTTTAGCCCTTTAAAGGAGCATATTTTGACAGTAAATTACTTGTTTACGTGATATATTAGAATGCCTGACGTGGCTACTGCTACATGTAAGTCCACAATCGCTCTATCGGTTTAAAATTGATGTCAGACTACTCAATTTTGATTAGTTTGCGTAGGTAATAGACGTACAATTCTTATTTATATAATGAGTGTGTAATTGTCTGTGTGCAATGTAGCATAAGTGTGGTTTTAATTTGTATCTAAAGAAGATAAATTCAGATGCGTGACAATACTAATATTGTCTGGCCTGTTGGTCGAGTGGTTAGTGACCCTGACTGCTAAACCGGAGGTCGTGGGTTCGATTCCCACCCGGGACAAATCTTTGTGTGATGAGCATGATCATTTGTTCTGTGTCTGGGTGTAATTTGTCTATAATATGTATGTATTTAGAAATATATAAGTATGTTTATCAGTTGTCTGGTTGCCATAGCAGAGGCTCTGCCTAGTTTGGGATCGGATGACCGTGTGTGAGTTGTCCCAAGATATTATTATAATACTAATAAACATTTATAAAACCAACTATTGCATGTCTTTAGTTAACTACTAGAGGTCAGAGAAATCCAATGACACTTTTTATTCGTTTAGGGATTAGAAATCTAGAATCTAGAATTGCATAAAAGTTAACAGCAGTACCAGCAAGACATAGTGCCTCTACAATAGTACCAGCCTACATTAATCAATTCTAAAATAGACCAAAAGAAATTAAAAGCAAAAATATTAAAAAAAGGATTTATTTTAAAGCGGTAAAAATAAGTGTCTGTTATTTATTTACTGATTTCTACGTCTGAAGCCAATCCGAACGCATACAACCCTAATCTCTTCAAAATTAGATTGAACAGGCTTCTTCTGGGTAAACTCGGCCATCGTCGACTTTGTCTCTGTCATCTATGACCTAGACTAGAGTCAAGAGCAAACCCACCTCAAATAAAATAAAAAAAGGAAAAGAGGAAAAGGTTCTAATTCAGCTTGCTAGATTCCGCTAATGGCTTCGCCCGCGGTGATAGTTGAAAATTTTCCCAAAGGAAAATTATACCTTCGAACGAACGAATATAACGTGACTACGCCGACTGAGAAAATCTGGGTTAAGAATCGCACGAAACCGGTTTCTGTTTGTTTTGCAGAATGTTTTTATTTTTATCACTGGACGACAAATTACTACACATTAACATTTATCTATTTACCTGTATATTTAACACCTCAAAAAAAAACTGATTCCCATCCGTTACTTCAACGTAAGGTCCAGTTGAAAACCAGCGTCAGGCAGCTCCTAGTTGTCTGGCATTTTGCTGAGCTGGACCTATTTGGCGCAGCCGCGGGGCACACACTATACATTATTGTTATAAAATTGAGTTTCCTTTTGATTGTACCTATATTGTGTGTGCCAAATAAACTAGTTTTCTTTCTTTGTTTTCTTTCTTTCTCCGGGAAAAAAAGTACTCTATATCCTATTCCAGGACATGGTGTACCCTCGCGCCAAACTGCATCGAAATCCGTTCACCCGTTAAGACGTGAAGAGGTAACAAACAAACAAACTCATTTTCGCATTTACAATATGAAATACTCGCTTTTGCCCTCGACTTCGCCCGCGTGGAATAGTTACTTTGAGCAGCCATCAAGTGCCTTAATGCAAAGGTTCCTGGTTTTATTTTCAATAATGAGGGACTCCCATACAAACTTTCATCCCCTTTTGTCGCGACAAAATGTCTAATCTATCTCTGTACCAAATTTCATCTAAATCGGTTCGCGGCAGCAACACACAGACACACTTTCGCATTTATAATATTAGTATAATATTATGGATGGCTATAGTTATGGTATCTTAGGTCTAAATAATCACGATACTCGTAAGTGTAACTAATAACGCCTGGTAACTCGCCATTCACATCTACCTTATTACCGCCTGCACTTATTTGGTCACAACTGAACTTAACAACAATATGCGTAATGCCACCGTGGGCGGAACGTATTAAGATATCATAAACAACTTATTATACCTCATTCGAATCGGTGTTGTCAATCTAAATACATCTTATGTTTGAACGAATCCATAGACATAGAGAATGAACTGAGCAACAAAATTTACCTCTCAAAAGAAAGAGATAAAGTTACTGTGCGATCAATGCCTGTCTCTTTTTAACAGAGGCCTTTCTACAAAGTACCGATGTCATCATGAAGCCGTTGTGAGAAACGAATAGTGCTATTCGTCCTGTATAGCTCCGTCTCTCTCTTGCACAGGAATCATGATGGTTTTAAGCTAGAGCTTCAAATCCGTTTCTAAAAGCCCGTCCAGTCCCAATCAGAATTCTAGAATAGGGCTACTACTAGCTACTCCTGGCCGCGCGATCGCTGTTTCTCTCTCACACTAAATTTGCCTTATTCACTTCATACTTGCTTCCTACTATATTTAACTATAACATGCCAATATAAATACAAAATCCTTTATTTCAAACTAGCTGCTGGCCGGGCTCCACCCGTGTGAATGTCGAAAATAATCCCAAGGGAACATACTCCGGGATAAAAAAATGTATCCTATGTGTTATTCCAGACTATAACCTACCTCTGTGCCAAATTTCATCAAGATCCGTTCAGCCGTTCTGACGTGATTGAGTAACAAACATACATCCATACATACAAACTTTCGCGTTTACAATATTAGTAAGATAGTATAGAGATAGACCAGTTACAGGCACTTTTGAATTTTCAAGGTCTGTCAGTCAAATAGATGAAGCTAGTTCTGCCGCGCTAGCGACAAGAGCAGCAAGTTCTGCACCAAAACACACTCAGCGACCCCATCTCCAGCGCGGCAGTTGCACGTTCCAAAGAGTAGATCCTATGGAGAAGACTTGAACGTAGAAGTAACTACAATGCCGTCATAATTCCGCTGCGAGAGGTAGACGGAGCTATCCAGGACGTCTAACACTATCCCGTTTTCACAAATGCACCATGATGGCAATGACACGTCATAGTAACATGTTAGGGAACAACAACAACAAGTTAGGGAACGCTCAGTCCAGTCTCTATGTCTATGATCAATTCTCACACGCCTACTGGTTTCCTCAAGGCATCGTTAATCTTCATCTTTCCTTTTACAACCAGCCTCTTTAGATCCCGTTATCTTATAACTATTATAATGTTGATTGGTATTACTCGATTTGCGGTATCTTTGTGGTCGAATACTGTTTCTATCTGCTTCTATTCATTGCTGTTTGACGCTATAACTTTTATGCCCGAAATTAATGACCCATTTTGTCGAATGAGTCGTAAAAAACAACCGCGAGGACTATGTCACAAGGATGGGCAGTAAAATCATTGTTTGTGGTAATATCTTCATAGTAACACAGATTTTAAATGAGCAAAATATTCAAGGTTAAGAAGACAAAGTTCATCTGTCTGTGCCAAAACTTAATTGAAGCTTTCGACACGATATTCCACACCACAAATGTGTTTTTATCAATTCTATCACGTTTAATAAAACGTCTAAACCTGATGTCAGTCTGTGAACCCAGACAAACTACGTAATAACAGAAAGTTAAGTCATTTTCTATAAAAGGCTTCCTAAAAAGTTCGATCCCACAGGGCCCTAGCCTAGGGCCTATTTTAATTATCAAAAGAAATACTCACCTAACAACTAATACACTATTTTCTTTCATTACTAAGCATTTGATTAGGTCCCGGTAGCAAGATCTTTGTCTGTCCTGTCGTTACGGATAGTCAGAAACCAGAAAACTTGTCACCAGTCTTGTCAAGGGGTACCGTCATACCGTGTTGCCCAGTTACTGGGTTGTGAAGGTCAGATAGGCAGTCGCTCCATGCCAAAGTCAAAGTCAAAGCGTTTATATCAACTAGGCCATTAAACGACACTTTTGAAGGTCATCAACGTCATTAACAGTTCAGTAAAATAATAGTATTCAATTAATAAAGTGACTCTACTGTACAATACTGGTACTTGGTTGAATCCGGATGGACTGGAAGCCGACCCCAATATAGATGGGAAATGGCCAGGAAGACTGATTGACTAAGTATTTTATTAAGTCATTACTCACACATGTCATTGCTAAACAGTTTATATTAAATGGAGGAAAATGTGTAAAACACTGCATTCTCTAACTTGAGTCATAGTGCCTTGGGCACGCGGTGGATAACATCGTAAGGACACAGATGCTTGTAATAAAACTGTTATTTATGTGTGTTTTTAATATTAATACTAGGTAAAGACCACTGTCTGCTAAATAAATAAACAAGAAACAATGTTATGTATGTATATCCTAAAGGGTGGAAACCTGGCGTCCTGAAATACAACCCAAGCCTGAATACCAAGCCTAGTTTAGGCACCAGTCTTCCACAATATACTTACTGTGTACTATTTGTTTCTTGGAAACCTTGTATAATCTAATGTGTATTGTGGCGAGAAAATAAAGTTGTTATTTCCTTTATTCATTGTATATACATATAAATTACATTTTTAAATATTAAAATACAAAGATATAAAAACCGTAATCGGGAACAGGGTTCAAGCTACCGGTGGTCAGGGCCCCGGCCCCTGAGAGAGGAACCTCCTAACTATGCGCGCCGTGTCCAGGAGTACTGCTTTCTGGATCAAGCCCTTGATCCAGCTGCCCAACGAGAGCCTCTTTAGATGTTGGTCGAGGCTCTTGGCAATTATGCCATTGGCCGTCATTGTTATTATTAATACCATGAATACTAGGTAAAGGAAATCTTCTTGAGGAAACGTAGCCTGACAAATATCTTAGCATGGCAGACGTCTTTTTCCTGAGAAATACCTAGATAGGCTCCAGCCGGTCGATTCTTTAAACATGTCGAAGTGAAGGCTTGAGTGAAGTGATCACGAGGAGAGCTGTCAATCCATATAATCAAGATGGAATGACAGCTCATCCGGCTGAAGCTCTAGAGGCGAAGTGACATTTTAGTAACGATAGTGATTCTCAATAAGTCCTAAATCATGTCTAATCTAACTTCTTGACTTATTCACGATCTTTATCGCTGGTAGGATGTTACTTTATCTAAAGCTTCAGGTGGACCTGGTGTGTGACCCAACTGGCAAAATGTGGATGTAGAGACGCCAGCATATCAAGGTACAACAATATGTCACATTTCTTTAATATATTTTCAACTTTATCGCTAAAGCATTAGATTCAAGGTTGATTGGGAAAATTTGACAGTTACGGGTAGCTTGATGTGCTGGCGACTGGCGTCCGTAGGTACCATAGATAACTAATGGTACGCCTGGCAAAAAGTTTAGAATACTACTAAACTCATTTATTACATCTAGGTGTGAACCGTGGCACTCGCCCTGCAGCGGGTCGAGAAAGTAAAATAAACTAAACTAAAATGATTGGCGATTATGTTGCTGGGACAACTAAGTAAACTATGATAGAATGGCTAATCTATCTATACTAATCTATAATCCATCCGTCACATCACATCACACTATATCACACTAATATTATAAAGGCGAAAGTTTGTGAGTGTGTGTATTTTTGTTACCTCGAATCTTCACGCTTAAACCGCTGAACCGATTTAGATGAAATTTGGTATAGAGATAGTTTGAGTCCCGGGAAAGGATATGGGTTTTTATCCCGGGAATATATTCCCTTGGGATAATTTTCGACATTAACGCGGGCGGAGCCGCGGGCAAAAGCTAGTATAATATTATACATGCGAAAGCTTGGATTTTGGATCGATGTACATATGTTTGTTACTCAATCACGTTAGAACGGCTAAACGGATCTTGATGAAATTTGGCACAGAGGTAGATTATAGTCTGGAATAACACATAGGATGGACTTTTTATCCAAGAAGTATGTTCCCTTAGGATAATTTCAGACTTTCACGCGAGTGAAGCCGCGGGCTGCATCTAGTAACAAATGGATTAAAATAACATTAGGCTTACATACCAACAATAACCCAAAAAACTTTCGTAAACAGAAGCGTTGAAAAAAAAAGTGATGTGATGTATCTACTGGCCCCAAATACAGACTATTACAGATTTAAGGATGGGAAATCATCAAATGACTTCTTCCGCTCTGGGTGGAGCAGAAGGGCGTGTCAGACTCTTACTGACTAAAACCCATCCGTGTTCCTTCTAAAGCCCTTTGCGTTCCAGGGCCGCGGTGACTCTTTCGAACAAATTCCGCAACCCTGGCAGGCTCTGGCCTTAGTGGGCCCCTTCTTTTATGCTGACATCTCTTTGAGGCGCGCGTGAAACACAACGCGCCATCGAGACACATAACATGACTTACAATACTCGTGCCAGACCCGTGATGAGTTTGCCCTCTAGTTATAAAACAACACCTGACATTATTTATCTATCAATGTTGACACATACAATAATGAATATTCATTATAACACCGATGTAGGTACACTTAGAAACAGCCATTACATCACTGTTTTAGCTTGTAATTGTAGTATTCTGACACAATATTATACTACAATTTTATTGCAAAATAACACTTTTAAAAATTGATTTTCCACTAAGAGACAATGGAGTATTATTTTCATGGATATAAAAAATAGTAATATTGTATTTGGTCCGTCATCGTCCCTACTATGAAGTCGACGATTGAGATTCCGCTCTAAGAGAGAAACGGAGCTATACATAGCGTATAGCACTATCCCTTTTCGTTAACGTGACAAGAAAAACACCTGTAAGTAAGTACAGACGCCAGCACACCAAGCTACAACTATCTGTCAAATTTCTAGATTTAGATTTTCAACATTATCGCTGTAGCATTAGGTTCAAGGTTGATTGGGAAATTTTGACAGTAAACTATATTTTTTGGGTAATGTTAGATTACCAAAAAATATCTAAGTCAATTCTCAAAATTGACTACACATTTTTTATTTTTTTACTGGATTGGACACATTTCATACCATATAGCCACACCCATCCCCTCACTTCCCGTGGGTGTCGTAAGAGGCGACTAAGGGACTCACTAGAGAATGGGCAGCAGCATTCTCTGTGCATTGCAAGAGCTACACTACGATCGCCAACCCGCCTGCCAAGCGTGGCGATTATGGCAAACCCCACCCTGGGGGAGGCCTATGTCCAGCAGTGGACATCTTTCGGCTGATATGTTGATGATGACCCTTTAGTCCAGGCTTATGGTCGGCAGTGGTCAAAGTCGGACTCTGGATGATGATTTTGAACATAACTCAATAGCTGGGGCTTGAACTGGCGACTAAGAACTAGCCGAGATTCTCAATCTATCCCCTTTCCACCCACTGTATCCTATAAAAATATTTGGCTTAGTCGGAGGGAAAATTTTACGATTTTCCTGCACCGATTAAATTATGAAGTAAATGACAGCTTGTTCTAGGAACTATTTTATATTCGGTTCTTTGAGTAACGTTTATTCATCGCCTGCTAAAGGGATGAAAATCATTTTGGCCGGTGGGAATCCCGGCGCGATGGTAGGTATCACCGTTCACTAAAAGAAAATATCTTGACGGCTGCAATTATCGCAGCGGTTCTTGCGGTGCGCGTTCGACTGCCCGAAATTAGGTAAAAATTGCCCGATTTTTTATCACCATCTTAAATTTAAATATAAACGTTTATTACCAAAATATTACAAGGTTCTTTGTTACATTGGTTCCAAACTAGACAAGCCTGTATCTTGGGCGTACCAATTTCGAGAGTTTACCATTCAAAATGTATGTTAGTAAACATGTACGGTAAATTAAAATAAAGAAATAAAATTAAATTTAAATTTTAAAGAAAAACAAATTAATAATGGTAAGTCGATACTCTTGCGCCATCCCAGCTTCCTAACTCTTCGTGCTGTGCTGGCGCTGCCGCTGCGGCTGCAGAGAACCTGAAGCGGCGGAAACATAATAAACTTGTTGGTAGTTATATTTTCGAGCCTTTCGGAGTTGAAACTCTCGGGTCTTGGGGTCCGAGTGCGCATAACTTGTTTAAAGATCTCTCAAGACGCTTAGTTGACACTTCGCGTGACCCAAGGGCTGGCTTTTACCTTGGTCAAAGAATAAGCATTGTCATACAACGTGGCAATGCCGCCAGTCTTTTGGGTACACTTCCAGTCGACGGCGATGCGGATGAATTTCTTGACGCCATATTTTAGGGTTAATTTAGTTAGGAGTTTTTATTTTTACTTCTAGTGTATATAGTTAGTTAAGTATTTATAAAAACCGGTGTAAATATCTATGTAAATAAAAAAATAAAAATAATGGTAGGTCTCTAACAAAGGTTGACCGGTAGAAAATACTATCTCTGGACTGTTGTGTGCGCACAGTACTAAATAAATAGAGACACGATTCATGCCAAAAAAAAAAGTTCTAGAAAAGTTAAATATCTACTGTTCTGTTCCCTACATTTGGTCAAATTATGCGAACGAAAAGCTAGTAAGTAATTGTTTTTTTTTCTGGTATTAATTAACCTTTTTTTGGTCCATGAGGCTTTTTTTTTAAAGATGGGAAATCATCAAATGAATTCGTCCGCTCTGGATGGAGCGAAACGGCGTGTCAGACTCTTACTGACTAAAACCCATCCGTGTTCCTTCTAAAGCCCTTTGCGTTCCAGGCCCGCGGTGACTCTTTCGAACAAATTCCTCAACCCTGGCAGGCTCTGGCCCTAGCGGGCCCCGTAGTCCACGAGGCTTACGAACGTATCTAATTTTTATTTATTTATTTTTATTTAATATGGGTTTGTTCTTGACTCTAGTCTAGGTCATAGATGACAGAGACAAAGTCGACGCTGGAGCGAGCTTACCCAGAAGAAGCCTGTTCACTCTATTCTATGCAAATACTCGTAATAACTATGTGTACGTGCGATTTTGAATGCTAATGCATCCACTTTACAATACAGGAGAAATGATTAGTTTGGGAACCTGTAGCAAAACAATATTTGAAGATGTTGGTGTTCAGACCGGCATCACCCATGACGATACCCCTAGCATATGGCGTTGACCTATGTATAACCTTTTTCTGTCGTCGGGGGGAAATCCTCATGGATGTCCTCCGCCCTGGGGCGGGCGGAGGGGTCTGTCAGACTCTTACTGACTAAAACCACCCCGGTGTTCTATCTACCACCTACGCCGGAGATCGCGGGAACGAATGCGACTTCCGTAATCCCCGGCTGACCTATGCATGACCTATAGCAGTATCCAACCTGACAATTATCAGTATAATAATTCTATTGTTGTCAGGCGGGTTCTCTCGCCCACGTCCCGAAGCATTCCGCATGACGTAATAGCAGGCAGGTAATTATTGACCCAGTGAACTATTGAAAGAATAATTTGATAACTGAAATAGAACTGATTGTTTTATGAGGTCATTTCTAGAAGTCGTCTGATCCGATTATGTAAATTCTTTCACTAATAGAAACGTTTACTATGGCAACGTAGAAATCGCTTAGGCTACATTTTATTCCGGAAAATACACGTATTGTGTGGGTAAGCCCGCGGGAACCAGCAGCCCTACTATGACGCGCTAATGCCATCCAATTCCGATGATATGAACGGGATAGTGCTATTCGCTATGTATAGCTCCGTCTCCCTCTTAGAGCGGAATCATGATCGTTTTAAGACTTCATAGTAGGACCCCAGATGAGGTAAATAAGTTCCTTTGCTCCGATAATAAGCTCCTAAAATAGTTTGGTACCTACTTATGTTAATGATATTTTATTGAAAAGTTGATCACTATCAGAAAATTAAATTGAATTGTGATGTTCTATATTGATTCTTACTGTTTGCCTAGATTAGATAGGTACCTAGTTATTTCTGAAGTTGTTATTAAAAATCAAGATTTCGCGTAATACCTACTTCGTGTATTGCAAATTGTGACCTCAAAAATATGACATAAACACGATCTAAACACATTTGGCCGAAAACATAAAAATAATAAGAAAATAAACATGAAGTTAATTATTTGTCTGGATCACGTTTAGTAACATGACAAGCTGCCATTATCGAACAAACCGACAGTTCACCTGTCTAGGGGCTGTTTACAAGGGTGCGACCGCACACCATGGTAACTAATCGCGCAAAACTATCCCGTTTCAGTCAAAATACACGCATGATCACACTCCGGCACGCAGTCATGTCAAACGGAACCAAAAACAAAAGACCAATAAAAATAATTTAAAAAAAAGACGCAAAGTTTTTGCTGTCACACCTCAAAAAAAAACTGACGTTACTAAACGCGACCATCAATACAATCGCGACAATATCCATACATAGAAATGTGGGATGAATCCATTTTCGAATTGATAAGCGTCTCGCGTGCCGTGAAGTTGGCAGCGTGCTGTCGCCATCGACCAATCACAGCGCGCGATCCGACCGCAGCGCGGAGGCGAAGCAAGCCTCAAAAATCCCCACCGGGCCGACCGGCTGATCAAATCTGCGAGTTGTGTAGTGCGAGAGTCGCGTATAGTGTATAAGTTAATTTATTACAAACAAAGTATTTTTTAATAATCAAACATGAGGGAAATCGTGCACATCCAAGCCGGCCAGTGCGGAAACCAGATTGGAGCTAAGGTATGTTCCCGCCGTTTTCATTTTAGAGTCGCCAGTACGGGAACCGTTGCTAACGGATTCCACGGAATCCGCTAGAAATACAATTGGAATTGTACTTAGAGTAATGTTAGTTCGATGTTTACTGTGTCTTAGACACAGAAATTATCGTTGTAAAGTGAATTTTCATACAAAACTAGGTCGACCGGTACAATGTTGTGTTATTGCATAGCTCCGTTCATAATTTGGGAATAGACAATGACAGAACGGTAATTTTTCGCGCCTGAACGCACCGGCAAGGGGGCCAACTGTCATCCCCTAATACGCGTGATCATAAAGTAAATTGCACCAATAACATATTAAAACATATGTATGTGATATAGATAGGCAATCGTTACTTTTTATCAGAAGGTCAACAAAAGACAATGACATAATATTCAAATCTTTAAGATAAAACATCTCGTATATCGCAGACATTTTTTTTCAGTTTATGTTAATTTGTCGTTGCCGCCAACATTTCATAAACTAATTTTCCAACCAAAGATATTGATTTAAAGCTTCTAGAAAGTTCGCCGGTACTTAATTAAGTTGGTAACGTGTACATATTTGAACAAAAACATTCTAAAATAGGCAAAAACATTCTTGCCGTCACGACAGTTGTATGTGGCACAATTTCATTGGTCAATACTCAAACTACGATGACTGTACACGTAAAACAGGTCGAGAATCTAATGATCCTCGGATTAATCTAAATAATATACTTGTTTTGACTATTACAGACTTGTTTTGCAATCAATAATCCGCTTTAAATAAATGTCAGTCGTAAAAAAGGATTTTCATTATTATTTAACAGATGGTAAATCAACTTGATTTGAGATTTCCTTTCTCCATATCTCGTATCCGTTTTATGATTGTCTATAACTTGATTGAATCGTCTCGAGAGCTTACTTTAAATTGGAATAACATCATAGGAAAATTGCAGGCTAAGATTGCACTGTAATTCGTTTGGACAGCTTTGGATTCAGAGATAACACAGGAAGAATAGCTAATGGTTGTGACCTCAACTCATTCGTTGACACATGACAGATGTCAGATGCATATAAGTTTTTTTTTTTTTAATCAATGACATAGCCGCTTGATGCCTAAGGTAAAATGCATCTTAAAACAAGATCTAGAAGCCCATGTTGCCATGTCAATTCGGCACCCATATCACTGAGTTGATAACCGATAAAGCGACGTCCCACATACAGCGTACCTACTTACCTTGTTTAGCAGTAATTAAAATACTTTCTTTATCAAATACTACAGAGAAACTACCGCTGTTCACCGTTGGTGCATAAAAGACATGCTATTGAACGGTCTGACGCCTATACACTTGCAGAAAACTTATTTCTCACATATTTTTTCCATCCTCGATTGGATTCGTGACAATTCTGATTGGTATTCAAGCTGTGTCAGCATTGGCTTGAACAAAAGTGATTGTGATAAATTGAGGTCAATTAAGTAGAAGCCATCAATCTTCCAATGATATTAATTGAATCAAGACAAAATTAGAAACGATTCCGCATTGGATTTAACAGTAAATATTAATAGACTACGCTTCAGTGATTGTTTTCCAAGTATTCGTGTCAGTTTTGGAACTATTAAAAGTGTTTATAATCGTAAAGTACTACGTAAGAATCCAATCATTTAGAGAACACTCATATGGCAAGCTGCCACAAGACTTGCGGATTGAGTTCAACTGACAGATGCACTAAGTGCAAAGTATCTTCCAACTCCTTATTTTGATGTGACACATGTTTAAAACATCCACAAGACCCAAATTCCTAAACAGGCGCCCGCACGTGCACAGCCCTTTATTTTGAATCCAAAATAAGATCACATAAATCCTGAAACGCTCTAAAATAAACAGCAACATCAATACGAAGAGCTACCAACATCAAAAAACTTATTTTTAGCCCGCGTTTATCTAGAAGAACCTTTCAAAAACTAACGATGTTATACCAAAGAGTTCTCATCGGAATTGAGAGCCAGAGATTGATTGAGCAAGCTCTCATAACTATTTGCGTCTGTAAGTCATTAGTTAGTCAGAAAATGAATCATACAGTCTTGGTATTTGAATACGAGTCAGATACACTTATATAAATATATGTTACAGCTGTGTTAACATCTTGATGAAGAACCATTTTGAAAACGTCTTTAATAATGTAGAGGTCGATTTGGTTAAGGAAATACTATTTAAAACTTGATCACAGTTAGATGACAGACTTATTTTTTCCTGTCCTCATATTAAATGACATCATTGACTTTAAACTTTGCCACTCTGATGCGTAAGCAAACCTTGAAACTAGCTTACTACAGAAAAACCTCGCAGGCAAAACAAATGAGTATACAATATATTTAACATTACTCATCGTTGTAGTAAATAGTCCATAGTAACTAGTAAGTATAGATATTGTATAAAATCAGATAATTGCGAGCAATTTCAACCGTTCACTGCCCGAGAAAATTGTCTACATGACGTCGGACGGTTTTTTATAAAGATCATTGTGCCGTGAATCATTTTAAGTAATTTATTGATACGGCTTAGAGAGAAACAGTTAGGAGAATTTTGCACACATCAATAAAATGTAGAGAAGCTTAGACGAGATCATAAAAGTAATAATTTATTTTGAAGTAGGAAAAAGAAAACAATTCATCGAAAAACACTTCAACAAAAAGAGTTAGGGACTAGAGTTAAGAACGTACAAAAAAGAACAAGACTCGGTTACGTAATACAAAAGAGAATAATCAAAAAACGATTTCACGATCAATTTCCGATTTATCAGACAACGAACTATAAAGTTAATACGAACGATAAAATGCAATCAAGAGGCAACGCAACGCCAGAGAGCAATTCATATTAAAGCGTTTAAGATGACCATGGGCTCTGGCTTTTCTCATTCTAAATTGTGATCATAAGTGAGCTTATCTTATCAGACGTTTGGCAAGAGGAGCTAGAGATTACGGGGTTCAACGGCCCGCCGCCAGCCGGTCGATGTCCATTTATAAATAGCGTCCATAGCCGAGGTTCGCCATAGAGCTGCAAGCGCAGTACCGTTAACATATAACTACAGCAGCATGCATATCTCAGTTGGATTAACTACAGGAAGTCAGCGATGAAGCCAACAATAATATACTGTGTTAAATTCTGGAGCAATGAACTCCGGAATTCGCAAGGTCTAAATTGATTGGATACCGAGTTCTGAGTATCACACGGAAAATAAATTGAACTACAGATTGTATCACTTTTGAGAACGGAATTGTCTATTCAAATATCAAGCACAAAAATAATGAAAACGATACACTATTAGATAACATTTCTGTTCAATGACAAACATAACAAAAAGCTAAAGACGAAACTCTCATTCATCATGTCAAAACTGCGAAAGTCAGACAAGACGAGAACGGCCTGTAAGGTGAAATCTAACACAATGGTAATAGTATTACGACCATGAAACCATTACAGAGACGCCATAGTTTCCCTTCGTTTATTCACACGATACTTTCAACTTGCCTGCTCCATCTAGTTACTAAGAAAGCAAGCCTTTCGAACAGGCCTTTCACTTTTCGTCGTTATTAAAAATCATTACAATGTCATCTATGAAAGTCTCGATGGATTGACGTGTTTTGCAGATTGGATTTTTATCGAGATTTTTATGCAATTAGCTATAGACAGCATTGTCTATCTCTTTAGAATTGACGAAGAATTGTTATCCTAGCTACTATCCCCATCGTCACAAACTGGCAACTTTCCAAAAGGACAAAATTGGTCAGTCCCTGACCGCAGTCATAATTTTAAAAGTAATAAAGTGTTTTAAGATGCCATAAACGGACGATTAAACGATTTAATCCAGCTAGATAATAAAATGCGCTAAAACTAATTCGACACTCCAGTTTTGGTGATGCCAAAGAACTCAGAGACACTTTTAATACATCTGAAATGAAAATCGATTCATTCTAAAAATACTGATGGCCTCATATGGACGCGAGTTAATTTAAACATCTTTACTAAATAAACAAGAGTCGAAGTTAAACCCTGAACCAAAAAGGCAGCCATGTTAGTCATATTACCATATATGAGCATGTCGAGTTGTACCCACTCGGATGACATCAGCAGGCCAGGCGCTCACGCTGAATGTTAATGTACCAGCAACACGCTTCATACAGCCTCGTGTTGCTAAGTATTTTCACCACTACTTCAACAAAATTACGTAAGCGCTGAAAAATTGATTTACGATGCTTTTAGTGAAAGATCGTAAAGTTCAGATTAACACCCGAGACCATACGAGTTTAGACGACAACGCCCGAAACTTGGTTCCGACTTCTGATCACCAAATTGGTAGGCGTGGCGGTTACGTCAGAATAATTGCACATATCCGCAACTACGGCTGTATTACGTACTTCAATTCTCGAAAATAAACATACAGTAATTGTTTCATTGCAAAATTTCGGAGACCATATGGCCGTTAGCCCTGAAATCAGGTCGCAGATTTCAAGGGGCATCGAAAAATTGAATGCTAATAAGCCGAGTCGTTCAAGACATTCTCCGCTTATACGGCGAGATAAACCAAATACGGGAGGACGTGGGCGTCGGCCGTCGCCGAGCCGAGCTATTGTGCCGCCGTCATAATTCATGCCATTGTCTTGCGTAACCCTTCCCGAAGCTGAGCGTTCATTAATGATGTATTATGTATCCTGTCTACCTTTTACGATGGTTCATTGAGCTTTATAACCTTTAGAAAACTGCATTTGAATAGAATCACGAAAGTTTCCATTGAAACTCGAACGGAACTCGCTAGGGACGACTCTCCCGTGATATTAACACAACACAGAACCGGTTGGAAAGTAGCGTCGGCGCACTTACAAATAGTCCGCCAAGAGCTTTCGTGTAGGCATCTTAATTGACTGCATTCTATACCGCGTTCACTACAGCACTGCTTTCGTTCCGCTAACGGTAATACTTTTGTTCCAGTTCTGGGAGATCATCTCCGACGAGCATGGTATCGACCCCACCGGCGCTTACCAAGGCGATTCGGACCTGCAGCTGGAGCGCATCAACGTTTACTACAATGAAGCCTCCGGAGGCAAGTACGTGCCACGCGCCATCCTCGTCGACCTCGAGCCCGGCACCATGGACTCGGTGCGCTCAGGACCCTTCGGACAGATCTTCCGACCGGACAACTTCGTGTTCGGACAGTCGGGAGCCGGTAACAACTGGGCGAAGGGTCACTACACAGAGGGCGCCGAGCTAGTCGACTCCGTTCTTGATGTTGTACGCAAAGAATCAGAATCCTGCGATTGCCTACAGGGCTTCCAGCTCACACACTCACTTGGCGGTGGTACCGGATCCGGTATGGGAACACTCCTTATCTCAAAGATCCGTGAAGAGTACCCCGACAGGATCATGAACACATACTCAGTCGTCCCCTCACCCAAAGTATCAGACACCGTCGTCGAACCCTACAATGCGACTCTCTCAGTTCACCAGCTCGTAGAAAACACAGACGAAACCTACTGTATCGACAACGAGGCCCTTTATGACATCTGCTTCCGCACGCTAAAACTATCCACACCCACCTACGGTGATCTCAACCACTTGGTCTCCCTCACAATGTCTGGCGTCACCACCTGCCTTAGGTTCCCTGGTCAGTTGAACGCTGATCTCCGAAAACTTGCCGTCAACATGGTTCCCTTCCCACGTCTCCACTTCTTCATGCCCGGTTTCGCTCCCCTCACATCCCGCGGAAGCAGACAATACCGTGCCCTCACCGTGCCCGAGCTCACGCAGCAGATGTTCGACGCCAAGAACATGATGGCGGCATGCGACCCGCGCCACGGCCGCTACCTGACCGTGGCCGCCATCTTCCGTGGACGCATGTCCATGAAGGAGGTTGACGAGCAGATGCTCAACATCCAGAACAAGAACTCATCGTACTTCGTGGAATGGATCCCGAACAACGTGAAGACCGCCGTGTGCGACATCCCACCTCGCGGCCTCAAGATGGCCGCCACATTCATCGGCAACTCCACCGCCATCCAGGAGCTGTTCAAGCGCATCTCAGAGCAGTTCACCGCTATGTTCAGGCGCAAGGCTTTCTTGCATTGGTACACCGGCGAGGGCATGGACGAGATGGAGTTCACCGAGGCGGAGAGCAACATGAACGACTTGGTGTCCGAGTACCAGCAGTACCAGGAGGCCACCGCCGACGAGGACGCCGAGTTCGACGAGGAGGCCGAGCAGGAGCTGGACGACCACCACTAGAGGACGCGCGCGCACTCGCACGCATAGTACATTGCCATTGTATTTACTCGTTACTTTATGTTTAAGTAACATTAATGATTCCTACGATGTGTTTTGAATTAAAAGACATGCTTTCTAACTTTTAACAGAACGCACGACTAAAACCCCGGATATGACATATTATGCGACTCGTCGCATATATTATGTAATTGTATTCATATACATTCCTAGCGATTCCATGCCTGGCCTCGTTGAGAGCAAGATCTGAGCATTTCTAAGGCTGATAGACACTCTTTATGTATTTATGATAAAGTTAAAATGTCTCAAAACAGGCATACCAAGAAAGATATAGAGTGCTTCAATAACCGAAGTTTTATTACGATTAAAATTGTTTTCAACAATATAATTTAATGTATATAATAAAGATTTTTATTTACTTGCTTGTTTTCTTTCTATCTGTTCCTATCAATCAAGGTGGACAAGACTTACGTCATGATTTAAATAAAAATAAGATTCCAAGTATTAAATGAGTTCGTCGAAGGTAACAGCCGTAATCTGCTGATGAGATCAACAACAATTTATAATAGACGACAAACAAACAAGATTGGAAGCCATGACATAATCCACAGATAAGATATTCTACAAACTATGACCGAAACTATCACGACCTACATGGACATTGGACACAAGTAAAAATTACTGACAATAAAATCCATTGTTACGTTCAATTATCTACCTATTTAAGACAGTGAACAATTCATTTAATAACTTGGTAACAGCGAAAAAGTAGGCATATACCTGACATCATCGCCTTGTGCTAAATTTAGAAATGCACTTATACAGCGGCCATTTTTAGTGGACACTGTCAATTCCCGTTATGGCCCCTATTTGTTCAAATGAACGAATTAGATGGGGGCCGAGAGGTATCAATATAAATTGGTCAGGTGATATCTGGATGATGTCAGAGATTCGTCATAGACAAACAACTTATGTCATGTGGGTTTGTGTGACATTCGAGTTGAAAGATTACGTGTTGCAGTTTTGAGAATGATTTTATTTGTGAGTTTGTTGTGGTTCTTCGTAAACTTGGATTTAGTAAAAGTCTTGATTAATTTTACGTAATCAGTATGGTCTGCGCCTATTTTAAAGTATAACTTACCAATGGTTGGCTGTAAGAGAAGGGATATATGGCAAAGAAATTATTAATGGTCTGAGAGAAAGATGATATGGCTAGAAAGGGGGTGACAACTTAGTCGACGACGGAAAGAGAAGTATGGACGAAGACCTGTTGAGCCAAATCCACATTAAATTGAGATGAGGACGAACGATGATGATACTAGAACTTCTCAATCCACTAACCAAAAAATAGCTTACCTTCTTGGACTTGCAAAAAAGGACTTCGATACAATCCAGCTTAGCATTTTTGTAAATTCTTATCTAGTAAATTGATGAATGATACTGTATCTAGGATCATTATTATCATGAGAGCCTTTTCAACACAGCTTTTCAATCTTGACCAAAGATAAAAACAAATGGCATCCATTCAACATTTCGACAGGTTCCGAATTTGAAAAATTGACTGCTTTGAATCTGAGTCATCGTTTGTAAATTAAAAACTTATTTGGACAAGACAAAAGAGGTTGCACAAAAAAGGCAGACAACTGTCACCTTAGACAAGGTAATAAAAAGGATCATGTTTCGGACACTTGCAATGTAAATAAAAATATTAATCGAACTATAAATTAGTCATGAATTACTTAACCAAACTCTGAGAATCGTCAATCATCGAGTTTTAGTCACTGACCGCAGTTCTCTGAATGATCAACACCTAAAGAAGTGTCTGTCGTAACTATAGACTACAAAATATAGGAACCAACAAAAATAGATGAAATTAATGACACTGGTAATACATGACCAAATTGGGCCAATCTTATTCTCAGAATTTTATTGTGTCATTGATAACAATACCAATAAATCTCTACCAAAGAGGTTCTGACAAAGAACGCGTAAGAAGCGTTCATCCTGAGCCCGGCATTGCTGCCGACCTACAGTCCATAGAGAAAATGCTGCACTTATTCCAAAAATAGAGATGCTATAATGTTTTCATAATAAAGTGCCCGCGTTATTATAGAATGACTACATCGCAGATAAGCTGGCATTCTGCGACAATTGGGTCATAGTTCTTGGACCTAATGTAAAACATGCACTTATGCTGTATCTACACATTAGTGTTGATCTTGAAATTATCGAATGACATAAAAAAATAATGGTTTACACACGTAGTCGTGTTGGAATATGCGTAAGATAAAATTTTAATGATTCAGATAGTTTTGCTGTTAACCTATATATTTTATGTGGTCGTTGCATTTATCTGGGTAATTGCGTGTGCGCCACTCGTGTAATATTTTCATGCCAATTTGCCTCTTGAAGTATTGACCCCATTAAATTACCTAACTAGCTTAGCATACATTAAAAAGAGCTGACGCAAATTTGTATTAAAAGGGTGCGTGCCAAAGGGGTCTATTTTGGATCCTTTTGTTTAGATGTCAATCGAAGGTTATGATTAAAGGAAGTTAGATACGATCCATGGACAGAGAAGAGTTTATATTGAGGCCGCCACAGGCAAGTGCAGTTTAGCAACCAGCTCCTAGGTTTAACTGCGAAAGGCCACTCATAAAAAAAGAAAGCCCATAGACAGCCACGTCGGTCGCGGTATCACTGGCTTTTTATAGTTCCTCGGAAGTCCAGGGGCATGGACGCATCAGACTCTACAACAGATGGGGCAAAAAGATGACTACGGAGCACCGCATTCACACTGAGAGGAGGCTATAATTCCCCTACTTGAGTCCGCAGTCGATGCGGTTTTACAACACTTTAACGACACGAGTTTTCAGTGGCCACACAATACGAGCTACCTCCTACAGTCTGGCTGAACGGTGTCACCCACACAATGCCTCGTAAGACTTAGCTAGTAAACTATTGCTAGTTATTAGCTCATTACTATGCATTACCAGCCAGCGTGTCACAACGGGCGGCCATTTCAATGAACACACGCCATTGCCTTCAGTTACATGGTGTTATGTCAGCGTGGCTTTGTCAGCTAAAGAAAGACTATGTGAATAGGATTGCATGATAAATGCTGAACCTTTCTAGTATTGTAAACGCCTCACCTAATGCAGAGAAAGAACGAAAGAAAGCAGACAATACCAAAGAAAATATTGATGGATTATGAGATATTAAAGAAACGGTTGAGAATGATAGCCTGACGGTAATTAGGGAAAATAGAAGAAGAAAACTATGTAGCGCCGATCCCAAGTAACATGGGACGATGCAAAGAGATGATGATTATGATGCAGGGTTAAACTTCGTCTGCTCGACAACGTAAAAAGCGCCATGAGTACGGTTTGAATTGTCTGAACTGTCAAAATGAAAGGCGTTCCGATTGATCATGTGAATTCCCACAGAACCTAAGTTTACTTGACTTGTGGAAGTTGTTCATAATGCACTTCAGTTTCATTAATCAGTGGAGTTTTTAGGGTTTCGAACGTCTGACAAAAAACTTACCGGATTATAGGATCTCTCGTGTGTCGGTCCGTCTGGCTAGCTGTAGATCAATATACACAGCTCTTTACTTATAATAATAATAATATATCAAACATATACCTTACAGACTATCATACATCTTTATAAAACCCACAAAAATATTAATAAACGATTGTACACGAAGTGACGGCGTCGTGTTGCGCTACGTGGTGTCACGTAGCCAACCGCGAAATCAACGATACATGACACCCTTCGTCCAAACCCTTGAGGAAGGTCTCAATATGATGAGTCGGAACTAGCGAATTACTTGAAATTTGTGTTGTGACGCGACTCCAACTTTTTGACCCTTGCTCCAGCTGGTTTTCGCTCGGACATACTCCACGATCTCCTCAACCTTCGCGGTGTGATGTAGCCGGGACACACATAGAGCTGCATCGTAGGAATTGCTGGACGCAGCATATTGAGTCCTGCCAGCGAGGTCCCGCACTGGTTCCGACTAGGTGTCTACTTCCCTTTCTTCCTCTCCACTTTCACGAAGCCATCCTTGTCACACTTTCCTGTAGCTGGGCCTTGCTATTTCGAACCCCTATAGGCAGGTTTACAGCAGCCAAAATGTACGCCCACCTTAACAAAGCTCACGTGACGCCGCAGTAATGTTAAGGGTGTGACAGTACATGAAAATATACGATTAGTTAAAGGGCCTACGGAGACCTAACAGCCTAACAATCCCTAAAACCTATAAGCCCTACAGACCTAACCTACCATATGCCTAGTATATGATAAATAAATAAATAGATAAGTTCAGGATGTCTACACCATGCGACATAAGGTTACAGACGGATAGGGGCAGGATTTCCAGATTCGGGAAGGGTACACTCACTGCCAGTCACGCAGACCCACGAAACTGATCAGAGATGGCTGAAGGTGTCTTGGCTACAGGGTAATGACTATGAGACAAGAATATATAGATCACCTATAAAATTAACATGTTTAACAATGTAATTTGATGATGAACGTGAGTCCGACTCGCGCCTGGTATTTTTAAATTCTTATTCTGATCTGCCATATCCAAATACACAGCAGGATGTCCCATGCAATAAAATAAACACTTAACTCCGCCAGATAAAATATTTGCTCCGCGAAATATTAAGCATCGATAAATACACAGCGCAGTACTTTCATCACGAACACTTTCATTTTTTATTTATTTACACGTACAGTTTTATTTACAACTTTATTGCTAAATTAACTTTCTCGGCTAATTATTATTTTCTTATTCTTAAAATGTTAATGTCACTGCTTTATAATCAAGCTTGACTGTGACGTCTTGATGAGACATTTAATCAATTAATCTGCGTAGCCTTTTCCAACTATGGTCGGTCAAATGAATACCAGTATTTTACATGGAGCTGTTGTCTATCTGACCTCCACACACAACCCAGTATCTGTGCCTTCTTGGCAAAACTTGGCAGATTTTCTGGCTTATGTGAGTCGTGTTTTTTAACGTTCTCGATTGCGTTAGCGTTAACGTCAATTTGTATTGAAACGGAATAAGCGCCGTCTGGTGACAAAAACGGAAACCTTTTTTTCCATACAATTTGACATAAGCGAACGTTTACGCGAAAGCGATGGAGTACGTTAAAAAACTCGCACTAAGCCCCACGATTACTAGTTACGATTGTGTGCTTGTGTTAACTACAAATGACAGCCTTAACTTAACGTGCTTTCAGAGACACGGAGGAGTCTCGGTAAGTCGGTATGTACCTAATTGAAGGTAACCCATCCACAGGTCGACCTCAGCAAGAGGTGCTCAACCTTGAAGACCGACCCGAGCGGCTATTATTTAGCCCCGAGCTCCTCTTGATGAGACAATATTATCGTACATGTATTCATTATCAGAGAACTTTGTCCGGCAGGTTATCTCAACACCTCATACCTCATACATAATTAGCGTTTATATAAGCTATTAATTATTTATTTTTCTACTAATTTCATTATTTGTCATGGCGGAAATCCTAGTCTCTGCGCCATCCGTTCGTAATTCAAACTTCGAAGTTTATTTTTTATTTTTTGACATTGTGTCCGCAAGTCGCATTAAAAAGGAGGCTTTTTGTCTATGGCTGTTTATTAGGAACGTCTCTATGGGTCAGTCGAAACAAATCAATTATTTTCACCGTTACCATTTTTATTGTGACTCGCCAGATCAGCGAGACTTTAATGGAATTCGGTTCAGATATTGGTTATTTCCGAAATGAAATGCTACAGGAAAAGTTCAAAGCAAAAGTGCTTATGATGTGCTTAGTGCTAAAGATTTTGGGAAATTACTAAAATCTTGAAACAGATTAATTGAAAAATTACCTTTTTAAACAGAGGGTTCTAATCTATGTAATATATACCTAATATACCAAAGACAGCATCATAATGTACAAATTACCTATAATGTAAAAACCTACGAACATTATATCCAGTTAGGTGGACTGATGTTCTAAAAAGGTAACCGGGGCACTGGGCAGAATGGATACGGAAGGCGGACGACCGTGTTGTGGTGGAGTTTAAGCGAGGCCAAAATAGTTCCCTCTGTGGAATACAATATCCCGATTTGTTTGACCTCAATGAGCGCTTTTTTAAGGGATGGGAAATCATCGAGCCCTTACCGCGACCTTTTGTAAGCGACATTTTTTAAAGATAGATAAAATTATACGTTTTCGAAAGGTGTAGACAACATTTCCGCGGGATTTTGCTGGCTAACTAAAATCCCTCAGATCTACTCATTGATATTTGCTAGCCTTGTTTCTCGTAGCATATGTATTTCGTCGAACGAGAAACACTAACAATGTAGGCGTTGTCTGTCGGTGTCACTTGGAGGCGTCAGTCCAAGGCTGTCGCTAGTGAATGAGAGTGAGTGAATGACAGACGCGTGCGGTGTGCAAGACTTGTTCCTGTTGCTATGACACTAATTGGCAGTTGTTTTTGTCGAACACTTTATTCAAATAGGACTAAAATATCAAGGTTTCAGGGAATGACAATTTCCAGGAAAATACATGCTACCAGTAGGCACCACTTCTTGAGGTCCTCTAGACGTTGGCGTCAACGTAGTCAGATAATAATTAAGCGTTTGGGGACGCAGATAGAAGGTATTCTATCTGTCGGGCCTGCGGTCCGATCACCACCAGGCCCCGGTCGATGGCGCGTTGTGTTTCACGCGCGCCTCAAAGAGATGTCAGCATAGAAGACGGGGCCCGCTAGAGCCAGAGCTTGCCTGGGTTGCGGAATTTGTTCGAAAGAGTCACCGCGACCCTGGAACGCAAAGGGCTTTAGAAGAAACACGGATGGGTTTTAGTCAGTAAGAGTCGCCCTTCTGCTCCACTCAGAGCGGAAGAAGTCATTTGATGATTTCCTATACTTAAAAAAAAAAGTATTTTCTAAGATATTAACACATGCATGCAATCCTATAATTAAGGTGCGTTCACATATGCAGAATACGTAACGCCACAAGCGTTTTGACAGCCTGGACTTGACACCTCAGTACTGTCATCTGGTGTTCCGTGTACTCAGACATCCCCATTGCTATCTAATACCAGTCTGTCACTGTCCCACAGCTGGGCAAAGGACTCTTCGGACACAGAGAAGGCACACACATTAATCACTCTTTTTCAAAATGGGCTCGCGGGGGGATGAATACAATATTATTTATTATTATGAGCCTGTGCTGCCCCACTGCAGAGCAAAGGGCTCCCTTCCCTCCTTCTACTTTCCCCGGTCTTTAAATTTTGGGCCAGTCCTTTTCGAGAAGGAGTTCAGCTCATCCCGCTATCTCTTTCTAGGCCTGCCCCGTTGTCCCGAAGTTTTTTTTATTTCGGCTCTAGGTTACATATCATATCCTTAAATATAAATCAAAGCTTACTGTCAAGGCTGTCGCTAGCACTAACATGCACACGGCGTCACCCACGCTGCGCCTGCGTCGTTCCCAAGCCGTTCGGTTTTTGTCCACGATCACACTCGGTTTCATTCGCATTGTGTTACCGCCTGTCAAAATACAGACTTAGTGATGTAACGAGACAACTTCACTTTTACAAACTTCTTGCTTATGTAAAAGTTGTAAGTGATTCATATTTTTGCCATGTAGGTGGATTTTGTGTAGAAATCTTTCGTCTGCTTGGACCATGTGACATTCTATTAACGATACCAATGGTAGGATTGACCATTTGACACTTCGGTAGGTAGCGTACCTATATCCCATAATTTGGGTTTTATTTTTCTACGCGACTGCGCGACGAAAAGTAGGGTACTGTGTTTATATTATGCTGATCATCATTGCTGAAAAATAACACTTTGTCCACCCCAACCACAAGACTACAAACCTTAAATTTAATTATTTTGCATGCCGTAAGGTTAAATGTCCACAAAAAAACCATATTATCTGTGTCTTACATTAAAGGAAAAATAAAATTGAATAATGTCTTGCTTTTCTCTGGAAAAGTCACTATCGAAATCCCTAAATTATTATAATTGGGACTTAAACAGCGTGGTCGAAATTTGATTTCATACTTTTCACTCTCTAAATAACTCCACGCTATACAATCGGAAAAGCTGTAGTTATTGAATTTAACATTCTCTTTTAGCCCTCGGAAGTCCAAAGATTTTTAGTTTCTAAGAAACTCTAATTAATACCTAAAGTAACAGTGAAGTAGTTACTCACTCATGGGGATATCATAATATCGCCAACTTCCAAAATTCGGGCACACAATTAGTTTGGAAAGAACGTGGTCCTGGTCGTGTTGGATTTCCGTCTCATCGGGCGATAAGGTGGTGCTCTGTAATATCTCCCGCCCAATGTTGACGCTAATCTTCGCAGAGATTGAGTTGATTCGAAATTCGGGCAGAAGGACCATCATAAATCTAGCTTGATTGTCCCACAGCAGGGCCAAGATCCCTCTTTCTTTTCCAACAATTTTGTTTTTGCTAATCCTGGGTAAATCTTGTCACTTTTAGGTGAATAAAATTATATGCTTGTACTTGCTGTAAGCCTCAATTCGCTAAAAAGGTGAGACACACGTACCCACAAGCCTACATACGAGTACAACGTTGATTGACAGCTAAGGTCGGACGCGAGAGTGTCCTATTCAAGTTAAGGCTATGCTTAGCCTCACTAGTGATGTCATTTACAAGCCGAGTATTTTTAGAGCCCGGTGTAATGACACGTTCGATGTCTTTATTATTCATGTTTGTTTTATATGTTGGTTGGTTGGTTGGTTGTTATGAATTATGGTATTAGTTTCCAATTGTTTAGAATTTATTAGAACTGTAGATGATTTGTTTTACCATGTAACGGTGTTGGGGCCAATTTTCAGAGGAGTGAATAACGATGTACTTCACTGTTAGGTACTTTTGGTATTAATTAGGTTTTCTAGTAAGATTCAATGTAGGTGAGAATTTGATACTGAATGTCTATAGCTAAACAAGAGAACAAAACACGATGTAATTGATAGAAAGATGATTTTGTTAGAAATGGGTTCATAACTGAGATGAAAGGAAAAAGATAACAATTTACTGTGCCGACCTCAAATCACTTAATTACTAATAATTGACAATATACATCTGAATAAAATTGAGATCATGAAAACTGAAGTCAGGAATTTCTGTTTCTGCATTTTCTTTAACGTCACCAATTTTCTAATAAGACTGCATAGCAAGGCACTGGTCTAAACGTAGGGCACCGTGAGTTGCAAGTGTTTTGACCTATGATGGGGCATCTACTGCAGTTGTAATAGGCAGTCTACCGTTACCGCATACCATCAGGTGGCCGCCATGTTGTATTTAAATTAGACCTTGTTCCCTGGTTTGAGCGGGAAAGAGACCATAGACTAACTAAGTAGTGGCTGCTATCTTTTTCATGATGAGAGAACTGTGTTGTTTCGGAGTTTGTTGCGGTTGCGTCGCTTCTTCTTCCAAAACACTAGGAAGTGGAAGAACTGTTTCTATGTTAAACAGACGTTAAAAAAGTATTAGCTCCCATACTAGGTATTAATAATGTAAAAATGGAAAATGCTGCATTATAAAAAGAAACCCTAGCCTTTTTCCAGCTGTAGTGGGGTCAGCTTCCAGTCTTACCGGATACAGCTGAATACTATTATTCTATCTGACCTCCATACCATACCCCCAGTAATTGGGTAACACAATCCCATTCGCAACACTGGTGCAAGATTTTCTGGCTTCCGATTACCCGTAACGACTGTCAAAGGAGTATAAATGACAGCTGAGACCTGAGACCAACGGAGGCACAGAGGATTCCTGGTATACAGTGGACGGTCACCCATCCATGATAAGCGGTGCTTAACCCAAAGTGCTGCTGTTATGTAACATAAAAAAATATAAGGTACTTACCTACATTTACATTAACCATAAAAATAAACCTTGTTCATGAACAGTTTAGTTTTATTTCCTTCCCACATGAACTGAAATAAATCATAAAATATGGCTTTAATTTAATTCGCAACATTTCAGCTTGTTTACCATACAAGGTGTATTGCCAAACATTCGTTGAGCGGTCGCCATCTTGGATGATCGATTGCTGTAGAAAGTCGTGACTCATCAGGATTTACGAAATAGTTCGTATTATGGAGAGGATGTATGGTGCGTGTACATTGCTGGCTGGTTGGAATGACTCCCCTTAAATTTGAATCCGGAATCCGCCACAGAGTTATGTTTTGCAAAATTTGATTATAATCATTATCAAATTTTGCAACACGACTCTGTGGCGCCGCGTTCATGACAAAGTTCAATTTTCATTGCAACCCATATATTTTTAGGACTTTTGTAAATACATATATGGTCACTGAAAATTCATACAGCTCATAAAGTCTTTACGAGAGAAAATGAAAGAGTTGGCGATGGATTGTAATTATCTCATGACATGGACCATCGTGTCAGTCAGGCCCACACAAAGATGGCGGAACGAGAGGCTTTAGACAAGTGACATTCTGTCACCGGTAGCTTGGCGAAGGCAATTGTCCTAACGTCAAAAATACATGGGAAGGACAAACGCTGTCGAAATGTCACGTGATCAATCCCACACAATTTGGCATTTCGAAAATCGCATCCGCTGATAGAACAGCCGGTCGATTCTGTAAACATGTCGAAGTGAAGGCTTGGGTAAAGTGTCCACGAGGTGAGCTGTCAATCCATACAATCAAGATGTCACGTGACCACGGAGTGAGCTGTCATTCCATCTTGATTATATGGATTGACAGCTCACCTCGTGATCACTTCACCCAAGCTTTCACTTCGACATGTTTACAGAATCGACCGGCTGCACTTTGTTTAGTCTCTGGACTCCTTTGATAAAAAGTACCTACAGTTATCTATCGTCTTGTGGTGGTTCTGACGGGTTTAAGTTTTTGTTTCATATCAATTGATATGTTCCAACGTTCCATTGACATGACGACAAATGGACCATCAATCATTTAGTTCCGTTCGCCTGTCACAGGCCACAGCCTGGTCATGACCTTTGCAAAGTGTTTTGGCTTACAATTAAAAATTAAAGGTGTTATAGTGATCAGCTATTTTGTTTAAGTGCACATAGCAAACTCACAATTAAGTGCCTAGATTTTGTAAGTTTAAAATGTCTATGAGTCATTTAAACTTAAAAAATACACCGTACAGATTAGGTTGGTCTTATAATTGGGGAAAATACTTAATAATCCCGATTTCGGAATGATGAATAATTTTCGTATAGAGTTGGGGTCCTGGAGGTGGTTTAATCATAGGCTACTTTAACACGAGTGAAGCCGCAGGTAATAAATTGAATCATTGAAGAAAACGTTAACCACTTAATGAACAAGTAGATTACAAAGACCTCAATAGTTACAACCTGTCATCTGTCTAATAAATCCTAAAACAAACCGTCAATGGATACGATCCACCTCACAAAACTCGCAAGATACCGGCCGGCGCGCGCCACAGTGTGGAGAAATTCGTACATCTCCACTCCAGTGCGAACCGAACAGATGGTCGACATTGTTTGCACACTGCGGTGACGTACTACTCTGTGTGCCCACAGACTATTATGTTCCAAACTATCGAGCGAATATTGGCTAGGCCCGGGAGAACTGGTGCTAAAGCTGTACCGGTCTACTTAATTACAAAAATGGTACTGTCTTGTTTCCAAAAAATAATTTGTACCTACTATTATTGTTTTCCATAATCGTCCTCCCTCATAATATTTAGTTGCAGTCTTGCATTATTATAATTTATAGTAATTACGCTTGTCATATAACTTTATTAGTCATAACTTTTATTTGCCATAAAATAAGTTTCCATAATAACATACATATATCGATACTTGACATAAGCAATATTTAATATAATTTAGAAACGTTTTATTATTTTAGTAGCATCCGTTCCCGCGATCCCCGGCGTAGGTGGGAGATGGAACACCGGGGTGGTTTTAGTCAGTAAGAGTCTGACAGACCCCTCCACCCACCCCAGGGCAAAAAAAAAGGTTAGAAATGTGACCACACAAGTTCACACAACGTAAGAAGGCGAGCGAGCGAAGCGAGCGTGCCGCGGCAACGGCCGCCGAGCGCCAGATTTTTTTGCAAAGCAGGCATGCATGGTGGATAAGTAATATTTTTAGGTTTCCCTGTGAATAAAAAAAAATGTATTGTATAATCATATATATTAATCAATATAATTCAAGTAATATTACAATATTATTTTCATGAAAAACATTATTATTTCAAATTTAAATTGGCAAATGGATATTAAGTATGGCGAATAAATGTTATGGAAAACGACATTATTAAAATTGACATAAATTTATTTGCTATTTTTTTTAAATATGGCAAATAAATTTATGGATTAAAATTATTATGACACTAGATCTAAGTATTATGAATTTATGACCAATGAAATTAGTGAGTATTTTAAATTCTGACAAACATTAGTAAACTAGATTTTGGGCTACAGCGATAGTATTACGTTTTAGTTCTTTTGCGCTAACTGGTAGGTAAAAAAATAATTTGGTAAGGGAAACACAATGTCGTCAACTTCTCAAGTTTCCAACGACAACAAATGCAACAAATTCGGCCGAATCTTATTTATATTTTAAGTTTTATGTACGGTAGTGGACATACGCGAACTTAATTCTTATATCATTCATTAAAAGACAGCATTTTGGCCACGGTATCGGCACAGAATATATTATAGTACTACGTAGTATCGGTAAGCGTGAGTAACAATTAAGGCATTCTCCAGTCAACCTTTGACACGGCGGTGGTAGAAAATAATCAACTCATTGATTCAGATAATATAAATAACTTTACGCACACTACTGTATTGAGGCATTTCTAACCTAAACCTTTGTTTGATGCAGACCTAAACAGTGGAAGCTGCAATGTAGAGAAAAAAGCGATTTAAGCATTTATTTTTGCACCTTTGCTACCTCAGAAACACTTGCTACATGGTTGCTACCGACTGTCAGGCTGGCCGTATTCGGTTCATGTTTACGGAAGTATCCTTAAACGATAGTGGTTAATAGCTTGTTATTAACTATACTGAATGACAGAATGTCTAAGGTGTTACCTTTGCCTAGTTTGAATTAAACCGAACAAAAAAGGAAAAATGTCTATGGTTAACGCTGACAGTTACTGAAAACCTCTTTTTGTGAAAAATACTTTTAAAATAACAGTTTTCTTAAGTATTAAGTTTATTGCCACACTGTAACGTTTAAAAAATTAGTGAAGGAGCATTACCTCTCACTATATTTTTTCTTCTCCTTTCCCATTTATATTATATTTGATATTTATTATCTAGTATATTATTTAGTATTGTGTGTATTTTATATTATTATGTCTAATTTATATTGTTTATGATGTTTGTACACTGACCGCCCTAAATCTAACTTCTTTCGTTCAGTCCATCCAAAGGTTGTCTGTAAGTGATTGCCCTGTGCTATAAGACCGCCCATTGTACACTGGTTTTTTTTTAAAGTTTTTACTATGTTTTTAATGAGGTGTACAATAAAGTATATATTTAAATAAATAAATAATACTTAAATATAATTTTCCTGAGAGCTCATATTATTATACCTATAGCGAACCGGTAAGGATCGAGCGGGGTAGATAGTTTGAATCCGCTTTGGTTTTGCCTAGCCTTGAACCCTCTACGCACACAACTGAAGAATTCAGAGCTGGACTATCGGTTGAAGAGAGGTGGTCAGGTTATATCTCACCTCCTTTACATGGATGATTATCCTTCTACACTTAGTGTTTATTTATCTATACCTTAGTACCATATCATCAATCTGGGTGGCGCGGAATGGCGTGTCAGACTCTAACTAACTAAAACCCATCCGTGTTCCTCCTAAAGCCCTTTGCGTTCCAGGGCCGCGGTGACTCTTTCGAACAAATACCGCAACCCTGGCAGGTTACCTCAGTACCATGGCGTGTGTACTCGTGTGCCGATTGGCCACGCCTAGTTTTCTCAGAACTATGTATAAGCCGTATCGCCAAGTTCCGCTCCTTACCTACATAAAAGGAAGTTAGCATACGATAATACCAATGAGGGAACTTTCCGATCGGCCTGTGGTTTCGTTTTCAACTAAGAAACATGTGCCAACCATAGTTGACCTTACACAGAATCGACAGCGTCAAATTGAAGACGAAGCATTGAAAAATGATTTGTGTTGACAAAACTAGACAGACTTTATAAATTGATAACCCTGGCTATGCATTTTCTATAAAAAAAGCGTTGCTATCGACTCTCCCCAAGAAAGGAGAAAGCTCTTATTGATGAAGTTGACAAGTTGGATGTACCTAATAGAGAAATGTGAAAGTCCTTGGTTATCTCTGGTACTTATAACTCCTAAAAAAATGGCGAATGGCGATTCTGTGTGTTCAGCAGAAAACTGAATGCGGATGAGTCACCGCGGCCTGGGGCCCTACTATGAAGTCTTAAAACGATCATGATTCTACTCCAAGAGAGAGACTGAGCTATACATAGCGAATAGCACTATTCCTTTTACATAATTGGAATTGAATGGCATTAGCACGTCATAGAGGAGGAACACGGATGGGTTTTAGTCAGTAAGAGTCTGGCACTCCCTTCCGCTCCGCCCAGGGTGGAAGGAGTCATTTGATGATTTCCCATCCTTACAAAAAAACCCTTATCCTAAAGTCTATTATAATAATTGAGGTAACAAAGACCCATAACATCACAAACACACACACACAGTTACATTATAAATTGCCGAACAGATATTGATGAATACAGAGCTAGGATGGGACCCTGGAAACAGTCATAGGCTACCTCCGTTCTTTACTAAATATATTTTCGAAAGTAGGAATTTTAACGCAAGCGATGCCGCATGTAAAATGGGGAGCTCGTGGCTAAAAGAATAACAGCCGTACGGGTCGATCAAGGTTAAGCAACGCTTGGTAAGGTTGGTCTGTGGATGGGACCATCTTAACATACCGAGTTTCTTCCGTGCCTCGGAAAGCGCGTTAAGCCGTTGGTCCCGGCTGTCATTTGTAGATCTTTGGCAGTCGTTAGGTACGGATTGTCAATTCCAAAAGGTTGAACTGTGTGTTGAATAGTTAGTGAATTATAAGATATATAGTTAATAAGGTCTTCTTGGATGGAGTTCGAAGTTCAAACAAATTACCAGAGATGTGCGAGTTACAAACGCATAGCGAGGGATGCGTTTGTAAAAAAGAACCAATAGGTAGAAGTAGAATCGCTTCATTTAGATAGCGCTGACCGCATCCTCGCACATTTCTGGTGGTAACGTAACCTAAATGTGTTGTTGTCTAACTGGAACATTAGTTGGAATACCTGGTAGGTGGGTTTAAATTTAATTAGAATTTTACCCTTTCTGTACCTAAGATTAATAATCCAATAAGTATGTTTTCCAACCAGTTGGAATGAAAATACCTACCCACTTGTTGGTTCAGTGCATGAATCTTTTTTACATCTTCTTAAATTGAAAAATGCAGCATTTTTCCCATCTAAAAATACAGAGCTAGGTAGGTAAGTACTTAGTTATTTTCAGATATAAATTAAAATCAAAACCATTTGACAACTCTTTTTCAGAAATCTTTTTGTATTGTCATTAAAAAAGAAAACATAGAGGAACACCTTCAAAAACAATCCTAATTTAAAAGTTTTAAAGTGCATGTCAATGACCGGGCGTGCCTGATGACGTCACTCTGCGGTATGGCGGCTCCTAGTATCGAGCCGGGAACACACCCGCGAAATTGCGGGCTGGCTGAAGCGAGCCATATGTTAGTACCTACACCATTTTTACTTTTCTAGCCATTTTTCAGATTATTAGGATGACTTACCTTTTTTAATGTTTGATTTCAATTATGGTCGATATCCATTCAAGGACCAGAGGGAACATTCTCGTATTTTTAAGGATTATGCGCATTCGCTCACAGTCGCAATCTGTCAATTACACTTCTATAATACCTAATTTGCCTACATTTTGACAAGATTTCCAAATTGATTGTGACTGAGATAATAATATTGCGACTTGAATTTGAACACTTTTTAAGTACGAAAACAGGTCCTCAGAGTCATCATCATTATATCAGCCGAAAGACGTCCACTGCTGGACATAGGCCTACCTCAAAAGGGGGTTTTGCCATAATCTCCACGCTTGGCAGGCGGGTTGGCGATCGCAGTGTAGCTGTTGCAATGTACTTACAGAGAATGCTGCGTAGGTACATACTAATTCCATGCTCTCTCTTTATCTATAAACCCCTGATTGACTCCTTCCTTTTTCCATTTCTTCACGTGGGCGGCAGACAGATATGAAGGCTTTTGATGCAGTAATGGCAGATAAAAAGATATAAGAAAATATGGAGAAAGTAATGTTTTAAAGAGTAAAAAACCTAGGTAGTAACCGAGGGAATAAGTAGATAACCTACCTATTATTTTAACTGCAGGTTAATATAAATCATAATGTAGATGTCACCGGAAAATTGCAGATTCTGTAAGTAATATTGAAACAACTCGATATATATAAATCGTTTTGCATACAATAAATCCCAGCAAATTCAATAGTTTCCAATATATTCGTGTCTTTCTAAAAAATAGTTTAGTAAAATTTCGCGTGATATTTTATAATCTTACGGTGTTTGCAATTTTCCGGTAACATAGATAAGTACGGAAAGTATTACAGTAAATACACAAAATACGGCCACGTGTTGATAGAAATAGAACAGGCAGTCATAAATAAATAATAGGTACCTAGGTAATTACCTAAATAGGTGTCTAGTGTTCCTACCTACCTTTTAAATAGGTAAGTAGGCAGGTAGTAGGTATGTACTAACCAGGCAAAAAGCATGCCTGATGCATTACCTAATCCTGCATGAAAAAATGACATGTCATGGGTCAGATTTTATTGTACGCTCAGATTAATTTAAAAAATCTGAGATTGTACATTTTAACGTAATCATTTCTCAATTTAGTTTTGTTAATTTATGCTATCACTAGATTAGCGCCGATTTAAGAATCAATTACTTTCGTTCAAAAATACAATGCAATAAGTAAATGTTACTGGTAAGTAAATAAATCTATGGAATTAATAAAAAAAAACATAAAGATTATCAATAAGTAACATAATTGTGTAGGGTACCTATAACGTACGTGTGTGTTTTTTATCATTCGGTTTCCTTTTTATTTCAATAAACAGTGTATTAATAATTTACAGGAAGGAAGGCTCAACAGCAGCGGTGAGGAAAATAACATTAATTAGACCCTATTATTAATATAAATGTCATCGGAAAATTACAAACGCCGTAAGATAGTAAAATATCGCGTGGAATTGTAAACCACGGAAATATTGGAAATTGTTGAAATTTGATGGGATTTATTGTATCACAAACGATTTTTTCATAATATATCGAGAAATTGTAATCTTAAATTTTAATTACAATCTTATGGAGTCTGCAATTTTCCGGTGACATGTACAACATTTTTTTATTTAAAATAACAACCTAACGAACAAAACAGGCATTATGTTTGAATAAATTAATGGGTCACCTGTAATAAATTAATCGAGTGTTAATTTAATTGAGTTTTTGTTTTGCCTTTTTTGCCGGCCGGCGCCATGCCATGACGTGCCATACATCGCCAGTATTCGCCATCGCCAATCGCCAGCACTCGCCGGTAGAGTGTCGTTATACCAACTTAACAAAAAGATACATCTGTGACTCAGAAACAAAATAACAGAGATTTAAGAATGACATACAGCAAAATAAAAGCGTGTAAACGATGTATTAACTCATAATTTGTTTATTTATGCATCTTGGTTATTGAAAAACCCTCGAAATTCAAAGAAATACGAAATTCATCACTAAAATAGGACGCCAATTATTTTTGTAACGTTGGCAGCCATGGCCGCGGTATGGCGTCATCCGACCAATAGGAAAGCGGCTAGGGAAACTGGGTTGTCCACGTATCGATATACGATATCGGTATTTTCTGAATTAACTTGAACAAAATTGTAACTAATATTTTAGTTTTAAATTTTTTAAATGGTTTTTAGATGAATGTTTGGCTATAGCTTTTTCACAGGCAACGGATATTTGTGTTTGTGAAGTAAGCTACAGATGAGATTTTCTAATTTATTCCGAAATATTAAAATGAGAAAGGTGAACGAATGGGTGCTTTCGTATTGAAATAATGGCCATATACATTAGAAACGTTTTTATACTTCGTTATCTTTTTGTCTAAACGATTCATGAGTAGTTTAGGCAGACAGTTTTAATAGTTGTTGTGTCTGAAGTAAAGTTAAAAAATAGAGCTAGATCATTCAGAGCCTTTTATAAATAGGAGGCCCGGGGCATAGGGTAATGGGGCTCCTAACAGGCAAAGAAAACACCTAAATTGTAGATTTACTAATTTTTTTATAAAGTCACATTTAACGAATAGGTAATTTAATTGTAATATTATCCAGATAAATACTTACAATAGATTTTGGCTCAATATAATAGCCAATACTTGACAAGACTCTGTTACATATAAGTATGTTGTGTTGACTATCAATACAAAAAGCGACTTTAGTGTAAAAAAGACCGTTTTGCTGATAGCAATTTCTTTCGCTTGAGAATGTTGGCGGCTTGACCCTAATCGATATACAAAATCTGTGCAGGACGCCCCATATGTACAAACACAGTAGTTGTGTAGGACGCCCATATGTATAAACAAAGTAGTTGTGTAGGGCGCCCATATTATGTATAAACACAGCAGTGATCTCGAAAGACAGTGTATCTCATGTATATAGCACATGAGATAAGATTATAGTGTCTAAAATATGTAAATAGAGGATAGAAAATCATTGTGATCAGTAATTTCTAATTGTAAAATGTTATTTAGTTATAAAACTCAAAGTAGTTACTTTGTATTTGTTATGATCCACCACCAGCTCCGCTCTCGACAAGTCAGAACTTGTACGAACCTGTACAGACTTGTCGAGAGGACGGACGCCTCTGATTGGTCAAAAGAAAATAGTTTGAAAACAAGATTGTTTGTATTGGCTATTGTAATTGTTGGGATATGTCAGCCCCGCCACTACTTGCGACCATGTAAAATGCATAGGTCTAGAACATTTTTGTATTTTCGTGTGTAAAAATTCAGTTAATAATCAAGAATAAATAGTGTTCAAGTGAATCGTGAGTCTTCTTTGTGAACCAAGGTGATCCCTCTCCAATCCAGTGCATACGCGTGGGTGCTGAGAACCTAGGCCCCACACATTGGTCCTTCGAGCCGGATTTTGAGAAGATCATTTTTAGAAGACTCCAGCGAACATTTTGAAGAATATATAGAACAACAATGCCAGTTACGAGGTCTACGGGAAAAAGAGGCGGCCAGGCGTCAACTACAGTGACAGAACAAACTGAAACGGCTACTGAGACGACTACTGAAACCACTACAGAAACTACGACTGAAACATGCACTACAGAAGCTACGGGAACAACTACGGATACTTCAGAAGCGCCCGCCGCGACCGAATCCACAGTGAAACGTGTAGTGCCACAACAAGACGCAGCAATCACAACTGTACATAAAGAAAGTGGTCGCCGCAGCAAACCTACGTCACAGAAGAGCAACAAAGAGTCAAAAGCGCGCCGCATAGCCAAAGCAAAGGCAGAACTGGCTCGACTTCAAGTAGAACTAGCCACCGCGCGCCTCGCTGAAATCGAAGCTGAATCAACAGATGAAGATTTATCATCTATCGCCTCGGAAGCTGAAAATAATCATCGAGTGACTACGTGGCTGCAATCAAGTCAGCTACTCGCCATCACCAACAGACCACATCAAGCTGAAGTGAAGTCGTCGACCGAACCTGCAGTTCCAGTGACCGCCGCCGTGTCATGGAGCATCCCGGCGACTTTACCGGCGGGAGCCAGCACCACACACCCGCCGCCTGAGAACACTGAACCTGAACCTAGAAACGCCGCACTCATGCTAGAAGGAGTGCCCACGCACCCGCCGCCAGTGAGTACAGCCGCCTCCTGGCAGCCGAACTTCGCGACTGAACAGCCGCACCTGAACCCGCCGCCAGTGAGCACCGCCGCCTCCTGGCAGCCGAACTTCGCGACTGAACAGCCGCACCTGAACCCGCCGCCAGTGAGCACCGCCGCCTCCTGGCAGCCGAACTTCGCGACTGAACAGCCGCACCTGAACCCGCCGCCAGTGAGTACCGCCGCCTCCTGGCAGCCGAACTTCGCGACTGAACAGCCGCACCTGAACCCGCCGCCAGTGAGCACCGCCGCCTCCTGGCAGCCGAACTTCGCGACTGAACAGTCGCACCTGAACCCGCCGCCAGTGATTGCCGCCGCAGCCTGGCAGCAAAACACCTCGCATGCGCGACCACATCTGAACCCGCCGCCAGTGATCACCGCCGCATCCTGGCAACCGAACTACGTGCCTGCGCAGCCACGACCGACGCCAGCGCCGGTAGAACCAGCCACATCCTGGCCACCGAACTCAAAGCACGTAGCAACGAACCCATCATGGCAACCGATATACACTACGGCACCGCACCAGAGTTACCATCCAGGGCCTGCTACCATACCCTGGGTGCCGCCGCCTATGTCATCAGCCGACATCGTGCATCAGCCTACAACACTAGCCGTTCAAGAACCAAGAACGGACATAAATCAACTTGCTGCTGCGATCACGCAAGCTGTGCAGACCGCACAGTACCAGCAGCCGATGAAACACACCGAACTACCCAGCTTCAATGGAGCTCATCAAGATTGGCTCACGTTCCGTGCCGCCTACTGTGAGACAGCGTATCGACTCACAGCAATGGAGAACATGGCCAGACTTAGAAGAAATCTTCGAGGAATAGCGAAGGAAGCTGTGCAAGGTCTGTTAATAGCAAACGCAGACCCAAACGAAGTTATGAAAACACTCGAACTACGCTTCGGACGCCCAGACTCAATAGCAATGGCTGAAATGGAACGTCTACGAACACTGCCGCGTCTCACCGAATCTCCGCGTGATGTTTGTACCTTCGCTACCAAAGTGGAGAACATTGTTGGGACTCTGCAAGCCCTCAACTGTGGACATTATCTCTTCAATCCAGAAGTCACAAAGGCTATTGTTGAAAAACTCACACCGACCCTGAAGAGACAGTGGTACCAATTTTCAGCAACACAGTCCAGAACAGAACCTGATCTTCTGAAGTTTACCCGATTCATCAAGATTGAAGCAGAGATTTGCAGCCCATACGCACTGCCCGAGAACATCGCTGCAACAGCACAAACACACCAGAACACGCAGCGACGTCAGCAACGGGTACACACCACACAAGAAGCGAACAAACCAAAGTGTGGTTTATGTGAACGTGAGGGACACAACATCATAGAATGCGACCAGTTCAAGAAAGCAACTACTGATGCGAGATGGGATATCGCAAAGAAACATCGCCTGTGTTTTCGGTGCCTCAAGTTTCGAACAAAGCAACACAGCTGTAAACCAAAGAAATGCGAGACAAACGACTGTGTGCATTTTCATCATAAAATGCTACACGCCACTGGTACAGCGAACAAGAAAAAAGAAGAGACCGACTGCCCCAAAGAAGAACAAGAGAAGGTTCATTCAGCGTGGACACCGAGGGTATCATTCCTCAAAATAATACCAGTGCACCTTTCTGGACCGGCGGGAGAAGTAGATACCTACGCACTCCTAGATGACGGCTCTACAGTTACGTTAATCGACGAGAGCTTAGCCAATCAAATCGGGGCAGAAGGATCTTGTGAACCCTTGAAGATAGCATCATTCGACGGCGAACCCACAGTCGACGTGACATCTCGACGAGTGAACTTCTTCGTAAGAGGACTTCACACCTCCGAGCGCAAGCTGCGGGCGAGAACAGTCAAGCAGCTAGAGTTGGCTGCACAGAGGATTCCAGTAGAAGCAGTCAGAGATTGCGAACACCTTCGAGACATTGCCAGAGACATAGTAACTGAAGACGCAAGACCCAGACTTCTAATCGGCCAAGACAACTGGGATCTTCTCATCACCACAGAGATCAGAACGGGAAAGAAGAACCAACCAGTAGCCTCATTAACACCACTCGGTTGGGTCCTGCATGGCAGCCACACACGAACACTTGGTCACAGAGTGAACTTCATCAGACACGTCAATACAGATGATGATCTACATGAACTGGTGAAGGAATACATCACAGTGGACAATATACAAGTAAACCCGAAGAAGCCTCTCAATGATCCAGAAGAAAAGGCACTTCGCATGCTTCAGCAGTACACGAAGAGAACTCAAGAAGGAAGATATCAAACTGCTTTATTATGGCGAGATGAAAACTTCAAGATGCCAGAAAATTATGACAGCGCTCTGAACAGGCTTATCAGCGTGGAAAAGAAAATAGACAAAGAACCTGAACTAAAGAAGAGGTACTCTGAACAAATGGAAGCACTAGTATCGAAAGGATACGCCGAACCAGCTCCATCTGAAACATCGAAGAACCGAACTTGGTACCTACCTCACTTTGCGGTTTTCAACCCTATGAAACCGGATAAATTGAGGATTGTCTGCGACGCCGCTGCCAAGACCAGAGGAGTTTCCTTGAACGACCAACTACTCACTGGTCCAGATCTATTACAGTCACTGCCGGGAGTGATCATGCGTTTTCGGCAACACTCAATCGCCGTAACCGCCGACATAACCGAGATGTTCCTGCAAGTTGAACTACGACCCGAAGATCGGGACGCTCTCCGTTACTTATGGAGAGGAGATCGAAGAGACGCTCAGCCGCCAGAACAATATCGAATGAAATCTTTGATCTTCGGAGCTTCTTGCTCACCTGCGACGGCGATATATGTAAAAAACACAAACGCCGAGAGATTCCAGCATGAACACCCAAAAGCAGTTGAAGCTATCAAAAGAAAGCATTACATGGATGATTATTTGAACAGCTTTGATACTTTAGAAGAAGCGGTGAAAGTGTCACAAGCCGTACGTGACATACACAGAGAAGCTCACTTCGAACTCAAGAAATGGTCATCTAACTCTACTGCACTTCTCGAAGCACTAGGGGAAATCGCCAAGACAAACGAAGAAACGATTAAGCTGGAAGACAACATCGAGACAGAACGAGTTCTCGGTCTAATATGGAAGCCAAACGAAGACTCGCTTGCCTTCAATCTGAATCTAGCACGCATACCTCAGAACATCCTGCAGAACGACACACCCACTAAGAGAGAAGCTCTTAGAATAGTGATGTCCCTTTTTGATCCATTGGGACTCGTATCGCCGGTAACCATCAGAGCTAAACAAATATTACAAGAAGTCTGGCGCCGTGGGACAGCATGGGATGAAACCTTGGACAGTGACCTGGCCTCAAGCTGGAGAAAATGGCTCACCCATCTCAGAAGATTGGAACACATCTCCATTCCACGAACATACCCAGGTTTCAGCGCCACAAAATCGCTACAACTACACGTGTTCACAGACGCAAGCGAATCTGCATACGCAGCAACAATATACTGGCGAACAGTCACCGGGGACGGAAGAGTCTACGTCTGCTTAGTCACCGCTAAAGCCAAGGTAGCACCGCTAAAACTCATGTCGATACCGCGACTAGAGCTACAAGCTGCAGTACTGGGTGCGCGCATGGCGTCAGCAGTCAAAACAGAACACGAGCGGACGCCAGAATCAACCACATTTTGGACCGACAGCAGAACCACGCTGTCATGGATCAGAACTGGATCCAGATCCTACAAACCATACGTCGCTCATCGCATCGCAGCAATCGAGGAACATAGCTCTACAAACGAATGGCGCTGGCTACCGACCAAAATGAACCCAGCAGACGACGCTACAAGAGATGTGCCAGAAAATTATAATCAAGATCATCGCTGGTTTAACGGTCCAGAATTCCTTCTGGGTCTCCCAGAGACATGGCCAGCTGACGAAAAGAATCCTGTCATAATCACAGGTGAAGAAAGAACCTGTAACGTGATCAACAAGGACGAGAACATACAAATCAAAGAAGCTATACCAGATGTCAACAGATTTTCAAAATGGGAAAGATATCTGAGAGCAACAGCACGAGCTCTACAGTTTCTGTATCTTTGCCGTCAACCAAGTCAGGATGTCAACTACAAAAGAACCAAAAGAAACAATAACACCGATTCTGATTGGAAAAAGAACAAACAGACATTGCAAGACAAAACGAAGGGGAGGCAAGAAACCGCGATCACGAACAATCATCTCCCCCTCGATGCCGAACTCCTACGTAACGCCGAGAGTCTGATCCTGCGAGCTTCACAAGAGCAATCTTTCCAAGAAGAGATAGAAGCTTTGAAGAACGAGAGACCCATACCCCGAAACAGTCGCCTACACGCACTGTGCATAGAACTTATCGATGGAGAGATTCGCTTGAAGAGCCGAATAATCGCTATGGCGGGCATAACAGAAAGCCTGAAGAAACCGATGGTACTAGACGGAGACCACCGCACGACCCGATTGTGGATCGAACATGTTCATCACCAATTACATCATGCAGGGGTCGAGACGACGGTCAACGAATGCCGTCAACAACATTGGGTACTCCGTCTACGACCGACCGTCAAGAATGTGATCAGCAAATGCTTACAATGTCGCATCAAGGCAGCCTCTCCACCACAGCCGATGACAGGGAATCTCCCTTCCTGTCGCTTAGCACACCATCAGAGACCATTCACCTTCACCGGGTTGGATTACTTCGGACCGTTGACCATTACAGCAGGACGGAGTCATCAGAAAAGATATGTCGCCTTGTTTACATGCCTCACGACGCGAGCCATTCATTTGGAACTTGTGGCATCATTAAATACTGATTCAGCAATCATGGCACTGCGACGTATGATAGCACGCCGAGGATGCCCCGCACAGCTGTGGTCTGATAATGGAACCAACTTTCACGGCGCTGAGAAAGAATTACGTGCAGCCATTTTCGGAGCAACAGCGGAAGAAGCCTCAAAGAAAATGATCGACTGGCGATTCATCCCACCTGGCGCACCTTTTATGGGAGGATCTTGGGAGCGCATGGTGAGGTCCGTGAAGACAGCACTCGCCGCCACTCTGAACGAGCGTTTCCCAAGTGAAGAAGTCCTCAATACACTGCTGATCGAGGCTGAACATACAGTGAACAGCCGGCCACTCACTCATGTGTCAGTAAACCACGAGGACCCTGAAGCCTTGACGCCAAATCACTTCATTTTGGGCGGTCCAGGCCGAATCGCAGCACCAGGGGAGTTCGACGATAGCGACCTGCGCCTTCGAGCAAGTTGGCGCGCAGCTCAGAGACTGGCTGATATATTCTGGGCAAGATGGCTGAAGGAGTACTTACCGGAACTACAGAACCGCAGAGAGCCACACACCAAAGGAACGATACCCAAGGTTGACGACTTAGTACTAATAGTTGACAGCAACCTTCCACGGAACGTATGGATAAGAGGACGCATCTGCGCTACGTTTCCCGGACCAGACGGAGTCGTTCGCACGGTGGATGTGACTACCAAAGGGGGAATCCTGCGACGGCCTGTGAAGAAGATCGTCGTGCTGCCGATCGAGAGGGACAGCGGCGATCCTGCACCGGCTTCTACGACTGCGACGTCAGCGGCGGACGACACACGGCGGGAGGAATGTGCAGGACGCCCCATATGTACAAACACAGTAGTTGTGTAGGACGCCCATATGTATAAACAAAGTAGTTGTGTAGGGCGCCCATATTATGTATAAACACAGCAGTGATCTCGAAAGACAGTGTATCTCATGTATATAGCACATGAGATAAGATTATAGTGTCTAAAATATGTAAATAGAGGATAGAAAATCATTGTGATCAGTAATTTCTAATTGTAAAATGTTATTTAGTTATAAAACTCAAAGTAGTTACTTTGTATTTGTTATGATCCACCACCAGCTCCGCTCTCGACAAGTCAGAACTTGTACGAACCTGTACAGACTTGTCGAGAGGACGGACGCCTCTGATTGGTCAAAAGAAAATAGTTTGAAAACAAGATTGTTTGTATTGGCTATTGTAATTGTTGGGATATGTCAGCCCCGCCACTACTTGCGACCATGTAAAATGCATAGGTCTAGAACATTTTTGTATTTTCGTGTGTAAAAATTCAGTTAATAATCAAGAATAAATAGTGTTCAAGTGAATCGTGAGTCTTCTTTGTGAACCAAGGTGATCCCTCTCCAATCCAGTGCATACGCGTGGGTGCTGAGAACCTAGGCCCCACACAAAATCAATAGCAAATGCAGACCAAGATAGGAAGCCCAATTCCGCTTTTCATCCCCGGGCCCCGACTGGTCAGCCACTGCCTGACTTGTATGCAGTGATCAACCCCTTTCACCTTAGCTAGTATTTAATTTTAGAATTAGTAAACTAGTCCGCAAATATCCAGTTTCCGACAACTTACGGGGAGACATCTAAGGCATATTAGGCATGTAATATCGGAAGGTTTTCAATTCCGATACTGATTTCCGATATTAGATCGCAATATCGGAATTCCAATATAAATATCGGAATTGCACATATTCGTTGAAGTTGCATATTTTCTTTGTAATTTGCGCAATTTCGATATGTGGTTGGATTGAATACAATAAAAAAAAACATTTAAATCGTAGATAGTTAGTTTGGTACATAAAAAATGGACCAAATGAGAGGATATCGATCTTGCCCTGAAGTGGGGCCGGAAAAATATATTTAGCCCATTCTTATGAGAAATCCGTTGGCAGAATGCTGTCCTCATATTTTGCGCACTAAGCTCCTTCTGGCGTCATATTCAATATTAATAATAATATAAGGTACCATTAAAATGATGGTCAATTTTTTACAAAGTATGTTTAACTAAAGATATCCAAGCAAAACAAAAACCCTTGGTTAAAATGATTTTATTTTGACCTAAAATAATACTTTAAAATAATACATTGCAGGAACACTAATATAAACACATCTATTATGGGTACGTACTTGACCTGGTCTCTGGATCAGCGCAACTATCCACACCGTTCACCTCGTCAGGGGTTGATTATGCAAAAATTATAAGATCTGTTTCAATAATTCCACTTTTAGTTTGTTCACACCAAATCCCAAGTAAATTGAAGTAAGCTATAATGTCCTCCTATTAAAACTTCATCACCCCTTTTCGCTCCAAAAATCCAAATATTTGTTCTTCTTATATTTTTTTATCCAAAGCATTAATGCCACACGGCATTAATTCAACTTCACAGGACCAAGCATTAAGATTCTCCCCAGTTCACTCAAACCGCAACATTTTTCTTACTTATAGCATTTGTATGCCCGTCGTAACTTTGAAACGAAAGGTCCGATTTGAATAATTTAAAGTGTGAATTACATGTACACAATCAACCTTAATTACCAAACTATTTAGATGGATAAGGATTAATATCCAGATATCAAAATCATCACTTTTGCTTCCCAACTGGGCTTTTATTGAATAATTTTAACAAAAAGCGGTCATTGTGACTTGACCATTATATTTAGACATATAGCCTCGCTGACTTTTTTCTAGGTAATAATGAGTACTTTAATTATGTGGTACATTATTTTTATGTATCATCAATAGTTTTCGCAGCGCTTGCAATGAAAGACATTTTGACAATTGTTTACACCTTGTGTTACATTATTCAAGTCTTAGTAGGGATCCTTTGTTATTTCTGGAATTAAATATAACCTATGTTATTTGGTGAAGAGAAGATATAGCTTTCTAACGGTGAAAGAATTTTTAAAACCAGCTCAGTAGTTCTTGAGCCAAATCGTAACAAACAAACTAACAAATCTTTCCTCTTTATAATATTAATTTAGATTAGATATAGATATCAAATAATTCAAACTTAGTAAAAAGGAAAATTATTAAAGCTCTCTTCCTGTCTCTACTTATTTCAAAAATTTGCTGGGTCCGACAGGGTCATAATTGTTTTTTTTTTCTTAATATTTAACAGCTGCATGTGTGCACTATGGATTGAAATTTTAGATTTAATTGCTGACCTAATATGGTAGTGGCTAAGTATTTAGACTGTAGCCTTGCCAAGCGTTGTGTGCTTTTTATTACCTACTTTTAAAAATAAACGAATGAGTTTTTCTTTTGGAGATAACGAATCATTTCTAAGTTACCTAAACTGTATTAACTTCGTCAATATATTGATAGATGAAAAATTGATAGGGAAACATGTTACAACGCTGTTATACGATAGTGTGGAATTGGACCTAAAGATTTAATTTCACTACATAAAACGATTTACTTTAAATTATCTGCACCATAAATTGTCGACTCTCAATTCAATACTATTTTTGAAACTATGTCGCAATGCGACAAACTTTATCGATATAAAATACGACTGGTTTCACCGCAGCACTATCGCATCCGTAGCTTAGGTCGATCGGACGAAACGGAACAAAATTATTCTTCAAGCGACCACGAGAGTACGTGGTGCGTGCGGAGCAGAAAAACAATTTTTATAGTTACTAAGTAAAATAAGTTCATATTAAACAAAATGAGGGAAATCGTGCATATTCAGGCCGGACAATGCGGTAACCAGATTGGAGCCAAGGTAAGCTATTCTTTTGTTTCTTTAACTTCTAATATCGAACGTGGGCATAGCGGCCGGCATTTTGTGACGCCGGCCTCACGCCACGACTCGAAAAATGAAACAATTGACGACTGTTTCCTTTATGAATTCAACCTAATACTGTCTAAATTGTGTTCAATTAACGGTGGTCGAGTGTTTGTCATATTTAGAGTCAGTGGGTGTGGTCGTGGATTACGGACTTTTCTTTGACCTTTTTGTTCTACTTATCGTGTCGATTTTCTCATGAGTCGCGGTTTTACTGTCACATCAGCAGATAAAGTGTAAATATTATGTAAAAGGTGAATTTCTGTGAATGCCCCACCTTAAGAATTCTATCGATCGATACGTAGGCAGGAACCTCGGGAAGTCTGCGGTCGCCTACTTCCACGTGTTAGTCGCCGGTTGGCGGATCAACTGAGGATTTGGATTATCGATTTACGTGTATTATTTCATGTTTTCGGATAAGAATACGGCTTTGAATCGTGTAATTGGCAAGTTCAGAATCGAATCGAAGTTCAATGACAGTTACTTAGACCGGTATTTCAACTACCTATGCGAATCATTGATGCCACTATCCTGTTTCAAACAAAGGAATTTCAGATGAGTCGTTTTTTTTTTTCAACTAAAGTAGCACTGACAAGTTGTAACCGTTAATGATAACAATGAGCGTTGTTCAATGAAACTTTCTATGCAAGTTCCCGCCGTAAAAAAACCGTTATAAATAAAGGGCACGCATGTTTGGATCCCGCTCAAGGCTGCCGGCCGCGTCCCATGATAAGGGCCGGCCAATCGTAAGCCTCCGTTTGTAACGTTCGAAATTTGAGTCCTTACCGTTGGTGAGGGGATCCGCCAAATGTTATGCCAGCTGCCGCGGCCGTGCGTTTTTTTACAGGAAAAAAAAGTTGAATTGGCTTTGTTGTAGTAGGTAGGTATAAAATAATTACTTTTATTATTCGCGACACATTACATTCTTATTGTAATTCGTGAACTTAGGCGATTTAAATGAATAAAACTAGATTTTTACAGAATGGGTAAATTCTTGAAAGGTATTTGATTCTCTCAAACAAAAATATAAATTCGTAAAAAAAATCCATAGTTTCGCTAGATTTAATCAGCCAATAAAAAAGCTCTCGCATAGTTGTTGATTTTAATTTCATGCGCGCACTGCAAAAAGTTAATTATGAAATTTAAATAGGTAGTAGCAGTTACGACGATAGAAGTTCGATGACCGACGCTCTTCCGTAGAGCCGAAATAGCACCGCTTAGCACATGTTTGAAGAAGCAGTTTACGACGAGAAAACTATCCTGGGACGTGTTTCACAATCAGGAACTGTGTTGATGGTTTGGTAGTCTCTTTGAAGTCCTAAAATTGGATTATTTTGAAGTCTGATGTAACTTGTAAAGGCCCAGAGATTTCCTTGTAGAGCAAATTTAATAGTAGAGCAAATAATGTAGGCATTATTAGTTTTTATGGAAAGTTACCTGTTAAAAGCAAAAATACCACGTTTACTCGTAAAACCAATTTAAAAAAATAGGATTGCTAGATTCTCTTACAAAATCCTAAGGTGCCCTTTACACGGTAGGTTTTGCTGTCAGTTTAACCACAGTCAAGGCAGTGACGGATGAATGGAATTGATTGACGAATATCTGGATATTTCATTAGTCACGACTTTTAAGTGAATGGGTCTCGTTTTCATATGTTTATGGAATGGGTAATAGTTCCAGTCCTTTTTCGAATCCCGTTAATCAGCCTATAATGTATCTTGAGAGAGAGAATGAGCGTGTTCGATTGAATTCATTCGTCAGTCATAACTTTTGGAATCGAGTGACGTTTGCATGAGCGTGTAATGGACGCCTAACACCTACATAGGCAGTCTAACACCCGGAAAGACCTAATTCAAGGATAATCTCTGGACAAACAGTACACATCGTCTATTATCGACCTAAGATAGCAATAATAGCATTTTATTTAACAGGATTAATTGGATAACACACGAGAGAGAACCAATTATTTAATGAATAAAGTTAATTGAATGATTACTGCTAAGATTTGTTAACGTAATTTAGTTAAACTTGTTAATTTAGATGGCATTTAACGATCTAGTTGAAAAGACAATTGCCGATCAACCAATTAACTTCTTTACGGTATTTTAGACTTTACTTACGGAATAAATAAATAATAAATACTTAGTTGATTAATTAATGGCTTGTGTTCTTTAATTATTAGTGCATTATCGAATTTATCACGACGTGTTGCCATTATCTCGTTTTATGGACTGGAAAATGACACATAGGTATGATTAAAACGAATGCTCATTGGTATTTTGAAGAGGTTATTAGGCAGGTACCCTGGAAATGCTATCTTATTGATATCTAAGTAGGTGGGTACGATTGCATCATGATTTCTAGATAATGAATCGAACCAAAAGTTAGAAATATCAACAATCTAGGTACATGACATTTTAAAATCACCTAGTTTTCTTTGCCAAAGGAAAATCGTGTTGTTTTTGTCGAAACAAAACTCAATGAACTTGTCTGAATACAAAAAGTCAGCTTCACCTATCTGCGTATAACTCTGTTATTCAACGTGTGCGACCGACATTTCGGAAGCGATTTTTCCAGCATTTGGCAAAATGCCCGCACGCTTCGAATAGCCACCATGTAAGCGGAAAGCTTTAAAATCTTACACTTTACAGAAATGCGAAGCGCCTCTGAGAAATGCAATGATACGTTCTCGAGTAATTTCAAGAATTTTCGATGTACCTAGTTATGTTCGCATTTTGTTGGCAATCCTTGGCATATTGACATTTTGTTGAAAAATATATAGCTACACAGGTATTATCTTGTAGAATGCAATTAGTAGAATAAAAAACGTGAAAAACATGAGTAATGGATAAAATTAAAGACTTTCATACATAAAAGAAAACCCATAAACATTCACCGACCGCCATTGTTTTACCTAAATGCTAATAAGGCGTACTTTTCAAAACTTTCTTAGTTATTTGCATGTCTCTGATGGTAATTGCCGGCGACACGCGACTGTCTCCGTGCCAGTCTGTGATTTTACGAGCTAAGCCAATCCCGCGCCTTCCGCGTTGACCCGGTTTTTGTAGCGTGATCAACGTATCGAAAGACTGACTTTCCGGCGATAAAATGCTCCGGATCGGTTGTAAATTCAATTTATGAGTTTATTAAGAACGTGTGCCTATAACAGTTGATATTTCAAGGTATGCAAGATGCTATGCGCTTCAATGAAGGTACATGAAGTGTCCTACTTGTGTGCCCACCAACAAGGCGCTACATTATTATGTTATGATGAAGTCGTGGTATGAATAATCGCATCACGTCCACCAATATGACGCACACTCTTTTTAATTCTTCCACGAAAACTTCCAGTGTATTGCTGTTGAAGCGATAGTAAAGATTATTGTTATAACAATCTGATAAAAGTAATCCAACAACAAATTCATAAACAAGATAGAACTGTTCAGGTTACAATAAAATGTCAACCGCTGACTAAGCGCTTAGCTGTCCTTTTTCAGACGAAAATACTGCCTATTGTTCGAGTTAGTAACTCCTGAAAAGTAGTCATGATTAAAACATGTTACGTGACTGCACTGTTTAAAAAATATTTCTCTTTAACATTATAATTTCGCCACGAATGAGTCAACAACCGATCTTATCGGCAATTCTCTATTCGCCGAGTTTCATTTGCCTAGAAAGCCTCTCAATTGATTCGCGATAAAATCTCTCGGCAATGTTAATGGATGACTTGTGTTTTGTGCCGAGAATTATGCTCGATTCGTCCTAAAAATGCCTCGCAAACGTCGAGTGCGCACAGCAACCCCGACCCGCCTGATTTATTGGTCGACAGGCTGTCGGACCAAACGAGAAACTTGCTCCGCGCTCTCCTCTTTTAAGGCAACATGACATAAACACGAAAGTGGGCGGCCATAATGTTTTTGCTGCAATTATGCTTATTCATCGGTTTAAGACGTGATTTAAATCGTTGATGTACCTTTATGGCAGTGGGTTGGATCGATAATGTCGACCTCGTAAATTTATGTTAATGTCGAGGCAACGCCTCGGGAGCCGCCGTTTGTTGCGAACCCCGTCGCTGGGGCGACCGTGACTCATCCTACGCACACACGGACGCCCGCGCCTTGTGCTAATAGATATTCTCGCCTCGCGCGATAACTTTAAACTTACTCTTCTTCAATAATTACATCTCGTGTTTTTACTAACGTTCATGTTAATAAGTATTGTTTGTGATTGTTTCAGTTCTGGGAGATCATCTCCGACGAGCACGGCATCGACCCCACCGGCGCCTACCATGGCGACTCGGACCTGCAGCTGGAGCGCATCAACGTGTACTACAATGAGGCCTCCGGAGGCAAGTACGTGCCCCGCGCCATCCTCGTCGACCTCGAGCCCGGCACCATGGACTCTGTGCGCTCGGGACCCTTCGGACAGATCTTCCGACCGGACAACTTCGTGTTCGGACAGTCTGGAGCCGGTAACAACTGGGCGAAGGGTCACTACACAGAGGGCGCTGAGCTCGTCGATTCCGTATTAGACGTCGTACGCAAGGAAGCAGAGTCATGTGACTGCCTTCAAGGATTCCAACTCACACACTCGCTCGGCGGCGGCACTGGTTCCGGAATGGGCACACTTCTAATCTCCAAAATCAGAGAGGAATATCCCGACAGAATTATGAACACATACTCAGTTGTACCTTCGCCCAAAGTGTCAGACACAGTAGTAGAACCTTACAACGCCACACTATCAGTCCACCAGTTAGTAGAAAACACAGACGAGACCTACTGTATCGACAACGAGGCATTATACGACATCTGCTTCCGCACGCTCAAACTATCCACACCCACGTACGGCGACCTCAACCACCTGGTGTCGCTCACCATGTCCGGCGTCACCACCTGCCTCAGGTTCCCCGGTCAGCTGAATGCGGATCTCCGCAAGCTGGCGGTCAACATGGTGCCGTTCCCACGTCTCCACTTCTTCATGCCCGGCTTCGCTCCCCTGACATCTCGCGGCAGCCAGCAGTACCGCGCCCTCACCGTGCCCGAGCTCACGCAGCAGATGTTCGACGCCAAGAACATGATGGCGGCATGTGACCCGCGCCACGGCCGCTACCTGACCGTGGCCGCCATCTTCCGTGGACGCATGTCCATGAAGGAGGTTGACGAGCAGATGCTCAACATCCAGAACAAGAACTCGTCGTACTTCGTGGAATGGATCCCGAACAACGTGAAGACCGCCGTGTGCGACATTCCACCTCGCGGCCTCAAGATGGCCGCCACTTTCATCGGCAACTCCACCGCCATCCAGGAGCTGTTCAAGCGCATCTCGGAGCAGTTCACCGCTATGTTCAGGCGCAAGGCTTTCTTGCATTGGTACACCGGCGAGGGCATGGACGAGATGGAGTTCACCGAGGCCGAGAGCAACATGAACGACTTGGTGTCTGAGTACCAGCAGTACCAGGAGGCCACCGCCGACGAGGACGCCGAGTTCGACGAGGAGGCCGAGCAGGAGATCGAAGACAACTAAGCACTCACATCCACCCCTTCCCGCAACCCCAACACCCCCTGCTCCCAGTCCGAGCGTCCGGCGCGTCGCACGGGACGTCTTTTGATTTGCATTAGTATTTCCGTGTAACTGTACGTTGGGACTTATTTATGTTACGTAGGACGTATCTACACGTTGGCGACGTCGCGTCTACATTCCCGTGTGTGTGTTTTCCTTGACCGAAGGGCGACTCTCGGATGTTTATGGCTGTAAACAGGTTCCCCCAGCGACGTGGGCCCTTCGCCTGACCACCAGCACAGTGCTGTCGACACACTGATGACACAAAGGAAAAGATCTTTTTTTTGATAAGGCTGAACTATTTTTTAATGCCTAAGTTTAATTTTAATACTTCGTTTGATACCGTTCAAATAATGTGTTATATTCATTGGCTTTTTTACTAAGAAGCTAGTACAACATTTCGAAATCGATCAAAGGTTTTTAATTATTATATTCCAGTGAGTAATAAAACTACAATGATTTTACTTGAATTGTTTTATTTATACATCTTGAGAGAACTTTCCAGTCCGTAATAGGAGAAATTTCTTATCTTGTACACTTGTGTTACACAAAGAGAATATTATTAATTTCAATAGTTTCATGGTTCGCAACTACCACCTAATTGCTAGAAATTTCTTTGGAAAGCAGGTACCTACCTAGTCTACTGCAAACTGTCAATGCAATATGACAAGGAAATGAGAATAGTGTGCATAATCCCATTCGAAGCAAGCTTAAGCAATTTACATGGGGTCCTCTGAAGGTGCCATTTACAATGCTATTCCTAGTTAGGTATCTATCGAAAATGCATCCAACAAAACAAAGTAGGTACCTACCTATGTAGTCTTACACGAAAAGATTGAAGCATACACGATGGGTTTCTTACTGTACTCATGTGGCAGACCCGCCGAGGTACTTGAAAAATAAAAAGTGCCTAACCTGGTTCTAAAAAGTACCTCGCTTATGAGGTAGGCAGGGATAGGGATCTAGGACTTCACCATCACTGAGGCTACCCTACCCAGGACTCGACAGCAGCTATCCAGTTGCTTATAATTATGCTATGCATACCTAGGTGCCGACGAAGATTGTAAAGTGTAGATCAACTGAAAAGATTTACCCTGGAGCGTTTCAGAAGTAACAAACAGTTCTAGGTAGGTACCGTATCTTAGTGTGTGCTAGAAAAATAGGTAGGTAGGTAGCTAGGCCGAGTGGTCTACACAGTGCAGTGTAAACGCAATGAATCGAGTTCTGCATATGAAGCTAGCACCGATTAAAATGCATTTGCATTCGCCGGATGCGGCCGTTTCCTCATCAACTGTGGATAACGGTGCTCCACGCATTGACATTAGAGGCTTATCGTTTACCTAGTACCTATGTGCTAAAATAGACGTTACTACAGAGCAGAGTTCAAAACAGGAAAATGGGTTAAAGATTCACAATACACGTGAAATAAATTGCCGTGAGGACGTAGGCTTTATAAATAGATTAATTGCAACTATAAATTAATAAAGGTTTGCTGTTCTTGTAACTAATTGGAATGTGACCTAACTACTTATAAAATAGCACTTAGGCATATGGCAGCCATAGGTAATCAATCTTTTTTTCTTCCTGGGCCAGGCCACATAGCACTTGTACAATTTATTATCATGATGGGCCGCAATGGCTGCCCGTACGCCGTCAATCTGGATCATGATTCGCGGTCAAAATCAATGATCGCGATACAGATTAATCATGTAAGTAGATGATCGCATTATAATCTAGATATTTTGAAATCCAGATTGCGATCCGCTGATCTTACAGTTCATCATCTGCCTAGCCTTTTCCCAATTATATTGGGGTCGGCTTCCAGTCAAACCGGATTCAGCTGAATATCAGTATTTTACGTGGAGCGGTTGCCTACCAGACCTCCACAACCCTTTTAACTGGTTAACACGGTAAGTACTCCTTGGTAAGAATGGTTTCAGATTTTCTGGCTTCTGACTATCCGTAACGACTGCCAAAGATCTACAAATGACAGCCGGGACCAACGGCTTAACGTGCTTTCCGAGGCATGGAGGAGTCTCGGTATGTTAAGATGGTCACCCATCCACAGACCAACCTCGGCAAGCGTTGCTTAACCTTGAAGATCGACCCGTGCGGATGTTCATGTGTAAATGTACCTGCAGTTTCAATAAAAAGTTCTACATGCTATCCGGCGCCGGATTAGCCACGTAGCAAAAGTAGCAAAATATGCTACTTGCCCCGCTTAGGCTTAAGGCGGGGTTACCCGAATTAACGTCGTTTTAGATAGTGTTTTATTCGTAGATAACACAGATTTAAATGTTGAAAAAAATATAAATCATAATTCACACTTCGATCTAGATATTTCGGCCGTGCGATACATGATTACTTACATTTCACTGCATCCAATTAAATCGCAAAGACAGGTCTAAATTATGATCTATTTTTTATTTCATTTCAGTTATATGAGGCTTTGAAAAATAAAACTTATACCATAATAAAGGTCATAAAAAATGGGATATAAAACGGCCAAAATAATGTGAAATATCAAAATATCCATTACACTAATTCCAAAATCCAGTGTTTTTCTGTATTTACGCGCTCGCTCCGTGTCCTCAGTCCCGAGCGGAACGTCATGGAGGTCGGACGCACGCCAATTATTCCAAACCCGCCGCGCGCCGCTCCCGCTAATCTGTTACCGGTCGAGCCAAAAATTGTTTATAAAAATAATAATAAGTACCTTAGTCTTATCTATACTTTACCCTTATTAAAATCTGAGAGTCTAGTTTTAAATACTTTACCTATACTTAGTGGCAATTTTGTGAAACGAAATGGGCAAAACCAAAACATATGAGAAGTTGTCATCGCTGGCTCTACGAAGACTGAATAAAAAAAAAAGGTAAGGATGCTTTGACAGTATTATTATTTACCTATATTATATTTTTACTTTATTTACTAGGCTTGTACCTACGCGGAATAGATTTACAAACCGCAAATATGTGTAAAACAGTTGAATTTAACCCCTATGACAATATAAACAATGACGCCACGCACGAAAGTTATAGGTAAGCCGACTTCTGCAACACCGAGAGTTGAAAATCCAGTGCGCGCAAAATACCAAATAGGTACATAGGTCACCCCGCGGCATTGGTGCGGGTGTTTTTGTAGAATAAAACGCGTATTTCTTACGTGTATTGTAATAATATTTAGTTGTTCATTTAGGAGTAAGATAAGTAATATTAGTTCGTTACTGTTTATTTATTTATTACAAATTAGGTACACAGTCAGTACACACATATCACTCTGTACTTTTCCAGTATAAGCTGACCTGTCATTGTACGGAAATTATATTCAGTGCGAGATCAGCTTATACTGGTAGTGTAGCTCGTATGTATCTACCCACAGCAACCATGTTAGTATTTTTATTCTGTGTCACAACACAAACCACAACACAAAAAATAATAACATTTATGGTATCTGCAACGTTTGTGTAGGTCTTGTCTAGATGCCAACACGCAGTTTACTAGTGCCATAATGTAGAAATGTGACAGAATGACTACTTCCTACGAATATAATTATTTTGGTACGACTTTCCATTGACGTCGTCGTATTGAGAGTGGGGGATAGGAGGGGGGGAGGTATACTACCTCTTCTTAAAAGAAAAAGTCGCGGAGACCCCTCTTCGAGGTTTTTTAGTTTTTAATAATGAGGAAATTTTTCAGAAAATTTAGTGTCGTTTGGCAAGAGAAGGGGGTTGTGGTGGGGAGAGGGGGGGGAGGGTTTGCTCCCTCTCCCTTGGCACCACTCCCAAGACAAGGTAACGCACTGTTTCTGAGGAAAACTCATTTAGTAACCTAGCCTCAAAACGTTCAAAAAGTTGCCTAAAAGGCGTAGTAGGGAGCGGGCGGGGCCTGATGGTTTAAAAAAAAAACCACGAAGGTGATGGCGATTCTAACCTATCCTGTCCGAGTCGGGGTGCCCCAAGTCCAAGTCAAGGTAAAACGAAACGTTCAACGACGAGAGGTCTAAATAATATGTGATAGGGATTGACATAAATTTTGCTATAATAATTCATTTTCAATAAGTATTTTTTTCTCAAAAAGTACGTGTCACCGCATGTTGAAACTTTGCGTGCGTACTTATAATAATGTAACTTTTCTGTAAAAAAATATCAAATCCTAACTCGACGGACGTCATTGGAAAACTGAGCCAACCCCTTACTTACAGAAAGCACTGTATCAAACTATGACATGCTCTAAATTCATTAAAAAAACTATAAGTATGTCTAGTTAAGTAGTTAGGCTATACAAACTTTATCCATGGTATGAAAAATGTTTACGTCTGTTTTTAATGTTTTAGAGCAATGCAGTTGCAGGCCAAGAGCAATACGCATGTATCAAGTAATGATACGGTGGATAAAGAGTAAGTTTTTAGTTTTATTTTATGGACAAATTTATAAACAGGCTGGTTTAATCGAGATATTTTGTAAAGAAAATTTTAAAAAAATAACTTTTTATTACCAACAAGTCATAATCAACTTCTGCGTTACAGGTCAATAGAGCACGCGGAAGGGCGTAACTCCATTGATGACTTTAGAGCCTGTTTATTTGAATAACCCTGGGATTGAGGAGTAAGTAACATAAATATTAAATTATATGAAAATTTTCTTATAACTATGAATATTGAAAGCAGGTAGAGGCTCTGAAATAGAGGTGGGCAGGACACTTGGCTAGACGTAATGATGGCAGGTGGAGCGGAGCCCTAATGGTTGGCATGTTTGCCGAGAAACGGTAGAAGGAGCGTTCGCAGACCAATGACCAAGTGGGTATCTACAGAAGATCGTGTGGAAGACTTGTATGAGACTTGCACAGACTAGGGAAGCTTTGCAGAAAAGGGAGGAGGCCTATACTCAGCAGTTGGTGGAACAATGCTGCCGATGATGATGATGAATATTGAAATTTGAAACTGAACATCATTTATTATATTGTTACAGAACGACTAATAATGCTGCCAATGCCCCTGAAATGCCTTTAGATGAAATGTGCCGTTGGGGGACCCCAATCAGGAAAGAAGTTGCTTTTCACGTATGATTTAAAACAAAACAAAATTTTTGCAGCCACTATCTTGGATTTACATTTTGACCTCACTATTAGCTTTACCACCCTCGAAAACTATGAAAACGACACCCATGACAATCGCAACCGCCATCTTGGATTTACATTTTGAGCTCTCTATCGGCTTTAGCACCTGAAAAACATTTAATTATTGCAGCTGTCATCTTGGATCTACGTGAGCCTCACGTAGGAAATTCGCACTTTTATTTCGGTATTATTTTAGGACTGAACTAGTAGTAAATAACTAGGTTACCCTACTGCCCACACTATAAGAATGTATTAATATTGATGAATATTATAAGACTTATACAAAGACTCTTACTTTATTTTTACTGATTATTATATAAAGCAAATAAATTATTTTTATTTCTTAAGTGTTTCATTTATTAGCATATTTTTGACTACAAAATAAAATATTTTATTATTTTTTAACAAAACATGCTTCACATAATGTTTTACACAAAATAACCATTTATACCTTTAAGCCTTACAATATTGACATTGTAATTCAAGAATTGTAAGACAATTCTAAAGTAATTGTGCCTACCTACGGCCTGATTTTTATACTGTAGCATGAAGATTTCGCACCCTTATGTAGGGTCAAATGGCACGCGGTGGCGCGTGGTTTTGAATCTTATTCTGTATTCATGACATTCACAAAAAAAAATAAGTATACCTACTCATTTTCAATTCGTTCATTTTTTTTTTCAATCATTTTCAAGTTCATAGAATACGTACCTAACCTATAAACAACCTTAAAAAAGTACATACTAGAAAAATAAAACAAAATAAATTTATAAGTCCATTCAAGTTGATTTACTGCATTTCTCTTTTTTGTGACGCAACTTATTATATATAAAAAAGTTATTCGCCACTGTACTATTATATATTCTGTGGCCATTGTTTGGTTGCGCCATCTTGGATTTGAAATTTGTCATAGTATATAGTATTCTACTACTCAAGCCCTTTTATTTGATACCTATATTGAGAGAGTTGTGAAAAAATATGTAACTTGTCATTTTGTGGCGTCGGCCATTTTGGACCGATTTCCACCAAATATAGCTAAGACCACTCCCGACTAAATCACCTTTCAAACAAAAAAAAAACAAAATCAAAATCGGTTCGTGCGTTCGGGAGCTACGATGCCACAGACAGACACACACACACACGGACACGTCAAACTTATAAAACCCCGTCTTTTTTGCGTCGGGGGTTAAAAATAAAAAATTATAAATCCATTCGAGTTGATTTACTGCATTTCTCTTTTTTGTGACGCAACTTAGTACCTACTCGAGTTCCGAGCGGTGCGCTGCACGCTGGGCCCGCGCGTCTCCGCGCTTCGTAGTTTGTTTCGTATCGCTACTCGTTGCGGGGGCTGGGGTATGCGTTAAATGCCTACGGCGCTCGGGCTATGCTCGCCTTAATCCGCCACTGATGTTATGGCATCATTATACCAATGTTTTCGAATTATTACCAGGTGAATAGTCTCAGCATATTATCAAGGAGTGACAAAAACTCATAGGTAGTTTGAGATTAACATTTATAGGCTAGGCTACAGGGCCACACAGAAAAGCCGGCGGACCACATGCGGCCCACGGACCGCAGGTTGAATATGGCTGGGCGTAAAGAACGTTATAACCCTTTATTTTATGTCAAAGCTTGACAGGTTTTCAGGCTACAATAAATTGAGAACTTCAGATTGACAAATAGGTAGGTAGCTCCAAATTCGTAGGTACCTAATTCAGAATATGTGTGTTTTTGCTGCATTCTACAACTCGACTGGATCTGGTTTTAAAACTTAGCAATGATTGTATTTTCACACATTATGTTGTACCTACCTACTAAATTAAATGCTTCTGGAATTGAACTTGGTATGATTCCGTTGCCATGTACAGACGCCAACACATCAAGCTACAATAATCTGACAAATTTCTTTTATAGATTTTCAACTTTATCCCTGAAGCCGTTCAAGGTTGATTGGGAAAATTTGACAGTTTCAGGTAGCCTGATGGGCTAGCGTCTGTACATACTACATGTACCTACATACAGGATTCAATTTATTAAGTTATAAAATAGGAATGTATACGAACACGGTCAAGAAATAAGCTCCAAAAAGAGATGGCAGGCAGCATTTCTTCAGCGATAAATAAAATAAATGAAATTTGAGTATAACTTAAAATTCCACCAATGTTCCAAGATGGTTCCAAGTCTCTCCGAGGGTTCGCGCGGTGTCGAAAACTAAATTGACAAAATCTCCAAATTGTCCTTCATGAAGTCCAAATTGCTAAACTGACATTCTTTAATGTGTTCTAATATAACTTCAACTGTGTCACAATTAATCTTGCCGGCTTCATTCAATATTTTCAACAAACCAGTCAGTGTGAATATTGATTTCACATGAATTCCGTTCTGTTTGAGTACACTAGCGCCACCTTGGTCGCGGTCGAGAACTACTACGGCGTGCGTCACGATCAAACTTTCAGAACGTAAGGTGCTAACAGTTTCCATGAGGCTGCCGCCAGATGTCACTACGTCCTCCACAACGAGACATTTCTGGTTTTTCTCAAAGATTCCTTCTAGGATTCTTTTTGTGGCGTACATTTTCGTTTCTTTCCTTTTCATGATCATTGGTGTGTTGGTGTTGACGGACATGACGGCTGCGAGCGGTAACGCGGCGTATGGGACCCCGCACAGCAAGTCGTGATCAATTTCCTTGGCTAGCTTTTCTAAATGTTTTGCCACCGATAGCTGAAATGACAAATTTGGGTATTAAATTTTTTAAGCAATAGGTAATTCTTAGTTTTTAGGGAATAACAGCTAAATATGTCTGCGGAGACGAGGCTTAATCAACAGGATCAGAGAATTGACGTATTTATTTGGCAACGACTTACGGGCTTGGTGACAGGTATTATTGCAGCAGGAATTAATTAGTCATTATTGCATAGATATTCCTAGTTTAGGGGTCAGCTTTTGTACGCCTTAACTATTGTGAACTTTGCTAAATATTTAGCATATTGTAAGGATTTGTATGTGTTTGACAATCTCGGGATCCTGAGGTCCCGGTCATTTGGTAGGCGTACGAGGGGCCGAAGCTAGAGCCAGAGGCCCCGTTAGACATTTAATTCTTTATTAATATTATTATAGTAATTAGCCAAACACGATAGAGGGCTCTAATAAATTATAACTTTCAGTGGACTCATTCAAACGTAGGATGCAGTTGAGAAAATACTATTCCACATAAACAGGATGACTGATTGATTAATGGTAATATTGTAGGGATTGCTGCAATCATATCACCATCATCTGGGTACCATTGAAAGACTTAAAGCAAAAGCTGCCTTGATCTTGTGTTCGATTACCAGTTCGGGCAAAATTATTATTATGACTAGAATTTTACCACTGTCTCATTTGTTGGTTACCGATAATGTGCTTGACAATGGAGCTCACTTGCCTAGAAATGACCTATTCGAATTCACTTTTGATTTTTAGCTTCCTATATATATATTGACTGGCCTGTTGGTCTAGTGGTTAGTGACCCTGACTGCGAAACCGGAGGTTGTGGGTTCGATTCCCACCCAGGACGAATCTTTGTGTGATGAGCATGATCATTTGTTCTGTGTCTGGGTGTGATTTGTGTATAATATGTATGTATTTAGAAATATATAAGTATGTTTATCAATTGTCTGGTTGCCATAGCACAGGCTCTGCCTAGTTTGGGATCGGATGACCGTGTGTGAGTTGTCCCAAGATATTATTATTATTATTATTATATATATGTCACCGGAAAATTGTAAACTCCGTAAGATTGTAATCAATCTTAATTAGATTAGGTATAATTTCTCCATATATTATGAAAAAAAAACCTTTTTGAATATAATGAATCATATCCAAATTCAATATCTAGTTTCCTATATTCGTGTCTTATTGAGAAAAAATAGTTTACAATTTGTCACGATATTTTACAATCTTACGGTGTTTGCTATTTTACCTACGTCTCCACAGCTCCACCTAAGACTTCGGGGAATGAAGACACGCTATTACAGTATTTCAATATTCACCATGATCTGTGGATGCGACACGACGACCCTCAGGTCGAAGTAGATGGGCGTGCGTCTCCCAATCTTGGCCTCAATGTCGCCCAGGCGCACTGCGCCGGCGTCGAAAAGACGCACTGCTAGCTCTTCCAGGGATAACATCGTCTGGAAAATACAGGTTCATAGGCTTAGACAATAATCTAAAGAAATTTTTAATTATTTTTCATTGTAATTTTATGACGTGACAACGTCTTATAATTCGATTACGTAAACAGAAAAATAAAAAGTTTTTTTTTTTATTTTCAACGTTGATTGCATGATTGTGTTACTTAGGAAGCTAATTAAATGTTTGATTTACTAAATATTCTTTTTATTTTACAACATGCGCAAAGAACCCTTTTAACAAAAACTTTCAAAAATGAAGGTGACATCTTTGGTCATTAATCGGGGTAGCGATAAGCCACCGTCATTGCTCTCGTAATTTTTTTTACGTCAATCACGCCGTGTTAAAATTTCTGTCTAAACCCTCCTACCTAAACCGTAACTGATATTAAAAAAAAAAAACCAATGATGCAGTTGTAGATTCTCGGGTCCGATGTTGATGAAAACTAAAACCGCATGATAGAGTTTTGAAAAAATATCAGTTGAAATACAACGTGTAACAGAATAAACTCAATACCTCTTAACTCAACAAGGGGTCATTGTTCTCATCATTATTAACAACTTTTACTATGGGACCAACTGAAATAAACTGAAAGCGCGAATATAATAACTCGTGTACTGAACAGTTGTTTTTTTTTCGCGATTTCAGTGTTGATCCCAAAGTAAAAGTTGTTCATAATGATGAGTACAATGACCCCTTAAGAGGTATTACGTATATTATGTTACACGTTGTAACTATACCTACATAAATACATTTTTGTTTTTTAAATACGAAAATTGCTTCTCTGTGCTAGCATAGTACAATGCAAACTTAGGGCCCAACGAATCGTACTGACGACCTTTCGCTCGTCACTGAGATATTAAACCGTTGGTTCATGCCGCTTTTTAATCAATAAGGTACCTATTTATTTGATTCAAGGAACTACACCTAATAACCTAATAAGACGCCTTGAATAAGGTTACATTAATTATGTTGTAATAAAATCCAACATTTACTGAACAGCAAACATTTCCGTGGTCAGAAACCGGTTGAAACTAATACCTACATGATATATGTTATATTGTGTCATTATTAGGTAGGTACGACATTTCCGTTGATGTGGAACTACGAATTGGAAGTACATACATATATCGTAGGGTTATTAAATTAAATATTGCGCAACCCGATGGAAATCGTTGACATCATAATTTGGATACAGGTACGCATCACTGTCGAAAAACGGGCATAGAACTGAAATGTAATACATAATATAACGATTGCAACTGATTTGCCGTCACGAGAAGGGCTTCGTCTAATCTCATCTCTATTCCCAATTCCCAACCAACGGGCGAGTTTGGTTGGGAATTGGGAACAGAGATATTCCCAATTCCCAACCAAACTCGCCCGTTCCGTTTTTATCTACATTTATGTATAGCTAGAAGGCGCAAAAGTACTGATGGTAACAGAAGTGCTTGTTTGCTTTATATTTATTTTCATTCAGTAATCACAAATCACAGTTTTTTCAATAATTTAAGCTCTCTATTAAATTCGCAGTCTGTTTATAAAATAATTTAAACTATCGTCTAAGAAATCATAGTTTTCAATTAATTAAAGCTCTAGGAGTGCATCTGACCTAAACCCAAAAGAAAGAGAAAAAAAAAAATATCTGGAATCTAGGAAATTAGAATTAAAATGATCTAAATCCAAATTCCTGTAGCTTCTAGTTTTGCTAAAGGTATTATGACCTTAGAAATCCTACTCTAAAACCCTGCGGTGAAAAAGACCCAGAATTATGGAAAGAGTAGGAAAGGGATACATCGTGACAGATATTTTACTCAACACTACCTTTTTGAAGTCTTTCTTGCTTATTTCCCACATATTTAATTTTTTAAATGAGCTCAAGGCGCAATTATTTTTCTCGACGTAACTACACTTTTTACCATTGCAACATTTGCAACTGAACTCGAGCGCTCGTAGAAAAATTGGGAATGTGTGGCGGGCTTGCCTAGGGTTCGGCTTCCAGTATAGCCGGATGCAGCTGGATACTTGGAGCAACTACCTATCTCTTGTCTGACCAGAAACCTAGCAGATGAGCCGTGAGGAGGGACATGAAAAACTGTCTCTACACGCTACCGCTCAAAAGTATTGTGTAGCGGCATCAATGTCACCACATGAAAAAACAAAGAAGTGAAATTTGTACGGCAACAAAAAGAACCGCAACGCCATCTACGACAAACTAACAATGAAATCCTGCATCGCGCAAGCAAAGCTCTCCGTGCGATTTGAACATATACAAAAGACCGAATATCAACTATCGGGCAGTTGCCCACCAGACACAACAACCGTCTGGGTCTTTTCGATGGAGGTGCGAGATTTCATCACGGAGAAAAAAGTATTTCGTAAAAGTTTGAATGAATAAGACTTCATGGTAATTTTAATTATTTATTAGAAAATTCTCAAACATAATAACAAAACAGGTTTTAAATTAAAGACTCACTAGCTTTTGCCCGCCACTTCGTACACGCATATCCAGTTTTTCCCGTTCCCGTAGTAACTTCGGGAAATCCTCCCTTAGTACTCCCCTACACTCCCCAAGAAACCTACATGCCAAATTTCAGCTTTCTACGACCAGTGGTTTCGGCTGTAACGCACAGCCGAAACTACTGGTCGTAGAAAGCTGTCAGTCACTCAGTAATGCGGGCCAAATACTTTTGGGTGGTAGTGTACTTTAAGCATATTAAGTTACTTCGAAGTCAAAGTCAAAATCTTCGCTGAACTTGACCCTAAAAAGAGGTGCTAAATAGGTGGCCAACTGGCCAGTTGTCAGGATACTCTATTTACTACGTAACCCTTTATATTGCATAACAATTTCTCAGCCGCCATCAGTCATGAGACCGCTAGCCCACCGCATAGACAGCGTGCCTTACATGTAGGGTTGCCTACCGAACTTTAATATTATGCACGCATACATGTTTCACAAGTGCGGTGATTTTCAAGGGTGAGGTTCTGTGTCTGATATGGAGTAAAGAATCATGGTAAAAAAAACCGGGTGTGTAGGGTTCTGTAGTTGCCCGTCTCCTTAACCATGCCAGAAACATAGTAAAAGGTACTTTATTATAACAACTTAAAAATGCACTTGGTTTTAAGTTAATCCCTGGAATTATTAGGATTTTTTTACGTACCCAGTTCCATTTTATAAGTTGGTCGACTATTACTCATTATACTCAACTCGTTAAGCCTAGGTAGCGGTGATAGTGTTCCATTTAAATTCGTTATATATGCTACTACTATGATTTTTTTCACGTCTCCAAAAACAACCGTTTAGCTGGCACAGGGGGACACTTGCCTCTAGCAAAAATTATCACTTTAAAGCTGAATATTTCGCAAACGGATCCTTGGATGGGAAAATGGCTTCAGCAAACACTCAATATTTTGAAACGACCTATTCAACGACACCCCACACCATGCCACCCACTAAACAAAATATACTGAAAAGCTGGTTTTTTTCGCGATTTCAGTGTTGGCCCCAAAGTAAAAGTTGTTTATAATGATGAGTACAATGACCACTTTTTAGGTAATGCGTTTATTCTGTTAGATGTTGTATATCACCTTTGAATATAATATCTAATCTAATATCTAATCTAATATCTAATATCTTGGGACAACTCACACACGGTCATCCGATCCCAAACTAGACAGAGCCTGTGCTATGGCAACCAGATAACTGATAAACATACTTATATATTTCTAAATGCATACATACTATAAACAAATTACACCCAGACACAGAACAAATGATCATGCTCATCGCACAAAGATTTGTCCTGGGTGGGAATCGAACCCACGACCTCCGGTTTAGCAGTCAGGGTCACTAACCACTTGACCAACAGGCCAGTCAAATATGACCATGCCCTTCTATAACAATATTATGTAACTCTTTTTTGCATAGGCGTACTAGCTATCTACCAAAAAGATAATGTTAAAATACTAATCTTGAAACATTTGAATTAATTCCAAATACAAAAAAATCTTGACACTTAATTTGAAAAACTTATGAATGAAACGAAATCTGAATGAAGTTTTTTTCTTTTCGGTCATAATAAATTGCAAAGTGGCGGTTAAAGCTCCATTGCAACTGTCTAGTATTCGTTCGTACAACTAAAAAGTTTATGCAAAAGGAAATCAATAAAGGACATTTTTTTCTTAAATACTTTTTTCTACGACTGTACTCTTCATTAACTATTTCTTAAATCAGATAACGGTATATCTGGTTATGTTATTTTGGCCCTGATGAAGACAGCACACTGAGTTCACGAAGTTCCCTCTGGATAAAAGTTTGGGCCAAAACAATACGACTTTATTATTGTACACTTCATAATAAGAACAGGACAATCAAACATAAAATAAGTGTACAATGGGCGGTCTTATCGCACAAGGCAATCTCTTCCAGACAACCTTTGGATGGATTGAACGAAGGGAGATCGATTTAGGGCTGTCAGTGTACAAACGTTCTAAACAATGCTAATTAGACATAATAATATAAAATACATAAATACCATCCCAATTTAAAAAGTTGGCAACCCTACCTACCTGCGCGTGACCAATATAAATAATAGCGTTATTTATAGACTGTTTATGGCCACCACGGATCGTCCTGCTGATGATCCGAACATAGAAGATTTTATGGCCTCGAGCTGGTGGCCTGCCTTGGAACAGGTTTGCTGGGGAAAATTCCGAGGCTTTCTTTGGCATCTTGGTAAATATGTTTGTCTTTATAGTGAAAGGTATAGTTTCTAACTAAGCTATTCTACATGTTCTTTCTTAATTCGGCAATAACTTATTTATCCTAATTATTGTAACGTTTTAGGGCGGTTTGGGGGAATGTGTTTATGTAAATTTTGACGTTCAAGAAGTTGATTCTTATAAGATTGCGGGGTTTATCCAACTGGGGAAAGGCTAGTAGGAGTAGATACAGGGGACTTTACCAGACAATAGCCATGTATGGAAGAAAAGACAAAATTATACTCAATTGAGATAAGGGTATGCAGGATAGGCCACCTAAAATAGATGTGGTACCTATTTCATGGCAAACCGATGAGACCAAAAGGGAGCCCGCGATGATTAGGGCCCACGCCCTACATTACCCGATCCTTTTCTGACAACAAAATAAAGCAGTGTTGACTTCTAACTGACAAATGCTTGCACTGTCTAGACAGGTCCACTCAAAACTGTGTGGTACTTTCCTGAAAAGACCACCTCAGACGTTAACCTACATGGTTCTCATATGATTTGACCGGCACGATTGTATGGACTTTAAGAGACTTTGACCTCTGAGTTTGTTTCGGTGTTTCTTCTCAGGGTAGTCAGCTAGGAAGCATCGGCATCATCTAGTTCAAAAATGACCAAATAGTATTGACGTGTAAGTGTTATGTTTCTACCGACTTACAAAATAAATATCATTTTTCATTCTACAGATTGCGTTAATTTAATGTCCACGGAATAAGTGCCCCATATTCCAAACCATGTTCTCCAACTCGACTCCATCCCGAATCATCAAAATGGCAGTGGTATTTTTTGACATCAGGATTCCACGTCGTCTTTCGTTGTCATGGCGACTGAGACCAGTGGAGGTCCTTTTTTTTTATTTAATATTGTTTTGCTCTTGACTCTAGTCTAGGTCATAGATGACAGAGACAAAGTCGACGATGGAGCGAGCTTACCCAGAAGAAGCCTGTTCACTCTAATTTTGAAGAGATTAGGGTTGTATGCGTTCGGAAACACAGGCGCAGGCAGAGAGTTCCACTCCTTCAAACTGACTTGGAGTTTTGTGAGTTACAGACAACTGGAATCTTAATTACGCTGATCAATTAACTTACTTGTGACATTGACATCCATACTATCACACTAATATTATAAAGGCGAAAGTTTGTGTGTGTATGTTTGTTACTTATACACGCGCAAATGGCTGGAGTCATTTTGATAAAATTTGGTATTCAGGAAGCTGACACCCTGCATTAACACATAGGTTATATATGTATACTAGCTGCGCGGGTAACACCGCGGGGCGAAGTGTGTCTGTCTGTTACCTCTTCATGCTTAATCCGCTGAACCGATTTAGATAAAATTTGGTTTAGAGATAGTTTGAGTCCCGGGAAAGGACATAGGATAGTTTATATTCCAGAGATCATCGTTTAAGGAAGTGAAAAGGGGTTGGAAGTTTGTACGGGAGTCCGACATTATTGAAGATAAAACCATGAATCTTGTATTTAGGCACTTGATAAAAATAAATAAACATAGATTAAAGCGTTTAAAAAAAAAAATGGCTGCCCAAAGTAACTTTTCCACGCGGACGAAGTCGCGAGCAAAAGCTAGATGAATAATAAATTCATCGGTAACGTTATGCTGGTCGACTTTAATTTATTTAAAGTGTTTTTGATTAATGTAACGGCATTAAGGCACCTTAAAAAATTAATAATAGCTTAACTTTTACCAGCTGTTTGGCTTCGGAACAATGGTTGATTGACCGTACATTGTTCCGAAGCGAAACCGCTGTACCCTGCGATAAGGATACGTTTATCCGGAATAAAAAGTAGCCTTATGAAACTTAGCGATAGTAAGTGTTCGGCTTAGTATCTTCAAACAATTTAACCCTTTTAGGGTTCCGTACCCAAAGGGTAACCAACGGAACCGTATTAATAAGCCTCCCGTCCATCCGTCCGTCTGTCTGTCAGCGGGCTGTATCTCAAGAACCGTAGTAGATAGATAGTTGAAATGTTCAGTGTGTATTTTTATTCCCGCTATGACAACAAATAATACAAGAATAATTAAATTAAATTAAAAATTAAGGGCGGCACTCATACAAGAAACGTGTTTTTTTACGGAACCCTTTGTGTGAGAGCCTGACTCGCACATGACCGGTTTTATTATAATGTTAGTTTAGATTAAACAACAAAACAAAAAATTTCCAAATCGGTTCATTAATAACTGAGTTGAGGTGACAAACATAATAATATCTACAATTAAATCGAGAACCTCTTATTTTATTCGGAGTCAGTTAAAAACACGCGGAAGCTGGTTATACAAAACTGATTTAACAAATATTAGTAGACTAGGTTTTGCCCGCGACTTTATACGCGCATAGGTATCGTGTATTTTTCCTGTTCCTACAGGAATTTTGGGAAATCCTCTCTTAGTGCTCCCGTACGGAGTGAGAAGAGTTTTATATTGACTACTAACGGTCGGTCACAATAAACCTTTAATCAACTGTCAAATAAGCTACCAAGACGACGACGTTTCAGCTACGTACTGCTGGTAGCTAATTTGACAGTTAGTTAAAGGTAGATACGTTATTGAAACCAGCCGTAAGCCATTAGACGTAAACTGCTGGACACGGCTATGCATATTATGTACCTATATGTACCTACCGTTAGCCATGGGCGTGCAGTAGGCGACAGTAAGGGTAGGCCAGCCCATACATAATGCCCAAAAAAATAACTCACCACATTATTCAGGTTTGAAATCACGATACTGACGATGCGAATTTTGAATATTTTTTTTGGGCATTATGTTTGGGCTGGCCTACCCTTACTGTAGCCTACTGCACGCTTTGCCACACTGCATGCCTTTTACCAACTGTCAAATTAGCAACCACTTCTAGCTGAACGCTGAAACATCATGTTACAAAGGCAAACATGACGTTTCAGCTACTGGTGGTAGCTAATTTTACGTTATTTAAGTTTAGTACGTTATTGAACCCGGCCGTAAAACTATAAAGGCCGATTCACACACATCAGTGAAGTCACAGTTGGGCACAGTACCGTATCAGTGCTAGAGTGATGTGGCAGTGCTTCAATTCACACATGTCGGTACTCATTCTCTTCGGACCTTCAGGAAAAACGTGTGCGACGTTGCTATTGGTCTGTTCGATAATAAGGAAATAGCAATGATAGCCATTGCTTAAGAAGTTTAGACGAAGAACAAGAGCTGCATCGAGGAAAAAAAAATGTGTGCGTGTACTAGTGTACACAGGTAAGAAGTGAAACTTCTTTATGACCTTATTTTTCGAAAAATGATCTACTTTTGTTTTCATTTTTACTTTGTAAAAACAAAACACAAAACAACAACAACAACAACAACAACAAATAAACAACAACAACAACACAGAACAACAACAACTACCACAACAACAACAATCTCTAATACAAAAAACGGTCAAGTCTAGTGGTGGGAGTAAGTCCGCTTAAACGACATGCTATCCCTATTCCGCTGGAAAATGTACTCTTCGAATCAACCGTGGTAGGGACAAGAAAAAGATGGCGCGTAACGGAAAAATGTGACGCGTAACCGAGTAATGTGACGGTATTTTTTTCCAATGCCGATAAAAAAGTTTCACTTCAAAAATACCGTCTAACTTCATTTGTGTTCCTATTTTGTTTCAAAAATTGTTATTGTATTTTATATCCATGTACTTTGCATGAGACAAATCATACAAAATAGTATTTTCACGAACCAATTCAATCAATTGCTTGTCGTTCATTTTGTTTTGATGCATCCGGCCGTGAACCGTAAAAAAGTAGGTATCGTCGCCAATTCTGTCAGTGATTGCCAAAGCCGGCACTGTCGCTGAGAGCACTGTGTCGTCACTGACACTGACAGGTGTGGACGCGTTCATAGAGGTTGTATAAAATAATAATTATCACGGTGCCGGTACTGTGCCGGAACTGTGACTTCACTGATGTGTGTGAATCAAGCTTAACAAGGAATAGTGTTGTTCCTGTGACGATAAGGTTTAATACTCTAATTAAAAAAGTACTGTATTTTTACTTACAACAGCTGTCATTGTATTCAAAGAATTATGTCACCGGCAACCACAATATTTTTTCTCATTTTTTTATTCCAACAATGTTAATTTTAGAGTTCATTCTCACTGCCCAAATTAGAAATGTCTAGAAAAAGACTGTCACAGTTTATTTTTTATCATCGTCCAAAATTATTCCATCGATCAATAAACAAAGCTTTCTTTTGGTTTTTAAAAAAAGGGCTATTCATTACATTTTTGATCATTTATAAGTCGAAAATCGATCGTATTTAAGGAACAGCAAAAATGAATGATGAATTTTTTGACGCCATATTTTAGTGTTTATTTAGTTAGGAGATTTTATTTTTATTTCTAGTGTATATAGTTAGTTAAGTATTTATGGAATAAAGATAATTAGGAACAGCTGATTTTTTCCTCTTGGCCATTTTATGTTATTCCTTTTATAAGTTTTTTTTAGCGAAATCGTGTTATTGATTAACAATTGAATAGCTAGTAGTTGTTCACATATCAATATTATTAATAACAAAGATACAATGTATAAGAATATTCTCAAGGATATAAACTTTCTCTCAGCCAATAAGAAACAAATTGCGCTTCAATATTAACAACTGGTTAACATTGCAGATCTCATGTTTACATAACTCAAACATAAACGGAACACTTACGATTCTTCAAGGAATTCCTTTTAAAATCTGTATTTTTTATCACTTTGGACGTCAGCACAGTTTGGTGGTCCACGGAGTAGTAACGTGCTTGGTTTGGGAGCCACAGTGATGCAGAAGTGGCCGAAATCTTTAGACCTCGACGTCTAAGATCACTGAGTAATGATTCACTTCCCCTTATAAATCTAATGGCTTCCGCTATAAACGATAGACACACTTTGTATTTTGAAAACAACACAAAAATCTAAAACTGACAGTTCACAAAAAAATAAGTTAAAAAATGTCAACAACTTTTATATCGATCGTTTTTTTCTTTTCAAAAATGTCACATGACAATGCACGAATTTCCAAAATGGCGAATTGAATTTGTCTATTTATTTGAGCACACATGTATTCGTGAGCTATCGGGCAGACATAATGAAATAAACAAGTCGAAGTCTACTAACGAAGAAATAAGTTAACAACTTGCAAACTATAGTTTTTGCTTGCGGAGTCACTCACGTTATTTTTTTTTTGTTTTTAATGATCATGATGCTAAAAACTTTTTTTTTTTTGTGAGTGGCGTCTCGCAGTTCAACCTATGAGGTTGTCGACTGCTTAACCGGGCTTGCCTGTGGTGGCCTTAATATAATATTAAAGCCTCTAGCCAGGGCTTATAAAAAACTTACTAACTAAGCGACTACACGCTAAGGGCACCCCCTGTGGGGTACGGGCCTCGGCTTAGGGCGTCGCTGGGGGGAGGACAGCTAGGGACGGGCTGGATCGAACTAGGTGCTAAAAACTTTATTAATTGTACGTTACCATTACAAGAAGCCAAATTAAAATAATAAGACAAAAAGAAAAACAATTTGAGATGATCTCAAATTTGTTTTTTGTTTTTTGCTTAGAAAAAATACTTTAGTTGTTGTCTCCGTGGCCTATCGTGAGCGTGTAAAAGAATGTTCGTAGGTAATCAGATCAGTAGTTCCAGTATTATCCAGAGATAATCGGTTTGGACAAACCATTTTTCATCCAGATGACACGCTCGTGCTCACACGGTCACAAACACGGGACCAACGTAGCATAATTGAAATTACTGAAAAAAACTAATAAGTCCATCATATTATTATAGATTTCCAAAATATATTGCCCAAGTATTTTTTCTTTTTTCAAGTAAACATAAAATGAAGGCGATGAAACCACGCGGGACGTCACGTCGCTGGTAAAAATTGTACGATCATAATGACGTCACGTTTTTTTGTTGAAAATCTAAATGACGGAATAATTTGTTTTTTTAAATAAACAGCTAGACAAACATTCCACGACTTTATTAGTAAAATCTCTGCGTATCATAATGCTATATTCACTTATATTGGACGCAGATAAGCAAAATGATTCAGTAATACCTATGTGACAGGTCCATTTCGTCGAAGGTCAAGTTGCGGTTGGCACAATGTAATGCACATTTAATTGTGATAAAGTGATTTTATTGTAAAGGGAAGATTACTGAAGCTTTCCCCAATAATGTATTTGAATATGTCACCCGAAAATTGCAATTGTAAAATAACGCGTGAAATTGTAAACTATTTTTTCTTAATAAGACACGGATATATTGGAAACTATTGAATTTGGATGGGATTTATTGTATGTCACTGGAAAATTGCAGACTCCGTAAGATCATAATAAATCTTTATTAGATTATAATTTCTCGATATACACTTCTCATCAAAAAAATCGAAACACTTTCGTTTTTATTGTTTTTGTCCTAATTTTTTACAAAAGAGAATTAATTCCATGAAAAAAAAAACATTATTGTGTAGCTGGCAGTTTGGTCATTACAGTAAGAAGAAAAAAATCAAAATTCGAAATTAGAATTTCATTTGTTTATCCTATAAATGAAATTAATCACTGTTTTGAGACAAATGTGTATTTAGGGTTGGAGTACGTTTCTCGTTTAAAAACTAAAATTAGCGCTTGTCTTTAAACTTTTTGTTTCTTATTTCATTTACTGTGACTTTGGGACGTCTGAAAAAACTTTTTTTTCTAAAACATATGGATACTTCGCCCGCAGAAGCCGCCCAAGTGGTGGCATTGCTGGATTCTGGACTTAGTCAGCGTGTTGTGGCTGCAAGATTGCATCTAAGCTTATCATCTGTTCATAGAGTCTACAAACGCTATCGGGAGACTGGTTCGTTCACGCGCCGTTCAGGATCTGGCAGGAATCGGGTCACTTCTGAGCGAGATGATCGATTTATTGTAACAACCTCTTTACGAAATCGACGACTTAACGCTTTTCAACTGCAGCAGCAGCTTCGCGTTGTACGAAGAGTAGCTGTAAGTGACTCTACAATAAGAAGAAGGTTGAAGGAACGCGGATTGGCACCGCATAAGCCAGCGAATGGGCCGAAATTAACTGCAGACCATCGAAGAGCGCGCCTTAACTTTGCACGCGAGCACCTAACTTGGTCATACCTTCAGTGGAGCAAAGTACTGTTTTCTGATGAGTGTAAAATTATGCTGTATGGTAACGACGGAAGGAACAAGGTCTACAGAAGAGATGGAGAACGCTTTGCACAATGCTGCATTGAAGAAAAGGTCAGCTATGGTGGCGGTTCGTGGACGGTTTGGGGAGGAATCAGCGCCGACGGTAAGACAGAACTTGCCTTTGTATCTGGGCCACGGCTGCCTGCACTAAACTCTCATCGGTACATCGAACAGTGTCTTGAACCTCATGTGATGCCCTATGCACATTTTATTGGCAACGACTTCATATTCATGCACGACAATGCTAGAGCTCACACCGCGGGCGTCGTACGAGATTATCTTACCGAAGTCGGTATCTCCATTATGGTATGGCCAGCAAGAAGCCCGGACATGAATCCCATTGAACATCTATGGGATGAATTAAAGAGACGAATTCGAGCAAGAGATCCAGCCCCAGAAACACTTAGCCAGCTGCAAAATGCAATCCAAGAGGAATGGGATAATATACCACAACATGTGATCGTGACTCTCATCCGATCGATGAAGAACCGTATGGAAGCAGTAATAAGAGCTCGCGGAGGGAATACAAGTTATTAAATAAACGTTTCTTACATTTTTTTTCATTTACGCGTGTTGTTTTACCCATTTCCTTCATATTCCATACAGGGTAAAAATTACTCATTATACAAAATACGAAACCTATGAAGACTTAATTTGAATTTAGAACATTAACATTAGGATTTAAAAACCTCATACTACTCACTATTAAATGACATTTTACATTTATTCCTAAATATACACATTTTTCTGATAATCCTTATCAAATCATAAACTGCGAGGTGTTTCGATTTTTTTGATGAGAAGTGTATTATGAAAAAATCGTTTTGTATATGTCGTAGGATAATTTGATACTTCGAATCTTCGCGAAAATCCTAGGGGTTTTGCGAAAACGCGGATAATTAGACATAGGCGAAAAATTATCAAATCTTACTGGACAAAGTCAGGATTTTTGCGAAAATACTCGTTATTATAGCAATATTGCGAAACGAAACGCTGGCTGTTATGAAATAAGAACGCTGATTGGTCGGTCAGCGCGTTCAATAAGAGATCGTCTCTGATTGGTTGACGTCTTAAATGTCAATCATTTGTTGCCGCACGTTATTAACTAGGAACCAATTAGAAGTCAGCCAGCAAAATTGTAGCCAATCAGTGTTGAGCACATCAAATCTTACTATAGTAACGAGTATTTTCGCAAAAATCCTGACTTTGTCCAGTAAGATTTGATAATTTTTCGCCTATGTCTAATTATCCGCGTTTTCGCAAAACCCCTAGGATTTTCGCGAAGATTCGAAGTATCAAATTATCCTACGACATATACAATAAATCCCATGCAAGTTTCCAAGAGATCCGTGTTTTATTTTATTATTTGAGATTTGAACTTTAAAATATATTAGGCGTCAAAGAACGTTGTTGGTACCGGAGTCCCAAACGAAAAACAAAACATATTTTTACATTCCTATTTCAAATTCTTTTCGCCAGACGCTTCCAAAGGCTACCTTGTCTGCCAGAGTCCTAGAGCCAAGGATATCCTCTTCACAATATATCGAGAAATTATTAATCTAATAAAGATTTATTACAGTCTTACGGAGTCTGCAATGTTCCGGTGACAAATATAATAAAAAAAGTATGTGATAAACGATTTGTAGAAAAATTGTGTACCGTGTTAGGTACCCAGTTACTGGGCTGAGGAGGTCTGGTAGGCATTCGCTCCACGTAAATTGGTATTCAGCTGACTCCTGATAAGGCTAGGCAGATGATGATGATTTGTGGAAAAAAAAAACAATAAAATCGGTCGAAAAATAGAGAAGTTTTTGCAAGGTTTTGGAATTTATTCTTCTACTAGCTGCGCCCCGTGGTGTAACCCTCGTTTTATATATTTACTAAAACTAAAACGTGTTATATATTTAAAAGTAGCCTATGTGTTAATCCAGGGTGTCAGGTTCCTGCATACCAAATTTTATGCGCGTGAAGAAGTAACAAACATACTCACAAATTTTGGCCTTTATAATATTGACTGGCCTGTTGGTCGAGTGGTTAGTGACCCTGACTGCTAAACCGGAGGTCGTGGGTTCGATTCCTACCCAGGACAAATCTTTGTGTGATGAGCATGATCATTTGTTCTGTGTCTGGGTGTAATTTGTCTATAATATGTATGTATTTAGAAATATATAAGTATGTTTATCAGTTGTCTGGTTGCCATAGCACAGGCTCTGCCTAGTTTGGGATCGGATGACCGTGTGTGAGTTGTCCCAAGATATATTATAGGTATTATTATTATATTATATTAGTGTGAAGTGTGATTCTTGTCAAACACAACGATTTTCTCCATCAGAATCTTGATAAAGATTCAAAATAGATAAGTACATAATAAGGACAAAAAACTATATAGTTTACAACCGAGGTTATTAATCTCTAATTACCGCAATCTAACGGCGAATTAAAACAACTTGTTGACAGTTAATGTTTTCTCAGAAAATTAATCAGTTAGTAGCTTTGTACCTACGATTTTTTTCTTCAATTGAAAATAAAGGGGTACTTTCTAGAGATAACTTGTTGATTCTAAGAAATGCTACTTTAATAAGCTCGTGACTAAGTAATATCAGCAGCCGGTCGATTATCAAGGTTAAGCAACGCTTTCTGAGGTCGGTACGCGGATGTGTGACCATCCATTACATGCCGAATCTCCTCCGAGCCTCGGAAAGCAAGATATTGGCTTCGCCTGTCATTTTTAGATCTTTGACATTTAAGCCAGAAACCCGGCTTTCAAGGTTAGGTACTCAGTTACTGGGTTTTGAAAATCAATTTGACATTCAAAGTGCCTTTTAATGGTCTAGTTGAAATAAATGAATTGACTTTGACTTTGACTTTGACTTTGAAATAGGCAGTCGCTCCATGTTAGAAACTTGGGAAAAGTCAAGGCAGCTTTTGTAGTTTTTTTATTTTTATTTTTTTATTTAATATGGGTTTGCTCTTGACTCTAGTCTAGGTCATAGATGACAGAGACAAAGTCGACGATGGAGCGAGCTTACCCAGAAGAAGCCTGTTCACTCTAATTTTGAAGTTTATTTTTTTTCTTTTATTGCATATGAAGAGGCACTTTCTAGAACCATCGCGTTGATTCTAAGAAATTCTACTATTTATAGCCATTTAACGAATATCTCCAAATGAATCGCTAATGGGATATTTCTCCGTCTAGATTACGTTGTGATAACAAACCTCACCTTATCGCTAGGTCCTTATCTATCGATCGATAAATTCTATGAGATAATCTGACCAGTTGATGACCGCTCCCCGTAAAAACATAATATCATACAACTGCTATAATAATATACTAGTCTATTTATTTATTTAACAGTTTATGTACACACATTTAACGAATAGATAAGAAGAAGGGAACAGAAAAATAGGTACAAAGGTGATGCTTATTTCTAAAGAAATCTCTTCCAGCATACCTGCGAAAGGAGAGTCGAATAAAAGAGATGTAGACATCGTGTGTAAAAGTTATGCTTACATAAAAACTTTAAATATAACATATTATTTAAATTAGCTTTCTGGGTCGGCCTCGGCGACGCCGTCCATCCTCTGGCACCCATTACGTGGAGACTTTTGCCCAGCGGTCACTATGCATGCGGCTGGTTTTAGCCAATTATAAATAAATATAACATCACGCCTCAATACAAACAGAGGGGATACACAGAGGTATAAATCTTATTGCAATTAGCATAGTACAATAATAATAATCTTCCCGACAGCATTTCCATCACGGTGGGCTATCTCCAAGGAGATTAGCCAGCTATAAATATAAATCTATAATAAAATGTAACGGATCGCTGTCTGTAAATGGAAGATATATGAGAAAAAATGTTATTGGGACCTTTGTCCGTTGACAAAGGTTGTTTGGCCGAGGACAAATAGCAACGCAAACAATGATTGTTAGAAATTTTGTCTGTTTATCTGTGCGTATGTGCAAATGACTTCTTCCGCTCTGGGTGGAGCGGAAGGGCGTGTCAGACTCTTACTGACTAAAACCCATCCGTGTTCCTTCTAAAGCCCTTTGCGTTCCAGGGCCGCGGTGACTCTTTCGAAGACGTGTTTGCTACACCAAACTCGAACGATGCATACTCTTTAAGTCTTGCCAGTCTAACAATGGAAATTATTCAAAACAGATATTTTAATTTAGAAATATAGAACAAGTGACCTTTTCGGTATACTTCATTTGATTAAGTGTAAAATATTTTTAGGTCCACTTAAAAATGCAAAATGGCAAAACATCGCATGATCCGGTCACAGTGGTATTCGGTGAATAAAATATTATGAAGACTGATGTTATCAAAATTATCTAAATCTCAGATGAAACTTGAATCCATTGATCTTTAATTTTGTTGTATCAGAGTCCGAACTAATATTATAAATGCGAAAGTGGGTTTGTTCTTTACGCTTTCAAACCTAAATTACCGAAACCGATTTAGATAAATTTTGGTTCATAGATAGGGGGACCTGTTGACCAGTGATAAAGGCTACGTTAACACGAGCAAAGTCGCGGGCATACGCTAGTTACCTATATAGGTTGGTAACAGATCGATTCTAATATCATAAAGTTGACGAGGTTTTTTGTTTGTTTGAACGCGCTAATCTCTGGAACTACCAGTCGGATTTCGAAAATTATTTTTGTATATGATAGCCACATTCATGAGGAATGCTATTGGCTTTACGGGAATAGGAAATTCCTATGGGAACGGGAAAAAAAGGAATATGCGCGTACGAAGTCGCGGGCAAAAGCTAGTTAATTATATTTAGAAACTAGCAAGAATTATTGTATCAAGACTTCAAGAGTCAATTCCACGCCAAGGATCATCTATAGCATATTTGGCTATCCTTGAAATTGACTTTTCATACTGAAATTTCCGGCGTTGACTTTCTTTACAGGTTATTTTTTAGGGTTCCGTACCCAAAGGATAAAAACGGGACCCTATTACTAAGACTCCACTGTCCGTTTGTCTGTCTGTCACCAGGCTGTATCTCATGAACCGTGATAGGTAGACAGTTGAAATTTTCACAGGTGATGTATTTCTGTTGCCGCTATAATAACAAATAATTAAAATTTAATTAACTTAAAAATTAAAAGGGGCTCTCATAGAAGAAACGTGTTTTTTTGCGTTATGGTACGGAACCCTTCATGTGAGTGTCCAACTCACACTTGGCCGGTTTTTTTTAACTATTAATAGGCACGCGTTTGGCAACTATCTGACCTAATGGTAAGCGATGATGTGGTCGAAGATGGAGCACGCTTGCCTAGTAGAAGTAACCTATTCACTCTTGACTTAAAGACTCCCAGGTTGAAGCTATCAGGAAACACCGACTCTGGCATTCTAATCCCAATTAATTGTAATGGCTAGTGTTTATGGTAGGTAATTTAGAAAAACCCTTATTTTTTATTATTCAGTCAATATTCAATTGTATTGAATAAACGTCCTAAACTTAAATTCAGAAATCCGACATGCTCTAGGTACCTACATGTAGGGTTGCCAGTTCATAAAACTAGAGAACCGAACAGACCCGCCAATTTAGCCGGACTTTTTTGTAAAATTAGATAAAAAGGCCGGACGACTTATCCTATTCAGAATTGTGTGTAAGTACTACTAGCTTTTTGACTTGTCAACATAAAATGATAAACTAAAGTCTTCTTAATTGTGCATGTTTTAGGAAAAACCAAAGTGACTGGCGATATTCAAAAACCCTAACGAAAGCCGGACAGGCCGGACACCGCCTAATTTAGCCGGCCATCCTAAAAGACTTGCTAAGTCCGACTTTATCCGGACGCCTGGCAGCACTACCTACATGTGTGTCTCATCCAAATCCGTTATATTTTTAAGGCATGATTGAAGACTAGGTACTACAGCAATATCAGGATTAAAATCTAGAATTATCCAAGTACTTTAACTTGGATAATTCTAGATTTTGCGACTGCGAATTTCGCCTGTGGCGAACATGGAAATAGTTTTCAGATTGCAACATTACACTGCCACTTTTCATTTTGTCATCCGCTACGAGAATAGACAACACATTCCAAATTTTGTGAGCAAAGACAAACTTACAAAAAGTCTATTTGACAAAATATCTTTAGGAAATGAAACCTTATTTGTATGTAGTTGAAAGACCACTTTGTAATAAACTTCTGTGAGTGAAACGCAGAAGGCAATTAATTTTTGTTTTATTTATTTGGTCTACCTTGTTGGACATTTGTGACTATTTTCAGAAACGTAGACGTTTCTAAATTAATTTAATTTGAAACTGAACAGTCATTCAGAGTTTTCATTTGTTTCAAAAGGGAAATTCATTTATCAACAAGTTGTATGGCGGGAAACTGGGAACCGTCAAGTTTTTTGTCATTTTACGGATAATGTTTTTGTTAAAAATGTAAACGAATAAAGATTGAGAACAACGCCATCTATCTTCCCACTACCACACTACGTGCACCCGCACCGCGCTTGAAACTTATCTTTACACCCTGATTCCTTTCAAGGGTAAGCAGAGCTAGCGGTCGCTCACATTTACGTGCAGACACAACGTGTCAGGTTAAAGATCATTGGCTTTCGTCAAGCACGTGTATCATCAAGTCATCAGTAGCTAATGCAATACTTTCACTAACATTATTGTGAATTGAAGAATCGTTCGTGAGTGAAACATAGATTTTGCATTGCGCTCTAACAGTAAAATGGTATGCAGGCAATTTTGTTAGAGAATTAAAAAATGAAAGGCTATTGTATTGGCATTAACTTCATGGCTAAAATAATACCCGCAAGGTCGATGTGCAACGGTTTATGGGGTCGTTCTACTGATAGGAGTCCATTAAATTATATTACGACTTTTCAGGACTCCCCCGTGCTTCGGGAAGCACGTTAAGCTGAAACAATATTTACACAAAGCAAAGCTCCTACAAGGTGAACTGTTGACGTGGCGAAGGTTGCTGGAAACCTGTGGATGTGAGAAGTATAGGAGCGATACTTGGGGAGGCTTTATGTCCAGCGATGTCTTCCACCCGAAATGATGATTATAATTATATTTGAGCAGATAATGGGTGGGATAGTGGGTGGGCATGGGTGACCGCATCCATTACATACCGAGACTCTTCTGTGCCTCGAAAAGCGAATTACGTCGTTGGTCCCGGTTGTAATTTCAGAAGACAGGAGCCAGAAAACCTGATACGAAGATAGGTGTCATATTCCCTGGCTCCTAAGTCTGTCCTCCTGTCTTGCTAAGGGGGGCTACCAAGTAAAGTAGCTGGGTTGTATAAGTCGCTCCATCGCTCATACTTGGATCTAAGCAGCATTCGGTTAGACTGGAAGCCTAGCCAGGGGGGGATTGAAGGGAGGGGGACTTTCGAGTGCATTGCACTTGTTTACAATCACTACCTCGTTAAAACCAGCGAATTGACGTGTTACAAAGACAAATAATTGCCAATAAACTCATAAAAATCCAAAATAGCAGTTCAAACATGTCGGTACACGGAACTTGAAACAGGGTAACGGCCTATTTGACGTAAACACTGCCGGATCGCGGAGATAGTCCACGATAGATAAACAAACAGCTGTGGGCCCGCCGCCATACTTGCCATAGATACTGCGCAACGTCCATCGACAGTGGCGCTATTTTTTTTGTGTTATGATTAGGCCTATGTCCGGAATTTTACGCGGCTTTTGATACTGGCCGGTAAGTAAAACAAAGAAAAAAGTTTTGGTTAACTTTAAAATTATTGTTTTGTTAGATGTAGACTGCTATAAAATATATGTAGGGTAGTTATAATGACAAAGCAAGACGCTATTAAACCGCGGTTAAACCTTTCAACCAAATTCTTAGATAAAGCCAGTGTCTTCTGGGAAAAAACTTTTTTTTAAGTAACTAATACCGAACGGCCCACTCTTAAAGCACCAGTCCTGAAACGTATACGTAGGCAAGTACACGATTTATAAAAACAAACATTCATCATACAGTTTACTGTTTAACAAAAAGAAGTATCTAATTTTAAAATCATACGTACCACTCACATTCGTTCTACATCACTATAAAAATAACTAAACAACAAGTAACAGTTTCACTAAACCCTCAAAGTTAACTAAACAACTTTAACTAAAAATACTTAAACAAAATAATAAAAAGTAAAAAAAGTGCGTTTAGCTTCCTGCGGTGACTGGCGCCAGTAGCTAGCTCGGTGGCAGTCAACGACTTCGCTGGCACGCTGCCAAGATCACTTGCTTCCTTACTTCGCTACAAAACTGTCTGTGAGTTACCTTATGAGGTTTGCATAGTTTTGCAAAACATTTTTGGAAAGTGAACTATAAGGAGACCAACAAACTTATTATATTTTATTTCTTTTATTCTAAGGGGTTAGTACGTACACCTAAATTCATCTACATTATCGAATTGGATCGGCACAAATCCAGACATTAGACGCTGGTACTCAAAAATACTGCAAAACAAAGTGATTTCATAAACCAACTAAAACTTGACTTAAAGGCCTCAGTAGCCAGGTCATTAAATTCCGGAAAAAAAAAACAAATACTTCCCCATTAGTTGTCTATCGGACAGGTAAGGTAAGGCAGTTATTAATATGGTGTAGGTACAAATACTTACTTCATCATTACCTGTTCAGCCTTTTCCCAACTACATTGGGGTCGGCTTCCAGTCAAACCAGATTCAGCTGAATACCAGTATTTTACGTGGAGCGGCTGCCTACCAGACCTCCACAACCCATTAACTAGGTAACACTGTAGTTCTTCGCAAGACTGGTGTCAGATTTACTAGTTTCTGACAATCTGTAACGACTGCCAAAGATCTACAAATGACAGCCGGGACCAGCAGCTTAACGTGCTTTCCGAGCCACGGAGGAAACTCGGTAAGTTAAGATGATCACCCATCCACAGACCACCCTTGGCAAGCGTTAGTACCCAGCCAGCTTAGCCATGAGCTCCTTACAAACAATTAGTTAATAAATAGATATTTAAAGTTGGTACAACAAAGTTGCCAGTACACAGAAACCATAAAAATGTAAGAAGGAAAACGGGGCCAGTATGTAAAACGCAGGATTATGCACTGTTTATGCACCGACCATTCTATGACAAACTGACCAACACACTGACAATGGTTCCTTCTTAGGAACATAGGCGTCTGGTAACCCTTATGAAGAACAATACGATACTGGCGTGCCAGGATTTTAGTCACTGGTGAAAAAAATGTGACTTTCCTTCGAATCTGAATAGTGTGTAAATATAATTCTATTTAGTCCGTCCCTAAGATTTTCAAAAAATATTTGACAGCTAACTACGTGTCCAATATTTTTTGGAAAACTATCTGACGGAATAATTAGATTTTTCAGTAGAATACCCTAATAAGAAATTGAAGTTGATCTTTACTCTACTTTAGGGCCGGTTTCTAAAATGAGTATTTGGAGCCAAGGACGTGTCAAATCCGAAAGTTTTTAGGCTAGAGTTTGAAAAACACTTATCTTTCAATTCATAATTTAGAAATCATTGATTAGTTTGATTTTTGTCACACTTTGCTATTAAAGCAGAGTTTAACACGTCCTTAATTCCAAATTCGGGAAGCTACGTGGTATCTTTGAAACGTCGATCCCACAATCCCTTAAGACCAAGGTCTTTAACCAGTGCGTCTTTCCCGTAATGACTTACGGAGCCGAAACATGGACACTCACCATAGGCCTGGCCACAAATTCAAGGTTGTTCAGCGTGCAATGGAGAGAGCAATGCTCGGGATTTCTCTGGTGGATAGAATTCGCCACGAAGTCATTCGCCAGAGAACTAAAGTCACCGACATTGCGCGTAGAATGAGCATGCTGAAGTGGAAGTGGGCCGGCCATGTCTGTAGACGGACAGACGGTCGATGGAGCAGACATGTGGTAGAGTGGAGACCGCGTATAGGCAAACGTAGTGTGGGGCGCCCTGCGGCACGATGGATCGATGATTTGAAGAAGGTGGCTAGCAGCGGATGGATGCGGACCGCTCAGGACCGGGATGTTTGGCGATCTTTGGGGGAGGCTTACGTTCAGCAGTGGACGGCAATTGGCTGATATGAATTCCAAATACTGAATTTAGAAACCGGGAGTGCACGAGAAAATGCTTTACACGCATTTATTTCGAGGTGTCTCGCTCACTTGGATTGCGATTGGTGAGAAACCCGACCCGGGAATCGAGACCAGGTTCTCATATTCAACAGTATTAACACTTCACATCACTAGAACAACGAGTCAGACTGTCTCTTCTGAATCAGTTAAACAGTACTTCACCTTTACACCTGACATAGTGTCTGTTCCAATTTTAAATCACAACAGTTTTTTAAGTCGGCAGACTACGGGCGCGGTGAAATGCCTCGAGCATAGTGTCGACGTCGTAAATAACTCTTTGGAGATAAAGACCAGGAGTTATAGCTGCTTTTAAAAGTTTGGTGTTAGTAGTTCTTAGAAACATGGGCAGTTTGGTGATAGCTGTTGGTATAAAAAGTTACGAGTTTTGCTTCGTTTTTGCTTCAGAAGGGTTTCAGTGAGTCAATTATCTAAGATAGGGTGTACATTGGTAGGTCCGTACTCGTTTTTTAGGGTTTCGTACCCGAAGGGTAACCAACGGAACCCTTTTACTGAGCCTCCTCTGTCCGTCCGTTTGTTTGTCAGGGGGCTGTTTCTCAAGAACCGTAATAGGTAAAAATAAATAAATTTTCACAGTGTGATTGCCGCTATAACAATAAATAATAAAAATTAATTTAATTTCAAATTGAAGGGGGCTCCCCTATAACTTAAGCAACGTGTTTTTTTTCAGTGTTTGGCACGGAATCCTTCATGTAAGAATCCGACTCGCACTTGGCCGGTTTTCTATGCCCGTTTCAATTAATCTACCGAGCCTTTTCCTAAATATTTTGGGATCGCCTTCTACTCTAACCGGATGAAGTTGATTATTTATCAGTATTTTATAAGGATATCCCCGAAACTGGGCGACGCTATAATAATAATAATAATAATATATCATTTAATTCAGGTAACAAAGACCCATTAAATAAATACCTTACAGACTATCATACATATTTATAAAAACCACAAAAAAAAACCCTATCCCTATCCTATTATCCCTTCAATCATTCCTGATCTTCCTACACTATCTTTCTTACAGAAGAATTCTCTCACTCTCACGCCATCAGCTTTTCTATCTACTCTTGGACTTCCTGAATCCGCGCATATCCCATTTTTCCCGTTCCCGTAGGAATTTTAGCACAAAATATACACCTAAACCTTCCTCATGAATAACCCCATCCATTGGTGAAAACTACATAAAAATCCGTTCGGTAGTTTTTTCGCTGCGGGGAGAGGGACGACGACTTTGTTTTATAATTTGTAGTGATGAGACCCCAGTAATATCTTCTTAAGTATATTTTTTTTTTAAAGTAAATTAGTAGGAACTATTTCAAAACTTTCTTTATGTTTAATTCTATTGTTTTTCTTACATTCTGTAGTTAAAATTCAACAATACAATTTCATGCTATTTGTAAATCGCTCTGTATTTAGCATGATCCATTCGCTGTTGTTTTCAACCTTTTATAAGACAAACAAACACGATATTGACAATATGGGGCCATACCACCGACATACCATTGTATGTAAAACCTTTAAAACCACCTCTTCCATGTAGCACAGTCATCCAAACATTTACAGCGTCTTTATTTCGTAGCGATAAGGTTGGTTTTTACAGTTCGAAAGAAGCTTTCAAGTGTCAACCATACTTTGATATTTCCAACGCCTTTGTGCCGTTGCAGTAAGGTTGGTTTTCGCAGGTCAAGTCTTATGGTTGACCGTCCACCGCAGCATCGTCGTCTGCGCCGGTGTCGTGGACTTTTTGCGCGATTGGATACGTCTGCGGGTAACGGGAGTGTAGTCGGCGTTAACTGTAATGGCATACGTTTTGTTGGTCTTTTTTGTGATGTCTGAGAAGGTAATGTGTCTTGGTAATGTTCTTTGTTATACACACAAGTGTATTTTTAAGCTATTCTTGAATCGAAATTGTCACCCTGGAAAAAATTGAACTGATTACTGAAGCTAGAAATCAAATCATCTGGTTAGTTAGTGTAAACTTGTAACAGCATCAACTCCCAACCTTATATGCAGGACAAACAATACCGCGACAACCTGAATGGGTAACACAGTTTCTATCACAATCGACGGCAATTAGAAGGAGATGATCCACTGCCTCATAACATAAATTACGAGTATGTTTAAAAAAAAATCTGTTCGACGATGTACCTAAATCAAACAGTGAACTGTTAAATTGTCAAATGGAAAGGCATTATCATTGATTATGAGTAACGATATTTTTTTTCTCTAAAATTCAATTTCCATATGATTGGACCAGTACATATTGTATGGACTTTAAAAGAGAATTTGACCCCTGAGTTTGTTTTGGTGTTTCTTCTCAGGGTAGTCAGCTAGGAAACACCGGCCTCATCTACCAACCTACTTACAAAATAAATATCATTTATCATAAATTCTATTGTCTGCTGTCTTTTTTATTTAGTTACAAAACGAATTGTCAATGCTCCAGTACAATCCTGCTACAATAATAAAGAGAAAACAAACACAAGGGAATCACTTTCCTCGACCAAATACAAAAGTATCGCCGCCAATTCTCTACGGACGCACTATATGCGCGGAGAATGTAAAGCAGTAAAAATTAAAAGAAAAACACAAATTGTCTGTGGCCTGTCTTCACATCAGTACTGATAGAATATGAATTGAAGACTTTGTTATTTGTCATCGAAAGTTAGAATTATAAATAAGAATGTGGTAGCAATAGATTTTTTTTTCAGAGATCTTGTCAGTCATCATCATCATATCAGTCGAAAGACGTCCACTGCTGGACATAGGCCTCCCCCAAACGGGGGATTTGCCATAATCGCCACGCTTGGCAGGCGGGTTGGCGATCGCAGTGTCGCTGTTGCAATGCACAGATAATGCTACTGATTTTTTTTCCTTTTCTTGTGTGGTGAGAAATGAACAATTTATTTTTTATTTTTTTTATTCTCTGTTGAGTTCCTTAGACGACACCCACGCGAAGTGATATAATGGTGCTATTTTTTTAAGTCCGACACCATACGGATCTTGTGAGTGCCGACATTCAATGAACCAATGAGAAGTAGAAGTTATAAACTAGAAAATTTGTAAAGGAGTATCGTGTTACACAGTTACTGGGTTGTGCTGTACTAGCAGCCGCTCCACGTAAAATACTGGTATTCAACTGAATCCGGTTTGACTGGTATCCGACCCCAATATAGTTGGAAAGAGGCTAGGCAGATTGATTGACAAAAAGCCATTGAGATGTTCAAGGATGAATTGACCCCGCTAAGGGTGGGTTTTAGCAAAGTAAACTCAAAAAAAGAACTTGAAAATTATTTTGCTTAACGCATAACACGCCTGCCTAGTTGGACTACTTTTCGTAAATTTCTCAATACTTCGTTAGGTTGTAGACTGCCAAAGAAATCTGCGTCCTTTGGGGAGTGCTTGAGCCCCTGGATCCGCCAATAGAAGAAAGAAAAAGAGTTTATTTGCGACAAGCATGACAATGATGGGCAGGGCACATTGCTCGCAGAACGGATAGTCGATGAGGTCGGAAGGGGGAGTGGTGACCGCGTACCGGAAGACGCAGCGTTGGCGCGGCCTCCCACAAGGTGGACCGATGACCTGGTGAAAGTCGCGGGTAGCCGATGGACGCACAGGACTGGTTGTTGTGGCGGCATTTGGGGAGGCCTATGTCCAGCAGTGATGAGGTTATATTAACAGAGATTTTTTTCATGAGGTGACTATACAATTTTCAGAATACTTTTTTCAATATATATATTTTTTTTTCATGACTTAGTTTCCATTTCAACCAAATAAAAACGGATCTAGACGAAATTAATTTCCTTGGTGTTCAAATCGATTGCTTTTCGGTGCAATTGGATAAAAGAAATAAAAAAAATGCTGTACATTATTATCTCCGAGTCTTAGTACTTCCAATGTAGACTAGACTCAGAGTATGCCTGTATTATTACTGGCCATTCAAATATTTGTTCGGCCTCCCGTAGCGCATCAGAAATGAATCAATCTCGGTGTAGAATGCTGTGATACAATGCCACTTAAATTACCTTCCTCCATTAAAAAAAAAAACATTAGATATTTTTAGTCTACAGAAAAGCGAGTCCACACATCTCTTCACACACACACACCATACATCTTCACATATCTTTCTTCTGCTGTGCCCGACAGGGTCCATGTTTGTTTCTTTTGGCAAATGCTTACCACCTAAGCCTACATTGTGGAAAGCAATAAAGAATTAAGTATTGAGTATTATATTATTCGTCGGGCTTTTGTCACCGCCAGCGTACCTGCGATATTAGAACCGAGCGGCTTGGTACGGGACGATGGGAAAAGACCAGATGGTATGACGTTGGTGCCGTGGAAGGTGGGTAGGCCTCTGGTGTGGGACGCAACGTGTGTCGACACTCTTGCGCCATCGCATGTTCCAAGTACGGTAGGCTGTGCCGGCGCTGCCGCTGCGGCTGCTGAGGCCCTCAAGCGGCGCAAATACTGTAACCTTATTGGGAATTACAGTTTTGAGCCGTTTGGGGTCGAAACGCTTGGATCATGGGGTCCGAGTGCGCGTCTTCTTTTCAAGGAGATATCTCACCGACTACCCTTATCCAGCTTCTTCATATGAATTGACAGCTCACCTCGTAATCACTTCACCCCATCCTTTACTTCGACATGTTTACAGAATCGACCGGCAGCTGTTTACTTGATTCAAAAGACACAGTCTGACTCGTTGGTCCAGTGGTTGGAAGTGTACTGTTGAGTCTGAGGTCCTGGGTTCGATTCCCGGTGAATGAAGTTGAAGCACAACTAACTCCCTAGCAACAAACAATATACTTTAGGGTAGCTTTAGGGTAAGCAAAAACTTATTGCTTCGCCTCCAAGTAGCACAGGACAAAGATAGCAAGATAACGATTGAAATGATATCATTGTTGACGATTATAATCATTATGAGGAGGAATATAAACACACGAGCTACCAATTTTAAAGCTTTGTCAACCAATCAGCTATAGAAACAATCCCCCTAACTAGAAATCTACGACTTTCTCGAGTGGAGTGCATCGCATATGCAAATTACGCTGTTACGGTCTAGTTTCTAGCGGGTACTAGTAATCTAGATTATCTACCAGCTATCAGACGTAATTGCCTCCTTGTCGCTTGCCGTATCGCTCTTTATTTTCACTTATATTCTTCATGGGTTTGAAAAGCCCTTAATTTACGATGTGTCAGCTTCGACTACGTTCGAAGCGGTGCCCTTATCCGCCTTTCTTCTAAGACGAAGATCAGTCAATATTTACTGGTCAGTGAGGATGCCTAAGTTAATCTCGTGATCTTCAGGGCTAAGCAACGCCTGCCGTCAGTCCTTAGAGTGGTGACCAATGACCATCGTTTCATATTGAGATTCCTCCGTGTCTCGGTCCCAGCTTTCATTTGGAGATCTTTGGCAGTTTTTACGGCTACAAAATCCTTGTTACCGTGAACAAAATAAGCGTCAAATCCCATGACATAAGACATCATTTTGCCAATAACGCTATGAGAAAATCAAAATAAAAAGTCATTTATTCAAATTAGGCTGAGTGCCAGCCTTTTGAACGTCAAAGTTCTACATAAAGACAGTCCCCAAAAACGCCCGCCTGTCACTAGAATTAACATTATCTAACTATTCGTTTAGCCGTATTTGAACGTCATTCAGTAATTACACGATCTTCACAATTCAGTTGCAATTTGTCTAAAACACCTCAAATTTTCTTACATTTTGATAGATTGCGACTAATATGCGAACGTTGCATAAAAATGGTAGAATTAGCACTCTGACATGACGTTTATTTAGAAAGGAGAACTAGGTAGGGACCTTGTAAACGCATAGAACGATAGATTCTCCCCTTTAAAACAGAAAGTAATATTTACCTACTTATACCGACTTATATATGTATATGTCACCACAAAATTGCAAACGCCGTAAGATTGTAAAATATTGCGTGAAATTTTTAAACTATTTTTTCTTAATAAGGCTCGGATAAATTGTGAACTATTGAATCTGGATGGGATTTATTGTATATTTCACCCGCGTAGTTCCCGTTCCCGTGGGAGTACGGGGATAAAATATAGCCTATGTTACTCGCTGATAATGTAGCTATCCATTGCTGAAAGATTTTTTTAAATCGGTCCAGTAGTTTTTAAGTTTATTCGTCACATACAAAAATACAAATCTTTCCTCTTTATAATATTACTACTTATAGGTATAGACAATTTTTCATAATATATTGAGAAATTACTATCTAATAAAGATTTAATACAATCTTACGGAGTCTGCAATTTTCCGGTGACATATATAAATCCTAAAAATTAAACAACATCTTGAAACCCATGTTAACTTACTATAGACGGACTGACTCACAGATTTGCACTTGGCGCTGTGCCCGACAGAATTAATTAGCAGGCGACGATTATCTCCCCTTGCAGGGACATAATAATATATACTTCTTAGTTCCACGACTTTTTGTTTCGCTCTCTGCAGGGCTGCACGCTAGGGTTGCCAAGGAGATCAAATTGGGTTACCACCGAATTGGGGAGAAGATAACACAATAGATAATTAATATAAATCACTTTTTACATCAGCTGATGGTTAATAGTAAAATTGTAAAAATAGGCAAAAAACGTTGACAAGGACCAATAACAATTTTGTAACGTTTTTTTTTAAGCAGATGACATGGATATCTTGCACCAGTGCATCCGTTTTTCTCCGCTTCCCATATTAGTTAACAACGATTCGTTTAGTGAACACAAGGAGGCCACTGTTCCAACTAAATGAGCTATGGTGTTGATTACAAGATGGCTACCGGTTGGTTTCAAATTCAGAACTCACTAAAATGGAGTTATTTATCACACAATCCCACTAATTGATATTACTAAAGTGTCAGTCGGTATGTTTTTTATTAATTCACGCCTTGCAGTGCGTCCGACTGGACGGATTTGGATGAAATTTGGGATAAGAAGAGAATTTGTGCTTTGAACACAATATTAATTTTCGCAGTTCACGCGGACAAAGGCGCAGGCTAATGCAAATGTTGAAAAAAAAATACGTTCTTATAAAAACATATCCACTGCGAATACTTATTTAAAATTCAAACTTCCCAAATAACAGCTTGATCTTCGAATGTTATTATTAGTTACTAGTTGCCGCCCGCGGCTCCGCCCGCGTGATTGTCGAAAACTATCCTAAGGGAACATATTCCCGGGATAAAAAGTATCCTATGTGTTATTCCAGACTATAATCTACCTCTGTGCCAAATTTCATCAAAATCCAGAAATCCTTTTTTCGCTAGATGGCGCTTTAGCTACAAGCATTTGAATTGTTGTTCTCCGTTTTTGAAATTCACTAATAATAGTAAACAAAGTGTAATAATAATAAGTGTACACCAAAAACATTAAGCAAGTTATAAATATTAAGTGTTAACGTTATTCACGAAAAAACTCAAGTGTTATGGAAGAAAATTAAACATTTGTGAATGGTGTTTAAAAACCCTCGGACAAATAATAGCAACAAAACATGAACTCAAGTGAAGAAACGGTGCAAAAATAAGTGACTAACAGTGTATAATAAGTGAACAAAACTTATAAAGTAATCCGCAATTTAAACTTGAATCGCTCAAGTTGTGAGAAAAAATTCCACTGGCATGACTCATATCTAACGAGTTTTTATTATTTAAAAATCTTTCTCGCATTAAACGATCACCAATTTCAACCAAGATAGTATCGCTTCAGTTGGTGAGATAATTCAAGCAGACGACTGCCGTGTACGTAGTCCTACGTTCGAACCCCGCCGATTGTTTCACTTTTTGTAATAGACAGAATTGTTAACTTAACAATTTCTAGTTTCTTACAATGAACTTCTTCGGAAATATCACTCAGCGACGTCAGCGCCAGCGCAGACATTCGGATACAAATGAAGATATGAACATAACTACCGACTTGAATTGTACCACTAGCAATAGTTTGCCGGAAATGTCAGACGAAGAACATTGCGATGAAATTACCCAACTACAAAATAAAATCAAGGAATTGACATTGGGATTAGAGGCAGCACACGCAGAAGTAGAGAGTTTAAACTTAGAGAATACTGAACTTAAAAAAACCATTGACGAATTAACTAAGAAGAAAAATATCTATAAAAAAATTACAACCGATATAGTTAGCGACAACGGTACATCTCCAATAACTAACAAGAAAAAGAGGAACAAAACCAATACTACAAATAACAGCCCCCAGACAACACCCAAGATTGACAAAACTAAAACTATCTATTTACCCACACAGATTGCTGACAAATCGACACAATATGATACTCATTTAATGACGAACCTGCAAGGCGATAAAAATTGTTTATTAAAAGAAAACGAAAGAAGGAAAAATGTTTGTATAATTAGCAATAATAAAAGGAATAATTTACGTATGTTAATAGAGGACACTTTTCATATGTATGATTACTGCCACTACCTCTACCCAGGCGGTGATATTCAACAAATGCTTCAGGGCATTAACAATAAAATAAAAAACTTTAATAAAAGTGACTACTGTATTATCATGATGGGAGAGATGGACTTCATACGCACTGGAAATTATCACGACATTATATTTCTTATTAGAGAAAAGATCGGAAAAATCAATCACACCAATGTAATAATTTGCCTTCCGACCTACAGATATGGCTATTATACCACTATATATAATGCAAGAATAGAAACTTTCAATAATCTCTTATATCTGGACAACTCAACTCACGAATATGCCTATTTACTAGACTCTAATGCAGAATAAACTTGTGGCTATGAAATGTTTTCTGCGCAACAAGGACACATAAATGGAACAGGGATGAAGAATATTTTCACTAATCTCCTGAGGATTATAACTGAAATCGATGCTGAAAATAATATGACAACATCTTATGCTTCTACCTCAGAAATTAAGGATCCAGACCAGTTTTTTCTATAATTATTTAATGATTATGCATCAAAACATCGCGGGACTCATTAACAAGGCGGATCAACTAACACTGCACCTGCAAGAACTAGCCGAACAAAGAAATAGTATAGACATAATTTGCGTCACGGAACACTTTATGGAGCGAGGTCACGAGGAGCTTCTTCTAATACCTAATTATAAATTAGCCGCTTCCTATACAAGAACCACGAAAAGAGGGGGAGCCTGTATTTTAGTAAAATTTGGTCTCCAATATAAAGAACTTACGAATGTGAGTAAAATGTCAATTGAAGGCGTTGTCGAAGTTTGCGCAATTGAACTTATACAACATAACACAATCATTATCTGTATATACAGAGTACCAAAGTTAAACAATTTAGAAGTGTTCTACTCAAAATTAAACATTATATTATCAAAATACTGTTACATCTCGAACAAGAATGTAATTCTATGTGGTGATTTCAATATTAATATTTTAAAACAAGACAAAGTATCTCTTGAGTTTACTAGTTTCCTATTGAAGTCCAATCTATCTTTACAAATTAATCAACCAACTAGATTACAAAGCAATACCTGTATTGATAATTTTGCACATAATATTTCACGAAAATGTACTCATAATGTCCTTGATCTGCATTTGTCGGATCATACCGCACAAACTTTGAACCTTCCAGTAAAAAAGACATATTTAATTAAAAGTTGGAATATAAAAGTACGCGATTATAGTAATGAAAACTTGATAAAATTCAAAAACTGTTTGAAATCAATTTCTTTTTCTGATGTGTATCTTACTAAAGACCCTAACGTAGCGTATAACAACTTTTTAGAACTTTTCCAATTGTTTTATAATTTATGCTTTCCAATTATCTACAAAAAAACAAAATTAATAAAAAATCCAAATTGGCTAACACCTGGTATTAGACGGTGTAGCCAAATAAAAAGACAATTGTTATGGAATCATAGATTAAATCCATCTAAGATAAACGTGACAAAACTTAGAAATTATTCAAACAGACTTAAGAAAATTATAAAATTGACCCAATTAGCAAAAAATAACTATAAAATAGAGACAGCACATAATAAATCGAAAATGACATGGAAAATAATTAATGAAAATAGAAACAACTCTCCACCAGAGCATATTAAAGAAATAATTAATGACGGAGTTACATACACTACACCCAAAGACATAGCAAATACGTTTAATGACTACTTCATAAGCCAAGCAGAAAAACTTTCCAATACTTCGGCACAACTGATCACTGACAATAAAATAAATTTCACAGCACAGTCGATGTTCTTAGCCCCTATCATTCCAGATGAAGTAAACAAAATTATAAAAGACTTAAAAAATAAAAATAGTGTAGGATACGACGATATTTCGACTAAGGTTGTAAAGTATGTTTCAGAAATAATATCACATCCCCTCAGCTACATAATCAATTTAAGTATTGAGTCTGGAACCTACCCTGATAAGCTTAAACCAACTGTCATAAAACCATTATTTAAAAAGGACGATAAGAAAGACATTAAAAATTACAGGCCCATAGCTCTTATTCCAGTAATATCCAAGATATTCGAAAAGTGGATCTATAGATCCATAGAATCTTATCTTAACAAACATAACTTACTTGTAAAAGAACAAAAAGGTTTTAGGAAAGAGCATTCAATAAATATGGCAATATATGACTTTCTTAATGATATAATACCTAACATGAATGAAAGAGTCCCAATATCAGCAATATACATGGATATGACCAAGGCATTTGACTTGGTCAACCATGATATACTGCTGAGCAAGTTAAATGCATACGGGATAAGAGGAAACGTCTTATCACTCATAAATTCTTACTTAAAAAATAGGACACAATACACAGAAATAAGTCGAATTTGTAAATTAAGTAAAACCGTTATAAAATACATATCCAAAGAACGGAAAATATTTTATGGTGTGCCCCAAGGCAGTGTGCTAGGGCCTTTGTTGTTTCTTATATATATAAATGACTTTCCTCAGAATATACCCTATCCTATGACATTGTTTGCTGACGACAGTACTATAATTGTTAAACTTGACAAAAACAAAAATAAAAATGACTTTGAAGCTAAAATAACCCATGCATTACAACAAGCCGTTAACTGGTTAGAACATAACAACTTAAAAATAAATTTGAAAAAAACCAAAATTATGAACTTTCGTCAAAGATTAGCTAATCAGGAATTTAATGTAAGTTTTAATAATGAAAAAATTGAAGAAGTTGCAAATACAAATTTTTTGGGCTTAACAATCGACAATCAACTTAATTGGAAAGAACATACTTCAATATTAATTAAAAAAATTAGTAAGTTTGCTTTTGCTTTATATAAACTGAAGAAAGTTGTCAATCAAACTTCGGCAGTCACTGCGTACTATGGATATGTCGATTCCATACTACGCTACGGAGTTATGTTTTGGGGTAACTCCTGCAATAAAGATATGGTGTTCAAATCACAAAAAAGATGCATTAGGGCCATCACCGGTATAAAAATAACTGATAGCTGTAAACCTTATTTTGTATTGTTAAAAATAATGACTTTACCTTGTTTGTACATATTTGAGACTGCTATATTTGTTAAAAAGAACATGCACCTATTCAGAAAAGCATCTGATCAACGCTATAAAATGATTAGACAAGAATATAGACATGAATTATGCGGTCGACCTTCAAAGACCGCCTTGATGCACAAAAGCATACTTTGTATGGCCCCAAAAATATTTAATAAATTACCAAATGGGATTAAGGACTTAAATATTATTCAATTCAAAAATAAATTAAGACATCTATTATTGGAGAAATGTTATTATACCATTGACGAATTCCTTAATGATAAATTGTAAGCTATTTGCCATTGATATTTATTTAATTTTGACATAGTATCATTATTTTTATTATAAAAAGTTATTTGACATTGCATTATTTGACATTAAGATTTATTTAACTTTGACATTGTATTAATGCTGTGATTTGTTACAAGTGATTTCATTCTTCATCATTATAATCGATGACATTACATTTCTTGACAACATAATTTGACATTTAATAATATTTTACTGTGATGTTTGTTTCTTGGCAATTTTTTTTTTTTTTTTTTTTTGACATTTTAATAATTTTGTATTGTGTACTGTAATGATTATTTTTTAAAACCTATTTCATTTTAAATTATGATAATTTGCATGCCCCTATGTTGGCAAAATATGGAGAACTTTTTATCTTATGACATCAATGTATATCATCACCCATGTTTGCAAATGAATAAATTATTATTATTATTATTATTATTATTATTATTAGTAGTTTTTACGTGAAAGAGTAACAAACATCCATACATACATCCATACTTACAAACTTTCGCCTTTATAATAGTAGTAGGATTACGTTACAGTAGGTACCTATTGTTACCGTTAATAAATTTTGAATATAAAAAACCACAACCCCATAGTTTTTGGTTTAATTTTAGACGACATACATAATTAATATCATACAACAATATGAATGTAGTATCCAATTCAAATCACTACATATTATAAAACAAAGTCCTCCGCCACGTCTGTCCGTCTGTTCGCGATAAACTCAAAAACTACTGCACCGATTGTCACGCGGTTTTCACCAATAGATGGGGTTATTCATGAGGAAGGTTTGGGTGTATAATTCGTCCCGAAATTCCTACGGGAACGGGAAAAATGGGATATGCACGTACGAAGTCGCGGGCAAAAGCTAGTAAATATAAGGTATGTGTGGAACGAGTACCTTTTATAGTAGGTACAATTTAACGTTCCGTTACTAGGTCAAAAACATTCGGTCTAGGTCCTCAGACCGCATAATACTAGAGGTATAAGGCTTTATAATTATTTCATTTTTAATATTTGTAATCGAAATTTAAACGGAAATACCTTGTTGTTTTCTTTTTAGCCATCTAACAATTTTTTTAATGCACTCACTAACCAGTGACCAGTGTTCAATTATTTTTTTGTCTTCAAATATTGATTACCTATCTATATTCTAAGAATCGTCTGTTGTCTTTTTCTTTCATTTGTTATAAGTAAGTAAGTAGTGATAGTGTATACGTACCCAATACAATAAATCTTTATATATAAAAAAGTCGGATTTATAACTCAAGAACGACTGGACCAATTTTGAAGATCTTTGGCTTGGTGGATTTGTCATTGCCCCGAATAGCAGAATAACTATTTAAACAAAGGGAAAAATTTGAGAAAACAATATATGTATGTAGGTACATAAATCATTTTCGAATAAAACGCCATTTCTGATACATGAAAAAAAAAACAAAACACGGCAAAAATTGATTCTGAGGCGGTACGAAGTTATGAATTATATTTTACTGGTGGTCCCCCACTACTAAAATATAATTCATAACATGTTTGCAACAAAAAGAAAATGAGATAAAAAATATCGCTACCATCAATCAATAACCTGACATGAATAAGCTACTGTTTTGATTAGTTTTAGAGTCTACATTTCATTTTATTTTAATTACTTTTGCCATAAGCATTCAATTATGCTGTCGGACCGTCTGGTGTGAACATGATCTACGTAGAAAACAAGTTTTTTCTTCAACATTATAAGGAATCACTATTCTGACATTGAGATTAATTCCAGTCCGGTCAGATACAGTTTAAATAATGTAATCACAAAATTACGTCTGGCATCCCTAATTGCAGGTCTAACTGTCAAATTGACAGTAAAAATGGCGGGATTTGAGCGCGCTATTGTTTGGCGGCCATTAAATGGATCTGGGTAGTATTAGCGAAAATACTGTTAGACGAGCGGTGCATAAAAATACTGTAAAATGAAGGGGAGAGTAAGGCAATATTTCAATTGTTATTTGGCAGTATAGTTGTGGATTTGCAATTATATGTTGATAGTCGATTGTCTATTCAACGACTGTTTGCTTAAATCTTCATAAATTTGGATCTACTATGTTTTTTGGCACTCAAATTTATTTTTTATAGTAAAGTTGTACTGTTCTCTTAGGGCATTTATCGGTTATGTCTGATTTACATACACTAGCTTCGTGAAAGTCGGAAATAATCCCAAGGGAAGATTCTATGTCCTATTCAGCTATTTCAGGACATGGTCTACCAGTGCGACAAATACCATCCAAATCTTGTCTATTATCCTATATTTAATTAAATTATCAAAATGAAATCAGTTGAAACAGCAGAAACCTCTTTACATACTGTCTTGTTGTTTATTTTTGTAGTGCCCATAAAATACTTCTGAAAAAAAAAACCCAAAAATAGTAAGTCCATAATTAAGTTGAAACTTCTAATTAAAAGCTAAAAGTTACACAATTACTTAAGAACACGATCAAAAAATACTAGTGCCATAGAGTAAACTCCATTGGTAAGTAGGTACTCTGTTTCACGGTTGCCATAACTAAAAAGTACCTTATTATCGTGGTCCTAATTAGAAGGTAGTGGCCTTATTTCTGTGCTTTCTTGTTTGCCATTAATTTCTTAAGTGCCCTAAAATGCCTTTAACGATTCGTAAATGGGAAATAGGAGGTGTGAATGACGTTAAAACGAACTCGAAAATATTTCCTACATACGTCTACTTATTGACTAGCGACCCGCCCGGCTTCGCATGGATGACGTGGTTGAAGATGGAGAAGTAATCTTGAAAAGCTTTAGGACCTACTTAATGAAGAAAATTGTAGTGTATGTCAGAAAAAATGATACACATACACTGTCTCGTGTGCTCATGTGCATACCCTACGTCAGCCGGTCGATTCTCTAAACATGTTGAAGTGAAGGCTTGGGTGAAGTGACCACGACGTGAGCTGTCAATCCATATAATCAAGATATAATGACAGATCACTTCGTGATCACGTGACATCTTGATTATATGGATTGACAGCTCATCTTGTGATCACATCACCCAAGCCTTCACTTCAACATGTTTACAGAATCGACCAGATTTATCACTAGAGCCGCGGGCGAGTGTGGGTTGACGTCAAAAAAACTCAAACTAGATAAGGATTTTTTTTTTAAGGATGGGAAATCGTCAAATTTTGGGCCTGTCAGACTCTTACTGACTAAAACCCATCCGTGTTCCTTCTGACTCTTTCGAACAAATTCCGCAACCTTGACAAACTAGTTAAGGATAGTGACTACTATTCTGACGAAATATTCCAAGCAGTCTGTTGCAGTTAGTGACATCAAATCTGTGATAAAAGACAACTTTTCGTATGAACTAGTATTGCCAGTGTTTTGATTTATTGTCGTATCGTCGTCTCCACCTTGTATAACACGATACCCTTTGGCAAGACTGGTGTCAGGTTTTCTACCATCTACAAATGAAGACCAGCCAGGACCAATGGCTTAACGTGCTTTCCCAGGCACGGAGACACCTTGTTATGTGATGTATGGTCACTCATCCGCGGACCGACGACGCAAGTGTTGAAGACCGAGCCGCGCAACTGTTATTGCTTAGCCACGAGCTCCTCAGAAGGTATATAATATTTAATAATTATACCGGAACTGAAACTTGTGGGGCTCATGGTAGAAACCTGAGCCACACGTTGGAGTGCCCATACACCTATACTTTGGGGATTTAATTAATGCCACGGGCGCTGCAATTAACGAAGCCACCTACGGGGCACAAACAATCTAAGGAGTTAACCATCGACTTGAAAAGTAGAATCGGAACTTCATAAACTGAATGTTCCGCGAAAGTTGGACAGACTTAAAACTTCGCAAACATATGCGGCCTCGTATCGATTGTTATGATTAATTTAATGAAGCATACATTGCTTTGAAGATGGCATGGATACATAAATGATTGATTGTCAAGGTATTGCCAGGAGTCTTTTGAAATTACCATGTTTTTATTAGGGTTCCAAGCATCCTTTAAAATTGGAACCCTTATAGTTTTGATGAGCTCGCCCTTGAGCATTTATCCACCTGAAGGCAAATTTAATTCACAATAACAATATCATCTCTGCGACAATCATTCATCATTGACAAAAACTCGTAATTTCTTTTTTGACAGATTGCGACTGAGAGACGAGTGCACCCTAAAAAATAATCCTTAAAATACAAGAATTTCCCCCTTGATGTTAAAGAAACTAGTTCGTAGCCGACCGAAGACACCAGCAGCTATTCTATTCTATTCTAAATTATGAAAAACTGCATTAATATTGTAGCAGTTATCAATGGCAGAAGTTATGAAACAACAGATGCAGCTACAAGTTTTTAAGCAAAATAATTAAGAACGTAACAAATGCACACAACAGCGACGAGAAGCTTGTGGTCTTAAATTCGCCCCTTAATAATAACTCCAGTACGATCCAGCCCGTCCCTAGCTGCCCTCCCCCCAGCCCTAAGCCGAGCTGCGTACCCCACAGGGGGTGCCCTTAGCGTGTAGGTAGTCGCTTAGTTTGTAAGTTTTTTATAAGCCCTGGCTGGAGGCTTTAATATTATATTAAGGTCACCACAGGCAAGCCCGGTTAAGCATTAAGCAGTCGACAACCTTATAGGTTGAACTGCGAGAAGCCACTCATAAAAAAAAAAAGCGACGAGATACTTTCTTTTTCTTTCATTGCGAAACATGTCTAATAGGTACAGAAATGTTTTTAATATTCTCGATATCTCAGTCATATAGTAAGTTCTGTCTTCTGCACAAAGACTGCACTTACGTGAAAGTAATGTTAATAACTCATTAGTAACGGAATTTCATATGAGTCAGCGTGCACTTAGGAAGCCAATAAAACTGGCCACTTGTCGAATACTGTAAGTAAAGTATAAACCAGGCAAAAATATTGACGTGTTGATTAGTAAGAAGATTCGGTGTGATGAATGAAATAAAGTGACTTTTTGAGTTAGCAGTGTTGCTTTCCGGTGGCATGAATTTGAAATTAATATTTCAGCACTTACACTAAAACTTTTGTGAAGTGGGGTCTATAAAAAAAATAAATTAAAAAAAACCTTTGATGCTAGGGATGGACAGATCACTTCATGTATGTTATGATGTGAACTGTCAATCCCTAGTATAAATGGTTTTTTTTTATTATTTTTTTTTTGACTGACATGCCACTTCACCTAACTTTTCACGCTGACATGATTACAGAATAGCACAACTGTAGCCTTGTCTGGACACTTTAATGTTATTAAGGCCGCCACAGGCTACTCCGATCGGGCAGAGGACAATCTTATACCTATGTTGGCTTGCGAAACAACACTCATAAAACAATCACCGTTGGAGTGGTTTGCATTACAAATAAGACGAGGAAAAACTAGAAAAAGATATGGTTTAGGGCTATGAACAACAAACAGGATAAGTTATTATCTATTAATGTACAACTAACTATTACTATAAAATATACACTAGGGCTATTGGTAAAATTAAACAGGAAATTCCTCTTTTAAACTTCGCAAAAAATATTGGGTATTATAGTCATTCTGAAACTGTTGCTTCTGTATGCTTGACGAATTCATGCACGCTTAAAGACTGTCTGTATCTATGTTTATACTTAGTTCATATCAAATATGGCGCCACTTGTTCAAATTGTGTCATGTAATGAGTGCCTTTATGTCATGGTACAATCATATGTTTTTGCTTGAATTTACAAAGATAGGGCCATTTGAAAGTTTGATATACGCGTACACCAAAATAGAAATACATCTTTAATGTTTTACGGACACGACAACTTTCGAAGATAGCCCACCTCTTGCGAGTTTTTTTGGTCTAGTCAGGCCCATTTTTGTCATTAGAAATGCGTGGTCCAGCTAATCCTTACTAAACAATTCAATGGTATATTAGTAAAAGTCTACAGGTCAAGGAGCCGGCTAAAACGACAGAATTTTCCATCCCTGTCTGTGAACTTCCTTAAATATTAAAGAGACCATTGTGGCTTTGACCTTTCATAGAACATATCCTAAATAACGCCTCCTGAACTTTAACCCAAGTCCATTCATCCCTTAAAAAGAGGAAAACCAAGTAAAAATAGCTACCACTTTGGTCAGCATGACTCATTGAAACTGCCCAGTCTCTGCTTACACAGTAATGGTCAAAATACTTAGAACCTGCTATAAGCCTCTTTCACCGGCTTTACCCGCGTGAATGTCGAAAATTATCCCAAGGGATACAATGTAGCCTTCGGGCTATTCCAGATTACTTAAAGATAGAAATAGAATATACAACGTGTAACAGAATAAACGCAATACCTCTTAAGAGGTCATTGTACTCATCATTATGAACAACTTCTACTACGGGACCAACCCCAAAATGGCGAAAAAAACTCAGCTGTTCAGTACATTTTGTCGAGTTATGCGCACATAAATGTATAGGGACGTCGATTTTTGCCAAAATTCATCCAGATCTGTTCAGCCGTTCTGGCGTGATTGAGTATCCATCCATCCAGTTGCGGAATTTGTTCGAATGAGTTACCGCGGCCCTGGAACGCAAAGGGCTTTAGAAGGAACACGGATTGGTTTTGGTCAGTAAGAGTCTGACACTCCCTCCCGCTCCGTCCAGAGCGGAAGTTTGACACTCGGAAGAAGTCATTTGATGATTTCTCATCATTAAAAAAACGAAGATATAAGTGGGTTATCACAATCTGAGGAAAGACCATCAGGAATTAAGGCGGTTCAAGAAACTGTCGCATAAATATATAATCGATACCAAAAGTATCAATTAACGGAAGGGATATTTACCCAAAATGCCAAATTGCCTCTACGACAATAACGTAAGGTTCATTTACGGAAAATGCCAAAATGTCCCTTACGTTAATTGGTATTTCTGGTATCGTAATAGTAAAGATTTATAAGTAGTTCTACTTTTAATTGTATTCAGTAACTTGACAATTGAAGGGTTCCGATTTTGACAAAAAAAATATAGTGAGTTGGTGTAATACCTAATGAAAGAATGAAAAAAACTTAAAGTTCGAAGTTAGAGCTACACGATAACTGACAAATGCTTGCACTGTTAGGACAGTTCCACACAAATCTGTGTGGTACTTTCCTCAAAAGACATTAACCTACATGGTTCTCATATGATTTGACCCAGTACGATTGTATGGACTTTAAAAGAGACTTTGACCTCTGAGTTTGTTTCGGTGTTTCTTCTCAGGGTAGTCAGCTAGGAAACACAGGCCTCATCTAGTTTAAAAATGACCAAAAAAGATTGACGTGTAAAAGTGTTATGTTTAACCTGCTTACAAAATAAATATAATTTATCATTTATCATGAACTTAAATAATGTACTTAAATGCAATTTTTTTATTCTAAATTTAATGACTTTCCATAAAAACACGATTTCATCACTATTAAAAATTGTCTTTGAACTGCCAAGTTACTACATACAACTAAAAGTCAAATTGTAAGACTGCAATTTCTCAAGGGTTTAAAGACTTTTTCCTCAATTACGTATTAAGATTCTAGCTGAAAACCGTTTGTATTTTTTTTAAGAAGTCAGCGGTCGTCGGCATAGAGAATGTAATTAGTACTTGAATTAATTTATAATTTATGGTTTCATTGTCGACGTGAACTTGCGTCGGCTCGGTGAATCATGCCTCTGGGTTGCCAGTTATATGGGGCAGAAGTTACGACTAAACATGGAAGATTTGAAGTTAGGCTGGTACATATTTGGAAATGTTAAAATGTTGTTGTATTGCCTTCAAAATTTATGTTTTTTTATATATTTTTTTTTTAGTATGGGTTTGCTCTTGACTCTAGTCTAGGTCATAGATGACAGAAACAAAGTCGACGATGGAGCGAGCTTACCCAGAAGAAGCCTGTTCACTCTAATAAATTGGAGTAATAGTTTGATTTAATTGGTTTTGGAATTGAATGTTATTAATGCTTGTTTTTATCCCTGGTTAAATCCATTGTCCGGAGCGAGGAGGCTCGGGAAGCGGTCACATCCTTCTGCTAAGCAGTAATGCTAGCGAATGAGGAGGCAGGCCGCGCGAGGCAAAGTCAAGGCCTTCGCCCTAACTGCCGCTACAGGAGAAGACGCCCCGGGCGTCGGGGGTCGCAGGGCGATCCCCGGCCACCGTAGGCGCGGGCCTGCGGATGGCGCGCGTTGTGTTGTGTGTGTGTTGCGTTGTGTTTCACGCGCGCCTCAAAGAGATGTCAGCATAGAAGACGGACCCGCTAGGGCCAGACCCTGCCAGGGTTGCGGAATTTGTTCGAAAGAGTCACCGCGACCCTGGAACGCAAAGGGCTTTAGAAGGAACACGGATAAGTTTTAGTCAGTAAGAGTCTGACACGCCCTTCCTCTCCACCCAGAGCGGAAGAAGTCATTTGATGATTTCCCATACAAAAAAAATACTATCCTTTACTTATCTGCTGAGCCTCTTTTGTTAGTGCAAAAAAACAACATTAACAAAAAACTGTTTCTTTCCCTACCACAAACAATATCTATTTCAATTCTGAATCATGACTATTTTCTTACAGTACTTTCGTGGAACATGCGTCATTTATAAGTACAAAATTTTATCGTTAATTCTTATCTCTAAACGCATTCAATATATTTATTACACTTACCAACAAATCCTTAGTTCAATACCAAACTTACAGCAGAACACCGGTTACCCCGAAATTTGGGAGAATTCCATACGCTAGCCACACACTCACCCCGAGCAGAACCGATTCGTTCGCCGTTCACCGTTCCTTTTTCATTTCATTTCATTCGGGCCGTCCGTCCGTGCGTGTGACGGGATCGCGCTAAGAAACAAACTTATATTATTTAGTTCAATAAATAGGAAATATAACAGAACAAATATGAGGGAAATAGTGCACCTTCAAGCCGGACAATGCGGTAACCAGATCGGAGCCAAAGTGAGTACAATTACTATTCTTAATTTAAATTTTAAAATTCGCAACGTTCTTTTTGACGGCAGTTGTCAAGATTTATAACTTTTTTTAAGAAGTTCTCTTGAACAAGGAATTGTTTTTAAGACTGGTCATTTATTTTTGATTAGTTATATAATAGAAGTTTCAAAACTGTTTCAATATATTTTTAGACGAGTTTGAATCTTTTCCGCGTAGATTCTGAATTAAAACAATCAAAGTTCCTGTTACTTAGGTTTTTAAGGGAAACAATGGAGTAAGTTAATTATATCCTCATTACAAAATAATTGTTATTTAGTGCTGCGACTGTGTAACTATGTGGGTACAAAAAAAGATAACAAGTACCAAGTAAACAAAGTAACTTTTGAATGGGGGTATTTATCTGATTATCGTACAGACGCCAGCACATCAAGCTACCAATCTGTCAAATTTCCTTAAAACATTTTCAACTTTGTCGCTGAAGTATTAGGTTCAAGGTTGATTGGGGAAATTTGACAGTTTCGATTAGCTAGCAGTAAACAACACATATTGAAGTTTAGTTTCAAGTCAAGAGTTAATAGGTTACTTCTACTAGGCAAGCGTGCTCCATCTACGACCACATCATCGCTTTCCATCAGGTGAGATAATGGTCAAGATCGAGCCTGTCAAACAAAAAAAAAATGACAAGAGCTTGTCTAAAACTTCAAAAATCTTCTGTCAATGGAAAATACTTAAGTTAAAGGAATGTCAATAAATACGAATCCAATGCCGATCACGATGAAAAAATAATAAAACAATAGCACGTTTTAAAATGACAATAGAAACGATGACTTATCGAATGTTATGCTAATGCTGACTGGCCGTAAATTATAATGCATTTTTCTACTTGGAAATCGCACTGGCCTGAATATAAAAAAAAATATGTGTTTAGCAAAGTACGCATTGATGGTTGAATTTCGGAAGGGAAAATAAAAAATAGTTATTCTAAAGAAAGCAGTTTCCACAACTGCATGACTGTCTTATTCAAATTGCATTCAATAAATTAAATTTAATTGTAAGTTGGTTTAAATAACACTTTTACACGTCAATATGTCTTGTCAATTGTAACTAGATGAGGCCGGTGTTTGCTATCTGAAGAAACACCAAAAAAAAATCACAGGTCAAAGTCTCCTTCAAAGTCCATACAATACGTACGTATCAAATTATGGGAACGAACCATTTATGTTCAGACATGAGGCTATTGAGGAAAACACCACACAGATTCGTAGCAACTTAACTAAAATTAAATAAGTCCAAGCAACTGCCAAAAACGAGAACAATGTAAAGTACCTAATTAATATGGCAGACGAAGCTAATTATGCAAATACTGAGCACATTGACTTGACCCTTGTTAAGTTTTTAATTACAAGTGCTGATTGGTCATTTACATTTTCTTTAGTACTTATTTGATGCAACGAGCGCATCGGATTCTGTTTAATTTAGAATTGAATTTGAATTTAGAATCACCTGTGAAAGATAAAAACTATTGACATGTTGTCAAGTTTGGCTTCATGAGCTAATTTATGAAGCGAATTTTAAATATTTAAACCCGTTCGCTTCACGTCCATCTTTGTTTTGCCTTCTGTCTCTTTCTCAATTATGTAATTTATAATCTCTGAAATACTAGGAAGTGGTGACGGGTGGGCGTTTCTGAGGACTATCTTAATGTAAAAGTGACGTTCAAAAAGTTTAAATATTTACTAAACAAGTTTTAAGTGAGAAAATGACTCGTACAAGTATTTATCAGCATAGGAAATCAACCTTATCAGAATTATAATTTTTGTTTCAGGAAAATGACTTAGGTTTAACGATTATAATATTGTACACTCCCAGACACAGACAAATGAGTCATTAAAAAATATTTAAAACGATTTTTGATTATTTTTTATTTATTTATGGATTTGCTCTTGGCTCTAGTCTAGGTCATACATGATAACCTACTTCAAACCGATATTCTTTTGACGCTGATCTTCCAAAAGCAAAACATAAAGAAATAATCCCCTATTTTAACGCTAAAATAATAGATTTAAACTTAAAAACTGCCATTAATTTTACTGAAAGAAACAACACTTTCACGTTTCCCCAAAAAAATATCCATAATTTTCTGATAACTTTTTAGCAACTAAAACAATCGCATGAGAGTGACGCGTCATCGGAACATTAATATCAAATTATTGCTGCCTCAGTGCTCGACACTGAAGTACATAATCATGTGCAAAAATAACACGATAGCTTTATCTTCACGCTCTCTGGAACAAATGGGATTAGTAGACCTCTAAAGTAGGCTTGACAGCACTTGAAAGTACCAAGGACTTTGTGATTATTAGCCTTCGTCAAGGCCACTTTGTCACCTGTAACCAGCTCGCATGCAATTTGCATTGCATTTCAGTTTACCGAGGTTTGATGTTTTCAATCGCTCAATCGTGTAGAGTACCTTGCAGATAGTACCGCGGCCTAATGTGTAGAAGGCCAATTTCCGTATGTAGCGCTTAAAACGTTCAACTTCATATTCAAGTCGCAATTGTCGCATCTCAGCGACAATCAACATGAAAAACTGGTTTAAAATCTAGGGAATTTTGGTGGGTTTATGATAGCAACATTTGCATTCGCATCGCAGTCTTCAGCTGCGCTTCATCATTAAAAACCGGCTAAATGCGAGTCGGACTCGCGCACGAAGGTTCCGTACCATTATCTATAAAAATGGCAAAAAATCATGTCTGTTGTATGGGAGCCCTCTTAAATATTTATTTTATTCTGTTTTTTAGTATTTGTTGTTATATCGGCAACAGAAATACATCATCTGTGGAAATGTCACGAACTGTAACTATCACGGTTCATGAGATACAGCCTGGTGATGGTGACAGACGGACAGCGGAGTCTTAGGAATAGGGCCCCGTTTTACCTTTTGGATACGGAACCCTAAAAAGCAAGCTCTCGATTCCATACCGGCTTTTAGTTCCGGCGTCTATTCTACCTCGGTTGCAATGACAACTTTAATCAAAATGTACTATTTTGGGTCCTAATCTATAATAGTTTAAGACACGAGGTGTTGTTGCTAGTTCAACACTGTTCGAAGTTTTTTTGTTGCCTCGATTCTAGCACAGTTAGGTACATAATTATAGCGTTATCTACGGTCACTATTGCGTGTTATGGCTACCGGTATCGCATGGACGAAAACTAAACCAGCACATAACACTGCCATGAGAAACAATAATTAATTTTCAACATAATCGAAAATCTGAACGATTTTTCTGTAAGTATTAATATTAAGTGTGTACCTGGCCTAAATAAAGGTCCAATTCAAAAAGGTTCGAATTTAGAATGTTTGTTTAAGGGGAGAAAAAAATAAATCTGTGTTACCATTTAAATTAATTTTTACCCCAATTTACTTTTAAAAGTTACTGTTTTATATGTTTAAAATTCTTTTGACATTTTATTTTGATCTAATGTCAAAAAGTTTACTTTCTTTTCGAACACATAAAAAGCGTTATTCTTTTTCGTCTTTCAAAGAGCACAGATCTATTATTATACTGCCGACTTTCATTGCTAAGTGTAACTGAGTAACGGTCGCCGTGCTACGCTTTTACAACTTTTTATTGGAGCAAAGCAAAATGATATGCTTTCTAACGTAAAATGGATACTTTTAACAATTTTTCGGTTTCAGTAACGTTACTATTAACGCTTGTCGAATGATTTCAGTTTTGCAGTAAAAATAATTGTTAATAATAACTGACTGGGTCTGGTAATCGTGATAGCTAACTAGCGGTACCTAGTTTATTTAACAGCGAAACGTTGCTGTTACGGCTTTCACTGATTCGCGTTAGTTAAAAAACGTTTAGATTGGTCTTGATTTTTTTTATTGGATAAAATAATACCTCACAAACTAAGGGTTTCATGCATTTATTCGTATTATATTTGTTACTTTACATAAATACCACGAATTTTACGAATTACGAGACAAACGCCCTGATAATGTTTTATCCAATCACACTTTCATCACGCGTTGCTTCATAGTCTATGCTCATTTTTTTTTCATTAGCGTTTCCGTTACTTGTTCAAAACCAGCAAGAAATAGTCTACTTCCAAAATAGGTTATAATCATAACCTCACTGCATGTAGTACCAACCAAACAGTAATAAACGTCTGACATTATTACTTTCCTAAATGGACCAGTAGGTACATTGACTTGGCACAGTAATTAAAAATATTAATGTGTTGGTCACGTTCCTCTCCTTCGAAGGCAGCAGTTTTTGAAGGCAGATGTGAGTGAAATACGGTGGCAGAATTGTTTCATTGACATTAATATAATGTCTTTGATATAGAACTTGGTATTATTTGATATGTCCTATTCTTTATAAGAGTGGGTTAACCTCCGTTGGCCTGCTGTCAAGTTAACTGATTTTATTGGTTGGACAGAATATCAACAGCCAATCAAAACACTTGACTGACATGACATTAGGTGACAGATGCAACTGCTAGGGGAATACAAAGCTGTAAGGTAGCAATATTTTGCATCTTGAAGCCATAACTAGGTAGGCCGAATATCTTCTGTCTCAAGATATTGCTTGACAGCATTTTTTTTTAATTCCCAAAACTGAGAGCTGTCATTCCAAGGCACTACTGTCAACTGATAGTGCCTTTAAAATGACAATGACTTTTAATCCTTTATTCAAAAAAATATCCAAATCTTGACAACAAAAGATGATTCGTATCTTATATATTTGGCAGCTATTTTTTTCACTAAGTTAAAATAGCGTCTGGTTCTTGACACGAGACGTCAGTGAATTCGCAGATGATTGCCTCTCTCTAGGTTAGTGGCATTATGATAGTTCAAATCGTCATTACAACTATATTATTACGGAAAATGAGCCAGCAACCGTTAATAACAGTAGTATATTTTTACGTGTAGGCAATAATTTCAAATATGTCTGATGTATGATTGAAATTGTATTGTAATGGAATGCAGGGAGATAGGTGTCAATCAAAATGAGCTATTAATACTATGATACCGCATTTTAAGGTTAGGTTAGGTTACCTAGTGATAAATGATATTTATTTAGCAAATTGATGAAAAATAGCACCTTAGGATGTCAATCTTTTTTGTCAATTTAAACGAGATGAGGTCCGTATTTCTTTGCTAACTACTCTGAGAAAATACACCGAAACAAACTGCGAGGGCAAAGTCTCTTTTCAAGTCTATACTATTAATATAATAGTCAAATCATGAGAACCATGTTAGTTAAAACGTTTGAAATAGTCTTTTGAGTGTTATTTTATATTTCTATGTATCTTGTATTATTTAGCTAACTGAACAAATACCTACTGGTAAAGCTATTGAAAGGTTTGGTCAAAAATGCGATCCTATTATTAACTTGAAAAGAACGAAACCAACTTCCAAGTTTTCAAATCTGAAGCCCATAATCAATATACAATGTACACATACAATATGCATATGTCCTTCAACAGTGGTGTTAGTTACAGGATGCCAGTCAGTCATAAGAAAGGAAGGAAAAAACAGCCAGAACCCACATGCACAGACTAAATAAATGTTCTCTGCGACTAGACACGACGAATTAATAGCCTATCAATTTTAAAATCTGATTGGATACGTACGATCAATTAAAAATAAATTATCTACAGCCAGTGTTCAGAAGTGTTAAATTCTAATGTTTTAATTTGAAATGCCTATTTTCATATTAGTTCCTCATAAACTGGTAAACACGAAGACTGAGCAAATGTGTTGAAACCGGATTTCTATTTTCTTATTCAATACTGGTCCCAAAATAGATCCTTGAGGGATCCCGTAAGTTTTAGTAAATAACTTTTGAAATTTTGCCTACGAAATTGTTGATAGTAGTTTTGTTAGTTGTAAAATTACTTTACTGAATTAACTGAAAAACCGATACTGCAGAATCTTGATTGCCTGTTCAGTCATAACGACTTCTTACAAGACTATCTGTGTCGAAAGGTTTACTTGGAAATATATAAACAAACAAAAAGCAATATAGTCTCCTAGTTATTGCCTGCCGTAAACATAGTCTAACTAATTCAACAATGTCTTCGGACTAATGAAAACCTGTCTAGACACATTTATAGACAGAGATAGTCAATACAAATACATTTGCTTTTCTGAGGTGGAAAATATTATCGAACTAGCTGCGCAACACGGTTTCACCCAGTCGGCAATATTCGTTGATTTTTGGTTAGCGTTGTTTTGACTTTTTTATCCTTTTACTCGTATACTAAGGATCTTAGCGTGTCATGAAAAAACCGGTAACCTTTATCAAGAATTTTTTATTTTTTATTTTTATTTAATATGGGTTTGCTCTTGACTCTAGTCTAGGTCATAGATGACAGAGACAAAGTCGACGATGGAGCGAGCCTACCCAGAAGAAGCCTGTCAGAATTGCGCTTTAATAAGCATAAAGATTTGTTCAAATCCGCCTAGTAGGAAATTTTATTGATTAGCGCGTTCAGAAAAATAAATTCTTTAGCTTTATTATATAACTATAGAAAATATAGGTATGTATATGGTCGTTGTTACACAAATGACGATTGACGGTCCGAGATCAACACTTTAAGTGCTTCTAGCAAAAAACTATGTACCTAAATAGTGAATTGTCTTTTTTACGCACCAGCCGGTCTTAGTGCAAACAAACTAATTAAAAAAAAACAATGATATTTTTTTCATCTTGTGTTCGAAAATTTTAAATGACTGGCTGGAAATATTCTTAGAAATATTGGCTTAAAACTTTTTGGTCTTTTAGAACAGAATTAACTTGAATTCATAATTTGAAAATTCAATCCATCGCAACCAACTCAATTATCGATTAAAGTTATTTGTATTTAAGTTGATTTTTAAGTATCAATTCTATTAAAAAGTGCTAATTAAAATATGGGTTGCAATGGATTTTTTACTTTGTCATGTTTAACATAGAGTTTGTTATTCCAAAATTTGATATCTAAGCATCGCGAATGCTGAATTGAAAAGTAGAATTCTTTTAATCAGAAGTAAAGGTTGTTGCCGTATCATGAGTTGATCGTTAATCAAATAGAACAGGGCTCGATAATTCTACTATTTTCTTTAACAATAACGCTTCATGTTCGGCTTTTAATCATATATCCTATTACAAACGCGTAAGTCATCATACTCATCATTTAAAGATGATACGTGTTTTTTTTTATTTTGAAATTTCAACAAGATTACGTTTGTCGCGTCTTTAGAAGAACTATCGATATTTTATTTTCTTATTAATGTTAAGATAGAAGTGTTTCTGTCTCACTCATTCAAAATTTAGGGGAAAACACGATATCTACTGTATTTTGGGAAAATCATGTAAATGGTAAGTGGTAACTTAAGAATTGTAGGTTAATGGTTTAAATCCAGCTAGGCTCTTTATTTTGTGTAATTTATTTCATCACCACTGCTCTCAAAACGGTGAAAGATTTATTTTTTAGTTTTTTTTTTGGGCTCGCGTTTGATCACAATCTCACTTGACTGAAAGCGACGATGGAGCACGCTTGCCTAGAAGTTACCTAGTTACCTAGTCACTATTGATTTTAAGAAAATATTGTCACGCCTTCTGGAAAACTATCGTCATACTTTTTTTATTAAAACTATCAAAGATAGTAAGCGATTGAATGACTCTAACTGCAGTTTCGAGAAACTCTTGTTAATCAGATTCTGTTGTGTACAACTGATTAGTCACGATTTTTCTTTCAATTAGATTCTGTTGAACACGTAAGCCACAGTAATCTGTGCCTACATACAAATAAATTCGTTTCAGCGGATGACTCATGGTACCGAACTTGTGTGGACGTGATTTTATTCCTTTAGTTTGTTATAACCAGCATTTTGGATTCATAGACTGCATTGGCAAAACTTTTGCCAAGCTACTTTTTTAAATACGTATCACAAGCCAATAATCTAAAGCAGATTGTTTTCAGATATTTTTTAATACAGCTTAGTTCATTTCTTTAAGAACTGTCACCACCAAATTTTACTTTAGGGTAGTTAATACATAAATTCAAAAATACATAATAAAATGACATAGTGTGAAATTCATAGCTAATGTTTTAATAGTGATCCAGTCAACGATATAAGTCGCGTAATTTATATTACTCCCCCGTTTCCCAGTGTAAAATAATACTGTCCGTTGACAACAAAAACAATAAATCAAACAAGATCATTCGAAATTCAAAAATCGCTCGACAGCCGGCCGTGAATCACGATAGCGCTGGAAGTTGCAGGCATGCGCTGAATCTGTCATTAGCTGCTAATAATGGCGGGAGCCGGCGCCATATTGTCGCTCATTGTCTATGGTCCTCCAGCTGACGAATATCCGGCCTGTTTTTGTCTTACATTTATGGTTGGTGATCTTATTTGGATGTCTGACGAATGCATTTGCAGAATAAGGGATTTCTTGCCCATATGTTGGACAATAAAGCTTGCTTTTGTGGTTATCTTGCTTGACTAACGTCAGTTTTTCCAAAATGTAATAATTTAACAATGTAGCCATTTGTAATTTAACTTTATTGTAACTTGCAAAGTTAGACTAACTTTTTGAAGTCAGTCTACCAACCAACAGACCTATTTGGAAACTTTAATTGATTATTAAACGATCTCTAGTGTTCCTTTTATCATTCTAGAATCTAGATCAAATTACGCACAACTGTTCTGCAGTAAAGTCTTCGATTGACGTCACAAATAGTCTATGACGCAGAACTATATCTAGTCTATTAACCGCTTTTAAAAGTTTAAATGGCTGTCTTGCGTCTTGGCTATGTCATTTTTTCAATCCCTAATTTAAATAAACAATACATTATTAAACAGCTGCTATATTTTAATTCGATAAATGTCTTGCTTATTTTTCTTTTTTAAGTAATCGTTTCCAATAGACTACCTTTTAAAAACAAACTTTAGTACAAGTGAAAATAAAGAAAGATTTGTCTATGTATTTTCAGAGCAATAAAATTTAAATTGTTTTGTACATAAACATTTGAAAATAAACTAAGAATTTTCAATATTCCCTAATGAAACTTAAATTCGTTAGGTACTTTATTTACAATTAAGTACTTAAAACATATTTTACAAAATATTTATTTATATATTTTTACAAGAGAAGCCGATATTTGACATGGAGTGGCCCAGGTCCTGATATGATATTGCGATTTTAAGAACGTCAATCCCTACTTTAATGTCAAAGTTTGACAGAACTACGGGCTAAGGCAGAGTTAAAATACTCAACTTCAAATCCTTTTTAAATCAGAAAACGGGGGCGAGTAGTCAACCTCTAAAAACAGATTAGATCACCTCACCATGCGTGTAGGTACATGTCCCATTAACGTTGGAGGAACTCCACTCCCCACTAAAATGGATACTCAGACCAGGGTGGCTACTCTCTAAGCCCGAAGTCCGTAGTTTCGGTCTTAGTTGCGAGCGTATTCTAGTCCGTATCACCTAACCACTAAGAATTAATGACAACACGATTTGACAGTTAGGTACTTTCAAATCGTGTTGTTATTCATTCTTAGTTCGGGTTCGGAACTAATCGTAAGTCCGTAGGTGATACGGTGTAGAATACTAAGCCCGAACCTATGGACTTCGGGCTTAGAGAGTAGCCCCCCAGACCAGTAAAACCCAACAAATGAAGGAGTATTTTCCTATACCTTTTCCCTGTACCTGCAATGACTGTAAAACACTCAAACCTACACGTTTGGTGGCATGTGTAGACTGCACGTCATCAGGGGTTAGGCACGTGCTTTTATATGCACTTCTTGCATAAGCAGGTCCCGTTCTAGAAAGGTCCAATCGTTAACCGATAAAATGGGCGTGGTGTGACGTCAGAGATTTTTGTGACTCAAAGTACGTCATTACAGCTGACTCCACTACGTCTTTAGAAAAAACTGAGCTTAGGGAAAAACTTCGATTTAATACGAATAAATAAACACCACAACAATATCTAAGCCACATTATTTCTTAGACGTTTCGAAGTCGAGGTCTTTTCCGACTTCCTAAAAGTATTCGAAAGAGTATTTCCATATCTCTCCAGTAAGTGCCCTTGAGGAGCGCGAATTAATTCTAAAGGCGGGCTGTGTGTCTGTGTGTATGTATTGATGTGTTTACATACGTTTAGTTATAATTTTACCTGCTATTGAGTCAGACGTGTTGTGCGTTACATCCTCGTTGGAAAATTGTAAGTAATTTTATCTTCTGTTTTAATTAAATGTGCGAATTTTAGAGCGGATTTCTGTTACGATTTTCTCGGGAATTGCTGGACGGATTTTTATGTGAATTGACCAAAAGATAGCGCATTTATCTGCGAGTAGATTGGTGTTTGAATCATATGGCTGTGATAACGGGCAGTGGGGTAATTTGAAAAAGTAAAGTAGGTACTAGATGAGTCAACAATCAAATTGACATTTTGCCTGTCAACATTGAAGGGCAAAGGCTATCATCGTACAGTCTTTACAAGTACAACTGAAACACTAAACTCACATTTGTTTTATGAGATTTCTTTAGATTAAAAACGAAGTTTATTTAGCAATTAATTTCACGCTAGTTTTCCATAGCCAGAATTCAAAACATGATCAAAACTTGTGATATCAGCCATCTTGTTTACTTTCAACAGCCGTTCCCTTTTCGAACTTCTTTTGGTTCTCTATTTAAAAATGTAGCCGTAAACAATTGGACAAACAAAATGGACGCGTTACATCTAACACGTTTTTAATGGACGCCAAACTAGGGCAGCCCCGTAGAATTTTAACGATAGCCACAGTTATGTCTTGTGTGTGATCCTTACAATTTGGGTCGGTTAATTTCCTGTACGGCTTGGTATATGGCGTTGAATATTGACGCGATAACGCTATGAATATAATGAATTTCGTTGTATAACCTAACATTTCCTTCAAAGACCGTAAGTCAATGATAAATTAGAACGAGTATTTTTGCATAAATATAAAATACATCAGGTTTAGGAACGAAAAAATTTCGCTTTCACGTTTATTCAAACAAACCAATCAGCTTCTCAAAACACGTACATATCTTCATCCTATTAAGCATATTTTCCTTATACAATCTTCTAAGATGCAATAAAACAAAATAATTTATGCCTGCATTTCAATACACGTATAATCAAAACCATATTTATTTGTTCAAAAACAATAAAGAATCCCCACTTAAGTACTTGTGGGTGCAACTCATGTTGATTCAAATGTCTGATGCAAATCTCCTATACAAAAGTATAAATACTCCATGGTTTTATCAAACTGGTATGCATCGCATGTTGCCAGTAGACAAGGATCTGTATAGCGCATACTGAATATATATATGGTAACCACAGATAAGCTATTGGTTTTATTTGCTCAGTAAACTGAGAAGACAAGGGCATTGATACAGATTAAAAATAACGTGCTACGTACGATGTTCAAGGATTGATTACTGTTCTCAGTTTGTGTTGCTAATGCTCCAGCGTCATATGGGTATTTGCCCTGGTATTTTCAGTGCTATCTGTGTTCCTATTACTTGGATTTTCGAGAGTGATTTATTGGTTAAGCAGCGCTTGTCTTACAGTCTTCAATACTTATATTGTCCTAGTACTTCCTAGTCTATATTTCAGGCATTGTCGTTGTAGACAATAGCGCAGATTTATCTGTAGTTGTTAATCGGTTAACATGCTACGTCTCCCCCTTTGATCGTGGGAGGTACAGTGACAACACAAAGATTGATTTCTGTCATAATATTGACTGGAGCATCGTTTCCATTGTTCATTTATCATTCATTATTCGTATGATTGACCCTGAATATTATTAGTAAAAGAATATGGAAGATCTTTTAACACTTTGGCATCCTTGTAGCATTTCTTATAACTGCTTAGCTCAATGTCAAGGACCATTATTCCTGAAGTATTTACGTTGGCTTGAGTCTAAAGTCGAATGTGTAGCTAATTGACTTTACATCGTCAGTCAAAATACAAATCATATTTGACACAGCCAAATCAATTGTATTTGGTTAAAAAGCTGCACTTAATGACGCTGTATTAAAATTTAGTTATGCAGTAACGCTTACCTGCTTCATGTCTTCAAACAAGTCTGCTCATATATCCCTTGCTATCGTCTTTTTTCTTCAACTTACCTTCATTATTTCCATACTTTATCCTCCTTTCATTCTCAGTATCTTGTCAGTCCCCCTTTCTTATTGGATCCAGTCTCTCTTCCATTTTATCTTCTTATACGAGAGTACTGACCATTTCAATGCCAGGGCCGATCGAATGCATGTGTATTTAGGTTCGTTTCTCAGTAACAAAAAGATCTTGCTATAGATTGCTTCTCAAGGTTGCAAAGAACTGCTGAAAGGCTCTTTTTTATTCGTTGGCCAACCAGTTCGACTAAGGAAAATAAGATTGTGTTAGGCGGGTTGAATTATTAGATCTATTAATCTCTTTCGATAATAATATGAGATCATTAGAAGACCACTTGTGTATGAAAGCAATGACAGATAACTTTTTAATTGCTGTTTTTTGCTTAGAAAAAAATGCTCCCATAATATGTTTTCGCCTGTATATATAGCTATAGTAGGCGCCAGATAAATGTGGAATAAAGTATATTGACCTTTCCCTAATAACTGCTCATAGGTACCTGAACAATTAAATATGAATCGTTTTTCATTATTAGACCATGTTAAGGATCACGAGCGATGATGATTCGGGACAGTTTTGTATCATTAATTCCGTTTTTCAAATTAACAATGTCAATAAATGTAGGTGGGTCAATGACCGATATTCCACGATTATCTGGCGCCTACTATAGTAGTTATCAATATCGATTGTCAGGTACATTGCTAATAACAGTGTTGTTACCCCTCGCCTACTCTTTTAATTTTAGTATTGATTTTACCTTCAAACCATATGTTATTCCCTCCGTCCTATGTAGGTACGTACATATTTGTTATAATAAATTTAAACCAGCGTTTATACATACAAGGGAACTGCGCAATATTTAAATGTATTTTCCTCAATGTTGTCATATTTAAATCCATCAATATTATAAAATATGTTTCGTTACTATTAATGTTTCAAGTTTATTATGTGTATCTTTAAACCAAAATAAACATAGTTATTCATGCCATTATCTGCCTGATTCATAGGCCGTTCAGCATTTCCTTGAACTGGAGAAGACTGACTTTTTATCGTTAATTACTCATTCGTACTCTTTCTAAGAAAGAACTGAATGTAGGATTAGGTTTGACAGAAATAGACTCATGTTCGTACCAATATTATTTTACCATGACTCATCTGGAATTGGAAATGATCTTCAAACGCCTTTTGGGATTAACTTTGACTCTTATTTATTGTTTCCAACTACTATGTTGTCTACAAATTATTTATTCTTTAGCTATCTCTCTCCTGATCATTCCACACCTCTGGCGCTGTATGATTGTGCCACCAGTAAATGCAGTGCCACTCTGGGAATCTACTTTATCGTGTGTTGTTTCAACCACTCTCTCAACATTTGCTTTAACAATCTCTAGTGCTTCTGCTAAAGGATTGCAATCTACGAAACTGATACACTTTTCAATGTCACGTCTCAGTAGTCAGTCAATTTGACGATCAAGTCAGCAGCTAGCTAGGCCGTTAGTGCGTAATCCTATAATTGAATGATTCGACTAATTCGGGCTCGGGCCACTCAGGGCAAGCTACTCCGTTCACATGCAATTTGCGAGTTCAATGCTATTCATCATGAATTGTGAATCAGCTAGCTGGCTTTGTAGAAAGGTTCTCAGGAAGTATTGGGGCCAATGATCTTTAATTCTACAGTTTCGTACTTACTTCGTCAAGACAGGTACTTCAATCATTCTCTAGCCAAAGTTATGAAATAGCGGTGAGATGATTTTGGTAAAAATTTCATGTGTACCAAATTTAAAGTGAATCGGTCCAGTAGATTCGGAGAAAATCGGCTGTGACAGACGGACAGACAGACGAGTGATCCGATAAGAATTCAGTTTTTACATTCGAATGTCCTGAAGGGTTCTAATTAAATCATTGACACATTCTTGCGATCTGCTTTAGTACGTAAAAGCAGAAAATAGAATGATCGATTTGCCAGATTTTCGGCCATCGCTCTGAACGTCACAAATCAATCAATTCATTTATTCACTGTCGGGAGTACACACAGCTCACCATAGACTGATTCCAAGACAAATTCGTGATTAAGCGTAATTTTCGGTTGTTCACTATTACCAACACCTTGAATAGTGATTCAGCTGCAATTTGCGGTTTCCACAAGACCTCAGGATAGATTGCTTCCGTGGCAATTTATTTTGAGTGGTCGGATACTACTTACTTACTTACAACGACATTTCCCTACAAGATGGAAATCCCTTTATTACGTGTTAAGTGCTAATTGAAAACTACCGTACGCAACTTTAGACATGGTGAATTATTGACGTAGGTTTATTTTTTTCTTGTTTGGCTCGCGTTTGACCACAATCTCACCTGATAGAAAGGGATGATGTGGTCGATGATAGAGCACGCTTGCCTAGAAGTAACCTATTTCCTCTTGACTTAAAAAAATAATGTCAGGTCGTTGCTATCAGGAAACGCAGACTCATGTAGGGAATTCCAGTACTTCGCTGTACGCACAATGAAAGTAGGTTTTCCCAAAAAGTTTTGTGTAGGGGATGGATGTCTGATGATGACCAATTAATATTTATCAGGGCGAGGCAAAAATTAGAGTTTTTTGACTCGAGACCATTATAAAATTACTTTAAAAAAAAAAGAAATTATATGCGTTACATGGTGAGACGTGCATATATAAATGATTAGCTTACGTAGAAATTCTTAAGTACTTAATACTTTTTTGACCACTTTGGTCCACTTATTTGACATAGTTTTGGCCTTAAAGTTATGAAACCTACCTCAAAAAATCCTCTGTAAAATGTGCAATCTCAATGCTAGCTGGAATACGCCTGAAAGCCAATTATTTTCTGTCTACCGACACAGGTAATTTTATGAGCCCATTTTGCAGTATAATTAATGACGTGCAATTTCCCGCCGTCTCCAGTGTTGCCAACTAAATAAAGTACAATACATGATTACTTTTTTCCCTGCACTGTCAGGGTCGTTGCCCCGGCGCTGAGTAATCGCTAATCTGTATGTCTGTCTGTTGGTACTTAACTAGCTATGCACGACGTATCTTCACGCTTTGAATTATGGGGTAAGCAGGGATCGCTTTGTCGTTTTTGCCATATAGTTTTGCTTTAACGTATCTACCTAAAGTTTTGATGGATGAATATTTGTTTCTCAATAACACCGGAACGGCTGAACGGATATGAATGAAATTTGGCTCAGATAGATTATAGTCTGAAATAGCACTGGAATAGGCTACTTTTAATCCTGGGAATATGTTCCCTTCACGCGCCTTGTCACGCGGGCTTTTCACGTATATTTTTAGATTGATCAATACTTTTAAGTACATAACACGGTAAGTATCGACTTAGGTATTGTGTTTTTCATATTAATGTTGTAGTGCATCGATTTTGTCATGTACTTAATTGGTAATATTTTCAACGGGTATTAATATTTGTCCTGTTTTGTACAATCAATCAATGTAAGCCAATTATAGCATAAATACATTATTTTCCTTACTAACTTAACTAAAATACGGCTTAATTTATTATATTCTATTAAATAAACGTTTAATATTTTATATTTAAATACTTACAAGACCAAATCTCTCTCATTCCCGCTTAAAATTTCAAAATGGCGTCTTCCGTTACTTTTTTTTTCACTAAGCGCAAGTGGCTAATGAATGTTTACATTCAGTCTCGTTTCAACACACTCCGGCAAGCTGTTTATGTTGGATATTTTTAAAATAAGCCGACGTACTCAAATGTTTTACGTTCATAAATGGTTGATGGTGAAGAATAAGCACTTTACTCACGTAAGCACTTGAAATGTTTTTTTTTTTTAATTTCTTGACTGTCAGAGAAATTACTTGACTGTTTAATGTGTTGCGTGTCGAACCTACAGGAAGACAGGTTGTCAGGTGGCAGAAGGACATAGTTTTACGTTCATAATCTGACACTGGCAGAATAGTCGAAACCGAGTAAACGAAAGTTACGAGTGTAACTAAATTGTCATAAAAAAAAGTATAACGGTGTCTTACTGGAGATTTGCTAGAAAAAGACAGTCATTACCGAACCAGTTTGATTCCAAAAAAATACAGTTCTTCAATTTCACCCATGACCTAACAATTTAAAAAATCCAGTCACATAATAAGTTTTCTTCTGTGTAGTAAACGATTGTGATCTGAAGTGGTTTTTTTTAAAATGACACTCTGTTTTGAGAGACTGTTAAAATAAACTTCCTTCCTTTTATTAGCTCTTCGCCGTGTTAATTTCTTTAACACAGGAAACACTTGATCCAAATACACACATCATCTCCCTTACAGACGAGTCATTCATATAAGATTTTATATCTAACATTTTATTACCATTCACTTCTGTTTACCATCATTTATCGTCTTTATTTGATTTCTGTACTTTTGTTTCATACAAATATTATTGTATGTCGTTACTTAAAATGTATTTATTGTACAGTACACCTAAGACTACCTGCAGTACTGTCACTCTTGTCTTTTAAATCTATCCTAAGGTTGTCTTTAACGGCCGGTTTCAATAACGTAGAAACCTTTAACCAACTGAACAGTAGCTGAAACGTCATGTTTGCCTTTGTAATATGACGTTTCAGCTACTGTTGGTAGCTAAAAGACCGTAAAAGATCAATCTTAGTGATAAGGCCGCACGTTGTATCAGCCTGTGTAATGCTTTCTTCGTCTCTATCTTTTCTGTTATTTACATGGTGCACATACTAAAAAGTATTAACAACAAATCAATCTATTTGTCCCAGACAATTAGGTACTGTCGTGGCAGAAAACACCGCTTACTGGCTGTTCCAACTAGCCGTACTATTGCACACTCCAAGACACCTATTCCTCGGACATTAGCCGCTATTAACGCTCTGCAGCAGCCTTACTATGACGTGCCAATGCCATCGAATTCCGATGATGTAAGCGGGATAGTGCTATTCGCTATGTATAGCTAAGTCTCCCTCTTAGAGTGGAATCATATCGTTTTCAAACTTCATAGAAGGACCTCTGAACTCAAACACAGATCTTGATATGCTTGCGGATGAATGGAAGATGATAATGTCAGAATGTTTGAATTTCTGTGAGAAGAATGAATGACTGAGTTAATAAATTATATGTTTAAATAGTGTAACTGGCTTCGGCCGTTTTATTTAAACAAATAAATTAAAAAGTATTAAAATCTCTATCGTATGCAAAAGAAAGTAAAGTTGTAAGTCCCTGATTAAACTGTGTATACTAACTGTTTTTTCTCCGTCGACAGCATCTGTTTCAAGCCCAACTTAAACCCTTGACTTTAATGTGCATTTTAACACGCGCTCTTCGCTTTTAATAACTGTAAAACTTTTTTATTACTACTAAAGGAAGGTGTATTTTATTAATGGTCAGTCTTTTAGTACTTTATGGTGTACTTTATAAATGATCTGTTGAAAAAGGTCTTACATAAATGTGTATTGCAAGAATAAGCATCAGCTGCTTGGCTTGTCACGGTTGTGTTCAAATAAAGGAAACTGGAATTAGGGTTTCCTGCTGTCAACCTGTCAGTTCGCTATTTTTATACGCTCTTTTGTATCCTGTGCACACGACACAATCTTCAGATGTCCGCCATTTATATTCATTACCTACCCCACGATTAATATTTTAACGTCCAGACTCCAGACATACATGTGGATTTAAGTCTGCCCCGTGTCGTCTTACAGGGTATATTTAGTCTTCCATTTATGGCAACACTCCCGGAGGCTGGCCGAAAATAAAATGCAGTCTGATGTCAACGGCCAACGCACGATGCAATAAGAAAAAAAATACAACGTTCTATTTTCAAATTGCAGTGGAGAGCGTCTCCAAGATGGCGAGCAACAAAAAAAGTTACAGTTTTGTGTGCTGGTATTCAGAAAGCTTTAAAGTCAAATAGATTGGAGATTTAAGCATGTAAACTGTCAAACAAGAGATTATGGACGCTGATGTTGAAGCTATTAGCGTCGAATGCCATCACAAATAAGTGTCTAGGAAATGGTTCTAAGTTATTCTAAATAGCTAACGTGTTGCATCGAGAATAGGGTTACTTGAAATCTCCGTGGGAATGTTTGCCTAGCTGGAATGCGATGGTACATGTATTGGGTTCATCGATAACATACCTAGGTTTATATCCTTTATGTGGCATGCAAAGATAATGTTGCTATGGCCTTTGAGAAAATCGTTAGAATACCTAAATATTTTACTATCACCAAATTCACAGAGAGGTCAGTCTGACATGAAGACGACATGAAGACGACCTGACAACGACAACCAAAACTCGTGTCCTCCGAGCCCAAAGTTCCTGGAATTGCTCCTCCCGTAAAGGGATAAGCAAATAAGGAAAATGCAAAGATAAACTCAATGCACACGATCACAAGTCATCGATGTAGCTGTACCAACTGCTTGGTCATAAGTCTCCCTTATCTGCCTACAGCAATCTTCGTCTTAATACATTTCCTGCATCTCGGCGAATCATCGCGCCATAACAATTAATTATAACTAAACTTTTTAGTGTCGAAGTACAGTTATCTGTGGCTGCACGGTTCGCGCGCTCGCCATCTTTACAACGGTGTTGCCAGCCTTTTGGTTCTCGCAGATTTTATGGGAATTATATATTTTTGAAACGATCGTGTGACAGGTACTTTCACTTTAATGTTCTTTATTGATTTGTGGCTTCAACCTTTTTATTGTCACGACTGCGCGCATTCTCTGGGTATTGCCATGAAAATGTTATGTACTGTTATTTGCTGTATTCAGTGATATTTCGGTCAGACTGCGCGCATTCTCAGAAATCGTCGTGCTTGGAGTCTCGGACAAGCTGACTTTAATTAGTTAGCTGTCACTTTTTATTGAAAGCTATAATTGAAAATGACAGTCGAAATTCAATTTTATTTTTGCTCATTTGTTCTCACGACTTTAAAATAAAAATATATCAAATGGTGCTTACTGGTTTTCAATTAATCTGATTACAGATTAATATTGTAACTTCAATTCAAGTTCTAATTTACCGTTTCTATGTCCTGCCCCTGATTACTCGTTAATCTCTTAGCATGAATATCATTTTAACAATTTTGGCAAACGCCTTACATGCGTGATCGATCATTAAATTTTCTACAATAATGTGAATCAATTGCGCTACTAGAATTTCCCTGCGTACCAAGCATCACTGAAATAATCATCATAATTTCTTTACAATGAATGTTTGCCTACCTTTTTTTCCTAAGGCATATTAAATGATCTTTGTACCTAGAGTAAAACGACACACACGACAATTTTAACTAACAACAAAACGAGTTCAAAGTAATTTATTGTCGTGTGGACACATCAATGAAAAACTACAAGTACAAACTCACATGTTCCCGCCATTAGCTTGATGGTCACAGATAACATAAGGTGTCCTTAAAACGTTCAGTTGTTCCTAATAAGAATTTTTAAATTAAGAAAATTAAATGGTTGTCTATGATCTTTTCCTGAACACAAAAAAATGGCCAATGTCTGGTTTTTGCTCTTTTGGTTAAGGCCAAGTTCAAATTCTAGCCTTGAGACACTACAAGCGAAAAAAAATAGAACATTGTCGACTAACAAATTCGTTGTTTTGCTATTGCAAACAAAGTAAAAAGCCTTATTTGTCTGATCTTTAAAACTGAATTGTATTTCTGCACTTTCGCAACTTGACAAAAAAATTAAGACAAACAAATTTATTAACTTTTAAAAAGCCTTAGTGCCCTGTTCTTGTGTACAAAATTAAAAAAAAATTAAAAAGGGTGGGTTTAGCTGCCGCTGCTAATTTCATGAGACACTTAACAGTGGTAGCCAGACCCACCCCTTCCGGCGCCGCATGCGGTCAATACCGGTAATTAGGGAAGCCCGGGCGATGCCCTGCACTCGATACCAGGAAGACAGTACACCACCCACTGGGGTTGCTGATTGGAAAATCAATAATGCAGTGTTGGTAAAAGTGCTATTGTATTGACTGAATACGAGGGTCATTTGGGAGAGTGACTGACCATTAATTTACACTGTTTGAAGTCTTTTTTGGGTGTGAATTTCAGTTTAGTTCTTTTTGCTTCAACCTTCCTTTTTGGGCACATTCTAACCCAAGCTGACTTTTGATAGTATATGTTAGAAACAGTTGATTAACTGGTAATTATTTGGTGCTGAAATTCCTAAACACCGTCGTGACGAGCTATCCAAAATGTGTGGGAACGCTACCAGGAAACCGGGAGTGTGATCAGAAGACCTGGATCAGGAAGATCTAAGGCCACAACTGCCCAGGAAGACCGGTATACCAGGTTAACTGCAAGTCGGGAACGTACTGTAACGGCCCGGGCTTAACAAAATCATCTGCGGAAATCTATTGGCACACCAGTCAGTGATGGTCATCCATTCGCAATCAACTCCACGAAGATGGTCAACGTTCCAAGTGGTTCGATATCTAGCAACGTCTGCAAAATCTGTGTGGGATTGTATATGGATTATGGAACTTAGCGAGCAATAGAAACTTGATAAATTGCCTAGAGCCTAGAGATATCTTCTTTGGTCTAATAATTTCAAGCGTAACTGCTAAGCGTGGGGTCCTACAGGGTTATACTTTGGCCGGGTATTATTAGGTTTTTCATTAGGGATTTTTTGGTAACAGCAATTTTGTGCGCGGTAAGTTCCATCAAGCTTCCTTCTCTCCTTAAATGAGACTTTCAACTGGATTTCAAAGTAGGAAACTGCGCTCTAATTATGGTTTTCCCTCTCTAAGGTTTATCGTCTTAGGCCTCAGCGTAACCTTTTGTAAAAAATCTACAGGCGTCATATTATGTAGGTATGTATCCATGGAACAGATAGTTTGTCGTAGGGCTAAAGTTGCATGAGGTGGTGTGACCACATTCCAGGGGTAGATGCCCTGCACTAGATAAGATTAGACTTGTATTTGCATAGAAGTGGGTGTCGCGCGTTTTATGAGGTAGATGCTTATTTGTACTTGGTATGCACTTATGCAGAATTGATTTTTGAAATGGGATTTTTGGAATTACGGAAGGTAGATTGTGTTTGATTTGTAGAACACTTAAAAGTATACTTAGCCATTTTGTCATGAAGAAAGTTTTGAGTATAAGTCGATGGTTATAGCGGTAGAAGGGTCCAAAGAAACGATAGATGAAGATCCATTTTTCTTTATTGTTAAAAAGAAAGCAGTGATAAATTAGTAGTTTCATTAAAAAGTGTTTCAAATAAAACAAAAAATCAATTTCAAGCCAACGTCCTTTCTAGATAGATTACCGAAACTGTATCATTATTAATGTACGTGTAGCGGCAGGTCAACGTTTTGGAGACATTACTGAAATAAGGTCACACGCGAGCGGTCACCTCACTCCGATGGTGGTACACATAGTATCCATCAGGTTGGTGGGTGGGTGACCTGGTTGTAGGACGTGGTCGAAGATAATTGCTACCTAGATGTGTGTACTTGGGTAAAGGCAATTTTGGTTGGAATTTTGTATTAAAGGGTTTTGACCGTGATCTAGGTTTTATGATAGTCAAATTGGGTAAGGTTGAGTACATATAAACATTTTGCTGGGTGGCTATGACTTTTTGCACAATTTATTCTTTAAATAGGGAACAATTATTATTCCTATTTAAAGAATTTGAGCACTAAGAGTTATGAGAATTCATAGATCTCCTAAAGACGTTAAATAGGGGATAACGTTTCCAAACGTCTTTTATAATGCGCACAGCAAAGGAGTGGAACTCTCTGCCTGCGTCTGTGTTTCCGAACGCATACAACCCTAATCTCTTCAAAATTTGAGTGAACAGGCTTCTTCTGGGTAAGCTCGCTCCATCGTCGACTTTGTCTCTGTCATCTATGACCTAGACTAGAGTCAAGAGCAAACCCATATTAAATAAAAATAAAAAAAAAGTTTGTTTGAAAGATTGTCTTTTGTCCATGGGAAATCCCACCCATCCCACAATCTGCATTGGTACCTAATTTTATAATTCTGCCAGGAAGCAACAGTTCCACCATGTTTTGATGATTTGAGTTAAAACTAAAAGCGAAAAATAACAAATTCACTTTCACAGTCGTAGGCACCATATGGAGTAATAAAGCTAGACTTGGCGTGTTGCCAACTAATATGGCTTAGTGCCAAGACTGTACGTATGTCTAAATGAATAATTTACCTTTGTGCTATTCCTAAGAAAATCAGATCCATCTTGTACCAGTATTCATAGCTTTGTATTGAAGTAAGTTAGGTTAACCGGCTTCATCAGGTTTACTTAACTGATGAACAAAATATATATATTTTTAACTATTGATAGGCACACGTTTGACTTCTATCTCAACTGATGGTAAGCGATGTGTGGTCGAAGATGGAGCACGTTTGCTTAGAAGTAACCCATTCATTTAATAGATTCCTCCATTTTGACTTCTCTGTTATAAATTATAATACTCTTTCACTTTTCTTTTGTCTTCTCTTTCAGATTCCTTGAAGGTGGTTTTATCCTATAGTCATTTCTTTTATTTTGTTTCAGCATAGTTATTTCTTCCAAATATCTGTTTTAGTCGACATGTCAGATTTCAGTTTCTTCTTTGCTTTTATAAATTTTACATTTTTCACACCTTCCATCTTATCTATATTTTGTTCTCCAACCTACAAAAAAAACTCTGCGTTTTTTTCAAGTGTCCTGACGACAACTAATGCACGATCGAAGACAACAATGATATACTCGCTAGTTGTCTGCGGGCCGATTGTCCGTAATGGAGTGTCAATAGTCTGTGATTGGCTGTAATTGGTGCACTGCATACGGGTGACGTTGCACTGTCGGTGTGGTGCTTATTGATAGAGTTACGTCTTTGCTCTGAGATTGTTTAATGTCTTGTGGATATGTAGCTAAACATTTGATATGTTTATGTCTGGAGTTCTAGACAAAGTTTCAGCTTTGGCTTGTCTTAGATTATAGTTGTGTAACAGTTTTTTTTTCATTATATCAGTTTTTGTCGAACTTACATCAAGTTAAGTGATTTATTTACTTAAAACAGGTGTAAGGTGTTATAAATACATTGCAAGGACACTCATGTATATCCTTATAAAGTGTGCAAATAAAATATAATATTATGCTGATAAATAAAATAACTAAATACATAGTATAAGTAAGTAGTTATAGGAACTAGTTTGTTCCTTCTTGGTCTAAGTTACTTTATATCTATACTAATAATATTATACAGAGGGAAGATTTGTATTTTTGTATGTAACGAATAAACTTAAAAACTACTGGACATGCTACATTATCAGCGAGTAACATAGGCTATATTTTATCCCCATACTCCCACGGGAACGGGAACTACGCGGGTGAAACCGCCTGACTTCCGCTAATATCCTATAAAATATAGTTCGTTGTAACCATTCCATTCACGAAATATTCATAATAGACACATTATCACTTCATCGTGTTTGTCTTTACATTTCAAGTTATCACCAATCGTCACTCATACAAAACTATAAAAGTAAACAAATTAACAATTTGAGCACAAACAGTTTATCGTAAAACACGCAGGTAGATAGATACGAGTATTTCCGTGTGTTCATATTGATGTTACAATATGGCGTTATCATTTGTTTATCTCTCCCAATTTCCCCGTAACTTCGATAACTTGGGCTTTATTTATGGTGTTTACGTGTCAGTAACTTATGGCTTATTCATGAAAAGGATATCTTGTTGTGTTTTGGAGTGCAAATCATACTTGCATAATACTTATTCATGATGTTTAGTATTGTCTCGTCTTTATTCTTCTATCTTTCCTTTAAGGAAGCTGCCATTTCCGTTGACATTTAAAAATTACATTCAAATTTATAATTTATCCCAATCACAAGACTAATAAATGAACAGTTTTTTATCAATTTTAATCTCAATGCCCTGTAACCTGTAACCTTCCTATTTTAGAAAGATGACTAACATCAATAACGGTCATTTTTATCAAACTTATTATCAGGGTAACTAATTATTATTTTGAAGCAAAAATCAGACAAGTTCGAACTTGTTTACCTAGTTGAATAGAGGCAGACAGAGATGTTCGTTCAAAATAAAAGATGACGGAACGGAGGGGAAGTGGCGGCATGATCCCATCATCCATGTTGTCATTGAAAACAGCCCGTCGATTGAAGTTTTTGACATGGATGAGTTTGTTTTTCTTGTTTTACATAGGTAGGTAGGTAGATCGTAGATGGAAACGTTTAATAACGTATAAAAATAGCTCAATTAAAGCTAAATAAATCTACAAAATAAAAGCTACTCTAAGTAATTATTTTTTAATTACTTGCAGTTCTATTTGACAGCTCTGTAATGTTGTCAACTTTTTATTTTATTTACCCCGATTTTTTTTTGTTGGTGGTGTCATTTTTTATTGGTGGTGTAATCCAACTTGTTTTCTTTTAAAAAAATCCTAACGTGTGTGTTTGTTTGTCCTCAGTTCTGGGAGATCATATCGGAGGAGCACGGCATCGACCCCACCGGTGTCTACAAGGGAACCAGTGATCTTCAGCTCGAACGAATCTCCGTATATTACAATGAGGCCTCTGGTTAGTATAATTCAAATTGGTTTCTAGTTATACTTCCTCCAAATGTCTATGATATTTGAGCCAGATTTCCAGTCTGAATTTAGCAGATGTAAAATGTGATGATGTGAATGAATGAGTTCGCATTTGAATTGTATTTATGTGAGGTCTGCTCATTGGGGTTTTAAAATCTTCGGCTAGACGAGACAATGGGGGCGCAGGGAACCATTTCTCGAAGCGTTTCGTCGAATTTCAAACTTTACAGTTAACATTTACATACTGCCATCTCCTAAATTCCACGTCGACCATGAAAAAACCGTTTTCAAGTATTTGAATGTTCAGTCACCAAAAAATTTCGGGTGCTGAATAGCTGTAATAAAATAGCTGCTCATAAACAGGAAAAAATGTAGGCAGTCAACCGTTTATGGCGCCAGCAAAATGTACACGCAACCAACAAATTCTTCTACCATATGGCCATATTATGTGTACCTACGTCATAGCCTGGAGTCCTTGACCTCGGGAATGCTCCACAATCCTACTGAAGGCTATTATGTAGCCCACCACAGCTGTTTTTGAATAGAGTAAAAAAATATGGAACGACACCAACTTGCCTTTGTTGTAATACTTTGGTTGACTCAAAGTCAAAGTCAAAGCATTTATTTCAAATAAACCATTAACAGGTACTTGTGAATCGTCAAAGTCATTCCGTCAAAAACATGAAGCTATTTGCACGTTCTAAAACGTAGATCTCTATGGAGAAGAACGCGTAAGAAACTCCACGGACACTTTTTTAAAACATTTTATGTTTATAAAAATCTTAGCCTTGGCGCTTCTATTTATGAGAAAAATGTAAAGAAAGAAAACACAATTTATTGTATCGAATATTAAAATGAGCCAGTGGCAACTAAGGGATGACCAGTCTCCACTGACGGCGCCTATTCACGAACATGACGCGTGCATCAACCATTTTGAAAGGACTAGCTCTGGCAGCAGCTTCGCTCGCTTTAAAGCCAAAAATTATGCCACGGAAACGCATTACTGGGATAAATTGCATCTTATGTGCTAATTCAGGTCATGGACTACCCTTGCTCTAAATATCATCCAAATCCGTTTGGCGTGATTAATTAACAAACGTCCGAACATATAAACTTTCACATTTATAATGTTAGTGCGCATATATTATTTCAGTTCAATCAACTACATAATGATAGAAAATTTACATCTATCAAAAACTGCTACTTTATCACGGTCCCGTAATATTTGGCATCTATATCGTTCATTGCTTCTTTTTCCCAAAAGAAATTGGCCAGGTTGTCTAGTTGATGGTCATTGGAATTCAAACTACTTAGTAATGTACCTAGTAGCTATGGCCTCTATAGTCTATACTTATAGGAGCATGTGATTAGTCAGCTCATTATTCGGTCCGGTAGGCTGTAACTTAGTGTTTCGATCTTTATAGACACGTAATTATACTTGATTCCAACTTTCAAGGTTTTAAAGTCGTTGTCTTGGGGTTTGGACGATAAATCATTAAGTCACGTGTGTATTACAGGCCAATTTTTTAAGAGCTGTGGTAGCATTCATTGTGAAATCAATGACAGCTGTCAAGTCAAAACGTCACTTAGAAAAAAGATGGCGGATAACTTCAGCTAGTAGTCTATTGCCAATTTACTTTCAATTTAAAATTGCACCGTTCTAAAAATTTAAATAAAAGACATTTTGCATTAGATCACATCAATTTTGTATGAAACAATAAGCATTCTTATCTTAAAATCTTAATAAGTAAATGCTTATCTCGCGTCTTCCATTAAAGATTAAAAATGTTTGATTAGATCCGTTCACTCCAATTAAAAATAATGGAATAGAAAGTTTAAGTCAAGAGAAAATAATAAAATGGCGACAGTTTGTAGCTAGCGACTAATTATAAAATATCTTATGTCTTTAGGCTTTTAACTAGTTGAAGAAACTTACCTTATTAATAAAAATAAAGAAAAACAAAAGATACTTACCAACGTATTGTTTTTAATATCTACGGAATAAAATATGGCACTTTTCGTTTTTTGTTGTACAATGAGAAAAATAAATAAACGGAACATAAATTAAACGCATCTCACGAATTAAATATTCAATCAAAATTGAGCATCTTAAATAGACTTTCTTTAAAAACACGGGACAATATACAGAAAATTATTACTGTCAAAGTTTTCGCAGTTAATTACAAATTTATGGCACTATTAAGTCAAGAGTTCTTTCTAGGCAAGTCCGCTAACCATCAGGTGAGATTTTGGTCATGCGCGAGCCTATCAATAATAATATAAAAAAAACCTTGAGACTTCATATTTAAATTCTCAATATTTGTTAATGTAGGTAACATTCTTGCTTAACCCGGAAGTCATTCGAATTGTCATCACATTTAATGGTGTTAACACATAACTATCATGTGTGTCATTCCCATCAATTAAAAGTGATTTACATCAATTAAACTCTTCATTGGCAGTGCAATGACCTCATGCAACACTAATCCGCGTTAACCAGGCTTTAATATTACAAGAAGAAAAATGTAATGGGAATTTAAAATTTTGCGACTCGGAAACTGTTATACTTAGATAGAAATGGTTCTTCCGCAGCTTCAAAAATTACACTTCTTTGGGTTTCTTATTAGCAGTATAGTTTCAGTTTCAACAGCCTGTTAGCGTCGAAGTGAAATCTTTATGGACTATCAGTACGTAACGTACTAATGGTCCAAAAAGATTTATCAAAGAGATGTTATAAGTGCAGAAATTTCTATCATCAGCACTTTTACACACTCCAATCAGGCACTTCTTAGCTAAACTGGACTGTAATCATATTAATTTGAACAACTTCCTTGCACTATGATCTATGGCTACCAACAAAGGAAGCTAAAAACAGGTCGAAGATGCTTATGTTTTTAAGAGATGTATTATTTAAATACATAAAATCAACAAATATGGGACCGATGTACAATTAAATAATTCTGGCCTCTATAACATCTAGCTTGAAGCTTCCCAAAACGATCTCCCTATCCAATTCTCAACCCACCACCAAACTAAATAATTAAATCTCAAAACACTGTCGATACGGAAATCGCACTCATATCTCAAAGGCGCTCCATTCTCCGTCGATCTGCCATTTGATACGTGTAACGTGCGAGTGCGGCTGACCGCATGGCCGCTGTCTAACAGTGCCGGTACTGTTAGCGGTTGGTGTTTTCTGTCAGGGGTGCCAAGCTTTTGGCCATCTAGCATTCAAGAAACTTAACAACTTCTTTATGTACCTACAGTACTGTCTTTCCTCCTCTCTTTTAAATCCATCCAAAGGTTGTCTTTAAAAGATCGCTTTCAGCGATAAGGCCGCCCATTGTGTCACCCTATGTAATGTATTCTTCGTCTATCTTTTCTAACTTGTATGGTGTACAATGTACATAATAAAAGTATTCTATTCTATTCTCCATGATTCTGGCCTCCTGGTACTTTGAATAAAGAGACTTAACCACTCATGATTCTCATTTCCTAGTTGTCAGTACGCCGCACTAACAAACTGATGAAAACATTCGAATTAAAATACGTCGGAATGACAGACGTTGAAGTTTCGTATGTCGATGTTCCATTCGTTAGTTCGGGATACCGTACATCGATATTTTGAACGTCGAAGTTCAGTGATAATAGTCTTTTACGATGCGTCTATAGTCCTTGATAACTATAATTATTGAGAATTACTACATTATGTACCTTTCCATTAATTAACGAATGCTTCAAACAGGTGCAGTAGCTCCACATATTAATAAAGACAAAGAGTATTTCCATTCTATTCTATTTTCTCCAAACGTACAGTTAAACTGGCAGGTCAGTTGTGGACGCTGGCAACCCTATTCACACTGCCCGGCTATAGTCCATAGTTCGATGCGCCCAAGTCACTTTTATTGCAGTGCTGGATCCGCGGCTAATTTGAATGGATTTGTAAAAAAGACTGAGGTGGATAAGTATGTCATCGTACATAGTTTGTGTGAGCTCTGTGATATATTTTCCAGGTCTGATATTTTGTTGAAGAAGTTGTACGTCCGGTAAGCCTCATGCAGAAGCTTGAGAAATTTTTCAAAAAACGTTTATAATACGATTTAAAATGTTATTCGTTATTCTAGAATGAAACCAGTAGATAGTGCTGTTCTGTAAAACTCGCACCGTGAAAACTTAGATGAAGTGAACTGTCAATCCATCCAATCAAAGTGACAGTTCATTTCAAGCTTAGGTACACGTAATTTTTCAAGTACACTGAAAAGACCCTCAGGATTATTTCATCTTGAGATCTGTCGACTACATCTTGTAAAAATATTATACTTTACAACTAAATCTTTTCTAAATTGCTCCAGTTCTAAAATCAATCGAAGAATGGCCTTGAATAATTTATCTATTGATCTTGTTTTCCGCACACTGTCATTTCTCCTCCTCATTCCACTTAATTATCTAACGTACCCATGAACTTGACAAAACAAAACGCCAACGGCCCAGATTAACTTATCGCAACAAAACGCGACATAGAACCGTTAAACCGCCTATATTATTCAAACATTATCTCCTTTGATTACCTAGAAACAATTTCAATGTACAAAGTTCTCTTTGTAAAGTTTAAGTTCAAGTAACGATAACTGGTGTAAACGACCTCGCTTGGAATCGCCGACTGTGACCGCTCATTGTCTAACTTACGATTTTGCTTATAAGTGCAATTTAAGTTATGGTAGTTAGGTCTTAAAGGAAGGGGGCAAGTTGTATTGGTCAAGATGGCGATTTACTCGGAATCTTAGGATGATGAGGCGATTTCGAAAAATAAAAATATCAGTTCATGGTTTGCATCTTGCTACTAACAGTTTAGTCACACAAGACACCAAAAATGTACCTTTAAAATAGCTTTCATCGAGCCAATTTCTAATTTCCTGTTAGGGGTTTGATAGAAGGACTGTCAGAATTCGATAGATCTTTTCACGCTGAATCTAGTGGTGAAAAGAGCTGACCTCGTCACTAATGTCCGGCTTTCAGACTGCCATTGTCAGGACACGCTAGAAAAACTGATCTCAGATCTATTTTGATAAGAACGACTCAATTTGATTTTCAATTCAGATTCAAAACTTGAATTCGCAATGTATTTTCTTGATAGGCCACTAGTTCTCGGTTGATTTGGTGGCTTAAAATGTCCTTGTTTTTTCATGAACTCAATGACATGGTGTTTAAAACCGAATAAAATGGCTGATGATTGTTTCTTTTTGTCCACAGTTGCGACGGCGGAGAACGGGGGCAAGTACGTCCCCCGCGCCATCCTCCTCGACCTCGAGCCCGGCACCATGGACGCCGTCCGCTCCGGGGCGTACGGCCAGCTCTTCCGGCCGGACAACTTCGTCTTCGGACAGTCCGGCGCCGGCAACAACTGGGCCAAGGGACACTACACCGAGGGCGCAGAACTCGTCGACGCCGTACTCGATGTAGTGCGCAAGGAGTGCGAGAACTGCGACTGTCTGCAGGGCTTCCAGCTCACTCACTCGCTCGGCGGCGGCACGGGCTCCGGCATGGGCACGCTGCTCATCTCCAAGATCCGAGAGGAGTACCCCGACCGCATCATGAACACGTACTCCGTCGTGCCCTCGCCCAAGGTCTCCGACACAGTGGTGGAGCCCTACAACGCAGTGCTCTCTATACATCAACTAGTCGAAAACACAGACGAAACCTACTGCATAGACAACGAAGCTCTCTACGATATCTGCTATAGAACCCTCAAAGTGCCCAACCCCACGTACGGCGACCTCAACCACCTGGTGTCGCTCACCATGTCCGGCGTCACCACCTGCCTCAGGTTCCCCGGTCAGCTGAATGCGGATCTCCGCAAGCTGGCGGTCAACATGGTGCCGTTCCCACGTCTCCACTTCTTCATGCCCGGCTTCGCTCCCCTGACATCTCGCGGCAGCCAGCAGTACCGCGCCCTCACCGTGCCCGAGCTCACGCAGCAGATGTTCGACGCCAAGAACATGATGGCGGCATGCGACCCGCGCCACGGCCGCTACCTGACCGTGGCCGCCATCTTCCGTGGACGCATGTCCATGAAGGAGGTGGACGAGCAGATGCTCTCAATTCAGAACAAGAACAGCAGCTTCTTTGTTGAATGGATCCCGAACAATGTGAAGACTGCCGTGTGCGATATCCCGCCTAAAGGTCTGAAGATGTCGTCCACGTTTATTGGAAACACGACAGCTATCCAGGAGCTGTTCAAGAGAATATCGGAGCAGTTTACTGCTATGTTCAGGCGTAAAGCTTTCTTGCATTGGTATACTGGTGAGGGCATGGACGAGATGGAGTTCAACGAGGCGGAGAGTAACGTGAACGACTTGGTGTCGGAGTACCAGCAGTACCAGGAGGCGACGGCGGAGGACGACACCGAGTTCGACCAGGAGGACATGGAGGAGCTCGCGCAGGATGAGCACCACGACTAGCCGCTCGTGTGTGACCACACTCACTAAGTCTTAGGATAACGTACTGTAAGCCTACCACCACACGGGCCATTAGATCGTATTTTTGCAATATATTTTCCTTTAAAATTAGTAAAAGTGTGCCCTATTCCTGTGGCGTGGTAGATTGTAAGTTACAGTTACGTATAAGGGCCTCAGACCCTCGCCGGACCAGTTTTGTACCACATTTTATATGTTTTCCAAACGTAGAGGCTAAGTCGCGTGCATTTATTACCAAAGTGTCCTTGAGGGCCAACGAACGTTTTCCGAATTCTACATCCATCGCACTGACCCGTCAACGGCATTGACGCATCACGTGCAATAATTATGAATAAATAATAATAAAATTTTATCAAATGATAGTATTATTCGAAGTCTGTTTAAATTGAATACTAATTAGAATAAGTGGAAACTATGAGAAACGTACCAACTTGTGCATTTCTTAGCTTAAGTTATTGTCTTGTATGCTTTTTATTATATTAATTTATAATAAATGTTTTAAATTATACTCATGTTTTATTACCCTACCTACCTACTTAATTAATTGCCCTGAACAAACCAAATGCCGAAAACAAGGCAAGATTTTCACCGTAAGCGATATAAATTTATTCAGGCTTCTGCCTAAGGGTGTACTTACACCAATTGACGTTGGTCGATTGGTGTGCTAGCCTTGGCTGATCCACGGATACCGGGCGATAAACAATTGATCGACCGCCGATCGATGCCATCGATGGATGTTGATCGATTGGTGCGGCAGCTTTGACTAATCGAAGAAAGAAGTAGAAACTATCGATCGATTGGTGTAGTAGAAACTATCGATCGACGTCGACTAATCCATTCTACCACCGATCGACGATCGATCGATTGGTGTAGTAACACCCTAATGTTAAAAACTCCCAAACCCTCCTAAATTTTGATACACATAACGCCATGCCAGTATTCTCCACAGGGTAGGTAGAGGTGTATTCTACACCTACACCCCGATTACTCCACTTACAAATCCATACCACTATAGCGTGCCATTGCCATCATGATTACGTTTTAAGAGAAAGATGAAGTTATGCAGTTCTATTAGCTCTATCCCTTTTTAACAGACTTCAATAAAAGGAGGTTCTTAATTCTAAGTACTGTTCTTTTTTGTATGTTTGTTCAGCGATTTTTCACAACGAATTCATGTAAAGGAAATCGTTGTAAGTAAAGGTGCTGATAAAGGCAATGTAGACACTCTTCCTATCGTGTTTAAACTGAGAACAAAAATGTCGCAAAAATCCTGCCTTCTCCTTTGTGTCGGTCTGACATAAAGCGACTAATGGATGATGACAACACGATATAGATAGAATTATCCTATAAAGTTAACAATATTTATAACGGGAAGACGAGAGAGCCAGAATCCGATGAGTCAAGAATCAGGGCGACTTGCAGCCGCGTTAGTCACCAGCCAGTTGTCCTTTTTTGTCTGCAGAAATAAACTGTATGAAAATAGTCTAAATGGCTGCTGAACTTTTGTTTTACGCGTCTGCTATTTCTATTAGTCAACATGAGTCAGAAACTCAAAAACGTGTCCGTTGTCTGCGTTCCCTTATGCATTGTGTGTATTGGTTGAATAAGTAAAACAAGATATATGGTAGTAGTAAAACACGAAACAATACCAAGTTTCCTTGAGAGCTGCCATATTTGGACTAGTAGCGCCATCTATGTTAAAGAGGTGCATAACTTGAACCCATAGCGCCATCTATGTGCCGTTATGATAAGTTTATAATTTGATTTCGCCATCTATGTGCAGTCACGCAAATGTAAGAATGGAGACGTCGCGCTCGGTTGGTTTCTGTGGTTGCCACAACGTACTCTTGTGGTCTTGTTACAGTTTCCGTGCGTTTCCTTTTCGATTATTATGCATATGTATATAAAGCCACGACCATATTTTTTACGGCAACCCTATTGGTATGTGTTCAGAAACATATTTTACTTGATAAAATATAATTTTCATCCGGTAAGCAGGTGGGTGGAGGTCGATCTTACTTCGGATCTCTAGTAGGCATGTATTAATTGTAAGAAAGAAACAGAAATGAAGGCAATTTTGTTTTGATGTGCAACATCTTTCCTCTCGCTTTCCTGCAATCTGTGAGAGTGATTTTGTGAAATGGGACGGAAGTGTGTAACAGGAAGCCGAGGAAGCGCGCTATTTGACTTGACCAATGAGCGCGCCCTATTCGATATGACCAATAAGCGTGCGCAGTGGTTGAGTTGGCTGTCAGTTGGTACTTTAAATGTTGCTTTTTACCAAGGTGAGACGTCAAATGTTTTATTTTATATCTTTCGATTGTGAAATCATATGCGATTTTATAAGTTACACTTTTATACTTCTCATCATCAAAGGTTTATAACAAAAAACACAGCGCATAATAGACAAATATTTATTTCTCTTCATAACTGCGACGCGTCGCGTCTATCATAAGGCTTACTTACATTACGCTACGTATTTACAATAACTGAACACAATATTCATACAGAACTTGCTACTAGTAGGTACAGTATAAATTCAACATCTGTGTGTAACTGAAGAGATGGCTGTTATAAAATTAACCGTACCTGATGTGTAAACTAAGCTTAAATCAGTTGCCCTTAGTGGATATTCATCACCGGACGCAGCAGAATACCAGTATTTACATAGCGCGAGTGCCAGTGACTGTTCGTAACCCAGTTACTGGCACCCAAGTTACTGGATAAGAGGGTACCTAGAAGGTAGTCGGATACCTCATCTGTAACCTAAACCACAGTATAAATATGAACAGTACGGAAACTACCTACAAACGCTCGAAACGGCACACTCACACGAACATGCGCATCGACGAGACCCCTAAGCGGTTGCCGCGGTGCTGTCAGTATTGAGTGCCGCGTCAAGACGAGTGGTCACGTAAGAATAAGTTTATCTCCGCGATCATTTTAAAATGCCGCGAGAGTATTTCATAGTATACGGCTGTTTACAAAGTTAAAGATCTATAGTTCTACAAGTTGTTGTGTGTTAATATTTAACTGTTTTCTTTGTTTTCGTCTTTTGCTAAGATTAACCGACGCCATGAGATTGCTAGTTATTTCAATTCGATTAAAAATGTTTTAATAAAAAAAAAAAAATCAAAAACATTAAAACTTACAACTCTATTGCTTCAATGGAGTGTAGGTAATTATTTCATCAACTAGGCTTAGTTTTCGTACTGTTCATAATTATACTGTGCCTAAACTGTCTAAATTCTAAGAATGAAAGTCAGGACACACATCAAGAACTTTTCTGAGTCAGTGTACCTCGTTAATTTGTAGACAGGACGATGTTTTACATTTTCAAGCAGGTACAGTTAATTTTAGAACTAACTATAATGGTATTTGATTGCAGTGCAGAAGAAATTCAACCTTTTGAACGCCACTGTCACGTATAGGTGACAAGCAAGCGCGTGCCCTGTACGCCAAACGTCACAATTACGTGACAAAAAGTACGGTAAATTTGTGGCTTGGCGTCGGGGGCACGCCGATGCTTTTATGTTCTGGCGTTTAAAAGGTTAAGTGCATAAGTTTATGAAGTAAATATTATTGTAGAACACTCACAATTTCGCCATTACTGCACAACAACCAAAAAAAGATACGAAATCAACCAAAAGTAAGTATTAGAGCCATATATTTTACACAACGTCAAAATCAAAACAGTCTCATTTAGAAGCTCTAACACATTTCTATCCTTATTCGGAATCGACGCTCCAACATACATCTCGATTGAAACCTCTCATTTGAGTATTAGTATGTAATCTGTCGAGTTTAGAATCGAGATTCACGCCAGAGCGTTGTTATAAAATAGGGGTCCCGGTCATTATTGTCTTTTCGAGTATTTTTGTAAGTAAAGGAACGGAAATAAATGCCTGCTTCTGTAATTCTTATACGTACAAACCATTCTGTGATAAGTATAGACTGAAAAACATGCAGGTGTCGTTGGGAGAAAATGGTCAATTATATGATACCTTTTTTATTTTTTTAAGGATGGGAAATCATCAAATGACTTCTGCCGCTCTGGGTGGAGCGGAAGGGCGTGTCACTCTTACTGACTAAAACCCATCCGTGTTCCTTCTAAAGCTCTTTGCGTTCCAGGGCCGCGGTGACTCTATCTAACAAATTCCGCAACCCTGGCAGGCTCTGGCCCTAGCGGGCCCCGTCTTCTATGCTGACATCTCTTTGAGGCGCGCGTGGAACACAACGCGCCATTGACCCGGGCCTGGTGGTGATCGGACATATTTTTATTTGTAGATATGAATATTTCGCGAGTAGCCGATGGATGCGAGGCGCACAGGACCGGTTGTTGTGGCGACACTTGGGGGAGGCCTAAATCCAGCTGTGGACGTCTTTCGGCTGGTATGATGATGATGATGAATATTTTTTCAAAACGTATATCTCTAAGGCAAATCTTAGGGTTGCCACCACATCAATCGGTCGGCCGATCGATTGGTTCGGTGGCACCTTGAGATTTATCAAGTAAGAGCATGAAAGCACACATCACAGAACAGTCGAGACTTTTACAGTTAAGACTTGGTACATTTTAGGATCGACCGTAAATCGGGCTTTTACAGTAAGTACAGACGCAAGCAAAATTAAGCTACAACAATCAGTCAAATTTCTTTAATAGATTTTCAACCTTTATCGCTACAGTATTAGGTATGCTTGGTCTAATCCTAGCTAAATATGTTTGTGCCATTTAAATCTGTAATTAACATCTTTGTATACCATGTTTACGCAAATAAATAATATTATTATTATTCCATTTATTTATTTTATATTACATATTAGTTAAATTTTTAGTTATTTCTGTATAAATGGATGGACGGCGTCGCCGAGGCCGGCCCAGAAAGCGGTGGCGAGATGACTTGGATGCACACCGCGAAGGCTGGTTCGAGGTGGCACAAGAAAAGAATGTCTGGAAGGATATGGGGGAGGCCTTTGCCCAGCAGTGGGACACAATAGGCTATGGAATTAATTAAATTCTGTATGAATAAAAAAAAACATTTTAAAATATAAAGAATAGTAGCCCACCGGTATCGGGAACAGGGTCCAAGCTACCGGTGGTCAGGGCCCCTGAGAGAGGAACCTCCTAACTATGCGCGCCGTGTCCAGGAGTACTGCTTTCTGGATCAAATTATTATTTTATTAAGGTTGATTGGGAAAATTTTACAGGTTCGGGTAACTTTATGTGACTGTACATATGTTGAGCCCCAGCGTCGCCTGCATAATATCAGTCCATTCTTATCACACAACGGTACAAACTTACAACTAATTTTTTTACTAAATTACAGTGTAGTATCAACGAGTGAGTTATTGTTAATTTTGATTACTTTTCTCATAGTACAAACAGAGATTCTTAGAATATATCTTTTGTGGATTGTGAATGTTGTTCAAATAACATAAAAAAAATCTAAAATGAAATTTAAGTTCCATATTTTTTTTTTTCATCTGTCAAAAACCTTATTTTAAGGTTATGACAGACAAACTTTTATAACTAAAAACGTCTATTTTCGGACATCCCATGCCCTGTAATCATAACACATCAAAATCAATAAAATTAAATGAACAACATTCGTACAATTTCGTCAGTAAACTATAAAAGTCATTAACAATATTATTACTTGTCATACAAACGTCGAACTTAGCATAACTTAAAACGAGAAATGCTAGTAAATCGGTGTGATACAATACATACGATATGGCAACTCAAATTGTTCTTGCTTATATAAAACTTAGTTTTAATGTAAAGGGACCTGCGGATTTTGATGAAATTTTATGACGTTTTTTTTTAAGGATGGGAAATCATCAATTAATGACTTCTTCCGCTCTGGGTGGAGCGGAAGGGCATGTCAGACTCTTACTGACTAAAACCCATCCGTGTTCCTTCTAAAGCCCTTTGCGTTCCAGGGCCGCGGTGACTCTTTCGAACAAATGCAACAATTTGTATGACTTACTAACGTTTAAAATAGTTTTTTTTTTTGTACCCTACAATTTGTAATCAAAATAGTTTATACAGGGTTATTTTTCAATGACCAGTTAATTTTTTCAAGGCAATAGGTATCAATCAAAAACAGGATTTTCGCAAAAGCACGCAAAAAGACAAAAATGAGCTGTTCAGTACATTCTTGCTCTCACAACTCCGCATTTGGGGACCAGCTTATTTTCATTCTTAATTATAAATGAGAATTCCCTGAAAGATTATTATTGTTATTAAATCAATTAGTTAAAATTACCTTGAAGATATTGTGGCAAGTAAATTATATTTTTTTAGCTACCAAAAACATCACTTGAATTATAATAATTTCGAGATTCATACGAAACATCATCAAAATCCACAGCTATTCAATATAATAATTCTAATAAAACTTCTAAAACGATAGTAATATTTACAGTATATTATATTTTTACATTTACATCTAATTACAAATACTATTCGGCACTTCATGTTTAAGTAACTACTTAGGACTTGGTAATATACTGAGAATTATTAGCTCACCAAATTGTATTATCGTAGTGACGTCACGCGTGTTTTAAACGCACAGTGCGTTTAAAACACGCGTGACGTCACTATCGTCTTAATTTTTTGTTAACGTGACAAAAAAAAATACGTGTCCAATTTTTTTTGGAAGTCTATCTAACGGACTAATTTGATTTTTTCAGTAGATTACCCTATTAAGAAATTGAAGTTGAGCTTCACTTTTTCAGGACCGGTTTCTAAATTGAGTATTTGGAGCCAAGAACGTGTCAAATCCTTATTTATTTGCCGAATTTTGACAGTTTTTCAGGCTAAAGTTTGACAAACACTTAATTTTCAATTTATAATTTGGAAATCAATTATGTGTCACACTTTGGGTTTTTTTCGGTGTTTTTTCTCAGGTAGTTTGCCTAGGAAACACCGGCCTCATCTAGATTAATTTGACAAAAAATATTGACGTATTAAAGAGTTACTCATTTCTATTTGCAAAAATAAATATCATTTAACCCATTCTCTGAAGCCACTAAAAATATAATGAAATACTTTAGTAGTAGTATTTTCAAAATTATATTAAGCACTCATCAGTAATTTTGCTAAGTATATATATATCTTAATATATCTTGGGACAACTTACACACGGTTATCCGATCCCAAACTAGGCAGAGCCTGTGCTATGGCAACCAGACAACTGATAAACATACTTATATATATCTAAATACATACATATAATAGACAAATTACACCCAGACACAGAACAAATGATCATGCTCATCACACAAAGATTTGTCCTGGGTAGGAATCGAACCCACGACCTCCGGTTTAGCAGTCAGGGTCACTAACCACTCGACCAACAGGCCAGTCAAAAGTAGTGGCTGGCTTGTCTTTCAACGAAGAAGCAATAACAATATTTTATCAGAAAATGCAGTCGCGATTTTGTTTCAAAACTAACTGATCTAGGTTCAATAAGAAATTACAAAAGATATTAATTACTTTTGGTTTTAATAAACGATGCTCTATTACTTTTAAGAAAACATTTAGTCCGTATTTTGTTTATTAACCAAGCAGAAATATAGACGGAGAAACCGGTCACATTGGACACAGCACCATAAGCTAATAATAATGTTGCCGTTCAAAAAGTGCTGGCACTCAGCCTAATTTGAATAAATGACTTTTGATTTTAATTCTGGCATATTAAACAGGACTTAACAGTAGCGGTCGTTACAAAATTAATAACCTAAACTCTCCACTCTTTTTCTCCATCCTGTTTTTTTCTTACTCTTTTTCTTTCTTTTTAAGGGTTCCATACCCAAAGGGTAAAACGGGACCCTATTACGAAGACTCCTCTGTCCGTCCGTCCGTCTATCACCAGGCTGTATCTCATGAACCGTGATAGTTAGACAGTTGAAATTTGCACAGATGATGTATTTCTGTTGCCGCTATAACAGCAAATACTAAAAACATAACAAAATAAATATTTAAGGGACAAAAACGGCAAAAAATCATGCCACAGACATGATTCTTTGCCGTTTTTACAGATGGGTGGTACGGAACCCTTCCTGCGCGAGTGCGACTCGCACTTGGCCGGTTCTTTTCTAATTTTGATTCTATTATTCTGTAATACCAAGTCCCAGCTAACAAACCCTATAGTACTATATACGCGAACCGCCCCAAAGGCACATTAGTCTCAAAACGATATCTACGCTATAAATAATAAGCAATTCTTACATGTTTTACCTCATAGTAAAGCTATCGAGTACACTTAGTTATACGGCCACTATGTGTGGCTGTCTGTTTGCTGGTTACTCCGAAACTGCTGTACCAAATTCTATATAGTATTTTTATCAGTTAATTTTACTATTTGCGGCCTCAATTGGTTAGCTTTTTAAAGATAAAGTTAATTTTTCTTCATATTTTGTTTGCAATATTCAGATAGTCAACGAAATTGAAATTGTCTAAGTTTTTTACTATTACCATAATTTCGCGGGCTACCTTATTGCGTCCAGAAAATAATATTTTTACTTTTCCTATTTTACTACGTGATTTCTGGACAATTTCCCCATAGTATAGACTTCGTCCGCCAATAAGCCCTGTTCTAGGATAACCTACAAAAAGCCAGCATTATTCGTAAACTTTATAATGTCAAACGTTTGCACTCCATGTTGCAAGAGCTGGGCGTTGATAAGTCAGTCAGTGAATCAGGACATTTTTGGAGTTTACTCCTTAAGAAACAATTTTCATATTTAGCCCACGGTTTGAACATTTTATGAGGAGTAAAATCGAGCGTTAATTAAAAGTGAGGCGTTACGTTCCTTTGCGCACCTTTCACTTCGCGATTATGTGTGTGTTTAACCTTTTGACCGCCACGGTCAGGTATAGCCGACAAATGAAAAAGTGCCCAACACACCACCGTCGGCTTTCAAAAGGCATTTTGAACGCCAGAGCATAAACGCATCGGTGTGCCCCCGACGGCAAACCACAAATTCGCCGTTTTTTTTTGACAGGTCTAGCCGACGGTAGCGTGTTGGGCACTTTTTCATATGTCGGCTACAACTGACCGTGGCGGTCAAAAGGATATACAAAGTATACTGAGTTTATTTAAGATACTTTCATTTATCCTCTTATTAATAATAGTTCTTAAGGAGTAAACTCCAGTCGTGCGTCGTAGCTGACACATACACTTTTTTTTTAATGTGTCTTTGGCTTTATCAGCCTTTTTCCCACTGCGGCACATTAAGATTGGAAATTCAAAGATATTTATCTTAAAATATTTAGTTTCAACACTTTTTCCATGACCATGCACAAGCATGGTCTCTTCAGTACAAGTAATACGGAAGAGATTCTTGTGCATTATAATATCTGATGGCTTATCCCGATGAGATTAATTGCCATGACACGATTTCGGTCTGGTGGTCATTTTATCATTGACCAGCTCTTGCCCGCGACGAATAGTTACTTGGGGCAGACATTTTTATCTTAATATTATGAAGTTTAGTAAATTTTTCAGTCAATGCTACTGGACAGAGAAAAAATAGATAGATATAGATAGTTTAACAAATGTTCGACGTGATTCTTTAAATTGGCATAACATATTTTATTTATGAACCGATTGACATGAAACAAACACTAAATATTAAGTGAAGCTTACCAAAATGTACAAGTGAAAACCACATCTAAATCGGATAAGCCGTTTCTGAGATTAGCGTGCACAAACGCACAGACAAACCGACAAAAATTTTAACAATCTTTGTTCTGGTTGCTATTTGCGTTGATAAAGGTCCCAATAATATTTTTTCTCACATATCTTCCATGTACAGACAGCGATCCGTTACATTTTTTGTATATGTATAGATAGGCTCGCGTTCAGCCACAGTCTCACCTGATGGAAAGCGATGCTCGAGGATGGAACACGCTTGCCTAGAAGTAACCTGTTCACTCTTGACTACCAGGTTGTAGCTATCAGGAAACACGGACTCCGGCAGGGAATTCACACATTCACACTCCTTAGCTGTACGCACGGTGAAAGTATTCCCGCAACGTTTGGGAAGATGTCAGCGTGTCTCTGGTGTATATTGACTATGTTGTATGTAGTGTTAGACGGAGACCTCATTGTCGTCGTTGAGTCGTATGCTGTTGTCGTTGTTGGCGAGCTTGAGGAGCGTCTTCTTGATGCGCAGCGCTGGCAGGCGGACTGATGGGTTCTGGTGCCAGCATTCGCGCATTAGGTTGGCCATGCCTACCATTGTCTGAGGAAAAGAGAAGTTAATGAGTAAATACTTTTTTGCAATCATGTTTATTGTATTTCGAAATCTCTACTATAATTTTGATCTTTATCATAATATTAAAAACGCACGAGTTACTTTTTGATATTGTTAGTATTTGCTACTACCTCCTACGATTGATAAAGCTGTTTAGAAAAAATAATAGCTAAAATATCAAATCATATACATAAACTAAAAATAAGAAAGGACCTAAAATCGAGCCCTGGGGGACGCCCATTTTCACGTTTCACGAGGAATTGACACCGTTTATTTGAACTAATTGCTGTCTATCATTCAAATAAACATGGTATATTTGAATTTATTACTGGCTATCATTCAACTAAGATTTTACTAAGTTAACGCTGTTTGGCCTAGTCCTTAATGTTCGAGCTTCGGGAGTAATGTTTCGTGATTTACGCTATCAAACGCCTTAGACAGGTCGCTTCCCACGCTGCGCTTTAATAAATAACGGCTTTAAATAATTATTTGCTTAATAAATAACTGCTCCTGCTGTGTTTAGTAAATAACTGCTGCGTTGCGCTTTAAATAAAATGTGCTTTAATAAGGTGACACCAGTGTCAGTTGTACACTGTTCTTTGGTGAGGCATTTGTTCTTTTTTCGCGATTTCATTGTTGGTCCCACAGTAAAAGTTGTTCATAATAATAAGTACAATGATCACTTTTCAGGTATTGCGTTAATTCAGTTACACGTTGTATAGCTACTCACCGGATGCGGATCATCGGGCGGGTCTGGTCTGGCAGCATCCACGCACACGATCTTGCGCATGTCGTCGAAGCTGGGGTCTGCGGCGGCCAGGTCGGCGAAGGGCGCGCGGTAGTCCCTCGCGCGCGGCTGCACGCGCCGGCACACCTCCCACAGCACCAGCCCCCACGCGTACACGTCGCACTTCAGGAACGACTCGAAGCACGACGTGTTGATGCTGGGGAGAGAACGGGTATTTCATTTTAAAGTTGATTTCAATAAATCTGTTTAGGAGATTATGGGTCGAGGGCATAGAGCAGTGTCTTATGTCGCAGGCGTCATATTGAATTCAGATCGTAATGAAGGATGCCTGAATGCAGCGAGAGGTTCAAGCTAGCCCAAGGCAAAGACACTTATATCCTCTACCCACTCTATTTTTAATCTACTTTCCACACCAACAGCAAAACAATGATGAGTACAACATCACACACTCGCAAACAGCGCAGGTCGGGCAGCGCCGAAACTAAACAATTATGTGAAAAGTAACGGCATCCATACCGCCACAAGCGAACTATAGAACCTAACGTCACACAAATCCTGCATCGCAGTATCAAAGTTTTCCGAGAATTTAACATATCCAACAGCCTAAAAGCAGCACTTCACTAGGATAGCATTACCTCTGGTCCAGCATCTCGGGGCTCATGTACCGCTTGGTGCCCTGGCGCGGGTTGTGCTGCAGCCCCTCGGCGACGTGCTGGCGACTCACCGCCAGCCCCAGGTCCGCTATGCAGCACTCCCCGTTCACTTCACTAGGATAGCATTACCTCTGGTCCAGCATCTCGGGGCTCATGTACCGCTTGGTGCCCTGGCGCGGGTTGTGCTGCAGCCCCTCGGCGACGTGCTGGCGACTCACCGCCAGCCCCAGGTCCGCTATGCAGCACTCCCCGTTCACTTCACTAGGATAGCATTACCTCTGGTCCAGCATCTCGGGGCTCATGTACCGCTTGGTGCCCTGGCGCGGGTTGTGCTGCAGCCCCTCGGCGACGTGCTGGCGACTCACCGCCAGCCCCAGGTCCGCTATGCAGCACTCCCCGTTCACTTCACTAGGATAGCATTACCTCTGGTCCAGCATCTCGGGGCTCATGTACCGCTTGGTGCCCTGGCGCGGGTTGTGCTGCAGCCCCTCGGCGACGTGCTGGCGACTCACCGCCAGCCCCAGGTCCGCTATGCAGCACTCCCCGTTCACTTCACTAGGATAGCATTACCTCTGGTCCAGCATCTCGGGGCTCATGTACCGCTTGGTGCCCTGGCGCGGGTTGTGCTGCAGCCCCTCGGCGACGTGCTGGCGACTCACCGCCAGCCCCAGGTCCGCTATGCAGCACTCCCCGTTCACTTCACTAGGATAGCATTACCTCTGGTCCAGCATCTCGGGGCTCATGTACCGCTTGGTGCCCTGGCGCGGGTTGTGCTGCAGCCCCTCGGCGACGTGCTGGCGACTCACCGCCAGCCCCAGGTCCGCTATGCAGCACTCCCCGTTCACTTCACTAGGATAGCATTACCTCTGGTCCAGCATCTCGGGGCTCATGTACCGCTTGGTGCCCTGGCGCGGGTTGTGCTGCAGCCCCTCGGCGACGTGCTGGCGACTCACCGCCAGCCCCAGGTCCGCTATGCAGCACTCCCCGTTCACTTCACTAGGATAGCATTACCTCTGGTCCAGCATCTCGGGGCTCATGTACCGCTTGGTGCCCTGGCGCGGGTTGTGCTGCAGCCCCTCGGCGACGTGCTGGCGACTCACCGCCAGCCCCAGGTCCGCTATGCAGCACTCCCCGTTCACTTCACTAGGATAGCATTACCTCTGGTCCAGCATCTCGGGGCTCATGTACCGCTTGGTGCCCTGGCGCGGGTTGTGCTGCAGCCCCTCGGCGACGTGCTGGCGACTCACCGCCAGCCCCAGGTCCGCTATGCAGCACTCCCCGTTCACTTCACTAGGATAGCATTACCTCTGGTCCAGCATCTCGGGGCTCATGTACCGCTTGGTGCCCTGGCGCGGGTTGTGCTGCAGCCCCTCGGCGACGTGCTGGCGACTCACCGCCAGCCCCAGGTCCGCTATGCAGCACTCCCCGTTCACTTCACTAGGATAGCATTACCTCTGGTCCAGCATCTCGGGGCTCATGTACCGCTTGGTGCCCTGGCGCGGGTTGTGCTGCAGCCCCTCGGCGACGTGCTGGCGACTCACCGCCAGCCCCAGGTCCGCTATGCAGCACTCCCCGTTCACTTCACTAGGATAGCATTACCTCTGGTCCAGCATCTCGGGGCTCATGTACCGCTTGGTGCCCTGGCGCGGGTTGTGCTGCAGCCCCTCGGCGACGTGCTGGCGACTCACCGCCAGCCCCAGGTCCGCTATGCAGCACTCCCCGTTCACTTCACTAGGATAGCATTACCTCTGGTCCAGCATCTCGGGGCTCATGTACCGCTTGGTGCCCTGGCGCGGGTTGTGCTGCAGCCCCTCGGCGACGTGCTGGCGACTCACCGCCAGCCCCAGGTCCGCTATGCAGCACTCCCCGTTCACTTCACTAGGATAGCATTACCTCTGGTCCAGCATCTCGGGGCTCATGTACCGCTTGGTGCCCTGGCGCGGGTTGTGCTGCAGCCCCTCGGCGACGTGCTGGCGACTCACCGCCAGCCCCAGGTCCGCTATGCAGCACTCCCCGTTCACTTCACTAGGATAGCATTACCTCTGGTCCAGCATCTCGGGGCTCATGTACCGCTTGGTGCCCTGGCGCGGGTTGTGCTGCAGCCCCTCGGCGACGTGCTGGCGACTCACCGCCAGCCCCAGGTCCGCTATGCAGCACTCCCCGTTCACTTCACTAGGATAGCATTACCTCTGGTCCAGCATCTCGGGGCTCATGTACCGCTTGGTGCCCTGGCGCGGGTTGTGCTGCAGCCCCTCGGCGACGTGCTGGCGACTCACCGCCAGCCCCAGGTCCGCTATGCAGCACTCCCCGTTCACTTTCACGAGGATGTTCTTCGTTTTGATGTCACGGTGGGCTATGGCGGGCTTACCCTGAGGAAGAAATTAGATGTTAATTTTTTAGGACATAATAAGACCTGAGCGGTTTCGGCGTGGCAGATATGCGTGCACATAATCCTTAAGGACAGCTATCCGTCACGATCGGAGAGAGATCTGGCGCAGGACCAACGGCGACACAGCTTATAATAGTCCCTGTGGATGGGTGTGACTTTGCGCCACTTACAGCCTATCACCAGTTACCAGGAGCTGCTAAGTCTACCGGCGACGCCATAAAAATGGCAAGTTTTTGGGCAAAGAATTAGCCATCTCCAAACTTGGCAAAAGGGTGGTTGATTTAAAACTTTTTACAAAAAAAAACTTCCAGATATGGAAACTATATGGGGTATACCCGTTTTACCCGTTGATGTAACTCACTCTGTTTGTGTTCGGTATGGTCGGGTACAACCAACTGAGGGTGCGACGTGTATTCACGCTTGTCGCGTATCTGGTTAGGTTACTTCGTGGCATTGAGCATAACCCAGGAGTACTGCAGTGCCTGAGTGTATAGCGCTACGTATGCTGTAGTCTTGTGTAGTTCGCGAACGAACTAGTTCCCACATGCGACCTAGGTCCCAGATCTACCGCTCTTTAGCTCGTTAGTTCGTGACTGAGCCGGAGCGCGCCGACCTAATTGAGTGAGCGGGAGCGCGGAGCTGTCCGACCTGGTTGCTTCACCTCTCACTCCACAGTCGCCACTCACTGATGCGCTCGTTACTTATCGTTCGGTTGTTCATTTATCTGGTCAGTGAATGTTTTGGCAAGACTGTTGCAAAGATTTTTCATGGCCGCCACCGATTGTTGTAATATTTATTGTATATTCATTTATCATTTACACTTCTTGACTGCTTACAGGTAACATAATTAACAAATTATGTTTTAATAAACATAATTTGTTAATTAATCTAAAATTACCAGCTGAATACTTTTTTTTTATTTTTACACAATGCAATATACAAGCTACTATTATAACACGTTCAAAACAAGTATGTTTTTTAAGTATTTTTGTTTTTTAAGTAGTTTTATTTTGTTAAATAACTACTTTACAAAAACAAAAAATCGCGCGTAGCAGTAAAGAGCAAACTGTAAGGCTCACGAACGACCTGCCGTTCTCAGCTCAGTCAGTGAGTCAACTTCTGTCGCGACCCATCAAGTCGGGAGCTGGTGAATTAAAAGAGCGAACTAGTTCGCCAACGAGCCGCGAACTAACATGAGCGCTCCCGGTCGCGAACCTCTATGCACAAGTCTAGTGTGCTAGGCATCGAACCCACGACACGCTGCGCAGCAGTCGATTGCTCCGCCATTACGAGACGTTCAAATTGTATTTTAAATTTTATTCTTATTTATTGTACACCTACCACAGTATAGTCTTTATAACCCAAAGGTTGACTGGTAGAGAATGCCTTCTTGCATTAAGTCCGCCCATGTACCACTATTGTACAACCATTTTAAATAATAAACAAATAATCTTCTCTTTCCCAGCTCTTGTAAGAAAAGCTATGGTTTAACCTTTTGAACGCCAGAGCATAAACACATCGGCGTGCCCCCGACGCCAAGCCACAAATTTTCCGTACTTTTTGTCACATATTTGTGACGTTTGGCGTACAGGGCACGCGCTGGCTTGTCATGTATACGTGACAATGGCGTTCAAAAGGTTAAGTATCAGTACATACCTGTGTGCCATGTATTTCGGTGTGCAGATGCAACAGGCCATTGATGGCCGACAGACAGATGGCCATCATCTGGTGCCTCGTCAGCGTGACTTTGTTCAGGTGCTCGTACAGCGAGCCCAGGGGATGGAAGTGGGTGATGAGCCACAACTGTGGACAAGATCATAAGGTGTTTATACATTTTTCAACACATTTGCAAAGAAATGCATTTACGAAGCCTGTATACATTGTTCGAAAGTAAAAAATTATGCGCCATACAGTGGAACGTGCGGCAAAATAGGTACTCTCATGTAAATACCTATTTTACCGCACTCCTCGTTGTATAGCGCGAGTTTGACATTAGTAGAACAAATAAGCAGAATGATTGAACCTCCTTGGAAGCGCTTCTGCTCAATGCGTTTGTATCATTTTAATACTAAAGAGAATATGAGGAAAAAGCAATTCGCGCTATTTTCATATAAGGAAGGTTAAAGATTGTTGTGACTTTCCGACTGATATCTAAAAACTAAAGGTAGGTTTGTAACCTATAATGTACTGTTTCCTCGCAAATGTGTTGAAAAACGTTGTATGGCACACGTGCGGAAATCAGTTCAAAAATTAGATCACAAACTCGTGACTCATATCGCTGCCGATGTACGCCAATATGTTCTCGTGCCTCAGCAGCACGGTAGAGTATATCTCCGTCTCCCTCACACATACCTGCGTACAGCTGCCTCTGCTGGTCATATCGCTGCCGATGTACGCCAGTATGTTCTCGTGCCTCAGCAGCACGGTAGAGTATATCTCCGTCTCCCTCACACATACCTGCGTACAGCTGCCTCTGCTGGTCATATCGCTGCCGATGTACGCCAGTATGTTCTCGTGCCTCAGCAGCACGGTAGAGTATATCTCCGTCTCCCTCACACATACCTGCGTACAGCTGCCTCTGCTGGTCATATCGCTGCCGATGTACGCCAGTATGTTCTCGTGCCTCAGCAGCACGGTAGAGTATATCTCCGTCTCCCTCACACATACCTGCGTACAGCTGCCTCTGCTGGTCATATCGCTGCCGATGTACGCCAGTATGTTCTCGTGCCTCAGCAGCACGGTAGAGTATATCTCCGTCTCCCTCACACATACCTGCGTACAGCTGCCTCTGCTGGTCATATCGCTGCCGATGTACGCCAGTATGTTCTCGTGCCTCAGCAGCACGGTAGAGTATATCTCCGTCTCCCTCACACATACCTGCGTACAGCTGCCTCTGCTGGTCATATCGCTGCCGATGTACGCCAGTATGTTCTCGTGCCTCAGCAGCACGGTAGAGTATATCTCCGTCTCCCTCACACATACCTGCGTACAGCTGCCTCTGCTGGTCATATCGCTGCCGATGTACGCCAGTATGTTCTCGTGCCTCAGCAGCACGGTAGAGTATATCTCCATCTCCCTCACACATACCTGCGTACAGCTGCCTCTGCTGGTCATATCGCTGCCGATGTACGCCAGTATGTTCTCGTGCCTCAGCAGCACGGTAGAGTATATCTCCGTCTCCCTCACACATACCTGCGTACAGCTGCCTCTGCTGGTCATATCGCTGCCGATGTACGCCAGTATGTTCTCGTGCCTCAGCAGCACGGTAGAGTATATCTCCGTCTCCCTCACACATACCTGCGTACAGCTGCCTCTGCTGGTCATATCGCTGCCGATGTACGCCAGTATGTTCTCGTGCCTCAGCAGCACGGTAGAGTATATCTCCGTCTCCCTCACACATACCTGCGTACAGCTGCCTCTGCTGGTCATATCGCTGCCGATGTACGCCAGTATGTTCTCGTGCCTCAGCAGCACGGTAGAGTATATCTCCGTCTCCCTCACACATACCTGCGTACAGCTGCCTCTGCTGGTCATATCGCTGCCGATGTACGCCAGTATGTTCTCGTGCCTCAGCAGCACGGTAGAGTATATCTCCGTCTCCCTCACACATACCTGCGTACAGCTGCCTCTGCTGGTCATATCGCTGCCGATGTACGCCAGTATGTTCTCGTGCCTCAGCAGCACGGTAGAGTATATCTCCGTCTCCCTCACACATACCTGCGTACAGCTGCCTCTGCTGGTCATATCGCTGCCGATGTACGCCAGTATGTTCTCGTGCCTCAGCAGCACGGTAGAGTATATCTCCGTCTCCCTCACACATACCTGCGTACAGCTGCCTCTGCTGGTCATATCGCTGCCGATGTACGCCAGTATGTTCTCGTGCCTCAGCAGCACGGTAGAGTATATCTCCGTCTCCCTCACACATACCTGCGTACAGCTGCCTCTGCTGGTCATATCGCTGCCGATGTACGCCAGTATGTTCTCGTGCCTCAGCAGCACGGTAGAGTATATCTCCGTCTCCCTCACACATACCTGCGTACAGCTGCCTCTGCTGGTCATATCGCTGCCGATGTACGCCAGTATGTTCTCGTGCCTCAGCAGCACGGTAGAGTATATCTCCGTCTCCCTCACACATACCTGCGTACAGCTGCCTCTGCTGGTCATATCGCTGCCGATGTACGCCAGTATGTTCTCGTGCCTCAGCAGCACGGTAGAGTATATCTCCGTCTCCCTCACACATACCTGCGTACAGCTGCCTCTGCTGGTCATATCGCTGCCGATGTACGCCAGTATGTTCTCGTGCCTCAGCAGCACGGTAGAGTATATCTCCGTCTCCCTCACACATACCTGCGTACAGCTGCCTCTGCTGGTCATATCGCTGCCGATGTACGCCAGTATGTTCTCGTGCCTCAGCAGCACGGTAGAGTATATCTCCGTCTCCCTCACACATACCTGCGTACAGCTGCCTCTGCTGGTCATATCGCTGCCGATGTACGCCAGTATGTTCTCGTGCCTCAGCAGCACGGTAGAGTATATCTCCGTCTCCCTCACACATACCTGCGTACAGCTGCCTCTGCTGGTCATATCGCTGCCGATGTACGCCAGTATGTTCTCGTGCCTCAGCAGCACGGTAGAGTATATCTCCGTCTCCCTCACACATACCTGCGTACAGCTGCCTCTGCTGGTCATATCGCTGCCGATGTACGCCAGTATGTTCTCGTGCCTCAGCAGCACGGTAGAGTATATCTCCGTCTCCCTCACACATACCTGCGTACAGCTGCCTCTGCTGGTCATATCGCTGCCGATGTACGCCAGTATGTTCTCGTGCCTCAGCAGCACGGTAGAGTATATCTCCGTCTCCCTCACACATACCTGCGTACAGCTGCCTCTGCTGGTCATATCGCTGCCGATGTACGCCAGTATGTTCTCGTGCCTCAGCAGCACGGTAGAGTATATCTCCGTCTCCCTCACACATACCTGCGTACAGCTGCCTCTGCTGGTCATATCGCTGCCGATGTACGCCAGTATGTTCTCGTGCCTCAGCAGCACGGTAGAGTATATCTCCGTCTCTCGGCGCCAGCTGGCCTCGTCGCGCGAGAAGAAGATCTTGACGGCCACGTTGTCTGCGTACCACGAGCCGCGCCATACTTCGCCGTAGCGACCCTGGGAGAAACAAATGTTAATAATATTATTATACTGGTTTATACTAATTGAGATAAAGAGTGCGTTCAGTCACAGCTGCAACAACTGGCCACGGATCTTTGATGAAGTAGCTCTGCACGATGGCTGAGCTTATGTCACTTCACTGACACAGAAGGTGCAACAGGGTGGAAAGTCCTGCAACCTCCATTGAAAAGGAAGGAACCTCCGACCAGACGGGTGTTGTCTGGTGGACAACTGCAAGGTGGTAAGTGGGCTGTTGTAGTACATATTTATGTTCAAACCGCATGGTTTTTGATGATATAGATGCTGCTACAATATTTCATTTCTTTATGTGTTTGAACTCGAAAGTATAGTGGTACAGCTTTGGTGCCCTTATAAGAAATGTTAAGGGGGGCAATATCTACCAGAAAAAATCAATTTTTGGCTGGAACTTTGACATTAGGATAAAACATTAAAAAAACATTAGCTAAACAGTTTAAGAGACTTTAATGAATAAGTTGATAAGATAGGTACCTTCCCCACGCAGTCCGTGAGCGTGACCTGCTTGGCCAGCGTGCGCTGCACCATGAGCGGCAGGCCGGAGCCGGAGCCGCTGGTGACGGAGCACTCCAGGTACTCGCGCAGCGTGGAGTCTCCCGCTGCTGTCGCGCGGATGCAGTTGCCGTTCTGAGACCCTTCCTGGACTCCTGGAGGAAGTAGAAACAAAACCGTCGTAAATAGAGATGCCGCGAATAGTTGTTATAGCTAATAGTCGAATACCGATTAATCGCCATTCCCTATGGCGAATAGTCGAATACTCGTCATTATTATTCGACATAAAAAGGAATATTAAAAATTGATTATTTAATTTCCCTTGGTCACGGCATTACGCATGAACGGCTGGTCCAATTTCGCTAATTCTTTTTTGTTGTGTTTGTTATTGTCAGGAGAAGGTTCTTATGAAGAGAAATCTTGAAAAAAAAAAACATATATCCGTGCGAAGCCGGGGCGGGCCACTAGTTCTTTTTATATTTTATTTAGTTTACTGAAACAGTAATTCATGCAAAGGTGTTAGCTAATTGTGGCAACTGACTGTACACATAATAAAAAAAAAAATGCCACCGAATTGAAATCCTCCTCCTTTTTTGGAAGTCGGTTAAAAAGGTTTCAATTTTCTCTATTGATTGTAGCGGAGATGATATTATATTATATATTTTTTTAAGTACGAGAATCTGGTCTTTTTGTAGTTCTGTCAAGTTTAGATTCCACAACACAGTATGATAACATACCTTCGTAAAAGGGGCTGGTCACATGTGGACTGTACAAATTCGATGAGAAGTAATTCGAATCTGCCCCTAGCTTATGTAGCGCCGCTCGGGAAACGCGCAACCTGGAACAAACAATCAATCAAATATTGACTGCTGAACGCAGAACCTGAAACACATTTCCAGGTGTAGGTGAATCCTGCCAGGGTTGCCGAATAATCTAATTAGCCCGTCAGCTAGATTTAAAAAAATATTGGAAACGAAAACTCAAAAAATGAAGACGATACAGTGCGTTGAAAACTCGTGTGACGTCACTTACCAGTACACTTTTACTGGAAAGTGACGTTACAAGCCCCCACTCCTTATCTTTGATACTTTTTATCTTCGTAATTTTTGATTCGATTTGATTAAATAAAAAATACGTAAGTATCCAATATTTTTTGATAATTTAACTGATGGTCTAAATAGAACCATATTTATACCCCAGACACTGTATGAAAGAGTCACCGCGGCCCTGGAACGCAAAGAGCATTAGAAGGAACACGGGTGGGTTTTAGTCAGTAAGAGTCTGACACTCCGCCTAGAGCAGAAGTAATTTGATTTCCCATCCACAAAAAAAAAGGTGTTAATGAGTTCTTCCAATTCAGGCATGAGAAATTATAAAATATCACAATTTATATTTTTCAAAATAATATTATAGTTAGCTATCAGTCGTTTGCGTAAACCGGAAGGTATATAAAGATAAACCAAGGGGAAGTAGATACATAAGTTGATTGCTGGGTATTTTAACGGTTCGCCAAAAATTGTCATTGAAGTTCGATAAGGCACTATAAGGGTCGAGCAAGGGCGCATCCTGTAGGACAAATATAGGTTGAGGTTAAAAAAACCGGCCAAGTGCGAGTCGGACTCGCACACGAAGGGTTCCGGCAAAAAATCACGTTTGTTGTATGGGAGCACCCTTAAATATTAATATTATTTTGTTTTGTTAGTATTTGTTGCTATAGCGGCAACAGAACATACATCATCTGTGGAAATTACAGCTGTCTAACTATCACGGTTCATGAGATACAGCCTGGTGACAGACAGAAGACAGACAGACAGATGGACGATTTTACCCCTTGGGTACGGAACCCTAAAAACGATAACAATGGGTATGGTACAAATAATTACATATTTGGACAATATAATTAAAATAAAAGGTACAGTCAAAGAATACTTCTATATTTGCTTGCCATAGCACCAATGGATCTGAAAATGACTCCATACCCATTCTCCTGATTTGCTTGTACACAATTGACAATAGTGGCCCAAAGCTTACACACAATGGACAGCAGAGGCACTAATTACTTTAATTACCCGTGCGTGACTCCTCCTCAGCACAAATATGGCCATAGCGCCAATAGCGCTGAAGATGACGACAAAAGCACCCACGCTGCCCCACAGCTTCCACGCACTGGACGACAGTGGCTAAAGCAATAGTTACCTGTGACCACTTCTCAGCACAAATATGGCCATAGCGCCAATAGCGCTGACGATGACCACAGAAGCACCCACGTTGGTCCACAGCTTCCACGCACTGGACGGCAGTGGCTAAAGCATTAGTTACCTGTGACCACTTCTCAGCACAAATATGGCCATAGCGCCAATAGCGCTGACGATGACCACAGAAGCACCCACGCTTGTCCACAGCTTCCACGCACTGGACGGCAGTGGCTAAAGCATTAGTTACCTGTGACCACTTCTCAGCACAAATATGGCCATAGCGCCAATAGCGCTGACGATGACCACAGAAGCACCCACGCTGGTCCACAGCTTCCACGCACTGGACGGCAGTGGCTAAAGCATTAGTTACCTGTGACTCCTCCTCAGCACAAATATGGCCATAGCGCCAATGGCGCTGACTATAACGACGGAGGCGCCCACGCTGGCCCATAGCTTCAGGCGTTGGACGGCAGTAACTCAAGCACTAGTTACCTGTGACTCCTCCACAGCACAAATATGGCCATAGCGCCAATGGCGCTGACTATAACGTCGGAGGCGCCCACGCTGGCCTATAGCTTGCAGGCGTTGGACAGCAGTAACTCAAGCACTAGTTACCTGTGACTCCTCCTCAACACAAATATGGCCATAGCGCCAATGGCGCTGACAAAAACGACGGAGGACACTGGCCCATAGCTTGCAGGCGTTGGACGACAGTAACTCAAGCACTAGTTACCTGTGACTCCTCCACAGCACAAATATGGCCATAGCGCCAATGGCGCTGACTATAACGACGGAGGCGCCCACGCTGGCCCATAGCTTGCAGGCGTTGGACAGCAGTAACTCAAGCACTAGTTACCTGTGACTCCTCCTCAGCACAAATATGGCCATAGCGCCAATGGCACTGACTATAACGACGGAGGCGCCCACGCTGGCCCATAGCTTGCAGGCGTTGGACGGCAGTAACTCAAGCACTAGTTACCTGTGACTCCTCCTCAGCACAAATATGGCCATAGCGCCAATGGCACTGACTATAACGACGGAGGCGCCCACGCTGGCCCATAGCTTGCAGGCGTTGGACGGCAGTAACTCAAGCACTAGTTACCTGTGACTCCTCCTCAGCACAAATATGGCCATAGCGCCAATGGCGCTGACTATAACGACGGAGGCGCCCACGCTGGCCCATAGCTTGCAGGCGTTGGACGGCAGTAACTCAAGCACTAGTTAACTGTGACTCCTCCTCAGCACAAATATGGCCATAGCGCCAATGGCGCTGACTATAACGACGGAGGCGCCCACGCTGGCCCATAGCTTGCAGGCGTTGGACGGCAGTAACTCAAGCACTAGTTACCTGTGACTCCTCCTCAGCACAAATATGGCCATAGCGCCAATGGCACTGACTATAACGACGGAGGCGCCCACGCTGGCCCATAGCTTGCAGGCGTTGGACAGCAGTAACTCAAGCACTAGTTACCTGTGACTCCTCCTCAGCACAAATATGGCCATAGCGCCAATGGCACTGACTATAACGACGGAGGCGCCCACGCTGGCCCATAGCTTGCAGGCGTTGGACGGCAGTAACTCAAGCACTAGTTACCTGTGACTCCTCCTCAGCACAAATATGGCCATAGCGCCAATGGCGCTGACTATAACGACGGAGGCGCCCACGCTGGCCCATAGCTTGCAGGCGTTGGACGGCAGTAACTCAAGCACTAGTTAACTGTGACTCCTCCTCAGCACAAATATGGCCATAGCGCCAATGGCGCTGACTATAACGACGGAGGCGCCCACGCTGGCCCATAGCTTGCAGGCGTTGGACGGCAGTAACTCAAGCACTAGTTACCTGTGACTCCTCCTCAGCACAAATATGGCCATAGCGCCAATGGCGCTGACTATAACGACGGAGGCGCCCACACTGGCCCATAGCTTCCAGGCGTTGGACGGCAGAGGTTCGATGGCGGTGTAGGCCTGCGGCGGCAGGACAGGGAAAGAGCCGCCGTTGCACATGTCGCCTTGACAGCAGGTGATGTTGTGGAGGCCTGCGTGGCGCTTCCGTAGGCTGGGGGATGGGGGAAAATAGTAGTTTGAGATGATGTTTAGTTGTTTGTGTTGCAGGTAGATTAGTTATTACGTAAAGTAAACAATACACTCTTACGGCCGGTCTCAATAACGTATCTAACTTTAACCAACTGTCAAATTAGCTACCAACAGTAGCTAAAACGCCCTGTTAGAAAGGCGAAAATGACGTTTCAGCTGTTGGTAACTAATTTGACAGTTGGTCAAAGGTAGATACGTTATTCAAACCGACCGTTAAAATAATAAGTAACCATACATTCTTAAATAAAAACTAAACTAAGTATATAAGGCGTCAAAGAACCTCCGCATCGCTGTCGACTGGAAGTGTGCCCAAACATTATTTTGCCACGTTGTATGGCAACGCTTATTGCTTATCCTCTGTGCAAGCAGGCCAAGCGAAGTGTCTGGTCGTGAGCATTTGTGGACTTAGCTTTTTGTATTTTATTCTACCAATTTACAGAACAGAAAGTCGTGTTTTGTGGGTTGCGAATATGCAGCAAAAATGAAATGAGTGAAAATAAAGAATAAAACGCATGTGACTAAAATTTGGTGAATATAAACATTGATTATGTGAGGAATGAACTGGTGCCCTACCATGACGTGCTAATGCCATCCAATTCCGATGATGTAAAAGGGATAGTGCTATTCGCTATGTATAGCTCCGTCTCTCTCTTAGAGTGGAATCGTGATCGTTTTAAGACTTCATAGTAGGGCCCCTGAACGAAAAAATTACGCCAAGGAATGGCAGCTGATGACAAAACCGTCTTCTCAACCTACCTCTGCTGCGGCGTATTAGTCCTACACGTGAACTGGTAGTGGTCCAGCTGCGTGGAGCACCCTCGGGAATGCCTCAGCTCACCGTCGGAGGCCCGCACCGACGACTTGAAGCAGGACAGCGCGTCGTGGCATACCTCGTCCGGGGCGGAGCCGCATTTCGGAGGATCGCATAGATAGCATTTGTATCTGAAGGAGGAATAACTAGTGAGAAAAACACAGAAATATAAAAAATATGGTTAATCCTGACTTTGTTGAGTAGAGGCTGCCCACAGGGTGGGATGCTCTCACCACTACTGTGGAACCTATTTGTTAATGAGCTCATCACAGAGCTCAACGCTAGCAGTCTGTACTCGGTGGGTTAGGCTGTTGACATAGCAATTTGAAGGCGTCTTATGTGACCACATGAGGAAAGCTTTCAAAATAATCAAGAATTGCAAAACACGAACTATCGGTCAACCCCTCCAAAACAGAACTAATAATGTTTACTAACAAGAGAGTCCTCGGACCTCATAAACTACCTAAACTTTTCAACATCGAACTAACACTTAAAGAAGAAGTCAAGTACTTTGGAGTGATCCTTGATAGCAAATTGCTCTGGAACGAGCATTTTGAGTGCAAACTTAACAAAAGCACAATCACCAATGCAAAAAAATACTAGGATAAACTTGGGGGCTCTCTCCAAAGATCACGCTGTGGCTTAACACAGCTGTGATCAGACCAATGCTGACTTATGGCGCCTTGGTTTGGTGGACGAGGACTGAGCTCACGACCACCGTCTCTAGGCTCCAGCGGTTCCAAAGGCTAGCCTGTTCCGCTATCACTGGCTGCATGAGGACAACCCCGACTACAGCAATGGAGATAGCAATCAATTAACTCCCCTTGACTTGTACATACAGCAGGAGGCAGCACTAGCAGCCATCAGGCTTATGCACTTAGGCATGTGGGGTTAAAACCATACTAGCCCGCAGGCATCTTGGACCGGGCGATTGAGTACCAACCTCTCATCGCTGCCCCGTGTGATAGGACACCGAATAAACTTATATTCAACAAAAACTATAGCATACAAACAACAGAGGTAGAATCAGTCAGGAGTCAATGAAGTACGCATCTATACAGATGGCTCAAAAACTCAAAAGGGGCTTCAGGGGCTGGCGTACACTCCCTAGACCTCAACATTAACTTCCACCTACCACTAGGCAAACACAGCTCGATATTCCAATGCGAGTGTGTCGCCTTAACACAAGCCGCAACAGCCTTCCCAGCATCTAGGGATACACAACTACGCAATAAGATTCGTATTTGACAGCCTGGCTGTGCTCAAAGCCCTAGAAAACAAACAAACTAATACTAATAATATAAACTAATAAAAACTAAAAACAGACAGAGAGATGCGGCAGGGGTACTTGGTTTTATAACATGTAGTGATAGGGGGTCAATTCATACTATAGTAGGCGCCAGATAAATGTGGAATAAAGTATATTGACCTTTCCCTAATAACTGTTCATAGGTACCTGAACAATTAAATATGAATCGTTTTTCATTATTAGACAATGTTAAGGATCACGAGAGATGATGATTCGGGACAGCTTTGTGTCATTAATTCCGTTTTTCAAATTAAAAATGTCAATAATTGTAGGTGGGTCAATGACCGTTATTCCACGATTATCTGGCGCCTACTATAGCACAGAGTCGAAGCATCAATATGAAACGTAACATTGCAAATTCACCCATATCTCCACACCACTAATGTAATGATGAAACATATGACCTTTTAGGTTAATGGCTGAGGAGGTCATTTGAGGAAAGCATTACACAGATTCAAGCGGACCTGTCCATCCAGTGCAAGCATTTGTAAGTTATTGTGTAGCTCAACTAAGAACTTTAGTAATGATATTTGAATAATGTACTGATGAAATTTCTATGCTTTCTTTTAACCTTTTGAATGCCAGTGCGTTAACGCATCGGCGTGCCCCAGACGCCATGCCACAAATTCACCGAAATTTTTGTCACATATTTGTGAGGTTTGGAGTACAAGGCACACGCTTGCTTGTCACGCATACATGACAGTGGCGTTCAAAAGGTCAATAATGATTGTGGAGATGTACTATGCTTTCTTTTAACCTTCAAGCGGTCACACGGCGTCGAATCGACCGCACTGGATACATTTTCATTCATAATATCAAGATTTCTAGTCACAAGTATTTCTCGTTTCTAGTAGCCTGTCATTAGTTCAATATGCATAAAAACTACTGCACTCCCTCCTTCTCCGAGCCTCCAGAAGGGAACAGAATGCATATGTTTAAGTGGCGGCGTAGGCGTCGAAACGACTACACGCTCCTGATTGTAATTTTTACCTTGACCATACGACTATTTCTGAAGTAATCTAGACTAGAGTTGATTATAAACAACGATACCAATTATTAGATCGTATTATAGCTCGTAAAAATTAAAAACATCTAAGTAAAACAACAAAACTCTCGAAGGAGAGACCTTTTTGGTTGGGCGTGCATAATATGTTAGTGTTGTCCTTTATTCAAAGAAAATGGTTTATTTTGTTATAAAATTAAAACAATTTGGTTCCTAGCTCAAAAATAGATAATTTCAGAATAAAAATAACAAATGAGTTTCAATTTATCGGTGTTCTAAATCCCTGAAATCTTCCGTAGGTCATTTCGGTTATGCGCGACTGCTGCCGTTTCAAATAACCACGCGCCCGCTTGAGGGTTAATTTAGGTCCATGCAAAAATAAAATTGAATAAAAACTGAGTTCTGGGTTAATGATGACTATACTAATGATGACTACTTATTTAGTTGAAGTATTCATAAAAATAGATATTATTACCTTTTTTGAAACTTCCTCCTCCTTTGGTTAGCAGTGCAAACAAAGATTATGATTTAAAACATATTTTTATAAAAGGTATTTTATGGTCGTGCTATTTTTTGTCAAGGTATTAATAAAATTTATTGGTACTTAAGAATGCATTCTTGATTACACATTTGTATCTTCATTGCATTTTGAGTAAAAAAATCTAATTTTATGTTCATTAATATTTAGTAAAACAGTTGCAAATCTACATATAACCTTATAAAAATAGAATAATTTATAACATACATGCTGGTTTGAATATTTTCATGGCAAAATTTGATTTTATTCAATCTGATCTGACATCAGATTGAATAAAATCAAATTTTGCCAAGACAGAAAACACCCATTCACCATTTTTAAAAATTAAATAAGGATTGTTTAGTATATAAAAGTTTTTTAACATGATAAAGATAGAAATACCTGGGATGTTGTACCATCATCTTTTCAATTGATATGGGCTCATCACTCTGATTTGTGTCAGGCCCCTGTGTGCTTCCTGACACACCATCTTCATCGAGATCAGGCAGGTCCGCTGTAAAAACATTACAGATATCAGTAAATTTCTATAGATAGGTTTCAGCCAATAGGTAATAGGTATAATGGGGGTTTGAACCTGTTTTTTTTTTACTGAGGTGTATCTAATTTTGACTAATATTTATAAATTGTGAAGGTTATTCGACATTTCAATCTTTTAAAAAATACTACAAATTATTACAAATTACTGATTCAATTTTTGATTATGATTTTTTTTTTTTTGATAAACATTGTCTTCAGAGTTTAGACAAAATAACAGAAAAATAATAACAAAACTGAGGTGGTTCATTCAAATATTTTTGGTTTAAAATAGAAATGATCATTCCTATTATTTTGATTTTTCTTTTGTAAGTTTTCTGTTATTTTTGTCTATAATCTGAAGACACCACTCTCAACACTAATGTCACTTTAATCATTTTGGGGTAACAAATTACTGTTAAGTGATCAGCTGATATAGTCATTGTTACCAAGAATAAGTCAGACGGGTAGAATACATACATTCAAGTTTATTGGAGACTGATTCATACACTGTATCGCAAAGAAACTACTTCCTACGGTTGCTCTAGTTCCTAGTTATGCCTTCATATAAAATTTACATGAATGAACACCTTCGTCAACTATCACCACTATCAACTATTACAGCTCGGATTATCAATAATAGAAGGTATATACCATATCGTAAGACAAATAAAACAGCTTAAAACTCGCATTTTTGACTTCTGTTGAAAAACAATAATAGAAAAACTGGAATACGGAAGCCCCTATGAAATTCACTACTGTACACGTCTGTGGTGTTCCGTAATAGTACAAACCGTGTGTGCCACTTAGAGGGATACTTAAGCATTGTAATAGATGGAAAAACTTACCCCAACAAGCATTTATCAATAGAAATGTGAACAAATATCGTATTATGACAACGTCCGCCATTCTTCATTCATCATAACAATGCACTACTGAGATCAAATTGCCATCTTATTAGTTAACAAATAGAAATAAAAACAAAGTCCAGCCAATATTTTTGTATCAAAATATTATTATTTTGAAATTTGAGTTGATTTAAACTGGGTTTAACATTTAATCATGTTTCTATAATATTAAATGGCATGTAAATGAATAGTGAAAAATTTCCTTTGCAATGTGTCGACTTCCTTTTACCCTGACTCAGTGTGACCAGTTTTTTTTTGGAAAAAACCGAAATCACCTCACAAATCATGAAGACAAAGATATTTGTTACAGCTTCAATTCAAGAAGCCAATTTATAATGTACGACATGACAGTAATTATAGCTTTACAATTAAAGATAATTGTAAAGAGTTCCGCCACAGGTACATAATATATATATTTGAACATCTCTCTAAAAGTTTCACGTATTACGTAGTACTTGGCCTGCACACATAAGGACTTTTCTGTATCATATCCCATATGTTTTCTCATGTCTAGTTTTTGCTTTTTTGTTTTTGTATTTTAAATATACTGTTATATCCATTATCAACCTTTTACGATTTTTAAGCCGTAGGCCGTAGACATGCTGCATGCAGCTTTGTTTCATAATTATTGTAGACAATTTAGGTACTTACCTATTTTTAAATGCGTCTTTTTTCTTTTTTATTTATTGTATTATTAAATCGTTCACTTAGGTGACTACCTGTAGTACGGTCTTTCCTTCTCTCTTTTAAATCCATCCAAAGGTTGCGTTTATGAGATCGAATCATTTACTTACATTTTCAAAAAAAAACAAAATACACTAATAATGAAGAAATTACTAGATCTGGTCACACTGCCCTGTTTGGATCTCAACTCGATTAAGTTTTTGAACGACTTGATTTTATTCTAAGCATGTTTTAAGTTTCTGAACGAAACAATGTAATCGGATACACTTTTTAGAAACATTGTTCATCACTCCACATAAAGATAACTTTCTCACTTTTTAGGGTTCCGTAGTCAACACGGAAACCTTATAGTTTCGCCATGCCTGTCTGTCTGTCCGTCCGCGGTTTAGCTCAGAGACGCTTGGTGCTAGAAAGTTGAAATTTGTTATGGGTATACATGTTTAAATACGCCGACGAAGTGGTGAAATAAATCTTATAATACATTTTTAGGGTGGCCCCCCGTACATGTAAATTGGCGATGTTTTTTTTTTATTGTCTACCCCGTGGTTTGGGGTGTCGTTGGATAGGTCGTTTAAAAATATTGAAGGTTTGCTAGAACCATTTTTTCATCGAAGGATCCATTTGCGAAATATTATAATCCTTTTTACCATTTTTCTAGCATGGTTTAGGAGACGGGTAAATACGGAACCCTACACTGTGCGTGGTCTGACACGCACTTGGCCGGTTTTTTTTGTTAGAACTTTTTGTATTCCATGAACTTATATTATTGTAAAAAATATCGATGTCGGCGCTTTTGGACGTGTATTCGATCGCCTGATTTAAAATATGGCCGTTTATGTTTTGTTCTGTTTTGGTTTCACGTTTGAATTTTCTTTATAAGTAGTTTTTATTATAAAATAATAAGTTATGCTAAACCCATCAATCTTAAATTGAATGCGGAAATATTAAAATAGTTTAATATTAAGTTGTGGATAGTCTTGTTTAGTGAAAATGCCTAGAACAAAGCGGCCTGTGAGAAAACAGGAAAAGAGCACTGAAGATATCGATGCATTGAAAAAACTCGATAAACTTGGTAAACTATAATATCATTTTTACTTTCAACAGTAAAAGTTCTGAAGCCTGCAGTTTTAGTGGATAAGGAAATCGATGAAATGGGAAGGTTCCTTATCCACCATTATTTACTCAAATATCTCAACTTATCATTTTCAGTGACAGACCAAAAGAATAAAATAGATTCCCGTGCACACATGGAGCAGCGGAACATAGAGCTCGCATTCAGGATACTGCTTGGGTCTATCAGCAATGTTTATCTGCAGAAAACTGTTGGAGAGCTGGTAAGAAAATATTGTACTTACTTACATATTTATTTTTAAACTTCTGTTGGAAGGAAGATTTGCTGAGAAAACTCGACTTTGAGTTAAGCTCGCCTTTGTACATGAACTTTGTTATGACTGTAACCAATATAAATAAGTAGTTTTGGTGTACAGTAAAGATTTAAGATGAAAACGTGATCTGAACCAGTTCCCTGGGGTCCCCAATTCTAGAAGTATTTTAAATCATATAACAACAATAACAACAACAATAACTAAACAAGTGTAAAATATGTTCAGCTAGTAAGATGCTGTTTCTAGATGTGAGGTTCATCGTTATCGTCACTTAGTTCTAAAACCAAATAAAAACTTTAAACAAACTGCATAATTTTACATCAGAAACCATTACAATACAACTTTAAATTGGTTTATATTTTTTTGTTACTCATAATGTTCCTGTAACTATAGAACCATTATTATTTATTAAAAATTCAAATATCACATCTTCCGTTTCTCTATCAAATGGCATAAAAACTGAACTTCGTCAATAACATGTGTAGAAGTTACGTACTGAAACGTAATTTAAAGTTCCCAATAATCTTAATCTTACCACAAATAAATCAAATGCTGTATGAATTTCCAGAAAACTGAGCTTCACCTCAAGGAAGTCACAAACACAAGAAAAACCAGGAACTCGACCCGTTCAGCTTCTCATGATGATGGTATTGTATTCATCGCTATACTTCTCTTGTTATTATAACTTTCATGGGTACATCTAGACACATGGCAGTGTGTCAGCCACGTTCGCAAAGCTCATCATATACATGTTTCAGAAGTGAATGGTTATTTAAGGATAATGTTACGTGCCAGAATTAATGCCGGGTACATAACGACATTAGTTACTACTAGCGCCATCTAGTATCGAGTAGCAGAACTAGTAGAGTCAAGTGCCTTCTAGACTTTTCTATGACAGAACATTCTACAGTTCTCGATATCCGGTCAGTCGGCACGGGTAGTTAGTTCGTAGTACTTTCCAGATGCTTTTACAGTAGAAGGTTCTGGAATTAATTGACCTAAATAAGGACCGCAAAGCCCGCGACCGATTCAGTATTGGATTTGCAATACTAGTGAATACTTCGGAACTGATCTAGTGCGATTTAAGTGATAGTGAAGTTGTTTTATAATTAGTAGAGTTTGAAGTGGTAATTAGAGTTGTTAAATTAAAGTGTTATTTTGGTTATTCAATCGGCTGTTTTTATTGTCACGAACGCCAAGCTCTGAGAAAAATGACTGACAAGTTCAAACAAAACACTTTTCAAGCAGTCTGTTGCAGTTGATGGCATCTATTTAGTTAAAAAAATCTAAATCAAAAGTAATTTATTCAAATTATGCTGAGGGCCAGCACTTTTTGAACATCAAAGTTCTGCATAAAGACAGTTCCCCAAAACGCCCGCCCGTCACCACTTCCTAGTGTTCAATCATAGATTTGAATTGTTATTTTACTGTAAGTGGATTTTGCTAAAAAAATATATATTTTGCTGATAAAATGTATGAATAATGAAATGATAAAATACTATAATGTTAACTGTAAAAATTTTATTTGTTTATCCATTTAAATTGCAATGCCTTTACAGGCAACTAAGTTCTAAGAACTCTACCTATTGTTAACATCTTCAAAATTCTGTACACTTAGTTTGCAAAAAAGAATTTAAATTTAAATCAAACCTTTACCTGTTAAAACACTTGACAAAAATTGACTCTCAGATGCAGAACCCTTTAAATATGACCAAACACTTCTGAAACGCCCTATATTGTCATCCGTAGTTTCTATTCTCCATTTTCTTGAACTTGTGTGGGTTAATTTTAGAGAATCATTATTTCAGTAATTCCTTCTTGGTAGTATGAAATCACTTTGTAGCATAGAATTATTTTGTATTAGTTGATCATGTATTTTCGGCCTAGTGTAAGATAATTTAGTTGCTTTTTCTGTAGATAGTAACAAACACAAACAAAACTCTAAAATGCACATTGATATAAAAATAATGTACCTACACAAAATTACTACACCATCATAATATCATTAATTTAGAGTTATTTTAAATATTCTTCTTAGATCCATTGAATACAATGAAAAAAAAAATATTTGCACAAGGGTTCCTTATGCAGCTAAAGTTATAGGAGTGTTTAGGAAATATTTTGGAAAATTCATTGTCTATAGTTTGTATGGAACTTTTTACATCATTTGGGACAATAACATTTTATAATACCAGTAGGTATGTACGGTCAACAAAGCTAATTAGTATACAGGCAAAAAAATATTTTTTCCACTGCTGCCAATATTTATTTCTAACTAGTTGTTGCCCGAGGCTCCACCCGCGTGACTGTCGAAAATTATCCCAAGGGAACATTTTCCCGGGATAAAAAGTATCCTGTGTGTTATTCCAGACTATAAAATCCAGTTTCCAGAAAGAAAGAATTCCAGTTTGTATGTGTTTGACAGCACGGTTGGCGCAGTGGTTAAGCGATTGACTGCAGCGCTGCGTGTCGCGGGTTCGATTCCCGCACGGAACAATTATTTGTATGGCCTACAGATAATTGTTCCGGGTCTGGCTGTTTGTGTATGTGACTTTGTAAGTTTGTAAACGCACCCACGATACAGGAGAAATTCCTAGTGTGGGGCAACGTTTTTTAAAAAAGAAGAAAGAAAGAAGACTATAATCTACCACTGTCCCAAATTTCATCAAAATCCATTCAGTAGTTTTTGCGTGAAAGAGTAACAAACATCCATCCATCCATACAAACTTTCGCGTTTATAATATTAGTAGGATGTGTGCATTATGACTTTTTAAACTTATAACATACTTACGAGTGGTGTACAATAGTTGTCTACTGAGCACACAACATTGTTTAAAAGTACATATTTGCAAGTAAGCTGCCTGCATACCAAATAGTTTTGTTGACTGTACACAATGTTGTATAACATGACTACATAGATGTTTTTTAACATGGTTCTTGCACTATAAAATCTGAGCTCATTATACACTACTGCCTACCCCTTTTGGAATTTATAACAGTCCTTATAGTTTACTGGTGAAAAATCAAACAAATAGATCTTCAACTCTAAAACCTTCAAACGATACTCTCAAGTCCTCTCACCGGTCTATTAGCCATGAACTAACTCCTCTATCATGTTTCCACTAACGGGGCGCTTCCTTGGGGCAGGCTATCTGACGGAGAATTCGTCCCAGGGCTCCGGAGGCAGCAAGAAGCAACTCGGTGAGTACCCACGCTTTTATATTTCCACTTGATATGTTTGCTTTGTATTTAGGGCGTTTTTCCATTGGCAAAGATGATTCCTGAGTTAAAAATATGATTTCATTTAGTCCGTAGTAGATTATCGAAAAATATTGGACACGTATTTTTTGTTCTATCAAATCAATCAAAATTGACGAAGATAGAGCGCAACAAAATTCAAGAGTGGGGTCTGGTGACGTCATGTTTGAGTAGAAAGTGTACTCAAATGTGACGTCACTCGAGTTTTCAACGTTGAAATAAGTGTCCAATATTTTTTTGCAAATAATCTACTGTATTATTAATTTTTTCGCTGCCACATGAATATGCTACAGCGCGGGGTGGAGAAAGGAAGAAGAAAAAGTTGGTTGTCTGTAAAGTTTATTTACGGACGATAGTTTAACGTGACAACGTCATAACAAAACATTGATGAAATGATCGTAACGTTACAATGAGCGTAACGTTACAATGTGTCATCCTTTTTCGTGCGTGCAGCCGGCGTTCATCGATTTATTAGACGTTGTCACGTCAAAAAATATTTTTTGTCACAGAACCAGTGTTCCGAGTCGCCATTGGGTTTGAGTCTACCTGTAGAAATGTCTTTAATAAATATTGTCAATTAGGCTGGCCATTGGAAAAACGCCCATACAAAGTGGTTAACACATATCTGGTTCTAGCTTTCGTATTCTTGAAGGTATTTCATCTGTGTAGTCTTTTCATTTTCATAATTATTATTAGCTAACCTATTAGGACTTCAATCATTCATTCAGGTTTATCACACTACATAATTCGCTACCGTAAAACGGGGTGGATAGAAATGCAGGGGTGAATAAAAACGAAACTTTTTTTGGGATTTTCACATAAATGCCATATTAATTGTTTCTCACAAAGCGTCCTTTTAAATATAAAATAATTGTTAAAAAATTGGAGTTCTTCATTGCTTGCAAACAATATTGAACTAATGTGTAAATTCCAATCAAAGTTTCGTTTTTATTCACCCCATCATTTCTATTCACCCCGTTTTACCCGGTACTTATTTTCTCTGCAATTTCTAAAAACATCGGTTATGATAGGCGCCAGAAAAAAAACCAATAAAGTACATTGACCTTTCCCTAATGTCTCTTCGTAGGTACAGACGCCAGCTTAACAAGCTACCCGAAACTGTAAAATTTTCCCAATCAACCTTGAACCTAATGCTTTCGCGATACAGTTGAAAATCTATTAAAGAAATTGATGTGCTGGTGTCTGTACCGTAAAAATAAATTAAGAAGCATTTTCCGTTATTACAATATTTATGTTTTTGAAATTACTTAATGTCAAATAAAATATGTAGGGGGTCAGTGACCGTTAATGCAACCTTAATTGGCGCCTACTATAGTCATGTAGCAGTAGCAACTGAGTTGGAATGTAGTGCACTCTTTAAATCATGCATGTATTTGAAGGTTAACTTGCGTAAAGTGCCCACCATCCATAATGAATGCACATCCACATTACAGAGACCGTCGTCACCATATACTATCCCCTCACGCCTATAAATACCTAAGAAAATGGGTACCTAACCTATTGTGTGGCCTTAGTCCGAGTTTTTTAACGTTTTCTATCGCGTTATCGTAAACGTCGATTTGTATTGAAACGGAATAAGCGCCTTCTGGTGACAATAACGGAAAATCTTTTTTTTTTTTCATACAATTTGAAATGTCGTTAACGTTACGCGATCGAGTACGTTAAAAAACTCCACTAAGCATCTCACTCTCCCTCTGTAAAAATGACACAGAAAAAAAAAGAACCCACCGAATTGAGAACCTCCTCCTTTTTTGGAAGTCGGTTAAAAACATAGGTGAAGTAAGCTAGCTAGAAGTGAACTGTCATTCTACCTTGAATGGATGGATAGACAGCTGTCTTCATGGTCACTTCACCCAAGTTTTCACAGTGAATTGTTTACGGTATAGCACTGCAGTTCATGACGCTAAGCCCTACCAATAATTTTGTATAAATACATATGTAGTTTACTTAAAATGCCACTGTAATTTATCTGTATGTCAAATTTTAGAGCTTAAAAAGTATTCAGTTTATAAATTAATCGAGAGTTTACAATCTCTCAAGATATTTTATAATCTTACAGAGTTTGCTATGTTCCGGTGACATATACATTTATATTTAGACGTTTTGACAATCGCTTTCGCCACGCTACCGCTAGCAACATGTTAATTAGCAGGTCTGCTAAGGCTTCTTAGGCTTTACGTAACACAACGAGCCTACGTATTTCCCTCACTGAAACGACGTTCAAGAAGGTAAACCTACAAAGAAACTTACTATATTACAGCAGTCCCATCGTCGATCGGGCGGCCCACTACCGCAGGGCGCTCCACCGCCGCCACGACGCGCCGCTCCCGCTCAGCCGACGTGTCCGGCCGCAAGGCGCCGCCCACCGCCAGCAAGACTGGCCAACGGCGCCAGTCGCGCTCCGTGTACCGTACGCCCGCTTACAACAAGAATGCGGCTGTCAACTATCCTGCCATCACTCCCAAGGTAAGAAGACAAGGCTATAGTAGGCGCCAGATAAATGTGGAATAAAGTATATTGACCTTTCCCTAATAACTGCTCATAGGTACCTGAACAATTAAATATGAATCGTTTTTCATTATTAGACCATGTTAAGGATCACGAGAGATGATGATTCGGGACAGCTTTGTGTCATTAATTCCGTTTTTCAAATTAACAATGTCAATAAATGTAGGTGGGTCAATGACCGATATTCCACGATTATCTGGCGTCTACTATAGAGTGGATCATCCCAGACAGGCATCGCTGCCGCAGCAGTGCCCTCATCCATCGGTCGGAGATAACCACGGGGCTAGGCAACTATCCTACTATCGCCTAAGGTGGGAAGGATTTTTGGAATGCTTGATCAGATATACATAATGCCTTATAGAGGTATGTCGAACAGAGAGTAAAGTCCCGCATACCTCCATTGAAAAGGGGAGGATCCTCCGATCCAGACGGTTATTGTGTCTGGTGGGCAACTGCCCGATAGTTGATATTCTGACTGTTTTATATGTTCAAAATCGCACGGAGAACTTGCGCGATGCAGGAGCTGTTAGTTCGTCGTAGATGCCGTGAATTTCGCTTCTTTTAATGTGGTGGCATTGATGCCGCTACAGCCTAACTTCCCTGCTACTAAGCTCATATCCTGCCCTCTTTCTTTTTATCCGGCTGGGCGATCATGGAATGACTCCTGCTCTGGGTGGAGCGGGAGGGAGTGTCAAACTCTTACTGACTAAAACCCATCCGTGTTCCTCCAAATGCCCTTTGCGTTCCAGGGCCGCGGTGACTCTCGAAAAATTCCGTAACCCTGGTAGCCATTATGTTGACATGTCTTTGAAGTGCGCGTAGAACACAACGCGCTGTCGACTTTGGCCTGGGGCCCTACTATGAAGTCTTAAAACGATCATGATTCCGCTCTAAGAGACAGACGGAGCTAATAGCATTATCCCTTTTAGGAATTGGATGGCATTAGCACTTCATAGTGGTCGTTATCGGACGGCGAGCCACTCATCGCTCGCCATCCGCAGGCCCGCATATCCTGCCCTCTGGGTTCGGCTCAGCATCACAATCAAAAGTCATTCATTCAAATTAGGCTGAGTGCCAGCACTTTTTGAACGTCAAAGTTCTACATAAAGACAGTCCCCAAAACGCCCGTCAGTCACCACTTCCTAGTGTTTTAGCTGGGAAGAAGAAGTGGCGCAACAAACTCCCCAGCAAAATAATCATAGAGAAAACCAGTGTTTGACTTATCCTGTCCAGGAGCCGTAGCGGCCAAACCAAATGAGGCTGTCCACTCCACCACGCAGGATAACTTGAAATATCAAATGTAATAGGGAGCTAAGCAAACTCGAAAATTGTAGTTGTAGCTTTATTCTCGAAATTTTAAGACATTTGTTTTGTGGACCTCTGCAGAAATAAAGGATTAAGCTAAAAGCAAGCTGCCAACATTTTAAAACCATTACAACTTAAAAATATATATATATAAAACAAGCAAGCTTGCTCTATAGCTGATCATATCATCGCTCACCATCGAGTGGGGGAGTGTCAAGCTTATGCGGTAGAGAGATTACAGTCCCGCATACCTCCACTGAAATGGGAGGATCCTCCGACCAGACGGTTGTTGTAAAAACAGTACATTTCAATTGTGCCGAAAAACGTAGAATGTAATCGCAGCTATCACAGATCACAAAAAAATACTAGAAATGGTAGTTTGGCCCCTAAAATATTGATTTTCATTTTTTTTTTTAAGACTACCAATTTCTTGTTTGGAATTTCTTTTGTATCGTGGGTGCGTTTACATACATAAAACTCACATACACAAACAGTCAGACCCGGAACAACTATCTGTAGGCCATACAAATATTTGTTCCGTGCGGGAATCGAACCCGCGACACGCAGCACAGCAGCTAATCGCTCAACCACTGCGCCAACCGTGTCGTCAAATATAGCTTATTTCAGCCTTGTTGAAATGTGTGCCTTATTGTGGAGTAAACAAAGTTTTATATTGTATCTCGCACGTCTCGGTGAGGGGACCGTCAGGAGCGCCATCTATATAGCAAGGGTGTTGTGTCCAGGTGACGCCGCACACGCCGCTGACGGTGCTGCGCCAGCCGCGCCAGGGCGAGATGGTGGTGTCCATGTCCGGCTCGCCTGTCATGGTGCCTTCTTGTTACACGTGAGTACATAATTATTATTTACAAACTACCGCCCGCGGCTCCACCCGCATTAATGTCGAATATTATCCCAAGAGAACATATGCTCGGGATGAAAAGTATCCTATGTGTTATTCCAGACTATAATCTACCTCTGTGCCAAATTTCGTCGAGATCCGTTCAGCCGTTCTGACGTGAAAGAGTAATAAACATACATCCATCCTTACAAGCTTTCGCGTTTATAATATTAGTAGGATCTCTCTGTGTCTGGACTGAAGAGGAGCCACTTTGTATTAGTAGGAAGCGCATGACGACCACACCGCTTTTTAATTGGGAACTTCCAAGTCGATAATGTTAGATACTAATCCTGATTTCTGTATTAAGAGTAAAATTGAGTATTTCTCAAACTCGAAGAGATAGCGCGCACAAGCAACTTTTGTCTCCGCAACTACATAATTTGTTCTCACATCAAGTCTATGAGTTATATGAAAAGTCTCCCGGCTGTCGTGTCGCTACATGCGCGCACTTTTGCTAAGAGAATACCCAGATGCACTATCACTTATTCAGTTAACGTGAGTTTTTATAAGATATACTGTTCTTTCCAGTTTAAAACCTGACGAGATGGCAAACTGCAACATTCTCCTGCAAGACGGCACAATGCTGTCCCTCCAACCAAAACAGCTGCGCCAATCACAAGCCTACATTCCCTTCTCTCTCATGGACTCCAACGTGCTCAACCAACTGAAGACGCTCAAAGACAACCTCGACAAGGTCGTCAAACTTGGAGAAAAGGCCATCAAGTGAATCCAGGTGTAGGGAAAAATTTCCCACTGATGGGAATTTCCTCCAAAGAGAGGGGAATTTCTCCTAAAGACTGATTTTTGCACAAAAGGTTAGTCGGTTTAACTGTTTACCAGTATTTACGGTTTAATCCAGTGACTGGGAAATTTCCCACTGTGTGGTTTATTATAGGTAATATTTAGTTTTATGAGTGTGAATGTTTTATTGTTTCTGAATTAATTCTTAATGTTATGGCTGACTTGTGTATAATTGTGTAACTTTTATTGATTTATTATAGTATTAAATTTGACTTTAACTTTTTCATTTTTATTAAATTGGGGTAACCTGGTCCTTTTAGGTATCTCAAAACAATGTCGAATGGTCTAACTAGACAAAAAAAATAATTTCAAACATGAAGCTGTGACATCCTTCATCATCATCCTTATCAGAGAGTGACTGCCTATCGGACTTCCACTACCCAATAACTGGGTTACACGGTTGGCAAGAGTGGTTGAAGCTATGTTATAATAATAATAGCCTTTATGCAGAACTAGCTGTGCCCGCGACTTCGTCCGCGTGGAATAGTGTATTTGGGTAGCATTTTTAATTATTTAGGCTAATTATTTTACATTTAAGACACATACTTACGTATAAATACTTTAATGAGCTTATTAAATGATTTAAGTACATAATTCCCTATTGTTATTTTACACCTTTGAGGGTAAAACTTTTACAAACTTTGAATGTCATATTTATTTAAGTATATCAAATCAACAGCCTAAAAAATAGGTTTTAAGCTTCTAGCTCTAAAAATCACGATACTTCCATACAACTTTTCATCCGCCCGTTTCAACCCCTTACAACCCTTTTTCGCACTAAAAAGTAGCCTTTGTCCTTTCTCAGGCTCTAGACTATCTATGTACCAAAATTCATTTAAATCGGTTCAGCAGTTTTGGCGTGAAAGCGCGACAGAGTTAGGCTTTTAAAAATTTTTGCTTAACCTAATGTTTCCTTAAAAATTGAAACTCAATGAAATTATAGCAGTGGTTATTTTGTTTTAAGATCTTTAATTTATTAAAAAAAAAATGGAAAATCATAAAAACTTTCATTGTGAATTAAAAGTTCCACTAGAATCGGCTTTTTAAATAAAAAAAAAATACAATGACAGTTCACAACAAGTTCTAGCTATATTTTGTATGCGGGCATTTTTAGCAATCTCAGGAATTTCGAACGATTCCGGGATCCGGGATTCTGGGAAGCATGTCCCTATTATACTTTCGTGGGAATAAAAGTGAAGTTTAGGTATATTAGCGCCCGATTATCCGATCACTGATTGCCACATACGGCTGCCAAACATGAGCCATTACCAAAGCACACACAAGAAAATTAGGTGTGTCAAAACGCAATACAGAGGAGTATGCTGGGGAAGAAGAAATTTGACAGTATAACAACATATAAACATACCAGACTAAAGGATACGAGGCAGACCATCTAAGCGCTGGGTAGATGAATTTAAGACAGCAGGAAGTTTGTGAAATAGGAGCAGGTGGAGACAACTGGGAGAGGCCTTTGCCAAAGAAAGAAGAGACTAGAGTAAAAGTTGTTTTTTTACAAAAAATCAGGTTTCAAGGTTTAATTCCTTATTACTTATTTCTTTTCTTTTTATTATGTATCTATAAGTTTATAATGTAAGGGAAGAGCGGAGCCTTCAACTACAGGCATCTTCCATGCCTAAATGGAGACTCCTCGACATGCAATGTTAGCCAAATGATCTGAAATAAACTTATTATTATTATATTACGGGAACCCGGGATTGCTTATTTATTCAGAATGGAATGTCCATATTATTCTTTCACGGGAAGAAGTTTAGGTATATAAGCTCCCGATTATCCGATCACTGGTACTCATTTCTATATTTTTCATTATGACTGAAGCTATGCTCTAAATGTCAGCAAATACGTTATGTGTTTGCTGACATTTATTGAGATCAAAAACACATTATTGAGATCAAATAATTTATTCGAAAACACAAACCTAATTTTAAAAAAAAACACTTATCACACCACACTAAAGAATAATATCAAATGCTTCACATTTTTAAAGATATCTCATAAAAAGGCACTCTCTTTTGAAAAATACATTATTTCTAACACTAGAGACAGGCACTATCAAAATTATGTTCAGACTTTATTTGTTCAGAAAGTTATGCATTTATATGATTTGGGAATGTTCAATTTAGGGTGTTACCACACCAAAAGATTGCCATGGATCTTATAGCTTTATCTCCATAGCTTTGGCTGGTCGAGGGACACCGGGCGATAAAAAATTGAAACCACACCAATTGACGACACGATTGGCGCAGTGGTTGAGCGACTGACTGCTGCGGCGCGTGTCGCGGGTTCGATTCCCGCACGGAACAAATATTTGTATGGCCTACAGATAGTTGTTCCGGGTCTGGCTGTTTGTGTATGTGAATTGTATTGTATGTTTGTAAACGCACCCACGATACAGGAGAAATTCCTAGAGTGGGGCAACGTTTTAAAAAAAAAAATATATATACAGGGTGTCCCAAAACTCAACGTCAAGCCGAAACGGGGTGACAGGATTGATCATAACCATCACGAGAAAAATCTGAAAAAAAATCTATCCCATGCAGTTTAAAAATTATGGGCATTTTAAGAAAAACCTAGAAATTTGATCAAACTGTACCATTTTTCGGTTATTGTGGTTATTCTTTTTTATTTTTGTTCATTTGAACTTTGGAAACGTAATCCTAAATAACATTTCTAGAATCCCAATAAAAAATAATGACACAATTGCCTCAAGTTTCCGAGAATTGAGACTATTTGTTAAACTACGAATTTAAAATTTTCAAGATTCGTCGACTTTGACAGGCCCTCCTATAAAAAAAATGTACTAGAGTGCCTTGGCAAGTAGCATTAAAAGTTGGCGCATTTAATCAGAATTCTAAAATGGTACAATACTTGTTAGTTCCATACAATAGAAAAGAGTAAAAAAATTAAAACCTCAAGTAACCCGATTTTTGCTATCTCATTTTACTCAGTTAAAATGTTTTTAATTCACACAAGCTCTAGGTAGGTTCTTAATTTTAAGACAAAATGATGAGAGAGATGGATAATGGGTATGTTCGCCATGAGTGAGCGAGACAGATAGTGACGCCACTTTTACCAAAGTGAAAAAAAGTTAGTAAAATTAGTAAAATAATTAGGTTTGTTGGAATAAAAGTCAGATGATAGAGAAATAACGTTTTTTATTACAATAAATGTTCAAATTGTTTACCATCAGCCTCAATACAAGCCCTACATCTTCTTAAAAAAGATCTACTTATTAGTCGGGCATATCTTCGAGAGTTGATCGCCTCAGCTGCTTGAGAAATGCGTTCACGCAGGTCGGCTACGTTCTCAATGGGCTTTGGCGTGGCGTCACTATCTGTCTCGCTCACTCATGGCAAACATACCCATTATCCATCTCTCTCATCATTTTGCCTTAAAATTAAGAACCTACCTAGAGCTTGTGCGAATTAAAAACATTTTAACTGAGTAAAATCTGATAGCAAAAATCGGGTTACTTGAGGTTTTAATTTTTTTACTCTTTTCTATTGTATGGAACTAACAAGTATTGTACCATTTTAGAATTCTGATTAAATGCGCCAACTTTTAATGCTACTTGCCAAGGCACTCTAGTACATTTTTTTTATAGGAGGGCCTGTCAAAGTCGACGAATCTTGAAAATTTTAAATTCGTAGTTTAACAAATAGTCTCAATTCTCGGGAACTTGAGGCAATTGTGTCATTATTTTTTATTGGGATTCTAGAAATGTTATTTAGGATTACGTTTCTAAAGTTCAAATGAACAAAAATAAAAAATAATAACCACAATAACCGAAAAATGGTACAGTTTGATCAAATTTCTAGGTTTTTCTTAAAATGCCCATAATTTTCAAACTGCATGGGATAGATTTTTTTTCAGATTTTTCTCGTGATGGTTATGATCAATCCTGTCACCCCGTTTCGGCTTGACGTTGAGTTTTGGGACACCCTGTATATAATTTTGACATCTCATACCACGTTTTTGACATACCTAGATACTACTGTTATAATAGGGAATATGCATGAAAAAAATATTTATTATCTATAGACTTTCATCTGAAAGTAACAGTGAAATTAGGATCAAAATTGATCGAAAAACAAACGAGATATGACTATTTTAAACAAATATGTATATCTGTCTCTCTCGCGGAGACGCCGTTTTCTATGGCAGCTGTATAGGCGACATAGTATTTGACGTCAGAGTTCGTATCGGACTTTTCTTTCTACTTGGCATCTTTGAAGGATTATTTTATTTAAAAAAAAAAAAACATAATTGTTTACTAGAGCCAATAAGTATTTCATTTTGCAAAATAAATAAAAAAAATGCATGCATATTCCCTATTGTGATCTCATCATTGTATTTGTGAGCTGGTTTAATTTGACATGCCATATCCAATTCTATTGTATTTATTTAATGTGTGATTTTAAAGTGTATTAATGTGATAATTATGGGCTATGCCTGAAATAAATTCATTTTATTTTATTATTTAATTCATCAATTGGCAGTGGCAGTAGTGTAGCTATCGATCGACGTTGACTAATTCATTCTACCATCGACCGACGATCGATCGATTGGCGTAGTAGCACCCGACAGTTTCAAGAACAAAATGCATTTACATTAAAGACTTTAAATGCATGTGCAACCATAGAACATGAAGAAATGGAGTGCTGATATTATTTTCGTGGATCATGCCATCACCTCATAAACGATTTTTATAATATTGCGAAATTGCAATAGAATAACGCCCCTCCCACCGTCATAGCTGACTCCGAGCGTAATAGAAAAATTAAACTAGTTTTTCACTCGGCAATAGCTTTGCTTTCTATCAGTGAAGGAATTATTGTAATCAGATCTGTAGTTCTAGAGATCACCTTGTTCAAAGATATTGGTACAGCCGGTCGATTCTATAAACATATCGAAGTGAAGGCTTGGGTGAAGTGATCACGAGGTGAGCTGTCAATCCATATAATCAACATGGAATGTAAGCTCAGTCCGTGATCACGTGATATCTTGATTGTATGGATAGACTGCTCACCTCGTGATCACTTCACCCAAGCCTTCACTTCGACATGTTTACAGAATCGACCGGGAGTAATGGTGTCTCCATTTCCACGTTCAAGCCCGTATTTTGCGTACAAGTTGGCTCAATTTTGTCATTCGATCCAACTCGGCTCCTCACGAAAAGCCAGCAGCGCCGAGTACAAAAATTAATAAACAATTTTACCTCATAATAATTTTAGTATTGAAAATGACTGCCTGCTTGGCACTCCAATTCTTCTATTCCATGCTAAAAACTATCATTTCTACTAACAGTCGATACATTTTTCTATCTTCCTTCCACATTACTGGTTGTATCCATGTTTGGTGAGAGTCTGTTCCACTTCCTTCACATACTTCTCAGCCACCTTCTGGGTACGCAGTGTTGCCACCTGGAGGAAGAAACGGCATTCGTATAGAAATAAAAAAAGTATTCATTCAGCATGGACGTACCAACACTATATTTTTATACTGAAATGTTTTAATATGTAAAAAACTGCGAGATAGTTGCAAAGCACACTCGCAATGCCATTCATTTTGACTATATTTCTTGCGTTATTTACATGGTTATCATGTACTAGACAAGTTATCCAGGGTTTATCTGGAGGTACAAACGCAGATCGTGAAAGGCTTTGATTGTACCTTATCTTCATACCCAATGGATCGTAAAAATTAGATCTTCGTTAAATATGGCTACTGTACATACCTTGTCTTTGATGACAGCTCTCTCATACTTCTCTTGTTGCTCCTGCTCCATGCGCAGCGCCACGCCTTCGTTGTGGATCTTCTCGCGCAAGTCAGCCCTGATAAATTACACGGAGTTATTAAATATTTATTCTATTGTTGATGCCAAGTCTTGCAAGATTTAGTAAGGCCCACGTTGGGCGCCATTTACTTAAGTCACTAAAGTACCTATTTTATCCTAGTTCAGGGATGGTGAACCTTTATTGTTGATCGCGCCACTATTTTTCAATCATATTAAATGTTGCCATGACATGCAGGAAGAACGAATTTCCTTAGTGAGAAGCGATTAACTCAAAACTCTGTTTGTTAACCGAAATTCGTAGGTACAGCAATCCTAATGCTTATAATATACTGTTTTATGTTCATTTAAATAAAATCAAAAGTTATTCTGCTAGCTAGTAGTTGTCTTACATTAGGCTGCACATCAAGCTACAAAAATCTGTCAAATTTCTTTAAAATATTTTCAACTTTATGGCTGTCTCTGTACAAAGATTCGTGTGCCCGAATTTATTTTGTTACTGGTTCGCCATTCTAAAAAACACTAAGTCTAAACCAAAAGTGATTTCGACCGTGGAACATTAAAAAGTTCGAGATTATTGTTGATAAAATAGTCCCAAACTGGGCGCCATTATATGCAAGTCTCTGCGCAGTTGGCAAACTTACTCAATCGTCAACCACATCGACCACAACATCGTTTTCCATCAGGTGAGATAGCGGTCAAACGCAACCATCAATAGAACAAAGTTGACCCATGGTGGGCGCCAGTACCGTGTAAGTCGCTGCGCAGTATAATTTCAACCATTGTGATGTTCTTACGATAAATCATTTTAAAAATCATCTTCTGCCCGATAATCATCAAGACAACGATTCAAATGATGATCGTCATCAAGTCAATGATTCAAATGATGATCGTCAATGATGTTTAATGATCAAGACCATTATTGTAACCGAAAATCATCTTACCTGGCGCGTTCCTTATCGTTAATCTGCTTCATGATAGCCTGTCGGTGTTGTTCGACTCGCGCCTTGTGCTTGTCGTCCAGCTGCAAATAATATCTCATTGCAGGTAACATGTTATTCTGAGTTATTCAAACATGGGTGAAAAACAGGGTGTTTTGTAAACAGGGACCATGTCACTGTCAAATGATAAGTGCTCTGTCATTTTGACATTGACATATCTGACTTCGGTTTGGTGTGGTGATAACTAAACGCATGATTTCATTGCGAAGTTTAGAGTATGTTATATTATGGTAGTCGAAGTTATCATTTTCTCTATAATAAAGGTTTAAAGGTCTCTTTGGTAGGGTTAGGTAGGAGGGTCGTAAGCTCTTACTGCGGCTGCTGCTGACCATGACGTCCCAGGCTCGATTCCTGGGTACGGCAAAGTGTTATTAGGTTTTTCATCTGGATTAGTAGCTCGGAGTCAGGATTTGTGCCCGGTTTGCACTTCCACCGGCGTGATGTCATGTAGGTAATATTAGTAACTTAGAAATAATTATTACCTCCTTCTCCTTGCGTATAAATTCTTCATTCTGCCTGGCTGCGTTGTTGAAACTCTGCTCGTCTTTAGCTATCTCGCGAGCGATGAGGCGATGGATATCATTGATCTGCAAGCAAACAAGATGGTTGACCATTTCCTGTAACGTCACTAGCGTTGTAAGACTAATCTAGATTAGTCTTAGTAATATAGGGGGACGTCATGTTGAACCTACGGCTTGTTTGCCATTCTACCACGTTTTTCGAAAACTGTATTCTGTAGAGGTATGCGGTACAGAGAGTAAAGTCCCGCAAGCCTCCATTGAAAAGGGAGGATCCTCTGACCAGACGGTTATTGTGTCTGGTGGGCAACTGCCCGATAGTTGATATTTGGACTGTTGTAGCCTTGTAGGTATATGTCCAAATCGCACAGAGAACTTCGCTTGCGCGATGCAGGATATCGTTGAGTTAGTTCGCAGCTGGTAAGATAGATGGCGTTGCGGTTCTTTTTGTTGCGATGTAGATTTTGGTAAGTTGATTTTTTTTTGTGGCGGAATTAATGCCGCTACAATTCTACCACCACGGCTTTTAGGCTCGTAATGATGCGTATTTCGCTTTCGGAAAAGTGCGGTGGCCAGCCCCCTCTGCACGCAGCAGCCACCGTTAAAATCATTTGTTACTAAATATTTTTTATGGAATTGTATTTATTTCTTCGAATAAGTTTGTTAAAAAACTTCGTTTTAAATACGTCGGCACTGTCATTCCAGTCTCCCGGCTTCATAACACCTTCAGCCCGGTTGCAATGACAAAGATTGCTCAATTGTACTATTATTGCACTGACCTGTTGCACTCTGGCCTCGTGCAGCTGTTTCATCTCCTTGTTCCTCTTGATAGCGGCGTCTCTCTCTCTCCTGCGGTACTCTCTCTCTACGTCCTCTTGTATCTTCAGGTTGCGGATGCGGTCCAATTCTTCTTTTAGCTCTTGTTCGGCCTGGTTGTGAAATGTCAGTACTGATTAATGGGCTTAGATTGCAAAGGACAGGAAGGAATAAGGGCTAGCGTAGGCGTTATATGGCAACAAGAAACAAATCAATGAATCGAAATCGTTATCATAAAGAACAGCAAAAAATAATGTTTTTCAAAGTCAAAGTCAAAGTCAATTCATTTATTTCAACTAGACCATTAAAAGGCACTTTTGAACGTCAAATTTACAGTTTAAAATTAAAATATAAGTGACTCTAGTTGTCCATTCGCAAAAAGTAGATTCTTATGGAGAAGAACGGACAAGAAACTCCATAGTTACTCTTTTCAAATATAAGTTTTACAATATTTTGTATACATAGGTACATTGATCAATTGATTATATTATGTGAGCACAATGCATCCAACATTACACTAATATACAGCACACACTTATATGGGAGCCCCCTTTAACTTTTATTATTTTGTTATAGCGGTAATAGAAAGACACAATCTGTGAAATTACAACGGTCTACATTAACAGTTCTTGACACTTGACACAACCCGCTGACAGACGGACAGCGAAGGCTTAGCAATAAGGTTCTATTGTCCTTCGGGTACGGAACCCTGAAAACACGACTTGAAAAATGGAAACAAATTCGACGCCATTCGCATTCGGAATTTGTGCCATCACTCATTCTCTTAAGTTGTAATTGTTTTGATATTCTTTTTAATTTTGTCAATGTGTCAACAATTCCACTTTTTTTTTTCACTTTTATAATTTCTTTTCTTTTTTTTCTTTTCGCCACTTTCTAGATAACCTATAGCTTTGTCAATGCCGTGAAACTCTATTATTGGCTTAAGAGATAATTGTTATCATCTCGCCATCAATGTTCAGTCTATGCAGGTTTTAAGATGCCAGTAACTGTGTTGCAATTGCATTTGGCTGTTCATTGATGGGGAGGTGAACTGAATATTCATAACTCATGTATGTTAATAATAAGCTGTTGAGTTTCCAAATAAATAAATAAATAAATAGACGGGAATAAAAAGAGGAGAATGCTTTAAAAGTGAAATTGGGGAATTTACACTGACTTAAATGAAGGATACACTCTAGTCCTTTCTGGTACAGAAAATATTACTATTATTATAAAAATATTCAAACTGTAACATTTATGATTCAGACAAAGTTATCTTACTATTGTTAACCTATTGAACGCTAGAGCATAAACGCATCGGCGTGGCCCCGATACCAAGCCACAAATTCGCCGTACTTTTTGTCACGTATTTGTGACGTTTGGCGTACAGGGCACGCACCTGCTTGTCATGTATACGTGACAATGGCGTTCAAAAGGTTAAACTAGCCCTAACATAATAGACTGAGATCCCAGAGCTGCCAGACCTCCCTTATTTTCGCACTAACAAAATATGTGGGATAGAGTAGTGTTAGTATGTGCTTCTAACATACGCATACTTGGTTGTTTGTGCTGAAGACTGAAATATTTTTTTTTGTTATTTTTCAAAGGTATTTCAGTAGTTAACGGGGTAGTTTTGCATCCTCCCAATTCCTGGCAGACTTAAGCTTTCGTTATTTGCATTTACTAAATAAACTGCCCAAATTTCAGCTTTGTGAATAGGATCTCACTCGAGGTGGCGACCAGCTCTTGGACTACAATGACTAATTCAGTCGTTAATATTTTGTTAAACATACATAAAAATCAGCACCCAAACTTGAAAAAGGCTACAATTTAAATGCGTACCAAGTAAAATATGATAACTTCAAATAAAATAAACCCACTCTATACCGAGGTACCTAAAGAACAACGTTTTAAGTTCCAAAATAATTATACACTCATCAGAATAATTGTACGTGTTGTATTTATGTTATTTTTGCCTACCAAAATGGATAAATGCTCACCAAATCTTGTTTCCCTGAAATACAATGTTACTTCTGTTACTAGGAGAACTTGGATGCAAGAGCGAGCTAAGCGAGCGTGGGACTTGGGGCACCCCGACTCGGACCTTGGGGCACCCCGACTTGGACAAGTTAGGTTAGAAGGGGATGGCGGGGTCTAGTGAGCGAGCGAAACGAGCGAATCAGACCCCGCTATCCCCTTCGTAGTTGTTTTTTATTTAACCATTTGCCTTTTGGTGAGAATTTATCCATTCTGGCAGGTATTTCGAATTTTTTGGTAGTTAAATAGATACTTTTCTGGTAGGAGTTTAAACACAAGCCCTTGAAAAAAGCAGATATATTGGTTTTAGCACTTGATACCTGGAAATCGGCCGTCGGTCCAAGATAGCAGGTATGCGTATCTTAAAAGTACATCTAACACTACTCTATCCTACATATTTTGTTATTGAGAAAATAAGAGAGGTCTGGCAGCTCCTGGGATCTTAGTCCATAAGTAAAGCCAAAATGTGTTCTGGCCTGATTCCTTTGCCATTTTAACAATGGTACTTGTCTGTTGCAACCTTACCTTCTGAGCTTTCGAGATATGATCGATGCCCTTCTGCTTGGCTGCTTTGACGGCCTCCGCCTCAGCCTTATTCTTGGACTCCCGCTCTTGTTTCTGTCGCAAGAAGGTCGAAATACGCTTATCCATGATGCGCTCTTCTTCATTCTGCAGCTGTTTGAAGTATAGAAGCTCCGCGTTACCTGGTCGAGGAGTTGGGAATGTTAAATACGCTTGCCGAAGTCGTTTGTGGATGGGGACTATCCAATAAATGCGAGAATCCTTCCGTGCCTCTGAAAGCACGTTCGAGCAAGCACGCAGTCGTCCTGGTAACCAGAAGCCCGGAAGTCTGTCTTACAATCAAGGGATGTCGTGTTATCTAGTAACTGATTTGTGCAAATTAGAAACAGCCCCGGATCTACGATTTATCCGAACCGGAGCAGAAACTTGATAGTGACGCCCCCCTGTCTTCCACGTTTGTGATTAATTTTTATTATGAACCTACCTATCGAGTGTAAAAAGACGCTTAACGATAGCGAATAGGTACACATTGTACCCATCATTGGCATTTTTTTTCTAGACCATGTATTGGTTCTGGAGATAGGTACTGAAGGTATATTATATTTTTTTGTTTTTTACAAAAACTAATTCCATACTAGATCTGGGGCTGATCAGAATGCTGCTGCCCATTGTCTGGTGAGTCCCTTAGCCGCCTCTTACGACACCCACGGAAAGTGATGGGATGGTGCTGTTCTTTTATGTACGACACCATACAGAACAACGACCAGCATAGCGACTATATTATTTACTTTGGGAAATGTCTTTTCCCCACAAAATAAGCTGTTCTGGGAACGCAGCCACTTGCAACAAAAATAATTATTTCTTCAAGTTAAGATTCTGGATTCCTCACAGCTAAGCCAGCACCACCATCACCAGCCAACGAGTTGAACCTCAAACCTGCTTCTAAAATATTTCTTCGTAAACGTACCCTGGTCCAGCATCTCCTTGAGCTTGGCCTGGCGGAGGATCTTCTCCTTCAGCTTTTGCGCCTCATCGATCTGCATCGCGATGTTCGCTTGGTTCACGCGGATGCTCTCCTCTTCTATGCGTTCCGCTTCCATTATCTGGTAGAGAATTACATTTAGGCTTATATTTTAGATCGTTATTTTTCAAAATGTTACCTGAACTAGATTCTGGTTGACGCAATGAAGACCTACTCAGAAGTCAGGGTAAAACCGTCCATAAATCTATTATAGACATATTTTCCGCGGATTTGCCGTGGCCGTGAAAAGAAATTGGCCACCTGAATAACTATTTAAAAAAATTCGGATCCATTCCGAAATAGATGGTTGTGGTTCTTCTTTAAAGTTCGTGTAGGTACATGCCGCATCGCGTCACTGCACCGGTGGCGCGAGGGCACGCGGGCGCGCGGCGAGCGACTGACGCAACGACATTTGGAGCTGCGTCGGTCGCAGCTGCGCGAGGTCCTGGTGGCGGAATGGCGGGACAGGCTTTCGAGCCCTACCGCCGGCCTCATCACCATCGAGGCCATCCGGCCAGTGCTCGACCTGTGGCTCGGGAGAAGGCACGGCTCTCTGACGTTTCGTGCGACGCAGGTCCTCTCGGGGCATGGCTGCTTCGGGAGGTTCTTGTGTCGCATAGGCAGGGAGCCGGACGCTCGATGCCACCACTGCGTCGACTGTCGGGAGGACACGGCGCGGCATACGCTTGCAGAGTGTGCAGCTTGGGAGGAGCCGCGCCGTGCCCTCATCTCTGTTGTAGGCGGTGACCTCTCGCTGCCGGCCGTGGTCCATGCTATGGTCGGCGGTGAGGAGTCCTGGGACGCGGTGGTCTCCTTCTGCGAGACAGTTATCGCGCAGAAGGAGGCTGCGGAAAGGGAGAGGGAGATCACAACCGCTCTCCCTGCCCGCAGCAGGCGCATCGGGCGTCGGAGGAGGGCTTACGCTGCCCTCTTCCGGCCCCCCTAACTGGGTTCAGGGGCGGCGGACTTGGGGCTGTCCGTCGCCCCCCATTCATCCGGACCCGAGGTGGCGGCGCGTGGTGTTCCCGTGCGCCCCTCTTTGACGTAGCGAGGGGAGTCAAACACCTCACTCCCCTCGCCGACGCGAGGTGGCCCGCAGAGGCGGGCCGGCACCAGCCGGGGATTGCGGATGTCGCATACGTTCCCGTGATGCCCGGCGTAGGTGGGAGATGGAACACCGGGGTGGTTTTAGTCAGTAAGAGTCTGACAGACCCCTCCACCCGCCCCAGGGTGGAGGATTTCCATGAGGATTTCCCCCCGAGATCAAAAAAACAAAAAAAAAAAAAAAAAAAAAGGTACATGCCGCATGTACGAAAGCAAGTCTGTTCGAAGATAAACCTTTCTATTCGGGGTGTAAACGAATTGTTGTAAATAGCCATGATATACATGAATTGAAGGACTGATGAGGGCGTTTGGTTGGTCTCTTGAGTAGCATAGTTCTAGGTCGACTCAATACGGATTTCTTTCGACGAAGAAGAAGAAGAATAAAGAACAAGCACTCTTAGCTGTCTCATGCGCTCCTATCTGCTCCTTGAGCGAGGGGAGGTTCTGCGGATGCAGGTGGTGACGCCGGTCCTCCGCGGCCTACCGCCGCTTGGCGGTTCTACTTCATCATGGCCACTGTTTGCAATCTACACGCTAAGGAGAAGAGTAAAGAACAGGTAACCTTAGCCGTTTCATGCGCTCCTATCTGCTCCTTGAGCGCGGCGAGGTTCTGTAGCCGCAGGTGGTGACGCCGGTCCTCCTCGGACTCCGCGCGCTTCACCGCCGATTGCCGGTTCTCCTCCATTATGGCGTCCAATCTGGTTAAGTTTGGACAGGGTAGGGGATCATTCATGTTAGGAATATTGAAGGTCTGGCCAGGGTCGGACTGGCCATATATTCGGGGTGGCTTTTGCAGCCGAGCCCTAGCAATAGCATACGCGGGCCCCTATGGTCCTGGCTTGCGGGGCTTACCGCAAGTTAGGCGGTAGATAGAGTAGAGCGCCCGGCTCTTACTGAAGACTCTTACTGTCGACCAACATACAAAGCAGAAAGTTCATCCAGGTTTGTTGAGGCCACTGACTTCAACATTGTCGCGCGTTTGAGGCAATGAGGGAGGGGTGCGGGGACAGCGGCTCGTCAACCGGCCATCGGCAGAGCGCAGGCCCGCGCGACAAACACAAAGTCAGCTATTGTACGTCTCCAAGCACGGCTGCGTTCGCGCATATTACATTTCCATAACTTTATTTATTCACGATACGGTTGGTTTACCAACCGTATCGTTTTTAATTTCATATTAAATCATAACATGCTATACAGCTCACTTTCATTCACTTCACTAGGACCTATCGTCGCGCTTAAGGGTGTAAAAATTTTCACTATCAATAGAATTTCAATTTTAAGCGGTAAGTCGGGAGTTGAAAGATGCAAAAATAGTGCAATGGCATAAGTTTCACCTACTATTCATGGAAACAGGCAACAGATTCCCTACCTCCTCTGCTCCTCATCAAGCTCCTTCTGGATGAGCTCCTTCTCAGTGATTTGCGCGTCTCGTATGGCGTGGCACTTGGACGCCAGGATGATACGATTGCACAGCCGGGGACCCTGCATGTTGTCCGCGCGGAGTACTGGACGGAGGATAAGCAAAGCACGGAGATTAAACAAGCAAACTGATTAACAGTGCCTATGGGTAAAAAGTTAACCCAAAACATAGAAAGCGTTTATACAGTTCCAGTACGTATCTTTTACTCTCCCCATCTCTATCAGTGTCTATCTTTTCTCTTTCTTTATCTCTCTTGAACATAATGGGAAACAAAAAATATTCCATACAAAATGATGTTAGATTTAAAAAAATGTGGTAACGCGTTCGAGTAAGTGTAAGAACACGCACTAGGACCTCTGGTGTGGTGACTGTAATAACTTTATTATAAAACTTGCTTTAGACTAACAAAGACACACTACAGCGAGTCCGGTTCTGTCAATAAGTCCAAAAATAATGAAGGCATGGCATTGACATGCACTGCCGCAATGCCAGGCTGTTTTCTGAACGACGTGGGGCCCTCGGACAAAAATACAGTGTTCCAGAAGTACGTGGTCATAAAATTTTCAAAAAAATCAAGTTAGTGGTATTTATTTTAGTCTAATCACAGCTAGTGATGTCACCAACTGCATCAAATTGCTTGAAACGGGGTCTGTTTGGAACTATTTAGTCGTTTCTTGCGATCCGATTTTTATAAGTTATTTTTTCTTCGCTACTTAAATATGACCACGCATTTCTGAAACAGCCTGTGTGTTTCAGAAATGCGACCAACTATATCACAAAAACTCTATCTCTCGCTGAATGCTGAAAATTAGTAAGCAAAATATTAGGAACGATTTTAGCTTAAGGCCAAGAATAAGATTTAGGAACAGACTACAGACGCCTGCATTTTATCGCTAAAGCTTTAGGTTCAAGGTTGATTGGGAAAATTAGACAGTTTCGGGTAGCTTGTTATGCTTGCGTCTGTACCATATTTTACGCAAATAAAATTCTATTCTATCCCAAGTTCCAACTCACTCTCAGCCCGGGACATGGTATGCGCAGCCTGGTCGGGCCCCTCGAGCTCAGGGTCCGCAGTGCCAGTGGCCGCCTCGGCGCCCGGCTGAGGCTTGAGATTCTTCTTCAGCTGCTGCTTCCTGGCTTCGGATTGTTTGGCAGCCTTCTGGATGGCTGCCTCCTGATCATGCATAGCTTGGAGCTGGTCTTCTTGGGAGACGATCTGTAAGGATTGCCGGAGTTATAGGTGTGTCGGGAAACTAGGTCTATGCCTGAGGTAGCTGGGCTGGTAGAGTGTGGAGACGTGATGCGAGTGATCAGTTGCTCGGCTGCCGTCTCAGTTAAATGAGAGGCATGTAGTTATGTGTGGTAGAAATGAAGGAGGCTCATCAGGGACGTTTGGTACCACGTAGTAAGTTTGCTATTAAATGGCCTGAAAGTTTATCTTTGATCGGTTTGACCAGTTTACAATCTGCATAAAATTTTGTACCATTTTCTATTTTTAATTGACCCAATATTACAAAAGTTAAAAGTGGGCCACCTGAAGAGTAAGAATGTCAATACCAACCCCTGCTAACTGAAGTAAGAATCGTTATTTTGACTAAAATTAACGCGTGAAGGGATTAGATTTGATTTGACTCCTCATAAACAAGGAGTGGATTTCCATTCCGGAGTCCGTGTTTCCTCATAACTAAAACTTGGGTTAAGGTTAGGTCAAATAAAAATTTAAAAAAATCTTTTTATTTCAGACAAAAGCGTGCCAATGAATAATAATTAAAAAAGTCTGTTGCCTGGCTGTGGTCGATGTCCAGTTCTTTTCGATTCGCGAGGCCCCATTCCTCCTCGCTCGTACGAGGGCGATAAGTATGTGCGGGAGAGGGATGGGTATTGGAAATGCAACCAACCTTACCAAACGAAAATTATTAGGCAACAGGTACTGCCAATCTAATGAATATACCGCGAATAGAATCAGCATAACCAACGGATGTAGCTGAGTTGTCTGGCTGCAATTAAAATGTCCGTAATAAGGATGAATCGTTACCGTAGCCTGTTTCAGCAGCCGATCAAACTCCTGCTTGTGCATAACGGCCGGGTAGAAGTTGGGCTTCCTCTTCGGCACCAGCAGTTTCCTGAAGGAGCCATTCTGCGGGACCATGATAGATTCCTTCTTCTGGTCCTCGCATTTGTGGATGGGACGCTTGTTGATCGGGAACTTGAGGCGACATTGCGATGGTCTGTTGATGGAGGGAGGACACCGTTACTATGATAACTGTCGTGTGCTACTGTAGAAGGGTTTTATGTAGGTACTGAACTTCCAAACTGATTTTATAAAGAGGAAAGATTTACATAGTTTATTTGTTACGATTTGGCTCAAAAACTACAACAACCGATTTTTAAAAAATCTTACATTATTGACTTAAAATATAGGCTATAATTTATTTTCTCAAAAAATTGAGATCCCTACGAAAATTGCAATAATATACCTAACCCAAAGTAATAAAAATTTACCGAATAAGTAAATTCATTATTTGGCGTGCGCTGAGAAAGCTATTGACGATATATAAAAATAATGTACCTACTACATGATTAAAGTACTTATTACCTTTTAAAAAATCCGCAAGGGTATATGTCTAACTGTTAAAGTTAAGTCACAATGGCCGCCTTTTGTTCAAATGATTGAATCAAAACCCGGGTGGAATGGAAAACTGCTGATTTTGGTATCATGATATTAATCCTTATCCATTAAAATGGTTTGATAATTAAGGTGGATAATGTACCTACATGTGAATTACACTTTGAATGTTTCAAATCGGACCTTTCATTTAAAAGTAACGAGCTTGTAAAAATGCTCTAATTTAGAAAACCGTTGCGGTTCGAGCGAACTGGGGAGAATCTCATGCTTGGTCCGATGTAGTTGACGCACTTAAAGGATTTAGATAAAAAAATAACAAATGTTTGGATTTTTCTAAAATAAACTCCTAAATGGGCAAAAAGAGGTGATGACGTTTTTAGGGGAGGACATATTGCTTGCTCTAATTTACATAGAAATTGGTATGAACAAACTAAAAGTGGGATCAACCCCTGCCAGGGTGGATTGGGTGAATAGTTGCGCTGATCCTGAGACCACAAGATCAGCAGCAGAAATGGCTGGGTAATTAATGAAAATCGTTGCGCTTATTCGTTGAAGTTTGTGGAGTATTAGGTACCTAACACCGCGCGGACATAGTCGCGGGTGAAGTGCTAGTAGAGTAAATAAATCTAACAAGAATTTTGTAAGAATCTTAGTAAGTGGCGGTCTGTAGTATCTGCCTACCCTTATGGAAAAATGCGTGAATTTATGTTAAAAAAGGGAAAGTTTAGGAGTGGTGCAACCTGACGGAAAAGGTGCGTTTACACGGGCGATTTTTTGAGCAACAATTGCTCGGCAGCACGTATGCATCAATCTCGAGCAATTAGTGGAGCAATGTTCAGCAAATTCAATAAAATGCGGCAGTTGTTTTGGCAATAGGTATTGTTTCTAATTGCTCCATATATATTCCATATTGCTGTGAGTTTTGCTTTATTTTGATCACAAATTGTCAATCACTTCACAAATTGACGCTTGTGCTGCTGTTGCCGTAAATTGCTTGATATGTTGTGACGTCACAATCGACCAGTATTGCTTTTATTTGATCAATTTTCATTGCCCGTGTAAATGAACCATGAGATACGAAATCGGTTGGCGCCGAATATCGATAGCATCAAAGTCGCGGGTCGGCTCCATACATTTCGAGTGAAAACTCTTGCTTTCATACATACGCACGCTTCACGCAAAATTCTTGTAGTCGACTGAGAATTCAGAAAAGACATAGATCGACGTAGGTACCTACTTACGCGACTATGTGTGCGAGCGCATGTTATAGGTATTTGTAAGCAGCCAGCCTTCTGTACCTTACCTTTTCAAGCGAATGCTTTCGCAATATAATAATTGTAAAGAATCAGATTAGCAATAGTATTTACCTATGCAGCTGATAACATCCAGGCTCTTCCCCAGCGTACACGGTGTGGTACGGAACGCCTTCACACATGGTTATGTTGACTTTCGGCATTGTAAAATTAGTAAAAATGTAATAAATAGGTGCGCAACAAAAAATATTATAGCCGTACGTGACTGCACTTGCAACCCGTTGCCAGGCAACTGTTATTTGATTATTTATTTTGTGGCTATGGTACCTACTATTATTTTTATACATAGCTCACATCCCAACAAGAGGATAATACCAGAAGTGTTCCGTAGTTCCTACCTACACGAGGAAAGTGTTATGTGTCGTAATGATTTTTTACGATCGATATTTTATAATTTAAATAGTTCAATAAGAAATATGACCGAAGAGCTACTTTTTCTTTTAAAAAGAAATCCACGAAAAACACTATCAGTGAGTACTATAGGCATAATATATTATACGATTTTCGTCTCAACCCACTGCCCCGGCCCATGGTGTTTTCAATTAATTCAACTTAGGTACTGTACTCCTGGGTTCCTGTGTAGTTCCGTATTTGTATGTAGGGAGGCCCGATGTCCCTACAAGAGATACATAAATTCTAATAGTTATTCCATGGGAGGACCTACCTATGTTGTCTAGGTACAGACGTATGGTGTACTCCTAGCTTAAAAGATGTGTGACATGATTGACGCTTGACAGACAACTGACAGTTCGTTTAACCCAAGATGTCACTGTCACATGATAGATGATTCAATAGAACCCGGGAAACATTTGAATTATTTTATTATATCCTTGAAACTTATTCGCTATTGTTATCATGTTCCCATAACTTATTTTAAGTACTTACAATAAATATTCTCAACAATAAATCAACTTTATTGCACTGACGGTCTATCAAATGTACGAGTTTTGTGATGTGAAATATTTTGAGGTTATTTCACGCTTATTTTACATAACGTTCAAGTTCCGAGTTATTTTAAATTAAGTTATTAATATGGAGGGTCTAAGCAAACCGAAATCCCTTAAATCGACGCATTTGCCGCCGTTAATTGTAAGTAAAAAGATTTTTTTTTGACAATTTCAAGTGTATGTTAGTTTTTGTTTACCCCTTGAATTATGTTTGGAAACATTGTGTTAGGCGGGTGCTTTGGCCGGGGTTTCCGTAGATGTTACCCTGTATCCTCTGGATACGTTGAAGACTCGTCTGCAAAGCGCTCAGGGCTTCCAAAAGGCGGGAGGATTCAGTGGAGTTTACAGAGGTTAGGCATCACTCTTTTCACCTAAATGCAATAAAATTCTCAAATTATAAATTTATTTTAAGTAAATATCACCACACACATCACAGGCAAAAGAAGATTTTAAGCTTTTTTTTTAAATAATCTGCAACTGGCTTCATCTTCCTGACTGAGCAACATCTTGTGAATTAAAAAAAATTGCACTTGGTGATGGTGGTTTAGTTGAAATAAATGCTTGAAGTTTGAGACTATCACCAAGTTTTTTCATGAAAACAAAATCATCATGGATTCTTCTTCAGATAAATAATTCCACTACACTATTAAATGATCTTCAACCAGCATTCAGTCATTCAAAAAGTAGGTTTTGTATAATTTTTGTCTAAAACACTGACCTCTTTTTTCCAGGCTTATTAACCGTGACAGCGACGTCTATGCCAACATCGGCTCTGTTCTTCGTGTCATATGAAGCAACAAAGACTTTGTGTCAACCACTTGTGGCTCTTCAGTATGCACCAATGGTTAACATGTTCGCTGCCTGCATCGGCGAAGTGGTAAATAATTAAGAAAATTTGATATGGAAAGTAACTGCTGTTAATAAATTGAAGATACGAACGAAGGCCTTTGAATAATGCGCACAGCAAAGGAGTGGAACTCTTTGCCTGCGTCTGTGTTTCCGTACGCATACAACTCTAATCTCTTCAAAATTAGAGTGAACAGGCTTCTTCTGGGTAAGCTCGCTCCATCATCGACGTTGTCTCTGTCATCTATGACCTAGACTAGAGTCTGCATCAACATCAACAACCTGGTCTGCTTGCTCAGCCACAGCAAGGATCACCTTCCTTTTTTTCCACTATTTAGCAATTTTCTAGTCTAAATGTAATACTAAAAAGGTAGAAGATATTTATAGATAGATGGCTATCGAATTATTATTCTTTCATAAAAAAAATAACAAGGCTTGGAGAAGAATTTTATTTATTTAGGTGATTCATTAGAAAAAAAAGGATGTTTGTAAGTAGGCATAGGAGTTGTCTTTTGTAGTATATTTTTTTTTTTTTTTTTTACTATTGATAGACACACATGTTTGGCCACTATCTCACCTGATGATAAGTGATGATGTGTAATTAAAAACTGGCGAAGTGCGAGTCCGACTCGCGCACGAAGGGTTCCTTATACCATTATCTATAAAAATGGCAAAAAAATCTTGTCTATTGTATGGGAGCCCCCTTAAATATTTATTTTATTCTGTTTTTTAGTATTTGTTGTTATAGCGGCAACATTAATACATCAGCTGTGAAAATTTCAACTGTCTCACTATTACGGTTCAAGAGGTACAGCCTGGTGACAGACAGACAGACGGATGGAAAGCGGAGTCTTAGTAATACGGTCCTGTTTTACCTTTACAAGCTGAGATTTAATAAAAAGACTAGCTGCCGCCTGCGGCTCCGCCTGCGGCTCCGCCCGCGTTAATGTCGAAAATTATCCCATAGGAACATACTCCCGGGATAAAAACTATCCTATGTCCTTTTCCGGGACTCAAACAATCTCTATATCAAATTTCATCTACATTGGTCCAGCCTTTTGAGCGTGAAGAAGTAACAAACATACACACACACTCACAAACTTTCGCCTTTAGGGACTAACCACACTTATTCAGCGCTGTTCAGCTTTTGTCCATAGAAAACAATTATTTTGTATGAGATGCGCACGCATCCGTTCAGCTTTACGGATGCGTACGCATCTCATACAAAATCGTTGTTTTCTATGGACAAAAGCTGAACAGCGCTGAATAAGTGTGGTTAGTCCCTAATAATTAGTGTGAAGTGTGATGTGATATATTATTATAGTGATGTTTTGTTTATTCCAGTTGGCATGCTTAATCCGAGTCCCCACCGAGATAGCAAAGCAGAGAAAACAGACATACGTGGGTACGAACACGAAGAGTGCCATCTCTATACTTGTACATGTGAGTTTTTTTTTTTTTTTCCTTAGCCTATTGTGTCCCACTGTTGGGCAAAGGCCTCCCCCATATCCTTCCAGACATTCTTTTCTTGTCAAAGTCAAAGTCAATTCATTTATTTCAACTAGACCATTAAAAGGCACTTTTGAACGTCAAATTTACAGTTTAAAATTAAATATAAGTGACTCTAGTTGTCCATGTCTTGTGCCACCTCGAACCAGCCTTCGCGGTGTGCATCCAAGTCATCTCGCCACCGCTTTCTGGGCCGGCCTCGGCTACGCCGTCCATCCTCTGGCACCCATTGCGTGGAGAATTTTGCCCAGCGGTCATTATGCATGCGGCTGGTGTGACCCGCCCAGTCCCATTTTAGCCTGGCAGCTTTTTTGCCTACGTCAATGATAGCGGTTACATGTGAGTATTATTTATTTATTTATTTGGATCTCCAACTCAGGATACACAGAACAACATATTAAGCCACAGTGACAGGTGGTCCGTTTACGTGTGCTCCTTCAGTTATAGGAGACCACAGCATGCATTTATAACTAAGTTTACAAAACAGAATAATATTACATACACAGAATAAAAAATAGGATAAGATCATTCCATTACATTAAATTAAATAAAAAAAATACATTAAATTAAATTAGATTAAATTATTGCAATAGATTAAATTAAGAATATTCCAGTATTTACCATTAACAATACTAATATTTTTTTTTTTTTGGTATACTAAATAAATTATTATTAGTATTGTTTTAAACTAGCTTTATCTGTAGGCAGCGGTGGCTTTTACCACTGCGAGGCCCCGGGCGGCAGTCCACTGCGAGGCCCCGGGCGGTAGTCCTCTGCGAGGCCCCGGGCGGTAGTCCTCTGCGAGGCCCCGAGCGACAGATCTTTGCGAGGCCTTTGTTATTTTCGAAATTTATATGAACGTAGGTATTTCTGTTAGCAGCGTTTAAATAAATGAAATCACAACGACAAATTTTACATTGAAAAAATTGCAAAACTGAAAATTGGTCTCGTGATTCCTCAAATTGGGTGGCACTACTTATTACTATATTATTAAATAATTAACTGTGAATTAGTTTCATTCTGACGCTAAAAGTATAAAACATTTCAAATGTAAGGTTTTTTGAACTCGGGTAGAGCGAGGCCCCTGTAAGAGGCAACGGGCGGTTGCCCCGCTCGTCACCCCCTAAGGCCGCCACTGTCTGTAGGCTTCTTTCCCGTAACTTATTGCGTTGAACCGTTCGTTTTCCAGGATATACCTAATGTATGTGTAACCTACGTCCATAAATCACCTCCAAATCCCTCATCATCATCATCTCAGCCGAAAGACGTCCACTGCTGGACATAGGTCTCTCCCAAGTGTCACCACAACAACCGGTCCTGTGCGTCTCGCATCCATCGGCTACCTGTGATCCTCACCAGGTCATCAGTCATCCTTGTACAAACAAATTGAACTAAACTTTAAATTTAAAATATTACTTTAGCTTAGCCAGAGGCTAACCAGGCTTGCCTGTGGTGGCCTTAATAAAAATATTAAAGCCTCCTGCCAGGACTTATTAAAACTTACAAAGTAAGCGACTACACGCTAAGGGCACACCCTGTGGGGTACGGGCCTCGGCTTAATGCGTCGCTGGGGGAAGACAGCTAGGGACGGGCTGGATCGAACTAGGAATGTTAAAAACTGTCGTATGGACGTTAATTTATAGTTAGTTATTATTATTATAAACTATCTTCTGCCTGCGGCTTCGCTCGGATGAACATTGTTTGACCATCTCCATGGTCCTACCTATCTCTGCAGCAATATTCATCAAAATCGTCTCAGCGTTTTGGTGTGTAAAGCATAACAAACAAACTCTTTTTAATTCGCATTAGGTAATACCTTTAATTTTACTTTACTTTTTGTCTTGTCTCTGACCTTCTTCTGGTTTGTAAAGAATTGCAAGTCATCTGACTCATGCTAGACTTCAAAACATAGGTATTTGATCAACTGAAAAGAATGACCCAATTTGCCATACCACTTAATTGTAATAAAATGCAATACATTTTGGATAATTTTAAATGTCTGTCAATTTTCAAAACTTCAAAATTATAAAAGTAAGTATTAAAGTTATGAAAAATTTAGCATTTCATTTGATATGTCAATCGGCGCTGTTTAAAAAGTTTGCCCCCCAAAAGTGAGGCAATACTCAAAATTTACTATCAGAATCATATAAGTATACCAAATTTCAACTGCAAGGGTTGCGGAATTTGTTCGAAAGAATCACCGCGGCCCTGGAACGCAAAGGGCTTTAGAAGGAACACGGATGGGTTTTAGTCAGTAAGAGTCTGACACTCCCTTCCGTTCCACACAGAGCGGAATAGGTTATTTGATGATATCCCTTCCTTAAAAAAAAAAAAAACAAATTTCAACTGATTCCGTCGGTAGGTTCGGAGCAAAATAGCTGCGGCGGACACACACTAATGAGTGACCCTTTAGGGGTTACGTTGCGACTTTCGGAACTCTGAAATGGCCCTACGCTCACTCTAATTTAGCGCATTCCTAACTTCTTGTTTTTTTAAGGTGAAACTTTTTTTCTATCGCCTAGAGTTTTTTGTCCATCTATCGCATGTCGCATTACAGCCGCGGAGTGGGGATAAAGTGAAAGGCGTTGGGCAGAGCAATGGCGCTCATAGCTCGCATCAGCTGACCGTGTAGCATTTACATTCTCCCTTATTCGTGCAAGTACACCGCGGTATTTGTGTGTTTTGATCAGCGTATTAATTTAAATGTTCTTTGTAAAGTTTCACTTGCTTCGTGTTTTTTTTTTTAGGATGGAAAATCTTTAATTTCTCCTTCCGCTTTGAGCAGAGCGGAAAGGAGTGTCAGATTTTTATTTTTTTTTAAGTATGGGTAATCATGAAATGACTTCTTCCGCTCTGGGTGGAGCGGAAGGGCGTGTCAGACTCTTACTGACTAAAACCCATCCGTGTTCCTTCTAAAGCCCTTTGCGTTCCAGGGCCGCGGTGACTCTTTCGAACAAATTCCGCAACCCTGGCAGGCTCTGGCCCTAGCAGGCCCCATCTTCTATGCTGACATCTCTTTGAGGCGCGCGTGAAACACAACGCGCCATCGACCCGGGCCTGGTGGTGATCGGACAGCGAGCCACCCAACGCTCGCCGTCCGCAGGCCCGCGCCTACGTTGGCCGGGGATCGCCCTGCGACTCCCGACGCTGGGGGCGTCTTCTCCTGTAGCGGCGGTTGGGGCGAAGGCCTTGCCTTTCCCTCGCGCGGCCCGCCTCCTCCTTCGCTAGCATTACTGCTTCGCAGAAGGAGGTGACCGCTTCCCAAGCCTCCTCGCTCCGGACCATGGATTCAACCAGGGCCGAGTTCCAGACTCTTACTGACTAAATCCCATCCGTGTTCCTTCAAATCCCTTTTGCGTTCCAGGGCTGCGGTAACTCCTTCGAACAATTCCGCAACCCTGGCAACCATATTAACCCCTACGTACTGTTTCCAGGCGTACAAGTCCGAGGGCTTCTTCCGCGGCGTGTACCGCGGCTTCGGCTCCACGGTGCTGCGGGACCTGCCCTTCAGCTTCATCGAGCTGCCCGTGTGGGAGCTGCTTAAGACAAGCGTCCGGAACTACACACACGAGGAGATCAATAGTTTTCAGGTTCGTAGAATTAGTACTAGTTATCACCATCATTTCAGCCAAAGACGTCCACTGCTGTGGCCCTACTATGACGTGCTAATGCCATCCAATTCCGATGATGTAAAAGGGATAGTGCTCCGTCTTCCTCTTAGAGCGGAATCATTATCGTTTTAAGACTTCAAAGTAGGGCCCCTGGACCAGGGTTGCCATTTCGAAATTTTAAGTTGTCGTGTTTTGGGATCTGGATTGCCGTGTTTTGGAATAAAAACTACAAAATTGCCGTGTACATTTTTTTATTTTAAATTAACACGTAAGATTAAACATGACATAAAAACATTATTCTTCACAGTAACATTTGTAACTGTAGCCGTACATTTGGTTCTTTTTAATTTTATTTCAGCTGCTATTTTTGAGTCCGGAAAACAGGATCGCATGAGTTCGCTAAGGTGATCCATAGCGAGAAACGAAATGTTATGTTCAGCAACAAATGCGCATAATTTAATTTCTGCTTCCGTCACCATTGTGTCAGAATCCTTAGAGGTTGAGGCACCTTTAATACTTTATTCACACACCACACTAAAGAAAGTAAATAAATGTTAAGCAGCAGAATATCTTTATAATGTACTTTACACAAAATGAATGAATGAAATGAGTACCAAAAACAATGAAGTGTGTGCGAATCTACCTCGAATGTGCGTCAGGATTTCCCCGCTCATAGTCATGAGTCTAGTGTAGTCCAACGATGTACGATATAATGACTTATCTACTATCGATAAAATGATCGGGAAAAGTTGGTAAACATTGGATTGCCGTGTTTTAGAACACGGCAATGAACATATTGCCGTGTACCGTGTTTTATTGGTGAATAGACCCAAATTGCCGTGTAAATGGCAACGCTTCCCTGGACATAGGCCTCCCCCAAGTGTTGCCATATCGACCGGTCTTGTGCGTCATGCAAACAGTGGATTCCCGCGGCCTTAGGCCACCAAGCCATAGGTCCAATTTGTCCCGAGTTAAATCCGAATTGAATTGAGGGTTTTTGCGGCATCTATACCGCCACATTCAAACTGCAAACTCTACATCGTGTAATCAAAGTTCTCCGAGAGATTTGAACATACAACAGCCCGAAATCAACCATGGGACTGTTACCCATCAGATACAACACCTGTCGGCTTGGAGGATTCTCCCTATTCAAGTGTAGGATGTGGGAGGTTGCACCCTGTTCAACATACCTCTATCGAGGTTTTTTTTACTGGAAGCAGGCGTCGCGACAGACCACGCAGAAGATCGCGGGCGAGCTAAACAAAATTAATGCCCAGTGGTTCACCTAACCCTGGACCGAAATAGCAACTAGCAGTGAATTTACAGAAAACCATTAGGGAACGTACCCATACTACGTGACCCTTTTTTCCAATTTTTTACCCCCCCTCCCCCCCTTCGGTGATCGCCCGTAGTATATGCCAAACCTCCCCACCCCTCTAGTCTTCAGCTGTTCAGTACATTTTGTCGAGTTATGCGCACAGAAATGTATCGGTCGATTTTATATAGAGTCGATTTTTTTTCGCGAAATTAGTGTTGATCCCATAGTAAAAGTCGTTCATAATGATGAGTAAAATGACCCCTTAAGAGGTATTGCATTTAATCTGTTACACGTTGTATAAGGGGCGGTCTTAGGGCGATCTTCAAACAGACAACTTTTCAATGAATTAAACGAGCGGAGATCGCTTAATTCATTTCATTTCAGTTCATCATTGTTCATTATGTCATTATTAATCTGTTTTTGACGTGACAAAATTTAATAAATCGATGAACGCCGGCTGCACGCTCGAAAAAGGATGACTCATTGTAACGTTACGCTCATTGTAACGTTACGCTCATTGTAACGTTACAATCATTACATCAATGCTTTGTTATGACTTTGTCACGTTAAACTATCGTCCGTAAACCGACTTTACAGACAACCATTTTTTTATCTTTTAACAAATCAAATACCTATTTATTCCCACAGAGTGCTGTCTGCGGCTCAATCGCCGGCGGGTTCGCAGCCGCAGTAACAACGCCGCTGGACCTCGCGAAAACACGCATCATGCTAGCAAACGATTACACAGTCACCCGCAAGCTCCGCATCAAACCCGTACTGACCCACATCTACGGGGAGTCAGGCTTCAGGGGACTGTTCGCGGGCGTCATGCCGAGGATGACGGCCTTCATGATCGGGGGATTCGTGTTCTTTGGCGTCTACGATGACTCTAAGAAGTATATGGAGAAGTACTTTCATGATAGATAGTACTTGATGTTAGATTTTTTCTACTGTAGTTCTTTAAGTATCTCTGTCACAGGGTTGGTTTTTGAATTGAGAATTTGAGGTTTAATTTTTTTTAAATCACCATTGTAATGCAATCTGTCTTAGGCATTTAGAAATATTTTTATGATAAAAAGTTTATAGCAACCTCCATAAAAAAGGGGAGATCCTCTGACCGGACGGTTGTTGTGTCCGGACTGTCCGGTGGATAACTCCCCGATAGTTGATATTCGGACTGTTGTATATGTTCAAATCGCACGGTAAACTCTGATACCGCGATGCAGGATTTTGTTAGTAGTTCGCTGCTGGCGGGATAGATGGCGTTGCGGTACAAATTTTGCTTCGTTACTTTTTATTGATGCCGCTACAAGTTTGTAACTTTTGAAGGAGGTTAAGAGTGTGCCAAAATTGGACGGGTTTTTAGGAAAACATAGTGTGACAGGAACGTGCATGTAGATGGCAGCACAGAAATGTCAATCTCAAATAAAACTTTCGAATTTTTGCCACTAGATGGCAGAGTCTATACCGTACACGATTCCTATTGGACGAAGACTGTCATCTAATCACATTTTTTCTGCAATCTGTGGTAGTGATTTCGTGAAATGGGACGGAAGTGTGTAAAAGGAAGCCGAGGAAGCGCGCGCTATTTGATGTGACCAATGAGCGCGCCCTATTCGATTTGACCAATGAGCGCGCGCAGTGTTTGAGTTGGCTGTCAGTTGGTACTTTTAATGTTAATTTTGCTTTTTACCAAGGTGAGACGTCAGATGTTACACATCATATGCGACTACTGTAAGACTCGCTCGTTTTTTGTTTTCCGTATAAATACTTGAGATTGACCTTTCTGTGCTACCACCATAAGAAAAAAAGGATGTATCTACACAAAACGGAAGTAACCGATTAAACACGCTCCCTTTAGGAGAACATTCACAGTGTAAAGTTGTAGACTGTGGCATCAAGTGTTGTAAATGTCACCGGAAAATTGCAGACTCCGTAAGATTGTAAAATATCGCGTGAAATTGTAAACTATTTTTCCTAAATAAGACAAGGATATATTGGAAACTATTGAATTTGGATGAGATTTATTGTATACAAAACGATTTTTTCAAAATATATCGAGAAATTATGATCTAATAAAGATTTATTACAATCTCACGGATTCTGCAATTTTCCGGTTGCACAAATACAGAACTTGATCATATACATACTTGACATCGACAATACTGTGCTTCCAATAGGTACTCAATTTCATATTTTTAATTCAGAAGTCAGGAGTTTTTATTGTTATATATAAAGTTCTTAAATGATCATCATAGTATTGAGAAGCTAATGTATTTTGTACAAATTGCATATTTTATTAATGTGACCAAAAATTATGTTCAATAAATCTATTGATCTAGAATAAGTTGTTGTTTTGACCTTATGTTATTGTTAAAAAGTATGTATGTTGACTTTTAGGTTTGTTTTGTTTATAAAGTGTTATGATACTTAAATAAAATAAGGAGACATATACCCATGTGTTTTATTTAATTAATTTGTCACTTTTTCTATTACTTGTTTTTTTATATACTTAACTATATTTAATCCGTCGGTTTCAATGAAAAGAAAGATATTGGTAAACAACCACAAAATCTGAGGCTGGAATTATGCGTGGTAAAGCCTCACAGACTACCATAAGTCAATAGAATCGCTATACTGTAAACGAAACACCCCTATATGGTTGAAGCCGCGTATTCACTAGGCAACATTTGACGCGCAACACGTGACGCTCAACCTGTTCGGTAACGTTGCACAACAGCGCCAGCTAGCGCACAATATGAAAACGATACTAAATCAAGGGTTGCTCGTTGCCGTTAAACATGATGAGCAACATGTGCATCATGTCGCTCGTCAAATGTTGCCAAGTGGATACCCGGCTTTAGGATGGCATTTTAATAAAACGTTACTACGATATGCCTGTGTGTATGTGTGTATGTGTATGTAACACTCAATAGGTGGCGTTGTAACTGTCAAAAGTCCTCCACTAGATGGCGCTGCATACAATTACGCCTTTATTTTAAACCACCGAACTACCAGGAGACCAGTATCATGAAGATGTATTTCCTGGGATGGAATTATTACTGGTGGTTATTTTTTAAAATTTATAGTAATATAATAAAGCTGAAGCGTTTGTTTGTTTGAACGCGCTAATCTCTGGAACTACCAGTCAGCCAGTATTTTAGTATATGATAGCCACATTCATGAGGAATGCTATAAGCTATACAGGAAAGGGATATTCCTACGGGAACGAAAAAAAAACAGGATATGGATATCTTCTCTAAAGGAGAAGGAATTGAGAATACAAATCCAATTTGCCTTTAAATAACCTTTATTGTTCAAAAGTAACCACAACAATTTTATACATTTTTATCTTAAACAAGTTTATACATTGATATACATTTTTACTCTACACTATTATACAACAAAAGGAAAATAAGTCGAATCAGAAATTTTAAATTGTTTTTATCAATCTAAAATTTTACGGTTTTGGACGCGATCAATGTTTTTTAAGTTTTTGTTTTACTTTAAAATCGATCACATCCAAAATATAAAAAATAATATATTATTTAATGTAATAACTAAAAATACTGTAATTACATGTACATTTATCTAAAATAGTTGTGACATATGTTTTTTATAAACTACGAATATACATAATGCTTTTTTTTAATCAAAATATACATAGTAAGTATTTTATTTAATCTGTTAAGTACACTTTCAATCAGTCGTTATACCTATTTTGTAGGACAAACCCCGTTAAATTAATAATTATACAAAAATAGTTAACAAAATACAATTTGAAAATTCAAGGGAATGTTTTAGTTACTTTTTCAAATTGACCTTTTTTCTCGAAAATGTTTTTTTTCTGTTAACTTACCTAGTTTAAAAGTAGATGAAATTGAAAAAGGAATAGGCATCGAGTTTTTCAAAATGTCGACGTTTCATGCGACTGCTCACGTCTTTTCGCGATATAAAGATGTGACAGTACATCAGTAGGAATTGTGTAAAATGTTACAAAGTACAGTATATACCGAATATGTTCCGAATATATCCAATACGGTGTATAGTTTATTTGTCAATATGTGTAGGTTCATACATACATCGTTTTTTATGTTGTGACAGTTCAGAGCTACACGGATTTAAAAAGTTAATATTCGAGTTTTATAGATATTAACTAAGTTAGTAAAATAGTGAAAATAAGGCGGTTAGTTCGCCTTTATTGTTTAAATGTTTTTATAGTGCATCAAGTGTAATCAATAAACACATAAAATATAATAAATGAAAAATGTAACAGTAAAGGCTTAAGTTTACCTGCGTACTAAGAGTTTTATTTAATCTGTGCATATAAGTATAATAATTTTAGTAAAGATAAGAAAGAATATAATATACGAAGCTAACTTGGCAAAATTTATGATAATTCCATATTTTCCCATACAATTTACCCCTTGCCAAGTTGAAAACTTATATGATATTAAAAGAATAACTTTGGAGTATCATAGCCGATGTAAGGTCCCCATATCTAACTATATATTTAGGAACCTAAATATAATAGCAGCGAATGTCGCCTCCCGAAGTAACTTAAATAATTCTTCAACCACTCACACCAAAAGATTAGAATCTAAAAAGTAGTACAAGAAACCGATTATAGATGGCGTTGGTTTAAATTTTAGCTTAGGTTACTTATTGATAGAACAATATTTCTGACTTAATAAATATAGATGGCGTTACTGATTGATTTTTTATTGATTTTAAGACCAACGTTTTAAGTTAATTTTGTGACTTGATTGTGTATTTGGTGACATTTGGTCTAAACTATTGAACAGTTTTCTTTAATGTTCTTCTAATTTTATGACCAGTGATGTTTAACATAACATTGACGTTAATCATACATCAAGTAACAATTTTGCCACACATCAATATAATCGCTTCATATTAAACGAAACATCCCATGTATGGATATAATGATGCAATTTTAATAAAACGTCACTACGATGCATAAACACACACAATAAATGGCGTTTTAACTTCCAAAAGCCGTCCACTAGATGGCGCTACAAAATATTTACGCCTTTATCTTTTATTTATCTGAATATAATATTGCTGGTGTGTGAGCCGCGGTGTGAGCTGTTGTCCCTGGTGGTGTGACGTCGGAAGGGGTTCCAAGATGGCGCCCGGCGAGCCGACGAGCGCGCCGTGACAGCAGTGGAGCCGCTCGACGCCGTGGACGCCGCCGACACTGAGCCCTGGTTCGAGTTGGACTGCCGCGGAGTTTCAGGTGACGCCTGGAAAGAGGAAAAATAAGGTGTTATGCTGTTGTGTTTTATGCAAAAAGAAATGTATAGGGAAGGGCTTTTTTTCAAAATCTCAGTGTTGGTCCCATCGTAAAAGTTGCAAATAATGATGAATACAATGACCCCTTAAGAGGTATTGCGTTTTTTCTGTTACACGTTGTATAAGCTTGGTAGAGCACTGCCATGTTTGAAGCGCTATCGTATTTATTTAGCTTGCAGGCTTAGTATCGTCTACAGAGCGTTATTAAATCTGTATTTCGCCAATTACGTTGGGCTTGACGTCTAGTCTAACCGGATACCAGGTAACTGTGTATTATGTGTATACCAGGAGTTTCCATGAAGCGACCGCTTAACTGACCTCCAGATAACCCAGTATGACTCCTGTATAATATGGTCTTCTGCTGAAGATTCTGTACTTTAATTTGGTTGATTACGTGGATCATATTTGTGGTAAATTATTGAATGCATATTGTGAGTCAAGTCGTTGCTAGGGTCATGAAGCTTCCATAACTGACAATCCTTCAAAAGTTTTGTAATACGTACCTTTACACAGCTCTTATCCATTGGCGTGGCTAGCTTCATGGTGAGAGTGTCTCCTGCCTGTTGGATGAGCCGCACCACCTCGTCGTGAGAGCTCCACTTGACGTCCACATCGCCGATGCAGATGATGAAGTCGCCTTCACGCATGCCACCGATCTGAAATGAGGAAGTTCAGGATTTTATTGTTTTTTTTGCATTTATATTTAGTTGTGTTGTTCTTTGTTTTTTTGTGTGTTGGCATTAGTAATTGTTATACACTTGTTTGGTCATTGACAAAATTTAATCCAATTCTCTTATAATTATTTGGTAGATTTAGTTTTGTAGCATATCAATGTTTAAAAGCTTTATACTTCATTCGATTCAGGACTAGAATTAACAGTTGACGTAGGAGTTGATAAATGGCATCATAATAATAATACTTACATCAGCCAAAGAGTTTGATTCAACTCCTGCAATAACAACCGGCGCATCTCCCCTCACAGAGAACCCAAAGCCTTCATCTTCAGTCTTCGCATTCGACACATTATATTCACTCGCCGCCCTCCTCAGAGGGTCCTTTCTCCTCCCATTCTTCAGTTTGCCATTACATTCCTTCTCTCCGTTCAAAACTTTCGTCTCCCCTTTAGTCTTATACTCACTCGGAGAGTCATAATCCAGGACCTTCGGATGGTATTCATAATTATTATTGTTGTAACTATTTATGTATACGCCATTCTGTTTTGTGACTCTATGGAGTTTCTTTTTCTCATAATCGTTGGAATATTTCTCGTCGCTTCTAATTATTTGGTTGTAGTAAGTGCTGTTGTCTTCTGATCGGTCTCGTTTGTCGGTCCTGTGTTTGCCATTTCTTGTTTCTTCATATTCTTCAGTATTTCCGTTTCGTGGTCTCTCAATTCTTCGCGATCCGTCTCTGTACTTCTGCAGTTGGACGAGGCGGGGCGCGCTCCAGTGGCGTTTGGCGGAGAATATGGCGATGGGTCCAAGAGACTTGAATAAGTCTTCTACTCTGTGCTGAGCGAAGTCCGGTTGCGTTAAGGCCAGTTGGAATTTTGATGATGCTGTAAATAGAAGAAGAGATTAGAAACTATAGCGTTAAAAAAAATAAAAGTTCATGCCAAACTAATAAAAAAATGTTTGATATTGGAAAACGAGATTTCTTTCTCTAGCTTTGCTGCTAATGGTTTATCGTATACTAAATAGATTAGAGTCCCAGACAAAGGCCTACTGTTTCTTATAACTGAATTTCTTATAACCTTAATACGTATGCGGCCAGCCATATGAATGATGTCTATAGTGAATTTGAATTAAGGATTTGCTTACTATTTAAACTAAGATCCTAAATTCAAATTCAGAATTGCGTTAAAAAGTATTTATAAATAGGACTGATTATGTCTAAGAGAAAAGAAGAAGAAGAATATGAATAAGAAAATAAAAATAAATTACTCACGCAGTACATTGGGCGCATCGATAAGATCGTTGAAGTCATTAGCGTCACTCTCGTGATGCGCGGCTCTCTCGCGCGCCGCACGCTCCAGCTGCGCGCGCACCACCAGCGAGATCGCCTCCTTGCCGCGCAGCTCTCTGGAATAGTAGCGTCATGTTAGTGGTTTGCGGGAGACTGTCGGTAGATGGCGCTAAATCTTGTACTTGACATGTACAAGTATGTTTTATGTAATGCGATAACAAGTGTGTTAATAGTGTAGAGTAAAGAAAATGGTTTCAGTTTAGTACTTTCTCATTCGATGACACAATCTTGAACTGTCTGCTGTTTCGTGTTAACGATATTGACATTGACTAGCCACTGGAAAGTCAGCTGTTCTTTTTAACCTGCTGTTCTGAAGAATCTAGTCTGTAAATGTGCACTAACCGACACATCCTCTGTAGCCTAAGGGCCTCCTCATACAACGTTAGGGCCTCGGCAAGATGCGCGCGGCCCAGTGCTATCCAGTCAACGTCCGCGTCCTTAAATGTCGGGGATATGGATGAACCTGCAAGAAAAAGGTAAGTTAATCGATATCTTTGTAGGAAGTCTTCTATAACCTTAGTTTTTGTAGAAATATCTGTCTGACTGTATCTAATGAAGTTGTGATTGCTGAATTCTTTTGTCAACTGAATTCAAACGCTATCCAGAAGTGGTGTGTAATATGGCGTCAATCTGACGAAAAAGAAATGATCATCCAACTTGGCAGTTTATAAATTGAACCTAATATGCCGACGGCTTCCAGTCAAATCGAATTTAGCGGAATATCAAAATTTTTCGTGGAGCAACTGCCAACACTGGGTAACACAGTAGGTACTTCTTGGCTTTTGAAGGTAATTTAATAAATACTGAAAACTTCACTACGAATCTTTGAAAGCATAACCTGTCTATTGCGTCTTACTACTAGTTCGCCCTAGACAGGCATTCCTTCGTCATCTTACCATTGTCGAGGTGTGTGTCAGCATCGTACAGAGAGGCGAGGCGGCTGGGAGAGCGCGCCGTCGCCGGCATGTTCAGCAGTCCTGTCGCACAGTACTGGTGCGCCAGCGCTGGAAGAAATAGCCACACGTGTTATTAAAAACAAGTTTCTGTAGTTAGGTGGGAATGTTATTCATTTCTTTTTTTATTTCTAGCTGCGGCAGACTACGAAGTAGATGATGGGATGACTTGGATGTCTTCCTCAAGAATTGGCAAGAAGTGTCACGGAGCTGGAACAGTGGCAGGAATGGAGGGAGGCCTTTACAGCAGTGGGACAGTTCGGGTTGGATTTAGTAATAATAATAATTGCTACGTCTACATACAAAAGGCGATCGAAAGTCTACTGTTTCGAGACTAAACTAATAAAAAAAATAATGGGCCAACAAAGGCCAACAATGTTAATAACTATGTGGCCAGAAACACCTTTATCAATTCTCCTGGAAGTAGGGATCTCATTGGAGGTCATGGAATTGAATTACTAAAAAGAAAGTTATGACGTCATGTTTTGTACATACCTTTATAAAACTCAGTCTTGACGTGGACTAGAGAGACCCACGAGTATGGCACGTAGTTGAACACACCTTCCGATTGCATCTGAAAAGAAAAACGATTGAGCGTGATAATTTAGAAATCATTCCTAAAAGTAGCACTGGAAAAGACTGTCAAATGATTTATGAATATGAATTTGAAGTTGTGTTGTGTCATTCGTACTCTAAGATGTTTTGCTTTTGAGCAGAGAGTTTTCGCGGTGTGATATTAATGGAATAGACCGGCAGGATCTGATTGACATCATCGGAGATGCTCACGTGACGTTTAACAGTCTCAATACCTTATCATAGAGCTGTCGGTATGTGTGCGCGAGGTGGGCGCTCTCGTGCGCGAGGTCGAGGCACAGCTCGGGGGCGCGGCGCAGCTCACCTCGTGCCTCGCCCGCTTGCACCTGCAGCTTCTCGAACAGGCATTCACGAGCTTGCGCCTGGAAAATAAGGGAAATTGATTACTTCTACCAATTTCTCATCCCCGACTTACCTGGTTTAGTAACAGAGCATTGTTTCTGTTTATAAAATAATTATTGAGTTTTTATTTAATCTTAATGCAGTATAGCAGTATTCTAAGGTGATTCTACGATCAGGTGATTAGAACCTTGTCCATAAATCACAAAACTACAATTAGATAGACATCAATTCATGATATTGAAGTTTTCAATAAGTACTAGTGTTGCTAAATTGAAGAAAATTTTATCTAGGTAATAGCTTCTTTGAGCGTAAATTAGTATTTTTTCTGTTTTTTTTTGTTACATATAACCTATAATCAATTTTCTGTTTCATATCACTACATAGTATAAAACAAAGCCGCTTCCCGCTGTCTGTCTGTCCCTATGTATGCTTAGATCTTTAAAAGTACGCAAGTTTTTTTTAATAGATACAGTGATTCAAGAGGGAGCTTTATATGTATATACATGCATAATATAGTAGAGAAACACTGATAATTTTAAAGGTTTCTAATGTGGTGTCGTAAATAAACACATTTTTTTTGCGCTGACATTGCAAACGCTGGCTGAACCCTACGATATAGATCAAAATAATGTACTACAGTATTGTATACCTTAAAAAGGTCTACAAAAAAGTCCGCGATGGTATATGTCTATCTCTTAGGGATAAGCCACAATAACCATTTTTTATCCTTTACTTTTTACGAGAAATAATGGCTTATTTACGAAGCGATTTTAAGCAATACATCATTAATCCTTATCTAATTAAGTACCTTAAATACATTGTGCATTTTTTGTAGATCAATATGGCTCTTTACAACATGTAATTTTAATGAATATTTTCGAAGATATTACAGTTAAAATGCAGGGACATAGTGGTTGCGGCGGTACCGGCCAGGGGCCCTATAAATAGCGTTCAAGTTATGTTCTCAAGATGATTTCGCTAAAACACTGACATATGACACAGTTTCAAGTTACTATGCATTAAACCAGAGTTCTAAAACCGTGGTATATTTATAGTATCTACATTGCACCCGTGCGAAGCCGGGGCGGGTCGCTAGTGATTTATATGCTACATGTGAAAACTGGTAATTAGCCATATTTTGTTTGAAATATTACTTACTGAATCTGTTTTAGCTGTAAGATTTCCTAAATTAAATCACAACTTTACACAATATCATTGCTTAGTCTCAGTAGACTTAGCAATGATGTCGCAACAGGCTATGGCTACGCAGCCTTAGTAGGCTGCCTAGCCATAGCTTGTTGCGAAGAGTTTGAGACAGTGTTTAGACCACCTGGTTGCATTCAAAAATAACAGTGACTTTTTTTTCTGAGAAGGAAATTTAAGGGTTTCCTCCAACTGGTAAAGAAGTTTGAACTATATTTCCCATTAAAGGTCAAAGTCAAATCATTTTGACAATTTAAGGGCACTGTTAAATTAAAAAATACAGTCTAGCTAGCGCAAACTAACCACAAACAAAACAATTAACAAGTCAACCCCAAATAGAGAAAAAGCCAGGGGACTGAATTATTGATTGAATATTTATTTATTTATTTATTTATTATATACTTTATTGTACACCTCATAATAAGAACAGGACAATCATACATAAAATAAGTGCACAATGGGCGGTCTTATCGCACAAGGCAATCTCTTCCAGACAACCTTTGGATGGATTGAACGAAGGGAGATAGATTTAGGGCTGTCAGTGTACAAACGTTTTAAACAATACTAATTAGAAATAATAATATAAAATACATAAATACAATACCAATTAAAATACTAGTCTAGCCCAAAATAATGCAATCAAGGACAACTATCAGTCTTTAGCTTCTTACAGTCATTAGCGCGGCGAGTACTAGCAGTGTGTCGGCGGCGAGGTCGACGGAGGGCGCGTTGGTGAAGTTGTCGAGCACGTAGCGCAGCGCCCCGGCCGCGCGCAGCCATGCCTCCACGCCGCCGTCCAGCCCCGAACACGTCGAGCGGTCCTGTGGATAAGAGGAGACGTTAGTGCTAAATACAGGAGAATCTCAATCCAGTTTTATCAGAGTTTAATCAGAATTGCAGTAATGAAGAAGAGAGAGAAGAATAAACCAATTTGCCATTATTTTCGGACATGGTGACAACAATGTCACAGTCACAGCTGAGAAAATTGTGTTTTACAGTCGTAAATCCGGTTTTTTTAGAAAAGACGCATTTTCATTTTGTTTGTACTATTGCAATACTGAATCACGCTTTTCAGGTTACTAGATACATTTTTTTTAACATTACCTGTTTAGCGCCGAGTTGTGTGTAGATGCCAGCTATGTTGAACAAGACACAAGCTTTCTCGAAAGCCACTGTTCGCTGGCATGACGGGACTCCTGCAAAAAAAACCGTTTTTCCTTAATAATAAAATTTCAATCTTATTTTGTAACGTTTGCTATAAAACATTATTTCATAAAGAAAAAATATCACAAAATTAAATAAAACAACTAACGCCATCTGTAAGATGTTCCCCACAAACTTAGAGCAGCGTCATCTATGTTACCACTTTGTAAGTATTACGATTGTTTTTTCTTTTCAATGCTAGATTGGCAGAATTCTTCCAATCTGTTATTTGTTTATTGTTCAGTGCTCAAACTCATATTTTTATGTTTGTCTAACTTTGGTTTGCACACAACGCCATCTATGTTAACACTTTTTAAATTATTTCAATAAGGTTCACTTTTCAATGCAGATGGCAGCAAAAATCTAAATATGAAAGCATTTAGTAAACGAGTGCTAGATCTTCTGAAAAGTAATACATACCTGTTAACGAATCGAACCACTCGAAGTAGACCCCTAGCGACCGGTCGGGCGGGAAGAACCGTCGCTCGATGAAATACAGCTGGTTGTAGTACTTGAACAGCAGTGCCACGCCCGAGCTGGACCGCACCGGTGTGCGCATAGCCTGGGCGAAGTCATGGCATATTTAAGAATGGTTACTCATCATCATCATTATCAAGTACGTTATAAGTTACTCTAGTAGGCGCCAGATAATCGTGGAATATCGGTCATTGACCCACCTACATTTATTGACATTGTTAATTTGAAAAACGGAATTAATGACACAAAACTGTCCCGAATCATCATCTCTCGTGATCCTTAACATGGTCTAATAATGAAAAACGATTCATATTTAATTGTTCAGGTACCTATGAGCAGTTATTAGGGAAAGGTCAATATACTTTATTCCACATTTATCTGGCGCCTACTATAGGTACCTCGCAAAGATCGTCTCTACACCTAACCTGAGGACGTCCTACATGGCGATGGGATGGGATGGATCAGTAAAGTAGAGGTGCTCGTCATCTTTATTTCAATCAGCCTATTGCAGTAACCTCTCCAGCTCTATCATTGGCCTCGTTTAAATCCTGAATGGTGCTGGTGGTTGTGCACGACTATCAACTAAGGAGGTGACGCATGTCTTATGAAGGGGCTCAGCATTGGCACTGTGTTTGGGATGGGTGCAATACTGGCCGGACAAAATTACCTGCTCAAATACGTCAGCACGAAAAGAAAAAAGCCTTTTGCAGTAACTGTCAGCTGGTTTAAGACCTCTAAAAATTTCCATCATCATCTTCCTGGTCTTGTCCCACGTTGCTTGGGATCTTTGCAAGACGTTTTCTTCCCAAACTCCGTTTTCGCCATTGTCCATTTGAATAGGAACTATACAAGAACGGCATAAGGTCTGCATTTACCTGTCTCATATCCATGAAGTCCGATATAGCGTCCTCATAGGCCGCGGCGTCTTCACTGTAGTGCTCCAGGATGAAGTCCTTGAAGGGCTCCCGGAAGTCCACCTCTTTTGTCTCCTTCAGGCCCAGCGGGATCATCGGCATCACGCATTCTTTGCCGCTGTTGACAAAAAGAAGAGATTACACACAAGAACAAGCAAGTCATCATCAATATACTCTGGTAAAACAGGATACCTAAGTAGACACGTATAATTGCATTAATTTGTGCCTGTGGGTTCGCTCGCGTTAGTACAAATTTTGGGTAAAAACAAGAAGCCTATACCTAAACGTCTTCAGGTTCCCATTCATCAAAATCGGTTCAGCTATTTAGGCGTGACAGCGTAACAAACAAATGTATGACCAAGCTATTTTCTACTTAGTTTGTTACTTCGTTGCTGCAAACAGCGGCTTTGCCCGCATTAAAGTCGTTTGCTACATCCTGCGACAAGTTTCATCAAAATACGTTGAGCCATTAGGACGTGTAGGGGTAAGAAATAGACAGACATACAGATAAAACCTTTAAAATACCACAACACAAGGCCAGGTAGATGACAAGACGCCGCGCCGTGTCAATTTGGGTAAGAAATAAAAATCCTCATCTATTTAGCCTTTTCTCAACTATATTGGGGTGGGCTTCTAGTCAACCCGGATTCAGCGGAATACCAGTATTTTACGTGGAGCGATTGCCTATTTGACTTCTATAACTCAGGAACTGGGTTACACGCTACTTTTTGGCAAGACTTGTGTCAGATTTTCTGGCTTCTGCGTAACGACTACCAAAGATCTACCAATTTCAGCCGGGACCAACAGCTTAGCGTGCTTTCCGAGCAACGGAGGAGTTATGGTATGTTTAAATGGCCACCCATCTAGAGACCAACCTCGGCAAGCGTTGCTTAACACGTTGCGTAACAATGAGGGACAATTAAAGATGAGTATACGAAAAATATTTGCTCCGTTGTACAGCCGTCAGCAATAGGATAGTGTGACGTTTGGGGCAGTGGGTTATTCTGCTAGCACCTGTAGTACTTATAGGTACTTAACCAAACCATTAAGATGCAGTCTACAATTATGTGCAATATCCAAGAGTTTGACAGCAACGACCAGTCATTAACGATCTCAGAAAGAAAGCTAGGCGTGCTTGTCTATGGACATAATAATACGTTCGTTCTAAATATAACTATTATGGAAACTAAATTATCGCCTTCGGGTACCAGTCGTTTCTCTTGAGATATTTAGCTTATTTAATTATTAAATGGTTTGGATTTTTCACATTTCTACACATGTTTTACCAAGTCAGTTAGTGGGTCAAGTATTTCTTTTTGCCAGTGTGTAATTTAAAAAAGCATATCTTTTAAGCAACTATTTCTTAAAAGCCTAAAAAAAAACAAAGAAAAATTTTCAGTTAATGTAACTACAACAAACTACACAGTTATAAAAAGTTCGCATTCCTCACAAAAGAACGTAGACTAGCGCGCGCATTCCTCTCTATTAGTCTATGGTTACAATATGGCGGAGCGAGGGAAAACACAACAATAGCGGAAACCGTTTTTTAATTTATCTCTTTTAACTTTAATTGGCGAGCCGTAATTGAATTGTAGCGATATCTTGTTTCATTTTAATTGTTTAAAGTATTTGTAAGAAATTAATTGGGAAAGTTTCTGTGCTGTGATTTCTCATGTCGGATACAATTACAATTACTACTTATAACATATAATATTCAAAATATATTTATTTGTCTTATACCTTTATTTATACAAATACAAAGGCCCCAACTACTCAAGCGAGTTTGAAGAGAAAACAATAGTCCATAGAGTATAAATACTCCATATATGAATATGAATTTGATGATTATTGTATTTTAGTGTTGAAGTGATTGTCAAATGTTTGTAAAGCTTGAGTTATTTTAATATTGGGACTTGGTGCCTTAAATAAATTTATTATTATTACATAGATAACAGTCTACTTGTCTAGAAACTTTTTTTTTCGGTGTTTGTAAACCGAAGTAGCAAGGATGAAAATGAATTTCAACTTTTAATTCTAAATAACCATATTTAGGTGTATATTTTTGTGATACATAAAACCTGCATAAACTTAAAGATCTCAGGAAAATATTGTTTTACTTTGACAACAAATCAAAGTCAATGACATTTGTAAAGTTTGATTTTCACTGCGCCGTAGCTTCACCCCATGAATTGACTACTGCACAGCGCAGATTATTTTGAGCCTCCCCCTTGGACTTGATTTGGCCTACTACAAGATTAATTTATTTCTAAATTACACCTTTTACCGCGTCAAAAAACATACTATCTCACGAGCGAAGCCCCGTGAACACCATAGTGCATCATCCTTGTAAATAACCGCAACGCCTCCCATTACTATCCATTCACTTTTTGTGCGCACCTTTTAACTCGCGCCCACTTTTTTCGTATAATGACTACGATTATCTAGAATTTTACACTTCTACAAGTTGCTTCGTTTTGTTGCCCAGTGTTGTGTTTTAGTATGATGATAGTGTTCAACCTGTTTTCGTGGAGTGCTTTTGTTTTGTAATGTTTAAATATTTTGCTTCAGACGGGCAATTCTCGTATTTTTAAGAAGTGCTTTCCTACATTCGCATCCCAGTAATAAACTGTAAAACACTCCACATTTTATATATTTTTGACATTGCTTTCCGCTGAGATACTATTGCGAATTGAATTGGAATACTTTTTAAAAGTTTTTATTCATCTTGTACTGTTCTTAAGTATGTAAGTTTTCCGTCAAAATTTGCAAACGATTTTCCGGCCATCTGTTCATTGAACTGAAATCTTGCATTCACCTTTAGCTCTGGTGACAATACAATGTGCAATACTCAATATTGTAATAATTTCAGTATGTCCAAGATGGCGGATGAAAGGGCTTGAAGAGTAGAAAACGATAAAGTTAGTAACATCACACTAAATTTAATATGTCTGCCACTCCAAGATGACGGAATGCATTTTTTTCTACCCCCTTTATATGGGTATGAAACATGGAGAAGGCAATGCTCGGAGTTTCCTTGCATGATCGAATCAGAAATGGTGATATCCGTAAGAGAACCAAGGTTACCGACGTAGCCCAAAGAATCGCCAAACTGAAGTGGCAGCGGCAATATTGCTTGTAGAACAGATGGTCGATGGGGCCGAAAAGTTCTAGAGTAGCGACCGCGTACCGGAAGATGTAGCGTTGGAAGGCCTCCCACAACGTGGACCTATGACCTGGTGAGGGTCGCAGGTAGCGTTGGAAGGCCTCCCACAACGTGGACCTATGACCTGGTGAGGGTCGCAGGTAGCCGATGGATGCGAGACCCACAGGACCGGTTGTTGTGGCGACACTTGGGGGAGGCCTAGGTCCAGCAGTGGACCTCTTTCGGCTGATATGATGATGATGAAGATATAACTAGCATTTACCAGCGGCCTCGTCCGCTTGCAAGTCGAAAATAATTGTCATGAGAATGTACTACCGGGATAAAAAGGATCCTATACCCTAATCCCGGCCATGGTATATCCATATTCCCATCCAAATCAACAAACAAACAAACATCCAATCTAGACATGCTGAATTTCACATTAAAATAAGTAGAAAGCTAACTACATCTGTATGTGAGTTTTTTTATTAAATAGATTTACCTACATCGTAGAATTCAAAACAGAAAACAAAAATTACCAACAGTAAGTATTAACTGTCAAAAAACCTTTGTCTACAACATCTTATTTCAAAGACAGTTCAACAGACTTTGACCTAACAATTTCTCATTCGTTGCATTCAAAATAATTTGTACAAACTTAATTTAAATGAGACATTTCTATCAACGGCCTTGTCGGCCATTACATCACTATGCTAATACAAGATGTCGTCCGAATTCCGGTCATAAGTATAAATTTATGAGCAGAGACAAGATTTTGTTCCGAATTAATCTGGTCCACACTTTAGTATGTCGTGAAACGGAAAAAGGAACTACATTCGAATGTAGCTAATGAATTTGAAATAAAAGATATTTTTTGTAAATAGGTTAAAAAACCTTTTAACACGTCAATCTTTTTTGGTTTTAAACTAGAAGAGGCTGTCACTTTCCTAGCTGACTAGCACTGAGGAGAAACAACGAAACAAACTCGGAGGTTAAAGCCTCTTTTATGGTCCATACAAACCGTACTGGTCAAATCATATGAGAACCATGTAGGTTAGTGTCTGAAGTGTTCTTTTGAGGTTTCATAACTTTGGCATTTCTCTAGTTATAGAGGACATTACAGATGAGTTCGTGGCTAAATAATACAAGCCACACGGATCGGTCTTCAGGTTAAGCAACGCTTGTCGAGGATGGTCCGTGGATGGGCGTGATCATCTATGTCATATAGAGACTCCTCCATGTCTTGGCTCGTTAGGCCGTCGGTCCCGGCTGTCACTTGTAGATATTTGACCGTGTCGGTGTGGCGTCGGAACGTTTATCAAGAACCTAGTACGCTGACGCTACTGACGTGCAGTTTTTCCTAAGTCTTGCTTAAGGGGTATCGTGTCACCCATTTACTGGTTTGTGAAGGTCAGATAGGCTCGACAGCCTCTTCATGTAAAATAGTGTTATTAAGCCGAATAGACTGGAAGTGGGGCCGGCTTCCAGTCGAACATAGGTGGGAAAAGACGAGGTAGATAAACTCAGATATTTCTCATAACAATCGCGCCATCTTGAAATTTCAAGTTAAATTGGATTCAAATCCTGTTTCTAATAAGTTTCTAGATACAGACGTGTAATCAGAAAGACATAAATCTTGTAATAAAACAATAAAAACTGGCCACTTGACTAATTGGAGCGACTTACGACACAGTTTTCCTGTTTGTTTATATATATTATTATTAATTTAGATGAGGCGAGGTCTCACAGTTAGCGGTTAGTATTTTATTTACACAATTTATTACACGAGGTATGGCGATGCACATCTCACCAATACGCACAAAACGTTTTGGTAACTTTCATTGTGCGTACAGCTAAGGAGTGGAATTTCCTGCCGGAGTCTGTGTTTCTTTAAGTCAACGGCGAATAGGTTACTACTAGGCAAGCGTGCTCTATCGTCGACCACATCATCGCTTTCCATCATGTGAAATTATGGTCAAACGGGAGCTTACCAATAAATTGAAAAAATGCTTTTTGTGTGGATAAATCATTCAGGCGTATTCTTCGCTCCTTGACAAATGCAATTAATTTATTTAACAGATGAACGCTGTTGATAAAGATCAACAATTGTATGTCTCAGGGTTTTTATTGCCAGGGTCGACTTGTTCAAAATATAAGTCTTCAAAATATAAGAGTAATTTTCGCAAACGACAATAATTATTATGAATAAAAGTAACATTTATTACACAGAACACATTACATGTATTTTAAATGTTCACTAATAAAATTAATGTGTGTACAACAGTGACATTTAAACGAGCCGACTTTGTTTTATCGCCTGTAATGATTTCACGGTACAAATAACGAGCCTTACTAAAGTTTTTTTGCGCAATTAGAGCTAAAGTTTTGCGCAGTAGTCATGGGAAGCGAATAAAATGGAATATTAAACGACTTAAGACTATAATTTATTGCATCTCTAGAATACCCAATCTGGCGAACGTTGCTTTTATAAGATCGCTTTTAGCGATAAGGCCCCATTGTGTCACTCTGTATAAAGTTTTTTTATTTATTTTTATTTAATATGGGTTTGCTCTTGACTCTAGTCTAGGTCATAGATGACAGAGACAAAGTCGACGATGGAGCGAGCTTACCCAGAAGAAGCCTGTTCACTCTAATTTTGAAGAGATTAGGGTTGTTTCTTCAGTTATCTTTACTTTAACTTTATGGTGTAGTCATAATAAAGAGTATTCTATGCCATTCAGGCATCATCATCATTTCAGCCGAATGACGTCCACTGCTGGGTATAGAATCAAGTAGGTCTTAGAATCGAAAAAAGACTAGAATTTGTAGCATTTCCGTAAATTATTGTGCAGTATAATCATTTTCACCCTTTAACTGTTCAAAGTAACTATGTTGAAAATATGTCTGACCCTTATCTTTTTTAATGTTATCCTGCAAGCACGTTTTTATTCTTCCTCTACACATGTTTTAGCAAATAAATGGAATCTAATCTAATCAGATTTTTCAAGCTATGACGCCTTATATTTTTCTGGCTAACTAAAAATACAAAACTAGGAAGTTTCCTAGATAAATCAATCAGGATAGAGTATCTTGATTAATTATCCTTGGGCAAGTTACCTAATTTGACATTTTTTAAACTTTTTTTAGTAGAACAAAACAAAAACCATTTTTATTTAAGCACACAACTTACAAGACTACCAACATCTACAAAATTTCATCGACCGCTAACTCGCCCCGCTCTCCGCCCACAGCGCGACCTTGCCTAACTTTATGCAAATCATCTTATAGCTATAAAAAATTGCATAATCCCGACGACGTTGGTCCACATGAGCACTTTTACTATTATTTTAAAGTACCTACCTGTCTGTCCGACTCTTTATTAAAACATCGGAAATTATAACTAGGGATGTGACAATGCTTCGACGCCAACTCCGATGAGTCGGAACTTCCGATTGATACTCGTACTTTTTAGGGTTCTGTACCCAAAGGGTAAAATGGGACCATATTACTAAGACTCCGCTGTCCGTCCGTCTGTCACCAGGCTGTATCTCATGAACCGTGATAGTTAGAAGATTGAAATTTTCACAGATGATGTATTTCTGTTGCCGCTATAACAAAAAATGATAAAAATGAAATAAAAAAAATAAAAGAGGCCCCTTACAAGAAACATCTTTCGACGTGACAACGTCTAATAAATCGATGAACGCCGGCTGCACGCACGACAAAGGATGACTCATTGTAACGTTACGCTCATTGTAACGTTACGATTATTGCATCAATGTTTTGTTATGACGTTGTCACGTTAAACTATCGTCCGTAAACCGACTTTACAGACAACCAATTTTTTTTTCTGCCTGTGTGTACTTCACCTCTGATTTCGACTTCGGCTCCGGCACTTATTATTAGTAGGTTTTAAACGAAGGTCGAAGCATAATTCGCTACTTTTGGAGTCAATTCATTTGATTTCATTTGCTAACTGTTATTGAAAACATGTTAATTTTAATTTTCAACGCTAAACCTGTTGGTATTTAAAAATAATTGAAATGAAAGAGGCTAATTAAATAATTATATCTCTCTTCTGCCACCTCCTATTCCATTTACCTAGTATTATTTTCCTTACTTTGTCTTTTTAGGGTTCCGTACCCGAAGGGTAATCAACGGAACCTGGAAATAGGAACTAATTTATAAAAAATTAAAGGGGCCTCCCATTCAAGGAACATATTTTTTTCGGTTCGTGGCACGGAACACTTCGTGTGCGAGTACGATCGCACTTGGCCGGTTTTTCTTGTAGTTTTGTGTCTCAGGCGAATCAATGTTTTCTATTCTACTTTGACTCCGGTTCAGGGGGCTTCTCTCTAAGCCCGAAGTCCGTAGTATCGGGCTTAGTTGCGGACGTATTCTAGTCCGTCTAACCTAACCACTAAGAATTAATGACAACACGATTTGAAAGTTACTGACAAATCGTGTTGTCATTCATTCTTAGTTCGGGTTCGAAACTAATCGTAAGTCCGTAGGTAATACGGAGTAGAATACGCCCGTAACTAAGCCCGATATTACGGACTTCGGGTTTAGAGAGTAGCCACCCAGGTGCCGACTCCGAGAAACCGAATTTAAAAACTCCGATAAAAGCACCTGCGTAACATCCCTGATTATTACCGTAGGTGTATTATTACTATTATGGCGTTATTATTATTGTCCTAGGGCGTTTGAGAAAGCGTTTTCGTAACTTCAAATAATTTTGCCTACAGGCGTTTTGTGTGGGTTTTGGATTTGGTCGTATGTCACAGATTTCCCAATAGGGAAAGTCAATAGGCTTTTCATGTCAATACTCAATATTTATTTGCATTCCAAAATTTTAGCTTAGGTGGTAGGTACATATAAAATATACATAATTTTAGATCTTTATGGACCCTGTCGGGCACAGCAAGTTAGGATAGAGGAAGAGGGCTATCATTTTAGGTATAATTGTTATTCGAAAAAAAAATATATAAATTATTTTTCTACTACTCGGCTTTGGTGTCGGTTTCATCATCTTAAAATGTTAAGATAATTCGAGGAATATTATTGGTGTGAAATCATTATCATCATCTGCCTAGCCTTTTCCCAAGTATATTGGGGTCGGCTTCCAGTCAAATTCGGCTGAACACTAGTATGTGATATCATTATATCACGTCCATATTCCTCGAATCCAAAGAGCCATCTTCGAATTAGGCAAAGGTATTCCTGTTTCGCGGTCTACCCAGATTTCATGAGTTAACTCCCACGTAAGCCATGGGCGCCTATCACCCATCAGAGAATCCCAAAAAAACTCATTCACACCGACCGAATCGAACCCAAGAGCGTGTAATGTATCGACCACTCTCAAACAAAACTCAAATTAATCAATAAAAAGCAAATTTTGACAGAGTAATATCATGCCTTAAATATAAAGTTTATTCGTGTTTAAAATTACTATTCAAACCGAAGTCTTCACAGTTTAAAGTGCTCTTTTAATAAAACGGAATTTTCATAGATAATGACTTAATAGATCACAACACAGCGCCATACGCAGAGCATTTTTAACCTTTTGACCGCCAAATGAAAAAGTGCCCAACACGCCACCGTCAAAAAAAAAATGGCGAATTTGTGGTTTGGCGTCGGGGGCACCGATGCGTTTATGTTCTGGCGTTCAAAAAGCCTTTTCAAAGAAAAAAGAAAGAAAGAAAATCAGTTTATTCTGCGGGAAAAAACGCACAGAAACACTAAAAACAACTCAACTACAATTATAACAAAAATAAATAAAAACAAAAACACAGCATCACTATCAGCCCATGTCAGGACCGGACATTAATTAAAACGTGTCTCTGGTCACACCACAGACAAAACAGAACACATTTCAGCAGTTGTCACTTGGGCACATTTTTCATTTGTCGGCTATAGCCGACCGTGGCGGTCAAAAGGTATCTTGTTAATTCCTTTAAAACCCACCCAGTTAAAAGAAAGTGTGAATATACTTGAGCTTATGGCACTAATAACGTGAAAGTCAAACGACCAGTATGTGTCACATGCACTGGCGAGTTGCGCAGGAGTGCACTGAAAGTGATGCCGATCATAAGCGACAAAATTATGTCAGTAAGGCAAGACGTACGGCGATGCGAAACCGGCATCCCATCCATACGCACAAAAAAAATTGGGAATATATTCAAAATTAAAATCAAAAGTCATTTATTCAAATTAGGCTGAGTGCCAGCACTTTTTGAGCGTCAAAGTTCTACATAAAGACAGTCTCCCAAAACGCCCGTCACCACTTCCTAGTGTTTTAGCTGGGAAGAAGAAGTGGCGCAACAAACTCCCCATTCATTGTGTGTACAGCTAAAAGGAGTGGAATTCCCTGCCGGAGTCTGTTTCCAGGTTTCAAGAGTGAATAGGATACTTCTAGGCAAGCGTGGTCCAAAGGTTGTCTTTAAAAGATCGCTTTTAGCGATAAGGCCGTCCATTGTGTCACCCTATGTAATGTTTTTCTTTATCTATATTTTCTGTAACTTATGTATATGGTGTACATAATAAAGAGTATTCTATTCTCCATTGTCGACCACATCATCGCTTTCCATCAGATGAGATTGTTGCTAAACGCGAAACAACTAGTCTCTCTGAATTGAGAATTTGAAGTTAAGAACTTGTCCAAGTTTACTCTAAGGGTGTGTTGATGGATGCGTAGCAACGCTGTGAGACGGTGCGCAGATGACAGATGCGAGGATGTGTAGCGGACTCTTTTCAGTTCCTCGCTTCGCGTCCATCCCTAGCACATATCTCTCGCTCCCATCACTCGCTTATGTTGTACGTACAAAAACCTCGCGCCGCTAAGCCGTTTCCACGGCGGAGCTGCGAAGAGCGAGGCTAGGTAAATGAAGCGATTATATTGGTTCTTAACAAACACATCTCTTGCTAGGCATCCTCGCACATCTTTGGTGGAAACGCACCCCAAGCTAACCATTTCTTTCACCAACAGAAAATAAAATACTTGGAACTGTTTAATGCGCTGCCACGATGAACTTTATAAGTTATATTTTGAACATCCAACTCTGTGTCACCCAAAACAAAGTTCAGATTATATTGCAACCATACTTTTTAGGGCCTTTATAATACAAATGGTCAATTAAAACCATCTTTAAAATACACAACACTGAAGTTGATACTGTAGTTGGTAGCGATGGATTGAAATTATCTCGAATTATAAATTCAGGTAAAGTTTAGACCAGCTGTACTTAACTCTCTGGGTCAATTCAGGTATAGTTTAGACCAGCTGTACTCAACCTTTTTACTCTCTGGGTCACATTGCGCTTATACTATTGTCATAATGGGCCGCAATAACCTACATTATAAAAAAAATCCCCATTAAAAAGTATCTACATGAATGGAACTTTTGAAGTTGTGACAAAAGGATCGTTTTCATAATATAGGCTAACTTTTTCGCGTTGATAGTGGGTCAGGAATAGTCTCAGCACATTGTAAAGGAGTGAATCAGTACAATATAGATTGATACTATATACAATATATGTAGATAGAACTGGACCTATTTGGCGCAGCCGCGGGGCATACAATGTTTTTGTTTTAAAATTAAGCTGTCTTTTATTTGCATCTACAATGTGTGTCTGTGTGTGTGCCAAATAAACTAGTTTTCTTTCTTTATTTCTTCTTCTATACACATTGATACACTGACTAAATATAGCACCAATAATGTGCTAGGCTACAGGGCCACACGGAAAATATAGCATCAATAATGTGCTAGGCTACAGGGCCACACGGGAAATCTTGGCGGGCCACATGCGGCCCGCGGGCCGTAGTTTGAGTTTAGCTGGTTTTGACAATTCGTCAAGGTGAATCAGATAATTTGAGTCGAAAACAATAATTTATTGGCCCAATATAACGAACTAATTTATATTAACTAGTTTTCTTATATTATGTAGAGGTTGATTGCCAACATTATATAAGGCAGTTTCCAGTTGTGTGTGGGAACGGAAATTGATTGATTACTGGCTTTTTCAAGGTTGCTATACTTAGTAGGTAAGAGAAAATATGGTGGGAGTCGGGTCTATAAAATATCTGTAGTTGTGTGCTGCTTTTTATATGTAATTTATATTATTTAAAAATGCCCTTTTACTCCTTTTTGGTTATTTTTACAACTGCGCAATTAATTGCACATCTGCATTCAAACGTGACAGCTGTCAAAATCGACAGGTGTCACTTGTGACAGCTGTCAATGCACAATGCTTACCTGTCGCTCTGGTATAGTTCCACCGAGGAGTTGAGCTCCGCGAGCTGCTCCTTCAACAGCTGCAGGTTTGAGTTCACGAAGCTCAGCTCCAGGGCCACTGTCTCGCGTAGCTTTCTGTTCGTCGTCGCCTGGAAATTAAATGGAGGAATTAGTGTAAGTGATTTATTTGGAAGAGCGTTGTTAGTTCGTTACGGTATGGAAGGCGACCGGGATAAGGCTCGGCAATAATATAGGTCTATTGAATATTGACACAATTTTTTTTCCGAACAATATATAGCAGGCCCAAGTTGGGCTATTATCATATCAGCCGAAAGACGTACACTGCTGGACATAGGCCTCTTCCAAAGAGGGAAGGGGGTTGCCATAATCGCAACGCTTGGCAGGCGGGTTGGCGATTGTAGTGTAGCTGTTGCAATGCACAGAGAATGCTGCTGCCCATTCTCTGTTGAGTCCCTAAGTCGCCTGTTACGAGGCCACGGGAAGTGATGGGATGGTGCTATTCTTTTACGTCCGACACCATACAGAACTCCGGGCTCTGGGCTATTAAATCTGTTCAAAACGTTCGGAGAACTTCGGTAGCACGATGTAGGATTTGTGTGACGTCACGTCTATTTTTGTAATTCATATGTGGCGCTATAGATGTCGCTACAGCTTTTTTGTTTTCTGGACGAAAAAATGACCAGTAGGTAGTGACAAGAAAGGCTTTCGTTCCAAACAAAACTAACAGCGTCGCGTCGGCGACAATAACACGTTGTGAGAAGGGATCTAGTGGCTTGACGAATGACTCACGCGTGCGAAGCACAGCAAGCAATAAACTAACTTAAAAAACCGGCTCAGTGCGAGTCGAACTCGCGCACGAAGGGTTCCGTACCATTATCTATAAAAACGGCAAAAAATCGCGTTCGCTGTATGGTTTTTAGTATTTGTTATAGCGGCAACAAAAAATGCATCATCTATGAAAATTTCAACTGTCTAACTATCACGGTTCATGAGATACAGCCTGGTGACAGACGAACAGACGTGCGAAGTCTTAGTAATAGGGTCCCATTTTAGCCTTTGGGTACGGAACCCTAAAAAAAACTATATTGTTAACCCATTCGTCCGATTCTTGAACTTGTAACGAAGTGTACCGGTGAATGAAAACATAAGGGCGTCGAACTCACACGCCGGAACCAATCTATTGCGTGAGAAATGGTCTGAGAAAAATACTGTACTTGGAAACTTTGTTATTTTTTTTTTTATTATTTAATTTGGGTTTGCTCTTGACTCTAGTCTAGGTCAGAGATGACAGAGACAAAGTCGACGATGGAGCGAGCTTACTCAGAAGAAGCCTGTTCACTCTAATTTTGAAGAGATTAGGGTTGTATGCGTTCGGAAACACAGACGCAGGCAGAGAGTTCCACTCCTTTGCTGTGCGCATTATAAAAGACGTTTGGAAACGTTTAGTGCGAATTCGTGGAATAGCAACAAGGTAGGGATGGTAACTTGCAGTGCGTCTAGATGTCCGATGGTAGAAGGGGGCCGGTGGGATGAGATCGTGGAGTTCCTGGACACTCTCCCCGAAGTACAATCTGTAGAAGACCGACAAGCAGGCAACCTTGCGGCGATGAGCCAAGCTGTGAGTAAGTTTTTAAAATGCTCGGCAATTCATTTGCGTGGAAGTACAGACGCCATCAAGCTACCCAAAACTGTCAAATTTTCCCAATCAACCTTGAACCTAATACTATAGCGATAAAGTTAAATTTGACAGCTTGTTGTAGCTTTCTGGCAGGCGTCCGTACAATACCACAAAACATCTCTAATTAGAGTGAACATGCTTCTTCTGGGTAAGCTCGCTCCATCGTCGACTTTGTCTCTGTCATCTATGACCTAGACTAGAGTCAAGAGCAAACCCATATTAAATTTAAAAAAAATGGCATTCGTCAATCTTCTTTTTTGTCTCACTGTGCAAGGTCTGTCTTATAACTAGCTGATCCCTGCGACTTCGTCCGCGTGAATGCTGATTTCCAGACTTTCATACAAAGTAGTTTCATACCTCCTGTTTCTCCCCTCTAAGTTGATTATTTAAGCAGTAATTATGTTATAAATTAAACCTATATTCCAAATTTCAATCTAAAAAATCTTCGCTCTACCAATAATCGCCTTCTACGTCCCTCTCACCGCTTTGGGTTTATCCGCTCCTCTTTCTTTGTTCAGGCGATTTTCCTTTGGAATGCGCTCCCTCTGAACATCAGGACGGCAACAAGTCGGTTGTCCTTAAAGGTGTGGCGACATGAAGGCTGCTCTGACGTTCAATGTCGAGAGTCAGAGAGTAAAGTCCCGTGTACCTCCACCGAAAAGGGGAGGATCCTCCGAACCAGACGGCTGTTGTGTCTGGTGGGCAACTGCCCGATAGTTGATATTCGGACTGTTGTATGTGTTCAAATCACACGGAGAACTTTGCTCGCGCGATGCAGTATTTCGATGTTAGTTCGTCGTAGATGGCGCTGCGGTTCTTTTTGTTGCCGTACAAATTTCGTTTCTTAGTTTATCATGTGGCGGCATTGATGTCGCTACAAAGGTGAAGGCACGTGAGCACATTCGCAAGGAGTTTGTAGAATCATTACAGCGTTAATTTCTTTGCATTCGTTTTTTTCTTAATAAATTTGTTTATGTGTATGTATTTATAAATGTTTTTTCTTCTTCTCTCTATTTGTTTTTCTTTAAGTTGCACCTGCCATGTTGTCTTTGCACCACCCTAAGGTCGAGTGGTAAAAAATGCCTAAGTCATTAAGTCCGCCTTTGTACAGTGTTTTTACTAATGCATAAAGTTTCAGTAATAAAAAAATAAACGATTGGTATAGATAACTGACAAACCGCCTTCCATCTTTTCCTTCAAAACGTCTCCCATATTATACAGTCTTTCATTTTACTCCCAAACGTCTATCCTTAATAATATATTCTTGTAAACATTTCTCAAACACTTGTACGTCGCCACCTGTCTCCGCACACCTCGTAAGGTCCCCATTCGACAAGCCCCATGTCCCCAGGGTCAAGGTTCGCAGACGAAGGGCGTCACGGTCGTACACTCGACACACAATGGTGGGTCGACGGACTCATGTCTTTGTTTTGACTCACAGGATTCTTTGAAGGAAGTCGGGGTTTAGAGTTGAGTGATTTGGTGAATTACTGTCGAAAAATAGTTGGAGGAAATGACATGGTGTGTGGTGTGGGTAGATATTAAGTTTATTTTATTTGTGTTTTTAAAAACGTTGCCCCCACATTAGGATTTTTTCCTATATCGTAGGTGCGTTTACAAACATTTAAACTCACATTAGCAAACTTTGCTTATGCAGAAATGCACTACACTTTTTCATTGAATTTAACAATAGCCCCCCCTGTCGCTCTCTGTCTAGCCTTTTCCAAACTTTTTTGGGGTCGGCCCTGGAGACCTGGAGGCTCCCTAAGGGATGCAGCTGAGTACCAGTATTTTACATTAAGTGACTGCTGTTGAGGTATGAACAGTAACAGTGTTTGAAAGAAATGTTAGCAAATCAGAATTTGTCGAGATCGTGAGGAAGTTGCGGCTGATGAATTATCTCTTAGAAAGGCAAGCTAGTCATTTAAACAAGAGTAAGCCAAAGCTCACCTAGTCCCTCATAATAATATAGAAACAAACCAATCTAGATACTAAACTCAGAGCACGGAATCGCGTCGATAGTGATTAGAGACTAGAAAACAAATTCCGTTTGGGAATGTTCGTACTTGCGCAAGTTGTACTTAGCACAACTTTTGGCGGTTACGGCCGTAATGGCCTAACACTAGCAGTGTGATTTTTTTATTTTTATTTAGGGATGGGAAATCACCAAATGACTTCTTCCGCTCTGGGTGGAGCGGAAGGGCGTGTCAGACTCTTACTAACTAAAACCCATCCGTGTTCCTTCAAAAGCCCTTTGCGTTCCAGGGCCGCGGTGACTCTTTCGAACAAATTCCACAACCCTGCCCCGTTTCGTATGACGCAGTGTGTATATTACACGAAACATGTCAAATATTCCCAAAGTAACCTTCTATCAGCGAACCATTTGCTATCAAATTTCGCGTTGTTATTCCTAAACATTTTGGACTTATTACTTACAAAAGTTATTTCTGATAGAATATATATCCCTGCTAGAGACTCTTTTCCGATTATGTTATTTTCAGTCAAAACCGTCTCTATCAGCTGCCTGTGCTCCGTACTCTATGGTACTAAGCACCACAAAAACACAACATCATCGCTTTGCGCCCGCTCAGGGAAAGTGTCAAGCACGTGCCGTCACGATTAGTAGCGATTTAGTCGCGATTGGCCGGCGATTTGTATCAGGAAGTATAGCGGGAAATGTAAGAAGTCCCTGGTGCTTTTTGTGTGGTTATTGTTTCCGTACAGTTTAAGTTATGGGCAGTTCTAAGTATGAATTGAAATCAGAATTGTGGTTAATTGGTTTAGCTGTTGTAAGGTATGCGTAGGCACGCACAGCAGGCACACTGCAACTACAGCATGACTTATGAAGCTATCCAAGTTGTTGAGCATAGGAATCTCAAATTGCAGCGCTTCTAAGGAGCATAGGAGACGGGGCCCGCTAGGGCCAGACCCTGCCAGGGTTGCGGAATTTGTTCGAAACAGTCACGGCGGCGCTGGAACGCAAATGGCTTTAGAAGGAACATGGATGGGTTTTAGTCAGTAAGAGTCTGACACGCCTTTTCGCTCCACCCAGAGCGGAAGAAGTCATTTGATGGTTTCCCATCCTTATCGGGATCGGATCCGCGACAGGCGGCAGCAGTCAATCGCTTAACCACTGCGCCACCCGTGTGTTGCCAGGATCTCTTACTAATTTTCGCGGGCTTGGACTTAAAAATATGATAAAGTATCAATATTTCAAAACCTGTCTCGATCAAACAGGACTACTTTATGAACGTATACTGGCCCTTGCCCGCAACCCTGAAGACAGGTCAATCTCTTGCTTACCTTGAACAAGTTCTCCGCGCCAGCGCGTAGGCGCAACTCCTTGTTGATCTCCTGGTTGAGCTGGCAGCGCCGCGTCTGCAGCCGCCCGCGACACGTAGCCACGCGAGGGTCTGAACCCTGGAACAAGAGAGAAGGAGAATTAGGACATTTTTTTGTCACTGGTTGGCAATCTGTCACCAAAGTGTCCGTCGAATGTGTTGTTAAACTTGAAGGAACCGTTGATATTGTCAAGTTCTTGCCGTTGAACGGTAAATTTTATCGGTAACAAGGCCATATAAAACGCAGTAATCCTAACACCATTTAGGGGCGATCGATGGAGAGTCTAGGGCCCACCACTTATTTTGCGCCGCATCCCTGTCACCTGTACATGTGAAGACCTTATGGCTGCGTCAGCGAACGGTGTTGCCGTTGCTGAGTACTGGGCCAAGCATAAAATTTGATAATTGTATTTGCCACCGCTAAGAAGAAGATGGAGAGTTATGTAGTGTTGCTTCGGGATGACTTGAATCATCAGTATACATATCTGTAGGGCAGAACCTCCTTATACGTTAAAATATTTATCCTACCAACTATTATTTCACGCAAAAACTACTGAACGGATTTAGAAAACATCTGGCCTATGATAATTAGTAACCTGATATTAATCTTAATCCACGCAGACGAAGTCGCGGGTAGAAGCTCGTTTACTTTTGACTTGATAAAAATACTTTGTCATCGATCGTAAATTCGTAATCAACCCCAACAATACACCCTAAATATTATGTACCTAAAGCCATAAATCTTAGTAAGAACAACAAAATAACACGCCTCACCAGCAAAGCGTCGCACGCGCATAACAACGGCATCGCTACATCAGGTATGTGCGGGTGTGATGTATTGACGACGGCTTTCACTGACTGCTCATCAATATACTGAGCGGTTATTTTGATGAATTATTTACTTGTGTTAAGAAAAGGTTTTGTTAAACTGTTCGCGTGTGACGTGAGGACCAATGGAATAGAAGTTGAGGATTGTTTATCTAGCTATCTTCACAGTTAGGCATATTTAGTTACTAGCTGCTCAGTTTAAAACTAGCCTATGTGTTAATCCAGGGTGTCAGCTTCCTGCAAACCAAATTTTATCAAGATTTGTCCACCCGTTTGCGCGTGAAGATGTAACAAACGTACACACACACACTCACAAACTTTCGCCTTTATAATATTAGTGTGACTAGCGGATGTCACGCGGTTTCACCCGCGTAGTTCCCGTTCCCGTGGGAGTACGGGAATAAAATATAGCCTATGTTACTCGCTGATAATGTAGCTATCCATTTTCAAATCGGTCCAGTATTTTTTAAGTTTATTCGTTACATATAAAAATACAAATCTTTCCTCTTTATAATATTAGTATAGATATAGAAGTATGGACTACCTACCTATCGCTTATGAAGTAATATTTAGGACATAATGATATTTATTCATTTCTTTTAATCAAACAAGAAGACCATTTTATATTTTAAATACTAATCTAACTATATACACTTAAAATTAAAATAAAAACTCCTAACTAAAATATGGCGTCAAATGGCGTTTAACTAGTATTGTATAAAATGCTGCCCTGTCATATATGAAGATCTAGGACTTGATAAAATGGCACTATTTATCAGCGATAAAGATGATTAAAATGTAGAGGATAAGCGCTAACGAAATGGTGGAACACATGGTCGATCCTTTGGAGTTTCAGTATTTAAATTTGTCATTAAAGACTTCGGTTTCTACAATCTTATTTATATATAACCTTTTTTGAACCACAGATCAAAAATTCTCAAGTCACTACAGTTAAACCTCCTTCCAAAACGAATCCACTTCAATGACACTGCACTTCGTAACTCCACATTATCAATTCCATTCGTTTACTATGATGACATGGTACCCATCACAATTGAGGGTTACCTAACCTGTTCTAATATGGTCAGCCACGTAATAAGAACGTTATTAATGATAATAGTAATGTATTATTACGTGCTTAGCATTGAGGAGCTCGTGGCTTAATAATAACAGTCGTACGGGTCGATGTTCTAGGTTAAGCAACACTTGCCGAGGTCGGTTTGTGGATGGGTGACCATTTTTTATATACCGAGACTCCTCCGTGATCGATCGGCAAACACGTTAAGCCGTTGATCTCGGCTGTCATTTGTAGATCTTTGAACTTCGTTACGGGTGATCAAAAGCCCGCGAATGTTATGTAGTGTCATCAAGGGATATCGTCTATCTATTACTTACCGACAGGGTCGGATCCAGGATTGACGTTTGGGGAAGGGACTTGACCCCACTGAGGTTAGGTTTTAGCAAAGCACTAAAAAAGGAACAGACCAATTTATTTTGCGTAACGCATAACCAAGATTGATTTGATTTTTGATATTTTGATTGATTGATTACTATTCTTAAATTCCTCAATGACTTCGTTAAGGTTGTTAAGGCTGTAAATACAAATTGGCAAAATGTCGTTGCACTGACTCACTATACACCAAATGTGAGTGCAGTGGCCCCGTCAAAAATATGACCAACTTGTTGGAGTGCTTCAATTGCCCTTACACCTGCATCATTAAGGACCTAATGACATGTGCCACAGATGCCGCTATAAGCGTGGCCATCTACTGGCCAAAAATTATTTAAGGAAAAGAAAGAGAGACTCAAAAAATTTGTTTTTTTTTGGCTTGAGCCCCTTAGCCCGCCCCTGGATCCGCCAATGCGTGCCAAGACTCCTTCGAGCCTGGGAATTTGTAGATCTTTGACTGCCGTTACTGATAGCTAGGAGACAGAAAAATTGACACCAGTCTTGCCAAAGGGTTGTCAGTTACTGAGTTGTGGAGATCAGGTAGGCTGTCGCTCCTTGTGAAATACTGGTACTTAACTGTATCCTGTAAGCATGGGTGTGCAGTAGGCTACAGTAAATGTAGACCAGCCCATACATAATGCCCAAAAAAAGAATCGTATCGTCAGTATCGTGATTTCAACCCTGAATAATGTGGTGAGTTTTTGTTTTTTGGGCATTATGCATGGGCTGACCTACCCTCACTGTAGCCTACTGCACGCCCATGCTTATAAGACTGGAAGCCAGCTCCAACATAGGATATTGATGGGAAAGGCTACGGAGATTGATTGATTTGTTTACTATGTCGATAAGACGCCATCCATTCGAGGGTTACCTTATTACCCAACGACTTATATTATGTATGGTCAGCCGCGTAATGAGACCATTATTAATGATATAATAATGTATTATTACGTGCGTAGCATTATTATGAGTGTAGCAACTTTGTGTTGGTAACCCCTGGCTGAACGAGGTGGGTCAGAGATCGTCACGAATTAGATTGCGTTTTATTTTGAGTGATTGTTGCTTCATTTATTTTGCATAAGTATTTTTTATGAAACTTATTTATTAATTTATGTACTTACTTAAATAGTTTTTGTGACTTTTGAGTAATGATAATAATCTTTATTATTTATTTTAATAAACAAGTTTACGTTATTATTAAATAAACAAGTTTAATAAAAAAATTATAATATTAATATTATATCGATCACAGGATCAGCCCAATGAATATTGTTCATATTATTGAATCGTCAAAATTCAATCAATAAGGTACCATTCTAAAGTTGATATGATAAGTAATTAATATAACGAGGAAATAATCAATCTTGGCTGGAAATGAATTATTTGGATGTTTATCCTTAAATTTATTCCACTCCAAATTAATTCAACCATACAACTTTATAAAAGCCTGTGGGCTGTGACAGCCACTCTAATCAGAATCATATTTCACACAATCAACCCATCGGTTCTCCGATTGATTCAACTGAGTCCCTCAGAATAAACCGCCAGACATAACTACCTACCTAATAAAACATCTTGTGCTACCTACAAACCATAAATAAAAACAAAAGACAGTCATTCACACGTTGTCCCTAGCACGCGGCTCGCATACTGACGCGGTAGGGACTGCATAAAAATGAACGTCTTTTATATGCACCGGTTGTACGTGAGGGGGAATACTTAGTAGAGCGACGGGGTTTTCACTTTTAGTATTTTAGGTAATTTAGTTATTTGTTTTACTGCCCTGTCAAGGGAATCAACTGTAAAATAAATATAGCTGTTCCTGATATGGAGATTCGGTCACCAACTCTCGATTTTTTATAATATAATAAGTTTACCTCTGCTGGTAATACTTTGTTCCTATACTCTGGGTGATTGTACTTACATAATATTAAATTAATTTTTGTATACCAAGTATTGTAAAACTATTCTTTGAAAAGAGCAACTATGCAGTTCCTTGTCCGTTCTTCTCTATAAAAACCTACCTTTCCGAATGGACAGTAGAGTCACTTTACTAATTTTATACTATTATTTTAACTGTAAATGATGTGCCGTTTCATTGGCCTAATTGAAATAATCGTTTTGACTTGACTTTCTAAGGCATAGGGGAATTGAAAAAAAACTCAGCTGTACAGTACATTTTGTCGAATTATGCGCAGAAATGTATGGGGAAGTCGATTTTTTTTCGCGATTTCAGTGTTGGTCCCATAGTAAAAGTTGTTCATAATGATGAGTACAATGACCCCTTAAGAGGTATTGCGTTTATTCTGTTACATTTATATAGAGAAGAGACTAGGATTACACAAAAATATGATCCACTAATAATGCATATCACAATAACATGCATAAAGAAATAGAAACACAAATATTTATGTCCACACAAGGAAAGGAACCGGCGGCGGCGCAACGATGCAGAAACCAATTCCTCATTACCATACAGAGAGACACTGATGGCAGAGATGTCGTTATATTTACAAACATGTAACAAAAGACAACGTGGAGAAACGCATTCTTAACTATTTCATTATTTACTTTATACAGTGTGTCTTAGAATGGACATAGTGTTGACGCGTTTGTGCGATTTGATATTGTAGTACCAGCGGACTCACGCTAATGCTACTTGTGATATTATTATAAAATGAAACTATATTTTAGATTTAAACTTTCATAATATATTTGCTTGCATAATATTTTACTGGCCTGTTGGTCGAGTGGTTAGTGACCCTGACTGCTAAACCGGAGGTCCTGGGTTCAATTCCCACCCAGGACAAATCTTTGTGTGATGAGCATGATCATTTGTTCTGTGTCTGGGTGTAATTTGTCTATAATATGTATGTATTTAGAAATATATAAGTATGTTTATCAGTTGTCTGGTTGCCATAGCACAGGCTCTGCCTAGTTTGGGATCAGATGACCGTGTGTGAGTTGTCCCAAGATATTATTATATTATTATTATTATATTTTACGTCAGCCTTCAACGAGGGCTGGCACCGGAGTCCCAAATAAAAAACAAAACATATTTTTACATTCCTATTTCAAATTCTTTTAGTTTTCACCAGACACTTCCAAAGGCTACCTTGTCTGCCAGAGACCTGGAGCCAAGGATATCCTCTTCACAATATGTATCACAGTCACGAAGTCAGAGGTTTAAAAATACTAAAATAAATGGCCAATAGGATGATGTAAAACGATGAAAATATCAAGGGCTGGTGTATGGATTCTAGAAAAGCAGGGTGATACCAATAATCAATAGCAGTGCTTTGAATTTTGACAATCCAACAATATTTATTATATTGTTATTTACTGTCCAGCAGACAATTTTTTCAGTCAGTTGAAGGAGAAGAAATTTCTTTCAAAATCCTTCGATTAATGATAAAACTGTGGTTGCAAGATTTATTGATAAGTCATACGTTACAATAAAAACACAGAATCGCTATATAAAAATGCGGGTCAACTTATTGCAATGCGACTGGCCTTCAAAGATTGCAGTTTTTAGCGACGTGGCGTGAGATTCGTCAGATCATAGCAGCTGTATTTTACATGTCAACGCTAAAAATCGTAAACTATATCTAAGGAGAACCTTTTTATAAGTGATGGATATGTCACCGGAAAATGGCAAACTCCGTAAGATTATAAAATAACTTCAGAGATTGCAAACTCTCGATAAATTGTCAACTGAATATTTAGAATACTTTTTTATGCATCAAAATTTGATAGTCTATAATATCAAGGCTCTCATTGATCTGTTTAGATATGAGCTCACACCAACAAAGACCAATGAGGGGCCAAGTTTCCAATTTAACTATTACACGAAAACGGATAAATTGTAGACTTGTGCTCTGATTGGTCGCCATTTTATGTCAGTTCACAATTTCTCGGAATTACTTCGAGATATTATAGATTATCAAATTTAAAGTATTCTTAATATTCAGTTGACAATTTATCGAGAGTTTACAATCTCTCAAGTGATTTTATAATCTTACGGAGTTTGCCATTTTCCGGTGACAAATACACTTATACAGAGGTTTCATTCTCAATTTTCTATAATCTCTATATTATTGGTGTATTCTAGACAGGTCGCCACAGTTCCCATATCATTTGCCTCACCCTATTTCATATACTCAGTACCATCCACCGTTTTGCAATAACAAAGAGGTACCATCAATACATTTGAAGCACTCGATCTCATAAGTAAAAGGAGCATGAAGGTACGTTCCACTAAACTAGTGTACCAGGTAGGTAGCAATAGTGCAGAACTGCGTCATTACCATACAGTCTGAGATTGAGTAGCGGAGTGCTCTTTAAGGCTTATGATTGCCTGGTAGGTAAATTATAGGGAGGGGCAGCACTTGGTAGTGTTGTGATGACGTCTCATGGCTCTCGTCACATACAGGCCACAGAGAGTTTCAGACGTGGTGACGTTCGGTATTTGGCACAATAATTAAAATAAAAAGACTTTTATTCAAATACCCGAGTATTTCAATACAAGTTTTTTTTTTAAATCCGAATCAAGAAACGATCTAAAGTTTAATTTTCGAACAAATCACTTTACAAGCAATCTGATACTGTTGGTGGTTCAAACTGTGTTCAAACCTTCCTATTCCATCTTATCGGTACAAACCAGAGACACGCAGCAATAGTGCAGAACAGCACCTGTCATTATCATAGAGCATAGACTATGATTGCGTAGCGGCGCGTCGCGGGCCGGCGCGTGCGCACGCGGAAATGCAGAGCGTTGTCTATAGCTACGTTTATATTCATATTGCATAGCTGGCTACTATGTAGAAATGGCAGAAATGATGTAGAAAATAATTAATTGTGAAAAGATGGCCGTGATATAGTGGGATTGTATTAACAATGACGACTGTCAAAAATTAAAAGTATGGCGTATACGTGACATTTAAACAATTTGAAATTTTGAGAATCGTGGATGGAGTGTCAATTGTGTACTTAGGTGAAATTGAATTAGCAATAACGATTTTTAAATAAGTAAGTAGTATTTTTTTAAATATGTCAGCATTATCCATGGTGCCCGAGGTTAAATTTGGCCATGGAACAAAGATTGGCAGTACCAAATGCGGTGAAAAGAGAAAAATATTATCAAAATGGAGCTTATTCATGATGAAAAAATGGACACTACATCTTCGACCGATTTCTTCAAGTAAAAGTTATTTCCCAGGCAATAAAACAAAAAAAAACATGAAGATAATTTAAAGAAAGCGTGCTTAAAGCGACAAACGGAATAAGTTACATGGCATTATGCAAGGAAAGTGCCGTTCGCAAGTAATAACTCAGCATAATGGTACGGCTGTCAAATACTCAGCAACGCAGCATTTATTCCAACATAATGCTCGCTGGATCTCCTTGGCTTTATGCATGTGCCGCAATAAAAAGTAAAAGTTTTTTTTTAAACTAAACTTTTTTGACGTTTGTGTTATTTTTAAATGACGTTTTGTTTGACATTGAGTCCAGGAACTGTCAGAAAGGTGTAGTTTTCACGAGCGTAAATCTAGCAAAGGTACCTAACTAAAATATAGAATAGAAAACCCTTATATTTGACATTGAAGGTTAAGTAAACGTCCTAAGTAAATCTTTTGTTTTGTCAATTCATAAGAAATGAATGAAAGAGTGTGTTTTTATTGTTTATTAATTTAAAACAAGTAAATATAAGGAATAATGCATCACCAGTAAACGGTCGAATAAATTGTCGTTTTCAATATTAATAAATATTTTAATTTTGAAGTTTGTTCATTTTAATCAACAAATTATATGAGAATTGTCAGCCATTTTGATAAAAAGCGAGATTGTCAAGTTGTCACTGACATTTACTATGATTGACGTTTCCTGTCAACAATTTAATTGAATTGATGACACAATTTGAACTGATTAAACGATGCATCAATTAACGTGTTTTTTTCCAACATTCAAAGATTTTCGTATTAAATAATCATAAAAATTATGAATATCATATCTAATCACTAATCAGTAATCATATTAAAGATTAGCCATGAGAAAATATTAACATTTAGTCTAGAATTTTAATTAAATAATTAGTAACTTTTAACTAATTACAAGATTATGTATTTTGTGCTGGAATTTCAAGGTTGAGTTAGGTAACGTTTTTAAGGCTTGTCTAGAGTTTTAATTAGTGCTTATGTTTAAGTAGTGATTTATTATAACGACCTCGGGATAAACGTTTGCATTTATAGAGTTTTTTTTTGTATTTTGACATTTATCCATCCATTTTGGCGGTTTTAGAGCGAGAGTAAACAGCCAAAACGGATCGTCTAAATGTCAAAATACAAATAAATTTTCTCGTTTAATAGTATGATTAAGGTTTCTTTTGTAAATAAATAAGGTACTTTTATTGTAAGTCTGTACTGTAATGCAGTGCGGAATCGGTAATTAAAATAATGTCAAGGCTCCGGACTCCATGGTAAATTCTAAGATCTCATGCTTATATGGAGTTAGCCGATTATAGCATTGTTAGCATCTACTTTCATTACATTGTTCTCATAAATAAAAGCAACAACGTTAATGTAACTAGGACTTCCGTAAACATAAAATGGTATAAAGTGTCCGTGGAGTTTCTTGCACGTTCTTCTCCATAGAGTTCTACGATTTGGAACGTGCAAATAGCTTCATGTTTTTGACGGACTGACTTTGACAATTCAAAAGTCAGGTACTTTAAGAAAATGGTTATTTGAAATATATGTTTTGACTTTGACTTACATGAATGATGAAGTGTAGATACAGTTTCGCCCAGCCTTGTGATAAAACGGATTTCCGTGAGATAAAGAACTCTTTTCTTAGAACCACACTTTTCTTTTTATTACTCAAAGTGACTAACTACTTCACGTGTGCGATTCACGCTCTTTTAGCTAACAGGGGCAGCAGTGTTCGTAGTATCGTTGAATCGGAGTCGAAGCTACGTCAAACTCAATACATTTCGTTCATTCGAATGAGTCATGTTTTTTTATAGTATTAGCGATTTTATGGACTATTGACATGATTGATGATTTTTGTGTTAGGAAAGTTGTTCTTTCTTTGTTCTTGTTTTCTCTTGTTATAACTTTTAGCTATCTCATTCGTGATGGACATAGGCGTGCAGTAGGCTACAGTAAGGGTAGGCCAGCTCATACATAATGCCCAAAAAAAAACTCACCACATTTTTCAGGGTTGAAATCACGATACTGACGATGCGAATTTTCGCCCACTTCGAAAGTGGACGAATTTTTTTTTTTTTTTTTGGGCATTATGACTGGTCTGGCATTCCTTTACTGTAGCCTATTGCACGCTCATCATGAACGGAGGTGATTAGCCATGATCTCCTCCATGATAGTAGTACGGGTCGATCTTCAAAGTTAAGCAACCCTTGCCGAGGTCAGTCTGTGGATGGGTGGGTGACCATCCATTACATACTAAATCTCCTCCGTGCCTCGGAAAAAACGTTAAGCAAAGGCTTAACGTGCATTCCGAGGCCCACAAATGACAGCATGACCAGAGGGTCATGCTGTCATTTGTGGATCATTGACGGTCGTTACGATAGTTAGAAGCCAGAAAATCTGAGACACCAGACTTGCCAACGGGTATCGTGGTGCCCAGTTACTAGGTTGTGGAGGCCTGAAACCGACCCCAATGTAGTTGTATGGATGGGAAGTCATCAAATGACTCCTACCGCTCTGGGCGTAGTAGAAGGGAGTGTCCCTTACTGACTAAAACCCATCCGAGCGAGTCCCATCCTAATGCCCTTTGCGTTCCAGGGGGGCTACTCTCTAATCTCGAAGTCCGTAGTTTCGGGCTTAGTTGCGGGCGTATTCTACTCCGTATCACATAACCACTAAGAATGAATGACAACACGATTTGACAGTTACTGTCAATCGTGTTGTCCTTCATTCTTAGTTCGGGTTTGGAACTAATCGTAAGTCCGTAGGCGATACGGAGTAGAATACGCCCGCAACTAAGCCCGAAACTCCGGACTTCAAGTTAAGAGAGTAGCTGCTCAGGGCCGCGGTGACTCTTTTGAACAAATTCCGCAACCCTAGCAGGATCTCTATAAACCTACATCTCAGTTTTCACCTTACACATAAGTTAAGCCATAGAGAATGTGCAGTGTAGTCACGCGTGAAATGTGCAACACTGTTTATGACTCTAATACCTACTTCTATTGCCAGTCGGAAAACACAATCCGACCGCAAATCATTTTGTAATATGCCAACACTGACAAGAAAGCGTTGAGAAATGTGTACGAAGATATATGAAGATTGCTCTTATTTGCATACTAATTTGTACTATCATTTCATTGATTTTATTTGTTCGTATGTAGTTAAATGTTGTGGCAAATGACTTGGATAATTAACTACTTATTGCTATCTCTTTCATAACAGTGAAATATGAAAGAGATAACATTGTTGGAACTGTCAAAATTTGACGTTTGTAGACGACGCCTTTACACTATTGAACAGTTTTCATTCAAAATAGTTCATCGGCATTGTTGGCTTAGGTTTTCCAATATTTTTTAAGATAAGATAAGATATTTATTTTGCAAATATGGGTACAAAATAAATATAATTAGCAACAGCCATATTTTACCAGAAGGCATGCAAAAGTACAAAATACATTAATGATTCTAAGTACAATGTCAATATAAAGATTAATTACCTATTGAAAATTAATATTTTGTTACAATAAAAAATAAACGAAATCAAATCTTCATTCTATTTAAACTAATCGTTTGAAGAGAGGACAATAATTTTTCAAATTACGTTTAAGGATGTGTGCTGCATGTGGGCCTAAAAAACAAAGCGAAAGAGCATCGAGAATTTAAAAAATAAAAACGTGTGCGTCTCGGGACGCCCGACAGAAGTGATAACTTAAACTAATCTAAGTTGAACTATTTAATATGGGAAGCGTCTGTCCGTAATACGACTAGCGCTGTGGATTTGAGTGAGAGAGAAAGAGCCTGCCTACCGTTGCCGTATGCGTGAGAGAAACGGAAGCCAGACGGACTGGCGCCGTAACGCGTTACGTTACGAAGCGGTTTACTCTCCCATAACAAGAGAAAAAATTGTTATACCAAATTTTGTAAATCTTTTATTTGAAAAGAGTAACTATGGGGTTTCTTGTCAGTTCTTCTTCCTCCTCCTCATCTTTGTGAATGGAAAATAACTAGAGTAATTTATTTTAAACTGAAACTTTTGCCGTCCCATATTGTCTCTTATGGTATTATTATATTATTAACTTTGAGTCATCTTGAGTTAAAATTCTAAATAACTTCAAACAACCCAAGTCTATATTTGACCAGGCTTAGATTATACGAGTTAGAAACTAGTCAGATATTTAAATAGGAAGATTCCTGCACTGCTGGTCTATTAGATGGATATTATAAAGTAATTACTGTTAGATGCGTTTAATGGGCTGAGGCGAGTGCCCACGAGATATGCAAGGCAGAGCAGATGGGGAAAGGAGTTTTGTTCCGCCGACGGATCAGAATTAAAAATGGTAGGTTTCAAAACAAAAAATGGTAGAAAAAATAATGGTAGAATGGTAGAAAAAATAAAGTATAGATACAGTTACATGGTTATACGTAGAAAATACGCAATTGACTATTGCTTGAATTAAAAATGTTGGTCTTCATCGTCTGCCTAGCCCTTTCCCAACTATATTAAGTTCGGCTTCTGGTCAAACCGGATTCAGCTAAATACCAGTATTTTATGTGGAGTGGCTGCCTAGCAGACCTCCACAACCCATTAACTGGGTAGCACAGTACTTCTTGGCAAGACGAGTCAGATTTACTGGCTTCTGACAATCCGTAACGACTGCCAAAGATCTACAAATGGCAGCCGAGACCAACGGCTTAACGTGCTTTCCGAGGCACGGAGGAAACTCGGTATGTTACGATGGTCACCCACCCCCCATCCACAGACCAACCTTGACAATCGTTACTTAACCTTGATCGATCCGTATAGCTGTTATTCTTGTTGGTAAGTAAGTCTAAATTAAATGGGCTAAATTAACAATACTAAGAAAGTATGTCGTTTAAAGTTATAGATTTTCGCTACTGTAACTCGATCCACTCTTCGTGCATCTTGTACAAAGTAAGTGGACACTCGCCCTTACGTTTGATAATGCCAATAAAGGCTGCAAGCGTTGCGTAACATGCACACATAAAAAAAATAAGTTGACAGTTCGACGCCATATTTGATCACTCATTTAGGGCTAGTTCCACTGCTTACTAAAGAAAATCAGGATTTTAAATGCTATTAGAGATTAAAATTAGATTTTATGTTTCAATAAAAATTTATAAACGTGGTGGACTGGATGTGGAAAAAAAAACTTTAACAGCAATGAGATGCAAACTCTAACACAAAGTTTAAAAATAAATTAGCTTTTGCAAAGTATAAAGTATTAAACAACCGACGAAGAAGTATGAAGTAATAAAACAGTTTACTATTTGAATCACATCATTTATGAAATAAATGAAAAATATATAGACAATTTTTGTAATACCCACACAATTGAATGAAACCAATTTAGTGTTGTGAAAATTTGGAATGTAAATTAGTTTACTATACCATTTTAGTCAATATTAACTTACAAATATTATTAATCGATGCATCGATTGCACTACCGTTAAGAACGGAGAGCATAATAAATAAATATGATATTGCGATACGCATATTTTGAATATTTAGCAATCTTAGAACGGAACGAACGTGAAAATAGCTCGAGGGAACCATCCGTGAGAATTTGCAAGAAGTCGTTGCTCTAAATAAGAAGTGCGTTCTATTAGATCAGATTAGACAGCAATTTACGACTGGAAACTGTAATTGAATATAAAAATATAATAAACTTTAAGATTTTATTGATTGTCAGTGTGCACGGATGCTAAATATCGCACCTTAATTATGTTTCAAACTGCTTGGAAAAAAAAAGCGTAAAAAAAATTAAGTTAAGATTTCAAGTCATGTATTTAATCTTTATGTACAGTAGCGTACAAAAAATAAATTATATTAAAAAAAAACAGAAGAAGAAATTAGTTCGATCTCAATTTCCCTTAGTTTATTGCCTCAACACTTTCCAACCGTCTCAATTTTCAAAAAGCGTTCGTAAAATAAGTATTATTAGGTATTTCTATTTAAAATGATGTGGAATGGACACTAAATAGCTAAAGCAGAGTACACGAGGCTAACGAACCTAGGCTTTTTGTACAAAAATAATATCTTTCACCGTGGAAATTAAACATCAAGATAATTGCCGTGAGAATATATGTAGTTTTAAACATTAAAATGGCTTCTTTAAATTATACTCGCCATTTATTATTATTTTTACGGTCACCAGTGCAAGATTGAATTAATTAACATGAATTTGAAATATTTTTGTTAAGAAACTCGTTTTTATATGGGTTTTTGTTACATCATGTTTAGTGAAGTGAAGAGGAACCGATTTGATTTGTTTATTTACTGTCTTCCTTAAGAGGTGAACTACTTTTTAAGTGTAACTAATCGTGACATCTAAAATGCACTTGAGTGCAACCAAGCATTTTGGCACTTCCTTGTCTTTTCGATTGGCTTCAACGAAACTTCTGTTTAGGTATTCTGATTCTGCAGAAGATTAAACTAAAACTTAGTACTTACATAAATAAATAGTATTCTCTCTCAAAAGCTTAAAAAAAAAATATATTAATCTTTGATCGTATGTTGAATTACTAACTCCTTGAAGTTGAGCATCTTATGCTTGCATTTTGTCAGTTATCGTATATGCAGCTCATTGTCCACTCAAATATTTGTTGGGCTTTTCTCAAAAGATCACGTCAGACATTATCCTACACGGTTCTAATGTTGTGACCGGTAAAAGGAGACTTTGACTTTGTTTCGGTGTTTCTTCTCAGGGTAGTAAGCTAGGAAACACCAGCCTCGAAATTGACAAAAAAGATTGGCATGTAAAAGTGTTTTCCAACTTTTCTTTTACTTTGGTAATTAATGACCTTTTCTTGCCGAATTAACAGGGTTTCTTCTTTCTTTGTCTTCTATTTTTTAATCCTTTATCATCTAACTTTATCGAATAAAAACCCACCAGCTTCTTACAAAGCAAATATGAAACATCTTCATGTACTAATTGCAAAATAAAAAATATAAAGACAAACTTCTCGTTTAATCCAACACCACATAATTATTAGATACAGTAGGTCAAAACCTAGCCTACATGCATCCCAGCTGTCAGGAATAAGGTCAGTTGTACACCAGCCCACAGATTATAGTAATTTGGGGGAGGTACCGCGGATCGTCTGCGATCGTGCAGTCGTTTTGTTGGAACCGTACCTTAAAGGGCATCGTGTTGTACAAAGTGCGCGTTTTTTTTTTTTGGTAAAGGAGGTTTGAGGTATTTTGAATGTCAACTTTATTATGTTTTGATGTGGTTGATGCTTTTCGGTTAAATAAACAACGATTGTTTTCGCTATGAAGCAACAAACAAAACAAATAGATATTATTGTTTACTTGCCTTTTTTTTTTTTAATTTGCTATCAAAATTTTGGTATTTTTGAATTATTTAATTTATAAACTCGAAAGTGAGTTAATGTCTTTGTTTCACGCCTAAATATCGATCGTTACATTTGGTTCAGACTTCAAATAGGTCTTTAGGACTTGAAATAGCATTTAACCTCGAGACGGTTAAATGCTATTTCAAATCGGGTGAAGCCTAGTTTTTCGGGTTCCGTACCCAATGGAACACTATTACTAAGCCTCCACTGTCCGTCCTAATGTCCGTCCATCCGTCCGTCCGTCTGTCTATCAGCAGGCTGTATCTCAAGAACCGTAATAGGTAGACAGTTGAAATTTGCAGTGTATATCAACTGCCGCCACAAAAAAAATCAAGGCCATTCAAGAAACGTGTTTTTTGGCGGTTTATGGTACGGAACCCTTCGTGTGAGAGTCCGACTCGCACTTGGCCGGCTTTTATTATAACACTTATCACGAATCACGATGTAAAAAAAATAAAAATAAATGTCTAAAAGAAAGTCCACCCTTTAAGTTCCTACCTAAAGAATAATTTCAAAGCTTGTGTTCAATCAAACCGCGGTTACTGACCATGCGCCGACATTTTTGCTCCATTACGTAACAATATTTATTACCGTTAGAAAGTATTGTGGAGACATGACAGTCGTTTTAGCACTACCGTGTGAACCGGCCCTAATCAATGACTGCATTTACGTAATGCAATGTTATTCGAATTCTTCATACTAATATTTGAATTTCTAGCTAACCACACAGGAAGATCTTAGAAATAATGTCATAATCAATGAACCAAGTAATAATCTACCTAATATAATAAATGCGGAATCAATTCGATTTGTGTGTTACCTCTTCACGTCTCGTAAAGTCAAAGCATTTATTTCAAATAAACCATTTACAGGTACTTTTAAATTGCCAAAGTCAGTCAAAAACATGAAGCTATTTGCACGTTCCATAGTGTAGATCTCTATGGAGACTCAGGGACTCACCAGAGAATGGGCAGCAGCATTCTCTGTGCATTGCAACAGCTACACTGCGATCGCGAACCCGCCTACAAAGGGTGGCGATTATGGCAAACCCCTAATCACGAGGGAGGCCTATGTCCAGCAGTGGACTCTGAGGATGATGAAATGCTTTTCCTTTCTTTTTTTTTTAGAAAAAGAGTTAAGAAGCCGCTTTTCTTGGTACTTTATGTCCTCGAGATACTGAGAGCGTCACAATGAAAGTGAAATATCACTCCGTCTCTTTCTCCCTAAATTCATTTTCGTAAAAAAGAGGAGACAAACGATCTTAAAAAGTGTTCAAGTAATGTACGGTCATGACAGTCAACTTTAATACTAGTGGACGTCACGCGGTTTCACCCGCGTAGTTCCCGTTCCCGTGGGAATACGGGGATAAAATATAGCCTATGTTACTCGCTGATAATGTAGCTATCCATTGCTGAAAGAATTTTTCAAATCGGTCCAGTAATTTTTAAGTTTATTCGTTACATACAAGAATACAAATCTTTCCTCTTTATAATATTAGTGTGGATATAGATTTTGAATCTTCGATCTTTAAAATGAACGTACAGGATATTCGAAGTATTTCCTGTTTGAACTCTTAGTTACCTAGAATTTTAATAAGAGGAAGATCCGCAGTACATAGTGATTAGCTAACGGTTAACAGAACATCGTCGTGAGATTGAGGTTTAAGAAAAAATATGAAATGGCGAAATCCGCTTTCTTTATTCTTGTTTTAACTAAAATGGTAGGTCCCTATAAACTGAGATCAGGCAACAGAAGGTTAATTATCGTACTTAGAAACCGTTCAAATTCATGTTGCACTATTATCTCAGCGTAAACCAATGTCAAAAACTAATGTCAGGCATATTATAGATGTTTTTGACAGTTGGTGATTGCGCTGCGAATGCGTTAGGGTGTTACTACATCAATCCATCGATTGTCGATCGACGTTGATCGATTGGTGTGGTTGCGTTGGCTGATCAAAGAAAGAAGTAGAAACTATCGATCGACGTCGACTAATTCATAATACCATCAACTTCAACTTGCTAGGTACACCCGTTCCTGAGAAAATCAGTGGTAACACACGGACAAACAGACAGACAAGAGAGTGATCTTATAAGGGTTCCTTTTTTACCTTTTGAGGTACGGTGCCCTAAAAACATGTCATAATATAGGTGATGCTTCTGACAGATTGTAACTGCGACGCCAATAAAAACGCTCCTCAAAAATACGAGAATTGCAGACAATCCTTCCATCTCCAAGAATGGTTACCAATCTGACCAAGCAACACGAATCCATTTCATTGTCCACCATATTTGGCTTAAACCTGAATTTCCACCATCTTTCACCAATAGTCGGAACTTCAGGTCTTCTCCCCAATGGACCGTTTAACTTTTTTTCTGATTTAATTACAGTTTTCTCTGCATTCAATTAAGTTTTTATGTTCCCCGCATCATTGGACCCGTCAGCAGGTTGGAAATGACTAAAAACTTTGCTTGCGGTGCTCGCTGACTGATTTATTTATTTATTATTCTAATTAGGAAGTTTAATTACTGGTTCTTTGTTTGTTTCTGTGTTCATTGGATTTGTTGACTGATTTTCTTTTGTTTAATGTTGTATATGGAAATGTGGAAAAATGTCATACATGTGAGTTTCTTGCGGGTTCTTCTCCATAGAATAGCTCCAATTCGAACCTTGCAATAGTTTCTGATGTTTTGTGTGTGTGTGTGTGTGTGACCGTGTCCTCCTCGGGTCGTGTTACTCATTACTGAGGGTCGTGTATCCCCCGATGAGCGGTCAATTTCTGCTTTACAATGTCTCTCCACCACTGTCTGTCCTTGGCATCACGGAGCGCATCATAAAGCTCTCCATGATGCCAAGTGACCATATAGAGCTATGTGAGATAAAATATTATGAATTTCATTGTTTCAATTAATTTTCAACCAGACAAACAGCCTTCCCGAACGAACTCTTATGTCATTAAAAAAAGAAATGGCTATTACAACTGTCATGACACACTCACCAAACTTTCAGTCACGTATAAACACTAATTTAATTTCCACTGTAGTGACAACAATTAAATAATTCATCACTTTACGTAACCCTTGGAGTACAATATCAATTCTCAGTACTTGTCAATGGTCAATTTAGCGGCAGAATGTCAATAGATACTCGCAGTTTGAATTCATTGGCGCGAGGCGGCCATTTTCTCTGCATTTCACTTCGGAAAGCTGAATGCATGGTATGTTAAAACCATGGTTTGATGAATATTTAGCTAGACTGGTCCTTAAATGGTAGTTAGGTAGTATGAGTGGTAGTTAAGTGTAGAAACTTTTGCTAAGGTTGCAACGTGACTGTTGAGTGGGAAGTGTTAAATGCAGTTGTTGGGGTTGGTTCATGAGTTTTCATGTAAGGTTGGAAAACTGTTTTAGAAATTATAAGTAGTGACATTCAATAAGGTCCGATTATCTATAGTCAAATGTCTTTTACCTTAGAAATAAACGTGACGATTTGAAAAGTTTTATATAGAAAATATGTGTGTAAAACGGCATATATCTTCACTTCAGATAAAAGTTATCTAAATACTGAAAAATCTGCTCTAATAGAAAATCGAGATAATCAAGGAACATCAAATTTCTACAACCACAGTCTTGTGCAATGTGGTGAAAAAGATAAACAAATTAATAATTCAATTTGACGTTTCTATTTATCAAGTCGATCCATGGAATTAACAAGTACTATGGTAGAAATAAAAAAGTATTTTAAGATGAAAAAAGGAGGAGACACAATGTTGCCAACCTACAATTTTCTTTATTCATAGAAAGTAGCAACATTTAAACCTTTTTTTCCAAGCTATAAATCACTTACAAGCACAGGTTATAATTAATCTGTCACTACGCACTCATTTTGTCACACTTGTCTGAGATCTGGCGTCAGATACTGACAGAAAATGTCACGTCACGAGATCAACACGATAAGACCGTGCACTATTTGTTATTAAATTATTATGGCATGTCTGTCTACTACTAATCTAATCATGTTGATATTATTTACTGAGAAGAAATTCGAATCTCATTTTTTTTTGTGAAAACTTAGCTTTTATGAATGGCCAGATATGCTTACGATGACGTTTGTCAATTGCTCAAAATGTATGGAGTTAATCCCAACATTTTTAACCTATTACTTTTTTAAATTTTTCGTTTATTCTGAAAGAATAGAATCTGGGGGCTCGGTAGTGCCCCCGCCAATACGAGACAACGGAAGCGCAGGGCACTACCTACTTTTTCTCGAGCCATCTTTCAGGTTTCAATCAAAGGGACTACGATTAGGGCTTTTTAAATTATTTTATTTATTTTTTTAAGGATGGGAAATCAGCAAATGACTTCTTACGCTCTGGGTGGAGCGGGAGGGCGTGTCAGACTCTTACTGACTAAAACCCATCCGTGTTCCTTCTAAAGCCCTTTACGTTCCAGGGTCGCGGTGACTCTTTCGAGCAAATTCCGCAACCCTGGCAGGACGATTAGGGCTTAGGGGGTAAGATTGGCGAAACTGTTAATGATAGGCATACCCTGGGCTAGTATTATTTATTTCCAGAGCCAGTGTTACCTGATAGCTACAACTTAGGAGTCTTGAAGTAAAGAGTGAATAGGTTACTTCTAGGCAAGTGTCCTCCATCGTCGACCACATCATCGCTTGTCACCAGGTGAGATTTTGGTCAAACTCCAGACAATCAATAATTAAAAAAGTATTTATTTAGAGACTTTAAAATAACCAAAAGAACGAACGAGACCACATAAACTAGAAAAGCCGGTCTATTGTGTATCATATTGTCTATTTGTCATTCCATTTTGTTTTTATGAATTGACAAGCTCATTTCGTGTCCATTTCACCTAAGTTACAATCACTAACTGTTGCTAACCTCTCCAAACCGACATTCCTCTCAAGTTCTTCGTCAGAACAAAGGCTAAGTTCAATAATTTGTAGCGACTCGTTATAATGAGTGGGTACCGGGAACCGGAGAACCGTTACGTTGCCCTAGCGCCTAGCCTGCCTGCGCCCGCGCATACATTTGTGTTCGCTAGTGAGGGACGCTATCGACTGTTGGCGGTTATGATTTTTGTTATTACAAATAGTAGTGAATTGTTTTGAAAATGTTGAAAATTGATTTTGAATATGGTTTCTTTGTTCAAAGATTCAAATTATTTATATGTGAAAATGGGGATGGATAAACATGTTTTACAAAAAAATATATATATATATTCCCAACAATGTCCCGCCAGGCCGCTCGGCCGCTCGGCCGCCCGGCATACAAATATTAACAAAATTGAATTGAAAACAATTTGTACTACTATTTATAAATTGCAAAAAGATGATGAAAACGGTTTTTTTTAACACTACTACTACATTTCTCAACACTATTATTTTAAGCTTCGTATATACAGGGGATGGCGTATATAATGGGTAACCCTGTATATGTTGATGGGGGACTCCAAGCCAGTATTAGTCGATGGACATATCAGTTTTTTTTAATAACTCGTTACTGTTCGGTCACGGTTCTCAAATGAAGGAAAATCACTATCTGATTCTGAAAAATATTTTTAAATAAACGTGCTACATCAACTTTTCCCCTCACTAGTTTACACTCGGATTGCAAAGCAATTAAGTGTTATGGCCGTGAATTACAGCTTACGAGTACAGCCCAGCACTTCCCGGTTACTGGCTATGATTTATAGCGAATACTACGAGAGTAGCGGGATACTTGATAAAATGCATGATATCGACACGCTGGGCTGGGCTAGGTAGCGTAGTAGACAATTTTATTATTGTAGTTAGCGCATTCTTGGTAGATTTTTTCGAGTTGTCGTTGATTTTAGTAAGAGTACTTACAGTATGCGCCAAATAAATTTGCAATAAAGTTCATTGACCTTTCCTTAATTTCTCTGCATAGTTACCCGGACAATAAATTATACATATGAATCGTTTTACATTACTAGAAAAAGTAAAGGATCACGATAATGTCGATTCAGGATAGCTTTATGTCATTATTTCTGTTTTCGGAATTAAGTATGTCAATAAATGTATATGGGTCAATGACCGTTACTGCACGATTATCTGGTGTCGACTATATTAATATTCTAGATGGCATCGCTCCTGCCAGGGTTGCGGAATTTGTTCGAAAGAGTCACCGCGGCCCTGGAACGCAAAGGGCTTTAGAAGGAACACGGATGGGTTTTAGTCAGTAAGAGTCTGACACGCCCTTCCGCTCCACACAGAGCGGAAGAAGTCATTTAATGATTCCCATCCTTAAAAAAAGGGGATGAGTGAACAACAGGACGCTACTAAACAGCCGGTCGATTGTGTAAATATATCGAAGTGAAGGCTTGGGTGAAGTGATCACGAGATGAGCTGTCATTCCATCTTGATTATATGGATTGAGCTCACATTTTCGACATGTTAACACAATCGGCCGGCAGTAGCGTTCTCTTGTCTTTTCACACCTAATTGCAAGCTGCGATGTTTATAATCTCTCTTCCAAGCACAGAAGGCACTGGTAGCTATACTGTTTATTGTAGGGGTAAATATTTAGCAGCATATTCATTACAAGACTAATCAGTTGTAAGACTGCTGGCAAAGATTTTTTGGGTTTTTCGATCTCAAAATCCTGGATTTCAGTCCAAACTCTGGATCTCTGCTCAGTAAATAGCACAAGAAGAAAGAATATAAAAAACATTGTATGTGCCTTTAAAATTTGAGGGTTGCCCTCGATTTCATTTATGATCCCATTGTCCAATTCTGACTTGGTGCCAATGGGACCACCTCAGGAGTATAGGCTTTCGAATTAAAAAGAATCATCAAAATCCATACATAATTGAAGGAATGGTCGCATAACAAACATACAATAAAAAAAAATAAAAAAAGCATGCAGTCGAATTGAGAACCTCCTCCTGAAGTCGGTTCAAAATAGAGGTCTATGCTCAGCAGTGGGCAAAGTTTGACTGTGGATGATGATGTTGATGAAAGGGCACACTCTCTTTATTAAACAAGACGAAATAAGTCTTATATTAAAGGAGTTTTCATGAATGTTTCGTTTTTCTTCTCTCTATTGATTCAACTTTGTTCTATTTTCAAACAACTTCCAAAAAGGAGGAGGTTCTCAATTCGACTATGTTTTTTTTTTGTTTCTTGTATACTGTAATCAACACGCGATATTTCATTAATGTGCATTTGTGTGTATCCTACCGCTTATCTGTGAACACTATTGTGATATGTTTTGTGAAGGTACTTTGGTATTCTATGTTTTGTTCGTTGTTCTTCTTAAATAAAATTGAAAATAAATGGCCAAAAACTTCTATACTACTGTCTACCACTTCAAAGAAAACAGCCGTGATATTAGGGCAAGATGAGTGGCACATCCCAATGCATATAGGGATCTCACGCTACACTTATAAAACAATTAAAATATTAATGTTCTACATTTCCGCATCGTGTAAACCTCTCAGTCATAACCGGTTCATTCCAGTTTGGACCAGATTCAACTAGTATCAATAAACGCGTGGATGTTGTAAATTCTTTAGCGGGTAATATGCAGTTGCTGGTAAAGTAGGTCTGAAATTCCTATCTTGCGGTAAAGGCGTGGTTATTACATTTTCTCTGAGAGGAAAGGTATTTTGCCTTTTAAAACTTGCTGACCCATCCAAGGCGAAACCTATTTCAAAGGATTAGTCCTGGGCATAATGTGAAACATTAAGAACATCGGTTCACAATCATGGGCCTTCCATAGGTCCAATGAGTCATCATCTGCCTAGCCTTTCCCAACTATATTGGGGTCGGCTTCCAGTCAAACCGGATTCAGCTGAATACCAGTATTTTACGTGGAGCGGCTGCCTTCCGGACCTCCACAACCCATTAACTGGGTAACACGGTAGTTCTTAGCAATAATGGAGTCAGAATTTCTGGCTTCTGACAAGCCGTAACGACTTTTGCTTGCTTTTCGAGCCATGGAGGAAACTCGGTATGTTAAGATGGTCACCCATCCACAGACAACCTTGGCAAGCGTTGCTTAACCTTGATCGACCCGTGCGGCTGTTATTCTTTATCCACGAGCTCCTCCATAGGTCCAATGAGTGTTGTATTAATAATGGATGAATGGAATACTTTTACTAACTGTCTTGACCAGAATGAAGCAAAATCTATCTTTCTATCTACTGTGTCCAGAAAAATATCTAGGTTACCAATCAATCGTAGTTTGTTGTTATTACCAAAAGGATATCGCTGCAGTTCCTTCTTGAGAAATCCTATCATATTTTGCTCATAACAAAACAGAACCTTGGTGTAAGTATAACAAACAACTGGCTTACTCTGGAGTATTCTGTCCTAAAACCATTAGAAAAGACGAGTACAATCGAGTTCCAAACACAAAGGTCACTACTGCAGTAGCGAAACCAATCGGAAACAGTCATGGGCCATCGATTCCGAATCGATCCGAACTCGATTCGTTTACGTAAGTATTTGATTATTTTATGTAATGTGCAGAGCTCGGAATATTGGCAACTAATAGATATTCCGTCCATACTAATATTATAGATGCGAAAGTAACTGTTTGTCTATCTGTCTGCTTGTTTGTTTGTTTGGATTTAGCTGGAACTTATCACACGTGTAGACCATATCCTGGAATACGACATCTTAGGATATTTTCCGACAGTTCCTTCGGGATAATTTTCGAATTTCAAACGGGCTAAGCCGCTGGTAGAATCTTGCATATATAGGGTCGCGCAGTTACTCTAAGCCACAGATAGAGAACTAAACTAAGCATTACCGTCACAAAATCTGTGGAAAGAGATAAAGATAGTGTGCGACAAATACCCGTCTGTTTTCTGTCGGTCAGCCAGGCGAACTAATCTGCCAGTCGTTTCTGTAAACACATCGAAGTGAAGGCTTTGGGTGAAGTGATCACGAGGGGAGCTATCAATCCATATAATCAAGATGTCACGTGATCACGGAGTGAGCTGTCATTCCATCTTGATTATATGGATTGACAGCTCACTTCGTGATCACTTCACCCAAGCCTTCACTTCGACATGTTTACAGAATCGACCAGCAGGATTCTAGAAGAGGAAAACAACTGACCGCAAGTTCGATTTCTCTGCCTCACACTTCTGCCCACTTGACAGCCAGACATGCAACGCTTAGTTTGGAGATATCCCATTAAAAAAAAAGTGGCAGCTGAGACATTTCCCTAGTCTGTGGTGTAATGCTTCACCAGCGGATGTCGATCGGTTTTAGATTAACGGTTACCAATTCTTCGATGATTTATATAATTAGCGTGTTTTGCAATAATTATGCATTGTAGCTTAGATATGTGTGCGTTGTGAGGTTTTAGAAAACAATGGATTTGTATCTTTGGATGTGTGTTGTTCTATGACCCTCAATCGTCCATACTTACGAGTAATTATAAGTGTAAAAGTACCTCTGTTGCATGTGTAGTAGTTGCCGTGTGGTAGGGATAAATTGGAGACACTGGTTTCCGATATATTTTCGTTTACCGGGCATATCTCCTTGTTTATTATATATATGGTTGCAAGCTTGCCGCTAATCGAGGTGCGATTGAAGAGGTCTATGTCCATCAGTGGACTGTTGAAGTCGATGTTGATGATGATGATGATGAACCTTAAGTCCGATGGATATAGCCGCCACTTGACAAAGTCAACAAAGCATAATTCTCTAATCTCTAATTTTCTAAATCTTATTTACAGTTGAAGAAAGATTAAAAATAATTACAGTGCAATGTACATTGAACTTGCCAAAGTGAAAACTGGTCGTGCTAGCTAACTAATAAACGTACCAATTACTTGAAACAAAACAATACATTTCAACGTTCATGCAACTATTTTATTTACGTCAACACAAGTTTGTTTTGTTGAAGAAATATGGCCAAACAATTTCAGTAGGAAAGTAACTGAATTACCGGCTATTTTCTTCAAACATCTATCCATTTCAACCTCCTTTGCAAATCTTTTTGGGGTCGGCGCAAAATGTCTCCTTCGATAGTTCTCTATTATCCGTCATCTCAGTAGTTTCCCTTTCTAGCCATATTATCAGATCTGTCAAACAGTCCATCCACTTTATAAATGCCAGTCTCAAAGACTCAAATACTGAGTAGCAGACACAGCTTCCTCAAATCGGTAGTCTCGAAACCCAGCTGAGGCGCACTGAAGCAGCACTTCTCCCTCACTCATGAAATATTTACCACCAAGCGAACATCTTCCCGCAGGGAACACTTTCCGTGGTCCACTTGGAAGTCCCTGAACTGCCTCAGAACGGGGTAACCGTGACGGATCAACTGCAGGGTGTGGATGTGAAGCCGATTCACAAACCATGCTCCACCTCCTATCTTCTCCCCTGTGCCCCTAAACATACAGCTGACCTGTGTGCAACGATGCCGTGGATGTGGCAATATTTTGGATCACACAAATTTTAAAAAGTTGTCGTGCCAGCGACACAAGGAAGAAGATAATAATAATAACCGCCAACTATTCCACTGCTGGGCACATTCTTACTTTAATAGACAAAAGACACGCCGACATCGGCATGTCAGAGATATCCAAGTTAAACTTATGATAAAAGGTACACATGCATGAAGTATTTTCATTAACTTGTGCTGGGAATACGCAAGTTTCCACCTGGACCTGTAGCAGCAACAAATGCCGCCACATGAAAAAACTAAGAAACGAATTTAGTACGGCAACAAAAAGAACCGCAGCGCCAACTACGCCGAACTAACAACGAAATCCTGCATCACGCAAGCAAAATTCTCCGAGCGATTTGAACATATACAACAGTCCAAATATCAACTATCGGGCAGTTGCCCACCAGACACAACAACCGTCTGGCAGGAGGATCCTCCCATTTTATGCGGGACTTTACTCTCCGTGCCGCGTACCCTCTATAGACTGTCCAACGTCTCGCATACGCGACCTTACAACGCTGCGTCTTCCGGTAGATACGCATGGAGTATTTAATGATACATTGATAAAGGTATTAGACAAGATACAAGCTGCGGCTTCCCAAAGATTTTACGCGGATACCATTCAATCATTTCCAAAATTGCCCTTGACATCCCTAACGCAAACCAAGGCTCCATTTCTTACTACAGTCACACCACATCTAAGGAATGTGCACCTACAATATATTTCATAATGTTACTAGCTGACATGCATATCAAGATTGCTACACGGAGCCCTTTCGTGCTTGCTACTACAAATTGCTATAGGCAGCTACAATACAAGGTTGATCGCGGGATGTGGCTTACGAAATCGGATGTCGGGTCGCTTTAGAGGTACCTGCTTACTTGATTAGTTACCATATCTAAATAAACGGTTGTAATAGTTTGGTTTTACAGCTAGCCAACTTGTTTTGACGAGGTAATTTGTGGAAGTTCTGATTCGATTACGAAGAAAAACTTGCGGGGCAGTCTTTGGGGACTGCTGATAGAAGTGAAAACTATGCGAAATCTAAAGCTATGATTTTTGTTCACCCAAAGTGTTCAGTGACGATGACGCGAGTTCCATGATTTTTGTTCACCCAAGAAGTACACATATATATACAGTATACATATAGCTCATGGAAAGCGTTCGGTGACGATGACGCAAGTTCCATGATTTTTGTTCACCCAAAAAGTGCTCAACGCGCCTAAAGAATTTTTCACTTCAAAATTCTGTCATTAATATAAAACTGCACTATAGTTGTGTGCTGTGTGCTATAGGGTGGTCTTTATTCCGAAAAATTGCGTGGTTCCTGTGGGAACAAAGCTGCGGGAAATAACTTGCCGATCACAGAGTACTGTACAGTTAGTTCTATAGTTTCCTTAGGGTGAAAACGCCAGGGTAGCCCGCGAAATTCCTGCCAGGGTTGCGGAATCTGTTCGAAAGAGTCACCGCGGCCCTGGAACGCAAAGGGCTTTAGAAGGAACACGGATGGTTTTTTTATTTTTTTTATTTAAGTATGGAAAATCGTCAAATGACTTCTTCCGCTCTGGGTAGAGCGGAAGGGCGTGTAAGACTCTTACTGACTAAAACCCATCCGTGTTCCTTCTAAAGCCGTTTACGTTCCAGGGCCGCGGTGACTCTTTCGAAGAAATTCCGCAAATCTGGCAGGCTATGTCCCTAGCGGGCCCCGTCTTCTATGCTGACATCTCTTTGAGGCGCGCGTGGAACACAACGCGCCATCGACCCGGGTCTGGTGGTGATCGGATAGCGAGCCACCCAACGCATGCCGTCCGCAGGTCCGCGCCTACGGTGGCCGGATCGCCCTGCGAACTGTCAAATTAGCTACCAACAGTAGCTAAAAATGAAGTTTTAGCTACTGTTGGTAGCTAATTTAACAGTTGTTCAAAGGTAGATACGTTGTTGAGATTGACCGTTACCCAACAACTCACAGTAAAGATCTAGTTACCCAACTCTAAATTAAATAAACCTAATAACATACTCCGTAGTAACGAGCAATTTGTCCAGAACAATAGGCGCCATGCTTGCCTAACGCCGACAATAGAATTCGGCGCGGCATAGACGGACGGTCGGCAAAATAACACCGATCTTAACAAATGGGTAATTGTGTGAGGTTGGTAATCTTGTTCTGTTGGTAGTCTTGTTTGTAAGGTATGTGGTCATCGGATTCAAACAATCCTTTTTGTTGTCGTGGGTTACGAAAGAATGGGAGACGACGCTGTCATTTTACTTCATGTTTAAAACTGCATTCGGTACATATATGTAGTCACTAGGCTCTATTTTTAGGGCTCCGTACGTAAAGGGTAAAACGGGACCCTATTAGGCTCCGCTGTCCGTCCGTCTGTCACCAGGCTGTATCTCATGAACCGTGAAAGTTAGACAGTTGAAATTTTCACAGATAATGTATTTCTGTTGCCGCTATAGCAACAAATAATAAAAGTGAAATAATATAAAAAATAAAAGGAGTTGGTACGGAATCCTTCGTGTGCAAGTCCAACCCACCCGTGTTCCTCCAAATGCCCTTTGCGTTCCAGGGCCGCGGTAACTCTTTCGAACAATTCCGCAACCATAAAACACATACATAAAATAAATTACAATACCATGACAAATGCAAACTTAGACGCCGAGAATCATGTTAAAAAAAGAATCATGAATCATGTTAAAGTTAAAGATGAAAAGGCAAAAGCCACTATATTTTATTGCTGCCAGTACAGAACCGATCAGCGGATTAGATGGACACAGTCCGATGCATAGCTATTGCTTTTAACACCATTGTGATGGCACAGCCATAGATACGTACAAGGTCGATGATAGAACTGAACGAATACATCAAACTAAAAGTTTATAAGAACGTTTTATTCGGCTTGTGTAAACTAGAACGAGCAGTTGATCTTGCTTTAACAAAACTGTCCAATTGTCTATTATAATCTGCATTGCAATTAGGTCAGAATTCTAATCCTGAATTTCTAAGAATAGAAACAAACAATTATAATAAGAAAAATGTTTGACGCCATATTTTAGACTATTTCAAGTAAGTTAAGAGTTTTTATGTTAGGTGTATATGTCATCGGAAAGTGGCAAACGCCGTAAGATTGTAAAATATCGCGTGAAATTGTAAACTATTTTTTCTAACTCATCTAGCCTAGCCTTTTTTCCCAATTATATTGGGGTCGGCTTCCATTCAAACCGGATGTAGCTGATTACCAGTATTTTACGTGGAGCGGCTGCCTACCAGACCTCCACAACCCATTAACTGGGTAACACGGAACTCGTTGGTAAGACTGGGGTCAGATTTTCTGGCTTCTGACTATGCGTAACGACTGTCAAAGATCTACAAATGACGGCCGGGACCAACGGCTTAACGTGCTTTCCGAGGCACTTAATAAATAATAATAATAATATCTTGGAACAACTCACACACGGTCATCCGATCCCTAACTAGGCAGAGCCTGTACTATGGCAACCAGACAACTGATAAACATACTTATATATTTCTAAATACATACATATTATAGACAAATTACACCCAGACACAGAACAAATGATCATGCTCATCACACAAAGATTTGTCCCGGGTGGGAATCGAACCCACGACCTCCGGTTTAGCAGTCAGGGTCACTAACCACTTGACCAACAGGCCAGTCACTCTAACTAAGACACCGATATATTGGAAACTATTGAAACTTAATGGAATTTATGTATACAAAACGTTTTTTTCGTAATATATCGAGAAAGTATAATCTAATAAAGATTTGTTACAATCTTACGGAGTCTGCAATTTTCCGGTGACATATATCGTAATAGTTTGTTGTACAGAAATAGATAGTAATTTATAATGAATAATTAATTATCTTAGAGGCTCGGAAATAAGAAAATATAAAAAAAAAGCTTCTGGTTGACTCGCATCATGAGGGGTTAGTTCAAGACGGCGCGGGAGAAGAATGACTGGAAGGAATTGGGGGATCTTTAATCAGCAAGGGTTAGTTTTTAGTAACATATGTTTTCTCGTATCAAATCGTATGTACTATGAGCTTATGATTTTACAGAACAAAGTGCCGGGTGGCAAGGTCATAAAATCTACCAATAACATCAACTTTACGTCGTTCGTGGAACGAGTTCCAATCCACCATCTACAGACCTTCTTAAAAAAATAATCATCAAAATCCATTCACAATTGACGGAATGATCGCATAACAAACCATACAAAAAAAAAACACAACAAACTGTCGAATTGATAACCTCCTCCTTTTGGAAGTCGGTCGAAAGGAGGACTTTTGGCCGAAAGGGGTCGTATATCGACGTTTTTGAGGAAGGTTACGCGATACCACGCAGTGAAATACGACGCAGACAATGTTTCGTGTATAGTTCTAGTGTTGTACTTTTTTTATTATTTTTTATTTAATATGGGTTTGCTCTTGACTCTAGTCTAGGTCATAGATGACAGAGACAAAGTCGAGGATGGAGCGAGCTTACCCAGAAGAAGCCTGTTTACTCTAACTTTGAAGAGATTAGGGTTGTATGCGTTCGGAAACACAGACGCAGGCAGAAAGTTCCACTCCTTTGCTGTGCGCATTATAAAAGACGTTTGGAAACGTTTAGTGCGAATTGGTGGAATAGCAACAAGGTAGGGATGGTAGCTTGCAGTGCATCTAGATAACCGATGGTAGAAGGGGGCCGGTGGGATGAGGTCGTGGAGTTCCTGGACACTCTCCCCGAAGTACAATCTGTAGAAGACCGACAAGCAGGCAATAAGGTTTATTCTTTAATTCTTTAATTCTTTATTGTACACCATAACAGCTTATATTAATTCACAGTGATTTAAATAGTTCATGTACAAAGGCGAGCTCAACTCAAAAATGAGTTTTCTACCAGCAAACCTTTGAGTGATAGAGAGAGATCACAATAGAGGGTAGGATCCAGTGCACACATTTTACATTATTACATTAATTTACATTTTATTCATATGTATTAGTTTGTTATTGTTTAAGATAGTTTTGTGTGTTTTATCTTTGGGCTTCAGTTGCCTGATAATAAAATGATTATGATAACAAAGATTCTAATAATGCAGTAGAACAGTAATAAGTAGACCACTGCTTACTAAAGAGAAACGTAAACATCCGTACACACAGCCATTTAAACTTTGAAGACAAGAAATTGTAACAAGCAGTACTAATCCAATTTTCTACAAAGAAATCACAGTTATTTACTAGTCGTAAATCATAGTGGATGTTCAGAAATATACTCATTAAGTGGTTGTGAACATAACACAGAGAAAGTGTTGATGTTCAATGAAATGGGCATGAGCAGAGTAGTCTCTAATAAGTAGTTATAGTAGGCGCCAGATAAATGTGGAATAAAGTACATTGACCTTTCCCTAATAACTGTTCATAGGTACCTGAACAATTAAATATGAATCGTTTTTCATTATTAGACAATGTTAAGGATCACGAGAGATGATGATTCGGGACAGCTTTGTGTCATTAATTCCGTTTTTCAAATTAAAAATGTCAATAATTGTAGGTGGGTCAATGACCGTTATTCCACGATTATCTGGCGCCTACTATAGCATATATCTACGTAAATTTTATAAAGCAAGATGTTTTTGATGATATCCGATGGTGATGTCGCTATCTATTAATCCTTTTTTATGATAACTGTTGGCAATCATCCAGAAGGCTATCATGATGAGTGCACTTGCAATGTTGACTTTGACTGGCCTGTTGGTCGAGTGGTAAGTGACCCTGACTGCTAAACCGGAGGTCGTGGGTTCGATTCCCACTCAGGACAAATCTTTGTGTGATGAGCATGATCATTTGTTCTGTGTCTGGGTGTAATTTGTCTATAATATGTATGTATTTAGAAATATATAAGTATGTTTATCAGTTGTCTGGTTGCCATAGCACAGGCTCTGCCTAGTTTGGGATCAGATGACCGTGTGTGAGTTGTCCCAAGATATTATAGATATTATTATTATAGATATTAATGTAGTACTCAGTAACTCTTCCAATACGTTATAAAAGTTTTGATCAACATCATTATATCATCCGAAAGACGTCCACTGCTGGACATAGGCCTCCCCCACGTGACACCAAAACAATCGGTCTTGTGATCTCGCATCCATCGGCTGCCGAAGATCACAACATAGGCTACTAGAAAGCTTATGAAATAGAAAAGAGTCGTCTGTAATAAGTAATTAGCATATTTCTTCGTAACTTTTATGAAGCAAGGCAAGATGTTTTTGATGATATCCGATGGTGATGCCGCTATCTATTAATATACTCTTTTTATGAATACTGTTTGGCAATCAAGCAGGGGTCATCATGATGAGAGCACTTGCAAATGTGTACCTTAAAAAAAAAACTAGCCTATAGTAGGCGCCAGATAATCGTGGAATATCGGTCATTGACCCACCTACATTTATTGACATTGTTAATTTGAAAAACGGAATTAATGACACAAAACTGTCCCGAATCATTATCTCTCGTGATCCTTAACATTGTCTAATAATGAAAAACGATTCATATTTAATTGTTCAGGTACCTATGAGCAGTTATTAGGGAAAGGAAAAAAACAAATAACAAAACACAATAGAAATATACGCTCTGTAAAAATTTCAACTGTCTACCTTTTACGGTTCTTGAGATACAGCCTGGTGACAGAGAGACAGACAGACGGACAGTGGAGTCTTAGTAATAGGGTCCCGTTTTTACCCTTTGGGTACGCACCTGTTACCTGTAAGTCACATAACTTTTACGATGTTGATAGACTCACATCACAGTAATTATGGTCATAAATGTTAATATTAAAAGTACACTTTGTAAACAAGCATATTACAAATTAGAAGATTACATTCAGAATAAGAATGCTGGGAAACATGCTGGTCCTGCTCCATAGGACAATCAAGGGTGTAGACAAAATCAAACTGGTTGATTTATGAATTAACTTTATAGATATACTGTTTCTTTTTTGTGTTTTTATTTTCTGTTTAATTAATGGTTATTAAGATTATCTGTAAATATGTGAGTACCATTTACCTAAATTTCTTTAGAAAATGAATAAGTTTACCTCTGCTGGTAATACTTTGTTCTTATAAGTAGCATACTCTGGGTGCATCGTCCTCACATAATATTAAATTAATTTTTGTATACCAAATTTTGTAAAATCATTATTTGAAAAGAGTAACTATGGAGTTTCTTGTCCGTTCTTCTCCATAAGAATCTACCTTTCCGAATGGACAGTAGAGTCACTTTATTAATGTAATATTATTATTTTACTGAACTGTAAATGATGACGTTCAAAAGTGCCGTTTAATGGCCTAATAGAAATAAACGTTTTGACTTTGATTATTATAAACATAACGAATAAAATACCAGTCAGCTAACATCTAGCTTATCTAGATGACATGGTACCTTAATCTTTTTTAATGGTTGAAGAGTGAAGACAAGTACAAAATAGATGAAAGTGTCAAGTGTGTAATGAGCTTGGGCCAGTACTGACCAGCATAGGCCAGCGTCAGTAATAAGCAACTAATTACTGGGCACGCTGGCTTTCTAACCGGCGCCATACATGGACTTAAAGATGAAGGGACAGTGATAACCAGGGAAATCTGGAAACCTGCCAGTTTTTGTGTTACTATCGCTTTTAAATGGGAGTCCAGTTCCTCCTCCTTTTTTGGGAAGTTGTGCTTTGGTGTGAAAAGTGAAATAGTAGATTAATTATGAAGGCTATAAATAAGTGTGTGGATGTTATTTTAAAACATACAAAGTCAAATTATGTCAACTAAATTTAAATCTTTATTGTTTTACAAGATCTTAATAATAATTTTGCAAGATCCCATGTCTATCAGGCATGGTAGGCAATTGAATACAATAGTGAATTTATATCATAATATTAATTATATAATAAGAAATTAAAAAGGGAACGGAAAGTTAAAAGTGAACCGAATAGAAATTCACAGGAATTTAACGACAGTACTTTTTTGCCTTTTGTTCCTAACCGAACTGCATGCTAATTTAGGATGATAAGGAGAGGCGAATGATAATTGAAGTGCTTGTAAAAAGCTACCAAGTCATAAGTACTTACATAACATTACACCAACATTATACATTTAGTTCGCAATATTTCTTTTGACTTTGACTTGGCTTTTGACTTTGACTTTTGACTTTTTCTTTTGACTGTTGACTTTTGACTTTTGACTACTCATTCGGAGAAAACGAGCTTGATTTTATTTTGCATACATATAGAACACTTAAACAGTCCAAAGTATTTTTTTTCAAAACATCATCTAATATTAAAATAAGTGTTCCTGCATAGTTGAGAAGCATAACGACTCGTTTTAATAACATAGAAATCAAATAATTTAGTCCAATGTCATGGCCAGCCATAAACTCGCTAATGACTAAGTTGTAAAACAATATAATTTTGTTCATAACCATAGACGTAAAATGTTTACCGTAATTTTGATTAAAAATGTTTATTTTACGATCTATAAACACAGTTATAACAAAACTTTGGCTTTGAAATCTATACTTCATCTATACTATTATTTATATAATCTAAATACTAATTTAGTTTGTTCGTTTGAACGCGCTAATCTCTAGAACTACCAGTCGGTTTTGGAAAATTCTTTTTGTATATGATAGCCACATTCATGAAATTCTTATGGGAACGGGAAAAACGGTATACGTAAAAGCTAGTGAAGTTATATATTTCAAACACATTTATAGTAGTTTTAAAATATATATTTTTGCGTAAAAGTCATGAAAACATAAAGTTCTATACAAGAATTTACGAAAAGCAATTTCTTATTCATTCACAGCAGACAATCCATCCATTCACAAAAAGAAAGAAAATACTCACTCACACCAGAGACATTAAAAATAAACAACCAACAATAAATGATGAATGAACCAAGATAGTAGAAGAAAGTCGTATTAAATATTTCGACCATGTTCTGAGAATATACATATTCATTATTTTATATTTTGTTTATCTCGAGTGCACTGGTTAGCAAGTGGCTCATTGTATGATATAAAATATGATTACGATAATTATGATTAGTTGTAAAGTCATTTTTAATAAGCATTTGAAAGAAATTATAAGTAGTCCTTGTCTTTCTTTTGTTTGACCACTATCCAACCTGCTGGAGGACGCTTACCTAGAAAGGATATAAAAACACGAGCAGGGTTATTGGAATAAAAAACCCGGCCAAGTACGAGTCGGACTCGCACACGAAGGGTTCCGTACCATAAACCACAAAGAAACACGTTTGTTGTATGGGAGCCCCTTTAATATTTACCTAATTTAATTTGTATTATTTGTTGATACAGCATGTAATTATATATTTGCAATCGAAATACACACTCTGTGAACATTTCTACTATCTATAGAGGGTTTGCGGTACAGAGAGTAAAGTCCCGCATACCTCCACTGAAAAATGGGAGGATCCTCCGAACTAGACGGTTGTTCTTTGCTTGCGCGATACAGGATGTTAGTTCGTCGTAGATGGCGCTGCGGTTCTTTTTGTTGCCGTACAAACTTCGCTTCTTCGTTTTTCATATTTTTCATTGATGCCGCTACCTATTACGGTTGAGCTGTGAGCTTGCTGCCAGATAGACGGACGGACGCACGGACAGCGGAGGCTTAGTAATAGGGTTCCGTTGGATACCCTTCGGGTACGGAACCGTAAATATACAACTTGCAACTTTTTTTTTTTCAAAGGCAGAAGCATTGACAAGGCGGTAAGTTAGATCAATTATAGATATTAAGCTCAACAATTGAATTGCTTTGAAACTGAAGTATATAAGTTGCAGTAATCGAGATGATATCATAGTGATGTCAAATGATAAATTATATTTATTTTGTAAAAAGGTTAAGTCAATTTACTACTAGATGACGCCGGTGTTTCCTAGCTGACTACCCTGAGAAGAGACACCGAAACAAACTCACATCGATATGAACTACGAGCATTATTTGACCTTGATAGATTTTCACCCATAACAAAACCCATAAAAGACCATAAAAAATAAATTTTAAAATCTCCCTCACACTATCCTCGCAGGTATATACCCAATACGATAGGGCGGTCCTAAAAATCAACAAACTTAAAAACTATAAAAAGATGTAAAAAACTAATAGTACCTGTAAAAAAATTATCTAAATATTTTAATAAACTTCTACACTAAGCTCCTCACACACAATATTTAAAACATAAGATAAAACACATAGCCTACCCTAAACTACACTATAACATAAAATAAACAGGTATATTTTTGCGAATTCACTCAAATGGCATGTAAAAAAACGTACAATAAAACTTACGCAGAGAATCCGTATCGTCAAACCAGAACTCGGTCATTTCAAATGACTTTCTCAGATATTAATCTAACTTCATTCATCATCGCTTGATTATTTTTTATTATGAGAGTAGAATAAAGTTTGCTTTTCAAGTTTGTTAATAAGATTCTGCTCGACTTTGCATTGTGGTATAGCTAAAATAATAAAGTAACGACGGTTTTTGATCTAACAAAAGAAATTCCGCGGATATGAGAAGTATCAATTCAAATTTAATAAATCACAACTTGACATTGATTTTTTTAGATATCACTCGTATTAGTTTGCCTTTTATTTTACTAGCCATCTTTCGGGCCAAATACATAGAAAAACAGAAATAAAAAAATAATTCGATGTAACTGTTGCGTGTTATTTCTGGACAAAAATAATAAGGAAAAAAGGTACAGCGCAGAGTACGAGTATATTCTGACTATATTTACCTAATGTTCGTGAAAGTAAAATCCCGGAATCATAAATGGAATCATGACAATTAAAACCCGGGATTATAAAAACATGAACTGGACTTTGAGTATAGTTACAAATTACTGATTTGAAGATTCAAAAGAAGAAAGAGTTGTACGAAAACAAAACAATTTAATTTAACAGTTTTAGTAATACGAACTCTAAAAACATAATAAGATTCTTCAATATAATAATTTTGTTCAAATGTTTTCAAAGCGCAATAAGTAATTTGCAATTTCTTAAATCCCGGGATACAATCGGCATGTTTATGATTCTGGGATTTAAGGTAAATATAGTCTACCTATTCCGATCTCTGGCTATGACATATCTTAACTTTTTTTAGCATTTACAACTTTTTAAGCTTGTGACATAATTACGAGTGTGGTGTACAATAATTGTCTACTCAGCACACTCACAACGTTGTTTAAAAGTAGTTGCAAGTAAGCTGCCTGCATACCTAATAGCTTTGTTGACTGTACATATCTTTAACAGCGACCATCATGAAGAAAATCGGAACTTTAGGGTATCTAAGTTGGTGGCAGAAACAGATATAAGTTAGGATAGTAATTGTTTAAATCACATTATTGCGTCAGATTTTCAAGCTTGTGTGCCGTCCGTTAACCATGAAAAGTATTAAAAAATTCCTCAGCCGTACTACATTTGATTTTTTTAAAATACGTTTCGCGTTTTCAATACTTTACTTTTCGTTACTTATAGCTGAGCTAGATTTGTTTAACTTAGTTAAGTTAAAGTCAGTGTTTCCCAACCTTTATTCGACCCGGGACCACTTTGATACCGTTTTTTTGTTGATAGCAGGGATCAAATATCAAGAAGAAAATTAAACTGTTAATGTAAAAATGTACTCATATCATATAGATATTCAAAACTTGTAGTGCTTTTTTTTCTAATCAAATGTAAAGAGTCATAGAAAACACAACATTTCTGATAGAGAGCTAAAATTAGTTTGCATTAATGATATTTTTGAGCAGTATTGAAATTTTAATCCTTCGCGGACCACATTTTAGCCCTTGTGGAACACCAGTGGTGCGCGGACCACAGGTTGGGAACCACTAAGTTAAACAAATCCGGCTTAGCTCTAAGTGTTCAAGTTAGTTTCCTGCAGGAACTATTTCACAAGTACCTGGCTGATTTAGAAATAGAAAATCACTTCAAGTAACCTGCCATTCAGTGTTAATAAACTAACAAGCCATCACAAGTAAACCGCGCAATTAGATTTCAGCCAATTACAATTGCGTGTTACTGATCAATTTATACTAATACTTCTACCTCAAGCCTATCACCTCTATTTCTTAGGCATTAAGGTTCGTTTTCCTAGAAAACGTCAAAGATTAGAAAACGTAAAGTTATGAAACTTTGTACATTTGGCGTAATTTAGTATCAGAATGCTGTAATGGATTTTTGCGGTTCAATTGATTAGTTCGATGTACGTTGGATATTGCAGAATTAGTATTTGGAGCAAATTGGTACGAATAGGTAAAAAATATGACATGGCTAGCTACCACCCGCGGCTCCGTCCGTCAAAATTATCCCAAGGGAACATATTCCCGGGATAAAAAGTATCCTATGTGTTATTCCAGACTATAATCTACCACTGTGCCAAATTTCATCAAAATCCATTCAGTAGTTTTTACGTGAAAGAGTAACAAACATCCATCCATACTTACAAACTTTCGCGTTTATAATATTAGTAGGATATGGTGGTTTCGTAAACAAAATAATATTGACGTAAACTAGTGCTTATCCAAGAATATAGCGGTCAATGATCTGACGAACATCGATATCACTGGCAGTAAGCGAACCACAATAAAAAAAACCGGCCAAGAACGAGCCGAGAAACGAGCAAAGGGTTCCGAACGAATAATATTTTTAAACATGCTTTTTAAAAAAAAACATATTTTAGGTTTTTCTGCAATCTAAAAGCATTGAACCACAAAATATTCCGTTTTTTCTTATAGACGTTCGGGACCCTAAAACTTAAAAAATATTCATTTGTCAGGCAATATTATCGAACAACAATAATATTATATCACAATACAATGACAGCAAGTACTTAGATATTGGAAAGCAACACCATAAAATAGAGAGTCACAGAAGGTTCACGTAATGGGAGGTAGCCATGCGATAACACAATAATGGACGAGGTATCGATGAGGTAACATCCCTCGTGTCGTCACGAGATATAGCTATATCTGAAAATAAGGTAAAACCAGACAAGTAATAATAGTCAGGTCGATTTAGGAGATTCCTTCGAGAATCGATATGCTACCGCTACACGATGGACGTCCCAAATCGAAAACCTTCGTACGTCTACGGTCACATACCGAGATTTATTTATTTAAATTTTGTGTACAATTGTGGCACATGTGCGGACTTAATGCATCAAGGCATTCTCTACCAGTCAACCTTTGGGGTTGGGAGATTCCTCCGTGGCTTTGAAAGAGTGCTAAGCCGTTGGTCTCGGCTGTAATTTGACAGTCGATATGGGCAGTCAGAAGCCAGAAAATCTGACAACAATCTCGACTTGTCAATGGGTATCGTGTAACCAGTTCTTGAGTTGTGGAGGTCAGATGTATAATACTAGTTCAGCTGCATTCAGTTCGACTGGAATCCGACCCAAATCATGTTGTAAAAAATATTAAAAAAATCAGTCGAATGGAGAACCTCCTCTTTTTTTGAAGTCGGTTATAAAGACCAAGCAGGAGCCAAACTAATTTTGAAACGTTACGAAAGTTTTGAAGTGGCATTCGCATCTCAATCTCAAAACGTCAAAAAAGGTATTCTGCTAAACTTAAAAGGCCAATCAAAGTTGAAGTTTCATGCGATGATATTGCGAATTGAATTTTACAAAAAAAAATACTAAAACGGTATTCTTATCGTGTATTGCGACTCAGTACAGTTGGCAACAGTAACTCGTTGCTAAGTCGCCAATTTTAAAGAGTCGAGCGTTAATATTTCTAAAAGGAAATCCACGGATCATGAAGAACCCACAGCCAGCTAAACGACCTTCCTAGCGTTTCAAGAATTGTGTGAAGTGGACCTTTTCTACCTTTCGATGATGTGATAAAAGTATTGTCAGCTGAAGTGACGACCAAACAAAACGCGTACTTTCACGTTTTAAGTGAGAGTTTGTTTATGACCTTTTGTCATAACTAAACTTGAATCGTGTTTATTGTATCACGTAATATATAGCTTACCTGTATAAATACTTAGTTCTCTGACTTATCGACGGACAGGACATGGTTAAAAAAACTTTTATAATGTTATTTTATACTTAGTAGCGTAACTTACAAAAAAAAATCGTTACATCAATATAAATTTTATTTGACAACACAGGTTACAACAGTGTGCAAGATGGGTGTCCTATCAGTTCACCTGTGTAAATTAATCTATAGGCACCAGCATTATAAGGAGGCAAAAGTTTAATTAGCAGAATTAATATCAATTTTAATAAAATACATTAAGTAATGTCTGGTAATGTCAATATTCAATGGCTATCGCGTTTAAATTCGCCGCTAGAGGCGCTAGTGTAGCTTGAGGTCTTCGAACTGTCAAATTTCACTCTTGATTGGCTTTTGTCAAGAGTTTATTTACTCATTTGTTGTAATTTTTGTGAATATTTTACTAAAACAAAGTCAAAGTCAAAACGTTTATTTCAATTAGGCCATTAAACGGCACTTTTGAACGTCATCGTTTACAGTTCAGTAAAATAATAATGTTACATTTAATAAAGTGACTCTACTGTCCATTCGGAAAGGTAGATTCTTATGGAGAAGAACGGACAAGAAACTCCATAGTTACTCTTTTCAAATAATGATTTTACAAAATTTGGTATACAAAAATTAATTTAATATTATGTGAGGACGATGCACCCAGAGTATGCTACTTAAAGAACAAAGTATCACCAGCAGAGGTAAACTTATTAATTTCCTAAAGAAATTTAGGTAAATGGTACTCACATATTTACAAACATTGGAACCATTAATTAAACAACAGTGTGTGAGTCAACAGAAAAATAAAAACAGCCTGACTATACCAGATTACGTTACGGTTCTACCGACCACTCCATTGAACTTTTTTTTTTCGGAAATATGTACATAATATATGTCCTTAATTTTTTCCATTATGATGAATGCTATGCTTATGGACCTTACTCGCCATTGGCGCCAACTGGTGAGCACGAAAACTATAGCCCCCATTAATTATGATAATGTCAATAAGTTACTGTTAAGAAAAATGTTTAAAATTGAAATTGTCTACAGAACTATTACAGTCCTTATGCTTCCATAGTCATGTTAAGAGGAACAAATATCATTATGTCAAAGATCTGTCATCAAACTAGTCTCTTAGGCAATAGTAACATTACTGTATTAATATAGTACATAATTTACGCTTTACGACCAAATTTAGATTTTTTATTGAGCAAGGTAACTTATTAAATAAAAGAATATTTAATTAGTTACCTTGCTCAATAAAAAAACAAAATTTGGTCAATTTCAAGCGTAAATTATGTAGGTACTATACACCCAGTAGGCCATACAAAAACCTTCCAGGGTTGCGGAATTTATTCGAAAGAGTCGCGGCTCTGGAACGCAAAGGGCTTTAGAAGGAACACGGATGGGTTTTAGTCAGTAAGAGTCTGACACGCACTTCCGCTCCACCCAGAGCGGAAGAAGTCATTTGATGATTTCCCATCCTTAAAAAAAAGGCCATACGAAAAAACCTTTTTCTCATTATAAAGCCGTACCCTGCACATGGTACTTTAGGCTCTAACTTATTTCTATCTCGCAGTTTAATTTCCTATAATTACTTTTAAAAGCTGTTTCAAATAGGTTCATGTTTGTTTTAACAAATATATTTACCTCATAAATATACAGAGAAGGCTATAAGTATGTCAAAGTCAAACACGAAGCTATTTGCACGTTCGAAAGCGTAGATCTCTATGGAGAAGAACGTGCAAGAAACTCCACGGACACGCTTTTAAATCATTTTATGTTTACAAAAATCCTGGTTACATTAACCTTATTGCTTCTATATATGTATGTTAGCAACACATATCGCTCATTTGGAGCAACAGTGCCACAAGTACAAATTTGTAAATTTTACACTACGCCATTTTTAAGATTTTTTCCGGAATCCGCGCGCCAAAATGGAATATTTCAACAACGACTTTTCACTCTCTAGCGGACGTTTTTTGAACTTACAAATGTGATATTTTTACTCTTAACGTAGATTATCAGGCAGATAATTTTGGTGTAATTAGGTCAGTTTCGCATTTTTTTGCAGTTGTGTCACTGTGGCTCCAAATGAGCGATATCATGTCGTAATACATTATTGTAATGTATTGTCGACTGACTACTCTGCCTAGATTGACCGGTGAAAGTCAGGAAACAACTGGTGACTGCAGCAGTTATGACATATTTCATTAGTTCTAGCCTTTTCCTTGTCTTGGCTTCCATTCTAATCTTTCTGAGACTTACTTAGTTTTATTGGTATTTAGCAGCCGGGTATGATATTGATCATATTTTCCTGGTGTCGCATGTCGTAAAGCTTTATAATTATATAAACAAAGATGTTAGTGTTTATTGGTTTTTCATAACGATCACAATGTTGTCTTTTGAAACCAAAAATTGTGGCAGTTTATGTACATGAAGTTTAGTTTTCTTTTAAGTGAAAACTTCTTTAGCGGCGTTGTGCACTTTTTGGGATGGGTAAAAAAGTTAAATTCCGAAAATTTGTAAGACGGCGGAGAGTAGACCGCCGCTAAATGAATATATTTTATGTTTTATATCCGCAAAATATCAAAAATGCACAACTTTAATGTTCAAGTTTTCACTTCTTCCGGCACTCCCGGAGTGCAACCCGTTGTGTTTTTAATATACAGGGCGAATTTTTAAAGTGTGCGTGGATGGCCAAATCTGAAACTGTAAGGATTAGCGAAAAATACTTAAAAGGAGTCTATGCCACTGAAAGCTGCATCAATGGATTTTTGAAAAATCGTTATTCTTAGCCAGGAATCGTACAGATATATTTTGAAAAAAAAAAAAAAACACCAATATGATTCAAGGAGGCGAATTATCAAAAATCCTTCAGTCAGCGAATAAAAGTCAGAGAATTTAGGTTTTATATTTTAAGGAAAAGAAAAACACCCTATTACATGTATTTACCATGCATAATCGTAACTATTATGTATTTCGTCAGTAGTTACATGAACCGCAAATTGCAATTTGTTAAGTAGTGCAACATAATTTATTATAAACTCATTCTATCATAACTGTTCATAACATTATAAATGGTTACTGATTTGATTATGATCACATACGTACACAATTAGATATTAAATACATACAGTTCTTTTAAGTATATTTTAGACTAGATAATAAGGTAACAGAAAATTATACAGGCATTTTTATTCGGAAAATTACTATGGAAGGCAGTTGCATCGCGCTTATATGTACCTACTACTTAATCTCGGAGCCCCTTTGTATGTGCTCAAATGAGCTTCATTGTGGTTCTATTCTTTAAAAACCGGCCAAGTGCGAGTCGGACTCTCAAACGAAGGGTACTGTTCCGAAAAAAACACGTTGCTTGTATGGAAGCAATTATTATTATTTGATAGCGGCTATAAAATATACGCTCTGTGAAAAATTCAACTGTCTACCTATTACGGTTCTTGAGATACAGCCCGCTGACAGACAGACGGACGACGGAGGCTTAGTAATAGGGTTCCGATACCTTTCGGGTACGGACCCTCAAAAAATGAAACCTAATCTTTCTGCGTTGAAAAAAAAGCGTTGCGACGGCGCATGTTGAAAATCGGTGACGTCACCGTCGTCTGGTTTTGTTTTTAACAGCAATAAGTAAAATACTATTCCCAGTAAACTCTACTTTAATCGCCTATTTTCCCAGTAACTTGCTGGTGGGTGGTATACTGCTAAATCAGGTTAGACTGAAGCCGACCCAAATATAAGGTGTTAAAAAATTAACTGCAAAATATTTTAGGGGTCATTGTACTCATCATTATGAACTACTTTTAATTTGGGACCAGCACAGAAATCGCGAAAAAAATGAATCGACTCCTCCATACATTTATGTGCACACAACTCGACAGTAATGTACTGAACAGCTGAATTTTTTTGGTGCTTCGTTGTTGGTCCCATAGTAATAGTGGTTCATAATGATGAGTAAAATGACCCCTTAAATTTCTTGCAATTATTTTTAACACCTTATGTATTTGAGAAAGGACTGAGATATGCTCATCCCTCTTCGTGAAACAAGAAAATAAGAAGCAAGACAAAGAAAGAGATTCAGCAGAAACGACAGCCAATCCGTTGTTTTAAAAAACAGATTCACCTCTCCTTTAAGCCTCGAATCCATTAGGCAACATTTGACCCTGCCAGGGTTGCGGAATTTGTTCGAAAGAGTCACCGCGGCCTTGGAACGCAAAGGGCTTTAGAAAGAACACGGATGGGTTTTAGTCAGTAAGAGTCTGACACGTCCTTCCGCTCCACCCAGAGCGGAAGAAGTCATTTGATTTGCCATACTTAAAAAAAAAGGCAACATTTGACGCGCAACACATGACGCCCAACATGTTCAGCAACGTTGCACAACAACGCGCGACGTTGCCAGCAAGCGCTCAACATTGACAATGTTACTAAATAAAAGTTCTTCATTGCCGTTAAACATGATGAGCAACATGTTGTGCATCATGTCGCGCGTCAAATGTTGCCAAGTGGATACGCGGCTTTACTTAAACTTTAAACACGTTTAAACCGTAACCCTTGAATGTCGGTTAAAGTTAAGCTAACCACGAGTCGGTCGCGCTCTGGTAACCGCGGAGGAATCCGGCCCGTCTCAGCGATGCCACCTTTCTCTTTCAACGCTAACACTTAAAATATTCGCTGTACGCTTATGATAGCCTGGTATTATTGGTATTGATAGACGATTTCTTGTAATATCTTTAGTTTTACGGTCTACCTATAAGATAAGATAGATTGTATTTGTCAAAAACACGTGTAGGTTTAAAATCAGTTCGAACGATTAGATAAAAGAAAAAAAGTTTCAATATGTTTTGTCAAGAAAGGCGTACAAATACAATAAAATAAAAAAATATATTATATGTGGTTATGAAGCCAACCAATGGCCCTACTATGACGTGCTAATGCCATGTAAAAGGGATAGTGCTATTCGCTATGTATAGCTCCGTCTCTCTCTTAGAGCGGAATCATGATCGTTTTAAGACTTCATGGTAGGGCTAAGTTCGGCCTTATAATATTCCGTTATTATACCAATTGAGGTTCATATTATGAGTACTGCTAAACTTTTCTAGTAATTTTTTTTTTTTTTTATATGTACCAATCTATACTTTTATAACCCTACTTCTTACTAATATTTTTAACGCGAAAGTTTGTAAGAATGTATGTGTGGATGTGTGTTTGTTACTCATTCACGCAAAAACTACTGAATGGATCTTGATGAAATTTGGCAGAGAGGTAGATTATAGTTTAGAATAAGACATAGGATACTTTTTATCCCGGGAATATCTTCCCTTGGGATGATTTTTGACACTCACGCGGGCGGAGCCGCGTGCGGTAGCCAATAAATATACTTTCATTGTGCGTACAGGCTAGGAGTGGAACTCCCTGAGAAGTCTGTGTTTCTTGATAGCTACAACCTGGAGGTCCAATCTGTCTCTGTTCAAAATTCATCAATATGTGTTCAGCGCTTTAAGTGTGAAAACGTAACAAACAAATAGACAGACCGAGTTTCTTTAGGACTTTTATTATTCATCATTCAGCCGAAAGACGTCCACTGCTGGACATAGCTAGGCCTCCCCAAATGGGATGCCATAATCGCCACGCTTGGCAGACAGGTTGGCGATCGCAGTGTAGCTGTTGCAATGCACAGAGAATGCTGCTGTCCATTCTCTGGTGAGTCCCTTAGTCGCCTCTTACGACACCCACGGGAAGTGATGGGATGGTGCCATACCTTTACGTCCGACACCATACAGAATCATACTTATATTATTAGTACCAATTAAATAAACCTTCAGTAGATACCAAAGAAAGGTACACAACTTTCACACGATGACAACCAGCTGTTTTACTTTAGTTTCCACCATGGCGACCATTTGGAGCATGAAACGAAGTCAATTAACTTTAACTCGACGTTATCATTTCATCTGTAGTTTAAGAGAGAAACTGGCGACTATAGCGGCTGTGCTATCTGACAATTATTATTAATTGAATTAGTACATATTGAATTAACATTATGGAGTGTAAGTTAATTAGTTGGTGTAAATAAAAACCCGCAAAGTGCGTGTCGGACTCTCACGCGAAATGTTCCGTACCATAAACTGAAAAAATGCCCTTTAATTTAAAAATTGTTCAAACAAAAGACATCAACGCGCATTTTTCATTTCACATTACTTTTTAACTCCCACGCAGACGGAATCGCGGCGAAAGCTTGTTTTGCCAATAAATTAAGTTGTTTCGTTATAACATAGTGGCATACTATAGTTAAGTTGATGTTATAATCTGATAGTTTATCGAACCATTAGTATTCGGAATTCCGAAGTATAAAACCGGTTTAAATAATAATATTTGATTTGTAGTCTGAGATTATTTCATTCGCCAACAGTGAATGCACACAACTAATAGGTACTAAAGATAGATTTTAATATTTCTCGAGGTGAGAATACACGAACTCGATTTTTCGAGGCTTCCGGCAACTGGGACCGCAGTCCCAGTTGCCGGAAGCCTCGAATCGGGATCCATTTAATTTTCATATCTTTGCACTAGCGTCCCTATTGTTGGATTTGTGTTACTCTCTGTAAAATAGTGCCGGATGCAATCCCACGTGCTTCGTATCTTAATTCAATGGTTGAGATCGGTCTTCGGCACGCTCTGATTGTGTCTATAACACTAAAATATTATGTGTGTTCATAAATAGTAAGTGCATTATTTTGTGCTAAAATTAAATCATAAATTATATCAAGATCACGCGTTTTCTTCCGAAAGAGTTGGTAGAGATATATTATTTACTAGTTGCCGCCCGCGGCTTCGCCCACGTGATTGTCGAAAATTATCCCAAGGGAACATATTCCCGGGATAAAAAATATACTATGTGTTATTTTAGACCATAATCTACCACTGTGCCAAATTTCATCAAAATCCATTCAGTAGTTTTTGCGTGAAAGAGTAACAAACATCCATCCATCCATCCATACTTACAAATTTTCGCGTTTATAATATTAGTAGGATCCGAAAGAGTGGGTAGAAATGTATTAATTTCAAATTGTTCAGCGGTTAGTAAGTAGTCTACATCTAGCGAGAAATTTTCCAAGTATATGTCTAAATTGCGGACTGCTTAATAAACAAAGATAGAAGATAATAAATTTAAAACAAAAAATAAGGCTTCTAGAAAAAGTTCTAGCTAGAACATTGAAAGTTATGTATCTTCATAATATTAATTGTTATAGTAGCGCATTGTCGTGACTGAATAATAACAGCCGCACGGGTCGATCTTTAAGGTTAAGCAACGTTTGCCGAGGTTGGTCTGTGGATAGGTGACCATCTTAACATACCGAGAATCCTCCGTGCCTCGGAAAGCACGTTAAGCCGTTGGTCCCGGCTGTTATTTGTATAGCTTTGGCAGTCGTTACGGATAGTCAGAAGCCAGAGAATCTGACACCAGTCTTGCCAAGGAGTACCGTGTTACCCAGTTAATGGGTTGTGGAGGTCTGGTAGGCAGCGGCTCCACGTAAAATACTAGTATTCAGCTGAATCCGGTTTGACTGGAAGCCGACCCCAATATTATTGGGAAAAGGCTAGGCAGATGATGATGCATTGTCGTGAACTCTTACTGCATAAATACATACATACATAGCGACTGTTTTTTTTTTTTAAGGATGGGAAATCATCACATGATTTCTTCCGCTCTGGGTAGAGCGTGTCAGACTCTTACTGACTAAAACCCATCCGTATTCCTTCTAAAGCCCTTTGCGTTCCAGGGCCACGGTGACTCTTTCGAACAAATTTCGCAACCCTGGCAGGCTCTGGCCCTAGCGGGCCCCGTCTTCTATGCTGAACATAGCGACTGATACCAACATCTCAAGGCAAATAACGACACCATACGCTACGTCATAGTATTTTTCTATTGTGATTGGTTTCTATCTAAAGTGTTTCTCTCACCCCTCTCCTTGAACATTGTAACAAGATGGAGAATGTTTAGAAGCATCTTTTTTTATTATAATAATCCTCAACACAATCACGTATTAAAACCTGAGTTTTCACAAACCTCACCGCTGCTCGCGGTGCTACACGCATTTTTTGTGATTAAACATTATTATCCAGATAACATCACGCGTTTTCTTCCGAAAGAATTGGTGGACATGTCTCCCTGACACCCTGTTTTATCAGTAAGTTAATAGTCCCTCTCTAATACGGAGCGAGTAATTTAGCAAATCCCAACTCAATTTTTGAGTTTGTTTGGTTGTTATGCTTTCACGGCTAAACCGCTGAATCGACTTTGATGAATTTTTGTACAGGGATAGATGATACTCTGGGACGGTTTCAGGCTATTCCATAAACAAGAAGTTTATGAACGTATCTAGGTTTACGTCTGTTTCGGAGCAGAACCTGTTTAATTTCCAGGGCAGAGACGTCGTTTATCATTATGAGCTATAACATTATTATTTATGACGTAATTATTATGTTTTAGATATAATCATGAGTAGATAGACTTTCATTCCATAGACAAGTTTCTGGTAGATATATATACGTACATACATATATATACGTGTCGTAAGTGCGACAGCTGTGATCGAGAAGTTCTGGGTTCAATATCTGGGTCAGGCAGTGTTTATTTGGTTTTTCCACAAGTAGCAAGTAACCAATTTTTTTCCTTCTTTCTTTCTTTTCTTCTTTCCGTTTTTCATTCCAGCCCGCAACTAAGATCAAGTAGGCTGGCTTTGCTCGCAATAATATATACTTTCGAAAAATATAACCGTCTCCTGTGTTCCATCTACCGCAGTTTCAAAATTCATCAAAATCGATTCAGCGATTTACACTTTCGCATTATTATAATACTAGAGTTCGTGCGCGCATATCCTGTTTTTCCCCGTTCCCGTAGGAATTTCTGGAAGTCCTCTCTTAGTATTCCCCTACACTGAACTCCCCAAGGAACCTTCATGCCAAATTTCAGCTTTCTACGACCAGTAGTATCTTCGTGTCTGTCACTTATTAACGGAAGAGTTTTAAATTTATTGATTATTTATTAGTTAGGAAGAATAAAAGTTACCTAGATAAACTTATGAAATCCCACGAAGATACATAACACACCCTTCACTTCAAGAAAGACCCAATGGAATATTACCACAGACAAAAAAAACAAACAACATTTCTGCGGATATCCTCATTAGCATTCGGGTCGCCGAACTGATGATTCAATAACACTACACTGACTTCTTTTATGACAGCTCTGACCACATAACTGTCAATGTAATAACTGACACAGTTTGTACACAATTATATGTCAAAAATAAACTTAACTTAAATGAGGTAACACTTTTTTTTTTAAAGAACCACCGAATGGTTCCCAATAAATGCCAGACGACATCGTGGCAGACAGACCAAAGCAAAGATAGTGGGAAGAACTGGACTCGTGCCAGGAATTGTCACGAACTAATAATGAACGGAGTTGTGTAAATCAGGCGCAGGACCGACGGCTTTTCATAACACACACACACGACACGATTTGACAGTAACTGTCAATTCGTGTTATCATTCATTCTTAGTTCGGGTTCGGAACTATAGTAGGCGCCAGATAAATGTGGAATAAAGTATATTGACCTTTCCCTAATAACTGTTCATAGGTACCTGAACAATTAAATATGAATCGTTCTTCATTATTAGCCAATGTTAAGGATCACGAGAGATGATGATTCGGGACAGCTTTGTGTCATTAATTCCGTTTTTCAAATTAAAAATGTCAATAATTGTAGGTGGGTCAATGACCGTTATTCCACGATTATCTGGCGCCTACTATAATCGTAAGTCCGTAGGTGATACGGAGTAGAATACTCCCGCAACTAAAACCGAAACTACAGACTTCGGGCTTAGAGAGTAGCTCCCAGTAATGGGAGAATTCTATATATTAGGATATGGCACTGAACCCCACCAAAATCAGGGCAGACTATAAAGTAACATCTTCAAAATATTCTAAAACTCTCCACATAAAGCATGGAAATTCAGAATTTAGTTCAATAAGACAAGTGCCACTATTTCACCGATCACCTCGAACCAAACTCACCACAATCTGTGAGATATTTCTGCCTTGTCACTGTGGACCGCGCTGGGTTGGCTAGTGACCTCGATCGGTGTCATGTACCGTAGACTAAAGTTTCCGGAGAGAAGATTACTTAAGAGTATATTGGTTCCTTTTTGATAATTGGCGTCTTATTCTTTTGATATGTAGGTGGATTTTTGTGTTAGATTTTTATTTTTAGTTCTATGGCTCTTGTTTTAATTTATTTGACGGCAATAGAAGGTTGTATTTTGGATGATATATCTGTAAGTCGCTTGGAAGGAATTCAACTGTCTTTTATAATAATAAAATACCTAGGAACCTATACAGGTAAATGTACCAACGGTGAATTTCGTTAAATTGCTTTTTCCGATTAATTCTGACCAATAGTCAAATAAAAAAAACGTGCGCATCTCAGGACACCCGACAGAAGTGATAACTTAAACTTATCTAAGTTGAACTATTTAATATGGGAAGCGTCTGTCCGAAATACGACTAGCGCTGTGGGTTACAGTGAGAGAGGACGAGCCTGCTTACTGCTGCCGTATGAGTGAGAGAAAGGGAAGCCAGACAGACTGGCGCCGTAACGCGTTACGTTACGAAGCGGTTTACTCTCCCATAAGAAGTTATCACTTCAATAACTATTAGTTAATAACTAACACCTCATGAAAAAACACATTTTAACGAAATTAACCTACCCAGTTCGAGTCAACTGCTATTAAAAAAACTCAACCTCTAGTGACGTTCATCTGGTAGTCTTCCCTTTGGACCCTTGCATTATATCTGTTAGATACTTTGACCCCTATAAACACTGAATTTAACTTTTCAAATCAAATGAACAGATGATTTAATACTTATTCCGGAATCAATCTGGTTAAAAATCGAGTCGAATTAAAAAAAAACAAAGTTGACGAGTCTCGAAGCTACTTCTATCAAGCTTTCAAAAAGCTACTATGGTTATTATAAAATCCATTAGAAAGAAATGCTACTTGCAATGTTGCATTTAATCTGTCAATACGAGGAGTGTGTATATTTATAGATATTTCATAACATTGCGAACACGTTACTTTGCAGTCGTAAATCGATCTCTGGCGACTGACACGACTAGTCTCCTAGGGCTCCACCATCGTACCCTTGATTCTAGAACATACAGATATAAAATAAAAAATTTTTTTAAGTTGAAAAAGGTCAGGAGCTGTTAAGAACAAGGATATGAAGGACAGCTAAATACTCAATAACAAAAACATGATTGATGCGAAAAATTACGGGAAGTGCCTTCACATACCAAACGTAATCCACCATAATGTCTTTTTTGATTGTATAGTATCTACTTTTTAGAACTACCCACTAGTTGTTATAACTTTGTAAGCGTTATTTCTGTACTTTTATTGTAACCTACTGATGTTTTAATTTTATTTTTGCATGCTGTGTCTATCGCATCATATTGTACACTATGTTTGAATCATGCTGCTTGTATTTTTAGGATAAAAAGTGTAACAATTGTAGATAGGCCAATAAATAAATAAATTACCTAAGGGCGGCCGCCATCTTGTTTGTTCTTCAAAATGCAAATGGCTGGTGCGCTACTTCGGCACTTGAAAAATCAAATGATACCTTATTTGTTAAAATCTATTCAGCCGTTAAGGCTTACAGGGCTAAATATAGAGACATACACACATACTCTCGATAAACATTAACCTCCTTTTGGGGCAGTCGGGTAATAAAAATATGCTTTTCCTGACACTTATAGACTACGATTGCAAATCTCAAGACTGTCACTTCTAAGCAAGTGTGTTCGATGCGGAATTGTTCTAAAGAGTTATCGTGGCCCTGGAACGCAAAGAGCATTTGAAGGAAGACGCGTGGGTTTTAGTTCATAGTTTTTTTTTATCCACTTTATTCTTTTGCTGTATGAAATCAGTGTAGTACAGAAATAACTCTACCTAATCCCAACCTCTGATTATAAGTTAAACAAAACAGCTTCGTCCACTATTCATGAAAGAATGGCGTCTCCCATTCCAAAATAATTGAACTCGGGGCTGTCATCATTGGGCCTTTGTTTTGGCAGACAATATGTCATTAAGATCTCATTGCACTATTGAAAATGACACTTTACTGGTAACAGCTATTGTCTGTGCGGCCAGAAAAGTATAAATAAGATCCGGATCCGAATGATTTAAAGTTGAAGAATCTCTTAACATACAAGCTGAGCTACAAGATACCTGACACATGCTTGCACTCAAATCCGTGTGGCCCTTTCCTCAAAAGACCACCTCAGACATTAACCTACATGGTTCTCCAATGATTTACATGTAGATATTTTGGAAGAATATGCCAATAGGGTATTTACTAAAAAATCTAATTGGTCCGCCAGATAGATTTCCAAAAATATTGGACACGTATTTTTCTTTTTTTCACGTAAACAAAAAACGACGAAGATACAGTGTCTTAATAACTCGCGTGACGTCACTACGATAGTACAATTTTTACTAGTGAGGTGACGTCATCACCCTCTCTTGAGCTTTTATGAGTTTAGAATTTTTTAGCGATTTGAAATGGCGAAAAATACATGCCCAATATTTTTTGAAAATCTAACGGACGGACTAAATAGAATATTTTTTTTCTACCTAGTAGAATACCCTATTCTTGAAGGTCATTTAACTTAAATAACCACCATAAAAAGCTCAAAAAAATACAAGAAGTCTGGAATCCGAAATAAGTCGGGATAAAGGCAGGAAGACATTGACGTTACAGCAGCAATAAATATGCAATAAAAAAAAAATTGGGCACACCAGGAGGTAACGAAGACACCGTTGTAAAATATATTCCAACTCCTGAACAAGCAGTTCCTATCCATCTGCCTTGACTTCAACCACTCCGAGAATGAAATTTTTCTTTGTAACAAAACCGACAGACAAATTCAATGCCTCTAAAAATAACACTGCCCATTTCAATACCACCTGCCATAAAGAATATTATGACATCAAGGATCATTTACCCCGTACAATCTCCCATCCTTACTGGTAGCCCTAATCCTTGGCCACATTATTATGCAACTGACGACGGAGCGACGACCCGAGACGATCAGGAAAGACATGGAGACTTCCACATTACTAGTTATGTAAACTTTTACGTATGACATAAACGCTAGGTTTTTAGATAGCATCGCTGTTATGTACTAAGTAGCAGTGTTATGTTATGAGTTGGGATAAGTGTAATGACTTTGTAAGTATGTTGATGAGTTTATTGATTAGAAGAATCGTATTTGTTAAAAGTGGAATTCGTTTTTTGACTGTTCCGTGACCTGGCGTTCTGACGTTTTTAAGCACATTTTTTTTAATGCCCATTTGTTATCAGTTTGTATATATGTACGAAATTTTTTATTAAAGAAAGACTAATGTTTATTTGGGACTCGCGCATGACAAGCAAAAATGTAAAAAAATTAAAACTAACAGTAACAAAATTATCACTACAGTAAAGTCAAATTGTATATTAATATATTGTTTGATGCAATCTTTTGTAAATAAACCAGATGTTATAACACTCTATTTTATATCAAAATTCGTAAAAACTTTCGCATTTAAAACATTAGTTGGATTTTGTTTAGCGATCTTGTCAAAAATGTAATTAATAAATAATTAGTTCAGGAAATGAAGAAAATAAGTGCATTCTAATCTTGCCAATCAAATTTTAATCCAAACACGATGATATTAATCATTTTGGAGAATTAATTTGGAATGCACTTAAATTAGGATTATGTCTTTAATTGTTTGTAAATTGATTAGTTTATTCCTAGATTATTTTTTGATTTAAGGCTAAAGTAATCATTATTAAAATGCAGGAAATAAAAGGTGGATTAAATGAAACAGTCTTATTTTGAAGAGTCATTTCAATAACCGGTTTGAACTATTAATAAGGAAATTGACGATCCGATTAGTACGAATGAATGTGATTAACTATCTAGTTTTTCATTAGTGAAAGGTTTATTTCGATTCTATCACTGTAATTTATGTTCTATAGATGGATTGTATAATTCTCTTTATTGGGCTAACGTGCTATAATTTAAAATTATTTTATATTTTTTTTCGTATGATGTACTTTAGAAGGAGTATGATTTTGATAAACTCGTTTAACTATCTTGTTATGAAATCTGGAAGCCAGTCAGTTGCCAAGTGGCGTGTTACTTACCCAGCTTCCTTAACCAGAAACTGGATTGTGGGGGTTACAGAGAAACCGCTTCATGTATAGGTAAGATTGACAGAAAGCATCGAATGTGCGGGTATTACTTTTATGTTTTTGTTAAGACACTTATTATATTTTTAGTATCTGCGCAACAAACTTGGTTTCCGTACGTCATGTCCTTGACGACTGCTGAAAATCAGCAGCGTGCTGTGGGTCCCCCTCACAGCACAGCATTATGCTGAGTGGAAGCCCTTTTGCCACAACCACGAAATGCATCTACTTTATTTATACCTACTCATACTTTTTTTTTTCTTATTCGGTTTTTAACGTGTCTTTACTAATATAATTCAAGAACGACTAACAATACCGTTTAGGATTTACCTATGTATGTAAGTACGTTTTGTGGCAATTGAATACTTTTTCTTTCTTCTTTTCTTAAAGTACTGGTATCCAGCTGCATCCTCTAAGACTGGTAGCCGACCCCAATATAGTTGGAAAAAGGCTGGGCGTCGGATTTAGTCATCTTTTGATTTCTGTTTGAAGGTTTCTTTATTGTTTTTGTGTACCAAACATAAAATGGTATACGGGGTTTTTTTCATACAGGGGCGAGCTCAACTAAAAGTTAAGTTTTCTACCAGCAAACCTTTGAGTGATAGATATAGAGAGGTTTTCAAATTCTTCAATACTTTTTTTACTCTAGCTTTTAAAACTTTTATTAAACAGTTAACCTTGCGACTCCACCCCCTCTCTACTCCACACAGGTACTTATTTATAACGGCAGGAAATGCAACATCGTGTCTCCACGACAGCCACCACAATGTTATAGCTAATAGAGAGTATTTATAGCTCTATGGCTCTATGGTGCATCTCTATGGCTCTATCTTCTACATGAGAGGAAGCTCTTGTTTGTGTCTATCATTATTTTTATGGGAATTGATTTTTCCTGTGTGCCTAGGTGCATACCTGTCCTATGTAGTTTGTGATTGCTTGGACCCTGTTTAATATAATTGACAAGGCGACATATTTGTCAAATACTGTGCCTAGACAAGGCGAAATATTTGTCAAATATTATGCCCAGGTTGGTTGTAAGCACCCGAACCGACTATGTGTCACCGATAATAGTGGACATTCCACCGATATGCACAAAAAAAATTGAGAATACTTTCATTGCGCGTACAGCTAAGGAGTGGAATTCCCTGCCAGAGTCTATGTTCCGTGGTAGCGAAAACCTAAGGGTTTTAAGTAAAGAGTGAATTATAATATCTTGGGACAACTCACACACGGTCATCCGATCCCAAACTAGGCAGAGCCTGTGCTATGGCAATCTCTAAACATACTTATATATTTCTAAATACATACATATTATAGACAAATAACACCCAGACACAGAACAAATGATCATGCTCATCACATAGAGATTTGTCCTGGTGGGAATTGAACCCACGATCTCCGGTTTAGCAGTCAGCATCACTAACCACTCGACCTACAGGCCAGTCAAAATATATCTATATATAAAAATGAATCTACATATATATATAAATTAATCCCTATTTCCCTTGGTCACGGCATCACGCGTGAACGGCTGGACCAATTTCGGAGAAGGTTCTTATGAAGGAAAATTTTGAAAATACATATACATCCGGGCGAAGCCGGGGCGGGCCACTAGTATAATATAAATAACCTATTGTATCTACAATAGGTTACTTCTAGGCAAGCGTGCTCCATCGTCGACTACATAATAGCTACCATCAGGTGAGACTGGTAAAACGCGAGCCAAAAAATAATAAATAAAAAAAAAACATTCGAATCAATGCATCTAGCAATGTTGTTTGGCGTTTGAAATAGCTTATCTTTTATTAAACGTACTTTCCAAATTGAGCTTTACTTATAAATTCCCAAAGTCTAAAATCCCTCTGGAACCCATCACACAAACTCTTCAGCGCTTCACACACGGCCTGCACAAAACTTTTACTATGCGACGTCGGCTAATGACAACTGCGCACGCGACTAGATATATGTGCGGCACTCGACAGCTCGCTAAACTACCCACATTCTCGACGCCCCGCTGTTTTTAACTATCAATGAGGATCTGACAGTTGGTTTTTTGGCTTGAGGTAATTAAATACCGCGGTCGTATTCCTTGGAGGAAACCCTATCTCGTTCTACTATTTCGTTGTGGGTGGAGTTTTTTGCACGTTCTTCTCCATAGAGATCTACGTACTATAGTAGGCGCCAGATAATCGTGGAATAACGGTCATTGACCCACCTACAATTATTGACATTTTTAATTTGAAAAACGGAATTAATGACACAAAGCTGTCCCGAATCATCATCTCTCGTGATCCTTAACATTGTCTAATAATGAAAAACGATTCATATTTAATTGTTCAGGTACCTATGAACAGTTATTAGGGAAAGGTCAATATACTTTATTCCACATTTATCTGGCGCCTACTATAGCTTTTGCCCGCGACTTCGTACGCGCATATCCCGTTTTTTTCCGTTCCCATAGAAATTTTTCGTTCCCTTCTTATCAATGTAGCTATCATATACAAAAAGAATTTTCCAAATCCTACTGGTAGTTCCAGAGATTAGAGCGTTCAAACAAACAAACAAAATCTTCTTCTGGATAGATTGAGAGTGCACACACAACACCATATTTCGCCAATAATGTTTAAAGTTCCCTGTACACTGAGGTGAACCTGACATCAACTGGGCACAACTCCAGACTTTGGGCTGATACTAAGAATTCAATAATGGAATCACCAAAAAACTCTTTGTCCGTCCACGCCTTGTAGTCATGCCAGCGATCATTATTTCAAGGCTTTGTTTAGGCCTTATTAGGATATTATTCAAATATTTTGAAAGTCATTAGTTTAAATCTAGACTTATTATATTAAATGTCAAGAGACAAATTATTGCTAAATAGTTAAGAATTGAAGTAACGTAGCAGTTATAAAATTCAAGGATACATAATTAATTAAAACACTATTGAGATCTTTCAATCGGTAAAGGCATAGGAAATTGCTTACAAGATTTATGGCATCAACGGCACAAGGGAACATTCTACCAGGATATAATTATGCTCGGTCCTTGTCCAAAGTAAAATCTATTTCGTAACTAAAATTCATTGAATTAATTCAACGGTTTAGCCGTGAAAACATTACAAGCCAACAGTCAAGTCGTGTAGTCAGCTCGTGGCTAAATAATAACAGCCGCACGGGTCGATGTTCAAGGTTAAGCAACGCTTGCCGAGGTTGGTTTGTGGATGGGTGACCATCTTAACATACCGAGACTCCTCCGTGCCTCGGAAAGCACGTTAAGCCGTTGGTCCCGGCTGTCATTTGTAGATCTTTGGCAGTCGTTACCGATAGTCAGAAGCCAGAAAATCTGACACCAGTTTTGCCAAGGAGTACCGTGTTACCCAGTTAATGGGTTGTGGAGGTCTGGTAGGCAGCCGCTCCACGTAAAATACTGGTATTCAGCTGAATCCGGTTTGACTGGAAGCCGACCCCAATATAATTGGGAAAAGGCTAGGCAGATGATGATGAGTCAAGTATATAGTTACTTTCGCATTTATGACAGAAGAATGGATTGAAAAACATATCAAAGACCATTCAACAGCACATTAAGAAACAGCTCATGAACAAACCAATAATCGTTCGTCACTTGAATCTCGTCCAGATCACAGATCTCCCAGCCGGATCCATGTCGAACATAAACCTCGTTCGGACTGCAACCGTCGAATAAAAACGAACGTATAAGATATGGTCATCCGTAACACATAAGCTGTCATCGTGATCGATGCACATGACTTGAATTGTGTTTTGTGGATGGGATGCGGATTTAGAGCGAGTGGTGGGCTGGATCGTGGTGGACAAGGGATAGAGGACAATATAATAGAATAGAATACTCTTTAAAATGAACACCTTACAGTTACCAAAAAGATAAATGAAGAACACATTACAAAGGGTATCACAATGTCTCTCGTGATAAGGGTGTTACTGGTGACCTGGAGAAGATGGGACTAAAGGACACCCTATTTTTCTAGAAATAGATGTAGGTACGATGGTAGCCTTTGGAATAATGGATGAACAATCTTCTCTCATGCTGTTGGTGTCTTTGCCGAACACTTAGGATTAAACTAATGGTGCTTTTGGGTATTGAAAAGGATGTTGATGAGTTTTCCTGGATGAATAATACAGAAGGAGCAAATGGAAGTGAACTTTTTGCACAAAATGTTTTGGGAATACTTTCAATGTGCGTACAGCAGGAGTGGATACCTCGCCCCAGTGTTTGCCTGTGTTTCTTGGTAGCTTAAACCCAGGCGTCAAGATTGAATAGCCAATATACTTCTAGCCATGCATGCTTAATCGTCGACCATATCATCGCTTTCCATCAGGTGAGATTGTGGTCAACCGCGAGCCTATTATTTTACGTTTAGGGTTCCGTACCTCAGTCGGCAAAAACGGAACCCTTATAGGATCACTTTGTTGTCCGTCTGTCTGTCTGTCAAGACATTTTTTCTCAAGAACGCGTAAAGGAATCAAGCTAAAATTAACTCCAAGTATTCAGAACAGCCACCTCTTGGAGCAGTGAAAAAAAAACTTCTAAGTCAACGCAATCTAAAGATAAGACCATATAAGTTCCGTTGATGGCGCATTATTTGACGCTCGCAAGGGAATCAAAACCTATAGGGTACTTTCCATTGACCCACAGTCCTGAAATTTGCCAAGAAGATAGATCTTACAGTATAAGTATAGGAAAAAGTTCGAAATAAGGAATTTATTATTTTATAATATACAAAAAAAATATATGCGAAAACAAACTTATAGTTTTGGTTGAAGAAAGAAATGACCGTGACGTACATTGATGTATCCGTGGGTAATGTATACTCGAAAAAAATCAAGACTCGATCGAAACCCTCGGTGCTCGAGTCTAACTCGCACTTGTCCGGTTTTTAAACTTTGTTTTGTTTTAGGTGTTCATTTATTTTTAACTTAAGAAGATATCCAACATTCCCATCATCAGCCATTTGAGGCTGTGATTGCAGAATTAAACATTTTCATCGTATTTTCATGAGTACCTACCAAAAGATAGTTTAAGGTTGCCTCCCATAGAAAAGTTAAGAATTATACTTTTTTTTTTTTTATACTGGGGGGAAATCCTCATGGAAATCCTCCACCCTAGGGTGGGTGGAGGGGTGTGTCAGACTCTTACTGACTAAAACCACCCCGGTGTTCCATCTCCCACCTACGCCGGGGATCGCGGAAACGAATGCGACATCCGCAATCCCCGGCCGTAAGCATTATACTTAAATCAATGTTATCCAACTTTTTAGGACTGACGTAAAAATGATTTTCATCAATTGCCAATGCGCATTTGCTTTGCCATCTTTGAATAAGCTTTTGATTATTTTCTACAGTTTCTTTACACCTAGGTAGCATCCCATCATCAGGAGAAGACGCCCCGAGCGTCGGGAGTCGCAGGGCGATCCCCGGCCACCGTAGGCGCGGGCCTGCGGACGGCGAGCGTTAGGTGGCTCGCTGTCCGATCACCACCAGGTCCGGGTCGATGGCGCGTTGTGTTGCACGCGTGCCTCAAAGAGATGTCAGCATAGAAGACGGGGCCCGCTAGGGCCAGAGCCTGCCAGGGTTGCGGACTTTGTTCGAAAGAGTCACCGCGGCCCTGGAACGCAAAGGGCTTTGGAAGGAACACGGATGGGTTTTAGTCAGTAAGAGTCTGACACGCCCTTCCGCTGCACCCAGAGCGGAAGAAGTCATTTGATGATTTCTCATCCTTAAAAAAAATCATCCCATCATACAAATGCAGTCATAATTTAAACATTAGGGCTCCGCCATCTTAGTCTTTTGGGCAGAATTCATTGCTAGTTCCTTCATGAGAGTCTAACTAATTGTTTTCTTCTCAGCATGGCTGTTTCAAGGATTGATTTAAGTGCACTAAGGAGGCAAGCAAGCTCCATGTTTTTGAATTTTATTGCGGGCATTAAGGAAGACTGAAAACTTGAATAGATGAGATGTCATTGAAAATGTATTGAATTGAAATCGTGTAAAAAATCTACTGATCTATACGAGTACATTATTTTAGTCGTTTTATGTGTCAGTACACATAAAATATATCCTACTCATATTATAAACGCGAAAGTTTGTAAGTATGGATGGATGGATGGATGTTTGTTACTCTTTCAAGCAAAAACTACTGAATGGATTTTGATGAAATTTGGCACAGTGGTAGATTATAGTCTTGAATAACACATAGGATACTTTTTATCCCGGGAATATGTTCCCTTGGGATAAATTTCGGTGATCACGCGGGCGGAGTCACGGGCGGCAACTAGTATACCATAATTTTTCACGATTTCAACATTATTCTTATAAAAGTTGTTCATAATGATGAGCACAGTGGCCTCTAAGAGGTTTTCAGTTATTTCGATTACACCTTGGATATATGAACACGGTTATTTGACTGTATAATTGAAAAGCTTTTGCATCTACAGACACGACCATTTAACACCATCATATAATTACATCTATATATTCAAATATATTTCCTAACGTCTTTGTATTGGTTAGTACGCTTTCAAACTCTGTTCTTCACTATTGTTCGCAGCACATACCGGTTCGAGTCCTACTTATCCCGCTACAAAATTGCTTGAATATACATATACATTACTAGTCAGACTCACAGGTAGATTCAAGCTTAAAGGCGGCTCGGAATACGAAGCGAGTCGATGAACAGTAGCAAATACATATGACGGTAAAGTACTGCGCAGCGAAAAGTGGACTTCAGAGTTGACCATTAAGTCTGAATCGACCAGTAGACATCAGGATCATTATATCTTCTTAAAATAATCCTGTCAGACATGACATTTTTATGAAATTGCTACAATTAGGGGTCAGTTGCAAAATCACATGATCGGCTATTTTAGTCCAATCAGGCTGGTTGTTGAATCTTTATAAGGCATTGTATCTCAGTTTAAAATTATACGTCTTTTAGATGCAAACCGAGTGAATGATAGTGTGACAATAATTGATAGAGAGGAGAGTGGAAGAGAACATCGTGTGGAGACAGACATGCGACTTGGGACAAGGAAAGAAAGATGATGATGAGGAACACACCAATATCGGAACTGATGTCATTGACAATCTAATACCTTTAAACGAGCAATTCTTGTATATATAATCTAAATCTCGGAAACGGCTCCAACGATATTCATGAAATTTTGTATGCAGGGTGTTTCGGGGGCGATAAATCGATCTAGCATTTTTAGAAAACGTTTACCAAAAAATAAGACGGTCATCCAGGTACTAATATTGGAATGAGAAAAAAACCGAATCAAATACAGAATATTGACTAAGCAATCAATACAAAAATAAAAACAAATGATCTAGTTATTGTCATACAGAAACAATAGCGTGATACAAATAGTGATGAAGAACAAGAGGCGAATCTAGATGATGGAGAATATGACAAACAAACACAAACCAACAATGCAGTAGATGACCAAATACAAGAATATAGAGGATAGAGAATGACGGTTATTGATAGTGTTATTGGTAGTGCATTAAATGATAAATGATATTTATTTTGTAAGTAGGTTAAACATAACACTTTTACACGTCAATCTTTTTTGGTAATTTTTAAACTAGATGAGGCCATTAATAGAAATGTTGATAGATCTCTGCTAGAAATGAATGGAATGACGTTACAATTACAACATGATTCATGTGTATACATGTATGCATAGTCGTGAATTGTTTTCAATCGTTTATCAACAACATTTTATGAATAGTTGTAGACTTAGGTAGGCGAAAATTATTTCTGCTCGAGAAATGGAGGATTTGCTGAAATTAAAGTTTGTCATGTACAGCTTAGCTAAGAATAGTAGTAAAAGGTTCATGAAATCATGAGAAAACAAGCGTCAGACAGCATCATTCTGTCTGACATATAGCTGAAATGGACCTTTTAGCGCAGCCGTGAGACTCATTTTGGCATACCATTTTTTTGTTACTTCCGTCTACTTTACCGTGCTTTTTAATTGTTTGCTAAATAATTTTTATTCTGTCTCTCTTTTCTTTCTTTAAATAACATTTATTCAATCCCCAAGAATGTTATAGTAAATCAATTATGGTAAAAGACATTATTACTCGCTCAGTACTCTCCGCTTTCACATTGAAATTCCTGCATTCTTCCGCTGACATTAAAGGAGGTTAGTTAAACTATTGTTTTTGTTGTCACTCCTTGTAAACAGTGTTTAGTTATTTATTTATTGAGGGAAATGGAATCGGAAAAGCATTCCATCTACTTCTGTTTTGTCACAATTTCTTTCGGTCCCAATATAGTTCCCATAGTTACCCAACCCCAGTATGTGCTTGATTTGTGGATGAATTTTGTACAGGACAAAAGTGTGGATGAATTTTGTAGCCAAAGGTTTACTTTTAAACCTATGTCTAGGTTCCTTAGTACCATATATTATTCCTGAAGTAATTTACTATAGTTTAAAAGGTATTTAATCAGATTCACCATTCAACGCAGCAATGCTGCCAGTGTTATGGGCACCATTGGCAGCAATGTGGATTTTTTTCATTATTTATTTTGTTTGTATATAATTTCGAGAATTTATTAGTTAATTTTAGGATACCTTGGTTCAAAGGTTTGGGCCAATAGTCGATACTTTCATAAGCTTTCATAGATTCTCTCTAACGGTATGGGTGTTTAGGAAAGTTGAATAGGAGAAACATAAATAAGGTTTATTCTTGTGACCCAAAGACTTCAGCCGTAGTCAATGGTCATTAAAGAGGTACCTCGTATTGTATACAAAGTGAAATCTACCAGCTTTATATGGATGTAAACAGTTAAGTAATTAACCAGTCTCCATATATCAAACTGATATATCATCTTCAACAATTTTCAGACTACAATCAACAAACAACACAAACATGCTACATCATTTAAATATTTCGACGATGCACACTTACTAATCTTTACAAAATATTGCCTCGTTAACAAAATCAACTGAGCGGAAAATTGAGTTCTAATAAACAAGAAAATTACCTCCAAAATATCGACGGTCTTCATATCAGTGACTTAGGGAAATCACTAAAAGAAAAACAGGAATATTCACATTTTTTCACTGAAAATCACTCACTGCACTTCACTGGTTTCGATTCGAAAGTTAGTAGCGGTTTATACGTGCGTACTCCGCGGCGGTCAACGAGAGAATGCGCGCGGCCGGGCCGGGCATGCGCAAGCGCATCGAAACGCTTGCTCCGATTGTTAAGGCTAAGTTGATGTAATTGTGCAATTTGTTTAATATTGCCAGAAAATTGGTAAATTGTTTGAGTAAGGATTGATATTTAAGCATAATTAAGAAATGTTTTTTTAAAGTTCAGTTACCAAAAATGGTGAGTGTTATTTGACCTTTCCGATAATTGTCTTATTAGTGGTTTGAGACGTTGTGTCAATTAATCGTTAATGGGATGGTGAATGTCGTAAGATTCTCTTCCCTCAACTTCACAGCAACAGGCAGGTTTGTTAAGTGCATTGTCCTATACCAATAAGTTATTTTATTGCCCAATGTGTTGACAAATCATTATTGAAGTTAATTAACTACCATTAATTTTCTGTTGTTTTTTCAAAATTTTATGTTCAGTAGTATAAAGCCCGGGAGCGGGGGTCTTTAACGGTATTTTTTTTTCATATGGACGTTCGGAACCCTATACAGCGGAAGAGTTTCAAAAAACCTAATTTCCACATTTCTGACTGCCAATACAAGCCTTCCCCTTAAGAGGATGCGTCTGAACACGGAAACGATTGCGGGCACCGCTCGACAAACACTATATCAACCGTAACGGTACCGTAAGTGGCGTGAAGGTGCCGGACGGCCGGCTGGGAGTATACCGACCAATCAGCGCGAGCTTAGTACGACCCGAAGTTAGGGACTGCAATATTGGCTTGTTTAATTTGTTTTGCCCAATTTTGTAAGTGGCCTTAATTTTGGTTAAATCAGATTTTTTCACTAGTTAATCTAATAAATTCTTCGTTACCGTCTGTGGTTCCGAACGCATACAACCCTAATCTCTTCAAAATAAGAGTGAACAGGCTTCTTTTAGGTAAGCTCGCTCCATCGTCAACTTTGTCTCTGTCATCCATGACCTAGACTAGAGTCAAGAGCTAACGCATATTAATTAAAAAAAAGTGGGATTGGGCAGGACATTTCTGCCACATGTCAGATGAGCTGTGGGCTAGAAGAGTCCACTTATTGGGTCTCATTAAATGCTAAGCGACATCGCGGCAGACCAAGACGAAGGTGGAGACAAGAATTTGATTCTAACCGGAAGGTCTGCATGCAATGGTAGAGGAAGGTGTTTGGAAAAGGGAGAGGCTTTTGTCCAGCTATCTATTCTGAACTGTAATCATACTCATATTATAAAGGCGAAAGTTTGTGAGTGTGTGTTTGTTTGTTACTTCTTCACGCGCAAACGACTGGACCAATTTTGTTTGCAAGAAGCTGATACCCTGGATTAACACATAGGCTACTTTAAAACCGCGGGTAACATCGCGGGGCGCAGCTAGTATAATATAATAAATGCGATAAATTTGGATGGATGGATGTATGTTTGTTACTCAATCACGTCGAAACGGCTGAACGGATCTTGCTGAAATTTGGCATAGAGGTAGAATATAGTCCGGAATAACTCTTAGGATACGTTTATCCCGGGGTTATGTTTCCTTGGGATAGTTTTCGACATTCAACCGGGCGTAGCCGCGGGTGTCAGCTAGTGGGACATAAAGGGCTAATTAGATAGAATCTATTTTGGGAAAGGAAACCTAACACAAGTCTTACCAAGGGATATCGTGTCACCCAGTTACTGGGTTGTGATTGTCGCTTCATTTAAAATACTGGTATTTCGCTGTTTCCGGTAAGAATGGAAGCCTACCACAAAAAAGATGGGAGAAGGCCGGGCACATTCATTGATCTCTTGAATTATAGGCAGGATGTTGAATACCAGCTGTTATGGCCAACTTTGGGAAAGGCTTATATTCAGCAGTGGCTGTGATACGCTGATTTACTAAACTAACATCTTTTTAATAGGCACCTGAGGCAGCCTACACTGCAGACCTTGCTTTGGCGCCGAGGAATCAGCCGCCCTCATCATCCTAAACTGCGAAGCCGTGGCTCCTCAACGTGCACAAGTCCTTGGAACAGTGAACCTCTGAAGCCTGTAAAGGCCGCAGGAAGTTTCTGTACTACTGGGCGGAGCTAGGCTGGCTATGGTAGGGCAGGACCAGGCCCGAATGGGAGTCTAAGTGCTGATAACGGAGTCCCTACTCTACTGTAACTAGGCTGAGTGGGTCCTGGAAACGAAACATTTATTTTTGTTGAATTCTCGCGTTTGATTGGCCACTATCCTAGTGATGATGCCTTTGAAAGAAGTGAAGTAAAATATTAACACGTGAATCACAAGTTTCCCATTCCAGGATATGGCCATCAAGACATAATATCTTAGCATAGTGCCCCACTTCTAATACAAGAGCACAATGAACCGGCCATAAAAGATAATTCTCTATCTACGAGTATTTAGTCAATAAAATAATTAAGTAGATTGTAAAGTAATAAAATCTCGCACGCGAATTAAGACCATATATCCATCGGATTCTACTCTAAATTACTTTGATTACTTACCTACATTTAGCTACTGAATCAAGTGTTTAGAAACTAATCTTACAATTTTTTTTTTTTAAGGATGGGAAATCATCAAATGACTTCTTCCGCTCTGGGTGGAGCGGAAGGGCGTGTCAGACTCTTACTGATTAAAACCCATCCGTGTTCCTTCTAAAGCCCTTTGCGTTCCAGGGCCGCGGTGACTCTTTCGAACAAATTCCGCAACCTGGGCAGTCTCCGGCCAAACTTGCTGATGCTCCTGCTACTCTAATTTATCTTCAGGGGATCGGGGAAATTCTTTTTTAGGGTTCCGTTCCCAAAGGGTAAAATGGGACCCTATTACTAAGACTCCGCTGTCCGTCTGTCACCAGAGTGTATCTCAAGACAGTTGAAATTTTCACAAATGATGTATTTCTGTTGGCGCTATAAAAACAAATACTAAAAAACAGAATAAAATAAATAGATAAAGTCTCCCATACAACAAACGTGACTTTTGCTCGATATTGATAACGGCAAAAGGTAGACGCTATAAATATTCACAGAATATTTAGTTATATATTCACTTTATAAATAAATAGTTAAATTAAAATAAAACAAATATTTAAGGGGGGCTCCGTAGAGAGCCCCCCTTAAATATTTGTCTTAATATACAAAGGCTATACGGGAACGGGTAAAAACGGGATATGTGCGAACGGAGTCGCGAATCATTTGTTCAACAAACAGCCTGACACTGCCTTGCAAATTGCAAAAACATAAGAAAATTTGAATTTCGCTACAACCTTAAATTACTAATCATAAAATCTGAAAGCGCTGACGCAAAAGCAGTCAATTTCATGTATCGATGTCAGATCTGTCAGATAAATAGTTTTCTTACCGAGAACAAGCAATAAATTGCTAATTTTGTATTTTTCCTCTAATAATAATAAGGAATGTTGTAATCTAAATAATTAATTATGCAATACCTACAGATTGCTACTGCAGATTATGTATTATATTAACTTATTTTTATCTGACACAAAAACTGCATCTTCAGATTATTTATTTATTAATAACTTGTTAGCTAATTAATTCTTAGCAATTAGTTTTGTGGTTCTCTAATCTTATTAATGTCGCATACATACCTAATCATAAAGATGGAATTTATTTAAATACCTTAGCTAATTAATCGACTAACAAAATGCCCAAAATAGAATAACTCTAAGCAATTTTAATTAATGTTTCATGTTAACCGTTAAGCGCCTACATAAATACTCCGATGTTATAACACGCGATGACGCCTGCGTAATAAGCAATAGCACAATGTTACGTGCGTGTTTCACGATATCTTGCTATAACTATCTTGTCAGGCGTTATGACATTGAAGCATTTTTCGTATGCGCTTTTTTGCAACTGGCAACTGTGCTATGCCATGCTCTATTAAAGATGTAGCAATGAAGTAAGTGTAATAGATAAGCAGCAGAGTTTTTAAAGAGTAATTACACTTTGATGTCGTTTTTTGAGGCAAAATATGTTTGAAAATGATCAGTGAAAGACAATTTAGCAATTTAGTGCATATCAGAATTGAAAGTGTTACACTAAATCAAGTTTTAAGACAGTACTTGCGTGCTCATCTGTATCTAAGTGCCCATTCTACTATTTTTTAAGCAACGTTCACATTCGCATCTAAGTCACAATATTATGTTAAAAATGTATGAAAAATGTGTTTTTTTGGCCCTCTTCTATGACGGAAAACGATTGTAGTAATAAATCGCAATAGCTTTAATAATCATATAACAATAACGGTAACAAGCATTTTCAAGTTTCTGTCGCTTTATAAATGCTCATGTAGGCTTATTTCATTGAAACTATTTAAGAATTTAAAACATTTTTAGCTGGAAAATTCACACACTACTTGGGATTCCAATCCCATAGGAATTTCAACTAAAGAATAAACGATAAAATACTAGACAGAATACCTTTATTCACCTCTAGACGTAACGGCACCCACTATAAACGTTTAATATATTTAAAAAATAACAGTTTCGATATAAGTTACGACCATAGACTCGAACTTATGACCAACAGATTTTCGGCGCCATGTCTCCAAGATACTTGAACCGGTGCTCATAAAAATAGTTTTGTTTTAAAACCGGGCCCGACTGGAGTCTTGATCGACACGACATTATTTATTTTTCGATAAATTATCGAGATGAAAATGAATTGTGGCTTGTGATGGAACTGATGAATAGGTACTACAGTTTATTCATAGTTATATAGATTAGATATAAGTTTTAAATTTTATAAGTTTATTATTTATTGGTTTTATAAAAAAAAAGTGTAAATTATACCTAATTAGCACAACGAAACGATTGTTAATTAATCGAGGAAGAGCGAGGTTAATCCCATCACAAGTATCTTCGGATTACTTTCTGGGAAGCCCCGGCAACTAAATTGTATAGATTTTAGATAATAAACACATTTTTTTTATATTCATATTTTTACCGAGATTTCCGTAGGTTTCGAATATATGCAAGCTCTTATTATACCTACTATCTATAGCTGGTATAAGAAAGGGGCGGTTTCTGAATTTATAAAATTCGAAGTTGAGAACACTTTATATATTACTTTACCATGAGAACTTGATAAACTAAAATTCTCAATTCACAATTCTCAGGTAAAATACTAGGAAGTGGTGTCATTTAAAATAGTTTATTCTCAGTCTAGTTTTTTTTTTCGATTTTTTATAAACCGGGGGCCAGTCACAGCTGAAATCAGTAGTAAGTAGATAAGTACCCACGTTTGTACCTATGTTTGTTGCATGGATGTACAGGGAGAGGGAGGCCAAAGAAAAAATGGATGGATTGTGTTAGAAGTGATATGAAAGAAAAGGGAGTTAGCGATAGCGTGACGGCTGACAGGACAGAATGGAAGAAAAAAACGTGTTGCGCCGACCCCAAGTAACATGGGATAAGGGCAGGAAGATGATGATGAGGTGTGTGAACCTACGTGTTTCCTGTAATAGGTTAGGAAAGTAGGAAGTCGTTGACATAAACTTAAGAACAGCAATCCCTTATCTGAGCTGGGCTGGCTAGGAAATGAAAGACTGCCAAGAAATAATACTACACCGACATAGCAACAAAATAAAAATGATAGATTGGATATGAGCCTTTTTGGCCTCGCACAGGTAACAGTCAAGTTGTTAGGTTTTATTAATTAAAAAGCTTTTGCTCCCGACTTCGTACGCGCATATCCCGTTTTTTCCCGTTCCCGTAGGAATTTCCCGTTCCCGTATAGCCTTTAAAATTTCTCATGAATGTGGTTATCATATACAACCCTAATCTCTTCAAAATTAGAGTGAACAGGCTTCTTCAGGGAAAGCTCGCTCCATCGTCGACTTTGTCTCTGTCATCTATGACCTAGACTAGAGTCAAGAGCAAACCCATATTAAATAAAAAATATACGAAATTAATTTTCCAAATTCGACTAGTAGTTCCAGAGATTAACGCGTTCAAGCAAACAAACTCTTTGCTATATTACGTTCTTAACGTTCTCAGCTACAAGCTCGACAGCCCCCTTCTGTGGCACTGGGTTCAAGCACAAGTGCGTGTGCCCGGGCCCCAGAGGGTGGTAAATACTTAATTTTTTTTTTAAATTTAACTAATATAGTTTTTAAGTTGTACTACTAACAATATTATGGGCCTAAAAAAAGGTCTGAGATAAAGAGATTTTTTTTTTTAATATTATTGTTAGTTTTATTTATTTTACCATCAATAGTGCTACTCCGACATAGACAAACCTAGCTTCAAAACATTACAAAATGTAATATCCTTATCAAAATCATGTTATACATAGGTATCACGGCCTCTTATTGAAGGATTATTGCCATAAACAAGTAAAACAAGTGACAGGTGTACCAACACAAGCATGCAATCATTCCATTAGATCAACATGAAGGTCGAACTGCGAAGGTTTTGAGGTCACGACATTACCGACCTTTACAGACATGAAGTCACGGTGTGGCATGGTGTTTGGTTATGCAAGACGAAAATGTTCTATTTTATTAAACAAATGGGGTTCCTTGGACATCACTGGCTGGATTGGATTCAGCCAGTCTATTCGGTAACATCTTACGTGAAAACTTCGATCGAGTCGACTAATTCATTCTACGTTCGATCCCATCGATCGATGGTAGAATGGATTAGTTGAAATCGATCGAAGTTTTAATAGTTTCTACTACACCAAGCGATTGATTGTCGATCGATGGTAGAATGAATCAGTCGATGTCGACCGCGTTTGTTACGGGAACGCGAAAAATGAGAAATGCGCCGAAATCTCAGGCCAAAGCTACTTGGCTAAATCCCACCCGTGTTCCTCCAAATGCTCTTTGCATTCTGCATTATTTATCTTTGCGGCTTTGGGGCCACGGTAACTCTTTCGAACAATTCCGCAACCCTTTTTTTATGGATGGGAAATCATCAAATGACTTCTTCCGCTCTGGGTGGAGCGGAAGGGCGTGTCAGACTCTTACTTACTAAAACCCATCCGTGTTCCTTCTAAAGCCCTTTGCGTTCTAGGGCCGCGGTGACTCTTTCGAACAAATTCCGCAACCCTGGTAGGCTCTGTCCTTAACGGGCCCCGTCTTCTATGGTCTCATTGACCCGGGCCTGATTGTGGTCGGACAGCGAGACACAATTCCGCAACCCTTTTTTTTTTTTTGATGTCGGGGGGAAATCCTCATGGAAATCCTCCGCCCTGGGGCAGGCGGAGGGGTCTGTCAGACTCTTACTGACTAAAACCACCCCGGTGTTCCATCTCCCACCTACGCCAGGGATCACAGGAACGTATGCGACTTCCGCAATCGGCAGAACCTTGGTGCTCTAGAGCTTTGTTCCAGCAATGATACCTACTCACTAATTCTTCAGTACCTAATTAATTGATATGACAAATGTTTATCAAGTATGGTTACAATTTTACCGAACTTATTGTGGATGTTGAGTGTTAGGTGTTGAGTCCATAGACAATAGACGATTACGGACTTAATAGGACGGCAGTTCGATGCTTCAACATTATTTAAATGAGTAACTAGTTCATAGGATCATGGTCTAAGAGCTCACAGCCGTAGCCTTGACTTCTTCAAGCGACGTGAAAATAGCTCGTAATTTTTTTTTTTTTGGGCTCAAATCATTAAAGGCTTTAAGTACCCTGAATCCTAAACTAGGACTTAGGAGTCAGTGATCCTCCTTGGTAACTAAGCCATAAAATATAATAATTATGTAGCTTTCATTATAAACTTTCACAATACATGGTACAAAAGAAAAAAAAAGTAATAGTATTTATGATTACAATAATAATAGCTTGGACCCTGTTCCTAGCTTGGACCCTGTTCGTAGCTTGGACCCTGTTCCTAGCTTGGACCCTGTTCCTAGCTTGGACCCTGTGCCTAGCTTGGACCCTGTTCTTAGCTTGGACCCTGTTCCCGATTCCGGTGGGCTACTATTTTATATATTTTTTTAGTTTTTGTATTTTTTAAGAAATATTTAAAAATGTAAGTATTTGGAAAAATGGAAGTAGTTTAAAAAATGAATAAACGTAATAATAATAATAGTTCTTCCATAGTATTCGATTAATCAGTCCAGTAAACCACCCAAAACCCATAGCTTCTCATCTTGTGATTCCATATTCTGCAATACCAGGAGTATTGCAGAATATGGAATCAAAATCACCAACCGGGAATTGTCCTTGGGTATACTTTAATAGTACATTCAGGGATAATCGTCGGTTGGTGCCCGATTCCATTGGAAATGTCTAACGGGGCCTCTGCGAGTTGCCTTCGGTCCCTCGTACGCCTACCAAAGGACCGGGACCCCAGAGAGCCGAGATTTTCAAAGACATTATGATAATAAAAATTAATTTAAAAAAAATTATGTTAATAATTTCATTTCATTTAATGAAAGTTAAAGTTAAGCGTCCTATGATTATTGATGATGTATATTTGAGTGTGACATGTGTCTGTGTAGGGGATGTTATAAGATACCCAGCAGAAGGTTCTCGGTGTAATGAGTGACTGACAAAATTCATACTGAAATTAAGGCATTATTTCTAAAAGGATTGTTCTTCTGCGTTAAGTCAATTTTAAGACTAGTTTTCGCCAGCCACTTTGTCCGCTTGAAAGTAGTAAATTTTCACAAGGGAACATACTCTGGGTATGAAAGTATCCTAAATCCTATTCCAGGCCTACCCGTGTACCAAGTTTCATCCCAATCCGTTCAGCCGTTAAGACGCGAAGAGGTTACAAACAGACAGACAGAATTACTTTTGCATTTATAATATCAGTATTGATAAAGTATAAATGAATTTGCAAGTCGAACCAAACATAAGAATGGCGCCTGTACCTCATTATTTACATTCCTTAAAACAATTACTAGGTACAAGTAGTAGGTACCTACATTTTTCGCGGCTCAAGATTGAAGTGGCGACCTCGGGCTGTCCCCGCTGAGAACGCGGCATTTGGGCACGCCACGCCACCGCCACCGTCGTCGGAGCAAGAATGTGGGACCGGCAGGTATCACTGACTGCTTATGGTCGCAAGTGTTCACAGAGGGGATAGCCGATGGAGTGTTAACTAAGGCGGAAACATTATGACACACACTGTAAAAGTTTTTCAGTTGCGGATACTGTGTGTTTTTGGTCATTAAGCTGTGGCAACGTCAGTGGTCCTTAAAATGCCTAATTCCAGTTAGAACCCATCAAAGTTGCTTGACAGAAATCGATGGCTGATAGATGTTCATTAACGGCCGGTTTCAATGACGTATCTCCCTTTAACCAACTGTCAAATTAGCTAACAACAGTAGCTCAAACGTCATATTACAAAGGCAAATATGACGTTTCAGCTACCGTGAAGACCGCAAAGCTCGTCACACATTAGCGCAACATGTTTCCTTATATCGTGACAGCAGCAAGTCGTAGGTATTACCACTAACGTATCGAAGGTATTTACCAACAATTTATAGTACTAGTCGATCGTTCACCAAGCCACACATTAACACTCCAAATCTCCCTACTCCGTGACAACAGCTAGTCGTATCAAAGGTTATAGTACTAATCAATCGTTCACCAAGTCAAACATTAGTACTCCAAGTCTCCCTACTCCGTGACAACAACTAGTCGTATCGAAGGTATTTACCAACAATTTATAGTACTAGTCGATCTTTCACCAAGCCACACATTAACACTCCAAGTCTCCCTACTCCGTGACAACAGCTAGTCGTATCGAAGGTATTTACCAGCAATTTATAGTACTAGTCGATCTTTCACCAAGCCACACATTAGCACTCCAAGTCTCCCTACTCCGTGACAGCAACTAGTCGTATCGAAGGTATTTACGAACAATTTATAGTACTAGTCGATCGTTCATCAAGTCACGGAATGCGGCGTCTGCCAAACGGACAAGTTGTTGACTAATTTTATTAAGTTTATCTACAGGTTTCCGATGTTGTGGTTGTTTTTGACGACGTGTTTTATTTAAGGGCGTATGGTTAAGGAACAAACTGTTTAGCAAGTTTCTCGAAAATGTTTTTATTTCTAGGTAGTGTTGGTTTGTGTTTTTTGAACTTTACTGTTGAATGGAAATGTGGTGCTAGAGGCGGATGCTCCGAATCCCATGGACAGCCAAACACACAAATGTGTCTGTCCTTTCTCAACTTTACTTAGTTGTACTTTAGTTTGCTTACAGCGTATTTTGACCTATTTTGGCCACATAATGCGAAGGGGAGAGATAGCAGCCTTGAAAAGCTGGTAATTGTTGGCAATACGGAAGGAAAGAGAGCACGAGGCCGGTCGCCAACACGATGGTGGGTCCAAGTGAAAGAAGCTATGTCCTCAAGCAAATTCCAGCTGGTGGTGATGGCAACTTTGGACCGGAATCGATGGAGACAGATTGTCCGCTTAAAGGGGTCCAGTGACCACGATCCTCAGTAATGAAGGACCGACTGAAGGAGGAGTTGAATGGAACCCTATTCCTAAGCCTCTGCTGTCTGTCCGTCTATCTGTCAGCGGGCTGTATCTCGTAACCATAATGGGTACACAGTTGATATTTTCATAGTGTATGACTGACTATATTGTTTTTAACAAGAAATTACGGGTTGCACTCCGGGAGTGCCCACAGAAGTGACAACTGATTTTGGCGCGGTACGAGATATTTAAATAACTTCGAATCAAAATTGTTTTTTGATTCGAAGTTATTTAAATATCTCGTGAACACCGCATCAATTGTACTTTTATATCTCGTTGTGCTAATATTGCGTTGATTGGACATAGTAAAATCAAATTTTCTATTCAAAAATTCAATTAATGGTAGATTTTTATCGTCTGCGTCTCGTAACGGTGTCGCGAGTCCAGAGATTTAATCTCATCTAAAAATATGCGTACCGCGCTAAAAGAAGTTTTCACTTCAAAAAAACCTATATTTTATTTGCACTATTAAAATGAATGAAAATGCTGCTGCTTGGTATGAGGACCTGGGTTCGATTCCCGGATCGGGCAGGGTGTAGAAAGTTACAGCAGCGTACCGAATAATGAAATTAGTTATTTTAAAATATTTATGTGAAACCCCTATTCAGGCTGGGTATCAAACCCCGGACCACTCGTTTTACAGCTAAGCCGTTTACCTACTATACTGCAGCTGACTCATCTACGTACATAAACACGCTAACCCAAATCTAAGCCAGTCTAAACATATAACCGGTCTAGCTAACAATGTAGCCATCTTGAATATCTGTCAAAAAACCGGGCACTACTTCATTTAGCCCGGTCACGACAAACTGTATCATTCAAATGAGACCATAACTTGGTTTTTGAGCAATTTTCAACTTTATTTTGAGATAGTATTGAGTTCAAAATAAGTATCCAACCTCCAGTCATTCAGGTTTTGTCTAATTTATATTACACATGGATGTGAACAAGCTATTTCTAACCTTAACTAAAACACAATAGTGTTCTAATTGTAATGTAACTGCTTTCAATTTTGACACAATAGATTTTCGAACGTCTTTTGATCGTTTAAAAATTGAATATAGAATTGTGACGTCATCACGTTTAATCAACAACATCCATTTTGATTTCGAAGGAAAGGCAACCTAAAGTCAACTCTAACTTTGTACTTCTAAAGTTCAATTTAGCAATGATAGTAAATCAGTGTGGGTGGCAATAGTTTGCATACAATGCTATTGAAATAATTTGCTTTCAGTTACGCGTCAGATGGCTGTGTTACTAATGCAGGCATAGAAAGCGATGAAAATAATGTAGGAGTTCCCTTCTTTATAGAGATAGCAGGAGGTCAAAGGACAAGGCGAACGAACTTAACTGCGACCTGATTTCACACAAATTCTACACTGCGCTACCGAAGTTTTCCGCGCGATTTGAACATATAGGTACAACAGCCCGATAACAACCACCGGGCACCACACACGACCGGTCTAGTCGGAGGATCCTCCCTTTTCAATGGCGGTCGCGGGACATATCCTATATTATAAATCCTCCACACGACTCAATAAAATTGTCAACTAAATTGGGATCGGCTCCCAGTCAAACCGGATTCAGCTGAATATCAGTATTTTACGTGGAGTGGCTGCCTACCGGGCCTCCACAACCCATTAACTGGATGACACGGTACTTCATGGCAAGACTGATGTCAGATTTTTAGGCTTCTGACAATCCGTAACGACTTGCCAAAGATCTCCAAATGACAGTCGGGACCAACGGCTTAACGTGCTTTCCGAGGCACGGAGGAGTCCCGGTATGTTAAGATGGTAATCCACAGACCAGCCTCGGCAAGCGTTGCTTAACTTCGAAGATCGGTCTGAATGGCTGTTTATTTGTAGCTTTATATAAGTCACCGGAAAATTGCAAACGCCGTAAGATTGTAAAATATCGCGTGAAATTGTAATTTTTTTTTTAACAAGACGGATTTATTGGAAATTATTTATTTTGGATGGGATTTATTGCATACAAAACGATTTTTTCATAATCTATCGAGAAATTAATAATCTAATAAAGATTTATTACAATCTTACAGAGTCTGCAATTTTTATATTCACATAAATGAGTTTTATTTATTTATTTAAACTTTATGTACAAAAGTGGTACATGGGCGGACTTAATGCATCAAGGCATTTTCTACCAGTCAACCAAAGGGGTTATAAAGACTACACTGTGGTAGGTGTACAACAAATTAGTTCGAAAGAGTCACCGCGGCCCTGGAACGCAAAGGGCTTCAGAAGGAACACGGATGGGTTTTAGTCAGTAAGAGTGACACTCCCTTCCGCTCCACCCAGAACGGAAGAAGTGATGATTTCCCATCCTTAAATAAAAAAGGTTTACAACAAATAAAAACAGAGTCAATTAGAGTGGTAGAAATTTCCTGCAATTACTGCAAAAGGACTTAAAGCATCGGCTTGAGCATAATTTCAATAACATGGCTGATTTAAATATCTTCAAAGGTTTATCTTTGGGAGAAAGTATGCCCTTCGAGCATTTAAGTACCATATCTAACACGTCATATTGATCTGATACACGAACATGCCTCCGATGGAAGTGTATGTCTGTTAGGCACACTATAGTAGGCGCCAGATAAATGTGGAATAAAGTATATTGACCTTTCCCTAATAACTGTTCATAGGTACCTGAACAATTAAATATGAATCGTTTTTCATTATTAGACAATGTTAAGTATCACGAGAGATGATGATTCGGGACAGCTTTGTGTCATTAATTCTGTTTTTCAAATTAAAAATGTCAATAATTGTTGGTGGGTCAATGACCGTTATTCCACGATTATCTGGCGCCTACTATACATCACGTTAATAATGTATGGTCACGGCTCATAACAGGCTTTAACGCTTTCTTATTTACGAGGGAATCAGGGCTGTAACAGAGTCAGAAGTACTGTTATCATTTATCACGTTAAGGTGTACCATAGTAATATCTAAAATACCTTGGGACAACTCACACATGGTCATCCGATCCCAAACTAGGCAGAGCCTGTGCTATGGCAACCAGACAACTGATAAACATACTTATATATTTCTAAATACATACATATTACAGACAAATTACACCCAGACACAGAACAAATGATCATGCTCATCACACAAAGATTTGTCCTGGGTGGAATCGAACCCACGACCTCCGGTTTAGCAGTCAGGTTCACTAACCACTCGTCCAACAGGCAAGACAAAACCATGTATCGGTGCTGCGGAATTTGTTCGAAAGAGTCACCGCGGCCCTTGAATGCAAAGGGCATTAGGGTTGGTTTTAGTCAGTAACAGTCTGACACACCCTTCCGCTCTCATTTCATGAATTCCCAAATTAAAAAGGATACATGTGCCGGTGGCGCACCGCCGCGGCCGTACATCTTGAAGTCTGATGACCAGAGATCGGAATAGGTAGACTATGTTTACCTAATGTTCGTGGAAGTAAGTAACATAGAGTTGATAATACCTCCTGTAAAATCCCGGAATCATAAACATGACGATTGTATCCCGTATCGCCATTTTATATCAGTCCACAATTTCTCGGAATGACTTCGAGATATTATACATAGTATATATAGACTATCAAATTTTGATGCGGAAAAAGTATTCCAAATGTTCAGTTGACAATTTATCGAGAGTTTACAATCTCTCAAGTTATTTTGTAATCTTCCTGAGTTTGCCATTTTCCGGTGACATATACATATATTTAGCACTCCAAATACAACAATAACATCTCCAAAACCGGCCTCACAACATTCTTCTCCATCATCATCAACAAAAGACCTAAATATTCTAGGTTAACGGTCGGTCAGACTAACGAGTGGCAGCCGGTAACTTGTTTACCGACAGTTATGATAACGACTCGTAGCGGGGACGAGCCGTAATCCGTAAGTACTGTCGCTTTCATTGGGTGTTGGCTGTCAACTGATTTGGCTGGGAGATGAAAATAAATAAAATAATGCAAGATGTAGAAAACCTTTACAAGAGAAGAGAGGCCCTGGGCTCAGAGGTGGGCGAAGTCGTGCTGTTGATAGTGAAGAAGTAAAATGATACTTCAACCAATAATCAATAATAAGGTAGGAATTAAACTACCTTCAAAAAATAAATAAATTATAAATATATTTATTGTTTTATTTATTATTATTTATTTATTTAAACTTTATGTACAATAGTGGTACATGGGCGGACTTAATGCATCAAGGCATTCTCTACCAGTCAACCTTTGGGTTATAAAGACTATACTGTGGTAGGTGTCAAAGTTTTATATTATATAATCAACAATAAAATAATATGAAATAAAAAATAATAATAATTTAATTATAATTTTATCTAATTTCATTTGCCATATTATATTAAATTAGCTTTTGCCCACGACTTCGTACGCGCATGCATTTTTTCCGTTCCCGTATAGCCTACGAATTTCTTCATTAAAGTGGCTATAGTAGGCGCCAGATAATCGTGGAATAACGGTCATTGACCCACCTACAATTATTGACATTTTTAATTTGAAAAACGGAATTAATGACACAAAGCTGTCCCGAATCATCATCTCTCGTGATCCTTAACATTGTCTAATAATGAAAAACGATTCATATTTAATTGTTCAGGTACCTATGAACAGTTATTAGGGAAAGGTCAATATACTTTATTCCACATTTATCTGGCGCCTACTATAACATAATAATAAGGTCGACTGGTAGAAAATGCCTAAGGCATTAAGTCCGCCTTTGTACAGTGATTTTACTTGTGCATAAAGTTTTAATAAATAAAAATAAAAATAAATAATACAAAAATAATTTTCCAAATCCGACAACCAAACTTCAGCTTTATTATGTTAGTATAGATTATATGGTATAGATTATTTATCTATATATCTATCTATCTTTTTCTATGTATATAAATAAAAATGAATCACCGAAATGTATGTATGTACGCGAATAACTTGGGAACGACTTGAACGATTTAAATAATTATTTTGAAAAAATTCATCCGCATCGCTGTCGACTGGAAGTGTACCCAAAAGACTGGCGGCATTGCCACGTTGTATGGCAATGCTTATTCTTTGACCAAGGTAACAGCCAGCCCTTGGGTCATGTGAAGTGTCAACTATTAATTTTTTGACGCCATATTTTAGGGTTAATTTAGTTAGGAGTTTTTATTTTGTATTTCTAGTGTATAAAGTTAGTTAAATAATACATAATTTATTGTAGAGTAGACTGATATCGTAACCATAAAGCTTATTTTTTTTTTGTTGTGTTTGTGATTGTCAGGGCGAAGTCTGTACGAAAGAAAATTTTGAAAAAAAAAAAAATCCGGGTGACGCCGGGGCGGACCACTAGTATATTATAGATTATATTTCATACAGTTTAGATTATGAGGGTTTTTGGAAATGACGTGCACCAGGTGACAGCACTGAAGGATCAGGTCGAGGCATCTGTCAAAAAGCTTATGTTTGTTAAATTGACGTCAACGTCAACTCAATTCAATTCAATTCAATTCAATATTTATTTGCATTCCACAATGTTAGCTTAGGTGGTAGGTACATATAAAATATACATAATTTTAGATCATTGTGGACCCTGTCGGGCACAGCAAGTTAGGATAGAGGAAGAGGGCTATCATTATGGGTATAATTATTATTAGAAAAAAAATAAAATATAAACATTTTTCTATTACTCAGTTCGACTTTGGTTTTATTTATTATTTTTGGTGTTCATTTTTATTTTGTATATTCTGTTTTATTTATTCATTCAATTTATCATTAAAATATTCATTAATATTATAATAGCATTTATGGATAAGGAATTTTTTTAGTTTATTTATAAATATATTAAATTTCTGTTCGTTTTTAATTGCATCTGGTAATTTATTATATATTTTAATTGACATTACTAAAGTGCTTGTTGAGTGTATTTTCAGCTTAGAGCCACCAGGTAGGTTTAGCCTATTTTTGTATCGTAGTGTATATTTAGTTTGTATGTTTTCTCGTGTAGTGAATAATTGTTGGTTGTTTCTAACAAATTTGCTTATTTCTAGGATATATATACAGGGAACTGTTAAAAGTTTGTGTTCTTGGAAATGTGGTTTGTAGCTGTCTGTGTCTTCTATGTTAAAGAGTATTCTGATTAGACGTTTTTGTAGTGTGAAAAGTGTAGGTGCGTGTGTACTGTTTCCCCATAATATTACGCCATAGCTTAAGGCATAATATGTATCCAGGGCTTTCTGAAGGTTTGTAGTTTTTTTAATTTCGCGGAGGGCGTAAGCAAATTTTGATAATTGAGATCGAATTTTTTTAATGTGTGATTTCCAATTTAAATTTGTATCTATGGATAGACCGAGTAGGGTGAATTCTTGAACTGTCTCTATTTTTATGTCATTGTAGATAAAATTTATATCGAGAGGTGTTTTTTGGCGTGGGTAGAAGGAAATGATTTTAGTTTTATTAAAATTGATCTCAAGGTTGTGTTCTGTCATCCATGTTATTATTTTGTTGAGTGTGTTTGTAAGTGTTTCAGTTAAGTTTCTATTGTTTTGGCATGAAGTTAGTACTGAGATGTCGTCAGCAAACAGAACACATGACTCATTTATGATTTTTGGCAGGTCGTTTATATAGATTATAAATAAAAGGCATCCAATTACACTCCCTTGGGGGATTGAGGCGTTAATTTTATAGCTGTCCGATCGAATGCGTTGTATTTGGTTTGTTTGTTCACTGTGGTATTCGACTTCAACTAGGTGTTCTCTATTTTCCAAGTATGATTTAAACCATTCATGAGTTTTTCCGCGGATCCCTATTCCTTGTAACTTATTAAGTAAGATATTGTATTGCACTTTATCGTAAGCCTTTGTCATATCTAACAATAAACCCACAGCGTACTTTTTCTTATTTACTATATTAATAGCTTCCTGGATAAATTTGTATACCGCTAGAACAGTAGAGCGGTTTTTTCGGAAACCATTTTGGGATTCATTGAAGATATGGTATTTTTCGCAAAAAGAATAAATACGATTACACATCGCTTTCTCAAATATCTTCGATGCTGTAGGTAAAAGGGCTATAGGACGGTAGTTTACGAGTGACGAGTGACGTCATGTTTACGTCTTAAGTTACGTTATCAAAGTAGAGGATCTCTGGCTTCCCCCCTCCCTCATTAGGAAGCTGCCTAAAAAGGTTCAATCACAAATACAATTATGTCATTTTGTCTGTAATTTTTTTTTATTTTTTTTTTATTTCATATTGGTTTGCTCTTGACTCTAGTCTAGGTCATAGATGACAGAAACAAAGTCGACGATGGAGCGAGCTTACCCAAAAGACGCCTGTTCACTAATTTTGAAGAGATTAGGGTTGTATGCGTTCGGAAACACAGACGCAGGCAGAGAGTTCCACTCCTTTGCTGTGCGCATTATAAAAGACGTTTGGAAACGTTTAGTGCGAATTGGTGGAATAGCAACAAGGTAAGGATGGCGTCATGCTGATGAACAAAAGACCAACTTCTATAAACTAAGACTAATCTCTATCGTTCATCATGCAAAGTTAGAACGAACGGTTGGGCACATAAAAGTTTATGACAAACTGCAATACACCACATACAGAATAACAGAAAAAGCGCAGTTACCATGAATATTCAAGCTGCAGTGGAAACGCAAGATAAGCAGATAATACCAGTGTTCTTGAATGGTCATGTGAAGAGGAGGGATGAAATGCACGTAACTAAAAGAGTTATAAAGGTAAATGTGGATGGATGGACAGGGAGAGGGAGGCCAAAGAAAAGAGGGATGGATTGTATTAGGAGTGATATGAGAGAAAAGGGAGTTAGTGATAGCGTGACGATTGACAGGACAGAATGGAAGAAATAAACGTGTTGCGCCGACCCCAAGTAACATGGGATGATGATGACCAGTGTTCTTGTACTGCCCATTAAGTATTTATGACAATGCAGGCAGGTTGTACGTTAGTTTATTGGCACGCGACTAAGCTTGGAGCGTAGGATGGATTCTAGTTTGAATCTGGTATTCCTTGAGCTCGTTAGTCGATTGTTTTGAAGATATTATTAAATCTGTGACATTCACCGAACGTTATTGTACTTGGGTGGTGGATTTCTCATAGATCAGAGGTCTGTGGTGTGGTGGATTTGACTTCACGTATTTTTAAGGAGCGTTTGTAGTCGTATCTCAAACCGTCAAAAACACTCATAATTTCTCTCCATTTGGAAAAAAAATGACATTGTTTGATATTGCGACTTGAATTTCAATGCTTTTTTACAGACTTCAAAAATAGGAGGAGATTGTCAATTCCGTTTTATGTTTTTTTTGTGTGTTTGTTACCTCATAACTCCGTCATATATGAAACGATTTGAAAAAAAAGTTGTTGTGTGAAAGGATATACTTTTACAATTGCTCTCATAGAAATTTCATCAAAATCGGTTCGTTAGTTTGGTTTTTAAATCAAAATAGCTGGAAAAAATATGTCATCCGTGTTAACGAAATTGCGTATTGGTTTTCCAACTAAAAAGTGAAAAATGGTGTTCTTTAAAGTCTCAACATCAGCAGTTACCGCTACGTACTCATCATTCCTCAACACCTCAGAACGGACCACACCCTCCATGACTGATGGCTGACAGCTGAATGGACATCATTAAGGTCGACTGTGACAGTTATGTTAGAACTTAAACTGTTAGACGATTGTTTGAACTTTGAATGAGATGGTTGAACTGGTAGCTGTGCTGAAGAGGAATTATCCAGGAAGACTTATCCATTTATTTGTTTATTTTTTTACTATTCTACTAATAATAAAAATGGAAGATTTTGTTTGTTTGAACGGACTAATCCCTGGAACTACCAGTCAGATTTGGAAAATTATTTTTGTATATGATAGCCACATTCATGAGGAAGGCTATAGGCTATATGGGGACGGGAAATTCCTTCGGGAACGGGAGAAACGGGATATGCGCGTACGAAGTCGCGGGTAAAAGCTAGGATAAATCTGAATGATACTATTTAAGTCCAAATATGTAACCGTTATAAATAACAGAATTAATCAATGTGTCAGGCTAACTCGGTTGTTTGCTACGGTTACGTTTCAACGCCTAACTAAAACAATAAATCCTTAAAAAAGACTTTAAATATACGCAAAATTGACATCCAAGATGGCGTCAACGTAAATATTGCATATTTATTACATGGGTTTAATTGCCCTGGTTTTCAGATTTGCCATAACTAAAATAGGGTTCAAAGTCAAAGTCAATTTATTTATTTCAACTAGACCATGGCACTTTTGAACATAATAATAACAAAAGGCACTTTTGAACGTCAAATTTACAGTTTAAATTTAAAATATAAGTGACTTTAGTTGTCCATTCGCAAAAAGTAGATTTTTATGGAGAAGATCGGACAAGAAACTCCATTGTTACTCTTTTCAAATATAAGTTTTACAATATGTTGTATACATAGGTACCAATTCAATTAGGTATCAATAAATTATATTATGTGAGCACAATGCAACCAACATTACACACGCACTACCGTCGTCGAACATTGGCACCATGTTCGACGATACTACTTTCCGCCTCGCTGCCTGCCTGCGTCTTGGCGCTCCTTGTTGTTCTCCTCATCGCTGCCACTGTGGCGAAGTTGTCAACAGCCTCGGACACCACGGCCTGTCATGTAGCCGTAGCGCGGGTCGCATTGCGCGGCACGCGAATCTTAACGACATCATCCGACGTGCTCTTGTCACCGTCGGCGTTCCGGCTGTGTTAGAACCCAATGGCCTGGCACGCGACGATGGCAAGAGACCGGACTGCATGTCGTTATTTCCATGGAAGATGGGTAGGCCATTAGTGTGGGACGCTACTTGTGTCGATACTCTTGCGCCATCCCATCTTCCTAGCTCTTCGTGCTGTGCTGGCGCTGCTGCTGCGGCTGTAGAGAACCTCAAGCGGCGGAAATATAATAAACTTGTTGGTAGTTATATTTTCGAGCCGTTTGAGGTTGAAACTCTCGGGTCTTGGGGTCCGAGTGCACATAACTTATTTAAAGATCTCTCAAGGCGCTTAGTTGACACTTCACGTGACCCAAGGGCTGGCTTTTACCTTGGTCAAAGAATAAGCATTGCCAAATGCCGCCAGTCTTTTGGGTACACTTCCAGTCGACAGCGATGCGGATGAATTTTTTGACGCCATATTTTAGGGTTTATTTACTTAGGAGATTTTATATTTATTTCTAGTGTATATAGTTAGTATCACAAAATACATTTAAATTCATTATATCAAATAAACATTACACTAATGTACAGCACACACTTATATACTAATAGGTACAACAAAGCAATACCAGCAGAGATAAAATTAAGTTTGCTAGCAAAGGGACATGGTCACATGGTACTCACATATTTACAATATAATAAACAACAATGGATCAGTGTGAGTTGACTACATATTAAAAAAAACTTAAGTGAAGTAAATAAATCAACAAGTTTGACTTTTTCTACCACACCCTCGATCGTCCTATGGAGCAGGACCAGCATGTTTCCAAGCTTTGAGTTGAAATAATACTCGGCGTCAGTGATGCTCATTTCTTGACATGGCATGTGTGTCATTTTCATGGTAATAATGAGGGTTACTACAAAACCCTATACTGAACACGCACTTGGCCGGTTTCTGTCTGGTCTGGCACGAAATCTAATTAAGAAGTTTCATGAAATGTGTGTCCATAAAAAAATGTAGAAAAGTTAATAAAAATTATAATAAAACTAAGTATTCGTATGCATTCCACTTCCTTCTTTGACAAATCTTTCAGTATACAAGCGGCTCGTTTGTGGAATGCATTACCCATAGAAGTGAGGCGTGCCCAAACGCTACCAGAGTTTAAAAGAACGGTGAAGGAGCATTACCTTTCACTTTAACTTTTCCGCTCCTGTCTCAATTATATATTTGATATGTATTAGTATATAAATTGGTATTGTATTTATGTATTTTATATTATTATATCTAATTAGTATTGTTTAAAACGTTTGTACACTGACAGCCCTAAATCTATCTCCCTTCGTGCAATCCATCCAAAGGTTGTCTGGAAGAGATTGCCTTGTGCGATAAGACCGCCCATTGTGCACTTATTTTATGTATGATTGTCCTGTTCTTATTATGAGGTGTACAATAAAGTATATAATAAATAAATAAATATAATTTCCCCAATCAGTTCACAAGAGAAATGTCGCAAAGACAACTGTGTTCTTACTTCCCGTGCTCGCGAATTGGATCAGCCATGTTGTCAATTACTTGTGACAATGTAGCGGCATGTACCAGCCCCGTTCTCACGACTCTGCCGGGGAACACACTCATTCGGGCACTTGAGCACTGAGCTAGGTATCTAGGTTGTAGAATAATGAAGCTATAGGTCTTATGGGTGCATAAAACCATGAGAAATGAGCCTCTAGCCAAAGTGACAGTTGATTTGAGATGATAGCGATTTCGATTGTCGAAACGTCAAAATTGTGTGGGTTTGACATGCGCTACTGCCGGTCGATTCTGTAAACATGTCGAAGTGAAGGCTTCGACATGTTCGACATGACAGGTCCTTCGTGATCACGTGACATCTTGATTATATCGATTGACATCGTGATCACTTCACCCGAGCCTTCACTTCGACATGTTTACAGAATCGACCAATCGTCAATCTCATATATTTTGTAATTTGGACTATCGCTTTCGCTATAATGTCGTTTTGTCTAGATTCCAAGATGAATGCCTTTTTCTATAAAATTCGAAGGTTAACTTGATTTTTAGCTTTTGGATAAAATATGCCATTCGGTTCACAGTTGAAGGCCAATTCTCGTACTTTAAAAGCATTCAAATTTAAGTCGCAGTATTATCTTTGACCTTAAACATGGCCCGGGGATGATCACGTCTTTTAGTTGAAATGATAGCCCTAAACGTCACTACCTCGACAGAGCCTGTGCTTCCCGCATCATACAACACTTCTCTATCCAAGTACCTAGAATGTACGACAGAAAAAGAAAATAGCAAAGAGCTTTTTGATTAGGTCACATTCTAGAAGGCGGCGAATGCACAAGGTAACCATGCTGTCCAAAACTCGTTAGGAGTCGACATTCCTTCAACCCATGGCATGCAACACTCCACAGAACCTACCTAGAGCGAATTACTCTTAATGAGACAAATTCTTTCCTACAATTTGATCCCAGATGTGCAAGCTACTTCGACGCCTCAACTGCAAAACATCTTAACTCCAGAACTACCATACTGGATCATCAACTCTGATTTTAAAGCTGTAAGGTTGAAGGTACTATGAAGGTGTGCAAGATAGGCTCGGCAGTCTTACACAAGAGGTATTGGGGTCACAGAATAAATAGTTGAAGCTTGCTTGGCTCCAAAGTGGTAAACAAATATGGCTTGATCGTCTAAGACACCTGCGCTAGGTGCAGGGAGTGTCAATATTTATGACATTCCTATTTAAACCTTGGAAGTTGTTTGAGGTTTGATTCATTCATTTCTGCGTCCTTTCATTATCATTTTGCATTCAGAAATATGGGCTTTATTGGGCCTGTGAAGCCTGGTTGAATGCAACAGGTTGTCGGTACAAAGGTTGTCTGATTAGCTTTTATTAATGTTTTGGTAAGCTCTCGCGTTTGACTACTATCTCTCTCATAAGCGATGATGTGGTCGACGATAGAGCACGCTTGTTTTTTTTTTTATACGATGGGAAATCATCGCGCCTTCGCTCTGGGCGGAGTTGAAGGAAGTCTTACTGACTAAAACCCATCCGTGTACTTCCAACCCATCCGGTGGATCTAAATATATAAATAAAATCCGGCCAAGTGCGTGTAAAGTGTGCCGGGCTTTTTTTTTTGAAGGATGCGAAATCTTCAAATGACTTCTTCCGCTCTGGGTGGAGCGGAAGGGCGTGTCAGACTCTTACTGACTAAAACCCATCCGTGTTCCTCCAAAGCCCTTTGCGTTTCAAGGCCGCGGTGACTCTTTCGAACAAATCCCTCAACCTTGGCAGGCACTGCCCCTAGCGGGCCCCGTCTATTTTGCTGACATATATTTGAGGAGCGCGTGGAACACAATGCGCCGTCTATCCGGGCTAGCACGCTTGCCTAGAAAAAACCTATTTATTCTTGTCTATATTCAGCGATGCTATTATATTGATCTCATAAAACATAATTGATTTGATTCTATGTATCATTCTAAGCCTCTTTCCAACTATACATGGTGCCATTTTAGTCGTCTTACGACGGCAGTCCACTTCATCTATCCAAAGACAGCTACAGATTCAATAAAATAAAAATGATATTTATGAACACTTGTATGATTAAAAAAGTTAGAATATTTTTCATTATCATGACGCATGACGTAGTTTGAAACATCCTGTAGCGAGCGCAGTGCGAGCCTTATGTTCCAAGGACGGCGCCGAATGGAACGGCGACGTTATTTTGATACGTAAACATTATTAACAGGGTGTTTCATAATTCTAATGTCTGAATTTTACTTAAAAAAAATTGTCGGGTACATTAAGTGGGCCGCCTCTGTACGACGACTAAAATAGCACCGTGTACTGTGGTGGCTATAACCTAACTAACCTATATCGTCCCACTGCAGGCAAAAGTCTGTCTCCCCTTTGTCTTACAATTCGATAGGAGTCGAATTCGTCCTGCCGTCTTCACCTTCCATGTATTTTAAATACATAACCATTCATCTATATGCCCACTTCCGTAAGCAATTTTCGAAGTAAGTTCAAAAGGCAAGTCATCATCTCTCTTGATCTTTGACGAAAACCTTGGATCCTTATCCCCGCTTTCATCACTACCAATCATGACTTCCCTTACTCAATGATGTGTTGGATCATTTGGCTCCCTTCAATCTGGTTGAGCCGAATGGTGCTGGCTGACGCGTGCGTCATGTTCGTGAACGGACGCCGTCAGTTGAGACTGGTCATCTCTATGCTGCCTTGGTTTATATTAATGATTTGTTATTTGAATCATCATTTTTCCTACTCCAGACGCTTTTATCCCGCACTTCTTTCTATATCGTTCTCAAATACGTGTATCTTTAATTTCAACAAGAATGGTGTAACCAAAAAATTGTAAAACAAAAATGATTTAAAAGAGTGTCCGTGGAGTTTCTCGCACGTTCTTCTCCATAGAGATCTACGCTTTAGGACGTGCAAATAGCTTCATCTCTTTTGACTGACCAACCTTGACAATTCAAAAGTGCCTGTAAATGGTTTAATTGAAATAAATAATTTCAGTTCAATACCTAGTTTTGTAAACTAATGAGCTGGTTTCTAGTACTCCAAGTGGCCATGAAAACCGATTTCCTTTTTATCACAGTTCAATGAACTACAGTCTGCTCTAGTGAATGAAACAAGTCTCGTTGTCATTCAGTTGGGCTTATCAGATCTAGGGAGGTACCATTATAACTGTGACTTTGGATTATGAATTCTAAAAGTTGAGGAATACGGTGTAAATTGCAGATGCAGTGATAAATATCAGGGTTTTGCTTATAATTTATGTGATCTAGTGGGAATAGTACAAGGATTTGAGCATTGTTTTGTGAAACCTTTAAGTAAACTAAAGTAATGTGATGTAAAGTTTTGTTTTTGATCTAGCAGTTGGCTGTTTAAAAAAAACAGCAAGATTGTTTTCCATGGCAGACTTAGCTTGGACTATATTGGCCTATCCAAATGTCCTAACTTTGGTACTGTTCGTCGGGATCGTTGAGCTTCTCAAAGTTCTGAGTTGAGCTGAAATGGACTGTCTGGATAGGTCCACTCAAATCTGTGTGCCTCTTTCCTCAAAAGACCACCTCAGGCATAACCTACATGGTTCTCTTATGGCTTGACATTTGCATTGTAGAGATTCAATCTCTTTACTATATATTTATTTTTATGAATGAATAATATCAACATGTAACTATTATTTGTAACTATTGACTGATTTAAGAGTGTCCATGGAGTTTCTTTCACGTTCTTCTCTATAGAGATTTACGCATTGGAACGTACAATTAGCTTTATGTTTTTGACTGACCGACTTCGACAACTTGCCTATAAATGGTTTATTTGAAATAAACGCTTTGACTTTGTCATTCATATCGTTTAAATAATGACTCCAAGTAGCTCATTTTCTGCCTGTCATTACCAAATATGTTGGAGTCGCCTTCTAACGTAACGGGATGCAGCTGAACACCAATATTTTGCTTGGAGCGACTGGCTATGTATATGATTCTCATATCAATGTTAGTTTTAGTTGATACTCCGCGGCAAGACAGGTTATCAGCCTGCCAGGGTTCCGAAATTTGTTCGAAAGAGTCACCGCGGCCCTGGAACGTAAAGGGCTTTAGAAGGAACACGGATGGATTTAAGTCATTAAGAGTCTGACACGCCCTTCCGCTCCACCCAGAGCGGAAGAAGTCATTTGATAAATTCCCATTCCTAAAAAAAAAACAGGTTATCAGACTTTCGGGATTCTGAGTTTCAATAGTCAAAAAGTTTGAAACGACTGTCCTAGATCTACAAATGACAGGCGGGACCAACAGCGAAAGACGCTTTTCGACACACACAAGCGGCTAACTGTTGAAAAACGTAAAAGTAAGACATAGTCCGACTTGAGACCGAGCATAAGAACTTCCGCTCAACAGTCAAACTTGCTACTAGGCCAATGAGGCAGAAGGTACTTATAGCTACATTTTGAACTGAAACTTCATTCAGTACCTGTCTATCAACCCCCCACCGAGCCGTGTCTAGCACGAAATTAAGCACGTCTTGAGACAAAAAGTTAAATTAAACAGTAACTTAGTTGTCTGTTTTTCTGAACGAAAATCTCATTTAGTTTTTGTTTCGTTTCGAATTGGTTCAGCAGTTTAGGAGAAATGTTTTGCAATGTAGGTCGATAGGAAAGTGGTGCAGATATCGTTTTTAATTTTGTTGGAATTATTTTGTAGCACCGTGTAAGCGTTTTTTGTTTACAGTTACAAAATGAAAAAAAATAATCTATTCAGTTTATTTTAGTCAAAATTAAAACCTACATGAGGTGAAAGAAAAGGAAGTGTATAATATCGTGATGAAGGACAGAGGAGAATGATATAAGAAAACGTGTAGCGCATAATCCAAGTGATAAGGAACTAGGGCAGGAGGATGATGATTGAAATAGCAGAAAAAGGAGACAATGATAACAAGACGATAGACAGCGGAGAATGAAAGAAGTAGACGTGTTACACCAACTAAAAGTAACTGGGCAGGATGATGATGATGACCAATATGATTTTGTTGACCCGTTTATGTGACGACTATCTAGCATAAAGTGTTGAACAGGTGTCTATGAAAACCATAAAACACATAGTAAGTATACCAATTACCTACAGAGAGTAATTACCCAAGAGCTATACAAACTCAGGAGAACTAGTAGCTAAAAACACAGTCACTGCAATCATTACTGTTATGTCATAAACGTCCACTATTTACCATCTTCATAAGACAAATATTTACCACCATGTATGTCTTCCAAAACCCAGTCAAATATAAACAGTCAGTGAAAGTAAACGTAGGCAAATATAAGTACACGCACTGTAGTGTATTTGGTGAAAATAATAGCTTATTTTGTGAACTCCATTGTCTATGGCAGCCATGGGAAAACTTATCGCTTTCTACTGCTGAGGCCTGGCTGCCGATTGTAAATTTATTATGTGACCGGAGAGGTCATTGACAATTGTGTGGATAACGAGTTCTATCGTGGTCCTTTCTTCATGTGGCTTACTGATATTTCTTATCAATTAGACATCAATATCATGGGCCATTTTCTCTGGTGGGTTTTCTTTCCCATCGGCAAAAATTATGAGTTTTTCAATAAATTTTATCCCCTGAATAACAAAAAAGAAAGAAAAGAGTTTATTTGCGACAAGCATGACGCAAACCAAAACAATATTACAAAAGTTATGCACGTTGGGAAGATAGAGCTGGGCTTTAGTTGTTCTTTAGTGCTCACCTTTGTTATATAAAAACTTTTGTGCTAGCTTGCAAGTTTCCAGAGCTGATGTTGGGTCTACCAAATGATTTACTTAAATTCATTCAATATAATTTAAGCAGATTTCAATCGAGTGCAGTGGAGAATACCTACTGCTAATGATTTAAAAAATTGAAGTCATAGCAGTTAATACTAATTAGGTATATTTAACGTTAAAAAAATCGTAAGTCAAGTTATAGCATGTCGAAGAACATACCGACCGAGGTCACTCATGAGCAATAAACTTAAAAGTCAAGTTAAACTTATGGTAAAGTTAACTCCAACTGGTACGAGCAGTAGGGAAAAATATGTCTGGTGGCAAGCGAGGTCTTATTGACACCGAGGCGTGACATGAGCGAGGAATGAGGCAGAGTTACTAAAAATGAAGACTGAAATGAAATAAAACATAATGGAAAAGGACTAGAAAACTGAATAACCACCAAGTATTTATTAAACCTAGTAAACATAATTGGTATGATTACGTATGTTCTCAAAGATTAGGTTTAATGAGATTATTTGAGATATTCCACGCGTGTGTCATTCAAAGAATTTGGTATGGATTTTCCAAAGCAAGATGAGGGTGCTCATCGTTTTAATTTGATTGTATTTTTTTTAATTCCTCATTTCCATTTTTTTTTAAATAATTATATTAGGTTTTCAAATCAGTATTGGTCAGAGTGTAGTACCGGGGAATACCACATTAATTTACTATAATTAAGAAGAACTCGCGGACAATTTCCCTACAATTTTGGCAGCGTTTTTTGTTACAAGAAGGCAGTAATTTAATTTTATCCTTATTAATCATCTTTGATACTCATCGTTCATTTTACGGTGTTACCTCGCACTACGCGAGTTGGGCAACATAACATGTTAGGTATGTAAGGGCGAGCCACTTTCTGCCACTTGTGAAATTCTAAAGAGATGGTTTACCTCCTAAAGTAATAAATTATGTGTCTACTAAGAGTTATCGGTAATGTTGTAAATACAAGGATGGTGCATTTTAATTGAGTGTTAGTGTGCCATTTGATTATTTAGCGAATTAATTAGTGATCACTTGAAGACGATAATACATTGAATTATTGAGTCGTTATTTTGTTGGTAGAAAATAACTTTAGGACTGTAATTGTTTGACCTTAATAATAATTGGCAAAAGGTAAACCAAATACTTAACAAATCGAAGCTATTGTTTGCTACTCAATAAGATATTCAGTTTAGTCAGAATAACGCGTTTGATTTCTTTAACCGCAATAATTTATTTTGAAAATCTTTACCAATACGCAATAAGGATAACAAAATAAAACTGGCTTCGTGAAAAAAAACGCCATTCAAATTAGGCAGAATAGCCTCCTTCCCCCACACATCACACATAATTACTGTGGAATTCCCCAAGGGACTGTACTCTGACTCATTCTAATTTAAAAATATTTTAGATATAATTTTCTTTTGCAACTGTGGTGTTCCTTAAGGCATTATACTCGGTTCCATATAAAAAAGATTTTCTCAGTAATACAAGATTTAAAATCAACGACTGAGTGTAAATCATGCCTAACACAAGTCTATTTGTCGACACGGGCACTTTTACTCGCATACCTCGGTGCAATACCGGGAACTCAGATAAACTGGTACGCAATACTACATACTAAACTATAGGTGCATTTCCAGTGTAAGCTGATCTCGCTTAATGCGAGGTGTATTTCTGATAACTGAAAAGCTAAAAACTTTTTTCAAAAAAATACAACCGGTACCTTGATTTCGGAAGTCGGTGTTTTTTAGTTTTGTATCTTCGTGTTTGATACCGACTTCCGAAATAGTAGTATTAGACTAGTTTTAGACTTTGTAGTGTTATATTTAGAAGTCGCTTGTAGGAAGTTTTTTTTTTTTCATTTTTTAGTTGTACTAATTACTAGGCGTCATTTTGCTTACTTCGACGATATAATTACATCATTCAAGTAAGCAACAAAATAAAAACTGCTGGGAGTTAAGTTACGGCGAACGAGTTTATTATTAAAAAAAGTATTTATTAAAACAATGTTTAATGATTGAAATGTTCTACAAGACTAATTTACAATTATGATATTTCTATTAACTAAAACTTATTACTAAAATGTGCAGATCTGCAATTGTGCAGTTTGTTAATGACGCACAGGCGCATCCGCTGCATTAGTCAGCGATTACGTTACTAGGCGATTGCCTAACTCCTCCCTCCTTAAGATGGAAGCGCATCCCGCAGCTTCCCGCAGCGTCCTCGGTGCGAGGTTGATTCTGTATTGCTCGTCGCTGTTTAAACTGCCAAAGCTTCCATAGAATGGTTGTCATCAGAATGAGGTATAGTCCTAGTGTTGACCAGCTGGGTGTAGCCATCATAGTCTGCCAATCAATAGTGGGTTCTTGCAAGTTGTCCGCTCGTTCTATCAGTTCGTGGATGCTATCCAGTGATATATCTTCCAATTGTAGGTTGAAATGGATGTTCTCCTCTGTAATCACGGCTTTACTGGGAAGTGGTATGATTTCGTCTGCTGCGACAGTATTGATGTTTGTCGTTAGAGTTCGGTTAAGTACTTGCATTTGGCAATCATTTGTAATACTGGCGATGTGTATTCCTGATATCCTCTTGTATTCCGATTTAGTTCCACATTTACTTCTTAGGACTTCTTCTTCCTTCAGGATGATAAGCCACTTGTTGTCTTGGAGTTTCTGGATTCTTCCTTGTTTGAAGTCTATCTTGGCTCGTGTGCAGTTTGCGTTTTGGTGTTTCACAAGGGATATTATGCAGTCTTCTGATTTATCAACAGGCTGGGTGTTCAACGACGTGCAGAGTTGTGTATCTTGTGTTATCCGTTTGCAATCTTCTTCTAGGTACGAGTACTCGTTGGTACCCAGTACGAGGTATTTGGATTTAGGAATGATTGCCAGGTTTTGCTTGTCGGGAATGGAGTATAGATGGATTAGGTCATATTGGTTTGTATCGATGGAAGGGACATCTAGTATAAACGTTAACGTATGATCTGTACTATAGGCTTTTACGCTAATAGACTTCTCTAAGCTATGTATTTTGCTAATAGTTACGCTATCCACTGGTCTAAAATTGTATGATTTTTGTATAGCTAACATTTCGTTTATAAGAATGTGTGGAGATATAATGCTTGGATGCATGACTTCTAACTGGGCAAAAGTCATGGCGTCTTCTAAGATTACTAACTTGTCTAACAGCAATTGCAGACTGAAATCTATTTGTATATATAAATCTAGGAAGTGCAACCTATTTACTATAATATTATTAAAAGTGGTATTTCTTAACATTAGACTTAGTTTTTTCTGGTTCTCGTCTAAAAGCTTAATCTGTTTACTATACTCTTCGACTGCATGTTTTGCTATGAATAATGATTGCTTTTGGGACGCATTAATTTTATTTACTGAATTTCGTAATTCTGATATTTCATTTTCGAATTTAATAGCATCTTCATAATCTAAATTACCTGTAATGGTTTTAACGATGGAACCTAGGCCGTTAATAAAACCACGTCTAAACCTATGGTGTGGTGCAATAAACACTATTTTCTTACCTATTAAATTTAAGCTTTTATCTATTTGATCTTTGTATGCCCTATTTAATTGCTCGTTATTTTCTGCAGCTTTAGTATTGGCATATAAGGACATAAGTTTTAACGTTGTTTCGTGTAAATAGGATACGTTATACACGCAGGCCAAACTAAACGTATCTACTTGCTTCAAAATTTGACCTTGTTTTAATAAAAGGATGCCATTGAAGTTATCTACGGGGTTAAGAGTCAGGTTGGCGGTTGCGTAGAGCAGGAAGGTTCCTGTGACGAGGGTCCTGGAACAAGATGTTGTCTTCGTAAGAGTTTGAAATGAACTCTGATGGATTTTGAGTTGGGGTGGCTTCCTATGATTTCGGCAACATTGTTAGGGTGAAGGTGAATAATCTTATACGGACCTTTAAATACTGGCTTCGTTTTGTCACTCCTCGTAGTCTTTGCAACCTGCTTATATACAGTTTCACCTACCTTAAACGTGATCGCCTCAGCAGCCTGATTCCGCTTTTCTATCACCTGCTCCTTATTTTTAGATACGTGGGCAGCTATGCACTCCTGTACCGCTTCTGCATTTTTGCGATGGTTAAGTACATAATCCTGATAGAACTCCTTAGGATAGTATAGTTCTAGTGGATTTCTGGATGCTGTATGACCAAATAAAAGCTCACGCGGCGTGTAGCCTGTCGTAGAATGAATGGCATTATTGTAGGCGATAATGGCGTACTTCATTAGTAATTGTATGGGGTCATCTTTATTTGTCATTCTCTGAATTCTAATTATTTCAGCAATGGTAGAGTGAAAGCGTTCAATGGGTGAGTTTGAATTCGGGTTATAAGGAGTCGTGAAGTGTATGTTAATGTCGTGAGACGCGCATATTTCCTTGATGACGTCGTTGTCGAATTTCGTGTCTGAGTCTGTGGTAATTTTTAGAGGTAATCCTAGGATGGAAAATACTTGTAATAAGGCTTCTGAGATATGAACGCTGCTTGAAGCGTTTAGTGGTACAGCCTGGGCAAATTTTGAAAAATTATCTATAACTGTCAGGAACGTTGCACCTCCAGTGGAATATAGGTCCATAAACAGATGTTGAAACGGTTTCGTAGGTGTCTCTGTTAACGTTAGTGGGGGTTTCAAAGGGTTTCTTTCGTATTTAGCTCTCAAACACATGTCGCATTGATTAATGTATCTTTGAATTGTCAATAGCATATTAGGCCAGTGATAGTTTCTGTGGAGTTGTTTATACGTCTCCTGAATACCTCTATGTGACGATTTGCCTTCGTGATATCGCTTAATGAGTTCTTGTTGTTCAGTTTTGTTTTCAACAAGGGTAACTCGTGACGTACATCTTATAAGCTTAGGACCTCTGTCATTGAAAATTGTAGTGTAGACTCTCGAGAAGGCCAAGTACAGATTTTCATCGTAGAAATAGCAGTGGAAGATACGGTCTGCTATTGTGTGTTCTTTTAGGAACCTGATGATTTCGGGTTCCGTATTGTTTACGGGGATGAAAACATCTTTAATGACAGTCCTAGAGTTAGTTGATCTATTGTCTACTCTATATGTTGAACCCGGGGTGGACCTAATATAAAACTGTTTCAGTTGTTTATCTATTGCATCAGATAGAATCGGGATGCCATTGTTTTCATTATCGGGTTGGGTATGATTTGTCGAGACTAATTGGTCAGGGTCGACTGTAACAATGCTCATTGAGTCTGTTCCGTTGTCAGTGTAGGGGTGTCTGGTACTTCTTTCTTCTACATCGTTATTATTACTAGGGTAGTTACTATTGTCGATTGGTACTTCGGTATTATTATTGGCAAGTCTGTCATTGTTGTCGTCTCGGTCATTATTTATCTCTGCTTGTCTACGTGCGTTTTCGAATATTCTGTTTATAATCTCGTCGTCGTCGTTATCGTCAAGATTAACAGCTAGAGAATCTATGCTGTTGTGAAAAATTTTGGCTCTGGATAACGCATCAGCGTTAGTGTTTTGTGTACCCTTTTTATAAACTACCTTATAGTCGTATTCCGCTAGCTTTAGTTTCCAACGTGTTAATTTTGAGTTGGGGTCTTTTAAAGACATCAGCCATGTCAGAGGTCTATGGTCTGTATAGATGGTGAATTTCCGACCGTACAAATAGGGCCTAAAATATTTGATAGCCCAAACTATCCCGAGTAATTCTTTCTCTATTGTCGAGTAACGAGTTTCGGTTTCTGATAACGTTCTTGAAGCGAAAGCTACTGGTTTATCAGCACCAACATTGCCTTGCGATAGAACTGCGCCTAACGCAAAGTCAGATGCGTCTGTTGTCAAGATAAATGGTTTGTCAAAGTCAGGGTATTGTAATATTGGGGCATTAGTCAAAATTTGTTTACACTTATTAACTGCGTCTAAAAATTCGTTACTATGAACAATTTTTGCGTTCTTTTTAAGACAGGCTGTTAACGGTTTTGTAAGCTTCGCGAAATCCTTAATGAATTTTCGGTAGTAACCTACTAATCCTAGGAAAGACTTTATGTCCTTTTGTGTTCGTGGTACTGGGAAATTTAAAACTGCTTTTATCTTGTCTTTGTTGGGTTGTAGTCCTTGGTCAGTCAATTCATGTCCTAGAAAATTCACCTGCTTTTGTAGGAATTCTGATTTATCTAGTTGCACTTTGAGATTATGCATTCTGAATCGCTGAAATACTAACTTGAGTTTTTCGTTATGACTCCGAAGTGAGGTGGCTGCAATTATGACATCATCTAAATAGGTGAACACGTTATCTATTCCTCTAAGAATATGGTCCATAAGTCGCTGAAAAGTGCTCGGAGCGTTTTTCAAACCAAACGGCATTCTTAAGAACTCATAGTGACCTCTTTCTGTAGTGAACGCTGTTTTTTCTATGTCGTTGGGGTGCATTTCCAACTGGTGGTAACCACTTGCTAGATCAAGGGTTGTAAAATACTGTGCGCGTCCTAATCTATCAAGTATGTCGTTGATGTTCGGTAACGGGTACTTGTCTTCAACAATTCTATCGTTCAGTCGTCTATAGTCTATAACAAGTCTCCATTTAACCTTCCCTGAAGCGTCGGGTTTTTTAGGGACGATATGGACAGGGCAAGACCAGGGTGAAATACTTTCCCGTATAATTCCCTGTTTTAATAAATTATCTATTTGTTTTTTTATTTCTGTACGTTGTTGCGGGGCTTGTCTATAGTTTCTAACAAAAATAGGTGTGTCGTCAGTTAGTCTTAGTTCATGTTTTACAGTATGCGTGAAAGATAACGGTATGTTCTCAGAGTGAAATACGTCACGATATTGGTAACAAATTTTAGTAACCTCACGTTTTTCTTCTTCATTCATATGGCTGGTTCTAATTTTCTTTAAGTTTTCGTAAAGTTCTTTGTCAATGTCAGTTTTAGTTTGAAGGATGTTAATTTCGTGTGTTTTATTTTGATTTGTCAATTGTGGCGGTAAAGGCTCAAGGGGTAGGTGGCAATTGTTATTAATTACTTGTTCTTTATTGGTCAAGTTAATTATAGATGTTTTAAAAATTCCGTTTTTTACCGTTACCACAGCAGCGGGTGACTTGAGTCCTTTAAACCAATTAAAGTCGTCGCAGATATAGTTACCGTCCATACAATTCGTCTTTACTGTTATAAACTTTTCGCAATTAGGTTCAATTTTGAGTCTTTTTACTGGATAATCGAAATAAATTGGTATTTCGGTATTATAAGTTTGCAATAGCCTATTTTTAAAATCTATGTTACACCCTAATTGTTTTAACAGGTCCATTCCTATTAGTCCTTTATACTTTGGGTCAAAATCGAAAAGTAAAAATTTATGATGTATGTCTGTCTTAAACTGTGGGGGTAAAGGTAAAATAGCAACATGTTCATGACGAGTAACAGCATGCGCAGTTTTTACTTGAAATGGCTCGCGCTCAACGCAGTGTTCCAGATTAGTACCGGCTATTACATCAGGTGATATCATACAGCGCGAAGCTCCCGTGTCTAATAAAAATTTACCTTGGAATTCTGGCAACTCTATATAAGGAAGATGGTCTTTACCTTGGTTGTTGAGGTGAACAGTCTTTACTAGCTTTGATTCAGTGGCTCCTCGTTCTGGGGAAAATCCTGATGGCTTGGTCCATCCACAGGCGACTCCTGCGTGTAGCTATAGTCTTCACCATTAAGTTGTACATTATTATTATACTCACCTTCATAGTAGGAATTGTAGTCAGGGTAACACTGGCCTTGGTTGTGCTGTGTATAAAACATTTCTTCAGAAGCAAAACGCGGTGCTTCGGGCTTACTTACCGATCTCATGGTCACGTCAGACACCTTCTGTGGCGGGTTCACCTGCTGGCGAGGTATATTCGACTGAGATCTAAAATTACCTGAGTTTCTGAAAGTACCAGAACCACTAGGTCTTACGTTACCTGGGGCAGGTCTTCCTTGAGGTATGCCTTGACTCCTCTGTTGTCTCTGATCTATGTTCCAGTTATTACGCGGGGGAAAGTTATTATTTTGGGTTACTGTTTGGTTTGGCTTGGGTATTTCTTTAGGTTTGTTATGGATGGAAAGTGCATTAAAGCTATTATTGAATCTATTGAATACCAAACGCGCCTCTTCTTGCCTAGCCGTTACTATAGCTGCTTCAAGAGTCGTAGGTTGCGCAATTCGCACGCCAATAGAAACGTGAAAGTCCAAATGGTTAACGTATTGATCTATGACCATATTCTCATAGTATGACTTATCTGTATGCCTACCTACTACGTTTAAGGTGTCTAGAATTTCCCTTAGTCGTTTACCAAACGTCTCAGCGTCTTCATTTTTATTACGACGTAAACGCGTTAGTTCTTGCATCAGCTGTATTTCGTTACGCGGTTCGCCTAATCTACGCGTCAACGCATCCTTAATTGTCTGCCAGCTATCAATTTTTTCTTCGGATGCTATTGCACTGATCGCTGAACCGCTTAATTTGCTTTTAATTAAACTAATAATAGCAGGGTTCACCCTAAGTTGTGGATCCAGTAATTGCATCACATTTTCAACCTCTCTAATAAAGTAATTTAGTGTTTTAGGATTGCCATCGTATTTTGGCAACAGCTCTGAAACGAACTTGAAAGTCGCTAGGTCAATGCTTGCCATAGACATCGTGATTTAATCGTTAATAAGGAATACAAAAAGAAACAAATCTAATTTACTTTAAAATACTATTAAGATTATGTCTAATACTGCCTACTCTCTCAGTTAGCTTGAAGTTATTTTAATTAGGTCATACGAATCACAATTATAGCGAATAAGTATCTCTTGTTACACAATGAGTTGTTGTGAAATGCAATATGTATACCGCGATTTTAGCACGTATACATAAACACCTAAATTAAAATGAATGTAATATAGTTAACGTAATTTGCCTATAGCGATTTTAGCCTATAAACAAACACACATAACATTCATAGAAATACGGCAGGAAATATAGCATGGGAAACTGGGTATACAACAAGCACTCACCACAGTATCTTCTGCATCTCTAGCCGGGCCTTGTAGAACAGCAGGGCTCCCAATTCTCCAGGACTCCCGCAGGTTGCTCGCCTTCGTAGATTCAATTTGTGATCGCGAAGATAACGATAGATACCGTTCACTCTTACCGAAGAGTTGTATTCGAATTAGAGTGTCGCGATCCTACCGACTGCGCCAGTTAAGTTACGGCGAACGAGTTTATTATTAAAAAAAGTATTTATTAAAACAATGTTTAATGATTGAAATGTTCTACAAGACTAATTTACAATTATGATATTTCTATTAACTAAAACTTATTACTAAAATGTGCAGATCTGCAATTGTGCAGTTTGTTAATGACGCACAGGCGCATCCGCTGCATTAGTCAGCGATTACGTTACTAGGCGATTGCCTAACTTGGGCCAAACAGAATAACTTCTCTAAAAAATTCTATGACCTTGTGCTGGTCCATCATAGCAGGTATGTCATTTTAATAGATGAAGAGGCCAGCCTTAACCGGTTTAGTTACTAATGACGTGGGGCCTATTTTGTACATACTTATCATTTTTGATTTTATGAAAATAAAAATACTATGAGACTCACAAACTGGGCGACACACACAAATCAGTTATTTGATGTTTCAGAGCAGTTATTGTATTTGTTCTCAGAGTACAAGCTTTTCATAATGATGAGAAGAATGGACCGGCTTTCAGTAATTTCCATTCAAACTCAAACTCAAATTAAACCATTTACAGGCACTTTTGAATTGTCAAGGTTGGTCAGTCAAGAGAGATGAAGCTATTTGCATGTTCCAAAGCGTAGATCTCTATGGAGAAGAACGTGCAAGAAACTCCACGGACACTCTTTTAAATCATTTTTGTTTTACAATGTTACACAATTTTTGGTTACACCATTCTTGTTGAAATTAAACATACACATAATTATTATGTGAGAACGATATAAAAAAATGCACGATAAAAGCGTCCGGAGTAGGAAAAACAACGATTCAAATAACAAATCATTAAAATAAGCCATGGCAGCTGAGAGATGACCAGTCTCAACTGACGGCGCGGCGTCCGTTCACGAACTTGACGCACGCGTCAGCACCATTCGCTAGGAGATAGGGACCATTTTGGCCTCGCACAGATAATTATTTTAGTATACTGTTTAGTTATTAATTTTATTTTACTTGTTTGTTTGTCTTTTGCGAGTCCCAAATAAACATTTTTCTTTCTTTTTATTCGGCTGAGAGCCAAATGATTATATTTTCAAAGAGAGGTCAGCTTATACTGGACATTCACAGAATGATGTCGTTACCTGTACGAGACAGACGGGATTTCCTTATTGAGACGACGAGGAAATATTGGTGATCTTATCCTATGGCGATAGGCGACCGGTTTTACTTTTTAATTGGCGATTTCTCCTTAGATGAGATTCGTTATAGGGATGGTTAGTTTCTTCGAAGTTGGAAATAGTACAATTAGAAGATAGTATAACCACAATGTTTTGAGACATTTGCTCTAACTCGATTCAATCAAATGGACTATAACTGTCAAATTGATTGAATCGAGTATGTCTTTCCCCCCTCCCCCCTTTATGAATTACTAGTTGCCGCCCGCAGCACCGCCCGCGTGAATGTCGAAAATTATCCCAAGAGAACATACTCCCGGGATGAAGACTATCCTATGTCCTTTCCCGGGACTCAAACAATCTTTACACCAAATTTCATCTAAATCGGTTCAGCCGTTTGCGCGTTAAGAAGTAACAAACACACACACTCACAAACTTTCGCCTTTATAATATTAGTGTGATTAGTGGGATTATTATTATAGTGTGATATGCCTATGCGTTATTCTGGTGAATCTATCGGCAGACTTTTTGACAATTTCTACTTCTTTGTCAGTCGCTGGTTAACTTCTCAGATTATTTGGGCCTAGGACTTCGGCGTCATTAATTGCATCCCTCCAAAGTACAGGTGTGAGGGCACTTGGGGTACTGCAACATGTGCTCATGGTCTGAACAGGACCAATAAGTCCACTGAGATTTTTCTATCTTCATGGGACTGGGCGGGGCACACCAGGCGCATGCATAATGACCGCTGGGCAAAAGTCTCCACGCAATGGGTGCCAGAGGATGGACGGCGTCGCCGAGGCTGGCCCAGAAAGCGGTGGCGAGATGACTTGGATGCACACCGCGAAGGCTGGTTCGAGGTGGCACAAGAAAATAATGTCTGGAAGGATATGGGGGAGGCCTTTGCCCAGCAGTGGGACACAATAGGCTAAGGAAAAAAAAAAAGCTTCAATGTGACCCTTTGACTTAACAGCAAAGTCGGGATATTGCCACTTGTTCACACCTTATCGTATGTATTGGTTTTCGATATTTCGTAATAATTATCACTCCAGTGTTAACCTAATTGATATCTTATCATTATCAATTACCGTTGAAGTACGAGTGCTGCTACTTATTGAGAAAGAGTATTTAGACATAGATTATGGATTTATCTCAATCTATATTAATATTATAAAAGGAAAGATTTGTATGTTTGTATGTAACGAATAAACTTAAAGACTACTATATATATAATATATTTTTAAGGTTATAAAGAGGTTAAATTGTTTGTTTTTAGGTGGTAACTTTTTAAATCCTAAATCGATTCATTTGTTTCACTGATAGGAAATATTATTCTATTCTATTCAAGAATCAACCAGCCAGGTCTTACTGTATACAGTCAATACACGTTTTACATGAATGACTGTCTTTCTGACCTTCACAACCCAGCAACTGGGTACACAGTCCTTCGCAAAACTGGTGTCGGATTTTCTGGCTTCTGTCTACCCGTAACGACTGTCAAAGATCAGAACAACCGGAGATGGAGATAGAGACAGCGCAACCTCGGCATTTAAATCCGGGATTCTGCAAAGCATGTCCGTATTATACTTTCGCGGGAATAAAAGTGAAGTTTAGGTATATTAGCGCCCGATTATCCGATCACTGATTTATAATTAACTACGATTTACCTCCACACCCGTAAATATTTTCTCTTATTATAAAACTTGCTTTGGCGTGATCTGTCCTTCGTTCGTCATTGCCATAAATACTTGCTACCGTCGCTTATAAGCTATAGCTTATAAGTGGTATCTTAAGTTATTGATCTACCACTTATGGGTTTGTTTACCCTGGTTATTAACTTTTACTGCGACGTATCACGTGGAAATTATGTATTTACCTGACTTCTAGATTATAGTACCAGTCGTACTACTTGCAGTAAGGTTGATTAACATTACTTCTTAAATTAATTCTTCAAAATTAGAGTGAACTGGGTTCTTTTGGTAAGCTCGCTCCATCGTCGACTTTGTCTCTGTGATCTATGACCTAGACTAGAGTCAAGAGCAAACCCATCTCGAATACAAAAAATTTACTCAATTTCTATTAAGTTTTTTAAGTCTTCTCAACACGCTTGGATTGGGCTAAGCAGATCATGACCATCACAAGAAAAAGCTGCTTTAACGGGAAAAAAAGGCCTTCTAGACGGCCGGTCTCAATAATTGTTGTTATAGCAGCCACAGAAATACACACTCTTTGAAAATTTCAACTGTTTACCTATTACGGTTCATGTGATACAACCCACTGACAGACAGACGGACGGACAGCGAAAGCTTAGTAATGTCACCGGAAAATTGTAGACTCCGTAAGATTGTAATAAATCTTTATTACAATATGATTTCTCGATGCACTATGAAAAAATCGTTTTGACAATAAATCCCATCCAAATTCAATAGTTTCCAATAAATCCGTGTCTTATTAAGAAAAACTAGTTTACAATTTCACGCGATATTCTACAATCTTTTAGTGTTTGCAATTTTCCGGTGACAGAAATAAAGGGTCCGTTGGTCACCCTTCGGGTACAGAACCCTAAAAAAGACTTAAAATATTGATACCCAAACAACAAGCAACAAAAATAAACACATATTTCAAGTACCCAGATAACACCAGCGCATACTAAAGTAGCAGTTCTGCAATACTATCGAGTCAGCGATCGTGAGAGGTCGTTGTGCCACTTGCCTTAGTTTTTTGTCGACTCCGCCGGCTGACAATCATCTGCCCCACTTTATGTACGGAGAATATTGATGGTCCATGAGCTTGTGGTGATTCATGGGTCGGTGGCAGAGCTTCCAGTTTAGTATGTAAATAAGTTTCGCTTTAAGTTTATCTGTTTTAACAGCATCATGAAGTTATGTACTGGTTATTTTCTGTAGGGAACTCAAAATGTATAATAATAATAATAATAAGCCGGCCTGATACAGAAGGCAGTACTTCTCGATACGGCTCGTATTGTGAGGAGGTTCCTTTCTCTGGAGCCCTAACCACCGGTAGCTTGGACCTTGCTCCCGACACCGGTGGACTACTATTTTTTATATTTTTAAATGTTTTTTCTTTTTTTGTTACAACTGTTTTTATAAAAAGAAATATTTAAAAATGTAAATTTATAATTAATTAAGAAAATCAAATAAACGAAATAATAATAATAACATCTTGGGACAACTCACACACGGTCATCTGATCCCAAACTAGGCAGAGCCTGTGCTATGGCAACCAGAAAACTGATAAACATACTTATATATTTCTAAATACATACATATTATAGACAAATTACACCCAGACACAGAACAAATGATCATGCTCATCACACAAAGATTTGTCCTGGGTGGGAATCGAACCCACGACCTCCAGTTTAGCAGTCAGGGTCACTAACCACTCGACCAACAGGCCAGTATGTTTATCGGGAAACGATAGACTCTGTGACAGGCTTTAAAATAATAATTTTGTAAGGAAATATTTATTTGGAAGTCGGCTGTATTTTTTTTGTTCAAAAGTTGTAATGGTTGTGATAGTCCGAACCAAATTTCGATCACAGTGGGCCACGTTTGCCATAGGTCCGGAAGATATTGCAGTGCACCATCATTCTCATAGACCAATGGGACAACAATCTGACACGACCGATAAGGGATCAGGCACAAGAACAACGGCTGAACTGCAACGGCGACAAGGAGGTGCCACACAGCAAATTAAAAAAAAAAAACATGCGGGGCTGTCTTTGGGGACTGCCGATAGAAGTCAAAACTAAGCGTTCGGGGACGATAACGCGAGTTCCATGATTTTTGTTCACCCAAAAAGTACACATATACACAGTATACATATAGCTCATGGAAAGCGTTCGGTGACGATGACGCGAGTTCCATGATTTTTGTTCACCCAAAAAGTACACATATACACAGTATACATATAGCTCATGGAAAGCGTTCGGTGACGATGACGCGAGTTCCATGATTTATGTTCACCCAAAAAGTGCTCAACGCACCTAAAGAAGTATTCACTTCAATAAAACAGAGCTGGCCTGTGATTATCGATACTTTAAAATCTTATGACCTCCACGTAGGTAACCCCTGCGAAAACAAAGTACCGTATCTATTATAGGTTGTGGTACAAGCAAGTTTAATAATAATAACTTTATAACAATCCAAGATGAGGCGCCAGTTATTACATAAGTCTAACGTTAGTCACTAGGTGTAGAAGGCACTTAACAATAGCGTGTCACAATATCGAATCAGCCGATCTACTATGACGTGCTAATGCCATCCAACTCCGATGATGTAAAAGGGATAGTGATATTCGCTATGTATAGCTCCGTCTCTCTCTCTTAGAGCGGAATCATGATCGTTTTAAGACTTCATAGTAGGGCCCCTGGACAGAAGCATGTTAAGTTCTAGATAAAGATCAAGCGCCACAATCACTGGTCTTGTTACTCAATAAAGTAGTCCATCTTGTGATTATGATTGGCGCTTGCTTGATCGATTGATGTCAATTATTGCAATGTTTTTTTTTTTTTGTGAGTGGCTTCTCGCAGGTTGTCGACTGCTTCACCGGGCTTGCCTGTGGTGGCCTTAATATAATATTAAAGCCTCCAGCCAGGGCTTATAAAGAACTTACAAACTAAGCGACTACACTCTAAGGGCACCCTCTATGGGGTACGGGGCTCGGCTTAGGGCGTCGCTGGGGGGAGGAATGCTAGAGACGGGCTGGATCGAACTGGGGCTGCATCGAACTGGGAGTATTGCGATGGTTCAGACTTCGCTACTTATAGAGTAAGAGCCCGCGACGGTCTGACCTTCGTTATTTTATAAAAGCTGTTTTTTTTTTCTGTGTATGTCTCCAATATAGGTAAGATCAATCCCCCATTGTGAATTTCTTTCCGAATATTGATCGGATATATCGCATCATTCAGTTCCCTTCAAAATGGTTGAGCTGAATGGTGCTGATGCACGCGTCATATTCGTGAACGGGCGCCGTCAGTGGAGACTGGTCATCCCTTAGTTGCCACTGCCTCATTTTAATATTCGATACTATAAATTGTTTTTTCTTTCTTTACATTGTTCTCATATATAGAAGCAACAAGGTTAATGTAACCAGGATTTTTGTAAACATAAAATGATTTAAAAGAGTGTCCGTGGAGTTTTTTGCACGTCCTTCTCCATAGAGATCTACGCTTTAGAACGTGCAAATAGCTTCATGTTTTTGACGGACTGACTTTGACAATTCAAAAGTACCTGATAATGGTTTATTTGAAATAAATGCTTTGACTTTGAGTCAGTAAGAGTCTAACACTTCCTCCGCTCTAGGCGAAACGGAATCCATACTTCTCCAAATGCCATTTGCGTACCAAAGGTAGATACGTTATTGAGACCGGCCGTAAGGAGATACAAGTGTTACAAATATAGACATGTAGGTACCTACCTAGCGTTTCCTTTGTTCTCATAACTAAAGTTAATTACTTACCCATTATGTTGAACTAGTCACGGGCAACCCGCATTGTGTTTTCTAAATATAATTCCTGACCTTGAAAAGTACCTTTGAGTTTGAATAGCCTAGTTAATTTTAATTAATGGTTTGACTTTGACTGATATGTTAATATATTGCTATTTTTGTATTAGTATGTGGAAGTTTAAAGAGGAGATAAGCATGATAATGTTTTTTTCTGATGTATATGTCACCGGAAAATGGCAAATGCCGTAAGATTATAAAATATCGCGTGAAATTGTAAACTATTATTTCTAAATAAGACACGAACATGTTAGAAACTATTGAATTTGGATGGGATTTATTGTAGACAAAACGATTTATTAATAATATATCGCGAAATTATAATCTAATAAAGATTTATTACAATCTTACAGAGTCTGCAATTTTCCGGTGAAATATATAAAACAAAGAAAGAATTTTGTTGTTGTTATTTATTATTTATTTATTTCCAAAATTCTTAATTTATTTAACATTGGTTTTTGTCATACGAAACCCATTGAAAGGAAGTTGATGTATTCCTAGAGCTAAAGGCAGTATCTCTCTACTGGAGGAGGTCGGACCGCGGATGGGTGACCATTTATTACATGCCTACCCTTTTTTTTTTAAGGATGGGAAATCATCAAATGACTTCTTCCGCTCTGGGTGGAGCGGAAGGGCGTGTCAGACTCTTACTGACTAAAACCCATCCGTGTTCCTTCTAAAGCCCTTTGCTTTCCAGGGCCGCGATGACTCTTTCGAACAAATTCCGCAACCCTGGCAGGCTCTGGCCCTAGCGGACCTCGTCTTCTTACATGCCTACCCACCCACACGCACAAAGCGTTTTGAGAATACTTTCACTGACTTACAGCTAAGGAGTAGAATTTCCTGCTGGATTGTGTTTCCTTATAGCTACACCTTGGGGTCCTTAAGTCAAGAGTGATTAGATCACTTCCAGGCAAGTAGCTGTTGTAATCAAAATCATAAGTCATTTATTCAAATTAGGCTGAGTGCCAGCACTTTTTGAACGTCAAAGTTCTACATAAAGACAGTCCCTCAAAACACCCGCCCGTCTCCACTTCCTAGTGTTTAATCTGGGAAGAAGAAGTGGCGCAACAAACTCCCCAGCAACATATCTGTCTGTTAAGTTTTAAAAACTTGAATTTATACAATAGTATGCAAAGTTTACAAAACATGACACAGAAATTTATATGTCTAATATGTAAATCAAATTTTATACAGCACACTCCATTATGCCATCAAAAAAAGAAACAAACTCAAGCATTAACAAGTAAATCAAACTAATTAAGCCTTCAGGCATAAATGGTGTGCCCGCTTACACGTGCAATGGTATAATCTAACAACAGGATTGTGAACTGACTGGAATCACAAGTGATGAACTAGAGCCAACGTAGTTATTATTATAAACTGTAGGTTTATCGTTATTAAAATAATAAAAATAAACCATGACCAGCAAGCTAAACGCGTGCTTATTGATAATAATAAAAACAAAAAAAATAACTGTAACTAATATTATTTAAGGTATGTTATCATAACTCACAGAAATAAATAAAAGTACGAACCACAACATTAACTGTTACTTGCATTATAATCTCTTCAAATACAAGATGGCGCCTATTGCACGTTGTAAGCATGACTAACTCACAGAACAAACGTACGACCTATGACTAATCCTGCTTGCTAGTGACTAAAGAAAATATTTAATTCCTAGGAGAGTTATGAGGAACTTTGATTATTCAACTGTCCTGAGAAATGTTGAATGCAACTTAGAGCAGTTACGCACTGCATCCGATCCGAATGCGTGAAAATACGTTCCGAATCCGAAGTAGTATTTGTATAGTAGTTTGTGCACTAGATCCGACTTTCGCTATCCTATTTTTCTCCGCCATCGGACTGACCAAAGTAGCCGTAGTACTGTTTGCTTTTTCATTACCTCTCGGATTCAAATCACACGTATCCAAAGATGGCCTCTAAATAGCTTGGATTTGGATCAGAGATCGGATTAGTGTGTAAGCAATCTGCCAGGGTTGCGGAATTTGTTCGAAAGAGTCACCGCGGCCCTGGAACGCAAAGGGCTTTGGAAGGAACACGGGTGGGTTTTAGTCAGTAAGAGTCTGACACGCCCTTCCGCTCCACCCAGAGCGGAAGAAGTCATTTGATAACTTCCCATCCTTAAAAAAGAAAAAAAAAAGTGTGTAAGCAACATCCGATTTCGGTCCGAGTTTTTTACATTTGTTACGCGGATTCGGATCGAATGCAGTGCGTAATCGCTCATAGAGAACAATGTCGTTATCTGTGGGTCGAGATAACTGACATTCTATCAACGATGGCGATTATAAAACAGGGCGAAATGTACGTGGACATGAGCTCCCGAAATTTCTCGTGATAAATCTCTCACATTGGCATTTCGACAATCCATTATTCATCTGCCGAGTCTTTTCACAACGAATGTTGAAGTAGCTTCAATCGCTGATTTTTTGAAAAAAGATATCCTTGTATATGCGTAAACATAAGAAAAATAAAAAGTATTCAGTTCAAATGTTTTTTTTTTTTAAATTAAGTCCGTATTAGCGACACTTTTATTAGGTGTTAACTAATAATATAGTACTTATGTGAGTTCTTTTTCCAAATCAAGGGTCGAAAAATATTCAAAGGAGTCCGAGTATTTTTCGCTATTTTTCATGGTTTGGGATTTGGCCATCCGCGCACACTTGATAAATTCACCCTGTATAATTAATTTGTAAGAAGCACGTTCATGACCATCTAATTTTCATTTGTTTTTATGCAAATTTCTCGTATAATAATGAACGCACGTGTTTGTCCGGACGTTACTTTACCTCTAGTTACATATTTGCTTAGCGGCGTACCTCAAGGCAGTATTATTGCAAATATTACGATGTTTTTCAATGATATGTCCTAATAAATCCTTCGTATTTACTCGTAAAATGCGTTATTAATCCACTTTATTATTTCCGCCACATTTGATGGACATTGTTTATTGTTATCAAAGTTTTCTTAAGTGCCTATTATTTATTTTTTTTGTAAGTTTTATGAAAAAGTTTGGTATCATGCCATGATTTTTCCTTTAATGCGTGCAAGTAGAAATATCACACACCCTGGTTTTAGTATGATAAAATCTCATTTGTATTATTCATCATCAAGATTGAAATTATGCTTAAGTCATGTGAATTAACGGAATCCTGAATATCTTTATCGATATAATCTTCTGATAATTCATCGATGCAATGAATAGTTCGCCACGTTATTTTCAACCACTGGAACTCCTGAGCGCCAGAAGTAACAGTGGCGACCACCACAAAAAAGCCGAGTCAATGAAGCTCGACGAGTCCCTGAGACACGATCCAACTGTCTTGGATCCCGACACCATAACAGCGGAGGTGTAAGAAAAACATAACTTCTACTTTGAGGAGACGTTTAAAACACTTACCCGCACAAATGGGTTCTTCTTTGGTAACTCATGGTCCACCTCATCCCTGGACTCATCATCCTCCGCGGAGTTCACCCGCACGCAGGTCTTGTGGATAGTCTGGGGCTCATCCATACCCGTCACTCATCATACACGGGATAACACTTAGCACTACACTGTCATCCACTTCCAAAGTCACTCACTACACTGACACTCGAATTTCAATTTGGAATGTTAGTTTGTCACACTCCACTTAATGAAAATCGAATTTAGAATTCGATTATTTTATTATTTCACTTTTGAATTTTAATTTCGGTATTCTTTTTTCAAATTGTAGAATTGAATTTGGATTTTTAGTACACTTTCTTCACTTTAACTTTGCAATTTTTGGTTCCCAATAGAGGATTTCATTTTACAATTTTATTTTTAGTTTCCACTTTAATCCAACGCGTGCGCTTTCAACGAGTACCTGTAATAAATGAAACACAAGATTAATTACGATATAAAGATAATGAGTAATGCAAGTTAAATATTGATGTAATTTCGACCGAGTTTTAGTTTGTTTGTTCTGCGAAGATAACGTTATCAGCTAGTTTAGTAATCGTTTGAGATACTAGATTGTTTATGTTGCTAAACTGTTAGTTTTTAGGGTTCCGTACCCAAAGGGTAAACCGATACCAGGCTGTATCTCATGAACCGTGATAGTAAGACAGTTGAAATTTTCACAGATGATGTATTTCTGTTGCCGCTATAACAATACTACAAACGTGGTATTTTGCTCGTTTTTGCTCGATATTGATAACGACAACAGGCAGACGCTTGAAATATTCACATAATATTTATTTATATATTCACTTTAAAAATAAATAATTAAATTAAAATAAACAAATATTTAAGAGGGCTCCCATACAGTAAACGAACATTTTTTTGCTCGATTTTGATACTATCAGTCGGATTTGGAAAATTATTTTTGTATTTTTGTAATACTAATTTATTTAGGATGAAGAGTTTGTTTGTTTGATCGCGCTTATCTCTGGAACTATCAGTCAGATTGGGAAAATTATTTTTACTATGCTATGGCTACATGAAAACGGGATAAAGGTACGTGTACGAAGTCGCGGGCAAAAGCTAGTAAATTATGTTTTCTGTAAAAATACGTGTAAAATACTGGTATTCCACTGCATATATTTGGATTCAGACCCTCAGTCAGAAGTTGCAGTAGTCCCATAGTCCCACTTAAAAACAAGGCACTCACAAAAAACAATTCGCCATGTTATTTGGATAATTGTTTTCTGTACACAATTGTATAAGGGTTACAGAGTTCTCAACTAATTATAATTAGTATTATGGCGTTTGAAACAACGTAAAATAAGTAACAATGCATATTACGTAACGAGAGACAGTTTGAGAATCAGGTTTTGGAGCACCATCGTATAACTTGTACACAGTTAAAAGAGCTCGTGGCTAAATCATATCAACCACACAGGTCAATCTTGTGGATGGGTGACCATCTTGACACAACGAGATCCTTTGTGCCTCGGAAAGCACGCTAAGCCGTTGGTCCCGACTGTCATTTGTAGATCTTTGGCAGTCGTTACGGGTAGTCAGAAGCTTGTATAGAGGGAATGCGGAACAGAGAGTAAAGTCCCGCATACCTCCATTGAAAAGGGAGGATCCTCCGACCAGACGGTTGTGTCTGGTGGGCAACTGCCCGATAGTTGATATTCGGACTGTTGCATATGTTCAAATCGCACGGAGAACTTTGCTTGCGCGATGCAGGATTTCGATGTTAGTTCGTCACTGATAGGAAAGATGGCGTTGCGGTTCTTTTTGTTGCCGTACAAATTTCGCTTCTTAGTTTTTCATGTGGCGGCGTTGATGCCACTTCACCGGTAAGTCTGACACCAGTCGCTCACTGTAAAATACTGGTATTCAACAGCATCCCGTTCGATTGGAAACAGACTAGGCAGATTGTATATTTCTTAAGCTTAAATCGAATGTTTTAGGCAACTCGTTCATCCGTTTAGTTTGCTCTACCTGTGATATTCAATGGTCGGAATGTTGGACATTTTTAAATCGTGAATCGTCTTTTGTTTTTTTATTGGGCTGATATACAACATCATAACAGAATATTTTCTATTTTTTATTGTTTTCCTGTGGTGTTTACCTTTAAAATTATCTGTGCCCTATGATTGTATTTTAAGAATGAATAATGTTTTTGTTTCCAGCGAGCGTTAACAATAATAAATTGTCGGTGGATCTATCTTTTTATTTAATTAAATAAAAACCGGTCAAGTGCGTGTCGGGCCACTCACAGAGAAGGGTTCCGTAGTTACACGTGTCGTAAACCATGACTAAAAATCAATCCTTTCCTACTATAAACTGTAAACTATATATATTTATATAATATATATAAACTATAAATGCGAAAGTTTGTAAGAATGTATGTATGGATGTATGTTTGTTACTCTTTCATGCAAAAACTACATTTATCGAGAGTTTATAATCTCTCAAGTTATTTTATAATCTTACGGAGTTTGCTATTTTCCGGTGACATATATATACAGGGTGTCCCAAAACTCAACGTCAAGCCGAAACGGGGTGACAGGATTGATCATAACCATCACGAGAAAAATCTGAAAAAAAATCTATCCCATGCAGTTTAAAAATTATGGGCATTTTAAGAAAAACCTAGAAATTTGATCAAACTGTACCATTTTTCGGTTATTGTGGTTATTCTTTTTTATTTTTGTTCATTTGAACTTTGGAAACGTAATCCTAAATAACATTTCTAGAATCCCAATAAAAAATAATGACACAATTGCCTCAAGTTTCCGAGAATTGAGACTATTTGTTAAACTACGAATTTAAAATTTTCAAGATTCGTCGACTTTGACAGGCCCTCCTATAAAAAAAATGTACTAGAGTGCCTTGGCAAGTGGCATTAAAAGTTGGCGCATTTAATCAGAATTCTAAAATGGTACAATACTTGTTAGTTCCATACAATAGAAAAGAGTAAAAAAATTAAAACCTCAAGTAACCCGATTTTTGCTATCTCATTTTACTCAGTTAAAATGTTTTTAATTCACACAAGCTCTAGGTAGGTTCTTAATTTTAAGACAAAATGATGAGAGAGATGGATAATGGGTATGTTCACCATGAGTGAGCGAGACAGATAGTGACGCCACTTTTACCAAAGTGAAAAAAAGTTAGTAAAATTAGTAAAATAATTAATACGAATACGAACGTGCGCAGTAGACGAATGAGCGAAACGTACTAACTGGTTGGTGTCGGACTGGTAGCGTAGCCATTTGCTTGGCTGAAACTAGTGCGAATGAAACAGATAGATGCCATAGCATCTATCTGTTTCATTCGCACTCGTTTAAACGACGCATCTCCGTCTCAATGCGTGGCGTCACTATCTGTCCCGCTCACTCATGGCAAACATACCCATTATCCATCTCTCTCATCATTTTGCCTTAAAATTAAGAACCTACCTAGAGCTTGTGCGAATTAAAAACATTTTAACCGAGTAAAATCTGATAGCAAAAATCGGGTTACTTGAGGTTTTAATTTTTTTACTCTTTTCTATTGTATGGAACTAACAAGTATTGTACCATTTTAGAATTCTGATTAAATGCGCCAACTTTTAATGCTACTTGCCAAGGCACTCTAGTACATTTTTTTTATAGGAGGGCCTGTCAAAGTCGACGAATCTTGAAAATTTTAAATTCGTAGTTTAACAAATAGTCTCAATTCTCGGGAACTTGAGGCAATTGTGTCATTATTTTTTATTGGGATTCTAGAAATGTTATTTAGGATTACGTTTCTAAAGTTCAAATGAACAAAAATAAAAAATAATAACCACAATAACCGAAAAATGGTACAGTTTGATCAAATTTCTAGGTTTTTCTTAAAATGCCCATAATTTTCAAACTGCATGGGATAGATTTTTTTTCAGATTTTTCTCGTGATGGTTATGATCAATCCTGTCACCCCGTTTCGGCTTGACGTTGAGTTTTGGGACACCCTGTATATGCTAATACCATGATTTTTACGTTTGCAAAATAAACATAGGTACCCATAATTTGAATGGGTTTACCATCATTTATGGCGTTTAATAGCCTTATTACTGAGTTGTAACAGTATTATCTCATCTAAAGTTGAGCCGCCCCAATGACTTAAGTAAAATATTCCAGTGTTAGTCTAATAAATACCTAAGCAAAGTTTCGAAACAACGCTTCGCCGATGCGTAAAGGTGGGTCCCCACGATACAGACTTCCATAAACCTGGGGCCCTACAATGAAGTCTTAAAACGATCATGATTCCGCTCTAAGAGGGAGACGGAGCTATACATAGCGAATAGAACTATCCCGTTTATATCATCGGAATTGGATTGTATTAGCACGTCATAGTAGGGCTGCTGATGAAGGAGCTCGTGGCTAAATAATAACAGCCGCACGGGTCGATCTTCAAGGTTAAGCAACGCTTGCCGAGGTTGGTCTGTGGATGGGTGACCATCTTAACATACTCAGACTCCTCCGTGCCTCGGAAAGCACGTTAAGCCATTGGTCCCGGCTGTCATTTGTAGATCTTTGGCAGTCGTTACGGATAGTCAGAAGCCAGAAAATCTGACACCAGTCTTACCAATGAGGACCGTGTTACCCAGTTAATGGGTTGTGGAGGTCTGGTAGGCAGCCGCTCCACGTAAAATACCGGTATTCAGCTGAATCCGGGTTGCCTGGAAGTCGACCCAAATATAATTGGGAAAAGGCTAGGCAGATGATGAGTAGGGCTGCTGCATAGAATTTTGTTTGCGCAACAAAGCAATGTACACAAATGTCGGTGTGGTCCGACTTTTCTAAGTCGGAGTAAGCATGTAAGTTTGGTATTTATCGGAGCCAAAAAGCTGATTAACAAATAAACGAATGAATTAAGTAATTAATGAAAAAGTAAATATCTTTCGCAAACCTGAAGGTTTTGAAAAATCAAGGTCTGAAGTCATGAAAGTCTGCACAAACGTTCTGTCGACATGTTTGCGTTGGTAAATTTATTCAGACTTCAGATACCTGTACATACAAAAGTCGGTATCGTGTGGACCCACCATAAGTTTATGGAGAGCTTAAAACCATTTTTTTAATTCCATCCATGGAGCAGCGTTTGACATTAATTAACAATGATTCTTAAGTAGGCTTTTATAGTTCTAAAATAAAGTTAATCCCAGATAAACATGAGCTATCCGAGTTTTTAGCATCCCAGATCCAACGTTCCCATATATAGAAACGCAAACAAATAATAAGTATCTACATACGTAATATCTAGATTTTATCTTTCTCGTAGGTATGCTAATAACAGCAATTATCTTCTAAACTGAAGATTCTTTGTCGTTCGTCTGAATTTTGCATGACAATACCAAACCAAAAAAATAACATGACGGTTGACGTAATTGAAACTTATTTAATAGTTGGCGTGACCTTAATAAGAATTTTAGGAGTTGTGAGTTTTTAATTTAGAAGTTGACAAATCTTAATAAGAATTTTAGGTTGATTCTGCAAGCAAAATATTTTAAATACCAAGTTTTGAAGTATTCGATGTGTTTGCACGTATGAGCATCTATCAAATACAACCGACTTCCAAAAAAAGACCACTACAAATTACAAAATAACTTTAATTTGGGAAGTCGGTGTTTCTAGTTTGGTTTCTTCGCTATTTCGCTGCAGCCGCCAATATTCCATATCAATTTGATCCGAAGTTCTTCATCAGATCTTTATCAAATTTAAATGTGACTATTTCGGAATAAAACGAAAAATCCGTTCATATGTGACGGAGTTATTCCCGAACAAACATAAAATAAAATATGTATAAACATAAACATCAGAATTGATAACCTCCTCGTTTTTAAAGTCGGTTAAACACCGCCGGCGACTGATGCCGCATTTATCTTGGCCGCAGAATCTTTGCTGCTCAAACTGAAAACTTTAAGCTTCGAATCCATTAGGCAACATTTGACGCCCAACACATGACGCCCAACATGTTCAGCAACGTTGCACAACAACGCGCGACGTTGTCAGCAGGCGCGCAACATTGACAATGTTACTAAATAAAAGTTCTTCGTTGCCGAGCAACATGTTGTGCATCATGTCGCGCGTCAAATGTTACCAAGTGGATACGAGGCTTTAAGGAGCTCAACGATTTCACGAACAATACCAAAGTAAGTACATTTGGATATTTGGATATTTGTATACATCCTCCTCAAAAGGGTTCTGAACTTCTGCGAAATGTCAACACAAACACAATACAACTTAAATCAAGGAGGAGCCCAGTCATCCTCAAAACTCGCAGAGTTTAGTAGTGATTGTTGTAAATGAAGTACTGATTCATAATCATTGTGCAAGAGTGCAGGTAGCCGTGATTCAAATTTTATCGTACAAAAGGCTCTCCGAAATAGCTTTCGCACGCCACTTCGTGCACACATCCCGTTTTCTTCCGTTCCCGTAGGAATTTCGGGAAATCCTAAACTCCTAGTGCTTTCTTACACTCCCCAAGGAACCTTCAAGCCAAATTTCAGCTTTCTAGGACCAGTAGTTTTGGCTGTGCGTTGTCTGTCAGTCACTCAGGCCACTTATCATTAACGGAAGAATTTTATTTACATTGATTATGATTCATTATTATCACTGTAAGGTAGTTAAATTCGTGACTTTCTAAGAAGTTAAGGAATGCATGTTTTCTGAAGTGTTGAATTGAACAATCGACTAGTGCTCCCCTTGATATGAGTGTTGCGAGTTTTTATTACTTATTCGAGCGGGTTAATATAAACTGTCGTTTATCGTCGGCGGAACAGGGTGTAAAGTCCCGCAAGCCTCCATTGAAAAGGGAGGATTCTCTGACCAGAGGAGTGTTGTGTCTGGTGGTCAACTGCCCGATGGTTGATGCGCCTCCTCCTCGCGTCGTATTACTCATTGCTGAGGGTGGTGAATTCCCCGATGAGCGGTCAATTTCTGCTTTATAATGTATCTCCACCTGAGTCTGTCCTTGGCATCATGGAGTGTTGAACGGATTGATTGATGTTGGATTGTTTGATGTCGGGCGGTAGTACATTATGTTCAAATCGCACAGAAAACTTATGTACCTATATGGCGCGATTTAGGATTTGTGTAACCTCAGGTTTATTTTTGCAGTTCGTATGAAGCATTCTGAAATGTAGAATTATATGAAAAAAAAAACCGGCCAAGTGCAAGTCAGACTCTCACACGAAGAAGGGCTCCGTACCATAAGAAGAAGAAAACACGTTTCTTGTATCGGAGCCTCCATTAATTTTTAATTAAATTTAATTTTTATTATTTGTTGTTATTGCGGCAATAGAAAATACACACTCTGTGAAAATTTAACTGTCTATACAGCCTGCTGACAGACAGACGGAAGAATGGACAATGGAGGCTTATTAATAGGGTTACCCTTTGGGTATGGAACCCAAAAAAGGTGGTTTACCGTCACCAGACGGCGTCTATTCTGTTTTAGAAGTAAGTTTACGTAAACGTGATGGAGCCTTATTTATTTAGGAGGAGATTTATTTTAGTAATTTTAGTTATGCCTATTGACAATTAAGAAGATTGACAATATTGACATTTACAAGAAATTCGTGACTTATAAGTAACTTTCAGTATCAATCCCCCACCAGCTGAGGGAAAGGCCATAACGTTAAACAACAGTTACCCAGCAGGCATTAATTCAGATGGTCATTCATACATATTAACCGACTCGCGTAATGGCGGAGTACACGTGTTTAGTCGCGGCTAACAGATATAGAAAGATGCTAATTATGTTACCGTGCAATAGGAAAGCGGCAATTTGGAAAAAAAACTGTGTTCTGTTGAATTGTTTTAGATTGAAGATTTTATGGGTAGATTTGTAGCTTGCAGCGTGCGGGTGGTTGGCGGGATTCTGGTTTAAAGTTAAATACATGCATTGTTCTACAGCTTACAGGCATGTACAGAAACAAAATTTACGTTGTTATTTAATTTAACTTTATGATTAATTGGTGTTTAATTAATTTAATTTAACATTAATATTTAAAAAAATTGAATTTATGGATGAAAATGTTATTTATGGATGAAAATTACTTTATTGGTTTAAATTTAATTTGGTGATTTTAATGTAATGTATTTGTTTGACTTAATTGCTTTTATTTTATTTTTTCTGTTGTGTTGTCCGAAATAATGTTTATTTAGATTAAAAATATTCACAGCTCATAACGATTCCCTGCAAAAATCATCAAGCAAAAATCGTACACTTCACCATATTTTCTTCATCACTTTTACAGACATTCCTCAAAACGCCGACTTCACCACTTCCACGGCCACACCACGCTCTGTTTGTCCGCATTTCTACAAGGCTCGCGAGGTCGCACTACTGGTTCAAGGCTGCGTCATTACACTTAATTGAACTGATTTGTACGCATCCATCTACGCGTACCTAGTAGGTAGGTGATACGGACTAGAATACGCCCGCAACTAAGCCCGAAACTACGGACTTCGGGCTTAGATGGCAGAGTTCCGATCGAGTCTTGATTTTTTCCGAGTATACGTTACCCACGCAAGTTTATAAACTATGAAAGCAAAATAAAGCAGGTAAGATTGAAGGACAAACTTAATTTTGTTGTTGAAAAAATGTTCTCCCATAAGTACATCAATGCACGTCACGGTAAATTCTTCAACCAAAAATATAAGTTTGTAAATTATTTTTATATGATTAAACGATAAATTCCTAATTTTTTTACTTTTTCCTGTATTTATACTCTAAGATCTATCTTCTTGCCAAATTACATGAATGTAGGTCAACGGGAAGTACTCGTACCCTATAAATTTTGATTGCTTTGAGAGTATCGAAATATACGTTTTTTGCGGTATAAAACGCCGTATCTTTTTTCGCTTCAAGTGACTGTAGACCGGAGCATGTGGTTTTAATTTCAACTCGATATCCCCACGCTTTCCCGAGATAAAACTCTTGATAGACAGACAGACGGACGGACGGACGGATAACAAAGTGATCCTATCTATCTATCTATTGGGGTATGGTTTCCACACTTAGTCCTGATGTTGGACCATTGTGCGTGGGCCATGGCGGCCGTCATTCCAACCAGCCGACCTCCCTCCAGAAGCAGATCAGTCCTCCTAAAGAGTTCAGGGTGTCTGTGAGTGAATTTGGTGTTCCTATCGTTTGTCTACGTATATCGGCGACGCCTGTACACTCAAGGAGCACGTGCGACACCGTTTCCTCCTCCTCCATGCATGCTCTGCACACAGGACTGTCTGTTATACCTAGTGTGTGGAAATGCTTATTCAGTGAGCAGTGTCCGGTGATCCTATAAGGATTCCGTTCTTTCCTTTTGAGGTACGGAACCCTAAAAAGGGCTGAAAAGGAGAAATATCTTGTATGGCATGTAGGTCCATATAACAACGTAGCAGAAACCACAATGGGTCAATGATCTGTTTGTCAACAACCTCACAAAAAAATACGGAAGCGAGTCATCTAATTAATTCAGTCCACATCTTTACGTCCACATTTCAAGGTTACTCCAAACGTGTGACCTTCTCTCTTATCTATAGCATGACGCCATTAACCAACATGGAGATAACTCGGTCAAAGTGAGTTTCGAGAAAAAGGAATTTGGAAAAAAAAACGAAAATATATTTAAAACTAGATTTTGCCCACGGCGTTGCCTGCATTGTATGTTGATAAAAAGTCTCTAAAGGTCTTCTCCAGGTCTTAGTTATCTATGTAGTTAGTTTCTATGTTACATTTGGCCTGTTGGTCGAGTGGTTAGTGACCCTGACTGCTAAACCGGAGGTCGTGGGTTCGATTCCCACCCAGGAGAAATCTTTGTGTGATGAGCATGATCATTTGTTTTGTGCCTGGGTGTAATTTGTCTATAATATGTATGTATTTAGAAATATATAAGTATGTTTATCAGTTGTCTGGTTGCCATAGCACAGGCTCTACCTAGTTTGGGATCGCATTACCGTGGGTGAGTTGTCCCAAGACATTATTTTTACATTTAGGGTTCCCTACTTGAAGGGTAACCAACGGAACTCTATTACTAAGCCTCTGATGTCCTTCCATCAGTTTGTCTGCCAGCGGGCTCACGGCTGTATCTCATGAATCGCAAACGGTAGACAGCTCGGTATCGCTCGCGGTAGACTTCTTCCGCTCTGAGTGGAGCGGCAGGGCGTGTCAGACTCTTACTGACTAAAACCCATCCGTGTTCCTTCTAAAGCCCTTTACGTTCCAGGGCCGCGGTGACTCTTTTGAACAAAATTCCGCAACCCTGGCGAGGCCATATGATGCGGAACGTTTTAAGCTACTGGAACCCGATTTAAAAAAAACAGAAATATCGATTTTTTTAGATACCCCTTCATGTCTTCCGAGTGCAGTATGGTGTGACGTCATAACCTTGCCAACATGGCGGCGATAACGTTACAATTTCGAACGCACATTATCTACGCATGAACCGGCAACTCGTACCTATGTTTTGACGAAGTGTGACAAAATGACGAACTGTACGTACGTCGTACCTATTGTTTGAAGATTTTTACGTCGTTTTTGAGCTTATCGATGCATTAGCGGCGTAATTAATAAAAATCCTTTATTTCTCCTCACAATGACAAGCTAATTCTAGATTTTACATACCTAATATTTATTGTCTAATTATCAATATGAGGTGTCTGAGTTAGGCATAAAATGCCTGTATTACAGATCACCAGGTCCCCACCCCGCGGAAGAACAGATAGTTTTATCCATAAAATATGGTATGACAATTGAGGTTATAGATATGGAGATAAAAACTTAAGTAATAAACAAAAAGTTAATCAGAGCGCCTTGTCTGATAGCTATAAACCTCACTTTCAGGAACTAAAAATTCTACCCCTTCCCTGTCTCTATATATGTATTTGAAGTTATTAAGTTCGTGCATAAGTACCCAGAATTCTTTACAATAAGAGAGGACATACAAAAGAAAATTATATTACGACATAAAAATAGACTAAACTTACCAACATCGCGACTTATAATGCACTCCAATAGTACCTTTGTCATGTCCATAAAAAATTATAATAAGTTACCCGAAATAATCAAGAATTTAGATAAATATAATGTCTTTGTCAATAAATTGAAGCATTTCCTTATGAACAAATGCTACCATAGTATAAGCGAATACTTAAGTGATAAATTATACAATTCAAAACTATCTATTTATATCTATAAAATGTTGTGTATTAAAGCTCACTACCTACTCATTAAACGTAAAATAATATTTCTAAATAAATACGAAGCGTCCAATAAATAACTTACCTTACGGATTATAAATAATAATAAGTTTGTAAAATAATAATGAATTATTATATAATAATAAGTTAGTAAAATAATAATAAAAAATAGTTTTACAATGTTACTAAATTAATTAAAATACCTATATAATTTATAAAACAATCATTATGATTCCTAAATTAAATTCTGCATTAATAAACCAGTAAAACTAACAAATATCTAATAAAAGTTAACACATTAAACACTCAGTGTTCTTCCTCCTCTCTCCTACTTGTTCTATGCTGTGCCCGACAGGGTCCATAATTGTGACTAATATAATTATTTCCTAACAACTTTATACATTATGGTACGCAATAAAGAACTGAGAACTGAGAATTAAGAGAGTGTATGATGTTAGTGTCTATGTGATGTCACTGTGTAGTGTTGAGTGTCAGGTGTACTGTGCCGGTGAGTATGTGTGAGGGTTTGGGTGTAAGTTATAAATTTATAGCGTACTAATTTAATTTGAATTTAGTAGGCTTTCTGTAACACTATAATTCAAATCTTGCAACCATTCTGAGACCAGTAATTGACTCTTACTGGAAAAACTACTGTAAACATCATAGATTTAACCTTTTGAACGCCATTGTCACGTATACATGACAAGCAAGCGCGTGCCCTGTACGCCAAACGTCACAAATATGTGACAAAATGTACGGCGAATTTGTGGCTTGGCGTCGGGGGCACGACGATGCGTTTATGCTCTGGCGTTCAAAAGGTTAATAGTAAAGACAGGGGCGTCCGAACGTTTGCCTTTACGCAACCGTCATACATGAAACACGGCATTTTTAATCATGATTGAATCCGACAGGACCGGGGGTATCACACCACCAACTTCCGAACTGCTGCTACTGAAAAATTTTAATGGAGTAACCCATTATATTATAGCCGACCTGGGAATCGAAACCGAGACCTCGCGCCTCGGCTGCCACGCTTGTTACCACGGCACCAACACGGCAGTACTGTAGAATGAAATTGAAAGAAAATCAATGCCTTATAGACAGGTTTAATATTGCGTTTTCAGATCCTTTAATATTGCCTAGAATTAGCAACACTTTCCAAACTGTTCTTGAACTGACTGAACAAGTTTAGATAGTTAGTGCTTGAGCAATACATCGTTTATTAAGTAACAACTAAATACAACTAGACTAAATATTCGCAAAAGTATGTACAAACCCGTATAAAAACATAATAAATCATTGGGCATCAAAAAATTCATCCACATCGCTGTCAACTGCAAAAGTGCCCAGAACACTGGCAGCATTACCGTGTTGAATGGCAATTCTGATCCTTTGGCCGAAGAAAAGCCCAGCCCTCTGGTCACGTGAACAGTCGACGAGTTGTTTGCTGATGTCCCGAAAGACTCGGTAAGCACTCGGACCCCTGGGCCTAATGTTTCAACCCCAAACGGCTCAAATATATAGCCAATAAGGTTGTTATATTTGCGCCGTTTGAGATTTCAAACAGTCTAGAAAATTTTTCAACAAGGAAGAAGCCTTGAGAATCTACCAAGGCAAAGTTTTTCGAATTTCCTTTTGTTTTTCCTGCCGTTTTCCTTTTAGAGTTCTTTGAATGTGACTTCCTCTACGTCTTGTGTTTGTCATTTAGCTATTTTTCCTGAGGAAGTCTTCATAAAGAATTTAAGAAAAAAAGTTTCTTTTGAAATTTTTGCTGACATCATTTTGTTGTTATAACGGAAGTATCGAGAAGATAACAGCTTGGATAGGCCGCTATTAGCAAATTGGATGACATTCTTAAGTCTGCCAAAATTTTGCAATGTCTGAAGTCCCGCCTCTAAAACCAGTGTGCTTTGCCCACCATGACTTACGGTGCTGAGACATGGACGCTTACACAGGAGGCTGTGTACAGACTGAGAGTTGCACAGAGAGCCATGGAGCGTTCCATGCTTGGCATACGTCTAATAGATCGAGTTTCAAACGTCGAGATCCAAAGACGTACAAAAGTTTTCGTACCTCGTTTCGTCATCATCATCATCTGCCTAGCCTTTTCCCAACTATATTGGGGTCGGCTTCCAGTCAAACCGGATTCAGCTGAATACCAGTATTTTCCATGGAGCGGCTGCCTACCAGACCTCCACAACCCATTAACTGGGTAACACGGTAGATCTTGGCAAGACTGCAGTCAGATTTAATGGCTTCTGACAATCAGTAGCGACTGCCAAAGATCTACAATTGACAGCCGGGACCAACGGCTTAACGTGCTTTCCGAGGCGAGGAGTTTCGTGCGGAACTTAAATGGGGCTGGGCAGGACACCTGGTAAGGCGCGGTGATGATAGGTGAAGTAAGGCAGTGACCGAGTGGCGCCCGAGGACTGGAAGAAGAAGTGTTGGTCGGCCGGCGGCGAGATGGGCGGACGACATTGTTGCCATCGCGGGTAGAACCTAGATGAGGCTGGCACAGGAACGTGGGGATTGGCACAAGATAAGAGAGGCCTATGCTCAGCAGTGGGCGAAGTCGGGCTGTGGATGATGATAATGATTATGTTGTTTATGAGTAAAACAGGAATGATAGATGTGAGCGCAAAATAGCTGCCAGGCTCACATGGGATTGGGCGGTTTACGTCAGCCGCATTCATGGTGACTGCTAGGCAAAAGCCTCCATGCAATTGAAGCCAGAAGGTGGATGGCGTCCCCGAGGCCTGGCCAGAAAAAAGTGGCGAGATGGTCCAGGTGGACGCACACCACGAAGACTGGTTCGGGTTGGCGCAAGAAAAAGTGTCTGGAAAAAAATAAGAAGATACTAAAAAATAATGGGCTTATTACTTAACTAGCTGTCGCCCGCGTGAAATACTTCTGGAATAATCACAACAATCTCTATATCAAATTTCATCTAAATCGGTCCAGCCGTTTGCACATGAAGAAGTAACAGACACACACACACACTCACAAACCTTCGCCTTTATGATATTAGTGTGCTTTGTAGTAATCTACATGAATTGGACTGTAAATGGATATCACTATATATTTGAACTTTTCTAAAGAAAGCTGTAAGTTTTGTTCCTGAAAATGCTAGTTAGTTTGTACGTAAATATTTGTGTCACTTTAAACATTCATACTTAAGTGAATAAGAAGATATTAATCTTAATATCTAAGGTTAAGGTTGACTGGTAGAGAATGCCTTGATGCATTAAGTCCGCCCATGTACCACTATTGTACATAAAGTTTAAATAAATAAATAAATATCTGTGTTGTTATATGTCTCCTAAAAGGGTGGACCGATGTTGATGAAATGTTTTGTGTATGTTCAAGGGGATTCGAGAATGGTTTAGATTCACAATTGGATCCGCGGTGTGTCCGTAGGTGGCGCGGCAATCGATTTCTATAATTTTTCGTCATACACAAAGCGACAACGTCTGTCGGGACTGCTAGAATACGGTATAAAATAATTGACATTTAAACTTGTAAAATAGTTAAGAAATAACGAAGGACCGACACCTAAATACATTATTAGTGTTAGATCAGAATTCAATTAAACAGCAGACAATAGTACAATACCAGCTTTCTATAAATAACGTTTAAAAGAAATTCAATTAAACTGCCAACTGCACGATTCACCATACCATTACCCTACTTTAGGAGCTGTTAAAAGACAAATAATTATTAGGTATTAATTACTGATTACGAAGTGGCTCAATGACATTTTCAAGGCTTCTCTCCGAAGTAGGGTTGTCAGGTGGGTATTAAAACCTCCTGCCAAGGTTGTGGAATTAGTGACCGCGGCCCTGGATCGCAGAGGTCTTTAGAAAGAACACGGATGGGTTTTAGTCAGTGAAAATCTGACACGCCCTTCCGCTTCACCCAGAGCGGACGGAATCATATGATGATATCCCATCCTTAAAAAAGGGTTATGGAATTGTTCGAAAGAGTTACCGCGACCCTGGGGGGCTACTCTCAAAGCCCGAAGTCCGTAGTTTTGGGCTTAGTTGCGGGCGTATTCTAGACCGTATCACCTAACCACTAAGAATTAATGACATTCATTCATTCATTCTTAGTTCGGGTTCGGAACTAATCATAAGTTCGTAGGTGATACGGAGTAGAATACGCTCGCAACTAAGCCCGAAACTACGGATTTGTGTGTCAGACTCTTACTGACTAAAATCCATCCGTGTTTCTTCTAAAGCCCTTTCTCGTTCCAGGGCCGCGGTGACTCTTTCGGATAAATTCTGCAACCCTGGGAAGACCCGTGCTGCTGGACTGGTAAAATTTTAAAAGTTGGACAAATACCGGACAGGCTGGAGAACATTTAATTTGTCTTGAAACACCAAGTTATGTCCGTCTTTATTCGGACGCTGTACAACCCTACTCCAAAGAGGTATTATTCAATTACGGCGGGTTTCAAATCGATAGTTTTGAAATGGCGTGAGAAGCCTTACAAATGCATTGGGGTCGGAGGAGTTTACCCTAAGCATGTCTGTGTCGCATTATTTAATGGAAGTATTTAAAAATTTCAGTGTACAAAGAACAGAGTGCCAATTCTGCACATTTTGAGGCAACGTACGTATTCGCATCTCAGTCGCAAGTCTCTCACTCTGAGGGGCCGAACACACCACCAAGGCGGTCTGCGTTCTGCGGTCGAGTTCTGCGTTCCGAGTTCACACGTGCGTACACAGCAGACGGTCTAGATATCTAGAGTACAGCAATCTTAGCAGTGATATCACGTCACACGCTCTTTTTACTTAAAATCATTCATCTGCTCGTCTGTGGAGATATCAAAATTTGATATCTGTCAAAAATGTCTTGTCTGTGGAGAAATCAAATTTTGATATCGCTGCCCCCCCGTATATATTATCCATTATTTTATTCTCATTTTATATTTACACTGCTCTGTCTTGCACATAGTGCAGGGAAAAAAACAAGGATGGCATACAGTCGGACATCTAGACGCACTGCAAGTTCCCATCCCTACCTTGTTGCTATTCCACCAATTCGCACTAAACGTTTCCAAACATCTTTTATAATGCGCACAGCAAAGGAGTGGAGCTGGCCTGCGTCTGTGTTTCCGAACGCATACAACCCTAATCTCTTCAAAATTAGAGTGAACGGGCTTCTTCTGGGTAAGCTCGCTTCATCGTCTACTTTGTCTCTGTCATCTATGACCTAGACTAGAGTCAAGAGCAAACTCATTTCAAATAAAAAAATATATAAAAGTGGCCTGTTAAGTCTCTAAAACCACTAAAAACGGTTAATAGACTTTTTTTAAGTCGCCTCGTTCAGTGTTCGCGCGCGCACCGATTAAACGTCCCTAACAGATCGAATCGAAAAAATGTATGGGGACGTGTGTAATTGTTATTGATTAATATGAAATAATTAATAATTATGTAAATAAAAAAGGTCAATTAATACCAATTAAAATACAATAATCGGGGCAAAATTCAGTACCTACCCCTGATTTCCAAATTGAATTAACGAATAAATGTTTTTTTTTTATTTTGAATATTTTAGCAAGTCCAACGACATAACTTTCATATACAGCTCGCTTCACATAGGTCGTTTTGGCGCACTAAGGTTTTCAAGAGTGTGAAAATGTTCGAAAAAAAGCGACTTGAAACCATTAACGAAAAACGCCAAATACGTAAAGAGAGACCCAAGCCCTCATATAATTATTATACTTTTAATTCCGCCGGTCAGCTGTATTGCCTTAGCTGTGATCGGGTATTTAAAACCAAATTCGGTCTAGCGAGGCATATCAGGGCACTAGGAAGTAGTGTCATGGGGTCGCCGTTGTCGAAATCGGCAAGGAGGACTATATACAGCTCCCATACTCTAAAAACTCATCGGAAAATTCCTTAATACAGAATATTTAGCTGGCTATACAATCAACTCTGCGGATGCTTTACAAACTGACAATCAGTTAGGCACGTGCTAATTTGGACATAAATGACTGACACATACAGACGTCAATATTAATCACTATATTGTTATTCCAACCTACCGTTTCGGTGATTTTAATTGATGCATTATGTGTGCTCTGCGTATGTAATATTAAGGACGGTAGTGGCCAAGCTGAAGAATTGGATTGTTGATTGAGCGTAGTGAGGATTTGGACTATGTATTACTAGCTTTTTCCCGCGACTTCGTAAGCGCATATCTCGTTTTTTCCTGTTCCCACAGGAATTTCGGAATTTCTCTTAGTGCTCTCCTACCTAGGGGAGCTACAAGAGCAGACGCCCCGGGCCTCGGGAGTCACAGGGCGATCCCCGGCTAGGCGTAGGTGCGGGCCTGCGGATGGCGAGCGTTGGGTGGCTCGCTGTCCGATCACCACCAGGCCCGGGTCGATGGCGCGTTGTGTTTTACGCGCGCCTCAAAGAGAAGTCAGCATAGAAGACGGGGCCCGCTAGGGCCAGAGCCTGCCAGGGTTGCGGAATTGGTTCGAAATAGTCACCGCGGCCCTGGAACGCAAAGGGCTTTAGAAGGAACACGGATGGGTTTTAGTCAGTAAGAGTCTGACACGCCCTTCCGCTCCACCCAGAGCGGAAGAAGTCATTTGATGATTTCCCATTCTTAAAAAAAAGGGGAGCTAAATAGCAAATTTCAGCTTTGTACGACTCGAACTTTCTGCTGTGTGTTGTCTGTCAGTCACTCAGTCAGTCAGTAATGGAACAATTTTATAAATTAGGACTGAAAACCGTTGACTTAATCTAAAAACTGTTTTTGACTATCCGTTACTCCTCAGCAACTTGACTTTTTTGCTTTTAAGGGACTGTCTAGGAAGAGGTGGCGAGGCGACATGCTGCAAGGGCTGGTTCGAGATGGATCGGGAAAATATACTTACTTGGCAGAATTTGAGGGAGGTCCTAGCCCAGCAGTTGTACAGAATTGGCTGAATAAAAAAGGTACTAACTTTTATGGACTTACTAGCTGCCGCCCGCGGTACCACGTGAATGTCGAAAATTATCCCAAGGAAACATACTCCCGGGATAAAAACTATCCTACGTCCTTTCCCGGCACTCAAACAATCTCTGTACCAAATTTCATCTAAATTGGTTCAGCCGTTTGCGCGCGAAGAAGTAACAAACATACACACACACTCACAAACTTTCGCCTTTATAATATTAGTTTGAAGTGTGATAAACGTCAGTTTCTAAAAACCAAATCTTGAAATAGAGGGAATCATACTTTTAAATCATTGTACGTTTACAATTTAATCCATGAACTAAAAGTACTGCAACATTTCAGGTTAAACAAATTTAGTCTGCGTCAGGAATACATTTGCAACTTTAACGTCCATTCACAAAATATATCGCTCGTTGTCAATAAACAATCCAGCACCAAGCAATAAAACCGAATACCTCAAGAATGTCCATTGATGACACGAGCCTCGTTGAACACGACCACATGACGAGCGGTGTCGTGTCAGGTCAGTATCAACTGACCACCAACATTGACGTTGTCAGTATTATCTTACTTTTCAAGGTTACTACCAACGCCCGGTTTCAATTACGTATCTACCTTTAACCAACTGTCAAATTAGCTACCAATAGTAGCTGAAACGTCATGTTACAAAGGCAAATTTGACGTTTCAGCTACTGTGAAAGTAGGAGTTAAAGGTAGATACGTTATTGAGACCGGCCGTAAGTCTATTAGGTCCCATTAAAGTAGATGGACAAATTTTATCACAGCGTTCAGTACGTTTAACCAAAGATATCCAAGCAAAAAACTCAATAGACAGATGTGTTGCTGGGGACTACTGGGGAGTTTGTTGCGCCACTTCTTCTTCTCAGCTAAAACACTAGGAAGTGGTGACGGGCGGGCGTTTTGGGGGACTGTCTTTATGTAGAACTTTGACGTTCAAAAAGTGCTGGCACACAGCCTAATTTGAATAAATGGCTTTTGATTATGATTTTGACTGATTTAAGTGATTTTATTTAGACCTAAAATAATAAATTGCCAACATTTTTATATTTATGTATTTTCGTTAAATGATTTTTTTTTCTTGTAAAGTATCTAATGCGTTTTTTTTTTATTATTATTTTAACCAATGTCCTTTTGGTGGTCTGAATGATTGTTATAAGATATTTATTTCTTTAATTTGTACCTATATTGTGTGTATCTGTGTGTGCCAAATAAACTGGATTTCTTTCCTTCTTAGCTCTCCCAACAATCTCAAGACAACGGCTTCTAGAAAACACCACAAAAAAATACCGTAATATACCGTGAATTTAAACCTAATAACATTCAATAACTTCTTCCATTGTTTTTAATCATCCCCAAAAGGCATTTAAGTCTAGAATCACGAACATCCATCACGCGGGTAACTGTATGTAGTCCACAGTTAGGTGAGGAAGGGACAGAGAGATGGGAGAGTGGTGCGAGGGACAAGGATAGAGATACGAGCGATCAATTTGTGCATGCGTAAGTGGAGTGTGAAGTTTTGGTAGGGCTGTCGGAAGTGAGAATATTGGTTTGGATTTGTTTCATTACTTTTCTAAATATGGATTTACTTGATTATTCAAAAATGGTTAACCTAATTGAAATCGATGCTTCGGATTTAAGTTGAGCTGATCTACGTGGTGTGGTTTGATTGTTCAATCATTTGGGGAGCTGTATATTGAAACGAAAACGATATAGGCTTTTGGACCTTTCGGAATATTTATGAGAAATAGACGAGGAAATTAAATGGCTGTGCCATAAGAAATACTTAGCAAAACTAAGAAATATTCATCCTTAAATATAAAAGACAAGCTACCGCCCACGACTCCAACCGCGTTTATGCCGAAAATTATCCCAAGGGAACATATTCCCGGGATGAAAAGTATCCTATGTGTTATTCTAGACTATAATCTACCTCTGTGCCAAATTTCATCGAGATCCGTTCAGCTGTTCTAATGTGAAAGAGTAACAAACATCCATCCATACATACAAACTTTCGCGTTTATAATATTAGTAGGATTAGCTCCGAATGTTACAGCAAGAAAGTCAAGTTCCTTAATGAGGCAAGTTAAAAATGTCGACACCCGTAACCCAATCACAGCGCCGGGTTTCCTAGTCACTTCTCCAAGAAAAACAAAAAAGAATCAGTTGAACTTCACGTACCAGCCCTCCGGTAAACTTGATCGTGCATGACGCATCGCACACACCAACACGGACAAACACATACACAAAACATACACACAAACACAATACTTCCTGTACATTTATGGAGTCCCCTTATGGAATGACTTAATGGTAAATTCTTGCTTTATGGGACTTGCTCAGGTTCTGCATGTCTGTCTGCTTGTTCTATAGAATATTCTCTGCTAAGAGCGTGGTTTTTGAAGCTTAAGTACTGGTGAATTGAGTTGTAAAGGGGATTTTGTTAAGTACCTATATGTATTTTTTGCATGGTGGTAGTACAGGTTCGATTTTGCCGATTTATGAAGATTGAATAGGATTTTTTTTATATTTTTTTTTGTTTAGTATGGGTTTGCTCTTGACTTTAATCTAGGTCATTGATGACAGAGACAAAGTCGACGATGGAGCGAGCTTACCCAGAAGAAGCCTGTTCACTCTAATTTTGAAGAGATTAGGGTTGTATGCGTTCGGAAACACAGACGCAGCCAGAGAGTTCCACTCCTTTGTTTTCGGAGTTTTTTATGATCATCATTTTTCATCTAGTTATTTGGTGAAAGTCTAAATTTTCTAGATGACACCTGGCACTGTTGAAGCAGGTGTTAGCGTTTCCGATGTTTCTATAATTTTAATGAAAAGATTTGGCTTAGTCAAGACATGATGATCAAAAAATCTTTTGTTAATGTAGATGAACCTCCGCAGGCTGATTCTAACTGCTCATTTTTCCTTCATACTGCTACAAAAGAAAAAGAAAAAGATATTTATTTTCTAAGTAGATTAACATTTTTACACGTCAATCTTTTTTGGTAATTTTAAACTAGATGACGCCGGTGTTTCCTAGCGGTGTTTCTTCTCAGGGTAGCCTGAAAAGAAACACCGAAACAAACTCGGAGGTTAGTCTCTAAGTCCATACAATTGTACTGGTCTAATCATTTGAGAACCATGTAGGTTAACGTATGAGGTTGTCTTTTGAGGAAAGTACCACACAGATTTGAATGAACCTGTCCAGACAGTGCAACCATTTGTCAGTTATCGTGAAGCTCAAATTTAAAATAAACGGAATACTAATTTCACTACAACTAAGCCGTCAGCTGATCACTTAAATCCTATAACTCCTAACACAAAAAATATACAGATCCATTATGGCGCATACAAATTCAAAGAATGGCGCTCTCTGCCGGAATCTAAATGGTATAAAAATCACTAGACCGAGCGGAGTCACGAAGGGTAAAATTATAAATACTACTTTTTGATTCCATATTCACGGTATAATTGAGTGGAACTCGCCTGCCAAGCGTGGTTAATGGAGTAATGTCCCTCGATTTTAGACAAAGAAAACATGATTTGCTGAAATATGACGGAACTGTCCAGAGAATTTAGACAAGTAAATTCTGTCAGCGGTAGTATGGCGAAGGTGATTGTCAAAACGTCAAAAATGTATGGGATTGACATATGCTGTCGAAATGTCAGTAGCGTGCCAAAGGCCATTGTCAAAACGTCAAAAATGTATGGGATTGACATATCGCCCACTTGCGACGACAGTGTGACATCTCGAATTATACGATTTTTCGTTTTACGGATATTCTGATTCGCGATCTCACATTCTATTATCTCTAAAAACGTGATATATTTTTGACCAAAAACAACAAAGATAAAGAAAGAAAGAGACAAAATATTACAGTGTAGCGGTATCTCGTTTGTTGATCCAGTTGGCTTCGACACAGTGACAATTCAGTTGTCGCCTGGGCTTCGAAGAGTGAAGTGCTCTCGGTTTTCGTGAAAAACGTGACATCACGAGGATATCACGACTTAGGTGATAAAGGTGAGTCTTTTGTAATAATTTTCTTTTATTCGACAATGTGGACCGTCATACTTATCACAGTGTTCTTGTAAAATATCAAGCGAAGTGAACGAGATATATTTGTGATGTCACGTTTTTCTTGTAAGAAATTCTCTGTATCACCAAGTCATTTTGAATAATAACATTGTAGATGATAAATGTTTCTCTTATACTGGAAATATGTTTTGAGTTATTTTTTGATGTTCTATTGTTGCAGAATACATATTGATAAAATTAAATGGTATATCCAATTGTCACGTTTTATACACTAAACCGCAATTTACAACTCCAGTTTTCTTTCCAGATGGGGACAAGATCTAAACTAATATTGCAATTAGCACAAACAAAAATGGACGAGGAATTACCTAGTAGCAACCTAGTACCTCGCAAAAACCCGGGTTCAAAAACTTTTAATGGGGATGAAACAGTTGATGACCAAAAAACGATGCAAAATCAATTAATCCCAACGAGTTCAACTTCAAGTACCTTATTTTCTCGTAATAACCCGGATTTAAAAAATGTTACTGGCGATGAAACAGTAGATAATCAACAAACGACACAAACTCAACGCCATCGCAGTATATCGTCGAGTTCATCTTCTTCAAGTACTTCGTGTAGCAGTTCTTCAAGTTCTTCATCTTTCTCCGAGGACAGCGATGACTCCGTAAAAGACCCCGACTATAAAGATATTCAAGAAAAATGCCGTCCAGTATTTTCACTCAATGATTTGAGCGATTATGTTCCGACTGCTGCGACTAGTCAGCAAACGACAAACCAAGAAGGAAGGTCAGGCATCGATTCAGTAATTTTTACTTCAAATGAAAATCCAACAACTATGATTACCGAAAATCAATCGCCTTCAAGGGAACCTTGTGTCTTCGCTGCTACAGAACCTGAAAACCCTCCTACCATTGTTGAAACTCCAACTAAAAAAGGAAAAAAAAGGCCAAGACAAGAAAATAAATGGAAGAAAAATATTGCAAAGAAATTGAGAAATAGTGGGAAACCTTATAAATCAGCAAAAACTCAAAAGGATATGCCAGAACGAAGACTTAAACCCCCCTGTAAAGCAATCTGTAAATTTAAATGCCACGCAAATATTACGGAAATTCAACGCCAGCAACTTTTAAAAGAGTACTGGGATTTGGGGGAAATTGAAAGACAGTGGTCGTTTATAATTCAGTCTTTAGAAGAGGTGAAACCAACCCAGCGATGTGTCAGAATTGATTCTGACAGTTAAGACTGATTTTATGTGCCTGATGAATCTTACTTATATTCTTATGGTTTTTAAAGTATATTGATAATGTAAGTACAAAGCATTTTTCGATAGTTTGTAGTACATGAGAATTTGATAAAAAAGAAATATGTGACAGGTAAAAGACTGATTTTATATGCCTGATGAATCTTACTAATATTCCTATGTTTGTTAATGTGTATTGATATTGTAAGAACCAAACTGTTATTTAGTTTCAACTAAATAGTAATTAGTTCCTAAGTCTCTATACTTGATACACAAGTCTTACATTACTTACAGCATGATTAAAATCTCTATTGAAATAGTTACCACTGTTGAATGATTATATTATTCCTACAATAATAAACTAATTTTGGAGAATAATGTTTTATTTTTAAATAACTTAGGTAAATGACAATTTTCACATCATCTTCAACGTGACAACTAAATTTATCACCTTGTAAAGTTTCTTTTTTTCTGGAACAATGTGGCAAGGTTTCCTTTTTTTTTAAACTCTACCAATGAAGTTAATATGATTTCAAATGACTTTTTTCTTTTCGATATTTCATTTCTTTATTAGATAGACTCTAATCACTTCATACATAATAAAGCTATCTGGACCAGAATTTAAGAGTTATATTCATTTAAAAATTGAAAAGGCGCTTTCTGTAAACTAACGATTTTTGAGATGTCACACTGTCGTCGCAAGTGGGCGATATGCTGTCGAAATGTCAGTAACGTGCCAAAGGCCATTGTCATAACGTCAAAAATGTATGGGATTGACATATGCTGTCGAAATGTCACGTGATCAGTCTATATCTATCCTTCTATTCTAACTTTTTTTTTTTAGGCATGTATTATCATCTAATGACTTAGGTCTTGTTATATTTATCATTTTTTCCGCAATTGTCCTTGACTGAATTATTTCGTCAGTTGACGCTATCTCTTATATTTTGCATTCGATATTTCTAGCATTGAAAACGACGAACTTGACTCTTAACAGAAAGTCTGACCCATAATAGCAGAGAACCGAAATGTGCAGGAAACCGAGGGAAGCTCTTTGCTCAGCCTTATATTTTTAAAGGATGAGAAATCATCAAATGACTTCCGCTCTGGGTGGAGGGTAAGGGCGTGTCAGACTCTTACTGACTAAAAACCATCCGTGTTCCTTCAAATGCCCTTTGCGTTCCAGAGCCGCGGTGACTCTTTCGAAAAAATTTCGCAACCCTGGCAGTTCTATTCTTACTTGACATCATAAATTCGTAAGTTTGGATGGATGGATGTTTGTTACTCAATCACGTCAGAACGGCTGAACTGATTTTGATGTAATTTGGCACAGAGGTAGATTATAGTCTGGTATAACACATAGGTTACTTTTGTCCCGGGTGATTTTCGACATTCGGAGCGGCGGGCAGCAACTAGTCCTTTACAAACATATTAAAAGGGATCATTTTGATAATCGTATATTAATTAGTAAGGGTGTTACCAATAGATCGTTCGTCGATCGATGACATCGATCAACATCGATCGACGTTGATCGATTGGTTGGCTGATCGAGATTAAGACGGCACGATTGGCGCAGTGGTTGTGCGATTGACTGCTGCGCTGCGTGTCGCGGGTTCGATTCCCGCACGTATCAAATATTTGCATGGTCTACAGATAGTTGTTCCGAGTCTGGCTGTTTGTGTATGTGACTTTATGTGTTTGTAAACGCATCTACGATACAGGAGAAATTCCCAGTGTGGGCCAAAGTTAAAAAATAATAATTGTGTAGTAGAAGTAGCAGCCATCGATCGACGTCGACTCATTCATTCTACCATCGATTGACGATCGATCGATTGGTGTGGTAGCACCCTTAGGATGCCATTAGGAAATTCTCAGTAACAGTCTGAAGCCTCCTCGATATGTACCTGTTCAATAACAATCGAATTACGACTTTTTTGCATGGAACTTGAGTAGATAACTGGCGAAAGGTGAATGCGCTTGTCACTTCTGCATACACCTTCGAGATACACGGTGTGATTGTATATCCCCGCTGCCTACTCTACATTCCCTGGTTCTTCACAGTGAATTAGCAAGTTAATGTTACCGTTTAGCTTACTGTCTACGTAACCTCCGAGCGAGGTCGCACTGTGCGTACAGCTAATGACTTTTGGTGTTAAGGCTAAATAAATCGTTCAGGCTAACAAGAAGATTATTATGTAACGGTTTGTTCGCAGTATGTATGTACTTAGTTAGTTTTCTTTTTAGTCAGACTCAGTATTTTTATTTATATTTTGATGCTCTTTAGGCTTGACGCAAACGGGCCACCAACCACAGCCACCGGTGGCTGTCACGAGTGGTTAGTGGCCACAAATAGGCTTTGTGTTAAACGCTCCTGCTGTAAAGTCTCACGATAGATTCTAAGATATAAGGTTTGATCGCGCTCCTAATAATTCGTAAACAACGTAGACGACGTCGACGATAACGCCTATATTGGCTACAACCAATTTTAGCTACAGTAAAGTAGGGAGTGGCCGCCACCGGTGACGTGTGGCGGACACTGAGACGCAAGTGGATGCCATTCGCTACACGTGTGCGGCGATTCAATACAAAACGTGTTAAAAATCATGTAAACTGCTTGTCGTCAGCCACCGTTGGCTGTGGTCGATGGCCCGCTTGCAGGGAGCTTTAGATGCATAATATCCTCCTGGGTTTCTTTCTGTTTTCTTTTAATATTTTACCTGGTATTATCAGAATTCATTTATTGTCTGTATATACCTTATTGAAATATTTGAGACGTTTGTTTTTCTTTTCGAAGGTCTTGTTATATTTATCATTTTTTTTCCTCAATTGTCCTTAACTGAATTTCTTCATCGGTTGACGCTATCTCTTACATTTTGCATTCGATATTTCTCGCATTGAACACGACGAACTTGACTCCTATCAGAAAGTCTGGCCCGCAACAGAGAACCGACATGTGCAGGAAACCAAGGGAAGCTCTTTGCCCAGCTTTTTTTTTTTTTTAGGGATGGGCAATCATCAAATGACTTCTTCCGCTCTGGATGGAGCGGAAGGGCGTGTCAGACTCTTACTGCCTAAAACCCATCCGTGCTCCTTATAAAGCCCTTTACGTTCCAGAGACGCGGTGACTCTTTCGAACAAATTCCGTAACCCTGGCCTTTGCCCAGCCTAGGAACATAACGGAGAAATAATAATTTTCTTATGTCACTCCACAACTCCAGAACTTTCTAACCCCAGCCACTGTGACTGGCACCTCTGCTTGCCTCAAAGTGAAAATAGTGCCAAGTGCCAGCTGCCGTGTAACAGCTGCCTGACAATGAAAGCCGGTGTCACTGTCAACACCGCTTTCCAACTAAACAATACTGAACGCTTCCCATAACAACTGATCGCGATTACTGGTATAGATCGACTTGTGGTTACTATTAACGTGTGAAACAAGGTTAAACGATACCCAAGTTATACTGGATTTTTGCGGAATTTGTTCGAAACAGACACCGAGGACCTGGAACGCAAAGGGCTTTAGAAGGACAACAAACAAATATGGTTGTTTCAAAGGATGTTTCGAATGTCATTCATGTTTGCGTTGTTACAAAAATCCAGGATTTTCTTAGTTTGTGAATGATGTGAAAACTGGTGATTTCCGTGCCTTGTTTATTTACCAAATAAGACGTGTGAGGCAAAACACAATATATATATGTATGTATGTATATATATACATCCGTTTATACCTTGGACTGTAAACCCGGCTTGTTTACTAGCTAGTCTTACTAATAGTTTGTTAATCGTAGAGATGGTTGCGGAATTTGTTCGAAAGAGTCACCGCGGCCCTGGAACGCAAAGGGCTTTAGAAGGAACACGGATGGGTGTTAGTCAGTAAGAGTCTGACACGCCCTTCCGCTCCACCCAGAGCGATAGGAGTCATTTGATGATTTCCCATCCTTAAAAAAAAAAATGTCATACTGGATTAGATAGCCCAATATTTTTCGAGGTTTTGTTGGTCTAAGAGTATGTTAGCTTTTAAACGACTTCAAAAAAGACGGTGTATGTTTGTATGTCCACGATTTTCACTACTATCATAACTTGCTTTATTATAATATCATCATCTTCCTGCCCTTATCCCATGTTACTTGGGGTCGGCGCAACACGTTTTTTTCTTCCATTCTGTCCTGTCAGCCGTCACGCTATCACTAACTCCCTTATCTTTCATATCACTCCTTACACAATCCATCCATCTTTTCTTTGGCCTCCCTCTCCCTGTCCATCCATCATCATTTATATTCATAACTCTTTATATAATATACTAATATTATAAAGAGGAAAGGTTTGTATTGTAACGAATGAACTTAAAAACTACTAGACCGATTTGAAAAATTCTTTCAGCAATGGATAGCAACATTATGAGCGAGTTACATAGGCTATATTTTATCCTCGTACTCCCACGGAAACGGGAAGTACGCGGGTGAAACCGGGTGACGTCTACTAGTGTTGCTATAAAAAAAAAGTAGATGAAAATCTGTAGGGAATAAAGTGAGAATTCCAAATTTATAAAGAAAACATACACCACAAAAAATGGCTTACAATGTTAAAGACACCATTACTGAAGACTATTTAAATGCACGAACGAGAAGTTCAGCAACACAAGCCAATGAAAGGACAAGGTAATAAATTAGTGTACCTAACATATATGTAAATCACTTAGGAGTAAGAACCTGTCAAAGCTATAAAATTAAAAGAAACAAAGATGGCAGCCCAAGAAAGTACATCCGAGTGATATAACATCGGAGGCAGTGTTTGTATACTTGTATAGACATCAGCACAAGGTCAGCATGAGGACGCCTCCCAACCGTGACGGGACGAACGACGTACGGCAGGCCAAGAGCACGCTTTTGGAATAAAAAAGTGAAGATTTGTTGTCATAGTTACGTTAGAGTGTTTGTGTATGGCAAAAGAGGAGCTCGTGGCTAAATAAAAACAGCCGCACGGGTCAATCTTCAAGGTTAAGCAACGTTTGCCGAGTTTTCGGTCTTTGGATGGGTGACCATTTTAACACCGCCGCTCCTAGGTGCTTCGGAAAGCACGTTAACCCGTTGTTCTCGCCTGTCATTTGTAGATTTTTGGCAGTCGTTGCGGATAGTCAGAAGCCAGACAATCTGTCACCAGTCTTGCCAAGGAGTACTGTGTTACCTAGTTAATGGGTTGTGGAGGTCTGGTAGGCAGCCGCTCCACGTAAAATACTGCTCTTCAGCTGAATCCGGTCTAACTGGAAGCCGACCCTAATATAGTTGGAAAAAGGCTAGGCAGTTGATGAGTGATGTTGGAGCGTAAAGCCAAATATGATTCGTTATTTTGTTATTGAGCTTGTTTTAAATTGTGCAATGCATGTGATGTGGTTGTACTTAATTTAAATAAATCAGTAAGACTAGCTAGTAAACAAGCCGGGTATACAGTCCAAGGTATAAACGGATGTATCAATATTGTGTTTTGCCTCACATGTCTTATTTGGTAAATAAACATGCACGGAAATCACGAGTTTTCACATCATTCACAAACTATGAACATCCTGGATCTTTGTAACAACGCAAACATGAATGACATTCGAAACATCCTTTGAAACAACCATTTTGTTTGGCAATAAGTTAAGTAAAGTAAAATACACTTAAGTGTACGTTCAGTTAAAGGAGTAGAACTTTCTGCCGGAGTCTTTTTTGACGTGATAACGTCTAATAAATCGATGGACGCAGGCTGAACGCACGAAAAAGGATGACTCATTGTAACGTAACGCTCATTGTAATGTTAAGATTATTTCATCAAAGTTTTGATTTGACGTTGTCAAGTTAAACTATCGTCCGTAAACCGACTTTACAGCAACCAATTTTTTTTACTGTCGATGGGCACTCGTTTGACGTCTATCTCAAGTAAGCGATGATGTCCACGATGGAGCACGCTTGTCTAGAAGTAACCTATTCACTCTTGACTTAAAAGACTCCCAGGTTGTAGCTATCAGGAAAGACAGACTCAGGCAGGGAATTTCACTCCTTAGCTGTACGCACAATGAATGTGTTCCCAAAACGTTTTGTGCGTGTGGGTGGGACGGTGGGACCAAATACCGGCATCGCCGTAAGTCTTGTTGTCCGATGATGGAACGGGCTTGGCGGAATTAAACAATGCAATTCCGTCGCACACTGTAAAACCTGGTATGTTGGCTCTAGTTCATCACTTGTGGTTCCAGTCACAATCCTATTGTTAGATCATAGCATTGCACGTGTAAGCGCACACAGCATTTATGCCTTTTTTGTTTTGTTTTTTTTAAGGATGGGAAATCATCAGATGACTTCTTCCTCTCTGCGTGGAGCAGAAGGGCGTGTCAGACTCTTACTGACTAAAACCCATCCGTGTTCCTTCTAAAGCCCTTTGCGTTCCAGGGCCGCGGTGACTCTTTCGAACAAATTCCGCAACCCTGGCAGCACCATTTATGCCCGGAAGCTTAATTAGTTCGGTTTACTTGTTAATGCTTGAGTTTGTCTGTTTTTGATGGCTTAATGGAGTGTGGTAGCTAAGAAGTGTCAATTAATTTAATTACATATTGGATATATTATTTTTATTTTTGGCTTCCAGTCAAACCGGATGCAGCTGAATACCAGTATTTTACGTGGAGCGGCTGCCTACCAGACCTCCACAACCCATTAACTGGGTAACACGGTACTCCTTGGCAAGACTGGTGTCAGATTATCTGGCTTCTGACTATCCGTAACGACTGCCAAAGATCTACAAATGACAGCCGGGACCAACGGCTTAACGTGCTTTCCGAGGCACGGAGGAGTCTCGGTATGATAAGATGGTCACTCATCCACAGATCAACCTCAGCAAGTGTTCCTTAACTTGAAGATCTGTGCAGCTGTTATGAATGAATAATAAAATAAATAAATAAAATGGAGCGACTAGCAATCTTTACCTCTAAATCCAGTAACTATAGTAGGCGCCAGATAAATGTGGAATAAAGTACATTGACCTTTCCCTAATAACTGTTCATAGGTACCTGAACAATTAAATATGAATCGTTTTTCATTATTAGACAATGTTAAGGATCACGAGAGATGATGATTCGGGACAGCTTTGTGTCATTAATTCCGTTTTTCAAATTAAAAATGTCAATAATTGTAGGTGGGTCAATGACCGTTATTCCACGATTATCTGGCGCCTACTATAGTCACGTGGCCATGGCGTTTAGCATCATGGCATTAAGATTGTGGTAAAACGCGACTCAATATAATAAAAAACGCATTCTAACACGTGAAGGCTCTTGCCAAGCACCTCTAATCGTTTCCAAGGATCAAAAAGGTCGCAGGAAAATAAATAAATAAACTTCTACTATAGAACTAAAGTCCAGTTCAGAGATCAAAACAATATTACCAGTAACGTCCCGTGCATGATCATCATCTAATTTAATGACACAGAGTAATAACTGTGCGATCACAGTCACGCGCGGTTGGTTCAGAAATTATGGCGACCTTGTTGGTGTGCTGTGTGTTTTTATGTCACCTGTCACGATTGCTAGGCTGTGGCCGGGTGAGGATTTTTTTGTGTGGTTGTTATGTCATGGAGCTTGGAGAGCTTGTTTTTGTAATTATTGACTTCGGTGCTCGTCTCGAAAAGTGTTTGTTGAGAATTATATTTTTTATAATTTTTTTTTTTTTATATATGTAATTTAACTCACACACTGATCCAATGTTGTTAATTATATTGTAAATATGTGAGTACCAAATGCCTTTGCTGGCAAACTTAGTTTTATCTCTGGGTGCATTGTGCTCACATAATATAATCAATGTATCAATGTATGTACGCAAAATATTGCAAAACTTATATTTGAAAAGAGTAACTATGGAGTTTCTTGTCCGTTCTTCTCTATAAGAATCTACTTTTTGCGAATGGACAACTAGAGTCATTAATATTTCAATTTCTAACTGTAAATTTGACGTTCAAAAGTGCCTTGTAATGGTCTAGTTTAATTAAATGAATTGACGTTGACTTTGACTTTATGGTGCCGTATTTTAAGCTGAGAATACACGATACAGACTTCCATAAACTAGAGAGTTTTATCTGCGAAACAAAGCAATGCAGACAAATGTCGGTGTGATCGTTTTTTTTTCAGATTTCAGTCTGTTCCAAAAAAAGTCTAACGTTACGCAATTTTAAAAGCCCCATATCAAATTATCTAATAGTACCCACTATTAGTTAATTTGGTACCGCACTATACAAAAACAGGGTTGTCTGTAAAGTCGGTTTACGGACGATAGTTTAACGTGACAGCGTCATAACAAAATATTGATGAAATGATCGTAACGTTACAATGAGTCATACTTTTTCGAGCGTGCAGTCGGCGCTCATCGATTTATTAGACGTTGTCACGACAAAAAAAGAAAAAAAAAACATTAGTGAAACTTACTGGATTGAGGATTTGATGACAATTATTTTAGAATCTTTAAGTCATCAACATAATCATTATTATCATTCTCCTTTTTATCTCTGTCCAAAATTATTTAGGGTCGGCGCAAAAGTTGTGTATGAAAGTACTCACTTTCAAGTCAATATCGTAGTTAAGTTTTACTTATGTGTTTTAAGTAGAGCTGTACCTACCTATTCTTAAATTATGATTTACCGATAAATCACAGTCCTTTCTATTATGGAGTTACTGCTTCATTGGACTACCTGGCACCCATTCCCACAGTCATCTTTTAGAAATTACTTGTTGCACGTACAGCTTCAAGATTAGCATGAAAGAAAAAGTTGTTTATTAGACCGACATTACAGTTAATTACATGGTAGTAACTTAATTAGGGATCGATTTGTCATAGAAACCAATGAAAGTAGCCTTTCTTTTCGCTACCAGGGCCCTGTTTAACATAACAGACAATGCGAAAGAGTACCAAAAATTTCAAAATTGATACATTTTTGGGACATGTGCTGTTTAGTAAAATAGATATACGACAATGAAAAACTAAAGAAATAGGCTATCTGTATGTCATGATCAGTGATTGGAGAATTGGGCACTTAAATACCTAAACTTCTTCCCGTGAAAGAATAATATGGACATTCCTTTCTGAATAAATAAGTGATCCCGGGTTCCCAGGAATGAACATTTTATAAAAAACAACTATAACAAACTTAATGAAATTTTAGCAGTGGTTATTTTGATTTAGTATCTTTATTTTATCCTAAACAAATGGAAAAAAATAAAAACTTTCAATATAAACTAAAGTTCCATTACAATCGGCTTTTTAGATTTAAAAAGAATTACAATGAGAGTTCACAACGAGTTCTTGTATGCATTTTTAGCAATCTCAGAAATTTCAAACGATTTCGGGATTCGGGATTCTGAAAAGCATGTCCGTATTATACTTTCGTGGGAATAAAAGTGTAGTTTAGGTATAAATGTTTACCTATAGAAAAAAATAACTCCAACTGTAGTCACGTTATGTTCTATTGACTATTGTTCACATAGTTTAAGCTGTCAGAAAGAATATAATATAATAGCTGTATGCTAAATAGCAAAACACGTGCGTCAAAAATCTTAGATCTATTTGTCATCAGCACATGACAAAATCACGTGTTAATTCTCTCCTCTCATTCACAAATAAACTAATATATTCATTTACTCAACATTCAAGCCAAAATTATCAACAGAATTTACCTTCAATTACTCTTAAATTATTTACATAATAATACAATGAAAATCGTCGTAAAATCTTCTTCAATATGTATGAGGTTGGTACGAGTAGGTAGGCCGCCATTTTGGAATTCGTTAATTTTAAAATCATCGTGTATTTAACTGCCAAATTATGCTCAGCAAATGAGCATATTAATGTGAGCGCAAAAAGTGCTCACATCCGGGTATTCTCAGGTCTTATTTCTTGTGTTCAGTTTTTAGTCATTGATAGTTCAAGGACTGTTTATGTCTGCTCACAAGTTCACGTGTTTTGTTTTTTTAGGGTTGGCAAGATCATTGAGTTCGATTGTTTTTGCTTGTGGTTCGGAGGCTTTATGTTCGTGATTTAATTTGTATGTGAATGCAATCAGCCGATCATTTAGAAATGGTAGATTCATTATTTTCTGACTAGATCTTTGAAAGTCGTTATGAATAGTCAAAAAACCGGTTGAGTGCGAGTCGAACTCGTGCGCCGAGGGTTTCGTACCTACCCATTATACCGCCATAATAAAATTGGTATTATTTTTATTGGTGGCAGGCGTCAACTACGTATGTATGGGGACACCTTTTAATTTTAAACTTGTTTATTTATGCTATATAATATTTGTGCTGTACAAGCACACACAAGGGAAAATTTAGTTACCGGAACGTTGCGGTCTCTGTATCGGCTGAAAAATCTTCTCCCAGCTCACATAAAGGCAATGCTAGTACAGTCCCTAATTTTCCCCATAATTGACTATGGTGATGTGTGCTACTACGACCTGAATGCAGATCTCCTCAATAAACTTGACCGCCTTCTAAATAACTGCATTCGATTTGTCTTCAATCTTCGTAAGTATGATCATGTATCCGCGCATCGCTCACTATTAAAATGGTTACCCATTCGTCAGCGGAGAGCGCTGAGGGCCTTAACTAGTCTGTTTTCTTTTCTTAATAATCCTTCGTCTCCCTCTTATGTAACTTCAGAAATTCAATTCATTTGTTCTGCCCACAGTAAAAATCTTCGCTCTACCAATAATCGCCTTCTATGATGTCCCTCTCACCGCTCTGGGTTTATCCGCTCCTCTTTCTTTGTTCAAGCAATTTTCCTTTGGAATGCGCTCCCTCTGAGCATCAGGACGGCAACAAGTCGGTTGTCCTTTAAGGTGAAGGCACGTGAGCACATTTGCAAGAAGTTGGTAGAATCATCACAGCGTTAATTCGTTGGATTCGTTTTTTCTTAATAACTTTGTTTAAGTGTATGTATGTATCTATGTATTCATAATTTTATTTTATTTTTCTTCTCTCTATTCTTAGTTTTTCTTTAAGTTGCATCTGCCATGTTGTCTCTGCACCAGCACCACCCTAAGGTCGACTGGTAGAAAATGCCTAAGGTATTAAGTCCGCCTTTGTACAGTGACTTTACTTGTGCATAAAGTTTTAATAAATAAATAAAAATTCCGAAAAATAAAAAGTTGAAAATAAGGTAATTTTTGGGACTTAAAAGTTTTCGCGAATATCTAAAGCCCATATCTTTTTTCGTTTTGACCCAGGACCTTGATGATTTGTATACACCTAATAGGGACTACAGAACTCAGAAACTAGTAAAAAATTCAACTTGCTAGGTCCACCCGTTCCTGAGAAAATCGGTGTAAACAAAGCGTTCTGGTCGCGCCGCGGATATGAAATATCTACAAAAAATCGCATCAAAAATAACGGCTATGTCTCCATGTCATTAACCATAACTAACAATAATTACAAGGACAAGGTATGGTTTTTCAATGCTCTAGTTTTTATAGGATTATTCCGATCATCAGCTGTGCATAGACTAACCTTTTCCGCATTCCAATTAATAGATCATTCATTGTTTAGAAATTGGCAAGATGCAAAAACAAAACAGGCGTGACACATTGGTCATTTTGAAAATAAAGAAAGAAAAACAAAAGACATACCGGGTACACAAGAGAAGAGCTTACACAAGAGGCTAAATAATAACAGCCGCATGGGTCGATCTTCAAGGTTAAGCAACGCTTGTCAAGGTTGATCTGTGGATGGTTGACGATCTTAACATACCGAGTTTCCTCCGTGCCTCGGAAAGCACGTTAAGCAGTTGGTCTCGGCTGTCATTTGTAGATCTTTGGCAGTCGTTACGGAATGTCACAAGCCAAGAACTATCGTGTTACCCAGTTAATGGGTTGTGGAGGTCTAGTAGGCAGCCGCTCCACGTAAAATACTGGTATTCAGCTGAATCCGGTTTGACTGGAAGTCGACCCCAATATAGTTGGGATAAGGCTATGATGATGATACCGGGTACACAAAATAAAAAATGATAAAAAGGACGATAAGGTTTTTCAGGAACAGAGATAACGGGGGCTTTCTATCTGAGGATAGGCTGCTGTTTCAAGACTAACTGTTGAGAAGTGGAGGAAAGCCTTTAAACAGCAATGAAATAAATAATTTATTTAACAATTTAAGTACACAAACAAAAAGATAAGAATCTCATCCAGCCTACCTGCAAAAGAAGTGTCGAGTAAGAGATGTAGACATCGTGTGTAAAACTTAGAAGTAGATAAAATTTGAACAATACATTTTTATTATAACGACTGCAGAACTTGTGCATTCGCTTTATTTTTGGCCTCCGGAAATATGACCACGTGTCGGAGTTCCGGACCAAACTGGAGTGGCTGCCAATTCGGCGTCGGCGAGATACTCACATCCTATCCCTTCTCTTTACTATCCTGCACACTCCTAATTCTCCTCAATACCTTCGTGAACGTTTTGAGTACCTCGTCCCGAGAGGTAAACCATGTCGTACTGCCACTTCTCTTCTCCTTCGTACTCCGCGTCACACTTCCAGCCGCTATGGTGGATCCTTCTCTGTTACTGCAGTGCGTCTCTGGAACTCTCTCCCACACTCCTTACGCGACAGCCCTTCTCTTGACATCTTCAAGAGGAAAGTTAAAGAGCATTTCCTTTCGCAAATGACATAATATTTATAGATATGTATGTATATATTTATATGTTTATGTATGTAAGTATATTTATGTATGATACAGAATGTAGTATTGTAAAATGTGTGCACTGGATCCTACCCTCTATTGTGATCTCTCTCTATCACTCAAAGGTTTGCTGGTAGAAAACTCATTTTTGAGTTAAGCTCGCCTTTGTACATGAACTATTTAAATCACTGTGAATTAATAAAAGCTGTTATGGTGTACAATAAAGAATTAAAGAATTAAAGAAAGAATACATAAATAACATACACAATATTAGCAGATAAATAATAATACATACTTATATGCAACTATGTCGCCAGAGACAGAGACATATGAAAATCTTTGGACGAGGCCTTCACCTAAGAGGGGTCCATGCATATAAAAAATATTAATAATAATAACTTGAAAATCCTTAAAATAATAATAATTTACCTATATTATGATATATTACATTATTATTATTTTTTCTATTAGATACATAAAACTGAATTGATTATTTTTTTCTTTTAAACTATTTTCTGTAACATTTCAAAGGAATTAATAATTATTTTGTAAATGTATGGAATAAAAGGCGCTTTTTTATTTGTTTTATATGCAACTATGACGGGAAGGATATTATTATCCTCCTTAAGGGAAGGGTTTTCGAGTTCATTTTGTTTAAATTTTATGCTTCTTGGCCTAGTGGTTAAGGCTGCGCGTTGTGTGTCTTTCCGTCATGTTTATTAAGCAGATCTTTTCCAACCCTATCATAACAACATCTAGCAATATTATCTTCTTCATCAAAGTCAAAGTCAAAGCATTTATTTCAAATAAACCATTAACAGGTACTTTTGAATTATCAAATTTAGTCCGTCAAAAACATGAAGCTATTTGCACGTTCCAAAGCGTAGATCTCTATGGAGAAGAACGTGCAAGAAACTCCACGGACTCTTTAAAACATTTCATATTCACAAAAATCCTGGTTACATTATCTTTGTTGCTTTTATATATGAGAAGAATGTAAAGAAAGAAAAAACAATTTACAGTATCAAATAAATAATGTAGATTCAAATAAATAAATTTAAATCATCCCTTAGTTGCCACTGGCTCATTTTAAGAGCCAGTGGCAACTATCTCAGCCCTGTTTCCATTATCAGTGTAGAAGAGCGTCCGTTACATACAATTCTGTATCTAGGTATTCGTTTACGTAAGATAATACGCATTGTTAGGTCGTCGCTGAGAATAGATTAGATTTTATTTAATTACTTGGTAAGTACATCGCTGTGTCTTGTTTAATGGGGCTTCAAGACGTCCACTGCCGGACATAGGCCTCTCCCAAGCGTCACCACATCGACCGTTCCTGTGCTTGTGGGCAGAGGATTCTCGCGACCATCATCAGGATATCTGTTCACCTTGTGGCAGGCTTTCCAACGCTAGGCAGGGAGCCGGACGCTCGATGCCACCACTGCGTCGACTGTCGGGAGGACACGGCACGGCATACGCTGGCAGAGTGCAGCTTAGGAGGAGCCGCGCCGTGCCCTCATCTCTGTGGTAGGCAGAGACCTCTCGCTGCCGGCCGTAGTTCATTGCTCGTAAACTATATGGTCGAGGGGTTAAAAGGGTTTTCGAACTGAGTTTCACCTGTCATTCAATCAAGTTTCACGCACGTACAAATTTTTTTATCGACTTCGTACGTGCATACCCAATTATTTCCGTTCCCGAAGCAATTTCGGGACGAATTATACACCAAAACCTTTCTCATGAATAACCCTATGCATTGGTGAAGAATGCATGAAAATCCGTTCAGTAGTTTTTGAGTTTATCGCGAACATACAAACAGACGCTGCGTGGGACTTTGTTTTATAACATTTAGTGATAAATTCGCGTTGAACCATCATCTCACCAAATGAAAAACGATGATCTGATCGCCGATGGAGCACGCTTGCCTGGAACTAACCAATTCACTCTTAAACCCATAGGTTGTAAGAAAACACAGACTCTAGCAGTGAATCAACTTTGACAAGTAGTCTATTATTTTTTACTTTTGCCCGTGGATTCGTCCGCGTGGAATAGTTACTTGGGGCAGACATTTTTATTTTAAAATTATGAAGTTTAGTAAAGTTTCAGTCAATGCTACTGAACAGAGAAAGAATAGATAGATATGGATAGTTTAACAAATGTTCGACGTGATTCTTTAAATTGGCATAACTTGTTATTTATGAACCGATTGACATGAAACAAACACTAAATGTTAAGTGAAGCTTACCACAATGTATCAGTGAAAATCACACCTAAATCGTATAAGTTTCTGAGATTAGCGTGCACAAACGCACACACAAACAGACAAAAATTCTAACAATCATTGTTTTGGGTGCTATTTGCGTTGATAAAGGTTCCAATAATATTTTTTCTCATATATCTTCCATGTACAGACAGCGATCCATTACATTTTTATTATATGTATAGATACGTTTCTGACTTTTATTCCTAAATCCTCATTAAAATATTTAACTATAATTTTAATATTCAGAGCCGCCACGAATTTGTGACGTTTATGACAGAGAAAATTATGACAAACGTGTGGGTCGCTCGGTCATAGAGGTCTCATAAGAGAGAAACGGGACAAATTATGACGGTTTCTTAAAGTAAAACTGGCTTATACAGTATGCATCCTGGTTTCTAAGGAATTTTAACTGGAGTTTATCTATTTGATAGTATCTAAACCTAGTTTCGCAAGGTACCTATTTGCATGGTGCAGGGTCATGGTTGGTGAAACTTTACATATAATTATGGCTTATTTCTATATTCAAATAATGTTGGAATTTTAATTATACTAAGTAACAAAGACTGATAAAATAATAAAAAAAAAAATGTTGCTCTATGCGCTGCTGTATAATAATAAAACTTGTCACTTGTTGTCACGTATCCAGTAGTTTTATTAACAGGCTATAATTGGTCCTTGCGCGTAAAAATCGGGGCAGTCTTCGGGGACTGCCGATAGAAGTGAAAACAATTGAATTGAACAAGTGAATTGTATCGTCGAGCTATTAGATTATTATTTTTGTATTTGGAAAGCGTTCGGTGACGATGACGCGAGTTCCATGATTTTTGTTCACCCAAAAAGTACACATATATACACAGTATACATATAGCTCATGGAAAGCGTTCGGTGACGATGACGCGAGTTCCATGATTTTTGTTCACCCAAAAAGTACACATATATACACAGTATACATATAGCTCATGGAAAGCGTTCGGTGACGATGACGCGAGTTCCATGATTTTTGTTCACCCAAAAAGTACACATATATACACAGTATACATATAGCTCATGGAAAGCGTTCGGTGACGATGACGCGAGTTCCATGATTTTTGTTCACCCAAAAAGTACACATATATACACAGTATACATATAGCTCATGGAAAGCGTTCGGTGACGATGACGCGAGTTCCATGATTTTTGTTCACCCAAAAAGTACACATATATACACAGTATACATATAGCTCATGGAAAGCGTTCGGTGACGATGACGCGAGTTCCATGATTTTTGTTCACCCAAAAAGTACACATATATACACAGTATACATATAGCTCATGGAAAGCGTTCGGTGACGATGACGCGAGTTCCATGATTTTTGTTCACCCAAAAAGTACACATATATACACAGTATACATATAGCTCATGGAAAGCGTTCGGTGACGATGACGCGAGTTCCATGATTTTTGTTCACCCAAAAAGTACACATATATACACAGTATACATATAGCTCATGGAAAGCGTTCGGTGACGATGACGCGAATTCCATGATTTTTGTTCACCCAAAAAGTACACAAATATACACAGTATACATATAGCTCATGGAAAGCGTTCGGTGACGATGACGCGAGTTCCATGATTTTTGTTCACCCAAAAAGTACACATATATACACAGTATACATATAGCTCATGGAAAGCGTTCGGTGACGATGACGCGAGTTCCATGATTTTTGTTCACCCAAAAAGTACACATATATACACAGTATACATATAGCTCATGGAAAGCGTTCGGTGACGATGACGCGAGTTCCATGATTTTTGTTCACCCAAAAAGTACACATATATATCTACACAGTATACATATAGCTCATGGAAAGCGTTCGGTGACGATGACGCGAGTTTCATGATTTTTCTTTACCCAAAAACTGCTCAACGCGCCTAAAGAAGTTTTCACTTCAAAAAAGATATAAATGATTCAAAAGAAAATGCGTTATTACCACCTGCCATGCCCTTGTCCAAACTATGTTGAATGTCGGCTTTCAGTTTTACTCGATGTTGATGAATTCCAATATTTTACATTACCTTCATTTTAAATAGAGCGATGTCTAATAACCAGAGATCGGAATAGGTAGACTATATTTACCTAATGTTCGCGGAAGTAAGTAAAATAGAGTTGATGATACCTCCTCTAAAATCCCGGAATCATAAACATGACGATTGTATACCGGGATTTAAGAAATTGCAAATTACTTATTGCGCTTTGAATACATTTGAACAAAATTATTATATTGAAGAATCTTATTATGTTTTTAGAGTTCCGTACCTACTAAAATTGTTAAATTAAATAGCTTTGTTTTCGCACAACTCTTTCTTCTTTTGATTTTTCAAATCAATAATTTGTAACTGAGGTTTTTGTTATTGACCACCTCGGTCAAGAACAAAAACCTGGCCGACAAGTTGATACAAATGCCCTTTTTTTTTGTTTTCGGGGTGAAACCTTCAAAAGCCGCCTGTACTTTTGGGGTAAAGACCAGGGAGTGTGGGACCTCACTAAAACCGCCCCGGTGATCACCATCCGCACATGGAAGGGGCTCCGTTACCTTGGTACAAATGCATATAGCTGTTATATGTGATGCAGGTTACAACAAGGACACAAACCAGATCAATCCATCTCGTAAACAAAACGAGTGCTAATTGCCTGTATTTGTGAATAACATCAACTTAACCGACAGCGCTTAACAAAGAGGTAATAGTTAGCATACACGTGCTAACACCACATAAGTATAACTTGATGTTAGTATAAAATATGGAGGTATTTACTTAGCTGCTTAAGTATAACTTAGCATAGTGAGTGAATAATAGGTTAGTGTTTATGTGAGCAAATAGATCAGATATTTGCATACAGCAGGTACTAGCTTCTGCCCGTGGCTTGGCTTGAATAAAATGCGTATTTATCGCAAGGGCCAGAGCCTGCCAGGGTTGCGGAATTTGTTCGAAAGAGTCACAGCGGCCCTGGGGGGCTACTCTCTAAACCCGAAGTCCGTAGTTTCGGGCTTAGTGGCGGGCGTAGCCTAGTCCGTATCACCTACGGACTTACGATTAGTTCTGAACCCGAACTAAGTCAAATCGTGTTGTTATTCATTAATTCTTGGTGGTTAGGTGATACGGACTAGAATAACGCAAAGGGCTTTAGAAGGAACACGGATGGGTTTTAGTCAGTAAGAGTCTGACACTCCCTTCCGCTCCACCCAGAGCGCAAGAAGACATTTTATGATTTCCCATCCTTAAAAAAGAGAACTTTACTACTGGGATGTTGTAGTTTATCTATTTGCTAAGTTTTTCAAACTCCTTTCAGCGGTTTCGAAGTGAAGATGTTACAGACAGACTGACGTGAGAATAAATGTTTTCGCATTTATAATTCTGGTATGGAGATAAAACCTAAGACGGGGCCCGCTAGGGCCAAAGCCTGCCAGGGTTGCGGAATCTGTTCGAAAGAGTCACCGCGGCCCTGGAACGCAAAGGGCTTTAGAAGGAACACGGATGGGTTTTAGTCAGTAAGAGTCTGACACGCCCTTCCGCTCCACCCAGAGCGGAAGAAGTCATTTGATGATATCCCCTCCCTAAAAAAAAAAAAAAATGGAGATAAAACCTAGCATTTAAGTATGCATAAGCAATCAGCTACACTTTTGGTTATTTATTTAATTAGAGCTAGAATACACTTGTCGTAAAGGGCGCAGTGTTGTACATATACACAGATATTTTATTTTCAATGAGCCTTAACCTTTTGCGTGTCTTAAGTTACACAGTTCGACATAAGAAAAAATGCTCCAAATGTCTTAAGTCGGACAGTTACACATAAGGGCTATCTAATAAGGCTAAGGGCTAGCTAATCTGTTAAGACACGCAAAAGGTTAACATTTTGAACGCCATTGTCACGTGTCAAGCAAGCGCGTGCCCTGTACGCCTAACGTCACAAATATGGGACAAAAAGTAAGGCGAATTTGTGGCTTGGCGTTTGGGGCATGCCGATGCGTTTATGGTCTGGCGTTCAAAAGGTTAAATGAGCTTAGTTTTCATTTGACAAAACGCATACCAAAAGTCTCTAATCAGATTTTGATGGGGAGTTTGTTGCGCCACTTCTTCTTCCCAGCTAAAAGACTAGGAAGTGGTGACGGGCGGGCGTTTTGGGGGACCGTCTTTATGTAGAACTTTGACGTTCAAAAAGTGCTGGCACGCAGCCTAATTTGAATAAATGACTTTTGATTTTGAGATACAGTTATTTAACGGTTTACTAAAAACTTGTAAGATAACTGTTTTACACCCTCGTTATTAGAATAGCCTGCCACTTTCAGCTGAACAACTCCTGGTACCCATTTGCATTCAGATTGACGGAAAGACAGTACAGTCAACAAAGCTATTTGGTATGCTGGCAGCTAACTTGGAACTACTTTTAAACGATGTCTATTAAAATAACATTAATTTCGGAAGTCGGCGTTGAAATACGAAGAAACAGCCAAAAACACCGACTTCCGAAATTAAAGTTATTTTATACTTTGTAGTGTTTTTTTTTTATTTGGAAGTCGGTTGTATTTTTATACATTAGCCCATGTTAAATGAAGCTAATTACAGATGCCAACCTTATTCTAGCTTTCCACCACAAGGCAATAAAAACACAAATTCCCGCATAGTTTTCCAATCCTGGCACCACGCCGACAAACGTGAACAAAACTTTTTTCGTTCGCGTCAAGTTAAATAGCAATTACCTTTTAATTATAATAGACAATGCTGGCAGCGTAGAGCCGGCTGACCTTGGCATAGAGACTGGTGCCAGTTAGCTAACATTGTGGGGCAAAGTCAGGGAAAGAGCAGAAGGATCACTCTTTCCTTGAAGGAGTCAGGCCCGGATCTAGGGCGGGGAAAACCGGGGCCCGTGCCCCGAGCGGCCAGTTTAAGGGGCGCCAAATTAAAATGTTTGAAAAAAAACTTATTCGTTGTGGGGTACCAACATTTTATACTACTCTTACTTTGACCTTAAATATCTCCAGAACCAATGGTTTCCCATCTATGGTCTGAATAAAATTGATGCCAGTGGTGGGTATAATGGGTCTTCGTTATCGTCAAGGTCTTTTTACTCCCATACATAATAAAATTAATGACAAACGTGGAAGAGAGAGGGGCGCCACCATCAAGTTTCTGCCCCGTTTCGGAAATATCGTAGATCCGGGGCTGGAAGGAGTACTGTTTTCCCGAAGTGGTCTTTAAAAGATCTCTTCTAGCGATATAGGGTGAGACAACGAGGAGAGCCTTATCGCTAGAAGCGTTCAGTAATGTTTTCTTTATTTATCTTTTCTGTAACTTATATTGTGGAAGTAATAAAGTTTGTTACTACAGAATCCTACGTGCTTGAGACGCCATTTGTAAGATTGACTGGGTTAACACAAATAACACTAGTCAACAAGATTTTGTCACAAGGAATTTGCTTACTAATTGCGAATTACCTACCTACCCTTATTCCAAAATCATATTTATTTGGTTTTCATCAGGTCTAGTTTTTGTGTTACAGTAACATAATTTTCCCTAAAAAAAAACGGAATTTACAAGCTTACTTGTAAATTCCGTTTTTTTTCTTAACATAATTAGTTGAAAAAAATCTTGTGACACACAAAAAGTGTTTTTTTGTTGACCAGTGTAATTACAATTATTTGTACAATATAATTCAAGATCGATCTTCAATGTTATGCAACGCTTTGCCAAGGCCGGTCTGTGGATTATTGACCATCTTAAAATATTGAGACTCCTCCGTGCCTCGGAAAGCACGTAAAGCTGTTTGGTCTCGACTGTCATTTGAACATCTTTGACAGTCGATATGGGTAGTCAGAAGCCAGATAATCTGACTCCAGTCTTAGCAAGAAGTACCGAGTACCCAGTACACAGTCGCCTTACATAAAATAATTCAGCTAAATCCGATCTCACTGGAAGCCGATCCCAAATGTAGTTAGGACAAGGCTAGGCAGATAATGATATGCGATTTTCATTATATCTCATGGGTGAAATGAAAATCTCAATCATCTAAAGTTATCTAAGAGAATGTAGTACGTTAGGTTGGAGTGAGTGAGATTTCTGTTATTTTATTTTATAGCGGCAGGACTAAGCTAAAGTAATTCCATACTTACTTGTTTGGCGTCGACGTTTTTGTTTTTAAAATTCAGCTGAAGATGATTTTAAACATATTAAGACGTCATACACTAAATTAAATTATGCTCCGTTTCGCAAGTTAAGATGTTTAAATGACTTGGTTTATTAATTACTGCTAAAACGAGTCTTGAATGTGTCCAGAGGATATAGATATAGTCACGTCGGTTTAATGCGAAGTTTAAATACTTTTAGAAATGTAAAAATCTTTTTAAAATACGCTTTTACTGAACTTATAAGTCGTATTTCTTTAAGTAAATCGTTTTTCATCTATACTTCTATCTATACTAATATAATAAAGTGGTAGAGTTTGTTTATTTGTTTGTAACGCGCTAATCTCTAAAACATGTCTATACTAATAGTAGAGCTGAAGAGTTTATTTGATTGTTTGAACGCGCTAATCTCTGGAACTCCCAGTCGGATTTGGAAAATTGTTTTTGTATATGAAAGCCACAATCATGAAGAAGGCTATAGGCTATACGGGAACGAAAAAAACGGGAAATGCGCGCACGAAGCAAGGCAGAAGCTAGTATTCAATAAACTGGTGTCGGGTAATGGCCTAATTGAAATAAACGTTTTGACTTTGACTTTAACTTTATCCATGTTAATATAATGGTCACTAAATCCCGGGAATAGCACTACCTATGCCGATCACTGTAGATAACCTAACCCGTCGGGGACGAGGCGTACTGTGATACTAAAGTTAGTTATTTTTTGGTTGTTTCTTCGTTTTATCACCGACTTGAAAAAAGGAGGAGGTTTTAATTATGTAATTTTTTTTTGTCAAAAAGATTATTCACTTTTTAGTGGTACTCCACACCTAACAACACCACTGGAAAGTCGCAGGAAAGCCAAATACGTAATTTCGTTTACTTGGATGACGTATTTTTTCCATCTACTTTGATTTAAGAAGGCGGAGTCAAAATTTTCCTTTAAGCGTAAAATCCGAAAACACTACTTAAAAGCTTGTCATTCTTAGTTGTTCTTCGTCATGATTTCTATGAATTCTCTTAATCGGTATGATTATTATATATCATATTTATTAGTTTATTATTTTAGCATATATATGTATTTTATTAGTATTATATATATTATCTGTATATTCTTTCCGAATTGTTAAAATTCAATTTTGAATCTTATTTTTATTTATTGTACACCTACCACAGTATAGTCTTTATAACCCAAAGGTTGACTGGTAGAGAATGCCTTGATGCATTAAGTCCGCCCATGTACCACTATTGTACATAAAGTTTAAATAAATAAATAAATAAATAAATTTAAATACCGAGAACCGTTTTTGACGAAATTTCTATGGGACCAATCGGAAAGTATAGCCTTCCACATAACAAAATAAATTTTCAAATCGATTCATAAATGACGGAGTTATGAGGTAACAAACATAAAAAAAATGCAACCGAATTGAACATATTTTTTGTTGATTCGGTTAAAAAACAAAATAGGTTTCATACATATATGGTTATCAAACGGGTAGTTACATGGGTGGTAATTTTCGCCCACTTACCAAAAGTCGGTTTTATATTGTTCTGTCATTTTGATACCAAACCATCATCATCCTTTTTCCCATTTAGATAATATTAATCTGTCGCCATTTTGGCTTCCCGGCGATGCGATAAACTTGTATTATTTTAGTAGCAATAATGTGTGACGCTGATGGATAAGGGCATTGAAATTGGGTGTTATCTCTGACAAGGACATTAAGGGGAAATCCGAGTCAACATACCTACTTTTTATAATTAAACTCAATTTGATTTAATATATTTTTTTATTAAGATTTTGTTTGTGTACTTTCTAAATTATAATTGTAATAGTAATTTCTAATAATCTTATTTTTATTTTATGTAATCTAATCTAATTTTATTGAATGCCCTTTTAATAAATTGCTCCCAATTCAATGTTTTGACTGTGAGTGTCTTCCTTATTATTTTTTTTATTGTTTACTTGTAATTTAGTGTTACCACCAATTTTGTTGTGATCTTTGACATTTTTAATCATTTTAATTTTTTTCTTTTCTGACATTGTTCCTATTTCATTTTAATCATATTTTACATTGTACTTTTATTCATAGTGATAATTCGTATCCCAATTAACCTCTCGTTTACGACTTTTCTTCCAAAGTTGTTTATATGCTAATTTTGTGGTTGTCTGTAATTGTTGCAGCACTAGAATAATTTATTAATAATGTTATAGTGTATGTAATGTTGACGATCCTAATAAATAAATTAATAAACTCATACGTTATTCCCATAGGGACAGACAAAAACTACGAAATCCGAATCAAGACAAGAATATCGCTTAGACTTTATTGAGGGAAGTTCATAGTTATTGTGGTCTAAAAAGTAAAAAAAAACTGGCCAAGTGCAGTTGTTCTTGCACACGAAGGGTTCCGTACCATAAGCCGAAAAAGACATGTTTTTTGTATGGGGGCCCCTTTTATTTGTAGTTTTTATTTTATTTGATTTTTATTATTTGTTGTTAAAGCGGCAATATAAATACACACTCTGTTCAAATTTCAACTGTTCACCTATTACGGTTCTTGAGATACAGCTCGTTGACAGACGGACGGACAGAGGAAGCTTAATAATTAGGGTTCCGTTGGTTACCCTTTGAGTACAGAACCCTATAAAACACCCGTAATTTCACTAAATTTTTAGCAGATTACCTACGACCGAAATGCGAATGGACAATTCGCATGTCACTCAGGTGACAATTTGAGCTGTTAACAAAATAAACGTACGAGTACACAGTTGAGTATGCTACCACACTTTATTTTTACTAACTCTACTCTAGCATTGCAGTGCATAGGTGCCCAAGTAGCCTGTCACCTGTATATCAATTTCGTAAACAAAGCCCGTCACATCCGGCCCGGGCGGACTACCAATGTGTCGTCTATGGGTTCACTAACTTCCTTTAAGGCTAATCCTGTCGTAATGTGGCAGGAATTGATTTTGTTATGTCATATGAGTTTCGTTGGTGGACGGCTCGTTGTGGAATAGAACCGTTATCTATCTTTTACTTTTCGAATCGGTGGTTAATTACCTCCTTTATTGCTTGGGCCTAGTAGTTGGCTACGTCAGTGGTGGCATTATATACCAGGTGTAGATAGGGGCACTTGTGGTAGGTCATCATCATATCAGCCGAAAGACGTCCACTGCTGGACATAGGCCTCTCCCAAGTGTCGCCACAACAACCGGTCCTGTGCGTCTCGCATCCATCGGCTACCCGCGACCCTCACCACCACTGATATGATGATGATGAATTGAAAAATCGGCCCTTAAACTGTTTAGAGGCCAACTAATTAATACTTTTTGAAAAATCTCCCACATAATCCGGGCTTCGTGTCTACCTGAATAAGTTTATTAAAAGTTTTATAGAGGTATGCGATACAGAGAGTAAAGTCCCGCACACCTCCACTGAAATGGGAGGATCCTCCTACTAGACGGTAGACACAAGTCTGGTGGGCAACTGCCCGATAGTTGATATTTAACTTTGCTTGCGCGATGCAGGATTTCTTTGGTAGTTCGTCGCTGTCAGGATAGATGGCGTTGCGGTTCTTTTTGTTGCCGTACACCTTTCGCTTCTTAGATTTTCATGTGCATTGATGCCGCTACAGTTTCACTCAAAAGGTCAAAAAAAAACTTCCACTTCCTCTTACCAATTTAACACCAAAAACCGTAGCCAAAACGAGAACATTTTACCACTAAACCAATTAAGAACTAATCTAGTTTACGAAGACGGAAATGGAGTGTGAAAAATTACAGAATTTTGTAATAATTCCATAGATTTCCGAGTCGATCTCGCTGGCTGATATCTCAGCACGATAGAAAACAATTGTACTTGTTTTTTGTTTATTGGTCCAGTTAGGTGCCTACACGGAACATTTACAGTCGATATGCGATCGATAATTCTTCGTCTGATTAATCGGTTTGTTGCATGCTTCGTTTTAGAATAGGTAATCTTGGGTAGGTATTTTGTATTTACTACTCCCGGTGTTTTTTTCTTGCTTCTATGGCTAGCTTGTTGCTCGCGTATAACAGCGCTTTTAATTTTATGGCGTTGCCTTTTTTTTGTGCGGAACCCTACTTAATGCTTCTTCTGAAATACAAGTGGTCTTAGTTACTCCTTGTAACATCTGCTACCAAAAAAAAAATCGGAAGTTGGTGTGAAAAACGAAAAAACAAAACCGGTTTCCAGAATTTACATCCTACAAAGAAAAAACAATATATAGTATCAAATATTAAAATGAGCCAGTGGCAACTAAGGGATGACCAGTCTCCACTGACGGCGCCCGTTCACGAACACGACGCGTGCATCAACACCATTTAGCTCAACCATTTTGAAGGGAACTGAAAGATCCGATTTTTCAAAAATCCAATGATTTTATTTTAGTTTTAAACAAAATCGGGCTAGAGACTCCTTTCATTGTTTTTCGATATTCCTCATAGTTTCTAATTAATTGGCCGTTCGCGCACACTTTAAAAATTCACTGTGTATGACGTGTCAATGAGTTCCGAATTTTTTTTTTTTGACGATGACCACTCGCAGTTCAGCACACTAAGGCTGGTTAATGCTTAACCGGACTATCCTGCGATGGCCTCAAATGAATTTAAGGCCAGCCAGGGCATGAGTTCCGTATTGAATCTAGAGGTTCTAAGTTATAAGAAAACTAGCGGACGTCACGCGGTTTCACTCACGTAGTTCCCGTTCCCGTGGGAATACGGAGATAAAATATAGTCTATGTTACTCGCTGATAATGTAGCTTTCCAATGGTGAACGAATTTTTGAAATTGGGACAGGAGTTTTTGAGTTTATTCATTACAAACATACACACACACAAAAATACAAATTTTTCCGCTTTATAATATTAGTGTGGATTAGTGTAGATGACAAGGTAGGAGTACTAACCAAAACAAACTATAAAAACTGGAAATGGAATAATGTTACTCGTACCTAAGTACTCGTGAGTCGTCAGAGCAGATCAATATATTCTCGGTATTCCCCACACACGATTTTCAAAGTCAAAGTCAATTGTTATATTTATTCCACCAATTCGCACTAAACGTTGCCAAACGTCTTTTATAATGCGCACAGCAAAGGAGTGTAACTCTCTGCCTGCGCCTGTGTTTCCGAACGCATACAACCCTAATCTCTTCAAAATTAGAGTGAACAGGCTTCTTCTGGGTAAGCTCGCTCCATCGTCGACTTTGTCTCTGTCATCTATGACCTAGACTAGAGTCAAGAGCAAACCCATATTAAATAAAAAAAAAAATATGTGGGTAAGCAATTATGTGGATGTTGTAAAACCATGTAACAGTGGTATATATTATAGTTTTAGTATCACCATATTTTACCTTTCGGCATGCAAATATAGAAACAAAATACGAATAAATTCCAACAATTAGTTACATCAAGTTATCACAGAAATCACACTAATATTATAAAGGCGAAAGTTTGTGAGTGTATGTATGTTACTTCTTCACGCGCAAACGGCTGAACCGATTTAGATGAAATTTGGTATAGAGATTGTTTGAGTCCCGGGGAAGGACATAGGATCTAATTTTTATTCCGGGAGTATGTTCCCTTGGGATAATTTTCGACATTCACGCGGGCGGAGCCGCGGGCGACAGCTAGTATTACCTAAAATACTTAGAGATCAAGTTATTACATGTGTTTTATAAGCAGTGATCGGAATATACCGACTATATTTACCTTAACTTTGGAGAACTTTTTTTTAGATTGCAAGTTTAGTTGAAAATAGCCTTTACACATTTTAAATGAAGCTTATTTTCAACTTATTTAAGACGAACTGAGCCTGATCCTGAGCTTGATCCATACAAACTTTCGCGTTTATAACATTAGTGTGATTTTTCCCGAATACCGGGAAAAAAAATGTCGTCGTAAGGAAGTCTCCACTTTCTGTCTCTGTTCTCCAAAGTGTAGGTAAATATAGTCAGCCTATTCCAATCACTGGTTATAAGGGCATGTGAATAGTATTGTCAACAATGTTTACTACGTCTCAAATCACGTGTTTTCAACAGTGATTGCAGGTAGGTAGTTGATGAACAGAAAATCTTTACCTTCTTAATTTTTTGCAATGAAGTAAGAAGTTTTTGTAGGTACCTATTTATTAAACTTTATTTTACCTTCTTAATTTATTAAACTTTTTGCATAAGTGAAAATACTGTACAAAGGCGGACTTGGTACTTTAGACATTGTCCCCCAGTCGACCCTTAGGTGGTGCAGAGACGGAACATGGCAAGAACATTATATTATATTATATTTGAAAAGAGTAACTATGGAGTTTCTTGTCCGTTCTTCTCCATAAGAATCTACTTTTTGCGAATAGACAACTAGAGTCACTTATATTTTAATTTTAAACTGTAAATTTGACGTTCAAAAGTGCCTTTTAATGGTCTAGTTGAAATACATGAATTGACTTTGATTGACATAAAAATATGCAATAAATACCTACAAATAAACAATTATTATATGTGTCACCTGTAGAATCTTTATAAGATTATCATTTCGTGATATATTGTGAAAAAATCGTTTTGTATACCATAAAACCCATCCAAATTCAATAGTTTCCAAATATCCGTGTCTTATTAAGAAAAAAAAAACTGTTTACAATTTTACGCGATATTTCACAATCTGACGGGGTTTGCAATATTCCGGTGACATATTTCACTGATGGAAAGGCATCATCGCCGAGTGTCAAAGGTTTATCCCTGCCCTGAAAAATGCAGGGCACCTGTGAGATAGGCCACGGAACCAAACAAAATAATTAGAACCAATCCTTCTGCCTCCGCAGGTAAAGAATACTCTGTTGGTATTCTTTAAGTTCGTTAAAATAAATAACCCAAGAACTTAATGACTAATACATTAACTAATGGGAGGGTAGGCAAAGGAATGCATTTCAAACTACGCACATACTTATCTTAATTGCGTTTAGAATTAACATTAAGTCAATCTGTTCAAATTACCTTTGAGTTATCGCAAGTTATCGCCGTACTGCGCCATAACAAACACATAGGAAAAAAACACTGTCACAAAACACATACACTCTCGATATTCTAACTTAAAAACTTATTAAATTAACTTTTTAAATCACCGTCATCTTAGTTGGCAAATAAACAATGAAACCTTTTTCGTATTTCGATATATTTTTTCGACTGTCGTGAAGTAACACGCGTTTTGGCGCGAAAACGCGCGACTCCGTATACGTGATTCACTGAGCGCGGCTCGCGCGAGACTGAATTGAAAATCTTTGGTTTTCGAATGCGTACTCCGGTCTTAAGTTATTGTAATTATCTTCGGGAACTATCGCTGTGTTTGCATTTCATTGATTATTTTGTTCCGGATGCGTGTGTATTGGTCATAAAAAAGCAGTAATGTACTGTGTTTATATTGTTTTGATTGTCTCGAACTGTTGTTGCAAATCAATCACGATTGAAAATCAGACAAGCGTAGTACATTGCGTCATTTTCTAGGTTGATAAATGAGTTTTCTTTCAGTTAATGTGTAATGTAATTTGTTTTATAAATAACTATTATGAGTAACATTATGTTAGGTAACAGGTTTATTGGATGTGCCTAATAGTGATTGGATAGAATGAGATCTTTTTGATGTGGAATTTAATCAATATTATTGGTAGGAGGAGCTCGTGGGTGTATAATACCAGCCGTATGGGTCGAGCTTCTAGGTTAAGCGATGCTTTCCGAGTTCAGTCTCTGGATGGGTGATAGAGACTCAGATCTCTCTCCGGTCGTGTCGGTTTGCCGTCCCATCGGAATATGAGAGTGATGGAAGAGGGAGTGCACCTGTGTTTGCTAGCCGGCTAGTCGGTTAAATTAAGGAGGTCGGTTGAGATTGGCCGCCATGGCCGAAATCGGTCAGGAGGACTATAGTAGGCGCCATATAAATGTGGAATAAAGTATATTGACCTTTCCCTAATAACTGTTCATAGGTACCTAAACAATAAAATATAAATCGTTTTTCATTATTAAACAATGTTAAGGATCACGAGAGATGATGATTCGGGACAGCTTTGTGTCATTAATTCCGTTTTTCAAATTAAAAATTTCAATAAATGTAGGTGGGTCAATGACCGTTATTCCACGATTATCTGGCGCCAACTATATATATTTCGATACTAGAAGTATCAATTGACGTAAGGGACATTTACCCAAAATGCCACAATGTCTTTTACGTTAATTGATATTTCTGGTATCGATATGTTTTCCGGAAAAAATAAAATACTTAGACATGTTCACAATTTATTTATTAATTTATTTTGTTGAATGGGACAGAGTAACATAGTTTTTTTTATGTTTGAAAAAGTATACAACTATTTAAAGATTTTTCAGATTTTTTGTAGTTTTTTAATTACAATAAGATATGCAATTTTGTTTTTTTTTTGATATGCATAGAAATATTATGTGGATATAATTTAAGTGTGATCTAACCTTCAGGGTATTTACATATTATCTATAATTTTTGAATTGTTAATAAATAAAAAATGCGTTGTTTGCTCATTTTAATACAAAATAAAAAAATATAAACATTATAAAATTATAATCACAAAAAATATAAAGTTTTTTAAAATATTTTTAATTAGTTTAGAGCACTTGAATTAAATCCACAAGAACTAGAGACGATGATCCAAAAACGTTTCCAAATATTTGTGCGTGGTAGTATCTAGCGCAATATTCAAAATTACGTACTTACATTTAATATTACGACTTTTAAAAATATAAAATGTACCGACTATCGACTATTTTCAAAATCGACTATTTTATAGTCAATTAATTTAGGTAGTCGATTATTTTGACTAAATTATTAAGTAATTAGGCTAGTTTAAATGGTATTTTGTTGACCCCCAGATTATGGAAAGCAATTTTCATTTTAATTTCCGTTCCAGAAACTGGACATGGGTCATTTTTAATAATCGGTACATTTTCTAAGACTTACAATTATACTATTACAATAATAGTTTATCTACATAATTGTTACTAATATTTATAAGAGTAATCTAATTTTCTTTGGCGAAGCATCTTTATTTACAATTGTAAAAATTGATAAAAAAATAAAATTCTGAAAAATAAAAAAGTAATAAAAATTTGGCAACAATTGGAATGCATTCACTATAATTAAACAGTCTTCAAAGGAAAATTAAATAAATAAATATTTTACTACGATTTCTAATTTACTCTATTTTTTAGTCTCATCCGTTTTTTTTTACTTCAAATCCATGTTTCATCAATTAATCTTTCAATTGAAATCGGATAGTATCGTTTAATAACGAAAAATCGATCGCTATATTTTCATGAGTATTATTTTAATAAAAAAATAACATAAATATGACAACAATTATAATAGGTTCATACTAGAACAAAACATACCACGTTGGTGTAATAAAATTATATTAAAAACATTTTTGCATGCGGTAATGTATTGGTAAATTAAAGAAAGAAAAAAAATTAAGTACTCCAGAATTTTTCCACATTTGACCATACTACTCTCATCAATTCCACATATTCCTCGTCTAAAATAACTTTTAATAATATAATTGACAACCTTCATAAATTCCATAAAATAAGTACAACACTAAGCACACAGACCTCATATAACTTACTACGCCCAAAAAGTAGATCACGGTTTAAAAAAAACCGTTAAAATCATATCTCACGCTCACAATCTGCCATCATATTACCGCACACAAAAAACCGAAAAGTATCCAAAAATTATCTTTCAGTGTCCCTCCTTAGTAGCCTGTTCACTCTATAAACCCTATTCCTATAATTTTCAATGGGACCTCTTCGAAGGAGCCTCGATACTGCAGCTCTAGTGACAGCTGCTTTGTAGCTCTCTGGAGACAAGATGGCGGGCGATTCCCGCGTTTTCAAGATGTCAACCGGCGCGTCTGATAGCATTGCGTCGATGTCGCCGTTGAACATGGCGACTGTGTCGGACGATGTGTAGTTTGTGTTTGGTGTGCAGAGTGGGATCGCGTTTGACCATTTTCTGTTTCTGTAGAAGAAAATGGAGGTTAGCTGTGTTTTCACAAGTTGCTACTGATTCTCACTACCTTCTGGTTTTGAATAGTTAAGATATGGTCGATGCATTGCAAGCAATTTATGTAAAGGAGCAGATCTCAGATACAGTAAGTCATAGTCAGTTGGTGATTGTTATGCTTAAGCCACTTTAACTGTTAGAAGTCCAAAACCACCAACCACCATATCCGACCTTAAAGCTTCTATGAGGATCCATGCGCAAAAAAACACGTGGATGGCAGTCGAGTTTTCATTTGGAAACTTTGAGCATACCATCAAGGGCTGGTTCTTCATCATTATGATCATTTCAGCATTAAGACATCCACTGCTGGACATAGGCCTCCCCCAAGGATCGCCAAAATGACTACTTCCTGCTTCTCACCAGGTCATCGGTTCACTTTGTGGGAGGCCTTCCAATGCTTCGTATTCCAGTACGCAATCGCCACGCCAGCAACGGCTGGTTGTAAGCAAGAAAAATCAAAACTTTATTTTAAACTTACTTCAAACACCTCAGCATAGGAGCTCCCTTGAGCCGGTACCCTGGCTCGCAGGTGAACGTGATGGTCTCCCCGATCTTGTAGTAGAACTTTACGGAAGACATGCGGCCGGATATCGTGGTGCCTGGGTAGGTGCAGGCTTGAGCACCTGGGGAGAAGAACATGGATGGATATATTGGTGGGTCAAGTATTTGGAATGCGGAAGAGATTTTGGGAAAATGTGAGGGAACATAAGGAATTTCACACATATTATTCTCGTAAGTCGTACACAGATGATATCGGAGTTAATATTGAATTAGGCGAAATTTTAATCATGGTTTAAACACACACTATGCAGGCAAGCCAATTTGACGACATGGTTGGTGCAGTGGTTGAGCGATTGTCTGCTACGCTGCGTGTCGCGGGTCCGATTTCCACACGGAACAAATAGTTGTATGGCCTATAGATAGTTGTTCCGGGTCTGGCTGTTTGTACATGTGACTTTGTATGTTTGTAAATGCACCCACGATACAGGAGAAATTCCTAGTGGATTAGGATTAAGATAACATTGAAGATAAACATGCTTGGCTCATCCGGTGATGGTCATGGTCTTTCTCAACAACCACTATAGTGGACAAACTAATCAGTTAGTAACAACATGTATGCGTTTATAAGTAATTTAAATAATAACAAGCTTATTTATAACTAAGCTTTTCATTTGTAAGAACACTGAACACAAGAACTATTGGGTGCAAAAAACATTGCTTTATCTGCTGAGCAGACTTCCCATGCTCTTTTGGTCTTTGAGAGATGATGATCGATGCTCGTTAGAAATTTGTCTTCATCTTGCTTCTTTGTCATCGCCTTGTTCTACTACGCGGCGTCGGCTTTTTTAACCTTGAGGCGAAATGTATCTCGCTGTTTACCATCGTCACAGACAGAACACGTTCCTTCATCTCTTTCTGGATTTTCATCATCCATGTCGTTTGTGGCATAATGTGCTTCATCAGAAATATTGTATTAAATAGTTATACTTACAAGTAGGCGGTTTGTCACTCCACCGGCCGCTGTCCTGGCACACTAATATAGGTCTACCATGCAACGTGTGCTCAGGGTTGCAGTGGAACTGCAGCACATCACCAGCACGGTACGGTGCGCGGCCTAGCACGTAGCCTGAAGTAGGTGGAGGTAGTGCTGGGCAGGATACCTCTGGAATCAGGAAGAGGCCATGAGCGTAGAATGATCTGTTGAATGATGTGTGAATACACGCAGATACACATCTTTTTTAGCTGTCACTGTCAACAAACTAAGGAAATGGAAATAGAACAGAATAGAATACTGTTTATTATGTACACCATATAAGTATAAGGTAAGCTAACTTTCCCGTTTCGAACTCTAGTTTCTACCAAACATTCTATTAGGTCAAGCGATGGTTCTAGTCATCATCATCACCGTTTCAGCTGAAAGATATCCATTGCTGGACATAAGCCTCCCCAAGAGTCGCCACATCGACCGACCTTGTGCGCCTCGCATTCAGCAGTTTCCTGCGGCCTTTATCAGTCTAATTCACGTCAGTTAACACTAGAATTGACTGTCATTCAGGAGCATCAGAAAAATAATTATAATCTATCACCACATACCTCTACAAACCGGGAAAGGCTTGGCCCAATCAGCAGCAGGCAGACACACAGTCTCGGGAGCCCCGCGGAGCGCCCAGCCCGGCGCGCAAGAGAACGCAGCCCTACCACCGACACCACGCGACACTACCGCCACGCGCGGGCGACGCTCGCCTTCGGCTAGGGGCGTGTCGTGGATTACTTCACCGCATTCCACACCTGGAATGTTGAATAGAAAATTGGGTGTTATGCTGCAGAGTAGTCTTCACTAGGTTTAGTTTATGAAGTAGAAGTATTGGAAAATTAGAAAGAATTATAATAAACCACAGTGTAAGAAGGTTCTTAAGGAGTTATTTCCTGATTGGAATGGTTGAACCTTCAAAAATTGGTTAAGCCACAAAATATTATATAATTAGTTTGGTGGGACTAATTAAATATAAACCAGTGTATGGCCAAAAAAGTATGGCGGCATAAGCCCTACATTTCAACAGTAAAAGCATTGGTTCTGTAAAATATAATGTGGGATCAACAAAAAAGCAGCTTGCAACTGGTTTATTTTAAAACTACTTTCAGAGAATATTGTGCATTTGTGCGCAAAAATCGTTCTTATTCAAACCCAATTCATGTACTTGTAGTTTTCCAATTTCTTTATTAAACCAAAATATTGTAAGACTAAATACTTACTTTCACACACAGGTAGCGGGGAGCTCCAATTACCAGACGCCCGACAGACAAGCGTATGCGCACCCAGCAGAGCATTGCCGTTTGCGCAGTGGAAGCGGATTTCCGTGCCAAGTCTCGTGCCCAGACCGCTCGCGACTAGACCTCGGCGTATTGGTAGTGGGGGGCAGTGTACGTCTGTGGAGATAGACAATAGCATCATGGCCCAGACAATTCGGATAAGATTGGAGAAATCCTCTGTTAATACTGTGTCCCATCCAGTTAATACTCGTAACATAATTAAAGAACGTCAGGAGTATATTCGTTCTTCTTAACCGATATATTGGAGATCTTTAATAAATAATATTACTAGAGTAAAGCTTCTCTTCAAGTATCAAGATGCAAAATGGTTCACTTAAGTGAGAGATACGATAAATAGTTGCAATGTGGGACACGTTAACAACATGCTGCAAAATGAGTTGGAGTTGCTAACCTCAGAGCCAGTTCACGGAATGATCATTCAACTTAGCATTACACCATAAGATAAACAATATTCATTTTGTAAATAACTGAGGATACCGGTGTTTCCCACCTGACTACCCGGAGTAGAAACACCAAAATAAACTCAGAGTTGAAAGTCTCTTTTTAACGTCCATACAATCCGTACTGGTCAAATCATATGAACCTTGTAGGTTAATTTAATTTAATCCTTAATTCTAGGCATCTATATACAATCAAATACATAAACATAGAACAATAACTATAAATAAATTAATATATTACAATAAATTGAAACTTTAAATTACTGCACACGAAATGACGGCGTCGTTGCATCGTTAATGTCTGAGGTGGTCTTATGTGACATACCTTCAACAATTATCTCGACCTGATGGCTTTGCCTTGCAGGGGTCTCACACCGGTAGATACCGGAGTCTTCTTTTACGGCGTTGATGATACTCAGCCTGTATTCCAGCGCGCTGTCTCGTCCAGGGTCTGTGGTCCAGCCCTCGATGTACTTACGATCTGTCCTGTAATTAGAAAACGAAGAATCAAACTAGCTTTCATTAAATATTTTCATTGTGTGAAGTGAAATTCCCTATTGGAGTCTGTGTGCCCTGATAGCTACAAGGGGTTTAGTGAATAGATTACTTCCAATCAAGCGTCCTCCATCGTCGATCACTTCATGCGGGGCTAAAGTGGAATATACTATTACAGTATGTACAGGTAGAGGACAGATGGGCCACGATCTTCACCCGGTGGGTGCTTGAAGACGGACGTCTCAACCGAGGCTGGTCTAAAACGCTGGCGTGACGATTTGGACTCGTCCCTTTTGGCCGGAGAAGGCAACAGATAAAGTAAGCTGAAAAAATATGGGAAGGCCTTTGTCCAGCAATAGGACAAAATAAGTTAATTAAAAAAATGGGTCTTAAAAACTCACTCTGGATTATTATGTGTAACATTCCACTTTGGATTGCCAAATCTTCTCATCCATAAGCACTCCATGTGCAGTACTGTGCCAGGATACACCAACAGCTTGCCGTCATTGGTCTGCGCTATAGGGCCTTGAGAGTGCCGGAACAAGATCGTAGGTCGTTTCTCCACTGTAAATGAGAAGACAAAACTCTTGTTAATTTTCAAGTCGATGATTGTAAACCTATGATTATCATCGTCTCATCTTTCTACTTTCTCTACCCTTGATGACTTAAACAACGCCTCCATGGAAGCAACATTGAAAACTACTAGGCCCAAACGTTATAATGTGATATATCGTTGATACGATATAAAGAACACTAGTGACCGATTTTTATTATTATGGGCATTATTTCTAGATTAATGTGTGGCAGAACTGTATTTTTTTCCTCCGAATATATACTGATGAAATGTTCTGTTTCTAAAAACAAAATATTTTATCAATATATCTAGACTCTTATTGTTTCGGGTTTCGTTGTAAGAAGTTACGGGGTAAATAAACTTCTCTTACTTATATGATGTACATATTAAAAAGTATTCTATTCTATTCTTCAACAAACAATTTGGTCAGTCTTACTTACTGGCATAATCCATTTGTTGGTTGAGTCCAAAGCACGTTGGCTTCACACCATCCCACTGGCCTCCTACACACTTGCGCGTTTGTGATCCAGTCATCGCATATTTACCAATATCACTGCATCTGGAAAAACGAATTAAGAATAAATAAATGAAAAAGGTATGGTAAAATCACTAATGGATATGAGTCACGGATACTAGCAGATTCCAGTGAAAAGTCTAAAAGCTGTTAATGCGCTAAAATCAAGTATTAAATTGTAGTAAAATATAGTGTGTTATAAACTTACATCGAATTCAGTGTAAGATTGAATCTGGGTTACATCTATGGCCAGAAAATACAATAACGGCTATTTGTTTACCTGGATGTTATCATAGCTCCAGCGGGAAAGTCGACCACCTCAGTGATCTGCATGTCATTGTAGAAGGCAACTACGTTGAGTTCGTCGTTCTCAAACGTGCAGCTGTTGTTGTTCTGCAACTCCTCATTTTGAGCTTCTAGCTCTTCTGCAATTATGAAATGGATATCCGAAGTTCAAGTGGTATCAACAACATGCTCAATCAATCGCCTAGCCTTTTCCTCAACTAGATTGGTGTCAGCTTCCATTTTAACCAGATGAAGTTGAGCACCAGTATTTTACAAGCATCGACTACCTATAATTCGGACCACCACAACTCAATAACGGACACGGCATCAGAAATAAACTATTCAAATGTCTACTCTGGTGTCGTTACATGAAATATGGTCATCCTTGTTTTTAAATACTAAAAAATTAAAAAGTGATCTGATAGTAAACATAGGCCAGATCTAGCTCAAATATTATAGGCTAATCTGTGGCGCTCAGCAAGTGATTTTCTATACATGTCTTGTTTAATACGCTAGTAAAATTCATGAATTTTGCATCTGAAGTCTCTATTTCAAACTTACCGCAGTTAAAACTCTTGCCAACCCAGTTCCCTTGTTCACAAATCAGCTTCCAAGTGGTCTTCTCTCCCATGATAGAAGCTATGCATCTGAACGTGATCTCCGTTCCATGGGGGTATCCTTCCACCCCCAAGGAGCTGTTCATTTCAGCCCCATCCCGGTATATCAGCGTACCCTGGACCCTTCAAGCAATTATTCCAAGATACTGAGGTATAAAAAATATTGGTGAAATGGTATTTTGGCCACTGATGATTGAGATTTTCTACTTTTGATATTATGTTAGATATTATTAGAGTTGTACCTTAAAGGGTCTTTAAATAGGTAGTCTTTTACTAAACTACTATTGCATTAACACACACAATATGGCATACAAAACTTTATCTGTGTAGCTTATTGATTTTAATATATGGATTTTACAGTATCACCAGTGGCCGTTATAAATACAGTTAAAATGTAAAATAAAGTCAAAACTTGTAGAACATTATTTATCAAAAAATATTCCGTTGATAACACAACAAAACATGCACTATAAGACGAAATTTTAAATAATTAGCAACCAAACAAAAGCTTGGCCAAGACATAAGAAGCCAGGTTACGGCCATACAATTAGCGTTCTTATTAACATAGAGATAAAGTATATTTTCCAACGTTAACTAAGCCCTGCCTTCCGAGGATTTGTACCATGAAAGTGACCTTTAAACCCTTGAAAAAGTGAGAAAAAGTAGTGATGTTTTGGGAATGACTAAGAACCGAAAAACAATATTAACATTCTGAGTTTAGTCTTTCCATTTTGAGATCACGTTTTAAACATATTATAGTTGACTTGACATAAAATCATAAAATTCTTGCTTAGACTGGGCAAACATCATGATTAGAATTATTGTAGAATAGATCTCTATTCTATGGTTCACTTGGCACAATGGTGTCTTCTTTAACACCAAGAAATAAAACTATCATAGTAAAATAGTCACAGGAGACCATCAGAAATCCAAAGACACAGCTAGTCGCTCCAATTCATTCCAATCTGTCTTAGTCAAACCCATACCCTGGCAACACCAGGCATCATCATAAAGTGTCAAAACATGAAGTTACAGTTGATGGGCATGATCAACGATGAGCAAGAGATGACATGAAGTAGTTAAAGAAGCAAAATTTCGAACCTATAAGGCTCTCACCAGGGCTTGGCATCCCTGAACGCCTGGGTTCCCTTCAGTCTTCAGCGAGCAAATAAGAAACGCAAATCTTTGCAAACACATTACTTCTTTTTTATCGCGGCTTAGTTCATCCTCTCTTGGATGACAGTGATTAGATGAAGGAAGCTGTGTTCAAGCATGTCTTACTATTCTTAACTTTAAAACATGTAAATTAGATTTACTGTCTCTGATTCATCAAGACTTTCTATATCGCCTTTCAAGAAGTATCTTGCATGGCTGATATATTTAAATTCTAAGGCCCACTTACTTCCTTTTATCTCCGAGTTAGTTGCTAAAACGGTCCCATTTTGTATGAAATATTAGTTACTTAACCTCGTGTTTGCAACTGACTCTGACTTCAGTTTTTGGCGCAATTGGACCTAAGAGTACTCAATTTTTGAACACAGGTTACTTCAAATCTTGCTTATCACATTGTACAACAGCAAACGTAAAGATAAAATAAAAATAAACGAAACAACAAAAAAAAACTGCTCCAAAGCGTTAGGATCTAACATTATTGATTCTCTAAATGTTTCTTATTGATTTGTAGTGAAAATCTATTTTTCAATGTCAACTGCAATGTTTGATCCTTGAACGTGATTTGGATGACTGACGAAACATAAAACACTTGAATCACATGTCTGCACGCCATATAGCAGGCTACTATTTTCTTACTATATATCGACATATTTTTTGTATCTTTTCTGTGTCGATTTCTTAGTTATTCACAAAGATAATAATCATAAACCTTTACAAATTGGAGTATTTTAATCTAAAATAGAGATAATGAGGGTAAACCACCTTTTAGGTCCGAATATCGTACCTTGAGGTACACCAAGCGTTGTACACCAGCATTGCTTCTTTTAGTCAATCTGTTTCATTTTTTCAGTGTTTCAACCAGTATGGCGTAACAAGACATGTTATAAAACAAAACCACATAGAAGCTACAATGAAAGCGTTTGGTCAAATTAAACAAACGAACTCGAATGTCACAAACTAATCATGTTTATATTGTTTCAGCTTTTTATTGACACAGAGCTAATCACACATTACCTGACTTCTTGTGGATTCCTGCACAAAAAATGACAACGTTTAAAAAGTTATTACATGACGATGCACTGACGCGTTTTGTTTCCCTATTTTGATTGATGTGTAATATCTTTCCTCTCATTTTCCTGCAATGTGTGGGAGTGATTTCGTGAAATGGGACGGAAGTGTAAACAGAAACAGAAAACAGGAAGCAGAAAGAAGGGCACGCTATTTGATTTGACCAATGAGCGCGCCCTATTCGATTTGACCAATTTGCGCGCGCAGTGGTCGAGTTGGTCAGGTAACAGGTGTCAGTAGGTACTTTTAATGTTAATGTTGCTTTTATCAAGGTGAGACGTCAGATGTTACACATCCTATGCGACTACTGTAAGACTCACTCGTTTTTTTTTGTGTCTATTTTTATTTCCTTTCTAACTTTATCAAACCTCTGTTAATTTGAGGTTTATATTAAACAAGTCTTCTCATTTTTTTATTAGGTGAATTCATTATCATTCATTGCTTTTACTTTTTATATTTTATTATTATGTTCCACTTATCTCTTATTTGTTATAGTTCAGACTATGACCCTTCATATAATTAAGGCTTCAAATTTTTGAAAAAGTTATTTTTGACATAATTTGTTGAAAAAATCATATGACTATGTAGTAAACTACACTCAGTACTGTTCTAATGTCTTCATTCTATAGTAACCGATAACATGTGCTTAGCTCTTCCCTCTCCCTAGCAGTATGATGGTCTGGGTTACCTCGCAGGTGGGCCGCAGTCAGTGTTGGTGGTGGGATCGATGTCGGGCTCGAGTTCAGAGATGTCTTCTCTGACGATGTCGGAACCGCTCTGATATTCCGATGTCGGTCGGGGACGAGTAAGATTTGCTAGAAACAAGAGTTGATTATTTTGTAATGGTTTTGAATTCCATTATTGCAGCATCTGCAAATGATTAAGGGTAGTATAATTCATGAAAAAGTGGCGTTTTCAAATCTGAAAAGCCACTAATATCAAACTTGATAATTATGAAAATGAAATAATTCACAGTATGCCGGGAACAATCTATGATTTGAAGATGTCAATTATTGAGATGCTTTATCTGTTTGGCTTGATAAAAAAATTTGCAAAACAGTAAAAAGCGTACCTCAAATACTGAATCGGAAGACAAAACAAAAGTGAAATGAATAAATGAGTTGGAAGTGTCCTTACCTAAAGGTCTACAGAAATCATGAACGGTCGGCTGCAGCCTGCCTAGATGGCAGTTGAGTGTAGCTGGAGGTGATCTGCCAGGTTCGCAAGCTATGTTGACAGAGGAGGCATGCGCGACTGTAAGCCCTGCTCTGTACCCTGCCTCATAGGTAGCCCCGTGAAGCAGTGGAAGTTCGCAGGGAGCTGGAACAATTTTGTTGTGGAATTAATGTACCTATCAAAAGTTTGGTTGGGTCACTATTACTTTTATTTGTTATGTATTGTTGTTTATACGTGTGTCCGGGCATGGACTAGCGATATTCTAAATACTTAAATATAAACTATTTTAAAGTACAATTACACTCTAGGCTTGGGTCCAATACACTTCCCCGCTATGTGGCAACCATTTTGTTTTTTTTGTTGAAATATGCTCTATGCGAGTACAAAAAAAAACATAAATCTCGAAGTTTTAGTCATACTGAGATAAAAATAGGCTTATTCGAAAGGTAATAATATTGTCGACCATCTGCAATACAAAGCAATGTGTTCACAATTCCAAAACTTTTGAAAAAAAAACGTGAAAGTCGAAAAAAAAAACAAAAATTATGCAATTTAACCAATAACTGTTAATGACTACAAAAACATACCCGACAACTTTTTTATTTTTTTTACTAGATCGACAGATTTTGAGCTAAGCTACAATACAACATAAAATTCACAACTGTATGTCTAATACTTTAAGAGTTATTGTTGTTTGAACATAGCGTATGCGCAAGCACAAAAGGCCTCACCCACCATCTCTGGTGCTCCGCAAATCCAAGGGCGGTGCGCCCAAGCTCATTTCAACATGAATTTTCAGTAAATGTGTGGGCTGGCATAATCAACGATAGACTGATAGGGTCATTGGAATTGCCACCTACATTAAACGGCGCTAGATTTTTAGAATTTTTAGAGACACAGTTTGCGGACAGCCTCATGGACCTACCTCTATCATACCGTCGGCGTATGTGGTTTCAGCTCGATGGTGCACCCGCGCATTTTTCTCGAGCAGTGAGAGAATATTTGAACAATAATTTATCGCCGTGGATCGGTCGCGGTGGTGTAGTAGCGTGGCCGCCTCGGTCACCCGATTTGACACCCTTAGATTATTTTTTGTGGGGTCATATGAAGCAAAAAGTATACGCTACAGTTCCGAACACCAGGGAAGAACTCGTCGCAAGAATTATGGCAGTCGCCGAAGAAATTAGATCCGATTTGGATTTAATTAGGCGCTCATCAGCCCAGGTGGCACAGAGAGCCGTAGTGTGTCTACAAGCTGGAGGTGGCCACTTTGAGCAACTGCTTAAGATATTTTAATCATAGTTTAATATTGAAAAAAACTTTAAATAAAATTCAATATGAATGTTATGTGTTTTTAATGATTTCCTGTTTAGGGTTCCGACAAAGGCCTTTTGTGCTTGCGCATACGCTATGTTCAAACAACAATAACTCTTAAAGTATTAGACATACAGTTGTGAATTTTATGTTGTATTGTAGCTTAGCTCAAAATCTGTCGATCTAGTAAAAAAAATGTCGGGTATGTTTTTGTAGTAATTAACAGTTATTGGTTGAATTGCATAATTTTTGTTTTTTTTTTCGACATTCACATTTTTTTTTCAAAAGTTATGGAATTGTGAACACATTGCTTTGTATTGCAGATGGTCGACAATATTATTACCTTTCGAATAAGCCTATTTTTATCTCAGTATGACCAAAACTTCGAGATTTATGATTTTTTTTGTACTCGCATAGAGCATATTTCAACAAAAAAAAACAAAATGGTTGCCACATAGCGGGGAAGTGTATTGGACCCAAGCCTAGAGTGTAATTGTACTTTAAAATAGTTTATATTTAAGTATTTAGAATATCGCTAGTCCATGCCCGGACACACTTTATATTATGTTTATTGTTTTTATTTTCTTCTTCGTTTCGCCGCCACGACAGTTATTTACATTTGGGTGGCCCATACCGTTGCTGCATCTACGGCATCATTACTGGCAACGCATGGGTCACTTTTGTATTAGGTTAGCATTATGTTACAGACCTAACATTATTGAGTCTCTAAAACATAATTGTAATAGTTAGAAGTGAAAGTCAATTTTTCTTCGGAAACTGCATTATTTCGACACAAAATTCACTTGAATTACCTGTCAAGAATACTTGAAGCATATTTACAGAATTTGTTAATAAATTGTGTATTTGTACTAACCAGCTACACACTCTGGCATGCTGGTCACAGCCCACTCTCCAAGCCAGCAACGTAGGTTGGTAGGTCCTTGCACATTATACCTGAAAAGTATTTTGTAATCGTTAGTGTTCTTACCTCAGTCTTCTGTCACTAGTAGTTTAATATCAACGAACGTTTTTATGAAGTTTTTAAATCTCATTCCTCCTCGAATAACTTGTTATTTTCGTCTCATAAAAGTATAGTTCAAACGTTGACGTGTGCCAATTTATTCGTGTACACTTTTCATCCCAATATTGTGACTTCTTAGTCGTGTCACCTCTCAGTAACTATTTAAAATGTTCCATTATTTAGTCAGACTGATAAAACCAAGTAATTGACTCACCCATATTCACAAGAGAAGTGCACAACCTGTCCATTGGGCACAGGATCGGTTTCATTCAGTTCCTTTTCGTCCTGTAGGTTGGAGCCCAACACCTGGCTAGCGGTCATCGGATGACCAGCGTCAGCGGCCATCGTGTAGATGCCGTACTCCGTTGATGGAACGTGGCAAGGCACTAGAATTAAGGGTTTTATGAAATTTTTACTTCATTGTATCGAAATCTTTCGCTATACTATTTCAAAAGTTTAGATAGACTTCTTGGTCTAAGACTGTCCATCAACAAAAGGTGAAAATGTTATACAAAAGAAGACGATCAATTATTTTGAACCATTCAGTTAAAGGACGTCCATAGCTTCTCTCTATGAATCTCTAAAATATTTTTGTATTAAATTTATTAAAAAGTTACAGATCAAGGTTCTTTTCTTAAATTCTTCGCAATCTTAAAAGAGTTTTTTTTTTATGCCCATGTACTCGTAATTGAGCAAGAAGATCGAGTTTGGAATGGAATATAGAACTGTTTTACTAACGTATTTCACATTTAGGTTTTTCGGGTTTCCATCTGCCTCGTACACATTTAGCTGTGGCATTCGTTTCCAAGTTTAGTCCATAACCTTTACCGCAAGCCACACGAACTATTGTGCCTGAAATTCATAAAATAACATGATTTCATGATGATTCCAGCAAATATCACTTAACCACAACATCAGCCGCAATGGTCCAGTGCTGGACATATGCAACTTCCATCGCACTTTGCTCATCTTTTTACTCGATTTACTCTAGTTTGCGATATCATCGTTCCATGAAGTTTGAAGACTTCTTAATCTTTCATTTGCTGAGGGTCTTTTGCTGCACCTATTTTATTGAAAAAAGTAACAGAGCATCCAATATTAAAATTACCTGAACTGAAAGTATTGTTAGGATCCCGTCCATACTTGACAATCTCAATATTAACGTAAGGTTCACTCTCAATAGGTTCGCAGGGACTTTTAGGACGTCCCTTTTTGCCCTTTTCAGTAGTGTTCTGAGAGTTTCCACCTTCGCTTAGGTCTTTAGAATCAGGTTCTGTGTCATCTCCTGCTGCGGCTTGCTGCCTTCTGCCACCCTTGCCTTCTCTGCCTCTGCAAAATAAAAATTAATCAATGTTTAAAGTATCGAGTTGTGAGGAAAAGGGAGAGTGAGGCCTTTGTCAGCTCCAGAGCTGATAGGATAGATAAATATTTAAGTTTGTGGGTTCTTCATCTGAAAACTGACATTTTGCTCTCTGTAAAATGGCTCTGACTGTGGCTTAAAAAGGTTATTTGATATGTCTCATTGTTTTTGTGTAAAATGTTGTGTTGAGAAAAACATTTGATGCCTTACGTTTTGGGAATGGTGGCTGTTGTTTGATTCAGTCGATCAGTTTTCCTACTCGTCCTCTTATCACGCTTGTCTAAAATATTATCAACTTCTGTAGAATTTGTCTTGTTGTACTGCAACGGCACTACAGCCATTTCTTTGCTATAATCTTTAAAAGTATCTTCTACGTTGGTTTTCAAAGGTATCACTGACATCTCTTTGCTGTCTTCCTTACAATCATCATCAGTATGTTTGAGTATCAAAGGTACTACTTTTAATAAATCTATGTTGATTTCGTTGTTCAATTCAGAGTCATCTGCTGATGGTCTTAAAGTCCAATTGTTAGTATCAAATTCTTCGTTGTTGACTCCACGCTTTATTCTAGCTTTAGTTGTGATTTCAGGCGGAAGTTTTGTTACCGTATCAATTTTACTTTCATCACCCTCTAATTCTTGATCAAATTCCTTTTTTTCATCCGATCCTTCAAAATCAGTTTCATCCTCTTCAACACCTGTTTCCATTCCCTTTTTCGTTTCATCCAGATTCTTGTTCAAAAATCGTTTCCGCCTTTTATCAACATATCTTTCAAAATACTCATGTTTTAACTTGTTGATATTGTCAGCATTACTATCTGTACTTAAACTGTGATCTCTGAACATTCCTCCTTTCAGTACAGTTACATGAGAAAGGTCATCTTCCCCTTCATCAGAGTTCTCATATTCTGACGTATCTTCATGCTGTATTATGTCATCTTCTTCTGGTTCATAAACAGGCTGATAGGAATACAATCTATGACCAACTGGTTCACCATGAACATTATAAATAGTATAAACAGCAGTTGGGAAGTTCTCGTCATTCTTCTCTGCACTTGTAGGTGGTTCCATTTCTGCTTCAAAGTCAAATTTCTTCATGATCTTGAAGTTTGCATGTCTTAGAGTAGGTTTGGATGTTCCGTGGTTGTATTTGTTATAGAGATGGTCAAGGTATTCTTGGGACGGACCTGATTGGTGATGGAGGTTGTTGTAATACTGCCTGTAAGTGGATCTTCGATGCCTTATTTGTGGTTCTGGTTCTGGGATTGAGCGGCGTCTTCGGCTCCAGCGGATACGTGGATGTTGGTAGAGTGTGCATCTGGAAAAAAATGAGCAGAGGATAATTTTTAAATGATGAGGTGAGTAGTTATCATCATCATCATAATCTTTTCAGCCGAAAGATGACCACTGCTTGTCATTGGCCCCAAATAGCGCCATCAACCAGTTCTGTGCGTCTGCAGCCAGTGAATTCCCACGGCGTTCACAATATTAGCAAAATATTAAGTTATGGTCTTACTTAGGCAGCTCTCTGGGACTCCAATGGCCTCCAACGCAAGTGGCTCCAGGTGGACCTTCGGACAGCACATATCCTTTCTCACATTCATACATAATCTGTTTGTTGTTTACCACCTGCAAAATTAAATGTTTTAAGAACACATCAAGGTTAATAACAGGAAATATGAGGATAAAGTCAAATACCTTCTTAACATAAGGTCGATAATCGTATAGTCCCATATTACCGACGAGAAGGACTTTGCCGTTTTCTATGTAACCAGGGAACGGACAGAACACTGAAACAAAACATCGGAATGGGTAGCTACAGATGATAAGGTACGAGTAACACAGGGTTTCATGACAAAAACGTAAATATTTATTTAGTTAATGCTCATGCTACTAGACGACGTAGTGATCGCGGGCAAATGAGTAGGCAATAGCTAGTTTATGCTGGGGATTCCTGCAATTGATATATTACATTACATTATTATTGGTATATATTTTTACCTTCTTCGCACTTAGGCGTGTCTCCACTCCATACTCCAAACGAGCACACAACGATGGGGTTTCCTTTCAACTCATATCCATCCTTACAGCGAAATCGCGCCTTCATGCCATGCTCGGTCTTTGGTGCGATCACCATGCCGTTGCGAGGGAACTTTGGCATTTTTTTGCACCTGTCGAAGTAAAAAAGCTTGGTTACCTTTAGTCTATATAAGATAATTCTGAATCAACGATACTATTTGGTGGATGCAATAACAGGGTATGTACTTGTTAATATAGATGATTTGGTACACTCAAGACTGAACTCGCGAGTTATTCGAAATCAGTTTTTACATTTTGCTTAGCTGGACCTACTTGGCACAGCCGTGAGGCACATTTCGTTATCTTTAAAGGGGTTCGAAAATTTTTCTATAAACATGGCATAGCGGGGGCTATGCCAGCTCCCATAGAAAAAAGTTTGAAGTCGCCGCAAATTTGGGAAATATTAAAATGCGCCTATGTCACAAAGATTCTATCCCCTTTTGTTTATTTATTATTTATTTATTATTTATTATATACTTTATTGTACACCTCATTACAAACATAGTAAAAAACGTTTAAAAAAAACAAGTGTACAATGGGCGGTCTTATCGCACAGGGCAATCTCTTACAGACAACCTTTGGATGGACTGAACGAAAGAAGTTAGATTTAGGGCGGTCAGTGTACAAACATCATAAACAATATAAATTAGACATAATAATATAAAATACACACAATACTAAATAATATACTAATAAATATCAAATATATAAATGGGAAAGGAGAAAAAAAATTATAGTGAGAGGTAATGCTCCTTCACCAATTTTTTAAACATTGGTAGCGTTTGTGCACGCCTCACATCTATGGGTAATGCATTCCACAAACGAGCAGCTTCAATAGTGAAAGATTTGTTAAAGAAGGATGTGGAATGCATACGAATACTTAATTGAAGATTTTCCGATGATCTCAAGGACCTAGAGTGTGTGTCACAGAGAAACTGAAACCGGTCTTTAAGATAAAAAGGAGTAGAAGGATTAAAAAGTACATTATAAAGAAGAGAAAGTATGTGGGCATTCCGGCGAAGGCGAATAGGAAGCCATTTGAGCTTAGTACGAAATTCGGAAACGTGGTCATACTTGCGTAAGCCAAATATGAACCTGATACACAGATTTTGGAGTCGCTCAAGCTTGTCGAATTGGTCTTGGGTGAGATCAAGATAGCTGGCGTCAGCATAGTCCAAGAGTGGAAGAAGAAGAGATTGTGCTATGGCAATTTTAGTGGTGATGGGAAGAAAATTCCGAAGGCGTCTCAAGGAGCCCGCCGAAGCGAACAGTTTACGACTGACCTCCTGCAGTTGTTTAGTCCAGGAAAGAGTTCTGTCGATATAAATCCCCAAGTTCTTCACAGTGTGAGTCATAGGAATTAAAGTGTTATTGAAAGAAACCTGGGGAAGTGTCGACCAATCAATCTTTGAGATGGTCCGTGAACTACCAACAACAATCAGTTGCGTCTTTACTGGATTGATCTTCAGCCCAAACTCAGTGCTCCATTCACCTATTCGTGCCAGGTCTGCATTAATAGCCTCAATCGCATCAGATAGCTCTCCGAGAGGGGCTTGGGTGTAAATTTGGAGATCATCAGCATACAGGTGGTAGAAAGAAGATAGTCGTTGAGTGATACCATTAATAAAAAGTGCGAAAAGTAAAGGAGATAACACGCCACCCTGCGGCACACCGGCAGAGGTGTCACACCAAGAAGAGAAAGATTCTTCTATGCAAACACGCTGCCGGCGGCCAAACAGGTAACTATGAAACCAGTCAATTACCGAAGGAGATATGTTAAAAGAGCACATAATTCCAAGCAAAATGTCGAAGTCAACCATATTAAAAGCATTGCTAAAGTCAAGCAGAGCGAGTGCCGTTAACTTCCCCATCTCCATACCTGACCTGATATCATCCGTAATATGAACGAGTGCTGAGGTAGTGCTGTGTCCAGGTCGAAAACCAGATTGGAAGGGATTCAGCAGATTTTGCTTGGAAAGGAATGTGCTAAGTTGCTGATGGACAAGTTTTTCAAGGACTTTGGATAGGAATGGGAGAATGGAAATGGGACGATAGTCAGAGAAAGATGCAGGATGTGATTTTTTAGGCAAAGGGATGACTTGGGCATCTTTCCAGGCTTTGCCCCTTTTGTTACCTTTAATTTGTTCCGGTTTTGTGTAACTGTGTGTCAAATACACATGTTTTCTTTTTTTCTTTCTTTCCTTACCTTGTAGACCTCTAGGATATTGGGATCTTACTTATTTACTTTCAAATACATTTGTGGTAATAGTGGTTTTGCAAAGAGGTTTTTGAGTTTTATATCACCTACTCGTAATTGAGTTAACAAGACTTCCTCAACGTTTGTTGATAATAAACTGACCTCGCTGGTTGACACCTCGGTATCTGTGTCCACGTGCCATTGTTACATGTCACAGCCGCATTGCTCGATGGGAACTCGTAGTTCTTTTCACAATCTACGACTATAATTTCACCTGCAACGTATAAAGAAGTTGTTTCGTCAATGTCCTAGCAGGCATAGTGCGGAAGGTGGCTAAGACGTACGGCGATGCGCCACCGGTATTTGGTGGACACCGTGGACATCCCGCCTACACGCACAAAACGTTTTGGGAACACATTCATGGTGCGTACAGCTAAGGACTGAAATTCCCTGCCAGTCTGTGTTTTCTGATAGTTACAACTTGGGAGTCTTTAAGTCTAAATTGAATATGTTATTTCTAGGCAAGCGTGCTCCATCTTCGACCACATTATTGCTTAAAATTAAAAAAAAGTGTGGGAGTCAAAAAAGTGAAAATAACCCTCTCTTTTTTGAAAAACAAAATATTTTTTAAACTTTTTGGTATGAACAACAAAGTCACAAAGTTACTGTAACATACCATGTTGCACCATTGTGGAGCTGCCAACGATCTGCGTGTTCGTTTCCTGGGTGCTATTGTCTCCTGTCTTGTTCTCCACCAGGACCACCCGGCCCTGGGATACGTGTGGCACCACGCACGGCGCTGAAACATGACAGAATATACAAATTAGTGTTAGCGTTGTGGTCTGAAGCCTTTTGAACTTCAACTTAGTTTGATACAAGAGTGATATCCTCAAAAAAAAATCCTAAATTCTATAGTGCATTTGGACGAACACAGGTGGGTTTAAGTCAGTGAGTCTCACACTCCTTCCCAGTTGTCTAGAGCGTGAGGAGTGAACTGATAACCCATTCAAAATAAAGGCTTCTGAAGTTTATGCTCTCCAAGCCGTCAATATCCTCTTGCCTTTATGAGAGGAGATACTTTAGCACTTTCTAATCACCTTAGTAGTCGGCTTCGCTATATTTCTTGATGATTGGCAAATTTTTTCGCCGTGAGATGTGCTTTAAGAGGTATGTACATGTGTGTATGGCAAGCTATTCTTGTGGTTTGAGATATCTTTATTTCCCATAAGAATTACTTTACTCTTACATGGCAAATTTTATAAGTTAGCATTCAAACATTATTGCACTTAAAACTTACGCACAGTAACAATAGTTGTGGCAAAAATTATTCATTAAATTAATTATTATTAAATAGTTGTGTAAAAAAATTAATTATTATTTAATTACAAGAAATATTTCATAAGTGTAGGGTAGTCACCAATAAAATAGACCACAGCTAAAATGTAAACATACACGGAATACGCGAAACTGGAAGTGTTATGTACTAAGTTAATAAGGATTAGATAATAAGCTTAATAAGGATTAACTTAGTACATAACGTACTAAGTTAATCCTTATTAAGCTTATGCCAACAAGAAGTAAAACAACCCACCCAAGCACATAGGCAGCGGATGACTCCAAGTGCCATCACTCTGGCAGATAGCAGAACCGTTGCCTTCCATCTTCATGCCGTCTTGGCACCTGAAGATGATGGAAGCGCCTAGCCCCGTGCCCGAGGAGATGTTCTCCAGCCATCCGTTCCAGAGTTGTCCAGGATGACCACAGTTTATTTCTGGAAGTAAATGGGGGACAGAAGTAAGCGATTTTAAAAGTTGTTAATTGGGATTTTTTGTGTATGGGTTTATCTGCTAATGAAACCACATAGTTAGCTTATGGCAGTGCGTTGCAATGACAAATCTTGAGTTCATAACTTTTAGCCCGCGCACAGTTTGCCGTTCCTGCTTGCGTTGATTGCCAGGCTATACCAGTAAGCTTCTGTGATAGGTCGTGATGCCTTTATATTAACTGATATGCAAGTTTAAAGAAGCTTGTACTTACTGGTGGTTAAGACTCAAGGAAAACTGTAAGGACTGGAGGAAAGTGAGCAACATCTCAGAGCCGGAAACACCAAATGGACACAATCCTCAGCCCCGAGAAGAACAACTGAGATAAAGATAAACATTGTGAATGTCATTTACCTTTGCACATCGGCTGTCCACCGGACCACTTCTTGTCGGCACCGCATCTTCTGGTCGCGTCTCCCACAAGCCGGTATCCGTACTTGCATTCATACGAGACGACCGAATTGTACGCGCAAGAGGTGTACACTGCCTTGCCGTGGCGCGGCGCCTCAGGCGGCGGGCACTGCACCTGCGTTACCACTAGATGGCGACACGTGTCGCTTTAACAATACCCGAACAAAACATAGATGGCGCTGATACCAAAATCTCAACCATGCAAGAACATGCAAAAATAAAACAAATTCCATTTTTGTTGTACATTTATTTCACTACAGCGTTTAAAGATAGAAATTTACAATAAACATCGAGTACTACTAACATTGCTATATCATCTAATAGTCAGATAGGCAGTAAACGACAATTTTTTATCATGGCCACAGAAAGAAACAACTTTTGAAGTTGCGGAAAACGATAGCTTCATAGAATTTGAAAGTGACAACGTTTCTATAATAACATTACTTTTGATATACTACGTAATGTAATGGATGCTCAAACTGTCCCGGCATCTCCTTCTAAGCAGCATTAAAAGGAGAAAAAACAATCAGAAAAATCCATTTTTGGGCAAATTTCAGAGGAATTCCCACTTTTGACAAAAAAAAAATCCCACCCGAAATCAAATTTTGACTCTCCTGAACCCATTACAATTTTTGACAATATTCTTCAATCCCATAACTTCAAATAATAAATTTTACAACATCAATATCTCTTAAACCAATCCAAATAACCTATCTTCGAGAACAACCAATAAAAAGTGGGATTTCCATATTTTGCGTCATGACAATGAAATTGCTTCGATGAAGCCATGATAATCATTTGTTTAAGCGTCATGCGAACTATACCGTTGTAATGTAGAACGAGACCGGTACCATGCAACATTCCAAAATGAAGGACAACACTGAAATCGGCAACTACATTGTCACGAAGCAAGACCACGCGCGGAATTTTAGAAAATTATCTTGGGTCTTGATGATGAGTCTCTTGTTTGACAGGTTTTCTAAACTGCTTATCAAGTATTTCTGTATTATTTACATGGGGTTTGAAAGCTCACATCTGAGGCTTAATTTCTGTATAGATTCTTCCTATGTAAAAATAAGTAAATGTAAAAAATCGCTTTAGAAAAAATTCATCGAATTATTTAAAATTAAGCATCAAAATGGCGTTCAAAATCTATTAGTGCCTTGCGAGACACCTTACTTGATTTTTTAAATCTCTCGTTATTTTCTTTCTGGTTTTAAGTTACAACAAGAGGCTCTAGATAAAGTGCCATTCTATAAGCGAAAGCGATTGTCAATTGATAAGACATATAGGATTGGTCTCGTGATATTTCGACAACGTTAGTGATGCCCATATATTTTTGACAATCTCTTTCGCCACGCTAGCGCTGACAGAATGTAACTTGTCTAAGGTCTGTAAAGCCTATGGTATCAAATTGTGTCTTCTGAAATGATCATCAATCAAAACCCACTCATCGTCAAGACCCCTCAAAGAAGAACCAAATCAAAGTCTACTTACGGACGCAGGTGGGTAGCTCCTTGGGCGCCCACGCGCCGTCCGCCTGGCAGTAGCGTTCAGCCTTGCCTACCAGCTCGAAGCCTTGTCCACACTGGACCACTGCTCGGCAACCGAAGGTGTGGCAGTCAGCGGTCACCCAGCCGTGGGGGACGTCACCTGGCTCTCCGCAGGAACGAGCTGGAGACGCGATGGTAGATAGTTGTCACAACTTGTAGTAGCGTATCTTCGAGTACTAACTTGCATGGTGTGACATGAAAGGCTTACGAGTATTTCTCAAAACACTATACCTAAAGGTATTACCACACCAATCGATCGATGGTAGAATGGATAAGTCGACGCCGATCGATAGTTTCTACTACACCAATCGATTGATCGTTGATCGCTGGAAGAATGAATTAGTCGACGTCGATCGATAGTTTCTACTTCTTTCTTCAGGCAAAGCTACCAGTCTAATCGACCACCGTCGATCGGTGGCATCAATCGGCAGTAATTGATCAATTGTTTATCGCCCGGTATTCGTCGATCAGCCAAATCTACCACGCCAATCGATCAACGGCGATCGTCTCTTGTATAGCTATATCTACACATTTGAAGGATAAGCTTCGATTGAAACTTTTTTTATGATATAAGCTATGTCATACTGCTAGGCAAAGGCCTTCATATGTTTCCAACTAACTTCATCTCCTGCCTCCTTCGGCCTGTCTGTCTGGAATGAGTCCAAATCGTCATGACAGCGTTTTTAGGCTGGCTCAATTACGACCAAAATATTTGTAGTTGGGCAGTTTTTCGCTATTAGAAATATCACTTTTAGATGTTCATGTCTTCATTGAGCATTTATTTACACCTAATATGATATGAATCTCGAAATTACCGTTCAGAGACTGTAGACAAGGGATAGATTACGTGCGATTCGATAATGTTTGTCAATCTTATACATTTTTGACGTTTTATCAATTGCCTTTGCCATGCTACCGCTGACAGAATGTCACTTGTCTAAAGCCTCTGATTTTAGTAATTCGTGAATGCTGTATTTCTTTGTAAAATATCTTTCAAAAAACAAATACTCACGTTCGCAGCTGATATCAGGTCCATACCAAGATGCTTGGCCGTCGATGGCCAGGCACTTGGCTCTGGGGAAGCCGTTCGTCACGTACCCAGTATGGCAGTTATACTGGACGGTAGCATCGAGGTCGAAGGTCGCTTGTTCCGGGAGGGCAGAGTGACGCGCGTGCTCGATCGTTGGCGGTTGGAGGCAGTAGACTGAGAAACCAGGTGGGGAGTTGGTAATTAGTGATACAGAACCTGGCCGATTGTACGGTAAAAAGTACATCGAGTTTTACACAGGAAAACCGGCAGTACGAGTCCAGCTTGAGCGTGCATTTAAAACTTTTCTTTTAATTTTCTAAAATCGCCCAAAAATGACCCCATACTCAACATTTATTTATTAATCAAAAATCAAAATTTTATAATTGATTCAATAATAATAAGTGTACCAAAGATATTTGCACGCCATGAGAAATGCATGACATGCAGACATGTCATGTCATGTCATGCAGACATGTCATGTCATGTCATGCAGACATGTCATGTCATGTCATGTCATGCAGACATGTCATGTCATGTCATGAGCCACTTTTATTTAAAATCTTGTTTGCATTTTTATCTTGTTTGATTTCTGTTTGTATACACATGTTTGAGCAAATAAAATTTATTTCTTTCTTTCAATTATCATCCGTGTTTGGGTTACAGAAGTTCAACTGAATCAGTCCAGTAGGTTCGGAGCAAATTGCCTATGATAGAGACGGACAAACGAGTATTTCTATAAGGTGTCCATTTATTTCATACGAAGGTACGGACCACTAAAAATGGCTTCGTAAAACGTAATTTTCTAATATTCAATGTGCCTCGATAACGCCCATGTATTGTACAAGACTTTGGACAAAGAATATCGTCTAAGATAAACAAAGTTTGAACTTGATTATTGGATGCTGTGATTCGGACTTTATTTATCTCGTGTTTCTAGTTCCCTGTGTTCTTAGTTTGTGCTCAATTTCATGTGAGCAATATTACTATCCTTTTGTATCGCTTTGGGTGGATTTGGCAGAAGTTGCTCTTGTGTTTTTATTTGATTAAAACCAAGATCTAGATCCATTACCTTCGACTTTTGCAAAATCACTCACTCACTCAAATCAGGCTAAAGTACAGTTTGATATAATACTTAACTTCAAATACTTGGTTCAGAAACCTGAAGGTTGATTTTCGTGGCGATATTACAATCGCCGTTCTGCGGTAAGACAACGTTTCAAGGAATACCTAAGTGTGTATTGAGTTACATGCTTATTAAATACATACTATTCTCCTTGCAGGCCGGTGGCTGCCCTGCCCACTTGCCATCCGCCTGGCAGCTCCTGCTCTGAAGACCCACGACGTGATACCCGTGGGGACAGGAGTATACAGCTCTGAGGATGGTAGAAAATGGTAATAGTTAAACTACGAATTTATCTGCCAGTCGTTTTAATATCCCGGGTCGATGACGTGTTGTGTTCCACTCGCGCGTGATGTTAGCATATTTAACTGGTCTCGCTTGGGCCAGTGCCTGAAAGGGTTGCGGAATTGTTCGAAAAAGTTACCGCGGCCCTGAAACGCAATGGGCATTTGAAGGAACAAGGGTGGGTTTTAGTCAGTAAGAATCTGATACTCCCTTCCGCTCCAAAGAAGATTTCCCATTCAAAATAGTAAGGACTAGATGAAAAACAGATGATTACTGAGAAATCAAAAGAATAACAAGCTAACCTGAATAACAAATCGATAGCGAGAATTGATCGTAAACAATTTATAATATTTTGGATTCGGACGTTCTATATTTACCCTAACTTTATGAAAGTAAATTCATACCTCAATTTTTCGATCAAGACTGACTCAAGAATCGTAAATTACTTACTTATCGCCAAAAAGCCTTCCAGTAAGGGTAACCTTCCCAATTTCTGGCTGTGTTAGTTCAGGGCATTCACGATCTGAAACAAAAAATTGGTCAAATTTAATTTAAAATTGATTTGTAGAGATTTTCAACAGAATTGCGTGCCAGCGTTAATGTCTAACCGCTGAACTGCTTCAGTAGTGAACAGATTTACATCAATCAAATCAAAACCATTCATGTAACACTTCCATAACATTAAAATAATATCAACGCTACCATTGTGATACAACTGCTTCACAAGTCCACAAATCTTATCCTGCCCGCCATTGCTTATTAAAACAATAGCCAGCTTTATCCCAGCATCCCCACAAAGGATGCGTGGGACCATAAACATCTGTTATCAGTGTTCTAATTCAGTTCAGTTATTTACTCGGCTTAGTAAATTCGCGAAATAATTTGTATTTGTTAATTTCGTCGGCTTTGCTTTTGTATTTGACTACTAATTAATGAATTTGTGTAAGGGTGGGTTTGATTGGTGTGTTTGGTTCTAGATAACTGTGTTTTGGTGTGTAGACTGTGTAAGTTTAGAAAATGACTCGTGTTAATATGTAATGGTGCGGATTTGATGAACTGGTTCTGAGTTTTGTCTAACGCTTGGTCTTTCTGCGTAGGTATCAGTGTATATGTTACCGGAAAATAGCAAACTCCGTAAGATTACAAAATAACTTGAGACATTGTAATCAAAATCAAAATTCGAAAAATCAAATCAAATTCAAATTTGACAGACTATAATATCTCGAATCCATTCCGAGAAATTGTTAGCAGACATAATGGCGACCATCAGAGCACAAGTCTACAATTTATCCGGTTTCCTGTGATAGTAAACCTGGAAATCAAGGCTCTCATTGGTCTGGTCAGATATGAGCTCACACCACCAAAGACCAATAAGGGGCCAAGTTTCCAATTTAACTATCACACCAAAACATACAGACACACACCAGAGTGCTGATTGGTCGCCAGTTTATGTCAGTCCACAATTTCACGACACGGAGATATTTTAGACTATAAAATCTTGATGCGTATAAAAGTATTCTAAAAGTGTTCAGTTGACAATTTATCGAGAGTTTACAATCTCTTAAGTTATTTTATATTCTTACAGAGTTTGCCATTTTCCGGTGACATTATATTTCAACTCTCGGCAATGAAGTATTCATCAGAATAATGTTCAAAAATGTGCATGACATTCTGGATCTTTTGGTAATCTGCTGATTGAGCCTAAAATAATTTCTTTTTTCTGGATAAAAAGAGACCCAAGGGATACATTTTTAAATGTGATAGAATTATCAAAATCGGATGACAACCTTCATGATATTTTCTCCTGTAAACAAACAGTCATGAAAAGGAAATAAACTGAAGGAAATCGCATTTGCAAATAGCATGAAGCAGAAGTGTAAAAGTTAGGTGATTTCCAAATCTTAATGACAAAATCAGTGTATCATATTTAATTTAAAAAAAAACGATTGGATAGAAGGCCGCACGAACTCATAATAGATTTCATATTTTTTTGCGTACGATATATTTTTACTATTATTTTGTCTTCCGATAACACTCAAAAGGAAACTCATTGACATGTGCATCCTGCCCGTCCTAACCAGAAGTCCAGACTCAAGATTTGCTAAACGGGCTATGGAGCGCAGCATAATAGATGTTAAGCGAACAGATCGCGTTAGAAATACCACCCTGTGCTCCATAAATAAAGTAATAGATGTTGGGGAGAAAACGGCCAGGCTAAAGTGAGAGTGGGCTGGCCACGTCGCACGAATGCACCCGGACTGGGGAGTTTGTTGCGCCACTTCTTCTTCCCAGCTAAAACACTAGGAAGTGGTGACGGGCGGGCGTTTTGGGGGACTGTCTTTATGTAGAACTTTGACGTTCAGAAGTGCTGGCACTCAGCCTAATTTCAATAAATGACTTTTGATTTGGTTTTGATTTTGGACAGGTGGGCGAAGGTCGTCACTCACTGGTCGCCTGAGGAGGGACGTCGTCGTCGAGGTCGACCGTGCCGAAGGCGGTGTGACGATCTCATCATGTTTGCGGGGCAGACTTGGCCACAGATCGCCCAAGAGAGAGAGTTTGGAAGAGAAAGGGGAGGCCTTTGCCCAGCAGTGGGACACAAATATAGGCTAATAAAAAAAAAAAAATTTGTTACATTGTAAAATTTGTTGTCTTTAATTTTATGAAAAATTTTCGTACCTTTTTAATTTTACCGCTTTATTAGATTTGTTGTTTAAGCTAGAACTACAAAAAACACGAAGTAAAAACTAATTACCTAGAGCAAAATAATGCTAAAACAGTGATCACTAGCTCCATTAACATAATAAATAAAAGTTTATTTGGAACAACTTAAGTTTACACATTACACATGAAAAACGAAGATAGCTACAAAAGTAAAATATCTACTGTGGCGCAGCTATCAACGCCCAATTCAAAATAAATACAATTTCAGACATTGCTCCACATTAAGCTAAACAATGTTAAATTATAAATAACGAATCACAAAAAAAAGAAATAAAAAATATTGTACACTATGTGGTCACTATGTATATTGTATATACGTAGAGTGGAGGTGGAGATGAGGTGTGTGTGTGTCTACCGCGTTTATGACACCACAAGTTGTTATACCTACTCAATCAGCATTGGTTTGAGTGAAACAATAGAAACAAGAAGAGACTGTCGGGAGCCGGTCTAATAGTGCTCTGTGTTTACTTACCCAACTGACACGACTGCTATCAGCCGATCGATTCTGTAAACATGTCGAAGTAAAGGATTGGATGAAGTGATCTCGAAGTGAGTTGTCAAAATAATCAAGATGCAGCTCACTTCGTGGTCACGTGATATCTTGATTATATGGATTGACAGCTCACCTCGTGATCACTTCACCCAAGCTTTCACTTCGACATGTTTACGGAATCGATCGGCACTAATCTAGATTCTATTGTGAGGATAAATGGGACTTAACCTTTCGATTTTGATGATAGATTGACTAGAAATAGTGTTCTATCGATTTTGTGTTTTTCTAAGGTTCCGTACCCAAAGAGTAAAAATAGGACCCCATTACTAAGACTCTACTGTCCGTCTGTCTGTCTGTCAACAGGCTGTATCTCAGAAACCGTGATTGGTAGGAAAATTTCAACTAGGTATCTAGTTGAAATTTTCACAGATGATGTATTTTTGTTGCCGCTATAACAACAAATTTAATAAAAACGCTTTAATAAAAAATATAAATGAAATGAAATTAAAAATAAAAGAAACATGTTTAAAACAAAAATTGAAGAACTTAATATAAAAAGCGGACGTTTTAAATTAATTGATTTCAGTACATACGCTGGTTGTCTGGTAAACATCGTTGTCAACGATAAGACCGCCACTGTACTCATTGGATTAAGTTTGTGTAATAAGGTTTTGGAAATTTCCAATCCAATCGGATTCAGCTCAATACCAGTATTTTACATGGAGCCCACATCAAAGATCTCCACAAAGTCAAAAGTCATTTATTCAAATTAGGCTGAGTGCCAGCACTTTTTGAACGTCAAAGTTCTACATAAAGACAGTCCCCCAAAACATCCGCCCGTCACCACTTCCTAGTGTTTTAGCTGGGAAGAAGAAGTGGCGCAACTAACTCCCCAGCTAAAGCGCTTCAGCAAGACTGGTGTCAGATTTTCCGGCTTCTGACTATCCGATATAACGACTGTCGACGTAGCAACGGTTTAGCGTGTTTTTCGAGACACAGAGTACTGACAATCCCATTAACATAATACCTATTCAATCAGCAACAGTTAGCGTGAAACAATGGAGTGATTATGTCTAGGATAACATTCAGACAGTCGGGAGCCGGTCTAATAGTGCTCTCTGTTTACTTACCTAACTGTCGCGACTGCTATCAGTAATCTAGATTCTATTGTGCGGATAAATGGGACTGACGCTTTCGAAGATCAATACAGTTTATTTAATAGAGTTTTGGAAGTTGTTGGTTTATGTAAAATCAATCTCCCTAGTTATTACCCAACTAGCTTGGAGCCGGCTTTCAGTCTATCCGGATTCAGCTGAATACCGGTATTTTACAGGGAGCCCACATCAAAGTCAAAAGTTATTTATTCAAATTAGGCCGAGTGCCAGCACTTATTGAACGTCAAAGTAGCCCCAAAAACGCCCGCCCGTCACCACTTCCTAATGTTTTAGCTGGGAAGAAGAAGTGGCGCAATAAACTCCCCAGCAACAAAACCTAGTTACTTGGTAATATGTACCCTTCGGCAAGACTGGTGCCAGATTTTCCGGCTTCTGACTATCCGTAACTACTGTCAAAGATCTTCAAATGACAGCGGTAGAAACGGTTTAGCGTGTTTTCCGAGACACAAAGTACTGACAATCCCATTAACATAATACCTATTCAATCAGCAATAGTTAGCGTGAAACAATGGAGTGATTATGTCTAGGAAGGATTACATTCAGGCAGACGGGAGCCGGTCTAATAGTGCTCTGTGTTTACTTACCTAACTGTCGCGACTGCTATCAGTAATCTAGATTCTATTGTGACGATAAATGGGACTGAAGCTTTCGATTAAGTAGAAGTGTGGTGGTTCTATTGATATCGTTGAGGGTTGATTTTAAACATGTATTGATTTATTTATTTATATATATTTTATTGTACACCAAATAAAACACACACACACACACAAGCGTCTGTATGTGACTTCAGATTGGGATAAAGTTATTCTGTGTTAATAGAATAGAATAGAATGGAATGGAATGGAATAGAATGGAATAAAATCGAATCGAATCGAATCGAATCGAATCATCGAAATGGAATGGAATGGAATAGAATAGAATAGAATAGAATAGAATAGAATAGAATAGGATAGGATAGGATAGGATAGGATAGAATAGGATAGGATAGGATAGGATAGGATAGGATAGAATAGGATAGGATAGGATAGGATAGGATAGGATAGGATAGGATAGGATAGGATAGGATAGGATAGGATAGGATAGGATAGAATAGAATAGAATAGAATAGAATAGAATAGAATAGAATAGAATAGAATAGAATAGAATAGAATAGAATAGAATAGAATAGAATAGAATAGAATAGAAAAGAATGGAATAGAATAGAAAAGAATAGAAAAGAATAGAATAGAATAGAATAGAATAGAATAGAAAACATTTATTCGACACAGACAACACACAACAGCAACAAACACAAAGTAAAACAAAAAAAGAAAACATAATTAAACAAAACAAAGATAATAGTAAAATTGTGCTGAGTGTGCTCATACCGAAAGGGTTACCATCTCAGTATTTGCTGGGCGTCAAACACCCAGCGCTGGTTTTCTGTTGGCACCCCGCAGTTACACACGGTAATCGAGGTTATAAAACATATGTGTCGAATTTTATCCAAATCAGTTCTGTAGTTTGTGCGTGAGAGAGTAACATACAAGTACAGGCGCCACTACAGTCAACAAAGCTATTTGGTATGCAGCCTATGCAGGCAGCTAACTTTGGACACCACATTCGTAAGTATGTCATAAGCTTAAAAAGTTATAATCCACACATTAGAAATAAATATTGCCGGTGGAAAAAATCATATTTTTTGCCTAAATGTATACCAAATAGCTTTGTTGACTGTACATCAAGCTACCCGAAACTGACAATTTTTTCCTATCAACCGTGAACCTAATGCTTAAGCGATAAAGTTGAGAATCTATTAAAATAATTTGACGGTATGTTGGAGATTGGTGTGCTGGCGTCTGTACATCCATCCCGTGCATTTTTAATTAGGATAATACGATTATTAAATCACAAAATATTACTGTCAGATCAAACAAGACACGAACCATTGTGGGTAAAAATTGTAGCATCACGCTAATGAATGATTAGTTGCTACATAATTTTTGCCAGGAGCTACATTCTCCAAGGTTGACATAATAAAAAATAGGAATTAAATATATTATTAACCTAGTAGTTTTAAAGCCCAAACCCGCTATTAATAAATAATCAGTAAGTTGTCATTTGCATTTGTATGTCAGATTTTTGCAACAGTGAACGGTATAACTACGTCACTATCTATCTAACTAAATCAGCAAAATTTGTTTATAACTGCACTTCCTACTCCTATGTCTAATGCATGCCGTGGCAGCCTTTAATTAAGGCTACACTATAAAATGTAAAAATAAATATTTTACATGTATTTTGGTGTATGCTTTGTTGGTTGTAAATAAATAAATAAATTAAATTAGTAGTTTTCTATTCTAGTATTAACAATTTAAACCGCATACCTGAAAAAAAAAGAAAAAAAATTTTTTGATATACATGTCATCATCTCACCTAGCCCTTTTCCCAACTATATTGGGGTCGACTTCCAGTCAAACTAGATTCGGCTGAATACCAGTATTTTACGTGGAGCGGCTGCTTACCAGACCTCCACAACCCATTAGCTGGGTAACACGGTACTGTAATAATGCGTCTATTCGCAGAATTTGACTGACTAGAGTTTCTATTATACATCATAAACAGCACAAACATAAAATGAAAAATAGTACCGTCTCATAAAATGCTTTTATCAAATGTCCAAGAAAATAACCTCCCTAACGAACTACTATTCCACAAGTCCGCGGTAATAAAACAACCCCTTTTTACCCCAGTCTACCCCGTCAGAAAATAAAAAGAACAATTGCTAACTCTGCTAAAATTAATACGACCACTTGGTATAAATTTTATAGCCGAGGAACATAAAGTGATATAAAAAGTGATGGGTGGAGAGTGCTCAGGCGCGGGGAATAAAAATTATGTCAAGCTTAAAGTTTTCTTACTGGACTTTATGTAACTGTGTCCGTTGGTTTGTTGAAGATAAATTGTTTGAGAACTTGTAATATTAATAATGGGGTGTATAAAAATACGTTTATGAGCGAGTCCATTCTTATTATCAGCCTGATAAAACATTGCTAACTGTCGCATCAGCTGCCTTCGGCCGATTCTGTAAACATGTCGAAGTAAAAGCTTGGGTGAAGTGAGCACGAAGTGAGCTGTCATTCCATGAAATCAAGATGGAATGACAGCTCACTTCGTGATCATTTCACCCAAGCTTTTACTTCGACATGTTTACAGAATCGCACTACCTATCCTTTTCTATAGAGTGATATCCTATCTGGCCTTCAAACCCCAGCAAGTGGGTACCTCGCCTTTATAGACAGGTTGACACACTTATAGTCCGACGCACGTGGTGAATGAATTTATTTTTAAATTTTCCAAGTTAAAAAAAAAAACAATATTCCGTACTACTAAGTGACTGAGTGACTACGAAGTCGCGAGCAAAAGTAAGTTGAGTTTTTGGTTGTCAAATTAAGTTTCGCAAAAAACATCTAAGTACAAACATCGTTTCTAAAGATGTAAACCAATCTTGTATGCATTAAGAATCTCAAAGCAAACGAAATAGAAGAGGGATTTAAGATTTTCCTCTACAGAAATGCTCTAAGGACTTAATCCGCAGACGAATCCTCGAGAAAATGCTAGTATGTACCTAATCAATAAATTGAATTTATTCCAATATATATACGTGAGCAGTATTTCAATCGTGTCTAGTTCTACTCGTTTTACTTTTCAGTCTGTGGAGCAAAGGGCGTTTCTATTGAAGATATACGCGTCAGATTTATATTGAGAAGCACAAATGTAGACTTTTACAATTCTTTATTGGGTTAACTGTAAAATAATGTCTTTTATAATTATTATATATTATAGAAATTATTCCGTTAATACTTAACTAACTATATACACTAGAAATAAAAACTCCTAACTAAATTAACCCTAAAATATGTCGTCAAAAAATTCATCCGCATCGCTGTCGACTGGAAGTGTACCCAAAAAACTGGCGGCATTGCCACGTTGTATGGCAATGCTTATTCTTTGACCAAGGTAAAAGCCAGCCTTTGGGTCATTGTAAACCAAATTTTGCTAGCGGGTTAGTCCGCGTAAATGTCAGAAGTTATATCATGTGAATGTGGACCTTGGGAAAAGTGTCGTTTATCCTATTCCAAGACATGATCTGCTCGTGTGCCAAGTTTTTATTAAAATCATTATTAGATTTTTTTTTAGGAGTGGAGGAACTCTCTGCCTGCGTCTGTGTTTCCGAACGCATACAACCCTCATCTCTTCAAAATTAGAGTGAACAGGACTCTTCTGGGTAAGCTCGCTCCATCGTCGACTTTGTCTCTGTCATCTTCATTCTTGCTCTTGACTCTAGTCTAGGTCATCCTAGACTAGAGTCAAGAGCAAACCAATCTCAAATAAAAAAAAACAACGGGTTGTACTCCGGGAGTGCCGGCAGAAGTGAAAATTTGAACGTTTGGCATTTTTGATATTTTGGAATGGTTAGGGAATAATTTCGCACGAATTGCATATGCATGCATAGAGGCATACATTTTCGCCGCGCTGTAGAAAGAGAGGGGGATATGACTTCCTCTCGTAAGCCGCGCCGACGGTCTACTCTCCCTCCGTCTTAAGAATTTTCGATCAGGTCTACTTTCCCTCCGTCTTAAGAATTTTCGATCAGGTCACGTGTCCTGACGCGAGTTTAACATTTTTTACCCATCCCAAAAAGAAAAAACTGTTCAGCCATTAAAACGTGACGAAGAAGTGACAAACAGAAAGACTGACATACAATAACAAGGGCGGCTCTGTGGTTCTGTGCATTGCAACAGCTACACTGCGATCGCCAACCTGCCTGCCAAGCGTGGCGATTATGGCTACCCCACCCCCCCTTGGGGAAGGCCTATGTCCAGCTGTTATGATGATGATGATGATGATCCAGAGGGAAGGGGGAGGGGGTAAGGGGATCAAGATTCACCCAAGCCTTCACTTCGACATGTTTACAGAATTGATCAGCTGTACAGTTACTAGGAAGACAGAATTAAACAAGACAAATTAGCAATATCCCTTTTAAACCTGGATAACCGCGATTATCTGGTGACCAAAACTTTGGCACGTTTTAGAGTAGTAAGTCTTAAACTGTGTGAACGGGTGAAATTGTCAGCGTAATCAAGTAGCCGAGCGTACTAACGGCCGGTCTTAATAACGTCTGTACTTCGTGGAGAGTGTCCAGGAACTCCACGACCTCATCCCACCGGCCCCTTCTGCCATCGGACATCTAGACGCACTGCAAGTTACCATCCCTACCTTGATGCTATTCCACCAATTCGCACTAAACGTTTCCAAACGTCTTTTATAATGCGCACAGCAAAGGAGTGGAACTCTCTGCCTGCGTCTGTGTTTCCGAACGCATACAACCCTAATCTCTTCAAAATTAGAGTGAATAGGCTTCTTCTGGGTAAGTTCGCTCCATGGTCGACTTTGTCTTGGTCATCTATGATCTAGACTAGGGTCAAGAGCAAACTCATCCCAAATTAAAAAAAAAACTAGTCAACTGTCAAATTAGTCATGTTTGAAAGGCATACATGACAGCTACAGTACTACTGTTGGTAGCTAATTTGACAGTTGCTCAAAGGTAGATACGTTATTGAGACCGGCCGTAAGAAAACAAATTTTGATACGAAATAACTAAAGCATTAAGTCCGCTTTTTTACAACATGTTTTGCTTGTGCATAAACTTTAAAAAGCTACCATTAGATACTTAAAGTGATTTATCACCATCCAAAAAATATTCAGGGGCCTTACTATGAAGTCTTAAAACGATCATGATTCCGTTCTAAGAGAGAGAGACAGAGCTATACATAGCGAATATCACTATCCCTTTTACATCATCGGAGTTGGATGGCATCAGCACGTCATAGTATACCTTTTTTTTTTTTAAGGGTGAGAAATCATCAAATGACTTCTTCCGCTCTGGGTGGAGAGGAAGGGCGTGTCAGACTCTTACTGACTAAAACCCATCCGTGTTCCTTCTAAAGCCCTTTGCGTTCCAGGGCCGCGGTGACTCTTTCGAACAAATTCCGCAACTCTGGCAGGCTCTGGCCCTAGCGGGCCCCATCTTCTATGCTGAGATGTCTTTGAGGCGCGCGTGTAACACAACGCGCCATCGACCCGGGCCTGGTGGTGATCGGATAGCGAGCCGCCCAACGCTCGCCGTCCGCAGGCCCGCGCCTACGGTGGCCGGGGATCGCCCTGCGACTCCCGACGCCCTGGACGTCATGGTATACCTGGCATTACGAATGAATCAAAGGAACGATTTAAGCAATAAACTTTCTTTGGCGGTCTGGTAAAAACATTAATGGTTCCAATGTTTGTAAATATGTGAGTACCATTTACCTAAATTTCTATACAAAATTAATAAGCGTACAAAGGTAATAAGTATTACCAGCAGAGGTAAACCTCTGCTGGTAATACTTTGTTCCTATAAGTAGCATACTCTGGGTGCATCGTCCTCACATAATAAAGTTCATCGTCCTCTGTCCTTTGACTGGCCTGTTGGTCGAGTGGTTAGTGAACCTGACTGCTTAACCGGAGGTCGTGGGTTCGATTCCCACCCAGGACAAATCTTTGTGTGATGAGCATGATCATTTGTTCTGTGTCTGGGTGTAATTTGTGTATATTATGTATGTCGACGCAAGGCTAATGTAAACTTTAAAATAAACTATTACTTAATGTTGTTTAACAGTTAAATATTACAGGTTAGGTTTAAATAAGTTTTGATTTAATTATTGTAGTCCGTTCGCTACTTTTCAAAGTAAAAAGCCGTGTTATGACTTGCTGTTACTATAACAGCAAACCATAACTGTAGGTTTATAAAAGCTTAGGTTTAAAAACAAGTTAACGATTGCGAAATTCATTTATTAATTAAAAAGAAATAGGCAATAGTTTTATAATGATTTTTGATTGATTTTTGTTTATTCCAACAGTTGATTGAATTACTGTTGGTCATGTTAAAAAGATGGCGCGCAATTAAAGTTTGAAGCAAAGTTTTAAGCAATGTAAAATTATTCCAATGTTAAAATCAAGAGCTAAAAATAGTGAAATGAATTAACAAATCATCATTTGTTACTTAAATCAATGTTACGCGCAATTTGTGATAAAAAATAAGTGTAATGACTTCGCAACGACGACGCCATGTTTTGATATTGAAAAGGCGAGCCGCTGCGAAGCCACTTTTGGAAGCGGGACTTGGAGAAGACAGGTCGAGTTGTGTCTTGTGAGTACAATTCTTGCTGATTTGAATTTTAAGGTTGTTTTTGGTGTGCTTTACTTGTATTACGAATAAAACGTGATTGGTTAAATTGTGTGTTTCGTTATTTGCAATGAGTGAGCCCGTTAATGGAGATGGTGACGTCAGCTCTGCTGACGTCACTATTTCTAAAAACCCGAATGGTCCCGATACTCCGTTATCAGGCGTGGGATTGAACCCCACTTCTGCCCGTCCATCTGACTTGAATAATGAAAATTTAATTGCTTCGGTTAACGGGGTACCGACGGAGTTTTTCACTCAGATGTTGCAAGTAATGAAGCACATGTCCGATCGTATCACGACACAACAAGATACGCCCAAAGTCAGAATAAATGTAGTGTTTTTGCCGTCATATGATCCGGACACCAATATTGGGGTTAGAGAGTGGTGCCAACATGTGAGCACAGCCATGGAAACTTATGACCTGAGCGATTATGAAGTGAGAATGAAGGCTGGTAGTTTGCTCAAAGGTCGCGCGAGGTTATGGGTTGACCATTGGCTTGTGTCAACCACCACGTGGCATGAATTGCGCGATGTTCTAATAACGACTTTTGAACCTGAAAATAGGTACTCCCGCGACATTGTGCGCTTTAAGGAACATAATTATGAAAATTCTAAAGACATCGCGCAGTTCTTGTCACAAGCTTGGGTGTTATGGAGGCGTATAACAAAGGATAAGTTATCGAACGACGATGCAGTAGAGGCAGTTATCGGTTGCATTGGAGATGAGCGGTTGAGAATTGAGTTGTTGAATGCCAGGGCAACGTCAGTACCTGAACTTATTTCAGTTGCATCTTCTATACGAAGCGTTAAGCGCCCTCAGCCAGGTACATCGGGCGCACATCCGGGACCCGCTAAACGATCACGTTTTGACAAACCCTCATTGTTTTGTCAAATTTGCAAAAAACCCGGTCATGATACACGTGACTGTCGTTACCGTGACAAAAATGATAATTCTCAACCGCGTCAACAAGACAGTAAAACCCCATCTCAAAATGTAGGAAAGCCTACGTGCACGTTCTGTTCAAGGATAGGTCACACTTATGAAACGTGTTATAAGCGAGAACGCGCAGTGGTTTCCAATGTCAACTGTGTAGGTATTTCTAAATTAAATTCGATGCTAGTAGCAGCTGGGAACTTAAACATACTTGCGATTTTTGACAGTGGGGCCGAATGTTCAGTAATACGCGAGTCTATAGCTGCTAAACTACCCGGAAAACGAGTCGATCGAGTAAGCTACTTGAAGGGATTAGGTCAATTTACAGTAATATCTCTTTCGACATTAACGACGATTTGTATTATCGATAGTTTACGAATAGAACTTGAATTTCACGTGGTGCCGGACTACGAAGTCTGCTCAGACATTCTGATCGGTATGAATCTTGTAGAGAAAAACAATATAAGCGTGCTAGTGAACTCTCAAGGTGCAACTCTGGTTCATCAACCGGTTGTTTACCATGTGCGATCTCAAAGTGAAAAGTTTGATAAACTAGATTGTGACTTGACTAATGACGAACAAATCAATGAATTGAAAATTTTGTTAAACAAATTCGAACATTTATTTATTCACGGTTACCCTCATACACGCGTCAATACCGGTGAGCTCGAAATACGCTTAAAAGATGATAGCAAGTGTGTCGAACGCAGGCCTTACCGATTGAGCCCAGTCGAACGCGAAAAAGTTCGGGAAATAATTAATGAATTACTCGAGCATAAAATTATCCGCGAAAGTAAATCGCCTTTTTCCAGCCCAATAATACTAGTGAAAAAGAAAAATGGAAAGGACCGCATGTGCGTGGACTACCGCGAACTAAACAGGAATACTCTGAGGGACCACTATCCATTACCGATAATTTCAGATCAAATAGATCAACTGGCGGGGGGTCATTATTTCTCGACATTAGACATGGCAGCCGGGTTCCACCAAATACCGATTTCAGAAGGCTCGATTGAGAAAACAGCTTTTGTTACGCCGGATGGTCTATATGAATATTTGACCATGCCGTTCGGACTCAGTAACGCGGTGTCAGTTTACCAGCGTTGTATAAATAGGGCCTTAGCTCATCTCTTGAGTTCGGTGGACCAGGTTTGCCAGGTATATGTCGATGATATTTTATCGAAATGTAGGGTATTCAATGAGGGCCTAACCCATATCGAACGCATATTAATTGCTCTCCAAAACGCCGGTTTTTCGATCAATGTCGATAAAACTGCCTTCTTTAAACGCTCCATCGAGTATTTGGGCAATATCATTGCAGACGGACAAGTCAGTCCCAGTCCAAGAAAGGTGGAGGCTTTAACGAAGGCACCAATCCCAAAGACTGTCAAACAAGTTAGGCAGTTTAACGGATTGGCTGGATACTTCAGACGCTTCATTCCCAATTTCTCGCGCGTAATGGTTCCCCTCTATGAACTGACCAAGAACAATGCTAAGTGGGAATGGAACGAAAGGCATGATGAGGCTCGAAACCATATCATACAACACCTGTCTACTGCGCCTACCCTTATGCTATTTCAGGAAGACGCACCAATCGAGCTCTACACGGATGCCAGCAGCATCGGCTACGGGGCGGTACTCGTGCAGACCATTGGCGGTCGTCAGCATCCAGTCGCGTACATGAGCCAGCGCACCACTGACGCCGAGAGCCGCTACCACTCGTACGAGCTCGAGACTTTGGCGGTAGTAAGGGCAATCAAGCATTTTCGGCATTACATATACGGCCGAAAATTCAAGATAATAACAGATTGTAACGCCTTGAAAGCGTCCAAAAACAAAAAGGATCTTCTTCCTCGAATCCATAGGTGGTGGGCTTTCCTGCAAAATTACGAGTTCGAGGTCGAGTATAGAAAAGGTGAGCGGTTACAGCACGCGGATTTTTTCAGTAGGAATCCTTCAACTGAAAGATCCGTCAACTTCATGACAAGAGACACTGAGTGGCTGCAAATCGAGCAGCGCCGCGACGACGTGCTGCGCCCGCTTATAGACACTATGAGCGGTGACAGTCCGGCCGAAGGTTACGTCTTGGAAGAAGGCGTGCTTAAGAAGACTCTCACGGATTCTATAGTCGGTATACATAAACCAATTGTAGTCCCTAGGTCATTCCAATGGAGTCTAATAAACTCCTTCCATGTCGCTCTGCAACATCCTGGATGGGAGAAAACCTTGCAGAAGCTGAGGGAAACGTACTGGTTCCCCAAAATGAGCACAATCATCAGAAGGTTTGTGGACAATTGTGTTGTATGTAAGACCTCGAAAGGGCCGTCGGGCGCTATCCAAGCCCAGCTACATCCGATTCAGAAGCCCACTGCAGCGTTCCAAGTCGTCCACATGGATATTACTGGCAAGCTGGGTACGAGAAGCGCTGAGGGGCGAGATGAGTATGTAATTGTTACAATTGACGCATACACCAAATACGTCTTGCTTAGCTACTCAAATGACAAGAGCCCAAGCAGCAGCCTCGCAGCTTTGAAACGTGTCGTGCACCTGTTCGGAACTCCAGTGCAAGTCGTGGTGGATGGAGGTCGAGAGTTCCTTGGTGAATTTAAAGTCTACTCGGACCGTTTCGGAATCGACATACACTCCATTGCGCCAGGAGTAAGCCGAGCAAATGGACAGGTCGAACGAATTATGGGCACTTTGAAAAACGCATTAACCATGATCAAAAACTACGACACTGAAGATTGGCAGACGGCGCTAGAAGCTTTACAGCTCGCATTTAACTGCACTCCACATAGAGTAACGGGGGTCGCACCGCTTACACTACTGACCCGCCGCCAACACAGTGTACCCCCAGAACTACTAAGTTTGGTAAATATAAATAACGAATACATAGACTTTGACTTGTATGAGCAACACGTGCAAGAGAAAATGACAGCTGCGGGACAATATGATAAGCGGCGATTCGACAAGAACAAGGCGAAAATGCGTCCGTTTCAGCGAGGAGATTACGTACTCGTCAAGAACAATCCCCGAAACCAGACATCTCTGGACTTGAAATACAGCGAGCCATACGAGATATACAGGATCCTGGACAACGATCGATACATAGTGAAACGTGTGACCGGCAGAGGGCGTCCACGTAAGGTCGCTCACGATCAGCTGCGCCGAGCACCACAACCAGGAGAGCAGGAAACCGTGTCGACTAATAACGAGGATGACACTCAGCAAGTGGCTACCCGGCTGGCGGATGACTCATCGACGAACTTGGTCGATGACACACTACAACAAACTACATCACCGATCATCAGTACGCCGCCGTCGAAAGAGCCACAGCCGTCTACCACCCAGCTGCTGGACACTTGAAAAAAAAAAAGTGAGTTTCTCCCTTCTTACTGTTATCTTGATACCAATTGTAAATTTGAGTTACAAGACAACAGTGAGGAGATCCATCATTGGTATGTCTTTGTTGACTGACTGATACCTAACTAAAGTAGTAAGACTGTACAATCCGTATCCCCCGCTTCCCTCCTACACTCTTTTCAGAACCTCTGTGGACCACGGTTAAAATAATAAAGCCTAGGCCACAGCATCGCCCTTTCCCAATCCTTTAGAACCCCTGTGGACCACGGCGTACAGGACCGCTCAGCGCCACAGCATCATTCCCGTGAGTTATTTTTATCCATAAAGTTGCAAAATAAGTTTTCAGAGCCCCTGTGGACCACGGTCAAAGTAAGGCCTAGGCCACAGCATCGTTCTTCCCAAATCCCTTAGAGCCCCTGTGGACCACGGCGTACGAGACCGCTCAGCACCACAGCATCAAACCCAAACAAGCTGTATAACAGCCACGTAAGAACTTGACTACTAGTTTATTTTCTTTTAGAGCCTCTGGGGACCACGGTCATAAATATAAGGCCTAGGCCTCAGCATCACCCTAGTTCCCTTTTCCTTTAGAGCCTCTGTGGACCACGGCGTACAAGACCGCCCAGCACCACAGCATCATTCCTGTCTACAAGATATCAAATCAGGCATGTATGCGTGGAGCATTTGCATTGATATAACTTAATGTACGTGTGAGTAAGCGTGTAGCGTTACAAACACTTCAATATATTCACTCGCTTCCCTATGTACAGCAAATCCTATTTATTTACTACTCGTGTAAACTTTACTATTTCCATATAAACTTCAATATCTATAACTTTGAATATTTAACTACAAAACCTTATACAAAAGTAATGGCTGATAACTTGGATTGTTGGAATCGGTAACTATTGAAAAGTTCAGACCATATAATGTGAAGTACAAAACTTTTTGAACTCATTTTACACAAGTATTTGAATCTTTCAGGCTAATGTACTCCAGTGAATGGATACCTAGCTCAAAAAAAAAAAAAATATTTTCATTTTCAGATCCGCGACTGGTGCAGGGCACGCACACCGTCTCGCAGAATGGCCGTGTCGACGCAAGGCTAATGTAAACTTTAAAATAAACTATTACTTAATGTTGTTTAACAGTTAAATATTACAGGTTAGGTTTAAATAAGTTTTGATTTAATTATTGTAGTCCGTTTGCTACTTTTCAAAGTAAAAAGCCGTGTTATGACTTGCTGTTACTATAACAGCAAACCATAACTGTAGGTTTATAAAAGCTTAGGTTTAAAAACAAGTTAACGATTGCGAAATTCATTTATTAATTAAAAAGAAATAGGCAATAGTTTTATAATGATTTTTGATTGATTTTTGTTTATTCCAACAGTTGATTGAATTACTGTTGGTCATGTTAAAAAGATGGCGCGCAATTAAAGTTTGAAGCAAAGTTTTAAGCAATGTAAAATTATTCCAATGTTAAAATCAAGAGCTAAAAATAGTGAAATGAATTAACAAATCATCATTTGTTACTTAAATCAATGTTACGCGCAATTTGTGATAAAAAATAAGTGTTAAATGACTTCGCAACGACGACGCCATGTTTTGATATTGAAAAGGCGAGCCGCTGCGAAGCCACTTTTGGAAGCGGGACTTGGAGAAGACAGGTCGAGTTGTGTCTTGTGAGTACAATTCTTGCTGATTTGAATTTTAAGGTTGTTTTTGGTGTGCTTTACTTGTATTACGAATAAAACGTGATTGGTTAAATTGTGTGTTTCGTTATTTGCAATGAGTGAGCCCGTTAATGGAGATGGTGACGTCAGCTCTGCTGACGTCACTATTTCTAAAAACCCGAATGGTCCCGATACTCCGTTATGTATGTATTTAGAAATATATAAGTATGTTTATCAGTTGTCTGGTTGCCATAGTACAGGCTCTGCCTAGTTTGGGATCGGATGACCGTGTGTGAGTTGTCCCAGGATATATTATTATCAGCCGGGGATTGCGGAAGTCGCATACGTTCCCGCGATCCCCTGCGTAGGTGGCAGATGGAACACCGGGGTGGTTTTAGTCAGTAAGAGTCTGACAGACCCCTCCACCCGCCCCAGGGTGGAGGATTTCCATGAGGATTTCCCCCCGAGATAAAAAAAAAAAGGATATATTATTATATTTTATTATATTAAATTAATTTTTGTATACCAAATTTTGTAAATCACTATTTGAAAAGAGTAACTATGGAGTTTCTTGTCCGTTCTTTTCCATAAGAATCTACCTTTCTAAATGGACTGTAGAGTCACTTTATTGATGTAATATTACTATTTTACTGAACTGTAAATGATGACATTCAAAAGTGCCGTTTAATGGCCTAATTGAAAGAAACGTTTTGACTTTGACTTTGACTTTGGTATGTTACAATGAGCGTAACGTTACAATGAGTCATCCTTTGTCGTGCGTGCAGCCGGCGTCTGCGCAACATCTCTTGCGGGTCGTTTAAGCTCAGCCGCGTATGCTGTTAGAAAGATAAGACAGTTAACAGACGTAGAAACCGCACGTTTGGTCTACTTTAGTTACTTTCACAGCATTATGTCGTACGGTATTTTGCTGTGGGGTCGGGCTGCTGACATTGAATCCATATTTATTTTACAAAAGAGAGCTGTCAGAGCCCTTTACAATCTGCGTCGCCGTGATTCTCTTAGGGAACTTTTTAAAAAGATTAATATTATGACAGTCCCTTGCCAATTCATTTATGAAAATGTTATGTATGTGCGGAAAAATCGACATCTTTTTAGTAAAATTAGTGATAGACATAATGTTAATACTAGAAATAGAGACAAATTAGATCAACCATTTTTAGATTAGCTAAAGTCCACACTTCTTTCATGGGGTATTGTGTTAAATGTTACAACAAAATACCTACTGACATATTAGAACTAAATGAAAGAAAATTTAAAACTTATGTTAAAAGTACACTTTGTAAACAAGCATATTACAAATTAGAAGATTACATTCAGGATAAGAATGCTTGGAAACATGCTGGTCCTGCTCCATAGGACAATCAAGGGTGTAGACAAAATCAAACTGGTTGATTTATGAATTAACTTTATAGATGGGTATACTGTTTCTTTTTTGTGTTTTTATTTTCTGTTTAATTGGTGGTTATTAAGATTATCTGTAAATATGTGAGTACCATTTACCTAATTTTTTTTTTTTTAGAAAAGGAATAAGTACCTCTGCTGGTTATACTTTGTTCTTATAAGTAGCATACTCTGGGTGTATCGTCCTCACATAATATTAAATTGATTTTTGTATACCAAAATTTTGTAAAGTCGTTATTTGAAAAGAGTAACTATGGAGTTTCTTGTCCGTTCTTCTCCATAAGAATCTACCTTTCCGAATGGACTGTAGAGTCACTTTATTAATATATTTTACTGAACTGTAAATGCTGACGTTCAAAAGTGCCGTTTAATGGCCTAATTGAAATAAACATTTTTGACTTTGACTTTGACTTTGGCGTTCATCGATTTATTAGACGTTGTCACGTCAAAAACGGATTTTTCAGTACCTACGGGAAAACGTCACTAACATTTGTATAATATCAGCGGTACTCGTACATTTTGTGACAGCTCTTTGTGATCTGAATCAAACCATTTCAAACCATCGCCTATCCAAACATACCTCAATCACTTTGGTGTTTGCCTCGGACTGTAAATTCACCATTAAACTGACAATATAAAACGCCTGTAAATACTCCTAGATGTCACCACCTGTTGTTACAGCTGTTGTTTTGGAAATGAAATTTCTGATCTGGAAACGGATATAATTTGATAGCCTATAATATCTCCGTGTCGGTTCGAGAAATTGTAGACAGACATTATAAACTGGCGATCAATCAGCACTCTGGTCTACAATTTATCTGTTTTGGTGTGCCCTGAAAGGTCGCCATTTTATGTCAGTTCACAATTTCTCGGAATGTCTTTGATATATAATAGACTATCAAATTTTGATGGGTAAAAAAGTATTCCAAATGTACGGTTGACAATTTATCGAGAGTTTACGATCTCTCAAGTTATTTTATAATTTCACGGAGTTTGCCATTTTCCGGTGACATATCCGTTTGTTTCGGTGTCGGATCCGGAGCTCCTTAACATCCTTGGTTACAAAAACTCGATAGATACAAATGGCCGTCTGTGTCGCACAATCCTCAAAGCCCAAGGAGGCATTCTAGAGATAAATCACTAATCCTTAAAGCTCCAGGACAAACTCTTGGATTCAGGAAATTCAGGGTGTTTCCTTATGGGGTATTTAGTGGTATTTGTGACATGAAGAGGGATGAGAAGATGTAAGGGGTTGATACCTTGTCATTAGTTTCGATTTTTTGTGTTTCTTCTGCGAGTGTTTTGTTAAGAAGACGATGCGTATATTTGGTGATCAAAATCAATGTTTCCTAGCAAAATGAAATTCAATAAAGAGGTGGATAGTTAAATCAATACTAGTATAATTAAGCTGAAGAGTTTGTTTGTTTGAACGCGCTAATCTCTGGAACTACCAGTCGGATTTGGATTTTTTGTATATGATAGCCACATTCAGGGCAAAAAACGGGATGTGTGTACGAAGTCGCGGGCAAAAGTTAGTCTGAAATATAATTAAAGTTCACAGTTTTTTGCTTGTCGAACTCTCAAAAACACCTCTATTCCCGACGTTTTGACAAGTTAATGACATTTATTGCGACTAAAATTTGAACTGTTTTAAGCACGAGAATTGGCCTTTCTTAACTCAATATATTCAATTCAAATACCGGACATAAAGGTAGAATTCCCTGCATCGCGGCCGATCGCAGCCGCGCGCGGTCTATCGCATGCGACTGACGCGTGCGGCTGATGCGACACTAGATAGTGTATGAAAATGTATGGCACCGCTTCCGAAGTCGACCGCACGCGTCTGTCGCAGACCTCGGAAACGGCGCTATACATTCTCATACTCTGACTATTGTCGCATGCGATAGATCGCGCGCGGCTGCGATCGGCCGCGATGCTCGTAATTGTACCTGAACGACCGGTTTCAACAACGTATCTACCTTTAACCAACCAGACGACACGGTTGGCGTAGTGGTTGAGCAATTGACTGCTACGCTGCGTGTCGCAGGTTCGATTCCCGCACGGAACAAAATATGTTTGTATGGCCTACAGATAGTTGTTCCGGGTCTGGCTGTTTGTGTAAGTGAATTTGTATGTTTGTAAACGCACCCACGATACAGGAGAAATTCCTAGTGTGGGGCAACGTTTTTTTTTTAAAAGAAAAAAAGAAAAGAAAAAACTGTCAAATTAGCTACCAACAGTATCTGAAACGTCATATTTGAAAGGCAAACATGCATGACGTTTCAACTATTGTTGGTTGCTACTTTGACAGTTGGTCAAAGGTAGATACGTTATTGAGACCGGCCGTTAGTTTGCAATACATTCGTCAAATTGAGCTTTGTTTGAAAGAAAATGTTTGAAAAACCAACTTGGCTGTTGTACTCAATCAATAATGTGTTAAAAAGAAATCAATAAGTAGGTAAGCCTTTATTCCTGAACAATTCAATAAGTTCTTTACATTATGGTGGTACTCAAAGAATGTCTCTCCATTTCATTGTGCCTCTTGGCATATACCAAGACTCTAACGTCATTGATTGCTTTCTATCTCTAAGGTAGGCCCTAGAAAAAATTGCAATAAAGTTAATTGCCCTTTCTCTAATTTATTTGCGTAAGTACCCGGAAACAAATTATGAATCGAAGAAAAACGTAAAGGATTACGATAGATGTCGATTCAGAACAACTTTATGTCAGTATTTCTGTTTTCGGAATTGAGTATGTCACTAAATGTATATGGGTCATTGACCGTTATTGCACATTTATCTGGTGTCGACCATAGCAACACTTCTTCAGTAATACCTACTAGTAAGATTAAATCAAAATTGCTTTCTTAGTGGAGGAAGGACTTCATAGACAATAGAAGCTTTAATAAGATAACTACTAGGTACTGTCAGCAAGACCGTTAATAAAATCTAAAACAAGAAACAAAATTATACTTAATTAATTAATTTAGCTTTACTTTCCGTCCATTATCTAAGCGTTTGCGATTCGTCAAAGTAATTTCAAACAAAACTTTTTGAAACATAGCTTTTAATTAAAATCACTGACGAATGGCCGAATATGAATCTGTCACGGATTTAAATGACGCCATTTTGTTTGGAGCGGGCAAGCGCGAATCGTTTTTTAAATCTCTTGTTTCAGAGACAATTTAGGAAGATTAATAGTGTTTGTTTTGTTGTGCCCGTTACTGGGTTGTGTAGGTACAGTTGTGGACGTCAGATATAGAGTCTTCCTGACCGATTTCGGCCATGGCGGCCAATCTCAACGGAGACTAGCCATCGGCGCGGGACATATTATAGTGCACAAGTGTATGCGAAAACACATGTGCACTCCTCTTCCATCACTCTCATATTTCGATGGGACGGCAACCCGACACGGCCGGATAAATTTTGGCGCAGGACCAACGGCTTCACCAGCTTTTCGGGGCACGGGGGTGTCACACCACCAACCTCCAAAGTCCGGATTGTCACTGTAATAATCCTAATGGAAAAACCCACTGAAACTTCTGGCCTGACCTGGGAATCGAACCCAGGACTCCACGCTCCGAGTAGTCAGAAGTCAGATAGGCAGTATGTGAACTGTATCTGGTTAGACTGGAAGCCGTCCCAAACATTTTTTTTTTTTTTGTTGTTGAATAGGGACAAGTATCTGTCTCCAGTCTATAATTGTTTGTCTATGGTGATTAAATAACTTAAAATCAAAATATCGTACGATTGGCCACGTCAGGGGTAACAAAACCAGTATAAGTAAAAAAAAAGAAAGAAAGGTATTTAATTGCCACAAAAAGACATACTACCCACATACATAATTTGTACGTTAGCCTCTCAATTTCCGGCCCTGGTTAAATCCAGGGTCCGGGGCGAGGAGGCTTGGGAAGCGGTCACCTCCTTCTGCGAAGCAGTAATGCTAACGAAGGAGGAGGCAGGCCGCGCGAGAGTAAGACAAGGCCTTCGTCCCAACCACCGCTACAGGAGACGACGCCCCGGGCGTCGGGAGTCGCAGGGCGATCTCCGGCCACCGTAGGCGCGGGCCTGCGGACGGCGAGCGTTGGGTGGCTCGCTGTCCGATTAGCACCAAGCCTGGGTCGATGGTGCGTTGTAATTCACGCGCGCCTCAAAGAGATATCAGCATAGAAGACGGGGCCCGCTAGAGCCAGAGCCTGCCAGGGTTGCGGAATTTGTTCGAAAGAGTCACCGCGACCCTGGAACGCAAAAGGCTTTAGAAGGAACACGGATGGGAGTCTGACACGCCCTTCCGCTCCACCCAGAGCGGAAGAAGTCATTTGATGATTTCCCATCCTTAAAAAAAAAAAAAAAAATGTCGGGTATACCAACCTGCATGTTCTATGACAATGTAACTTCTAGTGATCCAGTTGAAATTTGTAATTTGTTTTCGGATTTTTTTCAATCAGTTTATGAGCCCCCTAGTCTCTCTCCCGGATGGTGCCCAGCTTCTGATTTGGGTAATGTCAATAACAGCTCTCTCTGTACTTTGAGTTTCACTGTCCATGAAGTTCACAGACATCTAAAATCGTTAGATATAAACAAGGGACCGGGACCTGATGGCATACCGCCCTATTTTCTAAAGAGGACAGCTGAAACAATTTGTAAGCCTCTTTCCATGTTATTTAACAAGTGTATTCAAAGTGGTGAATTTCCGTCTAGGTGGTTCCACCTCAATTTAGTAACACATCGTACTATCAGCTTCAGATCAAAGTCAACCCTACATGACTATGCCACGAAAAACTACGACGTCACTCCTAACATGTCATTTCGTCACTTAAAGTTGGCTACTGACCGGTGTTACGGGCCCTAATGTAACATTCGCAGCAAACACGGTAGGTTACACCGTTTCCTAAAATCTGTGTAAAAAAAAACACATACGCATCATGTTCCTGCTCGTTTGCACGTACTGACTGCACGAATGCTCGCTTTGTAACATGTTACATTACGCCTTGTAACACCGGTCAGTAATACCCACCTTTAGACGAATCGAATGATACCGCATTTGTTAAAATCGATCCAGCCGTTTAGGCTGTAGACCGCGACAACGAAATAAACATAAAAAAAACAACGGGTTGCACTCCGAGAGTGAAATTTTGAGAAGTGAAAATTTGAACATTAACGTTGTGCATTTTTTATATTTTGCGGGTATAAAATATATTCACTATGCGGCGCTCTACTCTCCCTCCGTCTTACGAATTATCGATCAGGTCACGTGTCCTGACGCGAGTTTAACATTTTTTACCCATCCCAAAAAGTGCACAACGCCGCTAAAGAAGTTTTCACTTCAAAAACACACATACGAGTACATACTATGTGTCGCCAGTGTCGAATGGAGCCACTATAATTTTAATGGGGGCTTTACTTTGAAGATCCGAATTCCATCCACAATTTTCTAAACACAAAAGTTAAAAGGCACTTTTTATCTTCCGCGCTATTACCGAACCATTTCATATTTCTCGTTAATTTAACTACGGAACCCAAATAAAACGTCTTAAGCTTAATCCGAGGTTTTAGGCTTTCTTCAGTAATATGGCCGCCTCCTATTAATTATCTTGTTCTCACAAAGATGGTTTTTTTTGTGGTAATTTTATTCGTTAATGTTTTTATAGGGCTGGCTAAGGAGCTAAGTGTTTCTTTAAGGAGACTTATGAGCATTTTCTTAATCTTATTGAAAATTATTACTTTTCCGAATAGCACTTTTAAAGTGAGATATGAGAGATTTATCCGTGGCACCACTGACTGGCCCTATCAGAATACCAGCGCTGCGTTATTTATTTTTTAGATATCGCAGCATAAGCTGAGATGGTCCCTATTTTGGCTTCAAACGGATAATTATTTTATTGTATAATTAATTATCCATGTTTGTTACATTATATTAACAATAATAATATAATAATAATAATATCATGGAGGTTGCATGTTGCGGAAATGAGGATGTTCAGGTGGTCCGCAGGTGTCACAATGCCTGACAAAGTGCAATACCAGTACATCCTATAGGTAGCTTCAGAATCAAACCAATGCCAGTCAAGCTCATGGAGTCACGCCTCCGTTGGTACGGCCACGTCATGACAAGATCTAATGAATACATGGCAAAAAAAGTGGTACAGCTTGATTCAGTACCAAAAAGCCGCAGCAGACCCACAGTAACACGGATGTCAGTTACTAAGAAAGACCTCGCCAAAGATAGTATAGACCCACTGGCGACTCAGGGACGACATCTCTGAAGAAGAACTATTAGCAGAACCGACCCCAATTAGAAATGGGACGAGGCTTGAATAGGCAGAAAAAAAAACATTTCTTTTTCTGCACGCGTGAAACACAACGCACCATCGGGCTTGGTGCTGATCGGACAGCGAGCCACCCAACGCTCGCCGTCCGCAGGCCCGCGCCTACGGTGGCCGGAGATCGCCCTGCGACTCCCGACGCCCGGGGCGTCTTTTCCTGTAGCGGCGGTTGGGGCGAAGGCCTTGCCTTTTCTCGATGAGCATGCAGCAGGAGTGTCTACGTCAGGCCAACGTCACATTAAAACGAGTTTTGTCGCCAATCAACTGCGTCAGAAGGCGCCAGGACATCATTAACGTTATTATTTAAATTACTTACTCCCAGTTCCCTGTTGTATTCAATGTTTCGCTGGTAGCTACGACCGGCAGATATAATTTTATCGGAGTTCCTTTATAGAAAACTTATTTTTTAAAGACTTATATATTTTGCTTTTCCAACTCTAATTGTTATTCATCATCATCATCATCACAAAATTATTCAGGCAAAAACGTAAAATTCATTGGTTCATCGGAACGTATATCCTTTCTCTTTTTTTCGAATCGGTTCATAAATAACAGAGTTATGAGGTATCAAACATAAAAAAAATACAACCGAATTGAGAACCGCCTCCTTTTTTGCAGTCGGCTAAAAAGCATGAAAAATCGAAATTACAGTTCTCCAACCTTACTCAAACTCACATCCCAAGCACCAAAACAAAAGTACGAAACATTTGCATAAAGCCGTTTCACACAAAGTCAAACAGTTCAGCGTTTCCCCCGTCAGTATGGACTTGACCTTGGGCTCAAAGCCGGGAGGAGGGCCCTCGTGCTTCATAATAGCCCTCCGGAGGCTAAGAGGACAAGTGGACGGGTATTTTCATGCCCCGTTTGCGAAGTACGGAGGGGAGTGCCGAAGTGACTGAAGTATGGTAAGATGTGGATTGAGGCCCGGGACTTGAGAAGTAGGTGACTTCGGAAGTAGATTTGTTTGAGATAAGAGAAGTTCTGTTTGATTTGGTTTTGGCTTTGTTGGAGAATGGGATGTTTGGTATTGTATCTATCTTAGGCTTTAGAAGGAACACGGATGGGTTTTAGTCAGTAAGAGTCTGACACGTCCTTCCGCTCCACCCAGAGCGGAAGAAGTCATTTGATAAATTCCCATCATTAAAAAAAATATTGTAGCTGTGACAATCTAGAGATATTGAGTAAGAATTGGTTAGTAGACTTACAGTCGGTCGATTCTGTAAAAAAACACCGTGATAACTTGATTGATGTGTCTTTCTAAATGAAGCCCGAGCATCCGTCTGTCTATCACCAGGCTGTATCACATGAACCGTGATAGTTAGACAATTGAAAATTTCACAGATGATGTATTTCAGTTGCCGTTCTAACAATAAATACTAGAAAACAGAATAAAATAAATATTTAAGTGGGCTCCCATACAACAAACGTGATTTTTTGCTCGTTTTTGCTCGATATTGATAATAGAGGTAGACGCTTGAAATATTCACAGAATATTTACTTTAAAAATTGATAGTTTAATTAAAATAAAACAAATATTTAAGGGGGGGCTCCCATACAAAAAAGGTGTTTTTTTTGCTCGTTTTTTATAAATAATAGTACGGAACCCTTCGTGCGCGAGTCCGACTCGCACTTGGCCGGTTCTTTACTATTGATAGGCGCGCGTTTGACCACTATCTCACCTGATGATGTGGTTGATGATGGAGCACGCTTGCCTACAAGTAACCTATTCACTCTTGACTTAAAGACTCCCAGGTTGTAGCTATCAGGAAACACAAACGTTTCCAAACGTCTTTTATACTGCGCACAGCAAAGGAGTGGAACTCTCTGCCTGCGTCAGTGTTTCCGAACGCATACAACCCTAATCTCTTCAAAATTAGAGTGAACAGGCTTCTTCTGGGTTAGCTCGCTCCATCGTCGACTTTGTCTCTGTCATCTATGACCTAGACTAGAGTCAAGAGCAAACCCATATTAAATAAAAAAAAAAAACACAGATTCTGGCAGGGAATTCCACTCCTAAGCTCTACGCACAATGGCGGAAATAAACTGTGCAATTCCATTGTACACTCCCTAAAATGCAATACAATGTTTATAAAAGCAGTAAAAAACCATATGAGTTTTTATAAAGCTAAATTTCAAAATATCTGACACAGAAAAAGGCGTCTAAAAACAGTCCCAAAAAAACATTTTTCATTTTTACAAAGCTGGAATTGGCACTCCCCTAAAAGCTTTTTCCAACAAAACCAATAGTAAAATGGATTCTATATTTTACTAGTACACTCGTAAATGTTGAATTTAAAACGTTGTGACGTATCGACAGCACACTGACCTACTCGTACTGTGTTGTTTTACATTGAACGGGGGACTGGGCGCTTTCAGCTTGTGTGGGGCTGTGAAATGCGCGATTAAGCGTGCTCGGGTCTCGGAGGGACTGGGACCTTCTTTTTAAGATAGGAAATCATTGAACGACTCCTTCCGCTCTGGGCGGAGCGGAAGGGAGTGTCAGACTCATACTGACTAAAACCCATCCGTGTTTCTCCAAATACCCTTTGCGTTTCAGAGCCGCGGTGACTTTTTCGAACAAATTCCGCAACCGTGGCAGGCTCTGGCCTTAGCGGGCCCCGCCTATTATGCTGACATCTATGCACGCGTGGTACACCATGCGCCGTCGACCCGGGCCTGGTTCTGATCGGACAGCGGGCCTCCCAACGTTCGCCGTCCGCAGCCGCGCCTGCGGTGGCCGGGAATCGCCCTGCGACTCCCGACGCCCAGGGCATCTCCTTCTGTTGCGGCGTATATCCTTTTACTTAAAAAAGTTTTTTTTACTGTAGATAGGCACTTGTTTGACTACTATCTCGCGTGTTGAAGTATATATTTCCAAATCGGTTCATAAATGACGGAGTTATGAAGTAACAAACATAATAAAATACAACCAAATTGAGAACCTCCTCCTTTTTTTGAAGTCGTTTAAAAATAAACAACACCGCTTTTCTCTGAACTTTGTGGCCCCAACATGTTCTGTATGCAACGATAGCCGAACGCCATCCGACTTGATCCCATTCACATGTGTTCGCTCGCGTTACCTCTGAAGCTCTGAAACTTTCAGCCCGCTGTGATACCAGTTTGTCAAGTGATTTATTTTGTTGCACATTTAGTTTTGGCTTGGCGCAGTTTTAGATTGTGTGTGTAAATGGAATTACAGTTGCAAAAGTTGTTAGGATCGTATTTATTTCACTGTAGATAGCTCTTGCTACTTTATTTTTGTATTTTAGTAGGAAGATAATGCAGGATAAAAAAGGCATTAATATTGTATATGTTCTGTATGGTGTCGAACGTAAAACAATAGCACCATCCCATCACATCCCGTGGGTGTAGTAAGAGGCGATTAAAGGACTCACCAGAGAATGGGCAGCAGCATTCTCTGTACATTGCAGCAGCTACACTGCGATCGCCAACCCGCCTGCCAATCGATATGGCATTGGCGCAATTATGGTAGGCTCGCGTTTGACCTGATGAAAAGCGATGGTGTGGTCGACGATGGAGCACGCTTGCCTAGAAGTAACTTATTCACTCTTGACTTAAAGACTCCCAAGTTGTAGCTATCAGGAAACACAGACTCTGGCAGGGAATTCCACTCCTCAGCTGTTCGTATATTGAAATTATCTCCATAACGTTTTTTGACCACAGACAAAGGACGGGATTGTGTAGATCAATTAGGTCGCATGCAGCAGAATATTAGGTTCAGCTGGTTGGACTGGAGGCTGGCGAAAGGCTGGAGGTATCTGAATTGGAAATTCATTCTAAGGGTGAACTTAACAATTGTTGAAAAAAAATTACAAATTCTGAAGAATAAAACCCACTACAAAGTACAAAATAACATTATTTTTGGAAGTCGGTGTTTCTGGTGTGGTTCCTTCGTTTCTGCACCAAAATTTATGTTATTTTGTACTTTGTAGTGGGTTTTATTCTTCGTTGGTTTTTATTTAGAAGTCATTTGTATTTTTTTGTAAAAAACGTTTTGTATTTTTTTCACGTTTTATTGCTACACCCCAAAAAATCTGTCTATCTCCGAAGTTCTTCATCAGATCTTTACGAAATTGAAATGGGACCATTTCGGAATAAACCCCTTTTGAATATAATGAAAAGTATTTTTCAAATCTGTGTATATATGACGGAGTTACGTCCGAAAATACATAAAAAAAACGCAGGCCAGTCTTTGGGGACTGCCGATTGAAGTGAAAACTAAGCGAAAGCTAAAGCGTTCGGTAATGATGACGCGAGTTCCATGATTTTTGTTCACCCAAAAAGTACACATATATTCACAGTATACATATAGCTCATGAAAAGCGTTTGGTGATGATGACGCGAGTTTATCCAAAAACAACTCAACGCGCCTAAAGAAGTTTTCACTTCATTCATTATCTTTTTCCTTTTCCCAACTATATTGGGGTTGGCTTCCAGTCAAACCGGATTCAGCTGAATATTAGTATTTTACGTGGAGCGGCTACCTACCAGACCTCCACGACCCATTAACTGGGTAACACGGTAGTTCTTGGCAAGACTGGAGCCAGAATCACAGGCTTCTAACAATCCGTAACGACTGCCGAAGATCTACATATGACAGCCGGGACCAGCGCCTTAATTTGCTTTCCGAGGCACGCAGGAAACTCGATATGTTAAGATTAAGCAAGCATTGCTTAACCTTGATGGAACCCTGCAGCTGTTATTCATTAGCCACGAGCTCCTTAACCTAAAGAAGTTTTCACTTCAAAAATATATAAACATTTAAATTTATAGCTTCCATCCTTATTGCAGAAATGCTGCATCTTAGTATTTTTGTGTAGTAAAGTAGCCAAGGACGTTTGTGACATATGTCACAAAGTCACAACTTCACAAAACACGACACTAAAATGTTTTGTAACCCTAGTACACGAGAAGTAGTAACTTTTTAAGGTCAAGCAGTAAACCAGGTAGCAACCATTATAGCTTCGTCATACGTTTTTTTATCACCATTCTTCAGGACCAGACCCAACTTTATTTAATCATACATCTACATATATTATTCATGGACGGACAACAATACAAATCAAATAATTTATTCCCTTAGACCCTTGACAAAAAGGGTTTTATTTTACCCTTTACAAATTCCTGCAATCCTTTCGTACAGCGGCATGTGTTGGCAATCCATCGTTGTACTTGTCTTGACTAATAAATATAAAAACAATTCTACTTTGTCCGGATCCCTGGGATCCTTCTGGACGATTCCGTGATTTCCCTGAGACGTGACGCGAGTGCGACATGAAATGGTCGATTGACGAGACGTGGTCCGTTTTAATATTTTATGCTTCGCCTGCGGGTTTGTTCGCGTGATCTATTTTTTCTGTTTGAAAATGTTGGTTCTTTTTTATGGGAAATTTAAGAAAACTAGTTTGTAAATAAGGTTACGGTTAAGGTTAAACTGTTAATATCTACAGTAATTATGATAGGCTATGTTGCCAAAACCATAACGATAAAACCAGTCAAGTACGAGTCGGACTCTCGTACGAAGGGTACCGTAACATAAATTTAAAAAAAAAACACGTTTAACCCCCTTTAATTTTTTATTTCATTTTATTTTAATACACGCTCTGTGAAAATTTCAACTGTCTACCTGTTGCGGTTCTCGAGATACAGCCCGCTGATAGACTAACGGACAGCAGAGGCTTAGTAATAGGGTTCCGTTTGTTACCCTTTGAGAACGGAACCCTAAAAAAACACATCGTTACCCGAATTGGCTTAGCCTAGAACTGGGAATTCGAAGACATGTATCATCAACCAACCCGCACTGGGAGCGCGTGGAACTGGGCCGTGCTGGCAGACTGGCTTGCTCTCTGTGACGGCCTCACAGAGAGCAGGCCAGTCTGCCAGCAGTAGGAACATTATAGACTGATTGATTATGCTAGATATATGCTATTAATCAGAATAAACGCAATACCAAGAGGTAACACTGTTATCGGGAAAAAGAAATCGACTCCCCCAATCATTTCTGTGCGCATAACTCGACAACACAGCAACAGCTGATTTTTTTTCGCGATTTCGGGGTTGGTCCCATAGTAAAAGTTGTTCATAATGATGAGTACAATGACCCCTTAAGAGGTATCGCATTTATTCTGTCACACGTTGTATATGTATATAAAGCTCTTCCGTTACTGGTGACTGAGTGACTGACAGAGAACGCACAGCCACTACAGGTCGTAGAAAGCTGAAATTTGCCATTCAGGTTACTTGGGGAGTGAAGGGAGGATTTCCCGAAATTACTCCGGGAATGGGAAAAAACGGGATATGTGCGTACGAAGTCGCGGGCAAAAGCTAGTAGGTACATATTATCGTACCTTGACTGAGGTTCTCACAAATTCTCGCTCACAAGTTACACCTGGTCTATTAACACGTTATAAAATTTAAATATAATTTTTTTTCAACATTGCAGTAGCAGTACAAAGCAGTAGGTTAATTAATTTTTAATAAATAAATAATAAATAAATCTTTATTTCTTCAGACAACATACAGTCCAGTTTGTTAGTTAAACATGAAACTTATAACTAATGTTAGTAGGTTCACACATCTTAAATATAATCATCGTTAATTGGCATTTAACCTTAAAAAATGTTTAAAAATAGGAGAGTAAAAATTCTCCGTTACTGTCCTTAGAAAGCTGTTGTTACTAGCCCGAATCCTAGTTACTACTGATGCAGTTTTCTTCCTAATTAAGGCATAGAAGTCATCGGCTCGATTCTTCGCAAACATCTCCGATGCACTGCAGAAACGGGGTAGTCCCAACATCATCCTAAAGACATTATTGTGTTGGACACGCAGGGCATCCAGCGACCTTTTGGCACTAATAATAGTAATTTTAAGAAATTGTAATTAAAATTGAATATTTTATTTTCAATGATGTGATTAATTGTGTATTTGCACCTAATTTACTGTATAGTACAGTAAATTAGGTGCAAATACTAAAAACTAAACTTACACACTATGCATTAATTGTGTATTTGCACCTAATTTACTGTATAGTACAGTAAATTAGGTGCAAATAATAAATACCGGTTTTAGTAGATACCTATGATTAAAATATATTGATTTTTTTTTCACAGTACCACTCGCAATCAATCACGTCGTCCTAGCACGCGCGTAGTAATGTTAGGTGACATGTTCGGACGACCCCGGTGGAGGACAACCCTTGTCGGGGACGAACGTGACTCATCCCTCCCAAGTGCGGGACAAATGGATCCTTGGGTAGAGTGAAACTACGTATTTGGGTGTCACGCTAATGCAGTTTAATTTTAGTCGTTGCCTCAAAGTCAAAGTCAATCCATTTATTTCAACTAGACCATTAAAAGGCACTTTTGAAAGCCAAATTTACAGTTTGAAAATAAAATATTATAATGACTCTAGTTATCCATTCGCAAAAACTAGATTCTTATGGAGAAGAACGGACAAGAAACTCCATGGTTACTATTTTCAAATATAAATTTTACAATATTTTGTGTACATACATTTATCAATTCATTATAATATGTGAGCACAATTCACCCAACATAACACTAATATACATCACACTAATATACATCACACACTAATACACTAATAGGTACAACAAAGCAATACCAGCAGAGGTAAAATTATGTTTGCTAGTAAGGGACATGGTACTCACATATTTACAAATTTTGCAACCATTGATTTATATAATTAACAATGGTGGATCAGTGTGTGAGTTAAATTACATATTTAAAAAAAGAAGAGAGTACACCAATATATAAATATAGTGAATAAATCAACAAGTTTGACTTTGTCTGCTACACCTTAGATTGTCCTATAGAGCAGGACCAGCATGTTTCCAAGCATTCTTATCTTTAATATAATCATCTAGTGTGTAATATGCTTGTTTACAAAGTGTGGTTTTAATAATTATAAGTTTTAAATTTTCTTTCATTTAATTCTAATATGTCACAAGGTATTTTGTTGTAACATATAACACAGTACTCTTTGAAAGATGTTCGTACTTTGGCTAATCTATAAAATGTTTGATATAATTTATTTATCTGGGTATCTAAACTACTTATGTAATTAAACATAGTTAAGGTATATCTGTCAACGCCTACTACAGAGAAGGCATTGCCTTCTGGGTAAGGCCAAAAAAGTTTTGTGATATTTAATTCAATGAAGTATTTCAGGGGGTGAAACTAATAATTTTTAATAAACGACTTCAAAAAAAAAGTAGTCAGTTTGACCCATATGTTTGTATGTATGTATGAACCGATTTTGATGCGGTTTTCAGAAAATATTTGTCACATTCTGGAGAAGGTTTTGGTATGCAACAAATGGATACCCCGTGACGTCGTCCGCATCTGTTATTTTTTTGCAATAAATAATAATATTCTTCTAGGCAAGCGTGCTCGTCGTCGACCACATCATCGCTTACCAACAGGTATGTTAAGATGGTTACCCATCTTGAAATACCGAGAGACCAACCTCGACAAGCGTCGATTAAGCCAGGAGCTCCTCTTGAATTAGAAATGTGAAAAATATGTTTTGTTTTTATTGTTACAACACTCTCTTCTAAGGCAGATGCCGAATGTATTACGAAGTTAAAACACAAAACTTGTTTTATTTTAATACTAGCTGTTGCCCGCGACTTTGTACATATCCCGTTTTTTCCCATTCCTTTAGGAATTTCCCGTTCCTGTATAGCCTATAGCATTCCTCATGAATGTGGCTATCATTTACAAAAATAATTTTCAAAATCGGTTCAGTCGATCCAGTTATTACCCCCACACAAACTCACAAACTTTACCTCTTTATAATAAAATCTTCTCTTAATATATATATTTCTTGTGTTGATGAAATTTTTTGTGTGTTTTCAAGGGGATTCGAGAATGGTTAAGATTCACAATTGGACCCGATAGGCGGCGCTGCAATCGATTTCTATAATTTTTCGTCAGACACAAAGCAAACGTTCGGATAGGGCAACGTCTGTCGGGACCACTAGTATTGGTGTACTTATTCATAAGTGACCAACAGACATTGTTAGCTTCAAGACTACATGTAAACTAAAGTCATTACTCGATACTACAAGCCATCCTTCCCCTAATCTCAGTTAACCACGTCCCAGCGTGTAGTTCTGGTGGGACATGTCGCGTCACGGCTAGGGACGTCCCGACACGGGTCGTCTCCCCCGACACTAATAAACACGCTTTACATTTATTGAAGTATGTACATTGTGAGGGCTTGTCTGGCTAGTGTCTTAGACTGAGCGAGGGCCGTCAGCTAGGACTGGTCATGTCTCAGCTGCCACGGTTTATTTAATAGACGGCACGGTTGGCGCAGTGGTTGAGCGATTGACTGCTGCGCTGCGTGTCACGGGTTCAATTCCCGCGCGGAACAAATATTTGTATGGCCTACAGATACTTGTTCTGGGTTTGGCTGTTTGTGATTGTGACTTTGTATGTTTGTACGCACCCACGATACAGGAGATATTCCTAGTGAGGGCAACGTTTTAAAAAAAAAAAATGTTCTTTGAATTGTTGCTTTTTTGTTTTTTACTTCGGACGCTTGATCGTGCATGTCTTTCTACATCGTTCTCACATATATGGATGTTTGTATATTAAGAAAGAGTGTCCGTGGACTTTCTTGCAAGTTCTTCTCCATAGAGATCTACGCTTTGGAACGTATAATTAGCTTCATCTCTTTGGACAGACCGACCTTGACTATTTAAAAGTGCCTGTAATGGTTTAATTGAAATAAATGCTTTGATTTTTGAGTTTTTTTGAGACAGGGAAGATGAAGATAGATTTGGATTTCGGAAAAATTGAAGCAGTGATTCTTAGATTGTTTCTTCGTTTAATAGAGGTTCGAAGCGTTAACACGACCACACTCGAGGTTAGAACTCAAGACGTCACCCTTAGCTTGATGATGATAAATATGTAGCGTCATCAATGCCGCCACATGAAAAACTAAGAAGCGCAATTTGTACGGCAACAAAAAGAACCGCAGCGCCATCTACGTAGAACTAATAATGAAATCCTGCATCGCGCAAACAAAGTTCTCCGTGCGATTTGAAAATATACAACAGTCCGAATATCAACTATCGGGCAGTTGCCCACCAGACACAACAACCGTCTGGTAGGAGGATCCTCCTACTACAGTGGAGGTGTGCGGGACTTTACTCTCTGTTCTGCAAACCTCTATAAATACTTGTGGTTGAAATTGTACGGATGTAGACTTATTGCCAAAGGAATGATAATTTCAGGAGTCTATTATCATCACTAGAGATAGACTATATTTATCTAATGTTCGTGGAAGTAGAGTTGATAGTACCTCCTCTAAAATTCCAGAATCATAAACATGACGATTGTATCCCGGGATTTAAGAAATTGCAAATTACTTATTGCGCTTTGAAAACATTTGAACAAAATTATTATATTGAAGAATTTTATTATATTTTTAGAGTTCCGTACCTACCTACTAAAACTGTTAAATTAATAGCTTTGTTTTCGCACAACTCTTTTTTCGTTTGATTATTCAAATCAATAATTTGTTACTATACTCAAAGTCCAGTTCATGTTTTTATAATCCCGGGTTTTAATTGTCATGATTCCATTTATAATTTCCAGGAGGTGTTATCAACTCTATATTACTTACTTCCACGAACATATACGGTAAATATAGTCTACCTATTCCGATCTCTGATCATCACACACTGCCCGAATTCGCTAAGGGATGGGCATAGACTTCTCTTTACCTGTGACAATCCCCACGTCCTTATTCAGGTTCTACCCACGATGGCAACGATGTCGTCTGCCCATTTCTGAAATTTGAAGTACCAACCAACTGCCTAGCCTTTTCCCAAATATATTAGGGTCGACTTCCAGTCAAACCGGATTCAGCTGAATACCAGTATTATACGTGGATCGGCTGCCTACCAGACCTCCACAACCCATTGACTGGGTAACACGGTACTCCTTGGCAAGACTGGTGTCAGATTGTCTGACTTCTGACTATATAACGTCTGCCAAAGATCTCCAAATGATAGTCGGGACCAAAGGCTTAACGTGCTTTCCGAGGCACGGAGGAGTCTCGGTATGTTAAGATGGTCACCCATCCACAGACCAACCTCGGCAAGCGTTGCTTACCCTTGAAGATCGACCCGTGTATTATTATTTAGTCGACCAACATATTAATCGTCGTAATTAATTACTCCAAACTCCAAACACCAAAACCTTTAATATCGGCTAATAAAGTCCGTCCTCGTGAGGGACATGTCCTGTAACACGCAGAGACATTGCGACAAGGGTCGTCTCCCTGGGCCCTAATAAACACGCTTTACATTTAGAAGTAGGAATAGACAGTTGTGTGCGTCCCTCGTCTGATATTTCTCTTAGAATCCTACTAAGTAATATTATAAACGCGAAAGTTTGTAAGTATGGATGGATGGATGTTTGTTACTCTTTCACGCAAAAACGACTGCATAGATTTTGATTAAATTTGGCACAGTGGTAGATTATAGTCTGGAATAACACAAGGGATACTTTTTATCCCGGGAATATGTTCCCTTGGGATAATTTTCGACAATCACGCGGGTGGAACCGCGGGCGGCAACTAGTAGAATAATAAAGATACAAAATACTGGTTTAGTGCCTCACCAGACCTATATTTTTACTATTAAAAAGATCAGCTATTTTGAGACACAAATTCACTCGCTCGGATTTTTACATGGTCGCACAATTCAATAAAATTCATTATTGGTAAAAAAATATTTTCACGTTGAAGAAATTTAATTTTTATCGAATGTTAGTTCTTCGACGTGTGAAAAATTCACGTGATTGTCACTATATTGTGCTTAATCGTGATTTTTTTTCTGAATCCCCCCCTATTCGAATCTCACGTGATTTCAAAACGATCCTTAATCCGACAGTAAATATTTTAATCGTAGTAATGAATTACACCCGATACCAAGACCTTTAATAGCGGCTAATAAAGTCCCGCCTCGAGAGGGAGCTGTCACGTAACCCGAGGAGACATTCCGACACGGGTCGTCTCCCTGGTCACTAATACTTGCACGTTACATTTACGGGGACAGTTTTTGAACGGGACTGTAGCGCCTGATTACGTTCCAAACGTTTTTTATAATGCGCACAGCAAAGGAGTGGAACTCTCTGCCTGCGTCTGTGTTTCCGAACGCATACAACCCTAATCTCTTCAAAATTTGAGTGAACAGGCTTCTTCTGGGTAAGCTCGCTCCATCGTCGACTTTGTCTTTGTCATTTTAAATTTTTATTTACATTAAATAAAAAATAAAAAAACTCAAAAGTCATTTATTTGCGTAAATAGGGTACAGAAAGTTCTTAAGCAAAATAATGACAGATCTCTTATTTTGCCTGTAATTTCGTGCTTATTAGTCATGTAGTCAAAGTTAATTAAAATTAATTGACCTACATAAATTGAAATTGGAATATTGAATTTTAAGTATCATTATTATCTTGTACCGGTTTACAACTTATCTCATTCTATATTATCTCATTATATTTGAGAAGGAGGAAGGAAGTTGTAGTGTTTCAAAGATTTTAGTCTTTAAAATGTTCAATAGGAATAATGAGCGTGACGATGGCAATTTAAATGAGGTCGACTCCAAATTGGACTAAAACCTTCACTTTAAAAATGTATAATTATTATCTAGAGTGAAAATAGTTTAACCGACAAATAAAGAGGCTTTTGTTATTGATTTATTTCAGACTAGCTGTCGCCCGCATTAATGTCTAAAATTATCCCAAGGGAACATACTCCCGGGATAAAAACTATCCTATGTCATTTCCCGGGACTCAAACAAGCTCTATACCAAATTTCATCTAAATCTGTCTAGCCGTTTACAAACACACACACTCTCAAACTATCGCCTTCATAATATAAGTGTGATGAAGTGTAATACTAATTTCGCCTATAAAGTCCCACCTCGTAAGTGCGACATGTCACGTAACCAGCTGAGACACTCCGTTACGGGTCGTCTCCCCGTGCACTAATACAAGTTACACACGGGGACAGTTTGTGAGCGGGCTGTGGCGTCAGATCAGGTTAGTCAGTTGAATGGATCGGGAATTTATTATCAGAGTCGGGGATTTAGGGAAAATTTAAAGTGGAGTCATAGATTTAAAGGACTTTTCGAGTTTTCGAGAAAAGGTATAGGTGTATTACTAGATACAAGAGAATGGTGTGTAATGTGGTTAATCACATCACATCACACTAATATTATAAAGGCGAAAGTTTGTGTGTATGTTTGTTACTTCTTTACGCGCAAACGGCTGGACCGATTTAGATGAAATTTGGTATAGAGATTTTTTGAGTCCCGGGAATTGTTCCCTTGGGATAATTTTCGATATTGACGCGAGCGGAGCCGCGGGCGGTAGCTAGTATTAGTATAATTGAATGTAACTGTTGTGAGTAAGGAAAGTCGACGAAGCCCGGCTGCGACGGCTCCTATTTCCGACCGCAGGGTTTAAAGGAACCTGCCAGGGTTGCGGAATTTATTCCAAAGAGTCACCGCGGCCCTGGAACGCATTAGGAGGAACACGCCGAACATCGATGGGTTTTAGTCAGTAAGAGTCTGACACTCCCTTCCACCCCGCCCAGAGCGGAAGAAGTCATTTGATGATTTCCCATCCTTAAAAAAAGGGTTTAAATGAACTTGACATGAAACAGGATGCCAGGAGTAAGCGTGTAAAATAAAAAAAAAACGTAGTTCCTATTCAAACCTAACCCAACAGTGACCAACGAATTTTATGCAAAACTAGCACTTCGTACGCGCATATCCCGTTTATTTTCCCGTTTCCGATTGTTCCCCGTTCCCTTATAGCCTAAAGCCTTCCTCATGAATGTGGCTATCCTAAACAAAAAAGATTTTCCAAATCCGTCTGGAATTTCCAGAGATTAGCGCGTTCAAACAAACGAACAAACTCTTCAGCTTTATTATATTTTAGTGTAGATTCTTTGACCAAGCGAGTTCACGATTACGCTTACAAAACATTTTATTAGTTGATCGATTTATTAGTTACTCTACATGTCTGCGTCATTCGTTTGCTTAAGGTCTAGACTATATTTATATTTTAGCCCATTGTGTCCCACTGCAGGGCAAACGTCTCCCTTTCTTCCTTCCATTCCTCCCGGCTTTGGGCAAGTGTGCACCAATCCTGCCGATAGGCGTCAAGCTCGTCCCGCCATCTTCGCCTGGGTCTCCCACGATGTCGTCGGGCATTTTCTGGGACCCACATTGTGGTTGCTTTAGCCCATGAACCGTTCGACATCCGGCAGACGTGGCCGGCCCAGTCCCACTTTAGTTTGGCTGCTTTTTGTGTGACGTCGGCGATTTTTGTTTTGGAACGCAGCACTGTGTTCCTAACGTGGTCCATTAATAGGACTCCCAAAATGCTGCGCTCCATTGCTCGCTGGCAAACCTCAAGCTTGAACCTCTGCTGAACTGACAAAGACCATGTTTGAGCACCGTATGTAAGGATAGGGAGAATGCACATGACCATCAATTTGTACTTATGACAAATTGGAAAGTCTCCTTTCATGAGTGTCTTCATCGACCAATAGCTCTTCCAGGCGTTGTCAGTGCGGCGAGCAACTTCTTTTTCTTGTCTCGCCTGGAATGAGACTATTTGGCCGAGGTATATGTATTCTGGTACATATGCAATCTCCACGCCTTCTAAATACAGTTTTTGTTGGGCGCTGTTAGTGATGAGTTTGGTCTTTGACATGTTCATCTGAAGTCCAATCTCGAGGCTCGCCTTATTTAAGTCACTCAGCATTTCACCTAGTTCAGCTGCCGAAGATGAGAACATCACAATATCGTCAGCGAAACGTAGGTTGGTCAACCTTTTTTCGCCGACGACAATGCCTTTATCGGACCAAGTTAAGTTTTTAAAAACCTCTTCAAGGATGGTAGTCAACAGCTTGGGAGACAGCAGGTCTCCTTGTTGGACACCTCTTTCAATAGGAAAGGATAGTCCGGTGGTAGTAATTTTAAACGTAAACAAAGAATGAAGACGGTACAGTGCGTTGAAAACTCGTATGACGTCACATTTCAGTACACTTTTTACTCAAATTTGACGTCACAAGCCCCCACACCAGAGAGTCAATTCTACAAATTTTAAAACAACGTTCGCTTTCGAATGTCAGCCGCAAACTGTCAACAAAACGTCAATTTTCCTACATTTCAATTTTTCAGCAACGTTTTATTGTTCGTGTGCGAGGCGTACTCGCATTTTTCAGGAGAATTAGCCTTTTAATGAATTATTAGTTCATTTTAAGTTTATATTGTACTCGTAGTTATTTGATCAGACCACCCGGTCGATTCTGTGAACATATCGAAGTGAAGGCTTGGGTAAAGTGATCACGAGGTGCACTGTCAATCCATACAATCAAGATGTCACATGATCACGAGGTGACCTGTCATTCCATCTTGATTATATGGATTGTCAGCTCACGTCGTGATCACTTCACCAAAGCCTCGATATGTTTACAGAATCGACCGGCACGTCTAGATAATAAATCTAACGTAATCTAACAAAAATTGGCATATTTTTCACTTGGATCGTGAAAGACTTCCAGAAAACAACGGCCCGGCTTCAATATTTAAAAGTTCCATCGTTTAGAGAGTGTCAACGTTATTTACGACGATATAAAACTTTCAGTGTCTTGAAGATCGAACTTTGTAAGGACAGATATAGTATACATCTTATGAATAGAAAACAGGGTTTTGGGAAGAAGTTCGAATACGTTCTAGACTCTTAAATATGTCAGAATACGTTTTTTTCGACTCCTTAATATATCATCTAAACTTCTATACTAATGTTATAAAGAGGAACGATTTATATGTTTGTATGTAACGAATAAACTTAAAAACCGATTTGAGAAATTCTTTCAGCAATGGATAGCTACATTATCAGCGAGTAACATAGGCTATATTTTATCCCAGTACTCCCACGGGAACGGGAACTACGCGGGTGAAACCGCGTGACGTCGCTTCAATATAAATATTTTTTTTAAGGGTGGTAAATCATCAAATGACTTCTTCCGCTCTGGGTGGAGCGGAAGGGCGTGTTAGATTCTTACTGACTAAAACCGATCCGTGTTCCTTCTAAAGCCCTTTGCGTTCGAGGGCCACGGTGACATACCAACAAACGTTTATGTCAATTTAGAAATCATCTCCCTCTATGTCGTGCCGATGCCATCATAATTCCGTTGGGAGAGGGAGACGGAGCTAAAAAGGGATAGTATTATTCGTCCTGTAGAATAGTACTATCCCTTGTTCATATAAATCATGATAGCGTTCAGCACATGTCATAGTACCTACCTACTGTGCTGTACTTACCTGTATCACAGATTCAAGAATCAATTTTTTTTTACAAAAAGATCCAACTGACTTCCATATTTTGACTGGCCTGTTGGTCGAAATTGGGGGTTCGATTGGCATCCAGGACAAATCTTTGTGTGATGAGCATGATCATTTGTTCTGTGTCTGGGTGTAATTTGTCTATAATATGTATGTATTTAGAAATATATAAGTATGTTTATCAGTTGTCTGGTTGCCATAGCACAGGCTCTGCCTAGTTTGGGATCGGATGACCGTGTGTGAGTTGTCCCAAGATATATTATATTATATTTTATACAAAAACACTACAAAGTATAAAATAACTTTAAGTAGGTTGTCTTTTCTCGTAAAAAGTTATTTATTTTTCACTTTTTAGTGGTAGGTACCTCACACCTAACAACACCACTGGAAAGTCACACGAATGCAAAACACGCAATTTCGTTTACTTAGATGACATATTTTCTATTTTCTCCAGCAATTTCGATTTAAAAAGCAAACTACTGAACCGATTTTGTCGAAATTCCTATGGGAATAATCGGAACGTTTATCCTTTAACACAACAAAAAAAAAAATACAATCGACAACGAGGATGACACACAAAAAGGATGACTCATTGTAACGTTACGCTAATTTTAACGTTACGATCATTTCATCAATGTTTTTTTTTATGACGTTGTCACGTTAAACTATCGTCCGTTAACCGACTTTACGGACAACCAATTTTTTTGAAGGGTTAATCCTTCGACTGGACCGGTCAAAATAAGCTCATTCAACTCCCTACTTTAAAATCATTCGATCCCAAGAGCACATATCTACAAGAACATAAATATACGAAAGTGCGTCCTCGGATTCAGTCCCTAGGCACTAATATACAAGGCAGTATTTACTGACAACACACGGACGAGTATCGCGCGCCGGCCCGCTGCGGTTTGGAACGTTAAGGGAGATAAATTATTGGGTTCATGATTGTGAATCATGTGATGGTATAGATTATTGGAATACTAATCACAGCAACAACAACAACATTGAGGAATCGCCATTTTTAAATTTGTCGAAAAAAACAACGAACAGAGCCAAGCGTAGAGCCAAACATCACTACGAACCTTTTCACTATCTTTCTAGCAAACGTTCTAGTGTTTAATACTCGTCAAAAAATGTATTCTTCACGAAGATGTCATACAAAACTGACAAAATTGCTCGGCTCGGCAAAAAGCTCGAAGCAAATTGATAGTCGTTTTGCTTGAATGCTCGCTAGAATGCTCGCTAAAACGCTCCTGTTTATTTTAACATTCGCTAGAATGCTCATTACAAGTGAATGCGTAAGTCTATAAGCGGTCCAGGGTTGCGGAATTTGTTCGAAAGAGTCACCGCGGCCCTGGAACGCAAAGGGCTTTAGAAGGAACACGGATGGGTTTTAGTCAGTAAGAGTCTGACACGCCCTTCCGCTCCACCCGGAGCGAAAGAAGTCATTTGATGATTTTCCAACCTTAAAAAAAAGTCTATCAGCGGTTTTACAGGAACACGATTAGTACTGGCCACGACAAGCTCATTCGATTCCTCTTGATAATCCTTCCATAGAGTCCCTAGACACTAATATACAAGGCAGTATTTACCTACTGACAACACACGGAGTGTATCTCGCGCCGGACCGCTGCGGCTTGGAACGTTGCGGGAGATAAATTATTGGGTTCATGATTGTGAATCATGTGATGGAATAGATTAATGGCCGCTTGGGAGTTTGCTGGATTGTTGTCGGTTTGGTATTGAGCTTTTTTGGAACTGTTTTGACTGGGGATGATGCAGATGTGTAATGAAAAACTGCATTATGTACCTACACTCAAACTCAAATTATTTATTTCAATTATTTTAAACCATTTACAGGCACTTTTGAATTGTCAAGGTTGGTCAGTCAAAAGAGATGAAGACATTTGCACGTTCCAAAGCGTAGACCTTTATGGAGAAGAACGTGCAAGAAACTCCACGGACACTCTTTTAAATCATTTTTGATTTACAGTGTTTTGATTACATCATTCGTGTTGAAATTAAACATACATATATGTGAGAACGACATAGAAAAAAAAATGCACGATAAAAGCGTCCGGAGTAGGAAAAACAACGAGTCAAATAACAAATCATTAAAATAAACCATGGCAGCTGAGAGATGACCAGTCTCAACTGACGGCGTCCGTTCAGACGCACGCGTCAGCGCCATTCGGCTCAACCATATTGAAGGGAGCCAAATGATCCAACTATTTTAATTGATAAAAAACCTATCTCAAATTAAAAATATATATCCCCGAAGGTGTAGACCGAGTCACATACATGGCCATCTAGGTTTTATCACAATCTCCAGTTATATGATCATCATTTCATCTTATGGAAATGATGACTTTATAGCTTTACAAACAGGTCTCAGGGTCTCAGGGCTGCTTCTGCAAATGATCTAACTGGAAAACCCAATAAGAGCAGAGTTTTTTCAACGCCATAATCCAATATCTCTAAAATATTGTTCAAATATCTGTCAACACTTCGCGTCATGTAGCTTTTAGCCGTACACTGTGGCAATCTTTTAGGCCAGCAATTACCAGCGGACAGCGAGCTTGTTGTGTATAAATTTAATTTAATTGTAACACCCCTAATTTTTTATACTGTTTTTCCAATTCATCAATAATTCGTTTATAACTCCTTAACCTAAGCGGTTTCAAACCAACCTATCGACCCTAAGTTTCTATCAAAAAAAGAGCACGAATCGTAAATAGATTCCTGCGCGACTATTCGTTTAGTTAACATACAACAGAGAGGGCTCAGTGATTTGTAGCGCTAAGATCCTCAGGTAAGTCCTTAAAAGGCTTCTGTCTGAAGAGACTACATGGAAATATTTACGGAATATTTAATGTTTGATCAGGAAAACCTTTGAAAATTGATACTCGGGCTCTGTAACGTACTCATATTGTAATAATAGGTAGGTCTTTGGACCTTTACGTATTGCTGAGAGGTAACATGTTAATGAAATCTGCCCTAATCAATTCGGTTGGTTGATGAATTGGGATTGGATGAAAGGTCATGATTGTTTTATGTATGCAGGTGGCTACAGAAAGTAGTGTTTAATATACATACATATATTTGTAGTTGCCGAGCGTATGTCTCGAAAAAACTAGAATATGACTCACCGATTCTAATAATCAATTTGTTTGTTTTGTTGAATATTGGGGTGGCATGTGGCATAGAAAAAAAAGGTTACAATAACATCAATTTTAGATGATAAATACATATACTGTTTGTTAGGTTATCTAGTTCTTTCCACAGGGTAACTCCGAATCAGAAGTTGGACTAACACAGTCAGTTAGAAAACACCGGCCTCATCTAGTTTAAGATTACTCAAAAAGATTGACGTGTAAAAGTGTTATGTTTAACCTACTTACAAAATAAATATCATTTATCATTTACCAAATTACAGCCTGTCTGACAAACACAAAAGAATGTACGAACGATATATAACTACTCTTTGAAGTTAAAAGCCACGTTTCATTAAAATACTAATCACTAAAATTAACTAAGGCCCGTCCAGATTTAAACGGAAAATTCCAACAAGCAGTTTTTTGCTCAATCTTAAAATACTAGCAAAAAATCCAAGGACTGTAAAAGGTTCCAAAGGGGTGAGAGATTCCACCCCCGGGTCCAGAATCTTCCGATAAATATCTTTGTTGATCAATAGACATTTTAAATAGAACAAGAGGCTCATTTACAAGAGGATAGATTCTCCCTTTAAATGGGCTAGTAAAAATAAACAGGCAAAGGCAAGACTCGCTTCGGTTTACTCCATTGGAAGCATTTACTGCGAGTTTTTACCCACACGAGGCGACACTTTTTAGTTATCGGGGAGAAACTTTCAAAAGTGGCCTGAATTTTTGACGCAACGACCAGAAATTGTGATATTTTACATCCACTAAAACCACTCCGGTGATCTCCATCAGCGCTTAAAAGGAACCCCGTGACCTCTCGGGGGACCACCCCGGAACTCCTTCTATGCTACGCATGTTGGGGCACATTCCTGGCGAGGCTTTCAAGGGGTATCCCCTGAACGAGGCGACACGTATTATTATGTAATGGACAAATAGTTATTTATCAAAGTGCAAAAACGCAAAGAATTGCATTGCCGTTCACCGTTGTTCTTTTCTTGTTGTTCTGTATGGTGTCGGACGTAAAAGAATAGAACCACCCCATCACTTCCCGTTGGTGTCATAAGAGGCGAGTAATGGACTCGCCAGAGTATGGGCAGCAGCATTCTCTGTGCATTGCAACAGCTACACTGCGATTGGCAACCCAGGGGGGGTTGCCAATCGGGGAAGCCCTATGTCCGGCAGTGGACGTCTTTCGGCTGATATGATGATTAACCGTTGAAATGCAGCCAGTGTTCTGAACAATTGTCCCATTGACAGCGAAGTTGAAGAATTTATTTATCTTTTGTTTTTTCGACTGACGACGAGGGCCCGAGAGTGGTCTAAACGGAAATTTGTATGAATTAGTAGTAAGCTTGTAATACTTTCGATGAAGCCCAAAGCGGGATATTACAGGAACTCGTGTAAACGAGCCTTCACTCTTTCGTTGAGTATTCTTCAAAGGATTGCTGAAACATTTTCTAGAAAAAACTTATCGAGTCGGATATTTTCAGTGTCGGTATTGATTGTTCAGTAATTTAGTTATAGGGGTCGAATGGTTTAGGTTCTCGGGAAAAATTGAAATTCAGCTGCATCTGGTTTGAGTGGGGGTCAATTTAAATCTATGTAGTTGGAAAAGGTGGATTTTTGTTCCTGGCTTTGGCAATGTCTTTGTCATGTACAGCCACGTATGCCAGCACATCGGTTTCCAAGTCAACCTTGAACTTAATGCTTTAGTAATAAAGTTGAAAATCTATTAAAGAAATTTGACAGATTGTTGTAGCTTGATGTGCTGGTGTCTATACATATGGACAGACTTTATTTTTTTGTATTTCTTTGATATTAAGTTTATAATGTTATAGAGGTATGCGGAACAGAGAGTAAAGTCCCGCACACCTCCACTGTAGTGGGAGGATTTTCCGACCATACGGTTGTTGTGTCTGGTGGGCAACTGCCCGATAGTTGATATTCGGACTGTTCTACATATTCAAATCGCACGGAAAACATTGCTTGCGCGATGCAAGATTTTTTTTGTTGCCGTACAAATTTCGCTTCTTAGTTTTTCATGTGATTTTTACATTTATTTATTATGGTGGTGGTGGAGGTTTTACGGTTTATATTTTTTATTATCGATAGGTTTGACCACAATCTCACCTAATGGAAAGCGATGATGTGGTCGATGATGGAGCACGCTTGCCTAGAAGTAACCTATTCACTCTGTAGGTCAGTATCAGGAAACACACCATAATACTGTTACGCGCCAGAATTAATGCCGGGTACGTGACGAAATTAGTTACTACTAGAGCCATCTAGTATCGAGTAGCAAAAGTAGTAGAGTCAAGTACCTTCTAGTATTTTATACACTAGAACCTTCCCGGGTTCTCGACATCTGGTCAGTTGGGACCGGCATTTAGGCGAACTTTCCAAATGTTTCGACAATAGAAGGTTCTTAAATTAACTGACCTATATAAGGCCCGCATAGATGGCGACCGAGTCAGTATTGGATTTGCGATACAAGCGAATACTTTGGAAGCGATCTTCAAGTGCGATTAAAGTGATCAGTGGTGAAGTTGTGTATCATAATTAGTGAGTTTAAAGTTCATTTCGGTTATTTAATCGGCTGTTTTTATTGTCACGAACCCCAAGCTTGTAACAATACATTTTAGCATTGTGTAGTTTTAGCACACAGTGAAAAAGTTCAAAATCAAGTTTTCTTTGCGCCTTGGTAAATAGAAAGAATTCTAGAAACAGGAGCTAAATAATAAATAAGCATTTCCTCAACAACCACTTTGAAAAACTTAACGAAGTCAAAATGGCTTCCTAACTTTTTTTAATCTCGTCCAAACTCTCAACAACAAAAAAAACAACAGAACTCAAGTACAACTAACTCCATCTTGTAAAACAGAAAATCTTATTTTTTATTCTCATTTCGCTTTAAATCTCGGTGACTTGGCATCACTTGGCTACTTTGGCAAGTCGTCCAAGTTTACCGTTGAAAACTTGGCTATACACCGGAATTCTTAGCCAAGTTTTGAAACTTTTAAAACTTTACTTGGAGTCCAAACAGGTGAGGTAACTTTGTATTGTTTTTTAGGGTTCCGTACTCAAAGGGTAAAAGCGGGACCCTATTACTAAGACTCCACTGTCCGTCTGTCTCTCACCAGGCTTGCCGCTGTAACAACAAATAATAAACGTTAAATAAAATTAAAAATAAAAGCCGAAAGAAACACGTTCTTTACGGAACCGGTTTTTACTTTTTTTTTAACTTTATTTGAAGTGTTGTTTTCATAGGGTTCCGTATCTCAAGAGTAACCGGCGGAAGCCTTAGTCTACACTATCCGTCTGTCAGTGTGCTGTATCACAAGAACCGTAATGGGTAGACAATTGAATCTTTCACATAGTGTGTATTTCTAATGCCGCTGTAACAATTAATAGTAAAAATAAAAGATAATAATATAATTAACTAATGATTTTATTAAATAATTAAGAAGAGAGACTTTGATTCTGAATTTATTTTATTTTAGCCCTATCAGGATCGTGATTCTTCAGTTTATCGTACGGAACCTCCGTCTCCTGCGAGTTCGACTCGCACTTAACAAGTTTTTTTTTTGTATGAAATATACAAATTCAGTTGGAACTGCGGTTTAGCCGAGAGTTATTTGGAGTGTTTTTTAAACAACGAAGTGGGGTGTTGTGGGATCAAAACATGCAAAATAGAACTTTACAGGACAGTTGATGATTTATTTTGACTAAACTGGCTCATCCTGCCCACTTTAACTCAGTAAATTATTTAAAAAAAAAGAAAGAGACCATCTATAGAAAAATTGCTGTCAATCTCGTTCGAAAACTCTTCTGCGAAAAAGTTCTTAGCTAATCAAATCGGTCCATTATTTCAAGAATAATTCGAGTATATACCTAGTGTTTTTTATTATATATAGGCACGCGTTTGACCACTATCTCACCTGATGGTAAGCGAGGATGTGGTCGAAGATATGGACGCTGGCCTAGAAGTAACCTATTCACTCTTGACTTAAAAACTCCCAGGTTGTAGCCGCATAGGCTATAATAGTATGTTATCCTGATGTACAAGCTAATATTACTGTAAATTTTAAAAATGCCTTAACTACGTAATTGTGGTTGCGTAAAAGACTAAAAAACATCCATTCATCCTCCCAAACATTCGCGTTTTTAATAGTAGTAGGAAAACTGTATGAAAAATTCCATCTAAACCATAAAATAAAAGAATAAGAAGAATTTCTTATTGTCTTCAATAACAATATTCTTGAAGTTCCATAAAACTCTCTGGAACTGAAAACAAGTGAATTTCTCAAGCTTCGTCGTAGACTATTGTTACCGAAATAAGGAATTTAATACAAGAAAATATTTTTAATAAAACTAGTACAATTATCTCTACAGTAAACTTATTACGCAGGATGGTCTGCAAAGAAATAGCTCGGAAATTCTTCATCCGTTTCTCTGAAAAGGAAAGTTAAATGACAAAGAAATTAAAAAAAACTAAGTGTCGTAACGTTTTTACACTTCTGAGAAATACACTATTATAATACCTGAAAAGTATTAATAATAATCTTAATCGGTAAGATTATTATATATCCTATATATTAATTTATTATTTAAGCATTTGCATGTATTTTATTAGTATTATAATTATTATTCGTATATTCTTTCCGAAATTTTAAAAAGTCTATTTTAAATTTTATTTTTATTTATTGTACCCCTACCACAGTATAATCTTTATAACCCAAACGTTGACTGGTAGAGAATGCCTTGATGCATTAAGTCCGCCCATGTACCACTATTGTACATAAAGTTTACATAAATAAAAGTAATTTGTTATCCAGGAAATACACCTTTAATTCAAATCAGTTACAATTGTCAAATACAAACGTTTTACCTTAATTCCCGAACCTCCTTTATTATGTCGGTTAACCACTATAAAAAGCCCGCAAAAGTAGGTAACTGAAAACGAACTACTCTTCCAATATGTATGTATTTAGAAATAGATATATAATTATGTTTATCAGTTGTCTGGTTGCCATAGTACAGGCTCTGCCTAGTTTGGGATCGGATGACCGTGTGTGAGTTGTCCCAGGATATATTATTATTATTCTCTTTATTTATTTCCTTACATACTAATTTACATTTTTAAATATTTCTTTAAAAAAAAACATTAAAAAATAAAAAACATTTAAAAATATAAAAAGTAGTAGTCCGCCGGTGTCGGGAGCAGAGTCCAAGCTACCGGTGGTTAGGGTTCCAGAGAAAGGAACCTCCTCACAATACGAGCCGTATCGAGGAGTACTGCCTTCTGTATCAGGCCCTTTACCCAACTGCGTAACGCCAACTTCGACAGATGGTCGTCGAAGCTTTTGGCCATCAGGCCATTGGCCGTAACGACAATCGGCACAATGACAGCCGATTCCACATTCCACATGTCGACAACCTCGTGTGCCAAGTCGAGATACTTGATTTGTTTCTCTTTCTCAGCCTTCACGAGGTTTTCGTCATGTGGGATGGTAATATCGATTATCATTGTGCGGCGCGCTAATCGGTCTATCACCACGATATCCGGCTTATTGGCAACAATAGTCCTATCAGTGATGATAGACCGATCCCAGTACAACGTGACATGGTCATTTTCGAGAACTGGGTCGGGCACATACTTGTAATACGGTACCTCAGAATCCACAAGATTGTATTTCAAAGCAAGTTGCTGATGGATAATCCTGGCCACTTGGTTATGCCTGTGCAAGTACTCGCCGTTAGCCAGACGAGAACAACCAGAGATAATATGTCTGATGGACTCACCCGGACGGTGGCATGCCCGACACATGTCAACCGTCCCGTCCTTCATAATATGTCTCCGGTAGTTATTCGTCAAGATAACTTCGTCCATAATCGCACAGACAAAACCTTTGGTTTCCCCGAAGAGATCTCCGAAACGTAGCCAGGCCACGGACGCTGAGAAATCTACATCGGACCCATGAAGAGCCCGATAGAAGCGCCCGTGAAGCTCCTTACCTTTCCATACCTCCTTGCGGTCATCTGTAGTAAGTATCACAGGTGTGCGCCAGTTCTCTTTAGCCATGGACAACGGGGTGAGTCCCTTGTCCACTGCGACCACATCTCGGTGCATACCCACATCGGCTTTGAGAAAATATTCTCTGAGACTGCACATCTCGCGGTTGTGGAGAGTCTTAGCATTTAAAAAGCCTCGACCTCCACACTTCCGCGGAATGTACAGTCTCATCACCGACGATCGTGGGTGATGCATCCGGTTTGCGGTCAGCAGTGTACGGACCCTTCTATCCAGGGCGTCGAGTTCGGTTTGAGTCCATTTGAGTATGCCGAAAGTGTACATTAATACCGGCATGACCCAACCGTTGAAGGCGCGCACCTTATTTCCGCCCGACAAAAGGCTGTTTAAAACCTTTTTCAGGCGGCCAAAGAAGCGCTCCTTCAGCGATTGCTTCATGTCAGTACCGTTAATGCCCAACGCTTCCAACATACCCAAATACTTGTAGGTTTCGGTTGAGCTGAGGGATCTAACCTGTATGGAATCCGAGAGGTGAATTCCCTCAGATTCCATAATCTCCCCTTTCTTTACATGCATGACTGCACATTTGTCCACACCAAATTCCATCCTGATGGCACTACTGAAGGTTTCAGTTACCTTTAGTAGCTCCATCAGTCGCAAATTGTTGGGTGCAAAGAGTTTCAGATCATCCATGTAAAGAAGGTGAGATATGGCCTGACCACCTCTTCTCAACCGATAGCCTAGGCCTGAATCCTCCAGCAGTGTGCTTAGAGGATTCAGAGCTAAGCAAAACCAAAGTGGACTCAAACTGTCGCCCTGAAATAAATATTATTATTATTATTATTATTAATTTCAAGCGCAAATCCATCGCAAACTCAAATATCCAACTCGAGCTGGTTTGTCGTTCATATTCCTATTTGTGTTATATTCGCAGCCTCTGAGCAATGCGTTCGTGTATATGTTGTATGTAATGTAGCTATGTTTATGAAGTATTCAGTGTAATGAAATACAAGCGAACTCTTGTTGCCAGCGACGCGAGTAGGGTGGATGTGAATTGTGTAGAAGGATTTTAAAGTCCCATTTACAAAATATGTTTGTGAATCAGTTTACTAACACAGTTTATCTGTAATTACCTAAAAATAACTTACGTTACTGACTGACTAAGTGAGTGACTGACAGACAACGCACAGCCGAAACTACTGGTCGTAGAAAGCTGAAATTTGGCATGCAGGTTCCTTCAGGAGTATAGGGGAGCACTAAAAGAGGATTTTTTGAAATTCTTGCGGAAAAATTGAGATATCGGGTGTCCAATAAAAATGCCTGGCCTTACTGCCTGAGAAATGGATACCCCTAGGCAAGAATTATTTCAAATTACCCGAACTAACTGTCAAAGATCTACAAATAGCTACTAGGAGCAACAGTTCAACGTGCTTTGAGTTGTCGTTTGATGGTCACCCATCCACGAACCAAACTCGTCAAACCCGGCTTAACCGTGAAGAAGTAATTATGCCTTTCTATTTTTGTCTGTCAATAGGTAATTTTGTTGATTGTCTACAATTGTTCATAATCTTGTATTATTTAACAAAAAATACCTGGGAGAATGTCTCAGTCTCCATTCAAAGGCATGGCAACCACGTCACCTGCAAAGCAATGACCTGTTTCATATTATTTGATTTGTCTCAAGCCGCAGGCTGGAATGAACAAAATACTGCCTCACTGAACAGTAACTTGTATTGTTTGTAATTCGACGTTGGTAAGTCTATCGTGAAAATTTTGTATGGAACTAGGATTTTGGGAGAGGTTTCTGAGGTACCCTTAATACCGCTTCTAATAACAATTTTATATACTACTAGAAACTAAGAGATTAATTTTTGTTGGGCGCCAATAACCCCACATCGGGCCTATGTTGGGTGCCAAGAATCTTTCATTGGCCCCACGTCGGGCTCCAATAACACAATATTGGCCACATGTTGGGCGCCAGTAAATCAACATTGACCACAACTTAAGCGACAAAGCTAGGTTCTTGGCCTAACGAAACTCATCTTTAAGTATATACAAAACAAGTACGCACTACGAAGTCGATGAAATAGAGTAACTGAATTTCTTTCACAAGTTAAAATTTCAGAAAAATTTAATATGAGCTAAGGCTACATCGAGGACAAGAAATAGCTCAATACGTAAAAAAAAACAATCCTTTAGGTACTTTGTTTCCAGTGCAGGTGTCCATTGAACGTATACGCTGCAATGATGTCCAGTCAACCGTCGCTGTAACCCCAGCACTCGAGTGTAACCTTTTCGTCAAAAACCTTATTGATTTATTTGATGTAATTCGACTCAATATTCCCAACAGTATGAAACCTTCAGCCTTCTTTATTTTATTTATTTACATCATTAATCCATTTCGTACCCAAGGAACATTTTTTCCGATAAGCAAAACAAATGTACGTGAAAATGTAGTGTTTTATGAAAAAGGTTCGACCTTCGATGTATCAACGTCGATGTAGCACTTACAGGGTGTGACAGGCGACTCGCTATCTCAGATCAGCCTGTATAGTCTCTTAGGAAAATGTATTGTGAACATACTTTACATAAGAGCAGTTTAAAAATTGAATCCATCTACGCTGCTTGAACATTGAGCTCATTGAGTTGAGAATTAATATATTAAAGTGGTACAATTTTTTGTTTGGTAACACGATTGTTGAAGGTAAAATAAGATTTCATTCAAAAAATAAAAACACCCTTAAAGAGAGTAACATACATGATAAGTACACGGCCGTGGAAGTAAAACCCATTACTCCGGTGGGTGTCGTAAAAGGCGACTAAGGGACTCTCTAAAGAATGGGCAGCAGCATTCTCTGTGCATTGCAACAGCTACACTGCGATCGCCAACCCGCCTGCCAAGCGTGGCGATTAAGGCAAACCCCCCGCCTACCCCGTGGTGGAGGTCAATGTCCTGCAGTGGACGTCTTTTGTCTGATATGATGATGATGATGATGAGAGTAAAACCAAAGAATTTAGCTGTATTAATACAACGAAATGTTGATTAAAACATTTTAATATCAAGCTTTTCTCAACTGTATTGGGTTCGGTTTGCAATCTAACTCGTACCACTATTATACATGGAGCGGCTGCCTATCTGACCTCCAAAACCCAGTAACTGGGTAACAAGATAACTCTTATGAAGCCTGCTGATTTTTGAAGTGAAAACTTCTTTAGGCGCGTTGAGCACTTTTTGGGTGAACAAAAATCATGGTACTCGCGTCATCGTCACCGAACGCTTAAGCTTTCGGTTAGTTTTCACTTCTATCGGTAGTCCCCAAAGACTGCCCCGCATGTTTTTTTTTTGACACGTTCATTAGAGATGTGTCAAAATATCGAGTAGATAAGCAAAAACGAAATATCCAGTCTTTACCTTATTAGTTTCAACACCTTTAAATTTTGACGCACATTGACTGTCTTTCGACATTATAAAATCTAAAAATTACTTTGATAACAAGATTAAGATAACACCGAAATTCATCAAAAACCTTTGACAACTTATTTACTCCGGCCACTACCCCAAAAAGGTCGCCAAAGATCAACGAGAATTTCAAACAAATTCTCACATTATAATTGAGTCAAAAGCCACCACAACACGGGACCCGAACCCCGGACCCCATGTTCCCACCGCAATACTATCACTTCATCTTCCTACCCTCGAATTAATCACGGCTAGTCTGACCCGCGGAGCATATTAGTTGACCCGCAAAGGCTGGGCGATAATCTCTAACCTCCAAGTGTGAAATAAAATTGGGCGTGTCCGTTTGTATGTCCGCAAAATTTCGGGGTTTTGATGCGGTTTTTATTATCAGAGGGAAGTCTGGAAGGCTTGTATCGAGAAATCTTACATTTATCAAGTGTCAGACTACGGTTATGCGTGTTCTGTCATTAATTAATTAGGTAAAGATTTTAGATAATATGTTCTAGAACAATATTATGGAATATGCATGAAAAAAAATTACTATCTCACAACAGTTTTTTCAAAAAATATACGAAAATATAATACTAAAAGTGAAAATAGAATCAAAATTGACCGTAAAACAAATTAGATGTTACTATTTTAAACAAATATATCCGTCCCTCTCGCGAGAACGCCTTTTTCTATGGCAGATGATATGCATTATGTTATTTGACGTCAGAGTTGGTATCAGACTTCTCTTTCTAATTGTCAACTTCAAAGCTTTATAACTTCATCGCTTTTTTTTTAAGTATGGGAAATCATCAAATCACTACTTCGCTTTGGGTGGAGTGGAAGGGCGTGTCAGACTTTTACTAACTAAAACCCATCCGTGTTCCTCCAAAAGCCCTTTGCGTTCCAGGCCCGCGGTGACTCTTTCGAACAAATTCCGCAACCCTGGCAGGCTCTGGCCCTAGCGAACTCTGTCTTCCATGCTGACATCTCTTTGAGGCGCGCGTGGAACACAACGCGCCATCGACCCGGGCCTGGTGGTGATCAGACAGCGAGCCACCTATGCTTGGCGTCCGCAGGCCCACGCCTACGGTGGCCGGGGATCGCCCTGCGACTCCCGACGCCCGGAGCGTCTATTTCTGTAGGAATTCCGTAACCCTGGAGAATTGTCCCCTCAGGAGTCTGTTCCTTATAAGTTAAAGTAAGCTTATATATCTCCTGAAGAGGTTGCAAGGTAGGATATTTATAAATTAACTAGTGGCCTGCCCCGGCTTCTCCCGGATGTATTTTTATTCAACATTTCCTTGCATACAAACCTCGCCCGTACAATAACGAATACCACAAAACAAGAATGATCCAATTTGGTCGTTACGAAGTTATGCGCGTACATACATTTCGGCGATTCATTTTATTTATATAGATAGACTAGTGGTCCCGACAGACGTTGTCCTGTCCAAACGTTTGCTTTGTGTCTGATGAAAAATTATAGAAATCGATTGCAGCGCCACCTACTGCCAGCTGTGAATCTAAACCATTCTAGAATCCCCGTGAACACACACAAAAAAATTCATCAACATTTGTCCAGCCGTTTTGGAGGAGTTCAATGACATACACACGTGCACAAAAAATATATATATTAAGATTTGTAAAATTCCATCGGGCACACCGACTTGTGCATAATACATTCACTTCAATAGACCTTAACAAAGTCCCGATGTATTGAAATATCTCGCACCTTAGTAGATTGAACTCGAGCGAAGCACGGTCGTGTTGCCAGTCTTCCATAAACTAAATAATCGTAGAGCGAACTTTTTGGTCTATTTGGGGAGATTTTAATGAGCGTTTGTGTTGGAAATAAATGTGGAATTTATTTAGATGCAGTACTGGGTTTTAGACCGGCCGCTCTCAGGAAACTAATGATATTCACCCGCATCTGGTTGGACTACAATTTTGAGTTAGTTGGGAGGTAAAATTCGAATATAAATTATGAGATATGTAATTAGTTTTGCTTGATCCAAATATGATAAAAATAAAGATATACCTAGGAAGGAATACATTTCTTCCCAGTTGCAGTTATTGCGGTGTAGTAAAACGCGAATATTATTTATTTTTAGAGGTGGGAGCTAATGGCCGCGACACAGTATTCCATACTAATGCGGTTGTTAACGAACACAAGTTTTTTGTTATCTGTTTATTTTGTTCCAATAAATATTTTTGTATTTGTATTTTATTACAAAATTGAATAGCATGAAATCGCTGGTCTCAGGTTCGATTCTAAAGTCAGTCAAAATGGTTTTGGGTTTTGCCACAAATGTAATTTCTTTCTTTATTCAACCTCGTACCCATCAATAAAAAAAAAATAAAAAATATAACCGACTTTCGCATAAAAAATAACTTTTATTTCGGAAGTCGGTGTTTTTGGTTGTTTCTTCGTATATTAACACCGACTGTTTTACGACTGTTTTTGAAAAAGAGATTTTTTCAAGTCGGACGGAGTTATGAGGTGAAATATATACAAAAAAAATACTTACAACCGAATTGAGAACCCCTTTCTTTTTTGAAGTCGGTTAATAAAAAAGACTAATGCTGTATTTTTGCCTGCCTGATTGACGATATTTAGCTCGCCCCTGATTACAATTTATTGACATAGAATGTTGAGATTTAAACATAGCCGGATAATTGATTGTTCTGAGTATAATTCTGCCTAACCCTTAAGGAAATACAGTCGTAAAGCTATGTAGCGCTTTTATAGTAATCATTCTCTTCAAACACAAAAGTAATGCTATATACACCCTCGCTTGAAAATAGCATGTGTGATTAGAATCTACTGTAATAACACCCCCAAGAAAAAAGTCATACGAACCCCAGAACCAGGTCACTCGAACCGCTAAATAACCGCGACCCAGATGCAAGCTAAGCAGCACAGAAAGTACAGTAAAACTTCTTCTATAACCTAGATACACGACCATTAGAACACAGAACATGGAATCTACCAGAGGCCAAAAACATTAGCACCCGCACAATGAGTTCTGAGCACAGGTTCCGACTTTCATAAACAATTAACCACAGTTTTTTTATGATTACGAGTTTTTATGTAACTCGTCTTGATAGTTAGTATGTATTGGTCACATCTTACAACTAAGTTTCATAACAGCTATCCCTAATGGATTGAGCTGAAACTTGGATGACAGTGCACGGATGGCTAATTGGAAATCAGGCCTACCCCAAAGGGGGGAGCAGGTTTACCATAATTGCCACGCTTGGCAGGCGGATTGGCGATTGCAGTGTAGCTATTGCAATGCAAAAGAGAGAGAATGCTGCTGCCCATTCTCTAATGAGAACAGAAAAAAATAGACTTCTAAATATAAAAAATATAATACTAACAGTGAAAATTGAATCAAAATTGACCGAAAAACAAACGAGATATAACTGTTTTAAACAAATATATCTGCTCCTCTCGCGAAAACGCAGTTTAGTATGACAGCTATATACACATCATAGTATTTGACGTCAGAGTTGGTATCGGACTTCTCTTTCTAATTGTCAACTTTGAAGCCTTACAACTTTTTCACTGATAAAGGTATTTTAAAAATTATTTCATAATTGTTTACTGTAAGCCTTTATTGCTAAGAAGTATTTTATTTTGCAAATAAAATTTACATGCATATTGACATTATTGTTAAATATACATAATAATATAAATGAAATGAATTTCGAATGAAAAGGTTTTAATACAAAAATAAAAAAGTTTTGTTCCATCTTTCCTAATGGTAAGTGATGGATGAGGTCTACGATGAGACGAGCTTGCACTGAAGATACCTGTTCACTATTGCTTTGAGCGGATAGGGACACAGTTCAGGGAATTCCACACTTTCGCTGTGCGCATATTGTCAATGTACAAGCGTTTGAATTGTCACCGGCAGTTAATTCCTATGACTGAACGGTGAAATTCACGCTTGGTTTGTATGGAACAGTTCCACAATGCCGTCCAACAGTGGTCGCCGAGGCATCGTTGCTCTATGATATTAAATGACAAACATTTCCTTTAAACTCGTAATTTACAACGAGACGTTTCCGTGGTTTCCTTCCGATGCTGTTCTACGGTAAAATTTATGGTCCTACATTCTTTGTTTAGTTTTTCGTTTGAATTTTTGCGCTCAGGAAGTGGGGACGATTGTTACTGGGGTTTATCACTGAGTTTCCTTTAAACTGGGTTTATTATTGTGGTTTTATCTTTGTCTGCTTTGTGGTTTCTGTTTTATTTCCTGGTTATGCAAGTGGAATAGTTTTTTAGTGGTATTTATATTTTTGTAATGCGTTTAATGTGGTAGAAAAGATAAATTAAACATGGTTATTTGGGTTTATCGTAGACTTTACAAGTATTTTTCAATGGAGAGATATTTTCATGTCTAGAATTATTGCAGTGGAAATATATTTTAATTTCTGGACTAACTGCCTTGTTGGTCTAGCAAGCTTTTTTTTCGCGATTTCAGTGTTGGTTCCATAGTAAAATTGGTTCATAATGATGAGTACAATGACCCCTTAAGAGGTATTACGTTTATTCTGTTAGACGTTGTATACTATCAATATACTATACTAATATAAGAAAGCTGAAGAGTTTGTTTGTTTGTTTGAATGCGCTAAATAGTACTAGATATTTTGGAAAAATATTTTTGTATATGATAGCCACATTCATGAGGAATGCTATAGGCTATACGGGAACGGGAAATTCCTACAGGAACGGGAAAAAACGAGATGGCAAAACTAGTATTTAACAATTTGACTTGTGTTTTTCCAAGTACCAGTGTTTTACACAGACTGGCTGGTTATCTGACTTCTACAACCCAGTAACTAAGTAATACGTGAAGGTAATACTGGAGACCTCATTATGATTGCAGTGGGAAGATATACTTACCATCCGCTACAAAACATTTGAACAAGAAGTTTCAGTTTACAATTTCAGTCTGAAATAACTTCACAGCATCAATTCGCCCATCGAACGAGATTCCGCGTCAGAGATGCATGAAATGCTTCGTACGGTAACACGAGAAACGTGTGAATGATGCTTATTATGATATACAGGCCTCGGGTCAGTATACTCATGTGTGTAGGGCTGTCAAATCGTGTAGAGTTGTAGAAGTAGGTACTTATTAGGTTTGGGATTTTTTTTTAAATAAAGAAAATACATTTATGTAATGACAGTCCATCATATACTGAGATCCCAGAGCTGCCAGTCCTCTCTTATTCACTCACTAACAACATTTGTGTGATAGAGTAGTGTTAGTCCCTATCAGAATACCAGCGCTGCGTTATTTATTTTTTAGATATCGCAGCATAAGCTGAGATAGGGACCATTTTAGCCTCGCACAGATAATTATTTTATTATACTGTTTAGTTAACTTATGTTACAATAAGATACCTTCTGACATATTAAAACTAAATGAAGGAAAATTTAAAACTTATGTTAAAAGTACACTTTGTAAACAAGCATATTACAAATTAGAAGATTACATTCAGGATAAGAATGCTTGGAACGTGCTGGTCCTGCTCCATAGGACAATCAAGGGTGTAGACAAAATCCAACTGGTTGATTTATGTATTAACTTTATAGATATACTGTTCCTTTCTTTGTGTTTCTATTTTTCTGTTGACTCACACACTGTTTAATTAATGGTTCCAATGTTTGTAAATATGTGAGTACCATTTACCTAAATTTCTTTATAAAATGAATAAGTTTACCTCAGCTGGTGATACTTTGTTCTTATAAGTAGCATACTCTGGGTGCATCGTCCTCACATAATATTAAATTAATTTTTGTATACTAAATTTTGTAAATCATTATTTGAAAAGAGTAACTATGGAGTTTCTTGTCCGTTCTTCTCCATAAGAATCTACCTTTCCGAATGGACAGTAGGGTCACTTTATTAATGTAATTCTATTATTTTTACTGAACAGTACACGATGACGTTCAAAAGTGTCGATAAATGGCCTAATTGAAATAAACGTTTTGACTTTGACTTTGACTTTGTTATTAATTTTATTTTACTGGTTTGTTTGTCATGTGCGAGTCCCAAATAAACAGTTTTTCTTTCTTTCTTTATTTTCTTTTAACATACGCATACCTGCTAGTTTGGTCCGACGACCGATTCCCAGGTGCAAAACCAAATGGCTAATCTCTTTTTTTTAGTCTGGGTGCTGTTTTATAAAAATATATATTTTACAGAATGTTGTTAAATAATTAGTAATTAATTTGAACTTAGATTTGAATTTAATTTCGTGGGCTACCACCACGGATTGCCCATCCGTGGTGGTAGCCCACGAAATTAAAATTTTGTTGTGTTTTTTTGCAATTTGCAGGTCAGTGTCAGATTGTAACTTGATCAAAATATGATCCGCGACAATAACAATTTAGTATGTATTAAAAAATTATGAATAATAATAAAAAAACCAATACATCGCTCTACTCAATTTGATGCATATTAGTTAGATTTCTGAAATCTAAAATGCATCAAATCTAAGTTCAAATTAATTACTAATTAGGTATTTAACAATATTCTGTAAAATATATATTTTTATAAAACAGCACCCAGACTAAAAAAAAGAGATTAGCCATTTGGTTTTGCACCTGGGAATCGGTCGTCGGCCCAAACTAGCAGGTATGCGTATGTTAAAAGAAAAGAAAGAAAGAAAGAAAAACTGTTTATTTGAGACTCGCACATGACAAACAAACCAGTCAAATAAAATTAATAACAAAGTCAAAGTCAAAGTCAAAACGTTTATTTCAATTAGGCCATTAAACGGCACTTTTGAACGTCATCGTTTACAGTTCAGTAAAAATAATAGAATTACGCGACGATATCCGTAAAAGTTATTAAAACCAATCGAAACAATGATAAATAAAAGTGACCCTTGCATCGTCCATCTCACACGAAACTTTCTAACTAACCTCAGGGACTCAGGGGTGACAGTTGATGAAGTGTTAGTCTTTTTGTACATGGCAACACTGAAGCTCGTTAGTGCTTTGTGTAACGTTCAGGTTTGTCTAAAATTCTGAGGCAGTCTTTGTGTAAAGGGTCATTGGATAAAGGGTTGGATTTGAAAGAGGGACAAACCAACATACTTTTAGGATTCCGGATATCCGTAAGAAACGAAACCCTTTTACGATCACTCGGTTCTCTGTCTGCCCGTCTGTCACAGCCAAATTTTCTCCGAATCTACTGAACCGATTCTGTTGAACTTTGTTGCACATATTAACTTCGTCCTAATCACGGACGCATACGATAATAAATAAATTTTGAGCATGGCGGTCACTTTTGGGAGACAAACTAGAAAATTAAAAAAAAAGGTTTTTAAACTAGACCATGTGATATATCAAATAAAACAGCTTACTGTGGGGGTTCTAATTATATTTTTTTCATTTAGTTCTGACATCTGGAGAGGTATTTTTTGTGACATTTTAAACAGTTTAAACAGTACCCCATGAAAGATGTGGCTATTTTAGCAAGTCTGAACTGGTTGAACTAGTTGGTTCCTATTTCTAGTTACAAAGTTATGACTGTCTCCTCGTTTATTAAAAGGATGCATATTCTTTCTAACGTACATGATGTTTTCATAGATATACTGACAAGTTCTTAAACAGTTCCCTTAGAGATTGTTAATGGCTCTTATGGCTCTTTTCTGCAGAATAAATATTGACTCAATGTCTGCAGCCCGTCCCCATAGTAAGATACCGTAAGACATGATACTATGAAAGTAACTAAAATAGACTAGTCTCGCGGTATCGACATCTGTAAATTGGCCTAACAGCTCCTAACAGCATATGCTGCTGAGCTTAGCCTCATTCTAGTCTAGAGTCAAGCGTAATCCGCAGGAAAACCGTTCTATCGACGAAATCGAGTTTCCCCCGTTCAATACTATGAAACAATACTTTTGACATTTGGTAAGGCAAACCTTACCCAATTAGCAGTGCATCAATTTTGACCTGCAGAAGGGCGTTATTTACTACGTCAAGATTATTACTACGTCTATTTGTTTAAAAAATCAAAGTTGTGTCATCTGCAAACAAGACCATGTTAGCTTGTTTTGCAGTAAATGCGGTAAATCATTTATCTAAACTAAAAATAAGTAAGGACCCAAAATCGAGCCCAGGGGGACGCCCATTTTCACGATTAATCCCAAGGAATTGACACCGTTTATTTGAACTAAGTGTTGTCTATCCTTCGAGCTTCAGCAGTAATGTTTCGTTATTAACGCAATCAATCGCTTTAGACAGGTCGCAAAAGATCAGAAAGACCATCTTGCGCCTCTTCCCACGCATTGAAAATCTGTTTTCGTAAAGTTACACCAGCGTCAGTTGTACAAAGTCCTTTGGTGAAACCATATTATTTATCGTGCAAGATGTTATTCGTCTTAAGATTTTGTTTCTATGGATGTTTAAATTTCCAATAAATTAACGTTGATCCTTCAAAACCCTACCCCGCAGCTTGGAAAGACGGTGAGAATTTTCTGGTTTAAAAAATCTTAAAACTATTTCTATAACCCAAATAGAACCCATCAAGAGTCCAAAATCAAGAACAAACCCTAGTGCTTAAAAATAATAACTCTTTTACGTGCTCTCACTAAAAAAATACATTCATCACACCAACCCACCCAGAATTTAATAAACTCACTTTATTTCATTTAAAATCCAATTTTCATTTTAATTTCTCACCGACAACCCTATACCTGACCTCTTGCATTCTTTATGCGTCCGCCGCGTATCGTGTCGGAAGCTCTTTTAGCTAAAAAACACCTTTTGACAGGGATTTATGTAACCCAAGCTTCATTACAGCGGGTAGCCTACATTTTCCGACTACCCGCACAGGTGGGTTAAAAATGCATTTCAGTTAGATGTGTGAAAAGACTTTAATGGGGAAAAATAATCTGATATGTCAGGAAAAGGGTTCTCTGTTCGTGGGGATGTATTTTTAATTGTTTGGTTTGTGTTTATTATTTAAGAAAATGGGGAATAGGGAAGCATGTGTTTGGGTGGATTTAGGAACAGGGGAAGATTAAAGACACGATGGATTGATTGTGTGGAAGGTAATATGGCTTTAAAAGGTGGTGGTGGTGGTGGTGGTTTAAGGTGGTGTGGTGGTGTGGTGGTTTATATGTCGGAAAAAAGAGATTAGAAATAGAGATCTTTGGGCCCGTTCCCGCTTAGACGGACCATCTGTTTGAACGGAAGATGGCGAACGGACGTGCGTCTTCACACTTAGACGGACTGTCTGTTTAAACGGAAGACGGCAGCCAACGATCGGCATATTCATTCACACTACATCCGATACGGGCGTTTAGACGGCTCTTTGCAGTGGCAAAACGTCCGCCTAAAAACCCGGATCCGTCTAAATGTGAACAGTATCATATAAAATGTACTGCCACTGGCATATTCGTCTCTTTAGACGGATCGTGCCAACAGACGGTCCGTCTAAGTGGGAACCGGATCTTTGGAAGAAGTTACACATAATGATAAATTTGTCAAAGTAGCTTTATACAAGCCGGACAAGCTGTGGGCCCGTAAAATACAGGATTTGAGCACTGAAACAGCGAGACGAAGCCGCGGCAGGCCGCGATGAATTGGCGGGACGACCTGGATGTCTTCCTTACGTATTGAAAGGAAGAGGTACAACACCGTGAGCATTAGAAGGAATAAAGGGAGACCTTTGCCCAGCAGTGGGGCTAGAAGTAATAGTAATAGCTTTATACAAAATAACAATCAACTAAACGAACGTTAGAGAAAATATTGTTCTATCATAATCAGAGATCGGAATAGGTAGAGTATATTTACCTAAAGTTCGATGAAGTAAGTAACATAGAGTAGATAATACCTCCTCTAAAATCCCAGAATCATAAACAAGACAATTAAAACCCGGGATTATAATTATAAACATATAATCAGGTAAATAACACGGCCAATCAGAGTATTATGGTAATCAAGCATAGTCAATACCCTCGCTAGATGCTTGTTACCCATGATTCCAATGTGTGAAGGTAGTCATTGAGTGGTGACGGTTTCATTTAAAGATTGCATCTTAAAGATTAAATCTAAAATAAGTATGGCTATCGAGAATCTTCGAAGAATCGAGGGTACCCGAGCCAAGTGTTGGAAGGCTACTTTTTGAGTCCGAAAATATAAATAAATTCTCTTGATCTATGCTCAATAAATATAACAGTGCTTCAGAAATAGCTACGAGTTCAAAATACATAATAGAAATATTGGAATTAATTTTGAATTTTACAGCAGAAAGCAGCCCCCAAATCTGAACCATCCTTGGACCCGTCCGTAAATATTTTATAGTGTCAACTGAACTTATCATCTATCATTTTCATACATGTATTATTAAGATCAGATACATTAACTAGTATTTTTGCGGACCTTACGCCTTCAATTTTATCATTAATTGCACTAGATAAATCTACATTGGTAACCCAAGTATCTCTGCCAGGGTTGCGGAATTTGTTCGAAAGAGTCACCGCGGCCCTGGAACGCAAAGGGCTTTAGAAGGAACACGGATGGGTTTTAGTCAGTAAGAGTCTGACACGCCCTTCCGCTCCACCCAGAGCGGAAGAAGACATTTGATGATTTCCCATCCTTAAAAAAACCCAAGTATCTAAGGAATGAAAATCTAACATCAGGCTCGAGTACAATGGAAATTCTGAGTAAACTCTGTGGGCCTCCACTAATAGTGAAACTTTCTTGTTTCTCCAATAAAGTCTTTGGTATTGGTTGGACAGCTCCTCCAAGACACTAATGAGAATATTTTTTTAAATTGATTTAGTTTTTGTATCAAAATTGTTAAGTCGGTGTTGATCCGACCGTGGCGAAGGTGGTGTGATTATATTATCTGATCACGTTTGAGGGTCAAACTTGGCCACAGATCGAACACTATAGAGTGGCTTGAAATAAATAGATACAGATAGGAAAATATTGTTGATTTGCGCAAAGCATGACACACACCATTAAACAAAAACGATTAAAAACAATTTACTTAGTAATGCAATACCAATTACAAGAAATATGTTATACATAAAAGTTTTTATTGTAGACATAAGTTTTACTTCATATTTAAACTTTACACAATAGTCATTTAATATAACGTTTTTGAAGTGAAAGTTCTTTAGGCGCGTTAAGCACTTTTTGGGTGAACAAAAATCATGGAACTCGCGTCATCGTCACCGAACGCTTTCCATTAGCTATATGTATACTGTGTATATTTGTGTACTTTTTGGGTGAACAAAAATCATGGAACTCGCGTCATCGCTTTAGCTTTCGCTTAGTTTCACTTCTATCGGCTGTCCCCAAAGACTGCCCCGCAAGATTTTTCACAAACCTCATTTAACCCACCCAAATAAATTGGAATAAAGACGGAAGGATTGATGCTTTCTGGAGACGGTTTACAGTTTAATTTGAGACCCCTTCTTAATTCACCGGACGTTTTAGAGCCAGTCAACAGCCATGCTTGTCAGGTTTAAGCCCAGTGACAGTAACAGGGTTGCCCGTTAATCTAACAACTTATAACGTAGCTTTAATGGTGCGTTTCCTCCAGAGATGTGCGAGGATGCGTAGCGAGGGATGCGTTGATAAAGAACCAGTAGAATCGCTTCATTTACCTAGGCTCGCTCAGCGCAGCGATTCTATTGGTTCTTAACATACATGAACGATGAAACCGTAGCTTTAATGTGCATTTCCTCCAGAGATGTGCGAGGACGCGTAGCGAGGGATGCGTTGGTAATGAACCAATAGAATCGCTTCATTAACCTAGGCTCGCTAAGCGCAGCGATTCTTTTGGTTCTTAACATACACATGACCGATGAAACCGTAGCTTTAATGGTGCATTTCCTCCAGAGATGTGCGAGGATACGTAGCGAGGGATGCGTTGGTATTGAACCAATAGAATCGCTTCATTTACCTAGACTCGCTCAGCACAGCGATTCTATTGGCTCTTAACATACACATGAACAATGAAACGCAACCGTCAGATTTAACCAGGTACGTGGGTTGCAAAGGTCAGTTGTATTAAACATTAAGTATAAGAAATAACGTTAAATAGATGCAAATAGGTAAAATGGTTTTTATTTTTGCTTTGTAAGCTTTAATTATTGTACAGACATACGTCCATTAGACGTAGGCGTTGTGTTTCAAAGAAAATTATTAAGTAATGTTCTATATTACAGCAGCCTTTGTAATTTTCTTGCCAATTAGGTAAATAAGACGAGAATGTAGGTATGTACCAGAATATAAAACTGAAACTGGAAGCTCAAAATGTACATCTATACTAATATTATAAAGAGGAAAGATTTGTATTTTTACTTAAAAAGAAACTTAAAAAGTACTGGACCGATTTGCAAATTCTTTTAGCAATGGATAGCTACATTATCAGCGAGTAACATAGACTATACTTTATCCCCGTACTCCCACGGGAACGGGAACTATGCGGGTGACGTCGGCTAGTAATAAATAAACCGCGTGACGTCGGCTAGTAATAAATATAGTCGTAGGTAAAATATGGCTCTCAAAAATATATATGGCCCCAATCAAATAGATGGACAAATTTTAACACAGCGTTCAGTACGTGTAACCAAAGATATCCGGATCATACTCTAATCAGACCCAGCGGAAGGGGTTTCCGAGGTACGGGGCTATCACACCAGTGTTCCAAACTTTGCCTAACGGAAAAATGCCTAACGGAAAAATCCAATACCATTTTGCCCCACCCAGGTATCGCGTTCAGAGCCTCCAGCCTCCAAGTGCTGAACTTGCGGTTTGCACCTACTAGACAAGTTAGTGAAAAGGGGCATTGGCGTAACCAATAGCGTTGAGTAGCTCACCTTAGCTAAGTTTACAGCTTTACAGCCCAGTAATTTCAGCGAGAATCCCAGTTTAGTTTCTAAATGCAATTCGATTTACATTTCAGCAACCGCAGACACGCTTTATGTCAATCTCTGGAGGAATGCAAATCGGGCTCTATAGTAGGCGCCAGATAATCGTGGAATAACGGTCATTGACCCACCTACAATTATTGACATTTTTGATTTGAAAAACGGAATTAATGACACAAAGCTGTCCCGAATTATCATCTCTCGTGATCCTTAACATGGTCTAATAATGAAAAACGATTCATATTTAATTGTTCAGGTACCTATGAGCAGTTATTAGGGAAAGGTCAATATACTTTATTCCACATTTATCTGGCGCCTACTATAGACAAGTTAGTGAAAAGGGGCATTGGCGTAACCAATAGCGATGAGTAGCTCACCTTAGCTAAGTTTACAGCTTTACAGCCCAGTAATTTCAGCGAGAATCCCAGTTTAGTTTCTAAATGCAATTCGATTTACATTACAGCAACCGCAGACACGCTTTATCTCAATCCCTGGAGGAATGCAAATCGGGCTTTAGAGAGGGACAACAAGGAACATTCTATAAATAAGAAAGAGATAGACAAACGCTGTTAAAATCCTTTCAAATCATTTTTAGGAACGAATTTCGTTTCATGTCTCTGAAGCGACTTCTTCATTAAATGGTGAGTTGGAAACGATGTTATTATGTACAAGCTCTGACCACATATTCGCTTGCGTAGAATTGCTTATTCAATTGAATACTGCTGTGTGTTTGGATGTGTTTTGCAAGTGCGTGCTGTGGAAAGGAAACAGTGCAATGTCACCGGATAATTGCAAACTACATAAAGTCAAAGTCAAAGTCAAAGCATTTATTTCAAATAAACCATTATCAGGTACTTTTGAATTGTCAAAGTCAGTCCGTCAAAAACATGAAGCTATTTGCATGTTCGCAAGCGTAGATCTCTATGGAGAAGAACGTGCAAGAAACTCCACGGACACTCTTTTAAATCATTTTATGTTTACAAAAATCCTGGTTACATAAACTTTGTTGCTTCTATATATGAGAACAATGTAAAGAAAGAAAAAAAAACAATTTATAGTATGAAATATTAAAATGAGGCAGTGGCAACCAAGGGATGACCAGTCTCCACTGACGGCGCCCGTTCACGAACATGACGCGTGCATCAGCACCATTCAGCTCAACCATTTTGAAGGGAACTGAATGATCCGATACACGCGCCACCATCAGCGAGACATTGGAGTGAGCATGACACACCCTCAACTGCCCCTGCTATTTCATGTCAAACAAGGAAACTATCTATTAACATAATGGTCCAGGGTTCTCACATTTACAGAACTTGAAATAAAAATTGCTTCTAAATTATATAAAACTATGAATATCAATCTGAAAATACAGAAAAGAAAAGTTAATTCCAAACATAATATAAGATTATGCGGAATAGTATTATTATTAGACATAAAAGAGGGTGAGCATCTCTTCCAAATATAAAACCTAACTAGTGGAACCAAGCGGCTGAGGCTGTGGAGCAGGACCGGCATTTAGCCAAGCATTTTTATCAAGGATATAATCTTCCAGTTTATAATATGCCTGCCATAAGATTATTAAGATATTAGAAATCATTATTTGAAAAGAGTAACTATGGAGTTTCTTGTCCGTTCTTCTCTATAAGAATCTACCTTTCCGAATGCACAGTAGAGTCACTTTATTAATGTTACTGAACTGTAAATGATGAAGTTCAACAGTGCCGCTTAATGGTCTAATTGAAATAAACGTTTTGACTTCGACGTTGACTTTGACTTACCAAATATCTTGAGAGATTGAAAACTGTCGATAAATTGTCAAATGAACATATTTTGTTCTAATTTTATACCAATTAAAATCTTGTATTCTATCATATCTCCGTGCCGATCCGAGACATTGTGGACTGACATAAACTGGCGACCAATCAGCACTCCGGTCTACAATTTATCTGTTTAGCGTGATAGTTAAATTGGAAACTTGGTCTCATTGGTCTTTCTTTACCAATGAGACTAATGGGAATGGGACCAATGAGAGCCTTGTTTCCAGGTTTTATTATCACACGAAAACGGATGAATTGTAGACTTGAGCACTGATTGGTCGCCTTTTTATGACAGTCAATTTCTCGGAATGACTTCGAAAGATTAGACTATCAAATTTTGATGCGTAAAAAAGTATTCCAAATGTTCAGTTGACAATTTATCGAGAGTACAATCTCTCAAGTTATTTTATAATGTTACGAAGTTTGCCATTTTCCAGTGACATATATAACATAGATATTGTTATTTGATAGCAAAGACCACCCAAGTATTTCGTTTTCTCAGGGCCAGAGCCTGCCGGGGTTGCGGAACTTATTCGAAAGAGTCACCGCGGCCCTGGAACGCAAAGGGCTTTAGAAGGAACACGGATGGGTTTTAGTCAGTAAGAGTCTGACACGCCCTTCCGCTCCACCCAGAGCGGAAGAAGTCATTTGATGATTTCCCATCCTTAAAAAAAAGGGAAACATTATTACCTACCCTCAACGATTTATTTAATACATCCAAGCTTTTACAAAATCCGTATTTTTGCTGATATTCAGCATTGCAAGCCAAGTATAAATATTCATTCGGTATAATCGTGTGATTCCCGTCCCGGAGCGGAGTCGTGTCGTCGTCTTTACATAAGCGAGCAAAGCGCACATGAATTATTCAAAATACTTATATATTTTATATACTGAGGGTATTTGCAATATTCTGTGGTATTTTTCGGAGGTTTAAGAAGATTTTTGTAAAGGAAGTTTGTGGATAGGGCAAATGGCTCCTTTGACAATCAAGTTTTTTCATATATCCTCTTTTGGCAAATCCCGGGATATATACAGTCGTTCTGGAACAAAACTCACCGTTTAAAATTTAGGGTCGTGTGCACGGAGTGAATTCAAAAAATCAAAATCAAAAGTCATTTATTCAAATTAGGCTGAGTGCCAGCACTTTTTGAACGTCAAAGTTCTACATAAAGACAGTCCCCCAAAACGCCCGCCCGTCACCACTTCCTAGTGTTTTAGCTGGGAAGAAGAAGTGGCGCAACAAACTCCCCAGCAAGTGAGTTCATTTCATTCCAATTGATGCTAGATTTTGATAGTTCAAGATAATTTCACCTAAGTTATCACGGCGAGATTGTAACAGAGAGTAGCACTGCAGTTATCTGGTGGATCAAATACAGAAACCGCGTATTTTTCAGTATAAAACTTTTTTTTTTAAATACAACCGGCTTTCGAATAAAACAAAACACTACAAACTATAAAATTCTTAAGTTTAATTTCGGAAATCGGTGTTTTTGATTGTTTCTTCGTATTTTAACCCTGACTTCCGAAATTAAAGTTATTTTATACTTTGTGGTGTTTCGTTTTATTCGGAAGTCGGTTTGATTTTTCACTTTTTAGTGGTACCCCACAACTAACTACACCACTGGAAAGTCACAGGAAAGCAAAACACGCAATGTCGTATACTTGGATGATATATTTTCTATTTCCTCCAGATATTTTGATTTAAAAACCAAAGTACAGAACCGTTTTTGATAAAATTTCTATGGGACCAATTGGAACGTATATCCTTTCACATGAAATATTTTTAATTTTTTCATTTCGATTTATAAATGACGGAGTTATGAGGAAACAAATATAAAAAATGCAACCGAATTTAGAACCGATAAAACAAAGAGGTTTTTTTTTATCGGTTAAAAGGCAGCCTTTGGAGCTCTGCTATAGTGTATCTTTGATCGGTGAAGGGGTTTAGGAATAGAATCATAACTTCCCTCCTACAAACTGTCGGAAGAGTGAACGCCTGCGCTTAAGTTCATAGCAAATACGCCATTGTACGTCTACAGACTAATATAATAAAGCTGAAGAGTTTGTTTGAACGCGCTTATCACTGGAACTACCAGTCGGATTAGGAAAAATGTTATTGTGTATGATGGCCATATTAATGAAGAAGGCTATATGCTTCAGGGAACGTAAAACTGGATATGCGCGTACGAAGTCGCGGGCGAAGTGCTATAGTAGGCGCCAGATAAATGTGGAATAAAGTATATTGACCTTTCCCTAATAACTGTTCATAGGTACCTGAACAATTAAATATGAATCGTTTTTCATTATTAGACAATGTTAAGGATCACGAGAGATGATGATTCGGGACAGCTTTGTGTCATTAATTCCGTTTTTCAAATTAAAAATGTCAATAATTGTAGGTGGGTCAATGACCGTTATTCCACGATTATCTGGCGCCTACTATAGTAATTTATAAGTTAACTACATGGTCTGTCTGTTTGTCTATTCGCGATAAACTACTGCAACGATTTTCATGCGGTTTTCACCAATGGATGGGGTTATTCATGAGGAAGGTTTAGGTGTATAATTTGTCCTGAAATTCCTACGGAAACGGATGGGACATGCTCGTACGAAGTCGCGGGCATAATTTATAAAGAGAATCGTCCATATAGTTGTCATACTGTGTCCTACACATTTGTCTTGTATGTTTATAGTGTCTTTACTTATTCCACCAATGTTAACTGTTTCTAGAACTAAACTTAAGAAAATCGGCAAAGTCGGGTACGGATCCCCAAAAAAACGCAAAAAAGCATTAGTAGATTCTAAAAATTGGTCACCCATCCACAGACTGACCTCCATGAAGTCATCTTAATCTTTCTGATCAAACGATTCCCGCGGAACTTAGCAACGACTTCCGAATCCGCCATCTTTTTAATACAACCAATAAATCCCATTTCAATAAATTAGAACACATTTCAAATTATCATACAAACAAAAGAACAATGAATTAAGCGTACAAAAAATCCGCTGTAGCAAGCGGCCCACTAGACGGCAATAAGTCTAAAGCGCTGCAGCCAGAGTGATTTATCAGTGCAATAAGCCGGCTCGTTTATTCTAGACTGCGGTGACAGACTACACGACTATTTGGTCGTAATTTTAAACGGAGGTTTAATCTTCTGTTAGTATTGCCGGCCTAAGAAACGTTGTATCTTGGCGAGAAATGGGTAGCCATGTTTTTGCATGGTAACGGTGGAAAACCCGTCCTAGTGATGGATAGTGGTTTTCTTACCATTTCCTCAGAATATCGCTTAACTTCAACGGGTTCCGATCTTTAAGGTAGATGAAAAAAAATATTGTGGTAGAATAAGGCCCAATTACAAAAATAATTACAGTGATTATTGTGACAAATTTTTAAACGCGTGTTCTTTAGCTGTGATTGGTTGAATAAATTTTCAGCGGGAAATTGCATCAGTCACATTTGCACAATCCGACCCAAATCGACTTGGAATATAGGAAGAATATCGTTTGAATTTAGAAGTTTTAAGTTGCGACTGCTAGTCCAGAGTCAATAAGAAAATTCTTACGGCTGGTCTCAACAACGTATGTATGTACCTTTAACCAACTGTCAAATTAGCTACTGACAGTAGCTGAAACGTCATGTTTGAATGGCAACCATGACGTTTCAGCCACTGTTGGTAATTTGACAGTTGGTTAAAGGTAGATACGTTGTTGAAACCGGCTGTTTATGAATGTCAGGTAAGAAGCTTGATCTGCCAGGGTTGCGGAATATATTCGAAAGAGTTACCGCGGCCCTGGCACGCAAAGGGCTTTAGAAGGAACACGGATGGGTTTTAGTCCGTAAGAGTCTAACACGCCCTTCCGCTCCACCCAGAGAGGAAGAAGTCATTTGATGATTTCCCATCCTTAAAAAATAAAGGTAAGACTCTTGACACCTATCACATCGTAGTTACTTATAGCAAAACTTTCCAGATGCGGAATTAACTAAATGCACCTTTGCTTAACTCACAATAGCTTTGCTTACAGTAGGCCCCATCAGAAGGCTTTAAAGTCACCCAAAGAGCAATGGAGAGGGCAATGCTCGGAGTTTCTTTGCATGATCGCATCTGAAATGACGATATCCGCAAGAGAACCAAGGTTGCCGACATAGCCCGAAGGATCGCCAAACTGAAGTGGCAGTGGGCAGGGCACTTTGCTTGCAGAACAGATGGTCGATGGGGCCGAGAAGACGCAGCGTTGGAAGGCCTCCTACAAGGTGTACCGATGACCAAGTGAGGGTCGCGGGTAGCCGATGGATGCGAGACGCACAGGACCGGTTGTTGTGGCGACACTTGGGAGAGGCCTATGTCCAGCAGTGGACGCCTTTCGGCTAGCGCCTTGCTTATCCTTTGGGAAATACTGGCGTTATTACAGTTCATGGCTTCCTTCATCCAATACTTTCTATTCCCATTAGAAAATCCAAAAATAAAACCTTTTTTAATGTTAAAAATGCACACTGCGACTTTTTGTCGCATGTCACTAGTTACGCTTCGGTATTTAATTTAGCCGAGTTTGTCGACGATTAATGTCGCGTGGTCGTTTATTAACCGAGTAACGGATTGTTTCAATTTAGTCGCGTGATGTGTGGCCACAATAAAGTCGGGTGTAGTAAAACGAATGATTATTATGCCACGCTAGTGATACATGCATTGTGAAGGTGAAAGGGTAAAATGTGACCTATTTTATTTTAGTTTTTTTTTCAAAGAATGTGGGTCGATGGTCAAACAAAACTTATTGAGTTATCATATCAGCCGAAAGACGTCCACTTCTGGACATAGGCCGCCCCTAAAGGCTCCCATAATCACCACACTTGGCAGGCGGGTTGGCGATCGCAGTGTAGCTTTTGCAATGCACAGAGAATGCTGCTGCCCATTCTCTAGTGAGTACCTTAGTCGCCTCTTACGACACCCACGGGAAGTGATGGGAAGCTTTAAGATTACACCCCATATGGCGTATAATTTACATTTGGCTGGCGTACTCGCAGTGCACCTAAAGAATAACAACCGTACGGGTTAATTTAAAGGTTTAACAATTACGCTTGCCGAAGTTGGTCCGTAGATGGGTGACCACCTAGGCACGGATACACGGATTTTGGTATGTTAATATCGATTGCCCAGGGGTATCGTTTTACCCCGTTCCTGGGGGGCCACTCTCTAAACCAGTTGACAGTAACTGTTAAATCGTGTTGTCATTATTTCTTAGTGGCTTCGGGCTTAGAGAGTATAATGTACAATACTGATACTCAGCTGCATCCATGTAGACTGGAAGCCAACCCCAACATACTTGGAAAAAGGCTCGGTAGGTTGATGGATTAAGGATGTTCATAGCATCAGGAAAATTGAGCACAGCGTTATAAGTAAGTTGCCTTGTCAGAACAAGCCTCTTTCATACGACGCTTCGCTTTTAACACAATACGCAATGTTTAATTATTATTTGCATGAAACAGCGACGTTTTAATGAACTCCTTCTATTACTAAAGATACTTGCGCGAATGGTTAGTTACCCGAATCCTCATGGGCGAATCCTCATGGTCACAATCAAAATCCATAATGGCGCCTACGAAAATATGCTAAAAATTCGCCATGGATATCCTAGTTATGGTTTTTGGGGTCAGTAATAACGAAAAATTATGGGATCTCGGATTTTAATGTTGACACCATATTTGTTACTACAGACCCTGGAAACGATGACAGCTAAGAGTTACCTAGTGAAATTGTACCAAGTAACTTGCTTCGTCAGAACAAACCTCTTTCATACGACGCGTAACACAAGACGCTATGTTTAATTATTATTTACATGGAACAGCGACGTTTTAATGAACTCCTTCTATTTCAGAAGTAGGTTAGGTTGGGGAAATTGGAACGTTTTGTAATTATGTTTTGGCACGAGTTGCTTGTACTGGGGCATATGTATGTAGCTCATTGCCACTTCAGCTTGCTTATCTAAACTAATTATATTCAAGTTTATTTTTTTCTAGTTTATGGCTAAGTAAAAATAAGAGTTACTTGCTTCTGTCTGCAGCTTGGCTCTGTATTTTTTTGGTCTCTCATCCTTTTTCAAAACTAAAAGTTGCCTAAGGTACTCCTTATAACATTAGGTATGCCAGTGAAAGTCCCGTCAATCAGTCAAGCAGTTTTAGAGATATCAAAAAACGTTTCTAACAAGTCACTTTTCAAGTCGTCTAGCGCAATTGGTGGCATTTATTTTATTTCAATCACAGATTTGATACAAATATAATATTTTAGTATCTAAGTTAAGTATCTACATTTTTAGAATCGTTATCTCGAGCATAGTCATAGTAAAGTGGGGTATCAAAATTAAGGCATTTTGATACCCCACTTGACTATGACTATGTTACGAAAAAACACGACTTCATAATCAATCAAAATTCATATAGCCTATGCCACTTCCGTACCTACTCAAGACAAATCATTATCATTTGTTAAAATCTATCCAGCCGTTATGGCTACAGGGCGTTTTAAACAAATTATTCAAACGTACAATATTTATTTATTTTTATCCTAATTGTGTCCCACTGCAGGGCAAAACCCTCCTTTTCTTCCTTCCATTCCTCCTGCCTTAGTGCTAGTGTGGATCAATGCTGCCGATAAGCGTCAAACTCGTCCCACCCCATCTTCGCCTGGTTCTCCCGCGATATCGTCGAGCTTTTTCTGGGACCCACATTGTGGTTGCTTTACCCCATGAACCGTTCGACATGCGGCAGACGTGTCTGGCCAAGTCCCACTTTAGTCTGGCTGCGTTTTGTGTGACGTCGGGTAAAAGCTACTACACCACTAGTGCTATGATTTCGAAGGCCGGTCCGTCGATTACGTACTGAGGTTCCTTAAGCCGTATGTATCGATTGTCATTTGTATATCGTTGACGGTTATTACGGGTAACAGAGCCCTTGTTTAACATCTTCAAATGTTAACGGTCATGATTTATTCACACACATAAGGTCGGGTAGTCTAATCAGAATTGATAACTAAATAAGACTTGACTAAATTATGCAAAAGTGGGGCAAATTAATACACATCTATTTACCTCCCTTGAAATGCAGTTATGGTGTTATGCTATGACAGGATGTTCTGTTATGGTAATTAAATTAAATCGGTTAAACCTCATTAGACACCGATTAAGCCATTAATTATCATCATAATTGTTAGTTAGTAAATGTCATTATTACTCATGTTACGGCTAATGGACTGGGGTGACATAAATATGCAACATTTTAAGAGAATTACGGAGAAATAACCGATATTTTTACATTTTATCACATTGTTGTCGTATTGTCGCGTTTTGTCTGTCTCTGTAAACTTTCATAAAACCCAGTCACTGCAACATCTAAAAACAAAATGGAATTCCGTGAATTTCAATATTAACTTCCTTAAGAGTCATCAAATAAAATTTAAAACAAAACCTTACAAAGAGTCCTTAATAATTCACAATTTCATTAAACTTATCAAACACGGTAATTTAAAACTTAATTAATTAAATTTGAGCCTCTCATTTGTTCTTAATAAACAAAAAACACTTTAATAAACGGTTCTTCGAGCCGGATACGACAGTTCAAAGCCAGCTCTGGGCACAATAGTTAATTAAACGGTAGCTACTAGATCTAATTACACAGATCTCCGACTTATTTATTACCAGCTTTGTCGCAATGAACGTTCATCCTAGTTGTGATTCAATGGTGGGCAGATTTTGAACTGATTTAACGGTATATAAATAAATAAAGAAAAGAGTTTATTCGCGCCAAGCATGACAAAAACCAAAAAAACAAACAAAATTATAAAGTTATTTACATTCGCGCAAAACAGCTAATGCTGGGACCCGAGTGCGAGACAGAGTCATAGCGCTGGTTTTCAGCGACAGCCGGCGTTGACATTGATGTAGTTAATACAGGGTAGAAGACACGATTCTGGACTGCGTTTGAAGTTTTCGTCGCCCTTTTTTCCTATTTAAAAAGCCGAGAAATATGCCATTTCAGCAAACGGTGGCATGACGGCTTTGAGGTGTTTACGATACATTGATCCGAGAAGGCAACACACTGGGAAGACTGGTCCGGTCCTTGGAGCTGAATAAAACAGTTCAAAGCCACCTGTAGTTAAACGGTAGCTAAAATGATCTAATTACACAGATCTCCGACTTATTTATTAGGTACCAGCTTTTTCGCAATGCTAGTAGCTTTGAAATGAACATTCTTAAGTAGCGGCATCAATAAAAACATGAAAAACTAAGAAACGAAATTTGTACGACAACAAAAAGAACCGTAACGCCATCTATCCTGTCAGCCTGTCGAAATCCTGCATCGCGCAAGCAAAGTTCTCCGTGCGATTTGAACATATATGACTGGCCTGTTGGTCGAGTGGTTAGTGACCCTGACTGCTAAACCGGAGGTCGTGGGTTCGATTCCCACCCAGGACAAATCTTTGTGTGATGAGCATGATCATTTGTACTGTGTCTGGGTGTAATTTGTCTATAATATGTATGTATTTAGAATTAAATAAGTATGTTTATCAGTTGTCTGGTTGCCATAGCACAAGCTCTGCCTAGTTTGGGATCGGATGACCGTGTATGAGTTGTCCCAAGATATTACTATTATTATTATTATTATATTATATACAACAGTCCAAATATCAACTATCGGGCAGTTGCCCACCAGACAAAACAACCGTCTGGTCGGAGGATCCTCCCATTTTAGGGACTTTACTATCTGTTTCGCATACCCTCTATACATACTAGTTGTGATTCAATGGTGGGCAGAAGTTGAACTGATTTAGCGACCCGTACCTATGAAGTTTTAATAGAGTGCAAGATACATTTTTTTTTTTTTAAGGATGGGAATGGTACTCCCTTACTTCTCCTAAAATTGTTTGTCCGAAAATCATTATCCATAACACCTTTGCTATAAACTTCAGTAACCATAATGTTCAAAATCCCGAAATTTTGTTTGACAGAATTATCTTTTTTTTTTTTTTTTTTATTTAATATGGGTTTGCTCTTGACTCTAGTCTAGGTCAAAGATGACAGAGACAAAGTCGACGATGGAGCGAGCTTACCCAGAAGAAGCCTGTTCACTCTAATTTTGAAGAGATTAGGGTTGTATGCGTTCGGAAACACAGACGCAGGCAGAGAGTTCCACTCCTTTGCTGTGCGCATTATAAAAGACGTTTGGAAACGTTTAGTGCGAATTGGTGGAATAGCAACAAGGTAGGGATGGTAACTTGCAGTGCGTCTAGATGTCCGATGGTAGAAGGGGGCCGGTGGGATGAGATCGTGGAGTTCCTGGACACTCTCCCCGAAGTACAATCTGTAGAAGACCGACAAGCAGGCAACCTTGCGGCGATGAGCCAAGCTGTGAAGCTTGGCATCCACCAGTCTTACGTCGCCAATGAGCCTTTTAGCTCTGTGTTCCACCGAGTCAAGCGCGGCAAGTTGGTATTTAGCTGAGCCATCCCAAAGGTGGCTACAATACTCCATGCAGGATCGGACTTGTGCTTTGTAGAGGGTTAAAAGCTGTCCGGGCGTGAAGTATCGCTTCACTCTATTTAGGATGCCCAGCTTTTTGGCCGCAGTTTGGGCTTTGTGCTCAATGGTGGCACCAAAGTTGAGACTGGTTGTCAACTCCATGCCTAGGAGCTCGAGCCGATCGGTTACAGGAACAGATGTACCCCGAAAAGTCGGAGTTAGGTCGAAACGACTCCTTTTCGCGGTAAAAAGACATGCTTGTGTTTTGGTGGCGTTAAAAGAGACCAGATTGTCATCACCCCACTGGGAGACAAGACTTAAGGTCAAATTTGTCCGCTCTACCATGGCCTCTCTCAAGGAACGAACTTCTTCCCCGCTGGTTTTTGCGCTAGACAAGTATCTCTCTGAAACCGAACTGTCATCTGCATACCCAACAATACCAGGCTGAAGCAGGTCATTGATGTGCAGCAGGAAAAGAGTTGCAGAGAGAACAGACCCCTGAGGAACTCCGGCATTAATAGCCATGAGGTCAGAGAAGCAGCCGTCAACGACTACTCGGATCGACCGTTCACTAAGGAAGTCTGATATCCAGCTACAAAAATCAGCTGGGATGCCATAAGCAGGAAGCTTGCTGAGTAGACTTGCGTGCCACACCCTATCAAAGGCCTTCGAGATATCGAGCGATACAGCAAGTGCTTCGCCATGTTTCTCGATGGCTTCGCCCCAGCAGTGCGTGACATACACCAGAAGATCGCCAGTTGACCGTCCCCGGCGAAAGCCATATTGACGGTCACTGAGGAGATCATTGCCTTCAAGGTAGGTCAGCAGCAGTTAGTTCTAAAAGTATTCTGTCATAATATCGAGTACTATAATAATTTAATCTCCTAATTTTACATGAGCTAAAGTCATATGTCCTAAGTATTGTGCTACATAACGTGTATTATTCCGAATGTTCATTTATAATATTTTTTTTAGTCCTAAAACATTCGCTAATAAATAGGTTTTAGTGACAGAAACGAATCGCTGTAAATCCGACTCCACGCAGTCTTGTCTGCCCTACCCCTAGAGTGTAATTTAAAATTGCGTAGGCGCGAAGGGGCGAGGCGGGTCGCGAGTTGAGGAGCAGGTGGTTGTAACACTCGCCTGGTGAGATTTACAATCAATCTGCGACGATAAACGCGCGTGGGACCGCCGGAGCCCCGCAGCGCCGGAGCCGTGACAGAAACCATGCCTGCTGCATGTTGCATGGTTGCTTGCATGCTGCATGCTTGCTTGCATGCTGAATGCTTGCTTGCATGCTGCATGCTTGCTTGCATGCTTGCTTGCATGCTTGCTTGTTTAGAAAAACCACATGTTCACAATCAACTGCTTTAATGAGTACATGCATAATATATTAATTTATGTATAATAAGAATTATAATGCAAAATCAGATATTTTAAAATTATAAAAAAATATACTGATATATATGCGAACGTAAGACAAGTGAAACGACGTATAGCTGGTAGCACACTAAGTTTATTTGACAAGCGACACAACTTATATAGGAGTGGATGCAACCACCCTCATACTACTAACAAATATACAACATTCCTCCCCATAGCTAATTATGTATTCTGCAGTCGGAGGTTGCAAAGGAAACCAGATAAATTAAACTATAGATGTATTCGTAGTTAAAATTACAATTAATTATAGTGATCGCTAATCGAAGTTTGATTTAACAATACTTATAAAATAATCCATTTCCGTTCCCACAGTTTGTGCATTGACGTCATACGCTTACACGTTCCGCTGATGGTGCGAAAGGGTTTCTAGGTGCCTCGTGTAAAGTTGATACTGTTGATGGTGCATTAAATATGTTAGGGTTCTGCATCGAACGGTTATGGTTCCGTAACACCTCCCCCCGTAGAACAGCGAGTATGGAAGACATTTGTCGTGAATTGAGCCGGAAGTTGATTGGTTTCAACCCTTCTGGTAGTCTTAGGAATGGCGTACGTCGCTTGTCTACCCAAATGGTTCTCTTCTGGAGTGTCTGCGGTACTGCTCTCTGGCTTCATTCGATAGTGTCGATATAATATAAGGCCAATAGCGAGTGCTCCTGCACTTAATATTACGGTATATAGAGGGATTGTTGTATGATACAGGCTGTAGTCAATCTCTTTGTCTAAGTGTAGAGGTGATTGCAGAGACATCTTGGTATTGACCTCGTGAAGTTGGTCCAGGTTGATGGAGTTCAGGTGGACCTTCGGAGCTGTAGACGCGATGGTGATGTCATCATTGGGGAGATCCATTAATTTCAGGACTTGACCTTCCAGACGATTGTTACTATTTGCTATTGTAAATTCCGATGTTTCCAGATAGCATGTGTGGGGTAATACAACGAGATAACTGCCCTGTAGTACGCTGTACGAATCTTGTCCACAGGATATGTGTGCTTTCGTTGGTATGGGGAAGTTGACGCTGTAGTATTTGTCATCGAGTTTTTCGTAAGCTGGTGTCTTCAGAGTGACGGTGACAGGGGCACATGTTGGGCTCTTCTTTTGAGTGGTGATCAGTTCGTGGATGCAGTCTTGTGAGGGTTGGCCTTGGAGGCTCCGCTTGTCCTCGCATATATACCAGTTGCTTGACTTCGGGCATTCAGCATCTATGTACTTGAAATCTTTCTTATAAAGGACTAGGAATGCATGTGGTGGTATAAGGACTTCATGGTTACGATTTGGGATTATGGATAATTTATATATATCATATGTAAAGGGAAGAATAATGGGGAATTTATAAACTATGACTATGCGATTTCCTGCATAATAAGAACCTATTCTAATTATATTATAGTATTCTCTAGTTTCTAAATCTATCACCTTTTCTTTACCATATAGATTTGTAACATTATCAATCATTGCATGTATAGAATCCAAACTTAAAATGCTATGATGTACAGTGGAAGCTCGAATAAAACTCATTACATTTTCTAACTTATATAGCTCGTGAGAAACAGAATCTACATTATCACCTAAGATTAAAAGTATTTGACCTAAATGAGCATACTTAACTAAATCATCGTCCCTAGTGGCTATACTTTCATTAATTTTCCCAAATAGAGTTTCTAGTTGACTTTGAGTTTTAACAATGCTGTCGATAATTTTTGAGTAATGCTCAGACCAATCTTTAGATAAACTAACGTGACTATTAAACTCGGTTACTATTTTATTTTCATTATCCTGAAGTAATTTTATGGCTTGGTTATAATGTTGTGCGTCTGTGTAATCTAAATTTCCTGTAATACTTTTTATTACGGAGCCAAGACCATCTACGAGTCCTCGTTTCACACGACCAGTTTCAAAGGTTTGTAATTGCTGTAAAATGTTATGAAGCTTAGTTTCCAGGTAAGTTATATGAGGTTCAAATAGAGATCTAGTTTTAGTATTTAATTCAGGGCTAATACTACGTAATTGTTTATCTATTGATAATATGCTATCGCTTAATTCGTGGAGATCAATATATTGAACAAAGGAATGATAGTGGGATATTACTTTAGCTGATCCTAGCTTGAAGGGTAAAATACCAGGTCCACCGTCAAGACATTCAAGTCGGATCTCTTGCATTAACACCGGAGTCAGCAAGAGATGGAGCACCAGGAGGGGCCTGCAACAATATATTACCTTTAGGTAGTCTTTTTAACCTAGATTTAGCGATAGGACCTCGATTGCGTTTTGTGTAGATATGAATTGGAAGGTCTGTCATTACGACATTCTGCGTATAGCGGGGTGCTAGTTTTTGTCGCGAAGCTAAAGGGTTTTTAACAAATATCTGCTGTTCGGGAGAATAACTAACTTCAGATTCACGATTCTTATTAAGATTTTCCATCATATCTTTCCTAGAAGCATTAGATAAATCATGAATGGTATTATATGCTATTGTCAATTTTTCTTTATGATTAACCATATATTGTTGTAATAAATGAGCGGAAATATCTATATCGAAGGGATCACGAGGATCAAAATGCCCAGTAATTACCTCTAAAGGTCTACACTTTGTAAGACTATGTATACTGTTATTATAGGCTAAAATTGCATAAGGCATTAAATTAATTACGGACTCTAATTTATGACTAAGCTTCAGAATACGCAAATGTTCTAATATTGTTAGGTGAAATCTCTCAACTATTCCATTTTCATTTGGTGTATGAGGAGCTACTCTATGGTGATGGATATTATGAAGGTTAACAAACTCTGCAATAAGCTGGTTAGTAAATTCAGTCCCGTTATCACTTATGATAGTTACTGGCATACCGTGATGCGTGCAAAATTTGAGTAGTGCTTGTAAAACGCTAACAGCAGTTCCGTCTCTCAAATAATATACTTGTCCGTACTTCGAAAATGCATCTACTATGGTTAAAAATTTCTCACTATGAATAGTTAGTAGATCTAAATGTATCACGTCAAATGGTTTTGTGGCTGAAGGCACAATTTTAAATTGCTGCTTTATAGGATTGCGATCGTATTTTGCTTGACCGCATATCTTACACTCATTAACAAATTTAGCAATGTGTTCTTTCATTTTGGGCCAGTAATATTTGTGAGACAGAGCTAGGTAGCACTCATTGATACCTCTGTGGTTAGTCTTGCCCTCATGGTATTTGCTAATAACTTCCTGCTGCTTTAAATGTTCTCCTACATTCTCTACTTCCTTTTTAGTTAATAGTAAATTCATAGCAGAGTTCTTAAAGGTGCGTTGTATGATAGGTATGATTTTATACATGAAATGAAATGGATTAATGAACAGTCCTGTCTTGATTTTAGGGTTTACATATTCTTTTATTGAGCTAACTACGTCGTCTTCTAAATTAGATTCTGAAATTTGTAAAGATATTCGGGTATGGTTATCAAAAGGTTTAGTGATATTGGGTTTACTTTTGATATCTCCTACAACGTTAAAAATTATCTGTTTAGTGAATTTATTCAGTGGGTCCTCAGTAATAGGCACTTCAAGAATAGGATTTTCAGTATCGGTATGTACGGTAGCAGTTCTAGAACCATCTTCGACTTCTGGAGCTGTCATCGTTCTAGAAGCATCTAACGTGGGTACTGTGCTAGATGGGTTAGCTACAATAGACATAACCTCCTCATTATGAAGTTCGATACGTGAAAGGGCATCTGCGTTAGTGTTGTTTTTGCCTTGCTTGTACACTACTGTAAAATCATATTCACTTAATTTTAAACGCCACCTCGTCAATCGTGAATTAGGCTCTTTTAAACTCATGATCCATTGTAACGGTTTATGATCTGTGATAATTTTAAATTTCCGTCCGAATAGATATGGTCTGAAATATTTAGTAGCCCAAACGATTGCCAAAAGCTCCTTTTCTATAGTACTGTAATTTAGTTCACTGGTATTAAGAGTACGTGATGCATAGGCTATTGGTTTATCTGCTCCAATTATGCCTTGGGATAAGACTGCGCCTAATGCTACATTTGAGGCATCAGTCGTGAGGAGAAATTCCTGACTGAAATCTGGATACTGCAATATCGGATCGTTAGTAAGGAGGGTTTTGCAATGTTCAAAGCAATTAATGTAATTTTGATCTAATGTAATTTTTGAACCTTTTTTCAGACATTGGGTTAGTGGTTTAGTCACACGTGCAAAATTTGGAATAAACTTCCTATAATACCCGATTAGACCAAGAAAACGTTTGATTTCGGTGGTAGATTTTGGTAATGGATAATTTTGAATGGCGTGGATTTTATTAGGATTGGGTTTGACACCTTCCCTACAAATAATATGGCCAAGAAATTCAGTCTCTAATTTTAAAAATTCTGATTTGTCCATTTGGATTTTGAAGTTTGATTCACGTAGTTTTTGAAATACTTTCTCTAAATTTAGCATGTGCTCCTGTAGGGATACACTAAAAACTATAATGTCATCAAGATAGACAAGACACACCTGATTCTGTAGATCTTTCAATACATTGTCCATTACACGTTGAAATGTCGATGGGGAGTTTTTCAGACCCATCGGCATTCTCAAAAATTCATAATGACCGTTCTCTACGTTAAACGCGGTTTTGTGACTATCAGCAGGGTCCATTTCTACCTGATAAAATCCACTGGCCAAATCTAAGGTAGTAAAATACTGACACTTGCCAAGTTTGTCTAAAACATCAGTGATATTAGGAATAGGGTATTTGTCATCAATCGTTTTCTCGTTAACTTTTCGAAAGTCTATTACTAACCGCCATTTAGCTTTGCCAGAAGCATCTGCTTTTTTAGGTACAATCGAAATAGGAGAGCTCCATGCAGAGTCTGAAGGCCTGATGATGTTTTGTTCAAGCATTTTGTTAATCTGATCTCTTACTTCTTGCCGATGAACATAGGGATATCTATAGCTTTTAGTGTGAACTGGACTTTCATCTGTAGTTTTAATTTTATGTTTTATTTTGTTGGTGAAAGTTAAAGGTTCGCCTTCAAGGTAAAATACATCTGCATAGTTTGCACAAAGATTTCGCAAATTTGCAATTTCTTCCGGGTTTAAATGTTCAGTCCGTAATCGAGACAATACAGCGCTTGCACGGTCTGTTAAAATTTCAGAACTAGTTAATTCAAAATTAAATATTTCGGCTTCAACAGGTCGATCTACTGAAAATATGATGTCATTAGATGAGGTATTAGTAATTTCTACCCAACCACGATTGTTAATAACTTTAGTAAGACAGTCTGATATAGTACAATTACATATAACTTGATTTTCAATGAACACTTCACCATCCTGCGTATTGATTGGTAATCTAACTAACTTCGAAGAATTTGCGGGTATAATTTCTTCATACCAGTTGGCATTTCTGGAATCATACATATGTATAGGTATATGTGCATCCTTAGTTTTTAATAATTTATTTCTAAGTTCTATAGTAGAGTTCCAAGTGTCTAGTAAATCTAAACCTAATAATCCATCAAAGAAATTATGAAACTTATACAAGTATAAGGTCACGTTGTCATGTATATTAAATTCTTGGAAACACGGGAAAGTAATCGAGTAATCACATTTGTTAGTAGCATGTATACCGGTAACTTGAATTGGGTCGTAATTTAAAGGTATATGACTGAAGTATTTATCAACGATTTCAGGGCTGATAAAAGATTGATTTGCTCCTGTGTCAACGAGAAACCTAAGCGGAGGGTCCGAGAGTTGAACGTAACCTAATTGTCTCTGTACTTGAAAGTTTACCTCTATTTTGGCTTCTCTAATTTTGAAGCGGTCTGAAAATTTTTGTCATTATTATTTGGGGTTTCATGTAATTCCGGTGCAGGAGTTACAGCAGGTTCTTCAGATAAATATTGCTCATATTTAGAATAGTACTCAGCATATTGGTCATAATTACAATAGTCATAATCAAAATAATTATTATAATCGTAATTGGTAAAATCATTATACTCGAGAGCATCACTAAAATCACTGAAATTTACATCACGCGTCTTGAAATAGTTACTGGGGGATGGGTTTCCAAATTTACGCCAATCGTGTCCACTTGGTGGCAGTGGTTTCGGAACGAAATGGCTAACACCACTCATTGGACGCGGTATATTATTATTGACTGGTTTGAATGAAGGCTGCTGAAATTGACTGGGTGATTTAAATACGTTGCTTTGTGGGGTATAATTTTGTGGAGGAGCGCGCATCATTTGTTGCGTTCTAGTAAATCCTCGGGGTTGCATTTGAGGTGTAAAATTTGGTCGCCATCCTTGGCTAGTTTGGTTTTGAACAGGAAATGATCTTGACAGTCCGGGCATATTAAAATGTTGTTGAAACGGTGGAAATTTAGGCAAAATTTGACTGTGTGGTAACTTAGGATTATTATTGGATAAGGTATGCTGCTGCCAGTCCTTCCTACTAGAGCTACTGTCACTTCTTTGTTGCAAGTACAAAGTATTGAGCTCGTCCTGCACGAACTCGAGAGCCTTCTCCATAGATTCTGGACGCATGCACCGAATTCTATAACCTAGGGGATCTTTTAGACCTCGTAAGTAAGCCTGGAGAGTAAGCTTCTTATATAAAGCACGTTTAGCTTCTATTGTTGTCGCTACTGATTCGTGTAAGGAAACGTATGTCATTATAGTACTGAACAGGTTTTGGCACCGCTCATAAAATTCCTGAGGCGTACTGGACCCTTGGGTTTGAAGAGATAAATCATTATACAATGCGGTTTCATCACGGTGATCTGCGAAATTATTCACTAATGCACTCCGTATACCTTGCCAGTTTTCGGGAATTCCATTTGAATTTATTAGTCTAGCTGCCGAACCCGAAATCTTATTTAGAATACCGTTAATTAATGCTAAATTAGATAATTCGTGTCCGGGCTCGGTTATAAAATATCCTAATACCAATTGATCGCACAATTTAATAAAACGCGTAAGTACATGGGGGTTTCCATCGAATTCTGGTAATAGTCTGAGCGATTTATAAATTGTATCTATGTCTGACTGATCCATGTTTTCTCTTAAATTTCTATGTTCGTCTATGGTATTAAGCCTATTATGTACCCTATTGCTTAGCTCAACCTTCCGGAATTGCCTAGGATGAAAAATGTTGACTGCTGAAACTGACACACCAAAAATAATAAAAAAAACACACTTAATATTCTAAAATAAATTCATAAGCAAAGTCAGGATATGTCTTGAGTATGTATGCTCAATTATTACGATTAAGATTTAATAAGCCATGTGAAATTATTCGTGAATAAAAATTTTAAATAATAAAATAATTCATGAGCAAAGTCAGGTGATAGTATATGTATGCATTAACTATAATGTACTAACCTAAAACTGCAAAATTACGTCTTAATCCCTATTCTAATTTTAATTACAAGAAAATTCGGGGCGCTATCGATGTATGTAAGCGCCGACTATACTATTATATAATTTATAAGGATAAGGATTATGAACTAGGATAGCAAGGACTAAGAAAGTTCCAAAGTACTTACAACATTATCTGGTATCTCGCTGAATCGATGGCTGGATTCACCTCGTCTGCAGAATTCAAGTAGATTCTGGATACTCGAAACCGGTCAGTCACGCGGGACTTCGGGCCGATTTTTGGGGAAATCTTCACGCGAACCGACTCTAAGCTACTTCGAGTATCCTACCGACTGCGCCAATTATGTATTCTGCAGTCGGAGGTTGCAAAGGAAACCAGATAAATTAAACTATAGATGTATTCGTAGTTAAAATTACAATTAATTATAGTGATCGCTAATCGAAGTTTGATTTAACAATACTTATAAAATAATCCATTTCCGTTCCCACAGTTTGTGCATTGACGTCATACGCTTACACGTTCCGCTGATGGTGCGAAAGGGTTTCTAGGTGCCTCGTGTAAAGTTGATACTGTTGATGGTGCATTAAATATGTTAGGGTTCTGCATCGAACGGTTATGGTTCCGTAACAAGCTTGACAACATAAACATGATATGATTTACTTAGTAAAATTGTTTATAATCGACCCTAGGTACAGTTCGCAGTTTTTTCCCGTCACTCATTTGCCTTTCTGGCTGTGGGGTCTGGCCTGACCCTGCCTCCACGAGGGGTTCATCCTGAGACCCTTCTGTTGCCTCATAGAATTTGTCGTCTTCCTCTTGTGATGTGCCAGTCGTTGTTTCCGTATCCGTTCTTCCCTTTCTCTCACTATTTCCCTCCCCTCCCGTGTCGGACTCCTTGTCGTCCATTGTGGGTGTTGGGTTTGGTGGTGAAGTTCCTCGTGGAGTAATGTCTTCGATTTCAATGGGGCAATCCTCTAACCGGTGAGAAACTATTGCTGTACCTTTATAAGCTATTAATTGATTTTTATGTTTTTTTACTTTACAAGAAGTTAAGCAGTCCTTAACTATATATACTACTTTTCCGATTTTTTTTATTACTACTCCTTTATTCCATGACCCTTTCTTATTGATGTTGTTTTTTTTATACAAAACATAGTCTCCAGTTTTAAAATATTTGCAAGCTTTGTTGTCGTTTAACTCTTTAGACTGCAAACACTGATTGTTTTCGACGTTTCGAGTGAGAGTGACAGACGCCGGTGATGGTGGGTTAGGTTTGATTAAATCTAATCGCGATCGCAGCTTGTGTCCGAACACTAACTGGGCAGGTGAACAGCCCGTTGCCGAGTGAACGGAATTTCGATAGTCAAATAGATATTTAAATAACTTGTTGTTCAATGCCTTTGTGTTGCTATTATTTAACATACAAGATTTTATCCCCTTTTTCACTATTTTCACGTAGCTTTCTGCCTGCCCGTTACTGGCCGGATGATAAGCCGGTGACGTCACATGCGATATTCCGTTTGATGTGCAAAACATTTCGAATTCTGCAGAAGTAAACTGCGTGCCATTATCACTGACTATGGTATGCGGTAAGCCAAATCTTGCCATATATTCAAACAATTTACTAATCAGCGAACCTGATGACGTACTTGACCCCATATCATACGCTTCTACCCACTTTGAGTAAGAATCTACAATGATTAAATACGAACGATTATGTATAGGGCCGAGAAAGTCAATATGAATTCGATAAAAAGCCTGCGGTGTGTGTGGCCATAGCGCTGGAGGCGCACGCGCTGGTAACTGTCTCAACTGTAAACAAACCTCACAATCCGCAATCATTTTTTCTACCGCGTTATCTATTCCCGGAAACCAAAATCTACTGCGCGCTTCAGCTTTCGTTTTTACGATACCTAAATGTGATTTATGTAGTTCTGTTAATAATTTAGTTCTGAGTGTATAGGGTATTACCACTTTATGTCCTCGCATAATACAACCGCTTTCATAAGACAGCTGGTCTTTACATAAAAAATATGGTTTTAATGATGTATCAGATAACCTCTCAGGCCACCCCTTAATAATATATGATAAGACTTTATTCAATATTGCATCCTTAACAGTTTCACTATGAATTTCGCTACGCGTAACTGGTAAACTGCCATCGATAACGAAATTAACATACGACGCGCGATCTTCTACCGGCACTAAACTACCGTCGGCTTCGTAGCCGCACCCCCCTCTTAGCGGCGTTGACTCATAGTCTGGTAGACTGGCGCGCGAAAGATAATCGGCGCTGTTATCAGCACTGCGTATGTACTCAATAGAGTAGTTATAACCACTAAGAAACATCGCATAACGCTGCAGCCTATTTGCAGAAACTTCTGGTATTCCACGATATGGCCCAAAAATTGATAAAAGTGGCTTGTGGTCTGTGCGAAGTACAAACGGAACCGCCCTCCCGTATAAGTATTGGTGGAAACGTCGCACACCAAAGATAATTGCAGTAGCCTCTTTTTGAAGTTGTGAATATCGCTTCTCTGCGGAATTGAGTGTACGAGATGCAAACGATACTGGACGTTCCACTCCATCAGTACCTATCTGCGATAAAACAGCACCTAGACCACTGGGCGATGCGTCTACCGTTAAAATAATTTTGGCATTCTGATCAAAATGTGCTAGAACCTGATTTGAAGTTAAACATTGCTTAATTGCCTTGAATGCTTGGTCATGTTTGACCTCCCATTTCCATGTATTTCCTTTTTGCAACAATGAATAAAGCGGGGTCAATATTGATGACGCGTTAGGGACAAAGTTCCTATAATAATTTACTAACCCTAGAAATGACTGCAACTTATTCACGTTTGTCGGTATAGGCGCCTCAACAATTGCTTGGACCTTTTGTTTCGATTTACTTAAGCCATTCTTATCTATGGTATAGCCTAAATATTCTATTTGGTTCTCAAAAAATACACACTTATCTTTACGAAGTGTTAGACCTGCGTCCTGCAGTCTTTGCAACACCGCGCTCAATCTCTCTAAATGTTGCTGTTTAGTATGTCCCGTTATACAAATGTCGTCCAGCATACACATGACACCGTCCAACCCTGATAATAAACACTCCATTGCCCGTTGGAAAATAGCTGGGGCACTAGCGAGACCAAAAACTAAACGCGTATATACAAACAACCCACGGTGAGTATTAATACAAGTTAAATTCTGAGATGCCTCGTCTAAGACAAATTGTGAATAAGCTTGCGTCAAATCTAATTTGCTAAACTGCTGTCCCCCGTGTAATTTTGTAAAAAGTTCTTGTGCCGTTGGTAAGGGATACTGTTCTACAACTAGCTGCTTATTTACGCTTACTGAATAATCTACGCACAACCTAATTGAGCCATCTCGCTTCAATACAGGAACAATAGGCGACGCGTAATCAGAGTACTGAACCGGTTTTAGTACACCTATACGTACCAAACGCTCGAGCTCGTCGTTTATCTTATCTTTAAGTGCAAATGCTATAGGACGAGCTTTGAAAAAAACCGGTTTCGCGTCATCTTTTAATTGTAGTTTTACCCGATACTTCGTAAAAACACCTAGCTCGTCTGAGAAAACTGATGGAAATTGTAGTTTTAATTGTTCGGCAATATTCTTTGACTGACAGTAATTTATTTGTAGCATTTGTAATTTAAACAAACAAATAAAATCTCTGCCTAAAATTGGGGGTCCGCCATCACGTATCACACGTACATTAACTACGTGTGTTTTGTCTAAATATGTAATAGGTAATTGCACTATTCCTAGACAGTTGATAATATGACCTGTATACGTAAACAGTCGATCCGACGTTGATAATAACGGAAACAATTCAAAATATCTTTTGTACACTTTTTCGGAAATCGCTGTGACTGCCGATCCGGTATCGACTTCGAACTTTTGCTTTATATTTTGTATCGAAACTATTATAGTCATAGGTTCGCCGCTGCGTGAACATATTTTTCTTGACCTACCGTCATCATCACTCTCGCTCGACCCGCCAGTTCCTACGAAATTTATTTTCTTGCACATTCTACTTAGATGGCCTTTTTTGTTACACTTTTTGCATGTATAGTTAGCAACCCGACACTGAGACGTTTTATGATTTTTGTAGCCGCACACGGAACACTTTTCTTTGTTAGCACTGGCACTGGGTTCGTTTGTGGCGATCTTGAACAGCGCTTCGCTCGACGGTGGCGCCTGCGTCGACGCCGATGATGATGCTGCTGCTCCCTTCCGTGCACTGCGCACGCTCTCCGCTAAATCCACCGCTTTTGCCAATGTCAACTCCTGAAGGTCACGCACGAAAAGCTTGTCCTTCTCCGGTCCTGGCAGCATACCCATAACGAAGCGATCACGCAGCGCCTCTTCTACATTCAGGAATCCGCAATGTGTAGTGAGGCCACGTAGCCTCGCAGCCCACTGTGAGAATGTCTCTTCTGGACCCTGAGTGGCAGCATAGAAATTATACCGCTCACCAAATCCGCATTTCCTTGGTGTGAAATGACTGTCGAGAAGTGTCAGAATGTCTTCGTATGGTGTCTGCGTGAGCTCCTTCGGTAACGCCAAATCGGCCGCCAGTTTGTACGTGCTGTCAGTGAATGCACTCAGCAATATTGCCCGTCTTTTCACTCCCTTGGGATCCTGTACGCTGTCAACATCGTTCGCAATAAACCATTGTAAAATGCGTTGTTTATAGTATTGCCATGTATGGACATTATGGTCAAAACTCGATAAAATTCCAAAATGTGACATTTTTTAACGTCTTTTTTCTTTTCCGTAATCGCGGGTAAGTACTCGTCGCCACTGATATATATGCGAACGTAAGACAAGTGAAACGACGTATAGCTGGTAGCACACTAAGTTTATTTGACAAGCGACACAACTTATATAGGAGTGGATGCAACCACCCTCATATTACTAACAAATATACAACAAACGTATACAATAATTATTAAATAATTTAGTATTCATTATAATGACTAATTTTAATTCGTAGACAGATTCTAAGCTAATTTTATATTAGCTGCGATTGCCTTCAAAAAATCACATTTTGTATATTCCGATTGTTTTTTTAAAATGTTTTCAATTCTTGCTGTTTTGTCAATTATTTTTCTCTTTTTATTTGGAATAGGAACGCCGTTCAAATTTTTTTCAATTTCTGATATTGAATGTTTTAACTCGATCATTAAATAATTTGATAAATGGTAGAAGCCTGATTTAGGCTTATTCACGAGAAGATTGATTCTGTTATGCCATGCTTCTGCACAATTTTGTGTTCGTGGTATACCTTCATTTATTAGTTCTCTTGTGCTCCAAAATGTTGGGTCGTATTTAGGCGTTGAACTGCAAGTACCGAGTTAAAGCTTTGTTGTACAAATTTGTTCAAAGAATATTTTTATTATAAATAAACATTATGTAATTTGAAGTTAGGACTTATAACTTTTATTGAAAACAGTTTTATGTCTCTTGTATATTATTGATTGTAATATTTATGACAAACGAATTTAGGACATATAATATTTAGGGATTTCAATGTTATGGCATGTGATATTATGTGATATTAAGTTCGGGTAAGTTATCATTCGGACAAATGATGATTAGGACAAAAAAAGTTATGGCACTTTAAATTATGGATAAAAAAGTTAGGTGACACAATAGAGAACCGATGGGAAATCATCAAATGTCTTCTTCCGCTCTGGGCGGAGCGGAAGGGCGTGTCAGACTCTTACTGACTAAAACCTACCCGTGTTCCTTCTAAAGCCCTTTGCGTTCCAGGGCCGCGGTGACTCTTTCGAACAAATTCTGCAACTCTGGCAGGCTCTGGCCCTAGCAGGCCCCGTCTTTTATGCTGACATCTCTTTGAGGCGCGCGTGAAACACAACGCGCCATCGACCCGGGCCTGGTGGTGATCGGACGGCGAGCCACCCAATGCTCGCCGTCCGCAGGCCCGCGCCTACGGTGGCCGGGGATCGCCCTGCGACTCCCGACGCCCGGGGCGTCTCCACCTGTAGCGGCGGTTTGGGCGAAGGCCCTGCCTTTCCCTCGCGCGGCCCGCCTCCTCCTTGGCTAGCATAGCGGAGTAGGGATAGCATGTCGTTTAAGCGGACTTACTCCCACCACTAGACTTGAACGTTTTTTGTATTAGAGATATTAATTGTTGTTGTGGTAGTTGTTGTTGTTGTTGTGTGTTGTTGTTATAGTTGTTGTTGTGGTAGTTGTTGTTGTTAGTTTTTGTTGTTGTTGTAGTCATTGTTGTTTTGTTTCTACAAAGTAAAAATGAAAACAAAAGTAGATCATTTATCGAAAAATAAGGTCATAAAGAAGTTTCACTTCTTACGTGTGTACACTAATTAAGGTTGTTATTATACTTGTTACGAGAGGTCACTGCAATTTATTTTTTTCTGTTAAATTAATGAAATTTCTATCAAATCCAAGAGACATTTACGAGTTAACTCCAGACCGGCGCGCCATCTTCTCCTCGGTTTGCCATGATCCCGTCTAGCTGTGTCAGGCCCAACATGCAAAACCTTCAAAAGACCCGACACTCAAATTATCTCCAATGAAAAAGATGTTTTGAAGACAGCCGGGACCAACGGTTTAACATGCTTTCCTAGGCACGACGAATCTCAGTGTGTTAAGATGGCCTGACCAGGTTGGTCCGTGGATGGGTACGGGCCCATAAAGGCCCAACCTGGCCAGGCCACCAGGCCGACCCGTCATCATCATCATCATACCAGCCGAAAGACGTCCACTGCTGTACATAGACCTCTCCCAAAGGGCGGGGTTGCCATTATCGCCACGCTTGGCAGACGGGTTGGCGATCGCCGTGTAGCTGTTGCAATGCACAGAGAATGCTGCTGCCCATTCTCTGGTGAGTTCCTTAGTCGCCTCTTACGATGTCCACGGGAAGTGATGGGATGGTGCTATTCTTGAGGCCTGTTTTTATTAGGCTAACGATACAAACAACAACAAAAAAGTCCCGTCCCTACCAAAGGACCACTTCACAAAAAAAAGAACAGCCCTCGAAACTTTTTCGTGCTTTAATCAAAACTTGCTCGGCTTTTCACAATAATTAACTCAATATAACTCGGCTAAAATGAACCGAGTTGAAACCTAACAAATCCATGGCTCTTTTACTTCATAAACAGGCACTTGTAACTTTATAAGGTCGAGAGGTTTGCTCCGAGTTTTTCTTTTTAAAATATGTTCGTACTCAATTCAATTCATTTATTTCAACTAGACCATTAAAAGGCACTTTTGAACGAAAAATTTACAGTTTGAAATTAAAATATTATAGTGACTCTAGTTGTCCATTCGCAAAAAGTAGATTCTTATGGAGAAGAACGGACAAGAAACTCCATAGTTACTCTTTTCAAATATAAGTTTTATAATATTTTGTATCCTTACATTAATCAATTTCTATGTGAGGACAATGCAACCAACATAACACTAATATACAACACACACTGATATACTAATGGGAACAACAAAGCGTATTGCTTTGTTGTTGTTGCAGAGGTAACATTAGGTTTGCTAGTAAGGGACATGGTACTCACATATTTACAAATTTTGCAATTGTTGATTTATATAATTAACAACAATGGATCAGTGTGTGAATTAAATTACATATGAAAAAAAATCAGTAAGTACACCAGCCGGTCGATTCTGTAAACATGTCGAAGTGAAGGCTTGGGTGAAGTGATCACGAGATGAGCTGTCATTCCATCTTGATTATATGGATTATCAGCTCACCTCATGATCACTTCACCCAAGCCTTCACTTCGATATGTTTACAGAATCGACCGGCAGTACACCAGTATACCAGTACACCAGTACACCAGCACACCAGTACACCAGTACCCGTACCCAGCCCGTGACACGGTTTTAGCTGAAAAGGCGGTAGTTTGAATACATTTTGGCTAATTAAAGGCTTGAATTTTTCATTCAGTAATGAGGGTGGGTGGAGATTTTATGCATTGGCGGAAAATCTGAAAGGGTTGACCTCGTCTAAACTTTTTTGTCTAAGTGGGTTAAGTTAGGTGGTCGCAAGCGCTACTGATAAGCATGAAATCCTGGTTTATATTTATAATTTATCTATTTAAACTTTATGTGAAGAGGACCTTTTTTTTTAGGGATGAGAAATCATCAAATGACTTCTTTCGCTCTGGGTAGAGCGGAAGGGCGTGTCAGACTCTTACTGACTAAAATTCATCCGTGTTCCTTCTAAAGCCCTTTGCGTTCCAGGACCGCGGTGACTCTTTCGAACAAATTTCGCAACACTACTGAGGGCCTAGCAACGTGCATATTACTATTATATATATTAAATTACTGTACTTAAGTTACATACGGAATCGCCAACTTCAAATACCATTCATAATTAGGGCTGCAGAACTTTTAAAATTAAAAGGACTAAATCCAGACTTCCTCAAGGATTCATACCGCTAAGCTATCTTCGAGTCGCAGCTCGTAATAAATACTAAAAGTCTGAGAGACCATGTTTAATTAAGGCGTTAGGGTAGAGCTGAATTATTATTATTTTTTCAATTTAAATGTACATAATGTTACTCGCCACCGTACCTAATATTTATACTGAAGTGTAATCGTTCAAATCTTATAAAGGGATCATTGATTACTTTGATATAAGATATGATCTTTCTTTTTAACCGACTTCTAAAAAAGGAGAAGGTTTTCAATGCGGTTGTATTTTTTTTATTTACCTCATAACTCCGTCATTTATGAACCGATTTGAAAATATCTTTTATCATATGAAACAATATACGTTCCGATTGGTCCCATAGAAATTCCATAAAATCGGTTAAGGAGTTTGGTTTTTAAATGAAAATAGCTTGAGGAAATAGAAAATATATCATCCAAGTAAATAATCGAAATTGCGTGTTTTTCTTTCCAGTAACTTTCTAGTGGTGTTGTTAGGTGTTAGGTACCACTAAAACGAGAAAAATAAAAAACTTTTTTACAAAAAAATACAACCGACTTCAAATAAAAAAAAAATTGAAGTCGGTTGTATTTATTTGTAAAAAAAAGTTTTAAGATCGTAGCCTGGTCCTTTCGGCTTCCAAGCCATATGACTTTCTATTTTATCTTCACATCCAGTTACTAGGTATACTTTCAAGCTTCTGACGATACCGAATCAAATCACTTAAAAAAAAAACAATCGAGGATAATTCTCTATCTTAGAGAAATGTTTTAATGAATATGCTTCAGTAAATTAAATATGATTTAATATGGTGAAAAACGCTTTAAATAATTATAATTTATTTATCTTAGTACCTAGTACTTATAGTCGACGCCAGATAAATTTGCAATAACGGTCATTGACCCACCTACATTTATTGACATAATTTGTTCCGAAAACAAATAAATAAGTAAATAAAACAGAAATAAAGACAGAAAGCTGTCCTGAATCGACATCTATACTTTCTACTAATGAAAAACGATTAAAAATAATTTATTGTCCAGGTACCAATGAAGAGATAGATATATAGGGAAAGGTCGATGACTGTTATTGCAAATTCAATTGGCGTCGACCATAGTAGAAAATTGCAAAAAATTCAAGTACAAAAATAAAATATTTTGCAAGACACTGGCGCGTTCGCCTTAAGTCTGTAAGACATTGTTTAATTATCTAAAGAATGATCTACAAAGGCATGGTAATCCTTTGAGGAATAGGTTCCCTCGTCTTTAGTCTTCTTAGATATATTTATCTTAGTCTTTGTCTTAATTTTATAGACCTACAAGTCAGTTTTACATTTTTAATGGATGTTACTTGAAAATTTCATGGATTTTTTTTCTTTTAAATACAATCTTTTATTATTTATTGTCATACTATTAACTTTATTGTTTTCTATGCTTCAAGCTCTTTTGTTTGATAACCATAGGGATATTGAAAAATAAATGAAATCCGCCATCTTGGAGCGGCAGCCATATTGACTTTAGTGTAATGTTATTAACTTTATTGTTTTCTATTCTGCAAGCCCTTTCGTTTGAAACCCATATTAAGGGGGTTGAGAAAAAATATGTTATCCGCCATATTGGAGCGGCGGCCATATTTAAATTATTACAATATTGCATATTGTTTTGTCACCAGAACTAAAGATTTATGCAAAATTGAAGCTCAATCAGATACCAACAAATGGTCGTAAAATGGTTTGCAAATTTTGACGAACAACTTACAAACATACGAACAGTGCAAGTTAAATAAAAGCTTGTAAAAAGGCAGCAATGACTCTGTAACTTGTTTTTGACAAAGTCATATCATTAGGGAGAGGCCACACGATGTGGTGCGGCTCCGGGGTGGCGCCGGACCGGTGCCGCTGCGGCGTCGGCAGACCGCAGATGTATAGATGTGTCATACTTGCAAAATCGCAATCGTAGACTACAACGGTACCGTTGCCGCGTACTACGTGTGAACGCTCATGCGACAAAATGGTTGCGGTGCGGCGGCGCACCGTACCGCACGGTGTGGCGTCTCCCTTATCCTATTGTCGCGTCAATCTATGGGATTTTACACTAGATAAATTGAAAATCATATTTTGAACCTCGGCTAACCTTCCATTTCCATTATCAGATCATCTTCATGACAGCTTAATACGATATTGACAACGTAGCCGCAAAATTTCGGCACAATCTGATTTATTTACGGGAATTGGGTGAATCTAAAGTGTCTGGGTGTGTGGCGGCTAAATAAAATTTTATGAAATCCAATATGATAGTTGGATTTATATTTTTCTAGTAAATATTTAAGGCTCTTTTTGTACTTTAACTTTGATGCGACTGTGTTTAAATAGATGTTTTTCTACGTATTTGAAATCGTAGTTTGCATTGTTTTGCGTTGCGTCAGTCTGTGGGGCCCTTAAATACCATGGTCTAGTATGGCCCGACACGCTATGTTGTCATAGTTTAGAACCCAGGCAGACACTTTAATTGTTGTACTCTATCAACATGACTCTCAAACGGTGAAAGTGAACAACGTGAACAAACCAGCATGCTCTTTTGTTTTTTGTTTTTTAAGGATGGGAAAGCATCAAATGACTTCTTCCACTCTGTGTGGAGCGGAAGGGCGTGTCAGACTCTTACTGACTAAAACCCATCCGTGTTCCTTCTAAAGCCCTTTGCGTTCCAGGGCCGCGGTGACTCTTTCGAACAAATTCCGCAATCCTGGCAAGGCAGCATGCTCTAGAACCAAAATTTTGAAGACCTGTGACACCTACCTATGGGCCCGCCTGCTGAATTACAGCCCACCTCCTCTGACAAAAAGAAGAGTGGGTCCTGGCAGTTTTTTTTTTGGTTTATAATTTGCTATATGACAGGTTACTGTCACCAAAATAGGCTCGATGACTAAAAAATTTTTTAAACGCCATTAGATAGATTTCTACAAAATATTGGACACGTATTTTTTCTTTTTTCCCATAAACTAAAATGAAGGCGATACAGTGCATTGAAAACACGAGTGACGTCACTACGATAGTACAATTTTTACCAGCGACGTGACGTCACCAGCCCCCGGTCTTGAAGTTTAACTGCGCTTTATCTATTTAAATGTTTACTGATTTGAAATGCCGAAAACACACATGACCCATATTATTTGAAAATCTAGCATACGGTCGGAAATAGAATTATAATTTTCCTATACAGTAAAATACTTTATTAAGCCGCGTTCTCATTATGTCGTGACGTGTCATTAAAATCGTCGTGGCTTGTGTATTTAAATGGAGATGTTCACATATAGGACAACATAATTAACTGCCGCCTTCGACTTTTTACATACAATATGTATGACAGTCGAATAACGATAAAGACGTCACGACCCAGTTAGAATGCGCCCTTACAGGCAATCATATTTTCGGAGTTGGATAAATCAGACGGGTGCTTAATTATTTCCTGCTTTCCATTCATAGATTGTCTGTTTAAGGTAGCTTTTAGCGATTATACCATCTTTGTTAAATCCTACTGTTTTTAAGATATTGATATAATTTTTGAATAATGTACAATAAAGAGTATTTCAATTATATTCTATTCTAACAGTTATATTCATAAAAACGTTATAACCGTTACATATCTAAAATACTGATAAGCAGATACTTTATTCAAAATTTTCTCTAGAGAATTTGAATTTAGAATCACTTAAACAATATTACGAGCTCATCCCACCGGCCCCCTTCTATTCTACCATCGGACATCTAGACGCACTGCAAGTTACCATCCCTACCTTGTTGCTATTCCACCGATCCGCACTAAACGTTTCCAAACGTCTTTTATAATGCGCACAGCAAAGGAGTGGAACTCTCTGCCTGCGTCTGTGTTTCCGAACGCATACAACCCTAATCTCTTCAAAATTAGAGTGAACAGGCTTCTTCTGGGTAAGCTCGCTCTATCGTCGACTTTGTCTCTGTCATCTATGACCTAGACTAGAGTCAAGAGCAAACTCATCTCAAATAAAAAATAAAAAAAATCGAGTAATATTTAAAAAGTTTGTATGAATAAGGGGGTAAGAATGTAAACCGATGATAATGTTCATTTTACCTCCTTACTCATTAAATAGTATTGAAAAATGTAACGTGAGATTAATAAATCCCTTCTTTCCCGGACTTAAGCACGAAACACTTACAAACTCCACAGTTTACCAGTATAAATAAATCAAGTGAGTCAGTAAATACACACTCGGCAATAAACGCCACCCGCTGGCACGCGAGTGACGTGGCGTATGCAATTTGTACCGATTTGGAAAATATACGGTGGAAGAACATACATTTGTTTTTGAATTGAAAACACTTTGAAAATAATAAAAACTTGTATAGTGCGAATCGGACTTGCATGCGAAGGGTTCCGTACCATATTGTGAAGTTTCATGAGTCTAGGTCAAAATTTTAAGTAATAGCTTCTTGAATTTTTTAATTTTGTCTGTTTCGTGTTATATATGTTTTTTTTTCTCAATTTTCTGTTTCATGTTATACATGTGTAAACTTGTAATTAGCCACAGTTTGTTTAAACTTTTACTTACAGTATTTGTTTAGCTGTGAGTTTACCTTAAATAAAATAGGTTTTGAGAGTATCGAAATTTGCGTCATTGCGAATCTTGTGTGCGAGTCCAACTCGTACTTAACATTTTTAATCATTTGTTTTATAGTTAGTAACATACAATTTGTACATACAAAGATTAATGCTATAAATTACGATCAATCAAAAAAAAAACCCTGGTTCTTGTTCTGTATGGTGTCAGACGTAAAAGAATAGCACCATCCCATCAATTCCCCTGAGCGTAAGGGACTCACCAGAGAATGGGCAGTAGCATTCTCTGTGTATTACAACAGCTACACTGGATGCGAAAACCCGCCTGCCAAGCGCGGCGATTATGGTAAACCCACCCCTGGGGGCGGCCTATGTCCAGCAATGGACGTCTTTCGGCTGATATGATGATTAAGGTTCATCAGATACAGCCCACTAACAAACAGATGGACGTACGGACGAAAGGACTTTTGGCAAGACCGGTAGCCAACCCCAACATAGGCAAGATAGACTTTTAAACTGAGAACTGCCCACAAAATATTAAAATTCATGTATCAGTGACGTTGACCCAAAAACATTGTTTAAATCCAGTATTATCGTAAAGCCAGCAGATACGGAAACTTAATTATCTTCAGGTGTCGAGGACCACAATTACCTTTCGTTTATCGAAGAAATAAACGTTTAAGCTCTGAATATTTAAAATTCAGTTTAAGCACGTACGTCGTACAGCCTCAGGATACATTATTATTGCGGTAAAGTCGAATGAGCAGTTTTTCAGGCTTGCAGTAACAATGGGACAATGACTTTCTATACAAATTGTTATAAGTAAGAAAATATCCTAAGGAAAGGCGTCGCCGCTTTGTCGTGTTACACCTGTCTGTGAGATCCTTTAAGTTATATCTGCTAGCTATGGAATATTGCATCTGATATATAGATCGTTCCAAAGTCCAAGAGACAATAACATATTTATCGCGTTTAACAAACTCTGCCGAAAGTTATGAATAGTTATGATACAAGGTAATTCTAAGGAATTCAATTCTAAGAAATAGCGTTATGGAGTTTCTTGTCCGTTCTTCATCTGTCATCGAGACGTCAATTAGTACGGTCACGTTAATTCTGCTCCGTAACTTAAATCCAAAATCTTAGTAAAAAGTTATTGTACGACTGCGTGCTGTCTAGACACTCAAAGACGGAACCCTGTGGGCTGCAATCACATAATTTTCTAATCGATTAAAGTGTGTTTAAATGTGTTAATAGTGAAAACCAATGTATACTGTGACGGTGATCAAACAAAAGTTATTTTGTCGCAAGTTGTTATTATTGAACTATTTCCAATCTACCGCCTGTTGTGTAAGCTTCGTGTTGTCATCACACCGGATTCATAATTTCGAGCTTATTAAAATAGTCGTGTTGGCTCTAAGCGCTAACGCCTAGCGCACGTACTCAAAGTGTTGCGAGTTCGATTCCGACAAATAATACATTGTCTTTTTGGATTTATTGTCCTATTTGGAAAATAGACTGTGTATTTAAAAAATGTCTAGCTGCGATAAATGTGGATTACCAGTTAAACACAATGAAAAAATCACATGTTTCAATTGCGAAAAATTCTATCATCATATATGCGTTAAACTGAGCGCTACTGCGTTTAAAAGACTCAGTAAAGCAGCACGTTCTAAGTGGAATTGTCCGAGCTGTTTATCTGAATATGAGCCTAACAAATCGACGGCTGAGGCAATTGGTGATAGCTCTGAAGGCGAGGACGATAGGATCAGTGACATACGACTTGTTATACGGGAAGAAATTCGGAATACACTCCGTATTGAAGTGAAGAATATGATTAGTGGCCTTAGATTCGAAATGGATGAGTTAAAGAAACAGATTGATGAATTGAAGTTATCTGGGTCCTTTGATATCTCTCAAGTTAACGACTTAAAATCTGAACTAAGGGGTGTGCAACGTGAGAACACTGAACTTCGTTCTCTGAACTCCGATATGCAAAAGACTATGGCTCAACTGAAAACGCAAATAAATTCTCTTGATCAGAATACGCGTGAGGCGAATCTTGAAATTCACGGATTACCTGAAAATAGGAATGAAGTGTTACCGTCCATTGTAACACAATTGGCTAATGTTGTGTCATATGCCCTAAAAGACTGCGATATCCAGAAGTCCGTTAGAGTGGCCAGTATGAACAACAACAAGTCTCGCCCGCGCTCTGTTATAGTGAAGCTGCGTAGTCCTAGATGTCGCGACGAATTGTATTCAGCAATAACAAGATACAATAAATCTCACTCTGAGGATAAATTGAATACAAGTCTTTTGGGTTATGGCGGTAGCAAGGAGCCAGTTTATGTATCCGAGCACCTTTCTCCGACATATAAGTCTTTACATGCTGCTGCACGTCTTAAGGCCAAAGAAAAATCATATAAATTTGTCTGGGTTCGCTACGGTAAAATTTTTGTATGTAAAGGGGAGAATTCGGGTACTATTCTAATTAAGGATGAGCAGAGTTTAGAAAAAATTGTATAATTATTTGAAAAAATCGTTTAGTTCCTACTTGTCATGTTCACTTTTTATTTACTTTAATGGATAGTATTTCCATTTTTTATCAGAATGTTAGAGGTATGAAAACGAAGTCACATGAAATTATAATGTCAATTTTAAGTTCTGACTATGACATAATATGTCTGACAGAAACGTGGTTAGATGACTCGTTCTTATCCTCGGAATACTTTGATCAAAGATATACTGTTGTACGCCGTGACCGTAGTGCACAGTTTAAAGATTTGTACTCTAAAAGTTATGGTGGTGGGTTACTGGTAGCTATTAGTAATAAATATAATTTTGTTAATAAAACTGAGTGGCAAACCTCCGTTGAGGATATGTGGTTGTGTATTAGTGCTGGTAGTGTCTGTATGAATATTTGTGTTGTGTATTTACCGTCTTATATACCTTGCCATATCTTTGTCCAATTCTTGGCCAGGGCTGAAGAAATTTGTTTGCGTTATACGGATTGCACTACTTTGATTCTTGGTGATTTTAATCTTCCTAATGTGAACTGGTTTGAATCTAATGATCCCTTTCTAGGAATTAGTGACCCTAAATATTTAGCGTTAAGAGACTTCATAAACATCACCGGGTTTCTTCAAATGAATAATATCTGCAATCAAAATAATAATATCTTAGACCTCATCTTAGTGGATGAAAACTCCAGTCTTTCTGTTTCTTGTGCACCCCCCATTAGTAAACCAGATGTGCATCATCCGCCGCTAGAATTAGCCCTTACTAAAACTTCAACTTCTAATTTAAATAATAATATCTTACAGTCTAAATATATTTTCATTAAAACGGACTATGAGGCATGTGTTCGCGATCTGCGTGAAGTAAATTGGGAGGATTATTGTCATTTGAGTTGTAATGATTTTGTTCTAACTTTTTATAATATACTATGGGAAAATATAGATAAATACACGCCGAAGGGTAAACCTAAAAATAATTGTTATCCAATTTGGTTCTCGGCTTCGTTAGTTAAACTTCTTAAAGAAAAGCACAAGTACAGGATTCGTTTCAAACGGTTCAAAAACCCTCGGGACTATGATGCTTTTGTTTCCCTGCGAATGCGAGCTGGGAGAGCTATGGATGACTGTTTTAAAAATTATATAGAAAGGATTGAGAGTGAATTAAAAACAAATGTTAAAGCTTTTTGGCGTTATACTAAGTCAAAGAAAACTTTCAGAGGTATTCCTAAACAGGTTTCGTGGGGTGATCGTGTTGGGGAGGGTGGTAGTGGTGTGGCTGATTTATTTGCAGACTATTTTGCATCTGTGTACGGTATTAGACAACAGCCTAGTAACTTGTCTCCAGGTTACTCTTCGTCCAATTACAGTATGTATTCCATTGGGATTGCTGAAAATGACGTTAGAGATAGCATCAAAAAGTTAGATCTTAATAAAGGAGCTGGTCCGGATGGACTTCCTCCTATTTTTATACGTCTCTGCATGGACGCCCTTATTGTGCCATTGCAGATGATATACAATAAATCCCTTAAGGAAGGTACATTTCCCGATTTATGGAAAATCTCACACGTTATCCCCGTGCATAAATCTGGTAGTGTGAATGACGTAACTAACTATAGACCAATCTGTATTATATCACAATTTGCAAAGATGTTTGAGGGCCTTATATACAATGTAGTTTACTCTCACCTCCGTCATATAATTAGTTCGAAGCAACACGGTTTTGTCTCTAACCGTTCTACTATGTCTAACTTACTTATTTACACTACTTTCATTGGTAACACCTTTGAAGCTAGGGGTCAGGTTGATGCTGTTTATACAGATTTTGCAAAAGCCTTTGACCGTGTTGATCACTCAATTCTTTCTATGAAATTGAATTGCGCTGGCATTCATGGCTCTCTGTTGCGGTGGTTCGAGAGTTATTTAATTAATCGTTCCCAAATAGTTGCCTTGGCGGGATATGAATCTGTGCCTTTTTCTCCTGGCTCTGGTGTTCCACAGGGCTCTAAGTTGGGCCCTTTGCTTTTTTTGGTATTTTTGAATGATCTTTTAGATTTAATAAATTGCAATTGTTTAGCCTATGCTGATGATTTAAAATTATACTGCAGGATATCAGACCTGGGTGATTGTATGAAACTTCAAAGAGATCTTGATGTCCTTCAACAATGGTGTTTCAACAACAGAATGACGCTCAATGTTAAAAAATGCCAGACTATTACTTTCACGAATAAAGTGAATTACGTTAAATTTGATTATCATATTGATGGATCAGTTCTGAGCAGAGTATCAGTCATCCGTGATCTAGGTGTACTCTTTGATACATCCCTATCCTTTCGTGATCATATAGATACTGTAGTTGCTAAGGCTAAAAGAATGCTTGGCTTTATAATTCGCATGTCCAAACCTTTCCGTAATTATATTAGCATTATTCTACTTTATAACGCACTGGTAAGGAGTTCCTTGGAGTATTGTTCCACTATTTGGTCTCCTTTTTACTCTAGTTATACTAATAATATTGAATCTGTTCAGGCCCGTTTTGTAAGGTATCTATGTATGAAGAATGGGATCCGAAAAGCTGTACCTGATTACAATGGCAGGATAAGGCATTATAAGATGATGATGATGAAAAATATAATGACTGCGGTGGATAAAACTACCCCTGTATGCTCCATTTTTTGCGATATGACACAAGCCTTCGATTATGTTGATCACAAAATACTGGCTAGTAAATTGGAGGCATACGGTATAAGAGGAAACGTGTTAGAACTATTTAAATCTTACTTAACTGATCGAAAACAAATCACACAAGTTACAAGATTTAACATAAAAACTAAAAAGGAAGAACAATACCAATCCAAAGTAAGATATGTTAGATATGGTGTTCCCCAAGGCAGCGTAACAGGACCTACGCAATTTATTATCTACATCAATGACCTCCCTAATGCAACTGTGCAACCTATGACATTATTTGCAGACGACAGCACAGTAAATATCATATGTAATGATAAAAATCTATTTGAAAACGACATAAATAAAGCACTAACATCTATAATAACATGGCTAATCAATAATAATCTAAAAATAAATATAAATAAAACAAATGTAATGAACTACAGTCAAAGGCCTCAAAATTCAATTAAATTTAAATTGATATATGATAGTAATATAATAAATCAAGTAGAAACAGCCAAATTCCTCGGTTTAAAAATTGACAGTAGAATCAATTGGAAATGTCACACAGAAGAACTTTGCACAAAAATAAGTAGTTTATCTTTTGCGATGTACAAACTGGCACCAACAGTGAGTAGAAACGCATTATTCATGGCATATTATGGACTTGTCGAATCAGTGCTTAGATACGGTCTAATATTTTGGGGTAATTCGACAAACACCGACATGGTGTTTAAAATGCAAAAGCGTTGTATTCGGGCTATGTTTAAGATCAAAACTACCGACAGCTGCCAACCACTGTTTAAAAAATACCATATACTGACACTTCCGTCACTATACATCTTGGAAATAGCTTTATTTGTTAGAAACAATCCTCACTGGTTTCCTCTTTTGTCAGACAATGTCACTAGAAATAGACGTAATAAATATAAGAACTTCTTACAGCCACACTCTGCGAAAACAGCACTCCTTCATAAAAGCGTGTTTTGTATGGCACCATTAATATATAATAAAATTCCAGAGGTTATTAAAAATATAAACCAGCCAATTTTATTCAAGAGAGAACTTAAGAAGTTACTTACTGAAAAATGTTACTATTGTGTTAAAGATTTTTTAAATGATAGTTTCTAATCTATTTGTGTCATATTTTAATTTTGTTATGCTTTTTCTTCTCTTACTTAATTGTGTTATATTTTGAGTGGTTATAATTAATTTTGTACGCCAATGGTGGCAAAACATGTTGAAACTCACAGATTTTTCACTTTTACATCCACATTTGCATGTATATGTACAATGTTACACATGTTTACAAATAAATATATCTTTATCTTTATCTTTATCTTTATTAGTTTAAAAGAAAGGCGGATCCATTCTGACTTACTTACACTTCATAAAATTATTAATGGTTCCATAGATGCGCAATTGATTAACTATTTTAGCTTTAGGACTTGCCAACGTAGCAAGCGACATCATCACATTTTTCGATTGCCTATATCTACCTTAAATACCACCTTTAATAGCCCCCTAACACGTATGGCAAGGTTATATAATGAAAGGTCCAATTTGACGGATTACCCTATCGAAGTTTTCTCTATGAGTTTTGCTTCATACAGACGTTCCCTCTTCAAACAGTGTGAACAATGTACGTCTTAATAGCTCAAATTGTTTTGTTTTTTTGTAGTGTTCAGGATCTAGGTATACTGGACGCAGTTTTTAATTTTTCCTTTTGTCTCTAATATTCATTATGTTCAATGTCATGCATACCTGTCATTTGCATGGTTACTGAAATGCCGATTTTGAATGTAATTTTATGTGAATTATAAGTGACAGTGCTGTTGGTGTGCTTATTATAAATAAATAAATAAATAAATAAATAAATAAATAAGAATCTACCTTTCCGAAAGGACAGTAGAGTCACTTTATTAATTTTATACTATTATTTTACTGAACTGTTAATGATGACGTTCAAAAGTGGCGTTTAGTGACCTAATTGAAATAAACGCTTTGACTTTGACTTTGACTAAGGCAAACTTTTACGAGGGGAAGGCAAACGATGATGAACCATTTTACTAAGGTTATTTTCAATACTAGCGTTGCTAATTTGAAGAATATTTTAAGTAATACCTTCTTCGAGCGTAAATAGTTATTTCTTTTTTGTGTAATACGCATAGTTTTCTTTTTTTGACAATTTTCTGTTATAAGTGATACATGTGGAAACTTGTAATTGGCCATATTTTGTTTAAACTTTTACTTACTGTGTTTGTTTAGCTGTAAGTTTTCCTAAAATAAAATAAATAAATAAATGAAATATGCACATAACTCGACAAAATGTAAGGAACTACGCATTTCGTTAACGTGATTTCAGAGACCAAATCTGTAGTGGGTAAAAATTGTTCTAGCTAAAAGTTGTTCACATATAGCAGTGCTTTAATACCCTGATAGATTGACTAAGAATGTAAAGTTACCCTGAAAACAGCAATCAACTTCTAATCAAATACTCGAATTATGTTCACGTTTCCACGAGAAAATTCAATGATACGTCTGACATCTACACTAAAAGCGCAATTACTATCACCAGTTGGCGCTAAGAGGCAAAACGGAACAACGGGGTAATTTGAACTGATCTCTCAAAGATGGCAAATTGGACTAGTCATTACAGAATCTAGTTCTTTGATACAATTTTCCGCTTTAGTTTTAGTTTTTTTTAACTCTAGCTATGCTCGCTAGTATGTCTGTCGTTCATCCCTTAAGTAGGTAACAGGCTACAGAAACGTAGTTAGTTCAGGGATAAAAAGTAGTCAAGGTTGGCTGGTTTGGTAATTGGTTTCATCTAAATCCGTTCAGTATAAACTAATTGCTGTCCTGTGTCCTGTCTGTGAATGTCACTTAAGTACTGTCCGGAAAGCAACCCTGCCATTGACTGTCACAAGCTACATAGTTTTTATCCCGGAAAAAAATCACAAATGCTGTGAAATTTACCACAGTAGCAAAACTGCTGGATAATATACATATCTATCTATCTATACTCTATAATATAATATATACTTGTATAATAAAGCTGAAGAGTTTGTTTGGATATAATTACATATATCTGGAAGATTATTTTTGTACACTATAGCCCCATTCATGAGGAAGGCGGGAATACTAAATATTATACAGGAATGGAAAAAAAACCGGATATGAGCGGACGAGGTCACGGGTAAAATCTAGTTTGATAATGATATTGGCCCCGCTTGCACAAACTAGACTGCAATTAAGTTTCTAACCAACTGCCATTAAATGTTACAACAAAATACCTTCTGACATATTAGAACTAAATGAAAGAAAATTTAAAACTTATGTTAAAAGTACACTTTGTAAACAAGAATATTACAAATTAGAAGATTACATTCAGGATAAGAATGCTTGGAAACATGCTGGTCCTGCTCCATATGGGCAATCAAGGGTGTAGACAAAATCAAACTGGTTGATTTATGAATTAACTTTATAGATAGGTATACTGTTTCTTTTTTGTGTTTTTATTTTCTGTTTAATTAATGGTTATTAAGATTATCTGTAAATATGTGAGTACCATTTACCTATTCTTTTTTTAGAAAAGGAATAAGTACCTCTGCTGGTTATACTTTGTTCTTATAAGTAGCATACTCTGGGTGTATCGTCCTCACATAATATTAAATTAATTTTTGTATACCAAATTTTGTTAATCATTATTTGAAAAGAGTAACTATGGAGTTTCTTGTCCGTTCTTCTCCATAAGAATCTACCTTTCCGAATGGACAGTAGAGTCACTTTATTAATATATTTTACTGAACTGTAAATGCTGACGTTCAAAAGTGCCGTTTAATGGCCTAATTGAAATAAACGTTTTTGACTTTTGACTTTTTGACTATGATATATTTTTATTTAATCTCGTGTTAGCAACCAGCACGGGGTAAATGGATAACTCTGGGTTGTTCAAGCAGGCTTAAGTAGATCAGGGATTCCGGGATTTCAGAGGAGGTATTATCAACTCTATGTTACTTACTCACACACTTCCATTAGGTATGTAAATATAGTCTACCTATTTCGATCTCTGGTTATAACAAATACAGAGTACCACCCTTAAATATGACCACGCACTTTTGGAACATCTTCTATAGTCACAAAAATCTAATTTCAATCTAATCACAAACGAATTTTATCCTATTGTTTCACAATAGACACCCACTTGTAAGGCTAAATAAAATATTGTGAAGAATCTTGGGTCTGGAATAGCGAGCAGAGTAACACACAACGAGGCGTAGTGATTGATGTTCATTTGTTCATTCCTTTCTGAATGAGGAAGCTCTTAGTCCTTCCTGCTGTAAAACAATTACCGGCTTTTTTACACATTCATGATCTGTGAACTGTCTGGAGTTTAAAAAGAGTTTTTGACTTTTGAAACAAGCATATCATCTAGGGGTTTTTCAATTAGTAGTTTCGCGTTTAAGGACTACCTAGCGTGATGGTAAGCGATGATGTGGTCGACGATGGAGCACAAGTCCGATCCTGCATGGAGTATTGTAGCCGCCTTTGGGATGGCTCAGCTAAATATCAACTTGCCGCGCTTGACTCGATGGAATGCAGAGCTAAAAGCTAAAAGCTAAAAGCTTCACAGCTTGGCTCATCGCCGCAAGGTTGCCTGCCTGTCGGTCTTCTACTTCCCCGAAGGGAGAGTGTCCAGGAACTCCACGACCTCATCCCACCGGCCCCCTTATACCATCGGACATCTAGACGCACTGCAAGTTCGCTGCACTGCTACCATCCCTACCTTGTTGCTATTCCACCAATTCGCACTAAACGTTTCCAAACGTCTTTTATAATGCGCACAGCAAAGGAGTGGAACTCTCTGCCTGCGTCTGTGTTTCCGAACGCATACAACCCTAATCTCTTCAAAATTAGACTGAACAGGCTTCTTCTGGGTAAGCTCGTTCCATCGTCGACTTTGTCTCTGTCATCTATGACCTAGACCAGAGTCAAGAGTAAACCCACATTAAATAAAAAAAACACGTTTGCCTAGAAGTAACCTATTCACTCTTGAATTAAAGACCTCAGGTGATGGCTATTAGGAAACGCGGGCAGACATCATCATATACGTATATTTTGGCATATTGTGAGGAGGTTTTTAGCACACAAAGGAAAAGTTCAAAATTAAGTGTAGGTACTTTGCTCTTTAGTAAATAGAAAGTATTCTTGAAACGTGAGCTAAATAATAAAAAATTCACGAAGTTAAAATGGCTTCCTAATTTTTTTAAATCTCGTTTATAAATTGTTAGGCTCGCGTTTGACGACTTCCTCGCGTGATGGTAAGCGATGATGTGGTCGACGATGGAGCACGCTTGCCTGGAAGTAACCTGTGTACTCTTAATTTAAAGACCCCAGGTTGTAGCTACCAGGAAACACAGACTCCGGCAGGGTAGACTTAAAACAAACAACGTGCAAAGTTGTTACCGATAGATAACCTACATGCAACGTGTAACAGAATAAACACAATTCCTCTTGAGAGGTCATTGTACTCATCATTTTGAACAACTTTTGCTATGGCTCCAACCTTGAAATCGCGAAAAAATCTGCTATTTAGTACAGTTTATCGGGTTTTACTATTTTTGTTCGGGTTTTATTATTTCTTTAGAAATAAGCATCATCTTTGTACCTATTTTTCTGTTCCCTTCTTCTTATCTATTTGTTAAATGTGTGTAAATAAACTGATAAATAATGAATAAATGTATGGGGCAGTCGATTTCCCTGATAACCATAGCCACAAACTCCTCCTCTCATAAATTTTACCATTGTTAACCAGTCTATTCTGGAATACTTTTCTCCATGCTCAAAACAGTGATGCAATCACGTATAACTACTGAAGAGAAATAAAGAGAAACAAAAGCGATACAAAACGTACTCTAATAGAGAAAATATCACACAAATTCAGGCAGTTTTATTTGCCAGTTGTAAAGGAAATGGAGCGATACCCACTAGAGGCTCGTAGCGGAGTGGAAATTTTACAAATTGCATAGTTGTCGGTGCTGGGGCCCTGTGCCAGACGCTGATGCTCATTGCCCCCTTATATGGCTGGAATTATGTGGGAAATTGCCGTGAATTTGTGGACTGTTGTGAATGGTACTGGCTGGATGAATAGGAGCTTACTTTGGCTTTATCGCCTTAGTAAATAGGATAATTTATTGGTCCGGGATAAAATACCAAATCATAAATGTTTCTTTTGGCCCTGTCTATTGAAAGGTGTCTGAACTTTGAGGACAAGATCGGAGAGTGTGGCATTCAAACCACCTCGATGGTCAACTTAGTCATCAGTAAATGGAAGCGGCACCTTGTCCTCAGAAACAAACTCTTGAGAGGCAGATAAACCGATATACATACGTCTTTGAAACATCACGTCTAAACGGCTTTTTTATGGATGGTATAACATCAAATGACTTCTTCCGCTCTGGGCGGAGCTAAAGGAAGTGTTAGACTTTTACTGACTAAAACCCATCCGTGTTCCTCCTAATATCTTTGCGTTCCAGGGCCGCGGTGAATCTTTTTTTGTATAATATAGTATTCTTTATACTTTTTTTTAATTACATTTTAAAGAGATTTCTAATGCGGACGTAAAAACGTCAATCACATCAAAACCATTGATAATGGAGTTATACGTTAATGGATTTATCATCATTATATAGGAAATTTTATGATGTATATCCTAAAATCTAAGGTTTCTCATTTTAAGTCCAAGAATAATGTGTGAGGTTGTTTTTACGACTAGTTGAGTGTGTGTAGCGCCTGTCCGTTTTACTGGCTCAAGAACACTGGCGCTTGTAGCGACCTAATACTTCTAGCGTGTGAAGCGCCTGTCCGTTTAACTGACTCAAGAACACTGGCGCATGTTGCAACCTTATACTTTTAGCGTGCAAAGCGCCTGACCGTTTTACTGGCTCAAGAACACTGGCGCTTGTTGCCAATTTAACTTCTAGCGTGTGAAGCGCCTGTCCGTTTTACTGGCCCAAGAACACTGGCGCTTGTTAACAACTTATACTTCTAGCACTGACCTGGTTTGATGCAGGACATGCCGCAAGCTCCGTCACAGAGACACTTCTTCTTTTTACTCTTGCAATCCTCGTCCGATGAGCACTTGCGGAGACACTTTTGACCCTGAGAAAAGATGAATGATTAGCATTTTGTTTTTTATAAGTATTGCGAGAAACGGTAAACATTTTTAGTTGAGTGCCAAGCTGTGCCAAGCGGCACGGTACTAATCCCTTACTCATTTCAGATCCACAACATCCATATTTTGTTAGTAAAAGTCTTAACCGAATGTTAGTAAAAATCACATTTTGTATACAATATTGAAACGACTGACACCTACGGGTGCAGCCGTATCCAGTGAGCCAGCATGGGAATGTCCCACCTATCACACAATAGACTCAGGGTGCTGTGGGAGCTAGCACATATTATACCTAGATAGCAGCGCACCGTTTCAGTATAATGGCATGAAAACCATCAACCCTGGCCTCGGTGAACATCCCGGAAGCGCTACAAAAACGTGGTAGACCCAACAGCATCGGGCGTCGGGAGTCGCAGGGCGATCCCCGGCTACCGTAGGCGCGGGCCTGCGGACGGCGAGCGTTGGGTGGCTCGCTGTCCGATCACAAACAGTCCCGGGTCAATGGCGCTCAAAGAGATGTCAGCATAGGCGAGAGCCTGCCAGGGTTGCGGAATTTGTTCGAAAGAGTCACTGCGGCCCTGGAACGTAAAGGGACGGATGGGTTTTAGTCAGTAAGAGTCTGACACGCCCTCCCGCTCCACCCAGAGCGGAAGAAGTCATTTGATGATTTCCCATCCTTAAAAAAAAGGCCTAACAGCATCCTGACTACAAATAAATATTAGTATTAAAATGATTTGAAATAAACAACCGTTTAGGTGATGATGACTCATGATAAGTAAGATTAAACTTTGTTCCGAATGAAACTGAATTTCCGTTCTGAGATTTTACACAAAGTCTCAAAGAACTGTTGCTAAACTGTTTAGTTTAGTTTCATTTTTATCTTCTAAAGCGGTAATAGGGTGGTTCTATCTTTGTTTACTGTTTGCATAGCTCTTGGCGCAGTGAAAATATTAGCTGGCAATATTGGAAGCGGGATGATTGCTCAGCGGTGAACCTCGCTACAGACGCGAAAAGTATCGTTCATATTTTCTGCACCGCAGTAATTTTACGGTTCATTTCAATCTTGAATAATTGTAAACACTGTTACTGTTACTGTCACTGTTTATCTTATTTAACTTAATGTGAATAATTCTAAGTTGAAATTTTTCATTACTTTTCATTGTAAATTTTCATTGTAAATTTTTACTGTAAATTTTCATTGTAAATTTTTACTGTAAATTTTCATTGTAAATTTTCATTGTAAATTTTAATTATTATTTGTTTTTCTATTTGTTTCCATAGCAGTTAATGCGTACAGTATAGTGCATGTAGTGCTCTTCTTTAATTGATGAGGCACTTAAACTTAAGTCTGGAGCGATTTCTTGTAAATGGTATAGTGTACTCATTGTTGAAGAGCCAAATAAATAAATAAATTCCGACAACTTCGTTGGCTAGTGGTTGTTAGTAGTAACGTGACTGAGAAGACTAGATATGCCTTGCTATCTAGATTATATCGCACAAGCATAATTAAATAATCCTCACAAAAAAAAAAAAAATAGTAGCCGACTTCCAAATAAAAAATTCTAAAGTCGGTGTTTTTGTTTGTTTATTCGTATTTTAACACCGACTTCCGAAATTAAAGTTATTTTATTCTTTGTTGTCTTTTTTTAATTTGGAAGTCGGTTAGTATTTTTTTTTGTAAAAAGTTTTCTTTTTTTCACTTTAAGTGGCACCTCACCTAACAACACCACTGGAAAGTCACAAGAAAGCAAAACACGCAATTTCGTTTACTTGGACGACAGATTTTCTATTTCCTCCAGCTATTTTGATTTAAAAACTAAAGAACTGAACCGATTCTATATTACTATATATAGACTATAAATCGTGTCGTATATGTGGTCTATCTTGTCCCTCTTTTGGGAAAAATTCTCCCTCACCCTTTTTTGCGGCATTCTGTCTACAAACCGTATTTATGCAAACAATTTTAGCAATAAATAATTGGTATGCCTAAATTGTATATCTCATTTTCATGAAAAATACCTAGTTTCTCAAAACAGTTTTCCCGTATTATCATAGATTCGGATTTCCGTACCCACATATTTGTAAATATGTGAGTACCATTTACCTAAATTTATTTAGAAAATGAATAAGTTTACCTCTGCTGGTAATACTTTGTTCTTATAAGTAGCATACTCTGGGTGCATTGTCCTCACATAATATTAAATTAATTTTTGTATACCAAGTATTGTCAAACCATTATTTGAAAAGATTAACTAAGGAGTTTCTTGTCCGTTCTTCTCCATAAGAATCTACCTTTCCGAATGGACTACTGTCCATTCGGAAAGGTAGATTCTTATTAATTAAGTGACTCTACTGAGTCACTTTATTAATGTGATACTATTATTTTACTGAACTGTAAATGATGACGTTCAAAATACCGTTTAATCGTCTAATTGAAATAAACGTTTTGACTTTGACTTCGACCGCATAATACCCCAGTATTCTTACCAGCAAGGTAGCCTGCTCTTCATCTCTGGGACACTGCGCCGAGGGCGAGTTCCTGGGGTTCTTGTAGATGCGGCCATCATCATCAGCGTCGGCCCGGCTCTGCTGCGTCGTCTCGTCCTCATCGTCATCGTCGTCCGCGGCTGTCGGGCTCGGCAGGGATGATGCTGTAACAAAGAGAGAGGTGACATTTTACATCGATGATTTATGACAGAGGAACCTCATAGGGCAATACCCTATGAGTTCTTTTCCTCCGTCCCTGTATATCCATCGTGGATGTCGGAAATCACCTACAGGGAACTAAATTTGTTCGAAACAGTCACCGCGGCCCTGGAACGCAAAGGGCTTTAGAAGGAACACTGATGGGTTTAGTCAGTAAGAGTCTGACACGCCCTTCCGCTCCACCCAGAGCGGAAGAAGTCATTTGATGATTTCCCATCCATAAAAAAGGGTACTCTCGGGACAAAAGAAGAGATCCAGTCCTTCGCTGAATTTTTGTATCTACCGTTTATATAAAAATCATTAAATTAGATTCAGCGGTGTAGGCGTCAAAACGCAACCCACATTTTTTTTTCATGGGAACCGCCACACCATTCCCAAGCACTGCAATTCCTGAGAGTCAGCATCAAAAGTAGCGACCACCAGAAAAACGCTGAGTTAATGAACCTCGACGAGACACAGAGAAAAAAAAAGAAATTCTTGTCACAATATTATTTTTTGCTTTTGATTTTAGTAATCTAACTTACGGCCGGTTTCACACATATCTTCCATTAACCAACTGACAAATAAGCTACCAACAGTAGCTGAAACGTCATGTTTGACAGGGAAACATTGATTTTTTCAATTTGACAGTAGGACAAAGATAGATACATTATCGAGACAGACCGTTAGACTAACTCGTCCTGTTATTCCCGGGAAACTGCTTAATTTGCGACGGTTAAAGAAAAAAAAAACCTCCTCGAAATGATTTGATTTGCTAATAATTTCGTGGAGCTCGTACATAAAAAAAAACTAGATACATAGTGGCTATTATCAAAGTTATCTTTAGATTTTTTGTATTGCAACACTGACACAACCAGATATCATCATATTTATATTTATCTTTCGGATAAATTACAACTGAAGAAAGACAAAAGATAGACCCATAAACCTAATCATATTTTAATCATCTAAAAATAGCTAAGGATGTTGCGAGGACATTGCGAGGGAGCTCATATCAAAGCGTGTATGAATGAACAATTCTAATCTTTCCGCGTGGGGGTCTAAGAGGCGACGCATTACTCCCGAGTGTGGGTGGCAAGCATTTCTCATCAAAATTTGATACACGAGTATTTAAGGTTTTGGTATATTTAGTTCAGAAAGGAACGAAAATACAACACATATACTCAGAAACATATTAACATATTAAACGACTTGAAATAAAGGTGAAGGTTCTCAATTCGATTGAAAGTTTTTACTCTCTACGTTTGTTCAGCGATATCTTCGACAATTGTCATCCAATTTGGATGTTTTTATTTTTGTGTGGAAGAATATTTTCTTGAAATAGTCTCGTTTGAATTTGGTGAAGACCTGATAAAGAATTTCGAAGATAGACAACGGAACGGGAGTTGATAGCAAATCCTCCGGGTTAGTTAAATTTATATGTACCTACAGCAGAGCGCCGGGACGCTTTGATGCGGTACGGAGCAAAAGCATTATGATTCGGGTGTGTGAGAGAGATAGAGCTTTATAAGGCGTATAGCACTATCCCTTCTTCACAACGTAATCATGATGGTATTGGCAATTCGACCAAAAAAAACAAAACGGTTTCTTTTTATCTCGAGAGCATAATGAAAACTCCACGAGAAAAATAATTAATTTAATGATTTTTATGAAACTGACATTTCAATGCCACATGTTGACTTCTCGTTGTATGTATTTTACTAGTATATCAGAACTGGGTCAAATCATCGTAGTCCGCCGTTCATGCAAGAAATATGAGTGTCTGCGCTGCTCGCTGCTTGAAAATTGGAATGCGCGGCCGCAAATACCAGGATTGTCATAAATTAAAAAAAAAAGGTTTTTCACTGATTTATACATTTTTGTCAATTCTTGTTTTTTTCGAGAAGTCTTCGAAAAAAAACATTCCAATTCATCCTAAAAAATAATAAATAAATAAAATTCATTTATTAAAGGTCAACCCAAATCAATACAAAAAGAACACAAATGATCAAATTTGGCATCTTAAATTTCAAATATGAATTCAATTTAACGTAAACTTTCCACACTTTTGTCATGTATAGATTTAATGATACCTACTTTATTCAAACAAGAAAATCCAACGCCTCCGGTACCTGCTCGTCTAAAGGCGTTATCCATTTGAGTAAGAAAGCAATTATTCGGGTCCTTTCATCCTTCGGTGCCTTATTATGTAATTAACGTCCTTTGTCATTACGTACACCTCTGACTAATTAGATTTACGAGACAATGAGAACATGTGGCTTCTTCGTTGATAATTGTAATCTCGGGATGGGATGGAACCCAGCCCGGGGTGGACCGGTGGGGTGGGACTTTTTTGGGGGAAATTATTGGTGTGATGGGGGTGAATTATTATGAAGGTTGTTTTTTCAATTTATTTGTTGTGATTCTGTTTGTTTGTTTTTTCTTTAATTTTTCCGTCAAGGTGTACCGGTGTGCTGTTATGTTATTGGCTGGTAAAGAGAATGAACAGACATGCGATTTCAATAATCCCGGAAGATTTGCGATGAATCTATAGAAGAGTTCCTATTTCCAAAGTTCATCAAATCTTCACAAAATTTAAACGGAAGTACGTATCTCAAGAAAATACCTACTCTTCCAAAAAAAAAAAAAACATCCTAGTCGGTTGACAATTGACAAAGATATTGCTGAAGAAATAAACAGAAATAAAACATTCATTTCAATTGAGAATCGCCTCTTTTTAAAGTTGGTTAAAATATGTCCTTACTCAGTATATAATTTTTAAAATGTTTAATCATCTGTCTGGAAACGTTAAATAATTACAATCCGGCTCGAAGGACCAACACGCCAATAAAAAACATTTAAGAACATCATCGCCTATACCTTCATCCCAGCGTTTCCTTTAAGGCTTTTATTATTCACCAAGGAAACATACCCTAGCTCCACACATCCGCTGAAGATCTCCAGGAACCTTTCAAGAAATAAACTTTCAGACCTTCTCCAATCAGCCTCCGGGACCTGTATCACATAGCGTAGTCCCTAAAGATTAGCCACCCGAGATTGAGTGGCTAATTATTTATTTAACGGTCACTACAAGTTGGAGTATAGTCCCGGAGTCCGGGCGGGCCCCCGGGATAGCCCCGGGATTACTCGATCGATAGTTTGTTAGTGTTCCCGTTTAACGGTAAAGTTGTTTTTAATTGTGTTTGAGAATCGTTTTTTAATGGTTTGGAGGTAATTGAGAGTTGAAAAGTTTATTTCAGATAATGATAATGTTTATTATCAGTAGTTAAGAATAAAAACTTTTATACTTTATGGTGATATATAATAAATATAATACAATAGTAAGGATTCGGAACAAATAAACTACAAGCAACAGTGTGCGAGGGAAACATTGCTGATATCTAGCCTAATTATTTCTGTTTTGATGGGTAATCATCAAATGACTTGGCCCCATAAGCCCAAAGCGGGATAAAGTACTCTTATTGTCTAAAAACCCACCCGTGTTCCACCAAATGCAGAAAAATGTCGTGATTTATTAAATAAAAAAAGTTATTTACTTTTACACAATTTTCGCATTTATAAAAAAAGCGAAGTATAAGTATGAGAATTTGTTTTACTATTAATAATTTGTATTGTGAATGAAATACTAATAAAATTGAATGTTAATTATCTTTGTTTAATTGTCTTATCTATATCTGAGGTTTTTATTTTTAATATTGTTGGCCACACGGGATTGTTTATTAGAAATCCCGGGAAGATCCACATTAATATCAAAATTTAGATGCAAGTACATAAATAACTCTACCAAGTTCCGACCTCTGTTTATTACGTTTATTAGTTTTATGACAGGAAATTAATTTTAATGTAAGAATTATTATTAGATTAATTTGAGGATTTTATATTAGATTAAAATGTTTTTTGGCATGTAAATATTAAATCGTTAATTGCTAATATTGCAAAAAAAAAAAAAAAAATAACCGCTGGGCAAAAGTCTCCACGCAATGGGTGCCAGAGGATGGACGGCGCCGCCGAGGCCGGCCCAGAAAGCGGTGGCGAGATGACTTGGATGCACACCGCGAAGGCTGGTTCGAGGTGGCACAAAAGAATGTCTGGAAGGATATGGGAGAGGCCTTTGCCCAGCAGTGGGACACAATAGGCTAAGGAAAAAAACAAAAACTTCTGTTGCTCATATAAGAATTGTAATGTCACACAATTGAGTCAATCTGAGTTTATCATTTTTAGAATTTCTAATCATCTGTATGGAAACGTAATATAATTACAATCCGGCTCGAAGAACCAACACGCCAATAAAACTCATTTAAGAACATCATTGTCAATACCTTTATCCCATCGTTTTCTTTAAGGCTTTTATTGTTCACCAAGGAAACATAACCTAGCTCCACACATCCACTGTTGCTCATATAAGAATTGTAATGTCACACAATAGCATAAATAGAAAATTAACAAGCATCACTAGCAAGAGCCCGAAAAGGTTCTGAAATATGAACTAGCAACACATCTCCCTCTCTCTCCAATAAAATTCTTCCAAGCCACGCTGACACGGCACTAACAACCATTACGACCCTTTGTAAGACAGAATACAGCTAAACTACAACATAGTACAATGCGGTACGAAACAGAAATATATATAATTAATCATTTGAGGCACATTAGTAGCGACGACGTTTGTAACGCTTGAGGGAACGCGTAAAAGTTGGGGTAAAGGTAAGCGGGGCGGATGGCGGAGCGGGTAGATGGGACACAGGGCGGATTTCGTGACCCAAAAGGAATATCCTACTATTAAGGTCCCATTAAAATAGATGGACAAACTTTTTGAAATCATTCAGACCACCAAAATGTGGACAAAGGTAAAAAAAAAAGTATTAGATACTGACAAGAAAAAAAAACAACGGGTTGCACTCCGGGAGTGCCGGCAAATGAGAAAACTTGAACATTAACGTTGTGCATTTTTGGTATTTGGAATAATTTTTGCTCGAATTGCTTTAATTATCAGTAAAAAATACTATAATTTATGTGGTAAAATACAATATTCATTTATTGCGCTATCGTACACAAACATGACAATTTATATTACATTAAAAATTTTACACTTCAGAAATTTCCCTCCGTCTTAAGAATTTTCGATCAGGTCACGTGTCCTGACGCGAGTTTAACATTTTTTACCCATCCCAAAAAGTGCACAATGCTAAAAAAGTTTTCACAAAAAAAAAACTGTTAACAAAAATACACAACAATTTTTTGTTACCCAATGCATAAACACATCCATGTCTTTGTTATCTCATAATTCTGATACTACAAATGTGCAGGAGCACGTTACCACGTCAAGTACCTACCCATAATGGATGTGTTTATTCTAGTGTGCCGGCAATTTATTATTTTAGGTCAAAATAAAATCACTTTAATCAATGTTCTTTTTGCTTGGATATCTTTGATTAGACGTACTGAACTTATATCGGGTGCTTTTAGGAGCACGATGACCTAGAAGATATCGTGCTCCATCGTGGGCCATGAGTGCGAGGGTGATCAACGCGAGCCTGTCAATGATAGTAAGCCACTTTATTCCAGTTACCCAATAACTGAGTCGTTGAGGTAATATTATAAGCATTCGGTCCATATAAATTACTTGCAATCAGCTGATCCCAGCTAGACTAGGAACCGACCTCGATAAATACTCAATAATATATTATTATATATAATTATATATTTATTGCTTTTCCATATGTGAACCTAGGTGGTAGGTTATAACAAAAATATGATCATTGTAGACCCTGTCGGGCACAGCAAAGTAGGAGAGAGGAAGAGTGTACTAGGTATTTTAAATAATTATATATTGCAACTGTACTATTTATAAAGTAATTAAAAACACATGTAGATACTTACCTAATATAATATTTATCATTTAAAATATATTCATTGATATTAGGTATAATAGCATTTAGATATTAGAAATTGTTTTATTTTTTTTGTGAATTTTTTTTTTGTTATTCTTTAATTATTTCAGGCAATTTATAATATTTACATTTTTTTAAACTTGGTGGTAAAAGAAAAGATGAGAACCAAAGCATTGTGGTCGTAAAACAAAGACTTTGTTCTAATCTATTAGATTAGCTCTGTGCCAGAAAGCCCTTGAACTTTCACTTTTAGTCGTAATCAGATAACAAAGCACTTAGCTTAGATTGGAAGAAAACACGAAATACCTAGTACCTAGCAACTTCTAAAGGTCTTACTTAAAACTAGGCGAAAATATTGTCTCATCATTGTCTGGGCGTAAAAGGTACTAGGTAAATTAAAAAAAAAATGATTAATGTCTCAATCTGAAGTATTATTTTTAGCATTTAGCCGTTGCCCGCGACTTCATCCGCGTCAAATTCGTAAAACAGCACAAAAAATCCTCGAGCTATTTCTCAATTAATTTGTTACCTTTGTGGCGTTAAAAAAAAAACAAAATACTTAATTTTTATGATTCTTTGTTTATTTTTTTATGTGATTATGTTAAAAAAACATCATTTAATACACGAAGGCAATTGTTATTACAGTCTCTCGACTCTATGACGGCTTACCCTTCGGCTCGGCCGTCTATTCCACCGTGACTGCAATGGCTAAGTGTGCCAGCTTGCATGAAAACGTACTATATTTATTGTGCTTTCATTAGACTCTTATTGATACCATCACACCTGTAGAATTTAGAGAATTTCGCACGTAAATTTTTATGTGGCCATTAAACACCAAAATTAACAAACAGCGGATCAAATAACTTTCATAAACCAATAAAAATCAGCGCCCAATCAGTTCAAAATGGCCGCCAACGCAAATAAATCTTGTTAGCAATATAAATGATACATGACAATGTGAATAGGAAATTAAACATGACTACAAATCATTTTGTTTTGTTGTCAAGCGATGACTGTTGTAACAGCTGATGAGGATCACAATATTAATAGCCAATTTTATATATGAACGCGTGCGATTTCTGATCGTATCGGGAACATTGGGAAGTTATATAATATTGAAAAACTTATATTTGAAAACAGTAACTATGGAGTTTCTTGTCCGTTCTTCTCGCTCCAAGATGGCGGATTACATATTTTTTCTCAAGCCCCTTAAAAAGGGTATAAAAAAGTATGGCATTTTGTTTTTTGTGTTCTGTCATTTTGAATTTATTTATTTACACCTTATAATAAGCACAGGACAAACATTATTAAAAAAGATCTTTTAGATCTTTATTTAGCAGTTGTTTAGGGGACCACTCCTAAACAACTGCTAACAACACAATACACGAAAGACAATTTGGGTCTTGTCTTGCCAAGGGGTAAATACCCATCTAGATATCGGGTTAGGTAGGTGGAAACTCAACGTAAAATACGATTATTCAGCTTCGATTTGACTGCAAACTGACCCCAACATAGTAAGTAATCAGTGAAACAAAAAACGAAAAAGGAACTTAAAGTGAGGCGAACACGGAAAAATAAAAATTAGGCGAACAATCCGGAACAAATCATTTTTGGTGGTACGAAGTTCACCAGTTCAGTGAAAAAGACGGATGAAAATAGAGTCCATATAGCAGAGATGAGAATGTTGTGATGGATGTATTGAGTAACGAGAATGGATAAAGTATAAAATGAGTACATTAGAGGTGGTTTAAAAGTGGCGCCAGTGACGGAAAAGTTGAAAGGGAACCGCTTGTCTTGATATGGTCTTGTGAAGAGGAGGGATGAAACGCATGTAACTAAAAGGGTTATGAATATAAATGTGGTTGGATGGAGAGGGATCCCTCTCTCTCTCCATCCATCCACAGTTATGTTCATAACCCTTTAGTGTAGTGTTACTAACTTTATCGTTTTCTACTCTTAAAGCCCTTTCATTTGATAGCCATATTAAGGAGGTTGAGAAAAAATATGTAATTCGCCATCTTGGAGCGGCGGCCATATTGAAATTATTACAATATTGAGTATTGCACATTGTATTGCCAAGGCAAAGATGCATGGATTGTGTGAAGAGTGATATAAAGGGAAGAAAAGGGAGTTAGTGACAGCGTGACGGCTGACAAGACAGAATGGAAGAATAAACGTGTTGCGCCAACCCCAAGTATCCGTGCATACTTGTAAATTAAAATAAAAAGTCAGATGTAACCAAACACTGAATCATGTCTACTACACTGTAATCGGTTTAGCTGTAAACTACGATTGGCTAAATTCATAACGATAATTATGAATATTATTCAACTCCTAATTATCAACATAACGTTACATAATCAATTAACAAAAGGAAATAAACGTTTGGAATGTGAAAAAGGAACTAATTTCTTTTGCTGTAGCACGAAAACAAAACACGATCACTTTGTTGTTAACATGAAGTGTATGTTAACTTTTCGCTTAAATGCACTCATGATAATATGTATAAAACTATGTATTTAGTTGAGAAGAGTCTCAATATAAGTTTTTCTACTCGATCTCTATAGTATACAGGATGTTCCAGAATCGTGTGTTAATTGTTTTTTTTTAAGGACGGGAAATCATCAAATGACTTGTCTGAGTCTGACACGCTCTTCCGCTCCACCCAGAGCGGAAGAGCGTGTCAGACTCTTACTGACTAAAACCCATCCGTGTTCCTTCTAAAGCCCTTTGCGTTCCAGGGCCGCGGTGACTCTTTCGAACAAATTCCGCAACCCTGGCAGGCTCTGGCCCTAGCGGGCCCCGTCTTCTTGTTAAGGGTGGCATTCTATAACTGCTACACAGTGATAACACAGTATCAAAATAATAATATATATTTTTTTTAAATATTAATTTTAATTTATTAGAATATTGTTGTTACAAAGTGTTATAGTTGCATAAAATACGTATAAATATTTCAAAGAATTATAATTAAGTTTGTTATTAGAACAAACAAGGAAAACGTTAAACACTATCAAAAACAAAGTCAGGATTATTAAAATTTAAAAATATTGCCTTTTTCGAAAAACTGATGCAATATATATCTATATATATATATCTAATATCTCTATATATATATACGAATCTGTAATTCTTCCTCTTAGCGTGTCGGTGGCAAATACACTTATTAAATTTTATGTTTGGCCCAGTACTCAGCAACGGCAACAACGTTCGCTGACGCAGTCATAAGGTCCTCACATTTACAGGTGACAGGGCATGCGGAGCAAGACGAGAGGTGGGCCATGGACTGCAGAGCGACGCCGCACAAACTCTAAGAACGGAGCCATCCGAGAACCTTCACTTGAGGAGCTAATCTGTGATTGTGGACTAAAATAGACGATTTAAAAAAAATCATTTTAGTCGTTTTCCGAGGTAGAAGTTACCACACTAATCGATCGATCGTCGATTAATGGTAGAATGGATTAGTCGACGTCGATCGATAGTTTCCACTACACCAATCTCTCTCAAATCTCTGAGCTAAACCGCAAACGGACAGACAGACGTGTTGACTACGGAACCCTTTTAAAAGCGTTCAAATTCCAGTCGAAATAACATCTCAGCGACAATCAATCTCAAAAACTTCTCAAAATGTACGGAAATCAGAAGTGCTTTTGACAGTTAGCAAATGTAACGCGAAACCTCGGACGGATGGATGTATCGTACCTATGCCATCAGCTGACGCCTGTCATGGCGGAAATGAAAAACTACTGCATGAACATAAATACATAGTAAAAACAAAAAAACTGCTTGTAAATCGGAAACGAAACAAAGTAACGTCGACAGTTACTTGTAGTGTTGATGACTCGAGTTCATACTTGACGGCACTCACGCTATTGGTAAGGTAGCGGACTGAGAGTGGCGGAGCGGGTCGTTTATAAGTAGGTCCTATGAGCCCAACTTATATTTTGGTAAGTACGTGGACTGCATACTGTATAATACGTGGACTAGATATAGTAATATCTTCTATCAAGATATTATCAAGAAGATATTACTGTATGTCTGACATTCTATTTCAAAATTATCTCTCAAAATTTTTAGGTTCATGTTTGCTGTGGCAAATAAATACTTTTTCTAAACACTAACTCCAAATCTGGAAATTTAATGTTTTTGTTTATAAGTTTTTCCTTTGAGCCCAACTTATATTTTTGTAAGTACGTGGACTAAATACTGAATGTCTGAAATTCTATTACAAAATAATCTCTCAAAATTTTTAGGTTCATGTTTGCTGTGGCAAATAAATACTTTTTCAAAACACTAACTCCAAATCTGGAACTTTAATGTCTTTGTTTATAAGTTGGTCCTTTGAGCCCAACTGATATTTATGTAAGTACGTGGACTAAATACTGTATCAACGTCTGGAATTCCATTACAAAATAATCTACCTAAATTTGTAGGTTCATGTTTGCTGTGGCAAATAAATACTTTTTCAATACACTAACTCCAAAACTGGCTGCTACCCCACCACTTTTTTTGCGGAATTTGTTCGAAAGAGTCACCGCGGTCCTGGAAGGAACACGGATGGGTTTTAATCAGTATTAGTCTGACACGCCCTTTCGCTCCACCCAGAGCGGCAGAAGTCATTTGATGAGTTCCCATCGTCAAAAAAAAAACCCACCACTTTTAGGCTCGCAATAAAAAGGTTTGACTATCATGGGTCCGCTGATCATAGCTAGTTAGTAGCCGATGGTAATTGCTAGTTGCTCGTAAAGAATGTATTAATTTAATTTTCAACTGTTGCGTCACCATTTTGTCAGGGTGACTTACATAATATGTCAATCCCCTTATTGACCACTAGCGAACGTCACGCGGTTTCACCCGCGTAGTTTCCGTTCCCGTGGGAGTACTGGGATATAATATATCTATATATGTTACTCGGTGAAAATGTAGCTTTCTCACGGTGAAAGAATTTTTGAAATCGGTCTAGTAGTTTTCCAGTTTATTTGTTACATACAAAAATACAAATCTTTCGTCTTTATAATATTAGTGCAGATTTTAAAACAAGTCAAATTTCTATTTTTTCTGAAAATGCAACCTTTTCTAAAATTGAAGGCCAATTCACAGAAAATTATGCCACCATCGCGTATGCCTCAATTTTCTCATGATAATTCATAAACCGCTCTCCGCTCCGCTACTCTCAGCCCTCCCGCCATCCCACAGTCATTAGAGCGCGCACTTTTCCCGGAACCCACCACACACGAGTTGAGTAAGCGGAAGGTGTACTGTTTCCAACCGCTGGGAAATGGGATAAGCGAGGCGGTCGAGGTTTTCTAGGTACCTTTATATCTGATCAGGCGTATCAGGACAGGTAGGAGAGTATACGTGTAAAGTATTTATTATGCTTGTAATATGTTGTGTAAAACAAAAAAAGTTGTTTATTGAAACAACTGCATATATAAAATTGCTCTGTTAAGAGAAATTTATTTACATGTACCATACATGCTTAAAAACACAACTTATTTCTACATTAAAGTACAAATCACTGTTACTAATTACTAACCTGTAAAGAGAAACAACATTAAAAGCTATTGCTTCAATAGTTTTTCTATAATTTGAAAAATATTTCCATAAAAACGTACATATTTTTCTATCAATCCAAAGAGAATTATTCCAATCATAGCCCGAGCATAGTGCCGGCCTGCCGTCAACACAGATAACGTATGCAGTTCAAGCTAATGCGCGGGAAATTCAAATTAAATAAAGAATAAAAGAGCTTCATTTACTTTTTTTTTTTACTTGCTTGTTTGCGGAGTACAGTCATGAGAAAATGTCAGCTGTTCAGTATATTTTTTCGAGTGATACAAACATAAATGTTTGAAGCAGATGACGGGTTGCCAAAATCGCCACGTTTGTCAGGCGGGTTGGCAATGACAGTGTAGCTGTTGCAATGTACAGAGATACTGTTGCCCATTCTCTGGTGAGTCCCTTAGTCGCCTCTTACGACACCCACGGGAAGAGATGGGATGGTGCCATTCTTTTACGTCCGACACCACGCAGGCTAGTTCTACCCTGGATATTTAAATGATTGTCTCTCATACATCAGTTAAAGTGTACACAACCGAACTTAGCTAGAAACTACAAGCTGTAGGTCAGCTATTCATCATCTAACACAAGCACTGTAAGTCAACACACGAAATGGTTGGAGCTGTTATCATCAACATAACCGGCCTGGGAACACAAGTTGTGTTGAGAGCCAAAACACACAACCAGAGTCATGTTCGACAATAGTGTTCAAATCAGGGGGAATAATCTCTAAGCCCGAAGCCCGTAGTTTCAGACTTAGTTGCGGGCGTATTCTAGTCCGTATCACTACATTTAAATATTATAGAAACCATGTCAATACGGGCATAGATTCGTGCAATTTTGACCATTGTGTTCAGTGCAATAGATAATTAATTCAATTTATAAAATATTTTTTTGATTAAGCAGCAATACTGTTTTGAATTTGGAATTAACAGTCGGCCAGAATTATTTGCAAATAGAAAGAGGAACAGAACAATTTTATTTCGAAAACATAGACGAACTATGCGATTGCAGAAGTTAAGTTTTAAATAAAAAGAAATAATGTCAAATAATAAAATTTTGTAATATTGTTATGTTCACCGAATTTTCTGGCCAAAGTTCAGGTCACTGAACTTTGGTTGTTGTTTTAAGGTGTTGACGACTTTTGGAACTTTTGTATGCTCATCGAATTTTGTCGCTGACTGAACCAGTATTTTACATGGAGCTGCTTTCTATCTGGCCTTCATAACCCAATGACTGGGTCTCACGGTATCCTTTGGTAAGACTTGGGTCAGTCTTGACTCCTGACTACCCGTAACTACTGTCAAAGATCTACAAATGTCAGATGTGACCAACGGCTTGGTTCAATACGTAGATGGATCATTTCCACACAATAGGTATAACGGACAGCCCTCTGTGCAGAGCATGCATGGAGGAGGAGGAAACGGTATCGCACGTTCTCCTTGAGTGCACAGGCTTCGCCGAAATACGGAGACAAACAATAGAGACACCAAATTCACTCACAAACATCCTGAACTCACTAGGAGGACTGATCTGCTTCTGGAGGGAGGTTGGCTGGTTGGAATGACGGCCGCCATGGCCCACGCACAATGGTCCAAAATCAGGACTAAGTGCGGAAACCAAACCCCAATAGATAGATGGATCATTATGGCAATTCATGTTATATCAGCGAGGTTGGTCTGTGGATGGGTGACCATCTTAACTTACCGAGTTTCCTCCGTGCCTCGGAAAGCACGTTAAGCCGTTGGTCCCGGCTGTCATTTGTAGATCTTTGGCAGTCGTTACGGATTGTCAGAAGCCAGTAAATTTGACACCAGTCTTGCCAAGGAGTACCATGTTACCCAGTTAATTAGTTGTAGGCAGCCGCTCCACGCAAAATACTGGTATTTATTTGAATCCGGTTTGACTGGAAGCCGACCCCAATATAGTTGGGAAAATAGGCTAGGCAGATGATGATGTTATATCAGCGAAACCAGGCAAAGTTAATGGTAGCATTTCAAAGCAAGAATTTAAGCTCCACAAACGTGAAACATTTCGCGCCAAAACTACATATCAAAGCAGATTCGTTTGATCAGAGCTCCGAATTAAAGCTGTGTAATATGTTTGCTATGAGGGCGAGCACACACAGCTCCACATGCGGGTCTGTGTGTTTTGACACACAGTTCACAACCGTGTGGAAGTTTGCAGTTCCTGTTGACAGCTATTACTTGTATGGGAAATTGAGGTGGTGGGTGGAAATACTGTAAAAAATTCGTTTAAGTTGTAAAAAAAGAGACTCTAAAAAAAGAGAAAAAAAAGTCAAAGAGAGAAGAGAGAGTCTCTAAAGAGCATCTATAAAATTACAGCTTCAGCTGTTTTAGATTGTGAAAGGTGTGGCTAGAAAGCTAACTGTTAAAGGGGTTCGAACTTTTTTCGATGGGAGCTGGCATAGCTCCCCCGCCTCCACTTCCGTTTTTTTTTCAAACTTCGACCGGTCTAGCATGCAAATATGGGTAGAGACCAGTTAATGAAAAAATGTTAGCATCTGTCAGTTCTTATTTTTACTTTCGTCCAATAAATGATTACATCGAGCTATAAACTGTTATTTTAATTTATTCGAATGCATATAACCACATAATATAAATAAGTAACTTTTAATGATAGTTATGCTTGTCACATGGTGAATTTACCTCACACAATGTTCCTTTCATTTTTTGTTTGTTGAAGTGTCCTCAACCCATATGCGCATGTAAGATCATGTGCCGTAACTTTGAAAAAAAAAACAAAATGGCGGCGGAGGGACTAGGCCACAAAGGTTATATCCCCTTTCAACAAAAAACGGAAAAAATCTACTTTAACTGGTGGCTAGTGATAGTCACGAGATTTTTATTTTCAGCTAATGAATATTATTTTGAAAGAAAGAAAGAAAAAAAGAAAACTAGTTTAATTGGCACACACACAGACACACATTGTAGATACAAATGAAAGACAACTTAATTTTAAAACAAAAACATTGTATGCCCCGCGGCTGCGCCAAATAGGTCCAGTTCAGCAAAATGCCAGACAACTAGGAGTTGCCTGACGCTGGTTTTCAACTGAACCTTCGTTGCACTACCAAGTACATAAAAAAACTAATCAATACTCAATATTTTATTTGCATTCTACAATGTGTACTCAGGTGGTAAATTTAAAAAAGAAATTGTGATCATTATGGACCCTGTCGGGCACAGCAAAAAACAAATATATGTAGTAATGAGGAAGCTTTAAAATAGCTAAACTTATGTTTAAAATAAATCCTAATTAATAGGCAACATTCAAACAACATTCCCCTTCCCCTAATATCTTTATATTACTCTTACAGGCAAGCAACTAACTAGTTTCTCCTGTCGTAAGGGATTGCACACATGACCCACATACAACCTTGTTTATTTTGACGCACAGTTCTCAACTACTAAACTTTGCATTACTTCAACTTAGCACGTTATTTAAGGGGGATGCGGCAGTGTAGCCGGTAAATTAATATTTTTTTATTGAGCCATTGTAACAATTATTATTAACCAGTGCGTCCTTTCCGTAATGACTTACGGAGCCGAAACGTGGACACTCACCATAGGCCTGGTCCACAAATTCAAGGTTGCTCAGCGTGCAATGGAGAGAGCAATGCTCGGGATTTCTCTGGTGGATAGAATTCGCAACGAAGTCATTTGCCAGAGAACTAAAGTCACCGACATTGCACGTAGAATAAGCATGCTGAAGTGGAAGTGGTCCGGCCATGTCTGTAGACCGCGTATGGGCAAACATAGTGTGGGACGCCCGATGGATCGATGATTTGAAGAAGGTGGCTGGCAGCGGATGGATGAGGACCGCTCAAAACCGGGATGGTTGGCGATCTTTGGGGGAGGCTTACGTTCAGCAGTGGACGGCAATTGGCTGATATGAACAATTATTACCTTAATTAGCTTTAACTTAGTGTCGGTAAATAAAAATGTTATAAGGTATTTTTTTGCAGAGAATTTGTACCAAAACAAAAAACAATTTTGTTTTGGTGCAACATGCAGGAATTTTGGTAAAATAACCACTAAATAACTATCACTGAAAACATTAACCTTGCTCTGAAAATGGTATCAATATTTCTGCTAACATGATGAATGATGATTTTATTGTAGTGTGTATTTGTACCGTTTTTTAGTTACTACCATTATGTTAGAAGTTCTAATAACAAACATTTTGGATCACTGTTGTCTGATATAAATAAGTAACATTTTTTTTAAATTTCGCCGGCTACCCGTCGCATCCCCTTTAACATAACTTGACGTTACTTAATATAACTTGCTCGGCATTAGCAGCAGTTGATACTTAATGATCTTCACGGGATATTGAAATGTCTTTGATATTGAAATTTTGATGGAAATATTTTATTAATTTTTCTTCGTTTCCTTTTTGGTATGTTATAAATTTTCTTTAAGAGGAAATAAAATATTGGCACTTAGCGCATTATGAGACTTGAGAGGTTTGTTAACGGACGCACGTTTTTAATTGAAATGTATAAATGCTAAATAAATAAATTTTCATGTAAAAAATGGCCAAGTGCGAGCGAGTTATAGTACAAATTGGATGTGACAGACGGACAGACAGACCACCAGCCAGACAACCTAGTGATCCGATAAGGGTTCCGTTTTTTAGAGATGCACGGAACCCTAAAAACTTAAAAAAAAACACTTTTACACATCAAGTTAAACTACATGAGGAAGAGTTTTTCTCTTTCCTAAGAAAAAACACCAAAAACAAACTGGGAATCATATGAGAACCCTGTAGGGCTTCTAGCTACTTTCTAGCGTTTTTTGCCAAGAAACTTTTCTATTTTAAAAGCTACATTGGCCCAAAATTCAAAGAAAAAATAATCTCTTAAAATAAAAAAGTCTTAAGTTTTAAGCCACCTCGTTATAGTTTGGCTTAAGACTTCAAAAGATTTTCATATTTTCATAATGATCATTATTTATTCATAGTATTTAAGATTCTGGGAGAGCCGATTATAGGTTTTTTACTTTGGGATTCGCAAATGGCTAACAAAGAAAAGATTTTTTGATACAAATTAATATTATAAAAACCGCCAAGTGCGAGTCAGATTTGCGCGCAAACAGTTTCGAACACATGTTTTGACGTGACAACGTCTAATAAATTGATGAACGCCGGCTGCACGCACGAAAAAGGATGACTCATTGTAACGTTACGATCATTTCATCAATGTTTTGTTATGAAGTCACGTTAAACTATCGTCCGTAAACCGACTTTACAGACAACCAATTTTTTTTAAACCATAGACTTCTAACACCCGACCTGAAGTCCACACAGACGAAGTCGTGAGCAGAAATTAGTTAGGAGATATACATAACTGATTGTCGTAGATAACTTCCGAATCACCAATGATTTACATTAAATATGTATTTTTTTCTTTTGTCACGTAAACAAAAAATGAAGGCGGTAGAGTGAGTTGAAAACTCGTGTGACTTTACAAGCCCCACTCCTTTTTTTCGATGCGTATAATCTTCGTATTTTTTATTGATTCGATAAAATAAGAAATACGTATCTAATACTTTGTGTATAATATGTATGTATTTAGAAATATATAAGTATGTTTATCAGTTGTCTGGTTGCCATAGTACAGGCTCTGCCTAGTTTGGGATCGGATGACCGTGTGTGAGTTGTCCCAGGATATATTATTATTATTATTACTTTTCGTAAATCTAACTGACGGACTAAATCGAATATTTTTTTTTTTACTCAGGCCGCATCCTTATAATATTGTGTGCGTACATTTGTGTGGGGTTCAAACTCAACTTCACCGAATAGCCTTACAGACATACCGTGCTCACTTTTCATCACAGTTCATATCGCTTGTCAAGCCACAAGGGATCAAAACAGATGACGGAAAAAAACATTCGTGAAAAAGTTATCCCTTGGGAAGACCCTGAGCATTAAGGAATACGACAACAGGAAAAAATACGTAGAAATATTCATTCCAATACAGTTAAGGAATGGAGAATTTCAAACACTGTTTTTTTTCCGACACAAAACATTTTGAATGCAAATGACTGATTGAAGTAGCATCATCCCATCACTTCCGTAAGAAGCGAATAAGGGACTCACCAGAGAATGAGCAGCAGCATTCTCTGTGCATTGTAACAGCTGAACTGCGATCGCTAATCCACCTGCCAAGCGTGGCGATTATGGCCCTTTTGGGGAGGCCTATGTCCAGCAGTGGACGTTCTTCGGCATGATGATTGATTGAAGAGGATATTTATTTTTTTAAGGAAGGGAAATCATCAAATAACTTCTTCCGCTCTGGGTGGAGCGGAAGGGAGTGTCAAACTCTTACTGACTAAAACCCATCCGTGTTCCTTCTAAAGCCCTTTTTTTGTTCCAGAGCCGCGGTGACTCTTTCGAACAAATTCCGCAACCTTGGCAGGCTCTGGCCCAGGAGGACACATGCGCTCGTCACCTATAAAACATAGGTACGTTTGAAAACTCCTTAATATTTGAACTCCTAATTGAAACCCATGATCGATCAACGCAATTAGCTCATTTAAACTTATGTTTACTGCGATTGTCTGACAGAAATTGCAAACGCTAATTATGACAGTTTCATAAACCAGCCGGTCGATTCTGTAAACATGTCGAAGTGAAGGCTTGGGTGAAGTGATCACGAGGTGAGCAGTCAATCCATATAATCAAGATGTGATCACGTGATCACGGCAAAGTCAAAGTCAAAACGTTTATTTCAATTAGGCCATTAAACGGCACTTTTGAACGACATCGTTTACAGTTCAGTAAAATAATAATGTTACATTAATAAAGTGACTCTACTGTCCATTCGGAAAGGTAGATTCTTATGGAGAAGAACGGACAAGAAACTCCATAGTTACTCTTTTCAAATAATGATTTTACAAAATTTGGTATACAAAAGTTAATTTAATATTATGTGAGGACGATGCACCCAGAGTATGCTACTTATAAGAACAAAGTATCACCAGCAGAGGTAAACTTATTAATTTCCTAAAGAAATTTAGGTAAATGGTACTCACATATTTACAAACATTGGAACCATTAATTAAACAACAGTGTGTGAGTCAACAGAAAAATAGAAACACAAAAAAAGAAACAGTATATCTATAAAGTTAATACATAAATCAACCAGTTTGACCTTCACCCTTGATTGTCCTATGGAGCAGGACCAGCATGTTTCCAAGCATTCTTATCCTGAATGTAATCTTCTAATTTGTAATATGCTTGTTCAAAAAGTGTACTTTTAACATGAGTTTTAAATTTTCTTTCATTTAGTTCTAATATGTCAGAAGGTATTTTGTTGTAACATTTGAAGTGAGCTGTCATTCCATCTTGATTGGATTGACAGGTTGACAGGACACTTCGAAATGTTTACAGAATCGACCGGTAGGGCCTGATTGTTCCACAAATGACTGAACTTGTATGCCTATATAATTTTTAGTTACGTCAAGTTATCAAGTACAGACATTTATTTCGAGAATCTTAACTGCCTCATTAACCAAAAGATGTGCTTGAACTTTACGATGCTACATTTTCTAAGGTATGGGCAATTTTGAATAAATAGGCATTTCGGGGAATTAGTTCATGAGCCATCAGAATATCAGTTTACTATCCAGAGTAAAGATGATTTCTCTCACAATTTGAAGTTTTGGGTCGTAAAGCATACCGTCGATAAAATCGAACTACCATTTTTTTGGTAAAATTTCATATTTACGCAAAAAATTCAAACAATAATTCTGGAATCGTAAATGCCTTCTTGATTAGTATTTATTTGACAGAAAGAAATGGATTGCAATAACCTCGTGATATATACTAGTCCAGCTACACCAGATAAAATTAATAAAAAATGTGTATTATACCTAATTTGTAAAACAGTTTTACCTTTATAGTTTCAACTCTCCTGAAAAGTTCATCAATTTGTGTCAGAGGTGTCTCATCTAGACCGAAAACACATTTAAAAAAATCTTAAATAGGGGAAAGCGGGGCTAAACGTGCCGCGGGGCAGTTGTTCCGATTACGAAACACATCAAGTAAATTCGTAATAAAACGAAACGCTGCGGCGCACCGATGGCAACTATCTTAGTTTAGCCAGTAACGTCCGGTAATTTAACAATTTATATTACACCGGAACAACTACCCCGCGGCACGTTTAGCCCCACTCTCCCCTACTGCGATGACTCAAAAACAACCCAATTTGGATACCATGTTTTCGGGGTTGTGACCCTATTTGAACGCACTTAATTACTAATCATCCTGTAAAAATATAATATATATAATATGTAAGCCTATGTGTTAGAATCATGCCATGAAGTCGAACTACCGCAAAGATGAGGTTAGCTTTCCTATTCATCACCTACAATAAACGACTACATTGTTCTGTCCATAATACCCACATTGTTAGGGTTCCGCACGTCCGAACATAAAACGAAGCCACTCGAGTGTCCATCTGTCCGTTTATCACAACCAGTTGACGTTTTGTCGGAGGCGGAAGGTAAAAAAAAAGTGAGGCCGCTTGTGGGAGAAACTATAAAATTTTAAAAACGAAAGATATATTTTTTATATACCTATCATATTTTCATATGATAGGTATATAAAAAAATATATCTTTCAGAAATCAATCTTTTTTTTTAAATTTCAAACTTTCATTTAGAATAGTTATTTATGATACTAGTGCGGTAAGTTGGTTTTTACAAACGAGGAGACGAATGTAAGCCCGAGACGAAGTCGAGGGTCCTTTGTATGGTTCGTAATTTTTAACTTTCGAACAATGTATACAAGCTTCGTAAAAGCATTTTTTGAGTAAATGTGTTGAATCATAATTTAGCTTAAAATTAAAAAAAAATAAACAGTACATAGTTTTTTCTTACACCTGGTAAAGTCTGTGATCTCAGAGTAAGAAACTACAAAATATGATACCTACGGAATCCTTTGCTCGCGAGTTGGACTCGCACTTGGCTGGTTTTTTTTATAGATTCCTCTTGTCACAGAGCATTGGCTTCGCGTGCATAACCTCACTTATGCAACACAGTCGGCAGTGCGCGACAATACATAACACTTTCCTTTAAGAAAATTATTACATGTTCTTTGTATTTTTAAGTTTTATAATACTGTTTAACTGGGATTTCTTGAAAACATGAAAGTGCGTTTTATTTATTAGGTGATTATTGTAACTGTAAAGTTTGGTAAATTAATTGTTTACTACTGACCACTTTTAGCAATAATTCCCAACAATTTTAATTTCACTAGCATTATAAGTTTATAACTAAGTATCATAAAGAAGCCAGTCAAGTGAGATTCGGATGCGCGCGCAAAACGTTCCAATCGAATCATATTTTTTAACGTGATGCTTTAAAACTGTAGATTATTTATAGGTTTCTACTGTTTCTAGTAATCTACAAGGAAATAACTATTTACTTCTCTACTTAATTTGTGGGGCTCACTTTTTAGACAGCTGTAAGCCACTATTTGAAAACCTTAAAATTCTACCTTTGCCATGTCTATATATTTTTGTAATATGTACCTACTTTTGTAAAAAGCAACTACAATTACCCAAATAGAAGATATACTTCGGCTTAAAGATAGACTTCGGCTGCCACCAATAAAACTAAAACTATTTAAAAAAAGGTATACTGCTTGTCGATTATTATTTACAATCATCTACCAAATAGTTTTCAAGACTTATCGCTGACAATGTCTAAAAAAACAGACAAGACAAGTCAAGACAAGACAAGACAAGACAAGACAAGACAAGTCAGTAGACAAGTCGATAGAGTTTGCAATTTGTAAGTTAAATTAATTGACATCGATTATTGTGAATACATTTGCACGCCATGTTATGGCAATATATGCTGAAACAAATTTACTGTAACACCATATTGTACTATATTCTAGCAAATAAAATATTTTGATTGATTGATATTAGCTTATATTTAAAAAATCGATAGTTTTGAATTCGGAGATAAGAGATCAATTTTCTGAAAAAACTTCATAATAGATTTTAATGGAACTGAATACGCATTGATAGTCACCTTGATTTAATAAGTTCTAGTTCTAGAGGGACAGAGCGAAAATTTTTAAGTTTTCTACACAGTGAAAAATGTCCCTTTCTCTTCACGCTTTTAACTCGGAGAGACGGCAATACGACAATAAAACAAAACACTGGCAATACTAGTTCATACGAATATGTTGTCTTTTATCACAGATTTGATGTCACTAACTGCAACAGACTGCTTGGAATATTTCGTCAGAATAGTAGTCACTATCCTTGATTGGTTTGAGTTTTATTTGACGTTTTATGCAATTTGAAAATTTTGGTGCCAGGGTTTATAATAGTTTCAAAATATTCCTCATCATCTGCCTAGCCTTTTTCCAACTATACTGGGGTCGGCTTCCAGTCAAACCGGATTCAGCAAAATTCCAGTGTTTTACCTGGAGCAGCTGCCTACCAGACCTCCATAACCTATGGATTGGATAACACGGTACTTCTTGGTAAGACTGGGTGTCAGATTTTCTGGTTTCTGACAATCCGTAACGACTGCCAAAGATCTACAAAAAATGACAGCCGGGGCCAACGGCTTTACGTGCATTCCGGGGCACGAAAGAATCTCGATATGTTAAGATGGTCACCCATCCACAGACCGGCCTCGGCAAGCGTTGCTTAACCTTGAAGATCGACCCGTGCGGCTGTTATTTAGCCACGAGAACTATAAACCAGTATTGCCAGTGTTTTCATTTATTGTCGTATCGATGTCTCCACATTGTATTGAAAAAAAACTTTTCAAAATCTATTATGGACAGATAAACAAATAGCTTCAAATAAACACTCATTTAAAACTGCAGTGAACTACGGCTAACAGTTTTTCGTCATAATTATTTTAAACACTCCTTAATATCTAATTTAAACAGCCATAATTAACGCTTCTAATTAAGGGCAAACTATCCCAGGTGTATGTGTAACAAATTAAAAGTAAACTGGCATTTTCACCGAGTAAAGGTCATATTTTGATAAGTTCCATGAGTTTATATAGCTACTGTCCGCGACTTTGTCTGCGTGGAGGTCAGAATTAAAATACATCTTAAGGTTAAATACATTTTAGTTATGTCCTGGTGGTTTTGACGATTTATCGTGCATTTTTTTTGACGTGACAACGTCTAAGAAATCGATGAACGCCGGCTGCACGCACGAAAACGGATGACTCATTGTAACGTTACGATCATTTCATCAATGTTTTGTTAGGGCGTTGTCACATTAAACTATCATCCGTAAACCGACTTTACAGACAACGAATTTTTGTACAATAATTCTCTTCATAAAACCTTTTTCGAACTTCAAAAAATATAAAAAAAAAAAAAATGCTAAATTGGTTCAGCCGTTATCAAGTTTTGCGCTTAGCAATATATTAACATAAGTTGAAAAAAATACGTTTCTTGAACAATTCATAAAGCCCATTTTTTTCATTTTATTTAATCTTGATATTTTTTGTTATAGCAGCAATAAAAATACACACTCTTTGAAAGTTCAAACTTCCAATAACAGATGGTCGGACGGACAGTCTTGGTAATAGAGTCCCGTTGGCACATTTCAGAAACCTTAAAAAAATAAGAAAAAAAAAGACATGAACAATTTGCGCATATTCCACCGACACAGCTTTACGCCCTTGCCCCCTTGTTACCAACTCCGTGCCAAGCTATTTAGGCCAAGGCTCTACCCGGGTTAAGGGCTGCCCTCACGATAATGGGGGTAGATGGCGGGCTGATTTACACAATGGCGGTAAATTGTGAATGTCTCCTCTACAATCAGTGCGGAGGGCTTCCGGTGAGGTCGGGGGAGAGTAGAGGTCGTGTGTTTAGTGGGAAATGTTCATGTAAGGATTTTTACTATGAGGATGAAGAAATAGGATGTTTTCTGGATAAAAAAAATACTCTATTTAGACCAATTCTTCTTCTTCTAGTTACGCCAGTAACATTTTCAAAAAAAATCAGAAAAGGTGTTTACTACATTATAAAATCAATAAAAAAAAATGTTAGGTACGTCAAAAGTGGATGTGATATCACGCGAGATTTCGACGTGTCTTCATTTTATGTTTACGTGATAAAAGAAACAATACGTGTTCGATTTTGTTAGGAACTCTAACTGACGAAATAAATACCTACTTTTTTTTTAGAAATTATTGCCGGTTCATTTTCTGTAGAAATCTCACCGCAAAAACTTAGTTGAAGTAAGCTTGAAAAGAGTGTTATTGCACCAGTCAAGTAATTCTGTAAACATCTCACTGTGAATACTTAGGTGAAGACAAGTGAACATGAAGTGAGCCGGAATAATAGTTTACACGGTGAACTATTTACAGAATAAACTGGCTGATGCTAGTGATTGACCGCTCAGATGTGTTGCTGGGGAGTTTGTTGCGTCAATTTTTCTTCCCAGCTGTACCACGAAGAAGTGGTGACGGGGGGACGTTTTTGGAATCCTTTTTATGTAATACTAGCTTTTGCCCGCGACTTCGTACGCGCATATCCCGTTTTTTCCTGTTCCCGCATGAATGTGGCTATCATTTACAAAAAAATCTAATTCGATTGGTAGTTACAGAGATTAGCGTGTTCAAACAAACTAACAAACTCTTCAGCTTTTTAATATTTTTGTTATTAAATTTGACGTTCAAAAAGTGACTTACAGTGGGACAATATAGGCTAAACAAAAAAATATTAACGTCGTTATGTCAGTAATATAAGTTCTTTAGTCGCATTTCTAACTTACTTACCCTTAATAACCATTGATAGATGCTCCAATAAAGTTGTTCCAGTAATAAAAAATAACCGGTAATTTATCTAGGCAGCAAAAAATCGGTATTACCCGGTAATATTCGGTTTTTACGACCGGCCCTCTATTGTCGAGATTATTGATGTTACGGCTTCTAACGCTTGGAAAGATCTTTATTAAGAGATTATATTGTTGGTCAATATTTTATTTGTAGGACGGTAGTTCTCTAATTTACCTTTTGCAAACATAATTATAAATAGTACTAGCTTTTATGTTGGTACATATTATTATGTATATTTTCCGTTTTTTCCCATTCTAGTAGGAATTTCGGGAAATCTTCTCTTAGTGCTCCCTCAAGGAACCTACATGCCAAATTTAAGCTTTCTACGACCAGTAGCTGTCTGTTGTCTGTTAGTCACTCAGTCAAATAAAATGTCGACCAATCAGAGCACAAGTCTACAATTTTCATACAAGACTCTCATTGATCTGTTCAGATATTAGCTCACACGATCAAAGATCCATGAGGGGCTAATTTTCCAATTTAACTATCACACCAAACACATAAATTATATTGTAGACCAGAGTGCTGAGTGATCGCCATTTTATGTCAGTCCACAATTTCTCGGAATGACTTCGAGATATTATAGACTATCGAATCTTGATTCGTAAAAAAGTATTCCAAATGATCAGTTGACAATTTATCGAGAGTTTACAAACTCTCAAGTTATTTTATAATCTTACGGAGTTAGCTATTTTCCAGTGACATATATATTTTTATAAATTGTATAGCAGTTACAAAACACTACCCTTAAATATGACCAGGTACTTCTGGACCACCCTGTATAGCAGAAGGGAGACATGATGAGCGACTCCAATAGCCCCAATAAATTGGGACAAGGCGTATGACCCTTACAGGTCATTGAACGGAAATGTCAACAGTGAAAGATGAGATTATTTTTTCGTTCGTCCCAACAGCGATACATCAAAGGAAAAAAACATAAAAGCTGTCGGTTTATACAATTATCTCCCTAGATACAAAATGGCGCTGACTAATATCTTTTTTGCTTTCTTTTCTGAAAACAGTGGCGTAATTTTGTGAGACGTGAGTCGCGTATTTTGAGTTGCGCAATTTACGTTCAACTGAAATTCGGTTAGGCTGCCAGACGGACGGTAATATCAGTTACTGCCCAACGTTTGTACGGAGTGTTTGCAATGGGTCCATTATAATATTCTACCTTTACGAAGCATTAAGAAAAGATGCCAGAAGAAAGAGAAGCTGAGTAAATCCACTAAATAAGTAAAGACTGATGTGTGGACAGTTCCACATCTTATATGGACGACTCTCCCCGGACGCAATACGGTTGATATAATGCGCGTGAGTCAGCAGACAAATCATTTTACAGGACATACACACACAGGCACAAACAGGACTATTGTATGAAACCTAATGCAACGTAAATTTCGCGACTCATTTTTCGCGACTCACAACTCAAAAAGTTACGCTCGTTTGTCCTCGCCCTTATAGATCGTCCGTCAAACTTTTTTCTTGGCTGACGTTTCAGATTAAGAAGAGGTGACAAGCATTTTTGTTGGCCGAAGGAATTGAACTCGCATATTGACAGGTTGGGACCATAAAACTTTGATGCATAAAAAAGTATTCCAAACGTTTACTTGACAAATTATCGAGAGTTTGCAATCTCTCAAGTTATTTTATAATCTTACGGAATTTGCCATTTTCCGGTGACATATATTTCTATTAATTTTAGGCTTCTAGAAACTTATAACGATTGTCAAACATCTGTAGATGAAAACATGCTTTTCGAGCCACAAAAACCAACCAAAACGCTAAAATACCAACCCCTAAACATTATGAAGCATTAAAATTACGACCGACCTCTGCCTACCCCATATTCCTAATAAAACGAAGCATCTCTTCACCTTATCTCCGAGCTATGATAGCAAAGCCTTGAGTTATATCCTCAAGTGATAAATTGTACCGAAACCTACCCTTCGATCAAATATCAACTTTAAAACTCCAATCTAAGGTTGATTTTGGGTTGAAATTGAGAGAGATATCGATTATTGAGCCACGGAATTGTTGGTGTCTACTGAATTTTGGTAATGGTCGCAATTTAGAGGGTGTGTTGTAAGTTATACTTTGGTGTGGAGGCCCGTTTACATCGGTAGAGCAAGTTGACTTGTAATGTCAGTAGCTGAATTGTCGTGGCAGTAGCCTGACCCGATGTCGATGGTTTAGACAGGGATAAAGTTGCAGACCAATATTAATTACTTGTTTTTATTTTACTGTTTCCCGTTCCCATATGGCCCATAGCCGAATGTGGCTATCATATATATATTATATATTCCTTAGCCTATTGTGTCCCACTGCTGGGCAAAGGCCTCCCCCATATCCTTCCAGACATTCATTTCTTGTGCCACCTCGAACCAGCCTTCGCGGTGTGCATCCAAGTCATCTCGCCACCGCTTTCTGGGCCGGCCTCGGCGACGCCGTCCATCCTCTGGCACCCATTGCGTGGAGACTTTTGCCCAGCGGTCATTATGCATGCGGCTGGTGTGACCCGCCCAGTCCCATTTTAGCCTGGCAGCTTTTTTGCCTACGTCAATGATACCGGTTTTGGAGCGCAGCGTGGTGTTCCGTACTCTATCAATTCTTTTTAAACCTAAAATACTGCGCTCCATTGCCCTTTGACATACCCCAAGGCGGAACTTTTGCTATCATATACGAAAAAACAATCCAAATCAGACTGGTAGTTCTAGAGATTCCAGAGAAACAAACAAACAAACTAGTTAGCTTAATTATTGGTAAATATAAAACTCTTGCGTTATTGACTGACTGACTGAGTGACTGACAGACAACACACATCCGAAACTACGTAGAAAGCTGAAATTTGACATGTAGGTTCCTTGTGGAGTGTAGGGTACCATTAAGGATTTCCCGAAATGCTTACGGTGACGGGAAAAAACGGGATATGCGCGTAGGAAGTCGCGGGCAAAAGCTAGTCTAAGTACCTATTCAAGTTATTTGATTTGTTAATTCTATTTACATATCTCAATAGATAACTATATTAAGAGTTTACTAAGTAATTTTACATATCATAAAATGCTTCCTCTCTCCTACTCGTAACCTAGATACTTATCTTGCTGTGCCCGACAGGGTCCATATGAACTAATTGTTATTTTACCACCTAAGACTACATGTGGAATGCAATAAAAGTATTGAGTATTGAGTATTAAGATAAAGTTTGTTTTAGTGTTTCTTCTCAGAGTAGTCAGCTGGGAAATACCGGCCTCATCTCGTTTAATTGATGTAAATAATTGAAGTATAAAACTGTTAACTAAACTAAAAGTTTTCACTCTGCGTGCCAGTAGCAAGTAGCCCAAACACATTCAGTCCATTATAATAAACATTTAATTTCCCAGTCTAAACGCTCCTCCAAGACGGTCTTACACGTTTACACTCAAGTTAGAAGATACGTTACTAAATAATTAATAAGTTTAATGACTTCACTTAGAACTTCCAAGCTTCAACGGCTCTTTGGCTCCATATTGAAAACTCTTTCCTGAGGGATTTAGAAGTCACGATTCTTTTAAGTGCTTAACGTTAGGCTTACTCGTTTGCTTAACCTTTTGATCGCTATTGTAACGTATACATGACAAGCAAGCGCGTGCCCTGTACGACAAACATCAAAAATATGTGACGAAAAGTTCGGCGAATTTGTAGCTTGGCGTCGGGGGCACTCCGGTGCGTTTATGCCTTGGCGTTCAAAAGGTTAAGAAAGTAATAAGGTCCAACTTGCGCTGCTCCGCTTTGCACTGGGATAAGGGTACCTTTCCACTGATGCTAAGCTATGCAACAGAGCGAGTAAGATGTGCCATGAAAATGCGCTGCCGCAAGCGAGGAAGATGCGCAGCTCGGGCTATGCTCGCATCCATAGCTCGCATCTATAGCACGCATCCACAGCACGCATCTATAGCAATTTTTTAAGGTGGTTTTTAGTCATCAAATGACTTCTTCCGCTCTGGGTGGAGCGGAAGGGCGTGTCAGACTCTTACTAACTAAAACCCATCCGTGTTCTTTCTAAAGTCCTTTGCGTTCCAGGGCCGCGGTGACTGACTGACGGTTATTAACAGAATGACACTGCAGGTGATTATTACCTGTGACCGGATAATCGGGCGCTAATATACCTAAACTTCACTTTTATTTCCACGAACGTATAATACGGACATGCTTTTCAGAATCCCGGATCCTGGAATCGTTCAAAATTCCTGAGAACACAAAACTGAACTGAACTTTTAATTTAGGTACAGTTAAAGTTTTTATGATTTTCCATTTGTTTTCAATAAAATAAAGATACTAAATCAAAATAAACACTGCTATAATTTCATTCAAATTAAAATTGTTCAATCCCGGGAACCCGGGATTACTGATTTATTCAGAAAGGAATGTCCATATTATTCTTTCACGGGAAGAAGTTTAGGTATATAAGCGCCCGATTATCTGATCACTGATTATTACCCTCTAGGAAAGTTGCACCAGTGTAAAATTTATTAAGTTAGCCCTTAACTAAGGGCTAACTTAACTTTGTAGAATGGTCTTGCACAAATACGAAAACGTAGTTAGACCTGGCTAAAACTATATTTGTAGTTATTTCACAAGCCTCTCAAAACATACCATTGTGCACATTTTTGTGTCAGGGTGTGTCGTGACGCGAGATTCGAAAATCAAACGAATCTATTCAAGCCAACATTTTGGCGGGTTTTTCTTTTTTTATTCGAAAAAAGAATCGTTTTATTTTTAAACTTGTGACGCATTTTCATTTTCCTAAACAGCACTTTAGCTCACTTATTTATTCTAAACGTCACCGATATGTCTATTCTTCTTTAACAAGGACGAATATAACAATGTACTACATTTTCTGTGACCACATTTATCTCGTAGAATCGTATGTTAGGAGTGTGACACTCAGACCACAGAGCAAGGAAACTACTAAATGATAAATTATGTTTATTTTGTAAGTAGGTTAAACATACCTAACACTTTTACACGTCAATCTTTTTTTGGTCATTTTTAAATTAGATGAGGCCAGTGTTTCCTAGTTGACTACCCTGAGAAGAAACACCGAAACAAACTCAGAGGTCTCTTTTAAAGTCCATACAATCGTACTAGTCAAATCATATGAGAACTATGCCTTTCATGTCTGAAGTGGTCTTTTGAGGAAAGTACCGTTGAGTGGACCTGTCCAGACAGTGCAAGCATTTGTCAGTTATCGTGTAGCTCAAACTTGGACTTTTAAGGAGGTCAACGATTTGACTACAGGTGGCGTTATTAACCCTTTCCATTTTGAAAATCTTAAATAAAAAAATGGCGGTGTTGTCAGCGTTTTCAAATCGAAATAAACAGAGACAGCACTAATTTTATTGTGTGTGACCTCAATCGCTAGTCCCGCCATATTGAATTAAAGCCATCTAATACAAATCACAGTTTGTGTAACAAGGATAGAAGAATAACTGTCTGGTTTTTTTTTCTTAAATCGTAATAATTTCGCCATGTCAATGACGTTGACGTCACATCCTACGTGCATCCTTTTTCCTGTAACTTAACAGTTTCTCCTTCCAACAGATTTGCAATGTTTCTAGCTTACTTAATTTGTAAAGCATTAATTTTTGACGTGACAACGTCTACTAAATCGATGAACGCCGGCTGCACGCACGAAAAAGGATGACTCATTGTAACGATACGTTTTGTTATGACGTTGTCACGTTAAAGTATCGTCCGTAAACCGAATTTTCAGACAACCAATTTTTTTTCTTTTTTCGATTTTAATAGACTTTCTTTTAATGCAAATAATAAACAAAGTAGAGTAAAATACTAATAATCTAGCGTGGTCATAAGTATAAACCCTCTTTTTTAAAAACGATGCCTCTAGTCGCGCTGCGATTCTTAGCTCTGTGAGTGTGATAGACAGCATATTGTGACACACAGACGGTCCCATTTTATATAGAAATACTGAATAGTGCGAGCCACGGACATTTTCACACAATTTTGTTCTGAAAACATTCTTGTTATAGTCACAAAGAATTCGGGATAAATATTGTTGGAAACTAACAACCATTTTTGTAACTTAACAAAATATTTGAAAAACTACGTTGGAAAAATGTATATTCATTTGGTTTTTCTTCGAAACCGAATTCATAGCCTCCTCGACTATCTTCTTCAGGGCGTCCGTACATAGCTGCGACAATGCGACGATTAAAAAAAAACATGCGGGGCAGTCTTTGGGGACTGCCGATAGAAGTGAAAACTAAGCGAAAGCTAAAGCGTTCGGTGACGATGACGCGAGTTCCATGATTTTTGCTCACCCAGAACGTGCTCAACGCGCCTAAAGAAGTTTTCACTTCAAAAAAACTATAAAAAGTGTTGTCACATCTCCACGTCACACCTGTCGCCGGAAGCCTTTACGTTATTCTTGTTGTATAGGATTTTTATATTTTTAACTGCAGTTTTATTTCAAAAATCCTATTGTGTGAATCCCTTTTTCGACATCAAATCATCAGTTCCTTGACTGAAACATTATAGCGGCATTAATAATAATAATAATAACTTTATTTCGGACGCACAGATCCATAGCGTGTTAGTAACATATAAAAACAAAAACTTATTACCTAGTGTTAGTACCAATCAACCTCTTCATAAACTGCTGCATAATTGGAGAGCCGAGGCTCTCAGCTACCGTTTTCAGAATGCTGTTTTGACTGTCCCTCACTTTCCTCAGAAGCGACGCTGTTTTTTTGCGTATAATCGCATGGAAATCATCAGTACACGCTTGCGCAAACATCTCCGACGCGCTACAGTAACGGGGCAGTCTCAACAACATCCTGAAAGCATTGTTATATTGGACGCGTAGGACATCCAGCGATCTCTTAGTATAGCTGACCCACAGACCGCCGGCGTACAGACTTTGGCAGTAAGCCTTGAAAAGTGTTACTTTTACTAGGTCTGTACACCGCGCAAATCTACGGGACAACATATTACTCCGGACCGCTAGTGCCCTACGCTCCCTCTCGATGTCTACATCGTCCCTGAGCATTAATGCCGCCACATGAAAAACAAAGAATTGAAATTTGTACGGCAACAAAAAGAACCACAACGCCACTTATCCTGTCAGCGATGAACTTCCAACGAAATCCTGTATCGCGCAAGCAAAGTTCTCCGTGCGATTTTAACATATACAACAGTTCGTATATTAAATATCGGGCAGTTGCCCACCAGACACAACAACCGTCTGGTCGGAGGACGCTCCCTTTTCAGTGGAGACATCTGGGACTTTACTCTCTGTACCGCATACCTACTCATATAAAATGATAAAACACATAACCTACTGAAAATTTGGATTTGTAGAAAATCAGTTGACAACATGGTTGGCGCAGTTATTAAGCGATGGACTGCTGCGCTGCGTGTCGCGGGTTCGATTCCCGCACGGAACAATTATTTGTATGGCCTACAGATAGTTGTTCCGGGTCTGGCTGTTTGTGTATGTGACTTTGTATGTTTGTAAACGCACCCACGATACAGGAGAAATTCCTAGTGTGAGGCAAAGTTTAAAAAAAAAAAAAAGTTTCAGTACCTTGGGGTGCACAGAAAGCATTAGGTAGAAATAAAATTCTCGAGATTTAACTTTATCTAAACAACTAGCCAACTTGCTACAGTTCCCATATAAACCATATTAACATACCCGATACTTATATAACTGCCTACTCCACTCCCCCACTGATACGTGAAGATACGATTGTTGCAGTCCCACGGCAGCTTACCCTCGTAATATTTCCAAGTCTAAGGCCACTACCAGAGTGCGGAGAGCGGTAGCGGACAATAAATCAATCTTGATCTAATTTTTGACATTATATTTTAATCCATTTATTTGGTGAAGCGTGTAAAAGCTTGTACCACAATAAACTCAAGACGTTTAGCGCTAAATAAATCCTAATTAATATTAGAAATGTGAAATTGAGAGTTATCCCTTTAAGACGTTAATAGGCTACATTAATGCGAGTGAAGCCGCGGGAGAACGCCATTAAATAACTTTCGTTTTCTGCCAATCGTTTTAAGATGACGGAGACAGAAAGATGTTGTACTCGTAGATATGTTTAGCGCTAAACGTGAAATTGGCCTGTTTTTGTAAGGAACAACGGAAAATATCGTTCAAAACCGGGATGGTTGGCACACTATGGGGGAGGCTTACGTTCAGCAGTGGACGGCAATTGGCTAATATGATCGGAAAATGACAGTTCTTCCAGCGATCTATCAACCGATCAAAGAGCATGCGGCAGTCAAAGAGCATGATTGAAAGCACATGGGAATTTGAAGCTTACAATATATAATTAAAGCGTCGCTTTTCAGCAACTCAAGGCCAATCGCGCATATTAATTATCTTCGAGCAAACAAATTAACAAATGAACTGCGCAACTAATATTTCTAACCTCTGTACACACGCAATGGACCGCCCGCCCGCTCCTATGCCTCAGACCATCGCTTATCGCCCCCGCATATCACTATGAACGCTACCTTACTAGTATTGTTTAGTGTAACTTAGTTCTTTTTGTAGCACTTCCTATGTGTTGCGAAACAGATAGGAAACTGTATTGTTTAGTGCTAACTTAAAGTACTTAATGGAAGAATTGTATCGGGAGATCTGTGGGTGCAGTTTAAATTGTTTTTAACCGACTTCAAAAAAGGTTCTCAATTCATATGTTCATATTCATATGTTCCCCGATTACTCGATGATGGCTAGACCGATTTGGTTTTTTTTTTTTGTTTGAAAGGGTATACTTTCCAAGTGGTCCCATGATCATCTAGTCAGGATCTGATGGTGGGATCCTGGAGAAATAGAGAAAACATTTATAATTTAATAGGTATATTAAAGCGATTTGAGTAGTTTTTGGAAGAGTACTTTCTCGGAGTGGTTTCATTTCAATTTGGTGAAGATCTGATGAAGAACTTCAGAGATAGGCAACGGAACTCCTCAATAAATGATAGCAATTGGACTGGAATTGCTGAAATCTCATGTCTGCCTATTGTTTAAACCAGTTCATGACATAACATCACGCCGGTACGCCATGAAGGGGTAAGCACATAGCAAAACTTTTTTTTAAGTAAATAGACTGGCCTTCAGTGTAGTTAGATAAAGTTGTTTGAAATTTCGTAGTACAGGTTACCTTAATTACATGATTTACGTGTTAAATGAGGATATTGGAACATATATGCAAACAATAATAATTTGATTCGTTCGAAATTCGCACGAGTTCGACTCGCCCATGCCCGGTTTATATTATTCTGACTCACGTTTAACCACAATCTCACCTGCCCGTCGATTCTGTAAACATGTTGAAAGCTTGGGTGAAGTGATCGCGAGGTGAGCTCTCAATCCATATAATCAAGATATCACGAGATCACGAAGTGAGCTGTCATTCCCTCTTGATTATATGGATTGACTGCTCACCTCCAGATCACTTCACCAAAGCCTTCACTTCGACATGTTTACAGAATCGACCGGCTGAGAGTGAGAGATGATGTGCTGGACAACGGAAAACATTTGCCTAGAAATCATCTATTATCTGTTGACTTTAAGACCTTAGTTTAGCCATGGACCCTTTTTTTTGTAAACAAAGTTCAGTTAAGAAGCAGAACGTCCCATTAAAGTAAACCAGGAAAAAACTTGAAATAAAAAACAAAACACATTTTCAGGCTTCAAAATAACTATCTCCGCCAGCTGTTTTGCTAATTGTAAGTTTTTCTAATTACAGTAGCTTATGCTCTCGGTACAAACTGACACTATTTCGACCACTGAAAATTTAATCTTCTAGCAGAAAATGTCTTCTCGTACGAATTTATTCATTTTTGCTTTTGTGTGGCTGAGATTTTTAATTGCACGTATGTATTTCTGCTATGCAGTTTCCCTAGTAAAATAATAAATAGGTTGAATGCATCATTGGTGAATTAAATATTAATTAAATAAATTAAAAGATTGAATTGATATAAATCAACTGCAAATCACCGGTTGTATTCTATTAAAATCTTACCCTAAAGATTGAAATGTGATTGAAAACTAACTTCACCTTTGTGTTGGGTTTAAGAAAGAAAGAAAGAAAGACAAAAGAAAGAAAGAAGAAGGATAAAAGGAGAAAGAAAGAAAGAAGAAAGAAGAAAGAAAGACAGAAGAAAGAAAGAAGAAAGAAAGAAAGAAGAAAGAAAGAAAGAAGAAAGAAGAAAGAAGAAAGAAGAAAGAAGAAAGAAGAAAGAAGAAAGAAGAACGAAGAAAGAAGAAAATAAATCTAGTTTGTTTGGCACCCGATGATGTAAAAGGGATAGTGCTATTCGCTATGAATAGCTCCGTCTCTCTCTTAGAGCGCAATCATGAACGTTTTAAGACTTCATAGTAGGGCCTCAGGTATTCTCATATTTAACTTAGAGAATGCTTGATTAGGATTCTGCTCTCACCACGATGCGGAAATATGTCGCTTAGTAAACGCCATCCATCATGCTACTATGTTGTATTGCGGATACAGCCGAGGTTTGGATGCGGCAGGTTTGAAACAGAAGGTTATTTCTGCGGAAATTGTGTCCCATTAAGATTAAAAACGTTATTACAAAAAAAATACAACACAATTTCTTTGTTTTTTGACAACGACATCCTAAATGAAAGTTATTTTGTACTTTGGAGTGGTTTTTCTTTGGAAGCCGGTTGTATTTTTTGTTAAAAGGTTTTTATTTAAAAAATAAATATTCCAACCAGTCCATATCAATTTAATTGTCTATCTCCAAAGTTCTTCTTCCGATCTTTAATCCGAAATTTAAATGGGACCATTTCGAAATAAACTTTTTTGAATAAAAAAGATTTTTGCAAATCCGTCTACATAAACATCCGAATTGGTAACCTCCTCCTTCATTGAAGTCGGTTAAAAGCATACTTTTTGGAGGCATATTCACTCACATATATTAGGTAAGTACATAACCAAACATTGCAAAGCTTTTATTTACATAGATATTTACAACTGTTTCAATAAATACTTAACTAACCATTTAAACTAGAAATACATAAAAATAAAATCTCCTAACTAAATTAACCCTAAAATATGGCGTCAAAAAATTCATCCACATCGCTGTCGACTGGAAGTGTACCCAAAAGACTGGCGGCTTTGACCTAGGTTAATGCCAGCCTTTTTTTGTAACTAGATGTCGTTGGCGTCGAATTAGAAGTCAGTGTTACGATTCTCCGCCGTTTAGTTAGGCTCGTATCAATAAAATTAATTTTAAGTTCAAAAACTTGATCAGTATAAAGTATCTACACGGTTGTTTTATTTCTTAATTGACCTATTTTATTATACACAAATAAAAATAAAATAATTATATTATACACAATAAGATCAAATTTGACAAATTGATCAATTTGACAGCACGGTTGGCGCAGTGGTTGAGCGATTGACTGCTGCGCTACGTGTCGTGGGTTCGATTCCCGCACGGAACAAATTTGTATGGCCTACAGATAGTTGTTCCGGGTCTGGCTGTTTGTGTATGTGACTTTGTATGTTTGTAAACGCACCCACGATACAGGAGAAATTCCTAGTGTGGGGCAATGTATTTTTTAAAGAAAAAAAAAAGTTACAAGTACTGTGTGACCATCTCCGTCGTCCGGTACTAAACAACACTTTTAAAAATTTGATTGATCTTCTGCAAAACAACTGCGTGTAGCCTTTAGTCCCATCCGCAAATGATATTACAATTCAATTGTTTGTCCGTCAGTTTATTCAAATGTTGATCGAACAAATCGCGGTGATTGGACAAGCAATGAATGTGGTTCATGATTTGCGCAATGATTCTGAAATGTTATTGATCATTTGGGAATTTGGTTGACCAGCGGAAAACAATAAAATTAGGCCTACGTGCACAAACCGGTGTTATTTTTAACACCCATTTTGTTCTAACCCGGGGACATTATGAATGATATATTTGTTATTTAACCTCATGTTGTAACATAAGGTTCAACTTTGAGGAAAAAAAATACTCTGGTTTGTGCAAGTACTATTTGTGTACATTACTTACAAACTTCAATTTTGTTTGCGTAGATATTTACGTTACGTGATCTTTGTTGTAAACTCAGAGAAAGTGACATTTAACTTGCGATGGCAGCCATCTTGAATCAATAAATAAATAAATAGAATAGATTATAGTTTCGGAAAGTTTTGGAAACCGCCATCTTGTTTGTTTTTAGCCTCTGTCACATCGGCAGTCATTTGTTAAAATCTATCCAGCCATGATGAAAGCGCACCGAAGAAATAGACATGCATACAGTAGAAATAACATAACTCTCCTTCTGGGCAGTCGGATAAAAAGCTACTTTTTTATTATTATTTAATTTGTGTTTGCTCTTGACTCTAGTCTAGGTCATAGATGACAGATACAAAGTCGACGATGGAGCGAGTTTACCCAGAAGAAGCCTGTTCACTCTAATTTTGAAGAGATTAGGGTTGTATGCGTTCGGATACACAGACACAGGCAGAGAGTTCCACTCCTTTGCTGTGGTTAACAGCAAAAAAGCATTGACCTTCAGCAAAACAACTGCGTGTTACAAACGGCCGGATTTTTATCGTATTCCGTAGTGTGTACTCACACAAATGATATTACCTATGATTATTTGACCGCCAGTTTATTTGAATGTTGATCGAACAAATCGCGGTGATTGGACAAGCAATTAATGCGGTTGATGATTCGCGTAATGTTTCTGAAATGTTATTGTTCATTTGGGAATTTGTTTGACAAAGGGACGTAATCTATGTAGAATTAGCTTTTGCTAGTGGCTTCGTACGCGTGTATATCGGAAATTATCCTAAGGGATATATAATTTCGGGTTAAAAAGAGGCTATGTGCTATTCCAGACTATAATCTATCGCTATGCCAAAGTTCATCCAGATCTGTTCAGCCGCTCCGGCGTGATTGAGTAACAAACATCCATTCATCCATCCATCCAAACTTTAGCATTTATAATAGTACTAGCTGTTCGGTGTTACCTGCCTTAAAAGTAGCCTACGCGTTAATATAGAGTGTCAGCATCCTGCATACCAAATTTTATCAAAATTGGTCCAGCCGTTTGCGCGTGAAGAAGTAACAAACATACACACTCACAAACTTTCACCTTTATAATATAAGGGAACATATTCCCGGGATAAAAGTATCCTATGTGTTATTCCAGACCCACCATCCACCATCCACCTTTGTGCCAAATTTCATCAAGATCCGTTTCGTTGTTTTTGAGTGAAAGAGTAACAAACATACAACCATTCTTACAAACTTTCACATTTATAATATTGTAGATATATATGTAACATAGTGTGTCTCCCAAATATTTCCTCGAATTTAGGACTTTGAGACAAAAAAAATACTGATCAACTTTGATTTTCACATTCTTTAGCTTTCATGTTCTACATATCTTTATATCCCAGCTAGCTCCTATCTTTTTACCGACACCCATCGTTTTATCACTTCGTTTCACAGCTCGTAAAACATCGTCACATCGTCTCTGAAAGCAACTTATATTATTTATTTCCCTATAAAAGGTAACACTGTATACAAACTGCTTATCTGTCGTAGTTGTATACCACAGAGCATTGAGCGACGTTTTTGGGAACCGAGTGGTTCCGTTTTTAACCCCCGACACAAAAACGACGCGGTGTTATAAGTTTGACTTGTTTGTGGTGTGTCTGTCTGTAGCATCGTAGCTCTCGAACGGATTTGCGGAATTTGTTCGAAAGAATCACCGCGGCCGTGGAACGCAAAGGGCTTTAGAAGGAACACGGATGGGTTTTAGTCAGTAAGAGTCTGACACGTCCTTCCGCTCCACACAGAGCGGAAGACGTCATTTGATGATTTCCCATCCTTAAAAAAAAAAGCTCTCGAACGGATGAACCGATTTTGATTTTATTTGAAAAGTGAATTAGTCGGGAGTGTTCTTAGCTATGTCTGATGAAAATCAGTCCAAGATGGCCGCCGCCACAAAATGGCGGATTACATATTTTGTCACTATTCCCTAAATATGGGTATCGAATGAAAGGGCTTGACTAGTAGAATACTATATACCTACTATGATAAATTTCATAACCGTGATGGCCGCCACGAGTAAATCGAGAATTACTTTTATTTTTTACTGCCTCAATATAGGTATCAAATGAAAGGGCTTGACTAGTAGAATAATGTACACTATATTGAAAGGGAATGAAGAATATTAACTAACGTAATGAAAATAAAAAGATTTGTATTTATGTATGTAGGTAGGTATGTATGTTACGTATGTAACGTATGGCCTTTCAAAATATTTTATTCTTTTGCGGAAAAGAAGGTACAATACGACTAGTAGATATTGTCAGGAGGATCTCCTTGGCTCAAGGTCTCTGGCAGACAAGGTAGCCCTTTGGAAGCGTTTGGCAAAAAGTAAAAGAGAATTTGAATGAGGATAAAAACAAAACATATTTTCATATTCCGAAAATATGTTTTGTTTTTATATGGGACTCCGGTGCCAGCGCTCGTTGAAGGCTGACGCAAAATGAAGTTTAAATCTCAAATATAGTTTTATTTATAATAATATCAGTAAGTAGCACTAGCGTGAGTCCACTAACGTTACAAATGGTGGAGGCGCCGGGTAGGAGACATCGCCGAAACCCCGCCTGCATCATTAACGGCAGGTGGGTCTCCAGGGTCGCGGGCGCTCAGAGTGGGGACTCTGTCCGCCAACCCAGTGATCCTAGGAAAGGCGGTAGCACAGTGATCACGTGCTGCCGTGCACAGCGAGGCTAAGGGGAGACCCCTTTACAGTCTCCCCAGGGATGTGCCCTAACAGGCGTAGCACAGAGGGGGTTCCGGAGTGGTCTTTTAAGAGGTAACGGAGCCCCTTCTATGTGCGGATGGTGATCACCGGGGTGGTTTTCCCCACAAAAAAAAAAAAAATTCGTCGATATTGAAATTGATTGTTGTTTGAATTTAGAATTCCCAAATTTTTTAATTCATATAATAATATTTTCGTCACACTATTCTATAGCAGATGCTTTGGCCCTTGCCAAAGCATCTGCTAGCCCGTTCAATAAATGTTGTATTAGGCGCCGTTCAAAGAAATGGCTAGGCAGCCAGTTACACGGTTGATTAAGTCAGTTGGCTGCGACATGCATAATATGGAAGTTACCTAATGAAATAACCACCTACAAGACACACTGCGCACATACCTCTACGTAACCCTACTGGAAGTACTGGCTTATGTGATCATAAAAGAAAAACCCCCCGACAAAAAACTAAGAAAGAAATTGTTTTTTCTTTTTAAGGTTTTTTGAGGGGTTTTTTTAAATTTTTAATTTAATTTTTATTTCATGCTTTTTAAACTTAATTTACCTATAATGTACTAAAAGGTAAACAGATAATAATTCGTTAGGTCCTAGGTACCAGTCATCACTCTACTTTCCTCATCAATCTAGGACATTGATCAGACAAATAATATTAGTAAAGACGTACATAACATACAAACATATCTTTTTATTTTCATTTAGTTTTAATAGTTATAAATGTGGCGGCCATCTTGGTTTTGAAATGTATCGTACTATATAGTATTCTACTAGTCAAGCCCTTTCATTTGATACCCATATTGAGAGAGTTGTGAAAAAAATATGTAATCCGCCATTTTGTGGCGGCGGCCATCTTGAACCGATTTTCATCAAACATAGCATCAAACAAGAACACTCCCGATTAATTCACTTTTCAAACAAAAAAAAACAAAATCAAAATCGGTTCATTCGTTCGAGAGCCACGATGCCACAGACAAACACACACACGTTAAACTTATAACACCCCATCGTTTTTGCGTCGGGAGTCCAAAATGAGCATCATCATTAGCTCAGCCAAAAGACGACCGCTGCTGGACCTAGGTTCCCCCTCTAATGTCGCTACGTTAACCGGTCCTGTGCGTCTCGAAACCTGGTGGTGAACAAAGTTCAATTGCAACAATTGAACACTGCGTGATCCAACACTGCGTCTTCCGGTACGCGGTCGTCACTCCAGAACCTTTCGACCCATCAACTATCTGTTCTGCGAGCAATGGATAGCAATAAAAAATTGGTGCGGTCGAAATTAAAATCCCAGTGTCTTTGGAACTTTGATGAAATGACTCACGAATACAACATAATTATCTGAAAATAAAAACCTATAAACCCTGAAAACTAGGCTTGACCTTAATACCCAAACATGGCGGCAAGCCCATTTTCCTGAGCTTGGCAGTGTAATGCTATTAAATTAGAATTAAGCTCACGTCTAAGCCTTGTAACAAGCATTCGCTCGGCTTAATGCATCACCGAGCCGCTTTAATTTCACTGACAGACAGTGTAAATAACAATAGTACAAATTACAGTGTACACACATCGTGTAAGGGCTGGTTACACCGTTTTTGTTTAACAGACGACTATACTGTACAAACGTACACACATCGTTTAAGGGCTGGTTGCACCGTTTTTTTTAACAGTGTAACTGGCGAAGTCAAAGTCAATCCACACACATTTCAATAAGATTAGCTTTTCCCGCGAGTTCTTTCCCGTGATCTATCCAACAGGAACATTGCGTTTTCCGGGATAAAAATTAGTCAGAATTTTCGTAATCAGACGGGAAATTCCCGTATTGTTAAGGAATTTTCTCATTCATATCGCACTATCGCTGTCGCGAACTGTCAAAAAGATCTGTTTTTTGACTTTGATTGTCGCTGAGATGATATTTATTATGGCGAATTGAATGTGAATACTTTGTTAGTACAAGAATTGGCCTTCCGGTGACTATATACACCATTTTGCCTACTTATCAAACGTAACATATTATAATCTTAACATACTTTATGTGTAATTATTAATTAAATGAGACCTTCAGAAAATAAATCCTAAATATTGATACAAATTAATGAAAAACCGATGACACAAAAAATTATTATATTTTCAGTCAATCAGCAAGTTTCGAAAAGTGCTGACAGCACGCTCAAAAAGTTACGATAAGATTTCGAAGTTCTTAAAATCGCTTAGTTAACGGACGCTTAAGATCTCGTCTAATCACCAAAATTAACGAACGTTAAACTTCGGTGCAACCCGTCTCAAATCTAGCATATTGTAATATTGCAACATTATGTTTTAGACCAACATTTCCAGCTGCCTTTCAGACATAATTAAATGAGACCTTCAGAAAATAAATCCTAAATATTGATACAAATTAATGAAAAACCGATGACACAAAAATTTATTATATTTTCAATCAATCAGCAAGTTTCTAAAAGTACTGACAGCACGCCCAAAAAACTTACGATAAGATTTCGAAGTTCTTAAAATCGCTTAGTTAACGAACGGTTAAGATCTCGTCTAATCACCAAAATTAACGAACGTTAAACTTCGTTGCAACCCGTCTCAAATCTAGCATATTATAACATTGCAACATTATGTTTTAGACCAACATTTCCAGCTGCCTTTCAGTATGTCTGAAAGGCATATATGCTGACCTCACCCTGTTTCATGCATGGAGAATTACTATATATAATTACTGTATAATATCATGTGAAACCAGGACTGCATGTATGTGTGCCTTAGTTTGTAGGTCATAGATGTCAAAGTCCTTTGTCTTACTCAGATTGATTGGATTAGTTAAGCTCCCCTATCTTTGCTTCATGGCTTAGCATAGAAAATTATCCTTTGCGAGGTTTTAGAGTGAAAATAGATGTTGGAGATTATGAACGACAGTAGGTTTTGAGACAACCAGATTTTTTATGACCATCGATTTTATAACAATTCATAAAATTCAGCTGTTCCTAAATTTTGTCGTAATGTTTTTTTCTTTTTAGATACTTGATTTTTGCATAAATGATTACGTTATGACTGTATTTATTTGTTAAAGCCCCAACAGAAATAGGTACTGTCTTCCTATTACGGTATCTGCGATACAGTCCGCTGACGGACGGACGGACAGTGGAAGTTTAGTAACAGGGTGACGTTGGTTTGTGGGTACGGGACCCTAAAAAGCACCACCATGTCAGCCCAGACAGACAAAATTGCATTGCTTTAAAGAAAACTTTGAATTATTCGGCCTAGCCTTTTCCCAACTATATCGGGGACGGCTACCAGTCAAACCGGATTCAGCTGAATATCAGTATTTTACGTGGAGCAGCTGCCTACCAGACCTCCACAACACAATAATTGGCAAAATTGGTGACAGATTTTTTGGCTTCTGACAATCCGTAACGACTGCCAAAGATCTGCAAATAATCGCCGGGACCAACGGCTTAACGTACTTTCCAAAGCAAGGTCTCGGCATGTGATGGATGGAAACCCATCCACAGACTGACCTCGGCAAGCAACACGTGCGGCTGTTATTATTTAGCTAAGAGCTCCGCATTCAAAGAAAACTTCCAACGAGCAAATCTCGAACGCCAATTACTCCGATTTCACCAAGAATTTAAATCTAAGAAATCTTAGAAAGTTTCCCCAAAGCTTTAACACTCAACATAAATGAATAAATAATTGAAACACCTGATTCCCTAAAAGATTGATGAACCCCAAACTTAGCGTTAAATATTCAAGTAAATCTGCTGCAAGGTGTGAGAGGTGTCTAACGTCCAACCGGCATCGTTTCTATGGTAATGCCTCGTCCCATCCTCCCGTCTAATGTGCTTACTTACGCCACAGAATAGTAACAACAGAAGGCCAACTGCGTTTGTGTTGTACAACGAACGACAATGGACGCATATTTGATGGGATGTAGTAACAATGAAGCGCCACATGAAAACTAAGAAGCGAAATTTGTACGGCAACAAAAGGCACCGCAACGTCATCTATCCTGTCAGCGACGAATTACCAACGAAATCCTGCATCGCGCAAGCGAAGTTCTCCGTGCAATTTGAACATATACAACAGTCCGAATATCAACTGTCGGGCAGTTGCCCACCAGACACAACAACCGTCTGGTCGGAGGATCCTCCCTTTTCAATGGAGGTGTGCGGGACTTTACTCTCTGTTCCACATACCTCTATAATACGTTATCATTTGCCTCATCCTTTCACATGGTGATGTCGGCTTCCAGTCTTCCCGGATGCAGCTTAAACCATATTGATTTCTGTAATTCGGAAAATTTAATAAGAATCTAAATATTTAAAGCCTGTATTTCAGAACGCAGTTCACTTCCAATAAATTGGACATTGATAATCATGTATTTTCCAATATCACTTACAATCAATGAATATAAAATTAAACAAAACTCTTCCGTTATTGGTGACTAAGTGATGGAGTGACTGACGGACAACGTACAGCCGAAACTGCTGGTTGAAGAAAGCTGAAAGTTGGCATGTACCTAGGTTCCTTGGGCAGTAAGGAAGGATTTCCCGATTTTTTTACGGGAACGGGACAAACGGGATATGCGCGTATGAAGTCGCGGGTAAAAGCTAGCTAATTAAAAAAAATAATAACATAATTCTGTGCTTGTATTAAGGGTGCAACAAATGACAGCGTCCTTTCGGAGACACGGAGGAATCTTGGTATGCAATGGGTCCGAACTCAGTGTACGTAGCTTAATCGTCGATCGACCTATAGGACATATTAAAAAGCCAAGACGCTAGCGAACGACAACGAAAAGCCGGCTGCAAGTGCGCTTGCACTCGAAAGAGGAGGTGAGCTGCGCGAGATTTTGTCTCTCACAAGACCTTCGCCCCAACCCCCCTACAGAAGATGCCCCGAGCGTCGGGAGTCGCAGGGCGATCCCCGGCCACCGTAGGCGCGGGCCTGTGGATGGTGAGCGTTAGGTGGTTCGCGTCCGGTCACAACCAGGCCCGGGTCAATGGCGCGTTGTTTTCCACGCGCGTCTCAAAGAGATGTCAGCATAGGAGACGGGGCCCGCTAGGGCCAGAGCCTGCCAGGGTTGCGGAATTTGTTCGAAAGAGTCACCGCGGACCTGGAACGCAATGGGCTTTAGAAGGAACACAGATGAGTTTTAGTCAGTAAGAGTCTGACACGCCCTTCCGCTCCACCCAGAGCGGAAGAAATCATTTGACGATTTCTCAACTTAAAAAAAAAATAAAAAAGTGCGCTTGCACTCACTGAACGTGAAGCGTATCTATCTATGCGTGCGTTTCCATTAATTATATGAAGCTATCCTTGTGTAGACTACTATTCTGTGTTCAAGTCCAGCAGTGGCCGTAAGATAATGCTGACTCCCGGGTATCGGATCAACACTCCATAAAACTATCGAAGGCTCACGATACCGCTGTGTAGATAGGCAAGGGTTCGAATTTGCTTAAAAGATGGCTGAAAAGGCTTATCCGGGGATTATTTTAGAGTTTGCAAATAGCCTTGCCTGGTTCGGTTTATCGTGTTTCTATGGTTATGTAAATTATGTATCTACATTGTTGGGTTTATGGGACTACACTGATAATCCTTGAGTTTCAGTGTTCAGATACCTTTTCAGTCGTCAAATAATACTTCGAAAAGATATTAAACTACGGGTTGTCAAAGTGGTACTCGATTCAGAATTTACAAATAAAAAGTACGTTGAAGTATCTACTAGAAACAGGTAATTCGAACGACAATGTACTTTTGAAGCCAGTTGACAAAGAAATTTCAAATAAATCTCTCGCGCCAATTATAAATGTATAAGTGATGAACTACTATTATTTGATTATCCATTTTTCAGTAGTTTCCGAGATTAGATAATAGAGGTAGATGACAATGAACCATTCAATTTTCATCCCCGGTCAATTTTCATCAATTTTCTTGATTGAAATCAAACGATTAATTTTAAAATACGTATTTAAGAAAAAAATTAAGACCCTCACAATTACCCCTTTGATTTGACATAAAGTACGAATAACTGTACAGTAACAGTATTGGTGACAACCCGTACAAGTTAACAGCGTACAGTATTTAAAAAAAACTAATGACATTGTTTTAGAAGGCATACATATCAATATTACCCCCTACTCCCGAAATTTATTCTATGAGTTTTTCAATACTACGAAACATCCGGTCGATTCTGTAAACATGTCGAAGTGAAGACTTGGGTGAAGTGATCACGAGGTGACCTGTCAATCCATATAATCAAGACGGAATGGTAGCTCATTCCGTGATCACATGACATCATGATTATGTGGATTGATAGCTCATCTCGTGATCACTTCACCCAAGCCGTCACTTCGACATGTTTACAGAATCGACCGGTTCAATATGTAAACAGCTTTTTCATTATTCTCAAATCACTTAAATAAAAATCAATAACCCTCATGAATCGTAAGCATTTACCTCCTCTAGTGTCCCATTCAAGCTATTATCGCTTATTGAATTCAGTTGCAGCAGCCATTTAAGAAAATAGGTCACAATAGACCAATAGCCAATAGCCCCCTTTGCCCCACTCTTACCCCACCCGTTTGTGGGGTAAGGTGGTGTCACAATCACTGTTTTTGTTCTCACGATTCAACACGTTGTTAGCTTCAATGGGTCTGACTTATTAATTTTATAGAAGGTAAATTCTTTAATTTGAGGAAGGTTCAGACGTTTTGATTCGTCGTTGGAACTATTTCCGAATGTTACTATTTAAAGGAGTTATCTGAAGGATTTGAGGATTTGTGGAGCTCGTGGCTAAATAACAACAGCCACACGGGTCGATCTTCAAGGTTAAGCAACTCTTGCCGAGGTTGGTCTGTGGATGGATGACCATCTTAACATATCGAGACTCTTCCGTGTCTCGGAAAGCACGTTAAGCCGTTGGTCCCAGCTGTTATTTGTAGATCTTTGGCAGTCGTTACGGATAGTCAGAATCCAGAAAATCTGATACCAGTCTTACCAAGGAGTACAGTGTTACCCAGTTAATGGTTTATGGAGGTCTGGTAGGCAGTCGTTCCACGTAAAATACTGGTATTCAGCTGAATCCGGTTTGACTGCAAGCCGACCCCAATATCATCTGCCTTGCCTTTTCCCAATTGGGAATGATGATGAACGGAGTTGTCTGAAGCATAATATGAAAGACAGGTGCTATGATTCGGTCTTTAAAGCTCCGACAGCGAAGCATTTACGTAGAAATAGTCCTTCTATCTTAAGGGACATTATGCTATGCTACTTAAAAAAAAAACGTTGTGGGATTGTCACGTCCCACTTGTCTGCAGGAACTTTATAATTATATTGTTACACGCCAGAATTATTGCCGGGTACTTACCGACATTAGTTATTACTAGCGCCATCTAGTATCGATTAGCAGAACTATAGTAGGCGCCAGATAAATGTGGAATAAAGTACATTGACCTTTCCCTAATAACTGTTCATAGGTACCTGAACAATTAAATATGAATCGTTTTTCATTATTAGACAATGTTAAGGATCACGAGAGATGATGATTCGGGACAGCTTTGTGTCATTAATTCCGTTTTTCAAATTAAAAATGTCAATAATTGTAGGTGGGTCAATGACCGTTATTCCACGATTATCTGGCGCCTACTATAGTAGAGTCAAGTACCTTCTAGACATTTCTATGCCAAAATACTCTACAATTCTCGATATCTGGTCAGTCGGCACCGAAAGTTACGAGTAGTTTCCAGATGCTTCTACAGTAGAAGGTTCTAGAATTAATTGACCTACATAAGGCCAGCATAGCCCGCGACTGAGGCAGTATTGGATTTGCGATACAAGTGAATACTTCGGAAGCGATCTTTAATTGCTATTAAAGTGATCAGTAGTGTTTGTTTCATTGTCACGAACCCCAAGCTCGTAACAATATGCTACCCAATTAGGTAGATTAAAAATTAGTTTTTACACAAATACACAGTAGGTTAATAATAACATGGTACCCTTGAAACTATATCAGTATGGAAAAGTGAAGTAAGCATCCCCTTAACAGGATTCTACACGAAGTTAACAGTAAAAGTTGTAGAACGGGTCCACTATACACAGTCCCGAGTCTGTATTGGCTTAACAGTATAATGGTCCTACGCAAACAAAACTTCGAAGTCTGAAGTCCGAACGAATGTTTAGGAGATAAAAACACTTTTTACAAAAAAATAATACTACCGACTTCCAAATAAAAAACAGTGCAAAGTATAAAATAACTTTAATTTCGGAAGCTGGTGTTTTTGGTTGTTTCTTCGTATTTTGACACCGACTTCCGAAATTAAAGTTATTTTATACTTTGTAGTGTTTTTTTTTATTTGGAAATTGGTTGTATTTTTTGTAAAAAAATATTTTTATTTTTCACTTTTTAGTGTAGGTACCCCACACCTAACAACATCACTATAAAGTCACAGGAAAGCAAAACACGCAATTTCGTTAACATACTTGGATGATATATTTTCTATTTCCTCCAGCTATTTTGATTTGAAAACCAAACTACTGAACCGATTTTGATGAAATTTTTATGGGAACAATTGGAAAGTTATATCCTTTCACACGAAAAAAATATTTTTCAATTCGGTCCATAAATGACGGAGTTATGAGGTACAAAAAAAATACAACCGAATCGAGAACCTCCTCCTTTTTTGAAGTCGATTACAAATGGAGAATTAATACGTATTATAGTGTGTGGTGTTGGACATAAAAGAATAGCACCATCCCATCACTTCCCGTGGGTGTCGTAAGAGGCGACTAAGGGACTCACCAGGGAATGGGCAGCAGCATTCTCTGTGCATTGCAACAGCTACACTGCGATCACCAACCCGCCTGCCAAGCGTGGTGATTATGGCAAAGCCTCCCACAACGGAGGACCCTTGGGGGAGGCAGTGAACATCTTTCGGCTGATATGATGATGATGAAGAAGTAATGCCATTAAAATCGTCTAATGGGGCCACTGCAAGTTGGCGTCATCGGCACTACGTACGCCTTCCGAAGGTCCGACCCCCAGGATCCAGAGATAATTATGTCAAAGACGTTAAAACAAAAATACATCAGAATAGGTTAAATTGATTTTTAATAGGAAGTGATCTCTGGGGGCAATCCAATTATGATTCTGTTGTGAGAGAGGGACGGAGCTATACAGGACGAATAGCGCTATCCCTTTCTCACAATGGAAACAAGATGTCACTGGCATATTATAGTATCCCTGGAATTCTTCATCTGATAACTAAAATTGTTTTAATGACAGAAATTACATAACAGACGTGTTGCTGGGGAGTTTGTTGCGCCACTTCTTCTTCCCAGTTTAAACACTAGGAAGTGGTGACGGGCGGGCGTTTTGGGGGACTGTCTTTATGTAGAACTTTGACGTTCAAAAAGTGCTGGCACTCAGCCTAATTTGAATAAATGACATTTGATTTTGAAAGCTAAAATGTCGTTGAATGCCAAACACTAGTATCCCGGCAAAATGCACAATATCTGTGGGTTATGTTATGCGAGCGTTGCCACGGAATATTCTAGCAATTAGGATAAAATTCAACACTGCAGGTTATAATTGAAACAAACTTAATTATAATAATTTACTAGGTACCAAATTGGTATGATTAGTTTGAAATTAGATATAGTTATTTCTGTGTTCGAAATTTGGTTTACAAATCAATTCACGTTGGAAATCAGTAAATGGTTCCGCAGATATAGTAAGCATATAATGTAACTATCAAATAATATTACTGAATGAGTTTGCTTTCAAAAACGGTTTTAAAATTGATCTATACACGGAACAATTTCTATGAAATATCGTTGTACCACTGTCAATTTATTGAAGTGCAACTTCTTTATCGGCGTTGAAAAAAAAATTACCGTCACATTTCTCGGTTACTCGTCACATTTTTCCGTTACGTGCCATCTTTTTCTTGTCCCTACCACGGTTGATTCGAAGAGTACTTTCTCCAGCGGAGTAGGGTTAGCATGTCGTTTAAGCGGACTTACTCCCACCACTAGACTTGACCGTTTTTTGTATTAGAGATAGTTGTTGTTGTTGTGTGTTGTGGTAGTTGTTGTTCCTCGTTGTTGTTGTTGTTGTTTTGTATTTTGTTTTAACAAAGTAATAAAGAAAACATAGGTAGATCATTTTTCGAAAAATAAGGTCATAAAGAAGTTTCACGTCTTACGTGTGTACACTAGTACACGCACACATTTTTTTCTTTGCAAACATGGGTATGATATATGAGATATGATGAAGTATAATTGTACCACTGTCAAATCAAATCGAATCAAATCATTTATTTCTTTGCAGACATGGGTATAGTACATAAGTATTTTTATAATAATAAAGTTCTCCATATTTTACCATCACACGGGCATACAAAGTTTTGAGTTTTCTCAAAAACGGTTTTAAAATTATTCTATACATGGAACAATACCTAAGAAATATTGTTGTTAACTGTCAAATCAAATCAAATCATTTATTTCTTTGCAAACATGGGTATAGTACATTATTTTTTTATAATAATAAAGTTCTCTATATTTTACCGTCACATATAATTCTTCATATATAACGTCAAATATAAATAAAAAAAATAAGTGGCAGATCATTGGTATTCAATAAACATATTTAAAAAAAAATGTCAGAGTGATTACATCAATAATAAAATAAAATAAGACAATGATAAGATCACAATAAGTAATTATGTAAATCAGTATGTAAGTGAATCATCATTAACAAAATTTGTTTAGCCCCCTTTTAAATTAAACAAGTTACCATCCCTACCTTGTTGCTATTCCACCAATTCGCACTAAACGTTTCCAAACGTCTTTTATAATGCGCACAGCAAAGGAGTGGAACTCTCTGCCTGCGTCTGTGTTTCCGAACGCATACAACCCTAATCTCTTCAAAATTAGACTGAACAGGCTTCTTCTGGGTAAGCTCGCTCCATCGTCGACTTTGTCTCTGTCTTCTATGACCTAGACTAGAGTCAAGAGCAAACCCATATTAAATTAAAAAAAAAAAATTAAAAAAAAAAAATGTTGTAGTCATATTGTTTATAATATTAGGTACTGTATTGTACATATATGAGTGGAGCAGTACCAAAACAACTATTCTTCATTAGTGCGGTTTTACATTTTTCTTGACAATTGAAAGAAAGAAAAAATACACTTCTGGACACATCTATTGGCCCACCTTAGAGTTTAGGTTTTGATGGCCCCTACCGAAATATGATTGCTAGATTGAACAAAAACTGTTGATGCAGTTTTAAACCTGATACATTTTACCATCTTTTTCGATCGTATTGTTTTAAATTTGAATTCAGAATACCATACGACATGGAGCTACGCCTAACAAGTCGGATATGCGCCTTGTTAAAGGCAATTGATTTTTGAATAAAAAACATGTTTTATCAAATAAAGGTTTAATTTAATAACGCGTGTTGCCTCCATGGGCATCTACCACAGCTCTCATACGATTAGGCATAGAGTTTATCAACCGCTCTATGCAGTTTTGAGGGATCATCTCCCATTCCTCTTCTATGGCAGTTTTCAACTCCTGCATCGTCTGGGCAACTGGCTGACGAGCCCTAACACGTCTTTTTAGCTCGTCCCACATGTGCTCAATGGGGTTCATGTCTGGGCTTCTGGCTGGCCAGTCCATAACTGTGATGTTCACATCCCGAAGATATTCCCTGACGATGCCGGCCGCATGGGCTCTTGCATTATCATGCATAAAAAGGAAATTTGGGCCCACGTGAGGTTCTAAGCACTCACGAATGTACCTTTCAGCATTTAATGTTGGCAGCCGTGGTCCTGTAACAACCTCAAGTTGAGTTTTGCCGCTCGCGGATATACCGCCCCAGACAGTCCATGAGCCACCGCCATAAGCAACCCTCTCTTCAAAGCAGCATTGTGCGAAACGCTCTCCCTTACGTCGGTAGACCTTCTTCCTTCCATCATTGCCATGTAACACAATTTTAGACTCATCAGAAAAGAGTACACGGCTCCAATCTTGCTGTGTCCAATTTAAATGACTGCGTGCGAAATGAAGGCGCGCTGTTCGGTGGGCTCGCGTTAGTTTGGGCCCATTAGCTGGCTTGTGTGGTACCATATCGCGTTCTTTTAACCTTCTCCGAACAGTTCGAGCGCTCACAGATACTCCGTGGAAGTCGCGAAGTTGGTTTTGTATCTCAATGGAGGTAAGGTGACGATTTCTCAAGCTGGTCGTCACGATGAATCGATCCTGCCTTTCAGTTGTGACCCGAGATCGTGGCCTTCCTTGGCGACGAACAAAGCCGCCAGTCTCTAGGTACCTCCGATAAACATTTCGGACCGCAGATCGACTTAAATTAAGTTGAGCACTCACGTTTCTTTGGCTGTGTCCGGCCTGAATAAGTGCCACAGCTTGGGCGGCGACTTCAGGTGAAGTATCCATAGATTATTGATAGAACCTCACCTTAATGTTAAGAATAAGTAATGTTTGTTGCAAAACCAAAGATATCAATCACTTTTTCAAGAATTAAATCCAAGTAAACCAATAAAACCAAGTTTTCTTAGTATTCGATTGTTTGATATCAACAAACAGGCTCCAAATTGTCTTTTGTTTCTTTAAATTCTGTGTTCGAAATTCAAAAAAAGACTATTGAATGAAATTATGAATGTGCCAGGTTCAAAACTGCATAAAAACTTTTTGCTCGACCTAATATAAAATTTTAGCTAGGACCAAATGAAACTGAAAATACAAGGTGGGCCAATAGATGTGTCCAGAAGTATATATTTGCGACAAGAATGACACGTACCAAAAATAAATCAAACAAAATTACAAAAGTTATGCAAGTTGAGAAGATACTATGAATTGATTGATGTATTGAGTCCGTATTGGATTTTTCCTGACGTCTGATAGTTTTTTTTTTAAATACACATCAATTTAAAAAAAAAAATAACTATCAGACGTCAGGAAAAATCCAATACGGACTTAATACATCCATCATTTCACAAACAAAGCTGTTTCCACAATATATAACCAAGGCAAAGCTAAAATATTTAACGATTTAAAATAGGAACGGAACACAGCTGTCATTTGTCTTAAGAAAAGTCGCGTCGCGTCAGTATCGACGTAAAACGGAAGTGAAATAAAATATTTAAGTGCAAAGTTATATCCCACTATCTGCCGTTCAAGAACTTCCCAGAACAAATTAATATATAATTTTGACATAAAAGGTAACAACTACTTCAAGTTGAAAGTTGTGAACTTCCGCCCGTAGTGGCTTTGAAGACTTCCTTATAGGAAACTTATACCGTTTCAATCAATAATAGTTATGTCACCGGAAAATTGCAGACTCCGTAAGATTGTAATAAATCTAAAATTCAATAGTGTCCAATTTATCCGTGTCTTATTACGAAAAAATAGTTTACAATTTCACGCGATATTTTACAATCTTACGGCGTCTGTAATTTTCCGGCTCGTGACTAAAGAATATCAGCAGCGCGGGTCGATCAAGGTTAAGCAACGCTTGCCAAGGTTGTTCTGTGGATGGGTGACCATCTTAACGTACCGAGTTTCCTCCGTGCCTCGGAAAGCACGTTAAGCCGTTGGTCCCGGCTGTCATTTGTAGATCTTTGGCAGTCGTTACGGATGCCTAGTCAGAAGCCAGAAAATCTGACGCAAGTCTTACCAAGGAGTACCGTGTTACCCAGATAATGGGTTGTGGAGATCTGTTGGGCAGCCGCTCCACGTAAAACACTGGTATTCAGCTGAATTCGGTTTAACTGGTAGCTGACCCCAATATAGTTGGGAGAAGGTTAGGCAGATGATGAATTTCTCGATATATTATGAAAAAATTGTTTTGTTTACAATAAATGCCATCCAAGTTCAATAGTTTACAATATATCCGTGTCTTATTTTGAAAGCGTTTGCAATTTTCCAGTGACAGCTATAACATAATTTTTGGTTACACAGCAAAACGCTAAACCGTAAGAAAGTAGGGGAAATAGGGGCTAAATGAGCCGCGGGGTTGTACAGATTAAATTAGGCTTTATGAAAAAAAGAGATAAACATATCAAGTAAATTCATCAAAAAAACGGAACGCTCCAGGGCACCGATGGCAACTATCTTAGTTTGGCCAGTAACGTCCGCTACATTGTTAAATTACATCGGAACAACTTCCCCGCGGCACGTTTAGCCCCGCTCTCCTCTACCTATCTGCCATTTCCGAACGATGTTGGGCTTAGGGTCGACTTCTAGTCTCACCAGATGCAGCTGACTAACAGTATTTTACAAGGCCCAACTGCGTATCTTACCTCCACAACCCAGTATCTGGGTATTACGATACCCTTTGGCAAGACTGGTGTCAGATTATATGCTTTCAGGCTATCCCTATACATTGCCAAAGATCTTCAAATTACATGTGGAACTACATGTTACGGAACGAATACGGCAAGGTTCGCTTAACCTCGAAGATGGACCCATATGGCCTAGTGTAGTTTGCGAACAAACTAGTTCGTAAGAGCGCTCCCACCGGCGAACTACACAAATTAGTTCCCAGATACGCCGCTCTTTAGTTCGTTAGTTCCTTCGAAATTAACGACCTAATAGTACAGCGAGAGTGAGCGGGAAGCATGGAGCTGCACTATCTAGTTGCGTCACCGCTCACTTACTCTCTTCAATGCTATGCAATATACAAGCTATTATTCACAAATTTAGAATAAACACGTCATTTAGTATATTTCATAAGCTATTTTTTAAATTGTACTAAAAAATAAATTAAAATAATACAAGTACAACGTACGTAAAGTAAAAAACGTGTGCGTCACGGGACGCCCAACAGAAGTGATAACTTAAACTAATCTAAGTTGAACTATTTAATATGGGAAGCGTCTGTCCGAAATACGACTAGCGCTGTGGGTTAGAGTGAGAGAGGAAGAGCCTGCCTACCGCTGCCCTATGCGTGAGAGAATGGGAAGTCAGACAGACTCACGCCGTAACGCGTTACGTTACGAAGCGGTTTACCCTCACATAAGATATCAATTCAAAAATAACGGCAAAATAGCTACTTTTCAAACAAAACAAAGCACGTAAAGAGCGCGAACGATCTGTTTTTCTTTCAGCTCACTAGCTCAGTCAGGTCCCGTCTCGAAACATTGAGTTGGGAGCTGGTAAACATAAAGAACGAACTAGTTCGCCTAGGAGCCGCGAACTAACGCTCATGTTAGTTCGCGGCTCCTTGTCGAACTAGTTCGTTCTTTCGGTTCCCGGTCGCGATACCATGCAGCCTCGGTACCACGTAACAGTTAATATTTAGCCGTAAGTAAGTATCTGAATAGAAATCAATAAACGTTGGTACCATTAGAAAGAGACTCGTAAATTTGTTGAGTTTTATTTGGTCTTTTATTTACCTATTATACCTAATGGCTATTTAGCCAGATAAGGGAACTTTCCTCTTCTAAATACGGCATGGTGATAAGGAAGTAAATACGTAATAGTAAGATTCCTTTCGAGAGAAGGCTTCTAAAGGTGGGTACTGACAGTAATGTACAGTCCACAAAGCTATTTGGTATGCAGGCAGCTAACTTGCAACTACTTTTAAACAATGTTGTGAGTGTGCTGAGTAGATAATTATTGTACACCACACTCGTAGGTATGTCATAACTTCATAATACATGCATAAAAAATAAATATTGCCAGTGCAGTGGAAAAATAATATTATTGCCTGTATACCAAATAGTTTTATTGACTGTACCATTCGCAGCAAGTATGTTAAACCTCATTTGTTAAAACCTATCAAGCATTTTAGGCTACATGTATACAAACATAGATACTCTCGAAAAACAATACCGAAAAACAGAAAGTCGTATTACAAGGGTGATTGCAAATTTGTCGCATTGTCGCAACGCGCCTCTCTGTGGCAGCTAATACACAATATTGCAATTTCTACTCTAACAAATCCAACTTAACTATCCCCAGTCTACGAAAATACCTATCGAGCAAATCGTTTTATCAGAACTGAACCCTAAAAATGTAGCAATTTGTGGAACTATCCGAGCATTGAATGCAAAACATGGTTGTTAGGCTCTGCGGGACATGCAAATGTACCCGGACTTTGTATTGTATCGCATATTCCGAATCGGGTTCGTTCGACATTTATTTGGATTTGCGGCTTTTAGTTTTCTATTTTTATTTACAAAGTAGGTACCTACATACTTTGTCATGGATGAACTAAATGTGTGTCTAAGTATTCTGTATGGTGTTGGACGTAAAAGAATAGCACCATCCCATCACTTCCCGTGGGTGTTGTAAGAGGCGACTAAGGGACTTACCAGAGAATGGGCAGCAGCATTCTCTGTGCATTGCAACAGCTACACTGCGATCGCCAACCCGCCTGCCAAGCGTCGCGATAATAGCAAACCCGCCCCCTTTGGGGAAGGCCTGTGTCCAGCAGTGGACATCATTCGGCTGATAATGATGATAATGGATAAGTACGAGTTTTCTAGCTTTCGTAATTGCTCTGCAAACCCAATATACAGAATTTTTAAAGTGTGTGGATGGCCAAATCCAAAAATGTCTCTCGAGTCCGATTTTGATGAAAACTGTACACGAATAGCATTCATGATGCGGCGAGTGCGCGAAAGCTCTCAATTTTTAAATAATTGCACATGAAATATTATTTTGTATTGTACAATTGGTTAGCCTACGGGTAAGGAAGTCCTTTTTTTTTAAAGATTTGAAATTATCAAATGAGTTCTTCTGCTCTGCGTGGAGCAGAAGGACGTGTCAGACTCTTACTGCATAAAACCCATCTGTGTTCGTTCTAAAGCCCTTTGCGTTCCAGGGCCGCGGTGACACTTTCGAAAAAAATCCGCAGCCCTGGCAGGCTCTGGCCCTAGCGGACCCCGTCTCCTATGCTGACAACTCTTTCAGTGAAACACAACGCACCATCGATCCGGGCCCGAGCCTACGATGCCCGGGATCGCCCTGCGACTCCCGACGTCCGGGGCGTCTTCTTTTGTAACGGCGGTTGGAGCGAAGGCCTTGTCTCTCCCTCGCACGGCCCGCTTCCTCCTTCGCTAGCATTATTGCTTCGCATAAAGAGGTGACCGTTTCCCAAGCCTTCTCGCTCCGGACCAGGGATTGAACCAGGGCAGGACGGGTAAGGACTCTTACAAAACGCAAGGGGGACTGTCCCCTTGTTCAAAATCAAAACTACTTACACTCCATTTATGGCAATCCGGGATATTCCGAGAACAGCATACAATTTACTGCTAACTACCCACAAAATATAGTTAGACTACAGTGCTCCTAACTTTCACCAATTCAGACGAACACCTCATAAGTTGGGTGATTCTCAGAGAGTCATGTTTCCGTTCTACGAAACAGTGCAATTTGTGCGACTGCCCGCATTCAATGCTGAATTCCCGACCAGAGGGCAGCACGGTCGTTAGTTCTGAACTTGCAAATATACCGACTTTGCTTTGTGGATTCAGTATGGCGGAGTTTAAGCGGATTCGGGTGGGGTCTAAGTGAGAGCGATAGTATTTAATCGAATAGTTAGGTACTCCTTAAAGTCTGTCGGTATGGTTATCAAAAGCGTTCCTGCTGGTTTATAATCTCGGGTCGGTTTTTGGATTTTTACCTGACTTCCCTAGAATGAGGATAATGTTTTTTCATTACAAATTTCGTAATTTGTGCATCTACTCGCATTCAATACTAAATTCCCGACCAGAGAGCATCACGGTAGTTAGTTCCGAACTTGCAAATATACCAACTTCGCTGTCTGGATTCAGTATGGCGGAGTCTTAGTGGGAGCGACAGCATTTCTATTGAAAAGTTAATCCTCGCATACGACTTTTTATTGGTGTAGTTGTTAAATGCGTGCTTTCTGAGCAGGTAGCCCAAAGTTTTATTCCCGGGTTGGGTAAAGTATTGTTGGGTTTTCTTTCAAGGATTTCACAGCAGCAAACCAGAGTTTAGATTTGTGCCCGTTTAATAGCAAAAACACGTCCGTTCCTTGGGACTTAACATAACTGACGAACTGCAGTTGTTGTCAATACTAATATTACAAATGCGAAAGTATATATCTTTATCTGTCTGTATGTATGTTATCTCTTCACGTCTTAACGGCTGATCAAATTTTGATGGAACCTGGTACAAGAATACAAGGTTAAATGATACATTCTATCCCGAAAGTATGTTTTCTTGGGTTGGTAATATAATAATTAGTTGATCCATTCAAAAGATCTGCGAACATTACCTAGAAGCTAAGAAATAATTGGTTTAGAAGATTTAATAAAATTGATTTAATATCCTCAAAACCGTAGTTACACAAAAGCAATTGCAGTTACGGATCAATTAGTTAAACTATTTGGGATTTATTGAATTCAAAATCTGCCATCAAAGAAAATTGCAACTTGTAAAGTTTCCCTTTGTACAACTGTGTAACGCCATCTTGTAAATGATAGTTTTAGATTAAGTCAAAATGGGACTTGATATACAAAGCCGACAGGGCGTTGTAACTAAAATGTATGACGTCTGTCCGCGCGCTCGCCGCGCGCCCGGAGCACTTTGTATATCAAGTTTCTTAGATTGGTATAATATTTAGTACAGATAATGAAAGAGTTCTACCACTATTGACCACTCTCTATTCCCTATCAGGGACCCTACATGACGTCTCGTGGTTTTTTTTATGGTGTGGAAGGGAGTCGGAGTTATACAAGACGAACGTCATGTAGCACTATCTCGCTTTAACAACGAAATCGGGATGGATCGAGATTTCTAAATCTCAGAACCACATTATGAGATGAACGAATTATACCCAAAGGCTGACTGGTAGAGAATGCCTTGTAGCATTAAGTCTGCCCCACTACCGTACATAAAATTTAAGTAAATCAATAATAAATAATAGTACAGTAAATTCTGTACAATTTCTCTGCAACCTAACTTACCTGTACAACTCAAAGAAAACTGTACTTTAACACAGCGTTCCATCAAAAAAAAAACAGCACTACAGGGGAAACTTTTATTTTAAACTTATTCCTCTTTCTAGAATTTTCCGGCCAGTTGCCAAATGCCCTCGAAACATTCAATATTGGATTTTATTCAGTTTTATTTTAAGCAGAACTTAAAAAGCTGCATCTATTTGAACTGGACCGATTGGATGGAGACTGAATACAAAACGCGTTACCGTTGGTCGTTACAGTAACTTGTAAATGATTGAGCTAACTTTGCTTTTGTAGTGGTCCCACTGCTAACGAGATGGAGACTGGGGAAATGGGGTGTGGCTGCAGTGTCAGGGTTTTAGGTACCAGAGTTAAAATTCGATTCAAACTATTATAAGTTACAACTGGGACAAGAAGTGAAATGTCGTGCTACAGAGTAAGAAATTCAATTTATTTATTTATTTAAACTTTATGTACAATAGTGGTACATGGGCGAACTTAATGCATCAAGGCATTACTTTCAACTTGGGGTCTTCTAATTGAATTAATATGCTCAATTTAGTAATACTTAAATGAATCGGTATTTGTTAGTTTGTACAAAATATTTGAAGGAAATAACAGCGTGCAAAAGTCATTTTCAGTTCACAAATTGAGTAAATTGAAAGAATCCTCTTATTCATTCTATTTAAAAAAAAACCACGGGCAGCATGGGTTTCAGGCGGTTTTAATGTCTAAATTAGGGAAAACTCCAAATTTTACAAATTCTTACTTTTCACATCATGTGTTAACCCAAGTGGTAGAATTTGTTAAGTACCGTGTAAAAAATTTAGAATGAAACTAATGCACGTAAAAAAACAACGGGTTGCACTCCGGGATTGCTGGCAGAAGTGAAATCTTGAACATTAACGTTGTGCATTTTTGATATTTTGGAATGGTTAGGGAATAATTTCTCACGAATTGCATATGAATGCATTGAGGCATACATTTTCGCCGCGCGGTAGAAAGAGAGATGGATATTACTTCATCTCCTAAGCCACGCCAACGGTCAACGCCCCCTCCGCATTTCGAATTTTTGATCAGGTCACGTGTCCTGACGCGAGTTTAACATTTTTTACCCATCCCAAAAAGTGCACAACGCCGCTCAAGAAATGAATACAATGCTTTATAGGCATAAATCCAGATTTTGAGCTATTGAGAATGTAATTATGTAGTACTTAGTTCAAACTGCGCAACTCTGCATCTCTCTTATACCCCGTAACAGTTACGTCAATCAAACTCCACTCTACCGAAATGCAATCAACTATTACAATTCCCGCTGTCACTGTGACCCCAACTCGCTCTCGGTCAGAAGTGTTGACCAAAGTAAGCCGAAGTTGATCGATACTTCAACTCTTCAAGCGAATCCAGCGCTGATCGCAGCGTTCTAACATTTAATTTGTTGCTAAGTGTTTCCACAAATTGTCGCTTCAAGCGCTGTGGTTAGTAAAGCGGGTCGAATTGTTCTGAAATTGATTATTGATTGTGGGTAGTAAGTTTGTGGATTAAGGGTGCTTTTATTACTGTTTTATTTGTTGGTTTTGTTATAGCTGAGTCGCTCGTGAGGAGCTCGTGGCTAAAGAATAACAGCCACACGGGTCGATCGTCAAGGTTAAGCAACGCTTGCCAAGGTTGGTTTGTGGATGGGTGAACATTTTAAGACACCGAATTTCCTTAGTGCCTCGGAAAGCACGCTAAGTCGTAGGTCCCGGCTGTCATTTGTAGATCTTTAGCAGTCGTTACGGAATGTCAGAAGCCAGTAAATCTGACTCCAATCTTGCCAAAAAGTACCGTGTTACCCAGTTAATGGGTTGTGCAGGTCTGGTAGGCAGCCGCTCCATGTAAAATACTGGTATTCAGCCGAATCCGGTTTGACTGGAAGCCGACCCCAATGTAATTGGGAAAAGGCTAGGCAGATGATGTTACAATTGAGTCGAATCGGCTTTCAGGGAGTATAGCCTGAGTTTTCAGACTTCCTTGGCATAATCAATGATAGATCAGTAAAGACCAAGACAACGTTGCTTAAAAATTGCCCTCTGATTTTCACAATTCAGCCACAGCGTCAATTATCTGAGAATGTCACGACCACATCCCACCGGCCCCCTTCTACCATCGGACATCTAGACTCACTGCAAGTTACCATACCTACCTTGTTGCTATTCCACCAATTCGCACTAAACGTTTCCAAACGTCTTTTATAATGCGCACAGCAAAGGAGTGGGACTTTCTGCCTGCGTCTGTGTTTCCGAACGCATACAACCCTAATCTCTTTAAAATTAGAGTGAACAGGCTTCTTCTGGGTAAGCTCGCTCCATCGTCGACTTTGTCTCTATCATCTTTGACCTAGACTAGAGTCAAGAGCAAACACTATGAAATTAAAAAAAATATATATCGCAATTTTAAAAATCGTTCAAGTTTAATTCACAATATCATCGATATCAAAACTTGTAAAAATGCACGGAAATTAGTGGTGTCTTTGAAAATACGAGAATAGCCCTTCTGGTACGCAGTTATGGGAATCGCTTGTCGTGACAAATAAAGAAGACTGGTAAACGCCGCAAGCACTTCAATTATATAAAACACAAGCTAGCGCCCGCGACTCCGCCCGCGTTTATGTCAAAAATTAACCCAAGGGAACATATTCCCGGGATGAAAAGTATCCTATGTGTTATTCCAGACTATAATCTACCTCTGTGCCAAATTTCATCAAGATCCGTTCAGCCGTTCTGACGTGGAAGAATAACAAACATCCAACCATCCATCCATCCTCAGAAACTTTCGCATTTATAATATTAAAAATTCTTCGTTACTAGTGACTGACAGACAACGTACTCCCAAAACTTCTGCCGGTTGATTCTGTAAACATGTCAAAGTGAAGGCATGGGTGAAGTGATCACGAGGTGAGCTGTCAATCCATATAATCAAGATGGATTGACAGCTCACTTCGTGGTATCGTGACATCTTGATTATATGGATAGACAGCTCACTCACTCGCATCACTTCACCCAAGCCGTCACTTCGACATGTTTACAGAATCGACCGGCAGGTCGTAGAAAGCCGAAATACAGCATGTAGCTTCCTTACAATCTGTAGGGGAGCATTAGGAAAAGATTTCCCGATATTCTTCCGGGAACGGGGAAAAACGAGATATGCGCGTACGAAGTCGCGGGCAAAAGCTAGTTTCGTACAAAACCCACCCCAAATTAGAACCTAACTTCAAAATTGTTTTCTCCCATTCCGAATCACAATCAGAACTTTTCCAAGACCAACCTAATTCCGTTTTTATTATCTGGAATGTAAAGAATCCGGGCCAATGCCTCGCAAAGATTGTCCCGGTTATCCGGCCTTATCTGAACGGGTACCCGGATCCGGTGACCCGGGTAATAAGCGGCAAAGTGCATTGGATTACCGATGGACCAATGCTTTGGCGATGGTCCAAAACTGGGTGTTTTGGACCTGGAGATAATATATGGTGAAAAATGGAATTAAACGAGAATTGTTTTGGTCTGTATTGTTTAAGCTGCACGTGAGAGTCGCTGGGATTAATACGGTGAATAATATATTCGGATTTTTTTAAGGCGCAGACGTGCGCATTTGTAATGCAGTAATTCCTCCTTCATTATCTATCATTAGAGTAGTGCACAAAGCGAATGAATAATAATATTAAAAATATAATAAAAATATTTATTTTCTTCCACGAATAACATTTATAAACTAAAATATAAGGAAACAATTACAATTATGATTACGACAATGTTCATTTGTGGGAGACTGGTGCCTAAACTAAGCCTTGACTTGTATTTTAGGACACCAGGGACTCCCCTCTACAGGCAAGGTAGACAAACAATGTTTAGCAAAAAATTAGATGTAATGTTAAAACAATTTGTTGGAAGAAAAAAAGAAAAACCAAATAACATAAAAGAAAGTAAGAATAAAATCTATTTGCATGAAGTGTAGTGGAGTAACAGATACGTGTGGGGTATGGATGAGGTGTATGTATATTGCTTGTCTGAGATGTGTGTGTATGTGTGAGTGTGTTTGTTAAAGTAGTGTTGAGAGGGTGAGAAGGTATGTGAGTGGGTTACGTCTTAATAGAAGAATTGAAGAGTAGTAACAATGTTGTGCTATACATATAACACATGAACATAGTGTTTTTTATAAATTAGGTATATCAGACTCTAAGAAAGTGCTAAGTAGGACTTTCTTGTTCTTTCTTTGTTTGTTGTTTTTTTTTGCACTTTTAACACATGTCTCGGACTTGTGTTAAAAGTGTATGTGGACACTATTCTTAGTTTTAACATTATCTATCACGTAACATATTAAGTTAGAGTTAAATTGCTTATTAGTCTAGGCTAGATCGTAATTAATAAAGTAACTTAGAATTTTGTGCTTACTAATAAAGTATATTATAAAAAAATCTATCACACATGACCGCGAATTTCTACAAGAAAATACAGTTTTTTTAAGGAAAAGAAGCGTCTATCCAGTGTTAATGTTGTCTCTTAGACCAGGTTTCTGAATTGAGTGATAGGCATTAAGAAATAAACCCTACTATGGTATGCCAAAGTTTGACAGCTTAGCAGAATAAACTAGAGTTTTAGACAGGTACTCAACTTAAAATTCTTAACTCAGAAATCGGAGGTTACAAATAATTTCACCTCTAAAGGTGGGTATTGCAGCCCTACTATGACGTGCTAATGCCATCCAATTCCGATGATGTAAACGGGATAGTGCCATTCGCTATGTATAGCTCCGTCGCGTTGCGAAGCGCGACGGCGATGCGTTTTAAGACTTCATAGTACCCTGACTGATGTTATGAGCGTAATGTAACATGTTACAAAGCGAGCATTCGTGCAGTCAGTACGTGGAAACGAGCACGAACATAGTGCGTATGTGTTTTTTTACACGGATTTTAGAACACGACGTAACATAACATGCTCTCTGCGAATGTTACATTACGGCCCGCAACACCGGTCAGTACCCAGCTTAAGGTTAAACAATCAGTTAAAACATTTTAATTACACTTGAATTGCAACGTCATTAATACGAAACGCGATTCATCCTGGTATATTTCCCCTTCTAACATTTGAAATTATGTATGCAGATTGCAGACACACCTCACTATGCCCGGGTTTGTTTAGAGAACACATCCGGATATTCTAGAACTACGGAGTTCTCCGGATATTAAATTCTAAGTACATCGAACAGAGCGCTGTAGTAACTAAATCTGAAATCGGTATTACAGCAGAGTATGGAGTCGACACGACCTGACAGAATAAGAACAAAGACGATAAAGGAACATACCAGGCTGAAATAAAAAGGATTGTGTGGTTTTATGAAACCACGGTAAAAGTGAAACTTTTTTTCACATTATAGATATTTAACTAAAAAAATTCGGAATAATATTCCATTAAGGGTATAAAAAAACTCTGACAAAAACAAACAAATTAGCGTGGAGCAGTGGCACAAATGAGTGATAGTCTATACACTACACGGTCAGCTGATGGAACTATAGACGCCGCCATATTGGCCTCGGCTGCTCTGACGAGCGCCTTTCACTTTATCCCTACTCCGCGTCCGACCGTCACGCGACATGCGATACACAGACCAAAAAATTTGAGGCGATGTAATAAAAGTTTCACTTTAAAAAGATATTTTAACTCTGATGGTTTATAATATTTGTATCATACTAGCTGACCCACGCAACTTCGTTTGCGTCACATTTTTCATGAATGCTCATCTCCTATTGGCCGTAGCGTGATGATATATAGCCTAAAGCCAAATAAATAAATAAATAGGCTTCTCAACACTAACATATTTTATCAATTGCATTTAAATTTCTAATATAATATAATACTGAAGAATAACTGATCGAGTGGTAAATGGTCAATTATCGACCGACGAGAGTAGAAAATAATTAAAGTACTAATATAGCTATTAGAAAATAAGGATTGGTGGTAGAAGGGTGAAAATGTAGGGTTGTATGTATTTATTAATGCCACATTATAAAAACAAAAACGGTTGTCTGTAAAGTCGGTTTACTGACGATAGTTGAACGTGACAACGTCATAAGAAAATACTGATGGAATGGTTTCATTGTTCAAAAGAAGATTTTAAAGAATCATTACCTTTATCGCCGCAATTATCGTTGCTATAAACAATTGACACCACATTCACTTTTCACTGCACTTCATACTTGACGAAAACATGTAAATGTATTATTGTATAGCAGCTGTCCACGCGGACGCATCATCGCTCACTCAAGTAGGAGAGAGACAGATGTCGAACGCTGCCGAACGCGGAGGCCGATTGTGCCTCTTTGTCGCTCGTTCCGCGGTCTCGCTTGCACTTCAAGCCTTAAATGGAACGCCTCAGAGCGAGGTAACGCCGCATGACGTCATGTTTTTTCGTGCGTGCAGCCGGCTCCATCGAATTATAAGACGTTGTCACGTCAAAAAAAATATAATTAAAACCCTTATCACTTAGGGGTATGAAAAATAGATAGTAGCCGATTCTCAGACCAACTGAATATGTATATAAAATTTCTTAAACCATCGGTCAAGTCGTCTCGGAGAAGTATGGTAACTAACATTGTGACACGAGAATTTTATATATAAGGAAGATAATAATAATTTTATTTATGCCTGGAGGCTTAATTAGTTTGAATCACATGTTAATGCTTGAGTTTGTTTGTTTTTGATGGCATAATAGAGTGTGCTAGCTAACAAAGTGTTAATTAATTTCATAAAATTTTATTTACATATTAGACATATTATTTTTCTGTGTCATGTTTTGTGAACTTTGCATACTGCTGTATACGAGTAAATTCAAGTTTTTATATTTTTACAGACAGATGTGTTGCTGGGGAGTTTGTTGCGCCACTTCTTCTTCCTAGCTAAAACATTAGGAAGTGGTGACGGGCGGGCGTTTTGGGGGACTGTCTTTATGTAGAACTTTGAAAAAAAGTGCTGGCACTCGGCCCAATTTGAATAAATGACTTTTGATTTTGATTTGATCGATTTTGATTGCTTTGTTGTACCTATTAGTACATAAGTATGTGCTGTATATAAGTGTAATGTTGGGTGCATTGTGCTCACATAATATGCATACATTGATTAATTGAATAATCAATGTATGCATACAAAATATTGTAAAACTTATATTTGAAAAGAGTAACTATGGAGTTTCTTGTCCGTTCTTCTCCATAAGAATCTACTTTTTGCGAATGGACAACTAGAGTCATTAATATTTTAATTTCAAACTGTAAATTTGACGTTCAAAAGTGCCTTTTATTTAATGGTCTAGTTGAAATAAATGAATTCACTTTGACTTTGAAAATAATCGAACAGTAGTGTAACGTTATAACTTTAATTTTAATCCATAACCAGCAAATACCATGACCAGCAAGACGATCAGTACCACAAGCAGCACTCGTTCACGAGTATAACGCAAAGATCAGCCATTACCGACCTCGTCATGTTTGAGGCAACCCATCTGCCTAGCCTTTTCCCAACTATATTGAATACTAGTATTTCACTTTGAGCGACTGCCTATCTGGAATCCACAATCCATTAACTGGGTAACACAGTACTTCTTGGCACGACTGGTGTCAGATTTTCTGGTTTCTGACAACCCGTAACGACTGCCAAAGATCTACAAATGACAGCCGGGGCCAAATTCTTAACGTGCTTTCCGAGGCACGAAGTTTCGATATGTTAAGATGATCACACATCCACTGACCGACCTCGGCAAGGGTTGCTTAACCTTGAAGATTGACCTGTGCCGCTGTTTTTGCTAAGCCACGAGCCACTCAACTTACTAAAACAGATACCTACAGGCTGATAAATAATTTTGTACAATTAAATAAAATTCACATTCGGTTGACTTTTAGCCATTAATTATTTTCCAGAACATTAATTTCACTCACAATAAAATACCAGTGTAATTTACAATGAATTGAAATTTAATGTGCCATAAACGTATCGGGTTTGTTTAAAATACATAAATTGGCGGTTACAATAAGTCATTTACACGGGTCCGTGGTCACGTGTCACAAGCACTATAATTGCACTGACCTAGTAATTTTGGTAATATCGGTAATACTGAAGTTATAATTATTATTCGCTTTGCCTTTTAGGGTTCCGTAGTGGAAGGGTAACCGAGAGGAGCTCGTGGCTAAATAATAACAGTCGCACGGGTCAATCTTTAAGGTTAAGCAAAGATAACCAAGGTTGCTCTGTGGATGGGTGACCCATCTTAACATGCCAAGTATCCTCCGTGCCTCGGAAAGGACGTTTAGCCGTTGGTCCCGGCTGTCACTTGTAGATCTTTGGCAATCGTTACGGATTGCCAGAAGCCAGTAAGTCTGACTCGTCTAGCCAAGAACTACCGTGTTACCCAGTTAATGGGTTGTAGAGGTCTGGTAGGCAACAGCTCCACGTAAAATATTGGTATTCAGCTGAATCCGGTTTGACTGGAAGCCGACCCCAATATAGTTGGGAAAAGGCTAGGCAGATGGAGTGGAAGGGTAACCGATGGAACTCTAATTATTACTAAGTTCCACTGTATGTTCGTTCGTCTGTCTGTCAGCGGGCTGTATCTCAGGAACCAGAATAGGTGGAGAATTGAAATTTTCATATGGTTTCTATTGCCTCTATAACTAAAAAAAAATACAAAGAAAAATTACAGGAAGAACACAGACCATGACAAGAAATGTGTTTTTTTTGGTTTCTGGAACGGAACCTATTAAAATTGATCCTACTTCTTTATGACTTACTAGCTAACGCCCGCGGCTCCGCCCGCGTTAACGTCGAAAATTATCCCAAGGGAACATACTCCCGGGATGAAAAGTATCCTATGTGTTATTCAAGAATTTAATCTACCTTTGTGCTAAATTTCATCAAGGTCCGTTCAACCGTTCTGACGTAAAAGAGTAACAAACATTCCATACATACATAAATACAAAATTTCGCGTTTATAATATTAGTAAGGATTCATTGATTTTAAGTGTAAATAAATGGCGATAATTATGGAGACTGTGATTACCAAATCGAGCTAATTAGGGATGACCCCATGCACCCAGGAGTGTCGTCAGACGTTCACTGAAGTAGACCGGGAGTTTTACAGGTCATTGCCTGTAACTTAGCCTACGGAATTTACTGGAAATAATGCACTTTTAGTAGGTGCTACAATTATATTGTCCACGAATATTATAAACATGATGGTCTAGCGTCCGTGTATCTGTCAGGGCGCTGTATCTCATGAACCGGAGGAAGACAGTCAAAATATTCAGGAATATATTTTTATTGCCGCCATAACTATAAAAAAATATCATAAAATAAAATTAATATAAATAAAGGAGGCGCCCATAGATGAGACGTGATTTTTTTCGGATTATGGTACGGAACCCGTAGTGTGCGAGTCTAATTCACACTTGACCGGTTTTAAACATCAGTCTGCATCCCAGCGACTACCTTTTACCCAGCAATGCTGACCATATTGGGTTCAGATTCCAGTCTAGTCGAAATGAATTTCAAACCTCCAAAACCCAGTTACTGGGTAACACGATACCACTTGGGGAAAAAATCAAGCCATTACACAAAATGTAGAATACTTACCTAAAACAAAACAAAACAAAACGTTCTGTTTTCAGCAAAGAACAAACTTTGGAGCCAGTTTCGGAAGAATTATTTTGTTGTTTGGGAAGTCGACATTTAATTTATTTTTGAACTGTGGATACTGTTTTAACTAAATACTTGCGGTTTGGGTTTCGACAGGGTGTTCCAAAAGTACGTTGCGATATTTAAGGGTGATTTTGCGTAGTTAATATACATATACAATAAGGAATAAATAAATAAACAAAAAAAAAAAGTGACTTTCTTCAAAAAATTCGACCACAGATAACAACTAAAAAGTTCCGAACAATTGACTTTTCAAGCAGTTTGTTACAGTTGGTGGTATTTAATTAAGTTAAATCATAGTGTATGTCATTGCCTGCATTAGGCTGCTTGAAAGGTAATATGTTTGGAACTGTTTAGTAGTCATTTGTGGACAATTTTTTCTTAAATTTCACTTTTTTTCCGCTCCCCAACTTCACCGTTAACCACGCACTTCTAGAACGCCCTGTATTTTGACCGCCCTAAATTTTTGACATGACACAAGTGAAGGATAAAACACGAGTTATCCTAGAAGGATTCCGTTTTTTCAAATTAAAGTTTGGAAAGCAAAAAATAAAAATTTTATTAGACGTAAAATAAATTGTTGGTTGGTTTATAAGTTTGTAAAAGGAAGATAAATGGGTCGTTTTAAGACGCTTAATGAACAGACAATACAGTGCGTCACTTAAACAAAAATTATACCATCATAGTGACGTCACGCGTGTTTTTAACGCACTGTATAGTCTTCAACGTGAAAAAAAAAATACGTGTCCAATATTTTTTAGAAATCTATCTGACGGACTAATTAGATTTTTTCAGTAAAATACCCTATTACAATCAGAAATATCATAGCTTCGATTTTAAGTTCTTTCAGTCCATAAAAGGTTAGACAACTTTCCAAAGTTTCACAGCTTTGCTCATCGCTGCAAGGTGGCCTGCTTGTCGGTCTTCTACAGATTATACTTCGGGGAGAGTATTCAGAAACTCCACGACCTCATCCCACCGGCCCCCTTCTACTACACTGCAAGTTACCAGCTCTACCTTGTTGCTATTCCACCAATTCGCACTAAACGTTTCCAAACGTCTTTTAAAATGCGCACAGCAAAGGAGTGGAACTCTCTGCCTGCGTATATGTTTCCGAACGCATACAACCCTAATCTCTTCAAAATTAGAGTGAACAGGCTTCTTCTGGTAAGCTCGCTCCATCGTCGACTTTGTCTCTGTCATCTATGACCTAGACTAGAGTCAAGAGCAAACCAATCTCAAATAAAAAAAACTACCAAACGGTAGATATCGCTGTCAGTGTAGCGACCGCCATTGTAATGTTTAAAAAGGGTTGTGATAATATTTTAGGTTTTTTTACTATTGATAGGCACGCGTTTGACCACTACCTCACCTGATGGTAAGCGATGATGTGGTCGAAGATGGAGCACACTTGCCTAGAAGTAACCTATTCACTCATGACTTAAAGACTCCCAGGTTGTAGCTATCAGGAAACACAGACTCTGACAGGGAATTCCACTCCTTAGCTGTACGCACAATGAATGTGTTCCCAAAACGTTTTGTGCGTGTGGGTGGAATGTCCACCATGTACCGTGGCGCATCGCCGTAAATCTTATGGTCTGATGATGGAACGGGCTTGGCGGAATAATTAAAAATCGACAGGTTAGCAACTCGGCATCGGTGCTCAAGACTTACAATAATGTATATTCTATCTATTTATATCGGTAATGATGACGTTCAAAAGTGCCGTTTAATGGCCTAATTGAAATAAACGCTTTGACTTTGTCTTTGGTGGGGCAATTCTCGTTATTTCGCAAACTGACAAAAACGCCTCACTTCCAAACATATTAACGTATTAAGGTTTTGACATAAATATAGATTATAGCTGAAATAATATCTATAGCAAATGTAACATTAGAATGCTTTTAACTACGAGAATTGGCTTTAAAAATCGAGACACATCCAAATAATCCCGCCAATTTCGTTTTACAGACGTTATTCCAAAAGCCCTATTCCGGAGAATCGACACGCTTGAACGAGTGCCGGAATTGGGACGCGGCGCCCAGTCGGCCGGCAAACGAATCGGTCAGTGAATAAAATCCTATTTCAGTGAGTTTTATCGTTTCGTTCGAGTCAGGTGAGTTGTGGGCGGATCGCAGAAGTTTAAGTCGGCTGTTTGTCTTACGGTGAGTGGGAAGCTTTAGGTCCGTTTTATTTGATGAATGTCGGTAGTTGGCTTTAGTTACAGGTTACGGAATATGGGCTTTGACGAGTTTTATTTAGCTGGACTGGAATGTACCTAAATACATATGGATTTTTGAATGGTAATTTTGGAGCAGTGGCGTAGCTAGCACGGGTGACACCCGGTGCGTATAATGTGGTGTCACCCCACAAATTAACCCTCCCCACCATGAGTTGCGTCTTTCGTTCTGGTGACGGTAGTCGCAAGCCATTCATACCTAAATAGAAGTTACTTTACTGACTGATGCAAGTCCGCTAAACTAAGAAAGGGTAGAATAGAAGAGCAAGAGAAGCGAGCTCGTAAATTCATGCACCCTATCTCGGAAAGGTTTTATTTTAATTCTTAAAATATAAGTCATTTTATTGATACCTATGGAGTTTCTTGTCCGTTCTTCTCCATAAGAATCTACCTTTCCGAATGGACAGTAGAGTCACTTTATTAATGTAATATTATTATTTTTACTGAACTGTAAAAGACGACGTTCAAAAGTGCCGTTTAATGGCCTAATCGAAATAAACGTTTTGACTTTGACTTTTACTTTGATATTGCAGAAAAGGTCAAGAAGTTAGAGAGTTCAGAATGCAAGAGCGAGCGAAGCGAGCTCAAACATATTTTTTTTTAAAGTCTTCTTCCGACAGGTTTCATCACGTCAAACGTTTTGGGGTGACATCCGACAGTGACAAAAAACCGACAACGAACGGTCGGGTGTCACCCCTGAACGGGTGTCACCCGAGGCGGTTAAAGTTACGTTACTTCTTAGTAGTCTATCAAGCTGTTTCACATTAAATGACAAATGGAACTGCTGCTGAAGTTTAATTGTAATGAATTACAGATTGAAAATAAATATACCAGATTTTTTTCTTTGTACTTAAATAAATCTCATAAAAGATAAGTCTTGAAAAATGGAGCTTCTTGTCCGTTCTTCTTATGGAGTTTCTTGTCCGTTCTTCTCCATAAGAATCTAATTTTTGCGAATGGACAACCAGAGTCACTTATATTTTAATTTTAAACTGTAAATTTGACTTTCAAAAGCTTCAAAAGTGCCTTTTAATGGTCTAGTTGAAATAAATGAATTAACTTTGACTTTGAAAAGGGTTTGAACTTATTTATCTGGAAGTTGTCATAGGCGCCACGTTATCACTAAAAAAAAAAAAAACTTAAAAAAATTGTGATGCCGATTTTATAGAAAAAGTCGCAATAGACTAACTATTATTGCCCTTCCATGCGAAACGGAAGTATGCCATGGACAAAAATATTCACGAAATGTTACAATTCCGAAAAAGTTGTACTACTGTCCGTTTTCATACTTCATATTGAACACTGGGCGGACAGTGAATTTTTACGGAATCCAATCGATTCGTTTCGGGAAGCGCGCATTTCAATCACGAATATTATCAAATTACTCAAATGTCTGCTAATAAAGACGTTCGAGATTGTCAATCACTAATTTTATTGCTTATTATTACGAGCTTTGAGATGAAAACGTAGTGGTTTTTCGTCGCAGGGCGATCTCCGGCCACCGTAGGCGCGGGCCTGCGGACGGCGAGCGTTAGGTGGCTCGCTGTCCGATCACCACCAGGCCCGGGTCGATGGCGCGTTGTGTTTCACGCGAACCTCAAAGAAATGTCAGCATAGAAGACGGGACCCGCTAGGGTCGGAGCCTGCCAGGGTTGCGGAATTTGTTCAAAACAGTCACCGCGGCCCTGGAACGCAAAGGGCTATAGAAGGAACACGGATGGGTTTTAGTCAGTAAGAGTCTGACACGCCCTTCCGCTCCACCCAGAGCGAAAGAAGTCATTTGATGATTTCCCAGCACTAAAAAAAAAAGTGGTTTGATTCGACATTTACTGTGCTTTTTTCGACGTGACAACGTCTAATAAATCGATGAACGCTGCACGCACGAAAAAGGATGACTCATTGTAACGTTACGCTCATTGTAACGTTACGATCATTTCATCAATGTTTTGTTATGACGTTGTCACGTTAAACTATCGTCCGTAAACCGACTTTACAGACAAGCAATTTTTCTCAAATAACAAAACATGTTTTCTTCATAAACTCATAATCACGATAACCATTATTTAATAACACAAATATTTGATTTTCAGGAAAACATCCTAGATAAAAGAAAACAAAGAAAATTCATGTAGCCACAGCCCTCAAGAATTTGTGATACCAAATTATTTGGGGTCGGCGCAGCATGTCTTTTCCGCAAGGATGAATTTCAGAAACATTCGTAGCTCCGGGCTAAAATAACGACACTCGAAAAAGGATCAAAACAATCGACCAAACAATAAAGCATTTGAACCAAAAAAAAAACATACAGTCGAATTGAGAACCTCCTTCTTTTGGAAGTCGGTTGAAAATTTAGATAGCGTCGCCAGTAATGGTGTAAAAATTATTGAATCACTGGATGATGACGTAATTTTGGGGTTATAATGACGATATTATATCATTCTCGCTGTGTGCTAGCGAATCCTTAGGCTACTAAGGATGGGAAATAATCAAATGACTAAAACAAAAATAGAAATGCGATAGTGAGTTTGCTTGTTTAGATTTAGATGAAACTTTGTACCCGAGTTCGCCATGTCCTGCAATAGAACATGGGACAAATTTTCATCCCGGGAATATATTCCCTTGGGATAATTTTCGCCATTCCGCAAGCGAAGCTGCGGGCAGAAACTACAACACAATAATATGTAGGTACAGTCAACAAAGCTATTTGGTATGCAGGCAGCTAACTTGCAACTACTTATAAACAATGTTGTGAGTACAATTAGTAGTTTAGACAATCATTGTCACAACATTCGTAAGTATGTCATAAGCTTAAAAAGAAGAGAAATAAATGTTGCAGTGCAGTGGAAAAATTAATATTTTTGCCTGTATACCAAATAGCTTCAGTGTTTTTGGTTGTTTCTTCGTATTGTTACACCGACTTCCGAAATTAAAGTTATTTTATACTTTGTAGTGTTTTTTTATTTGGAAGTCCATTGTATTTTTTTGTAAGACAGATTTTTATTTAATGGAAAGTTACAGGAAAGCAAAACACGCATTTTCGTTTACTTGGATGATATATTTTCTATTTTCTCCAGCTATTTTGATTTAAAAACCAAACTCCTGTACCGTATTTTATAAAAAAAATATGGGACCAAAACGTAATTTATTAAATATCCTTTTCATGAAAAACATTTTTTTCAAAGCGGTTTATAAATAACTGAGTTATGAGATAACAAAAACAAAAAAAATACAAACAAATTGAGAACCTCCTCCTTTTTTTGAAGTCGGTGATCAATGAATACCATGCAAGTTAGCTGATCGATTACGGGTCGGTATTGATATATCAACCATCATCATCTGCCTAGCCTTTTCCCAACTATATTGGGGTCGGCTACCAGTCAAACCGGATTCAACTGAATACCAGTATTTTACGTGGAAAATCTGCCTACCAGTCCTCCACAACCCATTAACTGGGTTGTTTGTTGTTGCCGACCCCAATATAGTTGGGAAAAGGCTAGGCAGATGATGAGTCGTTTTTCAAGCTCTGTTTAAAAAAAAAAAACGTATTTTTTTTTATTTTTGCAATTGTTTCCTTTCTGTGTATCAAATATAGAAACGTCATCCTTAAATATCCGCACCGCATTTCTGACAGCCTGTATTTTAATATGTATATTTTTTACATTTATTGTATTTGAAATGATATTGCAACCCAACAAAAATTGACGTGTAAACGTATTGTGTTAAACCTGCTTGCAAAATAAATATCATTCATCATTTAAATTGAATTTGTACAAATATTGACTTTTCGATTAACCGCCAGATTGCCAGAGAACTAAAGTCACCGACATTGCGCGTAGAATGAGCATGCTGAAGTGGAAGTGGGCCGGCCATGTCTGTAGACGGAGCAGACATGTGTTAGAGTGGAGACCGCGTATGGGCAAACGTAGTGTGGGACGCCCTGCGGCACGATGGATCGATGATTTGAAGAAGGTGGCTGGCAGCGGATGGATGCGGACCGCTCAGGACCGGGATGGTTGGCGATCTTTGGGGGAGGCTTACGTTCAGCAGTGGACGACAATTGGCTGATATGATAGTATGTACATACGACTTTAAATAGGTTTAATTACAGTGTAATGATAGTAATTAACATCAGTTAAAATAATTAGTGACTGTTTGTAATCAAACCAACTCACAGTAACAGTACCCATTTTCAGTTTATTGCGACCCAGATTTTGCATAATCGTGGAAATTAAGCGATAATAATCAGCCGTTTCATGAATATCCAATTTCACAATATTTATATTTCACAGAACTGACAAATTCAATGGAAAATATTTTAGCCAACTTTTCCTCGTACCCGTTTTAAAACCCGGGTATAATATCGTTATGTTATTTAGAGTTTCGTATGAAAAACTGAAACCCTTAAAGGATCACTCGTCTATCTGTATGTTAGTATATCACAGTAACTTTGCTCCGAATCTACTGAACCGATTCAGTTGTATTTTGGGAAATTGTTTGAAACTGTCGTACGATACGAGTAATGACGAGTATATCAAATGTAAGTGTTAATACATACTTTTTAGGGTTTCGTACTCAAAGGGTAAACAACGAAACCCTATTCTAAGCCTCCGCTGTCCGTCCGTCCGTCCATCTGTCTATCAGTAGGCTGTATCACAAGAACCGTTATAGGTATGTTAACACTTGAAATTTTCACAGAATGTGAATTTCTAATGCCGCTATAACAACAAATAATAAAAATTAAAGGGGCCTCCCATAGAAGAAACGTGTTTATTTTTTCAGTTTATGGTACGGAACCGTTCGTTTCAGAGTCCAACTCGCACTTGGCCGGATTTGCTTTAATGTTAGTCCCAACTGTCTTAATTGCCAATCTTTGACAGTCGTCATGGGTTGTCAAAACCAGTCTATAGGAAAGATGATAATTTATCTTAGAAACAAAGGGCATGTTACAGGATCCATATTATCCTTGAATCTTAGCGACTGGTTCGGTGATAATCTTTCATTTATGTACTTCTTTAATGATAGTAAATCATCAAAATGACTTTTTCGCTCTAGGTGGAGCGGAAGGGCGTGTCAGACTCTTACTGACTAAAACCCATCCGTGTTCCTTCTAAAGCCCTTTGTGTTACAGAGCCGCGGTGACTCTTTCGAATAAATTTCGCAACCTTGGCAGGCTCTGGCCCTAACGGGCCGACATTTATGTATCTACCTACTTATTTTTCGAGTTTCAAACATCCGTAAGAAACGGAACCCTTATAGGACCACTCGGGTATCTGTCTGTCCGTCGATCGATTCTGTTGTTATTTGGTGCACATTTGAACTTCTGTGACCCAAACTCGGATGAATTACGTAAATAAATAAATTTTGAGCATGGGGGTCACTTTTGGGGGACAAAATAGAAAATTACAAAAAAAAAACAAAAACAATCTGTACCGTGTAATGTAAGCTTCAATCGTAAGAGTTTCAAACATATTTTCATAATTAAAAAAAAAAAAAATTTGAAGTTATTCCAGAAATTAGACGAAAAATTTCACTAGAAAACCAGCGTCAGACAGCATCAGTCTGTGTGACATATCGGTGAAATGGACCTTTTTAGTGCAGCCGTGAGACACACACTTAGTTTATGGCATAACTACCTTTTTCTTGTTATTTTTACCGTGCGTGTTTCATGTACCTGTGCTAAATAAATTTTATTCTTTCTTTCTATAAGTAACCATTCGGAGATAGGGGATCTCCGAAACTACTGAGCCTAGTAGTTCTTTATCTAAAGATTACAGAAAAACCCATAACAAGTCTATAGTGTTAAAATAGCATGTAACAAAAATTAAATTCGTTCGGAACCCTTTGCATGCGAGTGCGACTCGCATTTGACCAGTTTTCATTATTTGTTAATCTAATTTTCCAGTCTCTGGTAGACTAAACAGTTGAACATCGACATATTAAAAGGCCCAATTACACAAACCAGAGTTATATTTTTAATCCAAGTTAGCTGCTACACCCGGGGTTCTTATTAAGATTTGCAGAAGCCAGAAAATCTTACCAGATACTGGGTTGTGGAGGTCAGAGGAGCAGTCGCTCCACGTAAAATACTGGTATTCGGCTGGAGCCGGTTTGACTGGAAGCCGACCCCAATATAGTTGGAAAAAGGCTAGGCAGATGTGTCAAACGGCCGGGTGGCTTGCCATTGGTCAACCGATGCCATGTTGTCAATTTCACACATTTATAAAACTAGACGAACTTTTGCCCGCGACTTCGTACGCGCATATCCCGTTTTTTCCCGTTCCCGTAGTAACCCGTGTTGTGTTCTCGTATAGCCTATCTATAGCATTCTGGCTTTTATATTCAAAAATAATTTTCCTAATCCGACTGGTAGTTCCAGCGATTAGTGCGTACAAACAAACTCTTCAGCTTCATTATTAGTATAGATTATTATATTAAACATGGATAGATACATATTTAATAATACTTTTAACAACGGTTTTTTTCTAACTTACTACTTGATTCATCACCTGCCTAGCCTTTTCCCAACTATAGGTATTGGGGTCGGCTTCCAGTCAAACCGGATTCAGCTGAATAACTTTTACTTGATTATAATACTTTATTTATTTGCGCATTTTTAAAACACTATCACTAACATAATTTATCAATATTTAATTAAGTATTTTTGTTTATTATTTTTGTTTGTGACCTTCGTCCGTGTGATACTGCAGCAAATGAAATGAAATGAAATTGTTTTATTGCCAGATTAATATCCAAATAATAATACACAAATAACAATAAATAAGTTAAAATTTAGACGCCGCGAATCATGTTATCGGCGTATGATACACACACACACATCATCACACACAGCCATCTTTGATGAAGAGGGCTGTTGTCCCAGTCTCGCACCGCGGCCACCAAGGAGAAAAAAAACATAATTATGCCGAGATGGTAACGCACAGCGCAATTCTGAATCTACTATTATTTCTGTTACTTGGTCTTTGTTGCTAAACGTTTGTATCTATGTCGAATAAATGTTTTCTATTCTATTCTATGCACCTATCAGAGTGTGCAGTTCTCTTGTCCCTCTATTAGAGGGACAAGAGAACTGCACACTCTGAGTAGATTTAAACTTATGAGATACATCCCGCTGACAGACTGACAGACAGACGGACGGAAGGACAGCGGTTTCTTAGTAGGTAATAGAGTTCCCTTCGAGTATGGAAGGAATCCCTAAAATGACACACCTTACTCCAGTTCAATCTATCGCATTTAGATGTCACCGGATAATTGCAAACACCGTAAGTTTGTAAAATATCTCTTGAAATTGTAAACTATTTTATCATAATAAGACACGGATCTATTGGAAACCGTTGAATTTGGATGGGATTTATTATAAACAAAACGGTTTTTTCATAAAATTAATCAAACAAAGATTTATTACAATCTTTCCGGTGACAAAGACAATTAACTTCAAAATGCAGCCTCTCCAAGCCCGTGTATATCCAGCAATCTGTCACGGCTATTGGCAGCGCATAAATATAGGGGCTGGCAGTAATCCAGTCCATCCATCACGCTGACCGTGTCGCGGGTACCCGGGCAGACACACATCCGGGTATTCAGTTACCCGAGTAAACGACGGGCTATTCATTTGTTTTAATTAGTGCAGCTTTTTTAGTGTTTCGGGGTTTACATCTTTCAAATCAATAAAAAATGTTTATTTCGTTATTACACGTGATAAAATGCAATACATTTGCTTCCATGAAAAAAAAAATATGCCCTGGACAAATATATTCACGAAACGTTACAATTCCAAAAAGTTGTACTACTGTCCGTTTTCATATTTCATATTGAACACTGGGCGGACAGTAATTTTTACGGAATCCAATCGATTCGTTTCGAGAAGAAATATATAATCACGAATATTATGAAATTACTCAAATAATAATAATAATAACGTTTCTTGTGTCCAAAAGTTAAACACAAACAATATTGAGTTTGGACTCTTCATTTAAGCAAAATGCCTGTATTAAAAGACAACATACTCGTACCTTAGGCACCAAACGAAACCCTTATAAGTAATTACTTACTACTTACTTAGGGTAACGCAGACCCTATATATACTTTGTTTATGTGTATGTATGTATCTATCACACTAATCATCACATTAAACTACATCATCATCACACTATCACATCACACTTATTATAAAGGGGAAAGTTTGTGAGTGTGTGTATGTTTGTAACTTCTTCACGCGCAAACGGCTGGACGGATCTTGATGACATTTGGTATAGAGATTGTTTGAGTCCCGGGAAAGGACATGGGCTAGTTTTTATCCCGGGAGTACGTTCCCTTGTTTTTTTTTCTTCTCTCTATTTTTAGTTTTTCTCTAAGTTATACCTGCCATGTTGTCTTTGCACCTCACTAAGGTCGACTGGTAGAAAATGCCTAAGGCATTAAGGCTGCTTTTGTACAGTGTTTTTACTAGTGCATAAAATTGAATAAATAAATAAATTACTCCTATATAGGGTCTGTTTTTCCCTTTTGGAGTACAGATCCCCAAAAATCATGTCGACATAAACATCCAAAATGAAAATATCTACAATTCAAAAAGCAATCACTGCCTCCCTAATCCATTCTACCTGAACCAATAAAATCACTCGCAAAGTCGATCTTTAAATTTATCAATTCAGTCATTTTACTGCAGTTTTTGCTGTGAAAATGCCATCAATTCCCGTCGGCCTCACTATGGATACGAGCACTGCGCGGGTGATTTGTCAATCAAACTGCACTATATAGAGGTATGCGGTACAGAGAGTAAAGTCCCGCACACCTCCACTGAAAATGGTAGGATAGGATCCTCCGAACCAGACGGATGTATATTAAGGCGAGCTCGCTGCAGGAAAAAGCTAGTCAAGAACAATTTAAGGTTTTGAACGCTATTGTCACGTATACATGACAAGCAAGCGCGTGCCCTGTACGCCAAACGTCACAAATATGTGACAAAAAGTACGGCGAATTTATGGCTTGGCGTCGGGGACACGCCGATGCGTTTATGCTCTGGCGTTCAAAAGGTTAAACTTAAAACAACAATGCAATTGAAAACTAAGCTCAACTTCTCACGTATTTAAATGTTGTAAATAATTATTGGCTCTTTTTATCCTTGAACAGTCAGGCTCAACAGATCCTCTCTTTGAAAGAGGAAGCTTAAAGAAATTAGACATGGGAGACGTTCTTTTATGAAATACGAACCTGTTGTTTAAGAGTGTGCGCTCTAGTAGGCTTATTGTCTTCACCTCTATTTGAAATAACGGTCATTTGAAATTAAGAATATCAATAAACGTAGGTACATTAATTGTCATTCTTAATTTCAAAAATGGAAATAAGGATATAAAAAAGTTTTGACAAAAAATACAATCGACTTCCAAATAAAATTACTACAAAGTATAAAATAACTTTAATTTCGGAAGTCGGTCTTTTTGGTTGTTTCTTCGTTTTTTAACACCGACTTCCGAAATTAAAGTTATTTATTATTCAGGTACCTACGATGAAAGGGTTCTTTTTAAGGATGGGAAATCATCAAATGACTTCTTCCGCTCTGGGTGGAGGGGAAGAGCGTGTCACACTCTTTGTTTGTGTATGTGAGTTTATATGTTTGTAATCCACCACAGGACAAATTCTTAGTGTGGGGCAACGAATTTTTGAACAAAAAAAATAAAAATAAACCTACATAGATCCCACGCATAATGGTTTCGACCGTGTTTGCCACCATTAAAAATCAAACCCCCATATTTATCAATACCGCATTGAAGTATTTCTTTGTTCCTTAACTAATAATATCTAATAATATAATATCTTGGGACAACTCACACACGGTCATCCGATCCCAAACTAGGCAGAGCCTGTGCTATGGCAACCAGACAACTGATAAACATACTTATCTATATATTTTTAAATACATACATATTACACCCAGATACAGACCAAATGATCATGCTCATCACACAAAGATTTGTCCTGGGTGGGAATCGAACCCACTACCTCCGGTTTAGCAGTCAGGGTCACTAACCACTCGACCAACAGGCCAGTCGAAACTTAACTGCATCAAACAAAGTCCAAACTATGTTAGCTCTCCAGAATATCAGTTTCATTAGCCAAGCCGCTCAACAGTAAGTTGTTCAGGCTATTAATTGAGAGCACAACTTTACAATCAAAGTATCTAATAGTTACGGTCGGAGTATACAGAGGAAGTTGCCAGGCACGTAGTCCATGCATGCAACAGTCTTGATACTATTCTCGACCGGCAATGTATTGTGAACTTGGTATGATCGGTTTTAATACTAACATTAACACGGCAGAACTTCAGGCTGCGTTTTCACCGGAGATGTGCGAGGATGCGTAGCGAGGGATGTGTGTCTTCATTTACCTAGCCTCGCTTAGCGCATACACATCTCTCGCTACGCATCCTTACACATCTCTGGTGGAAACGCAGCCTGAAGTTCTGCCGTGTTAATGTTAGTATTGTTGCCATACAATTCCGATGATGTAAACGTATAGTGCTATTTGCTATGTATAGCTCCGTCACCCTCTGAGAGCGGAATCATGATCGTTTTAAGACTTCATAGTAGAGCCCCAGAGCAGAGGTTTGTCCGTAGATGGGTGACGGGTGATCATCCGTTATACCTCTTTTTCTCCGTGCTTCGGAAAGCACGAACCGTTGGTCCCAGCTATCATTTTTAGATTTTTGACAGTCTTAATCTCGAACTCGTGGCTAAATAATAACAGCCTCATGGTTCGATCTTCAAGGTTAGGTTGGTCTGTGGATGGGTGACCATCTTAACATAGGTACTGAGACTGTAGAGAGAGAGAGAGTAGAGAGTACTGAGACACAGTCATATTGGTAGTCAGAAGTCAGACCAGAAAATCTTACGCTAGTTTTGGTAGAGTATAAATCGTGCCAATAATACCGTAAATACTCTAAGACTTCAATACAATAGAGCTCTAACTGCGCCTGCTCCTATTGTTAAAAAAAATGACTGCAGAAACAACAGTTTGAGGAGCGCAGTGAATAAAATTAAAACCCCTTGGAGCAACGTGAAACTAAAAACTCCCCAGCATAAACTTTCGTAAATGAAACAACCTCAGAATCGGCAGCCGCAATGGACTATTACTGGATCAAAGATCCGATTTTACAAACACGTTCAAAAGGCGAGCACCACCAATGCACCATTTAGCTCTTCATATTACACCCATTACGTGAATACAAACCTCATGTTGCGGCCGCAAATATCGGCAGATATTCGAATATGGGATCCGAAATATCCGCCACTCGGATCCGCAGCCCAGCTTGCTAATTGATTTTAATTTAATTCGTTGCAGCGATTTTTTGAACGCTGTAAAATATTTTACTCGGATCCGAATTGGCGTAATTGAAAACGTAGCATGTAGCTGCATGTATCTGCATGGATTAACTAGATTAATTACAGTTGCTGTAGGAAGGCTTATATGTTCAGCATTTAGCGGCAGATTGATGTTAGTGCCTGGGGCTGATAAACACATTTCAATAGGGTGCATAATTGTCTGAACGAGCCATTATTCTCTCAAACTTATCCGAATAATTTGGGGTCGCAGCTACATTGTCATGTTCTTACATACCTTTCTATTAATCCGCATCTTAGCCGGTCGATTCAGTAAACATGTGCTTGGGTGAAGTGATCACGAGGTGAGCTGTCAATCCATACAAACAAAATGCCACGTGATCACGGAGTGAGCTGTCATTCCATCTTGATTATATGGATTGACAGCTCACCTCGTGATCACTTTACCCAAGCCTTCACTTCGATATGTTTATAGAATCGACCGGCTGTATTCATTACATTTCTCCAGCCAAATCATCTTTCACCCAGTATATTATAATGTCGTAGCCAAATAGCTTAATCTTCCGTTTCATTAAAAGCCTAGCCTTTTCATGTAACTGCGCCGTTTTATGAGTGACATAAGTGACATGGGCAAGTCATTAAACGATATTGAACCAAAGATGTCACTTAGGTCGCTGAAAAATCGACGTTATTGAAAAGGCTAGGCAACCATTTAAACGGCTGATTAAGATATTTGTCTTCCAATACTGCTCAAAGTCAAAGTCAAAGTCAAAACGTTTATTTCAATTAGGCCATTAAACGGCACTTTTGAACGTCATCGTTTACAGTTCAGTAAAAATAATAGAATTACATTAATAAAGTGCCTCTACTGTCCATTCGGAAAGGATCTACCTTATGGAGAAGAACGGACAAGAAACTCCATAGTTACTCTTTTCAAATAATGATTTACAAAATTTGGTATAAGTACAAAAATTAATTTAATATTATGTGAGGACGATGCACCCAGAGTATGCTATACCGGAGGTCGTGGGTTCGATTCCCACCCAGGACAAATCTTTGTGTGATGAGCATGATCATTTGTTCTGTGTCTGGGTGTAATTTGTCTATAATATGTATGTATTTAGAAATATATAAGTATGTTTATCAGTTGTCTGGTTGCCATAGTACAGGCTCTGCCTAGTTTGGGATTGGATGACCGTGTGTGAGTTGTCCCAAGATATTATATTATATTATTATATATTATATTATTATTAATCCTCAAATCACGATATGTTCCACTTTCCTTCACGTCACATGGTAACCGATTTCCACACAGCTTTTCAGTAACCGGAGCCACTTTCAATCCTCTTACAGTAACTCAAATGAAAGTCTGGAATACCTTTAGCTGCCAATCCCATTTCCACCTTACTGACTGCCTGGCACCCCTTTAACATAGTATTGTACCTCCGTCCCGATCTTTGGCAGCTGCATATCTTTCAAACGATCTCCTATCCGTGTGACAATAACTCAGCTCGGGTATGAATGTCAAAGAGGATCCGATAGGGTTTTGACACGCTGTCGTTTCGTAATCTTTGATCTGTGATCCGCCCTCCAACAGATGGTTGAAAAGAGATTGGCTTCAGGAAAGGTTTATTTAAACATGGATTAGAACGACAAAAATTGGGTAAGAGGTCGAAAATATTTATTTTCAGAAAGTTGAAATTAAATGGGATTGTTATACGCTTCTGAAATGTCATGTGGCCAATTTTAACTTTTTCAAACAATCTTCGTCGTCTATTAGAATTTAAGTCTTTACTTTCTGACTAACTGTCAGAAAACGCACAGCCTAGTTTAAAACAAAACTAATTTTAGTTTTTTTTATTCAGCTGTTCACTTTGTGCAGGTCATCATCATATCAGCCGAAAGACGTCCACTGCTGGACATAGGACTCACCACGCTTGGCAGGCGGGTTGGCGATCGCAGTGTAGCTGTTGCAATGCACAGAGAATACTGCTGCCCATTCACTGGTGAGTCCCTTAGTCGCCTTTTACGACACCCACGGGAAGAAATGGGATGGTGCCATTCTTTTGCGTCCGACACCATACAGAACCATCGTAATCTATTAGAACGTAAGTCCTTTAATTTCTGACTGTCAAAAAACGCACAGCCTAGGTTAAAATAAAACGATTTTTTATAAATTAGATTTATGCAAACATAAATGTAATGAATGGTGCAGTTGTTTTTTTTTCGTGATTTCAGGGATGGTCTTAAAGTAAAAGCATTTTAGGTTTTGTGGTACTTCTGTCACACCCTCTGTACTGTAATTTTGTTTAGAGCCCCAGAACTGGTAACTTTAGCAATTATTTTCTGGTAAAACACAATAGCTCAATATCCTCATGTATCATCATCTGCCTAGCCTTTTTCAAATTATATTGGGGTCGGCTTCCAGTCAAACCAGATTCAGCTGAATACCAGTATTTTACGAGGAGTGGCTGCCTATCAGACCTCCAAAACTCATTAACTGGGTAACACAGTACTCCTTGGTAAGACTGGTGCCAGATTATCTGGCTTCTGACTATCCGTAACGACTACCAAAGATCTACAAATAACAGCGAGACCAACGGCTTAACGTGCTTTCTGAGCCACGGAAGAGTCTCGGTATGTTAAGATGGTCACCCATCCACAGACCAACCTCGGCAAGCGTTGCTTAACCTTGAAGATCGACCCGTGCGGCTGTTATTATTTCTCATGCATAGTTCTAAAATGCTCGATAAAATTTCGACAGGCTCCAAAACTATGATATCAGTGTGTTCATTATAACTAACAATACACTGAACGGTACCTAACGGGGCCATTAATTATTAATGCTAACAGAGACTCTGCGTTCATTGTACGCTTGACGATGAACCGATAAATAGGCCTCTATTAGAGAAGTAGAGTAGAGTAGGGACTCCATTTTCCACACTTAGACTCCTATTCGGTCCGTTGTGCGTAGGTGTCCTGGCTACGTTAGCCAGCCTAGCTCCGCCCAGAAGCGCAGAAGTTTTCTGGGAGCTTCACAGACTTCGCGGAGCGACCTCACCGTTCCAAAGATTTGTTCACGTTGGGTAGCCACGGCCTCGCATTCCAGGATGACATGGGTGGCTGTTTCTTCGGCATCAAAGCAGCCTCTGCAGAGTGGGCCGTCTGTGGCGTCTATGTTAAAAAGATGTTTGTTGAGGGGGCAATGGCTCGTAATTGTCCCTATTATTGTTCTGAGGTTGATTCTACTTAGGCTGAGTAGTTGTTTTGTTAGTCGTGGGTGTACACTCGGCATTGCCATATTTTTTGACTGCCTGCAGTCTGTAGCCCGTGACCATTTGATGTTATGCAGTTCGATGGATCTCTAGCAAATCCATGTACGAAACTGTGAGAAAAGTAGGGGAAGGAGTGGGTGGGTACACTGCCATCTCGGAACCTCTCTTTGCAAGTTCGTCTGCGGCGTCATTGCCTAGGGATCCACTGGGCTTTAACCGACTTCAAAAAAAGGAGTAGGTTTTCAATTCGGTGGTTTTGTATATTTGTTACCTCATAACTCCGTCATTTATGAACGATTTGAAAAAATATTATTTTATATGAAAGGATTTTCCTAAAGGTCCGATAAAATTTCATCAAAATCAGTTCAGTACTTTGGCTTTTAAATCCAAATAACTGCAAAAAAATTGTCATCCAAGTAAACGAAATTGAACATTTTGCTATCCTGTGACTTTTCAGTGGTGTTCTTAGGTGTACCCATGGAAATATAAACAGTTTATGGGTGTGAAAAAAGAAATAAAATATAACCGACTTCGAAATAATAAAAAAAACTACAAATTATAAAACAACTTTAATTTTGGAAGTCGGTGATAAAACACGAAGAAACAACCAAGTTTTTTCTACCTAACTGGGTGATAACTATCTTCGAGGGTCTGATGACGTATCCGAAAGACTAAAACTAGTATAATATTTTGGCCACCAAAAACAATAAAAAGTTTTTATAAAGGACCGTTTTTCATTTACGAAGCGTTCAATACTGAGTTTATCCACAACTGAGGTACAAATTAAGCACCATAAGCATTGTCCAGTAAAGACGCATTTCTATCTATCATCATATCAGCCAATTGCCGTCCACTGCTGAACGTAAGCCTCCCTCAAAGATCGCCAACCATCCCGGTTTTGAGCGGTCCGCATTCATCCGCTGCCAGCCACCTTCTTCAAATCATCGATCCATCGTGCCGCAGGGCGCCCCACACTACGTTTGCCTATACGCGGTCTCCACTCTACCACATGTCTGCTCCATCGACCGTCTGTCCGTCTACAGACATGGCCGGCCCACTTCCACTTCAGCATGCTAATTCTACGCGTAATGTCGGTGACTTTAGTTATCTGGCGAATGACTTCGTTGCGAGTTCTATCCACCAGAGAAATCCCGAGCATTGCTCTCCATATTGCACGCTGAGCAACCTTGAATTTGTGGACCAGGCCTATGGCGAGTGTCCACGTTTCAGCTCCGTTTCGTTTCTATCTATAAATACCATATAATTGCTTTTAGCGGAACCAGCCAGTATTTTATAGGAACGGAATATAATGCAGCTGCTGCAAAATTGGAATATTCCTTTTACCAACGGAGCTAAAATATGGATGCAGCTAGAACTTATGAGGCACCTTGTGTTCGCGTCCGCCGGCTGCGATTACCAATTTTGATTTTGGTTAACAGAGCTTTTGTTATCGTGTCGTTGGCGAAATTTAACCACTCTTGTGGATGATCAACTTCTACGTAATCTTCGTTAAAGGGTTCTAATGTGTAGCAGGGTAGTGGGAACAATCGGAGCATCGATATCGGCTCAATTCGTATGAAATAACAAAAAAAAAAAAATATTGGAACTAAATTCTTTCATAGTTACCGGTAAACAGCCACACGGGTCATTCTTCAAGGTTAAGCAACGCTTGCCGAGGTCGGTCAGTGGATGGGTGACCGTCTTAATATATCGAAAAAAAAGAAAATTGCATTTATTGGCACAATAAAAAAACACCTTCGAGATTACTCCGTGCCTCGGAAAGCACGTAAAGCCGTTTGGTCCCGACTGCCATTTTTAGATCTTTGGAAGTCGTCACGGATTATCACAAACCAGAAAATCTGACACCAGTCTAGCCAAGAAGTACCGTGTTACCCAATCAATGGCTTGTGGAGGTCTGGTAGGCAACCAACCGCTCTACGTAAAACACTGGTATTCAGCTAAATCCGGTTTGACTAGGAACCGACATCAATATATTTGGAAAAGGCTAGGCAGATGATGAGTTACCAGTAAATCGGTGTTTTGAAAAAATCTCAGGTTTTTCGTTAAAATATAAATTTCCTAATCAGTATGCGAAAATATAAACCATCATCATATTTTCGAACGATAAATAAGATTTTTTTTTTCGCAATATGGATGAAGAGGAAAAAGATGGATGTATTATCCGAGGAAAAGTCGCTGTCACTATAAATCTGTTTCTAATCCACATACTGAAAAACGTATAGATATCCACACAAGTCACAGCAGATTTCAGCAATAAACGAAAAACGTTTATGTTGATAATTTGCACCCGTGCAGAGCCACTAGAGTGGTCTGGAGTGGCGACCGCGTACCGGAAGACGCAGCGTTGGAAAGCCTCTCACAAGGTGGACCGATGACCTGGTGAGGGTCGCGGGTAGCCGATGGATGCGAGACGCACAGGACCGGTTGTTGTGGCGACACTTGGGGGAGGCATAATGTCAAGCAGTGGACGTCTTTCGGCTGATATGATGATGATGATGATGAGAGCCACTAGTTCTTCATAAATAAATAATCCAGCGGCATAGCAATATCAATTTACCTGTTCAAATACTCAGCTAATCCAATTCAAAATGCCATCAAATCTCCAATCAAAAATCGATTAACGAAAACTATTTCCCACAGCTTCCAGCCTACTCAGACAATGCATCACTTATGATTGATTATCAATCATAATCCGCCCGTCAGTGCTGTCACCTTCAATAACCGAACGGATCCGCGTGGATCCGCCGAGCGCCGCGGATATCTGCCGCAATTTATTAATGACTGCCAAATTATTGAGTTGTTTGTTGTTGCGGATATTTTTGGTGAATGATGAGCGAGGTGTTATTGCAGAATTAATAAATGATTGCGAGTATTAATGTATTTGGTTTACTATTTTGCAGTGGGAATAAATAAATTAAGACTGCTATATTTTTTTAGAATTAAATGGAAATAAAGGCGAAGAAGAATCACGATAAAAGTCAATATTTTTTATGTTAACCTTCAAGCGGTCGCGCGGCGTCGAATCGACCGCACTGGATACATTTTCATTCATAATATCATGATTTCTAGTCACAAGTATTTCTCGTTTCTAGTAGCCTGACATTAGTTCAATATGCATAAAAACTACTGCACTCCCTCCATCTCCGAGCCTCCAGAAGGGAACAGAATGCATATGTTTAAGTAGTGGTGTAGGCGTCGAAATGACTACACGCGCCTGATTGTAATTTTTACCTTGACGATACGACTATTTTTGAAGTAATCTAGACTAGAGTTGATAATAAACAACGATACCAATATTAGATAGTATTATAGCTAGTAAAAAATAAAAACATCTAAGTAAAACAACAAAACTCTCGAAGGAGAGACCTTTTTGGTTGGGCGTGCATAATATGTTAGTGTTGTCCTTTATTCAAAGAAAATGATTTATTTTATTATTTTGTCTTACAATTAAAACAATTTGGTTCCTAGCTCAAAAATAGATAATTTCAGAATAAAAATAACAAATGAGTTTCAATTAATCGGTGTTCTAAATCCCTGAAATCTTCCGTAGGTCATTTCGGTTACGCGCGACCGCTGCCGTTTCATATAACCACGCGCCCGCTTGAGGGTTAAAGAAAAATTTTAGACAATGTTCTTATTGTGCAAAACTCAAGACTCAAAAACTCAAAGCATTTATTTCAATTAAACCATTACAGGCACTTTTGAATAGTCAAGGTCGGTCTGTCCAAAGATATGAAGCTAATTACACGTTCCAAAGCGTAGATCTCTATGGAGAAGAACGTGCTAGAAACTCCACGGACACTCTTTTAAATCAATGTTTTTTACAAAGATAAGGAATATTTTGACCAGCGGTCTTTAGACAAAGGAATCTGGTATAAAACCATGCAGGGTCAGCCTTTTCTTGTGCCCTGGTTTATAAATAGTAATCTAAGTCGAAAATTAGTTGTAACGGCTCATGGACTCAGATCTGGACACATTCCATGCAATAAGTTTGCGTTCATGATGAGGAAAACTAACTTTCCTAACTGTGTGGAGTTGTTGAAGACTTACACCACTTATTGATGGACTGTGTTCGGTATGAGTCTGGGAGAAATGATTTGTTTAGGGCCTTGAGGTTGAACAGACTTGAAGTAGGCACATTTAATAAAATCTTTTTTTTTTTTTTTTGATCTCGGGGGAAAATCCTCATGGAAATCCTCCACCCTGGGGCGGGTGGAGGGGTCTGTCAGACTCTTACTGACTAAAACCACCCCGGTGTTCCATCTGCCACCTACGCCGGGGATCGCGGGAACGTATGCGACTTCCGCAATCCCCGGCTGGTGCCGGCCCGCCTCTGCGGGCCACCTCGCGTCGGCGAGGGGAGTGAGGTGTTTAACTCCCCTCGCTACGTCAAAGAGGGGCGCACGGGAACACCACGCGCCGCCACCTCGGGTCCGGATGAGTGGGGGGCGACGGACATCCCCAAGTCCGCCGCCCCTGGACCCAGTTAGGGGCGCCCGATGCGCCTGCTGCATTTAATAAAATCTTGGCTCAACCAAATGGCGATGATGCGAAGAGTCTGTTTAGGTTCATGGCCCAGATATCAATAATGTGTGTTTAGGGTACGATGGGACTGACATACGCATTGCGATCACAAATGTCCCAAATAAATAAAGAAAAAAAAAAAAAAAAACATGCAATAAGATGAGTTAAGAAAGAAAGCAATCGAGTTCAAGAGCGCAGGACTAACTGTAGTTGTAAATAAAAATTAAAGTGGGCAGCAAAGTAGAGAATTCGGGTCTCATCAGCACCCGACAAACTACACCTGCTCAAACAGCGGACATATAAAATCTAGATTTTCATGAATTTCAGATTTATTTCCATTTCTTCTTCATACAAATCTATTATGACTATTTATAGACAAAGATGCGCCAATTTAATCTAAAATATAGAACAGCATTTTATACAGAAAATGTACGATATAAATATGCATGCATGTAAAAAGCGGATAAAACACACATCGAACCCACAATGCGGATCTACCCCAGGTTCAAATAACCGCTCATATCCGCAGATCCGCTAGGTCCGGCCGAATTCACTGCTTTTAATTAAACCGAGCAGAAATTTCTTTGATATTTGCTTATATATTCCAATACCCGCTTAATTAAGAACCGTTATAGGGTATATCGGTGCGATACAGCGATCCTGTACGGATAGCTTATTATGCTAGCAGTGTGGTTAAGCTGGACCGTAGATTGGTTATTTAATTACTACCTACATTTTAACAGCGAACAGTGTCTGACTGATTCTTCAACTCCGGTATTCCACTCCTTAGTTTTATGTAAAATGAAAGCGTGCTTGCATTGCTATACCTACGTGAAACGTGTCTGTCTCAATAAATCTGTCTATAGTAGGCGCCAGATAATCGTGGAATAACGGTCATTGACCCACCTACAATTATTGACATTTTTAATTTGAAAAACGGAATTAATGACACAAAGCTGTCCCGAATCATCATCTCTCGTGATCCTTAACATTGTCTAATAATGAAAAACGATTCATATTTAATTGTTCAGGTACCTATGAACAGTTATTAGGGAAAGGTCAATGTACTTTATTCCACATTTATCTGGCGCCTACTATAGTCCTTTTACCCAACTGTTTGAGTGTTGATTTTCAATCTATCGGATACCGCTGAATACCAGTATTTGTCATGCATGCTCGCTATTTTTTTTTTAAGGATGGGAAATCGTCAAATGACTTCTTCCACTCTGGGTGGAGCGGAAGGACATGTCAGATTCTTATTGACTAAAACCCAACCATGTTCCTTTTAAAGCCCTTTGCGTTCCAGGGCCGCGGTGACTCTTTCGAACAAATTCCGCAACACTTTCCAGTGCTTACACTATATATTATTCTCGCTACAACACAGAGACTGGGTAACTCGTAACGTACTATGTAAATCAACTTCGGAAGCTTGAAATCGCGGATCACGATATGGAATGTATGAATATGTTTTTCTTTTAAGCTATCTTAATAGAAAGAAAACGTTGATTGGACACAGCAAAATAATCTTTGAAATTTGCCTCTATTTTCGAATATTCGTTTAATTAAGAACGGATATAGGTTGTATTGGTATAATATGTACTTATAGCGATTCTGTAGGAATATGCCATTATATTAGCCAGTATGATTAAGCTGGACCATAGATAGATTGGTAGTTTCATTACTATATTTTAAAAACAAATAGTGTCCGACCGAAGCTTCGGCTACGGCAGTGCTCGGCCATAAAAACCTTCGGCTTCAGCCAAAATGGGCCGAAGTTGAACGAATTAAAACGAACGAACGAAACGTATTAATTCTGACTCCGAGCTGCTTTAGAGAAATTTCAGACGAAAAAATTCTTGCTCAACCTGAGAATAAATCCCAAGATCTTAATCCTTTTTTTAAGGATGGGAAATCATCAAATGACTTCTTCCGCTCTGGGTGGAGCGGAAGGGCGTGTCAGACTCTTACTGACTAATGCCCATCCGTGTTCCTTCTAAAGCCCTTTGCGTTCCAGCGCCACGGTGACTCTTTCGAACAAATTCCGCAACAAAATCTTAACTTTGCTTTACACGTTACTTCTAGGCAAGCGTGCTCCATCGTTTTCCATTCCATAATAAATGATATTTATTTTGCAAGTAGGATAAACAGAAAACTTTTACACGTCAATCTTTTTTGGTCATTTTAAACGCCGGATCTTTTGTCAGAATTCAAATAGAAATTCCAAAGTCAACAAGTTATTTCAAAAATCAAATCCAGACTCGCATATTTTGCACAAACATTTCTACCGAACCCAAAGCCCGTACATGAAGACCTCAGCATCAAGTCGGCCATAACTTTGATACCACTTAATAGGGGTGCGAAGTGCTAATAAAATAAACGCTTCCCCCTACCCGCTCCTAACCCGGTAGGGGTAGACACTCAAACGGGGTGGAGCCACAGAATAGAATAATTTACAGAAGCTCAACTCTACACAACGAGTCGTAGCTAAAATTAGTAATAGCCGCAAGGGTCGATGTTCAAGGTTAACTAACGCTTGCCGTGGTCGGTCTCTTGATTGGTGACCATTATTAACGTGCCCAGATTCCTCCTTCCTTTCGATTCCGGCTGTCATTTATAGATCTTTGGCAGTCAATAACGTTTTTGGGTAGTCAGAAGCTTTTAAAATTTTACACCAGTCCTCCTAAAGCCACCGCGTGTAATGAGCCCGAAAAGACTAAGCGGAGCGCACTTCGTTTTCATGAAATAGGTTTGCGTTTGCCCCAAGAAAGAGTTTAGTCGACTTCCACCACGGGCTCATTGTTACTCTTTTTGCCCGCTGAGTCATTTCCGCTCGACTCTTTGTCGGTGGAAACACATGTTAGCATTTTCTCTTGCAAAGTAAAGAAGTCATTAATGGGTCCGCTCCGCTCGCGGTGGAAACCGGCCTTTAAGGGTATCTTCTTATCCAGTTACTGATTTGTGGAGGTCTGGTAGGCAGCCGCTCCATGTAAAATACTGGTATTCAGCTGCATCCCATTAGACTGGAACACAAAGATTGAGGAAGTCGTGCAGTATTTGGAAGTAAAGACCAACTGGACTCTGTGATTCGAAAGGGTAAAATCGCGGCACAACATCAACTTTACGTCGTTCGTGGTACGAGTTCCAACCCACCATCTACAGACCTTCTCAACAGAGGACTTTTGGCCAAAAGGTGTCGTATTTCGACGTTTCCGAGGAAGGAACCACGACCGCGTAAGATACCACGCAGCGAAACACGACGCAGACATTGTTTCGTGTATAGTTCTAGTGTAGTGTTTTAATTGTTTAAGATAATTTTGTGTATTTTATCGATGGGCCTCAGTTACCTGATAATAAAATGATTATTATTCTCTTTATTTATTTTTCTTACATACTTATTTACATTTTTAAATATTTGTTAAATAAAAAACATTTAAAAATATAAAAAGCAGTAGTCCGCCGGTGTCGGGAGCAGGGTCCAAGCCACTGGTGGTGGTTAGGGCTCCAGAGAAAGGAACTTCCTCACAATACGAGCCGTATGGAGGAGTACTGCCTTTTGTATCAGGCCCTTTATCCAACCGCGTAACGCCAGTTTCGACAGATGGTCATCGAAGCTTTTGGCCATCAGACCATTCGCCGTAACGACAATCGGCACAATGACAGCCGAGTCCACATTCCACATGTCGACAACCTCTTATGCTTAAGATATTTGGTGTGTCGAGATACTTGATTTATTTTCTCTCTCAGCCTTCACGAGGTTCTCGTCATGCGGGATGGTAACATCGATTTACGCTTGCGTGATTCAAAAAAATGGCGGTCGCGAGTGAGCTTGTACTCGTTGTAGGTACGTGAAGCATGTCTATGCGTACGTTTTTGCTCGTTCTACTAAGCGAACCTTCTGTTCCTATCTACATTGTGGTGTAACACTGGACCGATGGTTTGAAGGGTTTTTATCATCCCTATCTGTGGTCGGTCGCTGGTATGTGCGTGTGATGTTTGGACGCCTGATTCAGACGTGAGTGATGATAAAATACAGGGCGTATTACCAATGACTGTCAAAATTTTTGTGGAGATAGGAGCTCGTTTTCTGAAACATATTTTTATAAAATATGCTGTCAAAGCGTTTCATAAATTATTTTACAGGTTACTGTTAATAAAGTCAACTAATGACAATATTACTGACCAGAGACTGGAACAGGCGTTAAAAAATTAGGTGAGCCTTGATTTTAAAACATACAGACATGATATGTCAACAATCCGACTGGGCTGCGTGGCGTTCGGGAAGTTGTGTGGTATCTTACCTTCTCACATACCACAGTGTCTCAAGACGAAAGTCTACGACCAGTGCGTGTTGCTAGTGATTCCGGGATTTTACAGGAGGTATTATCAACTCTACGTTACTTCCATCCACGAAAATTAGGTAAATTTAGTCTACCTATTCCGATCTCTGCTCATACCTAAGCAATACAATAACGTTATTAATATTAATCTAAGCTTATCAAGGGCATAAGTAACAAGATCTCACTGACGCGTGAACATTTAAAAAAAGTTGATAGCAACAGACGTATTATTATATAGAATTATAAATTTCCGAACGCATGCAACCCATTTCTCTTCAAAATCAGAGTGAACAGGCTTCTTCTGGGTAAGCTCGCTCCATCGTCGACTTTGTCTCTGTCATCTATGACCTAGACTAGAGTCAAGAGCAAACCCATATTTATTAAAAAAAAATAGAACGGTCAAAAGTGATTTCGTGTCATTGCCAAAAATGCCTAGGCATAGACCAAACTAGACTTGAGCTTGTCTATTCCCCGTCTCAATACTTCGGCCCTTATCCCAATAGACTAAGCTAACATCGTCAATTATCTAGTCTTTGCTCTGGCAGTAATTGCATTAGGTTTCCAATTTAACCAGTACCGTCAGTACGTTAGTAATTCATACAGGCTACGTTGGCCTCCAAATCTAATCATTTCCAGCGGAATCCTGATTCCTATAGGTATGACAAGACTATCAAATTATGAAAATTAGAGTGAACAGGCTTCTTCTGGGTAAGCTCGCTCGATCGTCGACTTTGTCTCCGTCATCTATGACCTAGACTAGAGTCAAGAGCAAACCCATATTAAATAAATAAATAATAATATGATGCGTAAAAAAGTACTCCTGGAAGTATTCAAAGTCAAAGTCAAAACGTTTATTTCAATTAGGCCATTAAACGGCACTTTTGAACGTCAGCATTTACAGTTCAGTAAAATAATAATATTACATTAATAAAGTGACTCTAACGTCCATACGGAAAAGTTGATTCTTATGGGGAAGAACGGACAAGAAACTCCATAGTTACTCTTTTCAAATAATGATTTTACAAAATTTGGTATACAAAAATTAATTTAATATTATGTGAGGACGATACACCCAGAGTATGCTACTTATAAGAACATTCAGTTGACAATTTATTGAGAGTTTAATCTATCAAGTTATTTTAAAATCTTACGGAGTTTGCCATTTCCAGTGGCAGGTATACATAATGAATTGAATTGAATTGAATACTCTTCATTATGTACACAGTAATGTATTAATTTGACGGAATTCTCTATGGATCAAATAATTGCGATAGATAATATGTAGGCATCGATATTCATTTTGACATTGCCTAAACTAAGATAAAATAGATAGCGAAATATCATACTCTTATTAATGTTTTAAGCGGTATTTGATGGCGTGTCATCATACTCATCATAACCTGCTTGGAGGTTTGCCAAATTCTTGGAGCCTGATTAAACTTCTGATTTTTCGAAGGCTAGTGTAAGGTATTCTAGTGCCAAATCACTTGAAATTATAAAGTAGTAAATATACGTTTACAAGCACTTTTAAATGATCAAGGTCGATCAGCCAAAAAGACGCAGCCGCTCCACGAAAAATACTGGTATTCAGCTGAATCGGGTGTGACTGGAAGCCGACCCCAATATAGTTGGGAAAAGGCTAGGCAGATGATGGTCAGCCTAAAAGATTATCTGTCTGCCGTGCTAGCGATAAGCACCAAACCCATTTACTCATGCGCGTGCAGTAGGCTACAGTAAGGGTAGGCCAGCCCAAACATAATGACCAAAAAAAAATTTTTTAATAAAATTCGCATCGTCAGTATCGTGATTTCAACCCTGAATAATGTGGTGAATTTTTTTTTTGGCATTTTGTGTGGGCTGGCCTACCCTTACTGTAGCCCACTGCATGGCATGGGCGTTCAGTAGCACGCCCATGCCTTTTCTCCAGCGCGGGAGTTGCACGTTCAAAAGTCTACGGAGAAGAACAAAATTCCAGAATGTGAAACCGGAAAAATCGTAATCTCAATACTACGAAAACATATCAAAAGGAATAGATAGATATATCACCGGAAAATTGCAGACTCCGTAAGGTTATAATAAATCTTTATTAGATTATAATTTCTTGATATATCATGAAAAAATCGTTTTGTATGCAGTCCAGTCCCATCCAAATTCAATAGCTTCCAATAAATCTGTGTATTATTAAAACAAAAAATTACAATTTCGCGATATTTAACAATCTTACGGCGTTTGAAATTCTCCGGTGACAGATATATATTTTGGGCCGTTTGGGGTTGAAACATGGTCCGAGTACGCATCGAGTCTTTCGGGATATTAGCAAACAACTTGTCAACTGTTCACGCGACCAGAGGGCTGGGCTTTTCTTCGGCCAAAGGATCAGCATTGCCATTCAACGCGGCAATGCTGCCAGTGTTCTGGGCACTTTTTCCATTGATTTTGTTTTTTTTTTTACGCGTTTGTACATAATTTCCTAATGATTAGTGTAGTTGTTAATAAGTATTTAATTGTAGTATCTACGATACATATTCTGTTTTTTTAAACAATATATTAACTCTCGAGTCTCGACTTACCTTTTTTCTGTCAAAAATACATCATTGTTTTCAACTGATTGTCAGTAGAATACCGTCATTTTGCAAATATCCTCCAATTAATGACATCTTCAGTATCGCAGCTATAACAGTGTCGGATCGATCGTCAATACGTACGTCCGTCCGTCCGCTACGGTTCGCGTCCGGACCGGAGAACTGTCGATATGCTGAGCCGGATTGCGTACGATGAATTACGGTTATTGAGTCGCTACTCAGCTGTAGGGATGGGAAAAAGGAAATAATGTATCGATAAATATCGAATCTTTATTTAGGATGTACAATGTATACAATATTGATGAATCGAGTAAAGGATTTGAGTTTGATGTCGATTGGATAAAAAAATGTCAATATGGTGGCAAAAAAAGTAGTAACTGTATTGACAACCAAGGTGCTATATTAAAAATATAATCCGTGGTTTTCAAAACTCTCCTTAGATAAATCGATCAAATCACATATTTAATACCTTTAAACGAGCAATTCTTACATTTATAATAATCTAATTCTCGAAAACGGCTCCAACGATTTTCATGAAATTTAGTATGCAGGGGGTTTCAGGGACGATAAATCGATCTAGCTAGGTTTCATTTTTAGAAATTTTAACCAAAAAAAAACCGAGCTTTGCTCGGTCATCCAGGTACTGATTGATTATATTATTAAAAATCCAATTTATTGAATGCATATTTAAAAGATGTTACTAAAACAACGATTTGTGAAAAAAAAAATCGGTAGAGATCAAAGAAGTAACACGCTTCTGAAGTTATTTTTCTATCCTTGTTACGCAAAACGTCGTTTGTAACAACTGGATTGTACTGGAGTGTGACGTGTGACTTGTGAGTGACGCCACATGCAATTAGTGTTCTCTAATGTTTATCGTAGCTTTGAAACGCTCACTATTTAATCATTTTTAATAGATTTATTTTACTGCGTCTTGTCTTTTCCCTAGGTTTTGAGAATTGTAATAAAAATACAGTCAAAATATACATTTTCTTTAAGGATGGGAAATCATAAAATGACTTCTACCTCTCTGGGTGGAGCGGAAGGGAGTGTCCGACTCTTACTGACTAAAACCCGTCCGTGTTCCTCCTGAAGTCCTTTTTCGTTCCAGGACCACAGTGACTTTTTCGAACAAACTTCGCTAAACTGGCGGACTCTGGCACTAACGGGCTCTGTCTTCACGAAACAACGCGTCATCAACCCGGGCCTGGTTTCCACTCGACACTCGCCGTCCGCAGGCCCGCGTTTAAGGTGACCGGGGATCATCCTACGACGCCCCGACTTCTTCTGTTGCGGTGATGGGAGTCAATATACCCAACCTATTGATTACAGATTAAATATTCATTACGTAAGCATATAGACACGATCTCATATCCAGTTCGATCCAGCCAGTCCCTAGCTGTCCTCTCCCCAGCGACGCCCTAAGCCGAGGCCCGTACCCCACAGGGGTAGCCCTTAGCGTGTAGTCGCTTAGTTTGTAAGATTTTTATAAGCCCTGGCTGGAGGCTTTAATATTATATTAAGGCCACCACAGGCAAGCCCGGTTAAGCAGTCGACAACCTTATAGATTGAACTGCGAGAAGCCACACATAAAAAAAAAACGATCTCATATCTTCAGGCTCATCAAATTACGGAAGTTATCTACTGATGATGAGACGTAACCTCCTAATCTTAGTACTCTTGTAATACCAAGGAAAGATAAAATAACTTTTACGTCAGTGAAAAGTATCGGATTATGTATTTACGTAAAAATATGAAAGTAGATAGTTACGGACAATTATATCCGCAAGAGAACCTAGGTTACCGACATAGTCCAAAGGATCGCCAAACTGAAGTGGCAGTGGGCCGTTACGGCCAGAGCCTGCCGGGGTTGCGGAATTTGTTCGAAAGAGTGACCGCGGCCCTGGAACGCAAAGGGCTTTAGAAGGAACACGGATGAGTTTTAGTCAGTAAGAGTCTGACACGCCCTTCCGCTCCACCCAGAGCGGAAGAAGGCATTTGATGATTTCACAGCCAAAAAAAAAAAATGTGGGCAGGGCACATTGCTCGCAGAACAGATGGTCGATAGGTCCAAAAAGTTCTGGAGTGGCGACCGCGTACCGGAAGACATAACGTTGGAAGGCCTCCCACAAGGTGCACAGATGACATGATGAGGGTCGCGGGTAGCCGATGGATGCAAGACGCACAGAACCGGTTGTTGTGGCGACACTTGGGGGAGGCTTATGTCCAGCAGTGGACGTCTTTTGGCTAATATGAAGATGATGATGAGTTACGAGAACAGGCAGAGGAGCTCGTGACTAAATAATAACAGCCATACGGGTTTATCTTCAAGGTTAATCAACACTTGTCAGGGTCGGTCTGGGGATGATGTCCACCTTCCTCCATACCATACGGAAAGCAAGATATGTTGTTGGTCCCGGTTGTCATTTGTACATTTATGACAGTCGTTCTGGATTGTCAAAAGGGGGTATCTTGTACCTAACCCAGTTACTGGGCCAATACCCAGTAACTGGGTTTATATGGCGTGCCACCACCATATAAAATACTGGTATTCAGCTGAATCTGGTTATACTGGTAGTCGACTCCAACCTATTTGGGGAGGGCTAGGCAGTTCGATTGAGTTACGAGAATCTGCAGACAACGGGATGAATCCTCGTCGAGAGTTTTTATAGTTATTTTGAAAATATTAAAATGTTTTTTTTTTATTTGAGATGGGTTAGCTCTTGACTCTAGTCTAGGTCTTAGATGAAAGAGATAAAGTCGGCGGAAATTGGTTACGGGATATAGGCACAAAGAAAAGCACATCAATAAAAAACACACCCATTTTTTTTTATTTTGGTTGAAAAATAATAAACAACCAACAGTTATTAAACCCGGAGTAAAAAAAACACCTATATTATTCCCGCTTTCAATGAAATTATATTCCTGATATGTTGCAATACACAAACAAAAAATAAACAATTCAGTAGCGAGTCGGGCTTACACATAAAAGCATTCATACTATAAAACAAAAAAAATGTATTTTGTCCATGATCCCGCCTTTGTTTATAATAATCAAATCAAATCAAAAGTCATTTATTCAAATTAGGCTGAGTGCCAGCACTTTTTGAACGTAAAAGTTCTACATAAAGACAGTCCCCCAAAACGCCCGCCCGTCACCTCTTCCTAGTGTTTTAGCTGGGAAGAAGAAGTGGTGCAACAAACTCCCCAGCAATAATTTTCTTGTAATTTTACCGTCGAAAGAAACACACACTGTATACTTAATACGATTGATGATATACCTTACAAACAATACAACATACAACCCTAATCTCTTCAAAATTAGAGTGAACAGGCTTCTTCTGGGTAAGCTCGCTCCGTCGTCTAGAGCCTATAATCTATAACGAGTGTAATTAAAAAAATGTGGCTGATTTTATATCAACCCCAATTATTTCAAAGCACAAAAAACCTACTCTTAAAAAATAAACTCTTAAGAAAAACGTTCACCATCTTACATAACAGATTCCGAGTTCGCTGTTTCATCGATAATATCTAGAAGCCTGTCTGAAATCCCAGCTAACTTCTCCAGACGAAAACATATAACTTTTTAATGCTAAACTCAGTTGCGAACGAAGAATAATGACTTTTCTTTCTGATGGTAGAATAATAGAAACACATACGGTAACAGCTGGAAAGTTGAGTAAGGAGTTTTTAGTTGAAAGGTGTGTGCCAGTGACAAATGAGATTTGTTATAGAATGTTCTAGAAAACTGTTAAATTAGCTACCAAAAGTAGCTAAAACGTCATTTATTTATTTATTTAGCTTTAATTACTCTCTGCACTTACAGTACGAACCAACACGTGCAGAGTCATAACCCTATTATAAATTATATATTTTAATAATTGAAAAGCAACACACATAGGTATTAAAAATTAACAAAAAAGTACAGATATTTTCATAACAATAATAAAAAATATTGATGGAAATAATAAACAATAATAATAATATGTCAATCACAAAATACATTTAAATACCTACTAAAACAAACTATGCATTTTTTTTTTATTAGATGTTAGTATGTTTGTCTTTCAAACATGACGTACTATTGGTAGCTTATTAAACTATTGCAAAATACAGAGTTTAACGGTAAGAGCGGTTACGCACTGCATCCGATTCGAATTCGTGGAAATACGGATCTAAAGTCTAAAGAACCCGGATTGAATACAGATATTGCTAACGCACTAATCCAACATCAGATCCGAATCCAAGCCCGCTTTCGAGCTGAGCGGATAATATAATTATGTCCGATTTGAATCCGAGGTAATGCAAAAGAATTCATACAAATAGTACTATGGCTACTTCGGTCCGTTAATATTTCTTCCCAATTGGAGACACACGGTTGACGGAGAGAAATCGGACGACGGAATTCGGACCTAGTACGTAAACTACCAAATAAATAGTTATATGACTACTTCGGAACGTATTTTCACAGATGCAGTGCGTTAAGCCCTGAATTTTTCAATACATTTTCAACTCAGCAAGTGAGGCATCATTTACCCATATTATATACCCATAATGAAAATAAATCTGACCTAAATAAATACACGATATTTCACTTGTAGTATAAATTCAAACGGTCCAGCGCGTTGCAGCCGAGGTCGCAAGGTCATCCCTCCATTGTTCCAGAATAAAAGCTTTCAGTATGCATATAATAGAGTAGGGTACAGTACAGGCAGTAGCACAGAAGGTTAGATAGAAAGAAAATAAAAAAGTCAGACTTCTTATTTTATACTTTGTATAGTGTTTTTTTTTATTTGGAAGTCGGTTGTATTTTTTTGTAAAAATGTTTTTTATTTTACATTTTTTAGTAGTATCTCCACACCTAACAACACCAGTGGAAAGTCACAGAAAAGCAATACACGCAATTTCGTTTACTTGTATGATATATTTTCTATTTCCCCAGCTATTTTGATTTAAAAACCAAACTACTGAACCGATTTTTATAATATTTCTACAGGACCAATCGGAACGTATTTAAAACCTTTCACATGAAAAAATATTTTTTCAAATCGATTTATAAATGACAGAGTTATGAGGTAACAAAAAAAAGAAAAAAAATACAACCGATTTTAGAACCTCCTCCTTTGTTTGAAGTCGGTTACAAAAGAAACAAAATTAGTGACTTAGTACAGTATATAGGGACAGTATAAATAAAAATAAAAACTCCTTACTAAATTAACCCTAAAATATGGCGTCAAAACATTCATCCGCATCGCTGTCGACTGGAAGTGTACCCAAAAGACTGGCGGCATTGCCACGTTGTATGGCAATGCTTATTCTTTGACGAAAGTAAAAGCCAGCCCTTGGGTCACGCGAAGTTTCAACTAAGCGTCTTGAGAGATCTTTAAACAAGATATGCCCAAGACCCCTCGGCCCGAGAGTTTCAACTCCTAAGTCATATTTTGAGCCGCATGCTCAAAATATGACTTAGTTAGGTTGGAAAAATATGCGTCACACTTGGGTAAAAACTGTACAACAGTACTATAGTACATTGTTCACCGAGAGGAGAAAGTGACCGATTACCGTCGAGGGTGTCGTTTGAAGCCCGAGCCGTAGGCGAGGGCTTTAAAACACCCAAGATCGGGAATCGCAGTTTCTCTCGAGTGATACATAGTGCTTTATACTACACCTAGAAGGAAAATAAAAAACGAAATCTTTACTAATTGAAATTTATATTGAAATTGTTGCAGTTAAAACTGAATCCTCAAACAACACACAAATTGGAAATGGCGCCAATGGCGTCTGCAATTTTCACATGTTCTTTTTTCAAATTGTTTATCCTGCCGCCGCAGGGTCGCACTGCCAGCCCGACACCATCCAACACACAGCTAGTGGCCAGTGTCATTTTGCGAACTTGGAGATAAAAACTCACTGTAAAAACTTTTTGGCTTTTGATATTTAGGTTACCGGCGCATAGTCTTACCCAAAATTAAAAAAGAAAAACCACGTAAGAAATGGATTTTCATACACTTTTCTCTCCCGCTCAGATGCGTTTTCTCCCCGCATATTTGTTCGATATGCAATGACGTACTTTCTACCGTAAATTTGATAAAGTATCAAGGTACTTTCCAAGCAGGTGTAGTATAAATCTATCTTTCTAGCCTTTTTCCAACTATGTTGGTGTCAGGTTCCAGCCTTACCAAATACAGCTGAATCCAGTAATTTATACGGAGCTGTCCTATCCTTCACAACCCTGGCTTCTGTCCAAAAATGTTGATGATGAAAATTGGTGTTTTTTTTAATGATGGGAAATCATCAAATGATTTCTTTCGCTCTGGGTGCTGCGGAAGGGCGTGTCGGTGTCTTACTGACTAAAACCCATCCGTGTTCCTTCTAAAGCCCTTTGCGTTCCAGGACTGTGGTGACTCTTTCGAACAAATTCCACAACCCTGGCAGGATGAAAACTGGTGATTGATAATTATCGTTTCGTCAATTCAAGTTAGATGCGGTCGAAGGGCCTGATGTGATTTCGCAAGCACAGAGGAATTTCACTTATTATTATTGCATGTCAACAGGTCACCCAAATAAGGAACGACCTCGGCAAGCGTTGCGCCTCGTGTGACAGTTATTACGACCTCCTCTCAGGTATGAAAATACATACCGAACCAGACAAGGCAGCTATTCAGCAAACTCTAAAATAATCCACAGGACTGAAAAAGCTTATCCTTTTAGTCATCTTTTAAGCAAATTCTGCGGAACCCTTGCCTATGTACACAGCAGTATCGTGAACCTTCGATAGTTTTATGGAGTGTTGGTCCGATACCCAGCAGTCAGCATTATCTTACGGCCACTTCTGGACTTGAACACAGAATAGTAGTCTACAGAAGGTCAGTTCCAAACAACAATCGAAAACATACGCGTATGTTGTGACAGACAGATAGAAACACGAATGATTATATTAGAGTTTCGTTGTTACATACAGACGTTCGGAAACCTAAAAATGATTTATCGTCATTTTTAAAAAAATCAAATAAAAAATAAAACAAAAGCCATTTATTCAAATTATGCTGAGTGCCAGCACTTTTTGAACGTCAAAGTTCTACATAAAGACAGTCTCCCTGAACGCCCGCCCGTCACCACTTCCTTTAATCTTAACTATCCTAAATCCTCCATCCTGAGGACCATAGCGGGGAGGTACGATTCTCCTTTGTAGGTGATGTTGGTCGAAGATGCATTGCCAACAACAGCCTTGTCTCTAAATAGATTATAAGTTTACTAACATAGGAATAAGTTATCCTTTTGTTCACTAACCTGGATGGTGCTTATGCGGTGGTGATTATTTTTTTTAATATATACAAGCTGAAATTGTAATGGTTATTTCTTTTTATTTTCAATCGATTTATAAAAAATAAATAAATTTAAAATCAAGAAATGGCAGAATAACAATTGTGATAAACAAAAAAAAAAAATACTACGCGAGTTAACTCATCGTAACAGACGTTTTACGCTGAGTATGCAGTCACCGTCAGCATGCGTCGTATTGCAATTATGCATTTACCGGAAATTAGAGATAGTTATTTTTCTTTGCATGATATTCAGTCTTGAATCAGCCACCAGCTTAATATCCTGTATTTTTATAATTAAATTAATATTGTAATAAATAAATATTTTTTTATGTAAAATCCCGACCGCCGAAACATAACTGGCGCAGTCGGTAGGATCGCGACGTTCTAAGATCGAATCCAACTCTTCATCTTAAGAGCGACGGTTCTCAAATCGTTCTTTCGTGATCTACAAAGAACCTATCGCGCGGTCGGACACCTCTACGGTCATCAGGGCTAATCTCCGGAGAATTGGAGGAAGCTGCGTTGGAGAAGACTCGACTCGACAGGAGATGCAGTGGCTGCTTTGGTAAGTGCTCTTGTTCTACCAAGTGTCCTTGCTCGATTTCCTGTCTTATTTTAATTTGTGTATTTTATGTTAGTATTTGTGTGTCTGTCTCTAAGCTAAAATCGCAGTAGGCAACCACAAAATTATAATTAGTAGCGTTAAGTATCCCACGAGTAAATTCCAAGTGTTTAACTTGACACCTCTATTGTTTTGCGTCAAGCGCCACTAGGCAGACAAGCAACAGAAAAACAATGTCGCTCAGGGACTATGATGCCAACTATAAACCTTACAAACTAATTGCAGACTTAATGCCAAGATATGATGGTAATCCTAAATTACTCAATTATTATATTAGGGAAGTAGAAAACTTATTACAGTTAACTTCTAAAGCAGATCGTTCGCACCCAGCATTCATCTGCTTAATTAAAAGTAGACTCAGTGGTCCAGCCATAGACGCAATAGCGTACGAAGGCTACTTAAACTCATGGATATCAATTAAGAATGCGTTAATAAGGCGCCTAGGTGAACCACGAAATGAAATACAAGTTATGCAGGAGCTAACGCGAGTGCGTAAGTCTAAGACAGAAGACGCTGAAAGCTTCGGCAAACGCCTCCGTGAGCTGTTGGATACTCTGTATTCCGTAGGAGAGCATGGTAATAAATCATATTATGAAAAGATGGTTATTGAACAGTATATAAACCAGTTAGACTTCCACGTCTCGTTGGGCGTTCGAATCGCCAAACCAGACACCTTCGAAGCAGCCATCATAGCGGCTAGACAAGAAGAGGCTAGGCTGTCATATAATAGAGCTAACTACAATAATAACCATTCAACGTCACAAGCAAAGCCAAAGGAGCTACCCAAACAACCAGGCAATAACAATCCCATCCGTAATACAGCAAACCCGTTTGTACCTGGCTTTATTGTTCCCTCACAAAACTTTGTACCTCAACAAAATAACATGACCCCTGAACAGCGCCAACAATGGGTACAATCTGTATTGCCCTGGAAGGCCAAACCAGCATCAGGTAACTCTAGACCTAATGGTTCAAGTAACTTTAGGAATCAACCTAACATTCCAAAACCATCGGTTCCCACGCCAGTATCATCGGACGTCACAATGCGTACGGCAGGTAAGCCAGAAAAACCACAGTTCGCACAGCAGTTGTTCTACATTCCAATTCAAATGGCCACTCAAGATCAACCAGGATCCAGCGACATGGAGCTCTATAACGATATCACAGACGGTAACAGCATAGTGCTCGAGCCGAATGTAACCATGGACGAACAAGAGGTAAGTGGTGATCAGGGTTTTACCATGGACACCAACCGAGACAACCAGACCTAGTTTCAATAAACTTCCAGACCAAGAAATATTTACCGTATATAATACTACCAGAGTTTGACGGTAAGTTTCTATTAGATACAGGGGCCAGTCATTCAACCATAGCAACTGACGTAATTGCAGGCACCATATTTGAGTACTGTGTAGAAACAGAACCCTTCCAAATTAATACAGCTCACAGTTCATCAGTTCACGACAAGGTAGTGTACCTTCCCTTACCTCCCGCGTTTAATAGCGATATAACACATAAGTTTCTAATATTCGACTTCGACCCTAAATATAAAGGTCTTATCGGAATTGACCTTCTGCAAAAATTAAAGAGTAACATTGATTTGAATAATAATGTGTTACGTACATCTACAGCAGAAATACCAATACACTTTAGTTCTCCACCCAAAAAGATAAGTATCGAACCTAGATGCGAAAAGCTTGTCAAAGTAAAAACTAATTACTTAGATGGACAATACCTTCACGATGATTTAATCTGGTCAGATGGTTTAATGTCCCCAGCAGCTATAGTTAACGTTACAAACGGTTCTTTCAAAACATCGGTAATTAATCATAGTGATCAAAAGAAGTGTATCCCGTTTAACCCGTCAATCGAATTAGAGATATTTTCCAATTCCAAAAAAAACGATAGTCATGATATTAATACCATAAAGGTTCAAACTAACATTGACCATATACTAAACGAAACCCTAAAGAAAATCCGTACAGATCACATGAATGAAGAAGAAAAGCGCGAAATAACCCGGTTATGTTATCAGTATAGGGACTTGTTCTATGCAGAAGATATACCACTCACATTCACACACGCTGTCAAACACGAGCTCAGATTAAGCGATAATACACCAGTTTTTGTACGTAGTTACAGACAAGCTCCTCAACAACGCGAAGAAATTCGTAAACAAGTAGATAAGCTCCTTCAGCAAGGTATTGTGCGAGAGAGCATATCCCCTTGGTCATGTCCCGTGCATATTGTACCAAAAAAACCCGATTCCTCAGGAAACGTCAAATGGAGACTTGTAATTGACTATAGACATCTCAACGACCGTATCATTGAAGATAAATACCCCTTACCAAATATACACGACATATTAGATAGATTAGGACGAGCTCAATACTTCACAACCCTAGATCTTGCTAGCGGTTTTCACCAAGTGGAAATGCACCCTAATGATATCGAAAAAACCGCATTTACCACTGAACGAGGACACTATGAGTTCCTTAGAATGCCCTTTGGACTGAAAAATGCACCAAGTACGTTTCAAAGACTAATGGATCATATATTAAGAGGCATAGACAATGTTTACACCTACTTAGATGACGTAATAATAATATCTACGTCATTACAGCAACACATAGAAAAATTAAAACAAGTATTCGATCGATTCAAAACACACAACCTAAAGATTCAGTTAGATAAATCACAGTTCCTACAAAAACAGGTTGAGTTCTTAGGACATGAACTAACAGATGAAGGTTTAAAACCAAACAAAAACAAAATAAAAGCCGTACTTAACTTCCCCCTACCCAAGTCTCAGAAAGAAATAAAAGCCTTCCTAGGTTTAGTTGGATATTACAGAAAATTCATAAAAGATTTCGCCAAGCTTACTAAACCAATGACCCTTTGCCTTAAGAAAAATAGTAAAGTCATACACTCCCCGGATTTCTTAGAAGCTTTTAATAAGTGCAAACAAATTTTAACTAACGCCCCAATACTACAGTACCCAAATTTTAATGAGCCTTTCATCCTAACCACCGATGCTTCAGATGTAGCATTAGGTGCGGTATTATCACAAGGAATAGTAGGATCCGATAAACCGGTAGCATTTGCATCCCGAACACTATCAGATACTGAATCGCGTTACTCTACAATAGAAAAGGAACTACTCGCCATAGTATGGGCTATTAAATACTTTAGACCATATCTTTACGGAAGAAAGTTTACCATATACACGGACCACAGACCTCTCACCTGGTTAATGTCACTAAAAGATCCTAATTCTAAATTAACTAGATGGCGTTTAAAACTCTCGGAATACGATTATAAGGTTGTATACAAGAAAGGTCGCCAAAACACTAACGCAGACGCTCTATCACGAGTTAAAATATTCCATGGCAGTGTCGACTCTCTAGCTGTTAATTTAGATGATAACGAAGACGATGAGATAATTAATAGAATATTCGAAAATGCACGTAGGGAAGCCGAAAATCAAATAGACCCCAATGAAAATATACAATCACAAAATCCAAGCATTCCCGAATCACACGTAGGTACAGATAGCATGAGTATAGTGTCAGCTGAACCTGAATTAGTGTCTACAAGACATACACAGCCTGACAATGAAAATAAAGGTATACCCATCATTGCAGACGCTATTGATAGGCAACTAAAGCAGTTCCACATTAGGTCAACACCCGGATCTACGTATAGAGTAGATAACAGATCCACTAACTCAAAAGTGGTTATAAAAGATGTCTTTATCCCAGTAAATAATACAGAGTCCGAGATAATTAGATTCCTTAAAGAACACACCATCGCTGACCGTATATTCCATTGTTACTTTTATAACGAAGAATTGTACCATTCTTTTTCTACAGTTTACACAACTATATTTAACGATAGAGGTCCTAAGCTACTTAAATGCACAACACGCGTAACTCTAGTAGAAAACAAACCCGAACAACAAGAGTTGATTAAGAAATATCATGAAGGTAAGACTGTGCACCGCGGTATTCAGGAAACATACAAACAGTTGCACAGAAATTATCATTGGCCAAACATGCTTCTCACCATTCAAAGATTCGTTAATCAATGCGACACCTGTTTGAAATCAAAATACGAACGCAACCCTCTTAAACCACCTTTAGCTATAACCGATACACCTCGTAAACCGATGGAACATATATTTATGGACCTATACTCAACCGGAGGCGCAACGTTCCTTACAATTATTGACAACTTCTCTAAATACGCCCAAGCAGTTCAACTAACAGCATGCAGTAGTGTCCATATAGCTGAAGCACTGCTAAACGTTTTCTCAGTGTTAGGTTTACCGAATAAAATAACCACAGATTCAGACACTAAATTCGACAACGATGTTATTAAAGAAATATGCGCTCTACATAAAATCCATATACACTTTACGACACCCTATAACCCTAATTCTAACTCCCCTATCGAACGTTTACACTCTACCCTAGCCGAAATAATTAGGATACAAAGAATGACTAACAAAGACGACCCTATACAGCTTATTATGAAGTACTCTATAATAGCGTACAATAACGCTATCCATTCGGCAACAGATTATACACCCCATGAGTTATTATTCGGACACACATCATCCAGAAACCCACTAGAGTTATACTACCCAAAAGAGTTTTACCAGGACTATGTTATTAAGCATCGTGCCAATGCAGAGGCAGTTCAAGAGTGCATCGCTGCACACATGTCCAAAAATAAGGAACAGGTGATTGCTAAACGTAACCAAGAAGCAGAAGAAATAAAATTCAAGGTAGGTGAAACTGTCTACAAACAGGTAGCAAAGTCAGCCCGCAGTGACAAAACGAAACCAGTCTTCAAAGGACCATACAAGATCATACACCTTCACCCAAATAACGTAGCTGAAATAATAGGTAACCATCCAAATTCTAAGTCCATCAGGGTTCATTTCAAGCTATTACGGAGGCCTCATCTTGTTGCAGGATCTTCATCGCAGGAGCCGTCGTGCTCAACGCAACAGCAACCGTAACCATTACCCATGTAGATAACGACAATGGGATCCTCCTTCTTAAACAAGGTCAACTCCTTAAACAAGACAACTACTTTAGCCTTGCTTGTGTCTACAACATTAGCAATCTGCACTTTACATCTACCCAATTGATGTCCCTATATGCAAGCACGAAAAACGCTGAGAATACAGCGTCTGGAGAGTTACATAAAACATATAGGAATCAAATAGAATATAGCCTTAATATTATAGGTAAGAAGATTAAGTTTTTAACGCCGCAAGTTAGAAAGCGACGCGGTCTTATAGATGGATTAGGTACTGTTGTTAAGTCTATTACAGGTAATCTCGACCATGAAGATGCAACTAAGTTTGAAGAAGAAATTTTAAATATTAAAAACAGAGTTAGAAATGTTCAGGATTCACAGAGAAAATCCTTAGTATTAGCACATAATACAATCGATGAGTTCAGTAAACAGTTTACAAAATTAAATAACAATCAGAAACATTTGGCTAGTTTACTACAAAATATTACTAATAATTCCAACGATCTGTCTAACCATTTACATTTTCTAGATATTTACGTACAGATAGATTTTAGTTTACAGATAATTTTAGATAGGTTAATGTTATTAGAAGATGCTATGACTTTTGCTCAGATGGGTACCATGCATCCTAGTATAATAAGTCCTCAGAACTTAATAGAAGAGTTAAGAAACTTAGAAAATATGTTTATGTTTAAACCAGTAGCTAGTATTAGCATTAGTAATATATACAGGATAGAGAAGTCAATTAAAGTTAAAGCTTACAGCACAGAACACTCAGTTAACTTTATACTCGAAATCCCCTCAATTACCTTAAAAACCTATGACCTTATTCATCTCTATTCTATCCCAAATAAAGATAACCTTACAATCATCCCCAAATCCAAATACCTAGCACTTGGTAACGATGAGTACGCTTACCTGGAAGAAGATTGTCAGCCATTAACCGACAACACCCAGCTCTGCAAGCTCCTCGACACTAGAAGAATGGAAGACACAGATGACTGTATACTATCACTCATTCAGCATCGCCCAGCAAATTGCACTCACGCTAAGATGAACTTAAGAAGAGGAAAAATTCAGAAGATCGGAGACAACAACTGGCTACTTGTTCTCAGAGAAGATGAAGTCACCAAAACACAATGCAACACCAAGACAGATTACAAGAAGCTATCTGGAATTCATCTCGTTACACTAACAGAAGACTGCCAGATGAACGTCATGAACAAGACACTGCGTTCTCACACCGACACGGTCGTCATCAACGAAGTCATACCGTTACCGGAGCAGCATCAAGTCCCAGAACAATCAATACAATACGAACTCCAATTAGAAGACATCTCACTAGACAGCATCCATGAACTCATCAACAAAGCAGGCGACATCTCCGTGCCAGAAGAAGATAATTGGTCAATCATAGCAGCTACACCTAGCTGGAGCACAATCATCCTATATATCCTACTGATCGCAGCAGCATCCTGGAAGCTGTATCAATGGAAAACAAAGAACATCGCGGAGGACACCAAAGGCAGCGCGGACGCCGCCAGAAGCAAGAGTTGCTTCTATCCTATGGAGGGAGGAGTTAACTCATCGTAACAGACGTTTTACGCTGAGTATGCAGTCACCGTCAGCATGCGTCGTATTGCAATTATGCATTTACCGGAAATTAGAGATAGTTATTTTTCTTTGCATGATATTCAGTCTTGAATCAGCCACCAGCTTAATATCCTGTATTTTTATAATTAAATTAATATTGTAATAAATAAATATTTTTTTATGTAAAATCCCGACCGCCGAAACATAACTCGCGCGAGAGCTTATTTTGCTCTGAACATTTATATATATCGCTTTTCCCTTCATCGGCACGCCGCCGCTCTGCCAGTAGTACCTACGTCACGTCTAGTGAGTTACTGTTGCTTCTCACGCTTTCGAGTTTATTAATATTCTTTTTAATAATTTGAAAAAAAAACATTTATCTTTTAAGTTAAACTTTATGTTTCGATAGTACTATTGACGGCTAATCATTCTGCCGCGGGAATACAACCATTAAAATTTCAGCGTGTATACAGGGTGTCCCAAAACTCAACGTCAAGCCGAAACGGGGTGACAGGATTGATCATAACCATCACGAGAAAAATCTGAAAAAAAATCTATCCCATGCAGTTTGAAAATTATGGGCATTTTAAGAAAAACCTAGAAATTTGATCAAACTGTACCATTTTTCGGTTATTGTGGTTATTATTTTTTATTTTTGTTCATTTGAACTTTAGAAACGTAATCCTAAATAACATTTCTAGAATCCCAATAAAAAATAATGACACAATTGCCTCAAGTTCCCGAGAATTGAGACTATTTGTTAAACTACGAATTTAAAATTTTCAAGATTCGTCGACTTTGACAGGCCCTCCTATAAAAAAAATGTACTAGAGTGCCTTGGCAAGTAGCATTAAAAGTTGGCGCATTTAATCAGAATTCTAAAATGGTACAATACTTGTTAGTTCCATACAATAGAAAAGAGTAAAAAAATTAAAACCTCAAGTAACCCGATTTTTGCTATCAGATTTTACTCAGTTAAAATGTTTTTAATTCGCACAAGCTCTAGGTAGGTTCTTAATTTTAAGGCAAAATGATGAGAGAGATGGATAATGGGTATGTTTGCCATGAGTGAGCGAGACAGATAGTGACGCCACGCATTGAGACGGAGATGCGTCGTTTAAACGAGTGCGAATGAAACAGATAGATGCTATGGCATCTATCTGTTTCACTAGTTTCAGCCAAGCAAATGGCTACGCTACCAGTCCGACACCAACCAGTTAGTACGTTTCGCTCATTCGTCTACTGCGCACGTTCGTATTCGCTTGTGTTGATTTAGTACTGACAACTTTGGCTTCTCTTTTTGGACTTGAATCTTTGTGAATTGGACTTGTTGATAACATACCGGCAACTTTGGCTTCTCTCTGGACTTTTGTGTTGGCATCCTTTTTATCTACCATGCCTACGCGCTACACTTCACAAGAATATGCGAACATGCACCTCATTTATGGGGAATGCAGATGCAACGCAAGTGCTGCCGCTAGACTTTATCGTGAAAGATATCCAAATTTAGAGCGCTACCCGGATCACCGCGTGTTTGTTAATGTGCACCGTTCACTCACAGAGGGCGGCCATTTCCCGAATCAAATACAGGCTGGAGGTAGACCTGTGTTTCCTTTCCAGGAAGAAGTATTGCAAGAGGTCGCACGTGACCGAAGTATTTCCGTACGTGGAATTGAAGAAAGAACGGGAATACCGAAAAGCACTGCTCATCGTATTTTACAAAGAGCCGAAATGCATCCGTTTCACGTACAACGAGTTCAAAGTCTTCTACCTCGAGATTATCAGGAAAGGATTTCTTTTTGTAGAACAATGCTACAGAGGCATAATGAGAATCCCCAATTCATCCAAAAAATTCTCTGGTCAGATGAATCGACATTTAAAAAAGATGGTTACATGAACTTGCACAATTATCACGAGTGGCATGTGGAGAATCCACATTTAATGCGAGAAGATAGATCCCAGTATCGTTTTAAAGTAAACCTGTGGACCGGAATTTTAAACGGTAAAATTATTGGGCCTATTGAACTGCCTGAGAACTTGAATGGAACTAATTACCTACATTTTTTAAGAGAAGATTTACCAACCCTGTTAGAGGACGTACCACTAGCAGATCTTCGCGACATGTGGTTTCAACAAGATGGCTGCCCAGCGCATTTCGCAGTGCAAGTAAGAGATTTCCTTGACCAGGAATATCCGGGAAGGTGGATTGGACGTTCGGGCACTATCTCGTGGCCCGCCCGTTCACCAGATTTAAATCCCCTGGATTTTTTCTATTGGGGAGTTCTCAAAGAAAAAGTTTACTCAAAGCCCATTGAGAACGTAGCCGACCTGCGTGAACGCATTTCTCAAGCAGCTGAGGCGATCAACTCTCGAAGATATGCCCGACTAATAAGTAGATCTTTTTTAAGAAGATGTAGGGCTTGTATTGAGGCTGATGGTAAAAAATTTGAACATTTATTGTAATAAAAAACGTTATTTCTCTATCATCTGACTTTTATTCCAACAAACCTAATTATTTTACTAATTTTACTAACTTTTTTTCACTTTGGTAAAAGTGGCGTCACTATCTGTCTCGCTCACTCATGGCGAACATACCCATTATCCATCTCTCTCATCATTTTGTCTTAAAATTAAGAACCTACCTAGAGCTTGTGTGAATTAAAAACATTTTAACTGAGTAAAATGAGATAGCAAAAATCGGGTTACTTGAGGTTTTAATTTTTTTACTCTTTTCTATTGTATGGAACTAACAAGTATTGTACCATTTTAGAATTCTGATTAAATGTGCCAACTTTTAATGCCACTTGCCAAGGCACTCTAGTACATTTTTTTTATAGGAGGGCCTGTCAAAGTCGACGAATCTTGAAAATTTTAAATTCGTAGTTTAACAAATAGTCTCAATTCTCGGAAACTTGAGACAATTGTGTCATTATTTTTTATTGGGATTCTAGAAATGTTATTTAGGATTACGTTTCCAAAGTTCAAATGAACAAAAATAAAAAAGAATAACCACAATAACCGAAAAATGGTACAGTTTGATCAAATTTCTAGGTTTTTCTTAAAATGCCCATAATTTTTAAACTGCATGAGATAGATTTTTTTTCAGATTTTTCTCGTGATGGTTATGATCAATCCTGTCACCCCGTTTCGGCTTGACGTTGAGTTTTGGGACACCCTGTATATATAATTCTACATTTTGCCGTGGTTTCGCTCGCGTTCATGATTATTTTATTTTCGTTAAGTAAAAAGTTGACTATAACCGTCCTCATTTTATTTCTTTGTTATGCTATCACGCACCGCTGAACCAATTTGGATGACATTTGGTAAATATAGTTAAGACGACTTTATTTTGAAAAAATCTATAAGTAAGATTAACGCCAGCAAAGCAAAAGCTACTAACTTATAAATTCGATACCAATCTCTTCTGAGTTGTTTTGCTAGCTAATTGAATTTGACCTTGTTTAGGTATCTCAAGATAATGTGTTCATTGTTTATTCAGTTGGTGTAGTTAGTTTGGTGGTCTTAAGCGTGACTGGTGAGTATCCTAAGTGTTATTGAGTTTTAGGAATTTGCTATTAGCTCCGAATCTGACTTTGTGCACGATAAATGGCTTTAGGTTCATCCTTTGTCCGAAACTTTCGAAGTGTGGGTGTCAAAGTCAAAGTCAAAGCATTTATTTCAAAAAAACCATTATCAGGTACTTTTGAATTGTCCAAGTCAGTCCGTCAAAAACATGAAGCTATTTGCACGTTCGAAAGCGTAGATCTCTATGGAGAAGAACGTGCAAGAAACTCCACGGACACTCTTTTAATCATCATTTTGTATCATTTGCCTAGCCTTTTCCCAACTATGTTGGGGTCGGCTTCCAGTCAAACCGGTTTCAGCTGGTTACCAGTATTTTACGTGGAGCGGCTGCCTACCCTCCACAATCCATAAACTGAGTAACACGATACTCCTTGGCAAGACTGGTGTCAGATTTTCTGATTTCTGACGATCTGTAACGTCTGCCAAAGATCAACAAATTACTGCCGGGAACAACGGCTCAACGTGCTTTCTTGTTATGATGGTCACCCATTCTCAGACCAACCTCGGCAAGCGTTGCTTAACTTTGAAGATCGACCCGTGCGGCTGTTATTATTTAGCCAAGAGCTCCGCCAGCAGTGCGATTCTGTAAACATGTGAAAACTAAGGTGAACATGAAGAGAGATGTTGACAGAATAGGCCGGCTGTACGAGTAGATAAAGTTTTTTGAAAATTGTCAAATTTTCAACTAACAATTGACGATTGACGACGAAAATAAAATTGTCAATTGACGAATTCATTCTTCGGGCAACACGATTGAATCGATGCTGTATCGCAATAACAGCGATGCAGAATCGTTGTAACGTGGGCGATGGTATAAGACCAGCTATAGCGTCACGACTATATCGCTATCCTTTTGCGATTGTATCGCTACTGAATCGCTGCAAAATATCGTCGTGGGCGACCTCCCTAATCCTAATATATAATATTCTTCCGTTACTGACTGACTGAGTGACTGACAGACAACACACAGCCGAAACGGTCGTAGGAAGCTGAAATTTGGTATGTAGGTTCCTTGGAAAATGTAGGGGAGCACTAAGAAAGGATGTCCCGAAATTTCGACGGGAACGGGAAAAAAAACGGGATATGTGCGTACGTAGTTGCGGGCAAAAGCTAGTATAAGACAAAAATCAACGTCGACATAAAGACAAAACCCCAGAACGCCCGCCCGTCACCACTTCCTAGTGTTTTAAGCTGATAAGAAGAAGTGGGGCAACAACAAACTCCATAGCAACACATCTGTCTGATAAGTTAGAAGAATAATAATTTGCAATGTGATTAACATTACACGACAAATGATAATTAAGTTATTACTACTGAAATCTTGCTTCAGCTATGAAAATGTCTACAGAACTAAAATCCCAGACACATTTCAAATAAAACATGCGTCATTAAATTCACATAAAGCGTACTGTATCTACCTACCCCGTTACAACCAACCCCAGCCGGACAAATGATAATTAAGTTGTAATTCATAATATTATCAGTCAGTCGTTACTACTGAACTCCTGCTTCAGCTATTAAAATCTCTACAGAACTAAAAACCCAGACACACTTCAAACAAAACATGCGTCATTAAATTCACATAAAGCGTACTGTATCTACCTACCCCCGTTACAACCAACCCCGGTTGAACGCGATATGAAAACGTAAACCTCACCCGACGGACACACCTCATTTACATACGGTACGGGAAATTAAAGAAAAATAAAGGATATGTTTCTATTTCATTTTAATTTTGATCTTTTGGGATGTATAGAGCATAATGTTTACTTTTTTAGGGTCCCGGACCTCAGAATGATAAAACATATATCTTATAGGATCGCTCGTGCCTGTCTGGCCGTCTGTCACAGCAATCCTATCAGGGTTCCGTTTATACATATGGACGTTTGGGACCTTAAAATACTTCCAAAAGCTTATATATTTATTTAGGAAAATTAAGTGACTGAAAATTTGTATGGAAATCAGTTGATATGGTATGTGGTATGGTCATACGACAATAAATCAAAACACTGGCAATACTAGTTCATACAAAAATTTCGTCGTTTATCACAGATTTGATGTGACCAACTGTTACAGGATTCATAATAGTTACAAAATATTCCTATGAACCCGTATTGCCAGTGATTTCATTTATTATCGTATTGGTGTCTCCACATTGTTTAATGCGGAGAATTTGGGAAAATGTATTTAAAAAATTATTTTGTAGGCTATAAGATAAGAGAAATACCAAAAAACTGGTACTTGTATAGACTGTGTGAAATATAACAAGGCTAGACAACATGACTACACTCTCATGACGATGAATGTGAAAGAGTCACCGCAGCCCTGAAACTCATCGTCGAGGCGATCAGCGGCGGTGACCTCTCGCGTCCGGCCCTGCTTAAATCCATGATCCGGAGCGAGGAGGCTTGGGAAGCGGTCACCTCCTTCTGCGAAGCAGAAATGCAAGCGAATGAGGAGGCGGGCCGCGTGAAGGAGAGACAAGGCCTTTGCCCCAACCGCCTCTACAGAAGAAGACGCCCCGGGCGTCGGAAGTCGCAGGGCGATACCCGGCCACCGTAGGCGCGGGCCTGCGGACGGCGAGCGTTGGTTGGCTCGCTGTCCGGTCACCACCAGGCCCAGGTCGATGGCGCATAGAAGACGGGGCCCGTTAGTGCCAGAGCCTGCCAGGGTTGTGGAATTTGTTCGAAAGAGTTACCGCGGCCCTGGAACGCACAGGGCTTTAGAAGGAATACGGATGGGTTTTAGTCAGTAAGAGTCTGACACGCCATCGATCAACCGATGACTTCCCATCCCAAAAAAAAAAACAAGAATAATTTGGTATTAACCAAGAGAAGCAAGAGTTACGAGTATGTATAAATATTCTCAAAACTTTATGCACAAATATAACACTGTACAAAAGGAGATAATGCCTCGTATACTAAATAATATAGATTTAAAAAACTTAATTAATGCAGACATTTTCAAGCAATTGCATTTAAGTGACCTGAGAAAATTCTTTTGTGGCAACACCCATTGTTAAACGTTCCTTTGTACGCACTGATTAAATTATGCATTTTGACAATGATTTATTACTTCAAACGGTTTTCACGGTATATCAGATTATTTCTTACTAGCCTTTAAACATGGTTTCGCTCGTAAATATAGATTTTTGCTAACTTTCAAAATTAAATTAAATAGGCCAGAAAATTTAACAAAACAAAAAAGACAAATTTTATAGTCGCACCTTTAAAGTAAAACCGTTATTAAACGAAAATTTTCATGAATTGAGGTATCAATGCCATCCATGGAAAACAGTGACTATTTTCTAATATTGGCTCCCTGTAAAATTTTATAATTTCGTTTAGTAACGGTTTTTCTTTAAAGGTGCGAATTGTTCATTGGTATTCTAAAAGTAAAATAACTAAACGAGCAAGCCCATCTAAGCGCTGAGTATATAAAATTAAGACAATAGCAAGAAGTTTGTGGACTAGAACAGTTAGAAATAGGAGTAGGTGGAGACAACTGGGAGAGGCCGTTGACAAAGTTCACTAGAGTTAAGGAAACATTAGGTTAAGCAAAAATTGAAAAAAAAGCCGTGTGCTTCTTGGGACGCCCGACAGAAGTGATACCTTAAACTAATCTAAGTTGAACTATTTAATATGGGAAGCGTCTGTCCGAAATACGACTAGCGCTGTGGGTTAGAGTGAGAGAGGAAGAGCCTGCCTACCGCTTCCGTATGCGTGAGAGAAAGGAAAGCCAGACAGACTGGCGCCGTAACGCGTTACGTTACGAAGCGGTTTACCCTCCCATTTCCTCCAATTTTTGAAGATTCTTGACCCTCCTTCCCCCCCATATAATGCGCCGTAACGTTTTTCCTCCCTAAGCGTTACGTATAATTCAAGTGGCAATTTTACCTAAGTCACAATTATGTCTACTACTCTCATGTTACCTACTTTTTTTAATTCATAAATGTCATTTCAAGAAAAACATTGACGTTTCATTTTTGTTTGGCAAAATGACTACTGTTTAGTGACTGTGGAACTCGAAAATATGTTTAGTGACCTAGCGTTAAAAAAAAAAATGTTACGTAACGCGTTGTTCGAACACCGCTCCCGCCCCTGTAACGCATCGTAACGTTTTACAAGACCCCCTCCCCCCAAATTGTCCCCCCAAAATTTCGCGTCGCGCCTGTGAGTCTGAAAAACTGTTGTCGCTTCTTGATCGTGTTGTCACCTGTCACCTTCAAGGGATCTAAAGCCGGAGCTACACGCTTTTCACTTGCCGTAAACTTCAAACTCATTTTACAAACAAACGTGTGGACGTGTTGCAAGGGCTTGCGACAAATTCCCTTTGATTGTTCAAAAAACCGACAGTCGCCGACTACAAGCGCTTGCAAAGTTACACAAACTAAATCAAACTCCCTATCCATTTAAATCTTTTTTATGCATGGGACATCATCAAATGACTCCTTCGCTCTGGGCGGAGCGGTAGGGAATGTCAGACTCTTACTTACTAAAATCCGTCTGTGTTCCTCCTAATGCCCTTTGCGTTCCAGGGCCACGGTGACTCTTTCGAACATATTCCGCAAAAAGTCCCTATCCACACGCTTGTATTTGTGATGGTTTGGCAAGCGTGTGGGTCCGGCTTAGGAATCCAATGCAAAATAAATCTCCAAACTATTAGATTCATAGACAAATAGCTCTAGTATTATTTTTTCAGCTGGCAACACACCAAAACTATACAGCAAGAACTTGTTCCATTTAGCATGAAAAATGGTTTTTCTTTCTTTTAAATTCCGTTTCAGTTAACTGAACTTTTTCATTGTCCGGGAAACGGTTTGACCTATCAATGGGGATATTTTTAGAAGCCTTTTAGTGATGCCTGGCACAAATTGACTTGTTGGTTGTGTTAACGAATCAATTTCCTTTGCCCCCAAAGAAAATATCAAAAGAATTTTTCTTTGATACTTTTTAAGCTAGAAATTGAATTATTTGAAAGATAATTAGTGGGGCTAGCTTTTAATTTGTCTTTCTCTGTTTTTGATAGTTTAATTAGATATCTATTAATTGAAAGAAGTATTTTGGTATTCTTTGAAATAATTACTTGTAAAAGTCTGTGGTTGTTTCTAATAAATACGTTTTGATTTATAAGGCAATAAATACGTTTTAAAGAAAAACTAGATTCCATTTTTGATTTTTTTTAATCACGGCCTTCGTTCGAATTCTGAAAGCGAATCCAAAAAGAAAAAAAAGAGGGTTCAAATAACGAATTTATGCGAAATGCACGTTGTACAAAAATCTAAACGCTTTTTGTGTTTCAGCAAAGAACCTTAATGGTGTGATATTTTATTATAATACTAACTTCTGTCATTGGTTTTGTCTGTGTAATTGTCGGAAATTAACCTATATTTTACTTCTACATATTAGATAAAAACTTTTTTACAAAAAAATACAACCGCCTTTCAAATAAAAAACACTGCAAAGTATAAAATAACTTTCGGAAATCGGTGTTTTTTGTTGCCTTTTCGTTTTTTGACACCGACTTCCCAAAACAAAGTAAAAAAAAAATGAAAATTAGTTCAGCGGCTTATGACGTCATTTCGGCACCGAAACGCGGTTATTGATTGATTCGTATAATTGTAGAACAAAATGTTCATTTGACAATTTATCGAGAGATTACGATCTCTCAAGTTATTTTATAATCTTATGGAGTTTGCAATTATCCAGTGACATATGCATATGTATTGTGTTTTATGGGCCTTAGTTGCCTGAAATAAAGATGATATCCATAAAACTCAGGAAGACCTGAGTTATATGGATAACTATTTCTATAGGTACATATTATTGTAACACCAGCGGACTCACGCTAGTGCTACTTCTTCATATTATTATAAAATGAAACTATATTTAAGGTTTCTTTAAACTTCATAATATACTTGGCATCTGCCTTCAATGAACGTTGGTACCGGAGTCTCAAATAAAAACAAAACATATTTTTATATTCCTATTTCAAATTCTCATTTACTTTTCGCCAGACGCTTCCAAAGGGCTACCTTGCCTGCCAGAGACCTGGAGCTAAGGATATCCTCGTTACAATATGTACGTGGTGAAGATATGCTGTTATATGTAGGCAAGTTATGTTAACTAGAAATACTCGTACATATATCGAGTTAGACTGAACTAGCTAGCCAACTCCCATGGGAAATATATACCGCCCCACGTCATATTCGTCGAAGTTATTGATACCGTTCTTGTGATAAATCAATATCGCTGAGTTAAAGTTGTGTGGGAATTATTGATTTTGTTGTAAAGCTAATAAAACTTGTATTATTTACAAGGTACCGCCTGCGGCCCTGTCCGCGTTTATGTCGAGAATTATCTCAAGACAACATATTCCCGGGATGAAAAGTATCCTATGTGTTATTCCTGACTATAATCTAAAATTGTGCCAAATTTCATCGAGATCCGTTCAGCCGTTCTGACGTGAAAGAGTTACAAATATCCATCCATCCATCCATAATTACAAACTTTCGCGTTTATAATATTAGTAGGATAGGTACTATTTTTGCTTGCGGCTCCGTCTTTAGGTAGGTATAAAAGTTTTTGATTACAGGAAATAGAAAGTACGTAGTATTTGTTCTGGCTTTCTGACTCGATTATGTTTATAATGGTTTTTGAAGTGAAAACTTCTTTAGCGGCGTTGTGCACTTTTTGGGATGGGTAAAAAATGTTAAACTCACGTCAGGACACGTGACCTGATCGAAAATTCGTAAGACGGAGGGAAAGTTCTGAAGTGGTAAATTTTTTAATGTAATGTAAATTGTCATGTTTGTGTACGATAGCGCAATAAATTAATATTGTATTTTACCACATCAATGATAGTGCTTTTATACTGATTATTAAAGCAATTCGTGTGAAATTATTCCCTAACCATTCCAAAATATCATAAATGCACAACGTTAACGTTCAAGTTTCACTTCTGCCGGCAGTCCCGGAGTGTAACCCGTTGTTTCTTTTTTTTTTGAGTAAGTCTGCCTGCCCAGCCTTTGCCCAACTATATTGGGGTCGGCTTCCGGTCATACGGAATTCAGTTTAATACTAGTATTTTACGTGTATGTTCCGGCCGGTGGATAAGCTAGTTTAAAATTCGGGCCAAGTACGAGTAAGACTGGCAAACAAAGGGTTCCGTAGTACCAAACACCAAAAGATCACTTGTATGGTTTTCATTAGTGTTCCATACCCAAAGGGTAAAAACGGGACCTTTTATTTTTAATTTCATTTTTATTATTTTTTTGTTATAGCGGCAACAGAAATACATCATCTGTGAAAATTTCAACTGTCTAACTATCACGGTTCATGAGATACAGCCTGGTGACAGACGGACGAACAGCGGAGTCTTAGTAATAGTTTTGCCCTTTGAGTACGGGACCCTAAAAAGGACCTATCTACTCAAAACGAAGTAATCGATTGCCGACCTTAAGATATTTTCTTAATGTCGGAAATCGGTTACTTCGTGTGGTGTAGGTACGTCTTTATTTCTTATGACGGCAGAATACCTAGATACATACAACTCTACACAAACTCAACTCAGACTCTTCTAATTAAGCAAGCTATCTAATTAAGTCGCTCTATAGTAATAGTACTCGACGACAGTTTCATTTTACAAACTGTTTGTTTTGAAATCTCAAGTACGAGTACGAGTTACTAAGTTTATATCGTCCTGAAACTCTTGAATGAAATACCGCTGACGAGGGACACATATAACTTTATTTACTTATTGATATATCAAGACGCTTAGTTGACACTTCACGTGACCCAAGGGCTGGCTTTTACCTTGGTCAAAGAATAAGCATTGCCATACAACGTGGCAATGCCGCCAGTCTTTTGGGTACACTTCCAGTCGACAGCGATGCGGATGAATTTTTTGACGCCATATTTTAGGGTTAATTTAGTTAGGAGTTTTTATTTTTATTTCTAGTGTTTATAGTTAGTTAAGTGTTTATAAAAAACAGGTGTAAATATCTATGTAAGTTAATTATTATTTTTATTTATCATTATAAATTTGAATTAACAGTTTAAAAAATCATACTTACACACAAGTTATTGGTCTGTCCAAAACAAAATTGAGATATTATTTAAAAAAAATCACTATAAACAAAACCTGACAAATCTAGGCAAAAATAAAAATAGAAAAAACAGAATTATAAAAGAAACTGTAGAGAAGAAGAGAGAGTTCATCAACGGTAGATGTATTTCTGTTGCCGCTATAACAAAAAAATAATAAAAATGAAATTAAAAATAAAAGGTCCCGTTTTTACCCTTTGGGTACGGAACACTAATGAAAACCATACAAGTGATCTTTTGGTGTTTGGTACTACGGAACCCTTTGTTGAATGACAAATCTAGGCAAAAATAAAAATAGAAAAAACAGAATTATAAAAGAAACTGTAGAGAAGAAGAGAGAGTTCATCTACCGTTGATGAACTCTCTCTTCTTCTCTTGTTTTGGGAACATTTATATACATACAGGCTATGCCCGTGGTTTCGCTCCCGTCACCTCCCGTCAACAGTTACCTACCCTACACTACCTACCCCACCTAGCTATCTACATACATACCTACCTACCTTACCCTACCCCTACCTACCATTTTTTTTTTGTTTTTAAACCTACCCTATTATCTAGCGAACAAAAAAAAAAGAATTAGCTAAATCGGTCTAGCCGTTCTCAAGTTATAGTGTGACCAGGAGAAATAGGGGTTCATTTTTATATTATATAGATAGTCCTCCTGACCGATTTCGGCCATGGCGGCCAATCTCAACCGAGACTTGCCATCGGCGCGGGACATATTATAGTGCACAAGTGTGTGCGCAGACACAGGTGCACTCCCTCTTCCATCACTCTCATATTCCGATGGGACGGCAACCCGACACGACCGGAGAGGGATCTGGCACAGGACCACCGTGCTTTCCGAGGCACGGGGGTGCCACACCACCAACTTCCAAACTCCGGGCTGCTACTGAGAAATTCCTATTGGAAAAACCCAATTACACTTTTGCCCGACCTGGGATCAAACCCAGGACTCCACGTTCGGCAATCGGTGAGTCGGTGTCGGTCGGTCGACCGCGAGACCAACGGAGCAGTTCAAGCATGTATGGCCACCTTTAAGATAGTCCCCCATCCATGGAATAACCTTGGCAAGCGTTGCTGAACCTTGAAGATCAATCGTTGCAGCTGTTTTTATTTAGCCACGAGCTCCTCCAGGCTATTCATTTTACTTCACCCTGTTATAAGAAGGTATAAGTACCTTAGTAGATTATAATATTCATCATCATCATCATATCAGCCGAAAGACGTACACTGCTGGACATAGGCCTACCCGAGGAGACGTTGCCATAATCGCCACGCTTGGCAGGCGGGTTGGCGGTCGCAGTGTAGCTGTAGCAATGCACAGAGAATGCGGCTGCCCATACTCTGGTGAGTCCCTTAGTCGCCTTCACAACACCCACGGGAAGTGATGGGATGGTGCTATTCTTTTACGTCCGACACCATACAGAGCAATAATAATAATAAGGCTCCCAAACTACCAGCAACCTTATCATCCTAAACTAGCGTGCAATAGTTATTAGTTCTTGGTTCCAGGACAATCCAGCAAAATCTCTCCCAACCTGGGAATCAAACCCCACGCGACTTGCAACCACGCAACCAACAAGGCATTCACCAATAACTAGGTACGATTCGTGATACTAAAACATAGTTTATAAGTGAAAGAAAGCATGAAGATTTAATGTTTAATTAGTTCTACAAAAACTAGATCAGAAAGTATCATAACTTATATTTTATTTACTTTTATATTTATTTTGCTACATTCGCTAGAAACCGGCGTTATTGTGTGTACTTAAACTTGCACTGTTGTTATTTCCCAGTAATAAGACCTGGCACATTTCCCTTGGGTAATGGAAAAAGTTGACTAAGGAAAAAGGGGTGGAATGTCCCATGGGTCTGTTGTTACACCGGTACATTTACCAGCCCACAGCTGCAACCATTCGCCAAACGAACCTAGTGGGGGTAGTAGGTATCAAGAAAGAAAGATAAAAATGTTTATAATTTGGGATTCACACAAGACAAACAACCAAAGAAAATAAAGTAATTAAAAAACATACAGTCGAGTTGAGAACCTCCTCCTTTTTTGAAGTTGGTTAAAAATGTAAAAAGACCTGTGCGACGCCAGAAATGCTTCTATGTCATCATCTGCCTAGCCTCTTCCAAATTATATTAGGGTCGGCTTCCAGTCAAACCGGATTCAGCTGAACACCAGTATTTTACGTGGAGCGGCTGCCTACCAGACCTCCACAACCCATTAACTGGGTAACACGGTACTTCTTGGCAAGACTGGAGTCAGATTTTCTGGCTTCTGACAATACGTAACGTCTGCCAAAGATCTACAAATGACAGCCGGGACCAACGGCTTAACCTGCTTTCCGAGGCACGGAGGAAACTCGGTAGGTTAATGGCGATTTCAGAGAGTCACAGTCCCTAATTCGGTGTTTTACCTAACAAACTAGGCTATAGAGATGCTGTATTCTTCTTCTTCTTCATTTAAGTCTTCGTTACATGTGACACCATGTAAAAATGCTATGAGATCCTAAAAGGATACTTATAATAAGATACCTGATGTTATTACATACATGATATTTTGCTTGTATAGAATTCTCCAATTAAATTTAAACTTTGACATTTTAATTTTGAATTTAATTTAAATTTTGACATTGTAATTTTGAATTAAATCTCGACATTGTAATAAAAATTTCATTCGGATTTTGACATTGAATTTTTTTTTTGTGTTGTTTGTCTAGTGCGACCAATTTTGTACGCCATAAATGGCAAAGCATGTTGCTACCATGTTTTACAACATAAATTTCTTTTTCTATTTTAAGTGAATCTCTCAAATATCTAAGAGGCAGTTTATACCGTCGGTCTTGGTTAATATCTTCCAAAAGCACTTTGTTGTGATTCAAAAGAAAACTTAGAAAGAACCACTCGACTTGATCTATACAGATGTCAAAAAAACAAACTTCCGAATAACAAAAACACTGCAAAGTATAAAATAACTTTAATTTCGGAAGTCGTTGTTAAAAACGAAGAAACAATCAAAAACACCGACTTCCGAAATTCGGAAAGTCGGTTGTATTTTTTCGTCAAGAAGTTTTTTATTTTTCATTTGTCTCAAGAAAGCAAAATACGGAATTTTGTTTACTTGGACGATATGTCATCCGTGTAAACGGAATTGCGTATTTTTTCCAGCTATTTTGATTTAAACAAAATTAGAGTAAACAGGCTTCTTCTGGGTAAGCTCGCTCCATCGTCAACTTTGTCTCTGTCATCTATGACCTAGACTAGAGCCAAGAGCAAACCCATATTAAATAACAAAAAACAAAAAAAAACACCAAAGTACTGAAACGATTTTGATGAAATTTCTATGGGGAATCGGAAAGGGAAATAATACAACAAGTACTTACAAAAAAAATATTATTTTGCATGCCGTAAGGCAGAATGTAGCGGAAACACAGAATTATTTATTTTTCAGCAATATAAAACCTTGCTGAAAAATAAATAATTCTGATTCTGAAAGATTTTTTTCAAATCGGTTCATAAATGACGGAGTTATGAGGTAACAAACCACCTCCTTTTTTTGAAGTTGTTTAAAAACAAGATAAATCTCTGAAAGCCTTTTCTGAATAATTTAGACCTTCAACCAACTGTCAAATTAGCTACCAACAGTAGCTGAAACGTCATTTTTGCCTTTGCAACATGACGTTTCAACTACTGTTGGCCCGTTTCAATAACGTATCTAACGTTCAAGGCAAGCGTGCTCCATCGTCGACCACAGTATCGCTTTCCATCAAGTGAGGTTGCGATCAAACTTGACTTATCGATAATAAAAAAATATTTTATTTGGAAGTCGGTTTCATTAAAAAAAAAAACGCTTTTTAGTGGTACCCTACACCAAACAACCACTGGAAAGTCATAAGAAAACAAAACACGCAATTTCGTTCACTTGGGTGATATATTTTCCCGAACTATTTTGTCTTAAAAACCGAACTACTGAACCGATTTTGATGAAATTTCAATGGTGGTCCCATTGAAATTTCAGGAACGTATATCTTAACACATGAAAATGCAGAAATTTTCAAATCGGTTCATAAATGACGGAGTTATGAGGTAACAAACATAAAAAAGTACAACCGAATTGAGAATCTCCTCCTTTTTTTTGAAGTCTTTCAAAAAATCTTCATCAGCTGTTAAATCCCAAGTCCAACTCGATTGACTGTTTTAGTAAGTAAGTAATCATTTATGGAGCAAAAAAACATCGGCGTTATTATTACAAGAATAACTGAAGGTGAATAAAAATAATACCTTTAAACGAGCAATTCTTGTATATATGTAAATATATAATCTGAATCTCAGAAACAGCTCCAACGATTTTCATGAAATTTTGTATGCAGGGGGTTTCGGGGGCGATATCAATATGTATAATATAATAATAATAATACCTTTAAACGAGCAATTCTAATATATTTGTAAATATATAATCTGAATCTCGAAAAAAACTTCAACGATTTTCATGAAATTTTGTATGCAGGGGGTTTCGGGGGCGATATCAATATGTATAATATAATAATAATAATACCTTTAAATGAGCAATTCTAATATATTTGTAAATATATAATCTGAATCTCGAAAAAAACTTCAACGATTTTCATGAAATTTTGTATGCAGGGGGTTTCGGGGGCGATATCAATATGTATAATATAATAATAATAATACCTTTAAACGAGCAATTCTAATATATTTGTAAATATATAATCTGAATCTCGAAAAAAACTTCAACGATTTTCATGAAATTTAGTATGCAGGGGGTTTCGGGGGCGATAAATCGATCTAGCTAGGTTTCAATTTAAAGAAAACGTTTACCAAAAAAAAAACGAGCTTATCTCAGTCATCCAGGTACTATTAAGGAGTAAAATCCCTGTCCTTCAAGTAGGAAAAACCTGAATGATAAGACAATTTTCTGACACAGTTTTACATACATAACAGCTAAAAACACGAATTCTGTCAGCAGGTTTACAGATGATACTAGATCAGGGCTTCAAAACCCAGGGACGGAGACAGTAAGTGCCGAGTACATTATTGGAAAAAAATTTGACTGATGTAGGTAGGCGTACTAAAAGGAGAGTTGAATAGGTGGTCAGGAGTCTAAGCCAACATTTGTAACCCCATTTCTGTAATAGGCTTTTATCTAGATAAATCTATGTCTTACTTAGTTTAGGAACAACAACAACAGCTGATAATATTTTTGATTCGGACTTGTTCGTCTTAATTAAGTGGAGTTATAAAAATCACGTAAATGCGTACTTAATTGACAATGGAAAATATCTATTCGTTTGTTTTTTTATCCTTTAAAATATTTAATGGTCTTCTTTCAGTTAAAAATCCTGAATGGACAACACTGATATCAAATAATATCTTCGTTCATGTTTTTCAAATCGCTAATAGATTAAGTATAGCAATTTACCATGATGGTAAAAATTAAACACGGTAAAACATAACACAAAAAACAGTCTCAAATAAAAAGATTTAATTACCCTTGTGACAGAACACGAAAAAAAAAACAAACGAACCAAAAGCACGAATCAAAGGACGGAAAAACAAACCGTTCCTTTTCCAAACGAACCAATAAAAATCGTAATAAAATCTAGCACTTACCAACTGCCAAGGAGATGGCGATTGTAACAGCAAACAAAACGTTGTATTTCACCATTGTCTCGACACTGGCACGAGGTTCAGAGGACCATTTTATAACGCGTCCGTCCTTCGCGGCGATTCGACGCGATCTGAGGTATCCCCTGATCCCCTCCCTGGCACAGCCCTGGGAGATGAGACATACGGACGAAAAAGTTGAATAGCGGGGCGTGGAAATTTGTACCTATAAGAATTGTTAAGGTGATTCCCTTGTCTTGTCGGATTGTCGTCCCATTGGACTTAAGAGTTCAGGAACCAAGAATTTATAGGTCCATGTAGCGCACATCCTTGTGAACTAAAATGGAGGTGCATTGTTTATCCTCATAAGGATTTAAAACTGTATTTTAGTGGATGCCTGTGTCTTGCCAAACTTTATTGTTCGCGCTTTCTTGATATCGGAGACATGTTAATCCCATCAGACCAATTCCGATGTGGCATTGGTAAACATCCAAACATTTAAGGCCTGAGGGGCAATTCCCGTATTCCTTACAAACGACCGCTTTCTAATCCCAGATCTGTTAAAATAGCTCCAAATTCCGTTAAAATACTTTCATTTGTACATTTAGAATTGTGTAGAAGGCCTTCTGCCAGTCGATATAATCAAAACGGAATGACAGCTCACTTCGTGATCACGTGACATCTTGATTATATGGATTGAAAGCTCACCTCGTGATCACTTCACCCAAGCCGTCATTTTGATATGTTTACAGGATCGACCGGCTGATTCCCAAAACAATCTTCACACAGTCCAACAGCAACGACTCTTCAGAGTTTTACAACGAAACAAAACAACACATCTTTACAAGCGATTCGCATCCGCGAACTAGTGAAAGTAAAAACAAGTAGAACAATTCAATTTTGCTTTCTAAACCTTGACAGCCGTGTGTATCAGGCACGCATACACCCTCACGTGCTAAGCAGAGTTGGAGGCGACGGACATTAACCGTATCGGGTTTAATGAGGCACTTATTTTAATTACATAGAATTAAATTAGTGTTCTAGGAGCTGTATGGATTTTTGCTTGAATGGCTGAGGTTTGGTCATCATCATCATTTCAGCCGAAAGATGTCCACTGCTGGAGATAGGCGTCCTCCAAGTGTTGCCACACCGACCGGTCCGATGCCCTCATCTATACTATATAATATAAATATGATAAAGCTGAAGAATTTGTTTGTTTGTTTGAACGCGCTAATCTCTAGAACTACCAGTCGGATTTGGAAAATTATTTTTGTATTTGTTAGCCACATTCATGTTGAAGGCTATATATAGGCTGTACGGGAACGGGAAAAACGAGATATGCGCGTACGAAGTCGCGGGCAAAACCTAGTTTTAAATATACAAACAAGCATTAAATTTATTATCATCATCATCATATCAGCCGAGAGACGTCCACTGCTGGACATAGGCCTCTCTGTCACCATTTCTTAGTGTTTTAGCTGGGAAGAAGTGGCAGTGGCAAATGTAATAATTCAAAATCAAAATCAAAAGTCATTTATTCAAATTAGGCTGAGTGCCAGCACTTTTTGAACGTCAAAGTTCTACATAAAGACAGTGCCCCAAAACGCCCGCCCGTCACCACTTCCTAGTGTTTTAGCTGGGAAGAAGAAGTGGCAGTTGAATTATATTTTTAACAATGTATTACCGTGAATAAATACTTTTTTTTTTCGTGTAGAATACTGGTCCTCAGTTGCATCCGGCTAGGCTGATTGGTGCAATAAAAGCAAAATATATTTTAGGTTATAATATAGAAAACCAATTCAACCATTTAATCCTCTCAATGTTTTTCTTAACCAAAGTTTAGAAAGTTCAAATTCCGTGTTCCGTATCAAATTATATAGAAAAACAAAGTCTGGTAAAAACTTATAAATACGAAGGGAAAAATGGAAATATTATAAAGAAGGATTTCCTTAACGTTTATGTTTTTTATAAAATTGTGTTTCAAACCTCATTCTGTTTTCTTTTACGCGGTAGACAATACTTTAAGCTACGTCATTTTGTAGTCCTGGCATTGTACCTTTGTGTTGAATGAAATTATAATAAACTAGCGGACGTCACGCGGTTTCACCCGCGTAGTTCCCGTTCCCGTGAGAATACGGGGATAAAATATAGCCTATGTTATTCGCTGATAATGTAGCTAACCAATGGTGAAATAACTTTTGAAATCGGCACAGCAGTTTTTGAGTTTATTCATTACAAACATACACACACACAAAAATACAAATTTATATTATATTAGTGTAGAGTGTAGACTAGCTTTTGCCCGCGACTTCGTACGCGCATATCCCGTTTTTTCCCGTTCTCGTCGAAATTTCGGAACATCCTTTCTACGACCAGTCGTTTCGGCTGTGCGTTGTCTGTCAGTCACTCAGTCAGTCAGTAACGGAAGAATTGTATATATTAGGATATAAATAACTAGCTTTTGCCCGCGAATTCGTACGCGCATATCCCGTTTTTTCTATTCCCGTACGAATTTTCATCATCCTTATTTATAATACCTAGGACCCACGGTTGCACAATTTGTTCGAAAGAGTTACCACGGCCCTGGAGCACAAAGGGCATTTAGAGGAACACGGATGGGTTTTAGTCAGTAAGAGTCTGACTCTCTGAATGAGACATGTGGTGGTTTCCCATAAAAAATTGTTGTTTAAGTTTTTTTTTCCATTATAATTCAAAGTCCTTTATGACTTTAAGTTCCATTCGAGAAATGGTATAATAGCAAAATGGCGGATTTTTCTTGTTTTTTTATTTTTATTTTGCTAGTAATTTATTTAAGTAACACAAAAAAAATATTAGTACAATATTTAACCGTCCATTTCTGGGCCCAACTATGTATGGCAGATGGGCATTGTGCTTTGCATTGACGGACATAAATACATTTATTGACTTTTTAAATATCTAAAACTGAAGTAAAGGCATATAAAGCTGTCTTGCCGGTCGATTCTGTAAACATGTCGAAGTGAAGGCTTGGGTGAAGTGATCAGGAGGTGAACTGTCAATTCATATAATCAAGATGGAATGACAGCTCACTCCGTGATCGCGTGAGATCTTGTTTATATTGATTGACAGCTCACCTCGTGATCACTTCACCGAAGCCTTCACTTCGACATGAATAGAGAATCGACCGGCTGAATCGACTTCTATCATGATCCTTTACGTTATCTAGTAATGAGAAACGTTTCATAATTTATTGTTTGGGTATCTACGGGGGGATATTAGGGAAAGGTCAATGTACTTTATTGCAAATTTATCTGGCGCCTACCGTAGGCGTTAATTATTATTTTATATAAGTTAAAATTAATTTAACCATAGTGAATTGGCAATTTACTGTGATTGGTTCAATGTTAAGCAACGCTTGCCAAAGTTGCCCCTAGATGGGTGATCATCCATATAACATACTGAGAGCCTTTCGTGCCTCGGAAAGCACGATAAGGTTAGTCCCGGCTGACGTTTGTAGATCTCTAACAATCGTTACAAATAGTTTGAAGCAAGACACCAGTTCTGTCATGGGGTATCATGGGTTTTGGATGTTGGAAAGGCAGTCGCCCCATGCAAAATACTGGTGCCCAGCTGCATCCTGGTAGACTGGAACCCGACCACAACAATGTTAAGGAAATATTAGAAAGGCCGATTGATTGGGCAGTACACAAATAACTTTGGTCAAAAACCACTAGGTACTCTTTAAATGTTTTTTACTAGAGTTCTCTGCTTTTGTTTCATAATTATTATTGTATATATTATTATGTATATTTTTTGTATACATAAATACTATACCTCAAGTCTTAGTAGTATTTATGTTTACAATAATGAAATATGAAAAATAAATCAAAATATTATTATAAATATTGTTATTATAGCCATGACCATATTTTTTACGGCAACCCTATTAGTATTTGATCAGAAAAAATTTTTTTTTTGATAAAATACAATTTTCATCTGGTAAACAAGTGGCTGAAGGTCGATCTTACTTGGGATCCTCTACTATTACATAGGGAACCCTAAAAATATATTTACCTACTTGTTGAATAATAATGGTCTTAGCGAGACGACTTTGAAAGATTTGCCCAAAATAATACACACCGCCGAGAAATTAATGGAAGACAGTTACTTTTTCTTTTGTTTTCTTGTTTATTTCCAGTTCTTTAATGTGAATAATATTATGATGATTGTTTCTACTAAAAATAGGATGGAATGAGAAATGACTATGAACACATAAAGTGATTTTAAAATCACTATCCAACATTTTTTCAAGCAAAAGTTTTCAACTTAAGCTAGGCTTTCTACAAAAAAAAAAAAAATGAAATAAACTAGCTTTTGCCCGCGACTTCGACCGCGCAAATCCCGTTTTTTCCGTTCCTGTAGCTTATAGCCTTGCTCATGAATGTGGCAATCATATACAAAAAAAATTCCAAATCCGACTGGTAGTTCCAGAGATTAGCGCGTTTAAACAAACTATCTCTTCAGCTTTATTATATTAGTATAGACAATGTGTTTTTTTCATGGATGGGAAATCATCGAATGACTTCTTCCGCTCCGGGTGGACAGAGGAGTCAGACTTCCAACACCGTCACAACAACCCATCCGTTTTCCTTCTAAAGCCCTTTGCGTTCCAGGGCCGCGGTTATTTTTTCGAACCAATTCCGCAACCCTGGCAGGATGTGCTGTGTCCTAGATTTCGTCATTTCATGAAGACCAAAAGGTACAGTGACAGACGGGAAGACAGACAGACGGACAGACATACGAGTGAAGATTACTCGTGTGTCAGTCAGCCAAAAAAATATTAATCCTAAACCAAAGACTTAATTATTATATATGTATAGTATGTCTAGACAAGGCCACAAAACGTACTGAGAACATAAACAAAAACTTTATGTAGCTACAGTCACGGTAAAAATTGGTTCGTCACCTTATATAGTAGGCGCCAGATGAATGTGGAATAAAGTATATTGACCTTTCCCTAATAACTGTTCATAGGTACCTGAACAATTAAATATGAATCGTTTTTCATTATTAGACAATGTTAAGGATCACGAGAGATGATGATTCGGGACAGCTTTGTGTCATTAATTCCGTTTTTCAAATTAAAAATGTCAATAATTGTAGGTGGGTCAATGACCGTTATTCCACGATTATCTGGCGCCTACTATAGTAAATCCACACGATACAGACTTTTTACATAGAATAAAAAAAAGCTATCCTACCGTCATTTATATGCATTGCTTGGTTGAATAGACAAAGTTAGAGAAGTTTACAGAAGTCTGTTACATGTGGATGACCCATTATTAGAAGTGGGCACTGATTTAAAGAGGCAGTTGTAAATAGCAGTTTTGGTAAGTTAAAAATTATAAATGGCACTTTTAATAACTAGTTCAGCAGTTAAAACTAAGGGTAAAGTAAACAAAAGTGAGTAATAAAAATAATGAAATGAATCAGTGAATATATTATAGCAGGAAAATAATTAAATGGGCGGTAAAAATTATTGAACGAGCGGTTGCATGTGGGCAGTAATAAATCGGAATTTTTCGGTAAGAAATCTCATTCTAAGCAGTAACCTACTAAAAACATATCTTTTTTTCTATTAATGCAAGTCGTGTCTGGCACTCGCCGGCCGCTGCGCGGCAACGCTCGCTCGGCTCGTGCGTAAGAGGTCACAGTTTTAACCTAACCTTTTTTTTTTTTTTTTTTTTTTGATCTCGGGGGGAAATCCTCATGGAAATCCTCCACCCTGGGGCGGGTGGAGGGGTCTGTCAGACTCTTACTGACTAAAACCACCCCGGTGTTCCATCTCCCACCTACGCCGGGGATCGCGGGAACGTATGCGACATCCGCAATCCCCGGCTGGTGCCGGCCCGCCTCTGCGGGCCACCTCGCGGCGGCGAGGGGAGTGAGGTGTTTAACTCCCCTCGCTACGTCAAAGAGGGGCGCACGGGAACACCACGCGCCGCCACCTCGGGTCCGGATGAGTGGGGGGCGACGGACATCCCCAAGTCCGCCGCCCCTGGACCCAGTTAGGGGGGCCGGAAGAGGGCAGCGTATGCCCTCCTCCGACGCCCGATGCGCCTGCTGCGGGCAGGGAGAGCGGTTGTGATCTCCCTCTCCCTTTCCGCAGCCTCCTTCTGCGCGATAACTGTCTCGCAGAAGGAGACCACCGCGTCCCAGGACTCCTCACCGCCGACCATAGCATGGACTACGGCCGGCAGCGAGAGGTCACCGCCTACAACAGAGATGAGGGCACGGCGCGGCTCCTCCCAAGCTGCACACTCTGCAAGCGTATGCCGTGCCGTGTCCTCCCGACAGTCGACGCAGTGGTGGCATCGAGCGTCCGGCTCCCTGCCTATGCGACACAAGAACCTCCCGAAGCAGCCATGCCCCGAGAGGACCTGCGTCGCACGAAACGTCAGAGAGCCGTGCCTTCTCCCGAGCCACAGGTCGAGCACTGGCCGGATGGCCTCGATGGTGATGAGGCCTGCGGTAGGGCTCGAAAGCCTGTCCCGCCATTCCGCCACCAGGACCTCGCGCAGCTGCGACCGACGCAACTCCAGGTGTCGCTGCGTCAGTCGCTCGCCGCGCGCCCGCGCGTCCTCGCGCCACCTGTGCAGTGACGCGAGCACTTTCGCCTCCAGGTCCCACGGCGGAGATCCGGCCAGTGCGCAAGCCGCCTCGTAGGAGATCGTGCGATATCCCCTGATGACTCTGACGGCCATCACCCTCTGCGGCCTCCGCAGAACAGTGATGGTGCTGGCCGTCAGGTCAGCCGCCCAGATCGGGGCCCCATATAGGGCCATCGATCGCACGATCCCCACGTACAACCGCCTACAGGCGGTGCTCGGGTCCCCCAGATTGGGAAGCAGCGTTGACAGCGCCCCCGCCGCGCCCAACAACTTGGGCGCCAGCCGCCGGAAGTGGGGGCCGAAATCCCACCGGCTGTCGAGCACCAATCCCAGGTACTTCATGGTGGACTCGACAGCGATACGGGCCCCCCCGACCACGATGTGCGATCCCGGCGGCGGCGCTCGCCGGGGGCCATGAAAAACAATGGCCTCCGACTTGTTGAGGGCCACCTCCAGGCCGAGGCGCCGTATGCGGCTCACCACCTGTGAGACCGCAGCCGTCGCCAGCAACGCTGCCTCCCTGTGCGAGCTCCCCCGGGCAGTGACCAGTGTGTCGTCAGCGTAACACACCAGCTGCACTCCCGGCCGAAGCTCGCCCCTCAGCACCCAGTCGTACCCGATGTTCCACAGGAGCGGGCCCAAGACCGAACCCTGCGGAACACCGCACGACATGGGGCGCTGGTATCTGCCATCGCGTCCCAGATAGGTGACACACCTTTCCGCCAAATAAGCCCCGACGACGCGGCGGAGGTAGGAAGGCACTCGATGGTATCGCAGTGCCTCCCGAATACAACTCCAGGGCAGGGTGTTGAAGGCGTTGGAGATGTCCAAGGACACCGCCAACAACACACCGCCCCGCGACACCGCTTCCTCCGCCAGGACTCTCACTCGGGATATCGCCGTCACAGTGGAGCGCCCTTGCCGAAAGCCGTACTGGCATTCGGCCAGGTCCGGCCCCTCTCCGCACAAGTGGTAGACGAGGCGGGCTGAGACTATCCGCTCAAACAGCTTTCCCACCTCGTCGAGCAGCACTATGGGCCGGTACGCGGACGGCGAGTCCGCAGGGCGCCCCGCTTTCCTGAGCAGGACCAGACGACCAGATTTCCACTGAGCGGGAAACTGGCCCTGCTCAAGGCACGCCGAGTAGAGTCCTCTCAGTCGGGGCTCCAGCTCCTTCAGAGCTAGGGCCAACGCGCAGCCGTGAATTCCGTCGGGCCCCGGGGCAGTGTTCTTCGCCCGGAGCCGTGTCACGGCCGCCCTCAACTCTGGTTGTGTCACCTCTGGGACGCTGGCGTCCTCTTCGGGCTCTGCGGCTGTGGGCAGAGCCATCGGCGGCGGAGCGTGCTCCGCTCGTGCCGGGAAGAGGGCTGCTACCACGTCCTCCAGCAGCTCGGGTTGGAGACTCTCCGTAAGCGGGGGCGCCCATGGTCCGAGTTTACCTCGGACCGAGCGATAAGGACGCCCCCACGGATCCCCGTTTAGAGTCTCCAACATCTCCTCCCTGGCTCGCGTCTTCGCCTCGCCGATGGCCAGCCACAGAGCCTTCTTAGCCGCGCGGTACACCTCATACCGCGCGGCTTCTTCGTCAGGGACCCGACGACGTCTTCTCCGGTATCGGGTGTACTGGCGCCTGACCTCCACGCACGAGTCGCGCAACTGCGCGATCTCGGCGGACCACCAGTACACCTGGCGCCTTCTGGGTTGTGTGCGAACCCGGGGCATTGACGCATCGCAAATTTGCGTCATCGCCCCGTGGAACCACTGCGCCTCCTCTTCGACGTCGACGGGTCCGGTCGTTGCCGACTCCCGGATCCAGGCCTGCACAATAGCAGCCTCCTCGAGTAGCTCCCTGTCGAGGCGCTTTCGCGCCCAACGCGGACCGTCCGTTCGCGGGGCCGTTGGATTGCGGCCGCCCGCGGTTTGGGGGGAGACGTTGAAACGGATATATCTGTGATCCGACAACGTCTCCACCTCCACGGCGACACGCCAATCGCGGACACGGCTTGCGACAGAGGGGCTAGCGAACGAAACGTCCACTATAGAACCACCCCGCTGTCGCACGCACGTGTAGACCGAGCCCCGATTCAGGACGGTCAAGCCGGTCGTGACCGACCACTCCTCCAACGCCTCGCCCTTGACATCGGTGACCGGGGATCCCCACGCCGCAGACTTGGCGTTGAGATCCCCGAGCAGCAGCACCGGGCGAGGGTGGTACCGGTTCACGACGGCACCCAACTCGACAAGGAAGCTCTCGAAGTCGGCGAGGCTCTTGTTGGGCGAGAAATACGCCCCAACAATGCCAACGCCGTCCGCGAGGGCGGCCACCCAGCCGTGACCTCGGGACGGGTCGACAAGAGCCCCGCCGATGATGGCCACCGAGCCGTCCAGGTCACCCACCCAATCATCTCGGGGGGGGACGTAATACGGCTCGGCGACCACAGCCACATGGATCGACCACTCTGCCATGCTCTGGAGTAAGAGATCCTGAGCCCTGGCAGAGTGGTTGATATTGCCCTGGAGGAAATGGAATTGTGCCATTACGCACAATCCATTCCCTCGGCACCATTCTTAGGCCGGGAGTCGGCCGAAGAGCAACCAGGCTGAGGGGGGTGTAAAGGGCCCCCGACAGCCTTGGTTGTCCCCTTCTTGTTGCCCTTTTTTGGGGCAGGCGGGCAGGCCTTTCTGCCGACGACGTGCCCCGCGGGCCTCCCTGCATCCGTGCAGAGGCTGCAGTTTGGCGTCGCGGAGCACGCTGCCGCCTTGTGGCCGGGCTTACCGCAGCGATAGCACTGCTCGCTGCGGTCAGTTGCGGCGGCGCACCGTGCCCTGACGTGCCCAACGTCAAGGCAGCGGTAGCACCGCATAGCCCTGGGTTGCAGCAGCTTGACGCGTGCTGCAACCCACCCCACCAATAGCCGTCCGCTGACGGCTATTTTATTCGCCGCCGCTACCGGGCACTTCACCGTTATGGTGCCGAGCCCGGCAGCGTCGGCGCGAATCTCGCCCGCCCGCACGTCGCCCGGCGGACATCCACCGATTCGGGCGACGGCCGCCACGACCTCCTCCGGGGTCGTCGAGTCGTCCAGGCCATCGACGCGCAAATCAGCGGTCTTCACGGGCCTGGACACTCGGACGTCCTCATCGTTGAGGACCTCCCTCAGTTTGGCGGCCAGGATGTCCGCCTTCTCACTGCCCGAGGGTCCCGACACCTCGAACAGACGCGCCCCCGTAACCGCCGACTTCATTCTGAAGCCGGTCGGTGTGCCAAGGTCGGGGAACGCGACTTTGGCCTTCGCCTTCTCGAGGACCTCCTTATAGGTAAGGCCCCTCTCGATAGCTGCGGGCTGCAGTGTTATCACCACAGCCGCAGAGCGTGGGGCCTTACCCTTTCGGGACCTCCTCTTTCTCTTGGGCGCGGGCTTGGGCTGAGCCGTTGCCGGTGGCGCCGCCTTCTTCTTGCGACCCCTTTTGACGACCGTTGTCCAAGCCTCCGTGGGCTGGGATGCGGTCGCCGGGGTCGCAGTCGAGCTGGGAGGGGGTGCTGACGCACCCTCCGCGGGCTTCTCGGGCCCCTCCGCGGGCTTTTTGCCCCCCTTACCAGCTTTGGCCGCCACGGCTGGCGGCCTTTGCCTTGCGGCCTCCTCCATCCTCCGTCTATCCGCCGCAAGCGGCGGCCGGAGGCTCTGGGCCGGGAGGAGTCTCGACTCTAAGGCCTCCAGGCGGGCATTCATCATGCCCCCGCACTGCTGCATGCATATGCGGACGATCTTCTCGATCTCCGTATCGCGCGACAGTGCAGGGGCAGGGGCCAACGACGGGGGCGCAGCTACCGGAGAGCTGGTAGCTGCAGGAGCTGCACGCTGCCGGACTGCCCTCTGTGCGGCAACCTCTTTTTTGAGGTCCTCGAGCTCATTACGGAGACGGCCGTTCTCCTCCCACAGCTTCGCCGTCTCCTCAGAGCTGGTTCTTTCAAGGAGGACCCCAACCGCCTCCCTGATTCCATCAGCCGCCTCTTTTAGGGCGCGCGTGAACGTGCCCTTCAGGCTGCCCGACTTCGTGGCAACTTTCAGGACAACGTCCACGCCGTCCAAAACCTGGCGGCCGAGTGCCGCCGCCGTTACGTCCTCCATGGAGGCCGCCTGAGCGGCCCGCCGCTCTCGAGCCTGCCGAGCCAGCTCGCCGACCTCATCGGCCGCGACCGCCTTCCGCTGCGCCCGCTTTGCGGCGTTAATCTCCGCTTTGTTGCTGTCTAGCAACAGCGGGGACGCAGCGGAATCTCCGCTCAGGAGCTCGTCGCTTTCCATCTCTTCGGGCCGATCCATGCCAACCGCTGCCACCGGGATCGGCGTAGCGGGCCGCAAGAACCGACCCCTTTGGTCGCGCTGTGGCACCACTGCGCGACCACCTCTCCGAGATGTCGGCACCTTTGCGGCCGACAGCTCCTCCTCACTAGAGGAGGGATTCAATCCCTCCCCGCGCGACCGCTTCCCCCAAAATTTTGAGGGAGCGCGCGAGCCTCCTTGTAAGTCGCTGCCGCTTCCGGCAGACGACTCATCAATTTCTGCCATAACTGGCCCGTCCTTTTTTGATTTATTTTTTAGGGTATCCATACAGTTCCCACGAGTAGATATAGGATTCAGATGTCCGCCGGGCAGAGCCTAGATGCCCGGTAAGCCTATATACTGCAGAGTGCGGCAGGTGCTCTGCAGGGGAAGCGCTAACGACTGGACTCCCTCCAGCCATGCATCCTCTCACCGCGCTTCAGAGCTTAGGATTGGGGGTTTTTTATCTTAGAGGTATCCTTCCTCTGGGCCGGGCGGTTAAGCCAAGCCCCCGACGGCGGCATTACACATGCCTCCGTCCGCTGTCCGGACAACCCGACTCAGCGGACCCGTCGGGAACTCTCTCTTCAGGATTGCTCCGTGAAGAGAGAGCAACTGCCGCTTTGGTGCGCCTGCACCGCAGCGGCATTGGTCGCATCCTTCGCCAATCGACGACTGTCGATCGGACAGGAGCGACCCCAACTCAGACGTTCCTCCACAGTGCCCTCTGATAATCAGAGGGACACGTGGAGGAACCGTCGTGGAGCTACATAAGCTCCCCCTCCCCCGCAGAAATCCGCCACAGACAATAGCCCCTCCGACATGGAGAGACTATTGGCCGTGCCCAGGGTGCACCGGCCCGACAACTGCTCTTTCCCCCGAACGCATTCGTAAGGAACCAGCAGCCGTCAGGCACACGAGGAGGTTTTCTGCACGCACCCCAGTTTTAACCTAACCTAACCTAACCAAAAATCTTATTTTTGCCTTAATATTTTTTGGGAACTAATTTTTTGAGCTATTGTTTATATATATATAACCGCTCATTCCATCATTTTTACCGCTCATTCAGTTATTGGACTGCTCAATTTTTTTTAGAATTGACATTGTATGATAAAATAACCGACTAATTGATTTTTTATTCCTGTCCATGTTTTACTGTCGCAATAATTAATCAACCACCACTAAATTAAATAACTGTTCAATATGTTTTACAACTGATCATAATAACATCTCAAATATTTAAACAGCAGCTCAAAAAATTAGTTCCCTTAAAAATGTTATTCTGAGCATAAAATAAAACAGAGCCAATTCTACTATTTTTAGGTTTCCGTAGTCAACAAGGAACCCTTATAGTTTCGCCATGTCCGTCCGTCTGTCTGTCCGTCCGCGATTTAGCTCAAAAACGCTTAGCGCTAGAATGTTGAAATTTGGTATGGGTAAACATCGACACAAAGTGGTAAAATAAAATCTTAAAATACAATTTTTTTTTGGGGTGTAGGTACATGTGTAGTGGCGATGATTTTTTTATCGTCTACGCTATGGTGTGGGGTATCGTTGGATAGGTCGTTAAAAATATTGGTTGTGGTTTGCTAAAACCACTTTCCATCCAAGGATACGTTTGAGAAATATTAAGCTTTAAAGTGCTAATTTTTGTTAGAGTCAAGTGTCCCTCTCTGACAGCAAAACGGTTGTTTTTGGAGACATGATTACTTACTCTAAAAATAAATAATTCCAAAAACATGATCTGAATAACAAAACATAAATTCGCGAAAATATATACAAACGCGACCCTATAAAAAAAAACATTTGGAAAAATATTGTGTTTCCCTCATAGGCTCTCGGTATTTTTTGTGCGTCTCGATGGTTTTTTGTGGACCCTGACTGGCGACCAGCCTAATATTAGAAGAATGCTGGTAGAGAATGTACCACTAAGAATGAAGAATATAATATAATATAATAATATATCTTGGGACAACTCACACACGGTCATCCGATCCCAAACTAGGCAGAGCCTGTGCTATGGCAACCAGACAACTGATAAACATACTTATATATTTCTAAATACATACATATTATAGACAAATTACACCCAGACACTGAACAAATGATCATGCTCATCACACAAAGATTTGTCCTGGGTGGGAATCGAACGACCTCCGCTTTAGCAGTCAGGGTCACTAACCACTCGACCAACAGGCCAGTCGAATGAATGAATGAACTAAGGATGTACCACAATTGGATTACTTTTGGACATTAAGAATGTTGGTACCACTAATTGGACACAAAGTTTAAATAAATCAATATTATAAACACCAAATAATAAATAAGTGGGGAACAGCCACCTCACTTGTTTGAAATACTATTAAAAAATTAAGTTTTTGAATGAATGCATTAAAAAACTTGATAAAGTAAACAATTTGCAAACCGACGAAGGTATAAACGACTCGAGTGTAGGTAGACATATAAAAGGATAGTTTATACAAGCCTAGGAATAAAGTACCCTTACCTGGGGTAGTAAAGCGTAAGTAAGTGAGGATGTGGGACACAGCTGTGCCCGTTGTGAGCATTGTACGTTAGTGCTCATAAAATCAAATGTCTTCACACTTAAGGGGAACAAGTGACACCAAGAATAGATAGGAAAATTAAATCTTTTGAACATTACTAAGGTCGAGTTAATATATGGATGTCATCATCTGCCTAGCCTTTTCCCAATTATATTGGGGTCGGCTTCCAGTCAAACCGGATTCAGCTGAATACCAGTATTTTACGTGGAGCGGCTGCCTACCAGACTTCCACAACCCCTTAACTGGGTAACACGGTCTTCATTAGTAAGACTGGTGTCAGATTTTCTGGCTTCTGCCTATCCGTAACGACTGCCAAAGATCTACAAATGACAGCCGGGACCGACGGCTTAACGTGCTTTCCGAGGCATGGTGGAGTCTCGGTATGTTAAGATGGTCAACCATCCAAAGACCAACCCCGGCAAGCGTTGCTTAACCTTGAAGATCGACCCGTGCGGCTGTTATTATTTAGCCACGAGCTCCTTAATATATGGATGGAGTTAATATATGGATGTAATTCTGAAATAAAATATTTGTACACACAATGGTACGTGCAGAGGCTCAAATACAATATATCAGGCAAGCTTTGTGATTTTATTTTCCTCATATCAGCCGAAAGACGTCCACTGCTGGACATAGCCCTCCCCCAATATGGGGGGCGCCACGCTAGGCAGGATGTTGGCGACCGCAGTGTAGCTGTTGCAATGTACACAGAAAACATTTTAATACTAGAAACAGAAATAAATTAGATCAAACATTTTATAGATTAGCCAAAGTATAAACATTTTTCATGGGGTACTGTGTTAAATGTTACAACAAAATACCTTGTGACATATTAGAATTAAATGAAAGAAAATTTGAAATTTAAATTAAAACCACACTTTGTAAACAAAATGCTTGTTTACAAAGTGTGGTTTCAATATTATTATTTAACCGTTTTCATGTGATAGTAAACCTTGAAACAGGCTCTCATTGGTCTATTCAGAGAAAACAAAGACCAATGAACGGCCAAGTCTCCAATTTAACTATCACACCAAAACGGTTCAATTGTAGACTTGTGCTCTGATTGGTCGCCATTACGTCAGTCCACAATATCTCGGAATGACTCCGCAAGGTTATAGACTATCAAATTTTGATGCGTAAAATAGTATTCCAAATGTTCAGTTGACAATTTATCGGGAGATTACAATCTCTCAAGTTATTTTATAATCTTACGGAGTTTGCTATTTTCCGGTAACATACAAAATATTGTAAAACTTATATTTGAAAAGAGTAACTATGGAGTTTCTTGTCCGTTCTTCTCCATAAGAATCTACTTTTTGCGAATGGACAACTAGAGTAGCTATAATATTTTAATGTCAAACCAAATGTGACGTTCAAAAGTGCATTTTAATGGTCTTGTTAAATTAAATGAATTGATTTTGACTGTATTGTTTTTATATCTAAGTATTTATAAATGTGTTTCTATACTTGAAAAAAAAAACACTACAAAGTATGAATTAACTTTAATTTCGGAAGTGTTTCTGGTTGTTTCTTCGTATTTTAACACCGACTTCCGAAATTAAAGTTATTTCATACTTTGTAGTGTTTTTTTTTTATTTGGAAATCGGCTATAGTTTTTCGGAAAAAGTTTTAAATTTATTTTTAACAGATTGCGAAATGCGAATGCGACTTGCTTAATAATTAGTAGAAGTGGCACTCATTTTCAATGTCAATGATATATTATGTACATATCAACTTATGTATCATAGGTTTGTTTGTTGTTACATGTATTGTCATTAAAGTATCATCTTGAGCATCCATGCTATAAGATCTAAATGACCCATTATTTTGTAAACTCATTCACGTAACCCCACATGTAATACAGCTGTTGTTATAATAAAATTAATGTGAACATATAAAATGGAAATAAACGAAGACATTAACGCTTTTATAGCGGCCCTTACACTGGTTATTATCTTGGTTAGTTCGAGAAAATTCTGATAGATGGCGTTATTTTAAGTTAGTAGTAACCAACAAAGTTAACGTGCTTTATGATTCAGGAAAATCTCAAGAGATGTCGCTACGGTCGTTGTTTTGTGTCTTCGTAGTAGATTTGAAAACTTGAGAAATATTGAGGATATTTTTTATGAAGACTTTGCTGAACAAGACATAAATTACACTCACATATTATTCGTAACAAAATAGGTTAGATAAAAAGATCGATGCATAAGGTAAGATAAGATAGACACAGGAACGTGGAGCTGGGACACAGAGTGAGGTATGCCTCTCCCTCACGCGGCCCGCCTCCGGCTTCGCTAGCATTAAGGCTCAGCAGAAGGAGGTGAAGGACCTGCGTCAGGCGGAAGGTGAAGTCGACGTGGCGCCTCTCTAGCTACTCGTCAAAGAGTGGGGTTCCCAGACACTCGGCCATAGTGTAGCTATAGATAACTGAAGGAGTTTTACAAACATATTTTTTGGAAAAAACGAGCACCAATATATGCAGTGTAATTTTAGATCAATTGGATAGAACCTTTGTGGCGTAGCTTCCCGGCCGCCTTTTTTTCGAAATCGCGTGACGTGGTGATACAATGGGTAGAGGAATTTTAAACAAACAAAAACTATGAGCAACATGGTGCCCTAAAGTGTCACGTTGCTGAGATATTTCGAGGTAAAGTCGTCATGTGACCACAATGACTATCATTAAAAACTATTTTTTTTTCTTTTTTAAACGTTGCCCCACACTAGAATTTCTCCTGTATCGTGGGTGCGTTTACAAACTCACATACACAAACAGCCAGACCCGGAACACCCATCTGTAGGCCATACAAATAATTGTTCCGTGCGAGAATCGAACCCGCGACACGCAGCGCAGCAGTCAATCGCTCAACCACTGCGCCAACCGTGCTGTAAAATGACGTGCTATATGCATAACATTATAATCAAATTATAGTTCCCGGCTTGATTGAACCATTTATTGCAAGAAAGTAAAAATATAAACACGTGAAAACTTAGGTTATAGGTTTTAGTGATAAATGGGTCCAATGAGAATTCTTTACAAAGAATATTAAAGTGCATCACTTTGTAATGATTTCATCATATCATATCATCATATCAGGCGAAAGATGTCCACTGCTGGACATAGGCATACCCCGAATGGAGAGGAGTTGCTATAATCGCCACGCTTGGCAGGCGGGTTGACGATCGTAGTGTAGCTGTTGCAATGCACAGAGAATGCTGCTGCCCATTCTCTGGTGAGTCCCTTAGTCGCCTCTTACGACACCCACGGGAAGTGATGGGATGGTGATATTCTTTTACGTCCCACACCATCCGGAACAATTAATTATTTGCCATTATTGAAAACAAATTGGTGAGTGGCCACTGCTGCACCTAATACTTTGATTCTAGACAATGTGCGAAGAAATAATAAATATGCAACTCTATTTTGGTTCATTCTATCGTTTTAAAAGTATTTTTGCTAAACAATGATAAGATTGTTAAATGCATAAAATACCTACAACTTCCTTGCTCGCCATTTATTTAAGAAAAGTACGATTTTTGCAAAACCAGTTTCATCATCTTCATCATAATATCAGCCGAAAGACGTCCACAGCTGGACATAGGCTGGGGGGGTTGCCATAAAGGGGGAGGGTTGCCATAATCGCCACGCTTGACAGGCGGGTTGGCGATCGCAGTGTAGCTGTTGCAATGCACAGAACTAATTTATCTCGTATTAATTAAAATTATCAGTTCAAGGATTAAAATAACTAACTACTGACCCAAAATAGCAGAAACATGCTACCTAATTGTAAACCTTATCAATTTTTTTTCACAAAAAATGCAACCTATTTAAAAATAAAGTTATTTCTAATTAACCTTGCAGTGTTTAATTTAAAAAAAATTGTGATAAATTTTCAAACGTGCGTTATATAGCTGCGGTTCAATGAGTTTTCACAGCAACCAATCGCATTACTTGACTTGCTTTTTAATTGTGACGGGTTGATATTTTTTGTCAGAAACCAGGGGTCGGTCTCCTAATTTTCCTATATTTTGTCAAGTTTGTGACAGACTATCACCGAGATGGATTAACGACTTACTTTCGATATCAGCAAAGTGGATACGTATATCTACATTTTTTCGTAAATTTTTTTTACAAAAATTAACAAAAAATCTACGAAATTATATTAAAAGTTGAAAATGTATTTAGTGGTAGATAACTCATTTAATGTTCTGTATAAAATATAAAATGCAAAGGAAATTAAAACGTCTACAAAATTTGGTTCAAAAGAAAAATACTGTTAGTGTGATTTTCTTTAAATATCCTTAGGTATAACTGGAGATTATCTTAGTTTAGTAGATATTAGATGAAATGGGCCCTCTCAAGTTATTTTATAATCTAGCAGAGTTTTCCGGTGACCTATATAAAATTCTTGCGTTACTGGGTAAGTGACTGACAGACAACTCACAGCCGAAACTACTGGTCTTCGAAAGCTGAAATTGCCATGTAGCTTTCCTACACAGCGTAGGGGAGCACTAAGAGAGGATTTTCCCAAATTTCTACGGTAACGGCAAAATCGGGATGTAACGCGTACGAAGTCGCGGATAAAAGCTAATTAATTATATTATACAATTATTTTTTTTTGTATTATAAATACGCAAGTGAATGTTTGGTTGGTACGCTTTAAAGCCTAAATCGCTGGACCCAGTTTATTCTGGTGCAGAGATAGATAGCGAGCGACCCTGGTAATGGTTAATATGGAAATTCCATACTTTCGCGAACAAGGCTGCGGGGAAAAGCTAATTATTAAAAAAGACGGGCGGACTCGTAAGAGATGGAAGAATTTGGAGTTATTTGCTTTTAACAGTGCAAGTAAAAACACTGCATCAACATTTTAGTGTGTACGCTCCTTAATCAGCACTTTTTTTTCTATAAATCGTGTATTTTCACAATCATCGTGTCAATCCAATGCCGTGGTTCAAGATGGCGGCCCTTCCCGCCACTTTAGTTTTATTTCTATATTTCTCTTTAGCTTCGGGCTACACTTTAGTGGGTAAGTTCTTTTTGAATACCTTTTGTGAATTGTTTTTTAACTGTGTTTTTTTGTAATTTTCAAAGGCAATATCTTTCCTTCAGACCCTATATTTTATTCGAAAATAATGACAGCCGATGTCGGTCTGTGGTTTGTTGAACATCCTCCATTAGACAACGTGTAATAGAATAAACGCAATACCTCTTAAGGGATCATCGTACTCATCATTATAAACAACTTTTACTACAGGACCAACACTAACATCGCGAAAAAAAATCGACTACCCATACATTTATGTGACAACTAGCGGACGTCACGCGGTTTCACCCGCGTAGTACCCGTTCCAGTGGGAGTATGGGGATAAAATATAGCCTATATTACTCGCTGATAATGTAGCTTTCCATTGCTGAAAGAATTTTTCAAATCGGTCCAGTAGTTTTTGAGTTTTTTCATTACAAACATACACACACACAAAAATACAAATTTTTCCTCTTCATAATAATTAGTGTAGATGTACAAATGTACTTAAGAGCTGATTTTTTGTAGCCTTTAACCAACAAGTTCAGTTTTGAGGTCGCTTAAATTCTACCTAGTTTTATAATGAAAAAACTTTTTACAAAAAAATACAACCGACTTCTAAATAAAAAAAAACACTACAAAGTATAAAATAACTTTAATTTCGGAAGTCGGTATTTTTGGTTGTTTCTTCGTTTTTTAACACCGACTTCCGGAATTAAAGTTATAACACAACATGGAAAGTCACAGGAATGATAAATACGCAATTTCGTTTACTTGGATGACATATTTTTTCCTGCTATTTTGATTTAAAAGTCAAACTACTGAACCGATTTTGATCAAATTTCTATGGGACCAATCGAAAAGTACATCCTTTCATATAAAAAAGGTTTTCTCAAATCGGTTCATCAATGACAAAGTTATGAAGTAACAAACATAAAAAAATACAATAGAATTATTTTTGACCGACTTCAAAAAAAGGAGGAGGTTTCCTTTTTTTGAAGTCCGTCAAAAATAATTCTACCCTGGTGCAATACCCTCGGAAGGCAAAATGCCATTTTAAGGGTTCTATAATCAACAAGGAACCCTTACAGTTTCGCCATGTACGTCTGTCCGTATGTCTGTCCGCGGTTTAGCTCTGAGATGCTTAGCACTAAAAATATAATTGGGTATGGGTATAGATATTAATCACGCCGACAAAGTGGTACAATAAAATCTTGAAAAAAGTCTGTTTAGGTTAAAGTGAAGTAAAGTGGGGATTAATTTTTTTTTATCGTTTATCCTACGGATCCTATGGGTGTCGTTGGATAGGTCGTTTAAAAATATGGAGGGTTTTCGAAAACAATTTTTCCATACAAAGGATCCGTTTGCGAAATATTCAGTTTTTAGTCCAGTGTCCCTCCCCCCCCTCTTCCAGCTAAACGGTTATTTTAGGAGACGTCAAAAAAATCATGGTAGTACCATATATAACGAATTTAAAAGGAAAACTATCACAGCTAAGTAGACTTTACAAGTTAACGAGTAATATTCGACCAACTTATTTGAAAAAAAAAATTGTAGTAACCCATAGAAAATGAATTAAAGCTAAGTGTATTTGTAACTTTGTAATGTCATAGTAAAATTTTCTATTCTTGTCATGGCTTACGGGACGGGTAACTACGGAACCCTACACTGCGTGGCCCGACATGCACTTGACCGGTTTTTTTAAGAATATATTTTGTTTATGCAGGAGAGGACGACGACAATGAAATAATATGGCCATCCGAATACCACTTCAAGGGAGAAAAGCTAAATTTTATGACGCAACATAAAGAAACTTTCGAAATATGGTAAGTTATTCCGTATACAGCAAACACCAAAGAAAATTATTACGACCATTAAAACGCTCTTTTTTCTGCTTCTGTTTCTGTTTCTGTTTCTGTTTCTATTTCTATTTCTATTTCTATTTCTATTTCTATTTCTATTTCTATTTCTATTTCTATTTCTATTTCTATTTCTATTTCTATTTCTATTTCTATTTCTATTTCTATTTCTATTTCTATTTCTATTTCTATTTCTATTTCTATTTCTATTTCTATTTCTATTTCTATTTCTATTTCTATTTCTATTTCTATTTCTATTTCTATTTCTATTTCTATTTCTATTTCTATTTCAGTGTCAAGATTTATTGATATTGAAGATTGTTAAATTTTTAAAACAATTTATGTACACATATTTAACAAACCGATAAGATGAATATTGGTACAAAGGTGATGTTTATTACTACAGAAATCTCTTCCAGCATACCAAATTAATAAATTATGAAAATGCTTATATTTTTTTAATAATGCAGGTACAGTACTGAACGGAATCGCTCCCGCATGGACGTGTTTGACGGGACTGTGAGGAAGTGGTATTACGGAGACACTGGTTACGCTTATGAGGTATTAATAACTAACATAACTCAATATTAGGCGAAAAATCATCACTTTTTGAACGGCAATATTGACAAGAAGACAGCCTTTAAAAACGTCTGCCCGTAAATACTTCCAAGCGTTTTAGCTGGGCAGAAGAAATGGTAAACTCCAGCATCTTATGTCTGTCAGTTAGAGACAAATACGGAAATCATCAACATTGGCTAACTTTCAGACGCAGTTACTGGGGGTATCAGAAGTCAGATTAACAGTTGCTCGATGTAAAATACCTACTGACTACTGATACCTATTTAGTAAAAATTCTTCGTATTTTAACACCGACTTCCGAAATTAAAGTTATTTTATACTTCGTAGTGATTTTTTTTATTTGGAAGTCGGTTGTATTTTTTTTTACACTTTTTAGTAGTACACATACCTAACACGACCACAGGAAAGCAAAACACTCAATTTCGTTAACTTGGATGACATATTTTCTATTTCCTCCAGCTATTTTGATTTAAAAACCAAAATACTGAACAGTTTTTAATAAAATTTCTATGGGACCAATCAGAACGTACATATACCCTTTCACATTAAAGATTTTTTTAAATCGGTGCCTAAATGACAGTTACAAGGTAACAAACATAAAAAGAAAAAAAATACAACCGAATTGAGAACCTCACGTCGTCGGTTAGAAATTAAAAAGATTCTTCCTCCTTTTTTGAAGTTGGTTGGAAAGGAGGTTCCCTCGACCAGACGGGTGTTGTGTCCGGAAGACAAGCTACTGTACTAATAGTAAGATATATGTTCAAATCGCGCGGAGAACTTTGATTGCGTCACAAAGAATTTGTGCGATGTCAAATCTTTTTCTAGTTCGAATGTTACGCTGCTCTACTCTCAGAAGACCAGATGTCGATAGCAGTATGAGTCGTCAAAACTATTGCGATGCTTGCTCACAATGTAATACTTTATTTTACAGATACACCCCTTCACCGACGAAGAGGTCACCAATATAGACGTTTGCATCTCAAGAGAAACTGAAGAGGAGCAACCAGACTTTCTACCTGACGCGTACGGGCATACATATACAGGTATCAGATTGTTCATCGTTATCCAGGGCTTTAGACATTTAGAGGAGCTTGCTGTAAAGCAATTACTGCCAGGGTTATGGAATTATCTGCCAGGGTTGCGGAATTTGTTCGAAAGAGTCACCGCGGCCCTGGAACGCAAAGGGCTTTAGAAGGAACACGAATGGGTTTTAGTCAGTAAGAGTCTGACAAGCCCTTCCGCTCCACCCAGAGCGGAAGAAGTCATTTGATGATTTCCCATATTAAAAAAAAGGGCCCTCGTCGACGACATCTTTCCATCTGATTATATTATGGCCTAACGTCGTTAAGGACAATTAAGGACAGTTAAGGAAATTCTCCTGCAATAACCAAGTTTTATAAACGAGTGGAAAATCGTCATCAGACTAAAGGACGCGGGTGCAGTATTAGACATCCTTTTGCGCATATCTTTATACAGCAACCTATATTTAAAAACGAATCTCATCATCATAATCATCCGCAGCCCGGTGCCGCGTACTGTTGAGCATGAGCTTCTCTTTTCTTATTCCATTCCCCACGTTCCTCTGCCAGCCTCATCCAGGTTCTATCTGCGATGGCATGACGGCAATTTTGTCTACCAATCTCTCCGCCGGACGACCCACACGTTAAGCGAATTTCAATGTGTCAATTGCTTTACCCCCAGGTCAGAGCATGACTCTCTACGACAAGGTAGTAGAAATCTGGACCAAGACGGACGAGTATGAAGCTAGTTCGATTTGGGAGACAACGCTGTACGTCTTCAAGACTGATTCCGGCATTGACGTGCCTGTCCAGTAAGTTGTTAACAATTATTTTTAGTTAACGCGTTAAAACTACAATTTGTGTCATGTGCTGATCCAAAATATCCTTCTTATCTGATGCCTACATAATAAAATAAACGTAAATTCCATAGACCTTTCTAGACTTGGTAGTTTTGGCTGTGCGTCAGGCCAAGCAATTTTGTAAGTATAGATTACTGATTCATCTCTATCGTTTCAGGCAAGTAGAAAAGGAGTACAACTACGTTGTTGGCAAGCTGGCCTCCCACATCATCACGAACTACTTCGACTTCAGGGATACTGTCAGCGATGAAGAGCTTACCCTAGACACAGGTAAGAATCAGTAAATTTGGTAACAGAATAAACGCGAGGTACCTGAAAAGGAGCCATTGTACATGTCATTATGAACAAATTTTACCATGGGACCAACCCCGGAATCTTTAGGTTATATAAATCCGTATACTCTGTAACAAAAATAGGGTTAGCGTTTATTCTGTTACACGTAGTATATTTTAAAATATGATAAAAAATGGTTTGTTCAGAACCCTTTGACGCGGGTCCGAGAACACATGGAGAAACTTAAAAAAGCCGTCAAGTACCGGTTCTTTTAAGGTTCTCTGTCTTCCTTTAAGGAGAAAATGGCTCTTTACTACCATGAGAAAGTGTGTTTCTGATTATGCCTCGCTAGTAACATTTGACAGAATTATATTATAAAACTTTTTTACAAAAAAAATCAACCGACTTCCAAAAAATCTTTAAAATTGTATAAGTCACCGGAAAATGGCAAACGCCGTAAGATTTTAAAATATCGCGTGGAATTGTAAACTAAATTTTCTAAATAAGACACGGATATATTGGAAACTATTGAATTTGGATGGGATTTACTGTCTACAAAACGATTTTTTCATACTATCGCTCATTTGGAGCGACAGTGACACAACTGCAAAAAAATGCGAAACTGACCTAATTACACCAAAATTATCTGCCTGATAATCTACGTTAGGAGTAAAAGTGTCACATTTGTAAGTTCAAATAACGTCCGCTAGAGAGTGAAAAGTCGTTGTTGAATTCCATTTTGGCGCGCGGATTCCGGAAAAAATCTTAAAACTGGCGTAGTGTAAAATTTACAAATTTGCACTTGTGTCACTGTCGCTCCAAATGAGCGATATATCGAGAAATTATAATCTAATAAAGATTTATTGCAATCTTACGGAGTCTGCAATTTTCCGGTGACATATACAACGTCTAACAGAATAAATACAATATCTCTTAAGAGGTAATTGTACTCATCATCATAATAAACAAGTTTTACGATGGGACCAACTCCACAATTGCGATAAAAGTCAGCTGTTCAGCACTTTTGTCGAGTTATGCGCACAAAATTGTACGGGGAAATCGATTTCTTTTTCGCGTTTTCAGTGTCGGTCCTATAATGAAAGTCGTTCATAATGATGAGTACAAAGACCCCTTAGGAGGTATTGTGTTTATTCTGTTACACGTTGTATAGCCTTTATCGCCAACTTTAACAATTACAACATATCTTTTATATTATAAGATATCTCGGGAAACCAAATTATGTGAAAATGTGTACGTCAGTCAATTAAATCAATCTTATTTAAAGTTCAAAAATTCGAATGCGAAGAAGAGGAGCTTGGAAAGGACTTCCACAAGGACATAAAGTTCTTCCACCCCGACCTACCCTCGGAGTTGGACCTGGCCTTCCACCTCTACACTAACCACCACAACAAGTTATATCAGGACCAAGAGCACCAGATGAGGAAGAAGATCTTCGAGAAGAACTGGAGGTAGACTACGGCTTTATTGCTTTTTTACGAAAGATTAGTTAGTGCTTCTATAAATTAATACAATGTTAGGGTCCTGTTTCATGACCTCTGAATAGCCACTACAACCTGTCTGAGTCTCTAAGTCAAGAGTGAATAGGTAACAATTGGAATACGTTTTGATATATCGCACCTTTAAAGTAAAATCGTTACTAAACGAAATTATGAAATTGGAGAGGGGAGCCAATATTAGAAAATTGTCACTGTTTTTAGATAGAAGGCATTGATACCTCAATTAATGAAAATTTTCGTTTAGTAACGGTTTAACTTTAAAGGTGCGATATGTAGATTCCCTTTTCTTGGCGTTACTGGTTAACTCCTTGGATTATTTGGACCCAGTACATGACTACGTTAATTGCAGCATCGGTGGCATTCAATGTATCCCCAAAAATATAGGTGTATGGGCACTTGGGGCCCTCCAACACGTGGCTTATGTTCTGAACTGGGCCAGTCAACTACAAGAGCCGCTTCCCAGTAATTTTTGTCCAAAAACCCAGGATGATCGAACAGCACAACCGCATGAACCTGGGCTACAGACTCGAGCTGAACTCATTCTCTGACAAGACTCCCGACGAGCTCAAGTACCTGAGAGGCACCCGTGTCTCCAAACACCAAGACCCTGACATGATGCCTTTCCCTCACACTCTGACGGAGGTTGATGATCTTGTGCAGGAACTGCCGGAGAACTACGATTTGAGGTTGGAGGGAGATGATAGTCCTGTTAAAAGTGAGTCTTCTCAAGGTTTTCTAGGATTCTGCTTTTTTATTATGAACCTACCAGAAACCCGCCCCGGTTTCAATCAATATATTATGTAAAATTCTACTACACTTCTCATCAAAAAAATCGAAACACCTCGCAGTTTATGATTTGATAAGGATTATCAGAAAAATGTGTATATTTAGGAATAAATGTAAAATGTCATTTAATAGTGAGTAGTATGAGGTTTTTAAATCCTAATGTTAATGTTCTAAATTCAAATTAAGTCTTCATAGGTTTCGTATTTTGTATAATGAGTAATTTTTACCCTGTATGGAATATGAAGGAAATGGGTAAAACAACACGCGTAAATGAAAAAAAATGTAAGAAACGTTTATTTAATAACTTGTATTCCCTCCGCGAGCTCTTATTACTGCTTCCATACGGTTCTTCATCGATCGGATGAGAGTCACGATCACATGTTGTGGTATATTATCCCATTCCTCTTGGATTGCATTTTGCAGCTGGCTAAGTGTTTCTGGGGCTGGATCTCTTGCTCGAATTCGTCTCTTTAATTCATCCCATAGATGTTCAATGGGATTCATGTCCGGGCTTCTTGCTGGCCATACCATAATGGAGATACCGACTTCGGTAAGATAATCTCGTACGACGCCCGCGGTGTGAGCTCTAGCATTGTCGTGCATGAATATGAAGTCGTTGCCAATAAAATGTGCATAGGGCATCACATGAGGTTCAAGACACTGTTCGATGTACCGATGAGAGTTTAGTGCAGGCAGCCGTGGCCCAGATACAAAGGCAAGTTCTGTCTTACCGTCGGCGCTGATTCCTCCCCAAACCGTCCACGAACCGCCACCATAGCTGACCTTTTCTTCAATGCAGCATTGTGCAAAGCGTTCTCCATCTCTTCTGTAGACCTTGTTCCTTCCGTCGTTACCATACAGCATAATTTTACACTCATCAGAAAACAGCACTTTGCTCCACTGAAGGTATGACCAAGTTAGGTGCTCGCGTGCAAAGTTAAGGCGCGCTCTTCGATGGTCTGCAGTTAATTTCGGCCCATTCGCTGGCTTATGCGGTGCCAATCCGCGTTCCTTCAACCTTCTTCTTATTGTAGAGTCACTTACAGCTACTCTTCGTACAACGCGAAGCTGCTGCTGCAGTTGAAAAGCGTTAAGGCGTCGATTTCGTAAAGAGGTTGTTACAATAAATCGATCATCTCGCTCAGAAGTGACCCGATTCCTGCCAGATCCTGAACGGCGCGTGAACGAACCAGTCTCCCGATAGCGTTTGTAGACTCTATGAACAGATGATAAGCTTAGATGCAATCTTGCAGCCACAACACGCTGACTAAGTCCAGAATCCAGCAATGCCACCACTTGGGCGGCTTCTGCGGGCGAAGTATCCATATGTTTAAGAAAAAAAAGTTTTTTCAGACGTCCCAAAGTCACAGTAAATGAAATAAGAAACAAAAAGTTTAAAGACAAGCGCTAATTTTAGTTTTTAAACGAGAAACGTACTCCAACCCAAAATACACATTTGTCTCAAAACAGTGATTAATTTCATTTATAGGATAAACAAATGAAATTCTAATTTCGAATTTTGATTTTTTTCTTCTTACTGTAATGACCAAACTGCCAGCTACACAATAATGTTTTTTTTTTCATGGAATTAATTCTCTTTTGTAAAAAATTAGGACAAAAACAATAAAAACGAAAGTGTTTCGATTTTTTTGATGAGAAGTGTATTACTTAGTGACTGACAGACGTCGTCGCACAGCCAAAAGTATAGATCGTAGATAGCTTCTCTACACTCCCTCCATATGGGAGCACTAAGAGATGACTTAACGAAAATCCTACGGGAACGGGAAAAAACGGAATGTGCGCGGATGAAGTCGCGGGCAAAAGCTAGTTTATCAGTATTTATACAACTCTTCCGTTAATGACTGACTGACTGACTGACAGGCATCGCACAGCCGAAACTGCAGGTCGTAGAAAGCTGAAGTTTGGCATGTAGCTTCCTTGGGGAGTGTAGGGGAGCAAAAAGAGCGGATTTCCCGAAAATCCTACGGGAACGGGAAAATAAAGGAATATGCGCGTACGAAGGCGAACATGACGTTTTACCTCCTGTTGGTAGGTATTTGACAGTTCATCGTTCTCACATATACATATGTATGTTTGTATAATTTTCACACGAATGATGAAACCATGTCACTGTAAAAAATATTGATTGGAAAGATTGTCCGTGAAGTTTTTTGCACGTTCTTCTTCATAGAGATCAACGCTTTGGAACGTGCAAATAGCTTCATCCCTTTGGACAGACCGACCTTGACAATTCAAAAGTGCCTGGAATGGTTTAATTGAAATAAATGCTTTGAGTTTTGAAAACGCTTCCTAAACCTGATCTACATTTCCTATCCATTAAGACCAGGGTGACTGCGGTTCCTGCTGGGCTTTCTGCACAAATGCTGCCATCGAGGGAGCTCTGGCCAAGGTCAACGGAGAGAGGCTGCTGGATTTGAGCGAACAGTCTCTCGTGGACTGTGCTTGGGGGTGAGTGAGAAGAGGAGACTGTTATCTTCCGAAATTAAAGTTATTTTATAGTTTGTAGCGTGTTTTTTTATTTGGAAGTGGGTTGTTTTTTTGTATTTAAGATTGGGTTTAGTTTAAGTTAGTTAAGAGTTTTTTTTATTTAAGTTTATGTAGGGTTAGTACGGAGACAGAGCGCAGTAACGGATAGCAAGATCATTAAAAGCCAAGCTCGTTCCATCATCGGACCACAAGACGTACGGCGATGTGCCACCGGTACATGGTGGACATCCCACCCACACGCACAAAACGTTTTGGGAACACATTTACTGTACGTACAGCTAATGATTAGAATTCCCTGCCAGACTCTGTGTTTCATGATAGCTACAACCTGGGAGTCTAGTGAAAAGAGTGTCCGCGGAGTTTCTTGCACGTTCTTCTTCATAGAGTCTACGCTTTGGAACGTGCAAATAGCTACATCTCTTTGACTGAGCGGCCTTGGCACTTAATAATGAATGCCTGTTAATGGTTTAATTGAAATAAATACTTTTATGTCCGCTCTGATACATAAATCAAATAGTTGTCAAGTCCACACTTTACACTCTGTAGTTTCCTGTCTTTGCTTACAGTTTTGGGGCAACTGGTTGCAGTGGAGCATGGCCAGTTGAAGCCATGAAATACGTCATGACTCACGGCGTTCCTACTGAAATGGACTATGGTATCTATGAAGGAGTTGTAAGTATTATCTGATTTTTTAAGGATGAGAATTCATCAAATGACTTCTTCCGCTCTGGGTGAAGGGGAAGGGCGTGTCAGACTCTTACTGACTAAAACCCATCCGTGTTCCTTCTAAAGCCCTTTGCGTTCCAAAGCCGCGGTGACTCTTTCGAACAAATAGGTATTATTTTATTTTTTTATTTGTCCTGTGCGACTTTCAAATAAACATTTACTCTATTTCTTAATTATTGTGACTCAAAACTTTTGTTCTCAGGACGGCTACTGTAAAATCCAGAACATGACATCAATGTACAAGATCCGCGGGTTTTCCCAAGTAACCGTACGGAATCCTAACGCCATGAAATTGACCCTTTTTAAGTACGGACCTGTTGCCGTGTCCATTCATACCTCTGACCGCTTCATGCAATACTCCAGTGGGCTGTTCTATGACTTCAGTTGGTAAGGATTAGCTATACTAATCTACATCTTCTATAGTAATAATAAAGCTAAAGAGTTTGTTTGTTTGTTTGAACGCTCTAATCTCTGGAACTACCACTCAGATGTCGAAATTCTTTTTGTATATGATAGCCAGATTCATGACAAAGTCTATAGGGAACGGGAAATTCCTACGAGAACGGGATATGCGCGTACGAAGTCGCGGGCAAAAGCTTGTTGAATTTAAAGTTTTTTAGGGGCTTGTGGCTTGTAAAATCATCTACACAGGGGCTCCAGACAAAGTACCACTTCATCCAACGATTATCGAAAAGCCAAATGTAAGGGACTGATCACGTGACATTTCGACAGCGTTTGTCTCTCGCCTTCTGACATAAAGCCGCTTGTTAATCGCCTCAGGCCAATAGGAAATTAGGCTACGATTACTCGAGTGAGTCAATGGTTTACTACATCCAACAGATGTGCCTGTTGGTTGAGTGGTTAGTGACCCTGACTGCTAAACCGGAGGTCGTGGGTTCGATTCCCACCCAGGACAAATCTTTGTGTGATGAGCGTGATCATTTGTTCTGTGTCTGGGTGTAAATTGTCTATAATATGTATGTATTTAGAAATAATATATATAAGTATGTTTATCAGTTGTCTGGTTTCCATAGCACAGGCTAGGCTCTGCCTAGGATCGGATGACAGTGTGTGAGATGTAAAAAAAAAAAAAAGGGTCAGTGAGAGAATTGGCCTGCAGGTCATGAGCACACTCTGTAAAAGGATTTCCCATATTAAATCTTCCGCTACGTGAAGTTCCGGCTCCAGAACTTTTCGTCTCGGTTTATGCTGAGTATGCTTGCAGGAGTGTACGACTAGACGCCGACAGACACTACGCCGACAAGACTTTACTTGGACGTCGGCGTCGTTTGTCGGCGTCCTCTCTGGGCTCGTAACATAAAGGCTAACACCTCATTTTCAGTGAGGAGGATGGAGCAGACTCGGCACTAGATCACTGTGTCACGGTTGTGGGCTACGGCGTCCGTGACGGTGAAGACTACTGGATCATCAAGAACTCCTGGGGGGAGACGTGGGGAGAAGACGGCTACATCCTGATGTCTGCCAGGAACAACAACTGCTTCGTACTCGACTCCGCTATCTACGCTATTGTTTAAGCTCAAATATAATAAATAAAAATTTCCACGTGCTTTTCAAAATAGTTTTTTTTTTAGTATCTCATGTATAGAAACCATTGTAACTAGGTATGCCTAAGAGAAAATAACAGGGTATTTAAGACATAACACACCTCTGTAATTCTCTAAAGATTGAGCAAATAATACCCATAGTCTACTCCTATTATCTCCCAATTAAGCCTGTAAGCCCTCATGCGAGTCAACTGGACACAAATTTAAATCGAAAAAAATACAGCCGACTTCTAAAGAAAAAAAAAAACACCGTAAAGCATAAAATAACTATAATTTCAGAAGTCGGTGTTAAAATACGAAGAATCAACCAAAAACACCGACTTCCGAAATCACAGTGTAAAAGTTTATTTTTCACTTTTTACCCCACACCTAACACCACCACTGGAAAGTCACAGGAGCAAAACACGCAATTTCGTTTACTTGGATGATATATTTTCTATTTTCCCCAGCCATTTTGATTTTAAAAACAAACTATTAAACCAAATCGGTTTAATAGTTTGGTTTTTGATGAAATTTCTTTGGGACCAATCGGATCGTATATTTCACATGAAAAAATAATTTTTAAAATCGGTTCATAAATGACGGATAACACTCCTTCATTTATGAACCGATTTGAAAAATTATTTTTCAAATCAACGGTTAAAAATTAAAGAATGGGAAAAACAAACTCAAATAGCAAATATTGTTCATCTTTGAATAACTAAGAAACCAAATTTTAAAAAATCTCCGTTACATGTAGCTTCTAGGTACTTGAAGAGATATACCACTAGAGGGTACTGGAAAGGGCTATACGGGGAGTTTGCTTGCGTGGTCGAATCAGAAATGAAGATATCCGCAGGACAACCATGGTTACCAACATGGCCCGATAAACCGCCAAACTTAAGTGGCAACGGGCTGAGCACATTGCTCGCTGAACTGACAGTCGACGGGTTCGGCAGGCTTAAGAGTGGCGACCAGGTCCTGGATGACGCAGCATTGGAAAGCCTTTTTTTTATGTCGGGGGGAAATCCTAATGGATGTCCTCCTGGGGCGGGCGGAGGGGTCTGTCAGACTCTTACTGACTAAAACCACCCCAGTGTTCCGTCTTCCACCTACGCCAGGAATCGCGGGAACAGATGCGAATTCCGTAATCCCCGGCTGGTGCGTCGGCGGGGGGAGTGAGGTGTTTGACTCCCCCCGCTACGTCAAAGAGGGGCGCACGGGAACACCACGCGCCGCCACCGCGGGTCCGGATGAAGCGTTGGAAAGCCTCACACAAGGTGGACCGTGACCTGGTGAAAGATGCGGGATTCAGCTGGATGCGAGACGCACAGGACCGGCCGGTGTGGTAACACTAGGCGGAGGCCTATGTCCCAGCAATGGACTCCTTTAAGCGGAAATGATGATGATGAAGGCAACTATATTGTCGTCCACGCGTCAGAGGTAGCAAAGCCAGTGAAAACAGGCCTCGTATTCTATTGTAACTCCTTAGTATGCTAGGTTACAGACCAGCTGTTGAGTGTAAGTATCTCATCATCCGGTTTTGAAAAGTGAGGTTATAATAAAAATAACATGAGTTAGAGATTTTTAACGAAGCCGACAGAGTTAGTTATTTACCTCTAAGTAAGTCATTGTGGTATTTTTTAAGGATTCAGTAGCTCAAAAGAAAAAAACCGGCCCAGAGCGAGTCGGACTGGCGCACGAAGGGTTCTGTGCCATTATCTATTAAAACGGCAAAAAAATCATGTTTGCTGTATAGGAGCCCCCTTTAATATTTATTTTATTCTATTTTTTAGTATTTGTTGTTATAGCGACAACAGAAATGCAACATCATCTGTGAAAATTTAAACTGTCTAATTATCACGGTTCATGAGATACAGCCTGTTGACAGACGGACAGACGGACAGCGAAGTCTTAGTAATAGGGTCCCGTTTTACCCTTTGGGTACGGAACCCTAAAAAGGCACTGTTTCAGGAACTCGTGTGAATGTATCAAATTTAAATGCATAGGTACCAACCTTTAAACTATTGCTGCTTTTAAGCCAACACAATCAAGAGTCAATTATGTCACGTATGGACAGGGTGTTCCAGAAGGGCGTGGTTATATTTAAGAGTGATGTTAGGTAGCTGATATGCATTAAGAAAAAAATAGTAAAATAAAAAAAACATATTATAAAAAAAAACGACTAAAAAGTTCCAAAGAATTGTCTTTTAAGCAGAACGTGTAGTTGTTTTTTTTTAATTTTTAAGTCACATTTCTATGTTCTGATCAAAGGTCAAAGTCAAAGTTATTCAAATTAGGCTGAGTGCCAGCACTGTTTGAACGTCAAAGTTCTACATAAAGACAATACTACAAAACGCCCGCCCGTCGCCACTTCCTAGTGTTAGGAAGAATAAGTGGCGCAACAAACTCCCCAGCAACACATCTGTCTGTTGAGTTAGAAGAACTAACATTTATACAAAGTTATACTAAGTATTCTTACAAAGAAAACAAAGGTAACACGTAAGAACCTAAAACTAAATAGCACACTCCATTATGCTAGCATAATCAGACAAACTCAGGCATAAAAACAATATTAAATCAAACTAAGCCTCCAGACATAAAGGGCGTGCCAGCTTACACGTGCAGAGTGTTGAATTTAATAATAGATCTGTGACTCGACGCCACAAGATCATTATTTGAAAAGAGTAACTACGGAGTTTCTTGTCCGTTCTTCTCCATAAGAATCTACCTTTCCGAATGGACAGTAGAGTCACTTTATTAATGTAATATTATTATTTTTACTGAACTGTAAACGATGACGTTCAAAAGTGCCGTTTAATGGCCTAATTGAAATAAACGTTTTGACTTTGACTTTGACTTTGACTTTGACAAGTGATAAACCAGGGCCATCAAAAAATAAACAATAAGCAGATAATCGGCTACCATGGCTAACAAGCAGCACCCGTTCACGAGCATAACGCAAAGATCAGCCGTTACCCCCCGCGCCATATTTGAGGGAAAGAGGTAACCCGAACCCCGACGCTACCGCAAGCAGTAAAATCTAAGGGAGCATGACGAACTTGCTGCCGGTTGCTCAGGATAGAATAAAATCAAACAATTGTCGAAGTAAATTTTATACAAATGGACAGCAATGTGATCCTATCAACATTTAGTTTTTACTTTTAGTTTACGGAACCCTGAATGTAGTATGATATAGGCACGAACAGCTTATCACTTATATATTTCAATTAAAAATAATCAGCATAAAGATTAAAATAACGAATTACTGCCTAAATGAGTAAAAGTATTGTTAATGGAGGATTTTATCAGTTTTGATTTTTTCAAAATTAAAACAAAATAATATTAGGTTTGGACGTACTTAACCTATTCTATTAATTTGTTATAAATATCCATACTAATTTTATAAATGGGAAAGTGTGTATCTGTCTGTCTGTTACCTCTTCACGCTTAAACCGCTGAACTGATTTAGATAAAATTTGGTAATGAGCTAGATTGGACGTTGTAGAAAGACATAGACTACATTATGTAGAGAGAAAATGGCTTGAAGGGGTTGAAATATAGGATGGAAGTTTGTACGGGAGTTTGTCATTATTGAAGATAAAATGATAAACTTTAAAAAATAAATAAACATAATTATGTTCATGTGTTTTCGTATCTAAAAAAAAATTAAAAAAACTGCCTAAAAGTAACTATTCCACGTGGACGAAGTCGCGGGCACAAGCTAGTATATACTACGGTAACAGAATAAACGCAATTCATCTTAAGAGGTAATGTATGATGAGTAAATCCGACTCCAGTATGAATGGGTTGTGGAGGTCTGGTACGCAGCCGCTCCACTTAAAATACTAGTATTCAGCTGAATCCGGTTTGACTGGAAGCCGACCCCAATATAGTTGGGAAAAGGCTAGGCAGATGATGCTGAAGTAAATTTGTTGAACCAACAACAAACAACTGTCATGTCATGAAATGTTGACGACACGGTTGGCGCAGTGGTTGAGCGATTGGCTGCTGCGCTGCGTATCGTGGGTTCAATTCCAAAGTCAAAGTCAAAGCGTTTATTTCAATTAGGCCATTGAACGTCATCATTTACAGTTAAAATAATAGAATAAAATTATTAAAGTGACTCTACTGTCCCCGCACGGAACAAATATTAATATGGCCTACAGCAAAGTCAAAGTCAAAGCGTTTATTTCAATTAGGCCATTGAACGTCATCATTTACAGTTAAAATAATATAATAAAATTAATAAAGTGACTCTACTGTCCCCGTACGGAACAAATATGATGGCCTACAGATAGTTGTTCCGGGTCTGGCTGTTTGTGTATGTGAGTTTGTATGTTTGTAAACGTACCCACGACACAGGAGAAATTCCTAGTGTGGGGCAACGTTTTTTTTAAATAAAAAAAGAAAGAAAATAACTCAGAAGACATCATATTTTCTTTTATTTCTTAAGAAAATTTTTCTTTAAGAAAAATTCTGTAATTCCTAAAAAAAAAAAAGATAAAAATAAATCATTATCACCATATTATTATAAATTAAATTGAACCTGTGGGAGTCTGATTTTTGGACAGAGGATTTGGGTTAGGTCCATTAAGCGAATCCAGTCTAGATTTTTTCCAAGTATACATGACCTAAAGAGGTTCATAAACTTTGAAAGTACCGATCATTATTCTGACGAAAATATATGTAAGTAGGATTGAAATAGAATATGATAGAAATTTTGAGGTACGGAACCCTAAAAACGACATATTAAGAACCTCTCCCGATTTGTAGGCGGTTTAAAGTCACCACCAGGCCCGGGTCGATGGCGCGTTGTGTTTCACGCGCGCCTCAAAGAGATGTCAGCATAAAAGACGGGGCACGCTAGGGCCAAAGCCTGCCAGGGTTGCGAAATCTGTTCGAAAGAGTCACCGCGGCCCTGGAACGCAAAGGGCTTTAGAAGGAACACGGATGGGTTTTAGTCAGTAAGAGTCTGACAAGCCCTTCCGCTCCACCCAGAGCGGAAGAAGTCATTTGATGATTTCCCATCCTAAAAAAAAAAAAAAAGGCGGTTTAAAGTAATATTTTAGGTTGACGTAGTAAAAGAGCAAGCTCACTGAAAAGAAATAAACCGTTGCAGTGGATAATCCGGAATATTACGGCAAATAAACATTCAGAATATATTTGTGCTGCAGTTTTCCCGGAATATTTTTTTTTCCTTGTTTCAAGACTCCGAAAGTTGTATGACAACGGAATCCTTTTAGGATTGCTCTTGTAATGTTTTCAATTCTACGTTATCTTAAATAGGGTATTTTACTGTAATAATCAAGTTAGTCTGTCAGATAGATAACCAAAAAACATTGGACTCGTGTTTTTAAACATTTTTTGAAAAAAGAAAAAGAACGTGTCCAAATTTTTTTGAAAATTCATCTGACGCACTGATCAGATTTTTTTAGTACAATACCATATTCAACTCTTCGTCGATAATATTCATCTATACATGTATATTGTACAGTGTATACGGGCCTTAATCAGGTTTTTTTCTATAAATTGTGTAATTTCACAATAATTGTGTCAATCCATCACTGTGGTTCAACATGGCGACCCTTCCCGCCACTTTAGTTTTGTTTATATATTTCACGTTAACTTCCGCATACACTTTATTGGGTAAGATTATTTTTCATAATATGTTAGTTATTATTATGCAATTAGGTATTTTCCTACATAGAAAAATAATAATTATATTTATATCGTCCGTTAGCTTATCAAAAAATATAACCGACTTCCAAAAAAAATCACTACAAAGTATAACATTTAATAACATTAATTTCGGTAGTCCGACTTCCGAAATTAAAGTTATTTTATACTTTGTAGTGATTTTTTTTGGAAGTCGGTTGTATTTTTTTGTAAAAAAAGTTTTTTTTTGTCGCCAGCCAAACGCATGAAAAAAATTTTTTTTCCTTTTCAAATCGATAAAAATTGGTAAAGCGCAAGTTTAAGATTAGATGCTGGTGACGACAAGTTTTAGTAAAAAGTATACTAAAATGTGGCGTACTTACTGTATCGTCTTTATTTTTAGGGTTCCGTACCAAAGGGTATAACGGGACCCTATTACGAAGTCCGTCTGTCTGTCTGTCCGTCTGTCACCAGGTCTGTATCTCATGAACCGTGACAGTTGAAGCTTCGTAACGTAACGCGTTACGGCGGCAGTCTGTCTGGCTTCCCTTTCTCTCACGCATACGGCAGCGGAAGGTAGGCTCTTCCTCTCTCACTCTAACCCACAGCGCTGGTCCTATTTCGGACAGACGCTTCCCATATTAAATAGTTTAACTTAGGTTAGTTTAAGTTATCACTTCTGTCGGGCGTCCCGAGACGCACACGTTTTTTGACGTGACAACGTTTAATAAATCGATGAACTGCACCCACATAAAATTGTCCCGTTACGCTCATTGTCCCGATGTAATGTTTTGTTATGACGTTGTCACGTTAAACTATCGTCCGTAAACCGACTTTACAGACAACCAATTTGTTTTCGTACTCCTTCGCTTTGCTTTTCTGAATAATTTCGTAGCGGGATCCAAGACAGTTAAATCGTTTCTCCGGGACGCGTCGATCTTCATTGACTTGGCGTTTTTTTCTGGTGGTCGCCACTGTTGATTCTGGCTTTCAGGAGTTGCAGTGGTTGGGAATGTGTGGCGGGCTTGTCACAAATAAAAAAAATGCTAACATACTGATGAGCAGATTCGTTATTCAAAATTTTCGATGGAGAATTTGAATTCAGAATCTCTTAAACAGTATTTTAAATAAGTAATGTTTGATAAGTTTTATGAATAAGGGGGTTACATTTTCGGTTGTACAGGAGATGACGACAATGAAATAATATGGCCATCTGAATATCACTTCAAGGGAGAAAAGATCAATTTTATGACGATCCAGAAAGAAACCTTCGAAATATGGTAAGTAACTTTTTAAATCTTATTGATAGGCTCGTGTTTACCACAATCTCACCTTATGGGCAGCGACGTGATCGACGATGGAGCACGCTTACCTAGAAGTTACCTTTTCACTCCTTGTGAACTCTGTTGTGCCTTTTTTGTAGCCTGCTGAGGTTTTCATTGTAGTGTAGTAAACTATAGTATTTATTAACACATTACATGTACACATGCTATATTTACATTCTTATAATATCATCCAAACTTTTGGTTAGTTTTTAGTACTTAAATTTGCTCCATGTGCAATTATATCTGTTTACTATTTTATTTCGACTATATTTATGTATTATAATTTTATATTGATTCAAATGAACCGCCACTAGTCCTTTGAAAAGTTGATTAGAAAACCAGCGTCAGACAGCATCCGTCTGTCTTACATATCGCTGAACTCATAAATGGACCTTTTTAGTGCAGCCGTGAGAGACACACACACTTAGTTTTTGGCATAACTACCTTTTTCTTGTTAGTTTTACCGTGCGTGTTTCATGTACCTGTGCTAAATACATTTTATTATTTATTTTCTTTCTTTACTTAAAGACCCCCAGATTGATGCTATCAGAAATCTCGTTTTCGTAATGACACAATACTGGTAAAGGATTTATATCAATGAAAAACCGGTCATGTGCGTGTCGGGCCACGCGCAGTGAAGGGTTCCGTAGTTTCACGTCACATTTGCCGACTTAAAATGGTGCTTTTTGTTGGTTCTATGATTATTATTTATTTATTAAAACTTTATGCACTAATAAAAATACTGTACAAAGGCGGACTTAATGCCTTAGGCATTTTCTACCAGACGACCATAGGGTGGTGCAGAGACAACGTGGCATGGCATGGTATAATAATTATTCAACTATTATTCGCTAACTTATAAAGCCTACTTAACCTTTTTTTTTGTTTTTTGATATCGGGGGGAAATCCCTAAGGCGGGTGGAGGAGTTCCATGAGGATTTCATTTCCATGAGGGTCTGTCAGACTCTTACTGACTAAAACCACCCCGGTGTTCCATCTTCCACCTACGCCGGGGATCGCGGGAACGTATGCGACTTCCGCAATTCCCGGCTAGTGACGGCCCGCCTCTGCGGGCCACCTCGCGTCGGCGGGGGGAGTGAGGTGTTTGACTCCCCCCGCTACGTTAAAGAGGGGCGCACGGGAACACCACGCGCCGCCACCTCGGGTCCGGATGAATGGGGGGCGACGGAAATCCCCAAGTCAGCCGCCCCTGGACCCAGTTAGGGGGGCCGGAAGAGGGCAGCGTATGCACTCCTCCGACGCCCGATGTGTCTGCTGCGGGCCGGAAGAGCGGTCGAGATCTCCCTCTCCCTTTCCGCAGCCTCCTTCTGCGCGATAACTGTCTCGCAGAAGGAGACCACCGCGTCCCAGGACTCCTCACCGCCAACCATAGCATGAACTACGGCCGGCAGCGAGAGGTCTCTGCCTACAACAGAGATGAGGGCACGGCGCGGCTACTCCCAAGCTGCACACTCTGCCAGCGTATGCCGTGCCGTGTCCTCCCGACAGTCGACGCAGTGGTGGCATCGAGCGTCCGGCTCCCTGCCTATGCGACACAAGAACCTCCCGAAGCAGCCATGCCCCGAGAGGACCTGCGTCGCACGAAACGTCAGAGAGCCGTGTCTTCTCCCGAGCCAGAGGTCGAGCACTGGCCGGATGGCCTCGATGGTGATGAGGCCGGCGGAAGGGCTCGAAAGCCTGTCCCGCCATTCCGCCACCTATGCAGTGACGCGAGCACTTTCGCCTCCAGGTCCCACGGCGGAGATCCGGCCAGTGCGCAAGCCGCCTCGTAGGAGATCGTGCGATATCCCCTGATGACTCTGACGGCCATCACCCTCTGCGGCCTCCGCAGAACAGTGATGGTGCTGGCCGTCAGGTCAGCCGCCCAGATCGGGGCCCCATAAAGGGCCATCGATCGCACGATCTCCACGTACAACCGCCTGCAGGCGGTGCTCGGGTCCCCCAGATTGGGCGCAGCGTTGACAGCGCCCCCGCCGCGCCCAATAACTTGGGCGTCAGCCGCCGGAAAAGCCTACTTAACCTAACCTAACTGCGAAAGTGACTTTGTTACGCTTTTACGCCTAAATTGCTCAACCGATATTGATGAATTTCTGTACAGAGATAGAAGAGATCTTGGAGACAGTTATAGGCTACTTTTTTTGTATTATAACTCGTAAGCATTGGAATCACAAAAATAGCTCTTCATGTTGCCAATCACGATTGCTGCTTATCGTCACTATCGTGACTGCTATTCGACCTACTTTTTTTATCACCAGCCTATGCCTATTTACCTAATCATACAATTTGCGCAAAAACCAAGTGTTAACAAGTTAAATAAAACTTGTAAAAACTGGCCAAGAGCTGATCGGTCGTGCACACGAAGGATTCCGTACCAAAAACGAAGAAAACAAGTTTTTTGAAAACCCTTTTAATTAAATTTGTAAGCGAAATTTGTAATGGAAATACTTACATTAAAGCATTAAACTTTGAATGTATGTTGTCTAAATACTAGCGTATCGCAACCAATAATAAAAATCGGTCATGTGCGAGTCGCACTCGTGTACCATGGGTTGAGAAATGTTACTAACATAGTTTTATAAGTGTTACTAACAACAATATGAATCATTTGTGTTCAATTTAAATAAATAATAATTCTTATTATTATTTCTGTTTAAAAATCTCGGGATCCTGAGGTCCCGGTCCTTGGGTAGGCGTACGAGGGGCCGAAGCCAACTCGCAGAGGCCCCGTTAGACATTTCAAATGGAATGGGGCACCAACCGACGATAATCCCTGTATGCACTATGAAAGTATACCTGAGGACAATCCCCGGTTGGTGCAGGTCTATTGCAGAATATGGGAAAATGAAACGCTATGGGTTTGGGTGGTTTAGTATACTGGTAATTGTATACTATGTAAGAATTATTGGCCCCTGCCTGACCACTGACAATTAACAAGGCTTTAAATGGCAGAGGGTGACATGCACACTCAATAAATGGGCCCCAGAAAACGGTCGCTAGCACAAAGTGACGTAGCACCAAGAGGGCAACATACCTTGAGGTGCTAGAGGAGTGAAGAGGTATACCATGGCTGTCGGGACGATTCTGGAAGTACGGTCAAGAAACTATACCAGCATCTTACTGGATTATACATCCTTCTCCTAAGCACGTTTGCTCTTGCGAATCTCCACTCAGACCAGCCAATTAAGGCAAAAAAGAGGTGGGAGTTCTGTTCCTCGTCAGTGTTCACTCCGACCAGCCAATACAGGCAAGCCGGAGATGAGGAACAAGACTTCTCCCGGGAGATCACATCCGTGGGGTTGCTTCTGCCCAACAGTTTGCCACAAAACTGCCCTGCGGATTGTAGGTATCTCTCTTTGTCTGGCCCCTCACCCTAGGTATGATCTCAGATTCATTGGGGCACGCAAGTCCCACCACGATGTCAACGTAGAGATACGGCAGTTATTATTATTATAGGACACATATCGTTGACCTAGAATCATGAAAATTGTTCACTCCGACCAGCCAATTAAGGCAAGCCGGAGATGAGGAACAAGACTTCTCCCGGGAGATCAGGTTCGTGGGACGCTACTGCCCAACAGTTCGCCACAAAACTGCCTTGCGTATTGTATCCCTCTTTGTCTGGCTCCTCACCCTAGGTATGATCTCAGGCTCATTGGGGCACGCAAGCCCCACCACGACGTCAACGTCGAGATACGGCAGTTATTATTATTATTATAGGACACATATCGTTGACCTAGAATAATGAAAATTGGCAAAAAGCAAGGTCCCCTGATGCCTCATCCTCTGCCTAGCCTGACCCCAACTATATATTGGCGTCGGATTCCAGACAAACCGGATTCAGATGAATTCCAGAATTTAACGTGAAGCGACTGCCTATTCGACCTTCACAACCCAGTCACTAGATAACACGGTAATCCTCGACAAGAAGGTCTCCTTATGCCTATTTTTTATAATGTTCCAGGTACAGTGGCGAATTAAATCGCTCGCGCATTGATGTGTATGATGGCACTGTGAGGAGGTGGTTCTACGGAGACACTGGTAACGCTTATGAGGTACGCAGTATGATATTTAAAAAAAATAAGCTGACACTTTTTTACAAAAAAATACAACCGAAGTCGGTGTTTTTGGTTGTTTCTTCGTATTTTAACACCGACTTCCGAAATTAAAGTTATTTTATACTTTGTAGTGTTTTTTTTTTTATTTGGAAGTCATTGTATTTTAAAGTGAAACTTTTATTATATCGTCTCAAATTTTTTGGTCTGTGTGTCGGTCTCATGTCGCGTGACGGCCGGCCGCGGAGTAGGGATAAAGTGAAAGGCGCTCGTCAGAGCAGCCGAGGCCAATATGGCGGCGTCTATAGTTCCATCAGCTGACCGTGTAGTGTATAGACTATTACTCATTTGTGCCAGTGCTCCACGCTAATTTGTTTGTTTTTTTTAAATAAAAAAGTTTTTTTTATTATTCTCTTTTTTGTGGTAAATACACTTAGGTGTGGGGGACCACTAAAAAGTAAACCCACTGGAAAGTCGCAGAAAAGCAAAATACGCAATTTCGTTTATTTTCTGTTTTCCCCAGCTATTTTGATTTAAAAGCCAAACCAATGAGCCGATTTTGATGACATTTCTATGGAACCAATTGGAACGTATATTTGTCAAATCGGTTCATAAATAAATAAAACAAATAAAAATTACAACCAAATTGAGAACCTCCCCCTTTTTTGAAGTCGGTTAAAAAGAGTGATAAAAAAAAATTACAACCTACTTACGAAATACATATCATTTAGACTATGTCGGTGTGGTGTAGGTCGGGTTTTTGATACATTTCAATTGTTTTAATAGATCATAAAGAAACTTTTTTTTGTTTTAACTTATAGTCACGGAAGCAAAAGTTGTGCTGCTTAATAAAAGCGATGAAAAAGATCACATTAATAACATTTCGCTAAGATTTTTGGGTCCTTCATTTGTCCCACATTCAGTCACACTTTACCCTATACATATTCGTCATAATTTAAGCTATACTTGATCGAATCCGGCTGAAGGCTTTAATATTTACATATATTAAAACCACCACAGGCGAGTCCGGTTAAGCAGTCGACAAGCTCATCGGCTGAACGGTGGTTTCGTGGGTTCTAGGTCATTCAACACTATTCTTGGGACCTTTACAGAAATGTTAACGGCCATTGACTCTGGCAAACAGGTCGACGTAATTTACACTGATTCCAGCAAAGCTTTTGACCGTGTTCCTCACATATACTTCTGTCAAAGCTTGCTTCATACGGAATAACTGGTACACTTTATACCTGTCTTAAATCATATCTCAAAAATCTATTCTGCTTTGTCGCAGTCAATGCTTTCCAATCAGGCACCTACGAGACTACCTCGGGGGTACCTCAAGGCTTTCATATCGGTCCGATTCTTTTTAATGTGTTTGCTAATGACATCCCTCACTGCCTCACATACTCAGAATATTTTATGTATGCAGATGATCTGAAGCTCTTTAGAGTTGTCGAATCTAGCGATGATACAGGATTTCTTCAGAGTGATGTTGACTCGTTAGCTAATGGTGTAGTGATAATGGAATGGCAATACAACTAGAAGTGTAACCACACGAAATTCACCCGGAAAAAGAAGTTAATAGCTAGCGTATACCATATGGGCTCTAATGTTATCCAGGAAGTGAATCAAGTAAGGGATGTGGGAGTTATTTTCTATGACGCTCTGACATTTTTACCTCATGTCGAAAGTGTTATTAAAAAGCCTCTAGAATGCTGGGATTCGTAATCAGGAATGTTGCCAGTTTCAAGCGCAGCAGTACCAAGACTTTGCTGTATAATAGTATTGTACGCAGTATCTTGGAATACTGCAGCACCATCTGCCGACCTCACAATGCTACGAATAAGTTGAGATTTCTGTGGCATATAGCTTATGCTAACGGTATCGCCAAAATAAAACGGTCTTATGAAGCCAGACTTTCTCATTGTATCATTGGAGAAGCACAGAAGAATCGCTGATTCCATTTTTCTATATAAAATACTCCGGTCTAAAATTAATTGTCCCCAGCTACTTGGCCGGTTTCGGTTTCAGGCTCCTGCTAGTCCCCGTAGAAAAGGACTTGGCACAAGCTCTATCGTCCCTCGGCTTAGCAAACTATTAAACAGCTTCAGCGATATGGTTGGAGTGCATTTTGACTCATTTGGCAAGTGCCACAGAGTCATCGTTAACAGTGTTTAGAATTTGTATTATGTTTTATTTTAAGTTTATTTTTGTTTCTTTCTAATTCTGTGGTTTTAAGGTTAATTTCAATTTTAATTTTGTGATTTTCGTTGTGTTATATTAGTTTTGTATTTTTTTTACTAGTCCTTTTTTAAATTAATTTAAAGCAAAATGTAAACTTGCAGCAATTTAGTTTTTGTTTTTATGGGGCATGCGGTGATAAACTTACTTATATGAAATTGTAATAGTGACCTTAGTAAATAGAAAAATGACATTATTTAAACATTTGTACAGTATTAACAGTTGTTGGTTAGCCAATTATACATAAATAAATAAGTCAACACTTGGTTTTTCAGAGACATCCGATCACAAATGAGGAGGTCACCAATCAAGAGATTTGCATTACATGGGCGTGGGAAGAAGAGCAGTTAGACTTTCTGCCTGAAGTGTCTGAGCTTACTTATACAGGTATCATTCATTCATATCATTGTACAGGGTTATTTTAAAGTATAGTCGACACCAGACAAACGGGCAATAACGGTCATTGACCCTCATACATTTATTGACGTGGTAAAGTTAATTCCGAAAACAGAAATAATGACATGAAGTTATCTTGAATCAACATCTATCGTGATCCTCAACTTTTGCTAGAAAAGAAAAACGATTCATAACTTATTGTCCTTGTACACAGAGAAATTAAGGAAAGGTCAATGAACTTTATTATTGCAAATTTTTCTGTCGCCTACCATAATACCCATGTAGTTGCTATCGGTAACTTTGTACATGTCTGTTAACAATTTCATGGGTTTTTGTGTTTGCACGGTACCCTAATCGTTTTTCAAATATTACAATAGCTGAAGCTACTCCATATAACAGCAGCTATCTGCCTGTGAAAGTACCGTCAAATCGGTACGAAATAGTAACCAAATAAAAAAAGGTTTAAAGAAATTATGTTGAAAAACTAGTGAGACATGTGTTAAACGTACACGAAGGCATGCATGCATAGGGAATATGCATGCAATTTTTTATTTGCAAAATGAAATACTATGTCGCCTGTACCGCTGCCATAGAAAACAGCGTCTTCGCAAGAGGGACATGATTAAAATAGTTATATCTCGTTTGTTTTTTTATCAATTTTGATTCTATTTTCACTGTTAGTATTATATTTTTGTCTATTTTTAGATAAACTGTATCTATACTAATTTTTTTTAATGCTTATTCCCTACTGTCACTGCAGTTTATTGGTTCTGTAACGACCTCGCCTTCTCGCTCGGGCGTCTATTACGCCTCAGCTGTAATCATCCAACCAGGCCTCCTGCTACCATGGCTCATCTAGATGCACTGCTATTCCACCAATTCGCATTACCCATTTCCATAGGTCTTTTATAATGCACACAGCAAAGGAGTCGAACTTTCTGCCTACGTCTGTGTTTCCGAACGCATACAACCCTAATCTCTTCAAAATTAGAGTGACTTCTTCTGGGTTAGCTCGATCCATCGTCGACTTTGTCTCTATAATCTTTAACCTAGACTAGAGTTAAGAGCAAACCAATCAATAAATAAAAACACAAAGTGGGCTCACTTCCATCATTATGTATTATATCGAGTTATGTGAACCCAAATGTGCCAATTGTTTCATCCTCAGGTCAGAGCATGACTCTATACGACAAAGTGGTAGATATTTGGACCAGCACCAATGAGTATGAAGATAAACTAGTAATCGAGGAGACGCTGTACGTCTTCAAGACGGATTCCGGCATTGACCTGCCTGTCCAGTAAGTTTATAAAAAAATAATTTTGAGTTTTCCGTTTGATGTTACAAACCTCGGTTCGTAGATCGGTTCAAAATGTTCATCGATTCATTCATTTGAAGATAACATCAACTAACCTACTATCAGCAAGGGACGCCTCTAGGGAAAGTTTAACTTCTTTAGCGGCGTTGTGCACTTTTCGGGATGGGTAAAAAATGTTAAACTCGCGTCAGGACACGTGACCTGATCGAAAATTCGTAAGACGGAGGGAGAGTTCTTCAGAACTTTTTCAGAACTTCAGTGTTAAATTTTTAATGTAATATCAATTGTTGATTGTGTACGATAGCGCAATATACGAGTATTATTTTTTACCACATAAATGACAGTAATTTTATACTGATAATTAAAGCTACTCGTGCGAAATTATTCCCTAACCATTCCAAAATATCAAAAATGCACAACGTGAATGTTCAAGTTTTCACTTCTGCCGGCACTCCCGGAGTGCAGCCCCTGGTTTTCTTTTTCTTAGATTGACCCTCAAATTATTTGTAGAAAGTGCGATCTATCAGTGAATGTGATTGTCAAAATGGCAAAATACAGGGTGTTTCAGAAATGCAGGGTCATATTTAAGGCTGTCGTTGGGTAGCTGCTATACAATAAGGAAAATATAGCACTCACTACACAAACAAAGTCACTTTTTGTGAGGTGACTTTTTCAAAAAATTCGACCATAAAGGACGACTAAAAAGTTCACATCAAATCTGTGATTGAACTCAAGTAAATGCCAAACAAACTGCTTGAAAAGTAATTAGTTCGGAACTTTATAATAATTTTTGTGCTATTTTTTTTTTCAAAGTTATTTTTTTGTTTTGCAATTTTTCCTTAACGTTAACAGCCACCCAATATCACCCTTCAATATGACCACGAACTTCTGGAACACCGTGTATTTGGGATTGATCACGTGACATTTTATATCCATATTATATTTTTTACGTTTCAATATTTGCGTCTGCCACCACTAACAGAATGTCTTTCGGGCCTCAGATTGCCAATTTTACTCATTTTTAAGCAACGTTCGCTTTTCGCATTGTATTGACAGATTGCAACTGAGATGCAACTGAGAACTTTGCTTAAAATTTAGTAGAATAGGCACTCAGGTCGTATGATGTGAACCTGAAACTCTTTGCTAAAACACTATTGATAAATTTTCTATTAAAGAACACCTTTCATGTTAGCATTAATTACGTCACACGAATTTTATGTGTTTATGACCCTCTCCCCGTCCTTGTCACAGCTGATCACATTTGTGAGACTCCCCCCTCCCTAGTGTGACGTGACATATTTTGTAAAATATCTACAAACTATTAAATTAAAACAGCACTTCTGACATTATTTTTTACCAGATTTTTTTATTTTTTAATAAAATCAACATCAAATCAAGCATTAAAAAATAACACAGCATAAAACTGAAACTTTATGATAATACAGATAGGACTAAAAATATTTTTAAGTTTTTCGTTAATAGTTCAAATTACGTTTTTAAATCCTCATTTATATATTTGATTTTGAAATGTGACGTCACGAAATTTAAGACCCCTCCCACCCTTTGTCACACAATGTCACACTTCGTCGGCCCCCCTTAACGTGTGACATAATTTATGGATGGCCCCTAACCTTCAGCGTACTGATTCATCTCTATCGCTTCAGACGAGTAATAAAGAATTACAACAATAATGTCGGCGGGATTATCGGTCACACCATCACGAACTACTTCGACTTCAGCGACACTATCACTGAAGAAGAACTCACCGTCGATAATGGTAAGAATCATTCAACTCTGCCTATTGCAATCCGCGTGTGGACGTTGGGCTCTCCCAAGCTACGCTCACCTGGTTCACCGTTTTCAGCTATTACTCTGTCCCCGCCACCTGTTTAGTTCGTCAGTTCCACTGGCGCGATATCCACCGTAAGACACGTATACTAAAAAACATGGGAAGAGGAAGATTGGGAGATACCATCTTTTTGCATTCTGCTTCGTTACATATTTGTCAAAGTCAGTCCTGTCTTACCTTATTTAAATTTTTAGAGGACGAATGCGAAAAAGAGCATATCGGAGTGGACTTCCACAAGGAAATAAAGTACTTCCACCCCGATCTGCCTTCGCAAGTGAACCTGGCCTTCGACCTCTACACCAAGCACCATAACAAGCTGTATCAGGACCAAGAACACCTGATGAGGAAGAGGATCTTCGAGAAGAACTGGAGGTATGTCGCGGTATTACTGACTTACACGATAGGGTGGTTATTGCAGCATTTGAATTGGCTAGCTATCAAATTCCTGTTAAAAAATAGTCACAATAATAACAGAGCAAATGTTTGACATACTTCAATGTTTTGACACCACCATCATTAGCCTACAGATTGGTGGGTTTTAGAGTACCAAAATATTAGCCATCATACCAAACATAGGTTCTGGTTTTGAAATCAAGATGATCCTGGACTTCTTCCATGTATTATTTTATCGTACACTTGCTTTCACCAGCGACTTCGAACGCGCATATCCCGTTTTTCCCCATCCCCGTAGAAATTTTAGTAAAACCTCACTTAGTGCTAAGGAGTTTAGGGGTACACTCCCCAAGGAAAATACATGCCAAATTTCAGCTTTCTACGACTAGTAATTTCTGTGAAAAAGTCCATTCTTGGGGAAGGTATTAACTTTACCTTACCAACAAAAAACTTGAAAAGATCGATTCCAAAACAACCCAACTGGGACCCCAAGTAATCGAATATGTATTGTCGCCAATTAGCTCTAGTATAAGCCGTTTAAAGAATTGCACCGATTTACAACAATACCTCGTATATTAGCTACATATACAGAGATCCAAATACCGTAGTGGTTTTAACAGAGCTTGTACATAAACATATTAAAACAAGATATAATAGCGACGTAGCTAAAAACGTTGGAAGAATGAACGGGGACTGGATTGGCCATGTCTGCCGGATGCCATTAAAATGATGGGCCCGTATATTGCAAGAATAAGTTGCGTTCACTTACTAGAGCCCTGTAACAAAAAGACGGACGAGACGCCATGGATGGCCTGGTGAATTGGCGTGAAGTGTAACAACTTCACAACAAAGAGAGATATTAAAGGACCGGGGGGGGCCTAAGCCAGTCAGTAAGAGTCTGACACGCCCTTTCGCTCCTCCCAGAGTGGAAGAAATCATTTGTTGATTTCCCATCTCTAAAAAAAAAGAAAGATTCACCCCCAGGCATGTTTTCCGTGTATATTTATGTGACGTTGGTTAGGCAGGGCCCATAGACCTTTCATAGGTGAAGCTAACCAATCCACTTTAGTCAGTTAATCCCATACTCCGATTACTTTGTTTCCATATTCTGCAAGAGTAGGTGACTAAAAATGTCTAATTAGTCCGTCAGATAGATTTCCAAAAATATTTAGACCCATGTTGCTTCTTTTTTCACGTAAACAAAAAATTAAGATTGCGTTAAAACTCGTGTGACGTTACAATTGAGTATACTACTTAAACGTGACGTCTCATGCCCCCACTCCTGATCTTTTTATGTAGCGTAGACTTTTACTGTTATAGATTTTGAAATTCATTTTGATTGCAGAGCGTCTTAGTATTCAACTCTATTTAATAACCGGAATAAATTTTAAAGAAACCTATTTTCATAGTATATACTAATTTACAAAATTTTTTTTTATCCTGTTTCAAAAACCCAGGATGATAGAAGAGCACAACCGCAAGAATCTGGGCTACAAGCTAAAGCTAAACGAGTTCTCCGACAAGACCGAAGAGGAACTGAAGTTTCTGACCGGAACCTACACCTCTAAGCACGAGTACCCTGACATGATGCCTTTCCCTCACACTCTGACGGAGGTCGATGAACTCGTGCAGGAACTGCCAGAGGACTTCGATTTGAGGATGGAAGGGGCTGTTACTCCTATAAAGCGTAAGTTAGCTCAGATTCTTCAAAATGACAAATGTAACGTTCGCTTCCTTCTAATCTACATTTTCCGTCTTCCAGATCAGGGTGAATGCGGTTCCTGCTGGGCCTTCTGCACAACTGCTGCCGTCGAGGGAGCTCTGGCCAGGGTCAACGGAGAGAGGTTGCTCGACTTGAGCGAACAGTCTCTTGTGGACTGTGCTTGGGGGTGACTGTTAAACTTTCTTCTTCTTAAAACGATAAAGAGGAATTTATCAATGTTCTTGTTCTTTTTTGTAGTGATTTAACTGAACAGCTTTGTTAGCTACTTTAGATTTTGGAAAATGCTTGTGGTAGTGCATTATTGTTGTAACAGCAATAAAGTCATCCTCTAAAAAAATTCGCACCTATTTATCTACTCTATTGACTTTGACTTCCAAAACCAGTTTTACATTAACAGCAAAATCTCTTCTTTCTATGACTTTACTAGCTTTTTCCCGCGACATCATTAGCGTTAAAATAGCTTAAATCTGTCTACAGGGTTCTCTGTACCAAAATCGATCACAATCGCGATTTAGACGTGAAGGTGTAAAAACAAACATACAAACTCACTTTTCCTTAATGTTTATTATTTTTATTAAGTATACCAAATATGTCATGTTATAATATGGCTCCATGTAAACCAGGAGTTATTTTGTTGTAGTTTTAAGAACTTTGGCTGCATGGGAGGCACTTTAGATGGCGCCATGAAATACGTCCTCACTCACGGCATTCCTACTGAGGACGACTATGGTCTCTACACGGCTACTGTAAGTATGATCTTCCTGCAGACTGCTACCATGGCCAAAATAGGCCCCAAAGATTTACTTATGAAAGTGCTCATCTCTATGGTAACTTATAGAAATAGGAGATCAAAAAGACCTTTTATTTTTTATTAAACTGGGGGAAATTCTCATGGATGAGGGGTCTGTCAGACTCTTACTGACTAAAACCTCCCCAGTGTTCCATCTCCCACCTACACCGGGGATTGTGGGAACGTACGCAACTTCCGTAATCCCTGGGTGGTGGACCTCGGGTCAGCGGGGAGAGTGAGGTGTTTGACTAATCGTAATCTCTGGAGTATTGTTATACCCCTTTTATTGGGTTCTGCAGGTCAGATAGGCAGTCGCTTCAATAAAATACTGGTACTAAGCTGCATCCAGTTTGACTGGAAGCCGACCCCAAAATATTTGGAAAAAGGCTAGGCATATTAAGTCATTTAGCTGTTAACTATGAGTCAACATCTCTGTTTTCAGGACGGCTACTGTGAAATCCAGAACATGACATCCCCGTATAAGATTCGTGGTTTCGCCCAAGTGACCCCGCGGAACCCTAACGCCTTGAAAGTGAGCCTCTTTAAGTACGGACCGGTCACAGTGGGCATCCGCATCAGTGAGAAATTTATGCATTACTCCAGTGGACTGTTTTACGACACCACTTGGTAAGAATTTTTAATAATTATAATTAAATTGAGGGGCTTGTGTCCACATATGGACCCTAATACGCGTAACGTAGTAAAAAAACAAATTTTAAGTATGAGATCAGTTTTACATATATGAATGATTAAAAAAAAAATGAAGTTATAAAAACAATAGATGAATAATTATTATCCCCCGTAATCTACGAAACAACTGAACAAAAAAAAAGATACAGAATAGTCTTAGTAATAGTCTCAGTTCTCTTATCACTTAGATCCAAAATAGTCCAAATAATAAAAAAAGGTCCAAGTAGTAGTCAGAATAGTATCCAAAATAGTCTTGGTTTTCTAGGGAAACCTATACAAAATGTAACATGTTAAAAAATATTCGTGCGCGAGTCCGTTTCACACTTGGTCGGTATTTGTATCTGAAATCTGCAGAATCTTTTTACACTTCTGTAGACACTGAGCTTACACTCTGGGATACTTTCGAAGGTTAACACACCATTTGCCATTTTCAGTGACAACGAAGGCGGTGGTCATTGTGTCACAGTCGTAGGGTACGGAGTCCGTGACGGAGAAGACTACTGGATCGTCAAGAACTCCTGGGGGGAGAACTGGGGAGAAGATGGCTACATCCTGATGGCTGCCAAGAACAATAACTGTTTCGTCCTGGACTCGCCTTACTATCCCATCGTCTAAGTTGAACATTTAGAAATAAATTCCACGTGCTTATGTTACTGGTTTTTTTTATTAACTTCCTATTAGTTTTGCAAATGTGGGAGGTTGTTGTTGTTTGAATTTTTGTTGATGAATCACGCTGCAAATTTGGTTAGAACTGAGAGAAAACGAAACGAAAACGAAAACGAAATGTAATGCCTGTATACATTCATCCAGTTCCCAATAAGTTTGTTAAAAGTTAATGCCTTTCATTAACAACAGTCCGGTTTCACCTTAGAGCACAACTAACGCCGTTGTCACTCTAGCCAAGTACATTTTGAGTACTGGGAAGATACAAAAGGTGCCATTGGAATCCTTTGTGACCACTCGAAGGCGTTCGATTGCGTTGACCATGAGACACTTTTCTTGAAACTCGAGCACTATGAGGTTAGGTATACCTAACCTCACAGGTCACAACGCGTATTGGCGCAGGGAGTATACTCCCTTAGATTTAATTAGATCTTGCTTAAAATACAGGCATTACATTCAGATAAATGGCGTAAACAAACCAGGGTCTGAAATTATCATGGGTGTTCCTAAAGGCAAAGAACATTTTTGGGAATGACCTAGTAATGACCGAATTATTTAACTCTCACATCCATACTAAAATTATAAACCCTTTAGCAAAAAAAAACGAGCGAGAGATTTTCTTCTCTATCTTAAATAAATATTAGAAGAGACTGATATGACGATGTTATTTGGCATTTTATTTGAAGTATATAAATTTCTTTAGTATTGGCGCTAACTATTAAAACTTATACTTGTTTATTACTTAAAATTTGTAACTTTTTGGATAATAATTATTAATTCATTAAGTTGTTATTTTTACATTGAATACCTCTTTTTACTATGGTTGACAAAGCGATAAGAGCCGGCAAAATTATAGCGCTACTTGAAGAAGGTTGTTCGCAAACTTACGTGTCTCAGCGGCCAAATGTGAATCGTTCAACTGACCGAGAACGAGATCGACGGTATCGAGAGACCGGCTAGGACAATAGATGACCAGGTTCGGAAAGAAAGCGATGCACAAAGCTACGAGATGACCGGCTTTTGTTAAGTCAGGCGTAACGGAATCGTAAGGTGTCAAGTGTGGACCTAAAGAAGAACCCTGAAGAAGTATGAGGAGTAGAAGTTAGTTTGTGCACGGTCAGGAGGAGGCTCTTCACTGCAAATATTAGCAGGTCCCACCCGGCCCGGTGCCTTAAATTACTCCGTGGGCACCGAGATGATTTTTTTCTTTGGCTTCACACGGTTTGTGCATTTAGCCAATGCCATTTGGTTTATTTGGTTTGTCATTTGGTTTATTTGGTTCAAAGAAGATAAAGGTAGGAAAACGTAATAGAGCAGCGAGTTGCTCGACTTCAGTTTGCTCGAAATTGTGGATGACTGAAACATTATTTATTAACTATTGTTTTCCGATTAAACTAGAATCTCTTTATAGGGTGAGGATCGACGCCGGCGAGTGTTGCGAAGACCAGGGAACGCTATGCGGAAGTATGTTTTGAAGAAAACTCTCCTTTGGCGGAGGCTCCGTTATGTTTTGGGCAGCAATTAATACGATGAGGAGGAGTTAGTTTTCATAGAAAATGGAACATTAAATGCACGCGCATGCAGCGGTATATAACTGTCCTAATTCCACATGCCTAACCCGCATTAACTGATCTTGGAGAAGATTCCATTTTTATAGACGACAATGCTTCTGTTCACCGTTCTGGCGAGGTGGAAGCGTATATATGCATGTCACCGGAAAATAGCAAACTCTCTAAAACAGATTAATTGTAGACCAGGCAGCTGATTGGTCGCCAGTTTATGTCAGTCCACAATTTCTCGGAATTACTTCGAAAGATTATAGAATATCAAATTTGGATGAAAAGTATTCCAAATGTTCAGTTGACAATTTATCGAGAGTTTACAATATCTCAAATTATTTTATATTCTTACAGAGTTTGCTTTTTTCCGGTGACATATACAAAAAGAGATCCGTCGCGTCGTTTAGGTTAGCCAGCTTGAAGTCCTTACCTCAATCCGAATGACCATGTCTGGATCTCCTAAAAAGACGTGTTACATCAGTGCAACCTGGTCCTCAAAACATCAGGCAGCTAAAAAGAGTCATTGCAATATTATAACGATACAGTCAACGTGTAGAATCTTACGTTTGAGTTGAAATTTAAAATTTTAGTTCCTAAATATCTCGATAGATGGAGTTGTTCATTTACGTCACTCCGCTGAATCTCGGTGTTAAGATTCTTCGAGATTCCATGACCTCCTCGTGTTTATTAAAATAAAATGTCTTCGTCGGGTAAACAATTGGCTTTTTTTACTAACTTTGGCTTTTGTTTGACTATTAAATTAACTGATATCGGCCATGGAACGTAAAATTCTTTAGGTGCCCGTTTTTTATACAAGGGAGTGTATTCTGCGAAAGTAATCCTGTCTACCTGTCTGTTTGTAACGAATAAACCGCTGAACTAATTTTGATGAATTTTGGTATTTAAACTTTGAGAAGGACATAGGATATCTTTTTATCGTAGCTTTGCGTTGTTTTGGGAAAAGAACTGACTTTTTTCTTAGGTGAAGCTAGCTACATTAATAGGAACAGGAAGTTAAAAAAAAACAAGAAACATAAGCACGTGGAATTTATTTCTGTATGTTCAACTTAAACGATAGGGTAGTAAGGTGAGTCCAGAACCAAGCAGTTCTTAGCAGACATCAGGATGTAGCCATCCTCTCCCCAGTTCTCACCATAGGAGTTCTTGATCAGCCAGTAGTCCTCTCCATCGCGGACACCATAGCCAACGACTGTAACGCAGTGATTGGGCTGCTCGTACTGATCACTGCAAATGGTGAATGGATTTCTCAGCAAATATTTATATATATATAGATATTGTCCACATTAACAGTACAGACACGCGTTGTTGTCACGGTCACGAAGCCATGTCACAATAGAATGTCACAAATGTGGACGGCGAATCTAATGATTCCTCACTTTTTTTTAATCAATCAAGTCATTTAGGCTGCAGAGCTTGGAAAAGAAACCCTTCCTACAAACTTCTTGCAAAAAAACCATGTTAATCACAAGATAGAACGATGGTGATGGTACATTATTAAGTACTCTTTTTACTTTATAATATGAGATATAAAGCATTTGCACTGGAGCTGGGTTAAATTTCTAGGGATCATAAATTGGTCTCCTTCCCTTAACAATAATACCAAGCAACACGGGGCCGCATCAGACCGTGGGACGACCTGGATAGCTTCCTTAAGAATTGGAAGAAAGGCAAAATCGAGGACGCTGGAAACAACGGCGGGAGGCCAGTAGTGGGACAGTACAGGCTAGTAATAATCAAATATCCTTACCAATTAAAGTCATAAAACACTCCACTGGAGTACTGGAAAAAGTAGTAACCAGCGCGAATAGCCACTGAGACCGGTCCGTACTTAAAGAGGGCCACTTTCAAGGCGTTAGGGTTCCGCGGGGTCACTTGGGCGTAACCACGGATCTTGTACGTAGATGATACGTTCTGGATCTTGCAGTAGCCGTCCTAAGAACAGAAATATTTAGTCTTATAAGAAGGCAACATTGAGCGTAGAATGAGCATGCTGAAGTGGAAGTGGGCCGGCCATGTCTGTAGACGGACATACGGTCGATGGAGCAGACCTGTGTTAGAGTAGAGACCGCGTATGGGCAAACGTAGTGTGGGACGCCCTGCGGTACGATGGATCGATGATTTGAAGAAGGTGGCTGGCAGCGGATGGATGCGGACCGCTCAAAACTGGGATCGTTGGCGCTCTTTGGGGGAGGCTTACGTTCAGCAGTGGACGGCAATTGGCTGACATGATGAAGAAGGCTGAGTCTAAATTTTCCTTTAAGCGTAAAATCCGAAAGCACTACTTAAAAACTTGTCATTCTTAGTTGTTGCTTGTCATGATTGTTATGAAGTCTTTTAATCGGGAAGATCATTGTACATATATCATATTTATTATTTTAGCATATTTATGAATTTCATTAGAATTATATATATTACTTGTATATTCTTTCCAAAACGTTAAAATTCTATTGTAACTAGTTTTTCTTATTTTATCAAATCAATAAAAAATTACGAAGATAAATTGCATCAAAGATAAGGAGTCGGGGCTTGTAACGTCACTTTCCAGTAAAAAGTGTACTGGTGAATGACGTCACACGAGTTTTCAACGCTCTGTATCGTCTTCATTGAACTTCAAAAAATACGTCCAATTTTTTTTGGAAATCTATCTGACGGACTAAATAGATTTTTTTAGTCAAATACCCTTTTGAAACTTGATAAGAAGTTCCATCAGGAAAACTTTGAGACCTATATCGAACATGGTAACAATCTTCAAGAAGATCATACATACAGAAGCTGTGTAGAGACCGTAGTCCTCCTCAGTGGGAATGCCGTGAGTGAGGACATATTTCATGGCTCCATCTAGAGTACCTCCATTGCAGCCATCGTCTTCGTAACTGCAACCAAACCAAGAAAGCTAGATTGTTAAGAGTCGAGTTGGTTTATAGAATGATAGCTGGAGGAAATAGAAAATATAATTATCATCCAAGTAAACGAAATTGCGTGTTTTGCTGTCCTATGACTTTCCAGTGGTGTTGTTAGGTTTGGGGTACCACTAAAAAGTGAAAAACAAAAATCTTTAAAAAATACAACCGGCTTCCAAATAAAAAAAAAACAAAACAAAGTATAAAACAACTTTAACTTCGGAAGTCGGTGTTAAAATACGAAGAAACAACCAAAAACACCATTTGGAAGTCGGTTGTATTTTTTTGTAAAAAAGTTTTTATTTCTTTGTATTTTAAAGTGTCCATACAATGAATAAGGGATGTATATCGTCTCCGACAAAGGTCAACTTAAAGAACTGCTTGCTACTTAAGAACTGATCTAGCAGTATATGAAACTTGTCGATGATAATGAAATCCTCTTTCGTATTTAAAAAAGAAGAAAGGTTCATGTTCTCACTCACCCCCATGAACAGTCCACAAGAGACTGCTCGCTCAAGTCCAGCAGCCTCTCTCCGTTGACCCTGGCGAGGGCTCCCTCGACGGCAGCAGTTGTGCAGAAGGCCCAGCAGGAACCGCAGTGACCCTGGTCTGAGTAGATAGCAATTGTAGATATGATTTCAGAAGGCGACAATCTTACCATAAAGTAACATAGAATTTATGTACCTTTTTATGGATGGGAAATCATCAAATGACTTCTTCCGCTCTAGGTGGAGCGAAAGGGCGTGTCAGACTCTTACTGACTAAAACCCATCCGTGTTCCTTCTAAAGCCCTTTGCATTTCAGGGCCGCAGTGACTCTTTTGAAGAAATTCCGCAACCCTGGCAGGCTCTGGCCCTAGGGGGCCCCGTTTTCTATGCTGACATCTCTTTGAGGCGCGCGTGGAACACAACGTGACATCGACCCGGGCCTGGTGGTGATCGCCACCCAACGCTCGCTGTCCGCAGGCCCGCGCCTATGGTGGCCGGGGATCGCCCTGCGGCTCCCAACGCCCTGGGCGTCTGCCTTTGTAGCGGCGGTTGAGGCGAAGGCTTTGTCTTTCCCCCGCGCGGCCTGCCTCCTCCTTCGCTAGCATTACTACTTCGCAGAAGGAGGTGACCGCTTCTACGTTCCAGACCATAGATTTAACCAGGGCCGGACGCAGAATTTATGTACCTACGTTTAATCATTCGTAGACCTACGTATAGATATAGGGAAAACGTAGTTTGCAACCACAACCTCCTTGACAAAACAAAACCGTAACAAAACTTACTTTTCACAGGAGTATCATCTCCCTCCATTCTCAAATCAAAATTCTCTGGCAGTTCCTGTACGAGATCTTCGACCTCCTCTACAGTGTGAGGGAAAGGCATCATATCAGGGTACTTGTGAGTGGAGACACGTGTGCCGGTCAGGTACTTCAGTTCCTCGGGAGTCTTGTCAGAGAATGCATTAAGTTCAAGTCTGTAGCCCAGGTTCTTGCGGTTGTGCTGTTCGATCATCCTGGGTTTTGGAAGGAAAGGGGTGATAAAGTAAATAATCGGGATAGTATGTTAATTATTTGGCAACCAATTATGCTTTTTCCGTAATAGACAGATGTGTTGCAAAGGAGTTTGTTGCGCCACTTCTTCTTCCCAGCCAAAACACTAGGAAGTGGAGACGTGTATTTGAAATGAGATTATATGGAACTGTTATGGCTGTGAAAACAGTAAACTTATATTTAGCATAGATTTGAAGTCTGATGTCACGATCAATGTAGCCGTGACTTACCTCCAGTTCTTTTCAAAGATCCTCTTCCTCATCTGATGTTCTTGGTCCTGATACACCTTGTTGTGATGGTTGGTGTAAAGGTCGAAGGCTTGGTCCAACTCCAAGGGCAGGTCGGGGTGGAAGAACTTTATGTCCTTGTGGAAGTCCTTTCCGAGCTCCTCTTCTTCACATTCGTCCTCTAGATATTCAAGTAAAGTTGATACGACTGTCATGTTACGAAGCGAAGACATTGCATCTCTAACAGATTCATACGAGCTAATAAGGTTCTCTTGGTGAGGTGTGCCTGCTTTTTTTAAATTCTGTGATAATAATCTACAACATGGTCAACTGATCACTTATGCAGCTACCAGCGCACCGCTTCATATCATTCATCTTATGAGATATAGGTCCAGGACTGACCAGTAGTTCTGTATGATGTTGGACGTAAAAGAATAGTACCATCCCATCACTTCCCGTGGGTGTCGTAAGAGGCGACTAAGGGACTCACCAGAGAATGGGCAGAAACATTCGTAAAAACAAAGATCGCCAACCCGCCTGCAGGCATGGCTTTTTATGTCCAGCTGTGGACGTCTTTCGGCTGATATGATGATGATGATGATGATAATGATGATGATGATGATGATGACTGACCAGCAGTGGGCTAAAATATACAGAGTTGATTGATTCTCACCGTTATCAACGGTGAGCACGTCCTCGGAGACAGTATCCCTGAAGTGGAAGTAGTTGGTGACGACGTGTCCGGTCAACTTTCCAACATCGTAGTTGTATTCCTTTCTTTCTTCCCTGAAGAGAAAGAGATCAATCGGTGTTCTCACTAGACTTGTTAAAGATATTAGATGTAAGAACAGTTCTCTGCTTGTACCATAATTGCACAAACGGAATTGTTAGAAATCAAGGAAGCTTAACCTTTATATAATAACCCCGTTGGTAATACACAAAACTTATAGATACTTTTAACAAGCTAGTAGAAAATATACAAGCGGAGTAAAAAGGGGAGGGGAAGAACAGGGCATCGAAAATTTCATCCACATGTCAACGGGAAAAGTGCCCAGAACACTGGCTGCATTGCCACGTTGAATGGTAATGCTGATTCTTTGGCCAATAAAAAGGTCAGCCCTCTGGTCACGTGAAGAGTCGACTAACTGCTTGCTGATTTCACGTTGGTAGTTATATGTTCGAACCGTTTGGGGTTGAAACTCTCAGGAGGTGGAGTCCGAGTGCTCATAACTTGTTTAAAGATCTCTCAAGAAGCTTAAATTGACACTTTGCGTGACCCATGGGCTGGATTTTACCTTGGACAAAGCATAAGCATTACCATACAATGTGGCAATGCCACCGGTCTTTTGTGCTCACTTCCAGTCGACAGCAATGCGGCTGAATTTTTTTACGAATCAAAAACAACATCACGAATTTCGTGGAAGAAAAAAACTTATTCCAACCGATCTAGTCAATGTCTTCAAATTAATAATTAATTCTAAATTTTGGACCAACACACGAGAAAAAGTCGTTTAAAGTTGTTTTGAAGTGTGAAATAAAAATAAAAATCGTTAAAAACTTACTGGACTGGCAGGTCGATGCCGGAATCAGTCTTGAAGACGTACAGCGTTGTCACCCAAGCTGTTCTATCCGAAAATTCATTTGTTCTGGTCCAGATGTCTACCACCTTGTCGTAAAGAATCGTGCTCTGACCTGGGGGTGAGTCACTTAGTACATAAAAATAAGTTCCCATAACTCGACAAAATATTGTAAGGAACAATTGTTTCCTTTTTAGGGTTCCGTACCCGATGGGCAAGCAACGGAACCCTATTACTGCCTCCGCTCTCCATCTGTCTGTCTGTCAACGGGCTGTATCTCAAGAACCGTAATAGTTAGAGAGTTGCAATTTTCACATAGTGTGTATTTCTATTGCCGCTATAACACGTTTCTTATATGGAGCTCCTATACAAGAAACGTGTTTTTTTTTAGGTTTATGGTACCCTTCGTGTGAGTCCAACTCGCACTTGGCCGGTTTTTTCATATTTCAAAGTTGTATAAATGTATTCAAATCAGGTGTTGAGCCCCGCAAACTCCATTGACCCAGCAGTACATCTGGTATTCCAGTAGTAAAAGGGCGATGGTTGGATCAGGTTGTGGAGTTCCTGCGCACACTCTCCAAAGTACAATCTGTGGAAGACCGACAGGCAGGCGAAACTACGCCGATGAGCCAGGCTGTGAAGCTAAACCACCAACGTCTCGTCGCCTTTAAGCCTTTTAACTCTGCGTTCCACCGAGACCAATGCAGCAACCTGGTATTTTGCTAAGCCATCCCATGAGTGACTGCAATACTTGGAGTATTGCAGCCACTCATGGGATAGGATTAATGAAAAATAGCTCATAATAATAGGATTAATAAAATTGTACCTGTATAAATAAGTCCAAAGGTGTAAGGTAGAAAGTCTCTCTGCTCTTCTCCCGTTACTCTTGATATGCAAATCTCTTCATTGGTGACCTCCTCATTGGTGACCGGGTGTCTCTGAAAAAGCCAGTTTAAAATTGCGATGTGATTTTTGTATTTTAAAAAAGAAACCAGTCTATCAAATGTTAATGAAATCAATCAAAAGTCATTAATTCAAATTAGGCTGACTGAGCCAGCACTTTTTGAACGTTAAAGTTCTACATAAAGACAGTCCCCCAAAACGCCCGTCACCACTTCCTAGTGTTTTTTAGCTTTTTAGCTGGGAAGAAGTTGTCTTTGAATGTTTGTGTTTCTGAGAATTTAAATTTAACATCATAATTTGGCTTCTAAGATACAGGCTTATTGCCTAGTTTAAAAGTTAGACGTTGGACCTTGAATTTTTGTCACTGTTGTACAACTTACTTTTAAGACACAATTCTGTACCATCTTTGTATTCCGTACTATTATTATTATTAACTAACTACTATTTATTATTTAATTATGGTGAAATTGTGAACTGCCGAGCCTGTTAGGGTCGAATTCAGCAACAGAGGGCCATACTTTGACGTGTCAATTCTATCATGATTCCGTCTGTCTCTCTCATCGGAATCATGATTATTCTTGTGACGTTGACGTGACCTTCACAACCCAGTGATTCACTTTTACTTTGCTAGATAGAGTAGCAAGCAAGCAGGCAGCCTACCTATGTAATACTTTAATTAATATCCTATGTCTCCAAGCTGGGGCAGGGGGCGTACACAGCAGGCCGCCATCTTGGCTAGCCCACCTAATGATCAGAGGTTATTCCTGCCCATTTTCATCTGCAATACCTGGAGTTGCGTTGGTCTCTTTCACTGTTTGCTGTCAGAATGTTCGCTGTTTGCGTAATCATACCTCATAAGCGTAACCAGTCTCTCCGTAGTACCACTTCCTCACAGTGCCACCAAACAAATCGATACGGGAGCGATTTAGCTCGCCACTGTACCTGAAAAATCAGGAAAAAATACTGTTTCAAGTCCGAGTCGACCTTGCTTACAAAGGGATGCATACCATTTGGAGACTTTCAGCCTTATTCATAAAAACGTTATAACCATTACATAGCTAAAATACTAATTAGTAGATTCTTTATTCAAAAAAAAATCAAACCTCATTTCATGTCTCTCTGCCTGCGTCTGTGTTTTCGAACGAACCTAATCTCTTCAAAATTAGAGTGAACAGTTTCTTCTGGGTAAGCTCGCTCCGCTCGCTCCATCGTCGACTTTGTCTCTGTCATCTATGAGTCAAGAGCAAACTCATATCAAATAAAAAAAAAATTGGAGTTTAGAATCTCTTATTTATTTATTTAAAATACAACAGTATTTTAACTAAGTAATGTTTCATAAGTTTTTATGAATAAGGGGGTTATTTTATTATAAAATTTAATTATTCTAGATCATGTTATCAGTTGCGAGAGTCAAAATATTCAGTTTTGCAAACCTCGCACTTGACCGGTTTTGTTCCGAGTTCGAAAAAGGAGATTATTAATTCGGATGTTTGTTTTTGTTCGAAATTCAGAAATGGTCCCATTTAAATTTCGTAAAAATGTAATGAATAATTTCGGAAATAGACAAAATTTCAAACAGTCTTAAATAGACTGTTTGAAACTTTGGGCTGTACCAGCACTAAATTGTGAAAAACAAAATACTTTCTTTATCGACTTCCAAAATAAAAATTATTTTGTGCTTTGTAGTGGAGTTTATTTATTTGTAAAAAAGTTTTTAATATTTTTTTGCGACACATTAGTACTACGACACATGCGTACAAAGTGTGTTGTTGTTACGTATACCATAGAGTGAAGGCAAAAATAACGCAAAAATCGCTGAAAAAAAAACGTTTTAGTGGGTTCCGTTTTTCATCCTACATATCCGAAACCTTAAAAAATACAGCCGTTAAACATACCTTATACTTTTAATTTCTTAATTTAAATAACCAAAGATCTAACGGTTCTATAAATGGTTTAAACGTATAACTGCTTTGACTTCACTATGTAATTGCGGCGTTGTTATTGCAAGGTTTGAGAACAAGCGAACAATCGAAAAGTTTTTACCCTAAAATGTCACGTTGCCGAGATATTTGGAGTTACAGTTATCCGCAATATTCAAAGTCAAAGTCAAAACGTTTATTCAATTAGGCCATTAAACGGCACTTTTGACCGTCATCGTTTAAAATAATAATGTTACATTAATAACGTGACTCTACTGTTCATTCGGAAAGGTAACGTACGTAAAGGTCCTAAATTCTTATGGAGAAGAACGGACAAGAAACTCCATAGTTACTCTTTTCAAATAATGATTTTACAAAATTTGGTATACAAAAATTAATTTAATATTATGTGAGGACGATGCACCCAGAGTATGCTACTTATAAGAACAAAGTATCACCAGCAGAGGTAAACTTATTAATTTCCTAAAGAAATTTAGGTAAATGGTACTCACATATTTACAAACATTGGAACCATTAATTAAACAACAGTGTGTGAGTCAACAGAAAAATAAAAACACAAAAAAAGAAACAGTATATCTATAAAGTTAATACATTAATCAATATTGTTATTGTATAATAGTTATTGACAGCTATACCTCTTTTCTTTTAGGGATAGGAAATCATCAAATGACTTCTCCCGCTCTGGGTGGAGCCGAAGGGCGTGTCAAACTCGTACTGACTAGAACCTATCCGTATTCCTTCTAAAGCCTTTTGCGTTCCAGGGCCGCGGTGACTCTTTCGAACAAATTCCGCAACCCTGGCAGGCTCTGGCCCTAGCAGGCCCCGTCTTCTATGCTGACATTTCTTTGAGGCGCGCGTGGAACACGACGCGCCGTCGACCCGGGCCTGGTGGTGATCGGACAGCGAGCCACCCAACGCTCGCCGTCCGCAAGCGAGAGCTACGGTGTCCGGGGATCGCCCTGCGACTCCTGACGCCCGGGGCGTCTTCTCCTATAGCGACGGTTGGGGCGAAGGCCTCGCCTTTCCCTCGCGCGGCCCGCCTCCTCTTTCGCTAGCATTACTGCTTCGCAAAAGGAGGTGACCGCTTCCCAAGCCTCCTCGCTCCGGACCATGGATTCAACCAGGGCCGGACGCGAGAGGTCGCCGCCGCCGATCGCCTCGACGAGGACACGGCGGTGCTCAGCCCAAGCAGTGCAGACCTCCACTGTATGCTCCACCGTGTCCTCCGGCCAAAGTCACAAAACGGACAAAGTCTTACACAACTTACCATATTTCGTAATTTTCTTTCAGAGACGTTATAAAATCGAGCCTTTCCGCCTTGAAGTTATATTCGGAGGGCCATATTATTTCACTGTCGTCATCTCCTGTGCAAACAAAACAAGTAGGTAATGTAAAAATTAAAAGCAGAACTGGTCCAAGCTAGCATATTTATGTTCAAAGTACAGACATAACAATCTGTCAAATTTCTTTAGTATATTTTCAACTTAATCGCTGAAGCATTAGGGTCAAGGTTAATTGGGAAAATTTGACAGTTTCGGGTAGCTTGATGCACTGGCGTCTGCATATACTAACACTACACTATCCCACACATTTTATTACTTCTTCTTTCGAGTCGACGGTTAATTCCTTAGATTCTTTGGGCTCAGTAGGTTCCCACTTCAATTGCAGCGTCGCTCGGTGGCATACATCAAATCCCCCACACATCGCTAGCGAACTGCTGTCGTCTACACGCCATACCGCGCTCTGTGAACCACACACTGCCAGACAAACCCGAACACAACCTCACATATACATTCGTAAACCAACGCACACCACAGCACACTGACTCTCACACAAGACACATCCACTTGGGGCACTCCAACATGTGGCTCATGTTCAGAACAGAACACCGCACTCGCATTGTGCATCTGACGGGTCTATGAAACCCCATTTCACCAGGTTTGTGTCTGCACCGGCCTACTTGGGTGCGCAACCGATTCAGTGCTTTCCATATTGGCCACCGCAGATCACGTCCAGGTATATAATATAAGTTACGTCTCCTTTATTTTTAGAAAGACTTTTGCAGTATTTTTTTTCGGTTCCCAACCAATAGGTACCAACTGGTGAAAAACCGGAGCAAACAAGAAAAAAAAACGAATGATACTTTTAAATAAGTACGAGAATAAACTGAAAAAAAGAATTGCGCGCAAATATTTATCTTTGTTGTTGTATTCATAAAAATGTGTGATATTAATTTTAGCAACTGGTAAAATAATCGATTGAGATTTTTAATTATCAGTTCATTAACGGGTGCTAAACAATCATGAGATTTTGAAAAAAAATAAAAACGAATAAAATCTTACCCACTAAAGTGTAGCCGGAAGCTAAAGTAAAATATAGAAATAAAACTAAAGTGGCGGGAAGGGCCGCCATGTTGAACCACGGCGATGGATTGACATGATGATCGTGAAATTTCACAATTTATAGGAAAAAAACCGGTCAAGTGCGTGTCAGATCACGCACAGTGTAGGGTTCCGTAGTTGCCCGTCTCTTAAACCATGTCAAAAAAATAGTACAATGTACTTCACTACTTTAAGATTACAAAAGCACTTGGTTTTAAGTCATTTTGATGGTTGATAACTACACTGTCGAATTAGGTTCAATAAAGTTGTAAGGAGATAAATAAATGAATTTTCTATGGATTTGTAAGGATTTTTTTACTTACCCAGTTCCATTTTTTTTTAAGCAGGTCGACTATTACTCGTTAACTTGTAAAGTCTACTTAGCTGTGATAGTTTTTCTTTTAAATTCATTATTTATACTACTATCGTGATTTTTTCAAGGCTCCAAAAACAACCGTTTGACTGGCAGAGGGGGGACACTTGACTCTAACAAAAATTAGTACTTTAAAGCCTTATATTTAATTTATTATCTTAAAAAAAAACATCGCCACTTTACATGTAGGGGGCCCCCTCCAGGGTTGCGGAATTTGTTCGAAAGAGTCAATGCAGCCCTGGAACGCAAAGGGCTTTAGAAGGAACACGCATGGGCGTGCAGTAGGCAACAGTAAGGGTAGGCCAGCCCATATATAATGCCCAAAAAAAATCTCATCACATTATTCAGGGTTGAAATCACGATACAGACGATGCGAATTTTTAAAGGGTTTTTTTACCTACCCTTACTGTAGCGTACTGCACGCGCATGGGAACACGGATGGGTTTTAGTCATTAAGAGTCTGATACGCCCTTCCGCTCCACCTAGAGCGGAAGAAGTCATTTAAACATGTAAAAAAACGATGTTTGTTTTTTTTTATTTACCCTAAACAAAATGTATTTTACCACTTTGTCGGCGTGATTAATATATAGGTATACCCATGCCAAATTTCAACTTTCTAGCGCTAAACGTCTCTGAGCTACACCGCGGACGGACATGCAGACAGACAGACGGACATGGCGAAACTATAAGGGTTCCTTGTTGACTATGGAACCCTAAAAAGGGCCAATTAAGGCACGTTCACATTAGAGTGTCGACAAAGAGTATTAATAATAATTAGGTAGTACCAGAACAAGGCCTGCGGACATAGAGCGTTGGGTGGTTCGCTGTCCGATCACCACCAGCCCCGGGTCGATGGTGCGTTGTGTTCCACGCGCGCCTCAAAGAGATATCAGCATAGAAGACGGGGCCCGCTAGGGCAGAGCCTGCCAGGGTTGCGGAATTTGTTCGAAAGAGTCACCGCGACCCTGAAACGCAAAGGGCTTTAGAAGAAACACGGATGGGTTTTAGTCAATAAGAGTCTGACACGCCCTTCCGCTCCACCCAGAGCGGAAGAAGTCATTTGATGATTTCCCATCCTTAAAAAAAAAAAGTACCAGAACAAGTGAAACTCTTTGTTTTTTTTTTTAATTTTCGATGTCTCAATCTCTGAACCAGTCGAATTTGGAAAATTCTTTTTATATAACATAGCAACGCTCATGAAAAAGGCTATAGGCTATACGGGAACTGAAAAAAACGGGATATGCGCGAACGAAGTCGCGGGCAAAAGCTAGTATTGAGATAAAAGAGCGCAAAGCTTGCTTATCAAAGGAAATTTCTTCCAGCAGACCTGCGACAGAAGAGTGGGATGAGATATGTAGACAGTGTGTGAAGAGACAGAGAAGGAAACTTAAAATAGACTGTGTACTAAGTTAACTTAAACATTTTATAATTCATTGGAAAGGTAGTGTTATAATCTTCACTTAACTAAGGCAGATTCCTCTTCTTTTATTTAGCTGTCGCGAATAGTTTACCGGAACAGGCTGAAAACGTTAAGAAGAACTTTTTTTATTTTTATTTAATATGGGTTTGCTCTTGACTCTAGTCTAGGTCATAGATGACAGAGACAAAGTCGACGATGGAGCGAGCTTACCCAGAAGAAGCCTGTTCACTCTAATTTAGAAGAGATTGGGGTTGTATGCGTTCGGAAACACAGACGCAGGCAGAGAGTTCCACTCCTTTGCTGTGCGCATTATAAAAGACGTTTGGAAACGTTTAGTGCGAATGGGTGGAATAGCAACAAGGTAGGGATGGTAACTTGCACCGTTCTACATAGCTCATACAATAGATACGAGCATATTATTATACAAAATCAGTCGCTTTATCATCATCCTCATCTGCCTAGCCTTTTCCCAACTCTACTAGGCCTATTTTTATCCAACGTGATAATTATTAAAAATAATTAAAAACTGATGAAGTTAACAATTAAAATTTATTTTACCTACTCGTTTAGGCTGAAGTTCGTTATTTTTATCATTAAGCTCATTATTTTAATTGAATCAACATAATGAGATAAGCTAGGGAGGAACTGGTGGCCAATAACATCCGCCGAGGTTAAGCAACACTTGACAAGGTCAGTCCGTGGATGGGTGGCCGTAATTTATGAACCGAGACTCCTCCATGCCTCAGAAAACACTTTAACCTTTTGACTGTTCAAAACGGTCTTTTGAACGCCAGAGCATAAACGCATGGATGCCCCCGACGCCAAACCACAAATGCACCGTTTTTTTATCGGCTCTAGCCGAAGGTGGCGGTCAAAAGGTTAAAGTGTAAGGCAGTTGTCCCACCACCGACGATTTGTTTGCCTAAGTGACAAGAGCTATCAAAGATAATACTCGCTCTGCGATACTCGCTGAGCGATGTTCGCTTGGCGGTCAGAAGTCGGAACCCACGCCGAGAGACCAACCAGCGGTAGGTAATTTCTACGTCTACTTATAGTGCGCTGCATGGCCGGAGCGAGTGATGCGAGTAATCGCCCGTCGCACAAGAGCACTCGCTTATTACCGAGCGATAAAACTATCGGAACTCGCGAAGGAGTAGGAAAAAAATATAATTGTCACTCCCTCAGTTCAAGCAGGAGACAGAATTGAGCTAGGCCAATAGGCACCAAGGGACATTACAACTGGGTTAAGCCCAGTTGCCAAGCACCACGGATTATATATTTACACTAATACTGATTGTTCCTAAATTGTGAGCTACTTTTGATTCCAGTAATAGGTATGGCAAAATCGCTTGAATGCACGGAAATTTGTTCTGGTTTCTACAAGGTCCGTATAGTTAACAACTCCAGATGTAACCTGAATACTATCTAACATAATATTGCTTTCAGTATTGCAAAGAATACACTCCCATAAGATGTGTTGAGCGTATTGTTCGTATTCAATGTCAGATGTAGATCATTGACAAAAAGGCGAAGCCAGAAGTTTAAAAGAAAATTATTTACTATTAAAGTTACCATAACCAGTGAGAAATTGCTCACGAACGGATAGGAAGAACTGGTGGAGGTGACGGCCTTTGATGGAACTTTCCCACCTACATTGCCATTCGGATAAAAGTACCTCCCGGACGTCAGTCTGTGGTTTAAGTAATCTAGAGGTCTTAGCAAAAAAGCTTAAGCTTAAGCGGTAAAAACTCTGGGTCCGTGATCTTGAGTGATTATATATTCTTGATAAATTGTCAACTGAACTTTTCTTCCACAAGGATACGAATCAAAGTTCGACAGTTTAATGTATGTATCTGTTTAATACATATATCCGTATCGTCCCAAGAAATTGTGAACTAATATAAACTGGCAAACAATCAAAATGTATCCGTTTTGGTCTGATATTAAAATAGCAAACATGCCTTTTTAATTTGTGAAGGCAGCACTTTTACAGCTCACGTGTACGCAATAGAATACAAAATTTAAAAGATGTTAATAGTTCATATTTAAATCTGTATTCCCCAGTCAATAGGTTGTGGAGGTCTGGTAGGCAGCCGCTCCACGTAAAATACTGGTATTCAGCTAAATCCGGTTTGACTGGAAAATGACCTCAATATAGTTGGGAAAAGGCTAGGCAGATGATGATCATCATTATCATCATCATCGTTTTCAATGTGGTCGAGGTAAACAATAATGAAAATGGGCTCGAAATGAATATCCAACATGGCACTCTATGTTATTTACTATTCCTTACAAAGTTAATCTCTTTATTAATCAGCCTGAACTGTCCCACTCCTAAGCAAAGGCCTCCCCTCATTCCTTCTATTTTTCTCTCAGGAGGGCTTTTCCACGCCAATTTACTAAGAAGCCATTTAAAGTGTCCCGCTATCTTCTCCTCGATCTGCCGCGACCCCGTCTAGCTGTAACAGGGCTCTTCTTGCGAAATATGGGATCAGCTATGACGGAATTCGGCTGACATGGTGCAAAGTCATCTTAATAAAATTGAAAGGTGACGTAGGGGGGAACCTAATAAAAAAACCAATAACATAAACACGTGGAGTTTATTTCTATATTAACAACTTAAACGATAGGATAGTGAGCGTAATCCAGAAGGAAGCAGTTGTTGTTCCTGGCAGACATCAGGACGTAGCCATCTTCTCCCCAGTTCTCCCCCCAAGAGTTCTTGATAATCCAGTAGTCTTCTCCGTCACGGACGCCGTAGCCTACGGCTGTGACGCAGTGACCAGGGCCGTGCTCCTCACTGAAAAGGGTAAATGGAGTGTTATTCCCTACCGGAGTCTGTGTCTCCTGATAGCTGGTTATGTGGCTGGGTGGTGGAAAAGCTGTTCTCCCTTCACTTAAATACTCCCAAGTTCTTCTAGCAAGCTTCTAGCAACATCTCTACAAGCGTGCTCTATCATCGACCACATCATCGCTTTCTAGCGCAATTTTTTCTAAATAAGACAAGGATATGTTGGAAACTATTGAATTTGGGTGGGATTAATTATATACAAAACGATTTTTTCATAATATATCGAGAAATTATAATCTAATCAAGATTTATTACAATTTTACGGAGTCTGCAATATTCCGGTGACATAAATAGATTCCCACACTGCGTTTGCCCATACGCGATCTCTACTCTAACATGTCTGTTCCTTCGACCGTATGTCCGTCTACAGACACGGCCTGCCCACTTCCATTTCAGCATGCTGATTCTACGCGCAATGTCGGTTATTTTAGTTCTCTGGCGAATGACTTCATTGTGAATTCTATCCACCAGAGAAATCCCGATCATTGCTCCCTCCATTGCACGCTGAGCAACCTTGAATTTGTGGACCAGGCCTATGGTTAGTGTCCACGTTTCGGCTCCGCAAGTCATTACGGGTAGGACGCACTGGTTAAAGACCCTGGTCTTGAGGGATTGTGGGATCGACGATGTGTGGGACGCCCTGCGGCACGATGGATCGATGATTTGAAGAAGGTGGCTGGCAGCGGATGGGTGCGGGCCGCTCAAGACCGAGATGATTAGCGCTCTTTGGGGGAGGCTGCCCTCTTCCGGCCCCCCTAACTGTATACAAGGGCGGTTGACTTGGGGATGTCCGTCGCCCCCCATTCATCCGGAGCCGAGGTGGCGTCGCGTGGTGTTCCCGTGCGCCCCTCTTTGACGTAGCGGGGGGAGTCAAACACCTCACTCCCCCCGCTGACGCGAGGTAGCCCGCGGAGGCGGGCCGGCACCAGCCGGGTATTACGGAAGTCGCATCCGTTCCCGCGATCCCCGGCGCAGGTGGGAGATGGAACACCAGGTTGGTTTTAGTCAGTAAGAGTCTGACATCCATGAGGATTTACCCTCGATATCCAAAAAAAAAAGGCTAACGTTCAGTGGACGGCAATTGACTCATACGATGATGATAATATATAGATTCTTACCAATCGATGTCGTATAATAGTCCATTGGAGTAATGCATAAAGTTTAAACTGATGCGGATGCCCACTGTGACCGGTCCGTACTTATAGAGGGCCACTTTCAAGGCGTTAGGATTCCGCGGTGTCACTTTGGCGAAACCACGGATCTTGTACGTAGATGTCATGTTCTGAATTTTACAGTAACCGTCCTGAGAACAGAAACGTTGAGTCTTAATTAAAGAGGTCTAAATCAACCACGTCATCGTTTTCCATCAGGTGATATTGTGGTCAAACGCAACCTAATTTACTATAGGCTTGCTTGGACGTATAAAAACTCACTATAAAAACTTAAATGGAGTGAGTTTGAAGTGAACTGACATTGCACCTTGATTGGATGGATTGAGAGCTCACTTCATGGTGCGATTTAGACAGAATAGTGCAAATAGTCAATTCACATTTCAATTAATTTCAGGACGAACATATATGTACTTACAGTAGCCGTGTAGATACCATAGTTCTCCTCAGTAGGAATGCCATGAGTGAGGACGTACTTCATGGCACCGTCCATATAACCCCCCATGCAGCCCGAGTTCTTGAAACTGCAAACAAATAAATCGTACTTTACGCGATACAACTTTTAAGTATGTTAACTAACGACGAACTACTCTTCCCTCCCCGTCATGCATCTCCCAAGATCTAGATGTGGGCTGACATAGCTGGCCCCGGTAACTAAATACTGGTCGTATAATATTGAGGAAAAAAAGGTCTGACTGTGGACAGGCAAGCGTTCATTGCATGCCAATACCGAGACTCCTTCATGCCTCAAAAAGCACGTTAAGCCGTTGGTCTCGGCTACTATTTGATAACTGCTGACCTTCTATGTGCGTGCTAATGCCATTCGATTTCGATGGTGTACAAGGGATAGTACTATTCACTATGTATAGCTCCGTCTCTCTCTCTCTAAGAGCGGAATCATGATCGTTTTAACACTTCATAGTAGGCCCCTGTAAATCTGTATCGTTTTACCATGTTATTGAGTTCTAGAGCTCAGATAGGTAATACCTCTATGTAAAATACCGGCACTCAGCTGCATCCAGATTGACTGAAAGCCAACACCAAATACAATTCGGGAAAGCCTAAGAAGATTGAAGAAGAATAAAGTTGTTTGTTCACACTCACCCCCAGGCACAGTCCACAAGAGACTGTTCGCTCAAGTCCAGTAGCCTCTCTCCGTTGACCCTGGCCAGGGCTCCCTCGACGGCAGCAGTTGTGCAGAAGGCCCAGCAGGAACCACAGTGACCCTGGTCTGAAGGCATAGAAAATATAGAAATTTTGCGATACTTTCGTGCCTCGGAGAATACACTAATATGTTGGTCCTGGCTATTTGAATATTTTCGGCAGTAGATACGGTAGTCAGAAGCCAGAAAATCTAAAACCAGCTTTCCAAGAGGTATGGTGTATGAGTTATGGATTGCCTGTCTGACATTCACTACCCAGTTACTGGGTAGTGAATGTCAGACAGGCAATCGCCCCATGTAAAATACTGGTATTCGGCTGCATTCGCTTAGACTGGAAGCCAACCCCAGAATAGTTGTGAACACTGAACAGGCTTGGCGGATAGGTTGATATTACAGTAATACATGAGCTCTTGGACCGCTCTAAAGCACACCAGTCATTTCTTTAGCGCCATTGTAGTCTGTTTTTTCCCCTTATTAATGTAATCACACTTACTCTTAATAGGAGTAACACTTCCTTCTATTCTTAAATCGAAGCTCTCAGGTAGTTCCTGTACGAGATCATCGATCTCCGCCTGCGTGTGAGGGAAAGGCATCATGTCAGGGTATTCGTCTGTGGAGAAGGAAGTGCCGGCCAGGTACTTCAGTTCCTCTTCGGTCTTGTCAGAGAATGCGTTCAGCTCGAGCCTGTACCCCAGGTTCTTGCGGTTGTGCTGGTCGATCATCCTGGGTTTTTTGGGACAGGGAGAATTAGGATATGTCAAATCAAATACCGTGTACCGGAAGACTCAGCGTTGAAAGGCCTCCCACAAGGTGGACCGATGACCTGGTGAGGGTCACGGGTAGCCGATGGATGCGAGATGCACAGGACCGGTTGTTGTGGCGACACTTGGGAGAGGCCTATGCCCAGCAGTGGACGTCTTTCGGCTGATATGACGATATGATGAAATCAAATACTTCCTGGGATACCGCTCTAATAGGTGACCGAGGTAGTTATAACAGGTATTCCAGATTTGATATCACATTTTATACTAACTCGGATGGCTTATACAGAATGGCTAGTAAGACTGCTCAATTCACCTTCGTTTTTACGTTGAGGGTTTTTATGCCATATACTTTTTTTAGCTATAAAACTCATGTTTTGGATTTGATGGCAAGTTAATTTGAATAATTGGATTAGTATAGTATGTCAGATCTATCCTTGTGTTATGCGCAACAAAGCCGTGGTTTACCTCCAGTTCTTTTCGAAAATCCTCTTTCTCATCTGGTGCTCTTGGTCCTGATACAACTTGCTGTGGTGGTTGGTGTAGAGGTCAAAGGCCTCATCCAGCTCTGACGGCAGGTCAGGGTGGAAGAACTTTATGTCCTCGTGGAAGTCCTTTCCCAATCGCCTTCTTTCGCACTCGTCCTCTAGAAAATTAAATAAGGTCATGGGTGACAGACATGCTACAAAGACCAGACTTTAGATCCCTAACAGAATTTTATAAACATTGATAGTTTTGTCACAGTGTGAGCTAGGTGTAATTTTTGTTAAGCGTAAGTACTATTTAAAGATTTTCGCAGTTACCACCGCGCTTGTCTTTTAAGAACAGAAATTTAAGCTGCCTTATGTTATTCATCTTCCTATTTAACTTTAAGGAGGCGAAGTTTCGGCTAGGATTATTACAAAACTCGCTGCCACATTCTTCAAATGTAACGGTCGAAATATTATCACAATCACACTTTCGTCAAGGCATCACTAGGTTGGATAAAGCTTTATATATTTACCAAAGTATACGAAGTTCATGTTCTTACCATTGCTCTCACTATGTATTACTTAACATTTATGTTAAATACAATTAAACCGGAGTGACCGATATAGCTTCTTTTTAAGGATGGAAAATCATGAAATTACTTCTTCCGCCGAAGGGCGTGTCAGACTCTTACTGACCATAATCCATCCGTGTTCCTTCTAAAGCCCTTTGCGTTCCAGGGCCGGTGACTGGCAGGCTCTGGCCCTAACGGGCCCCGTCTTCTATATTGGCATGTCTTTGAGGCGCGCGTGGAACACAACGCGCCATCGACCCGGGCCTGGTTGTAACCGTACAGCGAGCCATCCAACGTTCGCCGTAGGCAAGCCCGCGCCTACGGTGGCTGGGGATCGCCCTGCGACCGATATAGCTTGCATGACTAGCAGTAGGCCGGCCATGTTTGTTAAAGCACTGATAGCCAGTGGAGTAGTCGAGTGAACGAGTCCGACAGTTGAGATAGCGTATCGGTCAGAGAAATCGTCAGTGAGCTAGATGAAAGAACCTTGAGAAGGTGGCTGTGATATAATGGATGCGAAGGACGAAGGACCGAGTGTAATGGTTTAGCTTTTGAGAAGACAATCGAAAGGATCAGATACATCGCTTGCAAGGTTATCAAGCTGAAATGGACCGGCCATGTTTGTCGGCGAACCAATAAGCGGAGGAGCAGACAAATCCTAAGGGAGTGACCGTGCCAATGGAGCTAGATAAATAAGGTGGCTGGGCCATGTGAATGCGGAAGACGGAGGACCAGGTGGGCAGGTTGGGAGACCAACGTCCAGTGGTGGAATGCAATAGCATAAGTTGACTGCTTCTTACCATTATCGACGGTAAGCTCTTCCTCGGTGATAGTGTCCCTGAAGTCGAAGTAGTTGGTGATGGTGTGGGAGATCAGTTCGCCGACATCGTACTTGTACTCCTTTTTTACTTCTCTGAATCGGAAGAAATGAAACTGTTGCCAACAAGATTTTTGATACTGCTTCCCAACGTTTTGACGTCGTGAAAAGCAATGATGTTGAGATAATTATAATAAGTGGGGTGCTTGGGGCGAGCACGTTTATGAAAACGTGAAAACCTCGGATATCGGTTACAGTGAATGAAATTTAAAAATTCAAAATGGAATATTAAGCTAATAATATGTATAAAAAACCTAACCTATTAAAAATTGATTTGAAGAAATAATCTAAAGTTGCCATAATTCAAATATTAAATATTTATAAGGCTGTAGAATATCTTTGTATATCACAATTAAGGTAGTGTGTTATTAATTGTATGGACATAGTAAACACAAAAAAGCAGACCACGTTCAGTGCAAGGTTCTGAAGCTTTCTTTCTCTTAACCATGACAGAATATTAAATAATATCGAGCACATTTTGGTTACGAGTTTAAATTGTCATAAACTTAAGAATTAAAAATGTTACAAAATTTAAAATTGAAATTGTTATAAACTTAATAATTTAAATTGTTACAAACTTTAGAATCAAAGTTGTTATAAACTTACTGGACCGGCAGGTCAATGCCGGAATCAGTCTTGAAGACGTACAACGTTGTGTGCCAAACCTTATGAGCTCCATATTCTTCGGTGCTGGTCCAGATGTCTACCACCTTGTCGTACAGAGTCATGCTCTGACCTAAGGATAACATACTTAGTAGAAAGAAAGAATAGCAATTATATCAGGCGCCGAAAGGGCACGAAACAATCTCCGACCGCCATTGGCCTGCAGATAACTTGGTCCAAGTTATCTGCAGGCCAATGGCGGTCGGAACGGTGACGATGGCTCCAATGTCGTGTAAAGACGAATATGCTACGTCGGAGAGCGACCGCGAAGGTGCGTCGTCGAAGAGCTGTGCGTTGCGATGTCACATTTGATCATACTGTGGCACTATGTCCGTTGAAATCATAGCGTTGATCTAAGAACTATCCATATCGCTAGTTGCATCTTATGATATGATAATATCATGATAGGCCGGGTGTTTATAGGTTTATATTGTTAAACGTTTCTATTTGTTGATTTGGTTGTAATATTTCATGAAGCGTCAGCCAATTCTTGAAAGATCCTGAGTGGCTCTAGGCAAAGTGCCATTCTATAAGCGAATTCGATTGTCGAAATCTAATCTAAACTAATATTATAAATGCGAAAGTTTGGATGTATGTTTGTTACTCAATCACGTCAGAACGGCTGAACGCATATTGATGAAATTTGGCACAGAGGTAGATAAAAGTCTGGAAAAACACAAAGGATTCTTTTGCTTCCCGGAGTATGTTCCCTTGAGATCATTTTCGACATTCACGCCGGCTGAGCCATGGGCGGCAGCGAGACCAAAATATGTATATCGGATTGGTCACGTGACATTTAGACAGCGTATGTCCAAACGCTGACAGAATTTCTCTTGCCTAGAGCCCTGGTTACGACTTATTGAATTGATACCTGTATATTTAAACCCGTCCGTGAAAGGTAGGAAGTCCATCTGCTCGGCTGTTGATCTTCTTGCTTGGCAAACGTCTTTATTTGTGACCTCTTCGTTGGTGATAGGATGTATCTGAAAAAAAGTATATTCTTAATTACTTTTTTTAACTATTAATAGGCACGCGTTTGACAAATGTCTCACCTGATGGTAAGCGATGATGTGGTCAAGAAGGTACACGCTTGCCTAGAAGTAACCTATTCACTCTTGACTTAGAGACTCCCAGGTTGTAGCTATCAGGAAACAGACTCTGGCAGGGAATTCCACTCCTTCGCTGTACGCACAATGAATGTGTTCCCAAAACGTTATGTGCATGTGGGTGGGAGGTCCACCATGTACCGGCGATATGCGATGTCCGATGATGGAACACGCTAGGCGGAATTAAACTATGCAATTCCGACGCACACTCCCCAAAATGCAACCGATAAAATACCCGCAGGTTATCAACTTCAAAGTTAGCAAAGTCTTGAGCATCGACGCCGAGTTGCTAGACTGCGGTTTTTTTTTTGCGGATTATCTATTCACTCTTGAGTTTAAGACCCCTAGCAAGGAATTGTTTGTTTACAGAATGTTTACTCGTTGTGTAATCATACCTCATAAGAGTAACCAGTATCTCCGTAGTACCACTTCCTCACAGTACCATCGTAGACGTCAATGCGGGAGCGATTCAATTCGCCACTGTACCTAAAACATTAAGAAAGACCCAACCATATTACATACCTAAAACTGATGATAGAATCAAGTTTACCAACGTTTCGTATACTATTGATTTCACAAACAACTTATTCCGCAAATGTTTTATTTAATAAACACTCGCTTTACAAACATTTATTTGGCAAATGCTTCTCTTTACAAATGTTTCGGATGATATGATCTGTTTAAGCTCAGCCGCGTATGCTGTTAGAAAGATAAGACAGTTAACAGACGTAGAAACCGCACGTTTGGTCTACTTTAGTTACTTTCACAGCATTACATATGTCGTACGGTATTTTGCTGTGGGGTCGGGCTGCTGACATTGAATCCATATTTATTTTACAAAAGGGAGCTGTCAGAGCCCTTTATAATCTGCGTCGCCGTGATTCTCTTAGGGAACTTTTTAAAAAGATTAATATTATGACAGTCCCTTGCCAATTCATTGATGAAAATATTATGTATGTGCGGAAAAATCGACATCTTTTTAGTAAAATTAGTGATAGACATAATTTTAATACTAGAAATAGAGACAAATTAGATCAACCATTTTTTAGATTAGCTAAAGTCCACACTTCTTTCATGGGGTATTGTGTTAAATGTTACAACAAAATACCTTCTGACATATTAGAACTAAATGAAAGAAAATTTAAAACTTATGTTAAAAGTACACTTTGTAAACAAGCATATGGTCCTGCTCCATAGGACAATCAAGGGTGTAGACAAAATCAAACTGGTTGATTTATGAATTAACTTTATAGATAGGTATACTGTTTCTTTTTTGCGTTTTTATTTTCTGTTTAATTAATGGTTATTAAGATTATCTGTAAATATGTGAGTACCATTTACCTAATTTTTTTTTTTAATAAGGAATAAGTACCTCTGCTGGTTATACTTTGTTCTTATAAGTAGCATACTCTGGGTGTATCGTCCTCACATAATATTAAATAAATTTTTGTATACCAAATTTTGTAAAATCATTATTTGAAAAGAGTAACTATGGAGTTTCTTGTCCGTTCTTCTCCATAAGAATCTACCTTTCCGAATGGACAGTAGAGTCACTTTATTAATGTAATATTATTATTTTACTAAACTGTAAATGCTGACGTTCAAAAGTGCCGTTTAATGGCCTAATTGCAATAAAACGTTTTGACTTTGACTTTGACTTTGATATTTAATATCTAATTTATAAATTTTTTACTTAATATTTAGATTGTTTTGGAAAAGTCACGGTTACATTAAATATCATTTTATAATACATTTTCTAAACTATCACATGCAACCGAGCCTGCAGCATTCAAACAAGCATGCAACATGCAAGCGAGCGTGCAACATGCAAGCGAGCGTGCAACATGCAGCAGGTATGGTTTCTGTCACGGCTCCGGCGGTCCCACGCGAGCTTATCGTCGCAGATGGTTTTAATGCTCGGGCGAAAGCCACATGCTCCTCAGTTCGCGGGCCGCCTCGCCCTTCCGCGCCTACGCGTGCTTAAATTACACTCTAGAGGTAAGGCAGACAAGACTACGTGGAGTAGGTTTTTTAGCGATTCGTTTCTGCCACTAGCTTTTGTAGCACAACATTATTGACTTTTTAAACAATATTTTTAATTTTACTTTAAAGTTTAAAAGTGCTATTTTGTGTATTGGTGACTTTAGAAATCAATTCAGTGCGCAGTATTAATAAACTGAAGGCGAGTCGTCCATTAGGTATTTTATATATTATAGTTGAAATATCCAATATCTTAAAAGATCTTTAGATTAATTTTTATTCCAAACGCTCATAAAAAGCAACGATTGGCAATAACAAGATTTGTCATGATTTTGTATAAAAAATTTGCAAATTAATTTGTGGTGAACAGACAGGACATCGATTTTAGGATGCTGTTGGGGCTCCCAAGCTTCAGCAGTGCATCTCAAATGTTCGAAGAAGCTCACGTTGATGACTTTCATGGCGTCATAAGAAAAAAAGTTGGATCTATGTTAGGCAGGTTGCGTGGGTGCACCAATGGCATACTGAAAACTTAAGTTAATAAATTTGAAAATCCATTTATATCCACTGGGTAGATTCACACAATTGGCGACCCGGTGCAAAAACCAGCAAAGTATGAAAAATGAAATGTAGCTTAGTGAGCGCTTGTTTGAGGCGGGGGAACTACTGGACTTAGTGAAGGACAATACTGAGAGATATGAGTCTCTGACTAATCATCTCTCATGCAGCTGTGTCAACCGGCCATCATCTCCCCAGCCCGAACTTGACATATCTCCACCGGTATTGACTCTCCCATTAAAAACCTGTGTCAAAACACAGGAAAATAAAACTATATTTTTTTGTGACGAACTAGGGTCTGGCTTTGGAAAAAATACTACATAACTACTTAAGCCATAGTTTTACTAATCATACTTATCATAATATAAGTTTTAAACAAATGGTTAAAAGAATTATAAATTCAAATCTTGATGATTATTCATCAATAGTTCTTCTGTTAGGTAATAGTTCTGGTATTACCAGAAAGGACATAATGGATGGTGTTGAATCCTTATTAAAATTAAACATAGGAAAGCTGATGTTATGTGCTTTTCCTTATTCTGATAGCTTATCTGTTGATCAAAACAATAATATTCTGAAGTTGAATAATACTATTCACTTGCTGACATGTTGTCATAGTGACAAATTACTATATTTTGACACTAATAAGTTTGTTAGTGGTTTTAAATTAACTCAGGGTCTCTGTCCGGTAAATGTAGACATATGATTGCTATGTTGATAGCATATAATATTAACGAGGTTATAGCTAATATAACAAATATTAGGTTAAGTGACGAGCCTGTGTTGTCTAGTTGCACTAACAACATTGGGACTTATTATTCTGATTCCTTGTGTTGTACGAAGGAGGACCCACCTATAATATCAACATTTTTGGAGGCCTCTACTAATCAGATCGAGTATCCTCTTCCTGATGGAACCCATACAGGCATTTTAGACTCCTCAATTGTAGCTGTGGAGATTACTCCGGATAACTCTTTAAACTGAACTGCAAGACAACAGAAGTTACCCCTTTTAATAACCAATTATTATTAGTGAATAATAACATGGTATCTTCTGGCGATTTAGTTCATGGTAAAAATCCTAAGGGAGGGCAACACACTTTAAAATTATTTAATCAAAATATTCAAGGTTGCGCTTCCAAATTACTTGAAGTAGAAATGTTTTTAGAAAAAACCAGGTTTGATGTAGTTTGCTTAACTGAACATTGGTTAAAAGATTACCAAGTAGAATCCATTAATTTTGAAAATTATTGTGTAGTTAGCCATTTCAGCCGACAATGTATGATACATGGAGGATCATTAATTTTAATTAAAAGTTATATTAAGTCTAAAGAAAGAAAAGACATTGTTAAACTATCGGTTGAACACACCATTGAATTGTCCTGTGTTGAGCTAGATAAGCATGTTGTAGTATGTGTCTACAGACCTCCAAGTTACCAGAATCTATCTGTGTTTGAGTCTGTAATGGAAGATGTCTTAAAAAAAGTTAGTACTAGCAATAAATCAATAATTATATGTGGCGACTTTAACATTAACTTACTAGAGACAAACTCAAATAGTATCAGATTATTGAGTCTATTTAAATCATTTAATTTGTTAAATGTTTTATTGAACCTACTCGAGTTACAGCTACTTCTGCGACTTGCATAGACAACATATTTTGTAATTGTGATTACTTACATAAATAAATTGTAAATAAGCTGCCCTCTGATCACAGTGGACAATCAATAACGTTTTGCACCTACATTCCTTTACAAAAAAATCAAATTAAATTTAGACCGATAACAGATAAAAATTTAGAAAAACTTAATAATACTTTATCCAGTAAACTATGTGTCTAAAGTTTTAATAACATAGATGACCCAAATGAGTTCTACGCCGAGTTTTTTTCATTACTAAACACTGAATTTATGACACTTTTCCAATTAAGTCTAAAAGTATTTACACTAAGTTTATATTTAGTGATTGGGCAACTCCAGGCATTCGCATAAGTAGGGAAAAGCTATACGAACTATATGGCCTAAAGCAACATGTGAATAATATAAGCTTTCATAAGTATGTTGCGAAATACTCAAAAACATTTAAAAATGTATGCAAAACAGCTAAAGCTCTGTTTATTAGCAATAAAATAAAATCATCAGATGACAAAATAAAAACTACCTGGAAAATAATAAATAATGAAACTGGTAGTAAGAAAAAGCAAAAGCGTGAAACTGAACTTAATTTAAATACTGTACATGGCCCCATAAACTCAGATGCAGAGGTAGCTCAGGAATTTGAAAACTTGTTTGCTGATATTCCTCGTAAAACGACAGAGGCTCTTAACTCGTCACCCGCGCTCTCTGCTGCCTTACTTCGGAAGAACGTCAAGGTATGTCCATCAGAGTTCAAGTTTCAACATACAAACCCCCAGGCCATTATAAAAGCTTTTGAAGATCTTAAAATTAAATCAACAGAAGATCTTTGGGGAATGTCTGTAAAAGTCTGTAGATCTATAATTGAAACTATTGCTCCCTACTTAGCTCTCATATTTAACTCTAGTGTGAATCAAGGAGTATTTCCTGATCTCATGAAACACAGTAAAGTCGTTCCACTGTTTAAATCGGGTGATAGTCATGAACCCAACAATTATAGGCTGGTGTCAATCCTGCTGGTTCTCAGTAAGGTGTTCGAAAAGTTAATGCTTAATCAGATGTTACTTCACTTTAATAAAAATTCCATCTTTCATGAACAACAGTACGGTTTCACAAAAGGGCGTTGTACAACTGACGCCGGTGTCACCCTAATAAAGAACATCTTTAACGCCTGGGAAGATTCAAAGGACGCCATTGGAATCTTTTGCGACCTCTCGAAGGCGTTCGATTGCGTTAACCATGAGACGCTTTTGTTGAAACTCGAGCATTATGGGATTAGGAATACATCCCTTGATTTGATTAGATCATACTTGAAAGACAGACAGGTTAAAGTCCAGGTAAACGGTGTAAACTTACTAGGGTCTGAAATGACAATGGGCGTTCCGCAAGGTTCAATATTGGGTCCATTCCTCTTTTTAGTATATATAAACGATTTGCCCGAATTGCTTCAAAATCAACCAAAGATGGTATTATTTGCTGATGACACATCATTGATATTTAGGATAGACCGACGGTCACAAAGTCTTGATGATGTCAATAACTCTATTCATCAGGTCCAACTTTGGTTTACGGCAAACAACTTAGTACTAAATGAAAAAAAGACCAAATGTATTAAATTTACTTTACCAAATGTTAGAAGCACCGAATGTGACATCGTATTGAATGGGCAAAAACTGGAATTTATTGATCAGACGGTTTTCCTGGGAATCACTTTAGACGAGAAATTGCAATGGGGACCTCACATAACATCACTTGCGGGGCGGCTAAGCTCAGCCGCTTATGCTGTTAGAAAGATAAGACAGTTAACAGATGTAGAAACCGCGCGCTTGGTCTATTTTAGTTACTTTCACAGCATTATGTCGTACGGTATTTTGCTGTGGGGTCGTGCTGCTGACATTGAATCTGTATTTATTTTGCAAAAGCGTGCTGTTAGAGCCATTTATAATCTTCGTCGCCGCGATTCTCTTAGGGAAATTTTTAAAAAGATTAATATTATGACAGTACCTTGTCAATTCATTTATGAGAATATTATGTATGTAAGAAAAAATCGACATCTCTTTAACAAAATTAGTGAGAGACATCATTTTAATACTAGAAATAAAAATAATTTAGATCAAACATTTTATAGATTAGCCAAAGTACAAACATCTTTCATGGGGTACTGTGTTAAATGTTACAACAAAATACCTTGTGACATATTAGAACTAAATGAAAGAAAATTTAAAACTTACATTAAAACCACACTTTGTAAACAAGCATATTACAAACTAGATGATTATATTAAAGATAAGAATGCTTGGAAACATGCTGCTCCATAGGACAATCGAGGGTATAGTAGAAAAAGTCAAACTTGTTTTATTTACTGGTGTACTTTCAGGTTTTTAATATGTAATTTAACTCACACGCTGATCCATTGTTTTTAATTATATTGTAAATATGTGAGTACCATGTCCCTTACTAGCAAACTTAATTTTATCTCTGCTGGTATTGCTTTGTTGTACCTATAGTATATAAGTGTGTGCTGTATATTAGTGTAATGTTGGATGCATTGTGCTCACATAATATAATCAATTGATCAATGTACCTATGTATACAAAATATTGTAAAACTTATATTTGAAAAGAGTAACTATGGAGTTTCTTGTCCGTTGTTCTCCATAAGAATCTACTTTTTGCGAATGGACAACTAGAGTCACTTATATTTTAATTTTAAACTGTAAATTTGACGTTCAAAAGTGCCTTTTAATGGTCTAGTTGAAATAAATGAATTGAATTTGACTTGACTTTGACTTTATCACTTACATCATTTTTAAGTTTTTTGTTATTGTCGTTTTTTGGCCGAAGTAAACACTTATTACCTAGTATAGTTGTTTTGAAGTGTAAACTTCTTTAGCGGCGTAGTGTACTTTTTGGGATGGGTAAAACATGTTAAACTCGCGTCAGGAAACGTGACCTGATCAAAAATTCGTAAGACGGAGGGAGAACTTAACATATTGAGACTCCTCCGTGCCCCGGAAAGCACGTTAAGCCGTTGGTCCCGGCTGTTATTTGTAGATCTTTGGCAGTCGTTACGAATAGTGAGAAGCCAGATAATCTGACACCAGTCTTGCCAAGGAGTACCGTGTTACCCAGTTAATGAGTTGTGGAGGTCTGGTAGGCAGCCGCTCCCCGTAAAATACTGGTATTCAGCTAAATCCGGTTTGACTGGAAGCCGACCCCAATATAGTTGGGAAAAGGATAGGCAGATGATGAATGGACTGTGCCACCAACAAATACCTAAGCCCCGGTAAGGGGTAAAGGGGGGGGGCTTTACCCCTACCCTAATCCATTTTAATTTCGAGGGCTACAGCAAGAGAATCTCTTGTGTAGTGAAGAAAACGCAATAACTTACCATATTTCAAAGCTTTCTTTCTGAGACAGCATAAAATCCAGCTTGTCTCCTTTGAAGTGGTATTCGGTTGGCCATATTATTTCATTTTCGTCTTCATCTTCTGTAAAAAAAATTTAAAAAAACTAAAAGTACAAGGCACTTTTAAACCTCAAAGGCGAACGGCAGAATTCGTACAACATACTTTTTTTGTAGTTCTGTGATAGAATTTGTACCACTTATTAAGGCAACTAAACCATTCATTTTCATGTAACATTAGTATTGTTAGAAGTCCGGATTAATTAATTATAGCAATTAAAAGATTTAAGTAATATTTAAAAACAGAAATAACAATAAATATAATTAACCAATTATACATTATACCTTACAATGAATAATTATTGCATACAATCTTAATAATTAACCATTTCATTATAGGAATTATTTTCGCCATCAATGTTTTTTTTTGTATTGGCAATTATTTTATTGACAGGTAAGGAAAATCTTTCCGAGTCTCTGTTCAGTTCTTTGCTGTTGTTTTGGATTGTGGTTTGTAAATGCATCTGAGCAATTAAGCAAATTATCTGGTAATTTTTACGTTGAGTTGAGCTACCTGCCCCTTTCTTAGATGAAATAAAATTAAGAATCGATTAAGTAATTATAAGAACAATAAAATAAAATATGTAAGTTCCTACAAAAACAAAGTTGTTTTATTTACCCACACTCAAAACTCCATCAGCACTTCATCATCATCATCAAACTATTGCAGACCGCTGCTGGACGTAGGTCTCTCCTTAAGCACCCTACAGAATAGTTACAATTCTCATGTCAATTTGCCAACTTAATGATAAGCAAAACACTACAAAGATAGCACCAGCTGTCCAGAACATATCCTTTTTCACCAAAAAAATGTTATGTGCCTACACGTAATAATATTTATTGGGACATAACCTCAAAAATAAAACTGGTTATAACTATTAGGTCCCAACTTCTAAAAATCTAAGAATTTTAAAAGGGCTTGCCTATCGTATTGACTACCAATTAAAACAAAAAATATCCCAAAACACGATATTTTATTAGGTGTACGAAACTCCCATACAACTCTGCCGTTCGCCTTTACAGTTTAAAAATATTTTTTTGATTGTGACTCTAGTTGTCTTGACTTATTTAATAAGTTTTGTTAATGATTAAAAGTTAAAAATAACTTCTATTGGTTTGGTGTTTATTTTGACTCGTAACAGTTATAAAACAAAATTATAAAATTATATTCATAAAATGGGTTACCAATTTATGAAAAAAAAACAAATAAATATGAAGCAAAAACTTACGCATTAAAGTGTAGCCAGAAGCAAAAGTGAAATATAGAAACAAAACTAAAGTGGCGGGAAGGGCCGCCATATTGAATCACGGTGATGGATTGACGCAATTACTATAAAACTCCACAATTTATAGGAAAAATGCGTGCTAATTAAGGCACGTACATACCGGATTATCGGCGAACTACAAATACCAATTAGGTAGCAGAATTGAAACTTTATGAAATCGATATTAATCAAACCTTCCTTTCTTACCAGTATCTTGCAATGTTTTGTAACTACAACTGGATACTAAATCTGAATTAAGGCGCCAGGTAAACGTGTCAAGCAAATCTTATATATCATGCATTTTTTTTAAGTGAAAACTTCTTTAGCGGCTTTATGCACTTTTTGGGATGGGTAAAAAATGTTAAACTCGCTTCAGGAAAAATTCGAAAATTCGTAAGACGGAGGGAGAGTAGACCGCCGCAAAGTGAATATATTTTATATCCGCAAAATATCAAAAATGCACAACGTTAATGTTCAAATTTTCACTTCTGCCGGCACTCCCGGAGTGCAAACCGTCGAAATCATTTTTCAATGAAAATTAAATAGGTGCACAAAGGCTGCTTATTTCAAAGAAATTTCTTCCTGCAGACCTTTTTTACCCGACTACGGCAAAGCCAAAGCCAAGCAAAGGGTAATGATTTTAGCACTCTATGTATGTATACGTGTATGTAAGTAAGTTCCACCGTAGCACCTAAATTACTGATCAGATTTTGATGAATTAGGATTAATAGATTTGGAATAATGGCACGCGCGCTGTATACCTAATTAATTTAGCAGGACACAGTTCGGTGACCATTTTTTGAATTTGTATACTAGGTAGATTCATTCAAAGCTTCGCTCAAATACCTAGCCTAGATATGGAAATGAAATACTCATTAGCTCTAGTAAACAATTATGAAATACTTTTTTAAATACCTTCATCAGCGATGAAGTTATAAAGCTTCAAAGATGACAATTAAAAAGAGAAGTCCGATACCAACCCTGACGTCAAATACTATGGGTTGTGCTGACGTTCAAAAGTGCCGTTTAATGGCCTTATTGAAATAAACGTTTTGACTTTGACTTTGACTTTGACTTTATGTCGCCTAAACAGCTGCCATAGAAAACGGCGTCTCCGCTGGAGAGACAGATATATTTGTTTAAAATAGTTATATCTCGTTTGTTTTTCGATCAATTTTAATTCTAACTTCACTGTTATGTTAGTATCATATTTTTGTATATTTTCAGCTGAAGTTTTTTCATGCATATTCCCTATTGTTTATCGCCCGGTATCCCTCGATCAGTCAAAGCTACCACACCTATCGATCATCGTCGATCGATGTCGATCGATGCCATCGATCGGCGATCGATCGATTGGTGTGGTAGCACCCTTAGGTAGCTTTCTGTCAGTGAAAAGATTTTTCTAAATAAGGTTAGTATTATAAACATCGTATTTGTTATTCAAAAAAAAGTTAGTATAATTAACAATGTTTTTACTCATCTAAGCAGTTGTTCATTATTTTTATCATTTATTTTAATTTAATCAATTTATATGAGATAAGCTGGGCTAATTAATAAAGGCGCTAATGTAATAGATGACCCTACTAGTAGTTGTTTGAATAGCTGGCGCCCGCGGCTCCGCCCGCGTGAATGTAAAAAAAAAAACAATTATCCCAAAGGAACACACTCTCGGGATAAAAACTATCCTATGTCCTTTCCCGGGACTCAAACAATCTCTACACCAATTTTTCTTTTTATCTACCTCTTTCATCTACATCGGTCCAGCCGTTTGCGCGTGAAGAAGTAACAAACATACACACACTCACAAACTTTCGCCTTTATGATATTAGTGTGAAGTGTGACAGTGTGATGTGATGTGAAAAGTCATTAAATGCTGAAAAAGATTACATAAATATTTTACCTACTTTAGGTATAGTCCAAGATCCCAAGTAATATCGACCTTCACCCACCTGCTTACCGGATGAAAATTATATTTTATCAAATAAAATATGTTTTTGAACGTATACCATAGGGTTTTCATAAAAAATATGGCCATGACATGACCATACAACCTAGCATACATATTCTTTACCTATGTTGTAAGCTTTCTATTGGAATTTCGTTCGTTTGGCCAGCAAGTCAGCGGAATTATTTTTTCTCCTCTTTGCCAAATTTCATCAAGATCCGTTCAGCCGTTCTGACGTGATTGAGTAACAAACGTACATCTATACATGCATTCTTCTTACAAACTTATGGTAAGTCTGTCATGCCATTCATATTAGGTTCCTTTAAACCCTGTAGGGCACATTGCTCGCAGAATAGATGGTCGATGGGGCCGAAAAGTTCTGGAGTGGCGACCGCGTACCAGAAGACGCAGCGTTGGAAGGCCTCCCACAAGGTGGACCGATGACATGGTGAGGGTCGCGGGTAGCCGATGGATGCGAGACGCACAGGACCGGTTGTTGTGGCGACGCTTGGGGGAGGCCTGTGTCCAGCAGTGGACGTATTTCGGCTGATATGATGATGATGATGATGAAACTCTGGAGACAGCAATAGGAGCTCCGTCGTCGAGGTTACAATGTTCAAATTGATCGTTGCTTAAATTTAGAATTCACAAAATTAAATATTTCATATATTTTCGCCACACGATTACCCTAAGCCCGTTGGCTGCGACAATTAAATCACTTTCAAAACGTGTAACAGAATAAACGTAATACCTGAAAAGGGGGGGTAAGGTAAGGGTAAAAATAAATCAGCTGTCCAGTACAAAATGTATATATATATATACAGGGTGTCCCAAAACTCAACGTCAAGCCGAAACGGGGTGACAGGATTGATCATAACCATCACGAGAAAAATCTGAAAAAAAATCTATCCCATGCAGTTTGAAAATTATGGGCATTTTAAGAAAAACCTAGAAATTTGATCAAACTGTACCATTTTTCGGTTATTGTGGTTATTATTTTTTATTTTTGTTCATTTGAACTTTAGAAACGTAATCCTAAATAACATTTCTAGAATCCCAATAAAAAATAATGACACAATTGCCTCAAGTTCCCGAGAATTGAGACTATTTGTTAAACTACGAATTTAAAATTTTCAAGATTCGTCGAATTTGACAGGCCCTCCTATAAAAAAAATGTACTAGAGTGCCTTGGCAAGTAGCATTAAAAGTTGGCGCATTTAATCAGAATTCTAAAATGGTACAATACTTGTTAGTTCCATACAATAGAAAAGAGTAATAAAAAAATTAAAACCTCAAGTAACCCGATTTTTGCTATCAGATTTTACTCAGTTAAAATGTTTTTAATTCGCACAAGCTCTAGGTAGGTTCTTAATTTTAAGACAAAATGATGAGAGAGATGGATAATGGGTATGTTCGCCATGAGTGAGCGAGACAGATAGTGACGCCACTTTTACCAAAGTGAAAAAAAGTTAGTAAAATTAGTAAAATAATTAGGTTTGTTGGAATAAAAGTCAGATGATAGAGAAATAACGTTTTTTATTACAATAAATGTTCAAATTGTTTACCATCAGCCTCAATACAAGCCCTACATCTTCTTAAAAAAGATCTACTTATTAGTCGGGCATATCTTCGAGATAATGGGTATGTTTGCCATGAGTGAGCGAGACAGATAGTGACGCCACGCATTGAGACGGAGATGCGTCGTTTAAACGAGTGCGAATGAAACAGATAGATGCTATGGCATCTATCTGTTTCATTCGCACTAGTTTCAGCCAAGCAAATGGCTACGCTACCAGTCCGACACCAACCAGTTAGTACGTTTCGCTCATTCGTCTACTGCGCACGTTCGTATTCGCTTGTGTTGATTTAGTACTGACAACTTTGGCTTCTCTTTTTGGACTTGAATCTTTGTGAATTGGACTTGTTGATAACATACCGGCAACTTTGGCTTCTCTCTGGACTTTTGTGTTGGCATCCTTTTTATCTACCATGCCTACGCGCTACACTTCACAAGAATATGCGAACATGCACCTCATTTATGGGGAATGCAGATGCAACGCAAGTGCTGCCGCTAGACTTTATCGTGAAAGATATCCAAATTTAGAGCGCTACCCGGATCACCGCGTGTTTGTTAATGTGCACCGTTCACTCACAGAGGGCGGCCATTTCCCGAATCAAATACAGGCTGGAGGTAGACCTGTGTTTCCTTTCCAGGAAGAAGTATTGCAAGAGGTCGCACGTGACCGAAGTATTTCCGTACGTGGAATTGAAGAAAGAACGGGAATACCGAAAAGCACTGCTCATCGTATTTTACAAAGAGCCGAAATGCATCCGTTTCACGTACAAAGAGTTCAAAGTCTTCTACCTCGAGATTATCAGGAAAGGATTTCTTTTTGTAGAACAATGCTACAGAGGCAAAATGAGAATCCCCAATTCATCCAAAAAATTCTCTGGTCAGATGAATCGACATTTAAAAAAGATGGTTACATGAACTTGCACAATTATCACGAGTGGCATGTGGAGAATCCACATTTAATGCGAGAAGATAGATCCCAGTATCGTTTTAAAGTAAACCTGTGGACCGGAATTTTAAACGGTAAAATTATTGGGCCTATTGAACTGCCTGAGAACTTGAATGGAACTAATTACCTACATTTTTTAAGAGAAGATTTACCAACCCTGTTAGAGGACGTACCACTAGCAGATCTTCGCGACATGTGGTTTCAACAAGATGGCTGCCCAGCGCATTTCGCAGTGCAAGTAAGAGATTTCCTTGACCAGGAATATCCGGGAAGGTGGATTGGACGTTCGGGCACTATCTCGTGGCCCGCCCGTTCACCAGATTTAAATCCCCTGGATTTTTTCTATTGGGGAGTTCTCAAAGAAAAAGTTTACTCAAAGCCCATTGAGAACGTAGCCGACCTGCGTGAACGCATTTCTCAAGCAGCTGAGGCGATCAACTCTCGAAGATATGCCCGACTAATAAGTAGATCTTTTTTAAGAAGATGTAGGGCTTGTATTGAGGCTGATGGTAAACAATTTGAACATTTATTGTAATAAAAAACGTTATTTCTCTATCATCTGACTTTTATTCCAACAAACCTAATTATTTTACTAATTTTACTAACTTTTTTTCACTTTGGTAAAAGTGGCGTCACTATCTGTCTCGCTCACTCATGGCGAACATACCCATTATCCATCTCTCTCATCATTTTGTCTTAAAATTAAGAACCTACCTAGAGCTTGTGTGAATTAAAAACATTTTAACTGAGTAAAATGAGATAGCAAAAATCGGGTTACTTGAGGTTTTAATTTTTTTACTCTTTTCTATTGTATGGAACTAACAAGTATTGTACCATTTTAGAATTCTGATTAAATGCGCCAACTTTTAATGCCACTTGCCAAGGCACTCTAGTACATTTTTTTTATAGGAGGGCCTGTCAAAGTCGACGAATCTTGAAAATTTTAAATTCGTAGTTTAACAAATAGTCTCAATTCTCGGAAACTTGAGGCAATTGTGTCATTATTTTTTATTGGGATTCTAGAAATGTTATTTAGGATTACGTTTCCAAAGTTCAAATGAACAAAAATAAAAAAGAATAACCACAATAACCGAAAAATGGTACAGTTTGATCAAATTTCTAGGTTTTTCTTAAAATGCCCATAATTTTTAAACTGCATGGGATAGATTTTTTTTCAGATTTTTCTCGTGATGGTTATGATCAATCCTGTCACCCCGTTTCGGCTTGACGTTGAGTTTTGGGACACCCTGTATATATATATCGAGTAATGCACATCATTGTATGGGCAGTCGATTTTTTCCGGATTTTCGTGCACGACCAACGACATATTTACAATTTTAACAAAAAACTTTGAAATTAAAAGTATTGAATTCTGTGCAAATACATCACTTATAGGTATGCACAACATTCTCTTTGAAGGATTAACAATTCATTAGTACATTTGAAACAAAATAATAATAATTCTACTACAAAATAAAATATATTACACTTTATACAATTGTTATAAAATAAAAATAAAATAATGTCGTTTACAAATAAAAGATGTCAAATATAGGTATAGTATACACAATAAAAGAACTAAAACAATTTCAAAAGAACAGTATTAAATAAAATTCGAAGTTTTGGTCCCATAGTAAAATTTGTTCATTATGATGAGTACAATGACCCCTTTTCAGGTATTGCGTTTATTCTGTTACACGTTGTACTTTAGTCGACGAGGTCTCTGAGTACAAGATCGTAAATTCTAAAATAAATAACTATTAAGGATTCGTTTTTAATAATAATAAAATACGTTTTATTTAATATTAATAATTTTATTATTTATTTCGGAATATGGGAGTGTTTTCGGTACATGAGTAAGTATCTTTTTAGAATACAAATAGAAAAAATCAAATAACAAACTGTCTTATATCTAATTTTAGGTACTTACCCAATAATCGAAAAGAAAATTGTGTCAGTCTACGGCGAAAAACTATTTATTTACAAATTTTTCTTTTTTTTCTGGTACCGATTTGTCGCGGTAACCGTACTGTCAAAATAAAGTTTGAATGGTAGGTGTACTAGTAGCGCCATCTCTGTGGACGGTGGTGTATTATTTCGAAAGCACGGTATGTAGCAGTGATGACAAAATGAATTTTCAAGAAATAAATATGGTCCATATACATAGGTTTTGTAGGACCTTTTTTAGTTTGTAACAGAAATGTTACAAGAGGCTACAAATGGTTAGTATATCGATACCAGAAATTTTAATTGATGTAAGGGACATTTTGGGTTTTGTGTTAATGAACCTTACGTTAATTGTCGTAGGGGCAATTTGGCATTTTGGGTAAATGTCCCTTACGTCAATTTGGTATCGATATGGTCTGTGTAGAGTTTAGTGCCTGCGTGGTTTAGCACTAACTCTCGGATTAGTTGTTATTTGGTTAAGTTGATTGAAATGGTTTGGTAGAAAGTTTACGATGACTGGTTGAATGATACGAACTAATATGGTTTAAAAACTATATTGAACACCACAATCAATTATAATTATAAAATGGTAAATATAAGCTAAGAAGGCACTAAGATGGTTTCATTTGAGTTACGCAATTGGCAGTCGAACACGTACTAACTGATGATTTTTTTTTTTGACGATGACCTCTCACAGTTCAGAACGCTAGGGCTGGTAACTGCTTAACCAGACTATCCTGTGGTAGCCTAAAATGAATCTAAGGACCCCAGCCAGGGCTTACAAACTAAGTTAAAACTACATGACCGCTCGCTAGGGCATCCCCTGTGGGAAACGGACCTCGGCTAGCGGCGTCATTTTGGGAGGAACAGCTAAGGACAGGCTGGGTCATAACATTTAACTGATGATACCTAGTTGCGATACATGCATTTATGGAAACGCACGCAGCCAAAAGTGCCGAGCTGTTCGGTTGCAAATATTTTACCGAACAGTCTGAGACCCCGAAGCCCACACACAGACCTTACTTATTTTCAAATTAACGAAATATGTGGGATAACTCTATCCTACATATTTAAGAAAAAAAGAAAGAAAAATTTAATGTTTATTTGGGACTCGCACAAGACAAACAAACCAGTAAAATAAAATTAATAACTAATCAATATAATAAAATAAGCAAAATAATAATTAATGTCAATGTTTGTTGTTTGTTGTGTATGTTTTGTATGTTTTGTATGTTTGTTATTTATTTATTTAGGTTAGCCAACAATTGTTTACACATTACATAGCTTTTAAAAGTACACGATATACATTTATAAGTGCAACAATTACTTATAGGCTAACACCACATGCACTATTATATTTATAATATACATTTTTTTTGTTATGTTATGTCAGTATAATAATAGTTAGTGTTATTATGTACAGACGGCAGCACATGAAGCTACAACAATCTGTCAAATTTCTTTAATAGATTTTCAACTTTATCGCTAAAGCATTAACTTCAAAGCTGATTGGGAAAACTTTACAGTTTCGGGTAGCTAGATGTGCTGGTGTCTGTACTTTTGACATACCTAGTGCATCTTTATGAATGCCGCATTATAATTTTGGCAACAATCCTCCTTCTTTCAAAATTAGATTGGAAATTCTTTTTTCTTTCCATTGTTCGGGTTCCATACCTCAAAAGGTAAACAAAGGAAACCTTATAAGATCACTCTTTTGTCCGTGTGTTACCACCGTTTTTTAAGGAACGGGTGGACCTAGTAAGTTGAAATTTATGTAAACAAAGGAACCCTTATAAGATCACTCTTTTGTCCGTCTATCTATCCGTATGTCACCACCGATTTTCTCAGGAACGGGTGGACCTAACAAGTTGAAATTTATACCAGATACTAAGGTCTATAGTCCCTATTATGTGTTTTAAAATTAAGTCAACACGATAAAAAGAAGTGGGCAAATTTAGATTTTCGCGAAAACTTGTAAGTAAACACGATAAGTGTAAACATAGATATGTATATATGTAAAATGTGCTATAGTAGGCGCCAGATAAATGTGGAATAAAGTACATTGACCTTTCCCTAATAACTGTTCATAGGTACCTGAACAATTAAATATGAATCGTTTTTCATTATTAGACAATGTTAAGGATCACGAGAGATGATGATTCGGGACAGCTTTGTGTCATTAATTCCGTTTTTCAAATTAAAAATGTCAATAATTGTAGGTGGGTCAATGACCGTTATTCCACGATTATCTGGCGCCTACTATAGTTGACTGCGACTATACTGCGATATTTTTGAATCTATTAAAGAAATTATAGGTATTTAAAACGAACTTTTGAACAAACGTAACTACTTAGCCTTACCTAAATTTCGAAAAATTATGCAGATAATAGTTCAAGATTACAGGAAAACCTTTTAGACGTCTATGGTTTTATAAAGTGAAATGTTGCAAAAAACGTTTTACAAAAAAAATACAACCGACTTCCAAATAAAAAACACTAAAAAGTATTAAATTACTTTAACTTCGGCAGTCGGTGTTTTTGGTTGTTTTTTCGTTTTTGACACCGACTGCCGGAAAGTTATTTTATACTTTTTAGTGTTTTTTATTTGGAAGTCGGTTGTATTTTTTTGTAAAAAGTTTTTTTTCACTTTTTAGTGGTTCAGATGTGCTTACCCCTTTACAGCGTACCGGCGTGATGTTATGTTATGAACTGGTGTAAACAATAGACAGACATGAGATTTCAGCAATCCCAGTCCATTTGCTATCATTTATTGTGGAGTTCCGTTGCCTATCTCCGAAGTTCTTCATCAGATCTTCACCAAGTTGAAATGGAACCACTTCGAGAAAGTACTCTTCCAAAAACTACCCAAATCGCTTCTAAAGTGCCTATAAAATTTGAAAAGTTCTCTCTATTTCTCCAGGATCCCATCATCAGATCCTGACTAGATGGTCATGAGACCACGTGGGAAGTATACTCTTTCAAACAAAAACAAAATAATCCAAACCGGTCCAGCCATCTTCGAGTAATCTTGGAAAATATATAAAAAAAAAGTTTCCGACGAATTGAGAACCTCCTCCTTTTTTTGAAGTCGGTTAAAAATGAGATTCGTTCGGAACCCTGTGATTCAATTTAGAGACGGTAAAACTGAAACAGTAAAACCTGAACAATATGGCCAAAGAAAAGATAATGATTTGATTGAGGGATAGAAATAAGTTGAGGAATGACGTGCAAGGAACGCGAGTAAATGATAGCGTGATGGAGAGAATGGAGGTCAAAAACGTGTTATCCCAAGTAAAAGGGGGTAAGCACAGGTGAAGATAATAATAGAAATTTAAAGGAAAAGAATGCCTCTTTTCCTTTAAATTGTTGAATTTTACAGTAATCGTGTCAATCTATCATCGTAGTTCAACATGGCTGCCCTTCCCGCCACTTAAGTTTCGTTTCTATATTTCATTTTAGCTTCTGGCTACACTATTTTGCATAAGTACGAGCTGCACATTTTTTTTTGAGGGAAGGTATTTTTAAAAAGAGCATGACAAAATTAACATCATCAACTACAAAGTCCGCGACATCAGAGACAGTTAAATTTTGTAAACTAATGTAATAGAAAACAATTAATCAATTAAAATGATTTAAAAAATAACTTACGCAAGAGAGTGTAGCCAGAAGCTAAAATGAAATATAGAAACAAAACTAAAGTGGCGGGAAGGGCAGCCATGTTGTATTACGATGATAGATTGACACGATTACTGTAAAATTCCACAATTTAAAGGAAAAGAGTGCCCATTAAGGCACATACACACTAGCGTTACTGAAGTAGGTATACTAATTAGGTTCAGTAAAATTAAAAGTTTAAAATAACTGTACAAATAATTTTGCAGGTGGACTGGAAACTACCAGGGTTGCGAAATTTGTTCGAAAGAGTCACCGCGGCTCTGGAGCGTAAAGGGCATTAGAAGGAACTCGGATGGGTTTTAGCCAGTAAGAGTCTGACACACCCTTCCGCTCCACCCAGAGCGGAAGAAGTCATTTGATGATTTCCCTTCCTTAAATTAAAAAAAAAAGCGGAAAAGGCGTGTTAGAAATGTTTAAAGGAACTTACACATAGATAAAAATACACATGTAGGTAGTTATTGATACAACTTATGAATAAAAGACGATATTTTTTTTAAACGATTGACAGTCTCAAATAATTAAATAATAATGTTTATTTTTTCAATGAACACGCACCCTTACTTTTAAAATAATATCTATTAGGTATTTTAATTCGATAAAACTCAAAATTAACAGTAAATATTTTCAATATATTAGGTAGCAACTTTTTGGGTTTTTATAAGTTTAATCATTAAAGTGATTATTTTAATGAAATCAATGGCAGATTAGCTTAGTTTATAAAGTTGATTTAAAAAATGGCTAGAATAGGCCTTTTTTTAAGGATGGGAAATCATCAAATGACTTCTTCCGCTCTGGGTGGAGCGGAGGGCAGTGTCAGACTCTTACTGACTAAAACCCAACCATGTTCCTCCTAAAGCCCTTTGCGATTCAGGCCTGCGGTGACTCTTTCGAACAAATTCCGCCACCCTGATAGGCTCTGGCCCTAGCGGGCCCCGTCTCCTATGCTGGCATCTGTTTGAGGCGCGGATCGACCTGGCCTGGTGGTGATCGCACAGCGAGCCCGCCAACGCTTGCCTTCCGCACGCCCACGCTTTTTACGTTCAAAAAGTGCTGGCTCTCAGCCTAATTTGAATAAATGACTTTTGATTTTGATTTTATGGTGGCCGGGAATCACCCTGAGACTCCCGACTCCCGGGGCGTCTTCTTCTGTAGCGGCGGTTGGGGCGAAGGCCTTGTCTCGCCCTCGCGCGGCCCGCCTCCTTCGCTAGCATTACTGCTTCGCAGAAGGAGGCGGAGGTGCTCCACCCAAGCAGGGCAGACCTCTACCGTATGCTCCACCGTGTCCTCCGGGCGATACTCACAGTGCTGACACTCGGGCGTGTCCTCCCGCTGAATCCGAAGGGTAGAGTAGGCCTAGTTATAACTACAAGGCCAAGTGAACTACGTCAATATGCCTATAGCGTTTTGCCAACCATGTTGGGGTCGCCTGTCAGTATAATCGGATACAGCTGAACCTTCACACACCAGTAACTGGTTCATGTAATACTTTACCCTGATGTCGCCCATCCATGGACCATATACCAAGTTTCCGTGTCGCAGAAAGCACGATAAGCTGTTAGAAGCCATAAAACCTGACACCAGTCTTGCCAAAAACTACCGTGTTTCCCAGTTACTGGGTGGTGGAGGTCACTTAGGCAGTCGCTTCCCGTCATCATCATCTTCATCATACCAGGCGAAACAAGTCCACTGCTAGACATAGGCCTCCCCCAGGGGGATTCCCATGATCACCACGCTGGCAGGCGGGTTGGCGATCACAGTGTAGCTGTTGCAATGCACAGAGAATGCTGCTGCCCATTCTCTGGTAAGTCCGTTGGTCGCCTCTTACGACACCCACGGGAAGTAATGGGATGGTGCTATTCTTTCACGTCCGACACCACACAGAACATGTCTCTTCACATTTTACTTCTATGCTGGTATTCAGCTGAAACCTCAATATAGTTGGGAGAAGGCTAGGCCGCCTTTTTTTTTAAAACGTTGCCCTACGCTAGGAATTTCTTTTGAAGGGGTTATTGTGCCATTTTCCAGTGACATACATATGACGGTATTTCTTCTTACTTCGGATTATTTATTTTGCTTTATTGTAAAAACAATGAATTAACAGGATAAACTGCAGGGTTGGTAACACCGAGCACAGATTACTATCATTTTATTTTCATATCCCTTATCCACAAGGAGAGGTGAAGGAATCCAAGCTCAGCACGCGTATGGACTGCCAAAGACCTACAAATGACAGCCGGGCCCAACGACTTAACGTGTTTTCCGAGGCACGAAGGAGTCTTGTTAAGATGGTCACCCATCTCTGTGTTAAAATGGTCACCCATCTACAGACCGACCTTGGCAAGCGTAGCTAAACCTGGGAGATCGACCTGTGCGGCTATTATTATTAAGCCACAAGCTCCTTATTCCTCATTCAGTACTAACTATTGATTTAAAAAAAAAACTTTTTCAAATAAAAAATACCTACTACTAAATTGTTTTTGGTGGTGTCTTCGTAATTTTAAACTGACTTCCGAAATTAAGTTATTCTAAGTATACTTTGTGTTGTATGGTTTTATTTGGAAGTCGGTTGTATTTTTTTGTATATATTTTTTTTAGTTTCCACTTTTTTGTGGTACATTTACATCTAACAACACCACTGGAAAGTCACAGGATAGCAAAATATGCAATTTCGTTCACTTGGTTGCCATATTTTTTCCAGCTATTTCGATTTAAAAACCAAACTACAGAATCGATTTTGATGAAATTTCTATGAGACAAATCGGAAAGAATATCCTTTCAGAAAAAAACAGTTTGTTTTGGTAACAAACATTTTAAAAAAATTACAGAATTGAGATCCTCTTCCTTTTTTGAAGTCGTTTAAAAATCACAATGTAATCAATGATTGGAGGCATAATAAGAAGCGTCGGATAATATAACCTTCGGACAATAAAAATCTCGTTTAAAGGCTTTTTGTACGTAAGTGTGTTATTTTTCATTATGGACATTAAAAAACGAAATGTGGAAAAATTACAGACATAAATCGTTTTAAAACTCGTTCGTTATTTTTTTAAAAGACAACAATATCGGTCTATGGAGCCAAATGTCAAAAGTCATAAATGTGTTTGCGTGGTACGGGATTATGAGGGCGAATATTTGGTTTCTTAGAGGTTTTAATCTCGTCAAGTCCATTCAAAAACTTACGACTCTTATCTATACTTCTATACTAATATTAAAAAGAGAAAAGATTTGTATTTTTTGTAGAACTTGAAAACGAATAAACTTAAAAACTACTGGACCGATTTGAAAAATTCTTTCAGCAATGAATAGCTACATTATCAGCGAGTAGCATAGGCTATATTTTATCCCCGTACTCCCAGGGGAACTGGAACTAAGCGGGTGAAACCGCGTGACGTCCGCTAGTGCAGTAATTAATCGCGATGCACTTGCACGAGTTGTCACACTTACCATATGCCACTATTATTGCGTGTGTTATTGGTGAATGAACTATAGGCTGTTGCCCACACATTATATCTGTGTTTATGATTTCTAGACAGGACGGCGTATTCTTCCTTGATGACGATTAAGGAAAAATACGCCACCCTGCGCTTTTACTATTTATTCGACTATCATGCAAATAGATTATAGTTGAATCATTGGTTAATGCCCTTTGGGCCCTGTCCTGCGCACAGCTTTGCTACAAGAGTACTCTTGGGCGGACCAAAGATGTGCGTTTTAAACTAAAAAAAATAAGTTAAATTTTGAAACTTACAAGTTTACGCGAAAATCTAAATTTGCCAATATCTTTTTATCGTGTTAACTCAGGACCTTAATTTTTATACACCTAATAGGGACTGCAGACTTCAGTATTTGGTATAAATTTTAACTTGCTAGGTCCACCCGTTCCTGAGAAAATCAGTGGTGACACACGGACAAGACAGTTATCTTATAAGGGTTCTTTTTTTCCTTTTGGGGTACGGAATCCTAAAAACGAATGAAACCAACTGTGACTGTGGCGTACAACAATACAAGTTTGCATACCTCTTTAAGCATATTATAGTCGTAATGGTTCCGTGTGACAACTTGTCGAACCCTTCGCTGTTATGTCACAAGGACTTATAATGCAACCAATAAGAACCTTGGGATATAACACCATATTTCTGCTTACTCCTTTAATGATAATAGTCGTGAAGGTTGTAATTACATTGGTCACTGATGAAGGTATTATCTTAATTTAGTAGATAGTGAATATCGTTTGCATAATCTTTATATTTTCACAGCCTTTATTGTTTTGCTTAGAAGTAAGAGGAAGATATTTTTATTTAAGATGAGTTTGCTCTTGACTCTAGTCTAGGTCATAGATGACTGAGACAAAGTCGACGATGGAGCGAGCTTACCCAAAAGAAGCCCGTTCACTCTAATTTTGAAGAGATTAGGGTTGTATGCGTTCGGAAACAAAGACGCAGGCAGAGAGTTCCACTCCTTTGATGTGCGCATTTTAAAAGACTTTTGGAAACGTTTAGTGCGAATTGGTGGAATAGCAACAATATAGGAATGGTAACTTGCAGCGCGTCTAGATATCCGATGGTAGAAGGGGGCCGGTGGGATGAGGTCGTGGAGTTACAATCTGTAGAAGACCGAAAGCAGGCAACCTTGCGGCGATGAGCCAAGTTGGAAGCTTGGCATCCACCAGTTTTACGTCGCCAATAAGCCTCTTAGCTCTGCGTTCCACCGAGTCAAGCGCGGCAAGTTGGTATTTAGCTGAGCCATCCTAAAGGTGGCTTCAATACTCCATGCAGGAATATATTATAATTAATTTTACAAAAAGAAATATTTTAAACCCTTTTTTTAATTAGTCAAAGTATTATGAAATGCCCATATAGGACAGTAATTAGTTAATTAGATTCTCAATAGCTTCTTGGACAGGCAGATTGACTAAGTTCACTGTGTCAACTAGTTCTCTTAAAGCTCGATCTATAATTAATACGGCCATCATTCATCAGAATACCGGGACTTTACCTATTTTCAAAAAAAAAATGATAAAGAAAGCCAATCTGCCATTGATTTCATTAAAATAATCAGTTTCATGATTGAATTTAGAAAAAACCCTAAACCCGGCCTTAATTAGGGAAAACACTGTGAATTGTCAGTTTTATCTAATTAAATTTAATATTAGATTAAGAAGAAAGGGTGCATGTTCATTGAAAAAAACAATTTTAATGTTTTTTAACTCTTTTATTGACCGGCCTCCGTCGATCGTTTGCGCAACGCAATTATGTCATTTCAAAAATTATTCAATCGTTTTTATTTAGAAGTTGTACCAATATCTACATATGTATTAATTTATTTGTTTTCTTTTTTAATATATCTTTTAATTAGGTACCTCTATGTGTAAGTTCGTTTTAAACATTTCCAGTCCGTCTACGAAATTATTTTGTACAGATATTTTGAACTTTTAATTCTGCTGAACCTAATTGGTATTCTCCGGTAATACTCCAGTGTGTATGTGCCTTAATGGGCACTTTTTTCCTTTAAATTGAGGAATTTTACAGTAATCCAGTCAATTCATCACTGTGGTTCAACATGGCTGCCCTTCCCGCCACATTAGTTTTGTTTCTATATGTCACTTTAGCTTCTGGCTACACTATCTTGAGTAAGTTTTTTTTTTAATTTATTGATTGTTTACTATTAATATCATCTTGTTGTGCTTACCTCCTTTTAATTGGTTAAGCACGTTTTCGACCTCCATTCTCTCCATCACGCTATCATTCACTCCCGTTCCTTACACTTCATTCCTCAACTTATATCTATCCCTCAATCGAACCATTCCCTTTTCTTTGGTCCTATTGTTTAGGTTTTATTGTTTTAATTTTGCCGTCTCTAAAAAGTATCAAAGGGTTCCAAACAAATCTCATTTTGTAACATTTTACTTTAAAACCGTAGACTTCTAAAATGTTTTCCTGTAATTTTGAACTATTATCTTCATTCTTTTTTCGAAATTAAGGTAAGGCTCAATAGTTTCGGGGACAAGCGGGGGGAAAGGTCGTTTAAATCTAATTTCTTGAATAATTTAAAAATATTTATTTTAAAATTACGAAATTAAAAAAATATGTAAAAGTTTGCAAAACTTTTTTTAATTATCTTATTTGTCCTACTATTTATATATCTACACTTGAACGTAGTGCATCCGTGTTTGAGTCGCAGAAGTTCAGATGTGTACTTTTCAACAGAATCCAGTAGTCCAGTAGATTCGGAGAAAATAGGCTGTGACAGACGGACAGACAGACCCTTATAAGAGTTCCGTTTTTTACGGATGTTCGGACCCCTTATGACCACCCCCCAGATATGTCATGCCTGACTTGAGAAGAGCTCGACCGACTTGACTGATTTTAGGTTGTGTTGGTTTTGAAAAAATCGTGCACCTGTGTTAAGCCGGGCTATAAAAAAATATTTCATGGTAATTTTTTTATTTTTAGTCTCATGGTCCATTTTTCATTAACGTCGCCGGACGAACAACCACTACCTCCCAATCCTTGTTCACTCGGTACCGTAAATTTTATTAACAATGATGATTTTTTGTACAGGAGATGACGACGACAATGAAATTGTATGGCCCACCGAATACCACTTCACGGGAGAAAAGCTCAACTTCAAATCATCCCTGAAAGAAAACTTCGAAATGTGGTAAGTTATTAGGTACTTTAATACTAAAGAGAAAATGAGACGATTAGAATCTTTAAAAAAAAAAAACTGTTTTTTTATTTATTTTATTTTTTTCCGATTGGATTGGTCGAATTTCGCGTAAAATATGGTACAAATAATGCTCTTAAGTTAAAATCATATTTTGTTTACTCATTTTCAGCATGCACCAAAAAATTACGATAACAACTACTAAAAACTAGGAACAGAGATCATTTTAAAACTATAATTACACATATTTTTTTTCTGAGATCATGCAAGACAAAATTAAATAAGAAAATTTTTAAACAAAAGAAACACGAAATATGTAGTTCTAATTTTTACCACGCGCACGTGGCGCCATTAGCAACTTTCCGAATGATATTTAAAACAAAAAGTTTGTTTCATTACCTATTGTACTGTTTTCTCGCAAATGTGTTGAAAAACGTTACGTTACACGTGCTGAAATTGGTTTATACAAACTTACCGCTAATAACTCATAAACAACTATTCACATGTTACTTTCAAATCGTAGACCTTTTTATGGGCTTTCCAGTAATCTATAGGTAAAGAACTATTATATGTATTTTTTCATAATTTTTGGGTCTGTCATTTTCGAAGATATAGGGGGAATGGTCTATTTTATTTATTTAAACTTTATGTACAATAGTGGTACATGGGCGGACTTAATGCAACGAGGCAAAGAGGAAAAGAGAATTTTCATCTATTTCCTTTAATAACTTCAGAATGGAATATTTTAAAATTATGAAAATCCTTACGTTAAGGCCTTTCACTTGATATATCACACGTTACAGTTAAAAACACATTTTTTTAATTTTCCAACTGGGTCCCCAAAAATTAACTCTATTTTCAAAATTTATCTATTTTCGTTACGCGTCCGTGGTTGAGTCACTGAAGCTTATATGTATGTACGAAATTTCGACCACATCGGTCAACTAGATTAGGAGAAAATCGACTGTGACAGACCGTCAGACAACCGAGTGATCCTACAAGGGTTCCGTTGGGCCATACAGAGGTTCGTAACCCTAAAAACATCTCCAATACCAGGGAATATTGCCTCCTGCCAAGGTTGCGGAATTATTCGAAAGAGTTACCGCGACCTGGAATGCACAATGCATTCTGAAGCAAAACGGGCGGGTTTTAGTCAGTACGAGTCTGTCACTCCCTCCCGCTCCGCCCAGAGCGGGACAAGTTATTTGATGATTTCACTTCCAATAATACTGATTGTTTCAGGTACAATGGCGACCTGAACCGCTCCCGTATTGACTTCAACGACGGCGCGTTAAAGAAGTTCTACTACGAAGACACTGGTTACGCTTATGTGGTATGATTTTAAGCTAAAATAAATTGAGTGCATATAAAATATTGACATTATAAAGTAGCCTTTATAATATCAATATTTTAAATGTACTGAATTTCCCTTCAGTATCTCAAAAAAATATTGGTGCGTTCATTGTATATGAACTGGTTCACACGTCTGTACATTCGGGCCGTGCCCGGGACGCGTCAGACCGCGTTGTTACGGGCCACGGCCCGGCCACGTCCCGTGTAGTGTCCGGATGTACGAAACAACCTTAAACATCAAAATTAATTTGGAAAAAAAAACTGGTAAAGTAGTTATCGAGACTCAGTTACTGGGTTGTGGAAAACAGATCCCGTTCCGTCCCGTAGCCGCTCCGTTTTTTTTTTTTTTTTAATATTGTTTTTTTTTTAATATTCGAGTAAAATATTGCTATACAACTGCATCCGGTAAGATGAAGGTTGGCTTCCAGAGCCCAAAATAGTTTGGAAAAGGCTCGTGATTTTAAGAAAATCTGAAAAATCCTGACTGAATTTCCAAACAATATATAACAAACAATATTTCGATCCCGCATCGACGCGTGGCGTATAGGAGGAGCTCATGACTAAATAATATCAGCCACACGAGTCGATCTTCAAGGTTAAGCAACGCTTGCCGAGGTCGGTCTGTGGATGGGTGACCATCTTTACATATCGAGATTCCTCCGTGCCTCGGAAAGCACGTTAAATCGATGGTCCCGGCTGCAATTTGTAGATCTTCGGCAGTCGTTATGGATTGTCAGAAGCCAGAAAATCTGACACCAGTCTTGCCAAGAAGTACCGTGTTGCCTAGTTAATGGGTTGTGGAGGTCTGGTAGGCAGCCGCTACTTGTAAAATACTGGTATTCAGCTGAATCCGGTTTGACTGGGAGCCGACCCCAATAAAGGTAGTTGGGAAAAGGCTAGGCAGATGATGATCGACGTGGGAGATATTGTAGAGCACAAGTATGTACTTAAACACATGTAAGCAGTAAGAGTCTCACACCCCCTTCCGCTCCGCCCAGAGTGGAAAAAGTCATTTGATGATTTCCAATCCAAAAAACAAAATCCCACCGGCTATTACATACGGGTCGCACACCATCGTATTGTTTTTAGTCGGTTAAAGTTCTTTTCGATTTTTCAGAAATACCCCATCACAACTGAAGAGGTCACCAATAAAGAAATATGCATTGGAAGGACTTTAAAGGAAGACCAGCAGATCGACTTTCTTCCTGACGTCTCTGAATTTACATACACAGGTATGGATTCAATATATTAACAGTAATAAAGATACATGATATTTAATACCATGTAATAACACTTTTATAATCAATATTTTTTATAAATCTTAACTAGATAGAATCAGTTTTCCTAACTGAGATCAAAGTCTCGTTTTAAGTCCAAAAAGTTCTGCATCAAAAACTCGTCCGAGTTTGATTTGTTCAAATAATTATGTTTTTTTTTTTGAGCTGGGTTTGTTCTTGACTCTAGTCTAGGTCATAGATGACAGAGACGAAGTCGACAATGGAGCGGGCTTCCTCAGAAGAAGCCTGTCCATATTATTATTGTTTATATCTCCGTATAAGAAAATAGGAATCCAGTTTTCATAGACGATTTCAGTGGCGAGTTTGCCGTATGATCGAGAGGGCCATGGTGTCCCGGGGCTTTATACATATCTGTATTAGCGCTCAAAAAGAAAACTGACCAAGCCGAAATGGATCGTTAAAATTTCTGAGCACACTTACATACGTAGCTCGCTGTCACATAAAATTACTTTTTTTTAGCAAAAACTGCTTCTGCGCCAATAATTGTAAAGTGTGCTACTAGACTAATTTTATTTGAGCAACAATAATATCCATAGCGAAAAGACCACGCAATGCGTCACGCCACTGACAATATAGATAATTTACAGGACTGTGGTCACCGCAGTGGTAGCAGCGCTTAGGGCAATTACAATAAAGCGCTAGCTATCGGTATTGTTACCAGTGGTCGGAATAGGTAGAGTTTTTTGGGGTCAATGGCCTCAAATGTATGTATTAATATGGACTTGACACTGGGATCCTGGTATTTTTACCTTCATCCACCCGCTGACTGCAAGTAAAGATTTAATACAAACATTGATTTAGATTTTACTTCACCTAATCTTAGCTATGTAAAAACAACCTAACTTACGTAGCATCGCAATTTGTTTAGTACCTTTAAAAATCAACACAAACCTTAACAAGCATTTTGTTTCCCATCCCAGTGTTAGTGAATCCCGGTATCTCTGGCATGTCCATACTATGAAACCTTGTCGCAAGTATCAAAAATAGCTCTGCTTACTCCGACCACTGATTGTTACGCTTTGCGCTAAAGAAGATAGTTATTTGTGCTTTTGCTTCCTATTCGGTCTTATGGTTCCGTTTGCTGAACACGTGTGTCGGGCAGTGTCATTGGGTTTCGTATCCTGAATTTCGTATCACCGGCCCGGAGTCAGGATTTTTCAAAGTTAACAATACGCTTGTTGTTTATCAGTTACGACAATTTGCTAGTAACGTTAGTAGGTTAGGACGTACAATTTAACATGTTACTCTGTCTGTCTAACCGTTTGTTGGTTGGTTACATTTTCACGCTTAAAAATTTGAAACAACTTAGTTGAACTTTGGGAACATATCTGAGGTTCACGCGGGCCGCAAGCGCTAGCAGAAGCTAGAATAAAAATATTTCTTTACTCACATCATGTAACATCTTAACCAGGTCAGAACATGAGACTCTACGACAAGGACGTAGGCGTCTGGACCCACACCAAGAAATACGAAGAGACCATGAGCAGGGAGAAGACGCTGTACGTCTTCAAAACTGACTCCGGCATCGACCTGCCTGTCCAGTAAGTTGTCAATTTAATCTTAGCTTTAAAACTGCAAAATTTAAAGAAGAATAGTCATTTGTGACTCCGGCACAATAGCATCATCATCATCATATCAGCCGGAAGACATCCACTGCTGGAAATAGGCCTCCTCAAGTGTCGCCACAACAACCAGTCCTGTGCGCCTCGCTTGCATCGGCTACCGGCGACCCTAACCAGGTCATCGGTCCACCCTGTGGTAGGCATTCCAACGCTGTCTTCCGGTACGCGGCCGCCACTCCAGAACTTTTCGGCCCCATCGACCATCTGCTCTGCGAGCAATGTGCCCGGCACGAAAGAATTGAAGACTATTGTAGTTTTCTTGTCATCCAAGTGTAATGTAACAGATACTTATCTATTTTTTTTGTTCCATTTGATTATTACTCACATTCCCTTCAGGCTAGTGTCCAAGACGTACAACTTGGACCTCGGCGAGCTGACTTCCCACATCATCATCAACTTCTTCGGCTTCAGAGATACTGTCTCCGAGGAAGAGGTCTCCGTCGATGAGGGTAAGGACACACTTGCTACCTATCTAGCTTATGTCCCACTGCAGGCCACAGGCCACCCTTTCTTTTTTCAAAATTCAAATGTTTTATTGCACGTATGTGGTAAGAAGGTGTCAGATAAAACGGGTCTTGAAGCTTCTCAGTGATTTTCAAAACGTCAAAAACGTATGGGAATTACAAACGTTGTCGAAATGTCACGTAATCAATACCTTAAATTTTGGCATTACGACAATCGCCATCGCTGATAAAATGGCACGTTATCTAGAGCCTATAAACCTGATATGAACACTGTAAGGGCACAACCTCTATCTATCTATGGTTTGCTGCTATTCAAGATTGAACTTGTTGACTGTGCACTACATCTAGCACTTTGAAGTATTTTTGTTGTTTTTTTTCTAACACATAAGATCATCATCTTCCTGCCCTTATCCCATGTAACTTGGGACGGCGCAACACGTTTTTTTCTTCCATTCTATCCTGTCAGCCGTCACGCTATCACTAAATCCCTTTTCTTTTATGTCACTCCTAATACAATCCATCCATTTTTTCTTTGGCCTCCCTCTCCCTGTCCATCCATCCACATTTATATTCACAACTAGCTAGCACAGAAGATATTGTAGTCATTTACTTTGATCTTTATTTAATTTCTTAGAGGACGAGTGCGAACGAATGCGGTTAGGAAAGGACTTCCACCAAGATATAAAGTTCTTCCACCCGGACCTGCCTTCGGAAATGGACTTGGCCTTCAACCTCTACACCAACCACCACAACAAGTTCTATCAGGATGAAGAGCACGAGATGAGGAAGAGTATCTTCGAGAAGAACTGGAGGTAAGCCACGGCTTTAATGGTCTTGATAAAATAGATAGTGGAGATTTTATTTGATAGCCAGCTAAGCCCTGCTAAGACTTCATAGATTGCTACAAAGATTAATTTACTATAACATCATTTAAATTTCAACTTCTTCAAAATTCACAGACAGATGTGTTGCTGGGGAGCTTGTTGCGACTTCTTCTTTCCAACTATAACACTAGGTCGTGATGACGGGCGTTCTGTATCCGTATCTGTTTGGTCCCACTAACCAGTTGACTGCTCCAAATTCTCACAAAACATTGAATATAACCTTTCCAGGATGGTCGAGGAGTACAACCGAAAGAACCTGGGCTTCAAGGTGAAGCTGAACGAGTTCTCCGACAAGACTGACGAGGAACTGAACTACCTGACTGGAACCTTCATATCCACAAACAAGAACCCTGACATGATACCTTTCCCTCACAACCTGACGGAGGTCCATAGTTACGGGCAGGCACTGCCAGAGAACTTCGATTTGAGAATGCAAGGAGTTATTACTCCAGTTAAACGTGAGTTTTTGGATTGTAGGGGGTTTTTCTTTTGTAAGAGATCTTTATTTTCAGACAGACATTGTGCGTGGCGGAGCCTACTAGATGCAAAGTCACACGTTTAACGAACAGATAAAAGACGAAAACAAAAGAATAGTTACAATGTTTCTACAGCATACCGGCGAAAGGAGATGTACATGTATGTCGCCGAATTATGAATTAGTTGCCTAGCCTTTTCATTGAACGTCGCCGTTTAATCAGCAGCCTAAATGACATCCAACCAATACGTCTAATACAATATTTAATGAACGGACTGGCAGATGCTTAGCCGTTCATTGATACGGTAACCGTTGATTTAAATAGAATAAGAAATATTCAAATTTAGGAATTCTAAATTCAAACATCAATCAATTTTAACATTCTGACCTCGACGATGGAACCCCGTGGCGGGTCTCCTATTTTTGTCTAAAAGTGTTGAGCTAAGTTCGCTCACTTCCTTCACTTACTCTAGCTCCGTCATGTCATTCGAACCCAACCTGTCCGTGTCGGGGTGCCTTAAGCTCTCTGTCCCCTATGTTCCGCTACTTGGCTAGGCAATTCATGCGGGATGACACTTAGGCCCCTGATTAAACGGCGCTTTTCAATGTAAAAGCCACCAAAAAAACGGCTAATTAAGCCACTCGGCTGTTATAAAATGGTTAGTTATGCTAACTATTGCAAATGATATCAACGTTTTCTGTTCATCCAGACCAGGGTCAATGTGGTTCTTGCTGGGCCTTCAGCACAACTGCTGCCGTCGAAGGAGCCATCGCCAAGGCCACTGGCTGGCTGCTGGACTTGAGCGAACAGTCTCTTGTGGACTGTGCTTGGGGGTGAGTGCAGGTTTTGATGAATAGTGATCATAATTAAGAATGGGTCGTTTAAAGGTTTTCTTGTTTTTACATTTTATGATGTCCAACTACCGGGCACAGCTGCCCGATGCCATTCCCACCACTTACCCTTTATTTATTTATTTAAAGTACATGGGAGACTAACAATTATAACCAGAGGTCGGAATTAGGTAGAGCTATTTATGTACTTACACCGATTTCATACAGCGAAAGAATAAAATGGATATGCCTCAAATCCCGAGATTAATTTTTAAGAGCAGAAGAATCCCGTGATTTATTAAATGAAAAAGTTATTTTCTTTTACACAATTTAAAACCACTGCACGCGCGACGTTGCCAAATTTACATCAACGACATCGGATGTCCAAAGTTGCAAAATTCCAATGCGCACACGCGCGATGTTGCCATATCCCTACCTTGCTGCTATTCCACCAATTCGCACTAAACGTTTCCAAACGTCTTTTATAATGCGCACAGCAAAGGAGAGGAATTCTCTGCCTGCGTCAGTGTTTCCGAACGCACACAACCCTAATCTCTTCAAAATTAGAGTGAACAGGCTTCTTCTGGGTAAGCTCGCTCTATCGTCGACTTTGTCTCTGTCATCTATGACCTAGACTAGAGTCAAGAGCAAACCCATATTAAATAGAAAAAATAAAAAAAAATTGTAGTTCGTACAACAGAGCTTGTGAGAACAAAAGAATTTACTTTATTTGAAATATTGTTGGCCACACGGTATTGTCTATTAGAAATCCCGGGAAGATCGATATTAATATCAACATTTCGATGGAAGTACACAAATAACTCTACCTAATTCCGACCACTGGTTATAACCACCAGATAAAGAACAATACAAAAAACGTATTGAAAGCTCTTACTAAATACGACCAGCTCAACAAGCCATACTTGCTTTGTTTTTATTGGACCCGCTGAAGATAGTATATATTGTATGAATATATATGTTTTGAATGAACGCAATTTATCATAGTATTATCTTACGGCATTGTACATATGCGGAAGATGAGTACTATGTACCAGCTGCAATGCTAACATTTACCGAATAAGGCTTTATATACAATCATGTAGATGGATGGAGAAGAAAAAGTTAGCCAGAAATGATGAATGGATAATGTAAGGAACGATGTGAAAGAAAGGGAGTGCATTTTTGCGAGATGATGAAAGTTAAAGTTCGCGAACATATTCGTAAGAAGTTGGCAGTAGTATCATCACATCGCTAATGTTTTCCAATTACCTATTTGTTGTAATTGTTTAAGTATTTCGTGTACCTATTTATCTTGTTAATTTGAGTATTTATTCTAATATATTTATATTGTATGTATAGTTTATATATTCGTATTACTTATTTAAATGTTTGTATGTATTAATTAAATATCAATCGCTTTTTATGCACCATATTGCACCTACCACCATTCTCTGCACCACCCAAAGGTTGACTGGTAGAGAATGCCTATGGCATTAAGTCCGCCTCTGTACATTTGTGTGCGTAAAGTGTAAATAAATAAATAAATAAAGATGGGCATGTGAGAATGATAGAAAAAAATGTGTTGCCCCAACCCCATTAACATGATATTCTCCACAGTAGTATTGATGTTCCTACGGTGTATTTTATGTTTGCAGCTTTGGTAACCTAGGATGCGGTGGGGGCTATATAGATGGTGCTTTGAATTACGTTTACTACTACGGCGTTCCTACTGAGGAGACATATGGTCCCTACGAAGCTGATGTAAGTATGACTTGCATAATAACCAGAGATCGGAATAGGTAAACTATATTTACCTAATGTTCGTGGAAGTAAGTAACATAGAGTTATAAAATCCCGGGATTATAAAAACATGAACTGGACTTTGAGTATATAATGTAGTTACAAATGATTGATTAGAAGAATCAAAATACTTAATTAAAAGTTGTGCGAAAACAAAGCTATTTAATCTAACAGTTTTAGTAGGTACGGAAATCTAAAAACGTATTAAGATTTTTCAATATTTAATAATAATAATAATAATAATAATAATAGCCTTTATTAACAATCTTAATCTTACAGAGTTTTAAATATTCTAACTACTTAAATAAATTTTATTATAACTAAACAATATATATATATATATATACAGGGTGTCCCAAAACTCAACGTCAAGCCGAAACGGGGTGACAGGATTGATCATAACCATCACGAGAAAAATCTGAAAAAAAATCTATCCCATGCAGTTTAAAAATTATGGGCATTTTAAGAAAAACCTAGAAATTTGATCAAACTGTACCATTTTTCGGTTATTGTGGTTATTCTTTTTTATTTTTGTTCATTTGAACTTTGGAAACGTAATCCTAAATAACATTTCTAGAATCCCAATAAAAAATAATGACACAATTGCCTCAAGTTTCCGAGAATTGAGACTATTTGTTAAACTACGAATTTAAAATTTTCAAGATTCGTCGACTTTGACAGGCCCTCCTATAAAAAAAATGTACTAGAGTGCCTTGGCAAGTGGCATTAAAAGTTGGCGCATTTAATCAGAATTCTAAAATGGTACAATACTTGTTAGTTCCATACAATAGAAAAGAGTAAAAATATTAAAACCTCAAGTAACCCGATTTTTGCTATCTCATTTTACTCAGTTAAAATGTTTTTAATTCACACAAGCTCTAGGTAGGTTCTTAATTTTAAGACAAAATGATGAGAGAGATGGATAATGGGTATGTTCGCCATGAGTGAGCGAGACAGATAGTGACGCCACTTTTACCAAAGTGAAAAAAAGTTAGTAAAATTAGTAAAATAATTAATACGAATACGAACGTGCGCAGTAGACGAATGAGCGAAACGTACTAACTGGTTGGTATCGGACTGGTAGCGTAGCCATTTGCTTGGCTGAAACTAGTGCGAATGAAACAGATAGATGCCATAGCATCTATCTGTTTCATTCGCACTCGTTTAAACGACGCATCTCCGTCTCAATGCGTGGCGTCACTATCTGTCTCGCTCACTCATGGCAAACATACCCATTATCCATCTCTCTCATCATTTTGCCTTAAAATTAAGAACCTACCTAGAGCTTGTGCGAATTAAAAACATTTTAACTGAGTAAAATCTGATAGCAAAAATCGGGTTACTTGAGGTTTTAATTTTTTTACTCTTTTCTATTGTATGGAACTAACAAGTATTGTACCATTTTAGAATTCTGATTAAATGCGCCAACTTTTAATGCTACTTGCCAAGGCACTCTAGTACATTTTTTTTATAGGAGGGCCTGTCAAAGTCGACGAATCTTGAAAATTTTAAATTCGTAGTTTAACAAATAGTCTCAATTCTCGGGAACTTGAGGCAATTGTGTCATTATTTTTTATTGGGATTCTAGAAATGTTATTTAGGATTACGTTTCTAAAGTTCAAATGAACAAAAATAAAAAATAATAACCACAATAACCGAAAAATGGTACAGTTTGATCAAATTTCTAGGTTTTTCTTAAAATGCCCATAATTTTCAAACTGCATGGGATAGATTTTTTTTCAGATTTTTCTCGTGATGGTTATGATCAATCCTGTCACCCCGTTTCGGCTTGACGTTGAGTTTTGGGACACCCTGTATATATATTTTTTTTTTTTTTTTTTTTTTTTTTTTTTTTTTTTTTTTTTTTTTTTTCAATATTTAATAATTTTCTTCAAATGATCTAAGCGCAATAAGTAATTGCAATTTTTTAAATCCCGGGATACAATAGTCATGTTTATGATTCCGGGATTTTAGAGGAGGTATTATCAACTCTATGATAATTACTTCAACGAACATTAAGTAAATATAGTCTACCTATTCCGATCTCTGATAATAACTGACCATGGATTAAATCGGTCTCAAAGATTCAGATAAAAACAGCGACATTTTGTTAACCGAGAAGCCGTAATGTAATTCGGAATTCTACACTTTGGCACATTGGAATTACAGGGATTTGAGTTTCACCAAGTTTTTGATTTATTAGTGGTCGCGTGACTGCAAGTTCACAGCTCAGCATGAGGTCCTGGGTATGGGCATCGGATAAGGAGAGATTGACTGTTTTACATGTTGAATTTCTGAGTAGCAGCCCGGAGTGATTTGTGCCCAGTTGATGGCAATATTCTCATTTCCATTATATGGGACTTCCATCAACAGGTGAAATTGGATGGATTTGGAAGATCCTATTTCGTATACCAGCGACCACCATGAGAACAAATGAGTCCATTCTTGTGGAATTCAACATCACCAGACGGCAATATGCCAGGAGCGTGTCATGAGTATTTTCGGAAATATTTTGCGGTCGTCTGCATAGACTTGGGACAGGCTCATGGTACTGGCCCGGGTCGAAGGGAAACGCGCTAGTCACGAAACTCAGCAGTAACGGTACAACGAAGAAGACGAGAGATTGCTGTCGCGATGATAAGTTATCTTATGATTCAAAATTTATGTTCTCAGGTGGGCTACTGTAAAGTCAATCAAAGGTATCCCCCGTATGGAATCAGTGGGTACTCCGCAGTCCCTCGCGGAGACGCCAACGCCTTGAAGGTGGCCCTCCACAATTATGGACCGGTCGCTGTCGGCGTTCATTGTAGTTGGCTGATGCAGCACTACTCCAGTGGCGTTTTATACGACTCGTTGTGGTATGAAGTCTATATCTATACACCTGTCTATATTACTATCAATCAATATATTATATAAAACTCTTCCGTTACTCAGTGCCTAACAGGCAACGGACAGCCGAATGTACATATCGTAGAAAGCTGAAATTTCACATGTAAGTTCCTTGGGGAGGGGAGAGGGAGAAGGGAACGGGAAAAAATCACATATTATAAAACGAAGTCCCGTCCGTGCGTCTGTCTTTCTGTCTGCATGTACCCGATAAACTCAAAACCTTCCAAACTGATTTTCATACGGCTTTACCAACAGAAGGATTGAATGATGAGGAAGGTTTGTATGTTTTTTTGTTGTGCAAATGGCTACAATTCGACGAAGATAGTACACGATTCTTGTGCATTCTGTGGTCTCCTGTGAGTGAAGGGGTATACAACACCCAAATAATGCGTCTTAGATAAATTGTGTGTACACCTTTTCTTGGAGATCCTTTTATAAATAAATAAATAAAACGTTGGAATAAATCTTGCGCACTGGGAGCTTATGTATGTTTGTACCCAAGCCAGAGAGGGGCTACTACTTAATATAGCATCAAAAAGTTCTAGGACATCTCTGAGTTAGGCAATATAATACCTCTATACAAACTGATATTATAGCAGCGAAACAGTTAGTTAGTAAATAGGTACTGGTGTGGCGGTCTTTCTTGCTACTGAACTTTAAAAAAGCTCTCCCAAGCTATTGACTGTCTACAGGAGAAGACGCCCTGGGCGTCGAGAGTCGCAGGGCGTTCTCCGGCCACCTACTGCGTGGGCCTGCGGACGGCGAGCGTTGGGTGGCTCGCTGTCCGATCTCAACCAGGCCCGGGTCGATGGCGCGTTGTGTTTCACGCGCGCCTCAAAGAGATGTTTGCATAGAAGACAGGGCCCGCTAGGGCCAGAGCCTGCCAAGGGTTGCGGAATTTGTTCGAAAGAGTCACCGCGGCCCTGGAACGCAAAGGGCTTTAGAAGGAACACGTATGGATATTAGTCAGTAAGAGTCTGACACGCCCTTCCGCTCCACCCAGAGCGGAAGAAGTCATTTGATGATTTCCCGTCCTTTAAAAAAAAAGCTATTGACTGTGTAGAGTTATTTATACACGTTTAAAGCTATTTAGAGGCACATGATAGAACAATGTAGCGACGCTTGGGGGAGGCTTTAATCTGTCTTTCGACTAAAATGATTCTGATGAGGAGCCTTTCAGTTTCTGTATAGGCCTAGAAATAACTAAGAATAACTCTACCTTCTTACTCATTTCCAGCGACGAGCCTGGCGCCTACGCGAATCACGCAGTCGTAGTTGTCGGCTATGGCGTCCGTGGCGGAGAGGCCTACTGGATCATCAAGAACTCCTGGGGGGAGTACTGGGGAGAAGATGGCTACATCCTGATGTCTGCCAGGAACAACAACTGCTTCGTCCTGGACACGGCTTACTTTCCCTTCATTTAAGTTAATAGATTAGAAATAAATTCCACGTGCTTATGTCACTGGTATTTTCATTAATTTCCCAATTGCATTTTTTTATTTCACAACTTTATCGTGAATAATAAAATACTTTTTAGCCTAATTGAATATTTGCTTTGCTCACTCTTGCATCAGTATTTTACGCATAAATCGGTGTGAATCGTAAAAAGAACTACCTGAGGCGGGGTGCTAATATTTTGAGCTCGCTTCGCTTGCAGTTTAGAATTCTCAATTTTTGACGTGACAACGTTTAATAAATCGAAGAACGCCGGAAAAAGGATGACTCATAGTAACGTTACGCTCATTGTAACGTTACGATCATTCATCAATGTTTTGCTATGACGTTGTCACGTTAAACTATCGTCCGTAAACCGACTTTTACAGACAACCAATTTTTTTGTAAACAGTACTCCTGGCGGGGTGATTAAATTATATGTGTACTTCGATGTTATGTATTTACCAACGATTTGGGGTTCGATTGTTCACGATAGAGAAAAATGGAAAGATGGAAGGCTTGGCCCTGTAGTATGCTCACGCCACATAGGCTCACAACAATGATAATTCTATTTATTTTGCCGAAAGACGGGAATTATATTAGATCAAATTCTTCAAGAAAGATTTCTGTTCTAATTCTTCCGAGTTGGCTTCGCTCGCGTTTACACTAGTGGTTCTGTATCTTTTAAAGAATGCTCCCCGGAGCCAAGTTTTCGAACAGATAGGGAACATGAATTTTTTTCATCAAACGCTTTAATTTAATGCCAAAATTGCGGTTTTAAACTGACAGTTAACATTTTCGCGCGAAAATGGACGGCGGGTCACTCCTGTCTGTCACTGGTCATAAACATCACTAAACGCTGATTGTTGTACCTACTTAAATATATACGATTAACGTTATTTTAATTCGTTATTATTGTTCAATATTAACTACAAAGTAAATCGTTACAGTGGCCCCTTCTTTTATACTTTTTTATCATTTTAAACCACAACATTTTCATGAATTCTGTATTTGCATCTTCCTTAATCTGGATTAGAATATTACAGCTGCTGGTGAAGCCAGTTTTAAATACTTGATGTAGCCGTAAAGTTGAACGATAAAATGCTTCTCATCCATATACTCCGTGAAGTGGCATTGTATTTATATAATAGCTTAAAGATTTGTAGTCATTGATCAGATGTGCTAGATAAATTACATTCTGTCAGCAGTAGCGTGGCGGAAGTGTGTACCTTTTGTCACGAGATAAGAGCTTAAGGGGTTGAAATAGGGTATGAAACTGTGTATGGGAGTCCGTCATTATTGAAAATAAAATGTCCCTTTGTTTAGGCATTTGATAAAAAATAAATGTTGAAAAATTAGTAGGTATCTTATTCATCATATCAGCCAATTGCCGTCCTCTGCTGAACGTAAGCCTCCCCCAAAGATCGCCAATCATCCCGGTCCTGAGCGGTCCGCATCCATCCGCTGCCAGCTACCTTCTTCAAATCATCGATCCATCGTGCCGCAGGGCGTCCCACACTACGTTTGCCCATATGCGGTCTCCACTCCAACACATGTCTGCTCCATCGACCGTTTGTCCGTCTACAGACATGGCCGGTCCAATACCACTTCAGCATGCTGATTCTACGCGCAATGTCGATGACTTTAGTTCTCTGGCGAATGACTTCGTTGTGAATTCTATCCCCCAGAGAAATCCCAAGCATTGCTCTCTTCATTGCACCCTGAGCAACCTTAAATTTGTACACCAGGCCTGTGGTGAGTGTCCACAACAAGTTTAAAGAAACACCAAATACATAAGTCTTATGTTCTTCATGCGGACTGTAAAAAATACAAGCTTATATGTCAATGCAATCAAGAGTTGCGGCGAATTATGTCACATACAGGGTGTACAAACACCTATCACAGAGCCGTCACTTACAAATTCTGCCGGTCTATTCTGTCACCATCTCACCGTGTTCACTTAGGTAAAGTGAGCAAGAACTGTCATTCTATATTATTTGTAAGGTTTGACAGTTCACTTCACCTATGTTAATATGGTTTACAGCATCGCAGTGCTGAATTAACGAGCACTTGATGACGGTGTACCTACCTAACTGAGGCTTCAGACAAGTGACATTGTGTCAGCGGTAGTGTTGCGAAGGTGATTGTCAATACGTCAAAAACATAAGAAATTTACAATCCCCTGCCAGTATCCCGACACCGTCATCAACTGCTGGTCAATTACATAACATAGGTGAAGTGAACTGTCAAACCCTACAAATAAGATGGTATGACAGTTCACTTCGTGCTCACTCCACCTAACAGGGTAAAATGTTGACAGAACTTTTACCATCCCAAATGAAAACTGAGAAAGAGAAACATCTATTAGTATCTCGACTTAGCACACGAGGTTATCGAAATGTGGAATGTGGACTCGACTGTCATTGTGCCAATGGCCTGATGGCCAAAAGCTTAGAAAAACATCTATCGACGCTGCGAGATTAGATAAAGGGGCTGATTCTGATGGCAGTACTTCTCGACATGGCTCGTATAAGTAGTGAGGAACTTCCTTTCTCTGGAACCCTAACCGCCGGCAGCCTAGACACTACTCAACGATTCTCAGGATTTCACGCGATATTTTACATTCGTATGGCGTTTGCAATTTTCCGGTGACATAGACATGGCTTAGAAGTGACATGGGTCTGTAATCTACTAGTATTATGAATACTAAAGTTTGAATGGATGGATGTTTGTTACTCAATCACGCTAGAACGGATCTGGATGAAATTTGCCACAGAAATATAATAGCATATGGATTTTATATCCTGGTAATATATTCCAGACGCAGTCTTGGAAGGCCTCCCACAAGGTGGACCGATGACCTGGTGAGGGTTGCGGGTAGCCGATGGATGCGAGACGCACAGGACCAGTTGTTGTTGCGACACTTGGGGGAGGCCTATGTCCAGCAGTGGACGTCTTTCGGCTGATATGATGATGATGATGAATATATTCCCTTGGGATTATTTCCGACATTTCTCCAGCGAAAGCGCTGACTGAAGCTAGTTCTTAATAAGGGCATTATCACCCATCTTAAAGTAGCGTACTACCACACGTCTTCTCGTGATATTTTTCCCGTGAGTATGAGATCATGGATAAATCAAAATCTAAAGTCATTCATTCAAATTAAAGACAAAGTTCTACAAAAAAACAGTCCCACAAAACGACTTTAGTACCGGTTTTCCATATCACAAGGTAAGTTAAATAAAAGCTTGTAAAAATAATAACTGTTGAAAATGACCATGTGACCGTTGTATTGGGACCAGTCTATCATCACTGATAGGACTATTGTTGCCAAGAAGCCGGATATAGTGGTGATAGACCGATTAGCAATGGTTATCGATATTACGATCCCACATGAAAACTGAGGAAGAGTAACTTCTAGAAAGAGAAAGAAAGAGAGAATAAAATTTATTTAGCACAGGTACATGAAACACGCACGGTAAAAATAACAAGAAAAAGGTAGTTATGCCAAAAACTAAGTGTGTGTCTCACGGTTGCACTAAAAAGGTCCATTTCAGCGATATCTTAGACAGACTGATGCTGTCTGACGCTGGTTTTCTAATGAACCTTTCAAAGGACGAGTAGTGGATCATTTGAATCAATTTAAAAATTATAATATATAAAAATAATCGAAATAAAGTAAATAAAAGAGTAAACAGATATAATTGCACATGGAGCAAATTTAAGTACTATAAAAAGCAAAAGTTTGAATGATATTATAATAATAATAATGTCATTTAATTCAGGTAACAAAGACCCATAACAAATATACCTTACAGACTATCATACATATTAATAAAAACCACAAAAATATTAATAAACTATTGTACACGAAGTGACGGCGTCGTGTTGCGCTGCGTGGTGTCACGTAGCCTTCCGCGGAATCGCCGATATACGACACCCTTCGGCCAAAACTCTTCCTTGAGGAAGGTCTCAATATGATGAGTCGGAACTCTCACCACGAATGACTTGAAATTTGTGTTGTGGCGTGACTCCAACTTCTCGACCCTTAAGGTTCAGCTGGTCTTCGCTCGGACATACTCCACGATCTCCTCAACCTTCGTGGTGTGATGTAGCCGGGACACATAGAGCTGCGTAAGAATGCATATACATGTGTACATGAAATGTGTGTGTGCATCTATTAGTACCTATTTATTGACGCAACCATGCGCCATCTCATCTTCCTAGTTCATAGTGTTATGCTGACCTCAAGCGGCGTAAATATAGTAACCTTATTGATAGTTTATTAGTATCTCGACATAGCACACGAGGTTGTCGACATGTGGGATGTGGATTCAGCTGTAATTGTGCTGATCGTCGTCACGGCAAATTGCCAAAAGCTTCGACGACTATATGTCGATGCCGCGCGCTTTGATAAAGGGCCTGATACTGATGGCAGTACTCCTTGATACAGCTCATATAGTTAGGACTATATGAGTATTGTTTTGAACAAACGGAGCCCAGTCTGTAGTTTAATCACCCCACCAGGAGTCCCGTTAACAGACTTATAGAAGTAACTGCAAGCTTAGCGAGCTCGAAAATATTATCACGCCGCCTCGGGCAGGTAACATTTTCTTTTTACCATTTACACTGATATCTATGCGTAAAATCCTGATGCAAGAGTGAGTGAATGCAAGCGTTATATTTGTTTAGCCAAATATAACATTCGGCTAAAAAGTATAATTTATTATTCACGATAAAGTTGTGAAATAAAAAATAGTAAGCCGTAGGAAATTAATGAAAAAGATAGTAACATAAGCACGTGGAATTTATTTCTAATTATTTAACTTAAACGAGGGGATAGTAAGGTGAGTCTAGGACGAAGCAGTTGTTGTCCTTGGCAGCCATCAGGATGTAGCCATCTTCTCCCCAGTCCTCCCCCCAGGAGTTCTTGACGATCCAGTAGTCGTCTCCGTCTCGGACGCCGTAGCCCACAACCGTGACTCCGTGGTTCGGGTAGGTGTCATCACTGAAAATGAGAAAGAAAGAAGAATTAATTATAGGCCTATACAGAAACGGTCTCATCATCATCTTCATTGAAGCTGAAAACCATCCAGTGCTGGGCATAGGCCTCCCCCAAGAAACAAAGTCGCCGCAAAGAAAAATAGTAATCATCGCGCGAATACGCGATGGTTACGTTAATTTATATGACAAACACGAATGTATCATCGCGTTGACAGAGTTTTCGGCTTTGTCATAAGTCCTCCTGACCGATTTCGGCCATGGCGGCCAATCTCAACCGAGACTAGCCATCGGCGCGGAACATATTATAGTGCACAAGTGTGTGCGCAGACACAGGTGCACTCCCTCTTCCATTACTCTCATATTCCAATGGGACGGCAACCCGACACGGCCGGAGAGAGATCTGGCGCAGGACCAACGGCTTAACGTGCTTCCGAGGCACGGGGGTGTCACGCCACCAACTTCCAAACTCCGAGCTGTCATTGTCATTCTTTGTTTTGTCGGGCTTTGTCAAATGAACGCGTACAAAGTCACTTAACTAACCATGCATTGTCATCCAGATCAAACGTGTTTACAAAACAACTCATAGTGTTGGGATTATTGTTTTAAAATTCAGTTTCAAGAGACCCCGCAACATAAAATACCACTTTATATAGAGCAGTGGTTCCCAACTTTTATTTGACCCGGGACCACTTTGATTTCTATGTTGCTACAGAGACAAGGAAAAAAAAAACTGTGTTAAACTTAAAATAAACTTATATCATATAGATATTCAAAACTTGTAGTTTAACTAAGCTTTGAAATTAAAAAGTGTTTTCATAGAAGACACATTTCTAAAGAAACTTAAAATCAGTTTGCATCAATGACATTTTTGAGGTGAGAAGAGTGAAATTTTAAACCTCTCGCGGACCTTATTTGGCCCTTGCGGACCACCAGTGGCCCAGGTTGGGAACCACTAATATAGAGGCTCAGCATAATATTTTGACCAAGAGATGTCAGAATTTATAGATGGCTATCTTAATTACTACTGTTCTGTACGATGTCAGACGTAACAGAATAGCACCGCCCCATCACTTCCCGTGGGTGTCGTAAGAGGTGACTAAGAGACTCACCAGAGAATGAGCAGCAGCATTCTCTATACATTGCAACAGCTACACTGCGATCGCCAACCCGCCTGCCAAACGTGGCGATTATGGTCTGATATGATGATGATGATGATAATGATGATTTTAATTACTATGTCTTACCAAGAAAAGTCGTAGAACAGGCCACTGGAGTAGTGCTTCATCAACGGGCTAGCATGAATGGCGACGGTGACCGGTCCATATTTGAAGAGTGCCAGCTTCAAGGCGTTAGGATTTCTAGGAGTGACGCGGGAGAATCCACGGATTTGGGACGTTGATGACATGTTTTGGATTTTACAGTAGCCGTCCTGAAAACATTAATATTGAATCATAAAATCACATTACAACACGAAAGTTCTGCTTCTTTTTTTTATTAAGGTTGGGAAATCATCAAATGATTTTTTCCGCTCTGAGTGGAGCGGAAGGGCGTGTCAGACTTTTACTGACTAAAACCCATCCGTGTTCATTCTAAAGCCCTTTGCGTTTCAGGGCCACAGTGACTCTTTCGAACAAATTCCGCAACACGAAAGTTCTGCTGCAATATCATATTGTAATGACAAATCTAAAAACTCCAGATGGACAAACTCAATAACACCTTTTCCGAACCGGGAAACGAGCTCAACACCTCGTACTAAGGAGTCGAGCTTGCGACCATGACATCAAAATAAAGTAAGACGTAAATAAGACTCAAAAACTCTTTAAAATTCCAAACGTTTCGGCTAATTTGTAAATTGCGCCGTTTTTTTAACTTTTTAGAAAGAAAGAAAGAAAACTTGTTTATTTGGCACACATAGTTAAACACAAAGTAGGTACTAACAAAAAAAAATCGAAGCTTAATTCAAACAAAACAATAACATTGTGTGTCTCACGGCTGCACCAAATAGGTCCAGTTCAGCAAAATGCCAGACCAATAAAAGTTGCCTGACGCAGGTTTTCAACTGACCCTTACCTTTTAGGCCTTTATTTACATTCAAATATGTACAAGTAACAACTAAATACTTTGGAACTATAGAGATTTGAGTCTTACTTACGTTTTACTTAATTAATTTGATCCCAATAATTGCAAAATTATGCACAAGCGCGTACGTACGTGTAAATCAAAATAAATCATTGGGCATCAAAAAAATCATCTACATCGCTGTCAATGGAACGTCTTTTATAATGCGCATAGCAAAGGAGTGGAACTCTGCCTGCGTCTGTGTTTCCGAACGCATACAACCCTAATCTCTTCAAAATTAGAGTGAACAGGCTTCTTCTGGGTAAGCTCGCTCCATCGTCGACTTTGTCTTTGTCATCAAGACTAGAGTCAAGAGCAAAACCATACAAAAAAAAAAAAGGGGCCTAGAACACTAGCAGTATTGCCGCGTTGAATGGTAATCCTGATGCTTTGGCCGAAGAGAAGCCCAGCCCTCTGGTCACTTGAACAGTCGACAAGTTGTTTGCTGATGTTTAACCTTTTAGGTATATTGTTCTATAAGTGAATTTGGGGACCATTTATATCAGGGCCAGTTTTTTGGCAAGACAAACTTACGTTAGCTTCGTAGAGACCATATTCCTCCTCAGTAGGGATGCCGTGAGTGAGGACGTATTTCATAGCACCATCCAGAGTGCCTCCATTGCAACCCAGGTTGTCGAAACTGCAAACAAATAAATTATATTTAAGGAAACTATCAATGTTGTCTTTACCTTCCAGTTCTTGTTTCATGTTATTGGGGTTGGGGCAATATTTTTTTCTTCTTACAAATTTGTTAAATTCCCACGTGTCGATCGTCACAATTTCATTTCCACTATATTCTTTTCAATCATATAATTCCTTACACAATCGCAAAACATAAGAAAATAACACTATAAAACTTAAGATTGCGACCCAGTAGTCCAATCAAGGAATGAATAAAGTCTCTCGACATAAAGAAATATAGTTTAAGTGAAAAGCTTTGTGTCAAGACATGGCATATCTTCTTTACCTTCCTTCGTGCAGCTCTATCTGCAGCCTAGGGATTTTTAATGACTTACGGCCGGTCCCAATAGCGTATCTGCCTTTAACCAACTGTCAAATTAGCTACCAACGGTAGGACTACAGTAAGGCAAGCCATAGATCAGTCTAAGTCACTACGAAAGCTAGGTGGAGTATATCCGGTATACAATAAGAAGGAAAGAAATAGGAAGAAAAAGGGAATAACTTCTCCTAAAGGAACCTTCGACTGCTACTACATCCAAGCATGTCATATGCACTCACCCCCAGGCACAGTCCACCAGAGACTGTTCGCTCAAGTCCAGCAGCCTCTCTCCGTTGACCCTGGCGAGGGCTCCCTCGACAGCAGCAGTTGTGCAGAAGGCCCAACAGGAACCGCAGTGACCCTGGTCTGGGTGGATGAACATGTAACATTAATTTGATTTGAGCTGGAGAAGCTATCTATGGTCATGAATATGATGATATAAATCAAAAGTCATTAATTCAAACTAGGTTGACAGCCAGAACTTTTTGAACATCGTCAGTCACCTAATTCTAGTGTTTTAGATGGGAAGCAAAAGTGGCGCAACAAACTCCCCAGCAACACACCTGTCTGTTAAATATTGAAGAACTTTAATTTGTATAATAGTTCTTATTCTTTCATTTATAAAGTATTTATGACCTATTTCACAAACTAGACATTATGGAAGAATATATTAAGACAAATTCCGCACTGAAGGTCATTGCAAAATAGAATAGAGTTTCATTGTTCGGGTATCCATGAATAAAATTGATTTGTAAAATTTACGACTTCTTGCGCTGACATAACACAAAATAAAATTAAAGACACGATAAACAACAATGCTTTGAAATACCGGGCAAGGTCAGTTTCGAATTAGCTAGACCTAAAGCGCCCATTACACGATAGGTTTTGCTGTCAGTTTAACCACAGTCAAGGCTAAGATTGACGGATAACCTAACAACACCACTGGAAAGTCACCGGAAAGCAAAATACGCAATTTCGTTTACTTGGATGACATATTTTTTCCAGCAATTTTGATTTTAAAAACCAAAGTACTGAACCAATTTTGATGAAATTTCTATGGGACCAATCGGAAAAAGAATCAAATCGGTTCATAAATGACGGAGTTATGAGGTACCTAACATAAAAAATAAAAAAGAACAACCGAATTGAGAACTTCTTCTTTTTTGAAGTCGGTTTAAAACTTTGGCAAAAACTCACTTTTAACAGGAGTAATAGCTCCTTCAATCCTCAAATCGAAGCTCTCAGGCAGATACTCCACAAGTTCATCGATCTCTGTCAGGGTGTGAGGAAAAGGCATTACGTCAGGGTACTCGTGTGTGGAGATGAAGGTTCCAGTCAGGTACTTCAGTTCCTCCTCGGACTTGTCGGAAAACTCGTTCAGCTCGACCCTGAAGCCCAGGTTCTTGCGGTTGTGCTCATCGATCATCCTGGGTTTTTAGAGAAGGTTAAAAAAATGATCTGCAAATCAATTGGTTACTGGGAACTGCTCAAACAGATGGTCGACACAGTAGTTAAAAGGTTTCAATAAAAACATATTCTAGTTTTATTACAGTTAGACGTAATACATTAAGTTCTCAGAAGGAATATCAAGATACAGGTAAATATTCTAGCTTGTTGAAGATGCTCTTATTAAAATAAAATCTTTATTTAACGCCAAAATTTACTTTGAGTCCCCTAAAACGCCCGTCACCACTTCCCAGTGTTATAGCTTGGAAGAAAGAATTGGATCAACAAACTCCCCAGCAACACGTCTGTTAAGTTTAAAGAACTTAAATTTATGCAATAATATTTGCTGTCCATCTAATAAAATCTCCCCCCTCTAATATATCAACACCAATGTCTCCGTGGCTTACCTCCAATTCTTCTCGAAGATCTTCTTCCTCATCTGGTGCTCTTCATCCTGATACAGCTTGTTGTGGTGGTTGGTGTAGAGGTCGAAAGCTAGGTCCAACTCAGATGGCAGGTCGGGGTGGAAGAACTTTATGTCTTTTTGGAAGTTCTGACCTAGCCAAATGTCTTCACAGTTATCTACGAGAAAATTAAATAAGGATTAACGTGAATGACTGCAATATCTTCTGTGCTAGACAAAAACACCACAAAGTAGTTTAGACGTAGTGCACAGTCCATAAGATCACTCTTGAAATGCAGCATCATCTGCCTAGCCTTTTCCCAACTATATTGGGGTCGGCTTCCAGTCAAACCGGATTCAGCTGAATACCAGTATTTTACGTGGAGCGGCTGCCTACCAGACCTCCACGACCCATTAACTGGGTAACATGGTACTCCTAGGCAAGACTGGTGTCAGATTTTCTGGCTTCTGACTATCCGTAACGACTGCCAAATATCTACAAATGACAGCCGGGAGCAACGGCTTAACGTGCTTTCCGAGGCACGAAGGAGTCTCGGTATGTTAAGATGGTCACCGATCCACAGATCAACCTCGGCAAGCGTTGCTTAACCTTGAAGACCGACCCGTGCGGCTGCATTATTTAGCCACGAGCTCCTCCACTCTTGAAATGCAGCAAATCATATTATTTTTTGCAACCACAAATACATAAGAGTAACTAATATGTTGGAAGTTTATATCCTAGCCTGAATTAGAGCAGTGTTCCGCAAAATGTGTGCCGTGGCACACTGGTGTACTGTGGTCATAAGTTGGTGTGCCTCGGAAAAATAAGGTTATCTCTTAAAGTTAAATAGACATTTTTTTTTCCTTAGCCTATTGTGTCCCACTGCTGGGCAAAGGCCTCCCCCATATCCTTCCAGACAATATTTTTTTGCGCCACCTGATTTGGATGCACGCCTCAAAGGCTGGTTGAACCAGCCTTTGCGGCGTGCATCCAAATCATCTCGCCACCGCTTTATGGCGACGCCGTCCATCCTCGTCTCCAGTCTCCAGCACCCATAGCGTGGAGACTTTTGCCCAGCGGCCACTATGCATGCGGCTGGTGTGACCCACCCAGTCCCATTTCAGCCTGGCAGGTTTTTAAAAAAAAGAACTTCTAAATAGACACATGGAAGAAAAATACCTACCGCAGAAACTGATAAAGGTCCTTGCCCTGCAGTGGATTTAAAAATAGTGTATGTATATGTGTATGTTCTTACCCTCATCGGTGCTGACCTCTTCCTCGGAGACAGTCTCCCTGAAGTCGAAAAAGTTGGTGATGGTGTGGGAGGCCAACTCGCCGATGTCTAAGTTGAACGTCTTTGACACTATCCTGCAAAGAACGTGAAAAATTAATTAATTGTACTTTTCACTTTACTGAGACAGTTAATCTGACGAGCCTTTTCCCGATTATAATGGCGTCGGTTTCTAGACAAACCAGATGCAGCTGAATACCAGTATTTAATATGGGTTGTAGTAGTCAGGTTGGCAGTCTAACAGAATGCCAATTCTACTCAATTTAAAGCAACAATCGCATTTGCATCTCAGTCGCAATCTGTCAAAATAAACTCATTAACCGACTTCAAAAAAGGAGGCGGTTCTCAATTAAGTTGTCTTTTTTATGTTTGTTATAACTCATAACTCCGTCATTTAGGAACCGATTTGAAAAATAATTTTCATGTGAAAGGATATACGTTCCGGTTGGTCCCGTAGAAATTTAATAAGAATCGGTTCAGTATTTGGTTTTTAAATCAAAATAGCTGGAGGAAATAGAAAATATATCAGTCAAGTTAACGAAATTGCGTGTTTTGCTTTCCTGTGACTTTCAGTGGTGTTAAACACTACAAATATAAAAACACTACAAATATAAAATAACTTTAATTTCGGAAGTTGGTGAAACAACCAAAAACACTGACTTCCGAAATTAAAGTTATTTTATAGTTTTTAGTGTTTATTTTTTATTTGGAAGTCGGTTAGTATTAATAATATTATGTAAAAAGTTTTTTTTTTTCATTCATTTTTGACAGATGGCGTGATATATACTGATATGCGAGTGTGAACGTTGCCTGGAAATGAGATCAGAATTGGCACTCTGACCCCACAACCCAGTAAGTGGATACCACGGTACCCCTTGGTCAGACTGGTGTCTGACTTTCTGGCTTCTGACCAATCCGTTAGGACTGTCAAAAATCCACAAATGACAGCTGAAACCAACGGCTAAACGTGCTTAAATGTTACGTTAATGGTAGAAAAACGATTAGATAAACCAAAATCATCAAAAACAACACAAAAATTGGTTTTCTGTAAAGTCGGTTTACGGACGATAGGTTAACGTGACAACTTCATAACAAAACATTGATGAAATAATCGTAACGTTACAATGAGTCATCCTTTTTCGTGCGTGCAGCCGGCGTTCATCGATTTGTTAGACGTTGTCACGTCAAAAAACACTTTTCGCATCTATATTGTCAGACCCTGGTTAGGCAGAACTGTAATAAATAGTAATAGCACGGTGATATCTACCACAATAAGCTCAAACACGATGAGTTTACTGGTACTTTGCGAGAAGAAACATTCAAGCCGCCCCGATATTGATGAAAAAGTAAGATATTTTTGCTACACTTTACTTCGACGTCTGTATGGTATCGGACGTAATAGCACCAACCCATCACTTCCCGTGGGTGTCGTAAAAGGCGACTAAGGGACTCACCAGAGAATTGGCAGCAGCATTCTCTGTGTATTGCAACAGCTACACTGCGATCGTCAACCCGCCTGTCAAAAGTGGCGATTATGGCAAATCCCCCTTTTGGGGTAGGCCTGTATCCAGCAGTGGACGTCTTTCGGCTGATGATAATGATGTTGATACTTCTTCGCAATAGTTCTCGATTCTGTCGGGTAAGAGCTACAAATACTACCTGTCTCTTTTGGTTTATACTTTGTAGTCAACTTACTGGACAGGCAAGTCGATGCCGGAGTCAGTCTTGAAGACGTACAGCGTCGTCTCCTTGATCATCTTCGCCTCATATTCGTCGCTTCTGGTCCAGACGTCCACCACCTTGTCGTAGAGTTTCATATTCTGACCTAGTGAAGCAAAACATTAATTAAAGAAGTATGAATGTATTTAGTAAGTAAGTATATTTATTTTACCTACTTTTTAGAGTTCCAAACATCTATCTAAAAAAACGGCACTCTTATAGGATCACGCGTTTGTCTGTCTGTCTATCCGTCTGTCACAGCCGATTTTCTCCGAAAAATTTTAAAATTATGAAAAAAATATTTTCTAAATCTTTATAGCATGACATATCGCATGTCAGACTTTTTTTTAATTTTCTAGTTTCCCCCCAAAAAACGACCCCACTTTCAAAATTCATTTATATTCGATACACGTCCGTTTTTAGGTTACAGAAGTAGTGTACTAAATTTCAATAGAACCGGTCCAGTAGATTCGGAGAAATTTGGCTGTGCAAGACGGACAGGCAGACACCCGAGTGATCCCATATGGGCTCCGTTGTTTACGGATATTCGGAACCTTCAAAAATAGTGGAATTGGCCCTCAGATTAATTCCTTATTTTTTGCATTTCGACAATCGCATTCGCTGCCAGAATGGCATTTTGTCGAGACCCTCGGGTCTTGAATTTATGTTAAGAATTATATTTATAATTCCGTTGGTTGCGTTTTATACGGATGTTCGGAAGCCTAAAAATCCAGACACCGGGCTTATACTAAATTTCAGTATACAAAAACCCCATAATACTATGTCCGACCCCCGTGCTCAGCTGACGGAGCCATAAGACCAAAAAGACAGAAAAAAAAATTGGTTGTCAGTAAAGTCGGTTTACGGACGATAGTTTAACGTGACAACGTCATAACAAAACATTGATGAAATAATCTAACTTTACAATAAGCGTAACGTTAGAATGAGTCATCCTTTTTCGTGCGTGCAGCCGGCGTTCATCGATTTATTTATTTTAGACTGACCTTGTTGGTCGAGTGGTTAGTGACCCTGACTGTCCACGACGAAACCGGAGGTCGTGGGTTCGATTCCCACCCGGTACAAATCTTTGTGTGATGAGCATGATCATTTGTTCTGTGTCTGGGTGTAATTTGTCTATAATATTTAGAAATATATAAGTATGTTTATCAGTTGTCTGGTTGCCATAGCACAGGCTCTGCCTAGTTTGGGATCGGATGACCGTGTGTGAGTTGTCCCAAGATATTATATTAGATATTATTATTATTAGACGTTGTCACGTCAATAAAACAAGAAACATAATTGTAATGCGCACAGTAAAGGAGTGGAACTCTCTGCCTGCGTCTGTGTTTCCGAACGCATACAACCCTAATCTCTTCAAAATTTGAGTGAACAGGCTTCTTCTGGTAAGCTCGCTCCATCGTCGACTTTGTCTCTGTCGTCTATGACCTAGACTAGAGTCTAGAGCAAACCCTAATTAAATAAAAAAAAACAACTCAGTAACACTACTTTATCAGCGCAATGGGTAACAAAACCGGTGTTTAACGTTTTATTGTAATTTTTCCAGGCGCTAATACCGCTTCGGTGACCACAGGCGCAGTGAATCATCTGTTTCGTTAGTGACACATAGCATGGTATTTCGATATGGATAATATAGTGTAGATTATAGTGCTCCAAGTTTATATCTTTTAGCATCTTTACTATCTATACTAAAAAAAAAAAACTCAAAAACTCTAATTATTTATTTCAATTAAACCATATACCTACAGGTTTTTGAACTGTCAAGGTTGGTCAGTCAAAAGAGATGAAGCTATTTGCACGTTCCAAAGCGTAGATCTCTATGGAGAAGAACGTGCAAGAAACTCCACGGACACTCTTTTAAATCATTTCATCATCATCAATCATACTAATTACTACCATACTAAATTACTAATGATAGTCTGGAATGACAGTATACTTTTTATCTGAGAGCATGTTCCCTTGGGATTATTATTCACGCGGGCGGCAGCTAGTATTTTATAATTTTCCGGCGGGAAAATTAACGAAACAATCTAAGCTACAAGATGTAAAAAAACGGCAATTTTATGCGTGACCTCGCTTTTTAGAGTAAGATTTTCTTTGGACTATACACCGAATTCGGGCCAAATTTTTAAAAGTGGGTATCTAAATTTGAATTCGGAATTCGAAATAAGAATACAATTTTGAAACAACAAATTCAATTGATCCCATACTTCTTTTAGGACCTCTTTAAAACAAATGGTTACTTTAAAATCAACCACAATACACTAAAGTCTATACTAAAATTGATACCTACAATGAATTCAAATTATCTCGAATTATGAATTAAAGTACAGTTGCTTATACCCTGATAAAAAAAAATTGGTTGTCTGTAAAGTCGGTTTACGGACGATAGTTTAACGTGACAACGTCATTACAAAACATCGATGAAATAATCGTAACGATACAATGAGCGTAACTTTACAATGAGCGTAGCGTTACAATGAGCGTAACGTTACAATGAGTCCTCCTTTTTCGTGCGTGCAGCCGGCGTTCATCGATTTATTAGGCGTTGTCACGTCAAAAGAAAAATAAAATTGATTTCAACAAATCAAACTTGAAGATGTTTTTTGATGCAGAATTTTAAACTGTTAATGATGTTGAAACGATACCTGTGTATGTGAGTTCAGACACGTCAGGAAGAAAGTCGATCTGCTCCTCGTCGGAAGACCTTCCAATGCATATTTCTTCATTGGTGACCTCTTCATTTGTGATGGGGTGTTTCTGAAAAACCGAAAATAATTTTTAAACCATACAAATAAAATGGAATGACAGTTCAAACTCACTCCAGCTAAGTTAAGTAAACGGTGAGATGTTGACAGACCTCGAGACTACCGGAGAGAGATCAGCCGTTTTAGGCTGATCTCTCTGCGGTCGTGTCAGTTGTCGTCCCTTAAAAGAGTGGGAACAGAGAGTGCACCTAAGTTTCGGCACATACTAAGATAAAATAAGATAATGTGGCCAAAGAATAACAGCCGCACGGGTCGATCTTCAAGGTTAAGCAACGCTTAACGAGGTCGGTATGTGGATGGGTAACCATCTTAACATACCGAGTTACCTCCGTGCCTCAGAAAGCACGTTAAGCCGATAGCCATTTGGAGATCTTTGGCAGTCATTACGGATTGTCAGAAGCCAGCAAAATCTGACAACAGTCTTGCCTAGAACTACCGTGTTACCCAGTTAATGGGTTGTGGAGGATGGTCACCCATCCACAGACCAACCTTGGCAAGCGTTGCTTATCCTTGAAGATCGACCCGTGCGACTGTTATTCTTTAGCCACGAGCTCCTCCTAAAGTAAATGGCTCTTACGGCTCTTTTCTGCAAAATAAATATTTACTCAGTGTCTGCAGCCCGTCCCCACTCCACTGAAGTAATTTAGGTTTAAGGATGAATGTATCTTACCACGTAGGCGTACCCTGTGTCTCCGTAGTACCACTTCTGGACGGAGCCATCGTAGAAGTCAATACGAGAGCGGTTCAGCTCCGCATTGTACCTAAAACAATAATACAATTATTATGTGCTGTTTATAACAAATTACCTGATGGCTTCAAAACTCTAAACCTGAGAACTTTTAAATGTAAATTATTCAACTTTCTTTTAAGCAAATGTTATTACTCGACTGACGATTTCATGAATGAAAAATTGACCTAAATATTTGACATTGCCTGTAAAACATATTTTATCTCCTTGACCAAATTGAATTTTGACTTATATAATTGATCTTTTTTACAACTATTGTCCAATTTATTAAAATTATTTATAATGATTAATAATTTAATTTTAACGTATTAATGTAATGATGATCCATAATTTTACAAACCATATTTGTACGCCGGAAACGGCAGAATATTATGATCTTAATATTATCCATATAACAACTTTGTACAATATTCTGACAAATAAATGCATTCTTTCTTTCTTTCTTTCTTTCTTTCTACGTGACAAAAATGTAGGCTATATAAGTATGCAACCACCGGACGGAGAACTCCAAAATGGCGGAAAAGAAATCAGCTATCCGGTACATTTTGTCGAGCATAGAAATGTATGGAGCAGTCGATTTTTTTTGCGTTTTCAATATTGGTCCCATAGAAAAAGTTGTTCATAATAATGAGAACAATTATTCAGCATTCCGGCTAGTAACAATAATGTTTCTGAAAATAACCCGTTGTCCGGAATGTGCAGTCAATATAATGCAATATAAGGTAGACTTACTTTTGAACAGTTTCAACGAATTTAGAAATGCTTTATATAAATTGTAGTTAGAAGTGTATTTCTTTTTTTTCATAATATTATGTTAAACATTTGTAAAATGTCACTAATGAAGCCTATTAAATAGGTATTGAACGCTGTGAACAGTAATAATTGGACCCCAGGTTCACATAATGTATGTTGTCATGGCTATGATGAATTGTTTTTAGACCGTAGTCTGTCACTGTACTTGTCAAAATAAAATAAAAATAAAAAATGACCCCTTTTCAGGTATTGCGTTTATTTTGTTACACGATGTTTACCCTGGTATTGCATTGCATTTTTAATGAGACAAGCCCTCTCAACTATTTTCAACCAACTAATAACTGTAAGCTAGAATCAACACGCGCGGCTAAAAAACGCGCTCGGAATACGATTCAATTGTCTGAAATTTGAAAGAAACAAAACCAGCCAAGTGCGAGTTGGACTCTCACACGAACTGTTCCGTAACATACACCAAAAACAACACGATTCTTGTATTATTTGTTGTTATAGCGGCAACAGAAATACACACTCTGTGAAAATTTAAACTGACAGACTGTTTAAATTTTCGGTTTAGTTTATTACGGTTCATATGATGCAGCCCGCTGGTAAACAGACGGACGGACCAACGGACGGACAGCGGTGTCTTAGTATTTCCCGTTGGCTTTAGGGTACGAAACCCTAAAAATATCAAAATGACGATGGGTGACTATGCGAGCTCCTACAGAACCCCTTTTATTAATAGATAAGCCCATATTTTTAGCCCTATAATTTAATTCCACATAAAAGCCTTCTTTTTTGGGATAAAGGTCTATTTTTCCACGTAACTTACCATATTTCGAAGTTTTCTTTCAGAGATGATTTCAAGTTGAGCTTTTCGGCCTTGAAGTGGTATACTGTCGGCCATATAATCTCGTTGTCGTCGTCATCTCCTGTACAAACAATAATATTCACTAAAAATACGGCACGAGTAGCTTCCAAGAATTGAAAGAAAAACCGGCCAAGTGCGAGTCCCTCTTAAGAAGGGTTCCGTGCCATAAACCAAACAAAAAAAACAAGTTTCTTGCATGGGAATCCCCTTTAATTATTTTTTTTTGTTATTTGTTGTAATAGCGCGAGCGGCACTAGGCATAGAACACACTGTGAAAAATTCAACTGTCTACCTATTACGGTTCTTGAGATACAGCCCGCTGACAGACAGACGGACGGCCGTACGGACGGACGGACGAACAGCGGAGGCTTAGTAATAGGGATCCGTTGGTTACCCTATGGGTACGGAACCCTAAAAAGTGCTCGTCCGATGGAGAGATGGGCAGACGACATTGATGCCATCGCGGGTCTAAGCTGCCGGTCGATTCTGTAAACATATCGAATCAAGATGGATTCTCACCTCGTGATCACTTCACCTAAGCCTTCACTTCGATATGTTTACAGAATCGACCGGTAGAATCGACCGGCTGGATAAGGATAACAGAGGGGCGAGAAGATTAGCACAAGAAAAGAGGACCTATTTCTTTTAAAATAAAAAATGAAATAAAATGACATGCAATGGGCGAAATCTGTCTGAGAATTATGATAATTAACCCACTGGTGCGGTAGTGTATAATGGAAGCTTCGCAAGCAAGGTTTTTCAAAATTTAGCTTCATTTGCACCTCGTCTGTATAATTTTACACAAAAAATCAGTCTGTTCGGTTGAACAGTTGTCAAGTGAAAATTTATCATTATACCAGCTACATTGCAGCAATTGTTTTTTATTTACATTACATTGCAGTAGTTGATTTTTATGTACATTAAGAGACTAGCATTTCACCCGCAACTTCGTACGCTTGGATTTATTTTGTACATTCCTCTACAAACCTTAACACCCCATCCAGGGTAGTTTTGAATGAACTATTACACTCTTTATTATGTCCCCCAAATTTCCAGTATCTACAAGCAGTGCTTAAGGATAGATAGAGATAATAATTAATTAATTTATTCTAGAAAGTAACATGAAACCGAAGTTCGACACAATTTATTGTGGAGCATAGATTTTTAATTATTATTCCGTGATTTCATTAAAATTTATATAATTATTTAAAAATAGTAGCCCACCGGTATCAGGAACAGAGTCCAATATTATTATTATTAATTTAAAAACAGTTAAATTAAATAGCAAAATCTGAATAATAAAGGTCTGTCAGGACCATAGAAATATAAAAAACTTTCTTTATTATATCTATGGTCAGGACGGTACAACGAAAATAAGACACTGTGTTGCACCCCGACCCGAAATAAGATGGAGTTAGCAAAATAAGATGATAATATAATAATAGAAAAACGATCAATCAAATATGAAAAACACTTACGCAATAAAGTGTAGCCGGAAGCTAAAGTGAAATATAAGAACAAAACTAATGTGGCGGGAAGGGCCGCCATCTTGAACCACGACGATGGATTGACACGATTATTGTGAAGTTCCACAATTTATAGGAAAAAAAAGTGGTAATTAAAGCAATATACACACTCGAGTGTTACCGGATAATATCAATTTGGTTTAGCAGAATTAAAAGTTTAAACCAATTTCGCATGTAGACTAAGAATACTTTTAAAATTCACTGACACATACAGAAACACTCCCTTTATGAATTAGGTAAGTTCTACTTTGTAAAAAAATCCTAAAAATGCATGTTTAGAAACTGAATTTAAAGAGTTATTGTAGGGAAATAATGCTCTTTTCAAACGATTTTCGTATAATATAGTACAGTTGTATTGGACTTATGCCCGTTTCTGGAACGATTCTTTTTTACAGAATTATTGTGACAAATTTTTGGATGAGTTTTCAACAGTCTAAATGTCATTAAAATATGTCTGTATCGGTGCAATAATCTATACTTATGTTATAAATGCGACAGTTTTGATGTTTGTTACTCAATAACGTCAGAACGGCTGAAACATTTTTAACATTCACGCGGGTGGAGCCGCGAGCGGAAGCTAGTTTTAAATAAAACCGTTGCACAAACTTCGACACAGGCAGGTCTTACACGCAAAAAAAAACATTAAATTTGTACTTTTAGTCAGTGAACATGCACCCTAACATTGGAATCCAATATTATATTTAATTAGATAAAACTCACAATTAACGGTATTTTTACAAATGTAGGTAGCAACTAGTTGGTAATTATTTTTATAAGTTTAATTATATTAAACTGATTATTTTAATTAAATTAATGGCAGATTAGCTATGTTTATCAAGTTATTTTTTGAACTGGTGGGTACCTTGATAATCTGATGAATGACCTAATTATTTCTCAAAGTCAAAGTCAAAACATTTATTTCAAATAAACCATTAACAGGTACTTTTGAATTGTCAAAGTTAGTCCGTCAAAAACATGAAGCTATTTGCACGTTCCAAAGCGTAGATCTCTATGGAGAAGAACGTGCAAGAAACTCCACGGGCACGATCTAGATCGAGCTAACTTGATGACCCAGTGAATTTCGTCAATCTGTCGAACCTTCGAATCTTCCCAACCATGTTATAGTCGGCTTCCAGTCTACCCGGATGCTGCTGAATACCAGTACTTATTTTCCATGGAGCGACTGCATATCTGACCTCCACTACCCAGTAACTGGGTTAGTACCTTACCCGCGGAAACAACGTTAAGTCGTTTGACTGGAAATCGTCTTCAATATATGTAGTTGGGAAAAGTTTTTTAACCTACGGAAGTTTATAAACTATGAAAACACTCTCATTACTCTGACAAAAATATAGCAGGTAAGATTGAAGGACAAACCTAAATTTTTTGTTGATTTTTTAATGATAAAACTACACATAAAATGTTCTGACTTTTTCATGTTCTTGTACTGTAAGATCTGAAATTTGGCGAGAAGATAGAAATCTTCTCGCCAAATTTCATGACTCTATGTCAACGGGAAGTACCCTTATAGGTTTTGATTCAGCGTCAAAACATGCGCCATAAACGGAGCATAAACGGCTTTATCTTTAGATTGCGTTGACTTAGAATTTTGATTTTTTCACTGCTCCAAGGGGTATTAATTTCAGATTGATTTCCCCACGCGTTCTTGATAAAAAGTGTTTTGACAGTCGGACAGACTGAAAAACAGACACTCAACAAAGTGATCCTGTAAGGATTCCGTTTTGGCCGACTGAGGTACGGAACCCTTCAATCCGTGAGGGGCGATATTCTTTTTTGTTTTTTGATTCAATCGAAAAATGCAACAGGCAATCTTTAAAAAACATTCTGTATTTTATTCATTGCAGAAAAACTGAGTTTTTACTGTGGTGGTTTATTCATTGTTTATAAATTAGCCGATTTCGATTATACTAAGATTTTGCTTGAATATTTATATTGTTAGTAAGACCTCGTGCGAAATCCACAAGAGCCTTATTTAATGTTTAAAAATTGTAAGGCAAATAAAAAAAAAAAATTTAAAAAAATCAACAGGATATTGATGCTAGTTTAGAAAAAAAAAGAAATGAAAATCGATATTAGGGTTTACTTAAGTATTATTTAATGTGTAAAATTTAGCCTCCTCATATTATTTTTATTATGGTCCTCGGGGGCCATATAAAATGTTTAACGGATATTATAGTGGCAACTAATTGCTACCAGAGAGACATGACATCCAGTAGGAACCGAGTGCCTTTCCAAATAGTATACCTGAGAGCTCGCTGCATATTTTGTGACACATGTGTTGCAGACAGGGACTGATATCGATACTCGAAGAATACCGATATTTTTAAGAAAATACCGATAACAGTATCGATATCTGGGATAAATACTGGTATTTTATATCAGTAATTTGAGTATCGATATAAATTTCGATAATTATATCAAGACTCAGTACCGATATCAGGCTACAATGTGACGTCACAGAATCTTTATTGATGATTCCTAAGTAAATACATATTTATTACAGTCGCGAATCATATTTCGATCAAGATACAACCTGAACTGACCTGCAAATCGCAAAAACGCAAGAAAATTAAATAATAACGGTATTATATCGATACCTAAATACAGGTATCTATTTATAGCGATAGTTTGGTATCGGTTATCCAAATTATATCGGTATTCAGTCCCTGGTTGCAGAGTACTTGGGCAAGACTGAATTCAGTGCTAGAGTTGTTTTTATCTGTCTATATCTCTATTGGGTATATGTCTCACCGGAAAATGGCAAACTCCGTAAGAATATAAAATATCTCGATAAATTGTAAACTGAACATTTGGAACACTTTTTTACGCATCAAAATTTAATAGTTTATAATCTTTCGAAGTCATTCTGAGAAATTGTGGACTGACATAAAATGGCGACCAATCAGAGCGCAAGTCTACAATTTATCCGTTTTCGTGTGTTATAGTAAACCTGGAAGTAAAGATCTCATTGGTCTATTTAAAGAAAACAAAGACCAATGAGGGACCAAATTTCCAATTTAACTATCACACCAAAACAGATAAATTGTAGACCAGACAGCTGATTGGTCGCCAGTTTATGTCAGTCCACAATTTCGGACGGACGGACGGACAACAGAGGCTTAGTAATAGGGTTCCGTTGGTTACCCTTCGGATACGGAACCCTGATATAGGGTTACCAACCGACCCTGAAATAGGGTTACTAACCGTACTTACTATAATATATAGTTTTGTACTGTATTTCGGGTCTGCGTACTGTTACTACTGTTGAAGAAATATATAGTACGCAAAAATAATATATTTTCAACACCGACATCTAACAAACAAATTTTCATATTAATACAAGTCGGTTTTTTTTTGTAAAAAAAGTTTTTTATTTTCCACTTTTTAGTGGTGATACCCCATAACTAAGTGACATTGTTCCCATAATTAGTGGTAATACTATTTGCCATTTAGGAGTTTCTTTGTGTGCCTTCGCAGTCCAAGTCCAGACCAGCTCATAGTTAAATATCTACTTTGGTTTGGTACTAGATTTTACTGATTTTAAGGTGAGGAGGTCACTGGTTTATCTTTGAAGTTCACAGTGCAGTGCAAATGCAATATAGCAATAACTAAACCCAATGCTAAAAGAATCATCAAGATCGGTTAATAAACAATAAAGTTATGCCCGAATAGATAACCCCATAAACATGTTAATTCAGGTTGACATGTTTGCATCAGCGCACCCCTTCACAGCGTACCGGCGTGATGTTATGTTATGAACTGGTGTAATCAATAAACAGACATGCAATTTCTGCAATTCCGGGAGATTTGCTATCAATTATTGAAGAGTTCCGTTGCCTACCTCCGAAACCCTTGATCAGATCATCACCAAATTGAAATGGGGCCACTTTGGAAAAATACTCTTCCAAACAAAAAAAGAATCATCCAAATCGGTTGACAATTGGAGAAAATATCGCTGATCAAACATTTGTCCTGGGATCCCAGCATCAGATCCTAACTTATACCTTCCATAATCAGCTCAGCAAGATGAGATGTTGATCACCAGGCACAATTATCTGAATTGCGTTAGAAAGTAGGTATATGAAAAACATTGTTTTAAAGACACAACTTTAAAATTTGAGGGTTTCCCTCGATTTCCCTAGGATCCCATCATCAGATTCTGACTTGGTGCCAATGAGACCACCTCAGGAGTATCGGCTTTCGAATAAAAAAAGAATCATCAAAATCCATTCATAATTGACGGAATGATCGCATAACAAACATGCAAAAAAAACATACAGTCGAATTGATAACCTCCTTCTTTTGGAATTCGGTTGAAAATGAACGTGCCTTTACTTTAACTTCTTACTGATGCGGTCAGGTCTAGTCGAACTGGAAAATGAGTCGTAGTCCCACCACGTAGAATTCTCAAAATAACCTATGTTCCCCACCAACCGATGGAAAACTATTCTTTCTCCGGTTTGACTATAGTGTATCCGAAATATGCAAATGTCAAACGAATTTTTGGTCATTGGTAGGTATGCTTTATTTTTTTTTTGGGATTTTTGTAATTATTTTTAACTTATTAGATATTTTATTTTATTTATTTTAGGAAAACTTACAGCTAAACAAATACAGTAAGTAAAAGTTTAAACAAAATATGGCCAATTACAAGTTTCCACATGAATCATATGAACCAGAAAATTTACAAAAAAAGGTAACTAAACATATTATACAAAACAGAAAAACAAAACCAAATAAAAGCTTTTAAATAACTATTTACGCTCGAAGAAGCTATTACATAAAATTTTCTTCCAATTAGCAACGCTAGTAGGTATATTGTTCTTTCTTTTGTGAAGTTGAAGTCCTAAAACAATTATTATTATTATAAGTAATTAGTAATTAGTTATGGAAAGTGGTACCGATAACGAAAGTTCGTCAAGTTCAAGTGCATTGCTAACGCGGATTAAAAAGCGAAAGTTACAAAAAAGACTCCAAAAATATAAACCTTAGTGAGAAAGAGTGTGAAAGTTGAATGTGATAATTTGATAAAGCATAAATTACATTTTTATTTTAGGCAAACAATGTGAAAAATGCAAAAAGTGCAAACAAATATAGTTTTTATAAAAATAAATAAGTTACAATATATCTTTGCCTATGTTTCGCTTTTTCCATAAAATACTAGATTTTTTTTAGTGCACAATTTTTTATAGCTTAGTTTGAAATACTTAATATACTATAAATTTCGTCGAAGAAATGTTGGCAACCCAACCAAAAAATGACTTTATTATGCATTATTACATCATCTCAAGTTATTTGTTACAATAACAATCTTTCCAAAAATATTATTCATAATTTAAGGCCAATTATTCATCGGTTAAAAGCACACACTTTCCACTCGCGGTAGTCATGATTCGTCGGTAACGAAACCATGGCGCGCTTCAGGAATTGGCGCTCACCTAACATCGCCATCTAGTGAGGGGCAGGCAAAACTCTCACAGAACAGTTAAAAATACAAGCACATACAATGAAGGCCGTCATTGGCATTAACGCCATCTAACGGATACAAATATAACTGTTTGTAATTTAACGCATGCCGCTAGTCTCGCACGTACTGCGTAGTTTCATGAATGGACACGTTCGCACACATGTTCGCTGCATGCTTCGTGAAAGTAACTGCTCCGTTGGTCTCGCGGTCGCAAGCGCGACTGCCGAGCATGGAGTCCAAGGTTGGATTCCCAGGTCGAACAAAAAGTGTTATTGGGCTTTTCCAATAGGAATTTATCTGTGACAGCCCGAAGTTTGGAAGTTGGTGGTGTGACAACCCCGTGCCTCGGAAAGCACGTTAAGCCGTTGGTCCTGCACCAGATCTCTCTCCGCGAGTGTTGGATTGCTGTCCCATCGGAATTGCGGAATTTATTCGAAAGAGTTACCGCGGCCCTGGAACGCAAAGAGCTTTAGAAGGAACACGGATGGGATGATAAAAAAACCTGTGTTTGCATGGTTCTCGGAAACCATGAAGAGCACTTGTATTGCGCATTAGAGCAAGATTAGTTGCGTATATAAGGTGGGTGTTTGGGGGGTCTGGACACCCCCTTAGCATACGATTAACATAAAAATCGCTAATAAATATTGGGCGGATAGCACGGATAATCCGTGCCCCAAACTAATACATAAATACTTACTAGAACTTCGCCCGCGACTTGGTCCATGCGGATTTAGGAGGTACTCCACAAACTTCAACGCCCCCTCTAGCCTCTTTTAAAGGTTAGTTTTGGCAAATAAAGCACTACGATTTTCATTAATTACTCAGCCATTTTCGGTTTCATGATCAGTGAACAAATCAAGCTGAGAACTAATATTAGAATATAATCTGAAAGTTGCACCTGATAAGTAAATTTTTAATGATTTTCTCACATGGCAACTTTACCTCCAAATATCTCGGCAAAGTGATACTCTAAGTCAAAGTCAAAGCCAAGGTCAAAGTCAAAGTCAAAGTCAAAATGTTTATTTCAATTAGGCCATTAAACGGCACTTTTGAACGTCATCATTTACAGTTCAGTAATATAATAATATGTATTACATTAATAAAGTGACTTTACTGTCCATTCGGAAAGGTAGATTCTTATGGAGAAGAACGGACAAGAAACTACCTACATAGTTACTCTTTTAAAATAATGATTTTACAAAATTTGGTAACAAAAATTAATTTTATATTATGTGAGGACGATGCACCCAGAGTATGCTACTTATAAGAACAAAGTATTCACAGCAGAGGTAAACTTATTCATTTTCTAAAGAAATTTAGGTCTCAAGAAGAAGAAATCTAGGGCACCATGTTCTTAACATTTTTTGTTTACTCACCACTCATACTACATATAAGGACCCATTAAAATGGATGGACAAAGTTTTAGAAATCATTCAGACCACCAAAATGAGGACAATGGTAATAAATTAAAAGTAAAAAGCCTTTTAAAAAACAAGCTTTAATTTAAATGCACTAAAATGAAAAAAAATAAAAATTTACTCTAAAACTTTTACTATCAACTTATAACGTCATTTTACAAATTTTTTTTTTTCTTTTTTTTTTTAAATAAAATGTGTTTTGTAGAAATAAGCACTTTCCTTTAGTTTGCCATAATATGTTACTTATTATCTCCCAGAATTTGATCCTTAGTAGCGAGACTTTCGGATGGTGTAAAATGATAGGATGTTTTTTTTTAAAACCAACCGGTTCGATTTCTGGCTCGTGGAGCTCGTGGCTAAATAATAACAGCCGCACGGGTCGATATTCAAGGTTAAGCAACGCTTGCCGAGGTTGGTCTGTGGATGGGTGAGCATCTTAACATACCGAGACTCCTCCGTGCCTCGGAAAGCACGTTAAGCCATTGGTCCCAGCTGTAATTTGTAGATCTTTGGCAGTCGTTACGGATTGTCAGAAGTCAGAAAATCTGACACCAGTCTTACCAATGAGGACCGTGTTACCCAGTTAATGGGTTGTGGAGGTCTGGTAGGCAGCCGATCCACGTAAAATACTGTTATTCAGCTGAATCCGGTTTGACTGGAAGCCGACCCCAATATTATTGGGAAAAGGCTAGGCAGATTAGGAAAACCAATTTTTAAAAAATCCAATAATGTTGTTTTAGCCTTCATCAAAATCAGGCTCGAGACTCCTTTCAGTGTTTTTCGATATTCCTCATAGCTTCGGATTTTGCCATCCACGCACATATTATATTTCCACGTTATATTTTTGACATTTTAGGCTTCAAAAACAAAATGGCGGGCCACATTCCCGCCTTCTCCCCCACTTACTTGTTGATCGTTGTCATCATCTTGCGACACATAATAACTGCTTAGGTACATTACATTACCATCACGCTACTTATTTGTAACGTAAGCAACCTCATTATGTGTCCAAGGTTATAGTTTACACAGTGACTGATATGATACCTACACATCTTTTTACTGTTTTGTGAAACATAACATAAGGTTTTGTCTGAAGGTTTAATCAGAAAAGTACGTATGGTTCCTCCCTATTTCCTTATTTAGCTAGTTTTATTTTAGAGAAGGTGGCGAGACAATTCAAAATAAGATAGGTACGTGCACCTTGTAAGGCCCTTTTTTTTGCCCTTTAATATTATAAAGGCGAAAGTTTGTGAGTGTGTGTGTACGTTTGTTACTTCTTCACGCGCAAACGGCTGGACCGATTTATAGGAAATTTGGTATAAAGATTGTATGAGTCCCGGGAAAGGACATAGGATAGTTTTTATCCCGGGAGAATGTTCCCTTGGAATAATTTTTGACATTCACGCGGGCGGAGCCGCGGACGGCAGCTAGTATTGAAATAAATAAAAAACATTAAATTTAGGAACCCTTTATGAGGCCTTTTTAGGAACACGTGTACTTATCATGGCCCAACATTAATAACGTCATTTCAAACAAAAATATGCATAAACGTAAAACTTAACCTAACATATGAGATTCTTATGCAATCAGTCTGTGACAATCGTTTTAGTCATTAATTGTACGGCGGGCCATCATATGCAAGTATTTTTTTATTTGCTGAATAAAATATTTAATTGCTCTTTATTTTTATGATATCATCGTTCTATCTTGTGAATGGACAGTAGTCATTTGATATTTATACATATTCTTTTAACTGTTATATTGTCGTTCAAAAGAGCCTTTTAATGGCCTCATTGGAATAAACGTTTTGACTTTGAAAATCCCATTCTATTATCTATTAAAATATCAGGCGTCCGTTACACGCTCATGCAAACGTCAATCAATTCCAAAAGTAATGATTGACGAATGATTGACGGTGAGTGATGGAATTCAATCGACATTACCGTAAACTTAAAATAATCTTGAATAATGGCGACGATATATTATTGGCTGATATACGGGAATCGAAAAAGCACAAGGACCCATTTCATAATCATATTAAAAGCAGACACATTCACTTAAAAGTCATGACTAATCAAATATCTAGATTTTCGTCATTCAATTTCATGCAACCACAGTCACTGCATTATACGATAGGTTATCCGTCAATGACAGGCTTGTTTGTGGTTAAACTGACAGCAAAACCAGCCGTGCAATGGCGCTTTTGGGATTGATCACGTGACATTTCGACGGCGTTTGTCAATCCCATACATTTTTGACGTTTTGACAATCAACTTTGCCACGGTATTGCTGACAGAATGTCACTTGTCTAAGCCTCTGCCGGTCGATTCTGTAAACAAGTCGAAGTGAAGGCTTGGGTGAAGTGATCACGAGGTGTCAATCCATACAATCATGATGTCACGTGATCACGGAGTGAGCTGTTACACTATCTTGATTATATGGATTTACAGCTCACCTCGTGATCACTTCACCCAAGCCTTCACTTCGACATATTTACAGAATTGACCGGCTGGTGTCAAATAACAGCTTGGCATCCTATGCGACTTGCCCGTTATAATAACACCTACAATCTACATAGCGCAAAAGAAAAGTCATAAAAGCAGTTAAAGTTTAAAATTATAGTGAAGACGATTTTGCAAACGACGATTTCCTATGGAAAGTCCATGTCCACATAAAAATCACATACACATGGGGCTCTTTGGAAACAAACGTCAGTAATCACTACATTTGGCAAGCGGACTTGGTATTATCACATCATCGACCTATATGTCAACAGTAGCCTTTCATACTTTGGGTATAATCTGTATTTTTAGTGTTATCTTTTATTATTTTGTTGATATTTTCATTATTTTTATATTTAGGTTTAAGGTGAATGAACATTGGTTTTATGTGGCGGTTATTTTTAATCTGTGGCATTCGCGATTATTCTCCCGCCATAAAATGTTCAATCATTTAATTGAATTGAGTATTATGAAAAATATAACGATGCATTGGAAAGAATACTGCGCTTTATTTAACCTCCTAGCTCCTGAACTTTTCATTAGGATCGACGTTGATCGATTGGTGTGGTAGCTTTGGTTGATCGACCGACTGGCGATAAACAATCGACCGACCGCCGAACGATGCCATCGATCGACGTTGATCGATTGGTGTAGTAGCTTTGGTTGATCGACCGACTGGCGATAAGCAATTAACCGACCGCCGAACGATGCCATCGATCGACGTTGATTGATTGGTGTAGTAGCTTTGGTTGATCGACCGACTGGCGATAAACAATCGACCGACAGCCGAACGATGTCATCGATCGACGTTGATCGATTGGTGTAGTAGCTTTGGTTGATCGACCGACTGGCGATAAACAATCGACCGACCGCCGAACGATGTCATCGATCGACGTTGATCGATTGGTGTAGTAGCTTTGGTTGATTGACCGACTGGCGATAAACAATCGACCGACCGCCGAACGATGTCATCGATCGACGTTGATTGATTGGTGTAGTAGCTTTGGTTGATCGACCGACTGGCGATAAACAATCGACCGACCGCCGAACGATGTCATCGATCGACGTTGATTGATGTGTGTAGTAGCTTTGGTTGATCGACCGACTGGCGATAAACAATCGACCGACCGCCGAACGATGTCATCGATCGACGTTGATCGATTGGTGTGGCAGCTTTGGCTGATTGAAGAAAGAAGTAGAAACTATTGATCGACGTCAATTAATTTATTCTACCATCGATTGACGATCGATCGATAGGTGTGGTAACAACCTTAGACTTTGTCAGCAAATCAGTAGTTATGTGAGTGACATACAACGTGTAACAGTATAAACGCAATACCTCTTAAGGGGTCATTGTACTCATCATTATGAACAACTTTTACCACGGGACCAACCCCGAAATCGCAAAAAAAATCCATACATTTCTATGCACATAACTCGACAAAATATTCTGTACAGCTGATTTTGTTTTCGCGATTGGTCCCATAATAAAAGTTGTTCATAGTTATGAGTACAATGTCCACTTAAGAGGTATCGCATTTATTCCGTTATACGTTGTATTATTAGAATGATGTGTTGATTGTTTATCTTAACATATACACTGAAATCGCGAAATGAAATTGACTCCCCCATACATTTTTTCGACAAAATATACTGAACAGCTGTTTTCTTGGACTGGCCATCAGTCAATTTAGAAAATTCTTTTTGTAAATGATAGCATTCATGAGGAATGCTATAGGCTGTAGTGAGTGTATACGGGAACGGGAAATTCCTACGGGAACGGGATATGCGCGTACGAAGTCGCGGGCAAAAGCTAGTGACTTAAATGCACAAAGAACTTCACAAACACAACCACATAATTTCGCCTAATCAACCCAAAAAATCTTACCGTAAACATTTGACAAAGGGAAGTCAATAAACTTGTATATAGTGGGGACAAGAGAATGAATCACTTGACACACATATACCTATATAAGAGTATATTGATTTATGAACATGTTTAGGGATGTTACGGAGCTACGGCTCCGACTTCGATAAGTACTCCGATTGATATTACACCTCCGTGTCCGACTTCGGCTCCGACACTTTAAAATCGAGGTCATACTCGTAGCATAGCTGCTCATAAAGGTGTGTGGTCAACGTGTCTATGCGTGTACTTTTTCTGTACGCACTTATTTTGCATTAGAGATGAAAACGACGACGACAACGACGCCATATTTTAGACTATTTTTAGTTAGTTTTTTTATTTTATTTAAGTGTATATATGGTGGAAGGTGTGAATGGAAGGAAGAAATGGAGGCCTTTGCCCTGCAATGGGACACAATTGGCTAAAATATATAAGTGTATATATATAGTAAATAGTTATAAATAGTTGTACGTTATGTATTTAATAAACAGAATAAGTACCACATAACCAGGAGGATAACTGTAGATAGAAAACTTAAGCAAATTGACATTTATACAAAATTTTGTAATTATAATTTAAAATATATTGACCTTCTTATAGATGAACTCGGCTCAAATCATTTGTTTCAATTAAACCATTTACATGCACTCTTGAATTGGCAAGGTCGGTCACCCGTCAGTCAAAGAAATGAAGCTTGCACGTTCCAAAGCGTAGATATATATGGAGAAGATCGTGCACGAAACTCCACGGACACTTAAATCAATAAATACAACGTGCAACAGAACAAATGCAATACCACTTAAGGGGTCACTCATCATTATGGACAGCTTTTCCTATATAATAGGACCAACACCGAAATCGCGAAAAAAGAATCCATACCTACATTTATGTGCGCAGAACTCGACAAAATGTACTGAACAGCTGACTTTGTTTTCGCGATTGGTCCTTTAATAAAAGTTGTTCATAATTATGAGTACAATGTCCCCTTAAGAGGTATCGCATTTATTCCGTTATACGTTGTATAATTAGAATGATTGATAAATTTATTTTATTAGGCCCTTAACACATATGTATCTCTTCAACTACGACCTCGGACTCCGATTCCGTCTCCGACAAACCAAAATCAAAAGTTCTGACTTCGACTTTGGTTCCGTTAATACCACCTCGGTAACAACCCTAGTAGGTACAGTCAACAAAGCTGTTTGGTATGCAGGCAGCTAACTTGCAACTACTTTTAAACAATGTTGTGAGTGTGCTGAGTAGACAATTATTGTACACCACACTCGAAAGTGTATCATAAGCTTAAAAAGTGATAATGCACACATCAGAAATCAATATTGGTAGTGCAGTGGAAAAAATAATATTTTTGCCTGTATACCAAATAGCTTTGTTGACTGTACATACTGCCGAAACTGGCAGGCGTTTACACACTAATCAATGTTTTGTTTGGATGATCCTGACTCATTCATTCATTAATGTTTCTCGGCTCTGTGTTAGGGCAGATCCACACTATGCAAGCGACATGCGACAGTTGTATTTAAAATACGTGTGTACGTACACGTCATCGCAACAACAACATCACATTTTCAACACAACATCGTTTACTTATACTAAGCTACATAACGGATTGAAACAATAAATTATTTATGTCACTGTTACATATAATTATGTTGACAATTAGAGTTTATAATAGAAAACAATGAACAATCCAGAACACCAGCAATAGAAATGAGTAATGTGTGTATGTGTAAAGTATAAACAATATGTCAAATTTCCAACTGCTGTGATTGGTTGATTAAATAATTAACAGCCACTGAAGAGCCAAGCAAGCTTAAAACGTTGCTTGTTTTTTTTTATTTTATTGACGTGATGTTTTCTGAATAAATTGGTTTGATTCGTTAGAACCAAAACTAAATGTTGTTCTATAGTGCCAAATCAATTTATAATATTAATATTATCATTCAAATATTACTGTGAAAGTCTAAATTATATTTTTTAATTCTCCACGCCTCAAAAGCTGAACGGATTATTATGGAATTTCACTAGAATGGCACATAGGTCTCAAGAGTATGTTTCCTTGGGATAATTTCCACGGAACTGGCAGAAGCTGGTATTGCATAAATTTAATGGGTCCAATATAATTAGACCTCCAATCATTAAACCGATTCGAATCGATATATATTTTTTTCATAACCGATTCACTACGCCTACTTTTAATCCGTCCAGCGATACTGTGGCCATACCTTTACAACACAGTTTTTATATCAAGCAGATAACGGTTCTCCCAGCTGATGAACAGACATACAAACATCCGATGTGGGCCAGTGAGCTGTTCTTTTGAGTATTTAAAGCTAAAACGGCTTAGTTTTAGCACATTTTAGTGCTAAATTCTAAACAGACGCAGCAATGAATATTTTGGTGAGTGATATTGTGTTTTTTTGTGGATATTATTATCTAGAAAAACCCACTTCTTTATGAGTTTTATAAAAGTTTAATAAAAAAATTGAACCCTCACGCAATGTGAGAACAATATTGTGTTAGTTAAGCCATGATTAATACTTTTTGACTAACTCATTGGGAATCAAAGAACAATACAACAAAATAATTGATGAAATTCGACAAAAAATCATCAGTTTTCGTGTGAACATCTTATTATTCTGTGTATTAACAATTAATTGATGTTTTCTCAAGATAATCTCTCGTGGAAATGGTAGGATTCTCCTCATATCTATAACCGATTTCAAAAAGGAGGAGGATCTCAATTCGGTTGTATTTTTTTAATATATTTGTTACCTCTCTCCGTCATTTTTGAACCGATTAGAAAAATATTTTTTAAATGAAAGGGCTTCCCGGTTGGTCACAAAGATCTAGAATTTATTATGTACTAGGTTTTGCCCGAAGCGACGCTAGATAAAGGCTAAAAACGCCTATTACCGTCCCCTAAGTCTCATCGCTCTTTACAAAAAAAAATAAAAAAATATCAGTATCAAGACGCTTAGTTGACACTTGGCTTGACGCTGGCTTTTACCTTGGTCAAAGAATAGGCATTTGCAATGCCACCAGTCTTTTGGGTAGGTACACTTCCAGTCGACAGCGATGCAGGTGAATTTTTGACGCCATATTTTATGGTTAATTTGGTTATAGTAGGCGCCAGATAATCGTGGAATAACGGTCATTGACCCACCTACAATTATTGACATTTTTAATTTGAAAAACGGAATTAATGACACAAAGCTGTCCCGAATCATCATCTCTCGTGATCCTTAACATTGTCTAATAATGAAAAACGATTCATATTTAATTGTTCAGGTACCTATGAACAGTTATTAGGGAAAGGTCAATGTACTTTATTCCACATTTATCTGGCGCCTACTATAGGAGTTTTTATTTTTATTTCTAGTACATATAGTTAGTTAAGTATTTCTTAAAACAGTTGTAAATATTTACTCAGAAACTTAATGTATTGTTACATTTAAACATTCTTCATGAATCACTTCGTATAATGATTAAAAATATGTGAAAATCCGTTTTGTATTTTTTTAGTTTATCGCGTTTAGACAGATGGACAGACGCGGCGTTGATAATTTTGTATTATAAATATCGCTTATTTGCTGCAACGTGATAAATTGATTATACAGTTGTGTTGAAAACATTGAGATCCGTAAAACGTCATTCCACTGTGATTTTTTTTTTTTGAGTGGCGTGTCGCAGTTCAACCTATTAGGTTGTCGACTGCTTAACCGGGCTTGCCTGTGGTGGCCTTAATATAATATTAAAGCCTCCAAACAGGGCTTATAAAAAACTTACAAACTAAGCGACTACACGCTAAGGGTACCCCCTGTGGGTTACGGGCCTCGGCTTAGGGCGTCGCTGGGGGGAGGACAGCTAGGGACGGGCTGAATCGAACTAGAATTATTATTAAGTGGCGAATTTAAGACTACAGGCTCATTTCTCTGTGATTACTGCTCTCTTTTAGTATAGAGCTTAGAGAAATTAGGTTTTTACAGTAAACGGAGCGCAATTTTTTCAATTTTGAGATATGTCGACTCTGCAGCAAACGAGCGATGTATTGATAGTTATATTTATATGTAGTAATCGTAAATCGTACTTTATAAGGATAATGTGAGTTACCTACTTGTGTTATCAATATGAGTAATTTCCGCTGAAAACATTAGTTTTCAACAACGAGCATGTGTATGTACACATGTTGGTGTTTATTTTAGGATTAGGAGGCATCGCGTTGCTGTTGTGATGGTTTGTGAAACGGGTTTTTTTACCGTCGGTTGTCAACCCTAAACGGGTAACACCGGGACGGGTTGCACCCCCGCACCCCTAGCTACGCTACTGGCTATCTTTTACCCACGTGCAGAGACATAGTTATGAAAAACAGAGTCTAACCTTACGAGAAACATGAGATGTAACGTTTTTAAAGGACGGAAAAATCATTGTATATGTCACCGAGTTATTGCAAACTCCCTATGTTCATAATATTATATCGCGTGACATTTTGAACTGATTTTATATGTTTTAGAAACTATTGTTGGATGGGATATATTGTATTAGAAAGGATCTGTTCACAATATATCGATAATTTATAATCTTACGGAGTTTGCAATTATCCGGTGACATATACAACTTTGTTTGACCACCATTTCGATTTGACGCCAAATTTTAAATATTTATGATTTTCTTTTTCTATTCCAGCTACTTCTCATCATCCTCATAGCGACCCTCAGCCTGTCCACAGCAGCTCCAACCGACCACCTCCATCAATACGAGTTATCCATGCTGAACAAGCTGCACAAACCCTGGTTCACTCCAGACAAGCCTTCGGAGTATCCTCGGAAGGGAGAGTATCCTCGGAAGGGAGAGTATCCTTGCAAGGGAGGGATCTGCAGGACAAAGCCAAAGGTTGTGAATGAATGTGAAGACTGTCAGTATGCCAAGCCTTTGTTGGTTGGAGAGTGGGAGACGAAGAAATAAGCTGAAGATTGCTCTGTGCTAGTAGGGCCGTCTTTTACTAATTGGATACCCTGGGCACATGAGGATATTGGGGCTCCTATGACTTTGGCAGAGAGGGAATATGCAGGCCCCATACGTCTCCAATCCAAAATTCGCGTTTTGTTTTTTGGGACTGTCACTTTCTGCACTTCCGCAATCTGATTCATCTCGGTAAGGTAGATAACGGTTATTAAATGTAGGTTTCTATAAATATATATTTAGATAGATTTATATTAAGCTGCACATGACAATCAAAAGGGATCATCCTATTAAAAAATGATTTTCTTAAAATGTATAAATTTATCAGGTCACCTCACAGAAATAAGCGGGCTCCCATGGATCGTGGGGTCCTGTGTACTTGCCCAGAGTGCCCAGTGGAAAAGACATAATATGGACGTTAAAATTCAAGACCAGAGGCTTTAGAAAAAGTGCCATTTTGTCAGCGAATGCGACAGCTGTCGAAATGCCAAAATATAAGAGATTGATCACGTGACATTTCCAGTGTCTATAAATCCCATACCTTTGACGTTTCGCCTTCGCCACACTACCGCTGACACAAGTACACTTGTCTATGGTAGACACCAGATAAATTTGCAGTAACGGTCATTGACCCACATACATTTATTGACTTTTTTAATATCAAAAACAAATAAAGACGTAGCTGTCCTGAATCGACTTCTATATTATTGATCCTTTACGTTCTCTTGCAATGAAAAACGGTTTATAACTTATTGTTCGGTTTTTTTTTAAGTATGGGAAATCATCAAATGACTTCTTCCGCTCTGGGTGGCTGGGAGCGAAAGGGCGTGTCAGACTCTTACTGACTAAAACCCATCCGTGTTCGTTCTACAGCCCTTTGCGTTCCAGGGCCACGGCGACTCTTTCGAACAAATTCCGCAACCCTAGCAGATTGTTCGGGTATCTACGAAGGGATACTAGGGACAGGTCAATGTACTTTATTGCAAGTTTTTCCGTCGCCTACTATAGAGCCTCAGTTAAGTAACGTCACTGTCATCATCTCGGGGTGTATTCTTTTAACATCTTACTGGGGAAAGTAAAGTGGAGCGAGCTTGAAGTGAACTGTCATTCCACTTTTATTGGATGGATTGACAGTTCACTTCATGTTCACTTCGCCTGAGTTTACACGTTGAGTTTTTTAAAAAAATAGCACTATTGAGGGCCTAGCACGAATATTTTTGACGTATAGTAAAGTAACGTTAAATTTTACTATAATTGAATTATATTATCCTCGTTTCGCACATAATATTTATTTTAATTGGATACTACTACATATTCATATTTTTGTATGATAGGGACCTTTTATCCTCCCACAAATTAATTTAATGTTATTTGCGTTATTTTATTTATTAATTATTATGTAAGTACTTGTAGTTTTTTAATTATTTCCCTTTTTCGTCTGTCTTGTGCGAGTCCCAAATAAACATTTTTCTTTCTTTCTTTATGCAACTTGTGTACCTATGTTGCATTAAATTAAACCAAAATACTATGGGATTGTAGCTTTTATAATCAAAATTCACTTACGTAAACGTGATTACACGTCAAAATATTCGTGCTGGGCCCTCTAGTTACCCCCTTTTCAAAATAACAGCTGTGTACCAGGTGATGCAGCTGTGTCAAATTAAATAACGATATTTTACAATATGTAAATAAAATAACTTATTTACCTGTATTTAATTAAGACTGAATTAACTGTATATGATAATAATTATGAGGAAAAAGTAGCGAGATTATTCAACTAAATGAAAATAATAATTATTTTAATAAATTAATTAATTCTTTAATTTACGAAGTGTGTTTAATTTATCTCCTATTTGCCTAGTTTGGTAATGAAGCCTTTTTTTTTTGAAGGATGGGAAATCATCAAATGACTTCTTCGAAGGGCGTGTCAGACTCTTACTGACTAAAACCCATCCATGTTCCTTCTAAAGCCCTCTGCGTTCCAGGGCCGCGGTGACTCTTTCGAACAAATTCCGCAACCCTGGCAGGAGGTAATATTGAGGCCTTCGGATGAGAAACGGGCCATACAAACGAAATACCAGCATCTCTTGTGATTCCAGCATATTTCCTTCTAATTATGTTTCCCGGATTTGATCAGTATTTGTCTGGGTTCCTGTATATTTATATTTTTCCAAAATATCCAAAACGACGTGTACCTAAGCACAAGACATTGAATTTCGTACATTTTTACGGAGTAAGTGCCATGTTTTTTTTATATATTTTTTTTAAATTGAGATGGCTCTTGACTTTAGTCTAGAGATGACAGAGACAAAGTCGACGATGGAGCGAGCTTACCTAGAAGAAGCCTGTTCACTCAAATTTTGAAGAGATTAGGGTTGTAAACGTTCGGAAACACAGACGCAGGCAGAAAGTCCCACTCCTTTGCTGTGCGCATTAAAAAAGACTTTTGGAAACGTTTAATGCGAATTAGAAACGCTAGTGCGAATTGAAAACTCTTAGTGCGAATTAGTGTTACAAAAGCTTATAATGTCTAGTTATAGATTATACTAGAAAGTTTTGGAAGAAAAGCACATAACTAAATTATTTTGAATGAATTCTGAACGAATAGGTAGTGCTTTCGCAGCGACGCATATTACATAGATTTAATATTTCTATGGGCACTAATATAGATAATGTTGAGGTTGTTAAGCTTATTCATAAAAAAATCTATACTATATAATATAATAGAGCTGAAGAGTTTGTTTGTTTGTTTGTTCGCAAACGCTGATCTCTGAAACAACCAGCCGGATTTGGATAATTCTTTTTGTATATGATAGCCTCATTCATGAAGAAGGTTATAGGCTATACGGAAACGGTAAAAAACAGGATACGCGCCTACGAAGTCGCGGGCAAAAGCTAGTATAACCATATGATTCGTTTAAATACGATACGTATAATATTTATTTACCCGGAAAAAGTAACCATGATATAAGTTGTGATTTTTTGTTGTTGGCAAACCCGATTCTAGTTTAGAGCAGGCAACCTACCGGTCGACCCGTAACATGGGAACATTGGCAACATGTTGTGCAACGACAATAAAACTTAAACTAATCTAAGTGGAACTATTTAATATGGGAAGCGTTTGTCCGAAATACGACTAGCGCTGTGGGTTAGAGTGAGAGAGGACGAGCCTGCCTACCGCTGCCGTATGCGTGAGAGAAAGGGAAGCCAGATAGACTGGCGCCGTAACGCATTACGTTACGAAGCGGTTTACCGTCCCATAAGAAGTTATCACTTCAAAAACACCTTCACCTGTACTTACACTGCTAAAAGATTGGCAACCCCTGCTATGGCGCTGATTAACCGGCGAAGTTCAATGAAAAGGCTAGGCTTTTAAAGAAACGGCTTATTAAGCTAGTTGGCTGTTACATAATCATAAGAATCAGAGAACCCAAACCAAACTTCAGCTGACTCAGGAAAATAAACGGCATATTTTCTTGAAAATAAAACCTGCTCATGTCAGCCTGCAGCTTTGCATTACCTGATCATAAGATTTACATAATGGAGCACTTTATAAGTTAACCTTCCTGTGTCATCTAGGTACTTACTGCGAGATAACAGGGTGACTTTTTTAGGGTTCTGTATCTGAAGCGTAACCAACGACCCTATTACTAAACCTCCGCTGTCCGCCGGACCTTCCGTGCGTCCGTTTGTCTGTCAGCGGGCTGTATCTCATGAACCGTAATTGTGAGACAGATGAAATTTTCAGAGTGTGTATTTCTGTTACCGCTCAAACAACAAATTATAAAAGTAAATTAATTATTAAAGGTGGCTCTCATATTAGAAGCGTGTTTTTTTTGCTCGATCATGGCAACAGGTAGACTCTTGAAATGCTCACAGAGTTTATATTTCTATAGGTATTCGCTAGAAAAATAAAATTATATTTGAAAATGAAAGGGGGATGCCATTCAATTGATTTTAACGACATGATCGTAGATTTTAATAATGGAGATAGTAGGATTGTACGGGACCCTTCATGCTCGAGTCCGACTCGCACTTGGCCGGTTTTTCATAACATCTCGCCTATATTCCGCAACCAGTTAGGCAAAGAAAGAAGTCTCATGAAATGTGGGGGCGTACCTATTACCATCATCATCCTCAGAATTTCAGCCGAAAGGCATCCACTAGACCGTTCTATGCCTAAGCCTCTTTCCAAGTGTCGCCACCTCCCCCATCGACTGGTCCTGTGCGTCTCACATCTAACGTATTCCCGACCCCTACAGGACATCGGTCCATCTCGTGGGAACCTATTTACCACCGATCACAAACCTCGAAGTGCTACCGAGACATTTATATGAAAAATCTTGGAATTCTTGCCCTATCTGTGAATCGAACTCAAAGACCCCATGCTCACCAGTAGCGCTTGCGGTTACCCATCCATGGCCCGACCTCGTTAAAAAGCAACGCGTGTGGCTCCTCTTATTTGGTAAACAAGCCCTCTATAATTGTTAATTTATAGGTGACAGGCTTATTGCATTTAAATACCACTTCCATATTACACCAAGTATATGCCAGTGCCCGTAAGATGGCCACCCACAAGTCTTTTCAAACTTCCTACGTGCTACAAACAATGAAGGACAAGCAATTTAACAGACACTATCTTTTAAGATTATCGCAAAAATTCCTTAGTTTACACAACGCCATACTCCACGGTCCAACCGCTCGTAAAAAGTAAATCCAACCGGCCAGTGTCGAAGAGGCTGTATAGGCGCGCGGCCGTTGCAGTAAGCAACGAAAATAAAAACAAAAAACAAAACATTACGTAACAACCAAACTTAGCATGAAAAATAAAAAAGTTTATTTGAAATATTATAAAAGTAAACAGAAAGTATTATTTTTAGTACAATTTTATTGTTTATGTTAATTAGGACGAAGTAAAGTGAATGTTTTAATAAAGTTTTAGTGAAAATGTTAAAGTTTGTGTTTCGTGCCAGTGTTTTCTTGTTTATGGTTTCGTATCCTAGTGTAGCGGATGACCATAGAGCTGAGTTTGGATATCCAGCTGGATTGATGTCTATTTGTATGTATTATTTTTCAAGTTTCATTAATCATCTGAGGTGAAAGGAGAGTTTGGAAGCACGCAACAAAGGGACAATAGATAGGTACCTACGTAATACCAAAAACTTGTTATATCGGAAGTCGGTGTTTTTGGTTATTTCTTCGTATTTTAAAACCCCTTCCGAAATTAAAGGAATTTTATACTTTGTAGTTTTTTTTTTTTAACTTGGAAGTCCGTTTTTTTTTGTAAAAAGTTTTTTATTTTACACTTTTTAGTGGAAGGTAGGTACCCCACACCTAACAGCACCACTGGAAAGTGACAGGAATGCAAAACACGCAATTTCGTTTACTTGGATGATATATTTTCTATTTCTTCCAGCTATTTTGACTTAAAAACCAAAATACTGAACCAATTTTCATAAAATTTCTATGGGACCGATTGGAAAGTAAATATATCCTTTCACATGCAAAAAGAAATTTTCAAATCGGTGCATAAATGACAGAGTTACAAGGTATCAAACATTTAAAAAAAAAAACAAACAAATTGAGAACCTCCTCCTGTTTTGAAGTCGGTTAAAAATAATCTTCAATCTGTTTCCTCTCATTAGCGGATTCAGGGTTCCTTAGATCTTGATAAAGTACTCAATTAATAAATTTGCCTAGTCTTTTCCCAGTTTTGCCTAGTTTCTTCCAGTCTGACCGGATGCAGCTGAATACCAGTATTTACGTGGAGCGACTGCCTACCAGGACTCCACAAACCAGTTAATAAATAAAAGTCATCATCATCATCATCATCATATCAGCCGAAAGACGTCCACTGCTGGACATAGGCCTCCCCCAAGTGTCGTCACAACAACCGGTCCTGTGCGTCTCGCATCCATCGGCTACGCGCGACCCACACCAGGTCATGGCCTTGTAGGAGGCCTTCCAACGCTGCGTCTGCCGGTACGCGGTCGCCACTCCAGAACTTTTCGGCACCATCGACCATCTGTTCTGCGAGCAATGTGCACTGCCCACTGCCGCTTCAGTTTGGCGATCCTTCGATCTATGTCGGAACCTTGGTTCTCTTGCGGATATCGTCATTCCTGATTCGATCACGCAAGGAAACTCCGAGCAATGCCCTCTCCATTATCCAACTGTCAGATTAGCTACCAACAGTCAAAGTCAAAGTCAATTCATTTATTTCAACTAGTCCATTAAAAGGCACTTTTGAACGTCAAATTTACAGATTAAAATTAAAATATAAGTGACTCTAGTTGTCAACAGTAGCTGAAACGTCATGTTTGAAAGGCAAACATGCCATGCTGACGTAACAAACTCACTTTAATTATTCTAATACAATGCATTTTATAATTTTACAACAATTTATAATTTTAGTTAGGATTAAATGAACCAACAATGATTGATTACAGGTTATAAGTTCACACATACTAGCGAAATCATTTGCATAAATAATTGCAGTAATCCCAAAGTTCTAAAAGTTACTAGTTTCAAGGCAAAGCGCTGCTCTCCTTGCAGCCTTTCCAATAGGTTGGTTGAGACCGAGTTTAATTATTCTAATAGTTTGACCCCAAGATGGTTGCTTATTGGGAACCTTACGCCACGCTGGTTAGTAGAAATAATGTATTGCAGTAGCTGAATTTAAATTAATAAGAAGTAGTGATTTTAGACAGACAGGCAAAGGCAATGTAACATACACACGCCCTAGATATTATTTTTAGAGTTTCGAGCATCCGTAAGAAACGGAACCCTTATAGGGTCATCCGGGTGTCTGTCAGTCCGTCTGTCACAGTAAATCTTCTTCGAATCTAGAGAACCGATTCTTTTAAATTTGTTACTCATATAACTCCTGTAACCTAAACACGGAAGCGTTACGTACATAACAAATTTTGAGAATGGGGGTCACTGTTGGAGACAAACCATACCGTGTGACATATCAAATGAAAAGGTTTATTGTGAAGGTTTCAATTATATTTTTTCATAATTTTAAATAGTTTTGAAGTTATCTAAGAAATAAGACGACAAATGACCATTCCCCTTAACATCACCGAAACAACATAGCCTAAAATTTGAAAAAAAAAAAAAAAATTCTTTACATTAGTTCTTTACCTATAGATTTCAGGATAAGAAATCTATAGTGTTAAAATGACATGTTACAAAAATGAAATTCGTTCGGAAACCTTTTGCACACGAGTCCGACTCGCACTTGACCGAATGAAAATACGGAACCTTAATACATACATACAGGAACGTTTGTGACCCAAGTACGGATATGATGTAGGTATTATAAAAGGATTATCTATTGTTAAAATAACATTTTAACAAAAGATGATTCGGTCGGAAGTCGTAACTCTTTGCGCGCGAATCCAACTTGCAAGTGACCGGTTTTTAAAATAGGCAAAGGGTAAAATGACTGGCCTCGTTGGCTGGCAGCAATAAACACAGCAAACTTAAATAAAACAAAGTAAAATTTTGTTATTGTGTGTATCTAATATTGCGTGAATAAACTTATTATGAAGGGGGTATGAAGACCCCGCCATCCCCTTCTAACATAACCTGTCCGAGTTGGGTGCCCCAAGTCCCGAGCTCGCTTAGCTCGCTCTTGCATCCAAGTTCTCCTAGTAACAGAAGTAACATTGTATTTCAAGGAAACAAGGTTTGATGAGCATTTATCCATTTTGGTAGGCAAAAAGAATATAAATACAACACGTACAATTATTCTGATGAGTGTATAATTATTTAGGAACTTAAAACGTTGTTCTTGGCACCTCGGTATAGAGTGGGTTTATTTTATTTGAAGTTAACATATTTTACTTGGTACGCATTTAAATTGTAGCCCTAGTCAAAGACCCTACTCCTTTATGATTCAGGCTATGAAATAATAATATGGCACCGCAACCTTCACTTACCACCAAAAGTTTCTTGGCTTATCCACAAGGCTATCGCTATTTCCATTGAATTATATTCCGTTAAGAAGCCATATAAAATAAAAGTTTGGTGAATCAATACACAATGATTGGCGAAAGGCCAATCCATCTTATCCACCCATAAATAATATTCAAATGCAAATGTTTGTCCGTACGTCTCTAAGTTCGTTTTCATGTCTAAAATGCTGAACGAATCAAATCAAATCAAATGTCATTTATTCAAACTAGGCTGAAAATCAGCACTTTTTGATCGTCAAAATTTACATGAAGACAGTCCCCCAAATCGCCCAGCCCGTCACCACTTCCTAGTGTTTTAGCTGGGAACACAGGGTTTTGATGAAAGTTGTATCTCGGATAGATTGAGACCTGAATGAGGCGCTCTGAAGCTTGAGGAGCTCGTGGCTAAAAGAATAATAGCCGTACGGGTCGATCAAGGTCAAGCAACGCTTGCTAAGGTTGGTCTGTGGATGTGTGACCATTTTAACATACCGAGTTTCCTCCGTGCCTCGGAAAGCACGTTAAGCCGTTGGTCTCGGCTGTCATTTGTAGATCTTTGGCAGTCGTTACGGATTGTCAGAAGCCAGTAAATCTGACTCCAGTCTTGCCAATAAGTACCGTGTTACCCAGTTAATGGGTTATGTTTGACTGGGAGCCGATCCCAATATAGTTGGGAAAAGGCTAGGCTATAATGTATAATATTATGGTTTTGTGTAAACTGGCTGAAATAGATATGACGATGTCTGTTGAAGATGTTTGAATCATGATCGACTGGGAGCTGATAAATGGTCTGCTTTCTAGCACGAGTGAAGCCGGGGCGGTTTGCTAGTTAAAACTAAACTAATCTTTGTTTTTGCTTATCTTTGCGCACTAATAGCTGATGGGAGGAAGCGCATTACCGATCTATCCGCAGTACATTTATTAATTGCCTCTCACTTTGTTTAATCACCTGAAGAGATCCTTTTTTGCTGAAGTCGATAACGATTTTCCGAACGCAATACTCCTTTGAGTTTCAACACGATGCTTTAGGGTCTAGTCAAGTGATATTCTGTCAGAAATAGGGATTATCAAAGACTCCAATCCTACTTAATATTATAAACGCGAAAGTTTGTAAGGATGGATAGATGGATGGATGTTTGTTACTCTTTCACGTAAAAACTACTGAATGGATTTTGATGAAATTTGGCAAAGTGGTAGATTATAGTCTGGAATAACACATAGGATACTTTTCATCCCGGGAATATGTTCCCTTGGGATAATTTTGGACATAAACGCGGGAGGAGCCGCGGGCGGTAGCTTGTATAAAATAAACTTATGATAAACTTTTACCGTCGGTTGGCACTCCGGTGGACTTCGAGCCAGCACCTTTGGATCGGCCCGCACCAATCCTAGCTGACGACTCTCAGGTTGATTGGCCGATTTTTGTAGACTGCTGGAAAACTAGCAGTCCACCCCGGCTTCACTCGTGCGAGAAAGCAGACCATTTATCACCCCCAGTCGTCGATAAAAGAAATTACAACCCAATTGAGAACCTCCTCCGGTTCTCAATTCGGTTGTAATTTCTTTTTTTTATGTTTGTTACCTATAACTCCACCATTTGTGAAAACCGTCAATTTGAAAAAAAAAACAAATTACGTGAAATGCTGCAATTTGCGAGCGAATCACTTAAGGTCTGGCACTCTCGCCGCTTTAAATGTATGGGATTGACAAGCTCTACCGAAAAGTTACGTGGTCTACCAAGTGATAGACCACGTGACAACAACTACCATCACCATCTGCCTAGCTTTTTCCCAACTATATGAGGATCGGCTTCCAGTCAAACCAGATTCAGTTACCAGTATTTTAAGTTGAGCGGCTGCCTACCAAACCTCTACAACCCATTAACTGGGTACGGTACTTCTATAGAAATAACGGTCTAAATCAGAATTAATTTTTAAAGTCATCATAAATTAGTACGGAAACTTAAAATAAATTTCAAAACTAGTAGTAATTTCAAAGTAAATATCAGCATTTGTCATACAAAGTTCTCTGACTATGACAGGATCACTTAGAAAGGCAGAAGTGGGTCCGGCACTGCCCCGACCGTCGCACATTGTGAGGCAGTCGAAGCGTCCATGAGGATTTCCCACTCCTGCCAAAACAAAAAAAAAACACGGTACTCCTTGGCAAGACTGCAGTCAGATTTACCTACTGTTTTCTGACAGTCCGTAACGACGGCCAAAAAAAATTACAGCCTGGACCAACGGCTTATCGTGCTTTCCGAGGCACTGAGGAAACTTGGTAAGATGGTCACCCATCCACAGACCAGCCTGGGCAAGCGTTGCTTAACCTTGAAGATCAGCTAGTGCGACTGTTATTCTTTAGCACGAGCAATAGGGATTATCAAAGAGTCTAATTTATGGGACTGACCAGCTCCGCCGAAATGTCACGTGGTCTGCCAAGTGACCACGTGGCAACTACAAATGTATGGACATTTTTGTTGTTGCTGATAAAATGTCACTTTCCTTGGAATCTCTAAAACACCAATGTTTTGCTCTATTTAGCTAGGTCTTGGCACAAAAAAAAAATGGGATACGCACAAGAAAACTGTTACGAAAACAAATAATATAAAAATAATAAAAAAACGGCCAATTGCGAGTCGGACTCTCACACGAAGGATCCCGTAGGTACCATTAAAAGAAAAAAAAAACAATTCTTGTATGGGAGCCCCTTTATTTTTATTATTTGTTATTATAGCGGCAATAAAAATACACTCTCTGGTAACATTTCAACTGTCTACCTATTACGGATCTTGTGATACAGCCGGCTGACAGACAGATGGACGGACGGACAGCGGAGGCTTAGTAATAGGATTCCGTTGGTTACCCTTCGAGTACGGAACCCTAAAAAGACCTGTGCGAGGCCAAAAAGACTCCTATCTCATTATCTTTAATGCTGCGATGTTTATAAAAATAACAGTAATGCTGGTATTCTGATAGAACTTGCTGTGACGCTACAATGGCCACAACGTTTATTTTCTTCCCAAAACAATAGGTCTTAAAATAAATCATACCTAATCAAGGTACTGTATAAATAAAGCCAAACAAAACAATACAATCGAAGATATTGCAAAGTCGTATTCTATTCATTCACACGATGGCATTGACCTCAAAGTTCAACAACAGGAAAACAATGTACACACGAGTACGTAGCATGTACGAAATTTCGGAAGGATCGCCATTTATCTTTATCATTGATTTTCATTGGAAAAGTCTCTGATAACGTCACTCTTTCAAAAATTCCAGAGGAGATTTTCCTTATTTTTGTAAAGGTCAAGAATAGAGGAATATGAGGATGAAGAGATCCACCCAAAGTTCTAGATCCTTCCAAGAAATACTTACTTTATACCGAAGTACTCTTCCAAATTTTAAAAGAAGAGTGAAAGAACACTATCTTTCGGTACCATCATAGTTGCATATTTAAACTATAATAATATATTATTATGTATCTTATATTATTATTTAAGTAGTAGGTATTAGTCTGATATTAATTTGAGTCATATTTATGTATAGTATGTTATATTTAAAGTTGTTTTGTCTTTTATGTAAGCATAACTAATACACACGATGTCTACATCTCTTTTATTCGACTCTCCTTTCGCAGGTATGCTGGAAGAGATTTCTTTAGAAATAAGCATCACCTTTGTACCTATTTTTCTGTTCCCTTCTTCTTATCTATTTGTTAAATGTGTGTACATAAACTGTTAAATAAATAAATAAATAGTACCTACTATGCCCTTATCATTATTGCACCAGATGAAAATACATTCTGAGTTTATAAACTACGGTCACCGAATTAAATTGAAAAACTCCGTAGAAAATAATACCAAAATCCTTCTCTTATAATGGCAAGTAACTCTCGATTTCAATATCCGCAGTTTATAGCTATCGGGAAAGACAGACTCCGTCAAGAAATACCACTCCTTATCTATACATATAATAAATTTATCTATCAACACTTCAACACTAATATTATAAAGAGGAAAAATTTGTATTTTTGTGTGTGTGTGTATGTTTGTAATGATTAAACTCAAAAACGACTGGACCGATTTGAAAAATTCTTTCAGCAATGGATAGCTACATTATGAGCGAGTATCATAGGCTATATTTTATCCCTGTACTCCCACGGGAACGGGAACTACACGGGTGCAACCGCGTTGACGTCCGCTAGTCTATCTATCTTCTATACTATTATAAATCAGTAGGAACCGTTGTGTCTGTTCATTCAACAAATTTACCAATAATGGATTAAGGGCGATAAAAAAGGAACATACAACACAAAAAAAGATTTTTTGGATTTTTTTGTCGTTCTCTCTGTCTGTCTGTTAAAGGTAATCTCCGAAGATACTGTACAGATTTACTTGGACTACACAGTTGTATGGGGGTTAGTCCTGAGCAACATTTAGTCTTTGTTTCATTTAAATTGGTGACCAGGAAAAAAAGTTATGGTCGTTTTAATATACTTAAATAAATACGCACAATTAATGTATTTCCGATAAATTGTGTGCAGTTATGTGTCCTATAAATAGATCATCATCTGCCGAGCCTTTTCCCAATTAAATTGGGGTCGGCTTCCAGTCAAACCGGATTCAGCTGAATACCAGTATTTTACGTTGAGCGGCTGCCTACCATACCTCCACAACCCATTAACTGGGTAACACGGTACTCCTTGGCAAGACTGGTGTCAGATTATCTGGCTTCTGACTATCCGTAACGACTGCCAAAGATCTACAAATGACAGCCGGGACCAACGGCTTAACGTCCTTTCCGAGGCACGGAGGAGTCTCGGTATGTTAAGATGGTCACCCATCCACAGACCAACCTCGGCAAGCGTTGCTTAACCTAAAAGATCGACCCATGCGGCTGTTATTATTTAGCCACGAGCTCCTATAAAGAGATAATAACAAATTTATTTTTTCCTTAACAGTTAGCAAACGGGCCATCCTCGTCTGATATTTATATCCTTCATGTTGTGATTTTGATCACGTATCTAAACTATCTTTAAACAACCATTTGTATCTTTGGTGACATTATGACCACTGGTTGTGTGTTTGTTGCCTTAATGTCCTACAATGTCACTATTACTGGAAAATTTGTGACATTTAAAGTCGATTAGAAGCAAGAGCAGTAAGATTCCAAAGATAATTGAGCCAACCATGCACAAATCAAGACTTTCGGACCAACTTATCAGAAAATCTGGATGGGAAGAGCCAACGACACTTTGCCCCAACTGGGAATCAAGTCTAAGACATGCGGCCACTAGATCAAGAAGGCAGTAAAAAGTAATAAACTTAGGAACTTATGCTGTGCTGTAATAATAGGTCAAACAGTATGAGCTTAGGCCTCGTTTCCGCCTTTTTTTTATGGATGGGAAATCATCAAATGACTTCTTCCGCTCTGGGTGGAGCGGAAGGGCGTGTCAGACTCTTACTGACTAAAACCCTTTGCGTTCCAGGGCCGCGGTGACTCTTTCGAACAAATTCCGCAACCCTGGCAGGCACTCACCCTAGCGGGCCCCGTCTACCGTCAGATGTTCCAATTCTACTCATTATTAACTTTGTGAACGTCATTGTCACGTATGACAAGCAAGCGTGTGCCCCTGCACGCCAAAAGTCACAAATTCACAAATATGTGACAAAAAGTAAGTCGAATTTGTGGTGTGGCATGGGGATGTGTTTATGCTCTGTTGTTCAAAAGGTTAAGCAAAGTGGCGTTTGCATTCGTATCTGAATCTGTCAAAATCATGTGTGTGCATGTTTCACAGATTGCGAATGAGATTGCAATTGAATTTTGGTAAAATACGTTTTTGACTATACTGGAATATTTTAAGAATATTTTAAATAATTAGTTAGATATGTTAAAGCCTCGGTATCCACTAGGCAACATCTGACGCGCGACATAATGCTCATCATGTTGAACGGCAACGAAGAACTTTTATTTAGTAACATTGTCAATGTTGCGCGGCTGCTGGCAACGTCGCGCGTTGTTGTGCAACGTTGCTGAACATGTTGGGCGTCATGTGTTGCGCGTCAAATGTTGCCTAATGGATTCGAGTCTTAAGAGTATTATAGAATTGAAATTAGAATGATTGAGAAACGAAGTCTTCCTGTATAATGATTTTGAAGGTGAAAACTGAAGTATTCAGGTGGTTCAAGTACAGGCACATTAGATATGAGCGCCGTGACGATGTTCGACGGCGGCGGCATGGGAATATTTATTCCACGGTTGCGCGCCGGCGCGGCAATCATTTTTAACATGAAGCAATCGCTGAAGGAGCGTTTTTTTTGGCTGCTTTATAAATAAACTAGTTGCCGCCCGCGGCTCCGCCCGCGTGATTGTCGAAAACTATCCTAAGGGAACATATTCCCGGGATAAAAAGTATCCTATGTGTTATTCCAGACTATAATCTACCTCTGTGCCAAATTTCATCAAAATCCATTCAGTAGTTTTTACGTGAAAGAGTAACAAACATCCATACATACATCCATACTTACAAACTTTCGCCTTTATAATAGTAGTAGGATTAGCCTTCTTTCAGGCGGCATGAAGTTAAAAAAAAAACTTATTTCATACAAATTCCATTTGGGCTCTGCCCCTCGTCAACTTACAGCTCTCCAATTGCCAGCACTCATCTCGTTTATCTCGAGAGAAATAACACTAGTATTCATGTCGACAAACTTAGGTAACGTAAATGCTTCTGCTCCATTCCATTCTAAGCCACAGTTCTTATGTAGTAACCTGTTACAGTGCGGTAATGCGCTACATTTTAATGATAGGCAATCTTTTATAATGAAAGCATGGCATTTTATTTCCTAGAGTGACATAAATTGAATTGAATAATGTTTTGGTAACACTTGCGCAAGTGATTATTACATTTTTAAGGAAGCGATCGGTACAACCACGGGTCAAAAGTTCAAAAATCAAAAATTCTTTGTATAAGAAGGTTATTAAGCCAAAAATAATCAACCTTTATCTCTTCTGCGTGTCTAATATCTAAATAGTAAGTATAAAACGCGATGCGACTTTGTTTAGAAACAAGAAAAAGTCAGATCTGGTTCTGTGCTTAAACTTCTTCTTAATGGGAATCCGCTGGATGGGAGACGCAAAGGACCCGTCAGTGTGGCGACGTCTATTTCCTGAACTAGTGTAGTGTAGTTAATATTTGTCCCGACAAGAAAAGTTGTTGTGTTTTATTTTGGAAGCCGTTGAAGGCACATAAGGCATTTCAGCACTGTCTGTGAACTAACAAGGCACCTGTGATTTAGATGTCCCCCTTTTTTATGATGGGAAATCATCAAATGACTCCTTACCTTACGCTCTGGGCGGAGCGGTCCGACTCTTACTGACTAAAACCCATCCGTGATCCTCTTAATGCCCTTTGCATTCCAGGGTCACGGCGATTCTTTCGAACAAATTGCGCAACCCTGGCAGACTGACCCTAGCGGGCCCCGTCTACCGTCAGATGTTTGCCTGCTTCTTTACCAACCTATTACAGAAAAGTATAGCCCTTCTTTTGTCTCCAGGTCCCGGCTCCACAAAACCAGCAGTGATCCCCAAGAGCCAACTGAAGTACCTGTCGTTTGTGGTGCAGGGCAACGGACGTAGCAGGCAGAAGTACTCCTACTGGAACGCCAGGAATATTGCTAAGGATCCTAGGATCAATTTTAAAAGGTGAGATTAATATATCGGCCCGTTGATGACAAATATATTTTTTTTTTTTTTTGCTTTGCTTCACACTAGGAATTACTCCTGTATTGTGGGTGCGTTTACACACATATAAATTCACATACACAAATTAAAATCATAGAGTCGCAAAAAGGACTGTTTTGTTTGTATTATGGTCGTTGATCCGTGCTCTAAATCCAAAATGAGTGCCTGTATTTCGCTTTACAAATAAAGCAAAGAGAAACTCCGAAGAATATTAACAACTGATCCTGGATCTGGACGGTTCTGGAGTGGCGATAGCGTAACGGAAGACACAGCATTGGAGGCCTCCTACAAGGTGCACCGATAACCTGGTGAAGGTCGCGGGAATCCACTGGATACAAGACGCAGAGGAACGGTCGATGTGGTAACACTTGGGTAAGGCCTATGTCCACTGCTAGCCAAAGGGTTTCCATTTGGACCATTAGTTTATAGAACAATAGGGGGCTTCCGAGAGTTCTAACATGGAGTTTTTATGTCCTTTCCAGGAGAACCCTTCTGGTAGCCATCGGTTACCTGGACAGCCCGAACCTGCCGATATCCGCCATGTTCGCCAACGAGTACGAAGACCGAGGGTACAATGTCATTATAGTAGACAACCAGAGATTTGCTACTGTGCACTACCATTTGTAAGAATTTATATAACTAACATAATGTATAGTTCAGAAATGCATCATTTTCAAGCCTTTTATGGTCACTAGTACACATGAAAATTACAAAAATACATCGATTACCATAGTAAAGATTCTTAGTAAAAAATACTGGTCTTGCTCCTACATACTCAATTAAAAGAAGAATGATAATATCGTTTTCATTCCAGACTAGATTTTAGTTACAGTCAAAGCATTTTCCAATTTTACCACTTCCACTTTCAAACTGAGAAGGATTCGATCAGTCTTTAATGTTCCCTATGACTTCTTTCAGGGCAACCCGCCTCATGCGTCCTGTAGGCAAGCACGTCGCAGAAATACTGGTCCAGCTCACACAATACGGCCTGGACCCTTCCAAACTGGAACTCCTAGGTTTCAGCCTAGGCTGTCACACGGCCAGCTTCATAGCCAAGCATTTCCACACCATGACTGGCCGAAATATATCCACAATAGCCGCCTTAGAACCATCAGGACCATGCTTCCGGAACTTAGGACCCAAAGATCGACTCGACGCTTCTGACGCAGATTTCGTCCAGGTCATACATACGAATATTGATGGCTATGGCATGGCCACTCCTATGGGACATGTGGATATCTACGTGAACGGTGGAGAGTATCAACCTTCGGATATCAGCATCTATCCTTGTACGACGACTTGTAGCCATTTTAGGGTCTTGCCGTTATGGGTGTCTGCTTTGAAAAACCCTAAGAAATTTATTGGAATGAAGTGTAAGGATATTCAGCAGGCGAGAGACTCTGGGTGTTACAGCAATGTTCCTTTAGAAACTGTAGTGATGGGGTTGGGTGTAGATAAAAGGAAAAGGGGTTTATTCTATTTGGCAACGACGATGGAGTATCCTTTCTATTTAGGAGCGAAGGGGTTAAAGGAGGAGAATGTTTACTGGAAGAGATTGACTGATGTTAATAGTGGGGATGAAACGGAAATCTATACGTAATACAGTATTGTACAAAGTGGCATTTTTATTTTGGTCATTTGAAGAAGCAGCAATTTTTATGCTACTACATTGTGGCTTTTCTTTTGACTTGTGTAAGCACTGATTATTTGTTAGATCAGCTCATAGTCTTCGGTAAGCCAGTCAGTTGACAGCAAGCTGGAGCTAGGATATGAATAGAGCATCGATATATTTTGTACTTACTCGTGGAACCTCTTCTAGTACTGTCTTTTGTCACATTTTATCATGTGTTAGAAGAGTAAGTATAAGGATCTTTTTGTGTCTAAGGGCCTTCGAAGAGAGACTGTTCTGAATTGAGTAAATAGAACTAAACCTTTTTTTTTAAACTTTGCATTACAGTTCCAACCCATGCCTCTACCTACTTACTCCTAAGTCGTCTATAAGGTAAAGAAGTTCTGGTAAAGACTTCAAAGTTGAGTTTTTGACAAACTCTACACAGGGAAGTACCCTGTTATTGTTGTTGCTGTTGTTGTTATTGTTGTTGTTGTGTGGGTTAGAATTTTGATGCAAAGAATTTGCGAACAAAATTTAACTGTTCCAACGACACGAAAAAGGAAGACGATAAAAAGAAACACCTGTCCCATGTTGTTTGAATATCAAAGCAGACAGTATTTCAAACAACCACATAAAACTATGATCTAAATAAAACACGTTCTGTGTTATCCGACGTGATACCTCTCAGTTATCATGTCACTCGTCACAGATGCCACAATCATGTTGATTTCGTTACAAATCGTATTATATTACACATAGGTAACATGGGCACTTGCTGTGGGTACTTGACTTCTTAAATAGACCATAATATTGTGACATAGTTTGTAGTTTTCCTTCACCTTTTCTTGCGTGGGTTAGGTAACACATCTACACTAATATTAATATTAAAAAGAGGAAAAAAATATATTTTTGTGTGTGTGTATGTTTGTAATGAATAAACTCAAAAACTACTGGACCGATTTGAAAAATTCTTTCAGCAATGGATAGCTACATTATCAGCGATTAACATAAGCTATATTTTATCCCCGTACTCCCACGGGAACGGGAACTACGCGGGTAAAACCGCGTGACGTCCGCTAGTACCTTATAAGTTAGAACACAATAATGCTTTGAAAATATTGTTCTAATCGTTGGACACCTAAATAAAAATAAATATTACCACCTACAGACGAAATTATATTTCTCAAAATATAAAAAACTGAAATGAAATTAAAAAAAAATACTTGGAATTCCAAATTCAAATATTGACCGCCGCGCGCCGTGGCCGAAATTCGGTCTAGAGCAGCGTTTCCCATTTGGTGGGTGGCGACCCGGTACCGGGCCATCAAAATAAAACACCGGGTCGCAGCATTCCTGCCTGGTTTTAAAAATAGCACTAAATAGGCGATAACGAAAAAAAGTCAAAAAGTCAAAAGTCAAAAGTCAAAACGCTTATTTCAAGTAGGCCATTAAACGGCACTTTTGAACGTCATCGTTTACAGTTCAGTAAAAATAATAGAATTACATTAATAAAGTGACTCTACTGTCCATTCGGAAAGGTAGATTCTTATGGAGAAGAACGGACAAGAAACTCCATAGTTACTCTTTTCAAATAATGATTTTAATATTAGTAAATGATGAAATATTAGTAAAACATTTTTGATGGTAATATAAACACTAACAATAAATGGGTATTATTTTACTTGATGTAACCAGCAGGGTAGGGGGGTGGGGGTTAAAAGTATTGAGTGGGTCACGAAGGGGCAGTAGGGGTAAATTACCGGGCCATGGCAGAACAATGTTTGGGAAACACTGGTCTAAAATCCTCGAGACCGCATTGGCTAGGCAACCAATCTCTGCCAGTTATAATATTGCACAATTGGGTGCGCAACCACAGGAGCACTCTCTCTTCCTTCACTGTCATAATTCGATGGGATGAAAATCTGACTCGATCGGAGAGATCAGACTCAGAACGGCATTATGGACCAATTGCACGAGGCCATTCCATGAGCCATTCCACTGAGCCAATCCAATAATGGCATCGTGTAAATAGGCTGGGGAGTTTGTTGCGCTACTTCTTCTTCCCAGCTAAAACACTAGGAAGTGGTGACGGGCGGGCGTTTTGGGGGACTGTCTTTATGTAGAACTTTGACGTTCAAAAAGTGCTGGTACTCAGCCTAATTTGAATAAATGAATTTTGATTTAGGGACAGTCCACTCCATTTTATTGTCAAGCATTGATGAAGTCAGTCCATTAATCCATTTCCTTGTCCATTTGCTGGCGCCAATGCTTCCACCACTCACGCAGTGGATTGTGATCGTGTATTGGCTTTGTGTGAACGCGTGTTCCCGTCCGAGCCAGTTAGCCATTCCACTAGTTGTTTTCAATAGCCCGACAAACGTGTTTTTGGATAAATTAAGGATTATTTACGTTACTATTTGTTTCTTCTTCTAACATATCAAAAATCTCTAAAAAACATTTTATAGCGTAGCCCTCAAAGCAATTTTACGTCTATCCATAGCGTCTGAATCTGAACTGGCATACTCGGCTGTCTTATGTGTAAATGAACGACACGAATTTTGCGTTTTTCATTGGATTGGTTGAATGGCTTGGCTCAGTGGAATGGCTCATCGAAAGGACTCGTGGTTTATTACGTGCTTTCCGAGTTACGGAGGTGACACACCGCCAACTTTCAAATTCTGAGCTGTCACAGTGAAATTCTTAATTGAAAAACCCAATAACACTAAGAATTCGCACTTGCGAACGCAAGTACAACGAAGCAGCTGGTCGATTCCGTAAACATGTCGAAGTGAAGACTTGGGTGAAGTGATCTCGAGGTGAGCTGTCAATCCATATAATCAAGATGTCACGTGATCACGAAGTGAACTGTCATTCCATCTTGATAATATGGATTGACAGCTCACCTCGTGATCACTTCACCCAAGCCTTCACTTTGACATGTTGACAGAATCGACCGGCAGCTGTGGTTGGTACTACTTAGATACTTAATAGCACTATCATCTCATCAGTGAAGAATAATTTGGCCAACAGTCTTTAAAATTTTCTTTCTAATTGGGATGACGTGTGGTTACCAAAATACCTACCTACTCTACTCTTATGCCTAATTTTATAGTCCTCTTTACAACACTATGCCACGTTTGCTACGCTAGTAAGCCCAGCGGGCCTACGCGCCGGCCGCGACGCCACTACGTGGGGCGTAGCAAATGTAGCGTAGTTTGCTACTCTGCGTAGTCATGTCGTAGTCACGAGGAGGATATTATTTAGGTAGGTATTAAAATAGCTAATTGTTTTTCAAACAGTTTTGTAAATGTTTTGAAATAAGATAATACAATGTATTAAGTTCTTATTTACTAAGTAAATACCTATTGTTTAGCTAATAAGAGTGAGTAATAAATAATTTTGAAAAATGATAATCCTTTAAGCATTTATATTTTACCCTTGAAGATTTTCTTTCCTACTCTGACATAAAACTTCGACCCAGCTGTGGCCTGTCCATTTTTGTTGAAAGGCGGAAGGAAAAATACAGTCGATACTTTTTTTTAGGGATTGGAAACCATCAAATGACTTCTTCCGCTCTGAATGGAGCGGAAGGGCGTGTCAGACTCTTACTGACTAAAACCCATCCGTGTTCCTTCTAAAGCCCTTTGCGTTCCAGAGCCGCGGTGACTCTTTCGAACAAATTCCGCAACCACAAATGGAACTTGCGATCTAAACCTCGATGAAGACAGTAGAGTAGATGACGTAACTTATAATAATAACGATAAATCCTTCAGTGCAGGCAACTAAGGCGCATTTATTATTTAAATTATTTATTTATTTCGTAACAATTTCGCACAATACATATAAGTATAAAAACAATTACTAATTATAAACTAATACATATTTGATAAAGCTAACATAAAAACTACAGCACACGAAGTGACGGCGTCGTGTTACGCTGCGAGGTGTCGCATAGTCGGCCGCGAAAACGCCGATACAGCACACCTTTTAGCCAAAACTCTTCTTTGAGGAAGGTCACCAAATGAAGAGTTTATTTAAAACAAAAAAGGTGCCCTCCTTTTTTGAAGTAGTTAATGAATGCATAACCTTGATTAGTTGGTACCTAATAGGTACCTATAGGAGTCATAAATTCAGGATTTAAGAGCTAGGTATAACAAAATACCAGTCTATACTATTATTAATATAATAAAGCAGAGGAGTTTGTTTGTTTGAAAGCGCTTATCTCTAGATCTACCAGTCGAATTAGGAAAATTCTTGTGTAAGTAGGTATATGATAGCCACATTCATGAGAAATGCTATTGGCTACACGAAAACGGGAAATTCATACGGGATCGGGAAAAAACGGGATATGCGCGTATGAAGTCGCGGGCAAAAGCTAGTTCATCATAAAGTTATTAAAATTATTACCCACCGTTTTCTCAAAATGCCGTCATAGCACTATAAATCTAATGACACAATATGATGCCTAACTTCGGCCCTTCCCAGACCTTGGTGGCCCTACCTTCAGCAATAACAACTAATGATGACACAATAGATATGGCTAACTAAATTATCTTTGAGGTCATCGTTACATGACTTACATGGGTTGAAATAAGTCACGAAATCTTGATGAGCTTATCTTCAAGTTCGTGACATAAGTTTTCCACTTTAAGACCCATAAGTTACGATTTCTGTGCAACATTGATGATGCCACCTTGCAAGTAGGTCTTTGAAACAATACTTTTCACATCCTAAAACAACCAAATTGAGAACCTCCTCCATTTTGGATGTCGGAAAATAAAGAGTCTCTACTCACATGTTTCATTTTTCTGACATATAATCTTTCAGAAAAATTGAAGTTTAGAGTGATTTGATGATTGCAATAGTAAATTACAATGTAGACACTAAGTATGGAATATTAGTAGTACTTACACTGCATAGTTGCAAAATATAAAATTACACAGTAAAATAATATTACTGTGTGATTTGTGAACGCAACGTTGTCATGAAAATTGTAATTTACGAACGCAACTTCAATAATACGGAGGAAAATAGTGTTGCCGTCATATTACAAGACCCTTATTCCAAGAAGTTGAAATAAAACTTAAAGGAAAAACTAAAATTAGTTCACTTTCATAACGTTCAACCCACATTATATCGTTGGCTTCAAGCTATTTCTAGATGAATAATTAAAATGATGACTATCTCTAAAACGAAACTATGCAACAAACTTTGTTTTAAAATACGTATTATTTACAAAGCCAGGAACAAAGAAAACTCAGAGATTATGAAGAAGTCTCAGAAAAGTCTTCAGTTTTAAACGATAACTAAAACAAACGTTTATATCAGTAAAACACTGAAAAATGTACAGTGAAAATGATGAGGTTTAATAAAATTCCAAGTGGTAAATTTAAAAAATATTTCTGGTAACACCAGTAGAACAAACGTCAAATTGCCGCAATGACGCAAGCAGTTGACATGAAAGAAGGGGAAAAATCCTTGACGATCTTTTCTTCAATCTTTCAAAATGGTGTTTCGTACTAACGAGTTTATTTCTAAATTATATCAATTATTACTAAAATGAACTGTAAATTGTAAGTGTAAGAAGTGAACACCATTAATAATTGTAAATAAAAATTCTTTGTGAAAATTTAAATTAGCGAAACTTGTGTGTGAAAAAAAAATCTGATCGGCGATATCCAAAATCAATTACCTCTGTGATGTTTGTGTTCTGACTGTTATTTAGAGTGTATTACGTAAGTATATTGCATATTTTTGTTATTAAACACGTTTGGTGCGGGCTGACAGTGCCAAGTTTTACGTATGTGCTGGTGATATATTTTTTAAATATATTGAATTTTGTTGCGGAAGACACCCCTTTTTTTCTGCAATTTTGGCGGCATTAGTGTTTATTATGAGAGTAATTAAGGTTTATTAGTGTCTGCGGTGCGATAAAACCTGTTTGCTGGTATCGTTGAAGGCTAGCGTGCGTTGTACTTAGCAACGAGTAACCAATAAGTTGGGAAGCCGTATTATTTTCCTGCCGCGGATAGACTTGGCATTGTGATTTTTTTTTTTGATATAGGTAGTAATGTAACTGGCGAGAGTTTATTCATAGAATGAAGTGTTTCAGGTCATTGATTTGTTCTCTATGTATTTACGGAGTCAACTTTCTTTTTTAATTTATTATTAGACAGGCACAGGTTTTGTGGTTGAATAGAATAAGCTTTTAAAAAATCAAAACAAAAATCTATTAAAACATATGGTTGGAACATTGCCAGAAATATAAATTTTATCATTCGGAAATATTTTATTACACTCACATCAAAGTGGTTTTAGAATATTTCAATTATGAAATGTTAGTGACTCTTAGAAATTCTGCATTCTAAAATTTACATATTCTGTCTCAGAAGCCAAAAATACCATAGAAGATCAAAGAAAATAATGTATCTAACATTATTTTCAATGTGATCAAAGAAAATAATGTATCTAACATTATTAACAATGTCTGCAACCTATTAATTTAAGAGCCACATAATTAATTTATATAGCTTGTCTCCTGTCTGTCAATGTATGTGCCCTATGTAATAAATAATAAATCTTTATTCATAATAATAATAATAAATCTTTATTTTAAATTTAATTTGGTACAATAGTTTGAAAAAATAAGTTTAACTTAGAAAACATTCTTACAGTAATAAAAACGTAATGTACCATTGTAATTTGCAGTCAAACCACTTTAAATTCCAGTCATCGTAGTTTTAAAACCGATGTAATGAGGAAGTACATACACTTCTAAATCTTAGTATTAATTGAAGGTCATACAAACCTATAGCAAAGAATTGGACCTTGGACTTTAGGTAAAGATAAAACACTTTGCTAATTGGTTAATTTTATTTAGTTCTTATTTAAAATTGGCTTATTATCCTGTAAGTTACACTTTTTTTTTTGTATTTTTCTCAGTAAACTACTATTTTATTTGTTACTGACATTTGCCCGCGACTTTGTATGTGCACATCCTGTTTTAGTGGTCTAAAATCATCTTCGCATTATTGCCTTTCTAATCAAACAGGTTTGGGGCATATTGGTTGGGCGGTTTCAAAGATTTTTATATATGTCACTGGAAAATGACAAATGCCGAAAGATTGAAAATTATTGCGTGAAATTGCAAACAATTTTTTTCTAAATAAGACGAATATATTGGAAACTATTGAATTTGGATGGGATTTATTGTATTACAAAACAATGTTTTCATAATATATCAAGAAATTATAGTCTAATAAAGATATTACAATCTTACGGGGTCTGCAATTTTCATAATCAATAATTTACGTATGTTGATCACAGATTAAGCTTTCTAACTTGTGTTTGTCCTTTTTCTGCATAATATGGTGTATCCCAGACACATTGGAAGGTTGTTGGTTTTAAGGTTGAGTTTAGTTTGTTCACTGTTACAAGAAAGAAATTATATCTCTATAATAATAACCAATTTAGTCTTTTTTTTTTTTTTGAGATGCGTTGGCTCTTGACTCTAGTCTAGGTCATAGATATGTCATCATGATTCACTTCAGTCTAACTAAATATGCACTGAACTAAGTCAAAGTCAAAGTCAAAGTCAATTCATTTATTTCAACTAGACCATTAAAAGGCACTTTTGAACGTCAAATTTACAGTTTAAAATTAAAATATAAGTGACTCTAGTTGTCCATTCGCAAAAAGTAGATTCTTATGGAGAAGAACGGACAAGAAACTCCATACTTACTCTTTTCAAATATACGTTTTACAATATTTGTATACATAGGTACATTGATCAATTGATTATATTATGTGAGCACAATGCATCCAACATTACACTAATATACAGCACACCCTTATATACTATAGGTACAACAAAGCAATACCAGCAGAGATAAAATTAAGTTTGCTAGTAAGGGACATGGTACTCACATATTTACAATAAAATTAAAAACAATGGATCAGTGTGTGAGTTAAATTACATATTAAAAACCTGAAAGTACACCAGTAAATAAAACAAGTTTGACTTTTTCTACTATACCCTCGATTGTCCTATGGAGCAGGACCAGCATGTTTCCAAGCATTCTTATCTTTAATATAATCATCTAGTTTGTAATATGCTTGTTTACAAAGTGTGGTTTTAATGTAAGTTTTAAATTTTCTTTCATTTAGTTCTAATATGTCACAAGGTATTTTGTTGTAACATTTAACACAGTACCCCATGAAAGATGTTCGTACTTTGGCTAATCTATAAAATGTTTGATCTAAATTATTTTTATTTCTAGTATTAATATGATGTCTATCACTAATTTTGTTAAAGAGATGTCGATTTTTTCTTACATACATAATATTCTCATAAATGAATTGACAAGGTACTGTCATAATATTAATCTTTTTAAAAATTTCCCTAAGAGAATCGCGGCGACGAAGATTATAAATGGCTCTAACAGCACGCTTTTGCAAAATAAATACAGATTCAATGTCAGCAGCACGACCCCACAGCAAAATACCGTACGACATAATGCTGTGAAAGTAACTAAAATAGACCAAGCGCGCGGTTTCTACATCTGTTAACTGTCTTATCTTTCTAACAGCATAAGCGGCTGAGCTTAGCCGCCCTGCAAGAGATGTTATGTGAGGTCCCCATTGCAATTTCTCGTCTAAAGTGATTCCCAGGAAAACCGTCTGATCAATAAATTCCAGTTTTTGTCCATTCAATACGATGTCACATTCGGTGCTTCTAACATTTGGTAAAGTAAATTTAATACATTTGGTCTTTTTTTCATTTAGTACTAAGTTGTTTGCCGTAAACCAAAGTTGGACCTGATGAATAGAGTTATTGACATCATCAAGACTTTGTGACCGTCGGTCTATCCTAAATATCAATGATGTGTCATCAGCAAATAATACCATCTTTGGTTGATTTTGAAGCAATTCGGGCAAATCGTTTATATATACTAAAAAGAGGAATGGACCCAATATTGAACCTTGCGGAACGCCCATTGTCATTTCAGACCCTAGTGAGTTTACACCGTTTACCTGGACTTTAACCTGTCTGTCTTTCAAGTAAGTCTAAGCAGTAATGGTTCTTTTAATTCACGTATCATCTGCCTAGCCTTTTCCCAATTAAATTTAGGTTGGCTTCCAGTCAAACCAGATTCGGCTGAGTACTAGTATTTTACGTGGAGCGGCTGCCTACCAGACCCCCACAACCCATTAACTGGGTAACAAGGTACTCCTTGGTAAGACTGGTGTCAGATTTACTGGCTTCTGACTCTCCGTAACAACTGCCAAAGATCTACAAATGACAGCCGGAACCAACGGCGTAACTTGCTTTCCGAGGCACGGAGGAGTCTTGGTATGTTAAGATGGTTACCCATCCACAACCTAGGCAAGCGTTGCTTAACCTTGAAGATCGACCCGTGTGGCTGTTATTATTTAGCCACGAGCTCCTACTCTCGACCCGTGCGGCTGTTATTATTTAGCCAAGTTTTTTTAATTCACGTAGGTGAATTAAAAAAACCACATGCAAACAATTTCTTCAGTCTTGTTTGTTTCTTATGAGTCAAGTGCAATCCTGTCTATTTTGAACGATGACTGAACTGTTAGAGCCTACAACACAGACAGAATAATAAAAATTCATTCTTTATGATGTCATATCAGTTGTCTTAGAGATCTTTACAACACAGAATAAACAAAAGTAAAATTCTTAAAGTGTAAAAACCTAATTGAAGTGTCAGAAGAAAATGCAAGATTATAAACAGTTAATACTACAAAGAAAAGGGAGTTAATGATAGCGTGACGGCTGACAGGACAGAATCGAAGAAAAAAACGTGTAGCGCCGACCCCAAGTAACATGGGATAAGGGCAGAAAGATGATAATGATGATGAATAAATAAATGTTTATTTCAACTACTTAAAAATATGTTAACATTAGGTCATTAGGGAATTTCCATTTAAGTAAGAAATGATGACTACAAGATAAAAATTTTATTTAGTGTGGTACTATAAGCTGGCGACCAGTTAGTGTGTAGGCCCTTCAATTTATCTGTTTTGGTGTCTTTTAAGAGAGCCACCTTTGGTTGGTGTAAGTAGCAGCACCTTGAGCCACATATATATATTAAACCTTGTAATTTTTTTTATTGTGATCCTGTGCATTCAACCTGTCATGTATCTTGTATGTTGCATCAATTACTATTTACTTACTAATTTCATAATAATAATAATAAGGTATTTTTCAACCTTGCCTCTGTCATTCACGGTTTACCCACATATTGCTACATTTTTAATATTCATGGTTTAAATTGCCAACCATAAGTTGCCTTAGAACATTGTAAATAACCTCTAAACAAAAGACTTTATATAATTTATTCAGACGCATAATTTGCTACAAATTATACAGTTAATGAATCAGCTGGTCGATTCTGTAAACATATTGAAGTGAAGGCTTGGGTGAAGTGATCACGAGGTGAGCTGTCAATCCATATAATCAAGATGGAATGACAGCTCACTCCGTGATCACGTGACATCTTGATTGTATGGATTGACAGCTCACCTTGTGATCACTTCACCCAAGCCTTCACTTCGACATGTTTACAGAATCGACTGGCGGGTGTGTAGCTTCACACTGGTGACTTGTTAATAAGTTTAATGTTTACTACCTTCTGCCAGCGTGCAGTGGTTTCATCCGCGTGAATGTCGGAAATCATCCCGAGGGAACAGTGTCCCGGGATATTAAGTAGCCTATGTGCTATTCCAGACTATAGTCTATCTCTGTGCTAAATTTCATCCAGTTCCGTTCAGCCGTTCTGACGTGATTGAATAAAAACGGACTCGCGTACGAAGGGTTCCGTACCATTATCTATAAAAACTGCCAAAAAATTTAAATATTTATTTTATTCTTATTTTTTTGTATTTGTTGTTAAAGTGGCAACAGAAATACATCATCTGTGAAAATTTCAACTGTTTAGCTATCACGGTTCATGAGATTCAGCCTGGTGACAGACGGACAGTGAAGTCTTAGTAATAGGGTCCCGTTTTACCCTTTGGGTACGGAACCTTAACAAACATCCATCCATCAAAATTTTCGCATTTATAAAAAAGGATAAAATTTGTATTTTTTTTTTACCGACTTCAAAAAAAGGAGGAGGTTCTCAATTCGTTGGAAACTTTTTTTTAATGTATGTTCCCCAATTACTCAAGGATGGCTGGACCAATTTGGATTATTTTTTGTAAAATTATAATTTTCGGCTTTGGATATGTCGGTGTTGGTGGGGAATGTTCCATTTGAGTCAGTATTGTAAATTGTTCACTGTCAGTGCGTAATGCACGTATGGGCACATAAAATATATACTTTTCACAAGAACAACACACTAGAGGAAACATTGACAGAAAAACCATATTTGGCAAATAATATGGTAGTAGTACCTATGTTTATCCACATACTAAGGTAAAAAAAAGTGCTGTGTTAATATAATTTAATGAAAACCTAATTACCATGTAGGCCGGTAGGCCCAGGAGGAGATGGCGAGAGGAGTGAGAGTCCTACCGAAAGGATTGGCCAGATGTGGCAAAGGACAGAGAACAGTGGAAGAAAGGAAGGGAGGCCTTCGCCCTGCATTGGGACACTACAGGTTCATAATAATTACCATGTACAGATGTAGGTACACTATCACTGCTGATATTCTCAGCAAAAACTATTCCATATTAAATTAGCATCATCATTAATTTATTGCTTGAAGGTACGTTCCACTGTCTTCATAGATTTCAGGCTCTCTGACTTCGGCAGATAACATCGGCGTGCCGAAGTCGGTTTTGTCGTATTGTTTCTGACACACGCGACTGTCGCTTTAGATTTGTAACTGCCGGTGCCGAACTTGATGACCTTCGACTGTGACGCGAATTGTCAAACGTCTAGGCGTCTACACTGGGTCGTTGGACTACTTCGGCTCCTGCCTTAGGGAGCGGCCACACGGTGTGGTCCGCCGATGCACCGCGACCATTTTGCCGCATGAGCGTTCACACTTGGTATCGTTGTAGTGTACGCTTGCGATTTTGAAAGTACGACTCATGTCTACATCTGCGGTTTGCGACGTCGGAGCTGTGCCGCCCCGGTGCATACACCCTCCCCTCTTGTCTGGGTCCGGTGAGTGTTTGTTGCGGCGCCGTACCGCATCGTGTGGCCTCAACCTTAGGCCGGCCTCATACGTACGGTATCCTGATTAGGTTTCCTGATATTGAAGTCAGATTCGGAGACCTGAATTATTGCATTACATACAAAATGTTTAACAAGGCGCGCAGGTTTTTTTTATTTTCCTAAATCTAAAACCTAGTCAGAAATTCAGATTCGGAATTCCGTGAGACGTTCGATTTTCCGATCTTCTGACCCGAGCACACGGCTTACTTTCGAAAGAAGCGTCTTTTTTCCCATCCGGAAAATATACAAACATGAGCGCCGAGTTGAAAGTTTTGTAAGCATGTTAGGCTGAGGCAAGCATTTAGGTCTCCGAATCTGAATTCGTTGTCAGCGAACCGTACGTATGCGGCCGGCCTTGGTCTTTCTATCGACCTACTGTCATCGTTCCCTAAGAGCGGTTGCGCACTTAACCCTCTGACTCTTTTCTCGGACGCAACTCGGATTCAGTTCGGACGTTGTGCGCAACTGTTCATAAAAATAATACTATGGCCACTTCGGTCCGTCAATAATCTTATCCGAAATGGAGATTCTTGGATGACGGAGAGAAATCGGATGACGAAAATCGGGTGTAGTGCGTTAGCTACCATACAAATTGTTCTACGACTACGCCGGACCGTCTTTTCACGGATACTGATCGGGTTCAGATCGGACGTAGTGCGTTAGCGCTCTAACTGTTGAGGACCGCGACCACTTACGAAGCGTCTTCAAGAGATGCAGTGTCCTGCAGAACATAAGGACCGCCTGGTAAATACTGCCACCAACAGCTTTCTTAATTTCGTCCGTCCATTTTACCGGTGTTCTGAATAAAATGCGTTTTCTTTCGACCTGGCTTAGTATTATGATCCTTTCCAGACTTGCCTTTCCTTGTCCGAAAAGGCTGAGGGCACACTCCTGGCATATTACAGATAGCCGTTTGACGACGTTCAATTCCACCAGTATAAGTTAGCCTTTATACAATCGTCTATGCCACAAACATGTTCCATTACGAACCATTGTGTGAACCACTCAGGCCACTATTATACCCAACAACGGCCAACACCTGACTACATTATTGCTCAATCTGTAAACGAATAAAAGTGTTCCACGACAATTTAAATAAACGTCACAATGGAATCAATTTGAATAACTAACAGCTACCTGTGTACTTTAGGTTTTGTTATCTTTTACGAGGAGATAATAACCCAAGTCTAGAGTACATAAGTGCCTATTTATTTTATTCGAGTAGATATCTATTTATGGCTCTCGAGTTATTCATCATCTGCGTTCTGCCTTTCCCAACTATGTTGGGGTTAGGGTTGCCAACCGTACTCTAAAATAGAGTACTGTACTCTATTTTGCGTAAGCGCACTCTATAATCTACAAAAGCAATAGAGTAATCTAAAATACTCTATTTATTTTGACTCTGTCTTTTAATTAAACTGAAGGAAGTCCTGCCATTTCAGTATGAATTGAAAGTTTTGATTAATGAAATCCATGGTTTCATTGGAATTCTCTAATTACTTTAAAAACAACAACATTTTGGTTTCGCAACTGGATCCAGCTCAGAACCTGTATTTTACATAGAGCAACCGATTCTATCTCACCTCCACAACCCAGAAACGGAATAACAAGACACTCTTTGGCAGACTGATATCACATTTTCTGGCTTCTGACTTCCCGTGACCATTGTCAAAGTAGACAGCCGGGACCAACGGCTTAAAGTGCTTCCCGAGGCATGGTGGAGTCTCGGTATGTAATGGGTCTCGGTGTGTGTGCATCTCAAATGTTCGCAGAAGCTCACGTTGATAGCATCATCATAAAAACAGTTGGGTCAATTTTAGACAGGTTGCATCCTGAAAACTTTAGTTTAGGGGAGATTTACACATGTCGACCCGGTGCCCAAAACCAGCAAAGAATGAAAAACAACATAATTTTTAAGTTTTTTTGTTACAATGGTTTTATGGCCGAAATAAACTCTAAATAAATAATAGTGGATGGTCACCCATCCCCGGACCGATTTTGGCAACAATGTTGCTTAACTTCGAAGATCGACCCGTGCGGCAGTTGTTGTAGCCACGAGCTGTCTAGATACCTCTACTTATTTTTAATTAAGTTGAAACGACTTTACCGGCTTTCAACGTGGTATCAACCTTGCTCACTGGATAATCTTTTCACCTCGATATAAGCCGTGAATGTGGCTTCGAATCTTGCGATACGATAGGGTAAAGCAATTCAAAACTTACCAATACCATCTTGAAGCTAGGTTAGGTTTCAAACAAGACTCATTTCAACGTACATGAAGTCCTGAATATAGGCCTCCCCTAAGCGTCTGGACATCGACCGCTCATTTGCGTCTCGCGTCCAGCAAATTCCCGCGACCTTCATCGGGTCATCGGTCCACCTTTGTGCGAGACGACTGGCTATCCAATAACCCGGTTTTTGTCCTTGTTCTATCGTCCAATATCGGGCCATTCAACGCCAATAAATTTACATTTCTTTGGTCAAATAAGCCTTTCTTGGCATAAAGCGTAGCCAGAGTTTAGTCTGGATTTGAATAAAAAGCCTGACTCAAAGGACTAAAAAAAATGATTTGCAAGAATCTTCAAGGATTGTGTCACAGCTTAGTACAGACCCAACCATTCTGCATCCGCTACGCCAATGAAGTTTCTATCAACGTGGCCACCTAATGAGACAAAATTATCTAAAAAGTTACCCAGTATAGCTATTCACAGTCATTCGATTCCCGAAACAAATGGCTGTGGTTATGTAAGATACGTCCCATCACTTCCCGTGGGTGTCGTAAGAGGCGATTAAGGGACTCACCAGAGAATGGGCAGCAGCATTTTCTGTGCATTGCAACAGCTACACTGCGATCGCCAACCCGCCTGCCAAGCGTGGCGATTATGGCAACCTTGGGAGAGGCTATGTCCAGCAGTGGACGTCTTTCGGCTGGTATGATGATGATGTAAAAAACGTTGAGAGAGAATTCTTCATTCTTGCAAAAAAACAAGTGAAGTATATTCGAAGTAAAACATGGTTAATTATTTTAGTTTATTGCCAAAAAATATCATTTTGTACCATTCTCCTACATGAACCTAGTCATTCGCTTCGAGATGGAATCGAATGGTTACGAATAGCTATGCTGGAACTGGAAAAGAGTATCAAAAGATACACTAGAACACAACTTATCCTACTAATATTATAAATGCGAAAGTTTGTGAGGATGGATGGATGGATGGATGGTTTGTTACTCTTTCACACCAAAACTTCTGGATGTATTTTGATGAAATTTGGCACAGTTTTCGATTAGTCTGGAATAACACATAGGATACTTTTTATCCCGGGAATATGTTCCATTGGGATAATTTTCGACAATCACGCGGGCGGCAACTAGTAGAAAATAAAATAGAGACCGTATTTTCAGCCAAAATAGTCGCGCGCGGAAGTTCTAACCTAAAAGCCAGATATTGCGTTTGATGATATCACTCAAGATTACTATAGACCACTCCGAAGTCTATCGTATTCGTAACGTAATATTTACGGCATGCATCGTAACCGGTTCCTACACCCATATGCCTTATTGAGTACTAGTTTTTTCTACGTATTCGTATTAAAAAAAATACTCTATTGTGATTCATGACAGCATACAAATAGGGAAAAAAATATTATCTATACACTTTATCTGAAAATATAGAAAAATATAATACTATCAGTGAAATCAGAATCAAAATTGACCGAAAAACAAACGAGATATGACTATTTAAAAAAAATATATTTGTCTCTCTTGCGGAGACGCCGTTTTCTATGGCAGCTGTATAGGCGACATAGTATTTGACGTCAGAGTTCGTATCGGACTTCTCTTTCCAATTGTCATCTTTGAAGCTTTATAACTTCATCGCTGATCATCATCTGCCTAGCCTTTTCCCAACTATATTGGGGTCGGCTTCCAGTCAAACCGGATTCAGCTGAATACCAGTATTTTACGTGGAGCGGCTGCCTACCAGACCTCCACAACCCATTAACTGGGTAACACGGTACTCCTTGGCAAGACTGGTGTCAGATTATCTGGCTTCTGACTATCCGTAACGACTGCCAAAGATCTACAAATGACAGCCGGGACCAACGGCTTAACGTGCTTTCCGAGGCACGGAGGAGTCTCGGTATGTTTAGATGGTCACCCATCCACAGACCAACCTCGGCAAGCGTTGCTTAACCTTGATGATCGACCCGTGCGGCTGTTATTATTTAGCCTCGAGCTCCTCATAACTTCATCGCTGATGAAGGTATTTAAAAAAAATATTTCATAATTGTTTACTAGAGCCAATAAGTATATCATTTTGCAAATAAAAAAAATGAATGCATATTCCCATTGCCACTGTGATCCATATTCAAAATGGACGTCATGTCATCCTGCGGATGCCGTAAGTGGCGACGAAACGATCAATTTGTTTTAACTGAATGGCAGAATCAACCTGGATACTGCATCCAATTACCCATTTATCAGATAAAGGTGATAATTTTGACTTCCAGTGCTATCAATTTTTTTGAGGTCTTAGGCCATTTTTGCAATATGAAGCACTTCTTTAATGAAGCTCATTTCATGTAGATCATTCTTTAACAGCAATAGTTTTCGTGTACCAACTACTAAGGAATCAGCTGTAGCATCTCTATGCCTCAGGACACCATTTGCCTACAAAATTAAGTTGGGATGGCCTCCGAATACCAGCATTTTACCTGGAGTGCTGACCGCCTATATGACCTTCCAGATGCACAGTTGCCTATTTTTTTTTTTTCAAAATTAACTTGGGGTGGCCTCCCAGCTAAACCGAATACCAGCATTTTACCTGGAGTGCTGACCGCCTATATGACCTTCCACCAGATGCACAGTTGCCTATTTTTTTTTTTCAAAATTAAGTTGGCGTGGCCTCCCAGCTAAACCGAATACCAGCATTTTACCTGGAGTGCTGACCGCCTATATGACCTTCCACCAGATGCACAGTTGCCTATTTTTTTGCAAAATTATGTTGGGATGGCCTCCCAGCTAAACCGAATCCCAGCAATTTACCTGGAGTGCTGACCGCCTATATGACCTTCCACCAGATGCACAGTTGCCTATTTTTTTTTTTTCAAAATTAAGTTGGCGTGGCCTCCCAGCTAAACCGAATACCAGCATTTTACCTGGAGTGCTGACCGCCTATATGACCTTCCACCAGATGCACAGTTGCCTATTTTTTTGCAAAATTATGTTGGGATGGCCTCCCAGCTAAACCGAATCCCAGCAATTTACCTGGAGTGCTGACCGCCTATATGACCTTCCACCAGATGCACAGTTGCCTATTTTTTTTTTTTCAAAATTAAGTTGGCGTGGCCTCCCAGCTAAACCGAATACCAGCATTTTACCTGGAGTGCTGACCGCCTATATGACCTTCCACCAGATGCACAGTTGCCTATTTTTTTTTTTTCAAAATTAAGTTGGGATGGCCTCCCAGCTAAACCGAATACCAGCAATTTACCTGGAGTGCTGACCGCCTATATGACCTTCCACCAGATGCACAGTTGCCTATTTTTTTTTTTTTTTCAAAATTAATTTGGGATGGCCTCCCAGCTAAACCGAATACCAGCATTTTACCTGGAGTGCTGACCGCCTATATGACCTTCCAGATGCACAGTTGCCTATTTTTTTTTTTTCAAAATTAACTTGGGGTGGCCTCCCAGCTAAACCGAATACCAGCATTTTACCTGGAGTGCTGACCGCCTATATGACCTTCCACCAGATGCACAGTTGCCTATTTTTTTTTTTTTCAAAATTAAGTTGGCGTGGCCTCCCAGCTAAACCGAATACCAGCATTTTACCTGGAGTGCTGACCGCCTATATGACCTTCCACCAGATGCACAGTTGCCTATTTTTTTTTTCAAAATTAAGTTGGCGTGGCCTCCCAGCTAAACCGAATACCAGCATTTTACCTGGAGTGCTGACCGCCTATATTACCTTCCACCAGATGCACAGTTGCCTATTTTTTTGCAAAATTAAGTTGGGATGGCCTCCCAGCTAAACCGAATCACAGCAATTTACCTGGAGTGCTGACCGCCTATACGACCTTCCAGATGCACAGTACAGTCTCAAAAACTCTGCAGTCTCTAACTACCTATTCCTCTCATAGTCAACTGCTAAACTAAGATACAAGACATTTGATTACAGTTTCTACAACGACACACTATCTGACTGGCCTGTTGGTCGAGTGGTAGTGACCCTGACTGCTAAACCGGAGGTCGTGGGTTCGATTCCCCACCCAGGACAAATCTTTGTGTGATGAGCATGATCACTTGTTCTGTGTCTGGGTGTAATTTGTCTATAATATGTATGTATGTATATAGAAATATATAAGTATGTTTATCAGTTTTCTGTTTGCCATAGCACAGGCTCTGCCTAGTTTGAGATCGGATGACCGTGTGTGAGTTGTCCCAAGATATTTAGACTATAATTATTTCGTGAAAAATCATGCGCACAATCCGTTTGACAGGATTTCCACCAATTAGATTGAAGCCAACCTGCGCGTGCGATCCCAAGACACCACTAAAACAGATGCCAAACTAATAAATAACACATTCCAAAAAAGCAGACTGACACATTCAATAATAAGATACATATGCGTGATAAAAACTGTTCAAAACGCTTAAATAATTGTCCTTGAAATATTTGGACAATCACTTGTAACCTCTGCGTATTTAGTTGTAGTTATTTTAAAGATTGTATTGCCACAATAAAATATTACGTGCTCCCAAACCTATTTAGTTAGCTCTGCGCAAATAATTGCGGGAAATGAATCATTATTTTGTTTACGAACGATTTTACGAATGCAGGTGGCTAAAATTACAGTTTCAACTATTGTTGTCGTTTTAAACAGACGTGGGTAATGTAATAATAATAATAATAACCCAAACAACTTCAACAATCCCTTAATTCTTTAAACCTACCTTCAAACACTTACCAACTTCTGCAAAAAGCAGTGATATTGAATACGTGCAGGCTAGTAAGAAAGTTCCTGCAATCTGAACCCGATAGCCCTCACCAAAATATCTACACCAATACACCCTCACCTATCATATAGTCTACAGCACCGACTCTTATCCCAATTGATGAACACTTGGCTTAGGTCCGTGCCATCAATAATTCCCGGCTCGCCGAGGAAAAACAAAAAGGTAAAACAAATATAATAATAATAGTTTAATAATAATAATAGTTTATGTTTCCGGAATACTTGTCTATGACCCTCTTCTTCTAGGGCCAGAATTTGTTAATGAATAAAATTGAATGATTTTGTTAATGATATATCCATTAAATGGGATTAAATGAACTTAGAGGGCAAATAAATACGTGTTACGGTCGCTAGTCATATTTTGTTCAACATACAGTCAGACACTGACCGGCAAATTACAAAAAAATATAAGATTTTTTTTATTTCGTGGGCTACCCTGGCGCTACGGATTTGTTCAAGAGCCATCTGACAGACCCATAGGTAGTAGTGAAGTCCTGTCAATTTGGCTCACATACTTTCCCCTTGGTCATTCCTCTGCTTTCGACTTGAAGCGTAGTACGAGTCGTAGTATTTGTCTAATACGAAACTGTTCGAACTATCCAACTCATCATCCATGTTCCAGTTTTCGCCCGAATGAAAGCTAATTAGATAAACTACACACGTCGTGAATAAAACGCAATCGTCGAAAAAAAGATTCTCCAATCTGAGTTACCAACTAACAACTGTGTTTATTTCAGTCATTCTTAGAGCGCATACGCACTACGTCCGATCCGAACCCGTTCAGTATCCGTGAAAAGACGGTCCGGCGTAGTCGTAGAACAAATTGTATGGTAGCTTACGTACTACACCCGATTTCCGTCATCCGATTTCTCTCCGTCATCCGAGAATCTCCATGGCCATAGTATTATTTGTATGAACAGTTGCGCACCACGTCCGAACAAGGGGGCTACTATCTAAGCCCGAAGTCCGTAGTTTCGGGCTTAGTTGCGGGCGTATTCTACTTCGTATCACCTAACCACTAACAATTAATGACAACACGATTTGACAGTTACTGTCGTGTTGTCATTCATTCTTAGTTCGGGTTCGGAACTGATCGTAACTCCGTAGGTGTTACGGAGTAGAATACGCCAGCAACTAAGCCCGAAATTACGGTTTCGGGTTTAGAGAGTAGCCCCCCAGAATCCGAGCTACATCCGAGAAAAGAGGGAGTTGCGGAGAGTGACGTGACTTTGACCTTTTAGTACTTAGTTGGATTTACTGCAAAAATCTTATAACAATTTAATTGGACAAGGATAAGGAATCATGGCTGAGATGGATGGCAATTTAAATTGTTCTTAAGACTAATTTTTGGTTAACACGGTAACACTGATAAACACGATCTCTAGAAAGAAGGTAATAATCAAAAGCCAAAGCAGCAATATCCGAGTTCGGTCCGAGTTTTCTCGGGCAGTATTTTGACGGATTCTGATCGAATTCGGATCGGACGTAGTGCCCAACCGCTCTTAGGCCTCGTTTCCATTTGTAAGCAACTCGCGTGCATGTTTAATTAAATTCTGGGGCACAATAAAGCGATTGTTCCTTGGTAGTCCGCAATGTAATGCTGAATCAAGTCTCTCTGATGGTGCCCCATGTGTTTCATCATTTGGCTCCGTCAGCTGGGACAGGTCATCTCTCAACTGCCACGGTTTATTTTACTAATTTGTACTCCGGACGCTTTTATCGTGCTCGTCTTTCTACGTCGTTCTTACATTTAGGAATAATTTCAGCAAGAATAATGTAACCACAACTTTGTAACAATTTATTGATTTAAAAGAGTGTCCGTGGAGTTTCTTGCACGTTCTTCTTCATACAGATCTCCGCTTTGGAACGTGATCAAATAGCTTCACCTGACTGACTAACCTTGACAATTCAAAAGTGCCTGTTATTGGTTTAATTGAAAAAAATGCTTTGAGTTTTTGTTTTTGAGCACGTATCTATCTAATTATCCCGTCCCACTGTTGGGCAACAGCCTCCCTTTTCCGCACCGTTGGTCCTCTGACATTGCGGGCCTGGCCTTTCAGTAAGTTCATGTCTCTACCCTTAGTCTTGGCTACCGCGATGTCGCCTAGCATTGATTTTGATAGGTCACAATCAATGCTAGGTTGCACGGCCAATCAAAAAAACCTACCGAGAGGTACCTAGTGTTTTTTTAGGGTTCCGTGCCCGAAGAGTAACCACCGGGACCCTATTACTAAGCCTCCGCTGTCCGTCTGTCTGTCTGTCAGCGGGCTGTATCTCATGAATCGGATATATTGGAAACTATTGAATGTGGTTAGGATTTATTGTATACAAAACGATTTTTTCGCAATGTATCGAGAAATTGTAATCTAATAAAGATTTATTACAATCCTACGGAGTCTGTAATTTTCTGGTGACATATACATTGATTGATTAAGAGCATAAAAATGCGAGCTAGTTGCAACAACTCTTTCCAATTTAACGAAATACAAAGGTAAACAAGCATAAAAACAAAACACAGTCGCTATCGCAATTAATTATCGATCGACATCAAGTTGTTATCTTTCTGCTAATTTAACAAACGTGATTGAATAAGGCGCGGGATGCAGGCCGTGTTATCAATCGATAATGGCTTGTTATCGCTACATGGATCCGGTAGACTCAATCTTTGCAGTTTTAGATTGGAAGGCTGAGAGTGTTTTGTGGAATGTGTAATCAGCTTATAACATAGGGAACGTGAAAACCGTCGCTCTCAGTATTGAGGGCAAGAGTCGCGCAATATCGCGCCGGATGCTAAGGAAAGATGCGACTTCAGATAACGGGATAAGGCGAAGATAAAGAAGAAGAATAGAGATAACAACTGCTAGGATTTAAGACTCCAATCTGAGAGAGAGGCCGTAATCCACCACATGGGCCTATAGAGGTATGCGGTACAGAGAGTAAAGTCCCGCAAACCTGCATTGAAAAGGGAAGATCCTCCGACCAGACGGTGGTTTTCCGGTGGGCAACTGCCCGATAGTTGATATTCGGACTGTTGTATATGTTCAAATCGCACGGAGAACTTTGCTTGCGCGATGCAGGATTCCGTTGGTAGTTCATCGCTGACAGGATAGGTGGCGTTGCAGTTCTTTTTGTTGCCGTACAAATTTCGTTTCTTAGTTTTTCATGTGGCAGTATTGATGCCGCTACAGGCCCAGACCAGATGGATGGATGATACATGTCTTCGAATGCAAGCTAAGGAACACACAATCATCATTTGAAATGTCTCACTGCAGACCATAGGCGTTCTTTCAGAGAAAGGGATGACAACATTCAAAGCGGTTTTGAAGATTAAAAGACTAAAATTTGAACGTCTTTGCGATGTGAAACCAATAGCCGCTAGGTTCTCTCGCGTTAATTTGTCACACGGCTCACCGTCAATGACATCCCAAGATAATTAAGAATGCTATAACATTATCCTATTGAAAATATTGGATCAGATGCCTGTCGTAGTCACTTTAAAAAGCAGGTCCCCAAAAACCTCCAAGCGGGGAGTCGTGTCCCCAAACATACAGTACTAGAACAATTAGTGTCTCCCAGACTGGTCATAGATGAGCTACTTTTGCTAATAACATTTATTTCTACTGCAAACCTTGACATTTTGTCAAATGTAAGCTTCTATTTTTAGTACAGAATTAAGCAGATATAAATAAGCTGTGTCAATCTTAATGAAGCCATGTTTGAAAAGATATTGATTATTATGTCTCTTAACAAAAAATAACACTACAAAGTATAAAATAACGTAAAAAAGTCGGTGTTTCTGGTTGTTTCTTCGTATTTTAACACCGACTTCCGAAATTAAAGTTATTTTTTACTTTGTTGTGTTCTTTTTATTTGGAAGTCGGTTACTATTTTTTTGTAAAGAAAGTTTTAATTTTTCATTTTTTTAGTGGCACTCCACCTAACCACACCACTGGAAAGTCACAGGAAAGCAAAACACGCAATTTCGTTTACTTGGATGATAAATTTAATTTTTCTATTTCCTCCAGCTATTTTGATTTAATAACCAAAGTACTGAACCGATTCTGATTAAATTTCTAAGGGACCAATCGGAACGTATATCCTTTCACATCAAATAAAACATTTTCAAATCGGTAATGACAGAGTTACGAGAAAAAAATACAACCGAATTGAGAACCTCCTCCTTTTTTTGAAGTCTGTTAGAAATGGTTTTAACGGAATAAGGCTGCATTACGATTTATGATCGTTCATCATTCTCTTGCCCATATCCCAATTTAATTGGGGTTGACGCAAAATATATCTTCTTTTATACTAAATCTCAGTCGTCACCACTGTTCTAGTCATATCAACTTTCACATAGTCCTTTCATAGTAACCTAAGGGTGTTACTACACCAATGGATCAATCGTCGATCGATGCCCTCGATCGTAGCTTTGGCTGATCGACGGATACCGTGCTACAAACAATTGATCGACCGCCGATCGATACCATCGACGTTGATCGATTGGTGTAGTAGCTTTGGCTGATCGAAGAAAGAAGTAGAAACTATCGATCGACGTCAACTAATCCACTCTACCATCGCTCGATGTTCGATTGATTGGTGTAGTAGAAACTATCGATCTACGTCGACTAATTCACTCTACCATCGATCGACAATCGTTCGATTGGTGTGGTAAGACCCTTATTTTTTTTTTGATATCGGGGGAAATCCTCATGGATGTCCTGCGCCCGGGGCGGGCGGAGGGGTTTGCCAGACTCTTACTGACTAAAACCACCCCGGTGTTCCATCTCCCACCTACGCCGGGGATCGCGGGAACGTATGCGACTTCCCTCCTCCGACGCCCGATGCGCCTGCTGCGGGCCGGGAGAGCGGTAGAGATTTCCCTCTCCCTTTCCGCAGCCTCGTGTGGTAAAACCTAACCCAATTGTAGGTATATGTCCCTTGGTGCCTATTGACCTGGCCCTAGAATGTCTCCTGCTGGTAGTTGAAATTAAAATTTTTCCTACTCCCCCAATGTTCTTTTCTGATTAGCCACTATTGATTTTGGTTTTCAGTCGTTGCAGTGATTAGAAATCGTGTGGCGGGCTTGTCCCAAAACAAAAAGAGTCCTTCCATCGATCGTTCCTTTGGACTTCCTCTCTTCATCGTCATCTCCCGAGCCTTTTCCCAACTATATTGGGGTCGGCTTCCAATCAAACCGGATTCAGCTGAATACCAGTATTTTACGTGGGACGGCTGCCTACCAGACCTTCACAACCCATTAACTGGGTAACACGGTACTTCTTGGCAAGACTGGAGTCAGATTTTCTGACTTCCCTCAATCCGTAACGACTGCCAAAGATCTACATTTGACAGCCGGGACCAACGGCTTAACGTGTTTTCCGTGGCACGGAGGAGTCTTAGTATGTTAAAATGGTCACCCATCCATAGACCGACCTTAGCAAGCGTTGCTTAACCTTGAAACCACGAGCCACTAGCTCCTCTCCACTTGGATTTACCCTCTTATATTGTATTAATACTCGAAAATTTCCTCACGAAATTTTTCTTAAATAAAGATTTTATATTTTTTAAATTATCATCATTATCTTATTTCCTCGGGGCTTGTAATTATGCTTCCAATTTTTCTTCTTAAAGTTCTATTCGACGCAATATTGCTATAAAAATCTAATTTTTGCGTATTTCAATTTTGTACTTTCAAAGTGTAGCACATGAAGCTACCTGAAACTGTCAAATTTTCCCAATCAACCTTCAACCCAACACTTTAGAAATAAAGTTGAAAATCTATTGAAGAAATTTGACAGATTGTTGTAGATTGATGTGCTGGCTGTACTTAGTAGTACCTAGTTGGAAAATCAGCCTATTATCAAACAGATTAGTTATCTTAAGCTCGCGAGAATAAAACACTCAACGTAATTTTATTTTGAGTGATATCGCTCATGTGAAGTCATGTAACTGTCAATGTCAGATTTGACAAAGGCTTTTGATGAATTAAATCAGTTCCTGAAGTGTTCTTTTTTCGTTGGTATTTATTTGATATACCGCCAGAAGTAATTTCTTTAGGCTCAAGACTTTTCGCCGTGTTTAAAATAAGTACTTTTTTTGTAGTAAGTATGTGAGGCTTTTTGCCTACACAGGTCTAAGTAGTAGTATCTAAGTAACATTATACTTATTTATTGATTTTATGTTTGATTGTCCTGTTCTTATTATGAGGTGTACAATAAAGTATATATATAATAAAAAAGTTGCACTTACGCACTACAACCTTATAAAAGCTCTAAGTACTGAGAGGAAGAGAGTTACGATACACAACAAAAGGTGTGCGTGTCTTTGGAGAGTGTTGTGTCCGTGAGCGCAATATAAGTCCTCACCCCAGCGTCCGTGTTGGGCACCGGGTATGAGCACCGACTTGCCCGAGAGTGTGTGTTTGTGTCTGTGTGCGGAACAAGATGAAACGCGCACAGATATGACATATTTTTGACGGGCCTGTTGGACGACTGGTTAGTGACCCTGACTGCTAAACCGGAGGTCGTGGGTTCGATTCCCACCCAGGGCAAATCTTTGTGTGATGAGCATGATAATTTTTTCTGTGTCTGGGTGTAATTTGTCTATAATATGTATGTATTTAGAAATATATAAGTATGTTTATCAGTTGTCTGGTTGCCATAGCACAGGCTCTGCCTAGTTTGGGATCGGATGACCGTGTGTGAGTTGTCCCAAGATATTATTAGATTATTATTATCATATTTGGGGGGTTTGTACAGTAAACTGCTCATAAGGGGCAAATAAACACTTGCACAAAAAAAAAAGCCCGACATAAAGAACCATCGATTTGTTACCACTGATGTACCTTTGACAAAGAAAGGACATCAAAATGTCGCCAAAGTCGAAAAACTCATAGCCTGAATCCACAAGATAACTTGTTAGAGACAATGAGGTACCATCTATCTAGAATTCGAGGATAATACTTAACTATTCCATCCCACTCACATCTCGACGACACACTTGGGAATTGAGGAGAACTTCTAGATAACTATTAACTTAGTATTACTCCTTGGAGTACTTTGATGGTCTTGAATATATCGTAATGAATTCGCTTTGGCTTGGTTCAGCCCTTTTTCCAAACTATCTGACTGCCTATCAGACCTTCACAAGCACAACCCAGCAACTGAGTAACACGGTACTTCTTGGCAGGACTGATATCAGATTTCCTGGCTTTGACAATCCGTAACGACTGCCTAAGATCTACAAATGACAACCGGGACCAACGGCCTTTCCAAGACACGGAGGAGTCAAATTCACATCACACCACACAAGTCACAAGTCCACCGACCAACTTTGGCAGGCGTTGCTTTAACCTTGAAGATCGATCCATGGGGCTGGTATTATTTAGCTCCTCTTCTCCAAGTTTTGGCTTGCCTACTTCAGTTGTGGCGTAATAAAAGAATATTAATAGCCATTGACTCGAACATAGTGCAAATAGAGTCGCCCTACATGGAACCAGACGATATGTGGACGTACAATACAGGATTATTTGTAAAACATTAACAACCATTCAGTCGATGAAAGTACACATGATTATAAGCAACTGTTAGCTATGAGAGCAAAGAAATATTTGCTGGTTTATACATTTGCACCTGGTTTAACTAAAAGAGTTATGAATATATAAATTTGAATTGATGGGCAGGGAAAAGATGGATTGTGTTAGGAGTGATATGAAAGAAAATGGAGTTAGTGATAGCGTGACGGCTGACAGGACAGAATGGAAGAAAAAAACGTTTTGCGCCGACCCCAAGTAACACGGGATAAGAGCAGGAAAATGATGATCGGGTTTATGAAACAGCTGTTTTTTTTTATATCTCAGGGTTGATCTCAGTAGTTGTTGATAATCATGAGTACCCACTAAAACGTTTGTAATTGTTTCACAAATAACCCTGTATAAGGCGTCGTTTGGTGAATGATATCGACTTTTCAAAACTTTGCACTCTAAGGAGTGGTGTCCCTGAAAATATCGATATTGATGACCTGTCGCGGGAGACAATGGATAATGTCGTTTTCGTTTTATCTCAGTTGTTATTAGAGCACATAAGACAAAAGAATATTGCAGTCTTCTCTTGACGTAATCTCGATTTTTTTACGAAAATCACGTGAAGATAAATAAGTGTTTGATGAGAAATGGTTCTCTGCTGACTTCTTATTTCCAACTTCTTACTGATAAATGGGTAATGTACCTATACTGAATAGACAGAATTAGTCAAATCGTTTGATTCCCCAAAACACCGCCTCAGACAAACCACGATAAACCGAGTTGGTTACGATGTTTCTGCTCAGAGAAATTGGATAAGAGACACCAAATTCATCTATTGTCAAAGTATTTTTAAAATCAATTTACAGAAGAACGTTTTTTTTTTTAATTTAATATGGGTTTGCTCTTGACTCTAGTCTAGGTCATAGATGACAGAGACAAAGTCGACGATGGAGCGAGCTTACCCAAAAGAAGCCTGTCCACTCTAATTTTGAAGAGATTATAGTAGGCGCCAGATAATCGTGGAATATCGGTCATTGACCCACCTACATTTATTGACATTGTTAATTTGAAAAACGGAATTAATGACACAAAACTGTCCCGAATCATCATCTCTCGTGATCCTTAACATGGTCTAATAATGAAAAACGATTCATATTTAATTGTTCAGGTACCTATGAGCAGTTATTAGGGAAAGGTCAATATACTTTATTCCACATTTATCTGGCGCCTACTATAGTGTTGTATGCGTTCGGAAACACAGACGCAGGCACAGAGTTCCACTCCTTCCTCTCGTTTATCGTGGAAAAGGCAGTTTCATCATAGTCCTTTCCTTTCACAGATTCAGTTAGGATTGACTTCCATTTCCTACCTGAATAACTGAATATTGTAGGTAGGTTCGGATCGCATAACATTCAGGCTCGACAACACAATTACTTAGCAATACCGAATTCCGAAATTCTAGGGCTGAATCTGTTTTCCGACTTGTGAGTCTATCCTAGCTAGATACATCTCCAAAAGTTTTCTTCATAGGTATTTTGAAATCAGCTTCTGAAGCTATTGTCAGGTGACCCTCTTACAAGTTATTTTAATATTTTTTTTGGAGGTGGGTTTGCTCTTGATTCTAGTCGAGGTCAGAGATGACAGAGACCAAGTCGACGATGGAGCAAGCTCACCCAGAAGAAGCCTGTTCATTCTAAATTTGAAGAGATTAGGGTTGTATGCGTTCGGAAACACATACGCAGGCAGAGAGTTCCACTCCTTTGCTGTGCGCATTATAAAAGACGTTTAGAAACGCTTAGTGCGAATTGGTGGAATAGCAACAGGGTAGGGATGGTAACTTGTAGTGCGTCTAGATGTTACTTCCGCACGGGTCGATTTTCAAGGTTTAGTGATGTGGTTGCCGAGGTCGTTCCGTGGATGGATGACCTCATCTTAATTAACCGAGATTCCGCTGTGCCTCGAGAAGCACGTAAAGCTGTTGGTCATTTGTAGATCTTTGACAGTCGTTACGGGAACTCAAAAGCTAAGAGAAATCTGACACTAGTCTTGCCGGGACTGGAAGCCGACCCCAACAGCTAGGCTGATCGGTTGTTTGCTGTTTGGTGAGTGCAGAAGCCAGGCTATGTGAGGTGGCTTGCGGAATTTGTTCGAAAGAGTCACCACGGCCCTGGAATGCAAAGGGCTTTAGAAGGAACACGGATGGGATTTAGTCAGTAAGAGTCTGACACGCCCTTCCGCTCCACCCAGAGCGGAAGGAGTCATTTGATGATTTCCCATCCATAAAAAAAGGCTATTGAGGTGGGTTGCGGAATTTGTTCTAAAAAGTCACCGAGGCCCTGGAATGCAAAGGGCTTTAGAAGGAACACGGATGGGTTTTAGTCAGTAAGAGACTGATACTTCCTTTCGCTCCACCCAGTCCGGAAGGTGTCATTTGAAAATTTTCAAAAAAAAAAAAACGCTTTTGACCTGCTTTTCAATGCTCACCCTCTTTACTCAATCTCTTCTTCAACTGTATTAGTTTTTAGATAGTCATACGGCTAATATGGTAACCCTTTCGGTACGCGGCACAATTTTTATTTATTCTTCTCTAATACTCTGTCTTTGTTACTACTGTGTTGTGTTTATGTCGAAATATTTTCTATTCCGATTTTGTAAACCACGGATATTTTTGGCGGAATCACATTCAAAAAAAATTCTTATATCAATTCTTCTTTCTCGTACGTTCGTTCTGTGAGTGTTGACAACGTCGCAGTAGCTCTAGAAGTCTGACTATTCTATTATTCATGCCTAGCGCTAACATTAGGTACATGCAACGTTTAATTATTTACCTTCGCTGGTGCCATACTAGTTTCTTCAAGGTTTACCTCGACTGACGTTATTTCATTCATTTTTTTTCCGCTCATCTTTGTGCCCTTTTGAAGACCTGGTATCCCTGTTGTATGACTTCGTGAAAGGGAGCGTTCAAGTATTACGTAACGCAATTTTTGAAGTAACGTATATCTGTACCCCCCTCCCCCTCCCTAAACGTTACGTATCATCCAAGTGACAATTTTTACCTAAAAGTCATATCTACTACTCTCATGTTACCAAATTTTTTAATTAATAAAATTAAATGTCATTTCACGAAAAATATTGATGTTTATTTTTGTTTGGAAAAATGACTACTGTTTAGTGACTGTGTAACTCGAAAATATGTTTAGTGAGCTAGCGTCAAATAAAAAAAAACAATGTTACGTAACGCGTTGTTCGAACACCCCTCCCGCCCCTGTAACGCATCGTAACGTTTTACAAGACCCCCCCTCCCCCCAAATTGCGTTACGTAATACTTGAACGCCCCCAAAGCTAAATGCACTATCCAAGAAATTGTTGTTAATGGTACCTACTTTTGTTGTTACTATTACTTCCAATCAACCCCTGAGTAAAATAAAATCAAAATTAACTTTTTATTGATACCTGGAATGTTCTCCAATTCTCCATGCTAAGTTTAAAAAAAACAATAGGAAATATTTTTTTCTGTTCTTGAATGTTTAAAACACAGTAGCCATGCAGGTACATTTCTTTCGAGTTTATCCTCCCCTAAGGCTCCATCCGTTGATTTATTAATGTGCCTAAGGAATGGAAACGTTTTCTCGTGATCCTAAAGGTAAAAACAATTCAATGCAAGGGTTTTCTCGTCAAAGCGTTTGTATACTGCCACTATCTTACCTTTTCAAGCAAAGATTAGACTTGATATTTCTTTGTACCTATAGAAACGGTCAGTAGATAAACGGAAGGCATCAGTGAATAGCTAGACTGAGTCTCCCGAAAAGTGTCGTAACCTTGACCCAAATTCTCGTCGCTCTATATGTTAAGAAATGTTGGCTATCAGGCAAAGCAAAGAGCCTCGATAAGAACGTTTTTATCATAGTTGGGCTTAACTTTTTGACAAGTGTTTTGTTAATCTTTACAAGTACACAGAAGGGTCAAAATCAAAAGTCATTTGTTCAAATTAGGCTGAGTGCCAGCACTTTTTGAACGTCAAAGTTCTAAATAGTGACAGTCCCCCTCAAAACGCCCGCCCGTCACCACTTCCTAGTGTTTTAGCTGGGAAGAAGTGGCGCAACAGTGGAGCAAAACAAGTGGGTTTTTTGCAGACTGACCAGATGCCGTTAGTAGGGTTGCCAACCGTACTTTAATATAGAGTATTGTACTCTATTTTGTGTAGGCGTACTTTATAATCTACAAAAGCAATAGACTGCTAAAATACTCTATTGATTTTGATTCTGACTTTGAATTAAACTGAATGAAATGCTGCCATTTCAGCCTGAATAGGTACCATGGCGTCATAAAATTGTCTTACTAAAGCCCTTTCTAAAATTGGAAATTCTTAGCTGAAAAGTTGGCAATCCTAGCCAGGGTATCAGAATTTTAGGACTGATTATCGTTTGATTTCCTCAACGAAATTATACGGCTACTAAAATCCTAAAATTAAATGGATATCGAGCTTTAGGGAGCCAGTGACAAAGTTTGCAAATACTTCTATAAAAGTAACTACCAAGCGATTTATTTTAAAAGGTTTTGCTCGCAATTTGCACGACCGTTTAGGGGTCTTTAAGTCATGAGTGAATAGGTTACTTCTAGGCAAGCGTGCTCCATCGACCACAATCATCGCTTTCCATCAGGTGAGATTGTGGACAAACGCGAGCCTCTCAATTATAAAAAACCGGTCAAGTGCGAGTCGGTCTCGCGCATGAAGGGTTCCGTACCATTCTATAAAAACGGCAAAAAAATCACGTTTGTTGTATGGGAACCCTCATATAATAAACTATTACAATATAATAATATTAGCTAATACAATATAATAATTATTTTATTCTGTTTTTTAGTATTTGTTGTTATAGCGGCAACAGAAATAAGTACATCTGTGAAAATTTCAACTGTCTAACTCGGTTCATGAGATACAGCTTGGTGACAGAGTGACAAACGGACGGACAGTGGAGTCTTAGTAATAGGGTCTCTTTTACTAAGACTCCGCTTTTACACTTTGGGTACGGAACCCTAAAAAGATGTTTTTCACGTCTCTAAAACCAACTGTTTAGCTGGCAGAGGGGTGCACTTGACTCTTACAAAAATTAGCACTTTAAAGCTTAATATTTCGCAAACGGATCCTTGGATGGAAACATGGTTTTAAACCTCAATATTTTCGTCGATTGGAAATCAAATGACAATTAGTCTTGAACGAAAACCGCTACGCCAAAATCTTAAAGTTAAACGAACAGATTAACGAGAAATGACAAAGTTTGCGATCTTTGAAGCCTGGGGTAAATTCTGACCTTAGAACTTACCCATTCTGTCTAGAATAAAAATCGACTATGAAATTATCTACTAAGTAATTTATTTAATAAGGCATCAAAATTTCGCTCCTTCCAAGCCTTGAAAGCAGTCAGACACGCCAAAAGAACAACAAAAGGATCATAATTCTGGTATTTATAGCCCGACCTTGATTCACACCTTAGATTTGACCCACTGTACAACCGTCCGCACAGGTTTCGCTCGCAAATACACCGCCAGGCGGTTATGTCACTGCCATGACATGATTGAGAAAAGAGTGAATTCAAGAGGTAACGAGAAAATAGTGAATAGGTTACTTCTAGGCAAGCGTGCTCCATCTTCGACCACATCATCGCTTACCATCAGGTGAGACTGATCAAACGTGAACCTTCCATTAAAAAAACCGCTCCTTCCAAGCCTCAAAAGCAGTCAGACACGCCAAAAGAACAACAAAAGGATCATAATTCTGGTATTTATAGCCCGACCTTGATTCACACCTTAGATTTGACCCACTGTACAGCCGTCCGCACAGGTTTCGCTCGCAAATACACCGCCAGGCGGTTATGTCACTGCCATGACATGATTGAGAAAAGAGTGAATTTAAGAAGTAACGAGAAAATAGTGAATAGGTTACTTCTAGGCAAGCGTGCTCCATCTTCGACCACATCATCGCTTACCATCAGGTGAGACTGATCAAACGTGAACCTTCCATTAAAAAAAACCGCTCCTTCCAAGCCTTGAAAGCAGTCAGACACGCCAAAAGAACAACAAAAGGATCATAATTCTGGTATTTATAGCCCGACCTTGATTCACACCTTAGATTTGACCCACTGTACAGCCGTCCGCACAGGTTTCGCTCGCAAACACACCGCCAGACGATGATGTCACTATTATGACATAATAGCACGACTCACATCGCGTGAATCAAATGTTTAATGAACTAAGTTGGTAGAACAACACGACTTAACAGACAGATGTGTTGCTGGGGAGTTTGTAGCGCCACTTCTTCTTCCCAGCTATAACACTAGGAAGTGGTGACGGGCGGTCGTTTTGGGGGACTGTCTTTATGTAGAACTTTGACGTTCAAAAAGTGCTGGCACTCAGCCTAATTTGAATAAATGACTTATGATTTTGGTGGGTTAACTGTTTCGATGAGATGGGGAAGGAAATAATGGCAGTGATAAATCAGTGATATTTGGAACATTTCCTAATATTGTCCAATAGGGTATTTGACTAAAAAAATCTAATTTCCGTCAGATAGATTTCCAAAGAAAACGTAATTTTTCTTTTGTCACGTAAACAAAATACGAAACGATACAGTGCGTTGAAAGTCGTGTGACGTCACTTACCAGTACACTTTATCTTTGACGCGTTTTATCTTCGTATTTTTTATTGATTTGATAAATTAAAAAATACTTATCCAATATTTTTCGATAATCTTACTGACGGAGTAAATATAATCATATTTTTTTAACCGAGGCAACATCCCTATTCTACTATTTTCAAGTAAATTGCAATTTGTAAAAAAAAATGCCTTTTTTAACAGATTGCAACTGAGATGCGAATGCGAAAATTGCTTGAAAATTATAAGAATTGGCCCTTTGTTTGTTTTCCTTATTCGTATTAGATTCTTATCTATATTCTGTTCACTAATTTTCAAAATCTCAATGATGAAGTTTAAGTTTTCATCCAAATCGGTCCCGAAACTCCTTTGAGTATTTTATTGTTTACTCAGCCACACTCAAGTAAAAAGGTGTAAAGGTCGAACGCATACAACCCTAATCTCTTCAAAATTAGAGTGAACAGGCTTCTTCTGGGTAAGCTCGCCCCATCGTCGACTTTGTCTCTGTCATCTATGACCTAGACTAGAGTCAAGAGCAAACCCATCTGAAAAAAAAAAAGGATTTGATTCACAAGTCTATATTATTTGCATCATTTGTGTTTCATAAGTTGTCCTATATTATATAATAGGTAGATATGTTATATATTATGTACATCTACTTCCAGCCGAACCGAGCGACAATTCAGTTTCCTTGTCCATCCGCTTCCTACACGCTCCCCTCCGGCGAAGTTCCGAACTACTCTCGATTCTCAGCGGCGTGCGAACGGTTTTGACGCAATCGATGAAGCAAACGATCTTAATATTCGTCTCTCTAGAGCAATGGTTCCCAACCTTTATTTGACCCGGGACCACTTTGATTTCTTTTTTACTAGCAAAGACAAGGAATCAAAAAAACAGAGGTATGTTAAACTAGAAATAAACTTATATCATATAGATATTCAAAACTTGTAGTATTACTACATATGCTTTGAAATAAAAATTAAAAAGTGTTGTCATAGAAGACACATTTCTAAAAAAACTTGGAATCAGTTTGCATCATAACATTTTTGAGGTGAAAAAAGTTACATTTAATCCTTTCGCGTACCTTATTTTGACCCTTGCGGACCACCAGTGGTCCACGGACCACAGGTTGGGAACCACTGCTCTAGAATTTGTGTAGAGGCAAATATATGTGTATAGGCAAAGCTCGTGAGACGTTTTGAGTTTTCCTGATAAGTTTTTGGGAGATAATCTTAGGAAGAAATTCTTTCGATGATATAATACTATCGCTGCGCGCTGCAAACACAAATACAAAATACTTTATTTTAAAAATACCAGTTACAGGCACTTTTGGATTGTCACGGTCTATCAGCCACTGCCAGGGTTGCGGAATTTGTTCGAAAGAGTCACCGCGGCCCTGGAACGCAAAGGGCTTTAGAATGAACACGGATGGGTTTTAGTCAGTAAGAGTCTGACACGCCCTTCCGCTCCACCCAGAGCGGAAGAAGTCATTTGATGATTTAGCATCCTTAATTCATAAAACGGTTTTACTTTGTTACTTTGGTTTATTATCTTCAAATTTGTGAAAGTAAATATAAACAGTATTTTTGATATTTCCAGAGTATTTGCGATTTCTTGACCTCTAAATTTTGTGACATCTATCCCATATGGGGGATAGTTGCCTAATCCATAATAATAACGTTTAGGATAAGTGCCGCGCTCCTTGGCTTCAAAATTAGAGTGAACAGGCTTCTTCTGGGTAAGCACGCCCCATCGTCGACTTTGTCTCTGTCATCTATGACCTAGACTAGAGTCAAGAGCAAACCCATCTATAGGTACTAATACTATAAAGAGGTAAAGTTTGTATGTTTGTATGTAGGGGGTAATCTCTGGATCTGCTGAACCGATTTTGAAAATTATTTTTGTACAGTATATAATAGCCACATTTATTAGGAATGCTATAGGCTATACGGGAACAGGAAAAAAACGGGATATATGCGTACAAAGTCGCGGGCAACAGCTAGTCTCAAATAAAAAATATAAAAAACTGTCCATCATTAGAAAACTGCTAATAAACAAATCGCTCTATTCTTTTAGAACTATAGTTCTAAGAAAGACAAACACTTCAATGTTTATTTATTAGAATCTATAAAATATTCTATCGGCACATGCGTCTTTGTACCAATAATACTTGTAGTACGTAATCTTTATAAATAGAAAAAACGGAGTATGCGCGAACGTAGTCGCGGGCAAAAACTAGTCCTTTCATAATATTTATTGTATTTTTGGATTGTATGATAGGACCAGCACTTCGCCCGCGACTTTTGTTTACGCAAATTTTGTTCAAAAGCTTTTCCCCCTTTTCATCCCCTTAAAGCTTCTTTTTTTAAGGTTGTTAAATCATCAAATGTCTTCTTCCGCTCTGGGTGGGGAGGGCGTGTCAGACTCTTACTGACTAAAACCCATCCGTGTTCCTTCTAAAGCCCTTTGCATTCCAGAGCCGCGGTGACTCTTTCGAACAAATTCCGTAACCCTGGCAGGCTCTGGCCCTAGCGGTCCCCGTCTCTTATGCTGACAAAGCTAAAAGCTAGAATTTCCAAAAATCCGTTCCTCGTGCTCACCTACCAAGGAATTCTTGAGCAAAATTTCATGTTCCTAGATCCAGTAGTTTCGGCTCTGCGTTGACATTTCAGTCAATCAGTTTCCTTTTAAATATACCTAAAAACAGAAATCTACTCAGCAAAAATGATCGGTTTAGAAGCCATACCTACAGTGCAAAGCTCTTACAGTATTATGCTAATGCTGTGTGAACTTTGACTTATAATGGAAGGTGCTTCCTCGGAGAACTCAAGTGAAACCTCGTTTATTATTGCTTTTATAGCTTCTCGGCTTTTGATAGATCTTACACTTAATAAAAATCTTAAATTCATTTAGCCTCAATCACGAGCTCTAAAAGCATGAAATTTTGCACTCTAGATAGTGAAAAAAACTTTTTACAAAAAAAACAACCGACTTCCAAATAGAAAACACTACAAAGTATAAACGCCGACTACCGAAATGTAAGTTATTTTATACTTTGTAGTGTTTTTTTAATTCGGTTTTATTTTTTTGTAAAAAGTTTTTTTTTTTTAATTTTTAGTGGTTCTCATGTGCTTACCCCTTCACAGCGTACCGGCGTGATGTTGTGTTATCAACTGCTGTAAACAATAGGACAGACATTAGATTTCAGCAATCCCAGTTCATTTGCTATCATTTATTGAGGGGTTCCGTTGTCTATCTCCGAAGTTCTTCACCAGATCTTCACCAAATTGAAATGGGACCACTCCGACAAAGTACTCTTTCAAAAACTACCCAAATCGCTTCAAGTATGCGCATAAAATTTGAAGAGTTCTCTCTTTTTCTCCAGGATCCCATCATCAGATCCTGACTTGATTATCAGGGGACCACCTGAAGGTTCCGAAGAATTGAGAACCTCCTCCTTGTTTTGAAGTCGGTTAAAAATCATAATCTTTTCCCTCAAAACTCGTTCTAAAAAAGTTCAATCTAACCGTTTAGATCTAGTTCTAGCGTATCAAGTTCTCAGAGTAGTCAGCACAAAAAAATATTTGAGAATTCATCCCTTAAAGAGCTACATCGGTATGACCTTTGTCCATGGAAAATCTCATCGAACACATTGGTTGTCCTTTTCTATAATCAGTTCAACTCATTGATCCTCTTGATATTGATCATCATTGATACTGCGCTTAAAGTCACTGTTGCATCTTCATCATCATCCACAGTCCGTTATCACACACTACTGAGCATAGGCCTCTCTTTGGGCCTATCCCCACGTTCTTCGACCAACCACTCCCAAGTTTTGACTGAGATGATGCAACAATACTTTTAACACATCAACCATCAAAGCAAGACAGCATTAATCTTCGTTTCATCGCAGATCTCACCCATCTCTTTCCATCAGGTGAGATCGATTTCAAGAGCGGTATCATTGGCACAAAAAAAATGTATCGTCAACCCATCTCGCTAGCTGCTTCAAATTTCAATGAACTTTCCTAACTATATTGGGGTCGGCTCCCAGTCAAACCGGATTCAGATGAATACCAGTATTTTTCGTGGAGCGGTTACCTACCAGACCTCCACAACCCATTAACCTGGGTAACACGGTACTCCTTGGCAGACTGGTGTCAGATTTACTGGCTTCTGACAATCCGTAACGACTGCCAAAGATCTACAAATGACAGCCGGGACCAACGGCTTAACGTGCTGAGCCGAGGCACGGAAGAAACTCGGTAAGTTAAGATGGTCACCCATCCACGGACCAACCTTGGCAAGCGTTGCTTAACCTTGATCGACCCGTCCGGCTGATATTCTTTAGCCACGAGCTACTTCGAACTTTTCGAAGTCATTCACTCTTTTAGATTCAATTACGTTCAATCTCAGTTGCGTGCCATTCTTGACATGGCTGCCACCGGTTCACATACCTACACTAGGAATTGACTTCTGGTTATGACCTCTTGATCACCAGTCTACATCTTATGAGGCCAATGATTTGTGCTGTATAACTTCTATTGGATTTATGTAGTGATTATTTTTGTGCGAGAATTTGGTTAATTGAAATACGGAGTCAGAGCGTTCCACTAGGAGGTTCCGAAGTTAGTCTGCCCTTGGTAAAACGGTATTTAAAGTGAATATCTTTCACTGGCCCATTGGTCTCGTGTTTGCAAGTGAGACTGCTGAGCTGAGCTGTCCTGCTGTCGATTTCCCGGACGGGATGGGAAGTGATATTATTGGTATTTTGATGATACTTTCCTCAGTGGAAGCCCGGATTTTCAATTTTATGGTGTGACACCGTCGTGCTCTGGAAGCATGTATTGCCATTGGTGTGGGAAGGATCTCTCCTAGGTCGTGTCGGGATGCAGTCCCATCAGACTGAGAGTAAAGCAACAGAGAATGCACCTCCTGCGTCCTCGTCTGGTCTTGGTCGTCAGGAAATTATGTACCACTTATCTCTATTTGATCTCCTCCCGGAGTTTCCTTCAGGAAAACCTGAAGATTTTACAAAAAAATGTCCGCAGTGCATTTTGTCAGAACGATCAACGTGTTTCCTCAAGATAAGAGATGAGTAATCCACGCGTCTACCAGATAATAGCAGATAAACCTTATGTTTTTATTGATATCCTTGGATATTATATCGATAAGGCTGATACCGTTTTTATTTTATAGATAAGTCCTTAGTACACTGCAGGTTCATCACTCGAGATACTGCGTTGTTAAATAATTTTGCTGGAAAATAATTAAATTAATTTAGTTTTAGGAGTGCAGTTAAGTGATAAAAGTGTAAATTAAATTGGTTCTTATTAAATAGTTATAGAATAATAATGATTGTTGAAAACAACTTGGTAGGAAGTGCTATTTTTAATAGTCGTTGAATGGTGAACTAATAAATAAGATAATAGTGCTGTGGCGTAATAATGAAAGTGAGAAATCCATTCAGCCTAGTTCGAATAGGTACGCATACATTTTTATTATTTTACTATCTTTTTTCGCAATCATGCATTGTTCCAGGATTAAAAAAAAACATATGACAGTGCATTATCCTTAATATATAAAAAGCCGAAACTACTGAAGCTACTGGTCGTAGAAAGCATGTAGGTAGGTTCAAGTTTAGCATGTAGGTTACTTGGGGAGTGTAGAGGATTTCCCGAAATTCCTACGGGAACGGGAAAAATGGGATATGCGCGTACGAAATCGCGGGCAAAAGTTAGTTTACTATATTTTATACTAGTAAACCGCCCCGGCTTCGCACAGGCAAAGCATCATTTACATATAAGCTCCAAGTGGGCATGATTTTTTCCGATATCTCAACAATCCTCGTCATATTTTCTTTCAGCCAATTTAATCAAAACCTTTAATGAAATATACACCTAATCCTTCATGAATCACACCGTCCATTGATAAAAATCCGTTCAGTAGTTTCTGAGTTTTTCGTTTTCAGACAGACAGGCGCGGTTTGTGTGTTAGTGAGTTAGTGATTTTTATTTCATGTCAAAACTGCTCGTAAGCGACGCCATTAAATGAAGGCTGAAGTGATTAATAGTAGCCATGGTCTTGCTGGTGTGGTGTGCTATCGATTTTCGGTTGGCAATTTAGTAGATGTTTCATAAGAATAATGTCGCTTATAGAACAGTTTAGCTTGGTTTTACAACTAAGTAGTCTTTTCAAAGTAGTCTCGTGGAAATATAGACCTTATTATTTTAGTATATAATAAGGTCTATATTTCCTGAAGAGTTTGTTTGTTTGAACGCACTTGTGATAGTCACATTCATGAAGAAGGCTATACGGGAACGGGAAAAAATGAGATATGCGCGTACGAAGTCGCGAGAAAAAGCTAGTTGTATTGTTGTTATCACCAAACTTAGCAGTCTGATCGATGATAGCAGTCATTATCATCATTTAAGTCGGAAGACGTCCTCTGCTGGACATAGGCCTCCCAAAACTGTCGCCTCATCGACCGGTCCTGTGCGTCTTTCATCCAGCGGATTTCCTCGGCTTTGACTTTGACCAGGTCATCGGTCCAACTCCAGGGGTATTTCGACGCTGCGACTTCCGATACGCAGACGCCTCTCCTGAACCTTTTGCTCCCATCAACCATCTGTTCTGCGAGCAACGTGATAACAGTTTCGATGAGCTATTATTTTTGCGAGTTTGCGGCTACCGTTTTCTTTATCCCACTCATCATCATCATCATCATACCAGCCGAAAGACGTCCACTGCTGGACATAGGCCTCCCCCAAAGGGGATTGCCATAATCCCCACGCTTGGCAGGCGGGTTAGCAATCGCAGTGTAGCTGTTGCAATATACAAAGAATGCTGAAGCATCCCATTCTCTGGTGAGTCCCTTAGTCGCCTCTTACGCACACCGACGGAAAGAGAAGGGATGGTGCTATTATTTTACGTCCGACACCCTGCAGAACAAATATTTTATTATCTCACTGCTAGGCCATTTTGCAAGATATCCGGATGTTCTGGCTCGCTCTTATCTTTGGATCAAAGAACATTGCGTGGTGGTTGTATCCAGTTACTCCAGCCAAACTTCTCCGTCTTCTACGTTTGCCATTTGACTGTGTTAAGGCTCCTATATCGGTTATTTTGACCTTCACCTCTTTGGGGAGGTACACGACAAGTTGGCCCATTTAGACATCCGCTTATCTACCAGCTATTAGTGCTTCTGGAAGAAAATTTAGGTTACGCCATGCCGTACCTAACCGGACCTAGTATACACCCTTGGGGAATCACATGACTTTAGCTATACCTCTAGATACACGTGATAGCTGTTTATATTAAAACTAATTTTGTGAAAAGATAACATTGTGTTTGTTTGCAAGATGTTTGTAAACGCTAATCTTTAAAAGCATTACATAATAATTTTATAGTTATATTGTCCATGTTACTGGAGTACATAGATTTGAATGTTCAACTATGGAATCACTGGTCCCCAAGTCACAGGCTATAAACCTAGTTTGGGAGCCAGAAGACAATACCTTTTTGCACTTTTGATGTTATTACTCTACCTGTAACCTTTGTTAACATATTATTGGTAATAAACTTATTATTATTATTGATGCGATAAGGAAGAATCCTTCACTGATAGAAAGCAACACTTCCGCTATAGAGGCATGCGGAATAGGGTGTAAAGTCCCGCAAACCTCCATATAAAAGGGAGGATCCTCCGACCGGACGGTCGAGCTGCCCTATAGTTGATATCCGGACTGTTGTATATTATGTTCAAATTGCCCGCAAAACTCTGATACCGCGATGCAGGATTTCGTTAGTAGTTCGATGCTGACAGGATAGATGGCGTTGCGGTTATTTTTGTTGCCGTATAAATTTCGCTTCGTAATTTTCTTGTGGCGTCATTGCCGCTACATCGCTGAGCATCATAGGCAACTTATTTTGCGAGAAGCATGCGCAGTTTATGTGGAACTTGTTTTTTCGCTGGCGTTAAAGTAGCATATAACCGTCTCCAGGTTCCCATCTCTGCCAGGGTTGCGGAATTGTTAAAGAATCACCGCAGCCCTGTCGTTGAGCTTCTTAAAGTTTTAAGTTTGAGCTACACGATAACTGACAAATGCTTGCACTGTCTGGACAGGTCCACTCAAATCTGTGTGGTACTTTCCTCAAAAGACCACCAAGCATTGACCTACATGGTTCTCATATGATTTGACCAGTACGATTGTATGGATTTTAAAATAGACTTTGGCCTCTGAGTTTTTTCGGTGTTTCTTCTCAGGGTAGTCAGCTAGGAAACACCGGACTCATCTAGTTTAAAATTACCCAAAAAGATTGACGTGTAATAGTGTTATGTTTAACCTACTTACAAAATAAATATCATTTAACGTAAAGGGCATTTGAAGGAATACGGGTGGGTTTTAGTCAGTAACAGTATACACTCCCTCCTGCACTACCCAGAGCGGGAGGTGTCATTTGATGATTTCCCATCCAAAAGAAGTTTCCCATCTATCTCTGTAACAGAATTCATTAAAATCGGTTCGGCGATTTAGGCGTTAAAGCGTAACAAACATACTCACGTAATAGGCCACGGAAGCGAATCCGCTGGGAAAACCTATAGTTATTAATAAAATTTACAACAATACTGTTATCGCAATAAAATATATTATTGTTATCGTGTTTGTTTTACTGCCGGCGGCCTCCTTTAATCACTGCACTGTGGTGGCGCATCGCTAAATCTAGGACTCATTAGGAGTTTCCGACGAAATGGAATAAACATGGAATGTTATTTTAAGTTTTGTGAATAGAAAATTCTTGCTTTTAAATTGCAAATAGAAATATACTGCTAAAAGCTACAAACCCAGCTGTTTAGATCTCAGATAAGTACCTGCCCATGAGTTAAAAAATTATAATTTTGTAGATAGCTTTAAATTAACACTTTTTTACGTCAATAGTTCTGTATGGTGTCGGACGTCAAGGACACACCATCCCATCACTTCCTGTGGGTGTCGTAGGAGGCGACTAAGGGCCTCACCAGAGAATGTTACGTCAATAGTTCTGTATGGTGTTGGACGTAAAAGACACACCATCCCATCACTTCCTGTGGGTGTCGTAAGAGACGACTAAGAGACTCACCAGAGAATGGGCAGCAGCATTCTCTGTGGTTCTGTGCATTGCAACAGCTACACTGCGATCGTCAACCCGCCTGCCATGCGTGGCGATTATATATTTAGTCCAGCAGTGGACGTCTTTCGGCTGATATGATGATGATGATGATGTAATATGAAGAAATATGAATACAATTCTAGAAACTTTACTAACTAGCTTGAATGCTCGATGCGTCCGGGCGTTCGATTAAAGCGCATTTCCGTTAACTATGTATTGTCTTTGTTCTTCCATAACACAATAATTAATGTTCAATACATTATTACCGTGAATAATAGTTAATTTTACGATCGAGAATATGATGAATGATCTCAGCTATTCAGTCATAAGTAGGAGATTGCGTAAGCAACTGTGTAAGACTTCAGACGAGCGAATAGTTTTCTTTGCCATTTTTGTTATGTTGGTATTGTTATGAGCTTGGGGTTCGTGACAGCAAAAAACAGCCGATTAAATAGCCAAAATGACACTTTAATTTAACAATACAAATTACAACTTTAAGCCTCGTATCCACTAGGCAACATTTGACGCGCGACATGATGCGCAACATGTTGCTCATCATGTTGAACGGCAACGAAGAACTTTTATTTAGTAACATTGTCAATGTTGCGCGCCTGCTGGCAACGTTGCGCGTTGTTGTGCAACGTTGCTGAACATGTTGGGCGTCATGTGTTGCACGTCAAATGTTGCCTAATGGATTCGAGGCTTTAAACTCACTCATTATAAAACACAACTTCACCACTGATCACTTTAAACGCACTTGAAGATCGCTTCCGAAGTATTCGCTTGTATCGCAAAACCAATACTAACCCGGTCGCGAGCTATGCGGTCTTTATATAGGTCAGTTAATTCCAGAACCTTCTCTTCTCGAAACATCTGGAAAGTTCGCCTAAGTACCGGTCCCGACTGACCAGGTGTCAGGAACCCTAGAAGATTCTAGCATAGAAAACACTAGAAGGTACTTGACTCTACTACTTCTGCTATTCGATACGAGATGGCGCTAGTAGTAACTAATGTCGATATGTATCCGGCATTAATTCTGGCGCGTTACAGTATCCTTGTTTTATTTTAGGGATATTGTTCTGTGTTCTTTAGTTTACTCTGGAATGACATTTGTTTTGATTAGTTTTATACGAGTTCACCATCGATGGTAAGATTTTTCTATCTCAGTATACAGTCGTCCTCCTTCAGTTGTTTTCTCACTGCTGATCATCCATATGTGCCAGACTTAACTTCTTACGGCCGGTCTCAATAACGTATCTACATATCTTCGACCAACTGTCGAATTAGCTACCAACAGTAGCTGAATCGTCATGTTTCCCTTTCAAAAATGACGTTTCAGCTACTGTTGGTCGCTAATTTGACAGTTGGTTAAAGGTAGATACATTATTGAAACCGGCCGTTAATAATCACCTTCCTGTTGTTGTTGTAAGAACGTAAGAAATCTTGGTTTTGTTTTTCTTGGTCAGATCAGCGTAGATTTCAAGTAATCATAAATCTTTTAGGTTGTTAATCTATACTCATGGCACCAGGTTTTTCAAGGCACCAGTTTCCTCCCGCGGCTTCGCTCGCATAAAAAGTACCCTATGTGTTATTCCAGGATATGCACTATATGTGTGCCAAATTTCATCCAAATCCCTTCAGCCGTTTTTGCCTGATTGTCGCGCAAACACTTTCATATTTTATAATATTAGTAGGATAATAAACCTGAAGAGTTTGTTTGTTTGAACGCGCTTATTTCTGAAACTACCAGCCGGATTTGGAAAAAAAAAATTGTATATGATAGCCACATTCATGAGTAAACGGGAAAAACGGTACCTATATGCGCGTACGAAGTCACGGGCAAAAGCTAGTTTTAGTAGGTATATTATCTACTAAATACAGCTATCAAAGTTTTGTTAGTACACAGCCGACCACATCAAGATTCACCTGACGAAAACAAATTACTTATCATCATTTTGTAGCGTCTCTTTTACGATACCTGAGAAATTAAGGCTTTGTACCTTCGATTAACCTGTTGCATATTGTAACAATCGATCATTGAGTCAATAGATAATTAGACATATCCAATTATTCTATCAGAAATTACCTAATTAATCAGAATTCCTTGTGTGTAAGATGATTTAGTAAGAATGGAGGTGACTATCGATATGATGGCGAATAGAGATATAAATATATTGAAGGCTAGCTTTTGCCCGCGACTTCGTCTGTTACTTGGGGCAGACATTTTTATTTTAAGACTAGCTGCCGCCCGCGGTACCGCCTGCGTGAATGTCGAAACGTATCCCAAGGGAACATACTCCTGGGATAAAAACTATCCTATGTCCTTTCCCGGGACTGAAACAATCTCTATACCAAATTTCATCTAAATCGGTCCAGCCGTTTGCGCGTGAAGAAGTAACAAACATACACACACACACACACACACACAAACTTTCGCCTTTATAATATTAGTGTGAAGTGTTGATGAAATGCTACTGAACAGAGAAAGAATAGATAGATATAGATAGTTTAACAAATGTTCGACGTGATTCTTTAAATTGTCATAACTTTTTTATTTATGAACCAATTGACATGAAACAAACACTAAATGTTACGTGAAGCTTACCATATTGTATTAGTGAACTAGTGAACCACATCTAAATCGGATTAGCTGTTTCTGAGATTAACGTGCGCAATCGCACAGACAAACAGATAAAGGTCCCAATCATATTTTTTCTCATATATCTTCCATGTACAGACAGCGATCCGTTACATTTTTATTATATGTATAGAAGAAGATGTGTTATTCTTCAACCGCAATTAAGTTGGGACTAGGGCAGGAGGGTGTTAGGGTTGCGGGGTAGTTCGAAAGAGTTTCCGGGGCCGTAGAAGCAAAAGGCATTTTGAAGGAACACGGGTGCGTTTTAGCCAGTAAAGTCTGACACATCAAATGACTCATCATTCAGTCATTTGATGAATTCCCATCCAATCCAATTTTTCACTTTTTAGTGGCACCCCACACCTAACCAACACCACTGGAAAGTCACAGGAAAGCAAACTACGCAATTTGACATATTTTTTCCAGCTATTTTGATTTAAAAGCCAAACTACTGAACCGATTTAAATGAAATCAATCGGAAAGTACATCCTTTCACATCCTACTAATATTATAAACGCGAAAGTTTGTAAGTATGGATGGATGGATGTTTGTTACTCTTTCACGCAAAAACCACTGAATGGATTTTGATGAAATTTGGCACAGTGGTAGATTATAGTCTGGAATAACACATAGGATACTTTTTATCCCGGGAATATGTTCCCTTGGGATAATTTTCGACAATCACGCGGGCGGCAACTAGTATAAAATATTTTTTCAAATCGGTTCATAAATGACGAAGTTATGAGGAAAAAACGTAAAAAATATACAACCGAATAAACCGAAAAAAAGGACGAGGTTCTCACCTCGTCCTTTTTTTGAAGTCGGTTAAAAACTGGCAGCAGGGTGATGAATTTCTATGTTTTATCGTGTTGCCAGGAAGTCTTATCAAAGTTTATCAGCATTTGGAAGTAAGGACAATTAATTAATGTAGTATTTTTCCTCTTTTCCAGCTGAATTAAGATGGTTACTATTGGGTGCGTGTAGCGGCAAAGTCATGAATCAAGGAGGATTGAAGAATGTCGCCACGGAGCCGACGCGCCTCGAGAATAAACGTGAGTATTTAAATTTATGTTCAATAATATTTTATTTCACATCGTGTATTCCCCGCAGCTTTACTCCCGTGGCATAAGGTAAATCTTAGCCTGTGGCACAAAGCGAAAAAAAATTATACAGTCAAATAAATAAAAAACAATATGACACGATTTTGGCACCAATTGTAACAAATAAGTATGAATGGATATCATATTCACAAAAGCCTCTAATGAACAGTTCGTCAATACAGGGATAGTAGCGACAGAATCTTAATGCTTTACCTCGACGATCCGAAAATGTTCTGCCGGACTAACTATTCCAAACGGATCGTCAAAACCTGCAAACGTTTCTGCATTCCGATTTGTCTTGTATTTCAATTGCGATGAGACACGTCTATATTTACCTATTACCTGCTCTAACCATATGTATGATTCGGGATGTGGTCGAAACCGCAACCTGAAGAGCACAGATCAATAGTCCAGAGGCTCTAGACTGTTCTGGCATTCTATGAGCGATATCGACTGTCTAAGAACAGTTAAACATTGCATCCGATCCGAATACGTGAAAATACGTTCCAGAGTAGTCATAGAACTATTTGTATGAGTTTAAGCACTATGGTAGGTGCCAGATAATTGTGCAATAACTGTCATTGACCCACATACATTTATTGACTTAACTTAAGACATAAAACTGTCCTTAATCGACTTCTATCGTGATCTTTTACGTTCTCTCGTAATGAAAAACGGTTCATAATTTATTTTTCGGGTATCTTCGGTTTATCGGATATTAGGAAAAGGTCAATGTACTTTTTTGCTAGCTTATCTGGCGCCTACCATAGTATCCAACTTCCGTCATCCGATTTCTCTCCGTCATCCGTGAGTCTCTAATTCGGAAGAAAAATTGGCAGACGGAAGTAGCAGATAGAAGCAGGTAGTACTGTATATCCAAAGATGGCCGGAATAGCTTGGATTTGGCTCAGAGATCGGAGAAGTGCGTAAGCAATATCCAAATTCGGTTCGAGTTTTTAGACTCTAGATCCGTATATTCATGAATTCGAATCGGATACAGTGCGAAAAGCAATATCCGAATTTGCTCAAATCTCAAATAGTTTATTGCAATCCGTAATGTACACATAAACAGGTGGTAGAATCAATAAATAGGAACAATTATGGACCCTGTCGGGCACAGCAAAACTTAAAATAATTCGGATCGGATGCAGTGCGTAACCGCCCTAAGAGCCAAAATTTAAGGGATTGTTCACGTGACATTTCGGTGGCGCTTGTCAATCCCATACATTTCGACGTCGTTACCGCTGATAAAATGTAATTTTGTCTGTAGCCTCTGGACAATAGTTCTTTGTTTGAGGCTCCAAAGCTCGTAAAGTGCCATTTTATTAGCGGACTTGATTGTCGAAATGCCAAATTATAAGGGATTACTCTCGTGATATTTCGACAGCGTTCGTCAATCTCATACATTTTTGACGTTTTGACAAATGCCTCCGCCACGCTGCCGCCGCTGACAGAATGACTAGAGCCTCTGCAACCCTACTATGACGGGCTAATGCCATCCAATTCCGATGTAGGAAACGGGATAGCGACATTCGCTATGTACAGCTCCGTCTCCCTCTTAGAGGGGTAATCATGATCGTTGGTCCTGGTCTCTGTTACAATAGTTATCTTTTTGTAATTAGGTAATTTCTTCACTACACATAATCTATTAAGTTCCACTAAGGCATTTGTCTTACCGTCGACAATCAGCGAGTAGCAAGTAAAGCTAGAAACTGGATACGAGTTAGCGAGCAGCGAGTGTGTAGTTCCGATAGTTTTGTCGCTCGGCTATAAGCGAGTACTCTTGTGCGACGGGCGATTACTCGCATCACTCGCTCCGGCGTGCGGGCACCATAGTCAGAAATTACCGCTGATTGGTCTCCCGGTGTGAGTTCCGACTTCTGACCGCCAAGCGTACATCGCTGAGCGAGTATTATCTTTGATAGCCCTTGTCGCTGAGACAAACTAGTGGTAAGAGAGTTCTCGCCGGCAGTGTGAACAGCCAGCTATCGACTATAAATGATGTGTCTCTTTTACTCACACGGGATTTAAATCTTTGGTCCGTTTCCTCAGCGAGAAAATAGTCGATAGTTGATCGCTTCTTCGTCGGCGCCGGCGGTGGGACGAGTGCTTTAAGCCTAGGTTAAAATCCGATTGATTCCACAATACTCTACAGTCACTTACGAAAACATATAATTTAGGAAGTTCCATTTCTGAAAAGGAGACATTTCAACACGTTCGGTCATGGCGTGTCTAAATTGTAGTTTATTATCAACACGCTTGTTGCCGCTGTTGAGTAAGCAGGTGCTTAAGTCATTGTTGAATTGTGTGGGAAATTTGTGGTAGGTATTTGAAGCCAGAAACTTAACATGCGGAAATAAAGACTTGAGGTCACCAATATCATTTGTCTGTTGGTCATTGGAGAGAAGCCATACACACCATACGTAGATCCGTTGAAGGTCTCCGAATTCTGATGTTGCCTGTTCTGGTCCTAAGTTGCTTGGAACTGCTCCGTTGGTCTAAAGTCAAAAGTCAAAAGTCATTTATTCAAATTAGGCTGAGTGCCAGCACTTTTTGAACTTCAAAGTTCTACATAAACATGACGTTTCAGCTACTGTTGGTAGCTAGTTTGACAGTTGGTCAAAGGTAGATACGTTATTGACACCCGCGTCGTAAGTCTACAGGCTTTATATCTCTTGATTACAATCGCTTTATATTGCACCAGTTTAGTAGTTTGACGTCGCACTGCGCCACTACCAGCTGACCTGATAATGTGAACTTTTTGGTGGTAATTTATAATCCAGTGAGTTCGCGTCTTGGCATGTTTTGCGGTTTTGAATTAGATTACACAGAACTTAACCCTGCGTCGAGGTAGGCAGTGTGTAGTATGGACGCCGTCATCAACTGCACCTAAACGTTTAATCTATTACTTAATAACGAAATTAATGTTTTTGTTGGTTCAAAATGGAAGGAATTCCCTTGATTTTCTCTTACGAAAGTTCGCCGCCGGTAACAATACCTTAGGAAATGCATTTTAACGCGTACCCCACCCATACCGAATTGATGCAGTAAGTTTATAGCCGGGGTTGCGGAAGTAAGAGTCACCGCGGTTCTGGAACGCAAAGGGCTTTAGAAGGAACACGGATGGGTTTTAGTCAGTAAGAGTCTGACACGCCCTTCCGCTCCACCCAGAGCGGAAGAAGTCATTTGATGATTTCCCATCCTTCTTTAATTCTCAATTGTACACCATAGTAACTTATATAATTATTTACAGTGAATAAAAGTTCATGTACAAAGGCGAGCTTAACTCAAAGTTGAGGTTACTACCAGCAAACCTTTGAGTGATAGAGAGAGATCACAATAGAGGGTAGGAACCAGTGCACATTAAAATACTACATATTTTACAATACATAAATATACCTACATGCATAAATGCATGCATCCTTAAAAAAAAAACGGTTTTCCGGGAGTGCCGGCAGAAGTGAGAACTTGAACATTAACGTTGTGCATTTTTAATATTTTGCGGCGGTCTACTCTTCCTCCGTCTTACAAATTTTCGATCAGGTCACGTGTCCTGACGCGAGTTTAACATTTTTTACCCATTCCAAAAACTGCACAACACAGCTAAAGAAGTTTTCACTAAAAAAAAATTGTCAATACTCCTCCTTCCTCCAGTTATGTGTGTCCCATGTGATTTGGGCGGGCCTTTGCCTACGTAGAAATTCCTGAGGAAAAAAAGTCCAATAAGTTTGTCCAATCTGGGAATGAAGTCCCACTCGTTGTTAAAGGTAAGATTAAGGTATTTTTATTTATATAATTAGGGTTTACTCCTGACCTAGAGTCAGGAGTAAACCTGTCATCTAGGTCATAGATGACAGAGGCAAAGTCGACGATGGAGCGAGCTTACCCAGAAGAAGCCTGTTCACTCTAATTTTGAAGAGATTAGGGTTGTATACGTTCGGAAACACAGACGCAGGCAGGGAGTTCCACTCCTAAATGTTTTAGTATTTTTTTTTACATTATTTGTACCTTTCTTTGTCCAGAGCTACCAAGAACCAATTGTACATTATGTTTGTTTATGGATATTCAATTCTGGATTATTTGGAAACGATACATCAATGTTTGGTTATGTAGCTATTTGGTTCTGGATTATTTAGGATCGATTCATATTTGTTAGGTCGTTAGGTTACCGATATATTATAGGTAAAGGCACTTAATATTGGTTACCGGAGCCTTCCGCTGCCTCGGTAAGTAGTGCAAATTGATTGCCTTGCTTGAATCGGGAAACCCAGTTAATATTATTCATAGTATCTATCTTGAGCTATTATTAGTCTAGTTTATGTTCTAGTCTTATGTAGTTAATAAAGCTGTAAAGTTTGTTTGTTTGAACGCGCTAATCTCTGGAACTACCAGTCGGATTTGGATTTGTTTTTGTATGTGTTAGCCACATTCATGAGGAAGGCTATATGAGGGACGCGCGACCTGCTCCTTGTAGTGGAGGCATACGCTTGCGGTGAACAGCCACCACTCTTCATGGTGCGAGCACAATTTTCTCGCAGTATGTGTGAAAAGTACATTATGCTCCTCAGGGATAAAGATGTCTTGGCCCAGTTAACGGGATTTAATATGGCGCCCGTGACATAAGACACTGCTTTATCCTCTTGGTGCATAATCTACTATAAAAATAAGTGCGATGTGGTCTTTTAATGTGTCGAATGCCAGCTTTTTACATGCAGACACCACCGTTGTATTACAGCAATTTCCGATAAAAAGATTCCGTTTTTGCAGAAAGTTCAATATAAATCTAATATACCTTTTGTAGAAAAGAGACATTCGTTAGTGGTTCACGATCTAGATTCTAAAATAACGTAGAAAAATCTAAAAAGAAAGTCCCCTTCCATTCGCTAAATGCAGCAGTAATTCAAGCATTTGAATTCAACTCGTGTGAAACTTAGTAAGGCTCTTTTAACCTTTTGAACGCCAGAGCATAAACGCATCGGCGTGCCCCCGACGCCAAGCTACTTATTCGCCCTATTGTTTGGCACATATTTGTGACGTTTGGCGTACAGGACGTAAGCATTAATTTGTCACTTGTTTTTTTAATATGGGTTTGCTTTTGACTCTAGTCTAGGTCATAGATACCAGAGACAAAGTTGATGGAGCGAGCTTACCCAGAAGAAGCCTGTTCACTCTAATTTTGAAGAGATTAGGGTTGTAATTAATGTGACAATAGCGTTCAAAAGGTTAACGTTTGAGCAAGAAATAAACTGAAATATTCAAATTCGTTACCGTATTCTGAGTTTCTTGGTAGCTAAGACCCATAGCAAGCGTGCTCCATCATCGACCACATCATCACTTACCATCAGGTGAGATAGTGGGCAAATTTTATTTTTATTTTACTTTATTGGGACATAAAACAGTTACACATTACAACAAAAGGTATGCCTGAAAAAAAATATTAGGTGAACGTGTACCCACACAAATGTCCGCGAAATAATGGTAACGAACTACTTATATAATTAAAAGCGTGCGTTAATTTGACAGAAAAGTAGGTACTCGTAGGTATTTTAGGGATAATATTAAGTGTGAGTAAAGTAACTATTTTAAAGATTCAATAGCCATTCAAAAAAAAATGCGTGCCTATCAATGATATAAATAAGACTTGACTTGTCCGCGAGGTGTTCGACATGTGGGATGTGGACTCAGTAATGAGTGTACCGATAGTCGTGTCAACCAATGGCTTTATAGCCACGAGTCTCGATCAACACGTTAGGAGGCTCTCGTTAGGCAGCTGGATCAAGGGCTTGATTCAGAAAGCGGTGTTTTAGGATACGGCTCGTATTATGAGGTTGCTTTCTCTGGATCCTGACCGCCGGTAGCTTGGACCGTGTCCGATGCCGTAGGCAATTTTTTTTTTGAATATTTTTAAATATTTTATAATTTTTTTGTTTAATAATATTATAAATGTGAAAGTTGTGGATGGATGGATGTTTGTTACTCAATCACATCAGAACGGCTGAACGGATCTTGATGACATTTGGCATAGAGGTAGATTATAGTCTGGAACAACACACATGATACTTTTTTCCCGGGAGTATGTTCCCTTGGGATAATCTTCGACATACACGCGGGCGAAGCCGCAAGAGGCAGCATGTTTAATATTTTTTATTGAAATATTTTAAAATGTAAATCGTTAGTATATTTTAATGACTTAATAAAAGACATAAAAATATGCAATCTACATGAAAGAGTCCGAAAAAAAATGTTTTTATATATTTTTTTTTTATTGTGTAGGTACCTAAATTGTAAAATAAATATTATTATGAACATATTAAAATGACTTCACATCTGTTTGTCTCAGGCGCTACTGTAAACAATGTTGATACAAGTTGTTCAAACAAATGGCGATGTCGTTTGCTTAAAGAGAGATTGCCTTTGTTATTAATTGTGGCGTGATATCGTTAATGAACTTCACGCTGTATGTTGAATAACTTTATGTTATAATTTGAGAAGTGCATTGAACCTTATGCAGAATGTTGGTAAAAAAACATTTATTTATTTATTCTGATTGGTCCAACAAGGCTCTGAACATGGTCTGCTCAGATATGAGCTCACACCAACAAATACCAATGAGGAGCCAAGTTTCCAATTTAACTATCCCACCAAAACAGATAAATTGTAGCCCAGAGTGCTGATTGGTCGCCAGTTTATGTCGTTCCGAAATTTCTCGAATCGACACGGAGATATTTTAGACTATCAAATTATAATCTTACAGAGTTTGCTATTTTCCGGTGACATATATATATGTGAGGTAGATCTTTAAGGTTAAGCAACGCTTGCCGAGGTTGGTCTGTGGATGGGTGACCATCTTAACATACCAAGACCCCTCCGTGCCTCGGACAGCACGTTAAGCCGTTGGTCCCGGCTGTCATTTGCATCGTTACGGATAGTCAGAAGCCAGATAAGGGAGCGTTCAAGTATTACGTAACGCAATTTTTGAAGATTCTTGACCCTCCCTCCCCCCATGTAACGCGCCGTAACGTTTATCTGTACCCCCCTCCCCCTCCCGAAACGTTACGTATCATCCAAGTGACAATTTTTCAAAGTCACAATTATGTCTACTACACTCTCATGTTACCAAATTTTTTAATTAATAAATGTCATTTCAAGCAAAATATAGATATTTATTTTTGTTTGGCAAAATGACTACTGTTTAGTGACTGTGTAACTCGAAAATATGTTTAGTGAGCTAGCGTTAAATAAAAAGAACAATGTAACGTAACGCGTTGTTCGAACACCCCTCCCGCCCCTGTAACGCATCGTAACGTTTTACAAGACCCCCCCTCCCCCCAAATTGCGTTACGTAATACTTGAACGCCCCCTAATCTGACACCAGTCTTGCCAAGGAGTACTGTGTTACCCAGTTAATGAGTTGTGGAGGTGGTCTGGTAGGCAGCCGCTCAACGTAAAATACTGGTATTCAGCTGAATCCGGTTTGACTGGAAGCCGACCCCAATATAATTGGGAAAAGGCTAGGCAGATGATGATATATACAGGGTGTCCCAAAACTCAACGTCAAGCCGAAACGGGGTGACAGGATTGATCATAACCATCACGAGAAAAATCTGAAAAAAAATCTATCCCATGCAGTTTAAAAATTATGGGCATTTTAAGAAAAACCTAGAAATTTGATCAAACTGTACCATTTTTCGGTTATTGTGGTTATTCTTTTTTATTTTTGTTCATTTGAACTTTGGAAACGTAATCCTAAATAACATTTCTAGAATCCCAATAAAAAATAATGACACAATTGCCTCAAGTTTCCGAGAATTGAGACTATTTGTTAAACTACGAATTTAAAATTTTCAAGATTCGTCGACTTTGACAGGCCCTCCTATAAAAAAAATGTACTAGAGTGCCTTGGCAAGTGGCATTAAAAGTTGGCGCATTTAATCAGAATTCTAAAATGGTACAATACTTGTTAGTTCCATACAATAGAAAAGAGTAAAAAAATTAAAACCTCAAGTAACCCGATTTTTGCTATCTCATTTTACTCAGTTAAAATGTTTTTAATTCACACAAGCTCTAGGTAGGTTCTTAATTTTAAGACAAAATGATGAGAGAGATGGATAATGGGTATGTTCGCCATGAGTGAGCGAGACAGATAGTGACGCCACTTTTACCAAAGTGAAAAAAAGTTAGTAAAATTAGTAAAATAATTAATACGAATACGAACGTGCGCAGTAGACGAATGAGCGAAACGTACTAACTGGTTGGTGTCGGACTGGTAGCGTAGCCATTTGCTTGGCTGAAACTAGTGCGAATGAAACAGATAGATGCCATAGCATCTATCTGTTTCATTCGCACTCGTTTAAACGACGCATCTCCGTCTCAATGCGTGGCGTCACTATCTGTCTCGCTCACTCATGGCAAACATACCCATTATCCATCTCTCTCATCATTTTGCCTTAAAATTAAGAACCTACCTAGAGCTTGTGCGAATTAAAAACATTTTAACTGAGTAAAATCTGATAGCAAAAATCGGGTTACTTGAGGTTTTAATTTTTTTACTCTTTTCTATTGTATGGAACTAACAAGTATTGTACCATTTTAGAATTCTGATTAAATGCGCCAACTTTTAATGCTACTTGCCAAGGCACTCTAGTACATTTTTTTTATAGGAGGGCCTGTCAAAGTCGACGAATCTTGAAAATTTTAAATTCGTAGTTTAACAAATAGTCTCAATTCTCGGGAACTTGAGGCAATTGTGTCATTATTTTTTATTGGGATTCTAGAAATGTTATTTAGGATTACGTTTCTAAAGTTCAAATGAACAAAAATAAAAAATAATAACCACAATAACCGAAAAATGGTACAGTTTGATCAAATTTCTAGGTTTTTCTTAAAATGCCCATAATTTTCAAACTGCATGGGATAGATTTTTTTTCAGATTTTTCTCGTGATGGTTATGATCAATCCTGTCACCCCGTTTCGGCTTGACGTTGAGTTTTGGGACACCCTGTATATGTGAGGTGGACCGGATGACCTGGTGAGGGTTGCGGGTAGCCGATGGATGCGAGACGCACAGGACCGGTTGTTGTGGCGACACTTGGGGAGGCCTATGTCCAGCTGTGGACATCTTTCGGCTGATATGATTTTACCCCTGGTTGGTACTAGCTAACAAGCAAGATAGGGTACATATCTCTTGGTTGTGAAACAGCTGTTTGTAAGTTTAGCTTTAGGTCTGAAGGACTTCGATGTAATAACAGGCGCGGTACTTTTCAAATTAATCTGCTACACTGAACACGTCGATTTACGTCCTAGTTTTTACAGTGTTCAACCTTTCCATCTGGCGGTTGTCCAGCTCAAACGTCTCTCAAACGTGTACGTAGAGGAGACGTGACGCTAACGACGCGTCAACGTGACGTTTTTTCTAAACAACCACGTCGCCTGGACGTATTTTCACCGCCAGGACTACGGAATTGTTCGAAAGAGTTACATTTGAAGGTACACGAGTGGGTTTTAGTCAGTAAGAGTCTGACACTCCCTCCCACTCCGCCCAGAGCGGGAACAGTCATTTGATGATTTACATCCACAAATTAAAAAAAAAGTATTTTCGGTTTGCAGGTGAAATTACCTCTTTCGTAGGACGTCCATATGACAGTGCCAAGATGCTCGATGAAGTGAAATAAATAATAATAATAAATTTCTTTATTAAGGCACCAAGTCCCAATATTAAAATTACAGAGCTTACATACAAACACTTGACAATCACTCCAACACTAAAATACAGTAATCATCAAAAATCATATTCTTCAGTTCACAATAAATAAATAAATCATAATATTGCAACAAATAAATAAAATTCAAAATAAAATTATGAAACTACAAAAAAGATACTCTAGAATTCAAAATACTAATAAAATCATTAAAATACAATAATAAATATATTTATCAGTAAATAAAATTCAATTAAAATATAATAATCATTAAAATTAGACATTCACTTAACAATTATAACAAAACCTTTACCGTCGGTTGGCACTCCGGTGGACTTCGAGCCAGTACCTTAACCTTTCGAACGCCATTGTCACGTATACATGACAAGCAAGCGTGTACGCCAAACGTCACAAATATGTGACAAAATATTCGGCGAATTTGTGGTTTGGCGTCAGGGGCACACCGATGCGTTTATGCTCTGGCGTTCAAAAGTTTAATAAAAGGATAATAAAATCAATTTTGCTCGATTAGGTCACCTTTAAAATCTAGTTTTATGTATAAAAAACTAAATATCGCCAAGTCACTGTTACATTGATTTTTATGTGCAAATTCAAGCCGTAAGTTATTTTACAAAAAATAACTTAATTTCGGAAATTGTGTTTTTGGTTGTTTCTTCGTATTTTAACACCGAATTCTTAATGAAAGCTATAATATACTCCGTGTGGTTTTTTTTGAAGTCTGTTGTATTTTTTCACTTTTTAGTGGTACCCCACACCTAATAACACTATTGGAAAGTCACAGAAAACCAAAATACGCAATTTCATTTAATTGGATGACATATTTTTTCCTGCTATTTCGATTTTAAAACCAAACTATACAACTGTTTTTGATGAAATTTCTATGGGGCCAATCGAAGAATGTAGGTATGCTTTTACATAAAAAAGATTTTTTCAAATCGGTTCATAAATGACGGAGTTATGAGGTACTTAACTAACAAACAAAAAAATAAAACCGAATTGAGAACCTCCTCCTTTTTTTGAAGTCGGTTAAAAATGTTAATGTTAGCTCGTGGCTAAATAATAACAGCTGCACGGGTCGATCTTCAGGGCTAAGCAACGCTTGCCGAGGTCGGTCTGTGGATAGGTGACATATCGAGATTCCTCCGTGCCTCGGAAAGCACGTTAAGCTGTTGGTCCCGGCTGTCATTTGTAGATCTTTGGCAGTCGTTACGGATTGTCAGAAGCCAGTAAATTTGAGACCAGTCTAGCCAAGAAGTACCGTGTTACCTAATCAATGGGTTGTGAAGGTCTGGTAGGCAGCCGCTCCTCGTAAAACACAGGTATTCAGCTGAATCCGGTTTGACTGGGAGCCGACCCCAATAGTTGGGAAAAGGCTAGGCAGATGATGATGGTTGAAAATGTTCAAATCAGTCTTTCAATCGTTCTAAATTCTGTTACATCTCCAAAATTGTGTGTAAAAACTAGCAATGTTAGAAATTCTTTGATATTTGTTTTGGTATACACGATAACTTCATAACATCTTAGTCCAGCATAGGTCAACCAAGTTCGGCATTAAGCAACACAAGACTTGTGTGCCGAACTTGACCGACTCGACCTGAGTGCAAACTAGCCATGTAAGAAATTGTTTGATATTTGGTTTGGTAACTATACATAGTAACTTCACAACATCTTAGTCTAGCAAAGGTCAACCAAGTTCGGCATGAAGCAACACAAGACTTGTGTGCCGAACTTGACCGACTCGACCTGAGTGCAAACTAGCCATGTAAGATATTGTTTGATATTTGGTTTGGTAACTATACATAGTAACTTCACAACATCTTAGTCTAGCAAAGGTCAACCAAGTTCGGCATGAAGCAACACAAGACTTGTGTGCCGAACTTGACCGACTCGACCTGAGTGCAAACTAGCCATGCAAGAAATTGTTTGATATTTGGTTTGGTAACTATACATAGTAACTTCACAACATCTTAGTCTAGCAAAGGTCAACCAAGTTCGGCATGAAGCAACACAAGACTTGTGTGCCGAACTTGATCGACTCGACCTGAGTGCAAACTAGCCATGTAAGAAATTGTTTGATATTTGGTTTGGTAACTAAACATAGTAACTTCACAACATCTTAGTCTAGCATAGGTCAACCAAGTTCGGCATGAAGCAACACAAGACTTGTGTGCCGAACTTGACCGACTCGACCTGAGTGCAAACTACCAATGTTAGAAATTCTTTGATATTTGGTTTGGTAACTATACACGATAACTTCACAACATCTTAGTCCAGCATAGGTCAACCAAGTTCGGCATGAAGCAACACAAGACTTGTGGGCCGAACTTGACCGACTCGACCTGAGTGCAACAGTCGAACGAACAAGTTGCTATTTGCAGCCTGTGTGAAAGTAGACTGTCGAAGTAAAAGTCAAAGTCAATTCATTTATTTCAACTAGACCATAAAAGGCACTTTTGAACGTCAAATTTACAGTTTGAAATTAAAATATAAGTGACTCTAGTTGTCCATTCGCAAAAAGTAGATTCTTATGCAGAAGAACTTTTCAAATATAAGTTTTACAATATTTTATATACATAGGTACACTGATCAATTGATTATATTATGTGAGCACAATGCACCCAACATTATACTAATATACAGCACACACTTATACACTAATAGGTACAACAAAGCAATACCAGCAGAGATAAAATTAAGTTTTTTATAATGCGCACAGCTAAGGAGTGGAACTCTCTGCCTGCGCCTGTTTCCGAACGCATACAACCCTAATCTCTTCTAAATTAGAGTGAACAGGCTTCTTCTGCGTAAGCTCGCTCTATCGTCGACTTTGTCTCTGTCATCTATGACCTAGACTAGAGTCAAGAGCAAACCCATATTAAAAAAAAAAATAAAACGTTTTTCTATAAATTTATTTTAAAAATACTTTGACAATAGATGAATTTGGTGTCTCTTATCCGATTGCTCTAAACAGAAACACCGAAACCAACACGGATTATCGTGGTTAGACCAATCGTATGAGGACCATGTAATAATATATTAGTGACTGAGTCGTTGTTTTGGGGAATCAAACGATTACTCTTATTCTGTCTAGTCAGAATACCCATTTATCAGTAAGAAGTTGGAAATAAGAAGTCAGCAGGGAACCATTTCTCATCAAACACTTATTTATCTTCACGTGATTTTCGTAAAAAAATCGAGATTACGTCAAGAGAACACTGCAATATTCTTTTGTCTTTTGTGCTCTAATAACAACTGAGATAAAACGAAAACGACATTCGTCCATTGTCTCCCGCGACAGGTCATCAATATCGATATTTTCAAAGTTTGCTAGCAAGGGACATGATACTCACATATTTACAATGTAATTAGGCTTAAGTTAGTAGTAGGTAGACGACTCACTGTAGATTATACGCGCAGCTTCGCTGAATGAACAAGAATTGGCAGATCATGCACCATATAATGCGCTACTACAGCATATTTAAATGTAGTCCAGTTAAGCAGTCACAAGCCCTAGCGTGCTGAACTGCGAGTGGTCCCCTTAAAAAAGAAAATTAAATGTAAGTAAACTATGTTACCTTTTTTCTTTAAGGATGGGAAATCATCAAATGTTTTCTTCCGCTCTGGGTGGAGCGGAAGGGCGTGTCAGACTCTTACTGACTAAAACCCATCCGTGTTCATTCTAAAGCCCTTTGCGTTCCAGGGCCGCGGTGACTCTTTCGAACAAATTCCGCAACAAACTATGTTGCCCTACACTATTTGTTCTCGGTATGGTAGGGTATAACACTACCCCACTCTATTTGTTTTAGGTATGGTATGGTATAACACTTTAAGGGTACGACGGGACTTTTCGCTTGTAGCGTATGTAGTGAAGCTATTACGTGGCGTGGCCCATAACCCGGGAGTGCTGCGGCACCTAGAGCTTTGCGTGCCAGACCGGTACGTGTGGACCCCTGATTGCTGCGCCTGCAACCAGAACCAACCTACTGGCGAGAACTCCTCTCACTAGAGCCATACGGGTGGTGAATGAGGTTAACGAGAGGGTTGATGTATTGTGGTGCAACTTGAGTAAATTCACAAAAGTTACAATTTATATACTAAGTTACTTAGATTAAGAATAAAGTATATTATTTTATAAGATGTAGATGTAGGATTTAGTTTGTAAAGCTAATTTATCGCATTGGATCACAGATTGTTTATGTAATTTTTGTATAAATAAATAAAAAACCTCTTTCGTTTGCAGGTGAGCGTCGCCGCGGCGCAGCGGGTCGCGCGGCTGCGCTACGTCGCGCTCCCTCCGACTCCGACTGCTCCGGCGAGACCGCGTCACTCTCCGCCGACAGCGGCGACCGAGCCGTGCGCCCACCGCCGCAGCCCTCCCGCGCCGCCAAGAACAGGGGGTGAGTTGTAACAGAGCACACATGAACCGCTCCCACTGCCACTGCCGGTGCGAGATCACATCCACATTTCGCAAGTATCTTAAAAGGGAGCGATCCTATTGCCATTAAGCCAGACTCTGGGCTGCAACTGCGATATTCCTAGGTGACAAAGAAATCCCATAGCCTCTTAACCAAATACAGGTAAAATCGAGCTAGGTACAGTTATGCAACGTACAGGTGTCACCACTGTGTGGATCGCCCGGAAGACACGGGGTGGAGCATACGTTGGAGGTCTGCCCTGCTTGGGCGAAGCACCGCCGTGTCCTCGTCGAGTCAATCGGCGGCGAAAATCCATGGTCCGGAGCGAGGAGGCATGGAAAGCAGTCACCTCCTTCTGCGAAGCAGTAATGCAAGCGAAGAAGGATGCGGGCCGCGTGAGGGAGAGACAAACCTCACGCCCCAGCCGCTGCAACAGAAGACGCGTCGGGAGTAGCAGGGCGATTCCCGGCCATCGTAGGCGCGGGCCTGCGGACAGCGAGCGTTAGGTGGCTCGCATTTTGACTAGGTGCACGCCCGAGTCGACGGCGCGTTGTATTGTGGTCAGTGAATTGGTTCGAAAGAGTCATTGCCCTGGACCGCAAAGGGCATTACGAGAAACATGAATGGGTTTTAGTCAGTAAGAGTCTGACACTCCCTTCCGCTTCGCCCAGAACGGAAGGAGTCGTTTGATGATTTGCCATCCTTAACAAGATATGTACAGTTATGCATTTTTTCTTGTAACGCGTCGAAATACACTTCTGGACACATCTATTGGCCCACCTTGTATTTTCAGTTTCGTTTGGTCCTAGCTAAAATTTTATATTAGGTCGAGCAAAAAGTTTTATGCAGTTTTGAACCTGGCACATTCACAATTTTATTCAATAGTCTTTTTTTGAATTTCGAACACAGAATTTAAAGAGACATAAGACAATTTGGAGCCTGTTTGTTGATATGAAACAATCGAATACTAAGAAAACTTGGTTTTATTGGTTTACTGGGATTTCATTCTTGAAAAAGTGATTGATATCTTTGGTTTTGCAACAAACATTACTTATTCTTAACATTAAGGTGAGGTTCTATCAATAATCTATGGATACTTCACCTGAAGTCGCCGCCCAAGCTGTGGCACTTATTCAGGCCGGACACAGCCAAAGAAACGTGAGTGCTCAACTTAATTTAAGTCGATCTGCGGGCCGAAATGTTTATCGGAGGTACCTAGAGACTGGCGGCTTTGTTCGTCGCCAAGGAAGGCCACGATCTCGGGTCACAACTGAAAGGCAGGATCGATTCATCGTGACGACCAGCTTGAGAAATCGTCACCTTACCTCCATTGAGATTCAAAACCAACTTCGCGACTTCCACGGAGTATCTGTGAGCGCTCGAACTGTTCGGAGAAGGTTAAAAGAACGCGATATACGAACAGCGCGCCTTCATTTCGCACGCAGTCATTTAAATTGGACACAGCAAGATTGGAGCCGTGTACTCTTTTCTGATGAGTCTAAAATTGTGTTACATGGCAATGATGGAAGGAAGAAGGTCTACCGATGTAAGGGAGAGCGTTTCGCACAATGCTGCTTTGAAGAGAGGGTTGCTTATGGCGGTGGCTCATGGACTGTCTGGGGCGGTATATCCGCGAGCGGCAAAACTCAACTTGAGGTTGTTACAGGACCACGGCTGCCAACATTAAATGCTGAAAGGTACATTCGTGAGTGCTTAGAACCTCACGTGATACCATACGCGGACTATGTGGGCCCAAATTTCCTTTTTATTCATGATAATGCAAGAGCCCATGCGGCCGGCATCGTCAGGGAATATCTTCGGGATGTGAACATCACAGTTATGGACTGGCCAGCCAGAAGCCCAGACATGAACCCCATTGAGCATATGTGGGACGAGCTAAAAAGACGTGTTAGGGCTCGTCAGCCAGTTGCCCAGACGATGCAGGAGTTGAAAACTGCCATAGAAGAGGAATGGGAGATGATCCCTCAAAATTGCATAGAGCGGTTGATAAACTCTATGCCTAATCGTATGAGAGCTGTGGTAGATGCCCATGGAGGCAACACGCGTTATTAAATTAAACCTTTATTTGATAAAACATGTTTTTTATTCAAAAATCAATTGCCTTTAACAAGGCGCATATCCGACTTGTTAGGCGTAGCTCCATGTCGTATGGTATTCTGAATTCAAATTTAAAACAATACGATCGAAAAAGATGGTAAAATGTATCAGGTTTAAAACTGCATCAACAGTTTTTGTTCAATCTAGCAATCATATTTCGGTAGGGGCCATCGAAACCTAAACTCTAAGGTGGGCCAATAGATGTGTCCAGAAGTGTATAACTTAAGTACTGAAATTGATAAACCACGAATTTTAAGTGTTTACAATAAGAACTATGACCGCTGAAACTAGTTCTCACATTGTAATCGATCAATAGAATTATCTTTATTTCGGAACACGATTGATAATTCACTTTTAAATTTAAAATACATTTCCACATGTGACCCTTATCAAAGTCTGCGAATTTAAAAAGGTACGAATAAGTAAATATTAGATCAGTTCAAGTTAATTGTGGGCGCCTAAAAAGGTCACACTTTCATATTGTTATTTTCGGTTTGATCTACACTTCTCATCAAAAAAATCGAAACACCTCGCAGTTTATGATTTGATAAGGATTATCAGAAAAATGTGTATATTTAGGTATAAATGTAAAATGTCATTTAATAGTGAGTAGTATGAGGTTTTTAAATCCTAATGTTAATGTTCTAAATTCAAATTAAGTCTTCATAGGTTTCGTATTTTGTATAATAAGTAATTTTTACCCTGTATGGAATATGAAGGAAATGGGTAAAACAACACGCGTAAATGAAAAAAAATGTAAGAAACGTTTATTTAATAACTTGTATTCCCTCCGCGAGCTCTTATTACTGCTTCCATACGGTTCTTCATCGATCGGATGAGAGTCACGATCACATGTTGTGGTATATTATCCCATTCCTCTTGGATTGCATTTTGCAGCTGGCTAAGTGTTTCTGGGGCTGGATCTCTTGCTCGAATTCGTCTCTTTAATTCATCCCATAGATGTTCAATGGGATTCATGTCCGGGCTTCTTGCTGGCCATACCATAATGGAGATACCGACTTCGGTAAGATAATCTCGTACGACGCCCGCGGTGTGAGCTCTAGCATTGTCGTGCATGAATATGAAGTCGTTGCCAATAAAATGTGCATAGGGCATCACATGAGGTTCAAGACACTGTTCGATGTACCGATGAGAGTTTAGTGCAGGCAGCCGTGGCCCAGATACAAAGGCAAGTTCTGTCTTACCGTCGGCGCTGATTCCTCCCCAAACCGTCCACGAACCGCCACCATAGCTGACCTTTTCTTCAATGCAGCATTGTGCAAAGCGTTCTCCATCTCTTCTGTAGACCTTGTTCCTTCCGTCGTTACCATACAGCATAATTTTACAATCATCAGAAAACAGTACTTTGCTCCACTGAAGGTATGACCAAGTTAGGTGCTCGCGTGCAAAGTTAAGGCGCGCTCTTCGATGGTCTGCAGTTAATTTCGGCCCATTCGCTGGCTTATGCGGTGCCAATCCGCGTTCCTTCAACCTTCTTCTTATTGTAGAGTCACTTACAGCTACTCTTCGTACAACGCGAAGCTGCTGCTGCAGTTGAAAAGCGTTAAGGCGTCGATTTCGTAAAGAGGTTGTTACAATAAATCGATCATCTCGCTCAGAAGTGACCCGATTCCTGCCAGATCCTGAACGGCGCGTGAACGAACCAGTCTCCCGATAGCGTTTGTAGACTCTATGAACAGATGATAAGCTTAGATGCAATCTTGCAGCCACAACACGCTGACTAAGTCCAGAATCCAGCAATGCCACCACTTGGGCGGCTTCTGCGGGCGAAGTATCCATATGTTTTAGAAAAAAAAGTTTTTTCAGACGTCCCAAAGTCACAGTAAATGAAATAAGAAACAAAAAGTTTAAAGACAAGCGCTAATTTTAGTTTTTAAACGAGAAACGTACTCCAACCCTAAATACACATTTGTCTCAAAACAGTGATTAATTTCATTTATAGGATAAACAAATGAAATTCTAATTTCGAATTTTGATTTTTTTCTTCTTACTGTAATGACCAAACTGCCAGCTACACAATAATGTTTTTTTTTTTCATGGAATTAATTCTCTTTTGTAAAAAATTAGGACAAAAACAATAAAAACGAAAGTGTTTCGATTTTTTTGATGAGAAGTGTATATAAAACGCGCGTGGCTAATGGCTAAATAATAACAGCACGGGTCGATCTTCACAGTTAAAAACGCTTGCAAAAGTCGGTCTGTACAATTCAAATTCTTTATTGCGAACTAAGTGAACAGAATGTTGAAGATGTTAACAATAGGTAGGTTCTTTCTTAGAACTTAGTTGCCTGTTAAGGCATTGCAATTTAAATGGTTATACAAATGAAATAATAAAAAATATACATACTCAATATTATATAATTTACAGTTAACATTTTACTATGTTATCATATTTCATACATATAAGGGTACACCGCGTGCGAGCCGAGCGAGCGAAGCGAGCGGTGCCGCGGTAGCGGCCGGCAAGCAAATCAAAAAATATATTTCTTGAAAATATATTCTTCCCTTTGTTGAATAATCAAAAATATAATATAAATATACGTATAAAATTCGCTTAAGCATACGGTAAATGTTTGCAGTTGAGGACAGACTAATGACTAATAGCAATGCGTTGGCAGAGTAAGACAATTTCAAATGTACCTACATTTTTTCCACTCATAATACCACATAATCAAAATTTGTTCGATATTTTAACCAGTAGGTATTTTTAACGTAAATAAAAAAAATGTCAACATTTAAATGATGACATTTTGAACTTTGGTATAATAATATCGATATTTTTTAATCATTAGATATTTTTATCACTTGGCATTTCAATGTTAGACATTTTAAGCTTAGGTATAAATAATCAATTCAATTAATTTTTTTTTTGCAATTTTCGATATTATGATACAATAGATATTTAAATTTTCGATGTTTGATAATGTTGATTAACTATGGAAGTAGGTTACCGTGGACAATCAAGTTGATTGACTTGTCAATTTGGTTAAAATTTTGGATTTCGGAGTTTCCCTGCGTGATCGAATCAGGAATAACGATATCCGCAAGAGAACCAAGGTTGCCGACATAGCCCGAAGGATCGCCAAACTGAAGTGGCAGTGGGCAGGGCACATTGCTCGCAGAACAGAAGGTCGATGGGGCCGAAAAATTTTGGAGTGGCGACCGCGTACCGGCAGACGCAGCGTTGGAAGGCCTCCCACAAGGTGGACCAAGGTGGACCTGGTGAGGGTCGCGGGCAGCCGATGGATGCGAGACGCACAGGACCGGTTCTTGTGGCGACACTTGGGAGAGGCCTATTTCTAGCAGTGGGCGTCCACGTTTCGCTGATATGATGATGATGATCATGATAGGGCTAAGATAGTAAAGGAAATATTTTATTAATTTAATTCAATAATAGCCAGACTGGTCCATCTCAGGTTAAGCAACGCTTGCCGAGGTCGGCCTGTGGATGGACCTGGCATCCATTACATACCGAGACTCCTTCGTGCCTCGGAAAGCAAGTTAACCTGTTGGTCACGGCTGTCATTTCAAGATCTTTGACAGTCGTTACGGGTAGTAATAGCCTGAAAATCTGACACCAGTCTTGCCAAGGGGTATCACGCTACCCAGTTATTAATAATAATAACAACTCGGCAATCATTGTTCGGATAGACGTGTCAGCCAACGGCTTAATGGCCACGAGACTCGACCAACACCTTAGGGGACTCCGGTTTGGCAGCTGGATCAGAAAGCAGCAATTAATTCGTTTATTCATTTTATACACTTATTTCTTAATTTTTTAAATATTTCCTAAAAAATACAAAAAGAAAACATTTTATTATTCAAGATTATTATTGTTTAAGATTATTTTGTGTATTTTATCTCCTATGTTTGTTCTATAAAAAACACAAAATAATCTTAAACAATAATAAACTAATATGGTTAATTAATATTATTTAACCTTATTAAAACTATAACTGAGCACGTTATATTGTCGCGTCGTGTGTGGTGTCGCGTAAGCGTAATTGAGTTGTGTAGCTCACTTAGGCAGTAAAATACTGGTATTCAGGTTTGTCCGATTAGGCTGAAAGCTCAACATTAATTCATTGATTTTAATTTAAGAAAAACTTACAGCATTTCAGTATATAAAGTAACAATGTGTAATTCAAGTTGCTTACTAATTTATAATGGCCAGTACAAACTGTAAATCAAAAAACTTTTTTTTATAAAAAAAATCCCGATTCTTATCAAAAATACTGATTTTACAGCAAAGTAGTTACCTCAAATCTTATTATTTTAGCAAAACTTTGAGTTCGTGACGCATCGCTATTAATTGAAAAGCGGAGTTTTTTATGCCTGGCCACATAGTGAAATGTAAACTTCAATCCTAACTTGGACGATGGAAACCCCATATATCTGTCTGCAGGATTTAAAGGAACCTAACATGAATGGTATGACGGGAGCTCCCGTCATCCCTTTCGAACCTAACCTTTCTGTGTTGCCCTGTGGTGCCCTAAATTCCCTCTAGGAAATTGTCGTCTACATCATAAAGTGATCAATTCTATGATGTGGCCACGACATCATTTTGTTATAAGTATGTGAGAGTATTACGTTTGTACGCTCTGGTTTATTTGATATGCAATCAGTATATTTGACATGAAAATAATATTTTCGTATATTTGACAACTTTTTTGTCGCGCATTAGAGGAAAAATTATACAGTGTTGCATATATTTTTTTTTTAATTATTTTTAGTACTACTTTTGAAAAAAAAATTGGTTTGTTCGCATAACAATAATTATTTTGATCTTTAAAATATTTTATAGATGTACCTACCTAAATAAATTGAAAGGCGAAAAGTTTTTTGTAGTGCTTTTAAAAACAAGACATATGAATAACAGTAACAAATACGTGAAAACGGCGCAAACCTCGAAAAATGCAATATATCACCTAAAAGCGTGTACTATTTAGGGACCTCGTGATAATCTATTCATCCTTGCGGTATTAATACCTTTTAACGAACTAGTAATTGTTATTTATGATATACATACATAGTGAAGTTGGTTTTTACAAACGAGTAGACGAATGTAAGCCCAAGACGAAGTCTAGGGCTTACTGTAGCTGTTGCAATGCACAAGCACAGAGAATGCTGCTGCCCATTCTCTAGTGAGTCCCTTACTCGCCTCGTACGTCACCCACGGGAAGTGATGGGATGGTGCTATTCTTTTACGTCCGACACCATACCGTACGATTGTTTTAAAAAATTATTTTTACAATTTTTTTTTTATTACCTCTTTTTGTTCTCAGCCGTCGTCGAGGCAGTGAATGGGAGGTGCTAGAGGGTCTCAAAGACGGCCAGAGGTTTGAGAAGAGGCCAGACGTCTTCAATGGCTATCTGCACAAGAAGAGGAAATGGCCTCTCAAGGGGTGGCACAAGGTAATACGAGCGTCGTCTATTTATGTGTCAGTTTTCCCTCGTTTTCGCTCGCTGCCTTGCATTTTTCTAACTAGTTAGCATATACATAGCTGCCGCCCGCGGCTCCGCCCGCATGATGTGGAAAATTATCCCAAGGGAACGTACTCCCGGAATAAAAACTATCTCCATACCAAATTTCATCGTAATCGGTTCAGCGGTTTAAGCGTGAAGAGGTAACAGACAGACAGATACACTTTCGTATTAAATTTATAATATTAGTATGGAAGAGCGAACATTTATTTGTGTGTTTGTCTGGGATGAATATAAATTTGGATGGATGGACAGGGATAGGGAGGCCAAAGAAAAGATGGATGGATTGTGTTAGGAGTGATATGAAAGCAAGGGAGTTAGTGATAGCGTGACGGCTGACAGGACAGAATGGAAGAAAAAACGTGTTGCGCCGACCCCAAGTAACATGGGATAAGGGCAGGAAGATGATGATGTTGATGATGTAAGCGGTAGATGTAGTTTTCAAATAGTAAAAAAAAAACTACCGAGGGATTAACTTCTATATCCAGAGTAAGAAACTTTACCTGTTTGTAATATCAGTGTGGATAAATAAGAATATGTGGTCTTCTAGGTAAGTGTGAAATTGAAAGAAAGAAAGAAAAATATTTATTTGGGACTCGCACAATACAAAAGTAAAATAAATTAAAACTAGCAGTCATAAACAATAACTAACACAAGCAAGAACAGCATGGATTAAATACGTCATGTGCGAGACCAAAAAGGTCCCTATCGCAGCATAATATGCTGCGTTATTTAAAAAAAAGAAATTGATATAATAATAATATTATCTCTTGGGACAACTCACACACGATCATCCGATCCCAAACTAGGCAGAGCCTGTGCTATGGCAATCAGATAATTGATAAACATACTTATATATTTCTATATACATACATATTATACACAAATTACACCCAGACACAGAACAAATCTGAGACTCATCACACAAAGATTTGTCCTTGGTGGGAATCGAGCCCACGACCTCCGGTTTAGCTGTCAGGGTCACTAACCACTCGACCAACAGGCCAGTCAGATAGTGTGTCGTTGTAGAAACTGTAATCAAATGTCTTGTATCTTAGTTTAGCAGTTGACTTACAGTTGATATCTAACTCATTATTCTGTTTTATAGCCAATTATAAAGAGTATATTAAGGAAAATCGATAACGAAACCGTTTCCTTAAAAATAGTTATGTCAAGTACAAAAACAAAATAGAAATACGGAAATTTTACCTATTTCCCTGAATATTTTGGTCCTTTGATCACCAGAGTTCGGAATTAGGAATTAGGTCGGAATTAGAATTATTATTAATTACTTACCCTTTATTTATTTAAATTACATGGGAGACTAACAGTTAGGTATACTCAGAGGTCGGAATTAGATAGAGCTATTTATGTACTTACACTGATTTCATACGGCGAAAGAATAAAGTGGATATGCCTCATATCCCGTGATTAATTTTAAAGAGCAGAAAAATCTCGTGATTTATTAAATAAACAAGTTATTTACTTTTACACAATTTAAACCACTGCACGCGCGACGGTTCCAATTTTATATCAACGACATCGAATGTCCGAAGTTGCAAAATTCCAATTCACGCGCGATGTTGCCACATTTGTAGTTAGCACAACATAGCATGTGGAGAACAAATTAAAAAATATTATTATTTATTTTTTATATTGTTGGCCACACGGGATTGTCTATTAGAAATCCCGGGAAGATCCATATTAACCTTTTGAACGCCATGACAAGCAAGCGCGTGCCCTGTACGCCAAACGTCACAAATATGTGACAAAAGTACGGCGAATTTGTGGCTTGGCGTCTGTTGCACGCCGATGCGTTTATGCTGTGGCGTTCAAAAGGTTAATGCAAGTACATAAATAACTGTACCTTCCGACCTCTGTTGATCACTTCACACTTCTCGTAATATCAGAATCCGTTTCCCTTGGTTGTCATCTTTTATTCTATAATTCCAGCGTTTCTTCGTCGTAGACGGTGGCATACTAGTCTACGCTCGTTCCCCAACAGACGTGGCCCGGGGCCGTCTACACGGCTCCGTGGACGTTGGCCTATCGGTTATATCCGCCAAGGCCAGGAGACGACGCATAGATATAGATGCGGACGAGTTCATATACCACCTGCGAGCGAAGACGCCCGATGTCTTCCGAACGTGGCTCAACGTGCTCAAAGCGCATAGGTTAGTATTTACACGAATATAGCCGACGTTTGCCGAACGCTGTCATGTCCGCTAAAGCCAGGAGACAGCGCATAGACATAGACGCCGACCAGTTCATCCACCACCTACGAGCGAAGACGCCCGATGTCTTCTGAACGTGGCTGAACGTGCTCAAAGCGCTTTGGTTAGTATTTACACGAACATATCCGAAGTTTGCCGAACACTGTCATGTCCGCTAAAGCCAGGAGACAGCGCATAGACAGAACAGTTCAGCTACCGCCTACGAGCAGAGACGCCCGATGTCTTCTGAACGTGGCTGAACGTGCTCAAAGCGCTTTGGTTAGTATTTACACGAACATATCCGAAGTTTGCCGAACACTGTTTTGTCCGCTAAAGCCAGGAGATAGCGCATAGACATAGAACAGTTCAACTACCGCCTGCGAGCGAAGATGCCCGATGTCTTCCAAACGTGGCTCAACGTGCTGAAAGGCATATGCAAAGTAACTTAGATCGATTTTCATTTGTAGACCAACACCAAAACCGTCTGTATATTTTCTTCATACTTCTTAATTTACCCAATGTGCACTCTTTCCAGGTTATACCGCCAACACTTGTTAACATTCGGTGCGCGGGAGTCAGTGCCAAAGATTCACGCGCCGCTCGACGACTTACCTGCCACAGACAATTCGTCCCGTGAGTCTACTGACATTAGTATAATGTTTTGTTGTCTTATTTTTATTTGCTGTGACGCATGCGTACCGTGTATAAAGGATGGTAGTTTGAGGTTTTTAGGTGTGTTTACGGAATGCGTAAATCTCTTATTCTTTGTCTATCAAAACTGACCTTACAATAATATCGACCCATAGTAGTGTTAAATACGTGATAAACAAAAAGGATTAAAAATATATAATGTGGGTAGATTTTTTATTATGTAATCTTTTGGTTATATAAATACGCTATAGGAAATTGATCGTAGGTTTATTCGATGGATGTTACATCGATTATACTAAACTCCTTAATTAGGCTGCTGTCAGAAACAGAATAAATTGTCTTAACAATCCCTTCATTATTTTACCAAACATCTTCCTTACCTCCCGTTTCCTTTTTCCTCCCAAAGGTTCCTCCCAGGACAGTGACGAATCCTCCACATTGAGTACAAGCGACGACTTTCCCATCCCAAGCTCCAAAGGGCATTCGCCCCACGAAATATGTAACAACAACTTCTGTTTCTGCCATTCCAACTTCTATCCACCCATAGACGAGCATAGAGAGACCGTGGGCCACACTCCCACAAAACAACCTAAAAACTACGACGAACACATGAAAGGTCTAATTAATAACCACAGAAGTATGTGCTCCATGAACTGTGTTGCCAGATTCACACAAGAAGACTTAAAAAGAAGGAAATCTCCCAACTTTTCTCCAGGCAGCACTGATGCTGAGAAACAAATACATAGTACGGATCTTGATATCAATTCTATACGAACCATAGAGACGGTCATAGAAGACCAGGTTATGGTCAATAGCGAGTGTTCACCCGTACGATATCCTCCCGAATCGAAAATACCAATATTCCTTGACAAGATCGAACCTACAGCAGCTTATTTCTTTTTCGCGAAAGACAAATTAAGTGGAAGTAAAAAATCGCCAATGAAGAAAAGCAAGAAGTCAACGAATTTAGTGAAGTATAGAAACGAATGGGCCGAACCTACGTTGAAAAAGCCGTTGAGTAAATGTATGTTGCTAGGTGGACACGCGTATACAATGAAAGTTTCGAGACAAGCCGATACTGAGAAGGCGGTGGATTGTTCGGTGGCATGCGACCCTGTACCGCAGGAAAGTAACGAAGTACAAGTCACGATTATCGAAGAGAAGTCGCTCCAAGACGCTATGACGACTTCGGATTACGATAACATCACAGAAAAACTTCTAGTGTCCATATTCCAAAACCATAAAAACATTCCGGCGTCGAAAGCTGAGTACTACATCAAAGAAGTAGTAAAAGAATTATACGACTTCAAGTTTCAAGACGTGCATCCTGTGAAGGCACTGTTCAGGAGTCTCCTAGAGTACTGGCTAAAGAACACCAACGTTGATCAAGTAAAATCAGCCATGAGACAAACCCAGTCAATCGACAGACAGTCGAACAGATTCTTCACAAAAGACAAAAATCTATCGAGTGTTTATATCAGTAACGTTACAAGACAAACTCAGTTTCACGGGATGAGCAATATGGAAGATAGATACGGGCTTCCGAAAACTTCAACTGTAATCTTAAAAGATGCTTCTATGTGTCAGTTCCCAACAACATTGTCTGACAGCTTCGAGAAAGATAAAAGGATACAAGATCTCGAACGTTTACTTAAAAACACGGTATATATATGTGAGACGATCAGAAATGATCCTAGCAAGCAGAAAGATATCAGGACAACGAAAAAACTGATAGATAATATAGGAAAGCCATCTCAAAAAGCAAATATGAATAGTCCTGCAGAATTAGCTAATGAAAACTCCAACTCGTCAACTGAAAAAATAAAGGATACTATAAACCACCTCATAAGCGAGACTTCGATACATCCTGATGTTGCCAAGGAGTTCCTGGGAGCGTACCTAGACGTGCTACTCAAAGATGAAGAAAATAAAAGCACGAGCAGTAGCTCTGTATTCAGTGGATCTTCAACTATGTCTAAAAACTCTCAAGAAGAAGCCTTTTGTAATGTACAAACGGAGGCCGTAGTTAAAAGAATTTCCAAGAGCGTCACTACCTTCAAGCCAACAGTTCTACCCGCAAAAGTCAAATTTACTGAAGCCAGCCAGCCAGAAGTAAAACCAGTCGACCCAGGACAGATGTATCTAAAAGATATTTTAGATAAAATAACAACGATATTCTCCAAAGTAAAACAACTAGATGAGAATAACATTAACAATGATAACACAACCGAGAACAACAGTACCGGTGTTTTCAAAGAGAAAGAACAAAATGATGAATTAGAAAGTCCGGTCAAAGAGTACCCAGGGAAGAATCTTATCTATGAAAACTTTGACGAGAAATCTGTAGTCATTGATCTTACTAAATTCGATTTGGAGCATATTTCCATGTTCAGTGACCCTGGTATTCAAGGCATTATGTCGATAACTATAAAACTTAAGGAGAAACCTAAACCTACAGGCGAGACTAGCCGAACACATTTGAGCCTTCAATTCGCAGAGTCTCAACGTTTGCAAAAGGAATTGAAAAAAGAGTATGCCGTGGATGATAACTGGATAAATTATATTCATTCAGATACGAAATCTAATGAGATGTTTCAGAACAAATCCAGAAAAACTAAGAATCTTCACAACTGTTTCATAGGCTGCCCGAAACAGTTTGATTTAAAACCATACTCTAGTAGCAGCGATGCCACTTCTAAACAGTACAAGGTGACACACGAAAGCGAACACTCCTTAGACCTATCATTTAACAGTAGTAAGCCCTTTCAGAACCAATCAATCATCGCGCAGTCGTTCGAAAATCAAGGCACCCAATCATGCTACATGATGTCTTTCAAGAAGGAGGTTTTATCCTCAAAATTTCATTCGAGAAAGAAAACTAAGCTGAAAGAACGTGGCGGTATTCTGTTGACACCAAGAATGATGTCCCCACGGCGATCTCTTACAAAACATACTGAATTATCTATATTCGAGAAACCTGCCCCTAGGGTGATAGACGAAAAGTTCATTCTGTTGCTATTAGAAAATCTGTCATTACTGTCAAAAGACATACCAAGTTTACACAAAGAAATCAATAACTTGTTCTTGAAACTAAGAAAGAAGCATGAGAAAAGACTGAAATCCTGTTGCAATATTCAGGGTTTGAGTCTCTTAGGAAAGATCTATAACGAAGAGTCGTGTGGCCCCAGCAAAAAGGACGCTAAAACTCAGTGGGACGTCATGCCATGTAACGTACCCAACAAAGAAGTCAGCAGCCATGAGAAAGCTGTCAACACTTGCAGTAGTGACAAATTAAGAGAAAAAACCAAATTGCGAGATGCCAACATCAGCGCTATCGATTTGACCCTGCTGATGAATTCCGAAGTTCAAACGTTGTCTGAAGAATTATTGCTCAGACCTCAACGTAAGGCGCCGTCATTCACTGACACATCTCTAATGACAAATATTGCGGAAACTGACTCTGTAAACAGCTTGGGGTTGTCAGAAAAGGGCGTGAAAACCGCCGACAATTGCACATCAAACCCCAACTGGTTTCATAAAATCTATACGAAAGAATGCTCTATGTCTACAATAATAAAGTGCATGTTAGAAAATAAGAAGCAAATGGCTCGCTTGCAAACACCACCACGACAGCATGGGGATAAAAAAAAACAAGCGAAACTACAACACTTTGTCAAGGAAATGTCGCTGTTATCACCTGCGTTTAAGGTCTCAACTCAATCGCAGACAGATAGGAAGTTGTTACGTTTTGCGAGGGAAAAGGCGTTGGATAATGATTTCAATGTGTACCAACTGTTCGTTAGTAATAACTATAATGTGACCAGGACGAGTTCCTTGACTGATTCTAACGTAGGCGTAGAAATAAAGCAGAGTGATGACATTACGACTTTGTACCGATGTACAAGTGATTCGTATTGTTCCGGTTAGATTGTTTTGTTTTTAATGTAGAATTGAGTATTTGAAAAATTCTACGTAGGTTCAAGTAGTGGATGGCATAAACGCATAACGAAGACGTTAGTCAACCATTGGCTGGTAGCCTAAGCATTTTGTTTTGCCCACTGAATACGTTATTTGATCAGAATATAATTATTTAAATATATATTTTAAATAGTGTAAGAGACCCATTATTGTTCTAGAGTACATTATGTTAGTGCTTAGAACAAACATAAGTGGTAAATAATGTAGAAATAATTTTCATAGAAAATGGCATAGAGAATTCAGTACATATAGCAAGAGCTGTTCATAGAAAAGTATTGAAGTTATTCGCATAGTGTAATTGTTCTCAGTATTTGCATGCGTTTTGTTTATTTTTGTTCTAGTATATTTTGAATAGCAAACAGTATTTATTTCTTCGATACCGCTAAATATGAATTGATGACTCATTTACATTTCTTGATACAATAATATTTATTGTCAATACAAACATTCGCTATATATCTTTATCTATTGTGTCCTATTTCATTGATTACTAATAGTACCTGGATGACCGAGCTTTGCTCGGTTTGGTAAACGTTTTCTAAAACTGAAACCTACCTAGATCGATTTACCGCCCCTGAAACCCCCTGCATACTAAATTTCATGCAAATCGTTGGAGCTGTTTCTGAGATTCAAATTACATTTACAAGAATTGCTCGTTTAAAGGTATTAGATAGATATGATAGGCTAATATTATTATTTTATCAATAGGGAACATTCTCAGAGAATTAGTATCTTTAGTTTGTATATATAACATATACAAAACCGAATACTAACAGTGAAAACAGAATCAAAATTGATCGATAAACTAACGAGATGTAGGTAACAGTTTTAAACAAATATATCTGTCCTTCTCGTGATTTCTTTGGACCAGATCTATGGGCGTATTAGACTTTGACGTCAGCCATTAAATCGGAATTCTCGTCGACTTCGAGTCCCTTAGTCGCCGCTTACGACACCTACGGGAAGTCGGACGTAAAATAATAGCACCATCCCATATGGTGCTATTATTTTACGTCCGACACCATACAGAACTCTTTCTGTCTCTTACACAAGTATTTAAGTAATCAATGGGTAATGTCCGCAACGGCATTCATAGAAGTTATCATTTTAAGTCGCCAGCATCAAAAGAATACACTGACATTCTTGAAACGACGGAAAATCCATATCGACCGAATTTTAACTGATAAAATGTAAATGAGTCACAAAACTAATCACCAAAAATTATAAAAAATATTTATTACAATGATACCTAGTGAAGATAAGAATGAAGTTATAAATATTGTTAGTTATTCATAAGATTGACTCATGCACCTCTTCCCCCATGCAAGTATGTGATTACAGTGTTATGGAATATATTGGCAAAAGGACTTAAAATATAAAAAAACTGCTTACCAAAAATACTGCCAGCCCCATTTGCTGGTGAGTGAGGATCCAATTAATAACATTTAAAAATTCAAAAAGTCGGCCAAAAAGTTTTGTATCCAACAGAGCATCTGTCTCGTTTTTAAATAAAGCTCTGACCAAACTGATGCGAATCCCGCGCGGGATGTGAGGCGAAATGTTCTTGCGTCTATTGTGTCAGCTAAAGAAGGTGTTTGACCAGCGGTAATAGTCACTGAAACAATCAAAGCGGGCAATCTCGTGCCGCATCCCGCGCGGGATTCACACAGATCTTATAACAGTAGTCACAATAATACATGAGCTTTGAACTACATTAATTGCAGCAGTGACAGATTAAAAAGCACCCACATTTTTTACTCAAGTCTCACTCTGCTTTAACAATAAAAGCACACCTTTAAAATATAGTAAGCAAAACGCAGGATCCTCAAATGTCACACCTTTACAGAGGTAGTACAAGGTTTCACCAGTTAGTTTCAAATTCCACATCAAATGAGAGTTGCTTGGCAAGCAAGTATAGTACCTTTTTTTTATGTCGGGGTGAAATCCTCATGGATGTCCTTCGCCCTGGGGCGGGCGGAGGGGTCCTACGCCGGGGATCGCGGTATAGTACCTACGCCAACATTTGGTCACTTACAAAGCCTATTTAGCGAGCCTTTTTTGCACAATATATTCCAAAACGCTGGTCCCCTGTCCTGGTCATTCACGTGTCTCGTCTGTAGGGCTGTTGAGCCCCAGCGCAGGGCCGATCAGGGGTCCGCAGGCGGGCTTCGTGTCCGGCACTCCGGGGGGTCGACTCGCCGGATGGATTATAGGTATGTAACACCCCTGATCTGAAAGGTGAAGCCGCGTATTGAGAACTGAAAATCGAGGTTAAACGTGAGCCTAACAATACCAAAATTGTGTGAATTCTAGTAAAAAACATAATATGTGGCGTATTAGTTTTACCCTTTACATAAGGGTTAATAATATGTATTCAGTGTTTTAACACAAAATCAGAAAACAGGTCTGAAGACCCAGACCCTGAAATATGATTGAAAACATCAATCCTTTGTCAAAATTTTTATTTGAATTGAAGCTGAATTTTAAGCGCAATGTTTTGTAACTTTTCGAAGAACAATACTCGGCTTCACTTACTTACTCCAATGAGCAAACACCTTTGTTTTCAGTAAAGAAAAAAATAGCCTTTTCTTACTATAAAATAGAATCGTCCGTAGCTCGTAAATGTGAAACAAAAAATCTTCGTTTCCACCCAGAATGTCTGTCTCATTCTCCCTATCCATACCAAATGCCTATTTTATCTATGCATGAAATAGCCATCTGAAGACAAGCATCATGAATGGTTTTCCATATAATATTTTGATTGTGAAGCATGGTTGGGTAGTTTGCATGTGTAAAGTGCACATGCTGTTAGTATTTGAAAAGCCTTGCTCTTACTTAAATTATTTTGGAAGGAATAGATTTAGAAACTATCTAGGGTAGACAACTTAGTATGTGTTAGTTGCTTAATATATATATATGTGATCCTTACATAAGCGTAAGAAAGAAAAAAAAATTACATGTCAGGATTACATTTTAAGTATCAATTGAGTGAGACATTCAAGTTTCAATGTTTAGCCCTAAGGTTGGTGACATAATTATGTAGTTCTTTCAGGTAAAATATACTTAGTGGAAAGCCAAAATTTTGGTTGCGCAAGGTGACGTCCTTAATAGTTTTGCGAATCATAGAAAACGATAGAAGAAACACAACAAAATATTAGCTCGTAAACTAGGTTGTAATATGGAACTGGCAAAATATGATGAATATACATAAAATTAATTAAAATTGTTTGAAAACATTGTCCTCAAAACTTTTAACCAATACTATCCTCAATCCACAGAATCAGGTGGTCCCCTAGACACTGCATCCCGAGAATTGGGGCAGGCGCAACTGTCCGTGCAACAGTTGCAGCGGCTACTTGACGCACTGGAGTTGCAGCAACAGTTGCACCACGATACTGATGTAAGTGTTGATTGCAGGCTCGTTAAAGATGCTGTATGACGTCAGCCTTTGAGAGATATGAAGGAGATTGACCTTAAAACGACGAGTTTGGTCGTCGACGGTAAATTGGAAAAATACTAGGAAGTTGGTGAGCGCTTTGTGGTTGTTTTTTGAAACATTGACATTGAAAGTAACTGACTGACAATTGATGACGTATCGAATTAAAAAGCACTGGTCAAAGTGACGCATAAGCCGCGTATACTGTGTGCCGAGTTTCCGCGCGTCTAAGAGCTAAAACGGAAGCGGTGACGGGCGGGCGTTTTGGGCAACTGCTTTCATGTAAAACTGACGTTCAAAAAGTGCTGGCTCTCAGCCCAATTTGAAAAAACTACTTTTGATTTAGATTTAGCGCTTTAAACATTAGTCACGCGATTATTGCCGCCAATTTTACCAACAAATATACACCATACAACTGGTAAAGTTGACTGGAAGAGAATGCGCCAGTCATTAAGTCCGTTTGTGTGCGTAAAGTGTTAAAATAAACAAATAAGTAAGTTGACACGATCAGCGTGAACCAATTTAGTCCTGCATCCCGCGCGGGATTCGCCTCGGTTTGACCAGAGCTTAATCTGACAGACCTGTGTAGCAAACAAAAACTACTTATGCGGCCCTCCGTACCATAAGGCGTCGTCTAAATACAAAGCGACCATCACGCGAATACGCGATCGTCGCGTTAATTTTTTCGGCAGAACCGGGCCCACTGTCGGTGCGACAACGCGATCCGGTTTACTGTACAAATTACCGCGACGAACGTGTTATCGCGCGATGGTCGCTTAATATCAGTGGGACGCAGGTCTCTAAATAACTTTGTCTTTTTAGAGTTCCGTACCTCAAAAGGTAAAAAAGAACCCTTATAAGATCACTTTCTTGTCCGTCTGTCTGTCCGTGTGTCACCACACCACCGATATTCTCAGGAACGGGTGGACCTAGCAAGTTGAAATTTATACTTGAGGTCTATATTCCCTATTAGGTGTATAAAAATCAAGGTCCTGAGTCAACACGATAAAAGATATGGGCAAATTTAGATTTTCGCGAAAACTTGTAAGTACCAAAATTTACCTTATTTTCCACCTTTTTTATTTTTTTCCAGAAGAGTAGTCACTGAATATTTTTTTTTGTTTTTCCAGGAAAGTAGTTAGGGGAAAAAATATATATTCTTACCTAACATTGCAGGTCTTGACCGTGTTTGTTTAAGAAATTGTGAATGTGAAAGTTGAAGTTGATGAACTATTTATGTATTGAAGTTGGTGTCATATAACTAAAGTATGAAGTCACTGTTAGTATTATTTATTTGTTTCTCGTAGCTTAGATTTTCCTTGTCTCCATGACAGGAGATACTTATATATTGCTTGAATTAATATGATCGACAATCGCATCAGAGGCTGCAGAACTTACAGATACTTACAGATAAATCGTAATGGCCGCTCTCCTATCTTTATGTTGGATAAGTGTCTGTGAAAACAATGACAAAAGGCCACGCTACCAGCACTCTGTAGCAGCACTGTATATTGTAACACCAGGGACTCCCGCTAGTGTTACTTATTAATATTATTATAAATAAAACTATATTGGATATTTGAACTTTAAAATATATTAGGCGTCTGCCTTCAAATAACGTTGGTACCGGAGTCACAGATAAAAACAAAACATATTTTTACATTCGTATTTCAATTTTTTTTTAGTTTTCACCTGACGCTTCCAAAGTCTACCTTGTCTGCCAGAGACCTGCATACAAGGATATCCTCTTTACAATATTTTCTTACATGCCGAACGAAGTAAAAATGTTGAGGTATATCAAAATTAAAAAAAAGAAAGATAGAAAAACGTTTTGAAGTGATAACTTCTTATGGGAGGATATACCGCTTCGTAGCGTAACGCGTTACGGCGGCAGTCTGTCTGGCTTCCCTTTCTCTCACGCATACGGCAGCGGTAGGCAGGCTCTTCCTCTCTCACTCTAACCCACAGCGCTAGTCGTATTTCGGACAGACGCTTCCCATATTAAATAGTTCAACTTAGATTTGTTTAAGTTATCACTTCTGTCGGGCGTCCCGAGACGCACACGTTTTTTTTTAATGCCACCAAATCTGAGATTGAACTAAAATAAATGGCCACCAACAGTGGGGTTTAAAATTAGGTATCTTTACTTTTAGAGAAGGTAACAGTCTAGCGCACAAACGGTATCTTAAAACGGACGGAACGGACGGACGGTTACCGGCCGTCCGTTCCGTCCGTTTATTATCCGGTATCTTTTTTCGGTTTCTTATATATATATAAGTATATATATATCATGGGACAACTCACACACGGTCATCCGATCCCAAACTAGACAGAGCCTGTGCTATGGCAACCAGAAAACTGATAAACATACTTATATATTTCTAAATACATACATATTATAGACAAATTACACCCAGACACAGAACAAATGATCATGCTCATCACACAAAGATTTGTCCTGGGTGGGAATCGAACCCACGACCTCCGGCTAAGCAGTCAAGGTCACTAACCACTCGACCAACAGGCCGTCAAAAAATTTCACAATCACAATTGTAACGTGACTGTTACCAACTTCAGGTATCCCTGGAGGGTGCGTCCCCCAACGTGAAGAAGGACCGGCGCAAGTTCGGCCTCCGCAAGAAGAAATCGAACAGCAAATGTGCGTCCGTGGAACTGCAGGCCTCGCACACTCACATAGACCCGTCCAACTCGCATATGGTAAGAAGACTATAGTAGGCGCCAGATAATCGTGGAATAACGGCCATTGACCCACCTACAATTATTGACGTTTTTAATTTGAAAAACGGAATTAATGACACAAAGCTGTCCCGAATCATCATCTCTCGTGATCCTTAACATTGTCTAATAATGAAAGATTCATATTTAATTGTTCAGGTACCTATGAACAGTTATTAGGGAAAGGTCAATGTACTTTATTCCACATTTATCTGGCGCCTACTATAGTTTTGTGCTACACGTAAAGTACCTATAGTAGGCGCCAGATAATCGTGGAATAACGGCCATTGACCCACCTACAATTATTGACGTTTTTAATTTGAAAAACGGAATTAATGACACAAAGCTGTCCCGAATCATCATCTCTCGTGATCCTTAACATTGTCTAATAATGAAAAACGATTCATATTTAATTGTTCAGGTACCTATGAACAGTTATTAGGGAAAGGTCAATGTACTTTATTCCACATTTATCTGGCGCCTACTATAGTTTTGTGCTACACGTAAAGTACCTATAGTAGGCGCCAGATAATCGTGGAATAACGGTCATTGACCCACCTACAATTATTGACATTTTTAATTTGAAAAACGGAATTAATGACACAAAGCTGTCCCGAATCATCATCTCTCGTGATCCTTAACATTGTCTAATAATGAAAAACGATTCATATTTAATTGTTCAGGTACCTATGAACAGTTATTAGGGAAAGGTCAATGTACTTTATTCCACATTTATCTGGCGCCTACTATAGTTTTGTGCTACACGTAAAGTACCTATAGTAGGCGCCAGATAATCGTGGAATAACGGTCATTGACCCACCTACAATTATTGACATTTTTAATTTGAAAAACGGAATTAATGACACAAAGCTGTCCCGAATCATCATCTCTCGTGATCCTTAACATTGTCTAATAATGAAAAACGATTCATATTTAATTGTTCAGGTACCTATGAACAGTTATTAGGGAAAGGTCAATGTACTTTATTCCACATTTATCTGGCGCCTACTATAGTTTTGTGCTACACGTAAAGTACCTATAGTAGGCGCCAGATAATCGTGGAATAACGGTCATTGACCCACCTACAATTATTGACATTTTTAATTTGAAAAACGGAATTAATGACACAAAGCTGTCCCGAATCATCATCTCTCGTGATCCTTAACATTGTCTAATAATGAAAAACGATTCATATTTAATTGTTCAGGTACCTATGAACAGTTATTAGGGAAAAGTCAATATACTTTATTCCACATTTATCTGGCGCCTACTATAGAAATGCTTTTTTTGGGAATTTAATGATTTGGCTACCAAGGCTTTTAAAGTCAAATCTTTAGTCAATTGAAACAATCCCTTTAAACATTAGAATGCGGGTGTAACACGTTAAATCTGGCATACGACCACGGCTATCCTATTCATATAATTTATTTATTCATTTATTTATATATGTCACCGGGAAATAGCAAACTCCGTAAATTTATAAAATAACTTTGTCAACTGAACACTTTTAGAATACTTTTATACGCATCAAGATTTCATAGTCTAAAATATCTCCGTGTCGTATCAAGAAATTGTGGACTGACATAAAATGGCGACCAATCAGCACTCTGGTCTACATTGTTTTATCTGTTTTGGTGTGATAGTTAAATTGGAAACTTGACCCCACATTGGTCTTTATTTTCTTTGAAAAGACCAATGAGAGCTTTGTTTCCAGGTTTACTATCACACGAACACAGATAAATTGTAGACTTGTGCTCTGATTGGTCGCCATTTTATTATAATCCACAATTTCTCGGAATGACTTCACGAGTTGACAATTTATCGAGAGTTTACAATATCTCAAGTTATTTTATAATCTTACTGAGTTTGCTATTTTCCGGTGACATATATACTTTATTGTACACCAAATAAAACACACATACAGACAAAGACAAATCTTAAACTAAATAACATACAATTGGCAGCCTTATCGCATTCCGCGATCTCTCTCAGGCAACCTGGAATGGATTTTCTTTTTGTTTCATACCTTTTAGACCGTGATTTTTCAGTAGTCGGGTTTCAGTTTTTAAACTTCTTTTTTATAAAAATGTGACTTTTGGTATATTTTCGACATGGGCGTGCAGTTGGCTTACAGTAAGGGTAGGCCAGCCCATACATAATGCCCAAAAAAAAATTCGCATCGTCAGTATCGTGATTTCAACCCTGAATAATGTTGAGTTTTTTTTTATTTAGGGCATTACGTATGGGCTGGCCTACCCTTACTGTAGCTTACTGCACCCCCATGATTTTCGACACGAAGAAGATCTCTATTAAGAAATGCTAAGAAAGACAAGATCCGTCAGTATATATTTATTTATTTATTTATTTACCAACTATGGATGACTTACAGCTAAAACAAACAGAATAAAAAAAATAGCATGTGAGACTGACAGCCAATTAAAAGTCATCACTTCTATAAAACTGATTGGAAAGAAAGAGTGTGAAAAACACAACACAGCTACCAAAAAAGGAAAAACAGTAAAACATTCAACCTTAAACTAAACTCACATGTCATATTCACTACAAGAATAGAAACACGAACAACCAATATCTTATTTAAAAAAGCTGAGGCTCAGACACTTCCTGGCCGAGGACACACCCGTTAAGAAATGATCAAAATCATGCTGTTTACACATGTCATTAAAGTTTCTACTTATATACATATATTTGACAGGCATTTTCATATTTGGACCAAAATGTATGATATCCTTTAAGTCACTTTGCTTTTGCGGTAATTTTCGGTTTCTGAAAAGGGCCCAAGTAAATAAGCAACATATCACGTGGGCCTATATAATATATTGATTATTTCCCTTTGCAAAACGATTTTCTTTGAACCTTTTGAACGCCAGAGCATAAACGCATCGGCGTGCCCCCGACGCCAAGCCACAAATTCACCGTACTTTTTGTCACATGTTTCAGGGCACGCGCTTGCTTGTCATGTACACGTGACTATGGCGCTCAAAACGTTAAAAAACGCAGTAACACTAATTTAATTCATATTCCCTTTCTAGGCTTTATCAGCTCTAACGGCGCCCCCATCGCCCGGCGGCGGCGCATCTTCAGTGCCCAACTCGGCTGCCTCCCTGCCCATAGGTAAGGCATAGTATATTACGTATTAGAATCTATTTACTTTGTGTATACTTGTGTGAGTGTTAGAACAGTGTGTGTTAGTCGCTTATTCCATGTTACTGGTTGAGGATTTGGACGGTAAACGAACTATCGGTGCGGAGTCAAAAATCGGGCTTGCCTTTTCTTAATTATACAATGTGGAGACATCGATACGACAATAAATGAAGACTGGCAACACTGATTCATAGGAATATTTTGAAACTATGATAAATCCTGTCACCCTAATTAAAAATACACTTTCCAATTACATAAAACGTCAAAAAAACTCCAAACTAGTCAAGGATAGTGTCTGTTCTGACGAAATATTCCAAGCAGTCTTTTGCAGTTAGTGACATCGAATCTGTGATAAAAGACAACATATTCGTATGAACTAGTATTGCCAGTGTTTTGATTTGTTGTCGTATCGTCGTCTCCACCTTGTATTGGGGTTATGTTTTAATCTCCCTTTCACACTCAGGCCATTATCTGCCTAGCCTTTTCCCAGCTAACTTTATATTGGGGTCGCATTCCAGTCTAAAAGTTGAACACCAGTATTTTGTAGGGAGGGATTGCTTATCTGATCTCCACAACCCAGTAACTGAGACACACGATACTCCTCGGCGAGACTGGCTGTCAGATTCCCGGGTTTCTGACTAAACGTAGCATATGCTAAAGGTCTATTAATGGCAGCCATGTATTGGCGATGCAAAGATTCAAACGAGCGCCTCCAGTGTCAAATTTTGAAGCTGTCCAAGAATGACACTTTGACAGTTTTCATACAGCGTTGCCAACTTATGGGGAATTCCCCAAACTGCGGGGAATTTCAAGTTAATAATAATATAAATATAATAATAATGATTTTGAATATCGATAGTCCAAGCTAAGTCAGAACACTAAGAAAAATTTAATGGTACCTTTAATTTTTTTTCCACATTCTTTTAAATATAAATCTTAGAAAATGTATAGAAATACGCTTCATTTCCTAAAAAAAATTGAGGGGACTTAGAGGAGAATCAGTAGATTCAATTGAATTGTGTAGACAAAGTCTACTATGGGAGTATAACAACCAATCAGAAGCCAGATTCAAATTTCAGTTGGTGGGCTCTGCTTATATGCACCCCGATAACAAAGAACAAGTCCGATTTTTTTTAAATAACCGTAGTTTTAATATGCGTTTACTGTCCATATCCTCAAAAAATATATGTTAATGTGATAAAACATTTTATTTTAGGAACCCCAATGAATCCACTCCTTGTTCCTCCCTAACAGAAAACCAAGATAATAATCAGAAATACTTACTAAGAATGTACATACCAATATTGTATACACAATCATGTTTTATTTTTATTATTATTTATTTTGTGAAGTAAATTGTTCAAATAAATATTCGTATATTTTTTTTTATAATTATTTTGAAACTTATGTCTTTGCAAGGATTTTATGAAATCGGTAAGTTTTGGGAAATGGAAGTTTCAAGCGCCGCCTTGGCATGGCTCTGAAAAAAAAACAAAACAAAATGGCGCCTATCACTTGCACGATGACACTTGACATTAGGCTAGGCATGTCAGGCTCTTCCCGTAGAGTTGGTGCTACGAACACTTTTTATCACATTCATGAGTAAAAAAAACATTTTATGATGATGAACGACTAACATGCTTTTTTGCTAACAATTTACTTACAGCGAAAATTGAAATATATTTGCCAGTTATATTTTATAAGCTTCAAAGATACAACTTTTTTCTGATTGGTTTTAACTAAAGCATGATTTGACTAAACAAAAGCAGTTAGGAGTAATAGAAAGCGATTATTATGAAGTTTAAAAGGCATGCGTTTCCACTGATATACTTAATGCTGCTTTACTTTCTTAATGAAGAAAATATCTCCATAAGGTCACTATTGTTCAGTTTTTTTTTTTTCAAAAAATCAGTGCGATATTCAAATTGATGAAAACAGTGGCGTGCATTCACTTAAAAGCTGGTAGATCTCGCTAAAATTCACGTTGGAGCTAAGGTCCTACTATGAAGTGTTAATGTACTTGTCGACACGATTGGCGCAGTGGTTGAGCGATTGACTGCTGCGGCGCGTGTCGCGGGTTCGATTCCCGCACAGAACAAATATTTGTATGGCCTACAGATAGTTGTTCCGGGTCTGGCTGTTTGTGTATGTGAATTTGTATGTTTGTAAACGCACCCACGATACAGGAGAAATTCCTAGCGTGGGGCAACGTTTTAAAAAATATATATAAAAAAAATAAAAAAAGCCATCCAATTCCGACGATGTAAAAGGGATAGTGCTATACGCTATGTATAGCTCCGTCTCTCTCTTAAAGCGGAATCTCGATCGTTTTAAGACTTCATAGTAGAGGTTCCTGGTAGTTTGCCGCTGGCAAACGTCCTTGCCAGCGTTTTACGTAAATGCACCCACATAAAAGAAGCGTACCTTTTAATTTTCATTTATTCAGTTTTATTTATAATAATAATAATCATTTATTTGCATAAAAACATGGTATAAAATGGTGTTAAAATAAATAAAAAAAGGCTCAAGCATGTTTTGCTAAGTTATAGCATGCAAAAATTTTAAGTAAACCACCATAGTAAATAAATTACAATACATAGTAATTAAATTTATCAACATTTATATTCCATAAACTAATTTAAATTATAGAAACCGTGTTCGTTTAACCAGTTATATACTTTAAATACTCTCTTCTTTAATAAACTATAACTTCTTAAATCTTCATAACTTCACACTAACTGTAGGATACCTACCTACATACATCCATGACAGACCGCACTTCCCAAAAAAAAAATAGTAAGGCCGCTATTCCACTGGCGTTTTACGAGCGTTTACGTTTCTCCGACGTCGCTAGCCTTTAGTGGCAGACGTTAACGTCGCGTGCCTCTAGTGGCAGACGTTAACGTCGCGAGCCTCTAGTGGCAGACGTTAACGTCGCGTGCCTCTAGTGGCAGACCTTAACATCGCGTGCCTCTAGTGGCAGACGTTAACGTCGCGAGCCTCTAGTGGCAGACGTTAACGTCGCGTGCCTCTAGTGGCAGACGTTAACATCGCGTGCCTCTAGTGGCAGACGTTAACGTCGCGAGCCTCTCGTGGCAGACGTTAACGTCGCGAGCCTCTAGTGGCAGACGTTAACGTCGCATCAAAACGACGTTAACGTTGCGTTTTTTGGAGACAGTTTCAGAAACGCCAACGCCCGTAAGACGACAGTGGTATAGCGGCCTAACTACCCTCTTCTTTAATAAACTATAACTTCTAAAATCATCATAACTTCACACTAATCGTAGGATACCTAGCTACATAACTCCATCACAGACCGCACTTCCCAAAAGAAAATATAATAAATTCTCTTCTCTTCTCGTTGCAGCGTTTCTTTCAACATTTCTGGCATCCACTTTAGTTCGTAAGACTGGTTTTTATTTTATGTTTGGTCCCCTTTGTTCCTTGTCGAGAGCATCGCATTGTCTGTATATACTGCGCTCACTTCGCTAGCTATAGTACTGACGTTGAAAGAAAATAGGGGTGCATCTGACGATTTAAGAAAAATAGTATTTATTTATTCGGCATCAAGAAAACAAGTCGCATCTATAGTAGGCGCCAGATAATCGTGGAATATCGGTCATTGACCCACCTACATTTATTGACATTGTTAATTTGAAAAACGGAATTAATGACACAAAACTGTCCCGAATCAACATCTCTCGTGATCCTTAACATTTTCTAATAATGAAAAACGATTCATATTTAATTGTTCAGGTACCTATGAGCAGTTATTAGGGAAAGGTCAATATACTTTATTCCACATTTATCTGGCGCCTACTATAGGCATATTTTCGCTTTTTTTTACGAAAACGGAAAACCCTGCAAAGGGCAACACAGGCTTAAAACCTAAATTAAATATAAGAACCAATTGCCGTGTTTTTGTCTCGCAAAAACTTCAAAAGGATCAACCAATTTGTTTTTTTTTTTTTGTAAGAATTACATTAATGTATAGAAAAAAAATGTAATAAAATTAAATCTATTTTATATGGTACGAAGTTCACCGAAGTCCATGTAAAAAATATGTAATAGGTAATAAATACGAGCTGCCAAATCCGGCTAACAATAGTAAAAAGTCTTGTTTTGCTAAACAAATGTTCAATATTTCAGATCTTTTTGTTTTTATACTTTTCGTGTTTTAGTCAGATGCGCCCTTTTGTCTTCTGGCGGCAGAATAGTGCATGTGTTCAGCTGATGGAGCAATGGATTTGCCTCACCGTTCTCACGACAATAAAAAATATTTATGTTATTTTCATGTACAAAATGAATATGTAAACTGTGCGCATTATAAAAGACGTTTGGAAACGTTTAGTGCGAATTGGTGGAATAGCAACAAGGTAGGGATGGTAACTTGCAGTGCGTCTAGATGTCCGATGGTAGAAGGGGGCCGGTGGGATGAGATCGTGGAGTTCCTGGACACTCTCCCCGAAGTACAATCTGTAGAAGACCGACAAGCAGGCAACCTTGCGGCGATGAGCCAAGCTGTGAAACTTGGCATTTGGCATTTTAACAAATTACAACGATATCTTACTATATTTTGCATGCGGGCAGCAATCTCAGCAATTTCGAACGATTCCGGGATCCGGGATTCAGAAAAGCATGTCCTTATAATACTTTCGTGGGAATAAAAGTGAAGTTTAGGTAAAATATCGTCCAATTATCCGATCACTGAAAATATGAGAAAAGAATAAAGTTGTAGTCGGTTTCCAAAGCAAGAATACACAGTAGAAATTATGTAGTGGGATAGAATGTCTGTAAGAGTAAACTTCTAGAAGGATACAAAAGTTCAATCTATTCAATCTGTTTTCAAATCTCATGTATGACATAATGATTTCAATCTAGTTCATGGAATTTTACAGCAGATCAACAAATCAAATTCTCGATCAGAGTCCTGATTAGCGTTTCAGAAAACAAAGATAAGATTTGTAAGAAATAAAAAAGAAACATATTACATTTTTTTTTTAGTTTGTTTTACTCAGCATTTCCTATCTACCTCTGAGAAGAAATAGCGAAACAAAATCCCCCTAACTTTGATTGTCAAGGTCTCTTGTAAAGTCCAGACATTTAAAAAAAAAGAGTGTATTGCTCCGACGCACGACTGGAGTTAACTCCTTCTCTCTTATCTCATCTTAAATAAGCTGAGTATACTTTGTTTATACACACATCCATAATCTCGAAGTGAAAGGTGCGCAAAGGAACGAAACGCCTCACTTTTAGTTAACGGTCGATTTTACTCCTCGTAAAATGTTCATACCGCGGGCTAAATATGAAAATCGATTCTTAAGGAGTACCTAAACTCCAAAAAGTCGTGGAACAATATGCAGTACCTACAGTGTTTGGACTATAATTATGTGGAAAAACCAGAAACTTCGCTCGTTGTTATCAAATAAAAGTACATAATTTGCGTACTGATTCAAAGCTCCTTAAAGTTCTATGAGCTACACGATAACTGACAAACGCTTGCACTGTCTGGGCAGGTCCACTCAAATCTGTGTGGTACTTTCCTCAAAACACCACTTCAGACATTTACCTAGGTCCTCATATGATTTGACCAGTACGATTGTATGAACTTTAAAAGAGACTGACCTTTGAGTTTGTTTTGGTGTTTCTTCTCAGGGTAATCAGCTAGGAAACACCGGCCTCATCCAGTTTAAAAATGACCAAAAAAGATTGACTTTTAAACGTGTTATGTTAAACCTACTTACAAAATAAATATCATTTATCAACGGAGGATCATATCTGCTTATCCTTCCGGATTCGCATGCTTGAAGCAGAAAACCCGTCATTCTAATCAAATGAACGAATTTTCGACTTTATAACTTAGGGCGTAAGACTCGAAATCTATAATCAGCAGAGCTCGGAATAGGTAGACTATATTTACCTAATGTTCGTGGAAGTAACTAACATAGAGTTGATAATACCTCCTCTAAAATCCCAAAATCATAAATGGAAAAATAATGACAATTAAAACCCGGTGTTATAAAAACATGAATTCGACTTTGAGTACTTATAGTTACAAATTATTAATTTGAAGAAGAAAAAATCGTGCGAAAACAAAGCCATTTAATTTAACAGTTTTAGTAGGTTCGGAACTCTAAAAACATAATAAGATCTTCAATATAATAATTTTGTTCAAATGTATTCAAAGCGCAATAAGTAATTTGCAATTACTTAAATCCCGGGATACAATCGTCATGTTTATGATTCCGGGATTTTAGAGGAGGTATTATCAACTCTATGTTACCTACTTCCACGAGCATTAGGTAAATATAGTCTACGTATTCCGATCTCTGATAATCAGAAAAAAATAGCCTTGACACTTATCTTATTTTCCTTTATCATAGATAAACAGCATCTCAGATTATCAATGATCTGAATGTACCTAAAACATCCTTGTACAGTATATATGCAATGCAATGACAACTTTATCCAATCGCGATAAAGCTTATTTTAGAATGGAGTTTAGTCAAATCTATATGGGTCGGTTTGTCATCATAATACGACAGTACTTTCCGTGATGTTCGAACAATGGTGTTGTATTCAATATTGTAATACACGGTGAATATTAATTGAGAAATAAAAGTTAGGTTAAGTTTATCATAAGTGACAGCTCTCTAAGATTCCAAAAAATTGTGCAATAATAAAAATTAAAATGTCAAAAGATAGTGACGGTGTGTTTGTACCTCTAGCCAGAATTATCTGCAAGTACATAGTGCAAGTTTTAAGAGAAGAAATGCATCGTTACTGTGAGTTTATTGCGTTATTTTGTTTTATTTTTATTTTTGTAGCTCGGATTCGAATTGTACAAAACCTTGTTTCCATCTCGTTAAGTTTAGCTATTTGAAGTAGGTAAAATTCAACATTAGTATCAGTCATTTTGTGTAGTTTTGATTATTGTATCTATGTACGTTTTTTTAAAAAAAAATATGGGCTCGCGTTTATCCACTCTCTCGGAGTTTTTGGCGGGATTTTGTCGAGAGAAGTTTAGCGGCTGTTTTAATTTAATTATTCGGAAATTGATTCCTAGTGGATATTGTGATGTAAATAGGTGTAGTTTTGTATCTCAAGTGTCCACGCACCTGGAAAATATGTGGAATAATTGAAACAGGCGCGATCTCGGTTAAGTGGAGCTGAGAATTTTATTGTAGTATTGACTACCTCACTCGTAACTTGCCGAGAAGGCCGAATCGATATATTTGTTACCAGATACTCTAAAAACCATTAGATTATGTTAAATCCCCTTTCTAATGCAAAATACAAGAAATTAAGGACGAAAGACTAGGCAATATGGTCAAAAAACTATAGCCTTCACATAGGGGTAAAATAAAAAAAATAAAAAATATCCACTATCTCACCTGATGGTAAACGATGCCTCTTAACTTAAAGATCAGCTTGTAGCTATCAGAAACCACAGACTCCGGCAGGGAATCCCACTCCTTAGCTGTTCTATTCTGACTGGCCTTGTTGGTCGAGTGGTTAGTGACCCTGACTGCTAAACCGGAGGTCGTGGCTTCGATTCCCACCCAGGACAAATCTTTGTGTGATGAGCATGATCATTTGTTCTGTGTCTGGGTGTAATTTGTGTAGAATATGTATGTATCTAGAAATATATAAGTATGTTTATCAGTTGACTGGTTGCCATAGCACAGGCTCTGCCTAGTTTGGGTTCGGATGACCGTGTGTGAGTTGTCCCAAGATATTATTTATTTATTCTAATGGAGGTTATTCTAAAATTGAAAAATTATAGCATAGTAGTACTCAATTTGATCTGCGACACACGCTATGCTATAGTAGGCGCCAGATAATCGTGGAATAACGGTCATTGACCCACCTACAATTATTGACATTTTTAATTTGAAAAACGGAGTTAATGACACAAAGCTGTCCCGAATCATCATCTCTCGTGATCCTTAACATTGTCTAATAATGAAAAACGATTCATATTTAATTGTTCAGGTACCTATGAACAGTTATTAGGGAAAGGTCAATGTACTTTATTCCACATTTATCTGGCGCCTACTATAGACTTATTGTCATGCATTTTAATTTGTATGCAGGCTCTGTTTGCGCACCATAGGCGTCCTCTTGTGTATTGCATCGTCAGCTATGTTAGGTTTCGACGTATGTACCTCTATACTAGTTAAACAAATATAAAATGTACGTTATGTACGTACGAAGTAAACTCAAATCTGCTGATTTTTATCAACAATTTTTGCTATACCTATATAGTAAGTTGAAACATTAAGAATAAGAATATTTTATTTGTATAAAAAGCATGGTACTTAAATTTAAAAAAAAAAACAAAGGGTTCCGTGCCATAAACCGAAAAAAAACACGTTTCTTGTATGGTATCGGCAATAGAAATACGCACTCTGTGAAAATTACAACTGTCTACCTATTTCGGTTCATGAGATACAGCCCGCTGAAAGACAGACGGACAGTGGAGTCTTAGTAATAGGGTCCCGTTTTTACCCTTTGGGTACGGAACCCTAAAAATGAGTGGGATTGGCACTCTGATCTTGTAAACTGAGTTGAAGATATCAGTGTCGATATTCCATATCAATGATGACATTGACTGCTCTTGAACACAGTTGACATGTGCTGGTCGCGTTTTTATTAGAATTCGCCCAGGCATAGGTCTTGTTGTCTTGTCCTATTTGAACTGTAAGATTTCCGTGTAGGCATGGGCGTGCAGTTGGCTACAGTAAGGGTAGGCAAGCTCATACAAAATGCCCAAAAAAAAACACTATTCAGTGTTGGAATCACGATATTGACGATGCGAATTTTCGTCCACCGTCTTTTTGAAATGGACGTTCGGTCGTTTTTTTTTTTTGTAGCCTACTTCACGCGTATGCGTGTAGGCGTGTAAAATGGAGATAGCTAAGTCAGACTTTGGAAGCCAGCTTGGGATCATGCTAAGCTGATTATGCTTTGACCAGCACACATGAAAAGTAATATTCTAGATTTATATGGCGGCGCCTGGTCCTATCAGGATCTCTATAAACCTGCATGGGGTTTAAAAATATGTAATACCTTTAAACGAGCAATTCTTTTATATATGTATATATTTAATATGAATCTCGGAAACGGCTCCAACGATTTTCATGAAATTTGGTTTCGGGGGCGATAAATCGATCTAGCTAGGTTTCATTTTTAGAAAACATTTACAAAAAAAAAAACCGGTCATTCAGGTACTATAGGATGGATCACGGTACTAGTAGCAGAAACATCCCATGACATACAGAATGTGTATTTAATTACAACATCACAATTCAGTTAACACCTTCATTTCAAAACCTTTTTGACGCATGTGTTGCTTCACGTATAAAAAGGCTTCAACTTTGGAATGTAACAGTATTTTTCAGTACATGATATTTCAATACCTGAAAAGCGGTTATATTACTCATCATTATGAACAACTTTTACTATGGGACCAACCAAGAAATCGCGCAAATAAAAAATCGCTTGCCCCATATAGGTACATATTTATGCGCGCATAACTCGACAAAATGACTGGGGGTTAAATTCATTTGAGGCCACCACAGGATAGTCCGGTTAAGCAGTAACCAGCCTTAGAGTGCTGAACAGCGAGTGGTAATCGTCCAAAAAAAAAACTCGGTAAAATGTACTGAACAGCAAATTTTTTTAGCTATATCGGGTTTGGTCCCATAAAGAAAAGTAGTTCATCATGATGAGAACAATGACCCCTTTTCAAGTATCGCGTTCATTCTGTTACTTGCTGTACTTCACTCGAGTTTGGCTACTGCGTTATTTAAGTACTGTAAATTGATTTCACAGTAATATATTAATCTCATTTTAATCACTGATTCACAACGTCGATAAGACCTGTCGGGATTTGTTTACACTTTCTTTAATATGTTGTGCAAAGTTGCAATGTGACTTCCCAAACGTTTGCGCAGAAATTGCAAATTAGAGTTATTTTAACCTTTTGAATGCCATTTTCACGTATATGTGACAAACAAGCGCGTGCCCTGTACGCCAAACGTCTCAAATATGTGACAAAATATACGGAGAATTTGTGGCTTGGCGTCGGGGGCACGCCGATGCTTTTATGCTTTGGCGTTCAAAATGTTAATACGCGAGCGTCATATACATTTGTACGACATACCAGATCTCGTCGACGCGCTGACAAAGAGCGCTTTCTGGTTTTGTCAAACAAATTGACGCCACAATCGCGTATTCGTGCGTTGATCGCTTTTTATTTGGATCGTCTTGGTTTCTAAAGAGCTAAACCAAAATGCGCAAACATTTTGGATGCAATAAACAACTGTAACACCTGACACTGACTCACAGTCGCAGAAAATCTCACGAAAATTCTCTTAGTAGTTATCACAACCACAGCCCACAAAAACCAACCAACCGTTCAAAAAACTTCACTCATTCCATTCAACCATTCCATCTTCATTCGTTCACTTGCTCTTAACTTGCAGCGTGTGCCGCGGCTAGGCCCCAGTCCCTCCCGGCGGCTGAGACGCTGAATACGGTGCAAGGTCCTGCTTCCCTGACCAGTCTGACGCCTGATCATCAGCTGAGGGAAGACTTTACTGTCCTGGCTAAGGATTTAGTGGCGAATTTGAAGACTGTTGTGTCTACGTTGGTGAGTTAATTATACTATGTTTGTATATTATTTATTATATACTTTATTGTACACTTCATAATAAGAACAGGACAATCAAACATAAAATAAAAATACGGGTTGCACTCCGAGAGTGCAGACAGAAGTGAAAACTTATTTTGGCGCGTTAGATATTTTTTAGATGAGTAGGGTTATTGGGATATGGATTGAATTTTATTTATGAATTGTATTTTATTATTTATAAGAAACTTTAAAATACATTTAATATTCTTTTATGAATCATCGTTAACAATTTCGACAACTCTTGTATCATTATCATTAAAATTATTACAATCTAAAATAGAAACTATAGGTTCATGGTAACTAAAATGAGAAATAAACAATTTTTATTTAAATATCTCGTGAATACCGCATCAATTGTACTTTTATAATATCGTTGTGCTAATATTGCGCTGATTGTACATAGTAAAATCAAATTGTCTATTCAAAAAATTCAATTAATGGTAGATTTTTATCGTCTGCGTCTCGTGACGGTGTCGCGAGTCCAGAGATTTTATCTCATCTAAAAATATGCGTACCGCGCTAAAAGAAGTTTTCACTTCAAAAGTGTACAATGAGCGGTCTTCATAATGCTGGGAAAAGCCTCTCATACAGGAAAAGTATGAGTACACAAGCATTTATCACCATGATTTGTCAAGGGGTTTGTGATTTTAGTTAATTTGTCAAGTGGTTAAAGAACCCCTGGTACCTATAGGTTAGAATAAAAACAGATAATATGGTGGCACAACACCCATCACCTGCCAAGCGTGTTCCCAACTATATTGGGGTCGGCTCCCAGTCAAACCGGATCCAGCTGAATACCAGTATTTTACGTGGAGCGACTGCCTACCAGACCTCCACAACCCATTAACTGTGTAACACGGTACTTCTTGGCAAGACTGGAAGATTTACTGGCTTCTGACAATCCGTAACGACTGCCAAAGATCTACAAATGACAACCGGGACCAACGGCTTAACGTGCTTTCCGAGGCACGGAGGAAACTTGGTATGTTAAGATGGTCACCCATCCACAGACCGACCCCGGCAAGCGTTGCTTAACCCTGGGAATTTACCCGTGTGGCTGTTATTATTTAGCGACGAGCTCCTCATAATATATGGTAACATAAAACGCTCATCACCCCTCCACTACAGGTATGCGAGCGCGGGCGCCTGCGCGCCGCCATGGACGCGGCGGAGACAGCGTCAACCCCGGGCGCGGTGATGGCGGCTCTGCGGACCAACCTCAGCACTGCTCTGCAGCAGAATTCCGGTGAGACTGCATTATACGTAACGTAGATAGCATGGCAGTATTTAAGGGGAATGTTTAGGGGGTCTGGACCTCGCCTCAGCATTTTTTTTTTCTTTATTTTGAGGGCTTTATCGCTAAGCGATAACGTCGCCCTGTAACATCCACATAGTCAATTACTATCCGCCCCGACCCTTGCTCGAGCCAGCCCGCGCCGCTGAGCCTGTAGTCTTAAATTCGCCCCTTAATAATAATTCCAGTTCGATCCAGCCCGTCCTTAGCTGTCCTCTCCCCAGCGACGCCCTAAGCCGAGGCCCGTACCCCACAGGGGTGCCCTTAGCGTGTAGGCGCTTAGTTTGTAAGTTTTATAAGCCCTGGCTGGAGGCTTTAATATTATATTAAGGCCACCACAGGCAAGCCCGGTTAAGCAGTCGACAATCTAATAGGTTGAACTGCGAGACGCCACTCACAAAAAAAAAGTCACTTACTAACTACAGTTCACATTATCTATTTTAAAACAAAAAATGCCAGTTTGTACAGGATACTGGCTTGATCCGATAAAGGACAAGCCAGGATGGGAGAGTGTAATGCCATCCTGGCTTGTCCTTTATCGTAATTATATGTGGATCCGAGTAATCTCCTCAGCATACAACGAAAATGAAGTATTGCCGCCATCTTTATGATCCCGCCATTTTGGATTTAAAATGATGTCACTCGCTAACCGTGCATTGCCTTCCAAACCAAACGTGTATGTTTGTATGCACATATAATTTCAGCTCAATCGGCTGGGGATAACTGTTTTAAAATTCAGTTGCAATATATGACCGATAACAGCTAGAAGGATGAACGTAAAATTATATATCCTGTGGTTACAAGTCTGATTGGACCCTGATGTTTCAAACTATTATTACGAGCTTGGGGTTCGTGACAATAAAAAACAGCCGACTAAAGAACCAAAAATGACACTTTTATTTAAACAACGCTAATTACAACTTTAAATTAACTAATTATAAAACACAACTTCACTGCAGATCACTTAATCGCTTCCGAGGTATTCTCTTGTATCGCAAATTCAATACTGACTCGGTCGCGGACTACGCTGGCCTTATATAGGTCAATTAATTCCAGAACCTTCTACTATAGAAGCATCTGGAAAGTACTCGTAACTACCGGTGCCGACTGACCAGATATCGAGAAGTGTAGAATGTTCTGGCATAGAAATGTCTAGAAGGTACTTGACTCTACTAGTACTGCTACTCGATACTAGATGGCGCTAGTAGAACACTATTTTTATCCGCTAGTACAATTGGTAACATCGTAACGTAAATAATGACGAGTGAAGTATTCCGCACAGAGCTCCGTTCGCGGCTGTCGCGGATCCACGACGCTTCGGATCTCGCTGAGATATCCTCGGTCGGACCCAACTCGGACGCCGTAAGTATATTAAAATACTTTATTATTAAAACTAAGATCTTCGAAACCTGCTCCGTTGGTCGCAAGTGCAGCTGCTGAGCGCGGGGACTTGAGTTCGTTTCCCAGGTCGGGCAAAAAGTGTTACTGGGTTTTCCATTGGGAATATCTGACAGCCCAGAGTTTGGAAGTTGTTGATGTAGCACCCCCGTACCCCGGAAAGCAGGGATTGGTTCGAAAGAGTCACCGCGGCCCTGGAACGCAAAGGGCGTAAGGAGGAACACGGATGGGTTTTAGTCAGTAAGAGTCTGACACGCCCTTCCGCTCCACATAGAGCGGAAGAAGTCATTTGCGCACACACTTGTGCACTATATTACTGGACTAAGACAATCTGTCCAAATTGAAATATTGCACCAACAGCTACCACTATCGAATAGACTCCAAATCCTGATCATTTTATGGATGCCAGAAACTCTGAATGCTTTTAACTTTATTTCAAAAAGTCATCATCTGCCTAGCCTTTTCCCAATTATATTGGGGTCGGCTTCCAGTCAAACCGGTTTCAGCTGAATACCAGTATTTTACGTGGAGCGGCTGCCTACCAGACCTCCACAACCCATTAACTGGGTAACACGGTCCTCATTGGTAAGACTGGTGTCAGATTTTCTGGCTTCTGACTATCCGTAACGACTGCCAAAATTCTACAAATGACAGCCGCAACACACACAGCAGCTTTATTTCAAAAAGTATTAAGTCCTAATGTTTAGTGGTAGTAAAAGTTCAAAATACAAAACAGGCACGAAGGTTTAAAGAAAACACTACAAAGTATAAAATAACTTTAATTTCGGAAGTCAGTGTTAAAATACGAAGAAACACCGACTTCCGAAATTAAAGTTGTTATATATATATTTTTTTAATTTGGGATTCGGTTGTATTTTTCGATAAAAAAGTATTTTTTGATACAAATATTTTTTAGTTTAAAATTGTGTCTTTGTATATAAAATACATAACACCCTCAATATGACCGGGCACTTCCGGAACGTCCCATATAACCATATAGTTTGACTGGCCTGTTGGTCGAGTGGTTAGTGACCCTGACTGCTAAACCGGAGGTCGTGGGTTCGATTCCCACCTAGGACAAATCTTTGTGTGATGAGCATGATCATTTGTTCTGTGTCTGGGTGTAATTTGTCTATATATGTATGTATTTAGAAATATTTAAGTATCTTTATCAGTTGTCTGGTTGCCATAGCACAGGCTCTGCCTAGTTTGGGATCGGATGACCGTGTGTAAGTTGTCCCAAGATATTATTATTATATTGTAAAAAACTATCCTTGTTCCAGCTAACCCCTATTTCTCGGCCGCAGGTGAACAACCGTCCGTTCCAACAGTCGCTGAGCTATAGCTCGTCCTGTGTCTCCGCCTCCGAGTTCTTCGATGCTGAAGAGCATGAGGACCTGAAGCCCACGGAGATTATAGCTGCTGATGAGGTGAGAATTGTCTATAGAACAGTAAGAGACAGTGGCCGTAAATACAATTCTGAAAGGGAATGTCAGGGGATTTACTATCATCTCATATATTTCTGCCACAACTCAGTACTTTTTACATACCTAGAAGATATAACAACCAAATATAATACCCTATCATTCGATTTTGACTTATTTTTTATTAGAAATGTGAAATTTTGAAGTGGTAAGTTCTTATGGGAGGGTAAACCGCTTCGTAACGTAACGCGTTACGGCGCCAGTCTGTCTGGCTTCCCTTTCTCTCACGCATACGGCAGCGGTAGGCAGGCTCTTCCTCTCTCACTCTAACCCACAGCGCTAGTCGTATTTCGGACAGACGCTTCCCATATTAAATAGTTCAACTTAGATTTGTTTAGGTTATCACTTCTGTCGGGCGTCCCGAGACGCACACGTTTTTTTTTTTATATTTGACAATCTATTTTTGAGAGAGAGAGAGAGACATAGATACTACAATAAATGAAAACACTGGCAATACTGGTTCATTAGAATATTTTGAAACTATGTATAAATCCCTTCACCGAAATAAAAAAAAAACTTCCCAATTGCATAACTACTATTGTAACGAAATATTCCAAGCAGTCTGTTGCAATTAGTGACATCAAATCGGTGATAAAAGACAAAACATTCGTATGAACTAGTATTGCCAGTGTTTTGATTTATTGTCGTACCGTCGATAACACCTTGTTTACCTGTAAAGCATTAATTTGAAAAAAATAGTTTGAATATTACTAACATTTAAGACTAAACTACTTTAGGCAATTTCATCATTCTCTAGCTACCAAACGATAGTAAAATAATCGGTACCAAATTAAAAATACTGAATGGTGTCGGACGTAAAAGAATAGCACCATCCCATCACTTCCCGTGGGTGTCGTAAGAGGCGACTAAGCCTGCCAGGGTTGCGGAATTTGTCGAAAGAGTCACCGCGGCCCTGGAACGCAAAGGGCTTTAGAAGGAACACGGATGGGTTTTAGTCAGTAAGAGGAGTCATTTGATGATTTCCCATCTTTAAAAAAAAAACAAAAAAAAGGGGCGACTAAGGGACTCACCAGAGCATTGCAACAGCTACACTGCGATCGCCAACCCGCCTGCCAAGCATGGCGATAATGGCAAACTCCCCTTGGGGGAGGTCTATGTCCAGCAGTGGACGTCTTGCGGCTGATATGACCTCCGAGGAACCTTTGAGCATCTAAAAACTTACTTCTTCATATCCCTTCTCACCGCACCGGGTTTTTGTCTAATTCCTACGCTATTTCTACAATAATTAACCTCTGGAATATGCTACCCCTTGACGTCAAGAAGGCGGAGTCAGTATTTTCCTTTAAGCGCAAAATCCGAAAACACTTCTTAAAAGTTTGTCATTCTTAGTTGTTCTTCGCCATGATTACTATGAATTCTCTTAATCGGTATGATTATTATATATCATTTTTATTAGTTTATTATTTTAGCATATAAATGTATTTTATTAGTATTATACATATTATCTGTATATTCTTTCCGAAATGTTAAAATTCAATTTTGAATCTTATTTTTATTTATTGTACACCTACCACAGTATAGTCTTTATAACCCAAAGGTTGACTGGTAGAGAATGCCTTGATGCATTAAGTCCGCCCATGTACCACTATTGTACATAAAGTTTAAATAAATAAATGATGAACTTAAAAATTCCTTTCCAGTCCGGCGTCATAGAGCTAGAAGGCGACTCGTCTTCGGAAGCCGGTTCGCTGAGCAGCGAGGAGGGTTCCGCCAGTTCCGACAACTCTGATGGTGCGAGTGAGTCCGTACTTTGTGTGTGTAGCTAACTAACTGTTCGTGTATTATCGTGTGTTCATTAGGCCGGCTTTCGGTGGACGTGAGTGAGTACAGTGGTAGATTTACGGCCGGTCTCAATAACGTATCTGTCTAAACGTCATTTTCGCCTTTCAAACATGACGTTTCGGCTACTGTTGGTAGCTAATTTGACAGTTGGTTAAAGGTAGATTCGTTATTGAAACCGGCCGTTAGTGTTCACGGCCCTTTTAGTTTAGCGTTAGAGACTAATCTTGACCCTTTCCTTCTTGTTGGCTTGAAACTCGATTTGTTTTAAATTTTCTACATAATAGTAAAACATTTTATGAACGACATTTTTCAACACGTTCACTCGAAAAAAATAAAGAAAAAAAAATTTAAGTTAGCTTTTATTACTCGTTATATTATATACCATTTTATAGGTACATTATTTCCCATATTTTCAAATAAAAGCGCGTTACACTTTCTTTATTTCTCTTGCCGTCAAAAATGTACCCTTCATTGCGTGCCTAAAACGGCAGCCTGAGCAGACAATATTTTTGTTATGTTCATTGTTTCGCATCGGTATTCTCGCGATGAAGTTTATATGCTCTTTAGGGATATTGCATCCAATGATATCTCCTATCTGGTCGATGATCGCGAACAAATTTTCTGAGTTGGTTGATGGAACACCCTTAATTTCTAAGTTGTTCATTCTTGATCTTTGCTCAGTTTCACGATGTAAATTTTCAATTTTAGCGCATCAATCATGTAACGCCGCCATCTCCTCCTTAGTTTTTTTAAGGCAGTCCACTTCACTCTCCAACCCCGACACTTTGTTGGCCAATGTCTCCACCGAATGGTCCAGAAACTCGACATCTGTCTTAAGACTGGAATACTCCGATCTTATCGACTTAAGCTCCGCCAGTTCTGTTTGGATAGCTTTCACGTTCTCCATTAAAGCAGGTAAGTTGTCCATCTGGGCTGAGAGGGCCTTCAGTTCTGACATAATAGAGTCCATGTCAGCTGTTTCGGGCGCAGCTGCAGCTGCAGTTGTGGGGCGAGGGCTGGATGCTGCCGAGGATTTGCAATTACTGCACTTCCATGTGTTCTTGCGATCGCCCAATTTCCTCCATCCTCCTTCAGTTATACCAGCGCAGGGAAAATCAAACTGTCCCAGGCATCCCACGCATTTAGCGCCGTCCCTACTCTCAGCTTGGCAACGCTTGCATTTAAACATTTCGTGTAGGTGTTGAAAACTTTGAGAATCGTAATCGGGTAATTAGTTGTTCACCGAGTCGCAAAACGTATGCGTGCGGCCGATTTGCTGTCTACCGTCGGACTGCGGATTGACCTAAAAAGTGTGTTGAAAAATCATTCAACCCATCCTCGACTTAACTTTCACATGTATTAACGCTCTGCTTGATTTATGTTATTAATATTTTTGCTGTCTCAGTCTGCATAATTTATCACCCAACAAAAAAGAGTATACCTCAAAAAAATACCTTGGTATATAGTTTTCTAGTTAGGATAGCCATAAAGCTCTTGATAACCTGTTTTATGTCGCTTATATATGCTTTATTCGAATCCGAGTTTTTTTTTTATTTGAGATGTGTTTGCTCTTGACTCTAGTCTAGGTCATAGATGACAGAGAAGTCGACGATGGAGCGAGCCAAAAAAAAATGAATTTATTTCAGGCATAACCCATAAATATCACATTAATACACTTTAAAATCACACATTAAATAAATACAATAGAATTGGATATGGCATGTCAAATTAAACCAGCTCACAAATATATTGATTACATCACAATTATAAGTACATTGAATTAGTTCTCAAACTGCTTCGCATAAATTGCTGGATTCTGATCAAGCTAAGAAATTAACACAACTACTCCGGGTTTCTGAAGTTTTTGGACGTTTGAATGGTTTTTCATATTTTAGCTCACAAATCACTCTCACATCTCATATGATTTGACAGTCGATCTTCTGGCAAATAACTAAACAAAATAGGATAAAAGAAACCCGGAGTTATGTTCTTGATTGTATTTACTTCTAATTTATTTTCCTATGTCATACCTTGTCAATTCTTCATTTTAATCCATGTCCATTTCCACTTATATGTATAAGCCAGTTGAACCTTTCTATCTAAAACAACTGTTTCTTTCTTTCTTTCTCAGCTCTTTTCATCTAAAAACCTTCACATTTCATTCAATTGGCAGTCCCACAATCCTGCAAAATGTAGAAATCCTTAGTTTTCCCACTATCCTTTACTGGGGTGTTTGACAATATTTCAACAACAAAAAAATACTGAAAATAATTATCTACAAATATATATAGAATGTACTTTTTGTACAACAAAAAAAGTCATAAAAACTGTATAACACAAATTTCACAAAATTTTCTGAGCTACAAATAAAAATTATCAGAAAAGGATCAACACAATGTGTTTAAAAATATAATAAGTGAGTAGCCATTCTCCTAGAAAAATATAAATATTTCTCTTTCCCAATATACTTCTTTCATAATAAATTCCAAACTATTATTGCCTCACTGCAAGTTTCAAGGCAAAAACCTCTAAGATGGCGGTTGACTTTTGTCAAAGTCAAAGTCAAAACGTTTATTTCAATTAGGCCATTAAACGGCACTTTTGAACGCCATCATTTACAGTTCAGTAAAATAATAATATTACATTAATAAAGTGACTCTACTGTCCATTCGGAAAGGTAGATTCTTATGGAGAAGAACGGACAAGAAACTTCAAAAAATATTAACGTTTCTTTGAATAAACTAGCTTTTTTTTGCCCGCGACTTCGTACGCGCATTCCCGTTCCCGTATAGCCTATGGCATTCCTTAGAAATGTGGCTATCATATAAAAAAAAAATTCTCCAAATCCGACTGAAATTTCAGAGATTAGCGCATTCAAACAAACAAACTTTATCATTAGTATGGAGTCTTCAATATTTTCAACACAAGTCAAACACCCTACTCCCTCGCAAAAATGAGACCGATAATATTGTGTTTGCCGTGCCTCGCCAGTAGCGTCAGCGGAGCAGGTGACGCTGCGCGCGGCGGAGAGCGCGGCGGGCTGGTCGCGGCGCACGCGCCTGCCCGCCGCGCGCCCCACGCCGGGCGGGCCCAGTCTGTGGAACCTGCTCTACAAGAACATCGGCAAGGATCTCAGCCAGATCTCCATGCCGGTCACTATTAATGAGCCCTTGAATATGCTGCAGGTGAGGGTTTTAATATTTTGTTGACGTTTTTTTTTGAAGTTATACTTCTTTTGGCGCAATGGAGAAAACTGATGAAAGTGAATTTTTACGATGCGCGCGCACACCGACACCTGAATTCTTCATCGTGAAGTTAGTTCTAGGTGGCATGAAAATCGATAACTATGTTCAAGTTGTATATTCTCGTATTTTTTGATTGTCTTTTGTTTCTTTTATGTTTGAATTTCGAAAAAGAATGTGGTTTTAATTTCTAAATAAAGCGCAAAAATATAAGATACAAATATTTTGATAAAAGTAATTGATTAGACACTAATTTTTCCCGCGGCTCAGCTCCTTTTATTCTATCCTAGAAGATTTTATTGGAATATGATGATTTTTCGAAGACAAAAAACAGCCTCTTCGTGAATGAGTTTTCTTAATCGGATTTGTATCTACAGTAGAACGGAACAAAGAATTTTACCGTTTATAATAATTATTAGTATTGACTATTTTGAAAAAAGGAGTCTCGTAACTTATATGTCATTGTAAGTAGGTACCCATAAACTTCTCAGGTACACACCATCCAGAATAGAAAGTTGGTATTAATTTCAAATACTACTAACAAAACATTCGAATCAAAAAAAAAATTTGCATGATATCTGCCCTATTTTATGAACAAACAGTTTTAAAACTATGAAACGTATCAGTTATTTAGCGTAATAGACTTAAGCGTTAGAAGTATAACTTCTAACGCGTGTACATAAGTACACACACTCTTTTTTTTTTTTTTTTAAAGTGTCCTCTCGCTGTTCAACCTAGGAAGTTATCGACTGCTTAATCCGACTTGCCTGTGGCGGCCTTAATAAAAATATTAAAGCCTCCAGCCAGGGCTTCTATAAAACTTACACACTAAGCGACTACACGCTAAAGGTACCCCCTGTGGAGTACGGGCCTCGGCTTAGAGCGTCGCTGGGGGAAGGACAGCTAGGGACGAGCTGGATCGAACTAGAAAATTGGTCATTGCACTCATCACTATGAATAAATACAGATATAACATCCGTCTAGTCGAAAGATCCTCTCATTTCAGTGGAGGATGCGGAACTAGATGGAAAGTGGTGCATCCTCCATCTAAACTAATGTTATAAAGACGAAAGATTTGTTACGATTTGAATCAAAAACTAACAAAGGATTTTAAAAATTCTTTCACCATACGAAAGCTACATTATTAACTGCAACCATATATTATTTTCGAAAAAGATAGAGATCCGTACAAAAATTACAATAATGTAACGCAAAGTAGCAAAATTTTGCCTGATAAATTCATTATTTGACGTGCGCTGAGAAAACTCGATGATACATAAAAATAATGTACTACTTAATTGATTAAAATGTTATATATATTAAAATGTTACAACAAAATACCTTGTGACAAATTAGAACTAAATGAAAGAAAATTTAAAACTTCCATTAAAACCACACTTTGTAGACAAGCATATTACAAACTAGATGATTATATTAAAGATAAGAATGCTTGGAAACATGCTGGTCCTGCTCCATAGGACAATCGAGGGTATAGTAGAAAAGTCAAACTTGTTTTATTTACTGGTGTACGTTCAGGTTTTTAATATGTAATTTAACTCACACACTGATCCATTGTTTTTAATTATATTGTAAATATGTGAGTACCATGTCCCTTACTAGCAAACTTAATTTTATCTCTGCTGGTATTGCTTTGTTGTACCTATAGCAGAGTTGGGCGTAATCAACTACTTTTGTAATCGGATTAATAATCTGATTGAAAGTAATCATGAATACATCAATCATGATTACGTTTAATCTTGATTACTTTCAATCATGACTACATTTGTAATCATTAGTTTTGATTACAATAGTCAGTAATCTTAATTACATGGGTAGATTTGATTAATTTTTCAAGCATATTTTTAATAAATGCGGTTCTATATTCAATCAGTATGTATCTTGTATGTCTGCGTTTTTCTAAAAACTTCTGATCCAATTTGGATGTCATGGACGTTTTGTACTCTTTCGTTATTTAAATCCTTAAGTAAATTCGAAAAAGAATTTCTTCGTGCTCAATTGCATTTCGAAGATACGGCACGCGGGGTGCGGGAGTTGGGTGGGGTACGGGGTACGGCCGGTAAGCCAATCGTCCGCCGCCTGCGCCCCGCTTCTTGCCATAGCGCAAGCAGTCAGTCTTAGGTATATTATAGTGTATTATCTATGGTCAGTCTGTATAATACTGCGCAAGGATATAAACGTAAATTGATTCACGAGTCTAAACCGTGACGTATTGGCCTATGTGTTTTGGTGTTTAAACATTATTATTGTAAAATCAGTATTTATTGTAAGCTAAATCGATACCCTGAAATTAAACGTGTTTTAAAAAAATATAACACACCTCTTCCGTCATCGGGTCCTGTCGAAAGACTTTTCTCATATGCGACCATGACCAATTTACCTAAATCACACAGACTTTCGGATGAGATGTTTGAAAAGAGGGTGCTTTTAAAATCTATTTTAAGCCACACATGGCACACATAAAAATAATTCTTGATTTGTTTTCTTAAGTATAATAATTATTAAAAAAAATTAAATCATGAGACTGATAAAAAAATAAAGATGATTTACAATGTTAATGATTTTATTTTTCGAATTCCTAAATGTAGTTAGTATGCATCAATCAAAAAAGTAATCAAAATAACGATTACAAACTAATAATCATTAATCACCGATATATGATTACTTTCTTGATTAATTTCCGTAATCTGTAATCTTGATTGATGATTACAAAATGTAATCGTAATCCTTAATCATTAATCTGATTACAATTTGCCCAACTCTGACCTATAGTATATAGTGTGTGCTGTATATTAGTGTAATGTTGGATGCATTGTGCTCACATAATATAATCAATTGATCAATGTACCTATGTATACAAAATATTGTAAAACTTATATTTGAAAAGAGTAACTATGGAGTTTCTTGTCCGTTCTTCTCCATAAGAATCTACTTTTTGCGAATGGACAACTAGAGTCACTTATATTTTAATTTTAAACTGTAAATTTGACGTTCAAAAGTGCCTTTTAATGGTCTAGTTGAAATAAATGAATTGACTTTGACTTTGAATTAAAGTTTATTTACCCATAAAAAAAGCCCGCAGGACTATATGTCTTACTATTATGAATAAGTCACAATGACCGCTTTTTGTTCAAATAATTCAATCAAAGGCCGGTTGGAATGGAAAAGTGGTGATTTTTATATCGTGATACTAATCCTTATTCATTTAAATGGTTTGTTAATTTGAGGTTGATTATGTACATGATCACTTTAAATTATTCAAATCGGACCTTTCGTTTAAAAGTTACGACGGGTACAAAAATACTCTAAGTAAGAAAAATGTTGCGGTTTGAGCGAACTGGAGAGAATCTTAATGCTTGGTCCGATGAAGTTGAAACTTGGCATTAATGATTTTGATAAAAAAAAAATAAGAATAAAAAATGTTTGAATTTTTAGAAAATAAACCCCTAAAGGGGCGGAAAAGGGATGATGAAGTTTTTAGGGAATACTTACTTCAATTTACGTGGAAATTTGAATGAACGAACTGATAGATAATTGAAACAGTTCTAACAATTTTTGCATAATTAACCCCTAACGGGGTAAATAATTGCGCTGATCCTGAGACCACAGAATCACAGCAGAAATTACTAAGAAATTAATGAAAATCGTTATGCTTAGTTTCCAATCGAATCTTTGAAAGCGGATAGAGGGGGCGTTGAAGTTTGTGGAGTACCTACTAAACCCACGCGGACAAAGTCGCAGGCGAAGTGCTAGTTCCAAATAAACCCAGACATGATAATTTACTTTAAATTACTTCAGATCAATTTTTAAGGATTGCAATTTAATTTGATTCTAATTAACAACACTCTACACGTGGAAAATACGCTATAGTTAGCTCTTGCCACACAATCCTATGCGTCGATCTACAAGCTATTGTAACCTTTATATCAACTTCCTTCCACAGCGACTATGCGAGGAACTGGAATACTCCGAGCTTCTAGACTCAGCATCAGAGTGTAAAAATGCGATAGAACGCATGGCACTAGTGGCAGCGTTCGCGGTCAGTGCCTACGCGTCCTCTGCGCACCGCGCCGCCTCCAAGCCGTTCAACCCGCTGCTAGCGGAGACCTACGAGTGTGTGAGAGACGACAAGGGCTTCCGCTTCATTGCGGAGCAGGTCAGTATCATCTTGAACGCGATAGAACGCATGGCACTAGTGGCAGCATTCGCGGTCAGTGCCTACGCGTCCTCTGCGAAACGCGCTTCGTCTATACCCTACAAGTGTGCGAGAGACGATCCCATCATCAGAGAAACCACCAAATAGGTTGATATGCGATGATATTGGTTTACAGGCTAAAGGATCTATGTTTTCATGACTAGATCTGCAGTACGTAGTCTTAGTTCTACATAAAACATTTAGCAAACAGTAACTGTTTCAGTTATTCTTACCCTTGCAAAACTGCCTCTCCATTCAAAATTATTTTTTTTGTCCGAATATGGTACATTCAATGGTCTTAAATTAAATAAATAGTCTCATCACATTCTGCCACGTAGGGCGCGCAAATATTAGGTACATTGCATAAAATAATTACAAGATAAAAACAATATTAGGTTAGTATTTGATTAATAATTACCAATTAATATTACATAATGAGGCATGTCAGTTAAAAATATCATCTAGGTTAATGTCAAAATAATATTCAATGTCGAACTAACAAAGAGAGATGTCAAAGTATAAAAATACAATTAGTCAATGTATCATTCAAAAAGTCGTTTAAATTATAATACTATTTTTTACTTAGCAATTCTTTAAGTTCCTTTTTTTTCCAATATTCTTACTATTAACTTTTTCTCCTATCTCAATGTATAATTTACCGGTAACAAATATGAATTCAAAATGTCTTCCCCAGGTATCCCATCATCCTCCGATATCAGCGTGCCACGCAGAATCCTCAAAATGGTGCTTCTGGCAGGAGGCGCGCATCAAGACTAAGTTCTGGGGCAAGTCCATGGAGTTCCAGCCTACTGGGCGAGTCCATGTCAGGTTACTGAGCACCGGGGACCATTATAGCTGGAATAAGGTACTTGCGCACGAGTGATCATCGTCATAATTAATAACCTACCACAGTGTAGTGTTTTTAACCCAAAGGTTGACTGGTAGAGAATGCCTTGATGCATTTAGTCCGCCCATGTACCACTATTGTACATTAAATAAATAAACAAATGTAGAACTTGAGTAGCACCGAACAGAGCCTTAACTAAGAAATGATATACTACTATTGTTCGCCAGCTAAAATTGACCACCTTCTCATTTTTAACCGACTTCAAAAAAAGGAGGAGGTTCTCAATTCAGTTGTATGTTTGTTCCCTCATAACTCCGTCATTTATGAACCGATTTGAAAACAAAAATATGTGATAGGATAAACTTTCGGAAGGATATAGGTTACATAGAAATCTCATCATGATCAGTTAAATAGCTGGAGAAAATATATTATCCTAGTGTAAAATAAAAAACTTTTTCACATAAAATACAAAAAGACATTTCGGAAGTCGGTGTTAAAATACGAAGAAACAACCAAAAACACCGCCTTCCGAATTATCTTTTTATTAAATATTTTCTAAAACTCGTCACGTGGCTCACTAAGCAATATACAGGTAAAGTTTATTGCGTTTTAGCCGTTTTCTTAAGTGCGCAATTTGCGATATAACCGTTTGAAAGAGGCCATAATGCGTTGTGAGCTGGTTTTTCGCTCGATAAGCGTTTTTTATTCTTTGATGTTAACTTATATGTTATTATCTGCGCATAATGTGCATGCGGTGCTTCTCTCTAAGTGATGCGACGCTTAGTCTTAAGTTTGCAATGTACAAATTATAAAGCTATAATGTACTCATTGTTGAGAAGCCTTATCTACATCTACACTAATATTATAAAGAGGAATAATAAATATTTTTGTGTGTGTGTATGTTTGTAATGAATAAACTCAAAAACTACTGTGCCGATTTCAAAAATTCTTTCACCATTGGAAAGCTCAGCGAGTAACATAGGCTATGTTTTATCTCCGTATTCCCACGGGAACGGGAACTAAGCGGGTGAAATCGCATGACGTCCGCTAGTAATAAATAAATAATTTACATCCATCCTAAGCTGTGGCGGGTCGCTAGAATTCGTAATTTGTTTAATGTATTTAGCTACAACTGTTAATTATTTTGTATCGTTTCCAGGTGACGACGTGTGTTCACAACCTGTTCGGCGGGCAGCGCTGGGTGGACCAGTACGGAGACATGCACATCACCTGCCACGGCACTGATATCACCTGCAAACTCAACTTTATTAAGGTACTAGCTATTGCCCGGGACTTCGTACGCACATATCCCGTTTTTCCTGTTCCCGTATAGCCTCTTGAATGTGGCACATCATATACAAAATTAATTTTCCAAAAAGATGGGAAATCATCAAATGACTTCTTCCGCTCTGGGTGAAGCGGAAGGGCGTGTCAGACTCTTACTGACTAAACCCCATCCGTGTTCCTTCTAAAGCCCTTTGCGTTCCAGGGCCGCGGTGACTCTTTCGAACAAATTCTGCAACCCTGGCAGGAAATCCGACTGGTAGTTCCAGAGATTAGCGCGTTCAAACAAACAAACTCTTCAGCTTAATTACATTAGTATATAGATGATAGATAAACATTAATTTGGTACAATAACAAAAGAAAACACTACACACAAAAGTAACTATTAGTAACAGTAACAGTAATAAAAACTAGAAAATACAAGTACTGTTATCTACTACCGTAATAAAGTGACCTTTCCTATATCTTTACCCAAGTCATGGCTTATTAGGGTTCCGTACCCAAAGGGTAAAACGAGATCCTATTACTAAGACTCCGCTGTCCGTCCGTCTGTCACCAGGCTGTATCTGATGAACCGTGATAGTTAGAAAGTTGACATTTTCACAGATAATGTATTTCTGTTGCCGCTATAACAACACATACTAAAAAACAGAATAAAATAAATATTTAAGTGGGACTCCCATACAACAGACATGATTTTTTGCCGTTTTTATAGATAATGGTAAGGAACCCTTCGTGCTCGAGTCCGACTCGCATTTGGCCAGTTTTAATATCTATAATTTCACCGAAATCCATTCAACTTTTGATGTTATAAGAATACAATTACTTTTGCAATCTTGATATTACTTATTGTGGATTAACGTGTACATGTTATGTTATTTAAGTAAGTAAGAGTTTCTAATTATCGCCGTGCATTCTTGCCTGATTGGTTGCTCATCCTTTAAATAAATAGAACAAAATGAACATTTTGTATAAAATCAACTGAGTAGGGCGAGGTTTTTATCTATAGTTAACTTGGTTTATTTATTTTAATTTAATTCTTTATTTCAAGCATCTAGGAATAAAATAAATAAACATAAACGCTGTTATTTTTTTACAATATTTGTACGCCTTCACGGCAAAACATAGCGCCCATAGGTTTAAACCTAAGACCTTTATGTAAATACCTATGTTTCACAAATAAAAGTATAAATAAATTGATACATATTACAATAAACTACTGCACACGAAATGACGGCGTCGTAATTCGCTGACTGGTGTCGCGCAGCTGGCCGCGGAAACGTCGATACACGACACCCTTCGGCCAAAACTCTGCTTTGAGGAACATTTTGAGCTGATGAGTTGGACTCGCACCACAAACGACTCGAAGTTTGTGCTGTGGCGCGACTCCAACTTCTCGACCCTTAAAGTTCAGTTGGTCTTCACTCTCATGTACTCCACGATCTCCTCAACCTTCATGACTATAAATAGTCGTTAATTGTGGTTACATTTCATTAAAACGCGCATCAATGAACGAATAATACAATTTAACGAAATTTACCTAGAATTTTTTATCTATTTGTTGAGTCAACTACGGATCAAAAACTTATACGTCTAATTAAATGGAACATTCTTCAATGTTTTTCATGTTGGCACGTTTTACCAATTATAGCAATTTCTAACATTGTTTGTTTAGGCGAGCTCCTGGTCAAGCAGTCGTCACGAAGTCCGCGGCTTCGTGTCAGGCGGCGGTCAACGACTTCGACTTCAAGGTCGCTGGTCCGAAGCGCTGTATGCAGGGGATCCGCCCGCCGCCCGCTGTTTATGGAGACCTGGTACGTTCTGTGTTTTTTATTTCAAAACATTCGGCAATATAAAGTAAAAATAAAGCTAGTTTTAGTGTTTCAATGTATTTTATGATTGACATATTATTATTATTTGATTATTACTATTTTTATTATTATTGTTTATTATTTACAGCAATTAATCACCATTGAGACCAGTGTAGTGAGTCCAAAAATAAACGATTGCGTATGTATTAATGCTGTGTGTTACACAGGAGCGATGCCGCCGGAGCACGAGCTGTACTACGGGTTCACGCGGTTCGCCATGGAGCTCAACGAGATGGAGCCCGCCATGAGGGACACACTGCCACACACCGACACCAGGCTCAGGTATGTGCCCACTACTTACTACTGAAGGCAATCATACGGTACAGTCAAGTTCGGAAAAAGCGGAGGAACTCGTGCCTAAATAATAACAGCCGCATGGGTCGATCTTCAAGGTTACGCAACGCTTGGCTAGGTCGGTCTAAGGATGGGTGATCATCTTAGCATAGCGAGACTCCTCCTTGTCTCGGAAAGCACATTAAGTCGTTGGTCCCGGCTGTGTAGGTCTATGGTAGTCGTTACGGATTGTCAGAAGCCAGAAAATCTGACTCGCCTTGCCAAGATGTACCATGTTACCTAGTTAATGGGTTGTAGAGGTCTGGTAGGCAGTCGCTCCGCGTGAAATACTGGTATTCAGCTGAATCCGGTTTGACTGGAAGCCGACCCCAATATAGTTGAGAAAAACGCTAGGCAGATAATGATTCAAGTTCGGAAAAAGATTTACGCCAGAGCTTTGTCCTTTTTCTTCTTCTTTTAAAGTCGATTGTGACCTTTAAGGCCGAAGCCCAGTGACGGCACGGCATGGCATGGCAAAGGATTAAACTACAACTTAAACAGTTTTTGGGACCTTTACACACTCAGTTGTTGTCGTTGTTGATTGATACACTGATTATTCTTGATTGATAGACCATCCTAGCCTTTGCTAACTATATTGGGGTCGGCTTCCAGTCAAATCGGATTCAGCTGAAATGTTTTTATCTCTAATGTATTAATGCTTAATCAATAAATAAAATCAAAAGTGCTTAATTAGCAAGTCGGAATCGACATACATCTGTTTATCAGTAGTAAACTCAGTGATGGAGTAGTAACATCTATCTAATAGAAATTTAAACAGAGACCTCTTAAAGGATCCTAGACACTCTTTATAGCTGCTGGTATACTATTATATATTTTTGGGGCCATACCTAGCACACTTTTGCTGAAAAATGTGTTGATTATTCGTTATAACAGTGTCAACGAATATTTTAATGATAAATCCTTACAAAACTCATAGTATAAAATGAAATGTTTTTAGAATAAGTTAAATTATAAGATACTTAATGGAAAGTCCTTCTCTCCACATATCTTTCTTTTGCTGTGCCCGACAGGGTCCATGATTGTTTCTTTTGGGATTTTTTTACCACCTAAGCGTACATTGTGGAATGCAATAAAGAATTATGTATTGATTATTCGTAGGCCCGACCAACGCGCCCTGGAGGAGGGCGACGTGGATGCGGCGGAGCATTTGAAGCACCAGCTGGAACAGTCGCAACGTGACCGGCGCCGGGACAGCTCGCTGCACCAGGCCGCGTGGTTCCGGTATGTATTTATTTATTTATTACTATCTTTGACCTTAGGTTTCTGCCGCGTGTAAGTCGAAAATGTATCCAAAGGAAACATATTTCCAAGATAGAAAGTTAATTATATTCTAATTCAGGACATGGTCTACCGATGTGCCAGGTTTTATCCAAATCCCTTCAGAGGGCCTAGTACGAATATTTTGACGTATAGTATCGTTAATGTAAGTGAATTTTGACTATAAAAAACGACAACCCCATTGCATGGTTTAATTTTATGCGACATACACAATTTCTATCACACAAAAATATGTAATGTAGTATCCAATGCAAATAAAAAATATGTGCGAAAAGATTTATGATACTAGTGCGGTAAGTTGTACCATAGTCACGAGTTTGTAAAAACCAATTTCCGCACGTGTGCCATACAACGTTTTTCAACACATTTGCGAAAAAACAGTACATTATAGGTAATGATTTGAAACAAACTTAGTTTTTGGATATCAGTCGGAAAGTTGCAACAGTCTTTGACGTTCCTTATGAAAATAGCGCGAATTTGCAAATGGCGCCACGTGAGCGTGGTGAAAATCAGAACTACATCTTTCGCCTCATTTTCTCTGTAGTATTAAAATGAGACAAACGTATTGAGCAAAAGCGCTTCCAAGGAGGTTCGATCATTCAGCTTATTTTTTCTAGTAATATGAAACTCCTTGGTGGAATTCTTATATTTTTAATGGAAATTTAAAAAAACCGCAAAGAATACGCACGGCACCATACAACGCGGAGTGCGAGATGAGAGTACCTATGTATTTTACCGCACGTTCCAATGCATGGTGCGTAATTATAGCAACCAATATTGTTTGCAGATACTCGTACATAATTAAGTATTCAATCAAACGTTTTTAATTACCAATGTCACGCTTAATTTTGTAATGGAACCTTCCACCTTCCATCCATACATTGAAACTACTGTCAGTTTGATCAGCTAGCAGTGTGCTACCAAGCTTTTAAACTATGGTATCTAAAATCTCCAATTTCATTATTTTCGTTACAATTGTGTTTACAAATGGGAACCCGGCTTATAAACAAGACTATTCTGAAGAACGTCAATATGACTTCAAGAACTGGTTCGAGAGTATTGTAAAACGAGGTAACAACGATGGTTTAATAAACGAAGAAAGCCCGGAAAATAATGAGGATAAAACTAAAACGACGTATTATAGTGACAAACGAAATTCTCGATATTACAATGAAAACTACCGTAATGCAGACTTCTATAAAGATTCGTCCAGAAATGATGACAATGTTGACAGAGGTGCCAAAGATTCTTTCCGTTGTATTGGAGATAGATGTTATAGAAACAGAAATTATAATAATCCCAGAGATACCTTGCGTTGTATTGGTGATCGATGCGGTAGAAACAGAGATGATGACAGAAACGACAGAGAAGATGACAGAAACGACAGGGGAGATGACAGAAACGACAAAGAATATGACAGAAACGACAGGAGAGATGACAGAAACGATCAAGAAGATGATAGGGACAACAGGTATGATATCAGAGGTGACAGATATGTCAGAAATAAGTTGCGATGCGTCGGGGATAGATGCGGCAAAAATAGAAATTATCAAGTTGAAAGAGAAAATTTATTCTGTATTGGAGATAAATGTGGTAGAAACAAAAATGATTATAAGAACCGAGATACCTTGCGTCATATTGAAAACCGATACATAAATAGGTTACGTTGCGTTGGGGACCGACTCGGCAGAAATAGAGATGAACATAAAAAATCGTGTATAAGAAGCGGATACGATTCAGAAATACCCTTAACGTTTAATGTTAGCAGAACACCAGCAATGAATGTAATTTACATTGTAAAAGCAATAGCGAAAGCAGGTGTCCTGGATAATCAGAAACACAATATCACAGTGATGGAGCAGAATAGATCGATGGTGAAAAATTTAAGGAAAGGGATACTTGAACTAATCAAATTTCATTATGGGCAGGAAAGGCAACCAGGAGAAAGGTTTTTCAAAAAGAAGAGTTAATTTAAAGCGGAAGCACCAGAGAAGCCTGTACTTCAAAGTGCTTGCTTCTTTTTTTTGTAATTGCTCAGTGATTGATTGTGTGTTATAAAAATATTTATTTAATGAATTCATAATCATTAGAAGCATCAGCAACTGCAAACTTCAAAAAACGTTCGTTTCAATAGCGTTCCTTTGAAATATTGCTAAAAATAAGGTATTTTTTTAAGTTGACTCACAAATGTGGAATTTTTACTAATGTGCGTCCGAAAATCGCTTTTTGGACACTGCACTTTACTACAGTATTTATAATTTTAATTAATGTTTTTACATATAAACTTTCCTGAAGAAATTATCTAAATTATAGTGAAAACTGCATTAAAATCCGTTTCGCAGTTCAAAAGATCTAAGCGTACAGACGGCAGGAAGCGATTATTATATACTACAAGCTGTGCCCGTGGCTTCGCTCCCGTCACCTCCCGTCAACCGTTACCTACCCTACTCTACCGACCCTACCCTATCTAGCTACCCTACCCTTCCTCCCTACTTTCCTACCCTACCTACCTACATACATACCTACCTATTTTTTTTGTTTTAAACATTCCTTGTAATCTGGCGGACAAAACAAAAAAAGAATTAGCCAAATCGGTCAAGCCGTTCTCAAGTTATAGCGTGACCAGGAGAAATAAAGGTTCATTTTTGTATATAGATGTAGAGAAGAAGGTATGTTTAATGTCATAGTATAAATGCTTATGTTAAAAATATGGTAGCTATCTTCAGTATTTAATTTAGACCAAAACTGCTCTTTACACCATGTTTACCCGAATACGGCAAAGCTAAAAGGAGGGTTATAATTTTGACCGGTATATATGTTTGTTCATGTATTCCCTCGTAAGTTCTAAACGACCTATCACAGTTTGACAAAAGAGGTAAAGAAAACAAAACATTCTAACAGTGGTAAGCGATCATAAGTTTTAGAGCAAAGTGGCATACGACTATCCTCGTTTCTATGGCTATCCTAGTTTCTATGACTATCCTCGTTTCTATAACTATCCGCGTTTCTATGACTATCCTCGTTTCTATGAATATCCTAGTTTCTATGACTATCTTCGTTTCAGTGACTCCTCGAATCTACGACTACCTTTGTTTGTACGACTATCCTCGTTTCTATGACTATCCGTGTTTCAATGACTATCCTCGTTTCTATGACTATACGCGTTTCTATGACTATCCTCGTTTCTATAGTTATCATCCGAACATCACTTATAAGAAGTAAGCATCTCCTTGTTTCATACTTTTTAGAGCGTGATTTTTAGTAGTCGGGTTTTAGTTTTTGAACTTACTTTTCATTTTTTAGATGAATATCTTAGCAAATATCACGGGGTTAAAAACTCCAACCAAAACAACACCGACAGACGACAAAATGAAAACAAAAACCAATTCACAACTATGTTGTTTGCAGATACATTAGAATCCGATGATACGCACTTCACTAGTTTTCAATTTCCAATACCACGCTTAGTAAAGCGTATTTCTATCTTCGAACTAATTTCAAGAAATTATCAATTTCACGATCAATTTTATTATTCTGTCCTATACCCAACCGATACAATGAAACTTCCGCCATTATTATTTTGAGAATCAGTCTTAGACAATAGTATGTCTATGGTATCTAAGATCTCCATTTTGATTATACTCGTAATAAAAGTCTTTACAAATGGAAACCCAGCTTACAGACAAAACTCTTATGAAGAACGTAAATATGACCTCAAGAAATTCTTGGAAAATATTGTAAAACAAGGGAGCTACAATTATTTATTAAATCGTCACCAAGATCGCCCGGGACATCTCGAGGATACAACTAAAACGACTTATAATGGCGGCATACGAAATTCCCACTTTTTCAAACACCGAAATTCAGACTACTACAAAGATACAAGTGACAATTTAAACTACAAAAACCAGTTAAGCTCACAAACCTTGAATTTGTTCCTGAACAAGCTTCGAAGTCTAAGAACTGAACAGAAGAAAGACTGTATGAAAAACTGGGGGTCATGTGTAGAAATTGTTTGGAACGATAGTGCTGCAAAAATAACGCCCACAAGTGACAGAGAGCGGGAAGATGATGATACTAAGAAAGTAACCAATTCAAAAAACGGCTGTGGTGTCCTACCTGAACTAGATGTGAATGAGAAAGAACAGCGCTGCAATAGTAACAATTGTGGCGAAAGCACAGATGACGGGAATCGAAACAGTGTCAGAGATTTTAGCGCTAACAGAGATTATAAAGACAATATTGTCAACAAGAATAATGACAGACATCTGCGCTGCAATGGTAAGAGTTGCAGCATAGATAGAGATAACGATAGGAGGGAGAGATATAGTCTTCGATGTAATGGAAACAAATGCAATAGAAAAACTAGACATGAAGACAGGGTAAAGAGATATGATGACAGGAAAAACAGATTTAATACTAAAGACGACAAATATAATGACAGAAATAGGTTGCAATGCATTTGGGACCGATTCGGCAGAGAAAGGACTGCATTAGAAAAAAACTTATACTGTATTGAAAACAAACACAGTGATAATTTGAACACATCAGACGTAAAATATATTGTTAAAAAATCTGCGGTAGAATCACTAGACAGAAAGCTTGAAGTTCTTTTGAAAGTTAAAGAAATGAACCATGAGAGTGACATTTTCACACAAAACCTCCAAACTAGAGAGCTCGTAAAACAACTGAGAAAAGGATTACTTGAACTATTGGATTTTCATTTTGGACAAGAAAGGGATCCAAATGACAGGTTTTTTCAAGAAGACTTACTCTAAAACGAAAGCAGCGTGGGATCCGGAGAAATTTTAATTTTGCAAATTTCAAAGCTCACAATCAGTATTATTTTGTGTGTGTGTTATTTAAAAAGTCACGGCCGTAAAAAATATGTGCCAAGAAACGTGAGAAAATATGAATTGCGTGAAAAGAAAAATTGAGTCCACCTTAATTTTATTAGAACGCAAGAGTAATATTGGGTTGCTTTTTACCGATAATCGAGACAGAAGTTTGTCGCATAATTTTGTACTGTATTTCGACTCGTATTTCGCTATATGGCCTTTTTGTATTTGCCACATGTCATGAGCGTTTATTTGAGTGGCACGAAGCGAATTTTACGATCTGGTCGCTTAAAGGCCGTCATAAATAATATTCAGTACAGGGTGTTTCAGAAATGCTTGGTTATATTCAAGGGTGTGATTTTGTATCTTCTGTAAACTTTTATCTTGAGCTTTTGCTATGAGTTATTTTTCGTGTAAATAAATAAAATATCTGTATGTAATGTTAACTTTGCAGTTTTTTACTGAATTAAAACAAATATTTACTGGTGGGTACTTATTCCATAGAAACCATATTTTATATTTGTTTGTGGGATCCGGCTTATCTCTGAAGCAGATAATTAATCATTCCATCGGATTTTGACTGGACCTTCACTTGTAGATCTAATATCACAGTTACGACAGGGTCTCAATAACGGAACTATCCTTAACCAACTGTCAAATTAGCTACCAACAGAAGGCAAACATGACGTTTCAGCTATTATTGCTAGCTAATTTGACAGTTGGTTTAAGGTAGATATGTTATTGAAACCGGCCGTAAGTCAACCAGCTAACATTACATACCGGTTCAAATCCGCAACCGAGAAATGTATGCTACCATAATATTCAATAAAAAAATAAAAATAAAAACGACCTTATCGGGAACAAATGTTTTTTGTTTTTTTTTTTTCAACACGTGCTAAAACTGGGCCATAATATATTTAGGAAGCTAACTAAACAAGGAAGTATTTCTTGTAATTTATACTTCAAGTGCAATTTATTTATTTAAAAAAAGTGCCTCGAAACACAAGAGACATCTTTCAATTTAGCTTGATTACCAAATATGTGTGTGTGATCTGTGTTTATTCGAAGGATTTAACTTCAAACAAACAGGCACACCTAACAATAACAACCAAATCAACACAGGAAGACAACAACCAACTCACAACAAAGTTGTTGGGTGGTATATCATTATATCAGTTGACACGCACTTAACAAATTTCCAATCACACGCTTAGTTAAAGCAAGGTAAACCTAATCTTCGAACTAATTTCTAGAAACTAGCCAATTCGCAATCAATTATTCTGTTCTACACGAAACCAATGCAATGCAACTACTGTCATTATTATTTTGAGTACAAAGCAGTATGGTACCAAACTTTAAACAATGGTATCATTCTCTAATTTTATTATTTTCGGAATATTAATCGTAACTAATGGGAACTCTGCTAACAGACAAGACTCTGATGAAGATCGCCAATACGACCGCAAGTTGTTGGAAAATATTTTAAAACTAGGTAACAAAGATGTTTCTTTTAATCATCCTGAAGATCGCCGGGAGAATATCATTAAACTAACGAATAATAATGCTAAGAAAATAACCAATCCAGAAAAGGACACCGGTGTCCTGGAAATGCTAACTGATCTTGCTAAAACTTTAAACCTAAATGGAAATGAAAGCAGAAATGTCAATAGTCGCATCGGTGGCAGAGATAGCAGCGGTAACAAAGATAATAAAAAACAAAATATTAATCGGAATTATGAAAGACATTTGCCCTGCAATGGTAAAAGTTGCAGCGTGCGTACGAACAGAGACAGTATTCGATGTTATGAAAACAAATGCAAGAGAAAAACCAACAATAGAGATTACAGTGACGTCAGAAACAATAAAAAACGTTTTTATAAAGACATTAGCCGTAATTTTCGTTTGTCTAGAAATGATGATGATTATAATGACAGAGATAATATAAATTCCTTCCGTTGTTTAGGAGAAATATGTAATAGAAACAAAAATTATAATAAAGCCAGAGGTACCTTGAATTGTGTTGGTGAACGATGCGAAAAAAACAGAGGAGATGACAGAAACGATGGATATGATGACAGGGATGAAGAATATAAAGATAGGGATGACAATTATGCTGCCAGAAACGACGGTTATGATTATAAAAACGATCTACACAAAATCAGGGGTGGGTTGCGATGCGTTCGGGACAGATGCGATAGAAATAGAGATGGTGATAAAAACGACGATCTATTGTGTTTTAAATTTAGATGTAGCAGAAACAGAAATAATTACAATGGCCGAGATAGCTCGCCTTGTATTGAAAACAAGTGCGGTAGATCTAGAAAGCCAAAAAGCAAATTTTATAATGTTAGCAGAGCAGTAGTACTGGATATAGATACATTTTTAGAAAAGTTTGCTCTGAAAAAGAAAGAGATGGAGCGCGAAAATGCAGAAGCGGACTTGGACCGATTTAATAGTTCACACACAATCATACAACTCACATACATCACAATCATACACAATTCTCAAACTCACTCCGCTCTAAAAGTACGTTCCACCTTTTGAAACATTGTCCCCTAAATACCACATACTCCATTCGTCAACACACCATGATATGTACGTACCTGCGCGTTTACAATAGTACACCTTGCATTTGTTCCTACCGTAGATGTATAACTATACAAAATGACCAACACAATTAACATAATATCTGAATTAGATAACTTTAACATATCCCATTCAATTCTATGCTCTCCGAACCAGTGCCTCACACTGATCAAGCATCCTACTAATTATTTAAAAATCATCCACCAGAATATCAGGAGTATTAAAAAGAATATTGAACAATTTTTGGCTACGATCGCACTTCTAAATTTTGACTGCGACGTCATCGTGCTCACTGAATGCTGGTTAAAGGTTACGGGTCCACTTCCTAAATTAGACGACTATGACACTTTCTTCACATCTAACAACCCATTACAAAATGATGGAGTGGTTATCTTCATAAAGAATAGTCTAAAAGTTAGTGTATCTGAACCACTTTTCCTGGACGGAAATTGTTTAGTATGTAATTTTGACAACAACTTATACCTTATTTCCATATATCGCTCCCCTTCTTACCAAAATATAGACAATTTCATGGATAGCTTGCACAACATAGTGAGTACCTTTCCACCTAACAGAAACGTAGCAGTAATTGGTGACATAAACATAGACATAAAGGATAATAATGTGGATAGATTGTCTGATCAATACCTGACATTGACAGCGTCTCTTGGTCTATTGCCCTCGCACAATATACCTACCAGGCAAAATAATTGTCTTGATCATATACTCTTGAAATCCAAAGAAGTGGCAATTACCATGGTCATTGACTCTCCAGTTACAGACCATCTCCCGGTTCTGCTATGTCTAAACACTAAACGTGCCGTACGGAAACCCCCAAAGTTGACTTACCACATTGACTACTCATCTATCTTGCTAGCTTTAGAAAATACCGATTTCACTCCAGTATTACTTTGTACCGATGCAAATATGGCCACTAATCAGTTAATTTCCACCATTTCCTCAATAATAAATCTCCATTCGAAACCAGTTCGTGTCCCAAAAAAGCAGAGGAATATCAAGCCGTGGATCACTGCAGGCCTGCTGCGATGTATTAGAAACCGGGATCAAATGCACAAAAACCTAAAAAAATCACCAAATAATGCAGTTTTAAAAATTACATATCTACGTTACAGAAACTTCTGTAATAACTTACTACGTAGGCTGAAACGCAACTATGAAAAAATAGAACTAGATAAAGCCAAAGGCAACTCTAAAGAAACATGGAACGTAATCAAATCAATCACACATACCCAACACAAACCTCAACCGCCTCTCGAACTCTTGAACATTTCGTTTGACCCAATCTCATCATCTAATTTAGTAAATAAATACTTCGTCAACGTAGGTAAAAGGCTCGCCTCGCAAATCCCGCCTAACCCGAATACCATCCCCCTAGAAAGTTCAAATCTGCAACCCAACTCCATGTGCATTTTGGAAGTAACACATGAAGAGATAGAAACCATTATCATGAATCTTAGAAACAACTGTGCAACAGGCTGGGACGGCATCTCCTCAAAAATTATAAAATCATGCAAAAACCTCCTTGTCCCATCAATCACCCACATTTGCAACCTATCCATACAATCAGGAACTTTCCCCCGCGCGTTTAAAAGAGCTCTCGTGCATCCTATTTATAAGGACGGGGATAGAGACGATGTCACAAATTACAGGCCAATTTCAGTTCTTCCCACTCTCTCTAAAATCCTCGAACGTATCCTTAAAAATAGTTTAACTAAATTTTTCCAGTCCAATAATACAATAGCTGATAATCAATATGGATTTTGCCCGGGAATCTCTACGGAGGATGCCGTGTTGGGCTTTACTGAAGCAGTCACAAAGAAAATGGACTCTAAAATGCCTTGCTTCGGTATCTTTCTGGATTTATCAAAGGCCTTCGATACCGTCTCCATCCCCATCCTCCTCCATAAAATGGAAGCTGCAGGCATTCGTGGTAATGCCCTAAAGATCTTTGAAGACTTCCTCTCCGATCGGGAACAATGCGTCCAAATTGACAATGTGACCAGTAGCAGTGAAAAAATTAGCTACGGTGTGCCCCAAGGCAGCATAATCTCCCCCTCTCTCTTCCAGTTATATGTTAACGACTTGTGCAAACTTAAGCTACAAAATTGTGAAACGTATATGTACGCAGACGACACCGTTCTCCTAGCATATGGTACAGACTGGAAATCGGCTAAACAAAATGCTGAGATCTCGCTAAAGGCAGTAATGGCTTGGCTTTCTGCGAACTTGCTCACGCTAAACCTCTCTAAAACAAAAGCAGTCGCCTTCCGTATTAACCCGAGATCAGCGCCTCCACTCGAGGAATCAGTCATTAAGGCACATGTATGTTCGGACCCACCTCATAATTGTAATTGTTCTCCTCTGACACTTGTCACTAATACAAAATATTTAGGTGTCTACGTGGATGAGAAATTGAACTGGCATACACACATAGAACATTTAAAAACCCGGGTTAGACGCCTTCTGTATATTTTCAAAAGCCTCCGGGAATCGGCAGATAAAGACACCTTAAGAAATGTTTACCTCGCCCTATGCCAGTCCATCCTCTTATACTGCATCCCAGTGTGGGGTGGGACTGACAAGACGGCAATGCTAGGCATTGAACGAGCCCAAAGGACGGTTCTAAAGGTAATGATGCAGAAACCACGTCGATATCCAACGTCCGCTTTATATTTAGAATGCAGTATCTTATCTGTGAGGAAACTTTTCATTTTGCGAACTATTCTTAGGAAACACGGCTCCGTTCCATACGACAGAAATATCACTCTTCGCACCGGGAAACCGATATGCAGAACGGAGCAAATCAGATCTGGTTTCGCGAGACGGCAATTTTCCTTTCTTGCTTCTAAATTATATAACAAATTAAATAAATTATTATCCATTTATCCCCTAAATAAATTCGAAGTAAAAAACAAAATAACGAATTACCTACTGCACTTATGTTACGACGAATCAGAAAATCTTTTGATTTGTATTACATAAATATATTCATCTTTCATACAGAGTTCACACGTAGACCTCATCCCACAAACATGTTTCCACACACACATCTCTCTCTCACTCAACCATCACACTCGCCCCACACTCACACACACCATAGAATACACACTCTCACACACTATTTAATATTATTACCCAAAAAATGTAACCCCTACATAAATTAGCTGAGTACAACTACCCGTCACATCCGTGTCCTTGTTTAATTCAGGCTGAATTTGGAACTTCTAGAGGAATCACTGTCTCTGAAGATACAGGCTTTGCCTAGTTTCAGAGCCAGAGTTTCAAATATTGTATTTGAATTTAACTGTAAGCCCTACCTCATACGTTATAATGTATACCTACCAGTAATGTGACCCCCACTATCCATTGTATACCTAATTATTTATTGTAAACCAATCTGTTTTCTTTTATGATTAAGGGTTTTTTGTTGAATAAATTATTATTATTATTATTATTATTAGTTACCTGGTTAACACCAGAGATCAAATGCTATATTTATTACATTTCAGTTATGGACGGGAAAAGAAAAAAACGGACCGTTGGGTTCAGTTTTGGAATAGTTAAAATAATTAACGTTTGTGAGAAGAAATGGTTTTTTATTTAATTTGATGAAAATAAATGCCGTATGTCTAAAAAGCCTACTTAAGTAAGCACCTATTATTATTATTAGTATTTTATCACGCTGGTCCGACTCGCACTTGGCGAAAAATTAAATTTTGAAACGAATTATTTTATAATTATACCAAATGAAATTTTTAATCGCAATAAGCCCTTACATTTGGTATGTCACACTGCACATATCAAAAAACTTATTTTATTATTGAATTATTTCCCCTAAAGGTACCATTTTTCAAATTGATTAGAAATAAGTACCACGCAGGTATTTATTTTAGTTCAATCACAGATTTGGTGTCGCCAACTGCATTAGACTGCTTGAAAAGTTTTATTTTTAGCTTTACGTTTATTTTCTACATGTATATTTAGAGAGGTTTTAGAATGGTGTCCTCGAATTCTTTATTTGAAAACCAGACAATCGATTGACTTTACCGACAATACGCCATCTTGATTGATTTTTACCGACAATCCGCCATCTTGTTTTTCTTTTTCATAATTCGTAAATACAATAGAATAACATTTATTCGGCATAGACACAAACGTACAGCAACAAAGACAAAGAAATAATACAGAAGTAGCAGGTAGAGAATTGCGCTGAGTGTGCCTATACCGAAAAGGATATTTATGGCACTCGGTCACTCAAGATGAATCTAATGATACCTCATTTTTTCAAATCTATCCAGCCGTTTAGTTAAAGAAACTGTCATACAATTCAAATAAACGCACATTCATGTAATCATTCATTCTCTCGAAAAACATTATCCTCCGGAGGCAGTCTGGTAAAACTACTAGATTTTTTGATTGACTAGGGATCTTATAAAGTTCTGGTTCCCTAGAAAACAAGACTGACTGAAAGAGCCCCAGGTTGTAGTTATCAGGAATAGCAGACTCCAACAGGGAATTCCGCTCCTTAGCTGCATGCACAATTACAGTATTTCCCAAACGTTTGCGTATGGTTGGAGTGTCCACTATGTAATGAATGATTATAATAAAAACATGGTGGTGTATGGTCTGACTAGAACAAATTTCCGTAAGTTCAAGCGATTGTACCATACCTAGGTATTACTGGAATCAAATGTAGCTCAAAAGGCGAACGGCAGAATTCGTACAACATACTTTTTTTGTAGTTCTGTGATAGAATTTGTACCACTTATTGAGGCAACTAAACCATTCATTTTCATGTAACATTAGTATTTTTAGAAGTCCGGATTAATTAATTATAGCAATTAAAAGATTTAAGTAATATTTAAAAACAGAAATAACAGTAAATATAATTAACCAATTATACATTATACCTTACAATGAATAATTATTGCATACAATCTTAATAATTAACCATTTAATTATAGGAATTATTTTCGCCATCAATGTTTTTTTTTTGTATTGGCAATTATTTTATTGACAGGTTATGAAAATCTTTCCGAGTCTCTGTTCAGTTCTTTGCTGTTGTTTTGGATTGTGGTTTGTAAATGCATCTGAGCAATTAAGCAAATTATCTGGTATATTTACGTTGAGTTGAGCTACCTGCCCCTTTCTTAGATAAAATAAAATTAAGAATCGATTAAGTAATTATAAGAACAATTAAATAAAATATGTAAGTTCTTACAAAAACAAAGTTGTTTTATTTACCCACACTCAAAACTCCATCAGCACTTCATCATCATCATCAAACTATTGCAGACCGCTGCTGGACGTAGGTCTCTCCTTAAGCACCCTACTGAATAGTTACAATTCTCATGTCAATTTGCCAACTTAATGATAAGCAAAACACTACAAAGATAGCACCAGCTATCTAGAACATATCCTTTTTCACCAAAACAATGTTATGTGCCTACACGTAATAATATTTATTGGGACATAACCTCAAAAATAAAACTGGTTATAACTTTTAGGTCCCAACTTCTAAAAATCTAAGAATTTTAAAAGGGCTTGCCTATCGTATTGACTACCAATTAAAACAAAAAATATCCCAAAACACGATATTTTATTAGGTGTACGAAACTCCCATACAACCCTGCCGTTCGCCTTTAGAACCATTAGAACCAATTAGTGTTAGTGTTAATATACAACGTGTAACTGAATAAACGCAATACCTCTTAAGGGGTCATTGTTCTCATCATTATTAACAACTTTTACTATGGGACCAACCTCGAAATCGTGAAAAATATTTAGCTGTACAGTACATTTTGTCGAGTTATGCGCACAGAAATGTATGGGGGAGTCGAATTTTTTTTCACGATTTCCTGTTAGTCCCATAGTAAAAGTTGTTCATAATGATAAGTACAATTACTCCTTAAGGGGTATTGCGTTTATTCTGTTACACGTTGTTATAATGCTTGTCAACTGGGTTTAACCCAATACGCCCCTTGGTGCCTATTAGCCTAGCTCTGTTCTGTCTCTGTATTATTTTCTGATTAATTTCGTTGCGGGAAAAAAACGTTATTGATCGATTCGCCAGCGATAATTAACGAAACGAAATAAATCGACGATAATAAAATTTGTTATTTTAGTCATGCTGCAAATTATGTCGCAATGTTTTCGGTTCGATAACTAAACAGATAACCGCTGTCAGCGCCAAGAGCGATGCAAATTGTATGGAAATAGCATTACGTGGTTAATCATTTGACGACACAATAACGAGATACGTTTTTTTGTGGATGGGAGACCATGAAATGACTTGATGAGCAGGAGATTCTTTCGGAGAAAAACGGACAAAAATCTCCCAAGTTACTTCTTACAATATTTCGTACAAATTATTAATTAATGATATGTGAGTAATGCCGAGAAGTGTCGGTCTTCCGGCGGAGAGATAGGCAGACGACATCGTTGCCATTGTGAGTAGAACCTGAACGAGACTGGCACAGGAATGTGGGGATTGTCGAGGATGTCATACGTAGCAGTTCTCGCGGCAATACGAGGCACATCGCACAGGCGAAGATTATGTGCTAGCGGCACATAATCACGCCGTCTCCCCAGGCATTTTCTTCGCTCAAAAAAAAGTAAAAAATGGTTGTCTGTAAAATCGGTTTACGGACGATAGTGTAATGTGACAACGTCATAACAAAACATTGATGAAATTATCGTAACGTTACAATACCTAAGTGTAACGTTACAATAAGCGTAACGTTACAATGAGGCATCATTTTTCGTGCGTGCAGCCGGCGTTCATCGATTTATTAGGCTCTGTCACGTCAAAAAAGGAACGTGGGGACTGCCACAAGAAAAGTCGGGCTTTGGATGATGGTGATGGTAACGCCTATGTATTGTTTTACAGAAGAACCCAAGAAAGCGGCGAAGAGACGTGGGTGTTCAGCGGCGAGTACTGGAAGGCGCGGGAGGCGGGCTTCCCCGACGATGTCGCGCCGGCGATCTGGTGACCGTGTCTACTAATACTTGTGAGTATAATGTAAGATGACGGCAGTTTGAATGCCAAGGTTTCAAAATGTTCGGTAACCGAAATAGTAGTCAAAACATTTTGTACAAGAGGCCTATTACGTCATCCATTTTCCAATCACAAAACTAGTCTAGACTTCACGCGTCACCGCGACTTTTTCATCGCAGATTTAGTACAAACAATTTTCCGCCTTTTCACCCCCTTTAGGCTGCCTTTCCAGCGGAGATGTGCGAGGATGCATAGCGAGGGATGTGATTGTTAATAACCAGAGGTCGGAATTAGGTAGAGTTATTTATGTACTTACACTGATTTCATACAGCGAAAGAATAAAGTGGATATACCTCAAATCTTGTGATTTTTTAAATAGAAAAGTTATTTACTTTTACACAATTTAAACCACTGCACGCGCGACGTTGCCAAATTTACATCAATGACATCGGATGACCGAAGTTGCGAAATTCCAATGCGCACACGCGCGTTATTGCCACATTTGTAGTTCGCACAACATAGCTTGTGAGAATAAAAGAAAAATTATTATCATTTATTTGTTATATTGTCGGCCACACGGGATTGTCTATTATAAATCCCGGGAAGATCCATATTAATATCAAAATTTTGATGCAAGTACATAAATAGCTCTACCTAATTCCGACTTCTGCTAATAACCAATAGAACCATTTCATTTGCCAAGCCTCGCTCAGGGATTCTAATGGTTCTTACAAACACATCCCTCGCCACGCATCCTCGCACATCTCTAGTGGAAAGGCACCATAAAGGTTGAATTTCCAAAAATCCCTTCTTAGTACTCACCTACATATGTACATCATAAAAGGAAGCATTGTGCTTGTACATCATTCATCGTCCGCACATTTTTGGGCTAAATGTAAGGATATGTTCCGCAAAAATACGCTCTCCTCTTCATTTTTTTCTATGGGGCCAATTTTGTTTTTTTTTTTTAATTTGATTTAATAATTTTTAACATCATAAGCAACAGGGATGCTATCTGTAGCATCCCTGTTGCTTATGATGTAAAAAATTAATCGATCGCCCCCATACAAGAAACATGTTTTTTTCGGCTTATAGTACAGAACACCTTCGTGTGCAAGTCCAACTTGCACTCACACACGTCCGAATAAATAACTAATAATTCCAATATTTTCTCTTCCAGCGTATACCGCAGTGCGAATGGCTCTGCTAGATGGTTGTGTCTCGCTTCCCGCTTAGCGTTAACTAGAGTTTTACAATAGCCTTTAATCTCTGTTTGTTGTCAGGGCTAACTAGAGTTTAACCAAGTTAAATATTTTACCGATGGCGCTTAAATATGTTGACAGGCGGAGCGAATAGCTGTTTTTATTACTAAAGATGATATTATAACATAGCTTTGCAAAAACGAGGGTAGTTTTAAAATTCGTCTGTCATCTGACTGGGCGCCATCTTGAAATATACTAGTATAATATTTAACGATGATATTCAAAGTCGTGTTATATAGTAAGACAACTATAATAATAACGCGCTAGAAAGAGAGAGAAAATGAAATGTTTATCGCTAAATAATGTACATACCCTGTCTCTGAAATCCTGCTGTCAAATATCAAATCAGCTGATATCATTGGTTGACCAAAACATCATCGACCAATCATATAAGTTGACATGATTTTTGGACCAATAGGCGTTCAGGAACAGGGGAACAGCCTTCTATTATTGGTCGTGATCGTTTGATGAAAGATGGGTAACTATTTACTACATACGTAGCTATTTTATTGACAATGTTTTAGGGTGGGAGGCTCATATGGTCGAGAAAATATAGCGAAAAATGTACTGTGTTCACTTTGTGATGTTTCATATGACATGTCCTACAGATCATCATGAAATAAATTATGTATATGATTAGCGCCAGATAAATTTGCAATAAAGGACATTGACCTTTCCCTTATATCTCTTCATAGGCACCCGAAAAATAAATACGAATGATTGTTCATTACTAGAAATTGTAAATGATCTCGATAGATATAGATTCAGGACAGCTTAAATGTCTTTTTCCAATTTTGGAATTAAGAATGTCAAAAAATGTAGGTGGGTCAATGACCGCTATTGCAATTTTATTTGGCGTCAACCATAGTTGGATGAACATGAACAACTTAAGGAAACCTTTTTCCAAGGAGAACTTTTTTTTTTCATCAAATTAAATGTTTTGGATTATCAAGAGCCAAGATATAAAATACGATTTCTTTATGTTTTCTCGGTCATGCCGCCTTTCGTGTGTGTGACAAAGGAGTTGGTTAATAAAATTACTATTTTAAGGAAAATAATATTCGAAATATTACAAACTATGCGTCAGGTACCTGTAAACTGTTTAAGTTATATTTATAAAGGTTTTGGCTTTAGACAATTTTCTTGCATAGAACCATAGTAAATAAAAAAATCTTGGTGTAGTACTTACAATTGGCGTACCATGTTTTGCCCGGAAACGGAAGAGATATGGGAAATCCTTAATAGTACGACACAAAATATTATTAAGAAAGACATTAGTACAAAATGAAACCTATATGAATATAACTTTGACAAAAGATTTTTATTATACATTGTGAGATACAATTATTTTTACATATGAACATATAATTGAAGGCTTATCATTTCTTACTGATGAAATAATAACTATGTCTAATAGTAAGTGTTGATAAAGGCTTAAAGATAAAGAGATCAGAACAAACATTTATGAATTTACTCTGTGACAATTTTTGAAGAATACGCGGCGTATACGCTTCGCAAACGCGACGTTACCGCAGCGTTTACGCAGCGTGAACATTTTCACAGTGCAGCGATCGTTTAATTTTCATACGCCCAGTTTCAAGAACGAAAAGTACCGACAAAATAATTTGACAAATTATAAGTGAACGTAAACTGCTGTGATTTGTTGAATAAATAACTGTGAACAGCCAATCGTAGCAGCTTACACACGCTAGACAATTTGTCACATTACTTGTGGTTTGTTTTCGGTAGAAAACTGCGGAATAGTAGTTCAAATTAAAACCCGAAATTGTCAACGCTGTCGGTACAGTCAAAAATTGTCATATAGTTATAAAATAAGAGACAATGTAAATAAGAACAGTATCGAGTCGGTATTACTGCCCGTTTGCGATATTTAACGAAGATATTATGTAATTTAATACTTTTTATTGTGTATTTTTGGGCTGACAGTACCTGTGAGGTACTATGTCTTACTTATGTTTTGGGTTATTTTGCACCCCACTCATCTTATAAAACAAGCAAAGTAGACATTTTTAAAAAAAAATACACGCTTCGAAAACATTTTTTGGCTGTGAAATGTTTCCATTTCCAAGTTTTACTATTATTTTTATGAAGTTACCACAAAGAAATGTTTTTTTTTTTTGTATCATAATACCTATTTCTACAAATTATATATAAAAAAAAATCTTAAGTCACAAAATAATGCCGGGTAGCCACCTAAAAAAATAAATACTAAAACCGTTTTAGTTTTAATGTCGTCAATTAATCCTTAGGAATGGAGAATGGTTGCATATAACGGAATAGCACAATAATTAATAATTCGTTAATAAAAATTAAAATGTGTGGTTGCGGGGTTCATACGGGTTTGTGAAATATAAAAGACAAATTCTTTTTTATAGTTGAAAAATTTAAAGTCGTGGTGAAGTTTGTCATATGGTTAAAAGGTAATCACACTAATATTATAAAGGCGAAAGTTTGTGAGTGTGTGTGTATATATTTGTTACTTTTTCACGCGCAAACGGCTGGACCGATTTAGATGAAATTTGGTATAAAGATTTTTGAGTCCCGGGGACATAGGATAGTTTTTATCCCGGGAGTATGTTCCCTTGGGATAATTTTTATCCCGGGAGTATGTTCCCTTGGGATAATTTTCAACATTAACGCGGGCGGTATCTAGTGTTATTATAAATGCGAAAGTTGGGATGGACAGCTAATGGTTGAAGAAAGAGATTTAAAACAACATTAAAATAATAATAAAAATGAGTTTCATTTCCAAAGGAGTATGTATGTGAGGGCCTACGCACACCGGGACGGAATGGCAGAAGATTTCATTTTTACCAAAGGATATTCAAACTTACCTAGTTACGACATAAAAGTTAATGTCTTAAATGAAAAATCAAAATCAAAAGTCATTTATTTAAATTAAGCTGAGTGCCAGCACTTTTTGAACATCAAAAATCTACATAAAGAGAGTCCCCCAAAAAGAAATTGATTCCGTGGCATCGAAAAGGATTTCTTGACACGGTATTGGAGAGCGTGCTAAGGGATCCCGCGGTGGCATGCCGTGGTACGTCGCAGAATGTCTTGGTAGGCGCCGGAATGCTACAGTATCTAAGTGTGCGCTGACCGGTGGCAAAATCCTCTGCCATTCCCGGTGTGCGTAGGCCTTACTAATTGTAGCAGGTGCCGTTCTGTAGGTTCTGTCTACCCAAAATGGGAAAAAGGACTAAGTTTATGAATGTATAAAACATCTAGTACCATAAAAAATAATCATAGATAAACATTTCAACTGGATGTGAAAATATAACAAAATTAAAATTTTAATATATTTTTATTTAAATATGTGTTTGCATAAAACAATATGAAATTAATATATCACGACATAATAGGCAATTTAGAGAGCTAAATTATGTAAATTTAAACACATAATATATAAATGCAGGACTTTTCTTTGAAGACGGAGCGTGGGAACTTACTCACTAGAACAAGTTTAACACCTGTTACCAGTATTAAATAATACCTTAAATAAATTAAATCAATTTATTAAGTATTTGATTTCAATAAAAAAAATGCATAAATATAAATTCTAGATGGCAGTAGGCCACTAACCCGTAGTACGAGGATCCACGCGAGATACAAAATAAATTTTATCATGTCTATGAATTGAACAAGAGGTTACGGTACGGAATTGATCTAAACACTGATTGCTCGAAATTGCCGGTTCTTGAGAGGGCAGAATATTACTAAACGCTCCTAGCGATAGAAGGCATGCTTATCCCATTTCAATACGGCATAAATACAGATTCCGGGATGTTCTTTGATGGCATATAATATACAAGGGACCTACATGCCAAATTTCAGTTTTCTACGACCAATAGTTTCGGCTGTGCGTTGTCTGTCAGTCACTCAGTCAGTAACGGAAGAGTTTCATATGTTTATTGATTGATTATGTTCATGCAATATAAACAAATACATGAAGAGAACAACGTTGTGCTGCTGTTTAACCTTTTGAACGCCACTGTCACGTATACACGACAAGCAAGCGCGTGCCCTGTACGCCAAACGTCACAATTATGTGACAAAAAGTACGGCGATTTTGTGGCTTGACGTCGGGGGCACGCCGATGCGTTTATGCTCTGGCGTTCAAAAGGTTAAACATTACGTGCACTTAGCAGTGTCAGTTTTGATATAGTTTAAATTGTATGGAGAAGTATTTTTTAACCCTGGGCGACGACTAGTTCCTAATAATCACACACCAATACAGCATCTGGGCAGAACTTTAATCTATACTCTAAACTTGTGAGTGTGTGTGTGTATGTTTGTAACTTCTTCACGCGCAAACGGCTGGACGGATCTTGACGAAATTTGGAACAGAAGTAGATTATGGTCTGGAATAACACATGGGACTTTTATCCCGGGAGTATGTTCCCGTGGGATAATTTTCGACATTAACGCGGGCGGTATCTAGTAATATTATAAATGCGAAAGTTTGGAAGGATGGATGTCTGTTACTCAATCACGTCAGAACGGCTGAATGGATCTTGATGAAATTTAGCACAGAGATAGATTATAGTCTGGAATAACACATAGTAGTACTAATCGAAATTCACGCGGGCGACAGCTAGTGGTACATACATTCATACAAATAAACATCTCTTTTCCGAATGGCATCTTCACCACGAAATTCCCTTAGTAAAATTCTCAGCATGTTGTGTAAACTATAAAGAGCTACTTGTAAGTAAGATAGCGCTTCTTGTAACATATGTAAGTGTATTTCTTCGTGAGCTGTGCGTGTCGTGAGCTAGTGTTAGATGTATTACATGGGCGTGCAAAAGGCTACAAGTAAGGGTTGGCCAGCCCATACATAATGCCCAAAAAAAAAAACTCGGTATTTGAGGCATACCCACTTTATTCTTTCGCTGTATGAAATCAGTGTAAGAGTGCCAGGGTTGCGGAATTTGTTCGAACGAGTCACCGCGGCCCTGGAACGCAAAGGGCTTTAGAAGGAACACGGATGGGTTTTAGTCAGTAAGAGTCTGACACGCCCTTCCGCTACACCCAGGAAGAAGTCATTTGATGATTTCCCATCCTTAAAAAAAAGGGGGTAGAACAGCCCATACATAATGCCCAAAAAAAAATTTTCGTCCACTTTCAAAGTGAAAATTCGCATCGTCATATGTATGGGCTGGCCTACCCTTACTGTAGCCTACTGCACGCTCATGATGTATTATGTATATAGATGGAAGTTATATATTAGCTGTGTAAGACTTTCTCGAGTAAATGGGGCGTGTTGTCTGTAGATTAATGAGCCTGAATGGGGAGTAAAGTTTACTGCCAGCAGATACTCATGTTAACTACATCTTAAATAACAGTATTTCAATATTACTGGGTGAGTTTTAATTCATTGGCAAAATATTTCAGGAGGTACTCATGATCTAAACGGCTTTTACTTAGGGATCAATACAGAAATATGAAAACAAATCACATTACATCTGTGTTCACGAAACCCAGCAAAATGTAGGGATTAAGCCGCGTATCCACTAGGCAACATTTGACGCGCAACACGTGACGCTCAAACTGTTCGGTAACGTTGCACAACAGCGCCAGCTGGCGCACAATATGAAAACGATACTTAATAAGGGTTGCTCGTTGCCGTTAAACATGATGAGCAACATGTTGTGCATCATGTCGCGCGTCAAATGTTGCCAAGTGGATACGCGGCTTCAGCTATTTTTAGCGATTTCAGGTTTACTCTTCAAGTGAAAGTTATTCATTTTAATGGGTACTTGCAAGTTCTATAAGATTTCTAAAGAACTAGAAATCATTCTGTGGTTTATCTTTGATATTCTGCAAATCGAAAACTTAACCTTTTGAATGCCATTGTCACGTATACATGACAAGCAAGCGCGTGCCTTGTACGCCAAACGTCACGAATATGTGACAAAAAGTATGGAGAATTTGTGGCTTGGCGTCCGGGGCACGCCGATGTGTTTATGCTCTGGCGTTCAAAAGGTTAATGGCACAAACGTTGCGTATTTACTGCAGAAAGTCTATAACAAAAGCTGTTAATTATGTTTCGTTTATTCCGAAATGCTTTTGTGTCATATAAATATCACCGGAAAATTACAAACGCCGTAAGATTGTAAAATTGTTTATCGCGTGAAATTGTATTATCGAGTTTTGTACAATTACCTATTACTGTATATGCACTTAAATAAAAATAAAAAAAAACTAACTAAAAATAGTCTAAAATATGGCGTCGAAAAATTCCTCCGCATCGCTGGCCACTGGTAATGTACCCAAAAGGCTGGCAGCATTGCCACGTTGTATGGCAATGCTTATCCTTTGTCCAAGATAAAAGCCAGCCCTTTCTCTTAGTAAGACACGGATGTATTGGAAACTATTCAATTTGGATGGGATTTATTGTATACAAAACGATTTTTTCATAATGTGTCGAGAAATTACAATCTAATCAAGACTTATTACAATCTTCCGGAGTAAATTTCCCGGTGATATAAACATTCATAAGTTTAAAATTTTGGAGGAGGTATTATCAACTCTATGTTACTTATTTCCACGAACATTAGGCAAATATGGTCTACCTATTCCGATCTCTGTAATCATAATACTTTTAGCGATAAAGGTAAATAAATTTAGTGAAAATTTAGTGAAATTTAGTGATGTTTTGCAGCGGGACTACAAAAATGTATGAAAGTTAAATGTGTGGACACAGAAGCATTTTTTTATTGTTTTAAAATATTTTAGTTACCATACGGGTGTTTTGGTTGTTTTCGAGTTATTATAGCGGTACCCAGGTCACAGTGCTATCTAATCAACAAATGAAAATGGTCTATAGTGTTTAAAATAAATTATTAAGGGTAGTTTACTAGGTATGTTTTCAGGCAGATAATTTCATAAAAAATCTGTTTAGTTCCATTTTTAATTTTATCTGGTAGATTCTGCAAAACACATCATTATCTAAATAAAAACACGTCAATATTTTAAAAAAAAGAAGCAAAACGTGTTATCTAAAATATTTTGATAGTTTTTCAAAATATTTTTCGTAAATAACGTTTATAGGAGTGGATGTAGAGTTGCTAGCAAAAAAATACTACTTAAACACATAACTGCATAGTTTTGAAATTAAATATCGGACATCGAAGACTCTTCGCAAAGAAAGCTTTCTATTTAATAAATAAATTAATAAATTGTTTAGTAATATTAATTTATTAATAATACGGCAATTTTAAAATTTATAAAAATGTACCTCTTAGTGTAAGTTGAAGAGAGATATAACATTATTTGGCTGTAAAATAAAAGCAGTTCTCATTTTGACTCTTAACGCCAAAGCCGTATGTAAAAAGATTGAGAAGCATGTCTGTTAAGACTCACAAATAAACCATTATTTCTTTTCACATAGAAAACACTGTAAACCATTTTCAAAAAAATAACAAATTGACAATAACTACATAATGTTTTTGTGTATAAATATTATTATTGTTAAACTAAATGTTACTATTAAAATTTAAAGTAACGAAATTGAGACACTTGCCAATATTACCTGTTCTGTTCAAAAGCAAAAGTAGCCATTATTTTTCGCTTAGTTAAAATAAGCTAAAATCTAATTCACTATTTGCCAATTTTGGAGTAGTTTAACTTTTGAATGCTTAAAAAGAAATAAGTATTTTTTAAGTTGTCCAACGATATAATCATTACTTTTTTACTATATTATTTAAGGGCTAGAACAAATTAGTTTTAAACGGGCTTTTCTGAGTTACAACTAAAACTATACAAAATAATTTAACATCGCCTAAGAGCATTCAAAAGTCAAATAATTTCACCTAACAGCTGCCCTGCTCACTTTTGAGATATAATTTTATATCTGCATAAAACCTATTGATTCTAAACCTCTAACTTCTGACAGTCAAAAACTATATTTCTTTTGATTATACCAGCAACAGCTGTGATCAGTATTTTCTTTAATGTAACTGTGCTTCAAATGCCACCGTGCAGTCCAAAGAAAATACTGAATTATTTAGCATAAGTATAATATTCTTACTTACCAGAAAAAAAATGGCCAATCGCGTTATGACGTGATTTTCACCACGGTTCAGAAATGAAAATGATCGCAAAACATTTTTTTTAGCGGAGCCTATTTTGTCCCACTGCTGGGCAAAGGTCTCCCCAATAGCCTTCCACTCTTCCAGGTGTGTTGCTCTTTCCAAGTCGACACGCCAGCGTTTTCTAGGCCTTCCTCGGCGAATCGCTGAACTAATGTAAAAAAATGCCAGGCGCATGTTAACTGCTGTGTATTGGCAGTTGACAGTCATCATCATCATCATACCAGCCGAAAGACGTCCACTGCTAGACATAGGCCTCCCCCAGGGTGGGGTTTGCCATAATCGCCACGTTGGCAGGCGGGTTGGCGATCGCAGTGTAGCTGTTGCAATGTACAGAGAACGCTGCTGCCCATTCTCTGGGAGTCTCTTAATCGGCTTATACGACACCCACGGGAAGTTATGGGATGTTTTATGTTGACAGTAAATTCAACCAATTACAGCAGTTGACGCTCGTTAAAAACCATGCCACATTAATATTACGATCATTTTCATTCAAGATACTGGGCTTTGGTCATAGGATGTTTTTGGTCAATAAAAATAACAATTTTGAAGAAAATACATTAATAATAGTTATTAATGAACTAACAGTTTTTAATTATAAAATCGTGGCTAGTGAATTTATATATAGGGGGCTAGTAAAGTGTTTAAATACTAAAAGTACAATTTAAAATTATCTTGTTATTATTGACTTTTAATTTTTACAATTTATTTTTAACAAAATCGTGTTAATGCTTATTTTTTGGTGATGCACGCTTTTAAAGTACTTGGTACAGTTGGCTACGTAAATATGTTACTGAAAAATGTTTTTTGAGTTCTGTGTACCTTTTGAACGCCATTGTCACATATATGTGACAAACGAAAGCGCACCTTGTACGCCAAACGTCACAGATTTGTGACAAAAAAAAAAGGTGAATTTGTGGCTTGGCCGTCGGGAGTACGCTGATGCGTTTATGCTCTGACGTTCAAAAGGTTAATATCACAGTAGTATTTTAATATTAAAATATATTTAAAATAACTTATTGTATTGTATCTAGCGTAACAAATTGATATTTTTTATGTTTACTGGTCAAAATTTTGGTAAATACAAGTATTCTTGCGTACCTGTAGCTTAGGTAAATTTGTCAGAAATAACTTATTAACGTGATTAACTGTATCTACTAATTGGGCTGTCGTTTTTATTGTTTGTTTTTTACATGAAATCACTCTTTTAGTATTTTGTAATGTACTTAAGTTTTAGTTAAACCTATATTTATTTAATTATTTTGCTTTGTTATGGTGCATACTCTTTTTTCTGTTAAAATATTATTAAAAAATTGTAAAATCTCGTTCAAATGTTAATAAAACTTAGATATTATATTTATTTTTGTTTTTTTTTTTAATTATTATTATTTTATTTAACGAACTTTTTAAACTGGTTCGAACCAGTTGCTAGAATAGTAAGAAATTCGTAGTTTAAATATTTATAAATAGAGTTCAAATGTGACTGTATTAGTTTTGGCGTTTCTAGGATATACAAGTTTTTTTACAGTTATGTATTATAATTATAAATTATTACACAGTATAAGTGCCTTTGCCTGCCGTTTGATTTAAATAGACAGTTTGTCTGTTGCAAACAATATTTTATAATTTCCACCTTGAAGCATTACATAGCTACATTTATGACATGCATATTGACATTTTTCGATGTTAAGTATAAAGTTTATGAAAGGATAATCGTCCATAAATGTTGTTATAGAATAATAGTCTCTATTGTAAAAAAAATGGAATTAAGATTTGTGTTTTGTACATCAAAGTTTCACCGGTAGCATAGTGAATATATTTTTTTATCAAATGCTTACAAACACAAATTACATTAATTCTAGCTGCCTGTACAACTGATTTTTATCACGCTCCTGTCAATATGTATGTCAAACACTTTTCGACCTTAAGGGACTGTAGGTATGTTAGATATTGCATGTTTTTTATTTACAAGACTCCAAAAGCCATAAGAATAATGAGATAAAAGAAGTGTCATTCTTCCGTAATTCTCCATGAAGCTGCCAGATGCCAGAAAATTATTGTTTTTTTCTAGGTTTCTGTTCCAACGGAACCCTATTATTTAGCCCCGCGGCCGTCTGTCTGTCAGCGGGATGTAACTCATGAACCGTAATAAGCAGACCGAGGATCGAGGACCGTACTTCTATTTCTGCTATAACAACAATTAATAAAAATTATATAAAAAAATTAAGGCTCTTCTCCATTGCCAATTTAGTGGCTTGATTTTTTTCTCAATATCACATTTTTAATTTTTATTTAAAGTCCCTTAAGATCGCAGAAACTGTCAAAATATAAATTTTATATTATGGCAATAATTTGGGATGTAGTGAACTTAAATTACACTTTAATGTTAAGCCATCGATAAATTACAAAGAGGCGCTTCCATAGTTAAATTATAAGTAAGTACATTACTTAAGTTAATTATAATTAATTGTTTTATTCAAGACTATTAGGGCTGGGTCTCGATTTGGGACTTTTTGTAATGGAAGTCTAAATAAAATGTAACGGTAATCTGTCCTTACTGTTGTCTCTTTAAAAATTTTCAGAATCTATGTAATGTATAAAAAATGTGTAGGTACGTGACCCTATGGGACGCCAAGCGATGGATGAATGTAATTTTCTATTTGCTCTTTCAAATACTCAATCTTAACTACAAAAACAATCATCAATATTGTAAATGATCACTTCAATTTGACGCGGTCTGTATACTACATTTTTACCATAACACATTTTACCGACTTCCATTACACACAAAAATACCTATTCATAAATCATAAGGTATATTTTTCAATCAGGCTTGCTGCACCGCAATAATTTTACAGGCAGTACAGTTATCAAAAATTCTAAAGTTTGTATAAATAATTAATTAATTAATTAAAGCTTAATTATTAATGATAATATGTAATGATAAGCTAACGCAAAGTGCTACGGTTGACATTTGTTATGTGGTTCTGTTCTGTAGATAATAATGATGAAATTATTAAAGGAAATTCGATTTAAATGTGTTGTTTTACTTAAATACCTAACCCATGATGCAGCGTATGGGGTAGCCTCACTATTTAGGTACATGCGGGCGTCGGCAGGACTATTTTTAGGACTTCAAAACCCCGCCCCAAGTAGGATAGGTTTTATTTTTCCAATTCACACAAAGAGAGATAGATACCTACGGGTACAAGGCCGAGCAAAAGGGAGCTCGAAATACCTTCCTCGTCTCGGGATTTGCTAGGTTCTCTTATCTTTTTTTAAATGGTAAGTACTCCAACGATTTATTCACTAATAAGTATCTAATAACATATTACATATAGGAACTTATTATCTATTATAAGCCGATGCATTAAAGAAAGGAATCTTAACCCTACAGCGCACAGTGTTCCACATATGGCACGTATCAAAGAAATGGCTATCAATTAAAATTTGATACAAGTAGTGCCATCTTGTATCGATTTCCGGAAACATGACGAATTGAAGTGCAACGATTAGTACAATTTTTTTAAAACAGATGGTGCTGTAATGAAATAAAATATGTGTTATTCAAAATAGTCGGTTGATTGAAAAAAGTTGACGAGTGACAAGCAAATAATTACAAAAAAGTGGTAAAAGTGAGTGTTTTCGTGACAAAATAATTAGCGGAGGTCAGTTAGTGTTTTTCTTTGCTAATTTAGTATGTTTTTTGTAATTATATTCATAAATAAATGTATTATCGCCGCTTTTCTGTATGTGCCAGAAATGGTACACCGTGCAACTAGTGTACTTATTGTATATGTAATTGTTCGTAGATGAATCGAAGAAAACGGCTGGACTCTAATGATAGGTATTCAACATGTCTTGGAGATACCATCTGGCAGTGAAGATGAAATGGAACTTTCTGACGAGGATAGTGATGACGACTTGATCAGAATTGAAGATCTGGTGATGAATGAGTTAGAAGTTCATCCTGAAATATCGCAAAGTGATAATTTGGATGAAACCATAAGCATCCCAAGTCCAAGTGCTAGTATTAGTGCGTCACTTGTTTCTAATGTTCCAAGCGTTGCATCACAGCCAAGTACTTCTTATTTATCCGTAAACCCTCGACCGAGCCGGTCATCATCACAAGCACAGCCACAATCCATTCCTCCTTTGATACAGCTAACCCCTTCGCCTGCTTGTCCTAGAAGACCGAAAAGGAGACTTATTTGGAAAAAAACCAGGTTTGAGCCACCTATTAGTACATTCACAGGTAATGAGAACCTAGAAGAACCATATGTTGGTTTTGAATCTCCCTTACAGTACTTTTTGTACTTTTTTGATGATGACTTATTACAACACATTGCTGAAGAGTCCACTAAGTACAGTATACAAAAGGATCCTTCAAAACCTGTTTTGGTTTCAAAAGCAGAACTCAAGAAGTATTTAGGTATCTGTCTACTGTTAGGACTGGTGCCCCAACCAAACATCCGTTTGTTGTGGAATTCAGAATTAGGAATACCAATTATAATAGACACCATGACACTCACTGATTTCGAAAGATTACGTAGTGTCATACACTTCAATGATAACCAAAATTTTATACCGCGAGAACAAGCAGGACATGACAGACTTTTCAGAATTAGACCTGTATTGGAAACATTGAGAAAGAAGTGCCAATCTGTTCCGAAAAGAGAAACCCTTTCGGTTGATGAGCAAATGTGCGCAACAAAAGCCTGCAACTTCCTGCGTCAGTATCTACCAAACAAACCTCATAAGTGGGGCTACAAGTTATTAGTGTTGTGCGATGATAAAGGTTTTGCATATGATTTTGAAATATATTCGGGCACTGAAAACGAACCTCGGTTCAGGCTTCCTGACGAACCTGATTTAGGAGCGAGCAGTAACATAGTCGTACGATTATGTCGTTGCATCCCCAGGAACTTCAATTATAAAGTATTCTTTGATAATTACTATACGTCGCCTGAATTGATATCTTACTTGGCTAAAATAGGCATTCACTCCTTAGGTACAGTAAACAAAGCCCGTTTAGGAAATAATTTGCAATTGCCAAGTCAAAAACAATTATCGGATGCTAAAAAAACACGCGGATACTCAGAAGAATGGGTATCTACTGTAGATGGAGTACCAATTGTAGCAGTTATGTGGCTAGACAGCAAACCTGTGGTCATGGTATCTTCTTTTGCAGGCGAACAGCCTAAATCCAAACTAAAACGTTTCGATAAAAAACGCAAACAGTACATAGAAGTCGATGCTCCAAACGTTATAATCGACATTATAATCGACATATGGGCGGAGTTGACTTGCTAGACTCTTTTATCGGAAAACATAAAATAAAAATGCGCACAAGAAAATGGTACATGCGAATCTTCTACCACTTACTGGATGTGATGCTTATAAACAGTTGGCTTTTATATAAAAGATCAGAGACTCTGAAAGGAAATACAAGACTGATGAAACTGCGTGAATTTCGTCTAGATGTAGCTAAAGCTCTGTGTTTATCTGGACCATCAATGATGAAGAAAAGAGGACGACCATCGTCTTTTGTAACTGACATGCTAGAAGAAAGGAAGAAAAAGAAACCAAAGGCGAATGTACCACCCAAGGATGTCAGAACTGATGGAATTGACCACTTTCCCTATTGGTCCAACGATAGGCAGCGGTGTAAGCTTCCAGCTTGTAAAGGCAAATCTTTTGTGACTTGCCAAAAGTGCAATGTGGCACTTTGTTTGAATAAAGACAAGAATTGTTTTCTGGCGTTTCACAGATAATGTTACGATTTGAAAGTTTTTCCTTGTTTTCTTATAAAAGTTCTTTTTTTGTGAAAAATTATTTGATTTTAAAGTATATATATACTAAGACTGATTAAACTTTTATAATACGTTTATGTTTTTCAATAAATTTACCATAATTAGAAAGTTATTCCATTTCTAGATGTTTGTCCTACTCAGTACATATTCATATGGTAATGCAGGGTGTGACATATTTGGGACATACTGATCGAAACCATTTATATCTGTTTATGTTGAGTTACGATTTTTTTTTGTATTTTTCCTGGTAATGGGATCACATTTACTAGCACATATATTTTTTTCAGAGAGAAACAAAAAATCGTGCACTGTAGGGTTAAATGGCGGCTTGTACTTGCGTTGACAGGTAGTACAGTTAGCATATAAAATTTAAAGTCAAAAGTTTTTTCAATTTAAAAATATAATTACTGCCTCCGCACAGTCCACAAGTCCAAACAATAACAATAAAACAAAACTCAACAAAAACCAACAAACAGGTAACAACTGAAAAATAGTATTAAACTATAACAAGGAATTCGTAAGAAGGATCACTGAGCGCGTCAAGACAGCGTGGAAGCAAATCAAGACTAATATCTTTTTATGCTTACGATACGCGCGAGAGTGAGTATAGACGGCACTAGTGTGCGAGCGAGAGAACATGATAAGCGCCGCCATTTTAGATTCCTTTCTCTAATGAACCGGGTTATAGTATAGTGAATTAATAAATCAAGAAATTATGAGAACCTTTTAACTAAACTTATTTTTTGCTAAAATGAAAGATAAATGAGAGCTACTTTTACTTTTACTTTAAAATAATTAGATAATAATATTCAGTTTAAATTAGGTGGGATAGGCTCTTTTACTACATTACTTGTCTTATAAATATAAAAACCTACTTAAGTGGCTGGGCTCATATTTCTCATTTATGTAATACAAAATAAGTATCCTATGAAGTTTATAATTGTTTTTGTTAATCATAGTTGATTTGTTATGTTTTTGTTTTGGTTTTAATCATGTTGGTTAGCTATTTGTTAATAATAAAAATTATTTTCATTTGCAAATATATTTCAGTTAACCTTACAAAACGTATGTATAACCATAACATGTATGATACATGTATTGACGTTGAAGCAAATACGTTTTTGTCACTTTTTTGGTTAGTTTTGTTCAAGTTTTGCATATAACTTTAAGTTTCGTCTTCACAACTTGATTCAGGTGTAAACAACAAACGGAAACAGGTCTACATGTCGAATACCTATGTTTTATACCCAGGGGCAGATGAACGTTGTGTCGGCGAATCGCTCGCCGGTGAAAGGTTCTGTCGATGTAATTTTCAAAAGTGAATCGTTCTGTTGGCGAATCGTTCGTCATTGAAAAGTTCTGTCGGAGAAAAAATGAAAAGTGAATGGTTCTGTCGGCGAATCGTTCGTCATTGAAAAGTTCTGTCGGAGAAAAAATGAAAAGTGAATCGTTCTGTCGGTGAACCGATCAACGGTGAAACGAATGTCGGAGAAATGTTTCAGAATCATAGTAGGCGCCAGATAATCGTGGAATATCGGTCATTGACCCACCTACATTTATTGACATTGTTAATTTGAAAAACGGAATTAATGACACAAAACTGTCCCGAATCATCATCTCTCGTGATCCTTAACATTTTCTAATAATGAAAAAAGATTCATATTTAATTGTTCAGGTACCTATGAGCAGTTATTAGGGAAAGGTCAATATACTTTATTCCACATTTATCTGGCGCCTACTATAGTACCTACCTAATGTTTGCAGTTTAATAAACACGAGTTAACCATTTCTTATTAAAGTTAAACCAAAGCGATCGGGTTTTATTTCACATGCGATGGGTATCAGTAAAGGTATGCTTGAAGGATTAAAAACACAGGGTGTAGTTTTGTGCTACACGTAAAGTACCTAGCGATGAATTTTTCTACCAGCTACTTAAACGATTTGTTTTTGGAGACGATAAAGATCATGATGGTAGTAGCATATATAACGGACTAGCTTTTACCCGTGACTTCGTACACGCATAACCCGTTTTTCCCGTTCCTGTATAGCCTAGGTATAGCTTTCCTCAGGAATGTGGCTTTCATTTAGATACGAATTTTCCAAATCTTTTAGTTCCAGTGATTAGCGTGTTCAAACAAACAAATTCTTCAGCTTTTTTATATAATATCTATGGTTACAAGTCAACGAGTAATAGTCAATCAATCTATAAAATGTACATGTAGGTAGAAGTAAAATTTTGTACAAATTAGTTAGACAAAGTTCTTAGTTACGTAAAAAAGGTAGAAAATATAATACCATCGTCCTATAGGCCCGTTTTAAGACGTTTTTAACCGTTAAACCGTGAACTCAAATGTATTCATAGAATCAAACAAAAATCACCAGTCGGCAATAAAATTGTGACGTGCAACTACGGAACCCTACAGTGCGCGTGGCCCGACGCAGTAACTTAGGCTTTAAATAAATTACATAATAAAGTACCTAAATAAAAATAAACTGAATGACTTAGGTACCTGTTTTTTTAAAATAGCCACCGCAGAAATGTTCTTAGTTCTTTCACCAAAAACCAACTTCAGGGACTAGAAAACATTGCAAAATAAGCCCGAAGTTATTTTCAATTTGGCGCCCAGATTTACTTTTTTCTGACACGGGGTTTACTCAAATCCAGGGCATTACTTATTATTTAAAATAATATAAGTGGAAAGCTAAAAATAATATTAGATAGCATTCCAAAAAGGAAAAGGTTTACTCTAAATATTTTAAACTTATTCTGTGTAAAATGTAGCGCTGTGAACTTTCTAAACGTTCAGAAACATGAAAATTACGATTACTCACCTTGGATAGATTTGATAAAAATATTATAATTAAGATAATTTGAGCGTATGCCTGTTTTACAATATTTTATTTTTTATTATTATTTTGAAACAACTTTAATCAATGCAAACTAAATATTTCCTTTTTAAATTTTATTACTATATTTTCTATGATGACGTTTCATTTGATTACAGAACGAAAACATCCAATGATTTGGCAAGTTGTGGTTCTTAAAAAGTGCTGCTATCACTTTCTTTTTATCGAAAGTAAACAACAAACCCCTTATATTATTAAACAAAAATAAAGACGTTTCATACATTATTTAATCACTATCAAATGTATTTGAGACGATAAAACAATTCTCAAAAGAAGTGGACGTAAAAAATCGGTGAGTGTTTTTAAAAATTAGCGGTCGTCCGTTTGAGCCGTTTTCGATGCTCAAAAACCTTGTTTGTGTTGTATATTGTCATGTTTTAGTGTTATATAAGTTATCATGCTGTTGCTAAGAGTATTTAATACGTATATAAGTGTAATTAAACATCCTACTTATGTGGCAGGTGAATGACCTAAACGTTTTAGATAGTTTGCTCTGTTTGTTGTATTTTTAGACACGTATTAATAATGTTCTGTTAATAATCTTGATAATTATGACACATTATAGGTACCACGTTTTCTGTCTTTTCATGAATGAAAATGCGGATAAGATCTATGAAAATTATGATTGTATGTCATTGTGTTTAACAATATAATACATTATAAGTGTTAACACTGCAGCTTAACATTGTGTGTATAAATATGATGTCAAAGAGGGCGTCTGCTATCGAGGCTCGCTTATCAACAGCACTTGTTCCACGGCATAAATAAGCCCAGTGTATTAATAGAACTTACCTTTTTGTTGCCAACTGCATATCATAAGATATAACCTGCTACACTTATTTACAAAAATTCAACAAAACACACGAATCTGTGTTGCACTTAGCATTTATTTATCAATGGGCTGCAGCTTCAGCTTGCATTGAATTAGCATTTTGCATGCTAATTTACTCTAAAGTTTCATTGAGATCAGTTATATAGTTTTCAGAAAAAATAGTAACAAAAAATTTATGATAGCAATAGAATACAAAACCTTAATACTAGTTAAAATACTGTTGATATTTAGACATACAGAATCAATCATGCTATACGAACTTTTTGGCACATATTTGCTCCCATGGAATCAGTTCTTTCAGAGATAAACTTTTTTATTATTAATAGAATTGCGTTTCACCAGTATCTCATCTGATTGTAAGCTGATGTAGCACGCTTGCCTAGAAGTAACCTATTCTCTCTTGAATTAAAGACACCAGGTCGTAGCTATCAGGAACCATATACGTCATTCAAAAAACAATGTTGCATCTTCGTATTACGTATTAATTTGGTATCATCAACATCATCTGCCTAGCCTTTTCCCAACTATATTGGGATTGGCTTCCATTCAAACTGGATTCAGCTGAATGTCAGTATTTTACCCATTAACTTGGTAACATGGTACTTCTTGGCAAGACTGGAGTCAGATTTTTTGGCTACTGACAATCCGTAACAACTGCCAAAGATCTACAAATGGCAGCCGGGACCAACGGCTTAACATTTTTCAGAGGCATGGAGGAGTCTCAGTATGTTAAGATGGTAGCTCATTCACAGACCAACCTTGGTAAGCATTGCTTAACCTTGAAGATCAACCCATGCGGCTGTTATGTATTAACCACAAACTGCTAATAATTTAATATCATCAACTTTCAATTATATTCACTGCTCACAATTTTAACACAAATGAAAACAAGCTAGACTTTGGCAGTCTAGCCTGTTTTCATTTTTACTACTCCACCTACTTTGTGCTAAATTTAAAACAAAATATTTTTCAAATTAAAGTCAGCCGTAGACTCACCTACTCCATGAATACTCATGATTGCACATTTCTTATTAAAATGCAATCTTTGCACTAATCAATGTCAAACAACTTTTACACAGGCAATTATAATTATAAATACGACTTTCAAGTCACATACTGGTAACTAATTAAAAACAATATATTGCTCTCTCGTAATTCTGATGAAAATAATTTATTTTTCTCTTGTACAGTCAATCTCATGACCTTAACTGGCCTAGTGCTATATAGAATTTGAATAGATGGCTAGATCACCTTATACTAGTTTTATTACCACTGCCATGCAGTCTACTATATTAGGCATAGTTTGCATTATCAGGGAATGGGTGCCTTTGACCAAGCAATCAATGGTTCGGTACATTTTGTCGAGTTATGCTCAAATAAAATGTATGGGGCAAGCAATATTTTTTTTGCGGTATCAGTGTAGTCCCATAGTAAAAGTTGTTCATAGTTATGAGTACAATTACCTCTTTTCAAGTATTGCATTTATTCTGTAACATTTACTGTATTGGTCTGCAACAGACCTTACCCCAAAGTCATTACTTTTTCTTATAGTTAATTTCAAATTGCCGTAACAACCATCAATGCATCGTAAAAATACTTGTTTATGTCCATTTAAGCATGTATTGTCTGTAAAGGCTTTAAATAGTTTTTTTTATCACATAACCAGACGGCTTGTGACAAAAATGTTGTAATAGTGAAACAATGGGTCTTGTATATCAAGAAGGTCTGTAAACTTATTTTTAATAGTAAATCTTCCATAGGTAACATACTCGATTTTGTCGCCTGACCATAACCCAACATTTTGTTTAAAAAAAGTGAACCCATACTCATTTTTTTTTTTAGTTTAATATGGGTTTGCTCTTGACTCTAGTCTAGGTCATAGATGACAGAGACAAAGTCAAATTATGTTTTACGTTCGTGTTTGGTTCACACAAGTTCATGTGTGTAGTACCAAATTTGAACTGCATCGGTTCAGTAGTCCGAATCTACTGGACCAATTCTACTTCAGTTCAGATTTGGTACTTACTACAAACTGGCTGTGACAGAAGGTCCTATATATATACATTGATCCTATGAAACAGTATTAAGGGTTTGGTTTTGCATAATATGGATGTTGGAACCCTAAAAATACCTGTAAATTAAAAACTCGAAACTAAATAAGCTAAACTCATGAAGAAGATGGATAGATAGAATATACTTTGCTTTACTTGCACCCTAAAATAATTACACAGCAGATAGCAGAATGTAGATGAGGAGCCAACATAAAGCGCAGGCCACACCGCCAGCTAGCGAGCGAGCTGGCGAGCTGGCCGGCGAAGCGAGGCGAGGGAAACTAAACAAACTTAGCGGAGCTTTGGCGAGCTAAACTATGTTGGTTCACACCAAAAACTACGGACGGACGGACGAGCGTGCGAACGGTCGGGCCGAGCGAGCATCGTTTCACCTCTACATGCTTCGGTTCACACCGCGAACTACAGAGCTAAGCTACGCTAACGAGGTGAACGAATAGCATCGCGCTTGCGTTTTATCGCTGACGTAGTATCTCTGTAATTCTGGGTGTGAACCGAAGTATAAAAAGAGGTGAAACGATGCTCGCCCGGCTCGCTCGCTCGCTCGCTAGCTTAATGTCTTGTAAAATTAATTTTACATGTTAGATTTTTATCAAGTAGAATTTTTCCTATTCATAGCCAAAATAAAAAAATCTTGACATGATAAATGTGCCCAACAGTTGTAGCATGTTTTTATTAAAAGGTAAAAGCAGCACTTTGCCTACTAATTTATTAATGTAATGTGAGAATCTCATGATATTTTGTTCCTTACTTAATATACGCAGAGCTGGAACATATTCACTTCATTATGAATGCATTTAACATTCAGTTTAGATAAGGAACTCGTCAAGCGACATATTGAATTAAAAATTATTTAAAAATTTAAGTATGAGTGTTTCAATTTTCTTATCATTTATTCACTAGAGATTGATCAGACAAGATGCAGTATAGATTAAAACCATTATCCAGATGGCCATCTAGACAAAGTAAATTAGTAAAAATAAAATTAGACTATTTCAATTTTGTTTGATAGGTTGTGCAATGTGTTAAAAAAAGAAAAAAAAATTGGTTTTGTTTAGTTGCTTGGTAGGGCATTAAGTCCGCCTTTGTTCTTGTGTGTTGCATTAGGTGTTAATAAACAAATAATATTGAGAAAAAGTTCTAGTGATTGTTTATAAAGATGCAAGAATTTCAGATATGTGTTTGAAATAAACTAATATTTTACCGCAGTCAAACTTTTTAATTTAAGTAATTATTATTACAATTTAGTGTATATTAATTACAATTTAGTGTAACTCAAAATCTAAAGTCATTTATTCAAATTAGACTGAGTGCCAGCACTTTTAAACGTCAACGTTTACATAAAGACAATCCCTCAAGACACCCGGCCGTCACCTCTTTCTAGTGTTTTAGCTGGGAAGAATAAGTGTCGTAACAAACTCCCCAGCAAAGTTAAGCAAAGTTAAAAAAACAATTAATACAATAGTACGCAAAGTAATTAACGAAATATAGTTAACGTAATTTTAATTATCTGTCACTATAGTAACACTTAATCAACTAACTGGATCTTTTAAAATGAAATAATAAAAAAAAACCTTTTAAAAAGTTCTTTGAAAAAATATCTTATAATAATGTGAAACATAAGTCTTACATCCATCACCTTTTCCCCAGTTCGCACAATGTCCAACGCTTCAGTGAGCATAAAGTTCCGGAGTGGTCTTACCCCATCAGACCCGGAACAACAGCCGGTGCTCATAGTGGGGCAGGCAGCCCACCTCAGTGCCTTGCACTGGGACGATGTTAGGTGCAAGCTGGAGCCCAGAGTCAGTGAAGAGGTAAGGAGTGTTCATGTAATAAACATCTAGTGTAAACAGCAGCTGGCGCTCATAGTGGGGCAGGCAGCCCACCTCAGTGCCTTGCACTGGGACGTTGTTAGGTGCATGGTCTTATGAGGAAAGTACCATACAGAGTTATTCAACTAATCAATTGACTGTAATTTACTTTCGCCCTGTGTGTAGCGTGGCGTAGGTGGAAAAGAAACTAAGCACGGCAAAAAACCTCTCTTTTGTTTACACTGAATAAAAAATATCAATATAGCGTTTCTTAAGCAGGACATTTAAAATCGCCTAACAAAAACAAGTCAATCCTAATCCGAACTAATATAATAAATGCGACGGTGAGTTTGCTTGTTTTTACGGTTTCACTCCTAAACCGCTGAACCGATTTTGATGCATTTTGGTACAGAGATAGATAGGTTTTTGGAGAAAATCTATATTAACGCAAGCGAAGCGGGAAAAGCTAGTTTCTTTATAAATTGTGCTCTTTTTGTTGGACTCAATAAATAATCAACCATTCATCCCTCAGGCATGGCGCCGCGGCCTCCAATGCGTGACCTCGTCCCCGGGCGACACGTGCGAGCTGTGGCCGCGCGCCGCGTCCCTCGCCACACTGCCGGCGCGACGCTCCAGACACGCCGCCCCGGCCAGGGGCTACGCCCTCGCCAAGATTGTGAGGTCCACGCAGCGGTCCGGCGATGAAACCATTGTGGTAAGAATAGAATACACTTTATTATGTACTCCATATAAGTTACAGAAAAGATAGATAAAGAAAAACATTACATAGGGTGACACAATAGACGGCCTGTTCGCTAAAAGCGATCTTTGAAAGACAACCTTTCAAAGAATAGAATAGAATTGAAATACACGTCATTACGGATTGTCAGACGCCAGTAAATCAGACTCCAGTCTTGCCAAGAACTACCGTTTTACCGAGTTAATGGCTTGTGGAGGTCTGGTAGGCAGCCGCTCCACGTAAAATACTGGTATTCATCTGAACCCGGTTTGACTGGAAGCCGACCCCAATATATGTAGTTGGGAAAAGGCTAGGCAGATGATTTTGCTTCATGGTAGTGTTACATAGGTGGATTTAATGCAACAAGATATTCGGACCAACCTTAAGTTCATTGATAAAGTTTTATATCCCTCCCTCCACAATCCTGGCATAATGACTCAATCACACTTTCTTCCTGCAGTTGGTATGCCGCAAACGCGACGCCCTAGCCAGCGCCGTCAGCATAGCCCGCTCATACCCGCTGTTCCAAGCTCGCTCCGCCGCCTCACCGCTCAGCACCGCGCCTCCTACGCAAAACACCAGAGCTGTAGCCGTCGAGATATATCTGCTCAAGGAGGATAAGCAGGGTGAGTGTGACGTCACGAGCTCGCTCCGCTCCGCAACACACCAGCGCCGTGGCCGTCGAGATATATTTTCTGTAGGAGGACAAGCAGGGTGAGTGTGACGTCACGAGCTCGCTCCGCTCCGCAACACACCAGCGCCGTGGCCGTCGAGATATATTTTCTGTAGGAGGACAAGCAGGGTGAGTGTGACGTCACGAGCTCGCTCCGCTCCGCAACACACCAGCGCCGTGGCCGTCGAGATATATTTTCTGTAGGAGGACAAGCAGGGTGAGTGTGACGTCACGAGCTCGCTCCGCTCCGCAACACACCAGCGCCGTGGCCGTCGAGATATATTTTCTGTAGGAGGACAAGCAGGGTGAGTGTGACGTCACGAGCTCGCTCCGCTCCGCAACACACCAGCGCCGTGGCCGTCGAGATATATTTTCTGTAGGAGGACAAGCAGGGTGAGTGTGACGTCACGAGCTCGCTCCGCTCCGCAACACGTCAGAGCCGTGGCCGTCTTGATACATTTGCTCAAGGAAGACAAGCAAGGTGAGGGTGACGTCACGAGCTCGCTCCGCTCCGCAACACACTAGAGCTGTGGCCGTCGAGATACATCTGCTCAAGGAGGACAAGCAGGGTGAGGTGAACCGATGACCTGCCGCGAGTATCCGCTGGATGCGAGACGCACAGATGGATGTAGTGACACTCGGGGGAGGTCTATGTCCGACAGTGGACGTCTTTCAGCTGATATGATGATGATGATGATACAAATCCACTACTATACATACAAAGGTTCCTCCAATCACACCCTATTCACCTTAATCCATCCACACAGATGCTACACGTTTCTTATAAAAGCCGTCTTTCAGACGGTGAATCAGAAGACGAAGGCATTGGACCCCTCGACGCCGCTCTATGTGATAACACGCTATCAGCCGACGAGGTGCAGACCCTACAGGACGCGTGTGACGCGACCAGGCTGGCTGCGAGGATCACTGACACGCCCGCCAACTTTATGAACGTGGATAAGTTTATTGAGGTAGGATATTGTGCTATGTGTCTAACCACTAGTTTCAATCTACTGATGGTTACTAATTTGACAAACTCCAAGCATTTTTTTCAATTAAACCATTTTTGAATTGTCAAGGTCGGCCTGTCCAAAGAGATGAAGCTATTTGCACTTTCCAAAGCGTAGCATTAATGGAGAAGAACGCGCAAGAAACTCCACAGACACTCTTTTAAATCAATGTTTTTTATAATGATATGGTTACATCATTCGTGTGAAAATTAAACAAACATGTATGTGAGAAAGATGTAGAAAGACTTGTACGATCAAGCGTCCGAAGTAAAAGACACTTGTTTAACCTTTTGCACGCCACTGTCACGTATACATGACAAGCAAGCGCGTGCCCTGTACGCCAAGCGTCACAAATATGTGACAAAAAGTACGGCGAATTTGTGGCTTGGCGTCGGGAGCACGCCGATGCGTTTATGCTCTGGCGTTCAAAAGGTTACAGGTAGATACGTTATTGAGGCTGGCCGTTAGTGGATAGGGTCGAGTTTAGCTCTTGAAGTGGTGTGAAACCGTGTTTTCTGAACAATTTTGTTCGCAATAGGAAGCATGCTTGGTAGCAAAAGAGCTGGACATCCCCGAGCCCACCATAATCCGGGGCGAGGAGCTGAAGGCGCGCGGCATGGGCGGCCTCTACGGCGTGGGGCGAGCCGCCGCCGCGCCGCCCGCGCTGCTGGCGCTCTCCTACCGCGCGCCCGGCGCCGCCGACACCGTGGCCTGGGTGGGCAAGGGCATCGTCTACGACACCGGCGGCCTCAGTATTAAGGCAAGGGTGAGTTTGTGAACGTTTTCAATGCTTTTTCCATTGGGTTTGGGGCCATTTTGTATACCAAATATGTAATATACACTGTTTAAAGTTCTTATACACGGCGAGCTTAATTCAAAGTTAAGTTTTGTACCAACAAACTTTTGATAGAGCCGTCTCTGGTTTTTTTTTAGTTTTTTTTATCATTAAGAATCAAATAAATTTTACAAGAAATACTTTATTACTATTTTTTATATCAAACTATAATTTATTCAATGAAATTTAAATGGACAAAAACTGACTACCTTACTACATTTATAGTCGACCAATCTCTTATTATAACCCCAAACAAAAAACATTGTTTTCAAACATCTGCACAGATCAGTATTCTTATCTATAATTTCAAAACTTGGTTCCTGACTTTTTAAACTTATTTATGTTACCAACAATATCATTATTCTCGCGCTTTGTTTGTCTGAATCGTCTCATTCGCTTCCAATCTATTCCTCTTTCATTACTCACACATACTGATTCTATCATCATACTAATCCAGGAAACATCTAATCTTGGTCTGCGCCTGCGCATGCTTACTAAATCCAAGTTTTTGTGGTTTGTGGAATGTAATGCGCAAGCGATTGTCTTCTGAGATTTCTGGTGAAGTGTTGTCTCAACATAAATATGTACCTATGACTGAAAGTATCCCATGTTTAATGTGCATAAAATATGTTAAAACTTAAAGACGGTTGGAGTGTACGTAACGGGGCACTGAGGAAAACAAATTTTTAGCCTAAAAAAAATAATTTCGCAAATCGTTTATTTTCTCGATTCTATAGTTTAAAATACCTAAATATAAGGCTAAAAGCGTCTTGCTGTGTTTTGCCTCCGACCAGCCGTTTGTCGTAAAACGATGTCGAAGGGATCCTTATACAAAGGCAGGGACTTACATCTTTTTTTTTTGTTTTCGCAAATCGTTTGTTTCTTGGCTGTATCGTATATAACACTTAAATATAAAGCTAAAAGCATCTTGGTCTTTTTTGTCTCCGATCAGCCAGTACTAGGAAAATTTAGGATGCAAGAGTGAGCGAAGCGAGCTCGGGACTTGGGGCACCCCGACTCGGACAGGTTAGGTTCGAAGGGGGTGGCAGGGTCTAGTGAGCGAGCGAAGCGCCCGCTGTCCGACTACTTCTTATTATTATTGCCCGAATACAATGTTACAGTATTAGGCAGATTTTTATACAAGAGCAAGCGAAGCGAGCTCGGACAAAGAAACAGAAAATTTATAAACTAACAACCTAACAATTAAAACACCTATCGAAGCAATCCAGTAACACCAAAATATGCGAAAATTCGAATATTCGGAATTATTTCATTTAATTATGCACCCCGGTACTACAACCGCAACTTCCTTATTAAGAGCCGCATGCAAGCTGTGACTTTGACGACATATGTGAAATTTATATATATTTTATTTTTATCTGATTATTGCCTACATGTTGAATTACGCGACAGGGGGGCAAATTGTTCACATTTATGCGATAAGACACCGTTTTCGAGATAGGTATAAGCAAATTTAGAAAATAAAATACAGTTTTTGCGCTCGAGGTCAAGGGGTTTGTAGTGTCAGTGCACTGGAATTCCAGACTCTCCCAAGGTCGCTTGACCATGACCGCCAAGGTCACTTGACCTTGACCTCAAAGTCACTAACCATGAATATTGACCTGTTACTACTCCTGAAAATCGCGGATCTTGTGTTTCGGAATTTTGACCTTGTCAATCAATCTCCAGGTCGAGCAGAGTTAAATCGTTTTATTGCCAGGAAATTCGCACCCGAAGTCTTGCGCTTAGTTTATAGGACTTCTTAAATAAATAGCAAAATGTTGGCATATTACTCTTCTAGCACTTTTAGGGAATAAAAATTATAAAAATAAAAATCCATCCTACAGACCTCCATGGTAGGCATGAAGGGCGACTGTGGCGGCGCGGCGGCAGTGCTGGCCGCGTTCGCTCTCGCCGTCAAGTCCAAGCCTACCATTAACCTCCATGCAGTGTTGTGCCTCGCTGAGAACTCTGTGGGACCACTGGCCACCAGGTGAGGATGAAGAATTCATCATATGTACGGTGTACGTACTATCGCGGACATTTGCGGTGCACCACTTTTGAACCTCATTGCCAAAATAAGGTTGACATGGCAATAAGGTTCAAAGTGGTTTTTTTAGTCTTTGAATTTTTACTGTCAATTTTAACACACATTAATTTGCATCTGTATTATAATCATAAATGACAATCTTTAATGTTGTCAATGTGGGTCTATGGTCTAAGAACTGACAAGGATAAAGATTACAAGAGAGAAAAATCTCGCTCTCTTCCTCTCTCTCTGTCTTATTATTTCAAGAATTAACAACTACATCCAACATTCTACAATACCCATACCAGGCACCACAACATATTGTAGACGCCAGCAGTAATTCCCACATTCAACTTTATTTAGGACTAGCTTCGTACATATATCCCGTTTTTTCCCGTTCCCGTATAGGTTATAGCCTTCCTCACGAATGTGGCTATCATATACAAAAATAATTTCCCAAATCCGACTAGTAGTTCCAGAGATTACGCGTTCGAACAAACAAAGACTTCAACTTTGTTTTAGGATATATTATAATTTTATATTGATTAATATTTACAGACCCGACGACATCCACACGCTGTATTCAGGACGCACCGTTGAAATCAACAACACGGACGCTGAAGGTACATTATTACATTATTTACCTGATAAATTCAAACAAGATTTGAGTTGGTTGCAAACACCATTAGATAGTAATAAAACATGATTATTATAAACTTTCTATATTTATAATGTGAACAGGTCATTTCTTATAAAATAAATCCCATCCAAATTCGATAGTTTATAATATATCCCTGACTTATCGAGAATAGTTTACAATTTTACGCGATTTATTAAAAACTCATGCAATAATCCGATGACTGTCGGAAGAAAAGAGGGTTTATTCATTTCAGTTGTAAAAGGATTTTTTTTTTAATATTTTTAAATAATACTAATCTTGTTATTTTCTGTTACAGGTCGTCTTGTCCTCAGCGACGGTGTTGTGTACGCGTCCAGGGATCTGAAGGCTGATACCATTGTAGATGTCGCCACCTTGACTGGAGCACAGGTATGTTATTATTTTAATATACCGCCTCTTTGCTTCAATAACGTGATAAGTCCGACGGTAATTTTTTTATTTGATAATTGAAACTGCCATGACCGATTTCATTTTTCCAAAAAGCGTCAAAAAATATTAACTGTCGGACTAATCTCATTATTGAAGCTAAACCGCCGTGACCGATTTTATTAAAAAAAATAAACGTCTATAAAAATGAAATGAATTGTCGGAATTTCACGTTATTTAAAGATATCTTTTGGAGGACCTAGTGGATAATAACAGCCCCACGGGTCGATCTTCATGGTTAAGCAACGCTTGCCAAGTCGGTCTGTGGAGGGGTGACCATCTTAACATACCCAGTTTCCTCCGCGCCTCGGAAAACACGTTAAGCCGCTGGTCCCGATTGTCATTTGTAGTTCCTTGGCAGTCGTAGATTGTCAGAAGCCAGTAAATCTGACTCCAGTCTTGTAAAAAGTACCGTGTTACCCAGTTAATGGGTTGTGGAGGGCTGGCAGGCAGCCGCTCCACGTAAAATACTAGCATCCAGCTTAATCCGGTTTGTCTGGAAGCCGACCCGATAATTTAGAGATATTATTAATAAAATAAACAATCTAAATAGTATTGTTTTTGGTTAGAGCTCTAGTTAGCACACCTACCATATAAGGTTGTTTTTTTAAATGTAGTACAAGTACACTAAGAAGTGGAAAGGACTCAGTATTGAGCCTTGTGGTACCCCTATTTTGATTATAAAGTCTAAACTATTGACGCCATTTATTTGAACTTGCTGCTATTTGTTATTTAAATAAGACTTCATTAAACTGAGTGCAAGTTTACCTAGTCCGTAATTTTCAAGTTTTAAGAGCAAGATTTCGTGATTAACGCAATCAAATGCCTTGGAGAGGTCACAAAAGATTCCGATGGCGTCTTGGGCCCCTTCCCTGATATGTGTTTTAATAAGGTGACACCAGCGTCAGTCGCACAACGTCCTTTGGTTTACTGTTTTTTTATGAGTGGCCTCTCGCATGGCAACCTAGCAGGTTATAGTCTGCTTAACTTACCTTCGGTGGCCTTAATATGAAGTAAAGCCTCCAGTCAAGGCTTATTGAATACTTATTGAGTACAATGAGCCCTTTTCAGCGTTTATTCTGTTACACGTTGTAGATATGTTTCTGTCACTGTCTAGTTTGTAGCTATTATTTACGAAGTTTCGTTGCCCCCAGGGTACAGCAACAGGGAAGTACCACGCAGCCATCATCTCCAACAGCAGCCGCCTGGAGTCGCTGTGTGTAGCAGCAGGCCTGCGCTCCGGCGACCTCACGCACCCGCTGCCCTTCGCGCCCGAGCTGCACTTCACCGAGTTCACCAGCTGCGTGGCCGACATGAAGAACAGCGTGGCTGTACGTGGCTTGTGTATATGTTACTAGCGAGTTCTCATGGGTGTGCTGACTAACAGCACGCGGTGTTCTGCGGCTAGGTTTGCCTGTGCGCGCACTAGGTGCCGCTCCCTCGGCAGGTGTAGCCCCGCAAGCTTTAACGCGGGCCCCTCCCCCCGCGGATAGATGAAGGTTGTATCCTCCCGCTCACTTTTCGCCGCCTTAACCTCAATCACTTCCTCGCAGACAGAGACACAGCATACCACGTGCTTTTGCTTCCATCTGTGAACTGGATTTACACTGCTCCACGAAGCGCACTCTCCCGGCTGGACATTCCTCAAGAGTGTACTGCGCTGTTGTCGAGACAGGTGCCACAACGGGCACGAACGAAATACTTTCCGAAGCATCTATGTCCGGACATCACCTATTTCAGCCAGAAACTAAGGACAGCATTGCCATTCAACGTAGCAATGCTGCCAGTACCATCTGGGCACTTTGATGAATATTTTGTTGCTTAAAGGATTCTTTCCTAGACTTGTACATATTGTTACGAGCTTGGGGTTCGTGACAATAAAAACAGCCGATTAAATAACCAAAATGACACTTTAATTTAAAAACACTAATTACAACTTTAAATTCACTAATTATAACACACAAGTTCACCACTGATCACTTTATTCGCACTTGAAGATCGCTTCCGAAGTATTCGCTTGTATCGCTAATCCAATACTGACTCGGTCGCGGAATACGCGCTCCTTTTATAGGTCAGTTTATTCTAGAAACTTTCATTCTCGAAACATCTGGAAAGTACTCGTAACTACCGCTGCCGACTGACCAGATACCGAGAAGTGTGGAATGTTCTGGCAAAGAAATATCTAGAACGTACTTGACCCTACTAGTTCTGCTACTCGATACTAGATGGCGCTAGTAGTAACTTAATGTACCCGACATTAATCCTGGCGCATAACACTGCCCCCTCCTAAGACATGCTCGTCCCGAGCATCATCGGTCCCATAATAACGCGCCAGTCGATCCACATGGACGATCTTAGGAGCACTTCTTGTACCTTTCTGTATACGATAGGTCACGTCGTTAATTCTTGTCACAATCCGGTACGGGCCGTCCCATTTAGCTTGAAGCTTAGGAGATTTCCCTTTACTGCGAACTGGATTGTGCAACCACACTAGTGAACCTTCGTCGAACCCTTTATTGTTCATTTTGCGGTCATAACGGGTTTTCATCTTTTCAGACATTTGCTGGCCCGATTGTCTGACGTGCTCATAAATGTCATTCATTTTGTTCCGCAAGTCATTCGCATAATCGGTTATACTGCGTGGGGCATCAGGTGGTATTCCAGTGATCAGATCTGCGGGCAGCCGTAATTCTCTTCCAAAGTTTGCGAAGGCTGGTGTCACCGATGTACTTTCATAAACAGCACTTCGGTATGACAGCAAAAACGGTTGTATATGCTTGTCCCAATCGCGTTGCCGGTTTTCCACGACTTTTGCCAGGTATCTCTCCAATGTCTGATTAAATCTTTCCACCATTCCATCCGATTGTGGGTGGTAAGAAGTTGTTCTCGTTTTATGAGTACCCATAACTCGACAAGTTTCTTGGAATATTTGGGACTCAAAATTCCTTCCTTGATCGCTGTGAATCTCCAAGGGAACTCCAAAACGACAGAAGACTTCATGAACTAGTTTATCTGCAACTGTTGAGGCTTCTTGATTTGGAATGGCGAAGACTTCAGGCCACTTAGTGAAGTAATCCATTACAACCATGAAATACTTGTTACCACTTTCACTTTCCGGAAAAGGTCCCGCAACATCTAGGGCTATTCTTTCCCATGGTGCACCAACATTGTACAATTTCAATGCACCTCTACTGCGAGTCTGAGGTCCTTTTACAGCCGCACAACTGGTACATTTGCGACACCAGTCCTCTACATCGTCACGACAGTGGACCCAGTAAAACCGTTCTCTTATCTTCAGTAGAGTCCGTTTTACTCCCATATGGCCTCCTGAAGAACCATTATGATACAGCTGTAGGACATTCGGTACTTTTGCTTTAGGGACAACAATTTGCAAATGACAGCTGTCCCCCCGAGCATTTTCCCATTTACGGCACAGGACTCCATCCTGAATCACTAAGCTGTCCCATTGGGCCCAATAACTTTTTGTGATCGAACTCATCGCTGAGACGTCACTCCACGTGGGCTTAGGAGCACTGGCCTTCATCCACTCCAGAATCGGCTTGATGTCCGAATCTTCCTGCTGTGCACACTATAGGCTTTCCTTCCACTCACCGCTGAGGTCTGTCTTGACCATTCTCACAGGTACGACTTCTTTACCCTCTTGCCTAGTACAATGCTTGCAGTCTACAGGGCAAGGTCTTCTTGACAATGCGTCGGCGTTGCCATGAGATCTTCCGCTGCGATGTTCAATCACAAAGTCGTATTCCTGCAGTAGTTCAATCCATCTTGCAACTTGTCCTTCTGGATTTTTGAACTGCAATAGCCATTTCAGTGCAGCATGGTCTGTACGTAAATGGAATTTCCGTCCCAGCAGATATTTGCTAAAATGCTGCAATGACTTTACCACAGCAAGCAATTCCCGTCTCGTGACACAGTAGTTCCTTTCTGGTTTCGACAATGACTTGCTGAAGTACGCTATCACAACCTCTTGATCGCCATTCCGTTGAGATAACACACCGCCAAGTCCGATATCACTTGCGTCTGTGTCAACTATAAATTCCTTGTTCGTATTAGGATACCCCAAAATAGGTGTACTGCACAGACGTTCCTTTAGCTCCTGGAATGCGACGTCGCAACTTTCATCCCAGCAGAAAGGTCGCTTCTCCTCGGTCAGTTTGTGGAGGGGCTTGGCTATGTCCGCAAAGTTCTTGACGAATCGCCGATAATAGGAGCACAAACCCAAAAATGCTCTGACCTGCGTCTTGTCTTTTGGAATTGGCCAATCCTTGACAGCGGCGATTTTCTCTGGGTCCGTGCGGATGCCTTCTTCCGACACTACGTATCCCAAAAAGCTGACTTGACGTTTGAAAAGTGAACACTTCTTTGGACTCAACTTGAGATTTGCACTCTGGATCTTCATGAGCACGCGTTCCAGGTTTTGAAGATGTTCTTCAAACGTACGGCCTACGATGATGATGTCATCCAAGTAGACCAGACAGGCATCGCCAATTAACCCGGTTAGTACAAGTTCCATCAACCTTTCAAACGTTGCCGGAGCATTGCACAATCCAAACGGCATAACTTTAAATTGCCACAGGCCCTTTCCTGTCGAGAATGCAGTTTTCTCCTTGTCCTTAGGGTCGATTTCAACTTGCCAGTAGCCACTTTTTAGATCAAGCGTGCTAAACCATTTCACTCCAGTAAGCATGTCTAGCGTGTCATCAATTCTTGGCAAAGGATAGCTGTCCTTTTTCGTGACGTCGTTCAGACGACGATAGTCAACACAAAACCGCATGCTGCCATCCTTCTTCCTTACCAGCACTACTGGTGAACACCATGGACTGGATGAAGGTTCTATAACACCATCCTTCACCATTCCCTCAATCATGGTTTCCACTTCCTTTTCACGTGCTACCGGCAATCTCCTTGGTCGCTGACGGATAGGCAATTCTTCTCCTGTGTTTATTTTGTGTTGAACTAAGCCAGTCTTCCCGATGTCACCATCATTTGAAGAGAAAACACTGGCGTACTTCTGTAACATCTTCTTTGCCTTGACCAGTTCATTTTGAGACAGAGCGCTGCGACAGTCGTCTAAAAGTGTGGTCACTTTCGTTTGTGCGTCCTTGCTGAGGGTCCCAGTCGAAAGATATTGGCATCGACGCAACCAATCCACTTCCTCGCAAGTACCAATCAGAGTGCCTTTTTCTATCATCTGTTCCTTATCACTAAGGTTCAGCACACGTACCCCTGAGATGTCGGTGGCTCTGACCAAAGTTCGTGCCACTTTCCATGGAAGGTCATTGTCTACCTTTTCCACGAGTACACAACGATGATTTTGCCCAGGATTCCGAGGAAGACTAACCGGCACAATTGTTTCCGATCTCGGAGGAAGGACAATCTTCTTTAGGCTGTACACATTTCCTGGTAACGCCCCTTCCATGAAAAGTTCCTCTTGTCCACATTTCATAATTCCTTGATTAACGTCGATCTCACAACAATTCTGCCTCATAAAGTCTAAGCCCAGGATGCAATCGTCCATTATATCAGCCACGACAACATTATGCAGGTAGATTCCGTTGCCTAGCTTCAACTCCATCTCTCTCTCTCCTCGGACGGGTATACGCTGACCAGTGGCTGTTACCAAATTTATGCGGTCTCGGTTGTGTACGGAGTCCCCAAGAAACCGACTTACAAGTTGGGAACTGACAACCGTGCGAGAAGCTCCAGTGTCTATCGTCAGCTTACATGGTGTTCCGTTGACTTCACCCTTGATGACTAGGCTATTTCCGTCATGAGTTTGTGAGATCGAAATCCTTGGGGCTCTTCGAACATCAGCCAGCACCCGCCCCGCAGTCCTGGCTTTCATTCGTTTCCCTGCTGTTGCTGGGCGGTGATGTTAGCCGCCCTACCCTCTAGAGATCGGCTACCTTCCCTTTCTGCAGTTCGCTTAGGGCAACTGGATCGAAGGTGGCCCCTTTCACCACAGCCATAGCACCTAGGGCTGTATCCTTTAGAATGTTCGCGAACTGTAGCCGCTGCAACCTCCCTGACGCGATGGGAACGATGATCCTGCCGCACAGCTTCCACTTCCAGTGCATGAGCCAAGGCGTCCTTAAGCGTCCCGTGGTGCCCGAGCCTCACAGCAGCTCTAACTTCAAGGTCTCTGATGCCATCGATGAATGCCTGCACCAGGTTCCCTTCAATGAGCGCAGGTACGGACTGGTATGCTTTTCGTACCAGCTTCTCCACTTCAAGGGCCCACTGCTGCAGGTTTTCACTGCTGCGTTGCACGCGATCCTTGAGCTGCGCACGAAACACGTGTTCCAGATGAGCGTCGCCATACCTAGCTTCCAACGCCTCAAGGAGTTGCTCGTACGTCACTTCTTTACCGAGAGCTTCCAGGACAGTTAAGGCCTGGTCGCGCAGGCCGAGGGTGAGAGCAGTCATGGCCTGATCTTTAGTCCACCCATTCGCCTTCATAACAGCCTCAAACTGTATTTTGTAGGCCGACCAGGAAGATGTCCCATCGAACGGTGGCACTTTGAATCCACGTAGCGAAGGTGTAGTAGCTACTGACACTGCCACCCGATCTCCAACTTTTAGGTTGTCCATTGTTTTTTTCACGTCAGCAATCACGTTGTCAACTCGATCATTCATTTGGTCGATTCGCGTTTCGGCTTCCGCCAGGCGGTTCTCATGCTGGACCACCTTTTCTTTTACAACACTTATTTCTTTGCCGAAAGTAGCGTGTAGATCCTTCATAACGAACATCTGTTCTTCCTGGCGGCGCGCCTGCTCCTCCTTGTCACGCTGGAGCTGTTCTTCCAATCGACGGGCCTGTTCCTCCTGTCGGCGAGCCTGTTCCTCCTGTCGGCGAGCCTGTTCCTCCTTGTCTCGCTGTAGCTGTTCTTCCAGCCGACGGGCCTGTTCCTCTTGCCGGCGGGCCTGTTCCTCTTGTCGGCGGGCCTGTTCCTCTTGTCGGCGGGCCTGCTCCTGCAGCATCATCATCAGTGCAGCAAAGTCTGGTGCTGCAGATGCTGGAGCTCCTGTGGACGGACCGGCCTCCATGATCGGCAACTGGCCCTCCGACGTCTGCGGCGTTGTACCTCCAAAACGCCTATGGTCCGTCTCCTGCTGACGTTGACTCCGGGTACGGATACCCTCCGTGTCGTCCTTTGGTAGAATCGGCATGATTTAAATATCCACTCTTCTGACACCAATTGTTACGAGCTTGGGGTTCGTGACAATAAAAACAGCCGATTAAATAACCAAAATGACACTTTAATTTAAAAACACTAATTACAACTTTAAATTCACTAATTATAACACACAAGTTCACCACTGATCACTTTATTCGCACTTGAAGATCGCTTCCGAAGTATTCGCTTGTATCGCTAATCCAATACTGACTCGGTCGCGGAATACGCGCTCCTTTTATAGGTCAGTTTATTCTAGAAACTTTCATTCTCGAAACATCTGGAAAGTACTCGTAACTACCGCTGCCGACTGACCAGATACCGAGAAGTGTGGAATGTTCTGGCAAAGAAATATCTAGAACGTACTTGACCCTACTAGTTCTGCTACTCGATACTAGATGGCGCTAGTAGTAACTTAATGTACCCGACATTAATCCTGGCGCATAACAATATGATTTTATACTTGTTGTTTATAAGTATTTTATACCTTATATTTAAGTAAATCAGCACTTTTTATTTAATATTTCAGGACCGCAACAACGCGCAGACGTCCTGCGCGGGCCTGTTCATCCTGTCGCACCTCGGCTTCGACTTCCCCGGCAACTGGCTGCACGTCGACATGGCTGCCCCGGCACACTGCGTAAGTTGTTTACCACTGTTTGGTTTTAGAATGCCTGTCACCAATATCTAATTCAAACATTTAATTATAAACTAAATTAATGTTCTCAAATATCCTGGGAATAGATATAAAGTAGCTCCTACATCGCGCTAACAAATTGATCTTCTCGTTAATTAGTGGGAAAAATTAAGGGATCAAAAAAATAACTAAATTTTCGACAATTTTTCGAATGGCTGTATGCATTTCGGTTCTGCAAATTTGGATACTCCCTATGCAATCGACGGCACATTATATCCTAAACATGCTCAATCGTATTGAGATCTGGACTCATTGGTGGGTGTCGCAGCTATGATGTAATGCCGTTGAAAAAAGCGTCTGGTGACATTGGCCGTGTGTGGGCGTGCGTTATCCTGCATCAAAACAAATTATTTCAGGTGTTGTCGTCAGAGCAGACCAATTGGCCTTAAAATTTGGTCAATGTAGCACCTCGCAGTTAATTTTTTTTAACTCCAATACGACCATTTTTATCAAAGATTAAGCCAAGAGAAGATGAGCCATTTGAAAAATCGCCGAAAATTTAGTTTTTTTTTTATCCCCTAATTTTTTCCACTAGTGCTCCCATTGATCGGAGGATCCTCCATTTTCAGTGGAGGTTCCAGGACTTTACACCCTGTTCCGCATACCTCTATACATAGTGAATTTATAAAGTGTGCGTGGATGGCCAAATCCGAAACTGAGGATTAGCGCTGAAAGGAGTCTCGAACCCGATTTTATAAAAACTAAAACTGCATCATTGGATTTCTCTTCTTTTTGATCGCTAACGTACGATGGGGCCCGTATCGTACGTGTGTGTGCGTGAGATCGGTGACGTCATCAGTGGTAGGCGTTAACACCATCTTTTGATGTTTTTGGATGAAGGTTTTTTCGTTTGTGTCCAGGGCGAGCGCGCTACGGGCTACGGCGTGTCGCTGCTGTGCGTGCTGTTCGGCGCACACACGCACTCGCGCCTGCTGCGCGCGCTGGCGCCGGCCAACGCGCTCTGATGTTACTACAAGCACTGCAAGAAACACGTCTATAACGTACGTAATCATCAAATGACTCCTTCCGCTCTGGGCGGAGCGGGAGGGCGTGTCACATTATTACTGAGTAAAACCCATCCGTCCTCAAATTCCCTTTGCGTTCCAAGTCGGCGCAGAGCGGGGTTGCGGCATTGTTCGAAAGACTTACCGCTGCCAGCCCAGTCCGTAGTTTCGGACTTAGTTGCGGGCGTATTCTACTCCGTATCACCAACCACTAAGAATTAATGACAACAATTATTTTTTTTAACCTTTTGAACGCCATTGACACGTATATATGACAAGCAAGCGCGTGCGCTGTACGCCAAACATCACAAATATATATGTGACAAAACATACTGCGAATTTGTGGCTTGGCGGGGGGGACACGCCGATGCGTTTATGCTCTGGCGTTCAAAAGGTTAAAGCAAGGAGATATTAAAATCCCCTTGCTTTCAGCGTTAATAGATTAACTATACAAAAATTTCTCCATTTTACAGGTGTTTAAAGATTAGCGTCCTCTATAGCGGAGATGGAGAAGTTCTAAAATCAAGAAGACTCTCCAACATTCTCTAAATTGGTGGACGCTGAGCTTCAACAATAGCATTGAAATCTATCCTAAAATATGAACTACAATAGTGATTCGCTAGACTCGTGAATTAAGACTTATGGCCAGGGACTGAATACCGATATAATTTGGATAACCGATACCAAAATATCGCTTTAAATACCTGTATTTAGGTATCGATATAATACCGTTATTATTTAATTTTCTTGCGTTTTTGCGATTTGCAGGTAAGTGTCAGGTTGTACCTTGATCAAAATATGATTCGCGACTGTAATAAATATGTATTTACTTAGGAATCATCAATAAAGATTCTGTGACGTCACATTAGAGCCTGATATCGGTACTGAGTCTTAATATAATTATAGATATTTTATATCGATACTCAAATTACTGATATAAAATACCAGTATTTATCCCAGATATCGATACTGTTATCGGTATTTTCTTAAAAATATCGGTATTCTTCGAGTATCGATATCAGTCCCTGCTTATGGCTTCGATAAAACATGATAAAATACTGTAAAATCGGGTTACTTTGGCCCAAACTTACACGGTACACACAGTATGCTGTGTTCCTGTTGACTAACGAGTTAGGGCCAAAAAACCCGACTTTACGGTTTACCTACTGTTTCCGTTAAAATATAAAATATGCGTCAGAAACCATAAGACACTGTTGCATTTTGAATATACAATCTCACCGGGCTATTGCAAAGACTAAGTTTATAATAAATCCCGTCAGATTGTAAACTGATAATGATGACAATATGACACTACATATTTTGTAAATGATCGTATTTGGGTGAGATTTTTCTCTCGCATTATATGGAGATTTTATAATCTAGCAAGATGTATTATAAAAACTGGCCAAGTGCGAGTCGGACTCGCGCACGAAGGGTTCCGTACCATTATCTATAAAAACGGCAAAAAAAATCACGTTTGTTATATGGGAGCACCCTTAAATATTTGTTTTATTCTGTTTTTTGGTATGTGTTGTTATAGCGGCAACAGAAATACATCATCTGTGAAAATTTCAACTGTCTAGCTATCACGGTTCATGAGATACAGCCTGGTGAGAGACGGACAGATGTACAGCGAAGTCTTAGTAATAGGGTCCCGTTTTACCCTTTGGGTTCGGAACCCTAAAAATACAATAAACCGGTGACATACTATATACCAACAATGTTTTATGCAAGTATGTTTATACTTACACCTTTATATAACTAACGATCCATTTAGTTCAATAAGTATAATTTTAAAGCATTATCAAAGAGTACTACAATTTTCTTAATTTTTTTTAGAATAAATGAGATCTTAATTTTTTTTTGAGTGTAATATTATAAATGTAGATTTAAATATAACTGTTGTCTAGAAAAATAATTATGAAAAATCTTTAAATAATATTAATATTGTGGCTATCAATTAACTGTTCTGTACAAGATTTTATACCTTTATAACCGAATGTTAGATATAATGGCTAATAGTAATAACTATTAAGAATTATTGTTATAACAAAGTGTTTAATATAACTGGGGACTAATTTAGTTACTAGAATTGTCTGACAGGTGCGGGGTTGTCAAAGATCCGTCTTGGGTGTAATGACATTTGCTGAAAACCAACTCAAAATAATAACATGTGATATGGTAACCCCAGTTTCCTGAAATAAATTATCGACGCAAAAAATTACATGCAAGTCAAGTGACGCAATTGGCTGTTGAAAACTCATTCAACCAATAACAGCTAGCCAATGCCGTATCGTCTTATAATGTCAACTTCTCAAAATATCAACCGATCGCAAAATGTCCACTTGTCACACTGTCAACTTCTTAAAATGTCAAATTCTCATAATGTAAATTACTCGAAATGTCGATTTCTCACGACGGTACGATACGGCCAATGCGTGTTTTACAATTTGTCATTCTAGAAACTGGGTCTTAATGCGTTCCTGGAAAAAAAATATCGACTCGTCACAAATTATAGGCAAGTCAAGTTAAAAATAAAACTGGGTATAGTATATATTTCTCTGAATTTTAGAGGAGCTTGCCCAAGCCTATTTTACAAGGCGGTTTTTCTCTTGTTTAAACTGTAAAATTGGCTTACCTACCTTCTTAAAAAAAATTAAGTTCAGTTATATGATTCTTTGACAATCCTCAACCACGTTGCGTCATGCATGCTAGATTTAACGTACCAATAAGCAATACATATTTAAAATAATAAATGTTAAAGTTGATGTTATTTGCAGTTACCTGTTACCGACAATATAAATTACCTTTTACTTAAACCGTCCGCACTATTCTACCTTCGTTTTTGTGACTGTCTGCCTAGCCTTTTCCCAACTATATTGGGGTCGGCTTCCAGTCAAACCGGATTTAGCTGAGTACCAGTATTTTACGTGGAGCGGCTGCCTACCAGACCTCCACAACCCAGTTAACCTTTTGAACGCCAGAGCATAAACGCATCAGCGTGTCCCCAACGCCAAGCCAAATATTCGCCGTACTTTTTGTCACATATTTGTGACGTTTGGCGTACAGGGCACGCGCTTGCTTTTCATGTATACGTGACAATGGCAATCAAAAGTATAACTCGGCGTTTTGTGGTAGTCGCCTTGTACTGTGGCGGGTTTGTCCCAAAATAGATCAGTTGAAGTTGTTGTCAATCAAATAATATTCTAACGCAAGGTAGGATAGATACACACGCATTAAATTTCTGTAAGCACTAATAGTAACAATTCTTTAGTATAAATATACCTAGTTGCAAAATGTTTTTATTGTCACACCATAATTAACTAAAAATCATTATTTAATTTACTGCTATTTATTGCTATATTTGGCTTTTAAGTTGTACCAAGTTACACCCATCTAACAATGGATTTCATCATCTGCGTAGACTTTTCCCAACTATATTGGGGTCGGCTTCCAGTCAAACCGGATTCAGCTGAGTACCAGTATTTTACGTGGAGCGACCGCCATTCTGAACTCCGCAACCCAGTAACTGGGTTACACTGAGATACAATACACGGCGACTTTACCTGCCCAGTATTTCGGGGAATACTGCGTATTTGTAATCTATCGAAAATTACTCTACACGTTTTGTCTAAATATTGGTACAACTTGAAACTAAACTCACTAGAAATCAATAAATGTTTATCAATAAGATAACATGTGTTCGTTCTGAGCCAAAACATAAGCCATAATATTTTATGTTACATACTCTAGCATTTAGTTTCAATCTGCAATAAAAACGCTGACTTTAGGGTTTTATTCATTTTGAAAATAACCTGTCAATGTAAATGTATTCATAAGCGAAAGTGTTGACTTTTTGAAATAAAGTTGTATTTGAATAGATTGGGTTTTCATTTTTACATACCTACGTATTGATGATAAAAAGGATGATTGAAGCCGAGTCGAAACGATATTCTAAAAATGGACTTAGCATATTGACCCTCTACGACATAGATAAATAAAGAAAAAGATTAAAAATTCGCTTCGACGCTGCTTTAATATGCCTTGATTCTAAAGGGATATCAAGAAAAACACATATTGGTACTTTCAAACAAAATCATTTAATTATATTGAAAGTAAAAAGTTACAAAAGACAGAATCCCCCAAAACGCCCGCCCGTCACCACTTCCTAGTGTTTTAGCTGGGGAGAAGAAGTGGCGCAACAAACTCCCCAGCAACACATCTGTCTGTTTAGTTTGAAGAACTTGACATTTTATATATTAAGTTTAGAAGCTTCATTTTACTAGAATATTAAAAACTAGGTTATAAAAATGTGAGAATAATACATAATAATAAAATCAATAAGAAACAGCTTAAAAAACAAGTAAATTATTTTTATAAAATTACAAATCAAAAATTAAATTAAATAAACAGTTCTTTCATAAAATTCATTATATAAAATTACTGGTCAGCTACCTTTCAATTGGTTTATTTGGCGGTAGGATCTGACCGACTGTCTGACTAACGAAATAGGCCGTCTGCAAAACATGAAGACTGGAAGGAGGAAGAGGAGGGTTTAAGGAGATGGGAACTGGCACTTAAGAATTCGATATGGCTAGAATAGGATTGACTACTAAGATAGAAGTAGGTATGGAAGCAGAAAATAACGATGCGCCGTATTCAAATAAATTGAGATAAGGGCTTTTTGGAGAGGCCTATGTCCAGCAGTGGACGTCATTCGGCTGATGATGATGATGATGATGAAGGACAAGAAAATGATGACTATATATTGTATACCAGCTGGTCTCTAGTGAAGTTGGAACTGGGTTCACGCAGTGACAGTGTTTATTTAGTGGACCGATTCTGGTTTCTTCCAACTAATGGTTATATCCGGCAGCAGCGGTTTTTGAAGTTTGAGGGCCAAAATACAGCACGAGTGTTTGTTAAGGGTTTGAGGACTGATACTGGTGTTACCCAGTTACAGTGTTTTTTGAAGTTTAAGAGACGATATTGGTTTTAACAAGTAAGAGTGCTTATTCAGGGTTTGAGAACTATTACTGGTGTTACCCAGCAGACGTGTTTGTTCTGGCTTGAGAACCTTTTAATTAGGAATCAGATTAGGTACAGGACTGCTGGTTTTATCCTGCTATCCCGTAGATTACGGACGACGACCAACACTGGTTTTACCCAGCACCAGTCTTCGTTGTTTAGGATCTGTGTTTGTTCAGGGTAGAGGTTAAGGACTGCCGGTTTTACCCAGCTATCCAGCGTCACCGGTTTTACCCAGCGAGCAATGTTTGGTACGTCGACCGACACCGGTGTTACCTAGCGTCAAAGTCTTGGTTGTTTGGTTGTTTTGGACCGGTTCTAGTGTTGCATAGAGCCAGTTGTTTGGTTACAAGAGCCAGCACCGGTTGCCCAATGTCGTGGCCCTGTTGCATGTTGTTTTTGTCTTAAATGCGGTTTACGCCACATCTAGACCTGCGCTAGCATTACCCGCATCGTCGCTCGCAGCCTTAAACCCGTTGCAAACCAAGGGCCAAGCTTAGCCTGCATGTAAGCCAAGAATGAAAAATTATCTCAGGTATGCGAACAAAGCCAAACTAACTTTTCTAAGCTCTTGGCTTGCAACTGGTGTCAGATCGCAGAGATTCAATTTGGGTAGATAGCACAGAAGGTTTTAGGAGCTCCGTCGGTTTCCACCAACTCGCACTCCTTACCACGTCACCACTTCCTAGTGTTAGCTGGGGAGAAGAAGTGGTGCAACAAACTCCCCAGCAATATGTACATCTGTCTGTTAAATTTGAAGAACTTCTATACAATATTTAATGTAAGTATTATCTTAGAAGTTTAGAAGTTTACTTTTACTGAAAAATTAAGAATGTAGTAATAAAAATGCGAACATTAAAAGTAGTAAAAAAGACAATTTGGAACTATCAAAAAATTTAAAATATAAAATAAATTAAACATTACCCACCACTTTCATAAAATCCTTTAAATTATATTACTGGTCAGCTACCTTTCAATTTATTTATTTGGCGGTAGGAACTGATCGACTAACTGCCCCAAAATGGCAGACTACAAAAAAAAAGGGAGAACTGGATGGAGGTACAAAGATAAGGACGGGAACTGGTATTTAAGAAGGAAGATGATATGGCAAGAAATGGGGCGAATACTGAGATAATGATTAATAGAGAAGTATGGAAGATGTATGGTGTGCCAACCCCAAACAAATTAAGATAAGGGCAAGAAAATTATGACAGTGAGGATGTATACCAGGTGTTACCCAGTAGCGGTTTGTTGGAAATTGGGAAACGATACTGATGCTATCCAGTAGGTAGAAGTGTTTGTTGAAGTTTAAGGAATTGCACTGGTGTTACACAGTTGGTCAGCAGCCTAGTTTTATGAAGTTTGAGGACTGATACTGGTTTGACCCAGCACGAGTATTTGTTCAGAGTTCGAAAACCGATACTGGTGATAACCAGCAGCAGGGTTTTTTGAAGTTTTAGGATCGGTACTAGTGTTAGTCAGCATTAGTGTTTGTTGAAATTTGAGGACAGATACTGGTATTACCCAGCAGCAGTGTTTTTTGTTTGAGGGCTGATACGGGTGGTACCTACCCAGCAGATGAGTTTTTTCAGGCTTGAGAACCGATACTGGTACACAGTACCGGGGTTTATTTAGGAGTTAGGTACAGGACTGCTGGTTTTACCCAGCTTTCCAGCGTCACCGGTTTTACCCAGCGAGCAATATTGGATACGTCTACCAACACCGGTATTACCCAGTGTCAAAGACTTCGTTGTTTGGTTGTTTTGGACCGGTTCTAGTGTTACCTAGAGCCAGTTGCTTGGTTACAAGGGCCAGCACTGGTTGCCCAATGTCGTGGCCCCGTTGCATGTTGGTTTTGTCTTGAATGCGGTTTTCGCCACATCTAGACCTGCGCTAGCATTACCCGCATCGTCGCTCGCAGCCTTAACCGGTTGCAGACCAAGGGCTAATATGGTAATAGGTATGGAAACAGAAAATAATTATGCGCCATATACCTAGATATGGCGACTAAGCATAAAATAACTTAGCTAGCAAGTACGAAAAATAATTTTGTAGTTGGTAAACTTAAGTTACATAGTACCTATACTTTTTTTAATTTAGATGCTAGGTACCTTCTCTACTTCAATATTTTGAAATGTTCAATTTTTTTATAAAAATGTTGTTATTTTATTCGTCTATAAAACTTACGAATTAATTAACTGAAAATTGCTATCTATTCATTTATTTATAATTTAATTATGTTACTTTTTTAAATGTTACTAAAACATTTATGTCCATGTCATCACTAAATTGCGGAATTTGTCTTGGCACAGATTTTTTATATGACATCTGTACCTATCTACCATACCGGAAATAAATGATTATGATTATAAAAACTATTTCAGATATGCGAACAAAGCCAAACAAACTCAGCTAAGCCCTTGGCTTGCAACTGGTGTCAGATCACAGAGTTTTCAACTTGGGTAGATAGCACAGAGGGTTTTTGGAGCTCCGTCGGTTTTCACCAACTCGCACTCCGATTTGAAAAGTAGGTCGAGTTACTTAAAATAAATTAGCTATTTTAGTGGAAAAGGTATTAATCGACAGACAAAATAAAAAACAAAAGGAAACAAAAACAGGATATAAAAAGCCAGTATTTCAAACTGTGCCAAGAGCTTAATATGCCAATTGAATAGCTAAATAAAACACGCGCTGTTAGATCTACTCATAAAAAAATGCAATATAGCTAATAACATATTGTAGGTATCTATTGTTTTTTAATAGATCCGTCATATCATATCATAATCTTGAAAATACTTTTTTTTTGTGGGGTGGATCGTGTACATTTTTATGCCACCAACACTAAAAATACGAGATCAAACGTACAGCTCGGTACACCAGCCCGAAATACAATACACATACTTTAATGCCAGATATTTGATAGTTCGCAAGTGATTGCACAATAATTATAATATTTAATAAACTACACTGCAAAAACTCACTCGGGGGTAGTCTTATATCAGATTTTATCAAAATTAAAATAGTCTGTTATTTAATAAAGTAATACTTAGCTATACTTAGCCTCACTGTTCCTCTAATGTAATTGAAACAATTTCTTCGAATATAAGTGCCTCTTTGTTTTTGATGTCATTTTATTCAGATTGAAAATGCGTTATGCCACTCTTGCTGTCTTCGGATTATCTATTAAAAAGAAAATATTGATATGGGTTACAATATTTATGATGATTTTCCATTTTTTACAGTTAAAATTATGATGTAGGGTAGATGCACATACCTGTTTCCACTAGCACCTAAGCTATTTTTCTAGGGTGCGTATATTTAGTTCAAACAGTGCAAGAAAGTTCCACATATACAATTGGTTCCTTTTATTTTGCAGCAATAATATTCAATGTTTAAAGTTACGATTTATTTCTTACTTCTTAGAACGTTAAAAAAGTGAAGTGAGCTCCAACGAAAAGTATGATGTGCGGAATACGGAAACGGAAGAATCTATAGACGTGTAGAAATTGTTACCACATACGAAAAGTTCGTCTGCAAATCCGGAGCAGTTCACACTACACTTTTTGTAAATGATAAAATCACTTGAACCAAACTTTAAAATTTTAGTGATTTGTAAAGTATTTATTAAGAAATATGAGATGAAATAAAACAGGACGTCTGTCGGGACCGCTAGTGTTTATTTAAATACCTAAATTTACGTACTTAAAAACGGTTAAATTCAAGAACCAATGATAGTAGCGACACCCGAAGTGAGCAAAGTCGCTGTTTCCTTTCTCACATTCTATTTGTTTTAATCAATGTTACTAAATTAAATTCGCCTGTATAGGGGGTTAAATAAAACAACTATGGTCGTTTGGTTAATGAATGTATTTACTTCAATTCGTTTACCAATAATGCTGGGTAAAAACACTAGTCAATGTATATAAAAGCCAGTTTAAAATCCAAATACTTGTGTATACAATACATTGTAAAATTTCGTCACAGTAAAATACAGGTAGACAAAAAAATAAATGCACTTAACGCGCCCTATACATGGCAACATTCACTTAAGATTTTTTGGCAAATCCTTACGTTACATTATCGAGTATAAATTGCACAATGACTTTAAAAAAATAAATTATTGAAATTTTACAATTTCCCTAAATAAAAAATAAGTTCCAATATCAATTTTGTAAAAAAATAAATAGGTATCTTTACGACCGAAATAGCATAAAATGACTAATGCAGAACTTAATCACACCAGTATAAAAATTTAAAAATAAAAGCACATCTCTACTTTTACAAAAATCAATTTTGGGCCTGATGATGGCCTAATTAATAAAAAAGTTACCATAACTTTGATTTTAGAAGCTATCTCGCGCTCACACATTGCTCTTTCACTGCAAGTTTAGAAGACAGATGATAAAATCAAAGTACTGATATGTTTTAGGATATAGGCGGATATGTTATTGTGCAATTCATAAATCCCTGACCCCAGTCCCATAGTTTGCTCCTCCTGCCCTATTCAAAGCGTCTTTGAATTGATCGATGTCTATTTCGGATTGATTTTCCAATTGTAACTCCACTGCAAAATTCTGAAAAAGAAAAAAGTATTGACATTGTTTGTAACTACTTCAGGATATTTCATGGAAATCTCATGTCTGTGTCCCACGGACCCGCCCATGTCGTATACTTGAATATTGATTGGGGACTTGAGTTTGTGCACAAAATCAACGCAGCGAGACCGCACCGCTCGCACGCGGTATTGACAGCTCGGAGAACGGAACGTTGAAATCATGCGTCAAGAAGAAGTTGTCAAACTCAAGTGGTTATGTCAAATTGTCAATTGTCATCTCAACCGCCGAAATAGTCGCCTAAATGTCAAACAAAATAAAGTTGTTTTTAGAACTGGAAAAAAACTAAGAAAAATGGAAGAATTACAAAACAAAGTGCCGTGCAGAGAAGAGCAGTTGAACGACTTGTTCAATTTACTCGGCGAAGGTGACGAATGTTTACCTTGTTCTATATTTATCAGTGGCAGTATGGCCACAGGAAAAACTTTATGCGTAAACTCTGTACTACAAATTTTAAACTACAAACATGTTGTTATTGACTGTATCGAGTGTTATACGCCTAAAATAATGTTCGAGAATATCCTGTCGGGGTTGGAAGATGAGGAAATCGACGTTAAATGCGAAACTTTGATGGATTTAACAAACGGTTTAAATAGGCTACAAGAGACGCTTATAGGTTATGAACCGGTAATAATAGTGTTCGACAGGGCCGAAAGGTTGCGTAGCATGGACCATAACATAATGAGCGCGTTTCTAAGACTACAAGAGCTCTGTAAACTCAACATTTGCACTGTATTCATAACACATTTGGTTTATGAGAACTTCTACTTCAAAATGGGCGTTCGAGAGCCCATCAAGCTCTATTTCCCAAATTACAACAAAGATGAGCTTTTCAAAATAATCTTCCTGCACCAAAAACGATTTATAAACAACCTCCTAATAACCTATGAAGTTGATGAAGAAATTAAAGAGGAATTAGAGAAACCAGAGTTATTTGCTAACTTTCTCAATGCATTTTTGAGCGTATTTTATAGACCGTGTCGCGATCTGATCGAATTGCAGCACATGGCATGTGTCAACTTCATAAAATACTGCGAGCCAATAATAAAAAATGAAATAAACGCTTCCGATTTAGCCAAACTCTGGCGTCACATATCGCCAATTCTCAAGTCAAGCTTAGAACTTCTTTACCTTCGTATTAGTAACTCTAAACCCAACAAAACATCACCAGGGAAAGAAAACAGTGATGCTGACATCATACCAGCACACAACTTTGAGAACACATTGAAAGAAGAGTTGACATCAACCAAAACATTTGCACAGAGTTTTGAACTACCATACTATGCGAAATACCTACTGATTGCCGCATACTTAGCCAGTTACAACCCACCGAAGGAAGACAAAAGACTGTTCATGAAGCATCACGGCAAGCAACGCAAAAGACTGCAGCAAGTCAGAGCCAAAGCTAAAATTACGGAGAAGTTAAACACGCAACTTGGTCCAAAAGTCTTCACTCTGGACCGCTTATTGGCAATATTTTATGCAATATTGGAAGAAAAAATCGGTCTTACAAGTAATTTGCTAGCCCAAATAGCTACATTAGTTGAATTGAAGCTGATAGCGGGCAGTAAAGAGATAGATTTGGATACGGCAAAGTACAAGTGTATAGTAGGCTATGATTTTATCTCTGCGGTTGCTCAGACGGTTGGTTTTAATGTTAGGAAGTATTTGTATGATTTTATGTGAACTGAATTTTTGTTTTTACTTATTTATTGCATTTTTAACAAATATACAATGTTTGGAATTCTTAATAATTTGTTTTATTTTTCTTAGTTTTTAATAACGAGATCTGAATGAACTGTTTTCTTTCATAAAATTATGGTCTATCTAATCTATTTAATCAGGCCCAAGGATATTATGTAGAGGCTTGCAAAAAGAAGCCAGTACCAAATCTCTTTGCATTTTTAAACACAGAATATCAATAATTCTGTCTATGGTCTATTTCACAAATTTGAAATAACACCATTGGCACCAGCATAACCATATAAGTCCTGTCCCGTAAAAAAGAGGTTAGTCATGTTACCATCGACCTCCCTCTAATAAGTACGAATCGTAAATCTGCCTATCCCAATCATTCCAGAGCATGAATCATGACGATTCACATTTAATTTATTGCTAAAACAATTTGTATGAATGCCGAATGAATGATACGCATATCTGGCGAGACGGTCAAGGGCTCGGTGTTAAGGCTCACCTCACGCAATCGGTGAATCTACGAAGAGTTTCACCACATCCATCCATAACTTTGTCTGTTTGTTGTTCATATCGTAACGGCTGAACAGATTTGGATAAAACTTGGCACACGTGTGGACCGTGTCTCGGAATAGGACATTAGATACTTTCATTCCGGGAGTTCGTATCCTTGGGATAATAGGTATTCGACTATCACATGGGCGAAGCCGATGGCTGGTAGTTTTAATAAAAAATCCACTGGACGTGGAAAACACTTGAAACTTGATCCCAGCCATCATTTCTGTATCTTTGACAGTCATAACGGGTAGTCAGAAAGTCTTAGGTACTACCACTTTTGCCACAGAGTATCGTGATCCCAGTAGTATGGGCTTCGGAGATTAGGGGACGGGCGTACAAAAGTAGCCTAAAAAACCTGGAACCCTGGAATTTGGTTGCAAATGATGATGATAATGATCCGAACCTCTTTCAGACTAATCTGACGCAGTTTTGTCTGTTCATTGTATGTAAGCTAGGTTTTACAAATGCGCCGAAACTACAAAGCGGTGCGCATTGCGCTATATTTTATCGATGCTAAAATCTATTTGAAGTTGCCATCGATACCGGCTAGACTAAACGATAGCGTTATTATGTACCTATCTATGTAGTTAATAGAGTCACTGAGGTAAGACTTATCGTGTTTTATGGTGGAGATAAAAATCACTCAATGGTTAAGTGAAGACTTTACACGCCAGCTCCCTACCTACGCTTACTTCATAACAATCTAAAAAACATAGAATAATAATAAAGAGCACGGGTAATTAACTGACAGTGTCAGGAAAAGACATTGTCTTCATCATCAACGTAAGGCCGCGTTTCCCGCTGCAAGCACCTAGCATGCAAGTTTATTCAAGGCATGGTCGTGTGATTGATCATATAATAACTCGCTAGCCCTCAATGTGAAGTTACTTTCATGCAAGCTGGTTGCAGGTGGAAACGGAGCCTAAAGCAAGGACTATTTGCAAGCCGTTCATGAACGGTAAGTACCTCCTAAAAAGAGCTGGACCACTGTTACACTGTCATTTGCTTGCTATGACAAGTCTGCTTTTATTCGAACTAATTCCCAAACCAATCATCGCGCGAATACGAGATCGACGCGTTCATTTGTTTGGCAAACCTCTCTGTTAGCGCGTCGACGCTATCGGGTACCTATGCCGATCAAAAGAGTAGGACGATCGCGTATTCTCGTGATTATTAACGGTCTGGGACAAAGGTAGAAGGATAAAAAGAAGGGATACTCACAGAGATGATGTCTTTAATGATGGCTTTGTCGGTCGACATCTTGGCCCGGTTGATGACCGACACGTTGGGCCCCACCCATGTGACGAACAGAAACTTCTTACGTTTTGACATCTCGTCGCCCATTTGCAACCTGCGAAGATATTAAATAGTAATGATTTTTTCTAGAACGAAGCTAAAATAGGCAATTTAAAAGAACATGGTGTTAAATTTGTGAGTCATGAACAACGACTGTTGGTCATGAACCATCTTTCTTTATTTTTTGCAATTACCCAGGTGGTTGGGCATATGCATTTTGGCCACTTGCAATACGCTTTTATTCAAAATGTCTTAAATTTCAATACGTGAAGCCATAGCGGAAAACTGTCACTCATAATTATGAGTTAAACCTTATCCAACAAAAGCAGCTACCCCAATTTTCCAACGCATTGTCTCATAATATAAGAACCTCCGAAGTTCGATTGTTCGAGGAGCTACGAGTATACCCTGAATTCGAGTACCTAGTAAAAGATCCAAGTAGTAGGTGCAATTGTGTCATCCGCATCGACACGCCTGGTGGAACGGTCACCACTTAGTGATTTAATCGCGTTACACAAGCTTGCTACACCTGCGACTTTAATGCAGTTGCTTAAGCCTAATTAGACCATAGCATCATTACAGCCAGTCTTACCTACTGAATGATTAACGCGTTAACTCTTTACAACAATTCCGCAACCCTGGCAAGGATCTACAGCTTACTAACCTGAGATATCCGAAGGCGCGGTCGTCGTCAGAGAACTGGGTGCGGAACTCCGTGAAGTCGGAACCGCGCGCAGAACACACGATGCGGGCACCGTCGAATTTGAACACCGCCCTGAGAAACAACATGACAATACATTAGGTTTTTGCAATCTTTCCGCTGTTCTTTTCTGATTAATGTGGCTGCGGGAATTGCGGGATCCAAGACAGTTGAGTCGTTTTTCCGGTACTCCTCGAGCTTCTCTGACTCAGCGTTTTTCTGGTGGTCGCCAATGTTGATTCTGGCTTTCAGGAGTTGCAGTGCTTGGGAATAATGTGGCAGGCTCGTGTACCCTAATTGTCTCTCGGCAAAGGTATCTCTCTCCTTGCAATTTTCTCCATTGGTCATCAGACCGACTTTACCGTGGTCGACATCCGACGTCAATTTTATCCTTTAGGCGTCAAGTGAGAGTCTATTTTGTCTATTTCTGCTTTTGTATTTTTCAAACATTCACTTCTTAATTACTCAGATCCGGCGATCCCTTTTTTGAGGATAACTGCTTGTTTTACAACGTGAGTGCCCCATGCAGTCGAAACAAGATGGTTTAGATGAAAACTTACCACTCGGTGGGCGAGTTGTCAGATCTTACATCTTCGTAAGCGGCCCGTATCGTATCCCTGTCCAGTCCAGTCGTCATTGTCACCTGTAACAAACAATACGTATTAATTAGTAACAAGAAGAAATCATTATCAACGATTAGCTGACTAAAATGGTTTCGTTATAAATATACAAAGCGATGCTCAAACGAGATCGAGTACCTACACCATAGAAATATAAAATCTATGACCTACACGTTCGTCGGGGTCATTTATACGGTAAAACCGATCGCGTTTCCCCGCTTCCTGGTTTAGCCGAACAAATAACGCGATTGTCGACGCCTATGAAAATGTGAGATACTTACGATGGCAGAGACACCACTGCTGGTGCATTGCTATCCCACACACAAAATCGCACCAATGCCCTTCAAACCAGAACGCAACACCGCTGCTTTGCGGCAAAAATACATATATGTGGTGGTATGTACTTCCCAGAAAAGCTGATTTAAGGAAAGGCGGTAGTCAGGGCGTTGCAGATGGCGTTTCGCTACAGACTTTTGATGACAAGCAAAATTTTAAACTATAGGCTGTCAAAGTTGTGCAGATATTTATAGCTCAACATCGCCAGAATATAGTTGTAAATTCATCCCCTAAATAATCTAAATCCAATTCAGCCCATCACGTCCCATCCATAGCTCACAGGTGGCCCTTAGGCTTTAATTTATTAGGACCGCCACAGAAAAGCCCAGTTAAGCAGAAGCTAACCTCATAAAGTCAAAGTCAAAACGTTTATTTCAATTAAGCCATTAAACGGCACTTTTGAACGACATCATTTACAGCTCAGTTAATAATATTACATTTATAAAGTGACTCGGAAGAATCTAACTGTCCATTCGGAAAGTTAGATTTTTATGGAGAAGAACGGACAAGAAACTCCATAGTTACTCTTTTCAAATAATTGTTTTACAAAATTTGGTATACAATAATTAATTTAATATTATGTGAGGACGATGCACCCAGATAGATAGATAGATAGATAGGCCTGCGAGTGGCCACACCCAAAAATAAAACGAATGCTTACCCTAAATTTAAAAACTTATTAATGTTTCCCTGTAGTATCGTCGATAACGGCCTCACCAAGTGAAACACTGAACGAGTATGAAATCATTTCTGTAATAAACCTACAACTAATCGTTTATTTGAGGAAATTAGATACAAAACGCGATAAAATTTTATAATAATGATTGATGAATTACAAAATTACGTCACCACTTAAGGAAATAAATGTAGAGAAATGTGTCATCGGGTTAAAATTTTATAATTTCCCCGATATGGGCCTTTTCATTTGTAGGAGTTCGTGGCTAAATAATATCAGACGCACGGGTCAACTCCAAGGTTAAGCAACGCTTACTGTTTCAGGTCGGTCTGAGAATGGGTGGTGACCATCCATTGATAACTTTGTAAGTTGGTTATTTTCACTTTGACCCGTCAATCTTTCTTGCCGTTGTTAACCAGATGAGGCGTTTTCATTCGTGAAAATTTCAAATGTCTAGCTATCACGGTTCATGCGAAACAGCCTGGTGACAGACAGACGGGACAGTGGAGTCTTAGTAATAGGGTCCCGTTTTTACCCATTGGGTACGGAACCCTAGAAACGAGAGCGGCGGCGTAGTGCAGTGGCATCACGGTATGACAGCGTCATGCTGTTTCCCATCACGGCATACGACTCGGTTTTACTACCAAGGCGACGCAATAGATGTTTTTTTATCAATTTGATATCTTTTTATTTTCCTACCTTCTTAAATAAGATTTAGAAACCCAAATAACTCTTCAATAGGTTATTTTACTGAAGAAATCTAATTAATCCGTCAGATAGATGTGTGTGTGAGTGTCCAAAAAATATTGGACACGTATTTTTTTTTCACGTAAGTAAATAGTAAAGACGATACCGTACGTTGAAAACACGCGTGACGTCACTGTGATGGTACAATTTTTACCAGCGAAGTGACGTCACGCGTGACGGACTAATGAGATTTTTCAGTAAAATTTATTTATTAAAACTCACATAATACAGTGGTTTTTGGAACGAAAAAGGTGTCAGGGGGTAAAACCACCTCTACCAAAAGTTTGTTTGAGATAGCTCCATTTCGGCCCTTAATTAGGAAGTTGACGAATCTTTATGTACTTACCTAAGTAATTAACTTTGTTAGAATAAAACAATTACGTTTAAGTATGAAATTTTATTTACCTACTCCCTCGGTCTCTTCAAGTAGAAAGACTTTCTTTGTTGGGGCCCTACTATGAAGTCTTAAAACGATCATGATTCCGCTCTAAGAGGAAGACGGAGCTATGCATAGCGAATAGCACTATCCCGTTTACATCACCGGAATTGGATGGCATTAGCACGTCATAGTAGGGCTGCTGATCGTCGTTTGGCTAAACCCGAGTATTACCGCTATCGAGTTTTTTTTACAATTTTACAAAATAATTTATTTACAGTTAAAATATTTTTCTTAACAAGTGTGTTGAAAAAAACGGCCAAGTGCGTGTCGGACCACGCACAGTGATCCGTATAAACCATGCCAGAAGAATAGTAAAATGTACTTCACTTTTATTTGATTACAAAGTTACAAATGCACTTGGTTTTAAGTCAGTGCTATGGAATTATTAGGACTTTTTACATCCCAGTTCCATTCTTTAAGTTGGTCGCCTATTACTCGTTAACTTGCAAAAGCCTACTAAGCTGTGTTAGTTTTCCTTTTAAATTCATTATAAATGCTACTACCATGAATTTTTTCACGTCATATGATACCTACACGTGGGTTTTTTGTCATTGCACGCCCGTCTCCGTAACGCCCAGAGCCGAAATCAGCCGTAATTGCTGCCGGTCGATTCTGTATACATACCTATCGAAGTGAAGGCTTGGGTGAAGGGATCACCACCAGGTGAGCTCTCAATATAAATATAATCAAGATGGAATAACAGCTCACTCCGTGATCACGTGACATCCTGATTGTATGGATTGACAGCTCACCTCGTGATCACTTCACCCAAGCCTTTACTTCGACATGTTAACAGAATCGACCAGCTGATTTCAAACCCTCACCCACTTGTACCAAAATGTAAGTAATAAAGTACTTCTACAGTACTTATGAAGAATGAAATTATTTGCACAGTATGATCAATCTTCATAAAGTTCAAATAGATTCGATTCGATTGAAAAAGAAAGCATTTTCAAACCCACAGAATATCAGTACAAAATAAAAAAAAAAACATTCGACGATTTAAAAAAAGAACATTCGACGATTTCAGAACAATCCTTCCATTTAAAAGTTTCTGTTTGCGCTGCGCTTTCGCCATTTTTGCAATCTGGCTGAAATGCTCGGTAGTGGACACTTTTGTTCTAGAAAAAGTAAAAAAAAATCCGTTGTCTGTCACAGCCCAATTCTACGGACAGTGAGCTCTTATCTAAGAGTTTCATAATGAATGACATCATTATTAAGTACGTTTTGCAACAATAACCGAATTTATTCTGAAAGTAGGCTAGGTGGCAGAAAATTACAGGAAAACGAAACATTTATTTTAATAAAACTAAATATTAAAGGACTGCAGCTTCGCTCGCGTAAATATGTTCGAATAAGTATTCTATAACCGTCTCCATACAACCGGGACCAAAGAGAATTTTGCCAAGGACGAAGATAGATGGGAATCTCCGTACCAAAATTCATCAATATCGGTTGAGCGATTTAGGAATGAAAGCGTATTAATTAAGATAATAATTATAAGGATTAAGATTTCTGGCTCCTATTGTGACCTACAGCTAAGTTATTGACATTGTCAAGGAATGTTAACCTCGAATCACATAGGGACGTAGCAAAAATCTAGCCAAAAAAATCATTATTTTTTTTAAATATATATAAATTTAATTTGTCTAAGGCATTAAGCCCGCCTTTGTACCTACAGTGTTTTTACTAGAGCATAAAGTTTAATTTTTTTTTTTAATCCATAGGTTTTTTCTGCAGTTTCTGCAGTAAAACTATTTTCTTAATGACCCTCGGCATTTTCTATATTCAAATTTCTGATAGAAATCCGACGAGTGACGAAACACGAAGTTTGCCGAGAGACATTAAAAAAATAGTTGTACTGTAAAAAATATTTTATCTTTTAAAATGAAATATAAAATTCAGATCTTAAATGTAAAATTAACTATTTTCGTTCAGATTTTCGCATAGACTATACCTAACCGTCTCCATCTCTGTACCAATATTCGTCAAAACTGGCGTAACTTTCGTTTAAAAAATGTTATTATAATTTAAACGACTTTTTGAATGATACATTGACAACCTAATTTAATTGTAATCTTTTATACTTACTTTGATATCTCTCTTTGTTAATTTGACATTGAATATTAACCTAGATGATATTTTTAACGGAAAAGCCTCATACTGTAATATTCATTCGTAATTATTAATCAAATACTAACCTAATATTATAATTTTATGCAATGTACCTACCTGATATTTGCGCGCCCTACGTGGCAGAATGTGATGAGACTATTTATTGAATTTAAGACCATGCAATGTAGGTACCATATTCGGAAAAATAAATGAATTTGAATTTACATTCCGCCATTGTCATTGCTATTCGCGCTGCCGGAAATATTTCCCTAAATGTTGCTGTAGCAGTGTCAAGGGAAATGAGTGTCTCTATGGTATTTACATTGCCGCTTTACATGTCTTTCCAATTTTAAACTTTGCAATGGAGAACGTGGACATTATTGCAGCATCGGCGCTTTGTTTTTTTAGTTTATTTATTTATTTAAACTTTATGTACAATAGTGGTACATGGGCGGACTTAATGCATCAAGGCATTCTCTACCAGTCAACCTTTGGGGGGTTGGGTTGTGGGTTTATATAATTACATGAATGTTAAACCAAACAAAAAACAAAAAGCACGTCGCGTCGTCGTCGACAAAAGAGATGGTGGATGATATCAATTCATCGTAACAGAACAGTGTAAGTAGGTACTTACCTACCTAAAGTAACACTTAAATTAAAAATAATTGTTCTCCGCTCGGTAAACAAAACACGTCAGCCACCTCCGCACATTCGATAGCAAGTGAGCGATGAGCGACAGGGCAATATGTGCATTAATTCCCGGTCGCGTTGCCGGTCCTTTGATGGCCGCCAAAAAACCGCTAATTTGGGGATTGCCAGGCCAAGCAGGCTCGACGTCAAAGGCAAGGCAAGCGACCTGCCGGTCGATGCCGTAAACGTGTCTAGTAATCTGTCAATCCATATAATCAAGATGTCACGTGATCACGGAGTGAGCTGTCATTCCATCTTGATAATATGGATTGACAGCTCACCTCATGATCACTTCACCCAAGCCTACACTTCGATATGTTTACAGAATCGACCGGCTGTTTACACATTCTCGAAGCCCATTTTATTTCCCATTTCCTTGCAAGTTGCCGTGGAAATGGGCTGAACGCAAACGGGGTAATAGTGATTCTTACTGCAAGGAAATGCAATCATGCAGTCAAAATAAAATGGTATTATGAAAGACAGAACATTTAGTTACCTAAATGTTTATTCAATTACTGGAATTTAAATGATACCGTCGCAATTATTGAGAAGTTGTTAATTATTTATTTTAAACTTAAAATCAATGAAATTGATTTCCATTTTGATTGACTGATATGGACTTACATCTCAGTCAACATTAAATAAAGTTATTTCGTAAATTGATATCGAACTGTCTCGCCAGACTTGCAGTCTCGATAAACGATAGACATTTTCTTTTATACCTTTTATACCTTTTAATCAAATTGATCTTTTTTATGTCCTCATCGAATTATCGAGATTTGATCTTGAGAAGACGATGTAGATTTGTTATTTATGATGCTCCAGTTTAATGGTGAATGTGGTGGTTCAGTTAAAATCAATTATGATAATCAAGGTTGAATGACGAATTTAGAATCATACAAAAGTCAAGCCAGTCACTTTAAACCTTGAGGACTTGCGATAATACGCCAGCGAGTCAAACTAGTGAGCCAACCAAACGGCGGCATCTAGTCAAAATTGAGCTGGACCTCTCAAGCTATACTATCAATCTCCTAATAAGACCTGATGCAGTACCTTAGAAGAGCAGGAGAATCCTGAATGGCACGACTCGACGTCCTCGGTGTGCAGCTCGTGGCCATCCGTGTCAGGACACGAGTCATCTTCCTTGCCATCCTTTACGATCACGTACAACTCATCTATCCGGTTCTTCAGGATCTTAATCTCAGACTTAAGCTTCCTCCTGTCAGTAGAAACCTCTTCTAAAGCGATAATTTTTTCTGAGAACTGAGCCAAAATCTTCCGGAGCTCGTCCACATTCTTGTTCAGCACTTCGAACTTGCTCAGGATACTGCCCTGGTTTTCTGTCAATTTGTTTATATGGTCCTGAATTAGCTTGTAGCTGATCTCCACATGGTGAGTCTCCTCCCCGTCCATTTTATTAACTTGAGAGTTCAAAATTTGTACATTTTAGACTAAGAGTTTTACGTTGTAAGGATTTTGTCATATTTGACAGTAGGGTTTGGTGTTTTTTTTAGTTTATGTTCGGTTTCTTCGAGCCAGTAATTCAAAGAAGTTATGTTAAACTTTTTGTTTAATTTTCGTTTTCAAAAAGTCTCTCAACAAAAAATTCCTTTGCAGAATACCAATTTATTTTCGAAGAACTAAAGCCAAACCAAGCTAATTAAGGACACTTTAAACAGAAAACCCGTTAACCGCAACAACACACAACAGGTCCAAATCTAACAGGAAAGACAAACAAAACAATCTATTTTTGCAATACCGCCCACACGATGGTCCGCCTATATTTACCCAGAGATCAATGACCAAAAAATCATCCCAATACAAAAGCATGACTGACAGTCTGCCACCGTAATATATATATTTTATATCAACCTATATTGGCCCACAACTGGGCAAAGGTTTTCCCCATAGCGTTCCACTCTTTCTGGTGTGAAGCCCTATCAGACCAATCCGTCATGAACGCCACCACCGTAAGCAAAAAATAAACAAAACTTTCATTGTGCACACATTCCGCCGCCATGTTGGTATCGCAGACAGCGCGGGAAAAAAAACGGTTATTTGCAAAAAGTTTATCAATCGCGGCACGGCACGGGCGTCCGACCGCGACGCTCACGGTAAGATCGCGGATCACTTTCATTTGCGCGAAAACATCTGAGGAACTGGAGCAAGTGGGGCTGGTGCAAGGTATGAGATGATTGAGTTCGTTTCGGTATTTCTACTCATGGTAGTAGTACGAATAATTTATGCCAAAAAAAATTGTGGTGTAAAAGTTATTTGCAATAATAAATATCATTTACCATTGAGGACTTGGCTGAAAGGATGGCTGGACCAATATAGCTACAGCATTATGAACTGCCATCTTTTTACCACGGCACGAGTTCTTGGAGATGGCAGTTGGAGTTAGGTTTTGAACAAATGGTGGCCAGGATAGGCAAGAAGGTAGAGACTTCCACCCCATCAGTGTGCGGTTTCAAGCTAAAATGATGATGATGATGTCGAATTGCTTACCGCTCGTCGATATTTAATACAAGAGAAGAAGATCGTGACGAGCTCAAACGTGAGAATGGTATCTTGGTTGGTAAGGTTAAGTTAATCGCTTGCCAAATAAACGGCGTAGATCAAAAATACTGAGTCAAGAAATAATTTTACTTAAAAAAGAATGAATTAATTAGGATAAGCCAGTAATTAATGAAGGCGTTTGCCGAAAGAACATGGTGATGTTTGGACCAAGGTTCTACAATTTTAAATTAGACACGTGAATCTGCCTTTACGGTATCGTTTGACACGTCCCTTGCGTGGATGTCTGGCAATATGAATTTCCTTTTTAGACTACGCGACGTAAATAAAGCGTCCACATGGGCCCTCTCAAAGCAATCAAATTATACTCGTGTTTTTACTTTTACCTAATACCAGCAAAGTGCCGTGTCGCGGTCGCCCTTGCTATCAAGCGTTCGGTCACCCCGCCAATCTTATTAACCTTGACCGAGCGGAGGTGTGACTAACTGTCGCGAAGCTGAGTCAAGGCTAAAGGTCGAATTATGCTTTTGTAGTGTTTCGTTCAGTGACAAATTATGTTAGGTGTCTTTCACAAAAAAAGGTCTAAAAATTAAGTACTTGCTTGCTATTTTTGCTGACTTATTTATACACTAGCTTGTGCCCGCGACTTCGTATGCGTATATCCCGTTTTTTTCCGCTCCCGTAGCCTATAGCTTGCCTCATGAATGTGGCTACTATATACAAAAAGAATTTTCCAAATCCGACTGGTAGTTCCAGAGATTAGCGCGTTCAAAAAAACAACTCTTCAGCTTAATTATTAGTATAGATTTTTATATAGATGTTTCGAGAATCAAGTGAGGAATGAGTAATTAGAGGTATTTTAAAACTGGCGCCAGTAACGGAAAAGTTGAAAGGGAACCGCTTATCGAGGAGGGATGAAATTCATGTAACAACAGTGGAGGATGATGATATTACACGTCCACGTTAAAGTCGTTAGGGTAGTCGGGCGAATAGGTGTTTGATCAGTAAATATAAAAAAGTAAAGTCGCTACACGCTTTAACCTTGCACCACTCGGTAAGTGCTCGTAGATGACAAACAGAAATATATTTATTTATCTTGAGTTTTATGTTTGTTGAACGCTTGATTTGCTCGATTAACGTTTACCTATTTCACACAAGAAAGTTATCGGATAAAGTACGGTTTAATCGCTCGAGTGATTTTACCAGGTAAATAATAAATCGTTCGTTTTTTCAAGACGTGTTGTAAGCTAACGTATTGGGGATGTCAAGAGGAAGACAACATTATTAGGATAATTTGCTATCTCAATAGCTTATGCTGTGGTAAAATATTTGTAATTGTAAGTCTACATTTCTGCAAAATGGTTGCCTGGAAGAGATCGCGGAGTGCGATAAGGCTGCCAATTGTATGTTTTTTTAGTTTAAGATTTTCTGCATGTATTTTTTTTTAATTTGGTGTACAATCCTACTAATATTAGGTATAAACGCGAAAGTTTGTAAGGATGGATGGATGGATGTTTGTTCCTCTTTCACGTAAAAACTACTAAATGGATTTTGATGAAATTTGGCACAGTGGTCGATTATAGTCTGGAATAACACATAGGATAAGTACTTTTTATACCGGGAATATGTTCCCTTGGGATAATTTTCGACAATCACGCGGGCGGAACCGCGGGCGGCATCTAGTAAAATAAAAAATAAAAATTATTGTAGCAGGGCTTTCTGCCCAGGGTGTGCCATACCCAGGTTACCAGCCTAATTGAAAAATTAATGGAATCTGGTCGCGTGAGCATTCATTTTGACATTGCAACAGTATTCATTGCGTGTTGTAGAGCAGAAAACTTTTTAAACATATGATACATTGCTTCTGGCGATCTTTTCGATTACGAATATGTACGCAATTTTATTATGTTCAGGTTCATCTGTAAAAAATATAGTGCACTATATGGTACAAATTATAGTGATATATCTAATTCAGGCGGCGAGGCAGTCGACCGCCTCGGACACCATGGCCTGTCCTGCAGAAGGAGCGCTGGTCGGCTAGCACGGCACGCCAGCATTAATGACATCATCCGTCGGGCTCTTGTCACCGCCAGGGTGCCAGCTGTTTTAGAACCTAATGGCTTGGCACGTGACGAAGGGAAGAGACCAGATGGGATGACCATAATGCCTTGGAAGGTGGGTAGGCCTTTGGTGTGGGATGCAACATGTGGCGACACCCTCGCGCCATCCCATCTTCTTAGCACGGCAGGCTGCGCTGGTGCAGAAAATCTAAAACGGCGCATATATAACAACTTTCTTGAGAGCTATATATTTGAGCCGTTAGGGGTTAAAACATTAGGCCCATGGGGTCCGAGTGCTCACCGAGTCTTTCGGGACATCAGCAAACAGCTCGTCGTCTGTTCACGTGACCAGAGGGCTGGACTTTTCTTCAGTTATGTTTTTATACGCGTTTGTACATGATTTCGCGATTATTAGTCTAGTTGTATTTAGTTGTTACTTGTACATATAATGCGTTAAATGTAAATAAACTATTCACTATCTATGTAACCAAACTAAGGCAATTAAATCTTCATATACCTAATATCAATTTGTTATAAAGACAATCGGCAAGCGCGCTATGAAACGAACTTCGGAATGTCCGTAATTGGCTTATATATCTACAAACTAAACCACAGACAAACAGGATAGAAGTCGATTCTATTTGCTTATGGGACATATTAGTTATTAGCATTACTTATTAATATTTTAAAGTTAAGTACCTACGCGTGCTTTATTATTATTCAGTTTATATTTATAATTAATTAAGATTCAGGGTTTCCTCTTCATGTTTACTTTGGCGGATTGGTTGTTAATTAAAATTTAAGCTACTAACTAATTGTACTAATTTTTAATGCATTGATATTATCCATAGGCACTATTTCTTTTTTACCTTTTTGAACGCCAGAGCATAAACGCATCAGCATACCTCGACGCCAAGCCACAAATTCGACGTTTTTTTTTGTCACATAATTGTAACACTTGGCGTACAAGGCACGCGCTTGCTTGTCACGTATGTGACAATGGCGTTTAAACGGATTTGGATGAAACTCGGTATCCGGTCAACTTGGGACATACGAGTAGGATACTTTTGTCCGAAGAGGTATGGTCCCTTCGTATAATTTTCGGCTTTCGGCTTTTGGTGGCCGGAGATAGCATAAAATATTAATAAAATGTAATACTAGCGTTTTAATTTTAATCTAAAGCGACCTTATTAAGATGGCTAAATAAAATAATATAATCAATAGATATCCCGATAATCGATCAAAAAGTCGTGAACTTAACGGTTACCCATCGAATAACTGACCGGATTTAAGTACGCTTAACCTCACAGAAAGTAGAAAAGACATGAGCCAGGTATTATCAGCAAGGTAGACAAACGTGTTAATTTAGGAAACCCACCTTTCGGGAAAATCTCAATTAAACTGCCCAAACCAGGGCCCAACGATCCGCAGTAGTACTTAACCAATCCTACTATCCTACTAATATTATAAACGCGAAAGTTTGTAAGTATGGATGGATGTTTGTTATTCTTTCACGTCAGAACGGCTGAACGGATTTTGATGAAATTTGGCACAGTGGTAGATTATAGTCTGGAATAACACAAAGGATACTTTTAATCCCGGGAATATGTTCCCTTGGGATAATTTTCGACAATCGCGCGGGCGGAGCCGCGGGCGGCAACTAGTAATTAATAAGGAATCATCTCATTGGTATACGTAGTCCTATAAAGTGATTAATTAAAATTAATCGCAAAAAGTAACTTTAGTTTTACAATCGACATCTGGAAAACTCAATATTATTATTGGTTTAAAAACTTATTAATGTTTTCTTTGCAAATGTTTACACTTGAGCTTAGGCTTTAGTAGACGGGCAACTTCGTTGGCTACAAAAAGTTGCGAGTTATTAAAGCGTCAGTATTTTAGTACTTTATCAGTTACATCATTAAGTGAATTTATGATTTCACCAAAGTTTTAATAGGTAGTTAAATAGTTGCTTATTCTCGAAGTTTCATTATTTATTCCCTGAAATAATTAAGTTTAGAGCTTCATGGAATTGTAATAGGTTGACTGGTAGAGAATGCCTTGATGCATTAAGTCCGCCCATGTACCACTAGTGTACATAAAGTTTAAATAAATAAATAGTAACAAAGTAGATACTGTTGGGCCGACGTCTCTGACTACATATAATAAATAAATCCGTAAATCGCCAATGCAATAGTCAGTATCTAAAAAACTTTTTTACATTTAAATTAAAGTCTGAAATAACTTTAATTTCGGAAGTCGGTGTTTTTAGTTGTATTCCTTCGTTTTTGACACCAACTTCCGAAATTAAATTTATTTTAGACTTTGTAGGTATTTTTATTTGGAAGTCGGATGTAAGTATTATTTCGTAAAAAAGTTATTCTTTTTCACTTTTTAGTGGTGATCTGACTGGCGATGACTCCACTAAGAATTTGACATCACACCCCACACACCATTATACATTATGAATCAATCTACACGACTACTTCGATTTTATTGATTTGAATTTGAGGTCACTGGTATATCTTCGAAGTTCAACGTCCAATATGGCTATAAATAAACCCAACGCAAAAAGTATAACTACCCGACGTCATTTTTCTTACTTGGCCGACGTAATTACATCATCCAAGTAAGCAAAATGCTTATAAAATAAAAACTGCTGAGCCAAACTGGACCAACTGTCAAGTATACCGCATCGAACGAAAAATAATCACATAAATCTGATAAGAAATCTCGGAGTAATCGGTGTACATAAATAAAAATAAAAGCGTAAGTAAACCCTCCGAATTAAAAACCTTTTTTGTTTAAAAGATTTTTGGAAGTCAGTTAAAAAAAAATACTTACCAAATTTTGAACCACCTCCTTTTTTGGAAATCGATTATAAAATATGGATTTAAGGCTTGCTGGCCGTCTGTAAAAATCTCACCGTGATAACTTAGTTAAAGTGAGTGAAAATATGAGATGCTTGGCTTTAAGCTCACTTCACCACAGTTTTTACAGAAAAGCTACTGGCTAGAAACGCACGCGTTCGAATTTATAAACACATTATACCACCAACAAAAAAGTCACCAGCCAAGCCAACTAACACAGTTGCCCGCAGCATCCCGTATGCACCGAACCTAACTTCGGGCGCGATCGTTCAACTCCGGCGCATGCGTCACTGACTGTATTTAGACCATCGAGTGTTAACCTTGGCTCGGTGTCATCTCCTGAAGGCAGAAGTTTGTAGTGCACTGGGCTTTAAATGGAGTAGTGGGACAAGGAATGAAATTTATTTTGATATAACCAAATTTTTGACGACTAGGAAGTCTTTCCTAGGAATTGGGAAGAATTCATCATGTTCCAGACAGAACAACGGAAGGATTGTCGGGAGAACCTTTGTCCATCAGTGAAGGCTAGGATAAAATATATCTGCTACAACTTCTACACCTCGCAGCAGCAGATCAGACGTCGTCATCTTGATTGTAAGGAGACAAAATTACCACTGTGTACGAGTGCACTCCTACACGTGTAAAGCACAATACGAGTGCACTCCTATACGACCTAACTTGTATGAGTTCACATGATCTGAGCGCCCTTTTACTGTGAAAACCCGGCTGGCTTTAGGTATCCTGAACGATTTGCACGCAACTTAAAAGCACAAACGGCAAAGCCCCGTTTACACGCACTCTCCCGCCGCACTATACTATCCTATTGTCTATAGAACTAACCTTGAACGAGTTCCCCAGGCAAGTATCTTACGGTAGCATCACAGAACGCAGTCACTTTAACCGCAAGTCGAGTTACCTCTCAAGTTAATCTTCATACACTCATACTGGGGAATCGTTCGCATATTATGATAATTTCTTATCTGTGGTACTGTCATTTGTTAAGTCTTTATTAATGCTATCAAAGTGATTGGTTACCGAGAAGTTGACAAAGAATGGAGTGTTTGTACCACGCCAGTGGTCAATATGTTAATCAGCAGTGCGATTCTGTAAACATCTCATCGTGAAAATTTAGGTGGAGTGAGCATGAAGTGAACTGTCGTTCCATCTACTAATGGATTGACAGCTCACTTCATGTTCACTTCACCCCTATATCTAGCAGAGAGTCAGTATAAAATTTTGAAATGCTATTTTAGATACTTAATATTATTATAATTCCGACACATGGTACCAAAAAGTGTCACGCGTGATTTGAGTGCTAATAAAATCACGCGTGACACTTTTTGGTACCTACTATAATTATGTCCCAGCAGTTTTGATTTGACCATGTTTTTAGCAAGAAGAGAGAAGTTTCGGAAGCAGCCAGGGGTATGGACAGACTCATAAATTGGATTAATTGCTGATGATGTAGTTTAAGAAAATACTTAGAATCTTGTATTTAAACTCAATATTTTACAATAATCGTCCAGATTGAACCCTCTTTAAACGAATCACAAAAAAAAACTGGCCAAGTAGGTACGAGTCAGGGGGGCTACTCTCTAAGCCCGAAGTCCGTAGTTTCAGGCTTAGTTGCGGGCGTATTCTACTCCGTATCACCGAACCACTAAGAATTAATGAAAACACGATTTGACAGTTACTGTCAAATCGTGTTGTCATTCATTCTTAGTTCGGGTTCGGAACTAATCGTAAGTCCGTAGGTGATACAGACTAGAATACGCCCGCAACTAAGCCCGAAACTACGGACTTCGGGTTTAGAGAGTAGCCCCCCTGACTCGTGCACCGCACCGAGGGTTCCGTATAAGCTCTTATGTATGTAGATATCGTCCATTAGGGAAATCGGGTGAATCGGGTCTCGATTTTATCCTTTCTACATTACCAACTGAAGTTCGTTCGAAAAGTCACAGTTTACACTCTTGACAAAATTGCAGATCATCATTTCCAATTTCTAATCATGGTGACGCGAAAAACTCGGCAGTTTTCTGAATTGCAATAAAAGTAGTTCATTCTACAATTCGTTTTCTATTTCTTGATGATCAAATAAACCTAGCATCTCGTGCACACTTTCTATGTTCTGGTCAACAACAACGATTAATTAATATTTTCTCCTAACGTTATAATATGTTACATTTATTATTAATTTAAGTTTTCTGTCGTAAACGGTAACAGTAATGAGTGAAACCTCGTAATGACTTGAGATTTGTATTGCTTGATGTAAGGCCGCCCACACACCCACGACTTGTCGGATTTCTATGCGATGAGTCGCTGGATAGATTAGATCTCTGAGTGTTTGTTACGTTATGAAGTGAATGTTATTTTCATTATAAATGTGTTTAGTAAGTAGGTGGGCATACTTGTTTTCATCGAAAAACATGCATGATGTTTGCAGCAGTGGTATTTTACGCGATTTTACTGTGTAAAATGTTCAAACCTTGAACCTAAAATTAAACGTTAGCGATAAAGTTGAAAACCTATTTAAGAAATTTGACAGATTGTTGTAGATTGATGTGCTGTGATGGATATAAGGGTAGATCGAATCAGGAATGACGATATCCGCAAGAGAACCAAGGTTACCGACATAGCCCGAAGGATCGCCAAACTGAAGTGGCAGTGGGCAGGGCACATTGCTCGCAGAACAGAAGGTCGATGGAGCCCAAAAGTTTTGGAGTGGCGACCGCGTACCGGCAGACGCAGCGTTGGAACGCCTCCCACAAGGTGGACCGATGACCTGGTGAGGGTCGCGGGTAGCCGATGGATGCGAGACGCACAGGACCGGTTGTTGTGGCTACACTTGGGGGAGGACTATTTCCAGCAGTGGACGTCTTTAGGCCGATATGATGATGATGGTGATAAGGGTAGAGGAACAAAAGATACGTTGTAAGGAGATAAAGGTCACTATTACACTGGAATAAGGACAGGAGAACATACTTCTATTTTATCATGGAACACAATTCATATTCTGTTGAATTAGCCTAACATCGCTTGAGAAAGAAATAAGAAGTTATTGACGGCTGATTCTGCACGTTTTTTTTAATAATATTTGCCACTTTGCGTGCAGGGTTTACTGTTAGGGAACCAAATTCTGGGTTATGCTTGCTTGTAAGCTGTCCTATCACGTTTGTTTGGTTTTATTTGTTTTTTATTTAATACTAGCTGCCGCCCGCGGCTCCGCCCGCGTGAATGTCGAAAATTATCCTAAGGGAACATACTCCCGGGGTAAAAACTATCCTATGTCCTTTCCCGGGACTCAAACAATTTCTATACACAATTTCATTTTACGATTAAAATGAAATTGTGTATAGAAATTGTTTGAGTCCAGCCGTTTGCGCGTGAAGAAGTAACAAACATACACAAACACTCACAAAATTTCGCCTTTATAATATTAGTGAGACAGTGTGATTAATGTTGCCCCACACTAAGAATTTCTCCTTTATCATGGGTGCGTTTACTAACATACAAACTCACATGCACAAACAGCCAGACCCGGAACAACTATCTGTAGGGCATGAAAATAATTGTTCCGTGTGGGGATCGAACCCGCGACACGCAGCGCAGCAGTCAATCGCTCAACCACTGCGCCAACCGTTTCGTAGTTTTGTATGTGCAATAAAGAATAAGAAAGAGGCTAATAGTTTCTAAGGGTTATCTATAAATGCTTTCGTAGACACCTACGGGGAGAAATGGGTTAAAAATATCTTATGCAGACCACACGTGAAGAGCAGTTAGCACCAATTTAAGTAAATGAGTTGTGTTGAGCGCGACAGTTGTAGGCGGTGTGTAGGCTCGACAACTCGCCTAATAAGCGAGGGAACATGTAACATTCTTTTCAATCAGTGTCAATTACCGCCCAGGGCTTGAACTATACACACTTTTTTGAAATGGGATTATGGCAACTTTTATGTATTTAACTGTGGAATAAATTATTGTTTTTTTTTTCTTTCGTGTGATTTTACGTCCATCATCACCAACGTAACTTGCCCACGTTGCTGTGGCCATCCCATCTTGATGACATAAAAAAAACAACGGGTTGCACTCCGGGAGTGCCGGCAGAAGTGAAATTTTGGAATGGTTAGGGAATAATTTCGCACGAATTGCTTTAATTATCTGTATTAAAGTACTTTCATTTATGTGGTAAAGTACAATATTCATTTATTGCGATATCGTACACAAACATGACAATTTATGTTACATTAAAAATTTAACACTTCACGGCGGTCTGCTCTCCCTCAGTCTTACGAATTTTCGATCAGGTCACGTGTCCTGACGCGAGTTTAACATTTTTACCCATCCCAAAATGTGCACAACGCCGCTAAAGAAGTTTTCACTTCAAAAATAAAAACTTATAGGTACCTAAATGCTAAAAAAAATACAGATGTACCGAACGAAAAACTTTCTTGTCGAAATTCTGAACACAGATTAATTTTCATTCGCCAGTGGCACTATGTGTAGTGTCAAGTCACCCCACGACCCAATCGATTGTCATAATTTGTCGCAGTGCGTAACACCTTTTTTTTGACTTCTTCCGCTCTGGGCGGAGCGGAAGGGCGTGTCAGACTCTTACTGACTAAAACCCATCCGTGTTCCTTCTAAAGCCCTTTGTTGTTCCAGGGCCGTGGTGACTCTTTCGAACAAATTCCGCAACCCTGGCAGAGTGCGTAGTACCTAGGCATTTTTGTTTAGCCGATTAATCGCCCGCGTGTAGCCGTCCTGCCGCACCTCGCGAGACAATGCTCTTCCGACGCGGAACGCACGACGCTTTCCAATTTTCAAATAGCTACAGATCATTGTTTACCTGTGGCGATATTTATTAATTGCTTAATTTGATCTTGTATTTAATTAGTGTAATTGATGCTGAACATGCAAAGCTGTTTAACGGGGAAGGAAAATATAGAGAGAAGCGATATAGTATGACGAAAAATGGATGACCATAATGCCTTGGTGGGTAGGCCTTTGGTGTGGGATGCAACTTGTGCCGACACCCTTGCGCCATCCCATCTTCTTAACACAGTGGGCTACGCTGGAGCTGCAGATGCAGAAAATCTCAAACGGCGCAAATATAACAACCTTATTGGGAGCTATATATTTGAGCCGTTTGGGGTTGAAACATTAGGCCCAGGGGTCCGAGAGCTCACCGAGTCTTTCGGGACATCAGCAAACAACTCGTCGACTGTTCACGTGACCAGAGGGCTGGGCTTTTCTTCGGCCAAAGAATCAGCATTGCCATTCAACGCGGCAATGCTGCCAGTGTTCCGGGCACTTTTGCCTTTGACAGCGATGTGAATGAATTTTTTGATGCCCAATGATTTTATTTGTTTTTATACGCGTTTGTACATAATTTAGCGAATATTAGTCTAGTTGTTTAAGTATTTAGTTGTTTCTTGTACATATTAAAGTTCGATAGATGTAAATAAACAGTGGGTACGAAAAAGTAGAAACCGAAGACTTTAATATATGATATTGACAGCGTGGAGAATAACGGCCAACTCCTTCATATACAGAGGAGACCTAAATCACAGCCTACAAAGTTATACAACGTGTAACAGAATAAACGCAATACCTCTTAAGGGGTCATTGTTCTCATCATTATGAACAACTTTTTCTATGGGACCAAAACCGAAATCGCCGAAAAAAGTCAGCTGTACAGTACATTTTGTCGAGTTATGCGCACATAAATGTATGGGGGAGTCGATTTTTCTTCGCGATTCCAATGTTGGTCCCATAGTAAAGTTGTTCATAATTGTGAGTACAATGACCCCTTTAAGAGGTATTGCGTTTATTCTGTTACACGGTGTATAATGTTCGCACTTACAAATGTACATTAAAATCGGTGTAGACCACCATCGAAGAGAAATCGACATGTCATAAAAGCACGAAAATTCAAAGACATTGTGAAATTCACTGAACCGGGCTGTGCCTGCGTGGCAGATTAAAAGCTCACTCCCTTCTCACAGAAGAAGGACTGAATTCCAGCAATGGCAACTTGGAAATCACTAAAAAACTCAAGCAAACTAAATGTTTTTAACTCAGGAGGGCTTGTTTTACTATGAGACTAGTTTTTGCCTGCGACTTCGTACGCGCATGTCCCGTTTTTTTCCGTTCCCGTTTAGCCTTAACCTTCCTCATAAATGTGACTTTCATTTGTAAAAAGAATTTTCTAAATCCGACTGGTAGTTTCAGAGATTATCGCGTTCAAACAAACAAACTCTTCAGCTTTATAATATAGTTACCAGCTGAATTTGGTTATACTTAGCTAACTTATACAGTCAATCAAAAATCCCAACATCAAATACTGCAAAACCATTTATATTTAATTTACCTATTCAAAATCCCAACTAAAATACCGGTAGAAAAACCCGAATGGCAGTTTATCCTCGTTCTAAATGATCCATAACAATGATTTTTTCTTCGGTTCATTGCTCTTGCTTGTCAATTCTCTATGTGTGGCCATCACTGGCCAGTGATACAATATCGCTTTGTATAACACACATGTGGCTGGGGCGATCATTTCCGGATGGACTTTTTTTCTTCTTTTAAATGGTGTTCGAAGTTTGAAGTAATGAATGAGGCTCGTTGTCTGTTGTCTATGGGATAGGAATGAGAGTAGATGTCTGGAGTTTATCTCTTACGCGGGGGAATATTATTCTAAGGGAACAAAGAGGGAGGAAGTGATGAAAGCATCCCATGTCCTAATTCTGGACATGGTCTACCCGTGTGCTAAGTTTCATTCAAATTCGATCAGCCAAATATATGGATGGAGTTACTTTCGCATTTATAATTTTAGTATGGACTAGTGACCCGCCTCGACTTCACACAGGTACAAATTATATACCTAGACAAACCTTTCTCGTTTATCGTTTTTTCTATTAGTGAAAACCTTATTAAAATCTGTTCCGTGGTGAAGAAGAAGAAAGTCAAGAAACAGACGTAGGTAGACAGCAATTTTGTTTTATACTATTTATAAGTAAGAAGTAAGTGACTACTCCAGTTGAATTTATACGGACGGTATAATTGAGTATATTTTGACATGTTTACATGCCCATAGTAAAGTTTGAGAAATACTCAGACTCATTTGTGCAAAATCTCCCTTACCCGTTACATTAAAAATGTATAAGTCAAAAGAGACAATTGAAATCGCTTTTGCCACTGCGGGGTCAGAATCTTCTTTTGTTTAAAGCGCCAGTTGCCACCAGCATTGCAATAAAATTAGTAAATCGTACTCTGGGTGTCCCGACAATAAAGTTTTACAGTTCTCACCTAATTGCGAAATACATATTCTATATTTATACATAGTGTATCGTCGGGTCATCAAATTTTACTGTTTGGGCCCAGTAGGTGAGCACATTTATTGCTTCATTAGAGGCGTTAAGGCATCTACCTTGCAGGTGAATAGAGATGTCAGCAAAGTTGACTGGGCCCGCTAGGGCCATTGCCTCTCAGGGTTGCGGAATTATTCGAAAGAGTTACCGCGGCCGTGGAACGCAAAGGTATTGGAAAGAACACGGGTGGGTTTTCGTCAGTAAGAGTCTGACAGTCTAAAGTCATTCGATGATTTACCATCCACAAACAATGGGTGCAGGCGAATGGACATTTGGGACACCCCAGCAAATGACGTATACTCTGAACCGATCCGCACTCGCACACGATATTTGATAGATTATTAATAATAATCATCATTTTATTATCAGGCTACTGAGGCCCATAGACTCAGTACACAAAATAATCTTAAACAATAATAAACTAATACATATTAATAAACCTTATTAATAAACTATTGCACACGAAATGACGGCGTCGTGTTTCGCTGACTGGTGTCGCGCAGCTGGCCGCGGAAACGTCGAACGACACCCTTCGGCCAAAACTCTTCTTTGAGGAACATCTCGAGCTAATGAGTTGGAACCCGCACCACAAACGACTTCCCCATCCCCCATTTAGCCAAATAATATTTGCAGCGACCTCCTTGGGTACGCAATCGATTTCGAGCTTCACTTATAGGCCAGTGCAGTTCACGACCAAGAGGCAAGTCTTGTTTTGTGCTTAATGAAGTCGTGAGGTGATGGATCCCTCTCCTACGATTTGCTCCTCTTCAAAGTTAGTCCTTTAAAGGAAGCTCGTGCGACTGTGTTTACCAGTTTATTAGGTATTTACCTACGAAGTTGCCATTTTGTTTTCAGGCCATTTTGAACTATCTATCATAAGTTCGGTTGGATTTGGAATTGTAATTGAAATAAACTTTATATTTAAGCCATGTCTTTGTTTATCTGAAATCAGTTATTTCTGTGTGGTCTGTCCATATTCAGTATTAATGTAAGCCAGTACCTAAACATTCCGTTCTCAATAAAATATCCTAATCCACTCCACTTATCCCGCCCGCCATATTTTTCACGGTCATAAAAGCCAATGCTCGTTTTCTATTTACCATCTACTTAAAATAACTTTCATTCCACATTGGAAATACTGAATTCCCCTAAAGTCATCCTTTAATAACTTTTCTAATAATAAATCTGTGTTGGCGGGCGTCCAAACGCAGTGTACTTCGGGGTCACAACGCTAAAAAACGCCAGTTTAAGTTAAGATGCGGCGAAATATGGAACTAAATTATATGTAATGAATTTGACAGGTTATTGACATTTTCCTGCACAAGCAGCGCCACCTCGAAATGTCAAGTTACATTGGACATTCGAATACGTAGCGTGGGTTCAATGCATTTTTTTCTAATTATAGCGTATTTGCGTGGACGCTTAATACCGTGATTTTGTGTTTTGGATGGCATTTAAATATTACTTACCTATACGTAGAAGTTAACAGAACTATTGAATATACCTTTACTTATAACTAAAATGGAACATGGCAAAAATAAAAGGTAACATTAGCACTAAGAGGAGGGAGATCCGGTACCAAAAGTACCATAAGAAATAATTATTGTATCTGAGGTAGCTCAACGCTATTTTGTCTTTTTCATGGAGCTATCAAGTCAAGTAAGACAATAAGGTAAAGGTAACTTCTATTGGTTTGATCTTATTATTCTGAATAAAAACATTATTTAAGCATTGATTTAATTTAAACCACACTTATCAAACCGCACTTATCTCAAAGAAAATCATAGACAGCATTTTAAGTACTAATTTAAATTAAGTACTTAATAATTCCATGTTTCTGACACAATGACTGGCAGGCAAATAATGAGTAAAAAAGCGATTCTCATTCGAATTTCTCAAAGAAAGTTGAAAGAAATATTCAAGACGTTGACCTTGAAAATATAATTGCAAATCAAGTCTTTGTTTACCGTCTTAAAATACAATATTACTTGATAATGATGACACTATACTTTGCCACAGACTGCTTCAAAAATTTCGCGCCATTTTGTCAAAAATGCGCATCATGCACAATGAATTTAAATTTTAACTGAATTAATCTACCTAGATTTTTCTCAACTATGTTTGTCAGTCGGTCGGCTTCCAGTCATAAACGGGTGCAGCTGAATACCAGTATTTTACATGGAGAGACTACCTATCTGATCTCCACAACCTAGCTGGGTAACACGAACACGCTTGGCAAGACCAGAGTAAGATACACTGGCTTTCTGACAATCCGTTACGACTATCAAATACCTTCAAATGACAGTCGGGACCAACGGCTTAATGTGCTTTCCGGGGTACGGAGGAGTCTCGGTATGTTATAGATGGTCACCCATCCACAGACCCACCTCAGCAAGCGTCGCAAACTACGAAGATCGACCCGTGCGGCTGTTATTTTAGCCACGAGAAATACACATCATGCAAAATTAATTTCAAACTACCCATTACCTGAATATGCCAACAATAAATAAAATATTTCGCGTCAACCTTGGTGGCCGGTTGCCAAATTATGGGTACCCCCTTAAGGCTATCTCCTTACCTTTTGGGGTTGCCATATTTGGGATCAAAATTATCTTGCATTGTTGCGGTTAAAAGCGGTCAAGAGCGAAATGCGAATAAAGTCTTAATAAAAATGCCAGAACACTTGGGCTTTTGGAGAAAATTATGTTTAGTTTGAGGTTCCGGCTAATGCAAATTAACTGTGTTGAAGTGAATAATTGATGATCTTACATATGTTTTAACTAATAATAATAATATAATAATAATAGTTTATTGGGTCATAAAAAGTGTAACAATATTAAGGTGAGCCACTGGATCCCGCACTAGGATACCCTGTGTCGCAGGATCCAGCCTAGGCTTCTAAATATTTCCTGGGTTATAAGTGTTTCATTTTTCTGTCAAGAAACAGAACATGGAACACTTAAAACTCAGGAATATAATAAGGCTCGCGTTTGACCACAATCTCACCTGATGGTAAGCGATGATGTTATCGACGATGGACTACGCTTTCCTGGAAGTAAGCTATACTCTGTTGACTTTAAGACCCCCAGGTTGTAGCTATCAGGCATGAATTATACCAAAATGACACTTCGTAGGGCCCCTTTTAAAATCTACCTAGACTTAAACCATAATCAGCCTTCATTTAATCATCTTGCTGCTGAAACTCATCTTCGGCACCACCATTGAGCACTAAGCCCAAACTGCGGCCAAAAAGCTGGGCATCTTAAATAGAGTGAAGCGAAACTTCAAGCCTGGACAGCTTTTAACCCTTTTCAAAGCACAAGTCTGGTCCTGCATGGAGTATTGCAGGCACCTTTGGGATGGCTCAGCTTAATACCAACTTTCCGCGCTTGACATCGGTAGAAAGCAAAGCTAAGAGGTTCATTGACGACGTAAAACTGGCGGATACTTCGGTGAGTGTGCCCAAAAACTCCACGACCTCATCCCACCGGCCCACTACTACCATCTTGACGCACTGCCAGTTACCATCTCTACTTATTGCTATTCCACCAATTCGCACTAAGCGTTTCCAAATGTCTTGCGCACAGAAAAGGAGTGGAACTCTCTACCTGCGTCTGTGTTTCCGAACGCATTCAAACCTAATCTCTTCAAAATTAGAGTGAACAAGCTTCTCTGGGGTTTTGGGTAAGCTCGCTCCATCGTCGACTTTGTTTCTGTCACCTCTGACCTAGGTCAGAGGTGACTAGAGCCAAGAGCAAAGCCAACTCAAATAAAAAACCGAAATCAAACTGCGCCAAAGGGTCAACAAAAATCGACCACAATTGACTTAAATAGTGTCTCAGTCAACGCGACCACATGGCAGTAAAGTCACTCAAACAAAGCACCCTAACATACAATCACTGCTCACACTTAAACAGCATAAGTGTTAACATGTTGCCCTAACCAGTAATTAAAGTGGTTAAACTGAAGATTATTAATAGCGCAGCTTACTCCTCGGTTATTTTTAACCACCACGCGTTGAACGGTCGCGCATAACTGTAGGAGTTAAAGTGAGTTAGTTGTAAAGTGTAGTTATTTCTAAACTGGTTGGCGAAACTTCACAGACATGAGTGTCAGTGTTGATATGAAACTTGGGCCTGCGGACGGTGAGCGTTGGGTAGATCGCCGTCTGATCAGAACCAGGCTCGGGTCGATAGCGCGCCGTGTTCCACGCGCGCCTCAAAGAGATGCCAGCATAGGAGATGGGGCTACTAGGGCCAGTGCCTGCCGGCGGCCCTGGAGCGCAAAGGGCTTTTGGAGGGACAAGGGTGGGTTTTAGTCAGTAAGTGTCTGACACTCCCTTCCTTAGCAGCAAAAGCTAGACGAAAAGTAACCTAGGCTTTTTCCAACTGTATTGTGGTACCAGCTGATTACCAGTATTTTACATGGAGCACCTGCCTGCCAGACCTCAATAACCCAGTAACTGGGTAATACGAATAATACGATTGCAAGATTTGTGTCAAATTTTCTGGCTCCTAACTACCCGTAACGATATGCAAAAACGTTTAAATGAAATTCATTTATGGTAGCCGGGACCTACGGCTACATAAGCTTTCCGAGGCAAGGAGGGAACTCGGATGGTCACCCATCCAAAGACTGACCTTGGCAAGCGTTGCTTAGCCTCGTAATTCAACCCGTTGCAGCTGTTATTATTTAGTCACGAGCTTCTAAAAAATGTAACAATAATCGTTGAAGCCTTTTAATGTTTCAATGCAAGCCGATAGCGGCAAACTCATACGATACGATAAGTAAGGTATTGCCTTGAAAAAAGGATTCCATTATAATTCTGCAATTCCTATTGTAATACATTTATAGCTTGAATAACAGGATAAACTGTTATCCACTGGCAACTCTTAATAAATCCCCGTGACACATTTACAACGATGACAAATATTTATTTATAAGTATGTCTATGGCACACCTGGAAAACCGTAAATTATTTGCTTTTTGTTCCTCCCTATTAGTTTATGACCAAAAAAAGTTTTTGTTATTACTAGCTGTGATTGTGACTTCGCGTGTGCCTGGTGAAGATTGTAAGACCATCTTTGCATTGTATATTATGTCACTGGAAAATTGCAAACGCCGTAAGATTGTAAAATATCGCGTGAAATTGTGAACTATTTTTTCTTAATAAGACACGGATATGTTGGAAACTATTGGATTAATTGTATACAAAACGATTTTTTCATAATTACTTATATCGAGAAATTATAATTTAATAAAGATTTGAGAGTCTGCAATTTCCCGGTGACATATAGACTCAATCGCTATTGCATTGTAAATTTCACGCATGAATTAATTCAAAACGAATGTAACCACGATTTTGTACACACTGACATAAAAGAGTGTCCATGGAGTTTCTTGCACGTTCTTCTCCATAGGATCTACTCTTTGGAACGTGCAAGAGACTCCATGGACACTCTCGCGGAAGGAGATAAGGTCGCTGAGTGTGTTTTGCTGCAGAACTCGCTAGAACGGTAGAACTAGCTTCATCTATTTGTTGACAGACCTTGACAATTCAAAAGTGCCTGTAATTGAAGGATGTATTTGAAGGATTTTTTATTTGGAAGTCGGTTATTTTTCCAAGGAAACATCATCATATCATCATATCAGCAGAAAGACTTCCACTGCTGGACATAGGACTCCCTCAAAAAGGGGTTGCCATAATCGCCACGCTTGGCGATCGCAGTGTAGCTGTTGCAGTGCACAGATAATGCTGCTGCCCATTCTCTGGTGAGTCCCTTAGTCGCCTCTTACGACACCCACGGGAAGTGATGGGATGGTGCTATTCTTTTACGTCCGACACCATACAGAACGAAAGGAAGAGAAAATACTCATCCCTGAGTATTTTCTAAATAATATCCTAAGACCTAATTCAGAACATATTGTTCTACTCTTTTTGCCTTTTTTTACTATAGGCAATCATGAAATAACACCCTCCTCTCTGCGGAGCGGAAGGGAGTGACAGACTCTCACTGACTAAAACCCATCCGTGTTTCTCCAAATGCCCTTTGCTTTCCAGGGGGGCTACTCTCTAAGCCCGAAGTCCGTAGTTTGGGGCTTAATTGCGGGCGTATTCTAGTCCGTATCACCCAACCACTAAGAATTAATGACAACACGATTTGACATATACTGTCAAATCGTATTGTCATTCATTCTTAGTTCGGGTTCGGAACTAATCGTAAGTCTGTAGGTGATACGGAGTAGAATCCGCCCGCAACTAAGCCGAAAACTACGGACTTCGAGTTTAGAGAGTAGTTCACTTTCGTATTTATAATAATAATAGTAAGGATAATAATCATGTAAAAGCCGCAAAATTGTCGACCATTTGACCAACCATCGTGCATCGGCGGCCATTCAAATTCATAATTAATTTTATTACCATCGAAAAAAAAACTTCTATAAAAATATTCAAATTATACAAAACTTAGGAATAAAGTAGAAGTTTTTAGGCACCAATAAAATGTCACAATATATTTGTTGCTAAATTATAATTGGCAAGTTTATATTCTAAAATTAGACGGAAGTGCCATAAAAATGTCGATGCATTAGGCGAATCACTGGATCCAGTTATTGGTTTCACATAATTATATTGATTAGAAAATGGTAGGCACCTGGATATTTAACTAAGTATGTGATTGGGTTCCGTATAACAATATTGTTAAATGTTTGTATTTGTTTTTGTGTAGTGTTAACCTAGTAGTAGTACCTGCTAATCTAATTACATAGTATTCAATCGTTTAGAGATTCTATTGTACCTACTTTATTAAATTGTATAAATATGGACTGTGAAATATTATCTGAAAAAAATAACTAAGGTGGAGTGAGCATGAAGTGAGCTGTCATACCATTTTGTTTGTGTGGATTGACAGCTCACTTCATGCTCACTTCACCTAAGTTTATAAGGTGATACGTTCACAGAATCGCACTGCTGTAACAATTTTACCGTGATAACTTGGGTGAAGTGAAGTGTCAATCCTTAGCATCAATTGGAATGACAGTTCACTTCACCGTGTTTTTTTTGCAGAATCGACCAGCAGGGTTGAGAGATTTATTAAAATTAGGTTAAGATTGCTGAGAATCGCATCTTAAACGTCAAATAAAAATAGAGCCGCAGAGGCAACTGTACTTAGATGCCATTATAACCACCTTATGTAATTATTAATCATCTCGAAGAGCCGAAAACCGGCCAAGAAAAAAGCGTAAAGATTAGATAATTTAACGAACGATAAGATCCATTACAATTTGTATAATTTCGTCTCTTAATAAAAACGACTGGAGCGGATTTAATTGTACCTACTTTCACTTTAACTTATTAAAGGTCTGAGAGTAAAGAAATGTGATATTATCTTGAAGTTTGAGATGGAAAACGACTACGGTGGTCACCCAGGTGGTCCATGGTTAAGAGCACCTGCCACCTCGTTTTAATTAAGTCATCAGGGGCCCTATTTAATACAACTGACTGGTGACAAGTGACAATCTGACAATTCTACATTATATGCTTGTTTAACACCTATCGCGAAATTGTGACAATTATGTCAGTTTTTGACAAATTTGTTGCATTGTCAGTTATATTAAACAGGGTCCAGGCGACAATCTGACAATCCGACAAATGTGTAAGTTTCTTCTTCGAAAAAATATGGAAATTATTATCAAAGCAGTATATTAAACTGTCAGTTATGTTAAATAGGGCCCTGATTGAGATCGGTGTTGAATTTTTGCTTTGACTAGATATGCTTGGTTCATCGTTTTTGGAATGAGTTTTGACAGCCGTAGAATTGGCATCAACAATCCGAATTAGATTTTAAACCGACTTCAAAAAAAGGAGGACGTTCTCAATTCGGTTGTAATTTTTTTTTGTTACCTCATAACTCCGTCATTCATAAACCGATTTGAAAAATTCATTTGCATGGATATACGTTCCGATTAGTCCCATAGAAATTTAATCAAAATCGATTCAGTAGTTTGGTTTTTAAATCAAAATAGCTGGAGGAAATAGAAAATATATCATCCAAGTAAAAGAAATTGCGTCTTTTGCTTTCCTGTGACTTTCCAGTGACTAAAAAGTGAAAAACAAAAATCTTTGTATAAAAGTTTTAGCAATTTTTTCTTATCATCATCATCTGCTCACCTATTGCCAAATGACAGTAGCACATTTCTTTAACTTGAAGCAAACCCCTTTTCTTTTTTATGTGAAGTTGTAAAGTAGATAATATCTGAGAAGTTAATTTAATCCTGGTAAGTGGAGAGTAAAGCAACCGATTAATACCAGTTTAAATAAACATCTCAATTGAAGTAGTGACAAGCCATTTGATTGTGACAATTAACACTTTAGCCGAGTCATCTCAATTGACTCCTAACAGTTTGGCAGGAAGCTCATCTAAGGATATTTAGAACAATGACAGCTCATAGACATTACCCCATAGGCTTAATAGACCCAACTTTCCATAGAGTTACTCATTGTTACTGCTGTTTCAGTATAAAAGAAGAAGAAGTATTTAATTGAAACAAATCGACATACCCAATTTTGTTTTTTTTCAGTCGAAAAACGTCGGCTACTGTGCCCGACAGGGTCCATAATTATTTATGTTTTTTAAATATTTACCACCTGTTTGTGTACATTATCGATTTGCTGTACAAAGGCCTCCCATAAGCATCGACACATTTATTTAAATTAAAAACAAACTGCCCCACACTAGGAATTACTCCTGTATCGTGGGTGCGTTTACAAACATTTAAGCTCACATTCAAAACAACAATTCGGAACAACCTGTAGACTATACATATATTGCCTGTTGGTCGAGTGGTTAGTGACCCTGACTGCTAAACCGGAGGTCGTGGGTTCGATTCCCACCCAGGACAAATCTTTGTGATGAGCATGATCATTTGTTCTGTGTCTGGGTGTAATTTCTTATTGTCTATAATATGTATGTATTTAGAAATATATAAGTATGTTTATCAGTTGTCTGGTTGCCATAGCACAGGCTCTGCCTAGTTTGGGATCGGATGACCGTGTATGGGTTGTCCCAAGATATATTATTATATTATATATTATTATATTTGTTCCGTCTGGGAATCAAACCCGCGACACGCAGCGCAGCAGTCGATCGCTCAGCCACTGCGCCAACCGTGTTGTTAACACAAGAATGACTGGTCCTGTGCTTATGGCATCCTAAATTCATCAACTTTATTAAAAATTGTCTCGTTGGCCTAGCGGTCACATTTCACCAGAGCTCCTGCTGAATATGCGGTCCTGAGTTCAATTCCCGGTTGATAGTAGTAGGCTCGCTCTCTATTAAATATGTGAATTAAGGACCACCTTAGCGTTTAGGTATGCCAGGGTTGCGGAATGTGTTCGAAAGAGTCACCGCGGCCTTGAAACGCAAAGGGAACACGGATGGGTTTTAGTCAGTAACAGTCTGACACTCCCTTCCGCTCCGCCGAGAGCGGAAGGAGTCATTTGATGATTTTACATCCTTTAAAAAAGGCGTTCAGGTATCCACATGGTGGAAACGAATTAACGTTAAGGATCATCTTAAGGAGATCTGCCAAATCCCATACAAAAAAAAAACCTCAGAATCCACCCGTGTTCCTTCTAATGCCTTTCGCCTTCCAGGGGAGCTACTCTCTAAGCCCGAAGTCTGTAGTTTCGGGCTTAGTTGCGGGCGTATTCACCTTCGTATCACCTACGGACTTACGATTAGTTCCGAACCCGAACTAAGAATTAATGACAACACGATTTGACAGTTACTGTCAAATCGTGTTGTCATTCATTCTTAGTGGTTAGGTGATACGGACTAGAATACGGACTTCGTTCTTAGAGATTAGCCCCCCTGGGTCGCGCTGCCTCTTTCGAACAATTCCGCAACTCTGGCAGATCTAAATTGACATCACTGGCCTTGTGTGGAAATATAGGCTTGATGTTATGTTTTAGTTCGTATGTCACATTATGTAGGTATGTATTCTGTGAATTTCCAATTTAAGCTAAGCGATTAAAAGGTAGTATTGATCTGCGAGATTATCTCAGGCTGATATTGATAACGTAGCTAATAACCCATTTAGACAATCTTTTAATACTTTTTTTTAACCGACTTCATAAAAGGAGGAGGTTCTCAATTCGGTTGTTTTTTTTTTGTGTTTGTGACCCCATATCTCCGTCATTTATGAACCGATTTATAAAACTTTTTTTTAGTGAAAGGATATACTTTCCGGTTGGTCCAATAGGGTTTCATTCAAAAATATAAAAAAACTAACTCCTTCAGCGTTTTCGCCCGCCAAAAAATATCACATTTCCGGGATAAAAGTTTTTTTTTCTTACGAAGGATACTAATCCTTTGTCCTATTCCAGGACATGGTCAACCTGTATGCCAAGTTTTATCCACATCCATTGAGCCGTTAAGACATGTTATTTCATTTATAATATTAAAGTATGGTTAATAAGTTAGTATTATTAGCAATACTTACAGATATTTATTACAAAATGAATATGTCACCGGCAAATTGCAGACTCCGTAAGATTGTAAAATATCGCGTGAAATTGTAAACTAAGTAAGTACATATTTTTTCTAAATAAGTAAGACACGGATATACTGGAAACTTTTGAATTTGGATGGGATTTATTGTTTTCAAAACGATTTTTTCATAATACATCGCGAAATTATAATCTAATAAAGATTTATCACAATCTTACGGATTCTTCAATTTTTCGGTGACGTATATATTTATTTATTAAAACGTTTAAGTAATTCAATTCAAACATTGTACAAAGGCGGACCAAAGTATGAACTGCTCAATTCAAAAATGAATATTCCACAAAAGAAGAACCCCGCGTACTGGACCCTAAAAATACCGGATTTGTTAGTTCAATAGGTAGCGCGTCGTAGGTGGGGGTCGTTGACCTGCCTATAGTAGGCGCCAGATAATCGTGGAATAACGGTCATTGACGCACCTACAATTATTGACATTTTTAATTTGAAAAACGGAATTAATGACACAAAGCTGTCCCGAATCATCATCTCTCGTGATCCTTAACATTGTCTATTAATGAAAAACGATTCATATTTAATTGTTCAGGTACCTATGAACAGTTATTAGGGAAAGGTCAATATACTTTATTCCACATTTATCTGGCGCCTACTATAGTCTAGGATCGTATCATAGACATTCATAGACTCATAGAGGATCACTTTAGAGATTTACTAGTTATGTCAGACTTACGGACTGTTAAACTAGTTTATTGCACATAAAAAACGAATAGATATGTAACATAATCGTATATAAAACGTAGCTTTTGGTGGAGCCTTGGAAATATGCGTGGATTGGAATTGGAATCGGTCCCCATGGAAAAATTGTTCGTGTTTTTCTGTTTGCACGAAAATTTTTTTTACAAAAAAAAAAAATACTACCAACTTCCAAATCAAAAAAACACTACAAAATATAAAATAAGTAACTTTAATTTCAGAAGTCGGTGTCTAAAAACGAAGAAAGAACCAAAAACACCGACTTCCTAAATTAAAGTTACTCACCTATTTCATACTTTGTAGTGTTTTTTTTTTATTTGGAAGTCGATTGTATTTTATTATTTAGTGCAAACAGTCAAACACTAACTCTATTTTTTGCTTGACTTATAAAAAAAAAATTTTTTAGAATTAAGTAGAGTCTCACTCTACGAAGTGTCGATATGTCATTCGTAAGCTCATCTGGCGCATTCATCTGCCGACTTATTATTGATGAATACAAATTATATTGAAAAAATCTAAATGTGTAAAGTGAACTCAACTTTTTTTTTTGTAAGGATGGGACATCATCTAATGGCTTCTTCCGCTCTGGGTGAAGCGGAAGGGCGTGTCACTCTTACTGACTAAAACCCATCCGTGTTCCTTCTAAAGCCCTTTACGTTCCAGGGCCGCGGTGACTCTTTCGAACAAATTCCGCAACCCTGGCAGGTGTAAAGTGGACTGGATTATGATGGTTGGATAGGTGGTCGCTACATGTGCTCAGCATCATCATCAGATGAAAGACGTCTACTACTGGACATAGGCCTACCTCAAAGGATTGGGGGTTTTGCCATAATCGTCACGCTTGGCAGGCGGGTTGGCGATCGCAGTGTAGCTGTTGCAATGCACAGAGAATGCTGCTGCCCATACTCTGGTGAGTCCCTTAGTAGGTGCTCGGCAGCATCAGGGTTAATTGGAAGCCGACTTCAATATAGTTGGAAAAAGGCTTGGCAGCTTGCTGATCAATTAATATTGTATTTACCTCTGAAGTTTTCCTCATTTGTTACTGCGAGTAGGCTCAGGTAATATCAAAGGATACTGATAAGGGCGTTCGATTACTGATAACATATCCGGCGAGAAGGTTGCTGAGTGAAAGTACTTAAACGTCCGTCTATTGGTAGGTATTGTCGCGGTATTGATTCTTCAAATAGACGCCACCTTTGAGAGGTACTCATAGTCTTACCTAAATACATATTTGCTGTATTTGTCATTTATGTGGGAGGTACTAACTTTTGCCCGCGGCTTTCCTCGCGTTTAAGATTTATTTCGCAACAAAAATAAGCCTATCGTCTCCAGAGTTCCATATCTGTCTCTTTTGATTCGCGACCGTAACAAATATGGCTTTGCTGAGTTATAATAATTAAAATCATCAATACAGGTTGTATCATTCATGTAACTCGATTGAATGACTTTTTTATGAACTAACCATTCAATCGAGTTAAATGAACTTAGAGGGTTGTATTGATGATTTTAATGATTATAATTCTGTAAATAAATACGTGTTACGGTCGCGAATCATATTTTATTCAACATACAGCCTGGCACTGACTTGCAAATTGCAAGAAACATATGAAAATTTGATTTTCGCGGTCTACCCTGGCGCTTCCACCTTAAGAAAGAAACGTCATAATTATTACAAAGGCAAACACGACGTTCAGCCAATTTGACAGTTGGTTAAAGGTTTGGCGTGAAAGCGCAACAATCAAACTCACATTAGCATTTAAAATATTAAGTTTTTCAAATTAATAGACGCCACCATTGAGAGGTAAGTACTTACTAATCATTGTATATTAACTGCAGACTTATTTGTTGTATTAGCCTCATTTATGTGTTGTAAGAGCACTTAGAGCTGGTTATTAAATAGACAGATAACTTGTATCAGAAGAATAAATATGGCGGTTTTAAATGTTTCATATAGAAAGCAAGAAAACCATTTATTTAGCCCAACTTGAGGCACGTAACACGTACAGGACCAACTTGGAGTCAGGTGCTACTAAGAAATTCCTGATAGAAAAACCCAATTACCTACTCTTTGAGAGCCGGGTCAGCGTTTTGACGGACAAACTTTTTGTTAAACTGACGTTTAAAAAGTGCTGGCTGTCAGCATAATTTGAATAAATGACTTTTGATTTTATGCTCAACAGTCGCGTTAATTGCAATCACAAGACCAACAATTTTAAACAAGTAATCGCACTATAACAATAATATTATTAAGTAATATTTCTCAGGAGCGAACGCACCGACCCGCAACGACCCGCGGAGTGGACTGACCTCATTAATTAAACACATTCCTGATTACATTTAAATAATCTCTTAACGGTACTCAATGGTTTTATTATCTGTGGTACAGAAGCTTCTGTCTTGATGTTAGTATCATGTGTTTTGGGCATGGAATTAGTATGTACCTACTCTAAAAAGGTCCTTAGTTTTGAGGTCGATTGATTTTTTATTGGACAAGTGGCCTAATAAGAAAGCTGAACTCAGAGTTTTCAAGCACTGATTTTATTTCTAAAACGACTGATTGACTGTTTGAATACTAAACCACTGTAACTTAAATTTATCCTTATAAGTATCTAGGTATGGGATACAATGTGTAGCGCGGGAAAGGAATTCCCGGAAGGAGAGGCAGATGTTTGCCTAGCAGTGGAACAGTATGGGCTAAATAAAAAAAGTTTGAAAAGTTTTATTCAACCCCTAAAGGAGTCAAAAGAGTTCATTTGCGAAAATCACAAACAATATACTTAAAGTATTTGTAAGTGAAGCATGGTCTTTGCCAAGGTTAACATTAAACACGTGGACAGACCAGTGTAAACTGTGAGGGTCAGATAGGGCAGACAGTTCAGAATTTTTTGTTGTAACGTTGGTATAGCCGTGAGATCAATGAAAAGAAGTTCTTGTCTATTATCAATGAAGGTACGTCGGCCCCGTACGTGACCGATGACCCCACTTTAACCACTCATAAACAGTTATAAAACGTAAAACATCGTTAAACTGATAAATACATGACTTCATTTAGGATAGGAGTAGAGGTGCCTTGGCGTTTGGCCGGTTTTTAAATTAAGAATTTCAAGCCGAGTGCAAATTTTGGCTGGCTCACTTTTAAAAGGTTGTATGTTACAATTTTAGTACGAACTCACTGAGTTAGAAACGCGACAAGGTTCTGTGTTTTTAACCAATTTGTAGCGTTCTTAATTCTGTAGCACTAAAATTGTAATATTATAATAGAGCCTATGATTTGCCAAACTCTACCTACCATAGCTTTAAAAACCTGTCAAACTTGGGCATTCACATTCTTAACTCCATTTTAAATTCGGAAACCGGTCGTTAGTATTCGTTCGCCCCTTTCCATTCACCAGTTCACCATGATAATTCTACTGGCCCTTCATCATCATCATTTTAGCCGAAAGACGTCCACTGCTGGACATAGGCCTCGCCCAAGTGTCGCCACATCGAGTCCTGTGCTTCTTGAATCATCGAACGCGTTCCCACTGCCGTCACCAGGTCATCAGTCCTTTTGGTAGGCCTTCTAACGCAGCGTCTTCCGGTATTCGTTCACCATTCCAGAACATTTTCATACATCGGGCCTACTCCATTCATGTCTATTAAGTTATCATCTATTTAGTGCACTAATATCTGCCAAGCCTGTTCCTACCTAACTCTGTTGGGGTCAGCTTCCAGTCAAACCGGTTGCAGATGAGCACCAGAACAGATGAAACTACTGTCAAAGACTTTTAAATGACAGCAGAAACCAACGACTTAACGTGCTATCCGAGGCACGGAAGACCTTAGGTATGCAATGGACGGTCACCCATCCAAGAACCGACCTCGGCAAGCGTTGCTTAACCTCGAGGATTGATCGGTGCGGCAGTGGTTTTTTGACCACGTGCTCCTTCCACAAGTTACCTATCCCATACTTGTTTTCGAGTCGATGGTTAACTCCTTATTATATGTACCTACTTACCTATTATATTTTTTGGACCCAGAACCTAGTGGCTACGTTGATTGCAGCATCGGTGGCATTAATAAAATACCCCAAAGTACATGTACCTAAGTACTTTGTTTTTTTTGTTAAATACACAGCCGGGTGTATACCTATCCCATAAAAAAATCAACAAGATTAAATAGGTACCAGAGTGCAGTTACAATCTAGTTTTTGATATTTAATTTTAACCTGTCCCAGTTACCAGTGACTCAACTCCGGTAAGATCTCACGGTTATTTTGATACCGTTACCAACTAACTAGCATTATGTGGGAGGTTACCTCAAAATATACAGACTCAAAACACTGTTATATATGAGTCTATGATTCGCTCTGGTTCCGCTTGGATTTGTCGCGAATTTTCGTGGGTTTCATGCCCTTGAATAGAAACTATGTGTCGTTTCAGCATGTAGGACAACTCGTTTGAATTTGTTAAAGTTAACAAATCGTTAAAAATCCCCTATTCTAGGGTCAAATTCTCAAATTCGTACCAAAGTAGGTACCTAGCTAAAATATTGGTTTTCCTTACATGAGAAAAACCCGTCCACCAGACAGGAAAAGCTTATAATCCAGCTAGGAGGATAATGATTATTACAACCTAGTAATATTTACCCCTTAAACGAAATAAAAATACCTAAGTGTAGGTCAGGAAACAAGGGTTATTGCCTTCCATTTTGCAACCAACCATAGAGAAGCAAAATCAAAGTAGAATATTGTGTCATTTTCAAAACAAAAACATATTTAAATATTTACGCGCGTAATTATTTTTGACAGATAAAAAAAGGAACATCGCCCACATTCCTTTTCACGGAATGTTTAATTTAGGTTAATTAGTGACCCAGTGAAATAGGTAAAAATGGTCATGGTAACACTTTTGTGATGGTGGTCTGTTTTCCATGGTGACAGTTGAAAAGGGTTGGGTTATGAATAATTTGTTATGGGTCACACGGTTTGCGAACCTCAGCAGTCGCTGTTACCTTTGAGAAAGGAATTATTTTTGTGAGCAAATTTTGGGGATTAAACTGGCTACATCATCATTTTAGCGAAAAGATGCCCATGTTAGATATAGGCTTTCCCCAAGTATCGCCATATCTAAACCTACATTTAGAGAAATATACTCGAATCTCTTCAAAAACAACCGCTAAAATTCAAAATTGATTGAAATCAAATACAGCTCTGAACAGGTTTCAAGAGTAATGCAATTATAAAGTTGCTAGCCCATCATTCACGGGGAAACCTGTTTCAGTCGATACTGAGGCAGCCAGCTGATATACATCTATATACTATAGATACTATAGTTTGATTAGGTACTGGCAGTCTGGAGCATCCATCTATTCAAATACATAAGTATCCAAATTGGCAAATAAATAAAATATATATAATATACATACATAAATATACAGCTGAAGAGTTTGTTTGTTTGAACGCGCCAATTTCTGGAATTACCAGTCGGATTTGGAAAATTATTTTTGTATAAGATAGCTACATTCATGAGGAAGGCTATACGAGAACAGGAAAACACGTCGCGGGCAAAAGCCTATATGTCTGCAATGTCAAAATAACAGCACGGGTAGCACGGCACTTAACCCGAAACAACAATTTAAAAAAAGAATGGGCTGACTGTTATCACAGTTATCAGCTTAGCTCCAAAACGGCTGGAACGATTTTGAAGGGATTGTGACGGACAGATTGCTGGTGTTATAAGGAGTAAATTAGGCTAAGTATTTTTATTTGATTAACGATTATTATTTTTTTTAATTTTGTATCATTGTAAATTTTTGCATGCTTTAAAGGTAAAATGTACACAGAAACCTAATATTTGTACTTAACATCAACATCTTATGGATTTACTTACATATTTTGTAAATAAAGACATTCTATTATATTCTGGAGGTGGGATTACGCGCAGAAAATGAAAATGCATAAAATTGTGTACAGGTGCGACAAAATAGCGGGCAACAGCAGTTCGACAACATTTTCTAGATATACAGTCTAGCTTGAAAAGGATGATAGCTCGAAAGGAAATGTTAATATTGAAATGTTAATGGAAAGGCTATGTTAATAGATAGTTTCCTTGTTTGACATGAAATAGCAGTGTCAGTTGGGGGTGTGTCATGCTCACTCCAATGTCTCGCTGATGGTGGCGCGTGTGTCGGATCATTCAGTTCCCTTCAAAATGGTTGAGCTGAATGGTGCTGATGCACGCATGTTCGTGAACGGGCGCCGTCATTGGAGACTGGTCATCCCTTAGTTGCCACTGGCTCATTTTAATATTTGATACTGTAAATTGTTTTTTTTTTCTTTCTTTACATTATTCTCATATATAGAAGCAACAAGGTTTATGTAACCAGGATTTTTGTAAACATAAAATGATTTAAAAGAGTGTCCGTGGAGTTTCTTGCACGTTCTTCTCCATAGAGATCTACGCTTTCGAACGTGCAAATAGCTTCATGTTTTTGACTGACTGACTGACAATTCAAACGTACCTGATAGTGGTTTATTTGAAATAAATGCTTTGACTTTGACTTTGGAACCTAGATGGTTAGATAATGTAGAGTTATTGTTTTAACAGTGACTTTTTAAAATTAAAGTTATCCTATGACTTGCGGAAGAAGATACTTAGATTTTTAGGTAATAATGCATGTAGAGTTATAGGCACTTTGAATGTTTTAGCAACTGAGTTAACTCCTTTCTTACACTCAAGTTAAACGTCAATCTAACCATGAGTAAGTTATTTCTTTTTTTAAGTTAAAACTTCTTTAGGCGCGTTGAGCACTTTTTGGGTGAACAAAAATCATGGAACTCGCGTCATCGTCACCGAACGCTTTCCATTAGCTATATGTATACTGTGTATATATGTGTAATTTTTGGGTGAACAAAAATCATGGAACTCGCTTCATCGTCACCCAACGCTTTGGGTGAACAAAAATCATGGAACTCGCGTCATCGTCACCGAACGCTTTAACTTTCGCTTAGTTTTCACTTCTATCGGCAGTCCCCAAACACTGACTTCAGGAGGAGGTTCTCAATTCGACTTTTTTTTTTATGGAGCATGTTCTTAGTTACTTCTGAGTTTAAATGTTGCTATATAGGTAGGTACTTACTGTTTAGGCCCGGTAGGTGGCCACGTTTATTGCTTCTATGGAGGCGTTGTTTATGTCATCTAGGGTGCAGGTTTATGGATATTTGGGACACTCTAGCAAATGGGACATAGTCTGAACCACACCGCACTCGCACCAGGCGTTTGATGGAACAATTTTATATGTAGGTACCTAATTTAGTAGTTATGTTCGTAACTAGAACAGCGATAAACATCGGATCACGTATAATACCATAATACGCTATTGATATTATTGTTTATAACCATTATGATGGCACTCGGATCAAGCAGGCTTTATTATCATTCCGATAGTCTATGCCTCTATTGTCTTACCTAGGTACCTACCTAGATAGGTACCTATATCTAGTCAATATAATGATGGATTACGTGATAAGCAAAAAAACTGAGAATATTGGTAGGTATCTGGGTTTAGTTTTTAAAATATTACGATTTGCTAGTCAAAAAACTGTTACGTGTGTACGTGCGGATTAACTAATTTTTGGTTTGTCGCATTAGTCTCAATTCAAAATATTTTTTATGAGAATCCCCAGATTTCTGTAGGTACCTATTGAGAGTTTGATGTTGAGTATGTCGTTGGCTAAAATTTTAGGACCTTCTGATCCACTGATTAAGGAATGCTACAAATTGATTAAAACACATACTTAAAGCTTTGTGACGTTATTATTTCAGAAAGTACTAAAATTGTAACATAGAACCTTATTTTACCTTATAATAGTGAGCCAACGATTTGTCAAACAGTCTGAAAATTTTGACATAAAAGTAGAGTTTGACACGTTCTTAACTTTGAATACTCAATACAGAAACACGCCCAAACAGTTTGAACGGTTCATTAACTAAAACAATGTCAGTATAACATACATAAAATAAAAATACAAGCGAGACACGAGTCACGACACACCCTGTCCTGTCACCGGATCATAATTTTCCTGCTGCCTAATTTTCTTGGATTTTGTAAACAGAACGACACTATGGCGCGTTCTGTTTTTCATTAAAAATATTAAATTGTTTATGGTCCTACAGTTCAAACCTTTTTAAAGGTTTCATTTTTAATTTTCCGCTCCTGTCCCTCTGTAACTTAGACACAATAGGAAAGGGTGCGGTAAACGCGACAATTTTCTTTTTTCATTATCGAGCTGCGTTAATTAGAGAGAGCTTAATTAAACGTTGTCTAATACTATTTCAATAAGAATTACAATGCGAATTTTGAGAGGTTCGTAATTTTTATAGTAACTTAGACATTCAGACATAATATTTTAGTAGAAAAACCTGAAATATTTTATTTATATTCACAGTTAAAGATGAACCCAATCAATTTTACATACAAACAGGCACAAAACACACTGAGATCTAAGTCATTCAAATACAAAATTTATGTCCGAAATAAATCATATTTATTAAGCAATAAAATGTTATATTGTTGTATACGGTTCCTTAACGACTTATATCCGCATATAAAATGTTCCGACCCACGTAATTTCCCGCCAACGTTTTTACTTAAAACGGGAACGCAGGAAATCGCGTCAGCCGGCATTTCGAGACGGCTGCATCCTATAACTACGAAAATGCACCCAGACATTTCTATAGGACACTACCTCCCCCCATTCGAAGCTAGCGATATATATAACTTAGGCACGCTTGCCATGACTAAGAGGCACAACATTGTTCTTTCATGCTACGAAAGGAATTTAAAAAAAAAACACTTACTTTTCGTGGTCCATTCTGCACAATGGTCTCGTATTCTAAGCCCTCGGACATCATTCTCACAATTTATATAAATCACAATTGAACACTAAAATTATTATTTTTGGTATTTTTACCGGTTTTAACACACTACGGTATTATAGTTTCATGTAGAGCTGGCGGAGCGTTCGAACGTCGTACCGGCACTAAATCTTACAGAGATAAATCACTGTTTCCATTAAGTATTTGATGGGAATTGTTGTTTGAATGAAATTATAACGCGGTGCCGGCGGTCGGCCCGGGTGCAGCAACCAATATCACGCCCACAGCCTCCCTCGCTCTCCAGTGAGTGAATACATACAGATATATAGCCATAGAAAGTAGATAAACATACCAATACCTACCTACGTGTTAAATGTAAGGTGCGGCTTGTATACGATGATTCTACGTTTTTAACTTTTCCAACGTTCCGTTGTACGGAAGAGGGTAGGTGCACGTCACGTTTTGTTGTTTACACAATGTAAAATTTGTAATCGGCACGCTGTGTAAGATGAATCCATTAAATAAACTAAGAGCTTTAACGTCTCCAACATAAAAATGTAATTTATCATCACTCAAATTCTAATATCAAATCAAAATCAGTAAAATATTTCTACATTTTCTAACCAGGTTAAATTAAACGCCCTAAGCTACGTTTCTAAGCAAGAGTCAACTGTCAGTGTCATTCATTCTGTCTGTCACTGTCAGTGTCATGAATTCACGATGCAAAATGCCGATTGCCGTGTTTATTAGCTGAAAATCAACAAACCAAACAGCCACAAAAGTAGAATAAATCGTTAAAAAGTGTTACTGTAGGAGTGTTCAATTATCATATACTACTTGCTTATCATAAATAATATTTGGAAGACTATTTAACCTCAAACACTTCACTTGTGTCAACATGGGAGAAGACTTGAAAGACCTGAAAATACTGAAACAAGGTGCTGAAGGAAAGCTATATATTTGTAACTATCTCGGAAGACCGACGTTGATTAAAGAAAGATTCAAGAAAAAGTATCGGCACCCAGATTTGGATGAAAGTATAACCAAAGAACGGATTAAAAACGAAGCGCGTTCCATAGTCCGGTGTAAAGCTGCTTCGGTTAGAACTCCAGCATTATATTTAGTTGACTTCAACAGGTCTCGTATTTACATGGAACATTTGGAAAAAAGCATCACAGTAAAAGATTTTATAATAAATCACGTAAAAGGTGAATCAGACAAAGCCAATTTGAATTTAATAAGTAAATTGATAGGCCATACTGTGAGGAAATTACATGAATTTAATATAATTCATGGAGACTTGACCACTTCTAACATGTTACTAGTGCCAAAAGGTAAAAGTGATGATGAAAAATGGCTTGATGGGGAATTAGATATAGTAATGATTGATTTTGGCCTGTCTTTCATTGGTTCTAGTGGGGAAGATAAAGGTGTGGACTTGTATGTTCTTGAAAGAGCTATCATAAGTACACATAATGACTACCCTCGGTTGTTTGATGATATTTTAGAAGCTTATAAGAAGCAAAGTAAGAAGCAGTTAGGGGAAACTATAAGTAAGTTTGAGGAAGTAAGAGCTAGGGGAAGGAAAAGAACAATGGTTGGATAGTTTTTGAGGAATAAAGTTTTGAATTTCAACCCATGTCTTTCATTTGATTAATCCCACAAGTTCCTCACATTGCTGAAAATCTTTTTTCTTCTAATCCTCAAAAGTATTATGTGTCATGTAAATTTGCAACTCCTTAAAAATTTACTGGATTATTCATAAAAAATCGAACCATAATAATTATGCTTTAGTATAAATACTGTTATAAGAAATTCTGAATGCTCTATGGCTAATTTTGAAAACCAGATTCTTTATTCAAAATTAACGTAGAGAATTTGAATAAAAAAAAACAGTACAAACTAAGCTTGCAATGGTTAAGACAGTTGTAATGAATAGGGCTGTTTATATTAAAAAGATGTCAGATATGATTATGGGAATCAAATCTGACATCTTTTCAGATGGCATATTCAGATGAGTAGGCTTCAAATGACTGCGGAATAGGGCTTCAAAAATGACTATGGAATATATCTTCAAATGACTGCGCAATTGAGCTTCAAATGCTGGTTGATTAGAATGATTAGTCTCTTTTCAGACAGTTTCTATATTGTCAATAATTAAGCGGGCTCAAATAAATCAGAAAGTTCTAACTTTCTTGGTAAGGGATGAATGTCGGTACGAGCCACTCCACTAATAAATAATTAATTATAAAAAAAGGCTCGCCGAAAGGTTCGAATCAAAAATATTTCAAATTTTAAAATACGTAAATGCGATTGCGCTGGAACGCAACTGTCAAACTCATGTCATGATCATCTGCGGATAACCTTAAAATTCTCCTCCGATTTATTGTTAAAAATATTGCATTTATTTTTTCAAAATGAGGCGTCAAATTTTATGTTTATCAACAAAAGTTACGCAAAATAATTGTACAAAAGCTTTACCATTGACGAGTAAGTGAAAATCGACGTTTTGTAATTCATAATTCAATTATTCTTTCGCGGTCGAACAAACATTGATTTGATCGCTTTTTTTCTAGGATTTCTAAGCACCCAGGAGGCCATAGATCGCCGTTTTCACCTTTTTACGTTAGAAAAGAAGCGCCAGTTGGACAAAGTCGGCAGAATCGAGAAAATCGAAATACAGTACAAAGGCGTACCAAATGACTGCACTTTGGTTATGAACAAAGGTATCTCTACGCCTTACGACTGTGCAAGACGTAAGTTAATAACGTTTATATTACTAACTAGTTTTTGCCCGCGACTTCGTAGTCTTCGTACACGCATATCCCATTTTTGCCGTTCCCGTAGGGATTTCCGGAAATCATCTCTTAGTGCTCCTCTACACTCCCCAAGGAACTTTCATGCCAAATTTCAGCTTTCTACGACGAATTTTATTTTTAATATGGGGAGAATTTTTATATATTGATTTAATATGTAAATAGTATAGCAATCACAATAGCATAAACTATGGAAATTGATACAGCCAGTTAGGGTTGCCAACTATATTTCGATGAACTAGAGAAAGGGTAGGTAAATGAAGAGCTTTGTGCAAATCACACTTTGGTTTTCCTTCCGTTTTTAACTGAAATGGTAGGATATGATTCAGTTAAGATGAATACGTATTTTCGCATACCTATTCTATTTCTTTTGTAGATTATAAAGTATGCCATGTCTCTGGAAAATTGCACATGCTGTAAGTGAAATTGTAAACTACTGTTTCTTAACATGGATATATTGGAAACTATTAAATTTGGAGGGTATTTATTGTACAAAACGATGTTTTCGTTATATATTGAGAAATTATAATCTAATAAGATTTATAAACCGAGTCTGCAATTTTCCGGTGACACCTACACAGATAGAGCACAACAATATCAGAGTATGGTTGACAACCCAATATGTTATATAGTCCCCCTGGACCGATTTCGGTCATGGCGGTCAATCTCAACCGAGACTAGTCATCAGAGAGGGACACACTAGTGTGTGCACAAACACAGGTGCACTTCCTCTTCCATCACTCTCATATTTCAATGAGACGGCAACCTGACACGAACGGAGAGAGACCTGGCGCAGGACCAACGGCTTAACGTGCTTTCTGAGGCACAGGGATGTCACACCACCAACTTCTAAACTCCGGGCTGTCACTGGGAAATTCTTATTGGAAAAACCCAATAACTCTTTTTGCCCGACCGAATCGAACCCAGGACTCCACGCTCCGCTCAGCAGTTGCGCTTGCGACTGCGAGACCAAAGGAATAGTTAAAAACCCAACCTGACATTTTACTACCTGTCAAAATCAAAAGTCATTTATTCAAATTAGGCTGAGTGCCAGCACTTTTTGAACAAAGTTCTACATAAAGACAGTCCCCCAAAACGCCCGCCCGTCACCGACACGTCGTCGTCACCAACGAAATAGATTCCTCTAAATGAACTAAAATACCGCCAAATTATTTAAGTTTCAATAAATAATTATTTACTATTTAAATTTTAATAATAGGATATCTAATCCTAGTTCTTTCTGTGCCAATACAAATTGTTTTTTACTAGGTAAAATAATATTGTTTTTTTTTTAATGCATTTTCAGATTTAAGTGAAAGACACACAGAAACCAGTGCTTTGGCTCTACTTGACGGCTCGGTGTACTGGGACATGCACAGACCACTCACAGAAAACTGCACATTAGAAGTAAGTCAGGCTTCTTCTGGGTAAGAGGGCTTACGCACTACGTCCGATATAGATACTCTCTAAGCCCGAAGTCCGTAGTTTCGGGCTTAGTTGCGGGCGTATTCTAGTCCGTATCACCTAACCACTAAGAATGAATAACAACACGATTTGACAGTTCAAATCGTGTTGTCATTCCATGATCTCAAGAGATACAATACAGCTCGCTGACAGACAGACGGACGTACAGCGTAGGCTTACTAATAGAGTTCCGTTGGTTATCCTTTGGATACGGAACCCTAAAAATGCCACCAAATACCACGCCTCAGTCCCGCACGCCCGGCCGCATTGATCTGAGCGTCCTTTTAAAGTGCAAGTACCTTATTAAGTATCTTATTTTCGTGGCTTCTGCTAAGCGTGCCTCAGACAGTCGCCTTCCTGGCTATGACGCTGCTAAATTTCCGTAATAATTTCAACTAAAAATCAAAAAACCAAAATCAAAACTCATTTATTCAAATTAGGCTGAGTGCCAGCACTTTTTGAACGCCTTAAAAAAAAAAATGTCTACCACAAAAAAATCAAAAAAGAAAAAAAAATCTTGTAAGAAGCCATATTCATGTCGAAGTATTGCTGGGGTGTCAATATAATCGCCCAAAGCATCAACTAAACTTCGCATTGTTATCACTGATAAGCCGTGTTGCACCATCATGGCGCATTGGGTGCATGTACCCGGTGCGTCAGGTGAGTGCAACAGATATATGAATAAAAAAAAACTTTTAATATTTTTGTTGTTTCCATAGTGAGAGACAGAAGAATAGAGGACGAGTAGTATTCCTTTTCCACAACCGATCTCTATGGTACCGGTCGTAAAAGAATAGCACCATCCCCTCACTTCCCGTGGGTGTCGTAAGAGGCGACTAAGGGACTCACCAGAGAATGGGCAGCAGCATTCTCTGTGCATTGCAACAGCTACACTGCGATCGCCAACCCGCCTGCCAAGCGTGGCGATTATGGTAACCCCCGCCCCCACTTTAGGGAGGCCTGTGTCCAGCAGTGGACGTCTTTCGGCTGATATGATGATAATGAACCGTTCATGATGGCATTAAAATATAATAGTAGGAGGGCTGATATGTAAGTTCTCTTATCACACCAAAGTTCTGATGATAATCCTTCTAATATTATAAATGTGAAAGGTTGTATGTTTGTGCAACAATCAGGCAAAAACGGCTGAAAGGATTTGGATGAAATTTGGCATACATCTATAGTAGGCGCCAGATAATCGTGGAATATCGGTCATTGACCCACCTACATTTATTGACATTGTTAATTTGAAAAACGGAATTAATGACACAAAACTGTCCCGAATCATCATCTCTCGTGATCCTTAACATGGTCTAATAATGAAAAACGATTCATATTTAATTGTTCAGGTACCTATGAGCAGTTATTAGGGAAAGGTCAATATACTTTATTCCACATTTATCTGGCGCCTACTATAGTGCACATCCTGGAATAACACATATGCTAATTTTTATCCCGTGAATATATTTCCTTGGGATAATTTTCGTCATTCACGCTAGTCAAATAATAATATTCTCCATCTTGTCCTCAACAGCTCCAAAACTTCACCATACCAGAACCCCAGCAAGTCAACAGGGCATTCTGGAGAACATGCTCCTTCATGCTGGGCGCCTGTGCCACTGTCGCCTTCAAAGACTCCGTGCCCGTCAAGCTACACAGTTTTCCTGGCCCTGACAGTAAGATAGTGTTATATATGAATTATTATGGCCTGTTCCACCACCTTTTTTTTCTTATTTTTAAGTATGGGAAATCATCAAATGACTTCTTCCGCTCTGGGTGGAGCGGAAGGGCGTGTCAGACTCTTACTGACTAAAACCCATCCGTGTTCCTTCTAAAGCCCTTTGCGTTCCAGGGCCGCGGTGACTCTTTCGAACAAATTCCGCAACCCTGGCAGACTATTCCACCACCTACGATTAAGTTCCCGTTAATTTACTCGGCAGATAAATCCATACAAATTATTTTTCATTTTCGAATTTATTCGGTGATAAGGTTATTCGGAGGTCGTGAAACAGGCCCCTAACCTTTTTAAGGCCAGAGCATACACGCATCGGCGTGTCCCCGACGCCAAGCCACAAATTCGCCGTACTTTTTGTCACATATTTGTGACGTTTGGCGTACAGGGCACGCGTTTGCTTGTCATGTATACGTGACAATGGCGTTCAAAAGGTTAATGTTTTTTGTCGTTCTTTTTGCTTTGTTCTAAACTCGGGATCTACAGTCCAATTAGGTAATGGACGATCAAGCATGACATAATATTTAGTCCTCATTTGCTAAAGACACTAATTCTCTCTCTTGATTTTATTTCAGTAATTGTTAGTATTTTTTTGCTTTATTTCCCAACATGTATATCTCATTTATTTTGTTTTTATTTGTGTTTTTTATGGTATGCGTCATGTTTGGCGCAATTAACTCTTTTTGTTTCTATTTTCTATTATGTAAATATTTGTTCCCATCACTTCCCGTGGGTGTCGTAAGAGGCGACTAAGGGACTCACCAGAGAATGGGCAGCAGCATTCTCTGTGCATTGCAACAGCTACACTGCGATCGCCAACCCGCCTGCCAAGCGTGGCTATTATGGCAAAACCCCCTCTTTGGGAGAGGCCTACGTCTAGCAGTGGACGTCCTTAGGCTGATATGATGATGATGAACAGTTTGTTGTTCCTAATATAATAAAAATAAATCCAACTAACTAGACCCAACTCCTCAGTCCGCAGCGGCTCCTTCATCTACGACGTAGACCTCCCGACCCTGGGCGACTGGCAGCCGACCCGCCAGGAAATGGTGACCCTGAGCGCGGAGTACGTGAAGCTGGTGAGGCAGAACGAGCTGCTGGAGAGGCTGGAGGTCAGCGAGGACCTGGCGCTGGAGATGTTTGTGGAGAACGAGCATAAGACTAGGCAGATACCTAGTATTGCTAGGAATAATGGTGAGTGAGATATTAAACTTTGTTCTGTATGGTGTCGGACGTAAAAGAATAGCACCATCCCATCACTTCCCGTGGGTGTCGTAAGTGGCGACTAAGGGACTCACCAGAGAATGGGCAGCAGCATTCTCTGTGCATTGCAACAGCTACACTGCGATCACCAACTTGTCTGCCAAGCGGGCCTATATCTGTGGTGTAAAATATCGTGCAAAATCGATAAAACGGAACGTAAAAAAAAATGTCTCCATTTGCGTCATCCGTTTTCGATCATTCCGTTTCTCCTCGAGTTGCGTGAATGTGTTCTATGTATTTCGTGGTATTTTCTTGTACACTGGGATCCAGCTTATAAGAAAGTTAGTGTACCCCCAATGATCGTATGTGTGTACAAAAGGCAATGTTACTAGGAGAACTTGGGTGCAAGAGCGAGCGAAGCGAGCTCGAGACTGGGGACACCCCGACTCAATTTTATTCCGTGCAAGTCTCATTCCAATCTTTGAAGGTAAAAATATGACCCCGTATTTTATATCACAACATTATTTTGAGAGTTTGCAATTGTTTCGTAGTCCGTTTTAAGGGTTCCGTACCCAAAGGGTAAAACGGGACCCTATTACTAAGACTACGCTGTCCGTCTGTCAACAGGCTGTATCTCATGAACCGTGATAGTTAGACAGTTGAAATTTTCACAGATGGTGTATTTCTGTTGCCGCTATAACAACAAATATTAAAACTGAAATAAAATTATTTGTTGATACAAGAAACATGTTTTTTTCGGCTTATGGTACGGAACCCCTCGTGTGCAAGTCCAATTTGCACTTGGCCAGTTTTTTATTTATTCCATGTTGTTTATTTCATTATTTGCAGGTAAAGTGACGCTGTACAAAGTGGGCAAACACGTAGATATCTCGAAGGGACCTATGATCAGCTCGACCAAACAGATCGGGAGGGTAGCCGTCGTCTCCGTGCACAAACTTAATGGTAAGTAGCAGTGGCGTGGTCGCGGAATTTGTTCGAAAGAGTCATCGCGGCCCTGGGACGCAAAGGGCATTAGGAGGAACATGTATAGTCCCGCTGACCGATTTCAGCCATGGCGGCCAATCTCAACCGAAACTAGCCAATTTCACAAACACGACCGGAGAGAGATCAGGCGCAGCACCAACGGCGACACATGAGAACCGAGCCAGGGGGGTGACACACCATCACACCACCAACTGCCTAACTCCCAGCTTTCACTGAGAAATTCCTGTCGGAAAAATCCAATAACTCCCCAATAACAATCCAATAAATCCCCTCTTTGGGGGTGGCCTGTGTCCAGCAGTGGACGTCATTCGGCTGATGATGATGATGATCTCTCCTTGCAGGCTCAGCAAACAGTGAAGTGAAGCAGCTGTACAGGTTCCAAGGTGTCGCGCTACCATTTGGCGTCATCATCAACCACTTCGCCTTCTCCATACTCACTGATAGGGCTAAGAAATTGGTAAGAGCCTTTTTGGAGTTTACTCCTTAAGAAACGATTTTTATATTTAGCACGTGGTATAATAATTTTATGAGGAGTACAATCGAGCGTTAAATAAAAGTGAGGCGTTACGTTCCTTTGCGCACCTTTCATTTCGAGATTATGTATGTGTGTATATGTCACCGGAAAATTGCAAACTCCGTAAGATTATAAAATAACTTGAGAGATTGTAAACTCGATAAACTGTCAACTGAACATTTGGAATACTCTTTTACGCATCAAAATTTGATAGTCTATGAAATCTCCGTGCCGGTCCGAGAATATAAAAATATAAATACTTAATATATATTATTTTGTACCTATATTCTTTCCGAAACAAAATTATATTTTTTAAATTTTATTTTATGTACACCACACAGTGTATTCTTTATAACCCAAAGGTTGACTGGTAGAGAATGCCTTGATGCATTAAGTCCGCCCATGTACCGCTATTGTACATAAAGTTCAAATAAATAACTGGGGGCTAAATTGGATTGTATTCGGGTAATCGCGTCTTGTCTTTTCTCTGGGTTATGAAAAATGTTATTTAAAATATCAAATACCGTATTGTTACGCTTAAGGTTCCATATTTAAGACAATTTGACATACCTACTTCTAGAATTTTCAAGTTCCCGTATTTGTTATGTTTTGCTCCCATAAGTGAATATTGTTATAATAATAATAATAATATCTTGGGACAACTCACACACGGTCATCCGATCCCAAACTAGGCAGAGCCTGTGCTATGGCAACCAGACAACTGATAAACATATATATATTTCTAAAAACATACATATTATAGACAAATTACACCCAGACACAGAACAAATGATCATGCTCATCACACAAAGATTTGTCCTGGGTGGGAATCGAACCCGGTTTAGCAGTCAGGGTCACTAACCACTCGAACAAACAGGCCAGTAAATTACCACGTAAAGTTGAGACGAATTATTTTTTATTTTCAGAATGCCGTAAAATCCCCGATCCCGAAGGCAGTGGAGCGTGAAGAACCTGAGAGCATAGCGATGAAGGCGTGAACTTGAAGTACGATAGTCCGTAATTATAAGTAGTTTAGCTATCTCTAAGTTAATAAAACAAGTTAAGAAAATCCGTGTTTTATTGTTAACTAGCTGTGCCCGTGGCTTCGCTCCCGTCAACCGTTACCTACCCTACCTATTATGTTTTTAAACGTTCCCTGTAATCCGGCGAACGAAATAAAAAAAAAATTGCCAAATTGGTCCAGCTGTTCTCAAGTTAAAGCGTGACCAGGAGAAATAGTTCTTTATTTATATTATTTGTGCTGATATAATGTGATACTGTTTTTTGTCCCAAATAAATAAATAAATAAATAAATAAAATAATAATAGGGGTTTATTTTGACGTGACGACGACTAATAAATCGAAGAAAGCCGGCTGCACGCACGAAAAAGGATGACTCATTGTAACGTTACGCTCATTGTACCGTTACGATCATTGTAATGTTACGATAATTTCATCAATGTTTTGTTATAACGTCACGTTCTATCGTCCGTAAACCGACTTTACAGACCAATTTTTTTATATATATATACAGGGTGTCCCAAAACTCAACGTCAAGCCGAAACGGGGTGACAGGATTGATCATAACCATCACGAGAAAAATCTGAAAAAAAATCTATCCCATGCAGTTTGAAAATTATGGGCATTTTAAGAAAAACCTAGAAATTTGATCAAACTGTACCATTTTTCGGTTATTGTGGTTATTATTTTTTATTTTTGTTCATTTGAACTTTAGAAACGTAATCCTAAATAACATTTCTAGAATCCCAATAAAAAATAATGACACAATTGCCTCAAGTTCCCGAGAATTGAGACTATTTGTTAAACTACGAATTTAAAATTTTCAAGATTCGTCGACTTTGACAGGCCCTCCTATAAAAAAAATGTACTAGAGTGCCTTGGCAAGTAGCATTAAAAGTTGGCGCATTTAATCAGAATTCTAAAATGGTACAATACTTGTTAGTTCCATACAATAGAAAAGAGTAAAAAAATTAAAACCTCAAGTAACCCGATTTTTGCTATCAGATTTTACTCAGTTAAAATGTTTTTAATTCGCACAAGCTCTAGGTAGGTTCTTAATTTTAAGGCAAAATGATGAGAGAGATGGATAATGGGTATGTTTGCCATGAGTGAGCGAGACAGATAGTGACGCCACGCATTGAGACGGAGATGCGTCGTTTAAACGAGTGCGAATGAAACAGATAGATGCTATGGCATCTATCTGTTTCATTCGCACTAGTTTCAGCCAAGCAAATGGCTACGCTACCAGTCCGACACCAACCAGTTAGTACGTTTCGCTCATTCGTCTACTGCGCACGTTCGTATTCGCTTGTGTTGATTTAGTACTGACAACTTTGGCTTCTCTTTTTGGACTTGAATCTTTGTGAATTGGACTTGTTGATAACATACCGGCAACTTTGGCTTCTCTCTGGACTTTTGTGTTGGCATCCTTTTTATCTACCATGCCTACGCGCTACACTTCACAAGAATATGCGAACATGCACCTCATTTATGGGGAATGCAGATGCAACGCAAGTGCTGCCGCTAGACTTTATCGTGACTATCTGTCTCGCTCACTCATGGCGAACATACCCATTATCCATCTCTCTCATCATTTTGTCTTAAAATTAAGAACCTACCTAGAGCATGTGTGAATTAAAAACATTTTAACTGAGTAAAATGAGATAGCAAAAATCGGGTTACTTGAGGTTTTAATTTTTTTACTCTTTTCTATTGTATGGAACTAACAAGTATTGTACCATTTTAGAATTCTGATTAAATGCGCCAACTTTTAATGCCACTTGCCAAGGCACTCTAGTACATTTTTTTTATAGGAGGGCCTGTCAAAGTCGACGAATCTTGAAAATTTTAAATTCGTAGTTTAACAAATAGTCTCAATTCTCGGAAACTTGAGGCAATTGTGTCATTATTTTTTATTGGGATTCTAGAAATGTTATTTAGGATTACGTTTCCAAAGTTCAAATGAACAAAAATAAAAAAGAATAACCACAATAACCGAAAAATGGTACAGTTTGATCAAATTTCTAGGTTTTTCTTAAAATGCCCATAATTTTTAAACTGCATGGGATAGATTTTTTTTCAGATTTTTCTCGTGATGGTTATGATCAATCCTGTCACCCCGTTTCGGCTTGACGTTGAGTTTTGGGACACCCTGTATAGACTAGCTTCGCAAAGACAAAGCATTTATTTCAAACTAGTGCCCGCCCCAGCTTCGCCCGGATGTATATTTTTTTCCAAATTTTCTTTCATAATAAACTTTTCCTGACAATAACAAACAAAAAAATAATTAGCGAAATGGGCCGAGCCGTCCTCGAGTTTTGCGCTACATTTGGCGATTCATTTATATAGATAAAACATTTACTGTTGAATTGTCAAAGACAGTCAGTCAAAATCATGAAGCTATTTGCATGTTCCAAAGCGTAGATCTCTATGGTGAAGAACGCGCAAGAAACTCTACGGACACTCTTTTAAAACATTTTATGATTTACAAAAATCCTGGTTACTTAAACCTTTTAAACGCCACTGTCACGTATACTTACATGACAAGCAAGCGCGTGCCCTGTACGCTAAACGTCACAAATATGTGACAAAAAGTACGGCGAATTTGTGGCTTGGCGTCGGGGGCACGCCGATGCGTTAATGCTCTGGCGTTCAAAAGGTTAATCTTGTTGCTTAGAAGCAACAAGATTAATGTAACCAGGATTTTAATGTGAGAACAATGTACCTAAGGAAAGAAAAAAAATAGTATCAAATATTAAAATAAGCCAGTGGCAGCAAGGCTGACAAGGCTCCCATCAGACTGACTGCACCGCAACAACCGCACGTAGTCGATATATTAAACTGCATGCAGTTGTACGTTCCTACGATTTGATAGTCGTGACTTCAACTTCACGCGGTCGGCTCCAGTTGTGTAGTGTCGACGCACGCATCATAATCAAGATGGAAACTCACTTCGTGATCAAGTGACATCTTGATTATATGGATTGACAGCTCACCTCGTGATCACGTGACATCTTGATTATATGGATTGACAGCTCACCTCGTGATCACGTGACATCTTGATTATATGGATTGACAGCTCACCTCGTGATCACTTCACCCAAGCCTTCACTTCGACGTGTTTACAGAATCGACCCGCAGGTGCGACGGTGTTTCTTATCATAATCACGCTTGATTGAAACAAAAAAAAACAACTTAATTGTATTCATCATTAAAATTTTATTCCTTACATAATATTTACAAATAGAAACAAGAATAAAATACTACAAGTATTTTTATTTCATCGATTTTCCATAGACATCAAGATAATTTGAAAATCCTAGTAAGTACTTTATTTGTACAGTCAATAAAGCTATTTGGTATACAGGCAAAAAAATTAATTTTTCCACTGCGCTGCCAATGTTTATTTTTAATGTGTGCATTATAATTTATCAAGCTTATGCCATACTACGAGTGTGGTGTAAAATAATTGTCTACTCAGCACACTCACAACATTGTTAAAAAATATTTGCAAGTTAGCTGCCTGCATACCAAATAGCTTTGCTGACTGTACTTCAAATGGGTACAAGTATATTGATAAAACCCTCGCGTTCTTCAAGTCAATTCAAATAAATAAAGTTCCCAGGTCGTCGGCAAACCAATTTATTTTAGGATCTCCAATTATCGTCTTTTTCTACAAATTGGATGTGAACAGGCTTCTTCTGTGTAAGCTCGCTCCATCGTCGACTTTGTCTCTGTCATCTATGACCTAGACTAGAGTCAAGAGCAAACTCATCTCAAAAAAAAAAACAATTGGTAACTCGATAAGTTAGGACTTTGAGCGGCTGGTTCTCGATCTATGTATAATTTGACTCAGTATATTCTGTTGTCAAATGTTCTTTCACCTGATCGGTTATTATCAGTGATCGGATTATCGGGCGCTCGGATTATCGGGCGCTAATATACCTAAACTTCACTTTTATTCCCACGAAAGTATAATACGGACATACAAAATAAAGTTAGAACTCGTTGTGAACTCTCATTGTAATTTTTTTTTTTATTTGAGCCAATTATAATGGAAATTTTAATTTACAATGAAAGTTTTAATGATTTTTTGATAAAATAAAGATACTTAATCAAAATAACTAATGCTATAATTTCATTAAGTTTGTTATAGTTGTTTTTACAAAATGGTTCAATCCCGGGAACCCGGGATTACATAGTTTTTCAGAAAGGAATGTCCATATTATTCTTTCACGGGAAGAAGTTTAGATATATAAGCGCCCGATTATCCGATCACTGGTTATTATTTTGGTCAGCCAATCTCAAAAGCGAGCAATGATTTGGCAATAGGTGTACCTAGGGATTGAATAGGCTTTCAGAAAGTGAGTTAATTCTACTGATCCTTGTTTCCATTACACTCTGATTTAGCCGTACCCAGTGGAAACGGGTTGCCGTGTATAATGCCAACGGAGAGCTAAGCCATTCTTTCGTAGTCATAATCTTGTCATTCTCATGGTCTGCCGATCCATTTTTAACAATCTTTCTCCCAATCTATTCGTTCCCTTATTATTTACTACCATTATTGTAAGTAGGTACATGTTTCTAGAAAGAAATGGTATTCCGCCTCTACCGGTCATGAGTAATAAATAACGGTACAATGTGTACACAAATAACAACACAATAAACGAAACACCTGAAAAACGGTCATTGTACGCATCATTATGAACTTTTACTATTGGACCAAACCTGAAATCGCGGAAATAAACTGAATGATAAACATGACTAAATGATATTGATTGATTTACAAGGATGGGAAATCATCAAATGACTTCTTACGCTCTGTGTGGAGCGGAAGGGCGTGTCAGACTTTTACTGACTAAAACCCATCCGTGTTCCTTCTAAAGCCCTTTGCGTTCCAGGGCCGCGGTGACTCTTTCGAACAAATTCCGCAACCCTGGCAGGCTCTGGCCCTATCGGGCCCCGTCTTCTATGCTGACATCTCTTTGAGGCGCGCGTGAAACACAACGCGCCATCGACCCGGACCTGGTGGTGATCGGACAGCGAGCCACCCAACGCTCGCCGTCCGATGATTGATATACTTAGCGGGTTTAGTTCTAGTTAGTCCGTCCGACCAAGCGTAGGTATTACCTACCTAAGTTATAAATCTCTATTGATAAGTTAAGAACTCTGTGTTGGCATTTCAATGAAAAAAATGTTAATTTAAACATTTTTTAAATTCTTTTTCAACGATATACATCATAATCAATTTGATTCGGTTTAAAACCAAACTCACACTCTCGTTGACGTCGTCACTCGTGACTCGACGCAACGTTGCCAGCTCGACTACCCTACACACACATGCACATTTCTTGTATTTTTGTAGGCGAGTTTTCAACCGTTTAAAACGATTTATTTGGGGTTTAAAACGGCAACATTCTATTTAAAACGTTTTAAATCGGTTGTTTTACATATATTAGATGAAAATTGCCCATTCCCTCCCTTATTTCCAAAACAACTTAGCAAACATTAAAAAAAAATACAGATAATAGGTCTTTACCTAAAGGTTACAGGAAAACCTATAAGAAGTCTACGATTTTAAAGTAACATGCTAAAGAATATTACTCGTTCGGAACCCTTTGCACGCGAGCCCGACTCGCATTGGCCGGTTTTTTTTGTCGTTGGTCCTAAATGTTATTAATAAAGATGAGTAGGTACACTGACCCGTTTTCTGGTCTTGCGTTTATTCTGTTACACGTATATATGTAATTAAATATGAATTATCTAGTAATATGAATAAGTACACTAGATATGATAAAATGTGATCCTCGAAGTTTCGGGGGGAATAGGCAGAAGACCTATTTGAAATCTTTAATGAATGTCAAGGCGCCTATGGCATTTCAGGTGGGTTCTTAATCCAAGAATGACAATTTTGGTTTTTACACCAATAATTTCTGAAGTTCTAAATGCAGGAAACATATACTCCTTGTAACCTACGAAGACTTAGGCTTCTTAGGATCAGAAGGACCCTCTTCTTCATTTCCAGACTGAAATATAGGCTGCGGCTGGGTTTTCTTATAAGCCGGGGCCACCCAGAAGGGATTCTCTTCAGCATCCTTTGCATACTTTAGAATAGCCTCCCTCGGGTCCTGTTCATCATCTACCCTCTTGCTAAGACCAAGATTCCTAATGACGAAAGAGGATAGGGTACTGCCAGAAGCCGCTACTCTTCCACCCTGACCTGAGGTGATCGGAAGATCAGGTCTGTGGGACTTCACAGGATCTAGCCTGTCTTTCTCCATCTTCTTCTTGCTAGTTCTCAGTTTCTCTTGTCTGAATAGTGGTAATGCATGAGGAGTGATAATCTGCTGAGCGCTGACCACCTCAACGGAATGTTTCTTCCTATGCGTCTTCACTATACACAGTTTAGCACCCCGTAAACTCTTTTTCTGATCGAAATAGCATTTGACTACACCATTCCCACATCCAACGAAGATCTGGTTCAATTTCGCGTGCCATATGCCTTTAATCACATGAGATTTTGTGACATCTATGTGCGTGGTTTGTTCAAAAGTCTTTGTATTGTAGAAAATCAGTCTTCCGGTATCCTGGCCCTTCTGCAGCGACTCTCCAGTGAATACTAACGTGTCATCTGGACTGAAAGCGCAATCCGTTTGCTCATACCTTGAGAACAAGTCCCCAAATACATGCAATGGTTTTCTAAAGTTCCGTAAATCCCATATTTTCATAGTGTCATCATTACCTCGGCTAGCTAAATAAGAGCCAAGGTATGAATAAGATATGCTGCATATTTCTGAGTTTTTCTGATGGCAGTCCCTTACACATGCTGTGGTATTGACAAAATTCTTCCTATGGTCCCACATTTGTATGGAGCCGTCGTAGCATCCACAAGCCACTGTGTTGCCATCTCTAGAAAAGGTGCAAGAATTTGGTTTTGCCTTCAAACCTCCTTGCTGTCGAGGTTTGATAACGGCCTTGTGTTGTTTAGGGTTCTCTGTCAGCCAGAGGCGGAGGGTGCCGTCTTGGGAGCATGTCATGAATTCTTCGCGGACTTGAGGATGCCAGCAGCCACTGTTTAGGGCTGCTGTGTGGCCCTTTGTTCTGGAAGAGAAAAAATTATTGGTTACAATTAGCTATCAACTAGGTAAGGAGAAGTAAGGAGATGTCACATATTCTCCTGAGTATAGTCTTCTCTTATATTGTATAAATTGTATATCTTATATTGTAAATATGTGAGTACCATGTCCCTTACTAGCAAACTTAATTTTATCTCTGCTGGTATTGCTTTGTTGTATCTATAGTATATAAGTGTGTGCTGTATATTAGTGTAATGTTGGATGCATTGTGCTCACATAATATAATCAATTGATCAATGTATACAAAATATTGTAAAACTTATATTTGAAAAGAGTAACTACGGAGTTTCTTGTCCGTTCTTCTCCTTAAGAATCTACTTTTTGCGAATGGACGACTAGAGTCACTTATATTTTAATTTTAAACTGTAAATTTGACGTTCAAAAGTGCCTTTTAACGGTCTAGTTGAAATAAATGAATTGACTTTGACTTTCTTTTCATGTGCCAATTTACACGCTCCTGGGGCAAGATTACCCGGGATGGATTGCAATGGCAACAATGCTAATGTGTAAACAATGTTTTTCTTACAACTTATATAGTTTTTAAATAGATCATTACGAGTAATCTATGAACTGTTGTAAAAATAAACATTGTTCGCGTGTGCCGTGCGACTTAAAGAACATATTAAAAAAAAAATGTTTCAATGTAAAAATTTGGAATTGTATTTTTATCAGAAACCTTTTTACACATTAAAAAAAGGTTCCGACGAATTGAGAACCTACTTTTTTTGAAATCGGTTAAAAAAGGTATTTTCTTGTTTATAGTAGGAGGAATAAAACAAGATAATATTCCATTGAACTGAATTCTTTCTTATTTCAGACTACTTTCCTGCTGGACGAGTTAGATGGCACAATGTAACTCGTCAGCGCAAAGCATTTTTTTAAGGATCGGAAATCAGCAAATGACTTCTTCCACTCTGGGTGGAGTGGAAGGGCGTGTCAGACTCTTACTGACTAAAACCCATCCGTGTTCCTTCTAAAGCCCTTTGCGTTCCAGGGCCGCGGTCACGCTTTCGAGCAACCCTGGCAGATTCCGCAACCATGGCAGAATTCCGCAAACCTGGCAGTGCTGATTCATCTTACTACTGTTATAGTTGCGAAAGTTTGGATGGATGGATGAATGAATGTATGTTTGTTTCTCAATCATGCCAGGACGGCTCAACGGATCTGGATGAAATTAAGCACAGAGGTAGATCTTTTCTTTTAACGATGGGAAATTATCAAATTACTCTATCCGCTCTGGGTGGAGCAGAAAGGCGTGTCAGACTCTAACTGACTAAAACCCATCCGTGTTTTTCCTAATGCCCTTTGCGTTCCAGGGCCGTGGTGACGCTTTAACAAATTCCGGGACTAGATGTTAGTCTGAAATAGCACATGGCTACTTTATTTACCCCGGACGTATGTTCCCTTGGGATAATCGGTATGATTATTATATATCATATTTTATTAGTATTAAATATTTTATCTGTATATTCTTTCCGAAATGTTAAAATTCAATTTAAAATTTTATTTTTATTTATTCTAAACCTACCCAGTATAGTCTTTATAACCCAAAGGTTGACTGGTAGATAATGCCTTGATGCATTAAGTCCGCCCATGTAACACTATTGTACATAAAGTTTAAATAAATAAATAATTTCCGATATTCACGCGGGCGGAGAAGCTCGTACAAACTAGTCGATTTATAATGAAAGAAAAACATTACTCACTTAGCCATATCGTTAATATACTGATCTCCCTTCACACACTCCAGTACTTCAAAGCCGTCTCTATCCAGCACCTTGGCCTGAGCAGCACCACTGACAACCAGGATTGAGTCCCCTGTCGTGGAGTACTGCAGGGCTTTGATAGGGTGGTTCTCGCAGGGTTGTAAGGTGCGGAATGAGCGCATTGATGAGTCCATGCCTGGTGAAAAAAAAAATTTCATCACATGTTTTTAACTGTGTTATGGTTATGTTTCTTCTGCTGTTCTTATCTTTTTCACCGGAAAATTGCAAACGCCGTAAGATTGTAAAATATCGCGTGAAATTGTAAACTATTTTTTCTAAATATGAGACGGATATATTGGAAACTATTGAATTTGGATGGGATTTATTGTATATGTAAAATGGCAGACTCGAAGCTCTTTTCGAAAACATACCGATGGGTCTTTGCTTACAGGAAGTTAGAAGCAGTCTATGGTTTTAAAGTAACATGTTACAAAAATAGAAATATTATCATTTCGATTTTTACATGTTTATACAATAAGCCATTTAGCTTTAATGGCATTGTAGTTCTGACATCTATTCATCATCAGCAGCTGGATTCAGGCCTCTCCCAAAGGAGGGGTTTGCCATAATCGCCACGCTTGGCAGGCGGGTTGGCGATCGCAGTGTAGCTGTTGCAATGCACAGAGAATGCTGCTGCCCATTCTCTGGTGAGTCCCTTAGTCGCCTCTTACGACACCCACGGGAAGTGATGGGATCATGCTATTCTTTTGCGTCTGACACCATACAGAACAACTTCTATTCATTCATATTATTTTATGTACAATTAATTCACATACTACTTTATTCTTTATTTGAACTTACCAGCAAAGTCCCAGAAAGAGACATCATAGTCAATTGATCCAGTTGCCAACCGGGCTCCTGACGGGTCGACTGCTAGTGCTACCACAGCTTTAGTGCCATGTAGCATCTCCACCTGGAAAAGGATTGTCAAAAAGTCACTACACATTAAAGTGGAAAAGCATAGACACCATAGGCCATCTTTTCTTTAGGGCTTTTTGGACTAAGGACCTGCACATCAATTGGTTTACTCATAAAATCACATTTAAATTATTTCACATTAGAAAGGTACTCTCGATTCATTACTCCATAATGTTTAAAAAAATTACACTTGACAGTGAATCAATGAATATGGTTCTTCTTTTTATTGTGTCTATGGTTTTTCAGATTTGACTGAATTCATGCACGCATATCTCGTTTTTTCCCATTCCCGCTTTAGCATTCCTCATAAATGTGGCTATCACATACAAAAAGAATTTTCCTAATCAGACTGGTAGTTCCAGAGCAGCGCATTCAAACAAACAAACTCTTCAGCTTTATTATATTAAGGTGAAAGCGTCAGGGTTACCCTGAAATTCAAATTTAAAAAAATCATCAATACATGTTGTATCATTCATGTAACTCGATTGAATGACTTTTTTTTATGAAATAACCATTCAATCAAGTTAAATGAACTTGGAGGGTTGTATTGATGTTTTAATGATTATAATTCTGTAAATAAATACGTGTTACAGTCGTGAATCATATTTTGTTCAATATACAGCCAGACACTGACTTGCAAGTTGCAAAAAAACATAAGAAAATTTGAATTTCGCGGGATACCCTGGCGCTTCCACCTTAATTGTTGTGGCCCAGTACCTAGGTGGCGAAAAGATAATTGCAATGTCAAAATGAAATAAATGTGACTAATGGTATTTTTTTTTTGTATTATGCAGGGCTTAGTTGACTCATAATGTCATGTTGAAAGAGAGATTAATTATCTAGCACAAACTATATATCAACTAGAAAAACTACAGCACTATTAAGAGAATGCTGTTGTTTGGTGCAAAGGCATATCACTACTTAGTTATTTATTCTGTTTTCTTTAGTCATTCTGTTTTCTATAAACTTGAATTCCAAAAGAATATTGAATTTCATTTCAGTTATTTATAGGCTCGCTCAACAGAATGGAAAAACAATATGTAAAATTCTTACCTCGTGAGTATTAGGTATCCTTTTCTCCACTGGCAGATCCTCATCTTCAGACCCACTAAGCTCATCATAGCTGTCTTCTCCATCACCCTTGCTCTTCTTAGTCTTATTATCTTTATTCAGCAGCCCTGGTGGTATTGGTGGACCAATCTCATCTTCATCATCTTGTGAAGACCCAGGAGGCAATGGGCCAATGACCTCATCATCACTTTCTTCATCCTTTTTTGTTTCCGGTTCTTTCGGCATAGCGGCCTCGGCTTCTAACCTCTTTTTATTGGCCTCTTGCGCATTTACCTTTGCCTGTTCCACCAACTCGACAAGGTCGAAGTTTTTAGCCTTCTTACCGAAGTTTCTAATGCCCATGACTTGCTGAACGTGCTGGTTTTCCAAATCATCGGCTATTTCTTCGATTTCCTTGTGCTCTTGAATCGGTGTTCGGCCGAAAGTGCCGAAACCAGACGTGTTCGCTTCATTTTTGTTACTGCTTTCGCCTGTTTTGCTGATGTTGAACTTGATTTTCCCGAAGGATATTGGTTTCTTGTGCATCTTTGAAGATTGAATGGCTCTGTTTATTTCCCAATTACTATTTCACGTTGATAATCACACCGCACTTTTATCGATTGTTTTATATCGCGAGAAACCTATAAATATTTTTTTAAATAACCCATATAACGTACTATGCTTATTTATCTCAAATTTTATGCAATATTTAGCACAACTTTATGACGAAATTCATAATTTTGTTCTCACAATCACGAATCCCGAATTGATTTGTTTTGAAGGTGTCAAATTGTCAAAATCTATGTCGTGAAGAACATTGCAGCTTTTGAAATGTTTCAACTTTAGCATTTAGAATGTTGCTTCTTCGTCTCACACCAACAGACGGACAGAGATAAATAATGGCAAATAATCGCCTAGGAATGTCGTAGACAGTGACATGGAGCATGACAAAGGTTAACATTAGGCGTTTTGTTTCTATATTTTAGAACTTAGTTCTGAAGTAAAAGTTGTGAGTAAAAACACTTTTTCATGAATATTTTCTTTCCCTATTTATTCATTAATTTTTAATATAAAACTTAATTGAATGCTTCTGTATTCAATTAAGTTTTATAATTTTCTACTCATTTTTGTAAACCTTTTCGTTTTATTATCATACTGTTTAATACGCTTACCACTTTGACGTACCAATCAAATAAAATTCAATTCATCATAATATAGTAAGTAATAACAATTCATGAATATTGAATTCATCAACAAAAAGTGTCTGTACGGTTTTTCTATTTTAATACAAATTCTTGGTGATCAGGAGTTAATGAGAAAAGCTGTAGAATAACAGCAATTTGGTAAGCTTGTAAATACCAAATAAGTGATGGAATAACATAATATAAAACATTCACTGCCTGTTTACAATTTTACCAGCCTACCTTGTTTTTTTTTTTACGAAAATAAAAAAATCAATATTTTTTATGATTCTAAAAGTAAATTATTCCAGCCAATAATATTTGCATTTACGTATAAAATAGGTCAAAATACGCGAGTAAATGCCTAACATTATTTTTGTCAGCGTCGCAAGTTTTTCGCTAGCTTGCAACAATTATTTTATAAATCGTCATTCTGCCTAGGGCTACGGTCCTGAGCGGTCGCCAGCGATGTTTGTGTTGCCGATATTCTGTGTTCTCCTCGGCTCGGCCGTTGGATACGTTGATAAGGGTGAGTAAATTTTTAAATTAGAATATTCTTGATAGGTAGGTACTGATAACGAACAGTACTAGCGTCATTATTGATGTTATAATTACAAATAATAAAAAGGACAATGTAATTAGTTTCTATATGAATCGGTCCAAGTTCAACCAACATTTTATGTGCAAAAATGACTAAACTTTTTGCGTTTACATCAACTTTTGGTATTATACCTACCTACCTTTTTATGTTTATTGTTGAATACTGATTTATTTTTTAAGTCTTCGCTGATGTAATTTAAATACAAAACTCGTCTTAGAAAACAATAAAAACAAAGGCAGATGACCTGAAACAACTTGTTTTTATTTGCTTATCTCAAATTAACTTTTAGTATCAATTTACTAAACAAAAGGAGTATGTTGCTGATATTGATTTTTATGTTGAAATAATTCTTGCTTCTATATAATTAAAACAGATTGTTTATACAAAAGCTAACAACAAAAAAGTGCTTTCTAGGGTTCCGTACCCAAAGGGTACTACGACTGCTGTCCTTCTGTCTGTCCGTTTGTCACTAGGCTGTATCTCATGAACCGTGATAGTTAGACAGTTGAAATTTACACAGATGATGTATTTCTGTTTCCGCTCTAACAACAAATACTAAAAAACAATAAAATAAATATTTAAGGGGGCTCCTATACAACAGACATGATTTTTTTGCCATTTTTATAGATAATGGTATGGAACCCTGCGTGCGCGAATCTGACTTGCACTTGGCCAGTTTTTTTTCTCTGAACACCCTCAAAAATAAACTTAGAGAAACAATCTTCTTCACTCTGTTTGTGATAGACCCAAGAGATGTAAACATTACTATATACTTAATTGTACACGGAGAATGTTCTGTATGATGTCAGACGTATGAATGAATACCACCATCCCATGGTGGGTGAAAAGCACCATCCTATCTCTTCCCGTGGGTGTCGTAAGAGGAGCAGCATTCTCTGTACATTGCTACAGCTACACTGCGATCCTCAATCCGCCTGCCAAGCTGAGCGATTATGGCAAACCCCCAACCCCCATTGGGGGAGGGCTATGTCCAGATGTGGACGTCTTTTGGCAGGCAACCGGGAATGGATAATAATTGCCCGGACATAAAATGGGGCTGTTATCGGTGCTACATTACTTATCCCCCTACTACTAACTTACTTGTCCCTATTTTCATTTCTAGATGCGCCACCCCAATGGAGCCCAGTTTACACTGTAAAAGGAACGTTAAGCATCCCTTATGCTGAATTAAAAGAACCTTTCTACACCTGGTAAGTCATTTCTTATTTTTATTCAATCTATAGTAATAATAAAGCTGAAGAGTTCATATCAGACGAGAGGCCTTTTTGTGAGGGTTGTGTTGTTGTTGTTGTTTAAATGTTTGTTTGAACTCACTTATCTCTCGGAACTTCCAGTCGGATCTGGAAAATCCTCTTTGTATATGATAGCCACATTCATGAAGAATGCTATAGGCTATACGGGAACGGGAAAAAACGGGATATGCGCGTACGAAGTCGCGTGAAAAATCTAGCAAAAAACAAAGCACTAAGTATACTTCCATAGGAAAAAGTTGTGAGTCTAAATATATTGTAATCTGTAGGCCTAGGCGATCTTCATTCTCCAGCGCATATCCCAAACTAGCTTTTGCCTGCGAATTCGTACGCGCGTATCCCGTACCCAAAGGGTAAAACGGGACCCTATTACTAAGACTCCGCTGTCCGCCCGTCCGTCTATCTGTCTGTCCGCCTGTCAACAGGTTGTATCTCATGAACCGTGAAAGTTAGACAGTTGAAATTTTCGCAGGTGATATATTTCTGTTGCCTCTATAAAAAGTGTGTGTGTCAGCTCCGACCCACGACTGGAGTTTACTCCTTAAGAACTATTATTGTGTAGATTATGTAAAAAGAGGGTAAATGAAAGCATCTTAAATAAGCTGAGTATACTTAGTGTCACCGGAAAATAGCAAATGGTTTATTACAATCTTACGGATTCTGCAATTTTCCGGTGACATGTACCTACCTACACACATACATAATCTCGAAGTGAAATGTGCGCAAAGTACGTTGCGCAAAAGAACGTAACGACTCACTTTTAGTTAACACTAGTTTACTCCTCATAATATTTTCATACCGCCGGCTAAATATTAAAATAGTTTCTTAAGGAGTTAACTCCAAAAAGAAAAACATTTTTAAAACAACATATTTCAAAATATAACCAATATGCAGGATCTGTATATAAAAAAAACAACTGCAATGTTCCAAACAAGTTATTTTACAAGCAGTCTGATGTCGCTGGTGACTTGTTTGTAACTTTTTGTCGTTTTTCGCATTTGGGTTTTTTAATACAAGTATTTTTTTTTCCATTCATCTATATTAGCCAGTCTTCAACTCACTATTCATGGGCGCCGGCCGGCATATATTTTAATATATATTTATTTTTTGTAATATATTATTATTAAAAGCCATTATTAAAATTCAATAACACTTATTACTGAAAAAACATGGTGTTTAAAAATACAAGCTGAATTTAAGGTGAATACAGACATGGGCGACGGTTTGTATTCTCCTTAAATTAAGCTTGTATTTTTAAACACCACGTTTTTTTCAGTATTAAGTGTTATTGAATAATACCTTACGTGATGTGTGTGTGTCCTACATGAAGTTACTTTTTATGCATGTATGAGTCATGGTTCTTAGAATATATTAGCAGCTGTTCGCAAGTTATACTTGTACCTAACTACTAAGAGATAATAATTTATGTTAAAGAACATAACTATAATTAAATTAGTCATTGTTTGTATGCTATTTCAATATTGAGGCTACCTACACTGAAATATTTTTTTCTATATCTATCTGACTCCGCTTAGTTCTTCTAAACAACACAACAGATATTGATTATATAAGGTTTGATTTTGATACAGCTTTTCTAAGAACATTGTTACTAATAAACATATGGACTGAGTCTGACATAAATTATTATTATTATTTCCTTTATTCATTTTATAAACATACTAGCTTTTGCCGGCGACTTCGTTCGCCTGGAATAGTTAGGTACTTGGGACAGACATTTTTATTTTAAGATTATGAAGTTTAGTAAATTTTCAGTCAATGATACTGAACAGGGAAAGAATAGATAGATATAGATAGTTTAACAAATGTTCGACGTGATTCTTTAAATTGGCATAACTTTTTTATTTATGAACTGATTGACATGAAACAAACACTAAATGTTAAATGAAGCTTACCACAATGTATTAGTGAAAATCACGCCTAAACCGGATAAGCCGTTTCTGAGATTAGCGTGCACAAACGCACAGACAAAAATTGTTTCATCATTGTTTTGGTTGCTATTTGCGTTGATAAAGGTGCTAATAATTTTCTCATATATCTTTCATGTACAGACAGCGATCCGTTACATTTTTATTATATGTATAGATAATTTATATGTTAAATATTATAAAAAGACACTTAAAAATATAAAAATAGTAGCCCACCGGTATCAGGGACAGGGTCCAAGCTTATTATTATTATTCTCTTTAATAATTTTGCCTTACATAGGTACTAAGTCCAGGGTTCCATCTGCCACTGTACTAGAATTCATTAAAATCGGTTCAGCGATTTAGGCGTAAAAACGTAACAAACAAATTCACTTTGCAGTTATAATATTAGTTAGGATATTTTCATAATAGCGAGCTACTCGACTACTGACAAATGTTTGCACTGACTGGACAGGTCCACTCGAATCTGTGTGGTACTTTCCTCAAAAGATCATTTCGGACACTGGTCTGCATGGCTCTCATATAACGTATTGTGAATGTGCAGACGATCGCCATATTAGGGTTTTATTTTAGTTAGCCTGGCAGTTCAAGTTTTTAAAAACTTAACAGACAGATGTGTTGCTGGGGAGTTTATTGCGCCACTTCTTCTTCCCAGCTATAACACTAGGAAGTGGTGACGGGCGGGCGTTTTGGGGGACTGTCTTTATGTAGAACTTTGACGTTCAAAAAGTGCTGGCACTCAGCCTAATTTGAATAAATGACTTTTGATTTTTGATTTTGAGTTTGAGTTATCTATGTAGCCTACCCAAATGCCCTTACTTTGGTATTGTTCGTCAAATCGTTAAGCTCCTTAAAGTTCTAAGTTTGAGCTACACGATAACTGACAAATGCTTGCACTGTCTGAACAGATCCACTCAAATCTGTGTGGTACTTTCCTCAAAAGGCCATCTCAGACATGAACCTCTGGTTCTCATATGATTTGACCAGTACAGATTGTATGGACTTTAAAAGAGACTGACCTCGTGAGTTTGTTTCGGTGTTTCTTCTCAGGGTAGTCAGCTAGAAAACACCGGCCTCATCTAGCCTAAAAACCCCAAAAAAAGATTGACGTGTAAAAGTGTTATGTTTAACCTACTTGCAAAATATATTTCATTTATCATTTGATGAAACCAAAAGGTCTCTACCACACTCAGTTATATTAACAAATGTACCTAATCATTTACAATAGTATACTTTTAACCTTGAAATTAATACCTAACTAATTAAGGCTGGGTGCCTTAATTAGTTAGGTATTAATTTCATATTTTTCCTCTTTATGTACAGACGCCAATACGTCAAGCTACCCGCAACTGTCAAATTTTCCCAATCAACCTTGAACCTAATTCTTCAGCGATAAAGTTGAAGTTCTATTAAAGAAGTTTGACAGATTGGTGTAGCTTGATGTGATGGCGTCTGTACTTATTTAATATTCTAGGAATACAAGGAAAATCAAACTTGATAACTAATTGATGTTTTGCTGTTTAGTTTGTATTTATTCTGCAACCATAGAAAAGACATTCAAACTTTAGTCGTCATTAAATCGATACATTATAATAAAGGAAAGACAAACTGTTAAAAAAATGTTAAATGTTAAAATTCAATTTTGTATCTTAATTTTATTTATTGTATACCTACCACAGTATAGTCTTTATAACCCAAAGGTTGACTGGTAGAGAATGCCTTGATGCATTAAGTCCGCCCATGTACCGCTATTGTACATAAAGTTTAAATAAATAAATAAAATGAATGGTTGTCTGTAAAGTCGGTTTACGGACGATAGTTTAACGTGACAACGTCATAACAAAACATTGATGAAATTATCGTAACGTTACAATGATCGTAACGTTACAATGAGCGTAACGTTACAATGAGCGTAACGTTAAAATGAGCGTAACGTTACAATGAGCGTAACGTTACAATGAGCGTAACGGTACAATTAGCGTAACGTTACAATGAGCGTAACGGTACAATGAGCATAACGTTACAATGAGCGTAACGTTACATTGACCGTAACGTTACAATGAGCGTAACGTTACAAAAAGCGTAACGTTACAATGAGCGTAACGGTACATTGAGCGTAACGTTTCAATGAGCGTAAAGTTACAATGAGCGTAACGTTACAATGAGCGTAACGTTACAATGAGCGTAACGTTACAATGAGCGTAACGGTACAATTAGCGTAACGTTACAATGAGCGTAACGGTACAATGAGCATAACGGTACAATGAGCATAACGTTACAATGAGCGTAACGTTACAATGAGCGTTACGTTACAATGATCGTAACGTTACAATGAGCGTAACGGTACATTGAGCGTAACGTTACAATGAGCGTAACGGTACAACGAGCGTAAACGGGATATGCACGTACGAAGTCGCGGGCTAAAATGCTAGTGAAAAATATTCACTTCGTGCCTATGAATCTGTGACTATCATATTGATCTAGCTAGGAGCAAGAGTAGAATACTAATTATCGCTTCCCTTCGAGTTAAGCTAATTGCACCTTAGACGTACAATGCCTAAGGTACGTTGGTAATGTTGCAATATCAATACATCACAGAAATATAGTCACAAGTCAATTCTTTTACTTCAACTAGACCATTTGAACGTCAAATTTACAGTTTGAAAAATAAAATATTATGTAACTAGTCCATTCGAAAAAAGTAGATTTTTATGGAGAAGAACGGTCAAGAAACTCCATAGTTTCAAATATAAGTTTAACAACATTTTGTAAACACTATCAATTGATTATATGTGACGACTTCGTCTGCGTAGAATAGTACTTTGGGCAGGCATTTTAATCTTTCAAAAACGCTTAAACATATGTTTATTTATTTTTTATCAAGTACCTAAATACAAAGGTTTATAGTCTTATCTTCAATAATGACGAGCTCCCATACCAACTTCCACCCCTCTTTTATAGGCACATTCTGGGATAATGTCCTTTCACGGGACTCAAACTATCTCTATACCAAATTTCATCTTAATCGGTTCAGCGGTTTAAGCGTGAAGAGGTAACAGACAGACAAACACACTTTCGCATTTATAATATTAGTATGGATATGGATTTATCATTTACGCAGTAAAAATCAATTCTAAAAAGCAGTTTTACGTAGTGTAAATTATCTGTAATCAGCATGTATTGAAATCCTTTGCCGGTGTTTCACCTTTCGACCTAAAAAAATAACAATTGTGACTCATTTTGTACAACAATATCATCAAGACAGCTGTGTCAATAATAGTGTGAAAATAAAATAAAAATAAGTGTTCTTAATAACTTTGGACTTGGGTACAAATGATTGTCACGCTTCTGTTAACTGTAACCCTACTATGACGTGCTAATGCCATCCAATTCCGATGATGTAAACGGGATAGTGCTATACGCTATGTATACCTCCGTCTCTCTCTTAGAGCGGAATCACGATCGTTTTAAGACTTCATAGTAGGTAGACTTAATAGTGAAAATTTTCAATTTGCTCGGAATTTCTATAAAGACGGGGAGTCTTCAAAGATCTAAAAAGACTCCCTCCCCTTGAATTTTTCTTGAGGCTCTTTTAAAAGTAAAAAAAATCCGAGAGAGTCAGACGGTTAGCCCCTGAAATTCCAAGATTCTGGGACATGTTTAAAAAATAACGTTTTATAAAAAAAACCGGACAAGTGCGAGTTAGACTCGCGCACCGGGGCTCCGATCGCGTCTTGATTTTTTTCGAGTATACATTACCTATGGATACAACGATGTTCTCACGGTCATTTCTTCAACCGAAAATATAAGTTTGTATTCGCATTTTTTTTTTGTATATTATGAAAGAACAAATTCCTTATCATCGGACTTTTTCCTGTACTTATACTGTAAGATCTATCTTCTTGGAAAATTTCAGGACTGTGGGTCAACGGAAAGTACCCTATAGGTTTTGATTCCCTTGCGAGCGTCAAATAATGCACCATAAACGGAGCTTAAACGGCCTCATCTTTAGATTGCGTTGACTTTGAAGTTTCGTTTTTTCACTGCTTCAAGAGGTAGCCGGTCTGAATACTTGGAGTTAATTTCAGCTTGATACCTTGACGCCTTGAAAAAAGGTCTTGACAGACTGCCAACAAAGTGATCCTATAAGGGTTCCGTTTTTGCCGACTTAGGCACGGAACCCTAAAAAAGGCTCCCACTAATTATTTTTGTCGCTAAAGGCGATATAGCCATAGAGATCTTTATGGAACTTGACCATTTTGCCTCTGGACCACTATTAGATGGACATAAGATTGTCGGTATCGAATCAGATACTTACAAAAACTTTTATTATCTAAACAATAGTAAAACATAAAATGGTTTATAATTCTTGAGTGTCCGTGGAGTTTCTTGCACGTTCTTCTCCATAGAGATCTACGCTTTGGAACGTGCAAATTGCTTCATGTTTTTGTCTGACTGACTTTGACAATTCAAAAGTATCTGTAAATGGTTTATTTGCAATAAATGCTTTGACTTTGAATATTGTTTCATATTTCCACTAAAACAGTATCAAATCACTAACTTTCTTTGGGGAAATTACCCCACGGAGTTGTTATTTTGACATCTGACGGGAATTGATCATCTCCCTTAGGGATCTGATCAAATCCCTAATCGTATAATATGTGATCGTAAACGTCACAAATATGTGACAAAAAGTACTGCGAATTTGTGGCTTGGCGTCGGGAGTACGCCGATGCGTTTTTGTTTTGGCGTTCAGAAGGTTAATAATAAATAATAAATCTTTTTTCTTCAGACAACATACAGTCCAGTTTGTTAGTAAAACATGAAAATTTTAATTAATGTTAGTAGGTTCACACATCTTAAAAATAAAATCATCATTAATTGGCATTTAATCTTAAAAAATGTTTAAAAATAGGAGAGTAAAATTCTCCGCTACTGTTCTTAGAAAGCTGTTGTTACTAGCCCGAATCCTAGTTACTACTGATGCAGTTTTTTTCCTAATTAAGGCATAGAAGTCATCGGCTCGATTCTCCGCAAACATCTCCGATGCACTGCAGAAACGGGGTAGTCCCAACATCATCCTAAAGACATTATTGTATTGGACACGCAGGGCATCCAGCGATAGTCAAGAAGATAGGACACATCGTACGTCAATGTGTATCTCCAGATCATGTAGCACAATGACCCAGTCGTAGGTACACTACTTGTAAATCAAATCATGACAAGAGTCATTGTCATGTAAACATTGTCTGTGTTTATAAGCAAAGAAATACGAGGAAATTCACAATACCATGTTGTAGTTTTGTTTAGTTAATATCTAGTTGTAATACTCATTTCTATTAAATGGGTACCTAAGTAATTTTTATTTAAGTACATAGATATTTACACCTGTTTTATAATTACTTAACTAACTACACTAGAAATAAAAATACAAACTCCTAAATAAAATTAACCCTTAAATATGCCGTCAAAAAATTAATCCGCATCGCTGTCGACTGGAAGTGTACCCAAAAGACTGGCGGCATTGCCACGTTGTATGGCAATGCTTATTCTTTGACCAAGGTGAAAGCCAGCCCTTGGGTCACGTGAAGTGTCAACTAAGCGTCTTGTTCTACTTATATCAGTGGTTCTTAATCTTTTAGTCACAAGGGACCATTTGACAAAATTTCAGTCTTCCCATGTACCACCAACTTTTTAGGGTAAGAGAAATAAAGGTTTTTTTGTGACTGCATACTTTTTACTAACTTCTGAATCCGGTTCAGTGCTGCTCAAAGCCGTCCAACAGATTTCAGTGCTTATTTTTAAAATAAGGTTCCTATATGTCGATGAAAACAAGGTTTCAACACTTTTTTGAATCTACGAAAAAAACATTGTGTCTAAAAAAATTTCAACTTAATTTCTTGTCTGGAATATTAGTATTCCAGACAGGAAATTAAGTTGTGTAAATGCATACAATACGAACTTGAAAGATATAAGTATTCCAGACATATTTATGAGTATTCCAAATGTTCAGTTGACAATTAATCGAGACTTTACAATCTCTCAAGTTATTTTATAATCTTACGGAGTTTGCCATTTTCCGGTGACAGATACAAGGTACCATTTATTCTTGGATCTCAGTTTCAGCGATCAAAAAGACATGATATAACATCCAACATCATAGCATCGCATGCGCATAATCGTTATGATTCATCAATTATTTTGGCCTAGCGCAGTTTGTAGGTATTTAGGCTAGGTATCTGCATGTTTTTATTGCTATGTTCTGGGTATTAAACACGCAAACAGTTTTGAGGGGTCGACGTCAACGGTGCATTTTGTTAGGCTATTGAAATTAAGTACTGTAGATACTGTCAGCCATTTTGTTTTTTGATCTGACGCTGGGTTTTCAAAAGAAGTAACTAAGCAATAACTTCAAATACTCTATTGGCTCCATAAACTCACTATTATTTTTCGCGAGTTAATGCCCATATAAATCCTTTTCTCTTTTTTTTCGCAATAAGATTTTTTTTAAAACATTTCGTTTTGTGTATAACAAGGACAGAAAAATAACTTCAAAAGTGTTTAACTTCTCTGTTTCTCGACCATTTTTATTTATTTTTTCACATGTATTAAATAAATATTAATTTATTTTTTCATACTAGTCAAATACCTATTTAGTAACTAGCGTCACATTAACGGTCACCCGATTAGGGTTACCAGGTCTTAAAACCAAAAAGCCGGATCGACCAGCCAGTTTAGCCGGACAATTGGGTAGTAAGGCCCGGACACTCTTGATTTTTCAGCCTTATATAGCACGACATTTTTCTTTTTAAGTAAAACATGGCTTTTTAACGTGACAACGTCTAATAAATCGATGAACGCCGGCTGCACGCACGAAAAAGGATGACTCATTGTAACGTTACGCTCATTGTAACGTTACGATCATTTCATCAATGTTTTGTTATGACGTTGTCACGTTAAACTATCGTCCGTAAACCGACTTTACAGACAACCAATTTAAAAAAAAAAAAATTTTTTTTATTATTAAGAATAAATTTGAATGAATCAGTCTTCTTTATTATTATGCACTTATTTTTTCATTACAATATTTATTTCAATGGAAAAGTGCTAGTCCGTTTGTTTTCGCGAGCGATGCAAGGCGATGCGGCCGCAGCGGACATCAACAAATGAAAAATGAAAAAAAAGCCTAACAAAAGCCGGACAGGCCAGACACCGTCTAATTTGGCCGGACACGCAACCAAAAAGCCTGACTGTCCGGCTTTATATGGACGCCTGGCAACGCTACACGTACCGAAGCTCCCTGTACCAACCGTCAAAAATCGAGAAATGACAGCCGGGGCCAACGACTTCACGTGCTTTTCGAGGCACAGAGAAAACTCGGAATTTGATGAATAGTAACCCCATCCAAGGGTCGCCCTGCGCAATCGTTGCACCGCTTTATTTTACACATTTAAAACCATCTCGCCGTTTGAAACGAAGTTGGTCAAGGCGGCCCTACACATACAGCTATACATGAATAATATGTACCTATTTGCAGACAGATATGACTTGACCGCTTAACGGATGACCCGACCTTTAGATAAAGTTCAAAACGTGTAAACAAATCTCTAGTCTTTGTTCTGATAGATGCTCCTCTATTTGCGCTTCCGTAATCTGGGCTTGGAAGTGGAGTTATGTAAATATTTAAACCAAAAAAAAACTTTATATTTAAGACATATTTGGTCCATAATATTGTTAGTAGTACGACTCAAAACTATGATGGATTTAACCTTTTGAACGCCATTGTCACATATACGTGACAAGCAAGCGCGTGCCCTGTATGCCAAACGTCACAAATATGTGACAAAAAGTACGGCGAATTTGTGGCTTGGCGTCGGGGGCACGCCGATGCGTTTATGCTCTGACGGTCAAATGGTTAAAAAAACAATTTTAAGTATTTGCCGCCCTCTGGGGCCTCGGGCACACGCAGTTGTGCTTGAACCCAATGCCTCAGAAGGGGGCTGTCCAGCTTGTGGCTGAGCACGTTCAGGATTATCAGCGAATCGTAATATGTCACCGGAAAATGGCAAACTCCGTAAGATTATAAAATAACTTGAGAGATTGTAAACTCTCGATGAATTGTTAACTGAACATTTGGAATACTTTTTTAGGCATCAAAATTTGATAGTCTATAATATCTCGAAGTCATTCCGAGAAATTGTGGACTGTCATAAAATGGCGACCAATCAGAGCACAAGTCTACATTTAATCCGTTTTCGTGTGTTTAGTAAACATGGAAACAAGGCTCTTATTGGTCTGTTCAGATATGAGCTCACACCAACAAATACCAATGAGGGGCCAAGTTTCCAATTTAACTATCACTCAAAAACAGACAAATTGTAGACCAGAGTGCTGATTGGTCGTCATTTTATGTCAGTCCACAATTTCTCGGAATGACTTTGAAATATTATAGACTATCAAATTGATGCGTAAAAAAGTATTCCAAATGTTTAGTTGACAATTTATCGAGAGCTTACAATCTCTTAAGGTATTTTATAATCTTATGGCGTTTGCAATTTTCCGGTGACACATACATAACTTCACTTCCAAGCCCAGATTACGGAAGCGCAAATAGAGGAGCATCTATCAGAACAAAGAATAGAGATTTGTTTACGCGTGTTGAACTTTATCTGAACTTTATCTAAATATTATACATTCACACAAAAACGTTGTAGAATTTTATCGGCTATTTCTAATGCTACAATGTTGGATTTGGGTCATTAATTGTTTTGGTATTTAGTATGTTAGTAACGAATTAAATCAATCTCCCTTGTCTTTTCACAAACATTTTGGGATCCGCTACCAGTGTAACTGAATGCAGTTGAATACCAGTATTTTACATGGAGCTGCCTATCGGTCCCTTCCAACCCAGTTACTGGCTAACACGAAACCCTTTGGCAAGACTGGTGTCATATTTTTGGCTTCTGACCACCGTATCGACTAGCATAGATCTGGAAATGACGGCCCGGAACCAACTGCTTAGCGTGCTTACCGAGGCACGAATTGTTTTTGCTTAATAATGGATGGTCACCCATTCACAAATCGACCTTGGCAACCGACGCTTATCCTTGTGGCTCGACCCTTGCCCCTGTTTATTTATTTAGTCAAGAGCTCGTCTAAATCCCTCATCGTAACTTAACACGTTTAGAAATAAGATGAATAACAAAGAAGGTTTTAAACATGTTTTTTCTTTGCAGGTTTGACAGCAAAGCGGGTAAGTCCCGCATAGACTACTATGGCGCTATGGTCAAGACGTATCAGCTGTCTGCCTCCACGTACAAGCCTTATGGTACTTCTATAAAGGTGGGTCTTGTACTATTATACATTTTTAAGTGTCCTTCTGACTTCTGATCTATGACTGTAGCTGTAAAATTAAAAATTTTCAATACTCAATATATTTATTGCTTCCACATTTGTGACCTTAGGTAGTAGGTTTTACAAAAATATGATAATTGTGGACACTGTTCACTGTTCCCGGAGAGAGGAAGAGTGTACTATTTTAAATAAATTATATGTTGTATTTCCTAGGACTGGATGGATGGATTTAGAATTCGAGGTGTACACACACCTCGAATTCTAAATCCATCTTGAAAAGATACAGGGTGAATTTTTCAACTGTGCATAGATGGCCAAATCCGAAGACAATGAGGATATCTTTTTATCGTGTTGACTCAGGACCTTGATTTTATGCACTTAATAGGGACTCACCTCGTACCTCAGTATCTGGCATAAATTTCAACTTGCTAGGTTTACCCGTTCCTGAGAACATCGGTGGTGACACACGGACAGACGGACAAGAGAGTGATCTTATAAGGGTTCCTTTTTTACCTTTTGCGGTAAGGAACCCTAAAAACACTGAAAAGAGTCTCGAGCCCGATTTTGATGAAAAACCAAAACTGCATCAGATTATTTATCAACTTTGCAATCCCTTCATTTCTGCTTTTAAAAATTTTACTTTAGCTGCCGACCGCGGCTCCGCCCGCGTGAATGTCGTGAATTATACCAAGAGAACATACTCCCGGGCTAAAATTATCCTATGTGTTATTCTAAACTATAATCTCCCTCTGTGCCAAATTTCATCAAGATCCGTTTAGCCGTTCTGATGTGATTGAGTAACAAACATCCAAACATACAAACTTTCGCATTTATAATATTAGTAAAGAAGTATAGATTAACATCGTGGCATTGGAAGGAAGAGGCTCAAACCCGAGACCGTTGGAAGGAATGGAGGGAGGGCTTTGCCCAGCTGTGAGACAGTAGGACCTAGTGTTCATCTGCCTAGCCTTTTCCCAACTATATTCCGTCTCCCAGTGGAAGGATTGTGTTAGGAGTGATATGAAAGAAAAGGGAGTTAGTAATAGCGTGACGGCTAACAGGACAGAATGGAAGAAAAAAACGTGTTGCGCCGACCCCAAGTAACATGGGATAAGGGTAGGAAGATGATGATTGGGGTCTCCCAGTCAAACCAGATTCAACTGCCTACCAGACCTCCACAATCCATTAATTGGGTAACACGGCACTGCTTGGCAAGACTTTTGTCAGATTTTCTGGCTTCTGGCAATCCGTAACGACTGCCAAACATCTCCAAATGATAGCCGGGACCAACGGCTTAATGTACTTTCCGATGCACGGAGGTATCTTGGCATGTTAGGATGGTCACCCATCCACAGACCGACCTCGGCAACCGTTGCTTAACCTTGAAGATCGACCCGTGTGGCTGTTATTATTTAGCCACGAGCTCCACGACTAGGACCTAGTAATAATAACAAGTTCTTAAAGCTCCTTAAAGTTCCTTAAAGTTTGAGCTTCACGACAACTGAAAAATGCTTGCAATGTCTGGACAGGTCCACTCAAATCTATGTGGCACTTTTTAGTGTTACGTTTAGCCTACTTGCAAAATAAATTTCATTTATCATTAATATTGTGTTCCAGATCGCGCCAGTCACAACAGAGGAGGTCCTCAACCAGGAGACGTGTCTGCAGGTCAACGGAACTGATGGAAATTCCATAGAAATACAGACTGTCCTACCTGATATGACTGACTTCAAGTTTATCGGTAAGTTTTTATAGTCTTTAAAAAAAACCGGACAAGTGCGAGTCAGACTCGCGCCCCGAGGGTTCCGATCGTGTCTTGATTTTTCAGAGTATTCATTACCTACGGATACATCAATGTACGTAGCTACGTCACAATCAATTCTTCAACCGTAAATATAAGTTTGTAATCGCAAAAAATGTTTTTCTATATGATAAAACAATAAATTCCCAATTTTCGGACTTTTTCCTGTACTTGTACTGTAAGATCAATCTTTTTGACAAATTGCATTGTTCTAGGTCAACGGAAAGTACCCTATAAATTTTGATTCCCTTGAGATTGTCGAAATATACGTTTTTTGCGGCATAAACCGCCGTATCTTTTTTTACGTTAACTTAGAAGTTCGATTTTGTCACAGCTATTAAGGGACTGTAGACTTGAGTATATGGTTCTAATTTCAACTCGATACCTCCACTTGTTATTGAGATAAAGAGTCTTGGCAGACAGACATACGGACAACAAAGTGATTCTATAAGAGTACCGTTTTTTTCCTTTTGACGTACGGAACCCTAAAAACTCATCATCATCATCATATCAGCCGAAAGACGTCCACAGCTGGACATAGGCTTCCCCCAAGTGTCGCCACAACAACCGGTCCTGTGCGTCTCGCATCCATCGGCTACCCGCGACCCTCACCAGGTCATCGGTCCACCTTATGGGAGGCCTTCTAACGCTGCGTCTTCCGGTACGCGGTCGCCACTCCAGAACTTTTCGGCCCCATCGACCATCTGTTCTACGAGCAATCAAATGGTGCCCTGCCCACTGCCACTTCAGTTTGGCGATGATCCTTGGGGCTATGTCGGTAACCTTGGTTCTCTTTAAAAAATATAGGAGAGTAAATCAATGTGCTTAGCACTTATCCAACTACGTTGCTTCCCAGTCCGACTGGACCCAGCTAGCTGAGTACTAGAGAAGTCTCTATATGTTAAGACTAGCTGTTGCCTGCGACTTCGTACGCACCTATCGTGTTTTTTTCCGTCCCTGTAGGAATTTCCCGTCCCCGTATAGCATTCCTCATGAATGTGGCTATCATATACAAAAAGAATATTCAAAATCGGTTCAGTAGATCCGCATCCCGCGTGTATTACTTTCGCTATTACAAATGATGTTCTATGTGTTATATTTATGATCTGTAGTACTTTTTGCTGGAAAGAGTTACAAACATGTATGCTCACACATTTTTGATATTACAAGGATGTGATTTTAATACTATTTAATTATTTAACCTTTTGAACGCCAGAGCATAAACGCATCGGCGTGTCTCCGACGCCAAGCCACAAGTTCGTCGTACTTTTTGTCACATTTTCGTGTCGTTTGGCGTACAGGGCACGCGCTTGCTTGTCATGTATACGTGACAATGGCGTTCAAAAGGTTAAATTAAAATTCTGTTGAAAATAAGGTACTACGTACTTATAACTTTTTCTAGGCACGGAAACGATGCAAGACTCGGAGACGTCAAAATGGCAGTTCGTCCAGACAATCGGTCAGAAGCTGAACAAGTACACCATGTGGATCAAGTATAAGAAGTCGCTGAAAGTCAGGGGCGAGTCCGTGCCCATTCCTGTCAGGTAACCTACAGTTTATATGCCCTGTACCTTTTTAACGCCATTTTCACGTATACGTGTCACGCAAGTGCGTGCCCTGCACGCGAAATGTCACAAATATGTGACAAGAAGTACGGCGAATTTGAGGATTGGCGTCGCGGAGTATATCGGTCGCGGAGGCCCATCTCAACGGAGACAATCCAAGTTATTTTTTTTTATTTGGAATTAAGTTTTGCCCGCGACTTCGTACGCTCATACCCATTTTTTTCCCTTTCTATACCTTTGTTGTATTGTTTTCTTTGTTGTATTGGCTCACGCTAGTGCTACTTATTGATATTACTAAAAATAAAACTATGTTTAAGTTTTAAACTTCATAATATACTTCTGGACACATCTATTGGCCCACCTTGTATTTTCAGTTTCGTTTGGTCCTAGCTAAAATTTTATATTAGGTCGAGCAAAAAGTTTTTATGCAGTTTTGAACCTGGCACATTCACAATTTCATTCAATAGTCTTTTTTTGAATTTCGAACACAGAATTTAAAGAAACAAAAGACAATTTGGAGCCTGTTTGTTGATATCAAACAATCGAATACTAAGAAAACTTGGTTTTATTGGTTTACTTGGATTTAATTCTTGAAAAAGTGATTGATATCTTTGGTTTTGCAACAAACATTACTTATTCTTAACATTAAGGTGAGGTTCTATCAATAATCTATGGATACTTCACTTGAAGTCGCCGCCCAAGCTGTGGCACTTATTCAGGCCGGACACAGCCAAAGAAACGTGAGTGCTCAACTTAATTTAAGTCGATCTGCGGTCCGAAATGTTTATCGGAGGTACCTAGAGACTGGCGGCTTTGTTCGTCGCCAAGGAAGGCCACGATCTCGGGTCACAACTGAAAGGCAGGATCGATTCATCGTGACGACCAGCTTGAGAAATCGTCACCTTACCTCCATTGAGATACAAAACCAACTTCGCGACTTCCACGGAGTATCTGTGAGCGCTCGAACTGTTCGGAGAAGGTTAAAAGAACGCGATATGGTACCACACAAGCCAGCTAATGGGCCCAAACTAACGCGAGCCCACCGAACAGCGCGCCTTCATTTCGCACGCAGTCATTTAAATTGGACACAGCAAGATTGGAGCCGTGTACTCTTTTCTGATGAGTCTAAAATTGTGTTACATGGCAATGATGGAAGGAAGAAGGTCTACCGACGTAAGGAAGAGCGTTTCGCACAATGCTGCTTTGAAGAGAGGGTTGCTTATGGCGGTGGCTCATGGACTGTCTGGAGCGGTATATCCGCGAGCGGCAAAACTCAACTTGAGGTTGTTACAGGACCACAGCTGCCAACATTAAATGCTGAAAGGTACATTCGTGAGTGCTTAGAACCTCACGTGATACCATACGCGGACTATGTGGGCCCAAATTTCCTTTTTATCCATGATAATGCAAGAGCCCATGCGGCCGGCATCGTCAGGGAATATCTTCGGGATGTGAACATCACAGTTATGGACTGGCCAGCCAGAAGCCCAGACATGAACCCCATTGAGCACATGTGGGACGAGCTAAAAAGACGTGTTAGGGCTCGTCAGCCAGTTGCCCAGACGATGCAGGAGTTGAAAACTGCCATAGAAGAGGAATGGGAGATGATCCCTCAAAATTGCATAGAGCGGTTGATAAACTCTATGCCTAATCGTATGAGAGCTGTGGTAGATGCCCATGGAGGCAACACGCGTTATTAAATTAAACCTTTATTTGATAAAACATGTTTTTTATTCAAAAATCAATTGCCTTTAACAAGGCGCATATCCGACTTGTTAGGCGTAGCTCCATGTCGTATGGTATTCTGAATTCAAATTTAAAACAATACGATTTAAAAAGATGGTAAAATGTATCAGGTTTAAAACTGCATCAACAGTTTTTGTTCAATCTAGCAATCATATTTCGGTAGGGGCCATCGAAACCTAAACTCTAAGGTGGGCCAATAGATGTGTCCAGAAGTGTATATTTGGCATCTGCCTTCAATGAAGACAAAAGAAAACATAACATATTTTTATATTCCTATTTCAAATTCTCTTTTACTTTTCGCCAGACGCTTCCAAAGGCTACCTTGTCTGCCAGAGACCTGGAGCCAAGGATATCCTCCTCACAATATATACCATCGTATGCGTCGCCACGCCAACAATCGGTTTTACCCGCGGCTATAGATGTTTCACATCAAAAATCTTCTTGGGTCTCTAAAGACCAGATAAACTACAGTTATCCCTTGTAACCGCTTTTTCCGAGGCTATTTGTAAATTAGGTTAGTTTATCAACTAATTTCATCGTATTCTTTTCTTCCATAGGTACGAGATGAAAGGATTCAACTCTCTGCTCGGCTCTCACTACGACCACTACTACATTGACTATGTTGAATACGACGTGGAGAACATCGACCCCGCCGTCTTTAACATTGAGCCTTGTAAGTACCGCCCTTATTGCTTGTTATACAAGAGACTTCAACTCTGCTCGGCTCTTACTACGACCACTACTACATTGACTATGTTGACTACGACGTGGAGGACGTCGACCCCGCCGTCTTCAACATTGAGCCTTGTAAATAGCGCCCTTATTGATTCTTATACAAGATACTTCAACTCTCTGTTCGGCTCTCACTACGAGCACTAATACATTGACTATGTTGAATACGACGTGGAGGACATCGACCCCGCCGTCTTCAACATTGAGCCTTGTAAGTACCGCCCTTATTGCTTGTTATACAAGAGACTTCAACTCTCTGTTGGGCTCTCACTACGACCACTACTACATTGACTATGTTGACTACGACGTGGAGAACATCGACCCCGCCGTCTTTAACATTGAGCCTTGTAAGTACCGCCCTTATTGTTTGTTATACAAGAGACTTCAACTCTGCTCGGCTCTCACTACGACCACTACTACATTGACTATGTTGAATACGACGTGGAGGAAATCGACCCCGCCGTCTTCAACATTGAGCCTTGTAAGTACCGCCCTTATTGTTTGTTATACAAGAGACTTCAACTCTGCTCGGCTCCCACTACGACCACTACTACATTGACTATGTTGACTACGACGTGGAGGACATTGACCCTGCTGTCTTCAACATTGAGCCGTGTAAGTTATAGCTTGTTATACAAGAGACTACAACTCTTTGTTCGGTTCTCACTACGACCACTACTACATTGACTCTGACTACGACGTGGAGGACATGAACCCCGCTGTCTACAACATCCCCTTGTAAGTACCATTTTTAAGTTTATGGTGGAACCATGAGCCAAGAAAAGAAGTAAAGATTGAACTTAAAAGCTATTAAGATTGAGTTGAAAATAGCATGTAAGTGATATTTTCATGTGGCGTGTTTGAAGCGTTATTTTCAACTCTATCTTAGTTTTTAACTTCATTATCAATCAAAATCTCTTTCGCATCTTAACGATTGGCACCGTGAAAATGTTGTTTATACAGATGAATTATTTTTACGTCTGATTCTTTAATTTTACATTTTTGTTACGAGCTTGGGGTTCATGACAATAAAAACAGCCAATTTAATAACCAAAATGACACTTGAATTTAAAAACCCTAATAACAACTTTAAACTCACTAATTATAAAACACAACTTCACACTGATCACTTTAATCGCACTTGAGATCGCTTTCGAAGTATTCGCTTGTATCGCAAATCCAATACTGATTCGGTCGCGGACTACGCGCTCCTTATATAGGTCAGTTAATTCTAGAAACCTCTAGAAAGAAAAGAAAGAAAGAATAATATTTATTTAGCATTTACATGAAGCACGCATCCTCCGTGGCTCGGAAAACACTTAAAGCCGTTGGTCTCGGCTGTCATTTGTAGATCTTTGGCCGTCGTTACGAATTGTCAGAAGCCAGAAAATTGGGCACCAGTCTTGCCAAGAAGTACCGTGTTACCCAGTTAATGGGTTATGGAGGTCTGGTAGGCAGCCACTCCACGTAAAATATTGGTATTGAGCTGAATCCAACTGGTAGCCGACCCCAATATGGTTGGGAAAAGGCTAGGCAGATGATGATAATAAAGTCAGTAAATTGATTTGTTACAGCAATGAAGTGCTCGTCGTTCCCCGGGCCCGGCAACCGTCACTACGCGACATTCAACCCCATGATGGAGTTCGTGCACCCCGGCAATGATGAACATGTCCACCATGAGTTCGACAGGTGAGTCCAGGCTTTTATAAAGGAGTCTCCTCTCAGTGTTTTTCGCTATTCCTCATAGTTTGGGTTTTGGTCATCCACGCACATTTAAAAAAAATTAAAAAGTCATCATCATCTACTTAGCCTTCTCCCAACTATATTGGGGTCGGCTACCAGTCAAACCGGATTCAGCTGAATACCAGTATTACGTGGAGCGGCTGCCTACCAGACCTCCACAACCCCGCAACTGGGTGACACGGTACTTCTAGGCAAGACCGGTGTCAGATTTACTGGCTTCTAACAATCCGTAACGACTGCCAAAGATCTACAAATGACAGCCAAGACCAACGGCTTAACGTGTTTTCCAAGGCACGGAGGAAACTCGGTATGTTAAGATGGTCACCCATCCACAGACCAACCTTGGCAAGCGTTGCTTAACCTTGATTGACCCGTGCGGCTGATATTCTTTAGCCACGAGCTCCTAAAAAAAAAAAGAAAAATGAGGGCATAAGAAAATTAAATTTAAAAAGTAATTTGTTAAAAATTATCATTTTCTTTTAGTTTGTCATAATATGTTATTACTTCCCAGAATTTGATCCTTATTAGCGACACTTTCGGATTGTGTAATAATACAGGAAGAGACTTCTTTCAGTGTTTTTCAATATCTACACTAATATCATAAAGAGGAAAAATTTGTATTTTTGTGTGTGTGTGTATGTTTGTAATGAATAAACTCAAAAACTCCTATGCCGATTTCAAAAATTCTTTCAGCAATGGATAGCTACATTATCAGCGAGTAACATAGGCTATGCATATTTTATCCCCTTACTCCCACGGGAACGGGAACTACGCGGGTGAAACCGCGTAACGTCCGCTAGTTCCTTATAATTTTGGATTTGGCCATCCACGTACACAAAAAAACACCCTGTATAAATCAGTTGTTGGTTAACTTTTATGCACGTTCTCTTTCTGTATAAAGTCTACGCTTTAGAAAATGCAAAAAATTCATTGTTTCGACTGACCTTGCCAATTTAAAAGTGCCTGTAAATGGTTCGTAAGAAATAAATGCTTTGAATTTTAATTTGTTTATACCTCTGCCTACACTTTTGCGCAATACAGACGTAATTCTAAGTTATTATTATTATCATGTCTTTTTTTTTCCCTTAGCCTATTGTGTCCCACTGCTGGGCAAAGGCCTCCCCCATATCCTTCCAGACATTCTTTTCTTGCGCCACCTCGAACCAGCCTTCGCGGTGTGCATCCAGATCATCTCACCACCGCTTTCTGGGCCGGCCTCGGCGACGCCATCCGTCCTTCCGTATCTTGTCTTATAAAATTTTATTTCATTCTAGGTTCAAGAAGAAGCATAGTAAGCAGTACGCCAGTGATGTTGAACACGAGAAGAGATTGAACCTCTTCAGACAAAATCTAAGGTAACAATACATTTTATTTATTTATGGATGTCACTGGAAAAAAAATTCGCGATTTCAGTGTTGGTCCCATCGTTAAAGTTGTTCATAATGATGAGCACAATGACCCCTTAAGAGGTATTGCGTTTATTCTGTTACACATTGTTTTAATAATATCTTAGGACAACTCACACACGGTCATCCGATCCCAAACTAGGCAGAGCCTGTGCTATGGCAACCAGACAACTGATAAACATATATATATTTCTAAAAACATACATATTATAGACAAATTACACCCAGACACAGAACAAATGATCATGCTCATCACACAAAGATTTGTCCTGGGTGGGAATCGAACCCACGACCTCCGGTTTAGCAGTGAGGGTCACTAACCAGTCGACCAACAGGCCAGTGAAATGCAAACTATCATCTCCCACAGAATGATCTACTCCCACAACCGCGCGCGCCGCAGCTTCACGCTGGCCGTCAACCAGCTCACAGACCGCACGGACGACGAGCTGGCGGCGCTGAGGGGCCGGCGGTACTCCGGACCTAACGCAGGTATCATACTGGAACTGCACTTGGGACGCATCACTCGTGCAACCCTAATCTCTTCAAAATTGGAGTGAACAGGCTTCTTCTGGGTAAGCTCGCTCCATCGTCGACTTTGTCTCTGTCATCTATGACCTAGACTAGAGTCAAGAGCAAACCCATATTAAATAAAAAAAAAAAAAAAAACCATCACTACATAGTCCTCCGCCGCGTCTGTCCGTCTGTCTGTTCGCGATAATCTCAAAAACGCCTGCACCGATTTTCATGCGGTTTTCACCAATGGATGGGGTTATTCATGAGGAAGGTTTAGGTGTATAATTCGTTCCGAAATTTCTACGGGAATGGGAAAAATGGGATATGCGCGTACGAAGTCACGGGCAGTACACATTAATATTATAAAGGCGAAAGTTTGTGAGTGTGTGTGTATGTTTGTTACTGCTTCACTCGCAAAAGGCTGGACCAATTTTGATAAAATTTGGTATGCAGAAAGCTGACACCCTGGATTACTTTTTATATATATACTAGCTGCGCAGGTGACACTGCGGGGTGCAGCTAGTAAATATTATAAATGCGAAAGTATGTATGTCTATCTGTGTGTCTGTTACCTCTTCACGTTTAAACCTCTGAACCGATATAGATTCAGAACATTTTGTGTTAAAAAAATTAAACCTTATTATTTTTGTATTGCGCCGGAAGGAAAGCGATGAGGTAGTCGACGATGGAGCACACTTGCCTAGATGTAACCTATTTACTCCTGACTCCCAGGTTTAAGATATCGGGAAATACTCGTACAATAAAAGTATTTTCAAAACGTTAAGTGCGTATGAGTGAGATGGGAACGTGTTTAACCTTTTGCACGCCAGTGTCACGTATATATGACAAGCAAGCGCGTGCCCTGTATGCCAAACGTCACAAATATGTGACAAAAAGTACGGCGAATTTGTGGCTTGGCGTCGGGGACACGCCGATGCGTTTATTTCAATTAGGCCATTAAACGGCACTTTTGAACGTCATCATTTACAGTTCAGTAAAATAATAATATAACATTAATAAAGTGACTCTACTGTCCATTCGGAAAGGTAGATTCTTATGGATAAGAACGGACAAGAAACTCCATAGTTACTCTTTTCAAATAATGATTTTACAAAATTTGGTATACAAAAATTAATTTAATATTATGCGAGGACGATGCACCCAGAGTATGCTACTTATAGGAACGAAGTATTACTTATATTATTTTCTCTGGCGTTCAAAAGGTTAATATCTGTTGAAATGTATCCTGTTTATTCCAGGTCTTCCGTTCCCGTACAGCCAGTCGTTCATCGAGCAGGAATCAGACAAGTTGCCTACAGAACATGATTGGAGGTTGTTCGGAGCCGTCACACCCGTTAAAGGTAAGTTCAGTGAAGTTATTCAGATTTATTTCGTCGGCAATGCTTGGAATCTGCATTTGTAGGTTTTATTTCGATGTTTCCAGAGAAAAATATGTGTTCAATCGTATTTTATGTAGTTTCTATTTCAATTAAGGCGTAAAAGCGAGGTTCTTTATTCATCATCATCATCACCACCACCACCACCACCACCACCAGTTGTGTAATCAAGGGGATTCGAGAATGGGTTAGATTCACAATTGGATCCGGTAGGTGGCGCTGCAATCGATTTTTCATCATACACAAAACAATCGTCCGGACAGGACAACGTCTATCGGGACCGCTCTAGTATTGTTATATATACTTAAAATTTTGATTTTCTCTATTTGTAAGATGTTTTTTTTTTGTGCCAATAAATACAACTTTCTTTCTTTCTTTCTAATAATAAGTTGCTTTTTCCATCAACAGATCAGTCAGTATGCGGATCATGCTGGTCGTTTGGTACCACGGGCTCGGTGGAAGGTGCGCTGTTCCTCAGCAACGGAGGCAAGCTGGTGACTCTGTCGCAACAGGCTCTGGTCGACTGCTCCTGGGGGTAAGCAGACGTTCAAGCTATTTGGTGGGACACATCATCATCATTATCATTTTTGAATTCAGCTATTTTGTGGCTGGACAGGAGATACAGAGGGGCCCTGACCATGCAATTTTTTTTTTAGTGCAATCACAACGAACACTGAAATTATGCCTGTACAGAATCAGGATGCACTTGATGCACAGGAGCGAGCGAAGCGAGCTCGAACATAAGTTCGAGCTCGCTTCGCTCGCTCATAAATGAAGGCATGATTTTTCCCAGTCCATTTTGCTCGCGCTTCAATGAAAACTCAACCGCAATTCGAGTCAAGTTGCACCAATGCTCTGGCTCGATTTTAGTTTCTCTTTTTTGGTACTAATGGGCACGCGTTTGACCACTATCTCACCTGATGTTAAGCGATGATGTGATCGAAGATGAAGCACGCTTGCCTAGAAGTAACCTATTCACTCTTGACTTAAAGACTCCCAGTTTGTAGCTATCAGGAAACACAGACTCTGGCAGGGAATTCCACTCCTTAGCTGTACGCACAATGAATGTGCTCCCAAAACGTTTTGTGCGTCGGGTTGGGATGTCCACCATGTACCGGTGGTGCATCGCCGTACGTCTTGTGGTCCGATGATGGAACGGGCTTGGCGGAATTAATCTATGCAATCCCGTCGCACACTCCCCAAAATGCAACCTATAGAAAACCGTGAGGCTAGCAACTCGGCGTTGATGCTCAAGACTTTGGCAGAATTATAATTAATTATTATTTATTATAAAATTATTTTTCTCTTTATTTATTTTCCTTAAGTACATAATAATTTACATTTTTAAATATTTCATAAAAAGAATATATAAATATTATATTATATTAAATGTTTACTTTACCTACTTATTTTGCTTTAAAATGGTACCGTTCTTTTAGCTTCACTGCAGTCGATTATAAAGGGCCCCCTTTGTATTCAGGGCCCCTGTAGTCCTGTAGCCAGGACTACGCCACTGGTGAGGGGTCCAATATGGTTTCTTATTAGTAACGTTTTATTTTGCCTACAGTTTCGGAAACAACGGCTGCGATGGCGGTGAGGACTTCAGGGCGTATCAGTGGATCATGAAACATGGTCTGCCCACCGAGGAAGCCTATGGAGGATATTTGGGACAGGCAAGATTAAAAAAAAAAACGGCTTGAATGTTTTGAAACTCGTTTGGTATAAAGAATAATGCCAGTGGTGACAGTTGAATTATAAAACCGCTCTTACAGCTGCGCAATAAAGGCGATGTCAAAAACAAATTGTGACTAAGAACATGCCGTAAATGGAACTTGGTGGATCGATAAAATAGTGAAGGTCACGGTAATCCGCTGGATGCCAGAAGCATAGATCGGGTCGATGTGTGAACGCTTGAAAAAAATTAAAGATGGTGAAATTATATCCTGGTGTAAGACCTACCGTCGTCGTGCTGGTCATAGGTCCCTTCGAGATCTACGTGTTTGCCCACTTTGTACAGCGACACTTTACCTGCAAATAATGAAATAAACAACATGGAATAAATAAAAATGGTCTACGAAACAGTGTAGGGTATTTGACAACAAAAAATGTAATTAGTCCGTCAGTTTCCAAAAAATACTGGTATTCAGCTGAATCCGGTTTGACTGAATGCCGACCCCAATATAGTTGGGAAAAAAGGCTAGGCAGAAGATGATGGATTTCCAAAAAAATATTAGTTTCGTATTTTTTCTTTTTCACGTAAACCAAAAATGACGATACAGTGCGTTGAAAACACGAGTGACGTCACTTCGCTGGTTAAAATTGTACCATCATGGGCGTGCTTACCCTGTAGACAAACAGGCAAAGCCTACCCTACCACAACAACGGATAAATAAAACAAATGCATTTATTAAAACTATGTAATAAAATAAAACAAAAATATTAAATAACTCTTAACTCCTAGTAAAATGCTTATAGCAACTTGTCGCGCCTGTAAGCGGCCCGTGTGACGTAACTCACACTTTAATGTACTACGAGACGCTGGCTAAGGCAAGACTTCGCATTGCCTACATGTCATTCATAAATGTATGCATGTGTGTTCATATTTTCATGTGTATGAACAGCACACATGTATAAATATGGGCGTTTCTTAGGCCCGAAGGAGCCGGCCAACGCGTGTCGTGATTGGCTACGCCACAAGGTTTACGCACAAAACGTCAATTTCCTAACCAATACAGACAGTTATAAAAGGATAGTATTGTCAAATTTATACATTTCAGAAGAAATTTTAATTTTTAAAGAATAGCAACAGCCCTCTAAAAGTAATTAAAAACTACAGGAATTAATTTTTATCCTCAATTACAAAAATGAGTATTTAGTATCGGCAACCCCGTGTTTTACTGTCAGTATAGATATTAGTTTAATCCGGCAAATTTTCTTAAATGCCATTCTTAAAGATGACGATAGGACAAAGATGGCAATTTAATTTGGAAGTGTTTTATCGAGACATTTTAAATGATATTTTTTTTAGAGAAGCCATATTGTTTTATGTGACAAGCAATAATCGCGCGAATCTTTTAATAGTGATTGTTTTGAACTTTTTAATTAATTTTGATTTTATTATATCATAGTGAGTTATAAGTAATTCGTTTTGAAACACAAAGTATTATAAATATTAAAGTTTATTTGTTTGTTTACTTAAAAATGGTCCTAGATTGTGAAGTTGGTGCTGACTGTGTGTTTAATTGAGATAAAAAGCAGTAAGTTTTCACAGCTATCGGATAATGATAAGATTCCACTTGTGTCTAAAGGTAGATGTGTGACCGAGTTACGAGAATTTATCAAAAAATACGATAATTCATCTCGTACTCGTCATTTCAATCCTCAGAGTTATGAAACATATAACTGGCTGTGTGGTTGTGTCCACACAAATAAATTATTTTGTTTTTCGTGCATTTTGTTCAATACTTAGGATTTATATATTTGCATAATTTTCATTCCTCAGTATAAAAAGCATAACCGATCAGAAAAACATCTAGAGACTTGCTTAAAGTTAAATACATTTATTTGGTAAATCACGTATTGAAACTAGTATTAAATGAGTATAACTTAAAGTTTAACACAGATTGCAAACCTTTGGTTTTCTTATAAAATATATGTACATACATGCAATGCGAGTCAAATGAAATAGGGAAATATTGCAAGTGACGTGTTTTGTAACTAAAACTCACTTGGAAAGATATTTGAGGTGACAAAATCTTTCTTCTATTTGCATCGACAGAATTTCATGATTTGAATCTTTCTCGAAATTTTAAGTAATCTGGTGAGTTTTTGAAGTCATAAGTTTTGAAGTGGACGAAAATTCGCATCGTCAGTATCGTGATTTCAACCCTGAATAATGAGGCGAGTTTTTTTTTGGCATTATGTATGGGCTGGCCTACCCTTAATGTGCAACTACTGCACGCTACTGTGTACCATCATAGTGACGTCATGCTTGTTTAGTTAAATACGTGTCCAATATTCTTGGAAATCTGTCTGACGTTTTTTTTCAGTAAAGTACCCTATTATGTTTTTGATTTATGAGCCATTGACTCTGAATAAATTATTTCCATAATATTAAGGGGCTACGCCAATGAAACTCTCTTAGTTCACACTAATATATCAATTTAATTTTTCACAGAAATTTGTCGTAAAAGTACCAAAATTAACACCATTTATCTAAAGATGACAATATTTTTTTCTAGCCTTAAAATGACTGTCACATGTCGTCACATCTACACAGCAATCACTTAAAAAATTATATCTATTAAAAAAACAACAATCTTATCTAATTATTCTTTTTTTAACACGCTTTTATTAGCTTCACCTGTATGTTTGAATGTCTGTTTGTATGTCTGTCTGTAACCGACCCTTTTGAGCTCGATTTTGCCCTACTTTGAACGATCAGATTTAGTTCAAACTTTGCACACCTGTCAAGGATCGATGACAATGCAAGAATTCAATTATAATATCCGATTGTCCTTATTAGATTCGCCAGGATTAATTAATTAAAATTAAAAAATATTCTAACAAAGCAAAACATTATCCATAAATAAACACTTTTTTATTGTTCACAAAAGCACACATATTCTATTTAACTAACCTTTAACAAAAATAAAAAAAATAGTTTAAAAAAACTAAAAAAACACGATTTTGTAGAAAAATCCAACTAAAAAACAGAAAATAAAATTTAATAAATTTGATTAAGAATAGTGTAAAAAAGAACATTTTATTGACAGATTATAATGAGTAGATCACTTTGATAATATCTTAGAAAGCACTTTAAATGCACCCCACGCTTTTTAACAATAATGTACATTAATTTCTTTTAACACTATTCTTAATCAAATTTATTAAATTTTATTTTCTGTTTTTTAGTTGGATTTTTCTATAAAATCGTGTTTTTTTAAATTTTTTTTATTGGCCTATCTACAGTTTTTACACTGTTTATCCTATTTATAAAAGCAATAAGTTACAAGCATAAGGTACATACAATATGATAACACCAAAAAAAATATTTATATATATTTATGTTTCTAGGACGGATACTGCCACTTGGACAACGTGACCATCGCGACGAAGATCAAGGGATGGGTCAACGTCACCACAAACGACGAGAAAGCACTCAGGGTATGTTCTTAAACGTATTTTCTTCTTCTTCATTATTTGTACAGACACATCAAGCTACACCAATCTGTCAAAGGGGGATGCCAAGTCGCCATAGTGATAATAAGGATAAGTTTTAATAATAACAATATAGATATGTAAATTTAATAATAATAAATAAATGAAATTCTATTCTATTGGCAATAATAAATAAATGACATTCTATTCTATTGATAATAATATATTAATAACATTATTTTCTTAAATAAATGACATTCTATACTACTGATAATAATAAATAAATTACATTATATTATATAAATGATAATAATAAACAAATGACACTAAATTCTTATAATAATAATAAATAAATAATATACTTTTCTAAAAATACCTGATAAAAATGCTAATACCAATGCAGATAATAATTAATAATATATATAAAATATTTAATAATAGATACAATATGAACAGGAAATAATTAAACTTACATTTTACAAGAAAAGTTAACAAAACGCTCTTCCTCTCTCCTAATTGATGATTTTAAGTTTTGCTGTGCCCGACAGGGCCCATAATTGTTTCTATTTATTAATTCTACCACCTGTTTATGTGTACATTGTGGATTGCAATAAACTATTTGAGATTTGATTTAGGCCCTGAGTGCCCACAAGTAACATAGAATGCATTGGGACTTCTATAAACAAAAGGACAAATAAATAAAGTACAATATGTGTAAATGTCAAATCAATGTTTTGCAACAAATCTTTATTTTTCCCGGATTTTAAATTGGCAACCTAGCAAATGTCTGTTTATTTCGTTGTATTGTTTCAATATTTATTATTTATTAAAAAATGTTACTGACTTGTATCGCGTCGTGAATAGAAGAGTTAATTACGTAAACATTACATATTGTTTTTTTACTAAATTAAATTTCTTGGGCATCGCAAGGACTAAAATCGGCATTCCCCTTTCTTAATTAGATTTTCAACTTTATCGCTACTTCATTCTGTTGTCTATTACCTAAGCTAGAGTCAAGAGCAAACCCATTTCAAATACTTAAAAATGTATATATATACTAGCTGACCCGCGCAACTTCGTCTGCGTCACATTTTTCATGAATGTTCGGCTCTTATTGGTCGTTGCGTGATGTTATATAGCCTATAGCCTTCCTCAATAAATAGACTTCCTAGGATTAGCGCGTTCTACCAAACAAACAGTCAAGAATAATTAACTGATCGAGTGGTAAATGATCAATTGTCGACCGCCGAGAGTAGAAAATAATTAAAGCCCTAATATCGCTATTAAAAAATAGGGGTTGATGATAGAAGGGTGAAAATTTAGGGTTGTATGTATTTAAATTACCCATTATAAAAAAATAAAAATATAAAATTTTGTCCAAAAAAACAAATGTTAGGGGTGGACAACCCTTATCACTTAGTGGTATAAAGAATAAATAGTAGCCGATTCTCAGACCTACTGAATATGCATATAAAATTTCATAAAAATCGGTCAAGCCGTTTCAGAGGATTATGGTAACTAACATTGTGACACGAGAATTTTATATATAAGATTTTGTTATTAAGTCTTGTACAGAATACGTGACACTCGATATAACAAACATAAATGATAAATAATTCAACTGTATTTTCATTAACAGCTGGCGATCTTCAAGCACGGCCCGATCTCGGTGGCTATCGATGCGGCGCATAAGAGCTTCAGTTTCTATTCTAACGGCGTCTATTACGAGCCGAAATGGTGAGTTTTATATCTCATCATCATCATCATCATCATCATCATCACCAGCCAAAAGACGTCCACTGCTGGAGGGGGTTTTGCCATAATCGCCACGCTTGGCAGGCGGGTTGGCGATCGCAGTGTAGCTGTTGCAATGCACAGAGAATGCTGCTGCCCATTCTCTGGTGAGTCCCTTAGTCGCCTCTTACGACACCCACGGGAAGTGAGGGGATGGTGCTGTTCTTTTACGTCCGACACCATGCAGATCAGTTTAATATCTGCCTGAATATAATCTGAACTAATATAATGAAAACAAAATTGTAGCAGATAATCTGTGGAAGTACCTAATGATGAAATTACGAAACCTAGTCACTGATAAAGAAAGATAGAAAAGAAAGAAAGAAGAGTAGTTTATTTGGCACACACATATACACACAATATATGTACAAAAAAGAAACTTAATTTTAAAACAATTAGGCTATGGTCGAGTGCCATAGGCAATATTTTATAACGAAAAAAAAAAACGCACCATTTCTGGGGCATAGACCACGGCAGCAAAGACGCAGAAAAAGCTGATGTTCCATAAAAGTAATTAGTTGGAAGACCAGATTGTATTGGTTAAAAAAAGTTTGATTTGAAATTTTGCCCTTTGGTGATTTTAATGAAAAATACATAATCGATTATCGCGAGAAAGCGCTATCGACGCGATCATTCTACAGTAGCTTCTCTCTCCTGTTAATCTGAAATATTCAATTTATTTTTCATAATTAATAATCACAGATAGAATAGATTTACAATACATTTCGCGTTTCTAATATAATGTTAATTAGTTATATTTGACAGAATGCTGTAATAATACATATAGGCGAAGACCCTGGCCTCTATGCTCCAACTAATACTAATTTAGGGACCAGTGGATTCATATTTCATTTAAAATATCAGTCTATTCCAAAAAAAAATCTTTTTGTAAAATGTTACGTCAATAAAACGTTACTTTATTTTAACATAATTCCATATCCGTCATTTGCGACACCATCCAGCGAAACATATAATATGTTCTATTTTCTCCTCTCCTCAGCCACAACAAAGTCGAAGAGCTCGACCACGCGGTCCTCGCAGTAGGCTACGGCATCCTCAAGGGTCAGAAGTACTGGCTGGTGAAGAACTCCTGGTCCAACATGTGGGGTAACGATGGTTACGTGCTCATGTCCACGCGGGACAACAACTGCGGCGTCCAGGCTGCCCCCACCTATGTGCTGATATAGTAGGGTAACGCTGGTTAGGGTAAGATAGGGTAAAGTTCGTTATTTGTCATTATAACTTTTTGAGGTGTTGTAAAATTTTATTACATATTCTTTCTCTTTTCAATGTATTTTTGGGGCTATTTTCCGCATGTTAAAGTCGTGAAATAATTGCTGTAGACTTGGGGTCTTTAACCGGTTAGTTCCTGCGGCCGCTGGCGGGTGCGCACTTATCGCAGTGTAATACACTGCTTACAAAAAACGCTATCGCTGCGGTTCTATACTTTCTATTTACACACTTGAAACGGTTCTTGATAATGTTGTTATGACATACCTATAATTTAAACAAGATTCTTATTACAACTTGCTGAAAGTATGTATTTTGTTATATTCTGTTGATTTCTGACAATTTGCACGAAATTTTGGGATAGATAATTTCTAGGCAAGCGTTCTCCATCACCTCATCATCGTTTACCATCAGGTGAGGTAGTGGTCAAACGCGTGCCTATCAAAAAAATCCTATCAGTTTCTTTAAAATCCTTTCTAATAAAAACTTTAGTTAAATTACACGGAAGTTCTAATGACAAGTAGACTAGGGTAAGAGAGGTTATGTGTCCACACTTTTAACAATGCAAAATGTGTCACCAGTTAAGAGAAGGGTAACAGTGATTATTAAGTTTTAAACCTTCATAACATTCCGTTAAAGCTTTTTTTTGTCAACATTTTTTATTTGAAAGATACACTGTATAGCGAAATATGAGTTTTAAGGTTATGAAGATCCTTTATTTTAATTGTTTTTTTTTCCCATATTGTAGGTACAAAGAAAACTTATAAGACAAGGATTTTTAAAAACGCTTTGAATAAATGTATTTTCTTTCTGGTTTTCTTCATTTCAATAAAGTTCAGAAACTACGGAATAGTAATAAATAAATAGTAAATTATAGTATCTAATATTGTTGCCTTATGTCATTGTCTATAAAGTTTATTCTAAGCAATTGTTTGTCTATGCTATCATTAAAAAAATATATCATAGATTTAAGATTTTAAAACAGGCTGTGTGTTGCTATGCTCTCTGAAGTTTTTAAGAAATACACTTTTGCATAAAATAAGTATTTTTATTGAAGCCTTAAGTTCCTCTATCCTAGGTGGCGCTATCCGCTCAAAAGTTTGGCTAACTAAAGGCTTCTTACCAGTGTTATTTTTACCGACTTCAAAAAAAGGAGGACGTTCTCAATTCGGTTATATTTTTTTTTGTGTTTGTTACCTCATAACTCCTTCATTTATGAACCGTATCATATCGTTCCGATTGGTCCTATAGAAATTTCATCAAAATCGGTTCAGTAGTTTGGTTTTTAAATCGAAATAGTTGGAAAAAATGCACAATTCCGTTTACTTGGATGACATATCCAAGTAAACGGAATTCCGTATTTAGCTTTCGTATGACTTAACAGCGGTGTTGTTAAGTGTAGGGTTACACTAACCCGGGGCCATCATGTATGAAATATTTGTTATTTAACTTCGAGTTAACAACTATCTCTCGAGTTAAAAGATATCTCTGGTTTATCTCTGTATAAACTCATCTTTCATATTTTCTAATTGGGTTTTTAATATGTCACCCGCTGCGATTCTTATTTGGCGTATTTATTGGGCGTACAATATCCAATAATATAATCATTCCAAATCTATTTTATCATTAATATCAAAGTTCATTGTAAATGGCTAATAAAAAGACAATTTCACAAGTAAAGATCCAATACTAATACGAGATTGGTCAAAATAAAACCCACATTTTTCAAAAACATTTCCATAACTATTTATTTCCTGCCAGCATTGATTTATTCACCATAAAGATGCTTCTTACGGGAGGCCCGAATAGATCGCCTTCTCTTATGATGCGAGTGCGACCTCCTTGTGTCGGGAGGGTCTGCAGATCTTCGGTGTCCAAGACTACTGATACACATGTTGCCAACCTTCACGAGAGTCCCTGGGCACTGGTCTTGAAGGATATTTTTATGATACTGTTAAAAAAAGTCATAATAAAATATACGTAATGCTCTTGCCTGTTGTTTTGTGAGTGAATTCGCATAGAACGCTTTGATTGTAATGGTTAAAAAGTTTGATTAAGTTAGAATCTACGATCGAACGTATAAGAAATAGCACTTGGTGCTCGCATTGTCTGGACAGGTCCACTCAAATCTGTGTGGTACTTTCCTCAAAAGACCACTTCAGACATTAACCTACATGGTTCTCATATGATTTGACCAGCACGATTGTATGGACTTTAAAAGAGACTTTGATCTCTGAGTTTTTTTCGGTGTTTCTTCTCAGGGTAGTCAGCTAGGAAACCCTCATCTAGTTTAAAAATGACAAAAAAAATGACGTGTCTTTTACACGTCATTTTTTTTGTCATTTTTAGTTTTGTCAGTTATGTTTAACCTACTTACAAAATAAATATCATTTATCACAATTATCACCATCCCATCTCTTCCCGTGGTTGTCGTAAGAGACGACTAAGGGACTCACCAGAGAATAGGAAGCAGCATTCTCTGTACATTGCAACAGCTACACTGCGATCGCCAACCCGCCTGCCAAACGTGGCGATTGTGGTAAACCCCTCTTTTTGTGGGAGGCCTATGTCCAGCATAAGACAGCTGATATGATGATGATGATGAGAATCTATAGCTACTAATAATATAAATGTGAAAGTTTGGATGTTTGTCACTCAATAAAGTCAGAACGGCTGAATGGATCTGATGAAATTTGGCACAGAGGTAGATTATTGTCTGAAATAACATAATTAGGATACTTTTTATTCCGGGAGTATGTACCCTTGGGATCACTTTCGACGTTCACGCGGGCGGAGCCGCGGGCGGCAACTAGTAAGTAGGTATTATAATTGTATTTCCTTGGACACCCATGACATTGTTAACATTGGATTTGGTGAATTCTTTCTTTTCTACAACATTGTGTATTTATATAGATACAGTATGTATTTATATTCTTTTTTAATTCCTATTCTGTTTGTCAACAACTTAATGGAAACATTAAATTGTACAGACGTTAGCACATCAAGCTACCCGAAACTGTCAAATTTTCCCAATCAACCTTGAGCCTAATGCTTCAGCGATAAAGTTGAAAATCTATTTGCCGTCTGCACCTGCCAGTTCTGTCTCTGCACCACCCAAAGGTCGTCTGGTAGAAAATGCCTGAGGCATTAAGTCCACCTTTGCTAAATGTTTTTTACGAGTGCATAAAGTTTTAAGAAATCCATACATGCTTAGATATACTCGTAGGTACGCAATATCATAAATGCGAAAGTGTGTCTGTATGTTACCTCTTCGCGGTTAAACCGCTGAAGCGATTTTAATGAAATTTGGTTTAATGATAGATTAGACCTTGGAGAAGGACATGCATTTTTTCGTAAGAAAAGGGCTTAAAGTGGTTGAAATAGGGGATGAAAGTTTGTATGGGAGTGCATCATTTTTGAAGATAAAACCATGAATCTTTATGTTTAGGCTCTTGATAAAAAATAAATACACACAAGTTCAAGCGTTTTTGAAAGAATGGTATTTTAAAAAAAAAATTCTTGCCCAACGTAACAATTCCACGCGGACGAAGTTGCGGGAAAAATCTAGTAAGCATATAAATAACTGCTTACCGTCCAGTAGTTCCAAAGCGGATAAGATGGAGTAACTGCATCATGAGCATGTTCTTCTGACTCTGATTCTGGTTTGATATCCGGTGGCAACCTGCCAGGCGCAAACGGATCATTGACCTCCCCAGATTTCGCCCTCAACGAGATTAATGAGCCCTTACTAAGCCCATCTTTTATCTTATATAGGTCCACATTAATATTCTTCTTCTTAAAAAGGCGTTGCTTCTTGTTTTTGGCTAAATAATTCTGAATCTGATTCAGTAAATCTTGCTTTATTTCTTCTTTTTGGACGAGCACGATGAGGTCCTTGTCTGAAAGATGTTTTGGTTTTTGCTCAGCCTCTATTTCTGTTAGCAGTGTTCTTTCATGTTCTTCGATAGGTTTTTGGACGTGGTACCTGGTCAATGGCTTGTAGACTGTGTTTAGTTTGGAGTCATATTCGTAGTCTCCTGTGACATAGCCATGTGGTATTATTCTCTTTACCAGGACTGATTTTCCCAATGGTTTTAAACGCGGCGAATCTCCATTTGCTTTTGCGTGTCTTTCTTGAACACCCTGATATTCCGAGTCATCATATCCCTGGTTTAGCAGGAGCTGTCTTATTTTGGGTAGTAGCTTATTTCCTTCACCTTCATCGAGCTGGTATATTTTGTAGCCTATAACGTTTTGGAAATAGAGATATAAAAGAAAACATATTTTTATATGTTCGTACATTGAAAGCAAGCTACTCTAGGATTATGTTGGATTTCAATCGAGGGAGGAACTCATGCATGACATTAATCTTAAGTCTCGTTAACTTAAGTGGCTTTAAGGAAATAAACTGACGGAAAAGCCACGTGTTTTTTCATGCAAGAAAATGGAAATAAAAATACATAAATCTGCTGTACCTGTTTTCTTTTTTATTATATTCTTGCTTCTGACTACGTTAAGGTCGCACATTATCCCAAACGGACGTATGTCCTTCCCCAAGTTATACCTGTATACTAAAAAAACCGGAGAAGTGCGAGTCAGGGGAGCTCTCTCTAAGCCCGAAGTCCGTAGTTTCGGCGTATTCTAGTCCGTATTACCTAACCTTAGTTCGGGTTCGGAACTAATCGTAAGTCCGTAGGTGATACGGAGTAGAATACGCCCCGCAACTAAGCCCGAAACTACGGACTTCGGGAAAGGACATAGGATAGTTTTTATCTCGGGAGGATGTTCCCTTGGGATAATTTTCGATGTTCACGCGGGCGGAGCCGCGGGCGGCAGCAAATATAATATAAATTTGTAATTACAAAAAATATGTTTTTTATACGATAAAACTACGAATTTCCAATTTTCAGACTTTTTCCTGTTCTGTTACTGTTAGATCTATCTTCTCGCCAAATTTTATCACTCTAGGTTAACGGGAAGTACCCTATAGGTTTTGATTTCCTTGCGAGCGTCAAAACATGCGCCATAAACTATCTTTAGATTGCGTTGACTTAGAAGTTTGATTTTGCACTGCTCCGAGGGTAGCAGGCCTGAGTATTTGATATTAATTTCAGCATTATTCCTCCACGCGTTTCTGAGAAAGAGGGTCCTGACCGACCCTCAGCTCAGCGGTATCGGCGTGAAAGTAATTCATTTATTTATCTAAGGCAAACTGTTGAACCACTGTTCATTTTTCAGTCAGATCATTTGAAAACGTCACAGATTTGATCAAGGTTATTTCTAATGTGGTATTTTGAAGAAAGTGCCACATATATGATCGGACCTGTCCAGACATAGAAACTTGAAAAAATTTTGCCCGATTATCAAGAACCCCCTTTTTTTTAAGGATCGGAAATCATCAAATGACTTCTTCCGCTCTGGGTGGAGCGGAAGGGTGTGTCAGACTTTTACTGACTAAAACCCATCTGTGTTCCTTCTAAAGCCCTTTGTGTTCCAGGCCGCGGTGACTCTTTCGAACAAATTCCGCAACCCTGGCAGGCTCTGGCCCTAGCGGGCCCCGTCTCCTATGCTGACATCTCTTTGAGGCGCGCGTGGTACATTAGGTATTGAATTACAGTTGAGGTACCTAGACCTTTTCTAGCAGTGTATCTAATACGAAAGGTTCATCAATCCATCTTGGTATCAACCACTGTTTGGTACAGCCGGTCGATTCTGTAAACATGTCGTAGTGAAGGCTTGGGTGAAGTGATCACGAGGTGAACTGTCAATTCATATAATCAAGATGTCACATGATCACGAAGTGAGCTGTCATTCCGTCTTGATTATATGGATTGACAGCTCACCTCACGATCACTTCACCCAAGCCTTTCACTTCGACATGTTTACAGAAGCGACCGGCTGTCAACAAACCCCTCTGCTGTCACCCCTTAACGGGTGTCACATGGGGCGGGCCGCAGCCCCTATGCTACGCTATAACTATATTTCTGCCCACAAAATACAGGAGAAATAAAATACTCAGTCATATTTGTTGTAAATATAATCTATCTACAAGTTCATTTAGCTGCCTTTTATTTACTGTAGCCGTCTTATTTTTCTTCATTACTGCAGCGTATTTTGGTATGTCAAATATGTTAAGAAGGGCGGGAGCGGGAACGCCGGCGTCATCTTGTTCGGAACTGTCACTGTCAGTGTCATCGACTGGCTCGTTTTCTTTTTTAATTTCTGTTTTTTCTGGGCGCAGATTGCACCATCGACAGCTTGCTTTGTTTGTGTTTGAAGATTTTATATATCGAAGTGAAGGCTTGCATGTTTGCGAGAGACTTGAGTATTTTTCACCGTCGGGGCACAAGCTTGATGATACCAGTATTATAAGGAGTAAAGACATTTTCTAAAGCATCTGAAATAAAAATTGTGGTGTAGTGGAAACAGGTTTGAAAAATAAGTCACTTTTAAAGCATATTCTCAGTTAAAATTATGCGCAATAAAGCAATTTTAATGCTTTTAAAAACAACTTTACGTAGTTTATTATCTATTTAAAATAGTTAAAGTTGACAGGATAACTTATTACTGCGGCGTCTGTCGGCATTTTGCCAGGACTATCATAACTCATTCCCAGTTTTCGTCTCTCAACTAAATATGTTTTGCTGTACTAGGTAACTAGGTTCCTACTTATCAATACTGGTGCACTACTATGACGCGCTAATGCCATCCAATTCCGATGATGTAAAAGGGATAGCGCTATTCCATGTATAGCTCCGTCTCCCTCTTAGAGCGGAATCATGATCGTGTTTATTGTTGTTTTTATTTAGCTAGGTATTTACAAATACATATATATTGTTAGAGATGAAGTAATCTAAAGCGTAAAATACATAAAAAGTAGAAAATAGAAAAGAATTTGGATAAAAACACACATTAAGTTACAAGAAAATCAAGAAACAATAATAAAAATATGTATGTAAGATTAATCAATTGAATAAAAATACGATAGTTAGCTTATCTCTCATCCATCTTCTCACAAAATCTTAAACATTCACGACACACATCTATCTATCTTCCAGTAAACATGTCGTAGTGAAGGCTTGGGTGAAGTGATCACGAGGTGAACTGTCAATTCATTTAATCAAGATGTCACATGATCACGAAGTGAGCTGTCATTCCATCTTGATTATATGGATTGACAGCTCACCTCGTGATCACTTCACCCAAGCGTTCACTTCGACATGTCTACAAAATCGTCCGGCAGTAGAGCATTGAACATACTTTTGTAACTTTTTTTTGGTTTGTATTGTTTGTTTTTTTGTGTGTGTGTGTGTGTGTGTGTGTGTGTGTGTGTTTTGTAGTCCAAGCCCCCAGACCCCCCAGACATTACTTATTCTTCTCAGAAACAAAATGTTTGGGAAATAGAACCTAGTTTTAGTAAGTACTTTGAACGTACGCATGCGTGCTAGTTGGGGCCGGCGGTCAATTTACAGGCAGGTACAGTCAGCGACAATATTCGATTAAGCAAATACAAAGCAACAAAACTCGTCAACACCTATAACATCAAGAGTCACTGAACAGCTTTGGCCACAAAATGCGGTAAACAGATCAATGTATATCCGCACATAGACTTTAAAAAATAGAGTACAGTTTTTAAGTAACTTTAGTACAGCCAGAGATAAAATTCGATGAGCAATTAAACGTTCCAAAACTCGTCTACACCTTGAAAACATAAAAGTCACTGAATAGCTTTGGCCACAAAATGCGGTAGGTAATCAAACCAATGTTACAAAATTCGGTTATTTGACATTTTTCTTTAATAAACTTAATAAACTTCTGCAATCGCACACGTTCTGGGGTCACATTGGGGGGTCTTTGACTATTACTAAAGTATGCTCAATGCTCTTCTGGCTTCAACGCCCGAGTGTGATTTGTTTACAGGAAGATGAATAGATGTTTGTCGTGAATGTTTAAGATTTTGTGAGAAGATGGATGAGAGATTTTTATTCAGTTGATTCAAGTTCCTCTGTAACAAAATGTCCTCCACACACAATGAAAGGATTCCCCAAAACGTTTTATGTTTGTTAGTGCCAGGATAAGCTCTTTTAAAACGATGTCTACTCCTAAATAAAATCGACAATACAGAAAATTATTTTAACTACTAATACTCACAAAGTTATTTTATTTTATCGAAAAATTCCGAATGTTTATTTTATTTTAGAATATAGACGAGCCATGTTATTTAATATTCAATTAAAATACACGCGCATTGTTAGTTTAGAGAATAGAACATTTTTGTTTTTTCATGTCACAGGCATGTTTTATCTAAGTCTTATTACGAAATGTTTGGAAAAGTCTGATGTAGCATACAGACAGGCGCGTTGCAAAAGCGCGTACCATTATTACATAGCGGCAACGCGTAGTAACAGAGCAGTCATCCCGTAACGTCAATACGTTCTAGAATCCTAGCATTATGCTGAGCGATGGCCGTTTTGCGTGGGTGTCACACATATCTGCCCAACTTGGATCTCTTGTTAATTTTGTTTTATGGTGATATGGTATACGCAAATAAACTCTTTTTCTTTCTTTCTTCTATGCGTACCGGCCGTAGTAAAAGCATAGTTATATCGAGTTGTGCATTGCGTAGCAACAGCGTAACAATAAGTAGGTCTCGTCTATGCAGTGATTCGTCCGTTGTCTAGGTACACTATACAGATTTCTTAAGGGTGATACCACACCAATCGATCGACATTGATCGATTGGTTTGGTAGCTTTGGCTGATCGAGGGATACCGGGCCATCGGTCGACGTCGACTAATTCATTCTACCATCGATTGAAGATCGATCGATTGGTGTAGCAGAAACTATCGATCGACGTCGAATAATCAATAGGGAATATGCATGAAAAAAATATTTATTGTCGAAACAGTTAATCTAGAAATATACAAAAATATAATACTAACAGTGAAAATAAAATCAAAATTGACTGAAAAACAAACGAGATATAACTATTTTAAACAAATATAATGTCCCTCTCGCGAAACGCTGTTTTCTATGGCATCCGTATAGGAGACATAGTATTTGACGTCAGAGTTGGTATCGGACTTCTCTTTCTAATCGTCAACTTTGAAGCTTTATAACTTCATCGCTGATGAAAGTATTTAAAAAAAATATTTCATTATTGTTTACTAGAGCTAATAAGTATTTTATTTTGCAAATAAAAAAAACTCCATGCATATTCCCTATTGTAACATCGATTGACGATCGATTGATTGGTGTGGTAGCGTCCTTACTTAGGTGGGTGATCCAAAGCGCAACGGGGAGTAGCGTCAGAGTCTTTACTTTCGTTTTTAATTTATAGCTGTGACTTGCAAATGCACGTTTGAGTTGAGGAACTAATCAAACATGAAAAGCTACAGAATGAAGAAGATGCTATTTCATTTTTCATATTGAATGACTCATTTCATCATATCATATTTCACTTGTGCAGGAAATTATATGGGGTATACCCGTTTTACCCGTTTATGTACCCCAATCTGTGCTCGGTATGGTCGGGTAGAACCAGCTGAGGGTGCGACGTGAATTCACTCTTGTTGCGTATCTGATTAGGTTACTTCGTGGCATTGAGCATAACCCGGAGTTTTGCAGTGCCTGAGTTTCTGTGTACTAGGCCGCTTTGCGTGGAGGCGGCGCCGCCCGCCGCTGCTGGCCGTGCCTGTTACCAGGACCAACCTTCTCGCCAAAACACCATTGACCCGCGCAATTCGGGTTATTAACGATCTTCACATCAAGATCGATGTATTTACATGCCATTTGAGTGAATTCGCAAAATTACTGCTGTTTATTTTATGTTATAATGTAGATTAGGGTAGGCTATATGTTTTATTTTATATTTTAAATATTGTGTGTGAGGAGCTTAGCATAGAAGTTTATTAAAATATTTATAGTTTTTAAGTCGTAAATGTGTTGATTTTGGGACCGCGCTATCGCATTGGGTATACACCTGTAAGGATTGTGTGAGGGATATTTTAATAAATAAATAAATATCTCATCTGATAGTAAGCGATCTCGTTATCAACGATGAAGCTTGGCAAAAACTATCTGCAATGCGACGTCACCAGGGAATTAATTCCCAGAATTTCAAAATTAAATCATCCGTCTTTAATCAGGGACCTTCGTAAATAAAACTCAACGAGAAACGCAGACATTTTCCAAAACGTCTGAATATTTAACGTGACGACGACTAAAGTTCGGAGTTAATAAATTTCCAGTGAGATTCTGAATTGCCTTCGTATTAAAACCGAATCTGATTATATTTTATCTTAATTGGATGAGAGTTCAAAAGTGTAGATTGTTTACCGTACTCGAAGTAGAAACAAACCCATATTTATGAATAATGGTGGGGTTTTGTGTTTTTATTGATTTCAGGGGCCATTTTCTAGCTGTACCTACCTAGACTGCGGTAGGCCCAGTTAATTATAATATTAAACCTGACATGTTTTACATATCAACTCGGCCTTAGTGTTCATAGTAAATCAATTTTTGTAAAGTCTTAGTATATTTTTATAATCGCTGTACCTAGCTATATTGTGAATGAGTTCAGCAACAGCCGCACGGGTCGGAAAATCTTGTTGACTAGTGTTATCTGTAATGTAATGTTAACCACATTTTTTTTTGTATGCCAACAGGCAGAATGTACTGATATACCTGTAACTAAAATAATTATTGTATTTGTATAGAATGCAGGTGGCATTCTATACAAATCAAGAAATTGTTATTATTATTATAGGCCTCCCCCAAGTGCCGCCACAACAACAGTCCTGTGCGACAGCGAAATAAATAATAATTAATCTACAAATCTCAAACTAAATTTTAATCCTAGACTCTTTCAGTCCAGGAGATACAATAAAAAAAATAAAAAAAAATATCTTTTTATCTCAGACCTTTTTAGGCCCATAATATTGTTAGTAGAGTAATAGACATAATAAAAACAAAAAATACAATAAAATGCATATAGAATAAGTTCCACAAAAACATAAAACGAATGAAATTGAAATTATTTGTACTTAAACAGACACACAAATTAAAACAAAAATTATACAATAAGAGTAAAACGTTGTACTTGTGCGTGGGTAGAAATGTTCTTTAATTCCCCAAAACCACACCACCGTCTAAAATTCCATTCCCAACCTCAAACATAAAGCATTTTCATAACCTTTCATAATGTAATAACTCCTAAAACACTAAACCCAATTTGGTGGCATTTTTATAAAGTAGTAGGTCGGTTGGCGGACCAAATTCAGTTTTGTGTCGCCTATAAAAGCTTTTAGTGTTAATTTGGGAGGAATCTCGCAAAATGGCGGCCGTCTACCAATGATTATGTTATAGCCTGTCCGTGCTCTTGTTTACCTTTAAAATTTTGAAAGAAATGGGACTGCTATCATTTATTTATTTCAAAATTAAGGGTAAATCATTTAAATGGAAAAGGATTAATATCATGATACTAATATCAACACTATTTGATTCCACCCGTATTTGAACTTAATAATTTAAACAAAGACTGTTAAGGGCAAATTAGGTACTTTTTCCTTAATTGTTGCCTACAATAATGTCTTAGGGATTCTCTATCAGTAATTCATGGGTGGTGAAGAGATAACATGGCAAATATCCTTGAGAAAATTTAAAATTGTATGTATACTTTAAAAAACATTTTTGAAGAGTAGTAAAATAAATGAGCTAGATCATTTAGTCCGGTTTTTCACATTGCCAGGTGCTTGCAAAACTATTATGCAAACAAATTCGAAAAAATATATTTTAGGCAAGTTGAAATTTTTACTTTATTTATACTTACCTAATTAAAAATAAAGATTTCAGATTGCCTCAAGAAAATTTTTTGAAAAAAAGAAATCGTGTCTTTGAAAATATAAGGATTGATTTAGACTCACTTCACCCCAGCCAGGTCTGCAGTTCTGTTTTAGGGTATTTTAGGAGAGGTAGGGATGGTAGGGTTTTAGAGGGGCTTGCCTCAAACACCAACAGAAATATGTCTACCAGCTCTCCTACAAGACGTAAGTTATAAGTTCAATTCGAGAAATAAGTTACCGTGTATTTTCAGTATAGGTATCTATTGGTTGATTTTGCAGAATTTATTCGAAAGAGTCACGGCGGCGGTAAAATATCGCGTGAAATTTTAAACTATTTTTTCTTAACAAGGACACATGTACCTATTGGAAACTATTGAATTTGAATGGGGTTAATTGTATACAAAACGTATTTTTCATAATATCTCGAGTAATTATAATCTAATAAAGATTTATTACAATCTTACGGATTCTGCAATTTTCCGGTGACATATGTAGGGACTACATGTAATAATGCTGGCAGGGCAAAATGCAACGCTCCCCGCACATAAAGTAGAGCGGCCGGTCGTCAGCCCCACGCCGTGACAATAACTAGTGTTCCTTATAACGTAGTACAACAAGTGTCTCTGTGTCCGATGTAATAACCAACCAATAAACGTTAGCCTAAACACGGTGACTTTATTTAATCTTCCTCTCCAACCACGATACAAGTAAAGCTGCAACAACATAGGTATCTAACTGGGAAGAAGTGGCGCAGCAAACTCCCTAGCAACACATCTGTCAGTTGTGTTAGAAGAACTTGAATTTACACAAAAGTATTTGTATAATTCCCGTATTCCAAGAGCTCCATCAACCCCTCTGAAAAATCCCTCCAATCACTCATTTAAATTTTAAACTTTAAACAAACTGCTCCTATAATCCAGGCATTTATAAACCTGAAACTTTCACACTGAAACAATTGAGAACAAAAGTACTTTAACAAGTGAAACGCAAGTACTTGCCAACTTGGTTTTATTATCGTTTTTTGCTGAAAGGGCTCGAGTTCGAATCTAGGCTGTAAATTGACGGGCTATTGGTGGGGTGGACGAAGTAAATTGATGAAGAGTGTTTTCTTTATGCTTTGTTAACGATTGTCTTCATTCACTTATCGTTCTTCCATGTATAATAGTTTTTTACTATTGTTAGCCACGCGTTTGAGCACTATCGCACCTGATGGTAAGCGATGGTGGATGGTGGTCGAAGATGGAACACGCTTGACTAGAAGTAACTATTCACTCTTGACTTAAAGATTTTCAGGGTGTAGCAGGAAACACAGACTCTGGCAGGGAATTCCACTCCTTAGCTGTACGCACAATGAATGTGTTCCCAAAACGTTTTCTGCGTGTGGGTGGGATGTCCACCATGTACCGGTGGAGCATCGCCGCACGTCTTGTGGTCCTGGCGGAATTAAACTATGCAATTCCGTCGCACACTCCCCAAAATGCAATCGATAGAAAACCGACAGGCTAGCAACTCGGCGTCGATGCTCAAAACTTTGGAGCTTCGACTCGACGAGCCTATCATTGCCTCGATGATCCTCTTGGCTCGTTTCTCAATTGACTCAAGGGCATCAAGCTGGTATCTGGCAGATCCGTACCAAAGATGTTTGTTTTCATACTGCGCCTTTATCAAATGTTAACAATGTCGCATTTTTCGAAACTCTCAAAAGCTATAGGGTCTTAGAATGAAATTTGGCAAGAAGTAAGTTCTCCTAATAGTTGGGCATCCTAAATAGAGTGAAGCGATATTTCACGCCTGGACAGCTTTTAACCCTTTACAAAGCACAAGTCCGATCCTGCATGGAGTATTGCAGTCACCTTTGGGATGGCTCAGCTAAATATTAACTTGCCGCGCTTGACTCGGTGGAACGCAAAGCTAATAGGCTCATTGGCGACGTAAGACTTCACAGCTTGGCTCGTCGCCGCAAAGTTGCCTGCTTGTCGGTCTTCTACAGATTGTACTTCGGGGAGAGTGTCCAGTAACTCCACGACCTCACCCCACCGCCCCCCTTCTACCATCGGACATCTAGACGCACTGCAAGTTACCATCCCTACCTTGTTGCTATTCCACCAATTCGTACTAACCGTTTCCAAACGTCTTTTATAATGCGCACAGCAAAGAAGTGGAACTCTCTGCCTGCGTTTGTGTTTCCGAACGCATACAACCCTAATCTCTTCAAAATTAGAGTGAACAGGCTTCTTCTGGGTAAGCTCGCTCCATCGTCGACTTTGTTTCTGTCAGCTATGACCTAGACTACAGTCAAGAGAAAACTTATCTCAATTTTTTTTTTTTTTAAAAAAGCATATTAAATTATGTATTTAAAAGCGAATGAAATAAATCTTTAATAATCCCCATTTGACCTGATTAAGACTCCTCCAGCTATCATAGTTTCTGTTATTGACCTGCTATTTGAGAAGCTCTCCCCGTAAACAGCTGCACCAGTCAATAACTTTAAACCCATAAAACAATACTGCAGTGTTGAAATAGATACTATTTTACAGACCTCAGTCCAGAAGATAAATTTTCTACTATTCTATCAACTGTTAACTGAAGTACTCATTTTATCGGTCACTGAAACTGGTACGAAGATAATACGAGGATGGTACGAAGAAATGTATTTTTTAACTCTTGCCCACTTAAACTTTCTCAAGGAGTTTTTCCGTTCAATAATTTTACAACTACTGCGAACTGTTTTTTCAAAGTTTCTACTTGATTTCGTGCGGTTATAATAACTTTTGGATTTTTTTCGAAGATCGTTGAGCGGGCGATCTTTCCGTTTGATTTGTATCACAGTGATTTTGATTGCCTTGGAATACTTGCTAGGTATGTGTTTATTCTGGCTGTTATCACACTAATATTTTAAAGGCGAAAGTTTGTGAGTGTGTGTGTATGTTTGTTACTTCTTCACGCGCAAACGGCTAGACCGGTTTAGATGAAATTTGGTATAGAGATTGTTTGAGTCCCGGAAAAGGACGTAGGGTTTTTATCCCGGGAGTAAGTTCCCTTGGATAATTTTCGGCATTAACGCGAGCGGAGCCGCGGGCGGTAGCTAGTATAAAATACTATTCAGTCAGTATTTCTGGCAGATAGCTTTAAGCGATAGGGCCACTATGTCACATTATGCAATATTTTCCATAGAAGATGGGTAGGTCTTTAGTGTGGGACGATACTTGTTCGATAGTCTTGCTTCATCCCATCTTCCTAGCTCGCCGTGCTGTGCTGGTGCTGCCGCTGCGGCTGCTGAGAACCTCAAACTGCGGAAATATAATAACCTAGTTGGCAATTATATTTTCGAGCCATTTGGGGTTGAAACTCTTGGGTCCGAGTGCTCCTGCGTTATTTAAAGAACTTTCTAAACGCTTAGTTGACACTTCACGTGGCCCAAGGGCTGGCTTTTACCTTGGTCAGAGGATAAGCATTGCCATACAACGTGGCAATGCCACCAGTCTTGGGTACACTTCCAGTCGACAGCGATGCGGACGAATTTTTTGACACCATATTTTAGTTACGAGTTTTTGTTTTAATTTATTTAGTAAGATTAGCATGTTGTTATAAAATAAATAAAAATCTTTTGAGCAAAAATAAAATTCCCAAATAAGTACATGAATATTTTCTTCATCAATCTATTCTGGAATTTATGTGGTCTATAAATAATTTTCTATTCTATAGCATAATAAATAATTTTTCTATTCTATTCCAGATATTACCAGACTGATTTATTGAAATTGGTCTACCTTTTACAAACATACTATTATAAAAAAAACTTGGTTGTCTGTAAAGTCGGTTTACGGACGATAGTTTAACGTGACAACGTCATAACAAAACATTGATGAATAGACGTTACCAATGAGCCATCCTTTTCCGTGCGCGCAGCCGGCGTTCATCGATTTATTAGAACGATGTCACGCCAAAAATAACAAAAAGTCACCTCTTTACAAATAACATTATTTTAACACAGTACCTAGCTGCTTTTATATTACATCCCATAAAAAGCTAAATATTCAGAATCCCATTCCAAAGCCGTAACATACCATTTGCCCAAATCTTGTATCACCCCCATACAGGATATCCGGTCCCCATACACAACGTTCAGGCCATGTTCGAATAAAAACAAATAACAGCCGTAGTTACAGCAATGAATGGCCCCCAATAAGTACCCCATGGATATTGGGGGTTTTGGGGGCGTAGGACGTAAACTTTTGCGTTTCTTTTTTTATCATGTGATTTTTTTTTTTTATTATTATGTTATTTCTGAGTGCCATGGGAATGCAGTAAGCTTCAGTAAAGGTAGGCTAGCCCATACATAATGCCAAAAAAAAAACTCACCACATTATTTAGGGTTGAAATCACGATACTGACGATGCGAATTTTCATACTCGAAAATTTTTTTTGGGCATTATGTATGGGCTAGCCTACCCTTACTGTAGCTAAATAATAACAACTGCGAAGCAATCTTCGGGTTTAAGAGACGCTTGCTGAGGTCGATTCGTGGATGGGTGATCAATCGTAACATACCGGGACCCCTCTGTGCCGCGGAAAGCACGTTAAGCTGTTGATCCTGGCTGGCTGTCATCCTAAACCCAACTAATATAAATGCGAAAGTGAGTTTGTTTGTTTGTTACACTGTCATGCCTAAATCACTGAACCGATTTTGATGAATTTTGGTGCAGACATAGATAGGATCCTGGAGAAGGTTATATGCTTATATGGTATTTTGCGAAAATCTATATTAACGCGAACGAAGCCGCGAGCAAGAGCTAGTTTGTATTGAAAGTTTTTTTTAATTTAAAATCCAAGTCCAATCGAAGTTATCATAGTTAGCCAATATTACAAAACACAGACAGAGTTACTTTTTAGGGTACCGTACCCAAAGACTAAAAACGGGACCCTATTACTAAGATTCCACTGTCCGTCTGTCTGTCTGTCACCAGGCTGTATCTCATGAACCGTGATAGCTAGACAGTTGAAATTTTCACAGATGATGTATTTCTGTTGCAGTTATAACAAAAAATAATAAAATTAAATAAAATTAAAAATAAAAGGGGACATACAAGAAACATGTTTTTTTTTGCGGCTTATGGTACGGAACCATTCGTGTGCAAGTCCAACATGCACTTGAACAGTTTTTAAAACTGTTTGTCCATCTGTTACCCGGAAGGTAACAGATGGACAACGGATTTGAATGAAAGTCGGTGAACCTGTATCAAATGCCGCCACAAGAAAAAGTAACGAAGTGAAATTTGTACGGCAACAAAAAGAACCGCAACGCCATCTATCCTGTCAGCGACGAACTAACAACGAAATCCTGCAAGCATAGTTCTCCGTGCGATTTGAACATATACAACAGTCCGAATATCAACTATCGGGCAGTAGTATCCCACCAGACACAATAACCGTCTGGTCGGACGATCCTCCCATTTCGGTGGAGGTTTGCGGGACTTTACTCTTTGTACCGCATACCCCTATAAACCATGTACGGGAATACGATAAAGGGAACTGAAACGCGAACAGTTACAACGTCTCTGTCGATACCCGTCAGTGCGTTAAGGATAATTGTCATTGAGACAGTAAATATCGTCGCCGGCTCTGGAGATCACCAAGCTCTGATTTATTACCACAGACTCTGAGTTCAGAGGCGATGTGTCAGAGACTTACCATTCAATTTCACGATATTGAACGTTACTGTATTGACTGTTGAACTCTTATTCAAAATCAAAACAAATATGCTGATACCTTTATCAGGACCTCATCCAAATCCCTTTAGGATTTGGATGAGGGATCATTTATGTTGGTAGCTTGTGGCTAAAGAATATCAGCCGCTCGGGCCGATCAAGAAGGTTAAGCAGCGCTTGCCAAGGTTTTTCTGTGGATGGGTGACCATCTTAACTTACCGAGTTTCCTCCGTGCCTCGGAAAGCACGTTAAAGCCGTTGGTCCCGGCTGTCATTTGTAGATCTTTGGCAGTCGTTACGGATTGTCAGAAGCCAGTAAATCTGACACCAGTCTTGCCAAGGAGTACTGTGTTACCCAGGTGTGGAGTTGTGCAGGGTTGTGGAGGTTTGGCAGCCGCTCCATGTAAAATACGAGTAGAATACGGAATGTCGACGCACAAAATATCGATAAATGCTAATACGATGCTACAAAATTGCGATGCACGTTAGCGCGATAGATCTTCACTGCGATACTACTTGACTTCGATGCACATTACCGCGAAAGATTTTCACTGCGATACTACTTAACTTTGATGCACATTACCGCGAAAAACTACGGAGCGACTTGACTTCGATAATCTATTGCGAAACTATTACATAATTAATTAATATTAATATGTTTTGAATGGGCCTAAAAAATTATAAACTAACAACAACATTTATTCATCAATATTGTTAGCATATATGTATATGCAAGACCATTTTATATGTTAACATATCCATATCACCTTTCTTATTAATATGCTCTTGGAGTTTTTTGGACTGGAAGCCGACCCCAATATAGTTGGGAAAAAAGGCTAGGCAGATGGTGATGTTGGTAGAACTTATTTTTTTTATTATTAGTTATGAACTTATTTTAATGTGGATGGTTGAACTGAAATTAAAAATCAAAGTATTTATTTCAATTAAATCACTGACAGGATTTTTTGTAGAGCTATGATGCCTGCTATATTTGTCGGAGAGATTCAATTCAATATGATCAGCTCGTTTTAAGGAAGACGACGAGGTGGAGTCCTCATTGAGACCAGGCATACGATTCCGCGCCGGCTTGCCAAGCCTATTCCCAACCTTAGTGACCATCCGAAAAACGTAGTGTCCATGAAGCTCGTCCCGGACGACCTCATCAGTTGGCTTTTATTGAAAGACTACTGCAGACGAAATTTGTTGCCAGGGTTGCGGAATTTGTTCGAAAGAGTCACCGCGGCCCTGCAACGCAAAGGGGCTTTAGAAGGGGCACGGATGGGTTTTAGTTAGTAAGAGTCTGACATGCCATGACATGAAGTCATTCATTTGATGAATTCATTTTCTTTATCCATTGATTGAATAACATTTTCGTTGTCTACCTACAAAAACAAACATGTCTAGACGCTGCTCAGTCATTTTGGGCGGGTTTCTGAATTGAATATTTTGAGTTAGGTTAAGTTCTTTAATTATCCCAAGGGAACATACTCCCGGGATGAAAACTATCCTATGTCCTTTCCCGGGACTCAAACAATCTCTATACCCAATTTCATCTAAATCGGTCCAGCTGTTTGCTTGCGCGTCCAGTACAACAATGTTTTCAGGATGATGTTGAAACTCCTTCGTTTCTGTAGTGCCTCAGGGATGTTTGCCCAATCGCATACATCGGTTTCCATGCGATCATCAGGAAAAAGGTGGCATCGCTTGTGAGGAGGATTCGAGGGAGTAGCAATAGCATTCTGAAAGTTGTGGCTGAGGATCCGAGAGCTCCTGTGCTGAGGCATCTCATGCGAAATCATTTTCCGCATAAAATGCCTCGTAAGTACATGACTTTTTAATTACTATCCATCTATAAATTTTGTTACTAACCCTAGTGCATAAGTTATAGTAGGTATATAAGGTGTTTACTAACAAGAATGGTTCCAATGTTGTTCCTCAATAAAATTATTATTATTATTATTATTTATTATTATTTGCGCGTGATCATGTAACAAATATACACACACACTCACAAACTTTCGCCTTTATAATATTAGTGTGATTAATGTGATAGTGTGATTATATAGTGTGATTGTGCGACAAAACACACTACAGTCTACCGCAGAGGTGCAACTGTGAAGCTTATACAGCTAGCATTCTCTTAATCTAATATCTTTACAAACATCAGAAGTGTAACACCTTTTAATGCTTTGTCAACCGACTTCCAAAAAGGAGGAGGCTCTCAATTCGATTGTATGTTTTTTTTTGAATGATCATTCCGTCAATTTTGAATTGATTTTGATGATTATTATATACAAAGCCTATACTCCTGAGGTGGTCCCATTGGCACCAAATCAGAATCTGATGATGGGATACTAGGGAAATAGGGCAACCCTCAATTTTTTTAATAAGCAGACTTAGTCCAAAGGGCTTTCTGTTTGCAAATTCACACCTTTTAATTTACAAAATTCTTTTTCCCCAAACCATTCTGTTCACAAACAGCTTACCAAGAATAAACATTTCCGAGATTACCATTACCCAAACAAATGTTCCAGGTGTTTCCGTACCTTAAGATAACAGATCACCCCTCCCCCCTCGGCAATAATCTTATTCATTATCACCCCCCGTTTCACCCCCTAAGCAATTAGTCTGCATTCGCGCAAATTACAGATGTCGTTAATTCGCCCTTGTAGATTTTAAACGTTTTATAAATGGTTCTGTTTTTGAACTGTTGTTTTTTTCTTTTGGAATGAGAGATTTACCATCAGGATGATACACGAGATACAAGATGTTTTGAAAATCATCATTATCTTCATTTCAGCTGAAAGGTCCACTGCTGGGCAGACTTACCCGAAGCGTCGCCACATCAACTGGTCCTGTCCGGTCCTCATGATTCCGTTATGAGAAAGAGATCGTGGTATTCCTGTATCTCTCACACCGGAATCATGACGGTGTAAACGTTACAGTATACCTGGCGATCGGTTTACCTTGAGGGAGGCCAACTTACGCTAAGTCCGCTACACTGCAGAACCGGAGGCACCTTTTTAAGAAAAAATTGATGAGATATTGTATTTAGGTACTCGTATTAATTATAATAAGAGTTAAAAAAAATATATATATATATATTTTTAGGGTTCCGAACATCCGTTAGAAACGGAATCCTTATAGGATCACTCGGGTGTCTGTCTGTCACAGCCAATTTTCTCCGAATCTACTAGACCGATTCTGTTGAAATTTCGTACGCATAATGATGAACTTCTGTGTCCCAAACACGGATGCGTTATGTAAATAAATAAATTTTTAGTATGGGGGTCACTTTTGGGGGAAAAACTAGAAAATTTCAAGAAAATATTTTTCAAACTGTACCATATGCCATATCAAATGAAAGGGCTTACTGTAAGGGTTTAAATGAAAATAAATAATATTGAAGTGTATTCAAGAAATTAGACGAAAAATGACCATTCCGTCCCCCTTATCTCCGAAACCACAGTGCCTACAATTTTTAAAAAAAAAATGCATATAATAGTTCACTACCTTCAGATTACAGGAATAATATAATAAGTCAATATTGTTAACATACCATGTTACAAAAATGAAAGTCGTTCGGAACACTGCACGCGAATCCGACTCGCTCTTGGCCAGTTTTTTAAGAATGCGAGGGGTAAGAAATTATTCCCAGTAAGACATCTCCTAGAAAATTCATAAGTGGTTTATATAAACTTACTTTTGATCAAGCATTACCTTTTCTTGTATTTCGTTTTTTACTGTTATATACATAGAACAGAAGGCATTCTAGGTGAAAGAAATAAAAGATGCGGTTCTATATAATAACTAGTGGTCCCGACAGACGTTGTCCTGTCCGAACGTTTGCTTTGTGTATGACGAAAAATTATAGAAATCGATTGCAGCGCCACCTATCGGGTCCAATTATGAGTCTAAACCATTCTCGAATCTGCTTGAACACACAAAAAAAATTCATCAACATCGGTCCAGCCGTTTAGGAGGAGTTCATTGACATACACACGTACACAAGAAATATATATATTAAGATAAGAAAATATAAACGTTTTTCATTCAAACATATTTCTGAGAAACAGGGCAAACTAAGGTAAGTTTTACAACATTTTTGATAAGTTTTTCTAACACTAAAAACATAATAATAAAGAGTTTATGAAATGTTGCCACTGCTGTTAAATTAAAGTCATAAAATATATCCAGAATTTAATAACACCTACACACAATATACTTCTAAAATCTAATATCACAACAAACAATCATAGGATAACATAAACATGAATTTGTTGAACTACACCGTTACCTTTTGATACATTTTTATAATTCTTCAACGCAAGTGCCATCATCAGCCCTGCCCTTACCGGAGGGACACTCATCACCTTTAATAGCTGTTCTTGTAATTACTTCCATTTTTTCACAGTCTTTGCCAGCAGTACTTGTACAGTTTTTACCTGTATTTCCATCGGGCTGAGGAGTGTCCGTAGTATTTTTCACATTACCGTCAGCTTCTTTTGTTTTAGCATTCTCTTGTGTAGAAAGTGTTTTGTTTTTATTAATTTCTTCGACTGTTTTCTTAGCTTCCACTTTCTCAGTGCTTGTAGACAAATCGGCTTTTGGATCAGGTTTGCTTACTTGATCTTTTGTTACAACGTCTTCTGTGCCTTTGGAAGGTCCTGGAGTACCTTTCTCATTAGTGTTTTCTTTATTTTCTTTCGGAGGTATTCTGATAACGTTACCTAATGCATCGATAACGATTTTGGTGCCATTTTTAAGGGTTTCACGTACTTTTATCAACACTCCTTGGCGATCTTCTGTTTGGTGTGATTCCACTCCACTTTTAGGTTTTTCATCTTTCAAACTTACTATGTCATCTAGAAGCCCACATTCTGAGCTCACAATTAATACAAATATTATTATATATGATTTCATGGCTGAGTATAAACGTTTATAGGTCACGGAGAATAATATGGCACTAAATGTAAATGGGTTTAATTATAATCATTTCTTAAAGTTATCGTCGTTAGTTCAGAGATCATTAGAGTGCAGTTGGGAAATAGTGTTGGTGCTGCATTGATTTCTTTGTCTTTAATAAATAATAATGATCAATTGTTTCTCATTATAAGCGTTGTCACATCGACTGGTCCTATGATTCTCTTATCTAACTGTCAACACCTCTCGTAACTCTAGTCAAAAATCAAAATCAAAAGTCATTTATTCAAATTAGGCTGAGTGGCAGCACTTTTTGAACGTCAAAGTTCTACATAAAGACATATTACTACATAGTGAATAATTAAGTAATAGTAAAGAAAGCAAAACAGTTTAATCCATTCATTCAAAATTTACATTACAAATGTTACCATGTTTAACAGTTTGGTCCTGTATCTGTTAAAAAAAAAAGTTAATAAGAAGAAAAAATAAATGAAAAAGTTAAATTGTGGTCACCGATTCCGTCAGGGCAGGTCATTACAGTGCTCTTTGGGGCTGGGACCAAAGGTTTGGTTTTTTTTTTTTAAATATGGGAAATCATTCAATGACTTCTTCCACTCTGGGTGGAGCGGAAGGGCGTGTCAGACTCTTACTGACTCAAAACTGAAACCCATCCGTGTTCCTTCTTAAGCCCTTTGCGATCCAGGGCCGCGATATTGATATTGCACAGTGGTCAATGTAGCGCTGCCATATCTACCGACTGTTTGGTAGACTTACCTACTTCACTGCTTGTTTACATATCTACCAACATACACATATATACGTGAGCATAGACTTGAACAGGTTCCATATTCTGTTGAGGATGGGATTTGTTGTAACAACTTAAATTTTTCACGGAATCATTCATCACTGAAAGAAAACAATCCACGACAGTTTCTGTAATTCATAATTTATTTAATTAGGTCATTCAGTTTTATCATCTAAAATGCATATCAGGCTATTTGCAGTACAAACTTTTATTATTTACAAAACTTTGTCAGCGACTTCACTCATGTGATAGTTAAAAATAAACCCATAGACACAGTCCACCGGGATACATAGTATTCTATGTCCTAAACCAGCCCATAGTCCTTCCGTATGCCAAGTTGCATCCAATTCCGCTCAGGCGAGACGTGATTGATATCAAACATCTAGATTTTCAAATCCTAATGGACCGTTGTAAAATAAATATTTCTTTTATCTTTATTTCTTTTCAAATTAAAAACATCAGTTGGATTCAGACGAATTTTTATGTACCTCTGGTTCCGTTTCCCTTGTGTTTATTTCAATGTCTTTTATTTCATCGGATTCAAGGGTGATTTCTATAGACACGCAGTTTCCATCATCAGCTCTTTCTTTTCCTGAACTGCATTTATCTACTACGAATGTTGCCATTTGTACGATCTTAACAGGATCTCGAGTATTTCTGAAACGATTTTTAGTTTTTACTTCATTTTTAGAAAATCTTTTGGGTTTGTTTTTATCTGGCTTTTTGTTTGATAGTTTATCCTCACGTTCAGCATTTTCGTCCTTGTAGTAAAGATTAGAAGTCAATACACTATTAATAACACTATTTTGCTCTCTCACTCTTTCACTATTTTTCATTTGTGTTTTATTTTGATTGTTTGTTAAAACAGTTTCATTATGTATCACTTTAGCATCCTTTGCATTCCTTGAATGTATTAAATGTTGATTAGTCACTTTGTCATTGTTAACGATTTTGTCTGTGATATTGCGTGTTTCTATATAATTATCACTTAAAGTTATAAAAACACAAATAATGAAGATGGACGTTTTCATGTTATTGTTCAATTAAACATTTATTATTACTTTTTATAGATATCTAAAGCACGTTTGATTATTTTAATGCCTTACAGCACAATGGACTGGTCTTCTATTACAATATGAATTACCATATCGGTAAAGTTCATAGTTCATTTAAACAAACAGTAAATTAGGTATAACTGGACAAATGGGTTTTTTAATGACCAGCAATAGTAGTAATCTTATCGCTAAAATAAAAAAAAACATGGCTTTGCCTAAACTTCTATAGAGTTGTTACAGTGTACAATAGTTTTGTGAAATAATTAAGCTTTAAATACAGAGGGAGAATTAAAATGATACAACAATTTATATAATCAAAACAAGAATTTTATGCACAAAATACGGAAAAATTACAGAACTCTAAGTAAGAAATATTCGTATGATGTATCCTTACAAAAAATCTACACTCTCCCTATATAGATTACAATTTAACTTCTTGGTAATATAACATTAACGTTACAGATGGTCTAACACACGTATTTGACATGGAAGTTTTTAATCGATTATTTCTGCACAACTGTTGTCTTCGGCTCTGGCGGTCCCGGCCGGACAGCCTCCTACGAGAGCCTCTGAAGTTGCAATAGCACAGTAAACCTCACCATTCACAGTTATTGTCGCTGTGCAGTTGAAAACACTAGCAGGTGCTTTATCTGTCTGCTTTGCAGGAGTGTTTACGACTTCAGGATTATCTTTCGTTTCATTTTCATCTGCAGGAAGTGTTTTATTTTGTAATTCAATCTCTGTTTTAGATAATGGTTGGTTTGTTTCATAAACATTTATGTAAAAAAGACATATAGCAAATATGTCATAATTTGTACAGTTTTTACCCACAAGTTGACCTGTTTTGTTCGCAGCAGCTTCTACAATGCTGTTTACACGGTTAACTTCTTCAGCAGCTTCACTTACGTGGAATTTGACATCCCATACATGCAATCCTGGTGTTACCAGTAAATGGTAGTAACTTGTGCCACTTTCAAATTTAGCAAACTCACTTTCGTCTCCTGACTCACCGGGAAATATAGGTGTTATGTTATATATTTTATGAGTTTCTTTATCTTTTGTTACGTCTAATAATATTTCTGTTACGAAAGTTACGTTTTCTTTGACAAGAACATCCGTTACTCTCATAAGTTGGCCTTGTTCCACATTAGTTGAAGCGTCACTTTTGTTCAAATCCTTTAGGACGTCACACTGTGCACTTATTATATACAGGAAAATAACTAGAATGATCTTCATGGTTGCCAAAATGTCTTCAGCCGGTGGTTGTTTCTGGTTTCGATCACTTCTTCAAAATATTTTGATTTTTTGTCGCTCATATGGTTTTTGCCGCACTTATTGTCTCCTTACGATTTGCCAGCTGTTCCTCAATCTGGTTTAACAGCTAATTTTTACTCCTCCTCAGGAGTTAGATTCAACACGAAGTTCAATTTACTCTTGAGCGATAGGTCACTTTAACTGCTCTCAGTGATTTAAAGAATGAGTTACTAAATTTAAATTACAGTTGAAGTCACCGTAAATAATCATCGAATGTTATCGTTCGTAGTTCAAGGTTCACATAATCTAAAGTAGATAGGCTTATACGGAATGTTTTTTATGTTTTCAAGTTAGTAATACATGGTACATGTATATACAGCTTGCTACAGGATACCAGTGCGTAATGTCGTCCAAACGTAGACTTGTTTATGACAAGGTCAGACCATAGATTACACGCATTGTATGTGCTATCTATGGTCAGACCATAGAGTATTGAAATGTCAGTCAGTGATATACGCGTACCTCAATTCGTTTGGTAGTATGGCGGCTTTTTTGTAAACCTTAGGTAAAACAGTTAAAAAAACAGTCAAGTGCGAGTCGAGCCAAAGAGTTCCGTAAGAATCATATTTTTTTAATATTATCTTTTTAAACCCATACATATACATATATTTAAATAGGTTTTCCTGGAAGTAAATAACAATTTTTTATATTTTTGTTTTAATTTAGACTCGATAATTTCGTCACATCTCACATATATATATTTGACGACACGGTTGGCGCAGTGGTTGAGAGATTGACTGCTGCACTGCGTGTCGTGGGTTCGATTCCCGCATGAAACAAATATTTGTAAGTCCTACAGATAGTTGTTCCGGGTCTGGTTGTTTGTGTAAGTGAGTTTGTATGTTAGTTAACGCACCACGATACAGGGGAAATTCCTAGTGTGGGGGCAACGGCTTTGTTTATTTTGTATGTCGTATAACCCAGTTACGGGTTTGTGAAGGTCAGATAGGCAGTCGCTCCGTGTAAAATACTGGTACTCAGCTGCATCCGGTCAGACTGGTAGTCAACCCCAATATACGGTCCCATTAAAATAGGTCCAAAAATTTTAACACAGCGTTCAGTTTGTACGTCTAACCAAAGATATCCAAGCAAAAAAAACACTGATTAAAGTGATTATATTTTTACCTAAAATAATAAATTGCTGGCACACTAGAATAAACATATCCATTATGGGTAGGTACTTGTCAAGGTCACGTGCGCCTGCACACCTGTAGTATCAGAATTATGAGATAACAAAGACATTAATTACCGAATGAATTTTCTTTAGCAGATTTTTTTCTTGTAAGTATTTAATGCGTTTTTCTTATATACTTTTTTTACCACTGTCCTTATTTTGGTACCTCGCACGTTAAGCCGTTGGTCCCGGCTGTCAATTGTAGATCTTTGGCTGTCGTTACGGATTGTCAGAAGCCAGTAAATCTGACTCCAGTCTTATTTTGGTGGTCAAAATTATTTCAAAAGTAGTCGGGAACGGGCTGGTTATATTAATAAATTAGACAGGCCTACACTACATACCAGAATGTAAAAAGTACAGACATAAAACAATTAAAAGGTTATTAAATTGAACCTTACATCTTCTTCGTACTTTATTTTAATAAGAGAAAGAAAGAAAAAGAAAAAAAAAAAGAAAAAGCGTTTATTTGCGCCAAGCATGACGCATGCCAAAAAAAAGCAAATATATCAAAAATTATTACAACAAATGAAGTGGATGCACCTAATTATTTTAATAAAATATCAATTAAATCAAAACATGGTATTTCTTTTAGTACTTACTATATACTATTTGAAATACTACAAATAGCATGTTTTCATGTAAACAAGAAACACATTTCAGATATGATAAACATACGTAAGATGTCTGAATAAAAAAAAGTCATGGCGTATTTGCAAAATAGTCGAGTCACTTCTACAATTGAAAATAAATTTTGTATTACACAAGTGACACCTATATTTTGACAAACACACCAAGTGAAATGCCAGCAAAACAAAAAAGTAAAAAAAAAACACAAAAATGTAAAAATAAAATAAAGAAAAGTCTGAAATCACGTCCATTTTGATGTGTAAGTTGTCACATAACTTCTGGAACGCAAACGCTTTACCAGTTTACTCGTGAGCGACAGCCGAAAAACTTCAGATGGTCGCATTTTGTTTAGTACGAGTTCTGCGCTTAAGATTTTCTTCAGTAGCTTTTTATGATATCGAGTACTTTTTCATTATTTTATCTTTATCATTACGGATATTTCTCGTTTATGTATTTATTTTGTAGAATTTTCAGGTATGTAAACATTACAGATGACGGCACCATTGACTGTTTTGCAATTTCTACCATCAGATTCTCCAGTCTTGTTTTCTGAAGCTTCAGCGAGTTTTATGAGACGATTTACTTCTTCTATATCGATAGGTTGTGTACTGTTTACTTCCTTGATTTCTCTTTTATGCATGTTTGATACAGGTGGCTTTGTTGCTTCGACATTTATGTTAAAATGGCAGATAACATCTGTTTCTTCAGTTTTGCAGTCTTTACCAATAAGCTGTCCTGTTTTGTTCGCGGTAGCTTCTATAATGCTAAGTATACGGTTGATTTCCTCTGCTGGTTGCTCAGTAACGAGAAATTTCATTTCCCATTTGTGTATTCCGGGTGCTAAATTCGAGATTCCAGTTGCAGTATTAGTGGATTCTTTGTCTTTTGTTACATCGATAATTACGTCAGTGAAGAATGTAATATTTGAGTAAACAAAAGAATCTTTTAATATTACAAGTTTAGATTCTAATAGACTAAGTGCTTCACTTGAAGAGCCAGTTTCTTTTAAATCATCCTTTAGAACGCCGCACTGCGAACTTGCTATGTACAGGAATATAAAAAGTATGGTCTTCATGGTTGATTGCCCCTGGATAAGTTCGTCACACAGTTATTTCCAATTATTTTGCACTAGCACCGATTTGATTTGATGTGCTTCAGAATATTTTCCGTTTTCAGCGTCTTGCTCACAGTAGCACTTGTTGTTGAATCTTTTTCTTCCACTCTGGTTGTCTATTTTATTAGAAACTTTATTTTGTTGCGAATCTCATATAAAATGTGTTGTTAACGAGAGATTTACGTAACGGTGACTGCACAGTTTGAAGACTAAGTTACAGTATTTAAATAACATTTAATGTCATTGCAAGTTTTATCATTCTGGAGGTCAAGGTTCTTATAAACAGAAGTAGATTTGGCTTATATGGAACATTTTTTTTATGTTACCAAAATACATATAAATGTTACCAGCTATATTCAAGTTGTCGTCTAGTGCCACAAAACTTCTCTTTAAATTTATAGGCGTACTCACGTTTGGCTCCTGAAGCCTATCCTATAGGGACCCTGAATCCTTCAGGGATAAAATGATAATAATTGATAATGTCATCATCATCATCAACCGAATGACGTCCACTGCTGGACATAGGCCTCCCCCAAAGTGGGAGTTTGCCATAATCGCGACGCTTGGCAGGCGGGTTGGCGATCGAAGTATAGCTGTTGCAATGTACAGAGAATGCTGCTGCCCATTCTCTGGTGAGTCCCTTAGTCGCCTCTTACGACACCCACGGGAAGTGATGGATCGGTGTTATTCTTTTACATCCGACACCATACAGAATTGACAATGCACCTACATTTTTATCCATAAAAAAATTAAAAGGAATGGGATCAGTATCTACTTTCAGAGAAATAAAAACATGAAAAAAAATGCTGTTCCGCACAGTTTTGATTGCATAACTTGACAAAGTGTAAGGAAGTGCAGATTTATTTTTATTATGTAAGAGTTGATCTTAACATTGGGTTTGATTGATACCTCATCATCTGCCTAGCCTTTCCCAAACTATATTGGGGTCAGCTTCCAGTCAAACCGGATGCAGCTGAATACCAGTATTTTACGTGGAGCGACTGCCTACCAGACCTCCACAACCCAGTCCCTGTGTAACCAAGCAAATTATGGTGTCAGAATTGTGGGTTTCCGTGTGCCTGTAATGACTGTCAAAGATGAACAAATGACAGCCGAGGCCAACAGTTTAACGGCTTGCTTTCCGGGGCACGGAGGAATCTCGTTATGTTAAGATGGTCAGCCATCAACGGACCAACCTCGGCAAGGGTTGCTTAACCTTGGAGATCGATCCGTTCAGCTGTTATTATTTGTAAATTAATTTGGATGAAATGGATAAAGTGAGGAATGAGTTTATTAGAGGTATTTTAAAAGTGGCGCCAGTGACGGAAAAGTTAAAAGGGAACCGCTTATCTTGGTATGGTCAATATGGTCATGTGAAGAGGAGGGATGAAATGCACGTAACTAAAAGAGTTATGAATATAAATGTGGAAGGATGGACAGGGAGAGGGAGGCCAAAGAAAAGATGGATGGATTGTGTTAGGAGTGATATGAAAGAAAAGGGAGTTAGCGATAGCGTGACGGCTGTTAGGACAGAATGGAAGAAAAAAACGTGTTGCGCCGACCCCAAGTAACATGGGATAAGGGCAGGAAGATGATGAGTTGTGAATTGATTTAATTTAAAATAACAGTGAACATTGCTGTTAAAATTGCCCCGATCTCCTCTTTATATCTTAACGAGAGTTGGTTATGATAACCTCATATGAATGTCAGGGCACTTAACAGTAACTATACAAGTTTATTTTTCGGATTTCCTTTAATGAGATAAGCCAATGATACAATTCTTGGTACCGAAGTAAGATTACCTATTGACTTTCATACGAGTGGTTGATAATATTATTACGTAGAAATTCTCAGAATTAATCATGTTTATGTAGGTAAAATACTGGTATACCTATTTGGTTGAATCCGGTTTGACTAGAAACTGATCGAGTTGGAAACAGGCTGTAGAATAGACTAGAATATAATATTTATTTTGCGGAAAATATGGTACATAACTCTAATAAGTTAAAATCGTTCCACACATTTTGCTCACTCATTTTCAGCATGCAAAAAAAAGATAGGCTAGGCTGGCAGACGTTGGGAGGAGCTGCGCCGTGCCCTCATCTCTGTGGTAGGCAGAGACCTTTCGCTGCCGGCCGTAGTTCGTTCTATGGTCGGCGGTGAGGAGTCCTGGGACGCAGTGGTCTCCCTGCTGCGAAGCAGTTATGACGCCGAAGGAGGCTGCGAAAAGGGAGAAGGTGATCTCCCGGCCCGCAGCAGACGCATCAGGCGTCGCATCAGGCATCGCCCTCTTCTGGTCCCCCTAACTAAGTCCAGGGGCGGCGGACTTGGGGATGTCCGTCGCCCCCCATTCATTCGGACCCGAGGTAGCGGCGTTTTGACTTTGACTTTGACTTCACTCCCCCCGCTGACGCGAGGTGGCCCGCAGAGGCGGGCACCAGCCGATGATTACGGAAGTCGCAAAAAAAAAAACTGGCAGACGTAGGTACATCGATGTTGTATCCGATTATTGGTAGGAAAAGCTGAGGAGCTCGTGGCTAAATAATGACAGGCAACAGGGTCGAGGTAAAGCAATGCTCGCCGAGGTCGGTCCCTGGATGGGTGAGCACCCATTACATACCGAGGCTTTACCTCGTCCTCCGTGCCTCGGAAAGCACGTAAAGCTGTAGGTCCCGGCTGTCATTTGTAGATCCTTGACAGTTAGAATAGAAATTGATTTACTTATGTGAAATATGGTACCTCAGCAACATATTTCTTAAGTTAAAATTGTTCTACATATGTAATAAAAAGTACTAATAACTTCATACAGAGATGATTTTTAATATAAATTTTTAGGGTTCCGTACCTCAGTCGGCAAAACCGAAAACCTTATAGGATCACTGTTGTCTATCCGTCAGTGTGTCTGTCCGTCAAGACCTTTTTCTTCAGGAACGCGTAGAGGAATCAAGCTGCGATAAACGTCAAATACTCAGGTCTGCTGCCCCTTGGAGCAGTGAAAAAATCAAACTTCTAAGTCAACGCAATCTAAAGATAAGGCCGTTTTTGCTCCGTTTATGACGCATTATTTGACTCTCACAGGGGGAACCTATAGGTAGTTCCCGTTGACCTAGAGTCATGAAATTTGGCAAGAAGATAGATCTTACAGTACAAGTACAGGAAAAAGTCCGAAAATTGGGAATTTGTTGTTTTATCACATAAAAAAAATAATAGCGATTTCAAACTTATATTTTCGGTTGAAGAATTGACGGGAAAATATACTCGGAAAAAATCAAGACTCGATCGGAACCCTCGGTGATTGTGTCAAACTCGCACTTGTCCGGTTTTTCTTTATTTTTGAGATCATGCATGGAAAAAAAACAAAAGAAAATATTCCAAGTTAAATATCTATATTATTACTTTACCTATGGGGATTTCAACAAAGCCAGATAATCTAAATTATCCCATCACTTCCCGTGGGTGTCGTAAGAGGCGACTAAGGGATTCAACAGAGAATGGGCAGCAGCATTCGTTCGTTTTTTTTAATATTTGAACTAACCTGAATTATTATTATTATTTATTTAATTGTTTTCCCATATTGCTTAGATAATTTATAAACTGGAGCTCCACAAAACCGGAGTAATGGTTTGACTGTGGTCGGTGAGTCTTTACATATACACTCATTCGTTAATTTGTACTTGTAAAATTATACACTGTAGCATCATCATCATCCTGCCAGGGTTGCGGAATTTGTTCGAAAGAGTCACCGCGGCCCTGGAAAGCAAAGGGCTTTAGAAGGAACACGGATGGGTTTTAGTCAGTAAGAGTCTGACACGCCCTCCCGCTCCACCCAGAGCGGAAGAAGTCATTTGATGATTTCCCATCCTTAAAAAAAAAAAAAAAAAAAAAAGCATCATCATCATCTGCCTAGCCTTTTCCCAACTATATTAGGGTCGGCTTCCAGTCAAACCGGATTCAGCTGAATACCAGTATTTTACGTGGAGCGGCTGCCTACCAGACCTCCACAACCCATTAACTGGGTAATACGGTACTCCTTGGCAAGACTGGTGTCAGATTATCTGGCTTCTGACTATCCGTAACGACTGTCAAAGATCTACAAACGACAGCCGGGACCAACGGCTTACCGTGCTTTCCGAGGCACGGAGGAGTTTCAGTATGTAAAGATGGTCACCCATCCACAGACCAATCTCGGCAAGCGTTGCTTAACATAACAAAATAATATAATAATAATATAATATCTTGGGACAACTCACACACGGTCATCTGATCCCAAACTAGGCAGAGCCTGTGCTATGGCAACCAGACAACTGATAAACATACTTATATATTTCTAAATACATACATATTAAAGACAAATTACACCCAGACACAGAACAAATGATCATGCTCATCACACAAAGATTTGTCCTGGGTGGGAATCGAACCCACGACCTCCGGTTTAGCAGTCAGGGTCACTAACCACTCGACCCGTGCGGCTGTTATTATTTAGCCACGAGCTCCTCCTATTATACCTACACTGTAGCACGTTTCGAAATAACATCTCCTCAATTTATTTTTAAAACAATTTTTATTCATTTCTCTCCTTATGTCTGCCGGCAGACTATTCAGTAGGTATGGTACTCGTTTTTTTAGAGTTCTGTCACCAAATTAATTGGTGACTCTGGGCACACTGAATCTGCCAGCAGCCATAGATCGTGTATTATGGTAGTTGATGACATGAGTAATGGAACTATGTCTTAAATTATTCCAAAGCAGCTTCTCTAAAAATTAAATATAAACAAAGGCTTCATTCAAACAGTTGACGGGTATATTTTTCTTTCTCAAGATAAAAGCGTTAAACTAATTTGTGGGAGACAGTTAGTTTAAACCGTTTGTATATTCCACCGCGACGAGCAAGTTTTGTGGCAAATTGGGGCCACTACAGCAGCGGTTTTTTAACCGACTTCAAAAAAAGAGGAGCTTATCAGTTGGGATGTTTTTAGGGTTCCGTACCCAAAGGGTAAAACGGGACCCTATTACTAAGACTCCGCTGTCCGTCCGTCTGTCTGTCTGTCCATCTGTCACCAGGCTGTATCTCATGAACCGTGATATAATTAGACAGTTGAAAATTTCACAGATGATGTATTTCCGTTGCCACTATAACAACAAACGTGTTTTTTGCCGTTTTACGAAATTTCAAGGGCAGCCCTTTAAATTTCGTAAAAATCTGGTGAAAAACTTCGGATTAAATAGATATGGACAGATTGGAATTTTTGGTCAAAAGTGAGTCAAAAAACGAAGAAACACACCAGAAACGAACTTAGACCGATAATTAAACTTGTATTTTTTTTGTAAAAAAAGTATTTTATTGCTGAAAGAAAGAAAGATAAAAAAACATATATCTGATGACGGTCCATCACAGTCCAGATGGCAAACACATAAAAAAAAAAAAATCTGGCTTTTACTTTGGCCAGAGGCTAAGAATTGCCATTCAACGTGGCAATACCGCCAGTCTCTTGGGCACATTACCAGCTGACAGCGTTGAGGACGAATTTTTTATGCTACGTTTTAGTCTGTAGTAAGTTTAGTTTATTTGTTAATATTTGTTAATTTGTAAATCAATTTACTAGATATTATTGTTATAACTAATAATTTCCCTTACAAATGTAGTAACGTTTATCTCCACTGCCTTTTTTTTTAAGGATGGGAAATCATCAAATGACTTCTTCCGCTCTGGGTGGAGCGGAAGGGCGTGTCAGACTCTTACTGACTAAAACCCATCCGTGTTCCAGGGCCGCGGTGACTCTTTCGAACAAATTCCGCAACTTATCTCCGTTGCTACCTTGTTGACTGGCAAAGTTTGTTCCCATCACTTCACTTCCTAAGCTATAGTAGTATTAACCAAGTAGTAGCTTAAGCTTAGTAGATAAGTAGTAGCTTCTGGCATTAGCATTCAGCGATACGCCATCGCTGAATGCTAATGCCAGAAGCTACTAATACTACTGCTTTCTGTCAGTCAAACATCAGTCAAGAATCAGTGTTCTTCCAGAGATATCTTCATACAAACACACAATTTTAACTCTTGACACTGAATTTAGACTATCATAACCTGTACATAAAGTAAGGCAACATTTTAGAGATTAACTATTTCAATCAAATATACGAGACTGGCTGGCTTTTATCTTGGACAAAGGATAAGCATTGCCATACAACGGGGCAATTCTGTCAGCCTTTTGGGTATGTAAAATACAGTGGCCAGCGATGCGGACGAATTTTTTGACTATTTTTAGTTAGTTATTTTTTTTATTTAAGTGAAAAGTAAATAGTCGTACATTATGTATTTAATAAACGTTATTTATTAATATACAAATATACGAGACATTATTATAACAAACGGTATGTCTGATTACTCGGACGATGACAGACAAAGAGCATAACGTTCTCTACCTATATAATAAAACTAGCTTTTGCCCGCAACTTCGTACGCGCATTTCTCGTTTTTTCCCGTTCCTGTAGGAATTTCCGATTCCCGAATAGCCTACCGCCTTCCTCATGAATGTGACTATTGATTTTTTTAAATATCTATTTATTTATTTATTTTATTTGTTTAACAGTTTATGTACAAACATTTAACAAATAAATAAGAAGAAGGGAACAGAAAAATAGGTACAAAGGTGATGCTTATTTCTAAAGAAATCTCTTCCAGCATACCTGCGAAAGGAGAGTCGAATAAAAGAGATGTAGACATCGTGTGTGATATCTTCATCAGAGACGAAATTATAAAGCTTGAAAGTTGTCAATTAGAAAGAGAAGTCCGATATCAACTATGACGCCTTTACAGCTGGCATACAATACTGCGTTTCGCGAGAGAGACAGATATATTCGTTTAAAAAGTTAAATCTCGTTTGTTTTTCGGACAATTTTAATTTTATTTTCACTGTTAGTATTAGTTGTGTGTGTTTTGTAGTTTAGATAAACTGTTTAGATAATAAATATTTTTTTCATGCATATACCCTACCGTCTATTCTAGCGCGGATCGCGGCTCAACTTTTTAGTCGACCCTTGCTCGAGCCAGCCCGCCCCGCTGAGCCTGTAGTCTTAAATTGGTCCCCTAATAATAATTCTAGTTCGTTCCAGCCCGTCCCTAGCTGTCCTTCCCCCAGCGACGCCCTAAGCCGAGGCTCGTACCCCACAGGGGGTGCCCTTAGCGTGTAGTCGCTTAGTTTGTAAGTTTTTTGTAAGCTCCGGCTGGAGGCTTTAATATTATATTAAGGTCACCACAGGCAAGCCCGGTTAAGCAGTCGACAACCTCATAGGTTGAACTGCGAGACGCCACTCAAAAAAAACTCAACCCGCTGCTTTTACAGCCCCACACCGAAGTAACAACGTGAAGAGAAACTATTCAGACGTCGCCGTGTCGCGTGCATTAAACTACCAGACTCCGGCGGTGACGCGGTGCGGTGCTATGTGTTGACTCGTGAGCCGCAACGGTTTGTATATTAACTACTTTACTAGGCCGGTATAGTGTGCAGAAAAACACAACTCACTGAACAATTAAAGAAAGAAAGAAAGAAAGAAAAAATGTTTATTTGGGACTAGCACAAGACAAACAAATCAGTAAAATAAAATTAATAACTAAACAGTATAATAAAATAATTATCTGTGCGAGGCCAAAATGGTCCCTATCTAAGCTTAAGCTGCAATTCACTGATCTCCTCTTAAACGGCTGGACCGATGTTGATGAAATTTTTGTGTTTGTTCAAGGGGATTCGAGAATGGTTTAGATTCACAATTGGATCCAGTAGGTGGCGCTGCAATCGATTTCTATAACTTTTTGTCGTACACAAATCAAACGTTCGGATAGGACAACGTCTGTCGAGGCCGCTAGTATTATATTAAATTCTTCCGTTACTGACTGAGTGAATGACAGACAACGCACAGCCGAAACAACTGGTCGCAGAAAACTGAAATTTATCATAAAGGTCCCTTGGGGAGGAGTTCCCGAAATTTCAACGGAACCTGTAAAAAATTTATTTCCCGCTAGTATTTCATAAATCTTAGGGTGATTGCAATGATACGGTGAGTGACATACGAGTGTAGTGGGTTTACACGATACAGACTTTAGTCTGCGTAGACTGAATTCTGGAAAAAAAAAACAACGGGTTGCACTCCGGGAGTGCCGGCAGAAGTGAAAACTTGAACATTAACGTTGTGCATTTTTGATATTTTAGAATGGTTAGGAAATAATTTCGCACGAATTGCTTTAATTATCAGTTTAAAAGTACTATCATTTATGTGGTTAAATACAATATTCATTTATTGCGCTATCGTACACAAGCATGACAATTTATATTACATTAAAAAATTAACACTTCAGAACTTCCCTCCGTGTTACGAATTTTCGATCAGGTCACGTGTCCTGACGCGAGTTTAACATTTTTTACCCATCTCAAAAAGTGCATAACGCCGCTACAGAAGTTTCACTTCAAAAATCAATCTCACCGAGATTTGTCTGCATTCCTTCGTTGCAGAAGCCTGTATCGTGGGGACGGTCCAGAAGTCGGTCGAGAAGTTGGAGTCGCGTCACAACACAAACTTCAAGTCGTTCGTGGTGCGGGTTCCAACTCATCAGCTCGAGGTTTTCCTCAAAGAAGAGTTTTGGCCGAAGGGTGTCGTGTATCGACGATTCCGCGGCCAGCTGCGCGACACCAGTCAGCGAAACACGACGCCGTCATTTCGTGTGCAATAGTTAAATAAGGTTTATTAATATGTATTAGTTTATTATTGTTTAAGATTATTTTGTGTAATATGTCTATGGGCCTCAGCAGCCTGATAATTTAATAGGTAAACTTCATATACAAGAGCTTATATAGCGGTCCTCCAAGTTTAGCTGACCAATATCCTACTACTATTATAAAGGCGAAAGTTTGTAAGTATGGATGTATGTATGGATGTTTGTTACTCTTTCACGTAAAAACTACTGAATGGATTTTGATGAAATTTGGCACAGAGGTAGATTATAGTCTGGAATAACACATAGGATACTTTTTATCCCGGGAATATGTTCCCTTAGGATAGTTTTCGACAATCACGCGGGCGGAGCCGCGGGCGGCAACTAGTATTCCATAAATCATGTTCAGCGTTGTTTTTGTGGACCGTACAACCTCCGGCGCGCTAAGTTAGTTACACTGACATCGATGCTGCTGGCCGTACATTGATGGTTTTAACTTTACCTTAGCTAGAATGGATTATTGTTATAATATCGTTTGCAGGCGGTACGGTGATCATAGCGTGGTTATGTTTTAAGATCACATAACATCACACTTAACACACTAATATTGTTAAGAACCAAGCTTGTTCGAAACTCGCTCACCAAGATCTTAGTTCAAAATTGCAAAAGTTGTAAATTGCGTAACTAGATGGCGTTGGCGTCGAATTAGAAGTCGGTGTTCAGATTCTCCGCAATTTAGTTAGGTGCATGTCGTTAAAGTCCAGTTTAAGGTCAAAAATACAGATCAGTATTTATTAGTCGGTCGGTTGTTTTATTTATACTTGACCGATATACACAATAAGATCAAGTTCAAATTGTTCAAAAATATTAGCTGATCGTCCTCCGCGTCCGGGACTCAACAAATATTATAAAGGCGAAAGTTTGTGTGACTTGTTCACGCGCAAACGGCTGGACGGATCTTGATGAAATTTGGCACAGAGGTAGATTATGGTCTGGAATAAAACATAGAAAAAAAGAATGAAAAGAGTGTGTGTACTTATGTACACGCGTTAGAAGTTATACTTCTTTGGCGTATGGAAAAAAAATAACTAAAAAAAAACATTGACAACTAAAAAAATATAAAAGTTTTAAAATATATATTTGTATTGTTTTCAGCTTCAATTTGTTGCGTTCGAACGATCGCCAATTAAGTCTATTACGCTAAATAACTGATACGTTTAATAGTTTTAAAACTGTTTGTTCATAAAATAGGGCAGATATCATGCAATTTTTTATTTTTTATTCGAATGTTTTGTTAGTAGTATTTGAAATTAATACCAACTTTCTATTCTGGATGGTGTGTACCTGAGAAGTTTATGGGTACCTACTTACAATGACATATTATAAGTTACGAGACTCCTTTTTTCAAAATAGTCAATACTAATAATTATTATAAACGGTAAAATTCTTTGTTCCGTTCTACTGTAGATACAAATCCGATTAAGAAAACTCATTCATGAAGAGGCTGTTTTTTGTCTTCGAAAAATCATCATATTCCAATAAAATCTTCTAGGATAGAATAAAAGGAGCTGAGCCGCGGGACAAATTAGTGTCTAATCAATTACTTTTATTAAAATATTAGTATCTTATATTTTGGCGCTTTATTTCGAAATTAAAACCACATTCTTCTTCGAAATTCAAACATAAAAGAAACAAAAGACAATCAAAAAATACTAGAATATACAACTTGAACATAGTTATCGATTTTCATGCCACCTAGAACTAACTTCACGATGTAGAATTCAGATGTCGGTGTGCGCGCGCATCGTAAAAATTCACTCTCATCAGTTTTCTCCATCGCGCCATAAGAAGTATAACTTCAAAATATTCTGCCGGCAAAAACGCACAGAAACACTAAAAAACTTATCAACTACATTTATAACAAAAATGAATAAAAACAAAAAAAACCGCACCACTATCAGCCCATGTCAGGACCGGACATTAATTAAAACGTGTCTCTGGTCACACCACAGACAAAACAGAACACAGTTCAGCAGTTGTCTATGGTATGACGCCCGACTGACTGACAGCGACAACATGGAAACAAAACAATAATAAACATTTTAGACAAGAAAGTAATGTAGAAAATATACATAAATTACCTAGGATACTTTTCATCCCGGGAGTATGTTTCCGTGGGATAATTTTCGACATAAATACGAGCGTAGCCGCGGGCGGTAGCTAGTATAACTATATCTTTTAAAAAACTTAACTAGCGTTTCGTACAAGCCATTTGTGCGGTATACCGTGTTGCCATCTAAACGCACATGTTTGCTTGAACGAGAATTGGTGTAAATAAGATTGACCGTGTAGCCAAGGCTTCAACGAGTCACCGCTTAAATTTCGAAATGACGTTTGGACATATTTTTAAGTCAACAAATATTTATATAGCCGGTGTGTAACTTGCGATCAATGCTGGTTTCTGCCCTGTGAGGCTAAATAATAACCATCGCACGGGTAGATCTTCGAGGTTAAGCGATACTTGCCGAGGTTGGTCCACGGATGGGTGACCATCTTTTACGACAGCGACTCATCTGTGTCTCGAAAAGCACGTGAAGCTGTTGATCCCGGCTGTCATTTGTAGATCTTTGGCAGTCTTTACGGATAGTCAGAAGCAAGAAAATCTGACACCAGTCTTGCCAAGAACTACCTTGTTACCCAGTTAATGGATTGTGGAGGTCTGGTAGGCAGCCGCTCCACGTAAAATACTGTTATTCAGCTGAATCCGGTTTGACTGGAAGCCGACCCCAATATAGTTGGAAAAGGCTAGACAGATGATGAAAGACCGCAAAAGATCTGCGAATTGTAACCGAGTCCACCTGTGTAACGTGATTTTTTCATACAACCCAAGAAAAATCGATAGCTATTCAGGAGTTTTCGTCAGTAAACTTTAACTTACAATAGAAATATATTGAAATCTACTTCTTGAAATATATATATATTTTTTTTAAAGATGGGATATCATCAAATGACTTCTTCCGCTCTGGGTGGAGCGAAAGGGCGTGTCAGACTCTTACTGACTAAAACCCATCCGTGTTCCTTCTAAAGCCCTTTGCGTTCCAGGGCCGCGGTGTCTTGAAATAACTTTCAGTCCGTTGAACCAAACCATAACTTAGAAACTCGTTTCTTATAAAAGCTAAAAAACTGAACACAATAGAACCGTTCCATTGTGTCTCTGATTGATTCGCAGAGAATTGAATGAATCAAACGGAGTCGATTTGATTGATTCGAAAATTCAATGAAGTCCTACTGTTATTATCTACATAAGTGAAATACTGTTAACCAACCAACTGTGTCCCAACTTCATTGGAGTCGACTTCCACTCTAACCGGATGCAGCTGAGAATAGACTAGAATATTCCTTATTATGTACACCATAATTAAATAGTGCAGTAGTATGAGTTCATTAGAGGTACATAGCTTAAAAGTGGCGCCAGTAACGGAAAAGTTAAAAGGGAACCGCTTATCTTGGTATGGTCATGTGAAGAGGAGGGATGAATTGCACGTAACTAAAAGAGTTATGAGTATAAATGTGGATGGATGGACAGGGAGAGGGAGGCCAAAGAAAAGATGGATGGATTGTGTTAGGAGTGATATGAAAGAAAAGGGACTTAGTGATAGCGTGACGGTTGACAGGACAGAATGGAAGAAAAAAACGTGTTGCGCCGACCCCAAGTAACATGGGATAAGGGCAGGAAGATGATAATAAAGTATCTGTCTGTGTCTACTCTTTTCAAAACATTGAATATTATTGTATCTTCAATAGTAGGAATTCTATTTTGACATAATTATATCATATCTTAATTTTTTAATTATACTTAATTCTCATCTCCGCTACATGCAATCTTTTCTCACCCGTCTTTTTCACAGCCCAACATTCTGATCCAAACAGTACGACAGGTCTTATCACGGACTTATAGATTTTGACCTTTAATTTGAGTGGCATCCGTGGGTCGCAAGTTGTTCCAGTGACCTGTCGCCATTTCATCCATCCTGAGTTGATCCGGTGCAGACAGAATACAGAACAGACAGATACTTAAATAATAAATAATAAACAGATTTATTTTATCAGAAAGAATTAAGTTAAAAAATAAATTATATCACAAAACATTTTTTAGGTAGATAGGTCTCTCCTATAAATCAGAACTCTTCGAAACAACTTAGCCTAAAAAACGAAACATAAATCGTCAAAAAATGTAAATGAAAGGTCCGAAATCCAATTATTCACAACAAAGGTTCAAGTAAAGGTAAATTATTCAAATTTCCGATTATTCAAGTATTCAGGTATTCAAGTATTTTGATAATAAGGACGGCAGGTGCTCCCGATTTCGACTCATTTGCGTCGATTGTTGCCCGAAGTATCTTTTAAGTTTACTTTGACTTGGATAAACAGTGTTTTAAAGAAGAATCAATACTTGTAGGGAGACTTGTAGGGATTTGACCTTCATATTATCCGACTGTCTCAGAAGGAGGGTGATGATTTTTTAGAGTAAGTAATTATGTCAACATTAAATTAGGACTAATAGAAATATATCAATAAATCTACCTTTGGGAACATGGGAACCATGGAGTCAGTGCGGCAAGTGTTCTGGGCACTTTTCTCATAGACAGCGATGTTGACAATGTACATAATTTATTATTGTTATCATATTATAGTTAAAATGGATTTTATGTATGTATCGATATTATAAAGAGCTCAATAAATAAACCTAACTCGCCTTTGTACATGAAATTTTCTTCACTGTAAATAAATAAGTTTCTATGGTGTACCTGTACAATAAAAAATTAAAGTTAAATACCTCTCCACCACTTAATTTTAAAAAACTCAAAAGTCAATTAAAAAAAAACTCAAAGTATTTATTTCATTTAAACTATTTACAGGTAAGTACTTTTGTATTGTCAAAGTCAGTCAGTTAAAGAAATGAAGCTTCGATGGACGGAGAACGAGTGAGAGGAGAAGAACTTGCAAGAAACTCAACGGACACTCAAAATAGTGTCCGTTGAGTTTCTTGCATGTTAAAAATTATTGGTTAAAAAAACGACAAGAACAAAGTAGTGGTTACATTGTTCTTGTCGTTAATTGAAAATTATACAAAATGTGGGTTTAGAGTTTGAAACGCAAGACCACAAGTAAGATTCCATATTTATTGAAACCGACAAATAAATCAGGAGGCAATAATGCCTCTCAATAGCAGGTCAGGAAAGGAATGAAGCGCGCAAAGGAAATAATTACAATGTATAAATTTTAAAGGGTACACTATATATTACGCACAGGTGAAACGTATAAAAATCGGTCGTGTGGCTGACCTTGTTGTAGGGTAACAATGCTTTTCATTTTATTTTGGGATACTTGGGATATTTTTTTTTTTGCTTTAGTAATAGTTCTCCTGACTGAATAGGATACTCTTTATTATGTACACCATGTCACCATCATCATCATCAGCTAAAAGACGCCAGGGTTGCGGAATTTGTTCGAAAGAGTTACCGCGGCTCGGGAACGCAGAGGGCTTTGGAAGGAACACGGATGGGTTTTAGACAGTAAGAGTCTGACACGCTCTTCCACTCCACCCAGAGCGGAAGAAGTCATTTGATGATTTCCCATCCTTAAAAAAAAGAGTAGTTCTTAAGTTATATTAGTAAAGACACGTTAAAAACTAAATAAGAAAAAAATAACAAAAGTATGAGTAGGTGTAAAGTAGATGCATGTCGTGGTTGTGGAAAAAGGGCTTCCACTCAGCATAATGCTGTGCCGTGGGGGACCCACAGCACGGCATTTATTTTCAGTGATCGCCTAGGACATGTCGTACGGAAACCAAGCCCGCTGTTCATGTGGAAATAGATACTAATAAAAAATATAATAAGTGTCTTGACAAAAACATTCGATACTATACTTTCTCGTTGCTTTAGTAATAGTTCTCCTGACTGAATATGATAGAATACTCTTTATTATGTACACCATGTCACCATCATCAGCCCAAAGGCGTCCACTGCTGGACACACGCCTCCCCCAAAGAGGTTTGCCATAATCGCCACGCTTGGCAGGCGGGTTGGCGATTGCAGTGTAGCTGTTGCAATGTACAGAGAATGCTGCTGCCCATTCTATGGTGAGTCCACCATGTAAGTTAATCTTAGCGGAGACTAGACATTCGGTGCGGAAGATAATTATTATGGAGCACAAGTATATGCACAAACATAGGCGCACTTTCTGTTCCGTCACTTTCATAGCCTGATAGGATAACAATCCGACAGAATTGCAGGCACTGCTTCTGCCTATGTTAAATTAATACCTTTCACTAAAGAAGTCGTTGCAAATTCCCATAAAAAAATGGACATCCCATACTAATTTCGATTAGCTGATGACAACTTTGTATCAAAAATATTTAAAAAAATATCGATTTGACTTCCTTGAGAAAGGTGTTCGTTACGTTAATTTGTCTTTAACATAACAAATGTTCTAAATACCTGTGCTCACACTTTCGTTTCAAAAAATGATATGTACTAATCCAACATACGAATATATTTACAAGCATCAAGCCAAAGCAATAAAACAAACGCTAAAAAGGAATCTCAGGACTCCATTCTGGATTCCACGAATATGATTTCTAAAATATCTACAGAATTTAAACGTTAAGAAGCGTCTCCAGTGCGCAATAAACCGTTAGATGTTCTCTCTGAGTACGGCAGTAAATAGTCTTGGTTGTCACGTTGGTTGTGAATTATATTCTTACCAACAAGCTGACATTTTTATTATACTAGTTTGGGGAGGTCATCCCGACGTTTTGTGAGGAAATGCGAACATGAAACTGCATCTGGTGACTTTAAAAGCTGACAACATGAAATATTATCGCATATTCTGCGAACTGACTAGTTGTTTAACTAAAGTATTCAAATGTATAATGTGGCCAGAGGGCTGGGTGTTTTTGATCAAAGAATCAGCATTGCCATTCAAGCGAGCCATTAACTCAAGACTTTAAGTCAGAATCGTAAAAGTGCTTATAAAATAAGTATGGTTTTATGATTAAAATTTGGTCGTTAAATCACATGCAGCTCTAAACAAAACTGGAATTATATTAGCGACCAATCTGCCAAGTCTTTTCCCAAATATACACAAACCGCGATTTCGGGGTTTGCCCCATAGTAAAAGTTGTTCACAATGATGACCCCTGAAGAGGGATTGCGTTTATTCTGTTACACGTTGTACAGTGGTTAGTTGCTAGTCAAACCGGATGCAGCTGAATACTAGTATTTTGCATGGATCTGATCTCTACAGTACACTCAGTAGCTGGGTGACGTTGCGGAATTTGTTCGGAAGAATCATCGCGGCCCTAGAACGCAAACGGCATTAGGAGGAACACAGATGGGTTTTAGTCAGTAAGAGGCTGAGACTCCCTTCTGTTCCGTCTAGAGCGGAAGAAGCCATTTGATGATACCCATCATTAAAAAAAAAGCGAGGCAACACGGTACCCTTTGGCAAGCTGGTGTCAGATTTTTGGGCTTGAAAATTGAATGATGGCCGGAGGAGTCTCGGTTTGTAACGAATCGGCGAATAAGAAACAATAGGCAGTCTTTCATGGAAAATATTGGTGGCACTTTAGGTGCCCAGAACTCAGCATATGGGTCGAACAATAATTTGTTTGTGTGCCCACATCTCATCGCTGCATATAACGATGACTCGGCTGCGAGTTGTGGGCACCGAAAGTAGTATTCAGCTGCACCCAGTAATACTAAAAGCCGAACGTAGTAAGTAAAAAAAAATTGTGCGGTCGGGGGACCCCGAAATTGAAATGCCTTATGCTGTGTGTGTACGCGTGTATCGAGCCTACTACAAGCAAATGAGCACACTAGCAAGTGAGTGCGCAGCCTGGTGCGCAACTCTCTTTCTCTCTGTCCTTGTCTCTTTTTATCATATAACCATAGATCAGCCAAAGCCACCACACCAATTGATCAACGTCGACCGATCGATCGTCGAACGATCGACGTTGACGGCTGCGCACTCACTTGTTCGTGTGCTCATTTGCTTGTAGTAGGCTAGATACACTCACGCATACACACACGGCCTACGGCATTTCGTTACGTGACGATTTCTTCTAAATCACACTACTCGTAAGCCGCGTTAAGAAACTTCGTTCCAAAAACCTACATGGATGATATTAAAGGAATTCTAAAATAAGAAAATAAAATATCCCTTCAAACTCCAACTCATGGTCACCACAGCCTGACACGGACATTTCTTGGGTAACAGTAATGCTTTATTTTATGATCAGCCTTTATGTCCAGGCCGGGAGTATGGATTTATATGAGACGTGGTCACTTGGCTGGCCTGGTGGTATGGCATTACGTGCTTATTGTTATATGTATATATCTTATTTGGATATTTGGTGTAGTAAATGGATATAGAAATCAAATAGAGGTCAGTAGGCCCTACTATGACGAGCTAATGCCATCCAATTCCGATGATGTAAACGGGATAGTGCTATTCACTATGTATAGCTCCGTCTCCCTCTTAGAGTGGGATCGTGATCGTTTTGACTTAGCCCCAGTTCTTTAACAAGGCCTTTTTTAACTTATGATGTTTATTTCGCTCGTGCAGCTCGTGGCTAAATAATAAGGTCACGGCTCGATCTTCAAGGTTACGCATCGTTTGGCAAGGTCGGTCTGTGGATGGGTTACCATCTTAGCACACCGAGGTTCCTCCGTACCTCGGAAAGCACGTTAAGCTGGTAGTCCTCGCTGTGATTTGTACATCTTTGGCCGTTGTAACGGGTTGTCAGAAGCCCGAAAATGTGACACCGGTCCTGCCAAGAAGTATTAACCAGTTACTGGGTTGTGGAAGTCGTAGGCAGTCGCACCATGTAAAATACTGGTACTCAGCTGCATCCTGTTAGACTGGAAGCCTAGGCAGGGTAAGGGGAGCCCAGTAAGAGTCTGACACTCCCTTCCGTTCCACCCAGTGCGGAAGGAGTCATTTGATGATTCCCATCCTTAAAAAAAGACTTTCCATGACGACTGCCAAAGATCTACAAATGACAGTCGGGACTAACAGCTTAACGTGATTTTCGAGTCACGGAGGAATCACGATATGGAATGTATGGTCACCCATCCCCGGAGTGACCTCGGCAAGCATAGCTTAACCTCGAAGTTCGACCCGTGGAGCTTTAACTACTTTAGTCAATAATAAAATGTAAAAGTAATAAAACCTATTCTTCCACTATTTTCATTTAGTACTTCCGTGTTTTCATGTAAACTGATCTCAGTATCCAGCTACTGTAGGTACTAAATAAGCCTCCGATGCAATATTGCTTTGATGTGAATTCCAATTAGTCTCGAATGTCAGGTAGGGTTCCTTACTTGTGTTTTGATTTCTAGTTGCAGATAGCTGATGAATTCCGCAATTGTGTACCGCTTTTTAAACGGTAATATGTCCAGAATGAAAGAAAAGAAGAATGAAAGAAAAAGAGTTTATTAAATGATAAATGATATTTATTTTGTAAGTAGGTTAAACATTTTTTTGTCTTTATGTAGAACTTTGACGTTCAAAAAGTGCTGGCACTCAGCCTAATTTGAATAAATGACTTTTGATTGATTGATTGATCATATCACTTTTACATGTCCAATCTTTTTGGGTAATATTGAACTGGATGAGGCCGGTGTTTCCTTGCTGACTACCCTGAGAAGAAACACCGAAACAAACTCAGAGGTCAAAGTCTCTTTTAAAGTCCATACAATCGTACTGGTCAAATCATATGAGAACCATGTAGGTTAATGTCCGAAGTGGTCTTTTGAGGAATACCACACAGATTTGAGTGGACCTTTCCAGTCAGTGCAAGCCTTGGTCAGTAGTCGAGTAGCTCAACTTAGAACCAATAAGGATCTCAACGAAACGACGAACAATGCCAATGAAAGAACATTTGAGTAGGCCAAAAAAGTATTCAAACTGCCAGACAACGTTTAAAAAAAAATACTTGAAATGAAAAAAGAAAACCCATACAGTCCTTATATGATGTAAACAATGTTACATATATTTGCCACAAGCATTTTTATTACATTTTTTTGCTCACGTTTCGCTGACGGGACGAGCTTGACGCCTATCGGCCAGATTGGTCCACACTTGCCCGAAGCTGGGAGGAATGGAAGGAAGAAAGGGAGGCCTTAGCCCTGCAGTGGGACACAATTGGCTAAAATAAATAAATAATATGTTAGACTTTGTTAATTGGCACTGTACTGAAAACTAATTTATTAGAAGTTTATTAGAGGTAGTTTAAAAGTGGCGCCAGTGACGGAAAAGTTAAAAGGGAACCGCTTATCTTTGTATGGTTATGTGAAGAGGAGGGATGAAATGCACGTAACTAAAAGAGTTATGAATATAAATGTGGGTGGATGGACAGGGAGAGGGAGGCCAAAGAAGAGATGGATGGATTGTGTTAGGAGTGATATGAAAGAAAAGGGAGTTAGTGATACCAGGACGGCTGACAGGACAGAATGGAAGAAAAAAAACGTGTTGCGCCGACCCCAAGTAACATGAGATAAGGGCAGGAAGATAAGTTCCAGGAACTAATTTAAAAATATGTATAAAGTTTACATAACTCCTAAACATACTTTAGTTATAATTTCCAGCACATCAAATTATATACCTCTACAGCAAGTTCATTACTTAAACTGCATCAAAATACACCACGTGTTTTGGTGCAATTTCATACAAAAAATATGGTATGCTCTCGTAATAAGCTTCATTCAATCTGCTGCAAATTGCTGTCACCAATCTATCTATCCAGCTTAGTTATAATTTGTGACAGTTCCAAAATTATCCTAGACTAATAATATATTAGTTTTTCCTAAATTATGCAACATTTAGTGTTAAGGTCGGTATTCTTCCCTTTTTTTTGGTATGGGAAATCATCAAATGACTTCTTCCGCTCTGGGTGGAGCGGAAGGGCGTGTCAGACTCTTACTGACTAAAACCCATCCGTGTTCCTTCTAAAGCTCTTCGCGTTCCAGGGCCGCGGTGACTCTTTCGAACAAATTCCGCAACCCTGGCAGATAACACATAGGCTACTTTTTATACATTTTTATGCGAGCGAAGCCGCGGGCGTAAGCTAGCATTATATATGCGAAAGTCTGTTGTCTGTCTGTTTGTAACGTTCCCATGTCTTAACGTCTGAACAGAATTCAATAAAACTTCGGACATGGGTAGACCATGTCTTGGATTAGGACAAAATGCTCGGGAATATGTTCCCTGGGGGTGATGTCCTATTTTTACGCCTGCCATTTCAACCTCTAGCGAAAGCTACTTCAAAGTAGAATTATAATTGCAATTACCGAAATAATTTTGTATGAATCCGACACCAAACCGTCGCCCCTCTAAACTCAGCTCATTAAGCTGGTACCCGTGTAGCTACAAGCTGTACTCACATAGGTACGTACTGCACTCATCAGCACAAATTGCGCTCAGGTGTCTGCGCAGCTTAGAACTTATTACAACTTATGTTTCGTTATCTTTAGTACCTGGTGGAATTAGAACTAAGAGTGTTGCCACCTTGTTTATATAAGGCGAGATAGTTGCACTTGGTGTTGTATACCTAAATAACATTAGTGTCCGTCCCCACTCAGACGGACCGTCTGTTTTCCCGGTCCGTCTAAAAAAACGGACATGCCAGTGGCAGTACAATTTATATGACACTATTCACATTTAGACGGATCCGCAAAAAAGAACGGATCCAGGTTTTTAGGCGGATGTTTTGCCACTGCGAAGAGCCGTCTAAAAGCCAGGATCGGATGTAGTGTGAATGAATCTGCCGATCGTCGTTTCTTTCTTTTTTTTTTGAAAGGCGTCTCGCAGTTCTACCTATGAGGTTGTCGACTGCTTAACCGGACTTACCTGTGGCGGCATCAATATAAATATTAAAGCCTCCAGCCAGGGCTTATTAAAACTTACAAACTAAGCGTCTACACGCTAATGGTACCGCCTGTGGTGTACGGGCCTCGGCTTAGAGCGTCGCTGGAGGAGGACAGCTAGGGCCGGGCTAGATCAAAATAGGATTATGATTTAGGGACGAATTTAAAACTAAAGGCTCAGTGGCGTGGGCTGGCTCGAACAAGGGTCGGGGCGCAGATTGACGGGGAAGTCGCGACGGGCCTCGGAGGCGAAGGCGAAAGGACGTCGGTCGTGGTTTGCGTAGTGTGGTGGTCTCTTTACGGCTCTTATGGACTCCTCCATGTGTGGTGTGGTGGTGGAGTCATCGGGAGTGAAGAGGGTATGGTGGTCTTGGTCGGCGTATCTTGGAGATCTGGAAGAGTTCGTATCGGGCGGCCGTCTTCCGTTTTAACAGAAGACAGTCCGTCTAGTGTGAATACGCACGTCCAGCCACCGTCTTCCGTTTAAACAGACGGTCCTTTTTAGTGGGAACGCGATCGTCCGGCCACCGTCTTCCGTTTAAACAGACGGGGGATCTAAGTGTGAACACGCACGTCCGGCCGCCGTCTTCCGTTTAAACAGACGTCCATCTGAGCGAGAATTTTTCAGATCCGACTGGTAGTTCCAGAGATTAGCGCGTTCAAACAAGCAAACTCTTTAGGAATTTTATCTATACTTCTATACTAATAATCTATCTATACTTATACAATATACTTAGACTTAAATATAGTAATATTATAAAGAGGAAAGATTTGAATTTTTGTATGTAACGAATAAACTTAAAAACTACTGGACCGCTTTGAAAAATTCTTTCAGTAATGGATAGGTACATTATCAGCGAGTAACATAGACTATATTGTATCCCCGTACTCTCACGGTAACGGGAACTACGCGGGTGAAACCGCGTGACGTCCGCTAGTATTAGTATATAGATAGAATAAGGTAAACGACCCAGCCATTTAATGTAACGAATTTAGATCCTAACTAAAAGCAAACAAAGAGCATAATACATTAATAAATTTAATGGAAACATTAGTTTTAACAAAACTGAATGCAGCGAGTTGAGGTCTGCAACGGTCGTCGAACTTTGGGACAACCTGTATGTGTTAAAAATATTATTGTAAACTCACGAACTACGGCCCATCCTAGGACTTCACAAGGGACAAGGGGAAGCACGTCCAAACTAATAATAATAATAATATTGCACAGGCACAACCTTGTAGCCAGGATTATCCACCAGCAACTTGCTCTTAAATACAATCTTGTGGAATCGGAAGTACCGTACTATAGGTATGTGCCCGACCCAGTTCTCGAAAATGGCAACTGCACGTTGTATTGGGATCGGTCTATCATCACTGACAGGACTATTGTTGCCAATAAGCCTGACATAGTGGTGATAAATCGACTAGAGCGTCGCGCAATGATTGTTGATATAGCAGTCCCTCATGACGCGAACTTCGTGAAGACTGAGAAAGATAAACAAACGAAGTATCTTGACTTGGCTCGCGAGGTTGTCGACATGTGGGATGTGAACACAGCAGTCATTGTGCCAATAGTCGTGACGGCCAATGGCATAATTGCCAAGAGCCTCGACCAACATCTAAAGAGGATCTCGTTGGGCAGCTGGATCAAGGGCTTGATCCAGAAAGCAGTACTCCTGGACACGGCGCGCATAGTTAGGAGGTTCCTCTCTCAGGGGCCCTGACCACCGGTAGCTTGGACTCTGTTCCCGATACCGGTGGGCTACTATTTTTTATATTTTTAAATGTTTTTATATCTTTGTATTGTAATATTTAAAAATGTAATTTATATGTATATACAATGAATAAAGGAAATAATAATAATAACATCTTGGGACAACTCACACACGGTCATCCGATCCCAAACTAGGCAGAGCCTGTGCTATGGCAACCAGACAACTGACAAAAAAAATGTATTCGGTTGTGTTTTTTATCATATAATTTTAATTATCATAGTTACAATCAGTATTTAGTTTTAATAATCATCTTTGGTTCATTAGTGTTGACCTAAGTACGTTAACATAACTTATTATAACATAACATTAACATACATAATAATATTTTATTTATGTGCTTAACATTCAATTTGTGAAAGTAGTTAGTTAGAGTGATGAATATCAGTGTTATTTATTTGTCCATTGAAATAGCAGTTTAATTTATTTTACCTGGGACATTGGCTTATGAGTGCGGTTTGTGAAATTGTTCGTGTTATTGTGGGTGTGGAGGATAATATAATTGTTGGAAATTTTCACGTTGCATAACTTATAATACATATGTATTATTATATATTTATTATTGTAAGTTAATTGCGGCAATTAATACTGCAGTTACATTCCGTTTTTTGTGGCGTGGCGGGATATTCATTTTTTTGGGTTCCGTACCCGAAGGGAACCAACGGACGGGACCATATTACTAAGCCTCCGTTGTCCTCCGTCTGTCTATCAGCGGGCTGTATCTCATGAACCGCAATAGGTAGACTGTTGAAATTTTCACAGTGTGTGTTCCTGTAACAAAAAAATATAAAAATAAATGAACGATTAAAGGAGACCCCTAGTGGAATCGTGTTTTTTTGGCGTTTTTGTTCGTTATTTCGAGAGATATAGATATCGAGAAATTGTAATCTAATAAAGATTTATTATTACAATCTTACGGAGTCTGCAATTTTCCGGTGACAAATAAGTATACTCGTAAATAATTAAATATCCAGCAGAATACTCTAATCGTTACAAACAAATAATTTGTACTCAGTGAGTCGTGCCAACGCCCCTGCAAGCCCTTGGCGCGCAAATTGCTGGAAGTGTCAACTCTCAGCTTGAAGCTGGGACGATGGTATTAAAACTAACTGTTATAAATGAACTCACTCTCTACAGTCACAATTTGTTCTAAGATTTGATATTTTATTAAGTAAGTAAAAGTTTGCGGTTGCACTGAGGTTTGGGAATCAAGTTCAGGATTTGTTATAAAACTCGCTTGTCCAAAATTAAAATTAAACTTAGACAACATTTCACACTTAAAGGAATTCATTAGCGTATATGACTGGACTTTTTGTTACATTTCTCAAAACCCAGACATCAGACGGGACGCGGAAAAAATTAAAAAAAAAGAATCAAGATTGTGGGCTTTTTAAAATCTAAGTAAAGACGTTTTTCATGACACATTGAAGAATGACTTCTATCGTCTGTAAACCAACTTTACAGACAACCAATTTTTTTCTAACATCCACGCGAATGAAGTCGCCTGTATAGCCAGAATTTAACTGAAAGATCTATCTAAAAATGAAACACGTCAACAAATTATCCACCAGTGACCGAATGAACAAATGAACGAATCAAAAATCGTAGCTGACGGAACAAATCACCGGAAGAGTGATTGAGTGAACCAGTTGGTCGGTGGAGTGTGAAGGCTGAGGGAATAAAGGTATAAATCGGTTTTTCTAAGCAAGTGCCCCTCGATTTCCGATCGGAAGATTCCTCATCTCGTTTTGGAGATTCACCGAAGCTCTGCTGAGGAATTTTACGTCTTGCTGTATTTCATATTTTATTATGCATAAACTGGTATGAGTGTAGACTTGAATAGGTACGGAAAGTTAATTGGGTGCCTCAATATTCTTAAAGATTAATTATAAAAAAATGAGAATGATGATGAAGGATTTGATCAGTTTCTTATTAATTTAAAATCTATTAGAACAAGTTAATCTTTTGATCACCATTGTAACGTATACATGACAAGCAAGCCCGTGCCCTGTACGCCAAACATCACAAATATGTGACAAAACGTATGGCGAATTTGTGGCTTGGCGTCGGGGGCACGCCGATGCCGGTGAAAACTTCCCGGAAACGCGAACGAATGATTAACCGAAATCACTCATTGAACGAGGAATGAATGACTAACCTGCATGCACATTACCGCTCAGAATGAATGCTGTAATGTGTATGGTATAAATCGCTTTCTGGTTGAGAGTGCCCGCAACTAAGCCCGAAGCTACGGACTTCGGGTTTAGAGAGTAGCCCCCGAGTTTAGTGATACCATGAATATTGTGAGCATAATTTTTTGAATGCTAAGTCATCAAATGACTTCTTCCACTCTGGGTGGAGCGGGAGGGAGTGTCGCTCTTACTGACTAAAACCCACCCGTGTTTCATCAAATGCCCTTTGCGTTCCAGGGCCGCGGTATTTTATTTTATATTAGGCCAATCTTAATAAAAATTTTAAGGGTTCTGGACGTCCTTATGAACAAACGGAATCCTTATTGAATCAGTCATGTTGGTCATAAGTCTCTCTATGAGTTACAGCTAATTTGTTTTTTTTTTATTTGCATTGCGACGGAAAATATGTAGAACTATACTATGTAAAATAGAACATCTATGTACTAATTACCCATGTTTGCAAATAAATAAATGATGGATTGATTGATCAAATCTACTGGACGATTCAAATAATTATGAACTTTTGTGACGAAACCATTCACTCGTTGTTGTTTCATTAAATTCTTTCCGAAATCAATTGTAGTTTCTACAGCATTTTTTAAATATCTCGTCGGAGTTTATTATTTTATTTGAATCGTGTCCGTGTTGAGTAGGTGTTGACATTCGGTGTTATTAACAAATACTCGTAGTTTTAATTTTATTGTGCGCATTGCACCTTTATTTACTGCCGGTCGATTCTGTAAACATGTCGAAGTGAAGGCTTGAGTGAAGTGATCACGAGGAGAGCTGTCAATCCATATAACCAAGATGGAATGACAGCTTACTTCGTGATCACGTTACATCTTGATTATATGGATTGACAGCTCACCTCGTGATCATTTCACCCAAGCCTTCACTTCTACATGTTTACAGAATCGACCGGCTGGACTGGTTGTATTTTTAGCTTTAATTTTGATTATGTAAATATTTTAGATTCTAATTGTATGTTTTCCAAAATAATTTTATTATACCTATAAATGTATCATTTTCATCCCGGAGTTTCTTGCCGCGATCAATCTGAAAAGAAGATAATCGCCGGAGAACTAAGGTTACCGTGCATGGCACAAGGGTCGAAAGGTTATGGAATGGCGACCGTGTACCGGAAGACGTAGCGTTGGAAGGCCTCCCACAAACAAGGTGGACCGATGACCTGGTGAGGGTCGCGGGTAGCCGATGGATGCGAGACGCACAGGACCATTAAAACCCACCAGACCAGGAAATACTAAAACTACAAAGTTTGACAAAAACACTCAACTTTATTAAAGCTTAACATTTACAATATTAAAAGCACACGTTTTCTTTCTTTCTTTCTAACAAAACCGAATGCAAAACCCTGTTAATTAATAAGCCTCTAGCATCTCCAATGAATCGTGAAACCCCAACTTTTATAACCAACGACATGCAATTGAAAAACCATCCTTAAAACTTGGAAATAGATATTAAATTTCCACAGCAGCAGCTTTTAAATTGGGGTAGATTTGCAAGATTCAATGTATTGATTAATTTATGTTTCAATTAAATTGTAATTGGTGTATCATGTTTTCTTTTAGTTCAGTTGTAACGTTTTCATGATATACTGTAGAGGTTCGATTTTTAAAGAATATGGAAGAGGGCAAAATTCTAAATAGTAATGAGGAGATTTGGCTTTTGTAGGATTGTAAGCAGTTTCTATTTTCACGGGTCGATCTTCAAGGTTAAGCAACGCTTGCCGAGGTCGGTCTCCGGATGGGTGACCATCTTAACATATCGAGATTCCTCCGTGCCTCGAAAAGCATGTTAAGCCGTTGTTCCCGGCTGTCATTTGTAGATCTTTGGCAGTCGTTACGGATTGTCAGAAGCCAGAAAATCTGACACAAGTCTAGCCAAGAAGTACCGTGTTACCTAATCAATGGGTTGTGGTGGTCTGGTAGGCAGCCGCTCCACGTAAAACACTGGTATTCAGCTGAATCCGGTTTGACTGGGAACCGACCCTAATATAGTCGGGAAAAGGCTAGGCAGGTAATGTAAGCAGTTTCTATTTGATAATAAAATTTAGCATAACAACATTACACTACTGCTCAAAAGTATTTGGCCCCCTAAAAAAGCAACTTCACAGTAATTTAATTACTTTATAAGCAACTAGCTTTTGCCCGCGACTTCGTACGCGCATATCCCATTTCTGCCGTTCCCGTAGGAATTTCGAAACGAATTATACACCTAAACCTTCCTCGTGAATAACCCCATCCATTGGTGAAAACCGCATGAAAATTCGTTCAGTACTTTCTGAGTTTATCGCGAACAGACGGACAGACGCGGCGGGGGACTTTGTTTTATAATATAACTAGCTGCCGCCTGCGGCTCCGCCCGCATGAATGTCGAAAATTATCCCAAGGGAACATACTCCTGGGATAAAAACTCCTATCCTATGTCCTTTCCTGAGACTCAAACAGTCTCTATACCGAATTTCATCTAAATCGGTCTAGCCGTTTGCGCATTAAGAAGTAACAAACATACACACACACACAAACTTTCGCCTTTATAATATTAGTGTGAAGTGTGATGGTGTGATTAGTGTGATATATAGTGTGATAATCAGCAACTTCTTAAACGTATGGTTTTCAAATCAAATTACTGTTTTATTTGAGATTCATCTTCTCGTATGTGTCTATCTTTGATTTAAATGACGGTCTCACGAAACTTTGGCTTCACATTACACTTATACGATGTTTTTTGAGCAGTAGTGTATGTTTAGTTTCTATGCTACAAGGGGCAAGCCTGTCGCCGATATCCTCGGCTGCCACTGAGAAGATCCAGGTAGAAAATTCACCAATCAGGGTTGCGGAATTTGTTCGAAAGAGTTAACACGGCCCTGAACCGCAAAGGGCATTGGGGGCATGGTTGGGTTTTAGTCACTAAGAGTCTGACACTCCCTTCCGCTCCGCCCAGAGCACAAGGAGTCATTTGATGATTCCCCATCCATAAAAAGGTAGAAAATTCAAAGACGGCTTTTCCGACGCGGGAATTGAATCCAAGACCTCAGTATCGGCATTAGATCAGCCACTAGACTTGACTCAAAGCAGTCTCAGAAAAATGATACCTCTCTGAAAAAAGTCCCACCTGAAAGAAATCTATATTATATATATATGCGGGAGACCAATACTCTAGAAGTACAGACGCCAGCACATCAAGTTACCTGAAACTGTCAAATTTTCCCAATCAACCTTAAACCTAATGCTTTAGCGGTAAAGTTGAAAATCTATTAAAGAAATTTGACAGATTGTTGTAGCTTGATGTTCTGGCGTCTGTACTTAAAAAGCATTCAAATTTAAGTATAAGCAAGTCAAAGCAGTAAAATTAGATCAACCATTTTTTAGATTAGCTAAAGTCCACACTTCTTTCATGGGGTATTGTGTTAAATGTTACAACAAAATAAAGTAAAATAAAATTTAGCATAACAACATTACACTACTGCTCAAAAGTATTTGGCCCCCTAAAAAAGCAACTTCACAGTAATTTAATTACTTTATAAGCAACTAGCTTTTGCCCGCGACTTCGTACGCGCATATCCCATTTCTGCCGTTCCCGTAGGAATTTCGAAACGAATTATACACCTAAACCTTCCTCGTGAATAACCCCATCCATTGGTGAAAACCGCATGAAAATTCGTTCAGTACTTTCTGAGTTTATCGCGAACAGACGGACAGACGCGGCGGGGGACTTTGTTTTATAATATAACTAGCTGCCGCCTGCGGCTCCGCCCGCATGAATGTCGAAAATTATCCCAAGGGAACATACTCCTGGGATAAAAACTCCTATCCTATGTCCTTTCCTGAGACTCAAACAGTCTCTATACCAAATTTCATCTAAATCGGTCCAGCCGTTTGCGCATTAAGAAGTAACAAACATACACACACACACAAACTTTCGCCTTTATAATATTAGTGTGAAGTGTGATGGTGTGATTAGTGTGATATATAGTGTGATAATCAGCAACTTCTTAAACGTATGGTTTTCAAATCAAATTACTGTTTTATTTGAGATTCATCTTCTCGTATGTGTCTATCTTTGATTTAAATGACGGTCTCACGAAACTTTGGCTTCACATTACACTTATACAATGTTTTTTGAGCAGTAGTGTATGTTTAGTTTCTATGCTATAAGGGGCAAGCCTGTCGCCGATATCCTCGGCTTCCACTGAGAAGATCCAGGTAGAAAATTCACCAATCAGGGTTGCGGAATTTTTTCGAAAGAGTTAACGCGGCCCTGAACCGCAAAGGGCATTGGGGGCATGGTTGGGTTTTAGTTACTAAGAGTCTGACACTCCCTTCCGCTCCGCCCAGAGCACAAGGAGTCATTTGATGATTCCCCATCCATAAAAAAGGTAGAAAATTTAAAGACGGCTTTTCCGACGCGGGAATTGAATCCAAGACCTCAGTATCGGCATTAGATCAGCCACTAGACTTGACTCAAAGCAGTCTCAGAAAAATGATACCTCTCTGAAAAAAGTCCCACCTGAAAGAAATCTATATTATATATGCGGGAGACCAATACTCTAGAAGTACAGACGCCAGCACATCAAGTTACCTGAAACTCAAATTTTCCCAATCAACCTTAAACCTAATGCTTTAGCGGTAAAGTTGAAAATCTATTAAAGAAATTTGACAGATTGTTGTAGCTTGATGTGTTGGCGTCTGTACTTAAAAAGCATTCAAATTTAAGTCTAAGCAAGTCAAAGCAGTAAAATTAGATCAACCATTTTTTAGATTAGCTAAAGTCCACACTTCTTTCATGGGGTATTGTGTTAAATGTTACAACAAAATACCTTCTGACATATTAGAACTAAATGAAAGAAAATTTAAAACTCATGTTAAAAGTACACTTTGTGAACAAGCATATTACAAATTAGAAGATTACATTCAGGATTAGAATGCTTGGAAACATGCTGGTCCTGCTCCATAGGACAATCAAGGGTGAAGGTCAAACTGGTTGATTTATGTATTAACTTTATAGATATACTGTTTCTTTTTTTGTGTTTTTATTTTTCTGTTGACTCACACACTGTTGTTTAATTAATGGTTCCAATGTTTGTAAATATGTGAGTACCATTTACCTAAATTTCTTTAGGAAAGATGCTGGTGATACTTTGTTCTTATAAGTAGCATACTCTGGGTGCATCGTCCTCACATAATATTAAATTAATTTTTGTATACCAAATTTTGTAAAATCATTATTTTGAGTTTCTTGTCCGTTCTTCTCCATAAGAATCTAGCTTTCCGAATGGACAGTAGAGTCACTTTATTAATGTTACATTATTATATTACTGAACTGTAAACGATGACGTTCAAAAGTGCCGTTTAATGGCCTAATTGAAATAAACGATTTGACTTTGACTTTGAAGTCGCAACATTATATCAGACATAGTCATATATTATTACGTCAAAAATTGACAAATTGTTAAGAAATTAGAAGTATTTTTGTCTGCGATGCGAATGCTCCTTAAAATATGAGAATAACCCTTCTGTTCTTGCTGTCTACCAAAAAACTCAATTATTATGATCTTTCTTTAGGACACTGCCGCAATTTAAATTTTTTAACACACCCGGTATGTTCAAATATAATGAATTTTATTCTACACACAAAAATAAGTACCTACCTACTTAATAACCCTTTACAATATACATAAAATACTTTTCCTCCAGTAGATCACTACGCCTTGACACAAGTGACATAGTTGGCTCCACTGACATGTAGTAATTTGACAGCTGTCAGTCGAAACAACATGGCGCCGTGTTTTCCCGCTGATATTACTGTCGTTGTGAGTGTTTCTGGTTTTTGTCGATTTTGAATGTTTTTTGTGACTTTGTGCCATATTTTTATTCAACGAAAACCCCTTCTGTTAAAACCCAGTTCTTTTTGCAAGACTGACTTATAAAAAAAAAATACACTGTGGGTAGTGTGTATAAATTGTAAATTAATTTACGAGAAAATTTTCTTTTATTAATTTGACTTTATATTCAATAAATGATATGTCTTTATATTCAATAAATGATATGTCTTTATATTCAATAAATGATATTCAATTAAGGCTTAAAGAGAAATTTCTATATAATTTATCTATTATTATTATTTTATTATATCAGCCGAAAGACGTCCACTGCTGGACATAGGCCTCCCCCAAGTGTTGCCACCCGCGACCCTCGCCAGGTCATCAGTCCACCTTGTGGGAGGCCTTCCAACGCTGCGTCTTCCGGTACGCGGAATCCGACTCGCACTTGGCCATTTTCTGACTTTATCGAAGACCTTGTGATACCGCTAACTTAAGACAAAGTTGATCAAGACGATTGATTTCACAAATACACCAAACAGTCTGTTTACCCCACATTCTAGGAAATAGAAGCCGATACCTTGAACAAAGTGAAACTAATTGGAAACTAAGAAACTTGATAGTTACTAGATATATGATGTATAATGTCGTGGCCATATCGCAGAATCGGCCATTTTATGATGTGGCTGAGCTTAGGTTAAGTTAGGTCTGGGTGGAGGATTTCCATGAGGATTTCCCCCCGAGATCAAAAAAAAAAAAAGGTTTGAAGGAACTGCTCGGTGTCACCACTGCGTCGACTGTCGGGAAGACACGGTGCGGCATACGCTGGCAGAGTATATGCCGCGCTTGGGAGGAGCCGCGCCGTACCCTCATCTCTGTGGTAGGCGGTGCCTCTCGCTGCCGGCCGTAGTCCATTCTATGGTCGGCGGGGAGGAGTCCTGGGACGCGGTGGTCTCCTTCTGCGAGACAGTTATGGCGCAGAAGGAGGCTGCGGAAAGGGAGAGGGAGATCTCGACCGCTCTCCCGGCCCGCAGTAGGCGCATCGGGCGTTGGAGGAGGGCATACGCTGCCCTCTTCCAGCCCCCCTTACTGGGTCCAGCGGCGGCGAACTTGGGGATGTCCGGCGCCCCCCATTCACCCGGACCTGAGGTGGCGGCGCGTAGTGTTCCCGCGCGCCCCTCTTTGACGTAGCGGGGGGAATCAAACACCTCACTCCCCCCGCTGACGCGGCACCAGCCGGGAATTACGGGAGTCGCATTCGTTCCCGCGAGGCGTAGGTGGGAGATGGAACACCGGGGTGGTTTTAGTCAGTAAGAGTCTGACAGACCCCTCCGCCCGCCCCAGGGTGGAGGACATCCATGAGGATTTTCTCCGACATAAAAAAAAAGGTTTGACGGAACTTAGGGTATCCCGACATGGATAGGATAGGTTGGGGCATCCCGAATGGAATGACGGGAGCTAGAGTAAGTGAACAAAGCGATCGAACATAGCTCCCATCATCCCATTTATGTTAGACCCCTTTAAAACCTGCAGACAGAAACAGGAGCAACACGCAGGTGGCCATTTCATGAAATGCCCAAATTCTACGATATGGCGACGACACACACTAACAAAGTAGGATGGTGTAAAGTTTAAACTTTCCAAGTAGTTTGTAACAATAATCCGTTTGTTGGTCTATCGAGAATTACCTGCATAGTTAAGGAATCGCTTTGCTGGGTCCAGACTAGTCAAGAGGATAAAGTGACATTTAATCTCTCTATTCTTTTTCACCGACTTCAAAAAAGGACTTCTCAATTCGGTTGTATGTTTGTTACCTCGTAACTCCGTCATTTATTAACCGATTTGAATTTATTTTTTTTGTGTGAAAAGGTATATTTTCAAATTCATCATCATCATCATATCAGCCGAAAAACGTCCACTGCTGGACATAGGCCTTCCCCAAAAGGGTGGTTTGCTATAATCGCCACGCTTGGCAGGCGGGTTGGCGATCGCAGTGTAGCTGTTGCAATGCACAGAGAATGCTGCTGCCCATTCTCTGGTGAGTCCCTTAGTCGCCTCTTACGACACCCACGGGAAGTGATGGGATGGTGCTATTCTTCTACGTCCGACATCATAATTATAAAACACTTTCCAATTGGTCCCTTAGAAACATCATGAAAATCGGTTCAGTAGTTTAGTTTTTAAAATATATCATCCAAGTAAACGAAATTGCGTATTTTGCTTTCCTGTGACTTTCCAGTGGTGTTGTTAGTTTCTTACAAAAAAAAAATACAGCCGACTTCCAAATAAAAATAACACTACCAAGTATAAAATAACTTTAATATCGGAAACTGTTTTTGGTTGTTTCTTCGTATTTTAGGACATAAAATTATTTTATACTTTGTAGTTTTTTTTTATTATTTGGACGTCGGATATTTTTTGATAATAAAGTTGTAGTCGGCTTCCAGACTCCGGTTAGACTGATAGTCAATTTCAGGTAGCATCACTTGGTTTTTCGTTCATCTTTTCCATTTACAAACCATACCATACGCTCACAAGTAACAAGTATTCAGTCTCTTTCTAAACATCGTATGCCGTGACGCTTGATTAACGTTACACCACATTCCATCTTTTCAGGTTTTCAACCCATAGTCAAACTGCCTACAGGTTTTTATACCGAACTACGTTGGGAGTCGGCTTCCAGTCTCACCGGACGCCGCTGAGTACTAGTATTTAACATGGAGCGTCTGCCTATCTGACCTTCACATACTGTTTGTCTGAAGTTTGTTTATTTCTGATGGCTTAATGGAGTGTGCTAGCTACGTAGTGTCAATTAATTTCATTTAATTTGATTTACAGTTTGAATACTTTATTTTTTTGTGTCATGTATTGTAAAATACTTTGCATACTACTGTATAAATTCAAGTTTTTAAAACTTAACAGACAGATGTGTTGCTGGGGAGTTTGTTGCGCCACTTCTTCTTCCCAGCTAAAACATTAGGAAGGGGTGACGGGCGGGCGTTTTGGGGGACTGTCTTTATGTAGAACTTTGACGTTCAAAAAGTGCTGGCACTCAGCCTAATTTGAATAAATGACTTTTGATTTTGACTAGTAATTTAGTTACTCGATACTCCTTGGCAAGACTAGTGTCAGATCACTTCATATCTTTTCTGGCTTCTGAGTATCCGTTACATCCGTTAAAGATGTTCAAAAAACAGCCGGGACTAACGGCTTGACGTACTTTCCGAAGCAAGAAATAGTCTCGGTATGTATGGATGGTTACCCACGAACTGGCCTCGCCAAGTGTTGCTTAACCTGGAAGATCGATCCGTGGAGCAGTTATTATTTAGCCGAGAGCTTCTTGAAGCGTCTGTGACATCTACTTCCCGATTAATCTTTTAACACCTAACAATCGGAAATTCAGAACACCTCAGTAGGTGTAAATTGGGGTTTCTGGATCAGAAGAGATCCAGAAACACCCAATTTACATCATCATTTTATATATTCAAATATACGAATTCTTGTTTGATACATTGATGATTTAATATTAGAATTTAGAATAGGTATGCTGTTTTATTGCATCGAAAAATAGATTCTGATCTTATACATTACATTCTGAATGGATAGTGATCCAAGGTACAAACTGTTTGATTGATCTTAACGGTGTCATAAGTTTTTTATTAAATAAAACTGCAAATAATATTAATTTAAAAATACATATATTTGTGTTCTGAAACAATGGATGGGACAAAAATTTCATCTTCAGACAGAATCTGGTATCATACAAATGTTTCGTCCTCCGCATTAGAACCATTATATGTATATGTTTGTTATAAATTGATTTTTGAGTTTATCTTGGGGTTCTGGATCACTTTCTCTCGCTTCAGTGTTCGTGACACAATTTATATGAAACAAATTTCATTTCCTGACAGTATCTGGTAGCAATCAATATCTTCTAATGCAGGTAAAACTAATTCATGTGGTGTATCACTCTCCTGATGGAATAAGTCTGCTTTTGCTAACGATATATTACTTCCACTAGTCTTTGACGAACTCTCAATCGATTTTTTATGATCAGCTTGTTTGTTGCCAACTTTGACGAATGTGTGAAGATTCTCATCAGGTTCGCTTTTGAGTATAAGGTGATGAGTATTTTTCAAGTTAGATTTCACTGAATCTTCCACCTTCTGGTAAAATAAATCTTCTGTTAGGGTTATATCATTATCCTGATGTTTTAATTCACCAGTGCTCAATTTATTTTTTCTAGGATGCATATCTTGAATATAAATTATCTCACCCCTAGCATTCTTGCAAATCATTTTACGAATTCCATCTAAATTAGATTTCACTGAGTGAAACATTATACAAATAAATTTAGTAATTTATTTAGAAGATAATTTAAAATTGAACCTTTCCACTGCAATGTTCAGAGTTGAATTGCTGTGATGCACGACGCTTCTATAATATATACACAAATAAGACTCATTTTAAGTGCAATGTGGCATCATGTAGGTACACAAACATTCTAATAGGATACATATTAATCGACTCATTTTGGAGCACGATACAATGGCGCATATTCTAATAGAGTAACTGTTTCAGACAGTTATTAATGTAATATTTTCCTTTCACAGCGTTCAAATAAAAACATTGAGGAAAATGTATAGCATGTTGCAACCAGGGATCATCGTAAATCTCCCAATCTTCTATAACACCTCCACATGAGAAACATGCTGCTTTATCATTTACACCATTTCCACAATAAAAAAATCCAGCGTCAGCCATTTCCATCACCAATCTTCTCCTTGAATCAGCCATTGCCCAATAATGACCAAATGAAAATTCACGCATTTTATATGTATTATATATATCATATCGAGGATTGTATTTATTTTGACACATAGTCTGCTTACTCGCTTTCTAGTTATTGATACGGATAATAAAATACTATAATGACATCGCACCGCTGTTGTCAGCAACTTATAACGTTTAACATTAGACGGGATTGGTGGGGATAGGGAACTGATACTTGAAAATTGAGTAAAATACCCAATTTTGAAAAATTATACAAGAAAACATTTATTCCAAAAATGTATTATCTATACACCATTTATTTAAACATATTACATTTTTTAAAGCACATGTTGCACATGATAAATACAGCTATACATATCATGAGAATGTTCATATTTATTGTACAAGCTCAATAAATTAGGACAACCTTCATCTTCTAAATTGTTTATGTTATTATTTTTCGAAATATTTTTTAACCACAACACTTTTTCTAAACCTTTAGTGTAAACAATTTTATCTCTTAAAATATCTATTATCAAATTCTGGTGATTTGAGTAAGACACAAATCCTTCACTCCAGTATATCTTTCTATTACGTTCAATCCAAGTGACTTGTCTTTTTTCTCGCTTCGTTAAATGGTGAAATGGAAATGGTGGCTTAATTAAAAATACTGCGACTTTGTTATTACATAATATAGCAATTTCTTTAATAATAAATTCATTTGTTTCTTTTTTAAACCCTTGAACATCTACAATGGCAGTCATGATAACCTGCGCACTATGTTACTCAAAGGTTTATATTCCACAAGTCGGTCATTTATAATCAAACAATATGCAGTCGTCTTATCTGGGATTGCTGTAGAACATTCAATTTCCAATCTCACGTCTACAGGACCTGTTTTCAGGCTATCGTTTTGTCTTGAGCAGTCTAAGATAAAGAGAGGAGCTTTTTCTTTGAACTCCTTTAGGTCAAGCAACGGATCTACTGGACAGTTGTAATAAGACTGACGAAATTTCACAAACATTTCGTATAATATACTATATTTGTTCTCAGAAAACTTTAAACCTAAAGGTTCATATGGATAATATTGTGAATTCAAAAAGAGCGTAACATTTGTTACTTCACAATGATCGAATACTGAACTGTCTTTAGTTTTATTATTTTTTCTATTAGTTTGTAAACAAAAAATGACATATCTGGGTTTTTCCAATTGAGAAGCAGTTTTAACTGACCAAGAATGCTTCGTGGTTTTAGGTAGTAACGGATACTCATATAAATCCCAATTTCTAAACGCCATCTGAATAGGTTTATCTCTTTCTAAATGTTTTAAAAGTGACAGTCGTTCTCGATCTGATACTTTTATGTGTGGCACCCTCCACTGAACTCTTTGTATATCAATTTGAAAATGAGCAATATCATCACTCAGAATAACGCTATTTAAGTTAGTGTTACTTCTGTTCAGTATAAGTTCATGTTTGCAATTTATCACTATTTTATTGTAATCCTCTGCAAACCCTAAAACCTTATTTAATGGTATCACAGCACTGAAATATCCATCGCTTTGAAATCCCTCCAAAGTCCAACCCCATAGGGCAGCAACTTTATTTTCTGCTTCATTTAATGAGATGTATGATTTTATTGTTGACGTTATTCCAGAATTTTTTATGCGGTCTATTTCAATACCATTCATTTCGTATCTGATGTCTTGAAACAAAGACATAACAGGGTTATTAGTGAATGTAACAGTTTTCTTGATTGGATTCCCATCTTTACCGAAGAGCTTCGCTTGTCCTTCGACGTAAATCGAACTGGCTGATGGTAGCACGTATATGTCCTGCTGGTAGATGGGAATTCTGATTTCATCGTTTTCTCTAAAGCTGTTATTGTAGGGATTGTATGAATGGACTTCATAACTTTCGATCGAAGTGTCGAAGTGCGGTAATTCAGTAATCTGTAGTATATTCATACTTTAAACCCTAGAGCTTTAAGAAAATCTTTATTTGCTTTAGTCAATTTCTTAACTTTTTTCTTACGTCTTTGCACCTTAACAATCGCAGAAGAACTAAGATGTTTTTCATTCGCTGGGGTATTTTTATAATATACTATCATTTTGTTTTTCTTAAATGAAGACGTAACTGAACTGTTTCCTCTCCAAAGTTAATACAGTAACCAAATTGATCTACAATCTTAATGGATATAGATGAAATTATATTTTTGTTTACTGGAAAGTAAATGACGTTTTGTGGTATTTCCATGCACTGATGACCTAGAGTAGTATCAGACACAAATTCATGAATAAAATGAGTTGGTAACCCGTTGCAGTACGAACCGTGAACAAGATCACATTCGATTCTGATTACAGACAGACCTCTGTTAATAATGGGGATATTTGGTCTTGATTTTAATACTGCAAAGTATATCAAAGCGCACTCGTATTGATCTAACAAATGCAGTGGTGGTTGAAAGTATGAAACCAATTCCGATTTATTTCCGGAGATGGTAACCGTAGTAGACATGCTTCTATACTGACCTTTTCCGGAAGATCCTGTTTATTTTATTCCTTCACTAAACCAAAAATTCTTCAAAAAGTTTAAACAAAGATGCCCACAATTAAAAGGGTGATCACGTTGAATATTATCATAATTATAGTGAATTTTAGATCCCAAGTATTTTATAAATTCCTTTGGAGGCTTAAGATTTCCGTAACTATCAAAATACTCAATATAATCGTTGTATTTGACATATGCTACCCAATGAGAGCCAGGATTTTTAGAGCTATCTAAATTCATAACTCCACATTCTTTTTTGAAAGGGTGTTTAGGAAGCTTATCTCTCATAAAGACACCTCTGAAATAGGGAATATTATTTCCGTACTTCAAAATGTCTAAATTACTCAAAGCTCGTTTGGGTAGCCGATTTCTTAGTTTTTTTCTTTTGATACAAAAATTCCGAGCCCATCTTTATGTGGTTTAAGGTGTAGTCCTTTTCCAATGCAGAGAGCTTCCATCTTTTCATTGTGTCTCTTCGATTCAGTCAATAACTTTTTAGCCATCTTGAATTCATTTATGGTTTTAGCAATACCAGCTGCACCGCCTGCTAAAGCTCCAGCCGCAGATAATCCCGCAAAAATCGGAATCAAAGGCAAAACTCCACCAGTTTTTGGTATAGGAATAACACGAGGAAGTTTAATGAATGAATCATCAGCTAATTCTCTGGCAGCGGCCATGGCTAATTCTATTGCCACTTTCTTGCATTTCGGTTTTAATTTTTTTATATGTTTCTTCGTTTTGCTAATAACATTTTTAAATTTATTTTTTAATCCTTTTTCAGGTTTTATATCTTTTTCTATCTTTTTTTAAACCAGAACCAATTTTAATTTTTGTTGACATAGCGCTGCTTACTAAGCGTGCTGCAAGTTTTTCCCCTACACTCGCATCTGAGGCAAGTGCTCGCTCTTTAGCCATATTTACCAAAACTAAATCTGCCTCGTGGCGATCCTTTATGTTTGAAGACTTGTGATAGGCAATGTCGTGTTGTTTGCAATATTCATCTAATTGATTAACACCTTTATCTCCACGTGCAAGCCTTTTAATTAATTTTGTGCCAGGCCCGCAATAATTATATCCTGGTAAATGTAATTCAAATGGTAAAAGATTTATAATCCAATTGAGAAGACTACTCTCTTCAATACACATCATAAGACTGATACATTTTGGACCGATCACTTAATAAATATTCGATTTATCAATCCAACTGTTTTCAGAAGAAGGCAAGCCTAACCATTTTACTAAAACTCTGTCTTTTTTCCTTTTAAGAACTTTCTCCACTAGATATAAACTGGGATTTTTTGTCTTTTGAAGCTCTTGTGCATAAAATGCACCTAAAATGGGTTGACCTCTGATCGCATCTTCAATTAAGTAGGTGATAGGAGCTGTATTTTGTATTTTTCGAATTTTAAATATTTCTGTCGACCAGTTGGGAGTATATCCTTTTTCAAATGTCCCCTTATACTTACTGATGCGTACATGGTCACCCTCTTTAAACTTGCTTTTTTTGCTATCGGTTTTTACTAACCTAAAATATCTTTGTAATATGCGTTTTTTATTAGTATTTTCTACGTTTGCTGGAATTTCATCAATTGTGCGATGATAGGAGTGATTGTATTCAAAAATAACATTATTAAGAGTATTATCTATCCAATTATAGTTACCTTTTAAACTAAATTCCTTGTACAGTTTCGATTTCAATGTTCTAATAAATCGCTCAACTATTGATGCTTTTTTTGTTGAGAAGGTTGAATAATGGTTTATACAATAAGATTTCATAAGGTTTTGAAATATATTATTATAAAATTCTCCTCCATTATCCGTTTGCAGATTTTTAGGAACACGCCCATTATCCAACAAAATCTTGAAAGAATTGCATACAACATCTTTGGTCTTAGTTTTCAAAGGAAAGGTCCAGGCGTATTTCGAAAATGTATCAATAACAGCAAGAATAAATTTGTAATTTTTATTTTCTTTGGAAATTGATTGCATATCAATTAAGTCTGCTTGCCAAAGGTCATCTATATCTTTCATAATTACATGTCTTCGTGGAAAGTTTAGTCTCGCATTTTTATGAATTTCGTTTACTACGTCGGCTTTACTCATATTTTTAATTCAGTATATCAACATTTGTCTTGAACCCATAAATGATACTGATCGAAAACCATACTATCTCAACTATTTATTCTTTAATTATGTCCGCTTCTTTTAATTCTTCAACTATCGATAAAATTTCATTATCATGATTTGTATTGCCAGCATCTCTTGAAGCGACTAATAGTTTTAATCTCTCAACCAACTCGTTAGGGTCGTCCCAATATACCAAGTCAGTATTGTTTTTGTATTGCTTTAACTTTGGTAAGTTTCCTCCAAGTTTAGTATGAATATTATCATTTTCAGAAAAAAATGGTCTGATTATTTCACGATATTTTATTCCTTTATCACCTTTTATTTGGCCTTTAGGATTGAAGTCTCTTTTGTGAGCATTTGTGTAATGCAATATATCTTTGTAGACAAGTTTATCTTTAGGTGATACTAATTTTAAATCAGGTTTTTTTCGAAGTAAAAGTTCTTTCAGACCAGGAGTTAAATTGTAAGATTTATCACCGATTTTAATCAAAATGACACCATCATTATTCAAACTATCGATTTTAGAAAATGATACTGTTGAATTACCCATAAATAAAGTTTTGTTTTCACTTCTTATACCAAACGGTATATTTACACCATCATAAATATCATATATATCATGGCCCTCTAATGAAATCTCTAAATCATCTCCCATGTTAGGAGACTTTTGAACCAATTTTGCAGAATTATGTTTTGGCTCGTAACAGTCCTCAAACTTTGTAGATGAGCTAGAATTAATATCATCCAATTCAATATCTTCAGAAGATGTGGGGGTTGTATTTTGTAACAAAAATATTTTTTCAATATTTGTATTGGAATCAGCTAGGGTTTTAAGAGGGTCTGTGACAGGTTTTAGCATTTTATCGAGTGACAAGTTCATTGTGTGTTCCTGGTTCTTCATATGTTTTAGTTTTTTCTTTATGGAGTCTACAGACTTCATTAATTCTATTTTAATATTTTTTTCCATATTATATTTCCTATAACAACTGTGTTCAGCTAATGCATAGATTATACTGAATTTGTTTTTGCATGTGAATAACTTATATGTATAACCAGTTACATGGAAGTTAAACATAACTGACGAAAGGTGAGTGTACTATTAGGTAATGTCTCTGCCTAAACCTTCGGCAGGGATTTATGTGCGAACAATCAGTCAAATTTAAAAAAAGTATCAAAATTCTGTCTGTACCGTCCACTATTTAATGACGATTCTTTGTTAATAAGAAGAAAATTATAAGGTTTACTCCAAACAGTTTGACAAATATTTTTAAACTCTTTCCATTCTAAATCAGAACTTACATGCTCTTTATAAATATGTTTTAAATTCACATCGTCTTGTTTAAATATTATAATAAAATTTACATTATCACGTAACAATTGTTTCGGAATTTTAGAATAGGTTTGAGATAAATAGAAACAATCTATTTGTTTATGCCTACCCATACAGAAATAATTGCGGATATTCATTTGATTTTCACACGCAACATCATCAAAAATGAAAACAGAATTTGTTAAAGCTTCACTCGGAGAAATCACATCTTTATTATTATTGAACTCGTGGAAGTTAATCTGGGGCACTCTTTTTAATACTTGAGTCAAGAAACGGTATTTTGGTTGAAAAGAAGTTTTAGAGTAAAGGTAAAGATTTTTAAATTTGAGCCCATTTTCATGCAGCAGTAATCTAACCATAACATTAGTTTTTCCGCAGTTGGATGGACCACATATTATACAGCGAATGGTATTAGGTAATAAAGCGCTATGTCTGATGTGGTGGTGAACGGAGTCACATAATCTTATATTATTGACGTTGAGAGATATGGGTTGCTTGATCAACTTCATCTTGCCGATTAATTCAAATGCTATTTAACATTCATATATATATATATACGTATGCATATTATCAGTCAGAATTCAAAAATAAAATAAATTCAAGAATGTTTTGTGTGCAAGAACGATGCTATTCTCATCTCACAGATTAAATAACAGCTTAAATAATTTTGATTTATTAAATAGTATAGTAAATAAGTGCTTGTCACTTTTTCTTTTATTTAAATGGATACCCACAATAAAAAAAACAGCTTTTAAAGTTAAATATTTTATTTCATTAATTATAATAAAACAAGTTATATGCCAGATATGAATTAACCAATGCTTAAAAACAAAATACATGAATTAAATACATAAATGATCCTTGTAAAACCCGTGTAGACTGTCTACACGGGTTTTAAAGAACGTACAACAAATACAAACAGTGTTTATATCCGTTTGATGAAACTTTTACATGAAATATTACTTATTTACTAATTAAATATATATTTTACATCTAAAGCTTTTACAAGACAGTATCACAATGACCCCAAGGTAGCGTATTTATTTGATTCGACTGAACTTGTATTTTGTCATCAACTCTTTTCAAAATTACTTTATTAACTTCTTGTGAATACAATACATGTTTAATGGATTTGATCATATTCATTTTACGCTTTAATTCAACATTTTTAAGTAATGCTTCTTTATAATTGGATGTATTCAAACTTTTTGTAACTGGCTTTGATACTCCTTTAGCTTTTTTAATTTGTGTTTTTAGCGTTTTAATGGAGTAAAGTTTTGCTCTTAAACCAATAAATTCCGTAACTATATCACCCCCCAATTCATCCTTAAACAAGCCAGGTACTTTTTCGTTAACTTTTGGTATACTATAAGGGTTATTAACATCGAAATTGCTAGTATCAAATTCATGTATATTATCATGCATATCTTTATAAAAATCAGGTGTTTGTATTAAGTACAGTAAGCTATCAGTATCGGTATAGCATAGTTTGGCATTATCACCATACTTATTTCTAATAAAATTGTAATGGAAATTATACAAATGCTGTTTTGAGTATTCAAGCACCGTAAATCCAATATATATCGGTCTATCTAAAATAAGCTTTTCGTGACTCAGTTGAACTGCGATAAAATTTTCGTTAAAAATCGAAATACTTTTTAGGTTTGGTTTCGTAATCAATTTTTCTGCACCTAGTGACTTATTTGTTTTATTCCAATTGTCATTCCATCTAGTAACTAATTTAACATCAACCTGTTTACGTTTATTTTCGATTGTCTTACCAAATATTGCGTTATTTAAAAGCTTGAAGAAATCTTTTTCAAATGATGTTGAAGCTGCTTGGCGTAATTTAGTATTTAAGTCTATATATTTTTTTAAAAAGTTGTCTTGTCGAAATCTCAGTATTCTATGAATATTTTTTAAAACAAGACCGTTTCTTAGACATTCTTTCAAATGAACATAGTGTATTATGTAATTATATTTATCATACAAATTAGCGATTAATTTAGGTGTCTTCCCTCCAATAGGTATAAATTTTTCTGGAGCGAAGGGCAAGTCACTATGTAAATTATGTAAATTATCTGGATACATCATGTCAACTTCTAAAATATAACCGTAGTTAGCGTCGTCAGGAACATTAAACACATTAAAATTCCCAATATCATCATGTTCCATAAATTTAAAATCTGATATGGGTAACTTCTTAGTCATAGCATAGCCGTAAAGATTGTTACAGTCAAGATATATTAAATATGTTGAAGGTTTAGAATCATCAAATTGAGGTAAGTAAATGTTATTGGCTTCAGCATATCGGTGAGTGCACTGTGCTAGCCCACCACGTATTCCTTTTTCTAACATTTGATAAATTTCTAAATCATTTATCAGCTCAAGTTCTATGCCTGTGTAAAAAAGCATAGCATCCCAACTCAGACTAGGTGAAGTAACGTAATATGCAGGATCAAGATTATAATTCTTCAAACATAAGTTTCTAAAATTTTCGAATACGTCACATAGCAAAAGAACATCACTTTTTAAATATAGATCAGTATATTCACCAATGGACCCAATATTAAAATATTTCCAAACAGTATGTGCATGTTTATATTCATGATCTGTTATATTTTTCATGAGCAAGCTGTTATAAAAACAATCTTTTGATGGAAGTTCGGTTTCATTATATTTCTGCCATGAATTAATATATTCATACGGATATATACCTTTTCTTTTTATTAAATCGAATTGGTCCTTGCAAGAAAAATGGGAGGACAAATGCATGAAATCTTTGTCAGATAAACTTTTAGTCAATGTATCAATACTTGAACTAAGAAACTGAAAAGAATCTATGAATTTAATTTGTACAGGCCGTCCATTATTATCTGATTTTATAATTTTCGTTATGGACAAATACTTTTCTTTTGTTTTAGGAATAACTTTTATTTCACCTTCGTATTTAGACAATTCTGTAATAAAAATGTGGGCATCATAACCAGATAAATTATGAAATATAACAGGTATGAATGAACATACTTTAAATGATATATTACAATGTGAATGAGCTGCGCCTCTATATTCAGAAGTAATATGGTCATGGTCACGGACTTTGTCGTCAAATAATAATTGCTTGCATATATGACATATGGTTGCACTACGATAATCGTCAATTTGTTCTTTAGTCATTGGCTTCATAGGTTTTTTTGTAATTAAAATCTTATTAATTAACTGTGCGTCCTTTACAATTTTTTTGATAAATATTTGTACACAATCTATTCCCCTGTATGAAACAAACTTATTCAAGCTTCTGTCATGGGAACAACATATATAATACGCAAAACAAGATGGTTGATGACATTTATTTCTTATGGTACTTTTATCGGGATTTGGTTCATTAAAATCAGATAACAAACATTCAAAATCAGCATATATAACAAAGTTAATTTTTTGCTGTCTCTCATAATGTTTGAATTTCAAAAAACTGTCCCTTTCTGGTAATAACGTTATAATCTTCGAACAATTGTGTGAAGCGTATTTTGTTTTACTAGTATAAAATTGCAGACATATTTCACATAAATACATTTGACCTTTATGACGTGAAACCTGTCGTTTGACTAGACGCATAAGGTCTTTAATCAAACAGTAATGAGCGCTACCGTTCTGTTCTAAATAAAGCAAGTTAACGTGTTTAATTCTCTTGCTACTGGTAACATATAAGGGGCCAGTAACAGTATGATGCTGGTCCAATCCGTAAATATTTACACTAATTTCACCATTATTTTTTTCAAACAACTGAATATCTTTATGTGAGGGTGGAAATGACATCCCCTGTGTTTTAAATATTGAATTTACATTCGGGTATGAACTTGGTCTACAGACGTTATTTTTAGCTGGAAATAACGCTGCTGCTATGCTCCACAAAAAACAATAATTATCACTATTTTGTATATTCAAACAGCTTTTTGTATTCTTAATTTTAGCAGGCAAGTCAATGTAAGATCCACCACGCATGGGTGAGTACTTATTAATATTAATTTCTAAATGGCTTACAAACATAAATGTCCATCCTGATTTGCAATGCTCAAATTCAGTTAATTTCATTTTGTAAATCTCTCTTATATTTGAATATAACTCATCATAATCAGTATTTTTGTAAATGGTTTCATATTTTGTATTAAATGACTTCAGTTGCTGCTCACCTGATACAGGTAACACAAAATAAGCAAACAACTCGAAGTTTACTTTGATACAGGCATGTTTCAACAATGTCAATTCAATAATTTTCAAAACATCGTCTCGCTTTCCATCTAAGAACGCCTCCGCTAGAAGGTACTCGTCTTCTTGAGATGGATTTAAGCGATAAGTCATTATTCTATTTTTAAATGCTGTGTGTATTATATCAACATTCGAAAATCTTGACTTAATTAAACAATTTGATTTATGAATATTAGTTCTCTTATGATATCTATATTCGTGTACTGGGATCTCAATTTTGCATTTATTACAGTTAATATTAGTGCTTGATGATGAATTAACAGGTGGTTCAACTGAAAACAAAAAAATACAATAACTTGGAATATTTATTGAATAAAAATATAACAATGCACAACATAGTGATTAAACAATATTGATTTGATTATGTAATGTTTAAGTATATAATAGAGTATAATATATGTATTTTAAGTAAGTACAAATAAGTAACACTACATTAGTCTACTTTTAAAATATAAGCTCGTAGATCGATAGTCAAATACTGTATTTGATTAATATTGATACGAACTAATAAACGTTCTCGGGCAGTCATTAAACTCTTTTCTAACACTCTTAACATATTCGTTTACGTGTTTCCATGACTCAGATTCCGTTTCACACTTATTTTTAATTGTTATGATTGAGTGGCGCCACCTATTTACCGGTGACACTCGTTCAATGTCATCGCACTTATATATCTTTAACTCTATGTAATAACTGCCTGATTTCTTTTCATCCATCTGCCTCGAAAACCCGTTCGCCAATCTACGTGTAATATAAGAGTAGATTGGTTGATGTTTTTTACCCGTTGTTGTCTCCCAGTTGTCGTCATCGGAATCGCTTCCGAATAAATCACGAGCTGTTGATCTGCTGGTTGGCTTCGGCTTCTTACTGGTTGACGGCTGGCACTCGGTTGACCCATGCGCCGACTTGCGCTTCTTTTTCTCCGGCTTTGCCTTCGCCATCACGGTTTCCGGCGCTGACTCATCATCAGACGGGAAAAGCTGATCTGCGTTGTACTTAGACCTGAAAATAGAAAATTTTATTAAATATAAATAGTTGTGACAATTTATCAATTACTTATCGAGGTGCCTAGTAGCTAACCCTATGTTATAGTTTAATCCCTGTAAGTCTCTGACATGGCTTAACACATGATCGAAAATACAGGATTTCCTTGCAATGTTTTCCTTCTCCTTAATTAAACGAGCAAGTGTAAATAGATAAAAAATTATCAACATAGTAAATGATTATCGTTTTATTGAATTTAAAATCATTCATTTAATTCAAGTTCTTAAATTAACTGATGAATGATTGAATATAAGAATAGTTACTAACAACACTGAGCGATCTGGGTATCGAACCCCGGACTCAATAACGAGATAGTATTAGAATAGTTGAATAACAAAATAGTTGAATAATAGAAATAGATAATAAAACAATGTCACTTACATTTTAAATAGTGAAGCGAAGATCTGGTAAGCTGGTATGTAGGTACTGATAAACTGGTATACGATGATGCTGCTAGCTCTTGAAGAAGTGTTTTGTGGCTAAACTTCAGCAGGGGACCTCTTAAATAGTGATAAATCTACGTCATATTATCCCAAATTTGGAAATAGGCACGTGTTGTGAAAATGCTGTGTCAGTTATCTGCACCCAAATACAGAAGGTGTATGTTATGATTTATATTGTAATACTGTACTGCTCAACTACTTTACCGACTGCGTCAAGCAAAAGATGGTGATGTGTTTATCAACTTTTAGTTTTAAAGAAAGAAGAGGAAATTTTTCTAAAATAGACTCTTGATCTGCTGTGTTCTGTACCTAGTGTAGTTTAGCGAAGTAGAAAGTTTGTTTTGTCGCACTGTTATAAATGTTTAACCTGTAACTAATTTTAATACGTTTAAAAGGTGTAAATAGCGTCAAAAAGTAATTAAGTAACACTTGATTTAAAATATTGATAAACAATAAACATCAAGTATTTACTTACCTTTCTATTGATGACATAGCAATTAAAATAACTTTTAAGAATATTAAAATAATAGCAGACAAAACCAAACGTAACAGTAGTATGTCAATATTGCTGTATTGTTTTGATCTTCTCCTTATAAATAAATACTTACATTGCAAAAATAATGATGATTGACCTACTAGCTTGGTACAATGACTTTGCCTGGCGATTTTTCTCAATTGCATCTGGGAAAAAAATACACTGAACAAACGCATTGTAGTATTTATGTTATTCGTATCATTCTTAGTAAACAATAAGTTGTTGGACACGTGTCGAGATGTTAGGATTCCAATTTCACTATGCCTTTTTGGTATAAGAAATAATATCTAACAAAAGCGTACGATTTTGAACTCTATTGATTAAAAATTATGCATATATAATTAGAAAAATCTTTTAAAAATCTATTCAAATTCTACACTTGACTGCTGCAACTGCCTTTGTCGTGTAATATCGGTAAGTTTTAATATTATTCCTCAGTATTTTACCCAACACAAAAAAAATCCAACGTTATTACCGGTCAGTTTAATCGATATCAGTATTAATTTATACATAACCATAACTTGATTGTTTTGTAGATAGAAATATTAATTTTTTTTTTTTTTTTTTCAGGTTTTTAACTAAAGTCTTGATATAGAATTAGGTATGTCACGCTCACCATCCTACAGTCCTGTTTTAGATAACATTGACCAACAATGTAACGTAAGTATCTGTTCATCGATGTTACCGATTGATTTCATATTAGATGTTGTTTAATAACACAAAATCATTCATGTTCTTGTTTCAGAATTTGATAGATTGCTCAGATCCAGTACTCAATCCATTTTACTATGCTCAAGACAAAGAGAGCTGGTACACCAAAGTGGCGGAAAAAGCATGTGAAGAGAGTAGACAGCAAGAAATAGAAAAGAAAAAATTGAAGAAGAAAGAAAAAAAGTCAAAGTTTATTAAAAACACATCCTTTATCATGCGTAAGGAGCCTGGGCCTGTTCGCCGAATAATTAAAGTAATTGTACATGATGTGGATGGACGTCATATGGAAGAAATAGATAATGACCCGGATAGTGCAAGCGTGAATATACAATATTTAGTGCGAAATGATTTTGATGAAATAATGAGTGAAACTGAGCATTTAGTTACTAAAATTGTTAAAAAGTTAAGTTCAACTTCATGTTATTGAAATATAAAATACATATAATCGTACCAAATATTGTTTTGCTTTTTATTTCTAAAATCTCTCATAAAATTAAAAGTAACACAGAATAATAATTATATGAGTAATAATATGTAAGTAGAAATATATAATGTATAAGTACTACATAGTAATATATAAGGCAGAGCGATGGACAAGCGAACGCATTCCATTTCGTTAGGCGGTTGTGACTATACCGACTGTTACTCGAATTTCATGCACGTGTCATTGAATTGTTCAGTGAATGTAATAATAAAACGATGAAAAATTAGAATGCATATAATTATGAATGTTGAATTAAGATATATGTTCCATATTTATATTGAATATCTAAATTTCTCATGATATATTTTTTTTTTTTTTTTTTCAAATTAAAAAATGGTTGAATAGACATACTTAAAGTCGACAGAAACTTTTTCATATTTATAATCTGAATAGATAAAAAAAAGATAAACATTGGATTTACTAGATCATTCTTTTCAATAAAATGAAGATGATGATGTAAATTGGGTGTTTCTGGATCTCCTCTGATCCAGAAACCCCAATTTACACCTACTCACCTCTAGAAAGGCTACTAGGCACGTTTCAAAAACAAGATGGATGGTCTTATTTCGAGACACCTAGCTCGCTTGCCAGCAAAACTCGAAGCGCTGGCATTTTGAACGATCGCCCTATTTGGCCTTATATGAGGACGGTAGTGAACGCCTTCAGTGAGGCACACAGACCGAATATATCATTGGGGACGATGTAAGAGGGATGGATGCGGTATCTTGAGTTCGAGGAAGGTATTTTAAACAATGATTGCGCCACATCTTTTTCCCTGCTGGAAGTGGTGACGGGCGGACTTTGGGGGACTGTCTATTTGTAGAGCTTTGACGTTCAAAAAGTGCTGGCATTCAGCCTGATTTGAATAAATGACTTTTGATTTAGATTAAAGATTTGTGCCCGCCCACTTGGCAAATACTAGGGTCGCGTTTGACAACAAACACACCTGATGAAAAGCAATGATGTGGTCGACTATGGAGCACGTTTGTTTAGAAGTAACCTATTCAATTTTGATTTAAAGGTCCCCAGGGTGTAGCTATCAGGAAACAAAGACAGCAGGGAATTTCACTACTGAGCACACAAAATGCAATATTTCAAAAACGTTTTTTGCGTATGGGGGATGCGCGTGCAGTAGGCTACAGTAAGGGTAGGCCAGCCCATACATAATGTCCAAAAAAAAATTTCCAACGAAAATTTCGCGTCATCAGAATCGTGATTTCAACCCTGAATAATGTGGTATCCACGCCCATGGTATGGGGGATGCCCAACATACATATACCGGTGGCGCATCTCGTTCGTCTTGTAGTTTGATGATGGAACGGACTAGGCGGAATTAAATTGTGACCTTGCTGATGTATGGGCAACCAACTGCCAAAATCAAAATCAAAAGTCATTTATTCAAATTAGGCTGAGTGCCAGCACTTTTTGAACGTCAAAGTTCTACATAAAGACAGTCCCCCAAAACGCCCGCTCGTCACCACTTCGTAGTGTTATAGCTGGGAAGAAGAAGTGGCGCAACAAACTCCCCAAAATGCACACAACTGTATATCTTTACATCGTTATCTTTTATCCTATATTCTTTCCTGGCTTACTTAGTACATCCCCCGACTAAGGCTCACCGCCCACTTGACAAATACTCCCTATTATGAAAGTTGCGCGGTGCGGCTTGCCGTATTGAGCTAAATGCGAGTCAATCTGTTACCGGTACACGCGACACTATACTGTAGATGCTGGAGGGACTTACTTGGAGGATTAAAGTTCTGTCTTAATGAAGAGACTTCTTCACAGTACAGATATCGAGTAAGTCGTTACTTTTGAAGTGAAAACTTCTTTAGGCGCGTTGAGCACTTTTTGGGTGAACAAAAATCATGGATCATCATCACCGAACGCTTTCCATGAACTATATGTATACTGTGTATATTTGTGTAGTTTTGGGTGACCAAAAATCATGGAACTCGCGTCATCGTCACCGAACGCTTTCCATGAACTATATGTATACTGTGTCTATTTGTGTAGTTTTGGGTGACCAAAAATCATGGAACTCGCGTCATCGTCACCGAACGCTTTCCATGAACTATATGTATACTGTGTATATTTGTGTAGTTTTGGGTGACCAAAAATCATGGAACTCGCGTCATCGTCACCGAACGCTTTCCATGAACTATATGTATACTGTGTATATTTGTGTAGTTTTGGGTGAACAAAAATCATGGAACTCGCGTCATCGTTCACTTCTATCGGCAGTCCCTAAAGACTGTTTTAGTTTTGTTGCAATATTGGTGACATGTAAATAGAAGTATGCAGAATAGGGTGCAAAATCCCGCAAACCTCCATTGAAAAGGGAGGATCCTCCGACCAGAAGAGTGATATGTCTGGTTGGCAACTGCCCAATGGTTAATATTTGGGCTGTTGCATTCAAATCGCACGGCAAACTCTGATATCGCGATGCAGGATTTGTATGACATCAGGTTTTTAGTTCCTATCTGCCGGTAGAGATGTCGCTACCTTAGTTTTTGTAGCGGTATTGAAGCCGCTACACACACACACTACACGCTTTATTACTTAAAAGGGAGAGCAGATATACCATCTATAGAACAGCCACATTTCGTCAGCTATGTTTGAGAGAATCCCTTTGTAACGGTGGGTCTACACAATAAATACTTCTATAAACTTCTATAAAACTTTTTATACTCATAAATAACATTAGTCAACAAGATTTTGTCACAAGGAATTTGCTTACTAATTGCGAATTACCTACTTACCCTTATTCCAAAATCATATTTATTTTGTTTTGATCAGGTCTAGTTTTTGTGTTACAGCTACTACCAGTAACATAATGTTACGCGCCAGAATTAATGTCGGGTACATTAAGTTACTACTAGCGCCATCTAGTATCGAGTACCAGAACTAGTAGAGTCAAGTACCTTCTAGACATTTCTTTGCCAGAACATTCTACACTTCTCGGTATCTGGTCAGTCGGCAGCGGTAGTTACGAGTACTTTCCAGATGTTTCGAGAATGGAAGTTTCTAGAATAAACTGACCTATAAAAGGAGCGCGTATTCCGCGACCGAGTCAGTATTGGATTAGCGATACAAGCGAATACTTCGGAAGCGATCTTCAAGTGCGAATAAAGTGATCAGTGGTGAACTTGTGTTTAATAATTAGTGAGTTTAAAGTTGTAATTAGTGTTTTTAAATTAAAGTGTCATTTTGGTTATTTAATCGGCTGTTTTTATTGTCACGAACCCCAAGCTCGTAACAATAATTTTTCCTTAAGCTTGCAAATTCCGTTTTTTTATTATTTTTCAATAAAGTAGCTGTTATTTCAGTTTACTAAGTTATTTTATGCTTATATAATGTAGAAAAAGTGTTCAAATGATTCTTTTAAGTTTCTTTATATTTTTGGTGAAATTAGTTTTAAAACTCAAAAAAGAAATTCTACATCACATTTAAAAAAAATACGTGAGCTTTATTTTGGCATTTTTTAATATAAAAGGATAGTTGAGTATACTGACGTGTCATCTGCTACACAACTAATCCTTTAATATGATAACGTGCTTGTATTAGAATCACCTGAAAACTTCAGTTTTCGTCTCAAAGCACCACTTCAAAATCAGATGACAGGAAAACTGTTCGTGTCTCAATAATTCTAATTTCAGTTCTATGATACTTAAGCATGTTCTTAACATAATTAGTTAAAAAAAATCTTGTGACACACAAAACGTGTATTTTTGTTGACCAGTGTAATCATCATTATGGTAGCCATGTTACTGATGAAAATAGGTTTTTAATCTTCTATCTTCTCTTATCTCTTATGCTCACATAATATAATCAATTGATCAATGTACCTATGTATACAAAATATTGTAAAACTTATATTTGAAAAGAGTAACTATGGAGTTTCTTGTACGTTCTTCTCCATAAGAATCTACTTTTTGCGAATGGACAACTAGAGTCACTTATATCTTAATTTTAAACTGTAAATTTGACGTTCAAAAGTGCCTTTTAATGGTCTAGTTGAAATAAATGAATTGACTTTGACTTTGACTTTGAATCACTGGTCCCCAAGTCACAGGCAATAAACCTAGTTTGGGAGCCAGGAGATAATACTTTATGCACATTATGTTAATGCGTGATTTTACATCTACTTTTATTGAATTAGATGATACTAGTTGCCGCCCGCGGCTCCCCCCGCGTGATTGTCGAAAACTATCCTAAGGGAACATATTCCCGGGATAAAAAGTATCCTATGTGTTATTCCAGACTATAATCTACCTCTGTGCCAAATTTCATCAAAATCCATTCAGTAGTTTTTACGTGAAAGAGTAACAAACATCCATACATACATCCATACTTACAAACTTTCGCCTTTATAATAGTAGTAGGATTTGTGCTTTTTGTTTCAATTGGTTTCTTCTCTCTATTTTTCTGTTATTTTAGGCAAACTTATATGTCACTAGGCAGCAAATTATTATGTATCTTTTACTACACATTAACATATTATTAAGTATACCTATTTGTTTGTATATTTATGCCCTTTTAATTTTTTTTTTTTTTTTAAGGATGGGAAATCATCAAATGACTTCTTCCGCTCTGGGTGGAGCGGAAGGGCGTGTCAGACTCTTACTGACTAAAACCCATCCGTGTTCCTTCTAAAGCCCTTTGCTTTCCAGGGCCGCGGTGACTCTTTCGAACAAATTCCGCAACCCTGGCAGGCTCTGGCCCTAGCGGGCCCTGTCTTTTATGCTGACATCTCTTTGAGGCGCGATATTTATCCCCTTACATAGCTCATTTACATCCGTACAGTTCAACGTAAGGTTCAGTTGAAAACCAGCGTCAGGCAACTACTAGTTGTCTGGCATTTTGTTGAACTGGACCTATTTGTTGCAACGCGGGGCACACGATGTTATTGTAATTAAAATTCCATTTATTTGTACCGACCTTGTGTGTACCAGTGTGTGCCAAATAAACTAGTTTTCTTTCTTTCTTTCTTACTTGTACCTTTGTAAAAAAATTATTGGAATTAAACATTTTTATTATTATCCGTTTATTCATTTTTTTAAACTTATTCCTTACATTTTTAAATATTTTTTAAAAAATACAAAAATAAACAAAAACATTTAAAAATATTAAAATAGTAGCCCACCGGTATCGAGAACAGGGTCCAAGCTACCGGCGGTTAGGGCTCAAGAGAAGGGAACCTCCTAACAATACGAGCCGTGTCCAGAAGTACCGCTTTCTGAATCAGGCCCTTGATCCAGCTGCCTAACGAGAGCCTCCTGAGGTGCTGGTCGAGGCTCGTGGCTATTAAGCCATTGGCTGACACAACTATCGGTACAATGATTGCTGAGTCCACATCCCACATGTCGACAACCTCGCGAGCCAAGTCAATATATTTGATTTGCTTATCTTTCTCGGCTTTCACGAGGTTCTCGTCATGCGGAACGGTTATGTCTACAATCATTGCACGCCTCTCGATTCGGTCCACCACCACTATATCAGGCTTATTGGCAACAATAGTCCTGTCAGTGATGATGGCCCGATCCCAGTACAATGTGATATTGCCATTATCGAGAACTGGTTATTATTATTATTATATTGTTGGTGCAACACAGTCAGTCAGAAGTCTGTATCATGTAGACCCTCTATATTATAGAGCGAGTATATTGTTGAGCTTAATGTGAGTCGATCTGTTACCGGTACACACGACAATGTACTGAACATGCTGGGAAAGTAGAAGATTAAAGTACTGTCTTAATGAAGAGGGTCTGGCCAACATCTTTATAAGAAACAAGTGGCCCGCCCCGGCGTCGCCTGTATGTATATTTTTTTCCAAACTTTCATAAGAACGTTCTCCTGGCAGTAACAAACACAACAAAAAAAGAATTAGTGAATTTGGTCCAGCCGTTCACGCGTGATCAAGCGAAATAAGGATTCATTTTTACGGTTCCGTTGTCAACAAGGAACCCTTATTAGTTTCACTATGTCTGTCTGTCCGTCTGCGGTTTAGCTCAGAGACGCTTAGCGCTATCCAACGATACCTCACACCAAGGTGTAGAAGATTAAAAAGATATTCATCACCACTTTACACTTTACAAATTCCGCAACTCTGGCAGGTTAGGGTAGCCCCCTAACCTGCCAGAGTTGCGCGTATATAAACACGTATTCTGGTAAATAAATTATCTTGATATACATATCTTTAGCCGGCCACCGCAGGCGCGGGCCTGCGGACGGCGAGTGTTGGGTGGCTCGCTGTCCGATCACCACCAGGCCCGGGTCGATGGCGCGTTGTGTATCACGCGCGCCTCAAAAAGATGTCAGCACAGAAGACGGGGCTCGCTAGGGCCAGAGCCTGCCAACGTTGCGGAATTTGTTCGAAAGAGTCACCGCAGCCCTGGAACGCAAAGGGGTTTAGAAGGAACACGGATGGGTTTTAGTCAGTAAGAGTCTGACACGCCCTTCCGCTCCACCCAGAGCGGAAGAAGTCATATGATGATTTCCCATCCTTAAAAAAAAAAGGGGCTCCCCGAAAAGAATAATATTTTAAGATTTTATTTTACCACTTTGTCGGCTGGTGATTAATATGTATACCGATACCAAATTTCAACTTTCTAGCGCTAAACGTGCCTGAGCTAAACCGGACGGACAGACAGACAGACATGGCTAAACCATAAGGGTTCCTTGTTGACTACGGAACCCTAAAACGGTACGTCAACATTCTCTTCGAAAGTTTCCAGTAACTGAGAACTTGACAAACGAGGTGTATAGACAATCTTTTGTCTATAAAAGCCGAAAAAATACCACAAAGCTACAAAAACGCTATGATTGAGCTACCCTTCTACAAAACACAAAAGGAAGGATAACGACCCCTGTTCTCTCATCTATGGAAGTCTACATCCTAAACGTCTAAACAGATTCGGGTAAACGACTCGTCGTTAGATCCCATTGTTGAATACAATGTCGCTCGATGACGTCATTAAACAAAATGGCGGTCTTCTCGACCTTTTGTCGCAATTTAAGACCAGTTAACTTGAGAGCTTAATTTATAATACCAGAAATAATATGGCTTTTGTTTATTATGATGAAGTTTGATGGCGGAGGATTGTCCGGGGTTTGGTTTCTAGTAACTTGTTTAAAGTTTGTGAGTGTGTGTGTATGTTTGTTACTTCTTCACGCGCAAACGGCCAGACCGGTTTGGATGAAATTTGGTATAGAGACTGATTGAGTCCCGGGAAAGGACATAGAATAGTTTTTATTCCGGGAGTATGTTCCCCAGGGATTATTAACGCGGGCGGAGCCGCGTGCAAAAGCAAGTTTGAAACCAGAGACAATATCTTTCTGTGTGCTTTTGTCTGTCATGTGTTGTGTGCCTATCTAAAATGTAGATGGACAGAATATAATTTATTATACATCAATAAAAAAAAATTATAAAACGAAATTGCGTAGTTTGCTTTCCTGTGACTTTCCAGTGGTGTTGTTAGGTGTCATGATTTTTACAAAAAAAAAAAACAACCGACTTTCAAATAAAAAAGCACAGAAACAATCAAAACTTCCGAAACTAAAGTTAAGACTACAAAGTGTCTTTTTTATTTGGATGTCGGTTGTGTTTTTTTAAAACAAACTTCCAAACAAGTCTCTTTTCAAGCAGTCTTATAAAGTTGATGGCAATAAGGTTACTTCAATTACAGATTATTTGATGCCACCACCTCCAATGTTATTTCAAATAATACCTCTAATGGTATAAACACAATCAAAGACAAGTATCTCAGCTACATTGGGCGCATAATCCAACCGACAATAATGTGCACAATTGAACCAGATGCACAACAATCTGTTGCATTCCTCTCCCCCAATATATAACGCATTCCACTACCTGCGCTTTAACCGACTGTGCAGAATTTAGGAGGTATGCGTGTACCGATGGTCCATGCTGCTGTGTTATGTTAGTACTAAATTGTTGGAATGAAGTTTAAGGAGAGAAAAAGAAAGGACAATGGAGAGGGCAATGCTCGGAGTTTCCTTGCGTGAGCGAATCAGGAATGACGATATCCGCAAGAGAACCAAGGTTACCGACATAGTCCGAAGGATCGCCAAACTGCTCCGCTTTCCAGAGTGACGAAGTTGGGGCATTTTACGCAGCGGGCGTACATCGCTCTGCGCGTGCAGTACAACAAAGCCTTCAGGATACTTTTAGGGCTTCCGCGGTTTTGTAGTGCTTCGCCTATGTTTGCTGAGGCGCGGACCGATGATTTTTTCGCGATCATAAGGAAGCGGAGCGCTTCACTATTAAGTCGCCTACGAAGCAGCTCGAACAGTCTCCTGAGGGTGTTGTCCGAGCGGTGGGACCTGTCCCTGATAAAGAGGTGGATGCAGCTTCATGTTAGCGCCTCTCCTCGTATTTTGTGACATAATTTTATTTTTTGTATTATGTGTGTAATTTTGCTATAAATTGTTTGTGAGAAATTTTAATTTACACATTTAATTTAATTGTGACATTGTGTACCTATGTAATTGTAATGTGGAATGTGTGTGTTAAATTTAATTTATTGTTGACTGTTTTACTTTGATTCGTTTTTATTGACCTTTAATTTTTATGAAATGTGTGGACAGTGTCTGAAATAAAATGAATTTAATATTTTTATTATTATTGGGTCACCGGGAGTCTGCCCAACGATGTGGACCTGGAGAGGGAACGCAGAGCATCGGCAGTTCGATGTAACATGTTGGCCCGTAGGTTTGCATGTTGTACAAAAGAGGTTAAAGTTACAATCTATGTACTCGTGCGCCCTATGGGTCAGCTATACAAAAAGCTCGTACAATGCTCTGCGTGTCCAATATAATAACGCCTTTAAAGTAATGTTGAGGCTGCCGCGGTTTTGCAGTGCATCGGGGATGTTCGCGGAGTATGCTGGCATAATGGAGTGTGCTAGCTTACAAGTAGCGAATTATTTAGTTTTAGGTTTTTACGTGTTACCTTTGTTGTATTGTTTTCTTTGTAAGAATACTTTGCATACCTTTTATAATGCGCACAGCAAAGGAGTGGAACTCTCTGCCTGCGTCTGTGTTTCCGAACGCATACAACCCTAATCTCTTCAAAATTAGAGTGAACAGGCTTCTTCTGGGTAAGCTCGCTCCATCGTCGACTTTGTCTCTGTCATCTATGACCTAGACTAGAGTCAAGAGCAAACCCATATTAAATAAAAAAAAAAATGCTAGTTCTCCTAACTCAACAGACAGATGTGTTGCTGGGGAGTTGCGCCACTTCTTCTTCCCAGCTAAAACACTAGGAAGTGATGACGGGCGGGCGTTTTGGGGGACTGTCTTTATGTAGAACTTTGGCGTTCGAAAAGTGCTGGCACTCAGCCTAATTTGAATAAATGACTTTTTATTTTGATTTTATGGCGTGTCCGATTTTTACTCTATTATGCGGACACGAATAGCATCCCTGATGCGGTGAGTGCGCGATAGCTCCAATAGCTTGATTGCGATTGTGGCCGGCAGATTAGATAGCCCAATGATGTGGCACTGGATGACGACACAACGTGCGTCATTTAGTTATGTGCAGTAACACTGTTTTTGTATGTATTGTCATGGGCGTGCAGTAGTTTTTTTATGGGCTATATGTATGGCTGGCCTACCCTTACTTTAGCCTTTTTTTTTAAGGATGGGAAACCATCAAATGACTTCTTCCGCTCTGGGTGGAGCGGAAGGGCGTGTCAGACTCTTACTGACTAAAACCCATCCGTGTTCCTTCTAAAGCCCTTTGCGTTCCAGGGCCGCGGTGACTCTTTCGAACAAATTCCGCAACCCTGGCAGGCTCTGGCCCTAGCGGATCCCGTCTTCTATGCTGACATATCTTTGAGGCGCGTGATAAAATAGGTTATATTTAAATGTTGCCAACTGTCAACGGAAGCCATAGATGACTTGAAAATTATCGTTAAAATCAATTAAAATACTGTTTCAAGTGTAAATCTAGTCTATAAAAATACTGTTTGATTTTCTACTAACATTTTTAATATTTTTGGTCTACAATTTATAGTTTGTTATTAGTTGATCAATTGAAAAATGTCGGTTAGCTGGTAAGGTATAAAAGCCAAGTACAGTGTCTGTCCAGTCACTTCAAAACCGTTTCCTGCGCAAAATCACGGGTGCCCCCTTCTACGTCCGAAATGAGACTCTACATGTAGATCTCAAATTGCCCACCATACAGCAGTTCATGAAACGCATAGCCAAACGTTTCTTCGACACTGCTGTAAATCACTGTAACCCCCTTATCGCATCGGCCGCCCGATACGAACCCTCCCGCATCTCCAAGGTACGCCGACCGAGGCATACCCTCGTCACGCCCGACGACTCTACCACTCTCCTCCAAGAGAGTCGCAAAGAGACCAGCACTCTTCGCAAACCACGACCGCCGTCCTTTCGCCCTCGCCGCCGAGGCCCGCCGCGACGTCCCCGTCAAAATCCGCCCCGACCCTTGCTCGAGCCAGCCCGCGCCGCTGAGCCTGTAGTCTTAAATTCGCCCCTAAATAATAATTCCAGTTCGATCCAGCCCGTCCCTAGCTGTCCTCTCCCCAGCGACGCCCTAAGCCGAGGCCCGTACCCCACAGGGGTGCCCTTAGCGTGTAGTCGCTTAGTTTGTAAGTTTTTTATAAGCCCTGGCTGGAGGCTTTAATATTATATTAAGGCCACCACAGGCAAGCCCGGTTAAGCAGTCGACAACCTTATAGGTTGAACTGCGAGAAGCCACACACAAAAAAAAAAAAAACTGTCCAGTCACTTTTTGTTTGGCTGCCGACGGGAACACATCTGTACAGAGTTAAGTACCTTTATTGTTTTACTGGAATTATTATGTAACTATAAATATGTTGTTTTTTTATTGTGAATAATTCTGATTATGAGAATAATGAACTGATTGAATTTGTTTTTGTTTCAATGTTATTTATACCTTGTAATGCTAATAAATATTAAAATACATGAGACTTTGATAAGGTATATGTTACATATATATATATATATATATATAATGATATAAGCTTGTATAGTTAGTTATTGTTGATCTTTGATTTACTATGTTACATATATACATATATATATATGTATATAATGATATAGGCTTATGTTTATATTGAATCTGATGTGATAAATAAACGGTTAAAATATTCCTTGTAGTTTCCCTCACTATAACCCACTATGTTTCAACGATTATCAGTTGAAGTAAATAAATATATATAACATCATATATATACATATATATATATAGGTATATAAATAACACGCGCGTGAAACACAATGCGCCATCGACCCAGGCCATATAGTGGTGGTGATCGGACAGCGAGCCACCCAACGCTCGCTGTCCGCAGGCCCGCGCCTGCGGTTGCCGGGGATCGCCCTGCGACTCCCGACGCCCGGGGCGTCTTCTCCTGTAGCGGCGGTTGGGGCGAAGGCCTTGCCTTTCCCTCGCGCGGCCCGCCTCCTCCTTCGCTAGCATTACTGCTTCGCAGAAGGAGCCGTACCCACTTGCAGGTTGATACCGTATCAGATACGTTACATGCTACATGGCCAGGTGAGTACCCACCTTTACATACTTTTCAAGTCACCGGTCCTTGAAACCGGAACACGGCAAAACTTGTCCGGACGAGCCTTTTCTTATAAACCTTTCTCTACAAAGAACGTATTTTTTTTTATCAAAACAGGAGTCAGTACGTGCCTGACAATACCGTATTTTTCTTTTTTCTAACCCAGTGAATGCTCCTCAATTGGTCCAAATACATTATAACAAAAAAAAAAAAATATAAAAGGAAAGAAATATACCATTAACCTACATATAACATATTTTTTGTCGTAACATTCCAGAATCAAAACGTTTTGTTATGTCAACCTTTTAGCAAATTGAAAGGCTTTCTCCTGAGATAAATACACTTTGGTGCACGAAAAATGACACAGGGCTTTTGAGAAAAGTAAAAGAGAAACATGTCTCGCACGTAGAGCGACGTGTTGGAACTTTTTTATTATTTTAGGTGGGCTTTTAGTAGTTCTGTCTTATGTGTATTATGTTGAGCACTCAGTATCTTTCTGAATCAAAACATGTTTTTCTCGCAATGTAAAATTCCATGCATGCCAAATACCTAATAATGTTTAAGCGCCTTTTGGAAAAACATAAAGGTCATTTTGTAACATCTCACACACAGTGTTACTTTACTTAGGTATAAAAATAAAAACAAAAAATGTTTGCAAATAAAAAAATGCATTCTCATTTTGTAGTGACCTGTTGAAATCTTTTTTCCAGTAAGTAAATGTGATGTAGTTGACATTTGAACTGCAGCAAAATAAAACAAATTTGAACTTCAATTCATTTTCTTCCATACCTTACAAAATCAACACGTCATATTCATATTCAATAACACAAAGCAACATGCAACGCCAACAAAGCCTGAATCGCGATACGCCTATTCCTTTGCCCCCGAGTGTACACAAACATTAATGTTGAACGAGCGAATAAAAGAGAAAAGCTTACACTCTTTTATGGCCCGCCAGTGTAATGCTGTGTCATTTTAATGAACTGATTGTTACCAAAAACATATACTCTTTTCTTGTTTTTCTTTATGTAGATTCTTTTATTCGGGAAAGCGAAGTTTTGTGCGGCGTATGCGAAATTAAAATTAGCTTTTTTTCTCTTTATTGTTTTGTTTGAAAAGATGTTTTTTATTTTTGTTTACGACGGATGCGGAGTTCAATGGATGTTTAGCGAAGACTTATCACATTGCATTTAACTAATACTAGTGGCCCGCCCCGGCTTCGCCCGGATGTATTTTTTTTTTATAAGAACCTTCTCCTGACAATAACAAACACAACAAAAAAAGAATTAGCGAAATTGGTCCAGCCGTTCACGCGTGATGCCGTGACCAGGGGAAATAGGGATTCATTTTATATATATAGATAAAGTATCTAGTCCGGAACCTATCGTTCTTGTTTATTAATACCAGCCATTACAAATAATCACAAAACTAAGAGACAGTTGTATAATGTTCAATTCTTTTTTCCTATGTTAGCCTTGTTTGTCCCACTGCTGAGCAACTAATAGGTAGTATAAGGGTTTTACCACACCAATCGATCGATCGTCGATCGATGGTAGAATGGATTAATCGACGTCGATCTACAGTTTCTACTATACCAATCGATCGATGGTAGAATTAATTAGTCGACGTCGATCGATAGTTTCTACTTCCTTCTTCGATAGACGTCGGGCGGTCGATCAATTGGTTATTACCCGTTATCCGTCGATCAACCAAAACTACCACACCAATCGATCAAAATGATCGATTAGTGTAGTAACACTCTTACTACGTTTGGAGCACAAGCGCCAAAGTACCTAGTTATACAAATTATTAACTTTGATCGTGAAAGACTTGAACCAAGACTGCTATTTTCTTTCTACACCAACATTCAAAAATAAGTGAACACTGAACACACGAACATTTAGATTCTTTTTCAATAACGCGACCCAGTCGGATAGTTCGCAGTTCATAGTCGTATCATATTTTATCCGTCGCTTAATCTGCTTGATGTCGTCTGGCTGTAAGCCAGCGGAGGTATTCTGGTATTCTGGCTTTAGAAAAATTGGGAGTGCATTTTTTTTAAGTTGGGTGTACTTTTTTCGGAACGACAGTGTATGTTTGACCGTGTTTAGAATGGCTCACATAAAGTGGCTATACACTGGATAGTCACTTCATTGTGTTACGTTTTCTCATAGATTTTATTTGACCATGGAACCTTACGAACACTTTTGTCTATGTTAGAGCATTGAGTGTGCAATAATGGGTTGAATGATCCTTATGCGAAAGGGATCTTGTCTCGAAAGGGTCAAAGGCGTCAGTCCACTTGGATGATTCTTTTAGTTAGCAGCGTATCACCAAGTATGTTAGATGGAGCGACGATTTTTGCTTGTGCGGGTACTAGTTAAATGACAGAGATCAGCCGGTCGATTCTGTAAACATGTTGAAGTGAAGGCTTGGTTGAAGTGATCAAGTTGTAAACTATCAATCCATATAATCAAGATGTCACGTGATCACGAAGTGAGCTGTCATTCCATCTTGGATACATGGATTGACAGCTCCCCTCGTGATCACTTCACCCAAGCCTTCACTTCGACATTTTTACAGAATCGCACTGCAGATTCGTCTTAAGTGTCGAAGTGACATGGGAGATATAAATATTGAAATAAAAACAAGATGGCAGCCGCCGTTACGTACATAAGTGAAGTCGTATATTGTCGAGACGTATTCACGTGGGGTTTAAAATAAAGGGCTCGAGAAGACGATTCCAAGAAAATATACTATCTAAAATGTAGCAAAAAAAAAAACTTGTTTAAAGCTCTGTCAAGACGCTTAGTTAACACTTCGCGTGACCCAAGGGCTGATTTTTACCTTGGACAAAGGATAAGCATTGCACTACAACGTGGTAAAGCTGCCAGCCTTTTGGGTACATTACCAACGGCCAGCGATGAGGAGGAATTTTTCGACGCCATATTTTAGACTATTTTTAGTTAGTTATTTTTTTTTATTTAAATTTATGTATAGTAATAGGTAGTTTTACATAAATAGGTAATAAAGATATTATGGTGATGGCAGAAAAAACTTGTTTGATACAAGTGTTTGTTTGCTAAACCGATCTCAAAAAACGAATAAAAAGTTCCAAATAAGGTACTTTTCAAACAGTCTGATGCAGTTGACAGCATCAAATCTGTGATTGAACTAAAACATTCATTTTTTCTTCAGTTCTGACCTGTCAACCGTAGAAAAAGTACTGTAGCGGCATTAATGCCGCCACATGAAAAACTAAGAAGCGAAATTTGTACGGCAAAGAAAGGTACCGCAACGCCATCTATCCTGTCAGCGACGAACTACCAACGAAATCCTGCATCGCGCAAGCGAAGTTCTCCGTGCGATGTCAACATATACAACAGTCCGAATATCAACTATCGGGCAGTTGCCCACCAGACACAACAACTGTCTGGTTGGGAGGATCCTCTCCTTTTCAATGGAGGTATGCGGGACTTTACTCTCTGTACCGCATACTTCTACCAACTAAATAAAAATCCCAACAAATCGTGCCTAACCTACTAAATCAGATTCCAGGATACATTAGTAGTTACAACATCAACCTAATTTATTTAGGGTCCTACAAATAATCCAGTTTATTCTACCAATCTAGTTTACCTCAGCTTGTTATGAAAACATTCTGTATTAACGGATTTGGGCCCTGCTAAATTACGGACGGATTTTCTCCGAGAACCGGTATTAGGATGTATCTTAGTATCTAGAGTTTTGTGTGTTTACTTTATGATCTAATATAAGTTTGTTCATATTTTCTTTAAGAGGATTTGTGGTTTTGAAACTTAATTTTGTGGAATGGAATTAGAGGGATATCGTGTTGTTTTATTGGTCTGGTCATGACAAGATTATTTAAATGGAGAGATCACATTGCCAGAAATAGGGTCACCCACAGATTACATTTTAAAAACTACATTTGTTGACATCTTTGCTGTTTATTAAAACGAACTTTTGATGTGAAACATCTTTAGTCGCGGGTTAAACCGATTGTTGGCGTGGCGACGCGACGTATGCCGTGGTGACGCGTCGCCACGCTATACGATGGTATATATATACAGTCTATATGTATTTTTTTCATTATGCCATATTTAGTTCCTGTCGTAATCCATTCTTTTATGCATATTAATTGTACAAAATAATTTCGATGTTTCACATCTGCTGCTGAAAATCCAATAGCGCGCGTTTTGTCAATAGCGCGCATTCGCTTCGTGTTTCCTAGTGTTTTTGAAAATAGGATGTAGATTCTAAAGGAGCGACATTCCGAAAGGATTAAAATCTCCTGCAGTGTGATTCTGTTAACATCTCACTGTCAAAACGAATGTGCAGTGAACAGGAAGTGAGCTGTCAATTTGTCCTATTAAGGTGGAATGACAGCCGGTCGATACTGTAAACATGTCGAAGTGAAAGGTTTGAGTCAAGTGATCACGAAGTGAGCTGTCAATGCATGTTATCAAGATGGAATGACAGCTCACTTCGTGATCACTTTATCCGAGCCTTCACTTCGACATGTTTACAGAATCGACCGGCAGTTCACTTCAAACTCACTCCACTTTAGATTTTTACTGAATAGATAGGCTGGTTCGTCTCACTTACTGGTGATTGTAGGTTAAGGTTATTTCCTGCCAGGGTTGCGGAATTTGTTCGAAAGAGTCACCGCAGCTCTGGAACGCAAGGGGTTTTTGAAGGAACGCGGTTGGGTTTTAGTCAGTAAGAGTCTGACACGCCCTTCCGCTCCACCCAGAGCGGAAAGAGTCATTTGATGATTTCCCATCCTTAAAAAAAAGGGTTAAAGTTATTTTATAAGTAAGGGTTCGTGATTTCATTAAAGTCTTCTTACTGCATAAAAAAACTCCTAATTATTTAAAAAATAAAAATTAACTACCTACCTACCACATGTTCAGAATAGGTACTCTCCTTTTTAAACGAGTTATCAGCGCGAATCGCTCACCACAAACTTTGTGGTCATTAAGAGTCTCAGTTTGAACTCACTCAGTTTAACCGACTCGGGTAGCAAGTTCTTATCTGATAACATTAGCAACAATGCGGACTGTTTTAACTATTATCAACTAGTTAAAGTGGATCGTTTAGTTTCGCGGAACTAGAACGAGGAAGTGTTTAATGTTTGGGAATTTGTCGCCTTTTGAACTTCTATATCTTGGTGGCTGATCTTTATGTGCGTTTTGGTACAGATTTTAATAATAATAATATCTTGGGACAACTCACACACGGTCATCCGATCCCAAACTAGGCAGAGCCTGTGCTATGGCAACCAGACAACTGATACACACTTATATATTACTAAACACATATATATTATAGACAAATTACACCCAGACACAAAGATCATGATTACAAATGATCATGCTCATCACACAAAGATTTTTCCTGGGTGGGAATCGAACTCACGACCTCCGGTTTAGCAGTCAGGGTCACTAACCACTCGACCAACAGGACAGTCACCTGATTTTAACTCAGGGGTTTAACTATATTATTAAAAGATATATATGTCACCGGAAAATAGCAAACTACGTAAGATTATAAAATAACTTGAGAGATTGTAAACTCTCGATGAATTGTCAACTGAACATTTGGAATACTATTTTACGCATCAAAACTTGGTAGGTCGGAGGTTGGTCGCAGCGGAGTTGGTTGGTTGGAGCGTGGTCGGTAGTTTGAGTTTGTTTGACGTTTAATGTAATAGAAAATTTTATTTTTTTAATTTCGGTGACAGGATTTATAATAGTTTCAAAATATTCCTGTGAACCAGTATTGCCAGTGTTTTCATTTATGGTCGTATCGTCGTCTCCACACGGCGAGCGTTGGGTGGCTCGCTGTCCGATCACCACCAGGCCCGGGTCGATGGCGCGGTGTGTTTCACGCGCGCCTCAAAGAGATGTCAGCATAGAAGACGGGTCCCGCTAGGGCCAGAGCCTGCCAGGGTTGCGGAATTTGTTCGAAAGAGTCACCGCGGCCCTGGAAAGCAAAGGGCTTTAGAAGGAACACGGATGGGTTTTAGTCAGTAAGAGTCTGCCACGCCCTTCCGCTCCACCCAGAGCGGAAGAAGTCATTTGATGATTTCAAATACCTAAAAAAAAAAACGTCGTCTTCACATTGTGTAAACCATCTTTTGTACCGCATTTAATACAAATTAATAACTCAACTTGGTACGATGGACCAGTTGAGAAGCTAGCTTGCAGTTAAGAACACAGCTACGAAGATTATTCGAAGGCAATCCTTATTTTATTGTACCCGATGCAATAATGATGCTCCAATCGATTGAATCTCCATCAAGTCTTCTAGACTGAGAGCCCATAGCTGTCAGACCTCCCTTATTTTCTCAATAACAAAATATGTGGGATTGAGTAGTGTCAGTATGTACTTTTAACATACGCATACCTGCTCGCTTGGGCCGACGCGACCACCATTGTTTCATTTTTTTGCGTTGTATCAACGGTATTTCAGTCAATGAGGTAGTTTTGCATCCTCCCAAATCCTGGCAGACTTTAGCATTTCTTTTGTTGCACCTATTAAATAAACTATGCCCAAATTTCAGTCTTGTGAATCTCACTCGAGGTAGCGACCAGCTCTTACACTAAAATATTATTCAATTACTAATTAATTTAACAATATTCTGTAAAACATACATAGAAAGCAGAACTAGACTAAAAAAAAAAAAAAAAAAATGGCTTTTGCACCAGGGGGGCTACTCTAAACCCGAAGTCTGTAGTTTCGGGCTTAGTTGCGGGCGTATTTTACTCCGTATCACCTACGGACTTACGATTAGTTCCGAACCCGAACTAAGAATGAATGACAACACAATTTGACAGTAACTGTCAAATCGTGATGTCATTAATTCTTACTGGTTAGGTGATACGGACTAGAATACGCCTACGACCATGCCCAAAACTACGGACTTTGGGCTTAGAGAGTAGCCCCCCCCCAGGTGCAAAAGCCATTTAATCACTTTTTTTTTTAATCTGGGTGCTACCGCTGGGTGATACCTGGTAATCGACCGTCGGCCGAAGCTAGCAGGCATGTGTATATTAAAAGTATATACTAACACTACTCTATCCCACACATTTTAGTAGTAAGAAAATAAGTGAGGTCTGGCAGCTCCGGGATCTTAGTCCATTCTGGCTCCTTAGACTTGACTAGACTCAATTTCAGAGACAATATTCTAGTAGATTGACAATTTAGCAAAGTGATTGTTGTTTAAGTCCTTAGTCGGACATTGTCTGTGTTTACACATTGCCTGGGTGAGTAGGCAGTTTGAACCTATACGGAGCGTGTAGAAGTTACGTATAGGTGACAGCACAGAGGTGTCAATGTCATGTATTTATAAGGTAAAAGTTTCAAATTTGCGACGCTAGATGGCGCAATCTTCGCCGTGCACGTTCCCTAGGGCTTTCCTATTTTGAACACAGTAATATGGTAATGCTGAAGAGTTTGTGTGTACTCGCTAATATTTGGCACTACCTGTCGGATTCGGAAAATTCTTTTTGTTTATGATAGCTACATTCATGAGAAAAAAACGGAATATGCGCGTACGAAGTTGCGAGCAAAAATTAGTTGCGAAATAAAGACGTCCACGATCAAAATCTATCGATTCTCAACATTTTTGATTATTGTAGAACTATGTTTCGTGTGATAAGTTTACAAAGAAAGAAAGTTAAACAAACATAAAGTTTATTTCAATTTAAAATCCAAAATCCAACCGAAGTTATTATAGTTCAGTGTGGCCTGAAAAAAAAATTATAGGTCTTTACTCTTTCCTCTCTACCTATAAAAAAAACATTTTTGAAGTGAAAACTTCTTTAGCGGCGTTGTGCACTTTTGGGATGGGTAAAAAATTTTAAACTCGCGTCAAGACACGTGACCTGATCGAAAATTCGTAAGACGGAGGGAGAGTAGACTGCCGGCGCGGCGTGGGAGAGGAAGTAATATCCCCCTCCCTTTCTACCGCGCGGCGAAAATGTATGCCTCAATGCATGCATATGCAATTCGTACGAAATTATTCCCTAACCATTCCAAAATATCAAAAATGCACAACGGTAATGTTCAAGTTTTCACTTCTGCCGGCACTACTGGAGTGAAACCCGTTGTTTTATTTTTACGCTATTATAGCATAATGTGCTCCCAATAAGCTTCAAGTAAAATACCTACTGTTTTCAGCAGGCCACCTTAATTTAGTCGGAAATACCGAGGAAAAACGTCACCGATTCATAATTTTAAAAAATATCATCAATCAATTTTGAACATGTTTCGTAATTTATATTTATTACAGTCTATGGTGCAGTACCGAAGTAATTAATTGATGGCGTACAGAAATAAGTTTATTATCTTTGTTTTCATTGAGTTGTTTGCCTTAAATTAATATTATTCTGCCACATATACTTTAGAGAAAACATAGGTAGGTTCCAACAAAAACAATTAATGTGCTTTTTTTTTTAAATATCGGAAATCATCAAATGATTTCTTCCCTTCTGGGTGGTGCAGAAGGGCGTGTCAGACTCTTATTGACTTAAACCCACCCGTGTTCCTTCTAAAGCCTGTTTCAAACAAATTCAGCAACCCTGGCAGGCTCAGTTCCTGTGCTTAAATTGGTTTTCAACACTCACAAACTCGAAACGCTATCGTTGTAAAAAGGGTATTAGATCTCGAGACCGCGACCGCGTACCGGAAGACGTAGCGTTGGAAGGCCTCCCACAAGGTGAACCGATGACCTGGTGAGGGTCGCGGGTAGCCGATGGATGCGAGACGCATAGGACCGGTTGTTGTGGCGACACTTGGGGGAGGCCTAAGTCCAGCAGTGGACGTCTTTAGGCTGATCGGATGATGATGATGAGTTCGCAAACGGATCCTTGTATGGAAAAATGATTTTCTCAATATTTTGAAACGACCTATCTAACGACATCCCATACCATGGGATACACGACAAAAAATATCACCGCCACATAATTTTTTCAAGATTTTACTTTCCACTTTATAGGTGTGATTAACATGTACCCCGAATTCCAACTTTCTAGTGCTAAGCGTCTCTGAGCTAAACCGCGGACAGACAGACAGACATGGCGAAACTATAAGGGTTCCTTGTTGGACGGAACCATAAAGAGGGACGAGTCTATTGGCATCAATACTACACTTTGGCTTAATCAACAACTTCAGATCACTGCCTTCTTTCCTCGACTTTAAAAGGGCTTCACTCACTTAAACTCAGCCAGTTAATAATTTTAAAGCTACGAGTACGTTGATGGATGGTTCCGCGTCCAGATTGACGCCGGCTAAGCCTCGTCTAGACTGAGCGACAGGCTAAGTTATTGCTTTTAGCCCCGACCCGCTGATGAATTGACTAGCGACAGTGGCGACAGCACTTCAACGAGATTATGTTTTGGTATTGGGTGTCTTTTAAATAGATTTTATTTATTATTGACTTTGTTTATTATTTATTTTGTTTATTATTGGTTTTGTTTATTATTGGATATTATAATTTTAGGTTTTATTTTAGCCATGCCTTTGGTTAAAGACTACAATCATAGATAGTTAAATATACGGAATGGATAATTATAATTCTCAGGTTAAAAATGAAAAAAGAAATACATTAGGTTATAGTAAATTCATTGTTATTTACCCTTTAATAAGTTTGTAAGAAATAGAAGGCATTTTTTTTTTTAAATTTTCATTTTAGGTTGTTGGCAGCTGAGCCCTGATGCCAATGTCATTATGAACGTTCGTTGTAAAAAGAGATGGTACTATACCTCTTGAGCTCCATCTCCCTCCCAAAGCAGAAAAACGACAAAATTATTTAAAGAAAAAGTAGGAATAATATCAGTCGTTTGCCTTTGAATGATCATGTGAAGAGGAGGGATGAAACACGTTTACTAAAAGAGTTATGAATATAAATATGGATTGATGGAGTGGGAGAGGGAGGCCAACGAAAATATGGATGGATTGTGTTAGGAGTGAAATGAAAGAAAAGGGAGTTAGTGATAGCGTGACGGCTGACAGGATAGAATGGAAGAAAAAAACGTGTTGCGCCGACCCCATGTAACATGGGATAAGGGTAGGAAGATGATGATGAGGATAAGTAATTACTCGTGTATAAATAAAGTAAGCCTGCTTATAAAACAAAAGAAACTTGCAATGTAATGCGACGGCAGGTTAAATATTAAGGCAAATAATATAAAGAAACATTAAACGGTTTTACATGAAGTTGTGTTTCCAAGATGGTGGCTTTTTTTTTTTTTTTTTTTTTTTTTATTTAATATGGGTTTGCTCTTGACTCTAGTCTAGGTCATAGATGACAGAGACAAAGTCGACGATGGAGCGAGCCTACCCAGAAGAAGCCTGTTCACTGTAATTTTGAAGAGATTAGGGTTGTATGCGTTCGGAAACACAGACGCAGGCAGAGAGTTCCACTCCTTTGCTGTGCGCATTATAAAAGACGTTTGGAAACGTTTAGTGCGAATTGGTGGAATAGCAACAAGGTAGGGATGGTAACTTGCAGTGCGTCTAGATGTCCGATGGTAGAAGGGGGCCGGTGGGATGAGATCGTGGAGTTCCTGGACACTCTCCCCGAAGTACAATCTGTAGAAGACCGACAAGCAGGCAACCTTGCGGCGATGAGCCAAGCTGTGAAGCTTGGCATCCACCAGTCTTACGTCGCCAATGAGCCTTTTAGCTCTGTGTTCCACCGAGTCAACTTGCCAAGGCTACTTGCCAAGAAGCTCATAACATAACAGTTATTCATACTAATGTTAACTTTCTTGTGTGCTCGTTTATAGGAATACCTACTTATATACTATTATCATCATCTGCCTAGCCTTTTCCCAACTATATTGGGGTCGGCTTCCAGTCAAACCGGATTCAGCTGAATACCAGTATTTTACGTGGAGCGGCTGCCTACCAGAGCTCCACAACCCATTACCTGGGTAACACGGTAGGTCTTGGCAAGACTGGAGTCAGATTTACTGGCTTCTGACCATTCGTAACGACTGCTGGCACGGAGGAAACTTGGTATGTTAAGATGGTCACCCATCCTCAGGCCAACCTTGGCAAGCGTAACTTAACCTTGACATTTGACCCGTGCGGCTGTTACTATTATAAATAAACCTAACTGTAAGTATAAAATATATATATATAAAAAACTATCCAAGTGCAAGTCGGATTCTCACACGAAGGGTTCCGTACCAAAAACCGAAAAAAAAAACACATTTCTTGTATGGAAGCCCCTTCACGTTTTTATTCTTATTTTTTTGTTGTTATAGCGGCAATAGAAATGTTACACATTCTGTGAAAATTTCAACTATCTACCTATTACGGTTCTTGAGATACAGCCCGCTGACAGACAGACGGACTAATGACGGTAATAGGGTTCCGTTGGTTACCGTACTGGTACAATTTTTTTTTTACTGAAATGGTTTAGTAGATTCGAAGGATTTTTTTTTTAAAACTGGCCAAGTGCGAGTCGTACTCGCGTGCAAAGGGTTCCGAACGAATTACATTTTTGTAACATGTTATTTTAACACTATTGACTTCTTATAGGTTTTCCTGTAATTTATAGGTAAAGAACTAATATCCGCATTTTTTTTTAAATTTTAGTCCCTTTAGTTTAGGAGATAAGGGAGGGGAATGGTCATTTTCCGTCTAATTTCTTGAATAACTTCAAAACAGTTTAATTTAAAATTATGAATAAAACAACATTAAAGACCTCACAATAACCCCTTTAATTTCATATGTCACACGATATAGTTTGAAAAACTTTTTTTTAATATTTTCCGTTTCACCCCCAAAAGTGACTTCCGTACTCAAAATTTATTTGCGTCCGTGTTTGGGTCACACAAGTTTGTATGTGCACAAAATTTCAACGTTCAATCGGTCCAGTAGATTCGGAGAAAAAGCTGTGACAGACAGACAGACACCCGAGTGATTCTATAAGGGTTCCGTTTCTTAAGGATGTTCGGAACCCTAAAAAGGACTCACACATGGACGTTTGGAACACTGAAAATACATTGACTAGGCTACAATAAACAAATAGGCTACATATAGCTTCCAGAATAACTAAAACATGAAAATAGCCAAAAAATATCTTTCGCATAAAATCTCAAACGCAGTATAAATATCAAAGCCGACAAGGTATTTAACTAAAGTTGACTAATAACATTTACCTGCTAATTGGGGCAAGGCTGTGTACTGCACCTGCGAACTAATTATGATGAACGATTAGAGAACGATGTTTTAAATCTTGTAATTAATTGAATTTGTTTTTGCAAGCGTAATCTACGATCTACAGTTCGATTCTGTAAACATGTCAAAGTGAAGGCCTGGATGATGTAATCACGAAGTGAGCTGTCATTCCATCTTGATTATATGAATTGACAGCTCACCTCATGATCACTTCACCCAAGCCTTCACTTCGACATGTTTACAGAATCGACCGGCAGCTCACTTCGTGAACACGTCACCCAATCCTTCACTTCGACATGTTTACAGAATCGACCGGCAGCTCACTTCGTGAACACTTCACCCAACCCTTCACTTCGACATGTTTACAGAATCGACCGGCTTTAGCATTGGTAAGACCCGAGGTAGGTACCCAAAGCGTTCTGTGTCCAATTCCTCTCAGAAAGAGTAGACCTGTGTGTAATAACTTTTTTTACAAGAAGTTGAATGCTATAAGTACCTGTCTGATTTTAGAGACGATAAAAAAGCCTGTCTGTCAGTGAGTTGTATCTCACAAACCGAAATTTGTCATTTTCACCGATAGTGTATTTCGATAGCCGCCATTACGAAAATGGGTAAATATTAAAATTAAATTGCAAGGAAAAAATACAAGAAACGAGTATTTTTTTGGCGTCTTTGCATTCTTTTTTATACGTTCTATTGTAAAACATAAATAAAATTAAAACATCTAACTTTTATTTTCACATAATGCTAATAGTTACCATTTACTAAAGGTGCGTTTCATAACGTATAAACTAATTTGGTCTAATTTCATTTTATAATCGTTCATAAGATATAATCAACGTGAGATATACTGTTGATATAATTTCTTTACATATATCATTTATTTCTTCTAAAACTTATTTGGTATAAAGTTGTTTGATATAGCGTTTATGTAATCGAAAATCATTTGGTCTAACGTTTAATGTATATAAAAAACGTCATAATGGTTACCACCCCAACTCAGAGTACCCCGACTCGGATAGGTTAGGTTTGAAGGCTCCTTAGCCTTCGTGGTTATTTTTTTTTAAAACCACCCAGAAATAGGAGCCCCGCCAAGCGGGGCTCCGTCGAACTACATATCTTAGCGCAGGTGGTGATCAGTTACTAGTTATGTTTTTTATCTTTTGAGTGGTATGTCAAAACATTTTATATTTAATGTATGTTTGTAAAGTGTGCTTATAAAAATTAGTTATTTTAAAATGATATCAATCGTTTATTATAACTAATCGTTATATAAAATAAAATAATAGCTTCCGTTGTTATATGTTGTAAATATTACAGATTTTGTTGTTATATCATCTTAGCCATTTACTAAAGTACCTCGAGCACCACAGGTTCGCTATATCGCATAATTCGATTCTCGCATAATCTATAGAGCACATGACCTAGAAACACGAAATTTTGCAAGATAATGGTACGGAACCCTTCGTATGCCAGTCCGCTTCGCACTCCTTCGTTTGTCATTAGGTTTTCTGTCATTTATTCATCGGTTATGGCAGAACTAATTTATGGTTTTGGCAGAACTGTCAAGTTTTAATAAATACTTAACTTACTATATACACTAGAAATAATATTAAAAACTCCAAACTAAAATAACCCTAAAATATGGCGTCAAAAAATTCATCCGCATCGCTGTCGACTGGATGTGTACCCAAAAGACTGGCGGCATTGCCACGTTGTATGGCAATGCTTATTCTTTGACCAAGGTAAAAGCCAGCCCAGGTCACGTTAAGTGTCAACTAAGCGTCTTGAGAGATCTTTAAACAAGTTGCAAAGTTAGGTTCTATTTGATAGAGTTATACTACTGTTAACCCCTTCATGGAGTAAGTGTGATGCTATCTTACGTTATCGTATTACTACCGTTCAAACACATCAGCACGTTGTAATTGAATGAAGACGAGGTCGATGTTTGAGGGAGTAGATAAGTTAATATGCGACGCCAGGGGCTAAATAACAAGAGTATGGAGTTTGTCAATACGTCCCTGGCAGTGGCGGCTTTGGGGGGTGGCGAGCAGGGCAATCGCCCAGGGCCTCGATCTTGCAGGTGCCTTGCGAAATAATCCAACAAGTTTGCAATTAAACCTTTTTATTTTATAAATCATATTTATTTTGTGAATAAGTTTAAAATAACATTTTCACACGTCAATCTTTTTTGTTCACTGGTGAGGTCTTGTAAAAAACTTTCAAGGTGAGATGTTTACAGAATATACTAGATAGATGTTAAGAGTAAGAGTCTAAGCTTGGTGAGGACGGTGTTTCCCAGCTGACAACCCTGAGAAGAAACATCGGAACAAACAATGGTAAACAAGTAATTATCAAATCATATGAGTACCATGTAAGTAAATGTCTGAGGTAGTCTTAGAAAAAAGTGCCACACAGATTTGAGTAATGTCAAGATAATGCAAGCATTTGTCAGTTATCGTGTAGCTCAACAATAAAATAAAGTTGAATAATTTCATCACCACATATCACACTAATATTATGAAGGCGAAAGTTTGTGAGTGTGTGTCTGTGTGTGTGGATGTTTGTTACTTTTTCACGCGCAAACGGATAGTCCAATTTTGATGAAATTTGGTATGCAGGAAGCTGACAACCTGTTTTAACACATAGGCTTAATTTTTTATTCCGGTAGTATGTTCATTTGGGATAATTTTCGACATTCACGCGGACGGAGCTGCGGGCGACAGCTAGTATATTATAAAACAAAGTCCCTCCGCCGCGTCGATCTGTCTGTCTGTTCGCGGTAAACTTAAAAACTACCGCATGGATTTTCATACGATATTCACTAATGAGAGGAGTGATTTATGGGGAAGGTTAAGGAGTATAATTCAATTTTGTGTGAATTGGCTGGAATATGGCGATGATTGTTGAAGATTTCGAAAAAAAACATGCTGTTTGCTTATTATTAATAGTCATATGTTCTGCTACCCATGAAAAGCTGGGGAGGCTTGCTAGTGGTAATATTTATGTATTATTGATTAATAAAATATGTCTTCTGCTTGCTTGATTAATACCTATTGCTCCGAGATCGGTTTTAAATTTATCGGTTTTCACAAAATTGATTTGCAAAAGGGCCTCGCAGATATCATCTGCCACCCCCCGGATTCACCAAACGGTTGAAGCCGCCACTGGTCTCTGGAGTGTGAGGTAAACACGCTTATGTTGTAATGAGATCCAAGCTCGTTGTGGGGTAACAGTGTTATCGACACTTACGTATTTAAATTCATTAGTAGTACTGCTAAGAACAGGTGAAATTATGTGGTAATTTAGTGTATCCTTCAAATGAAATGTTCTAGAGCTAATTTGCGACGATTTTGACCCCAATTTCGTTTTCTTGTACCTCTACCTCACGACCTAAAATTGCTTATTGTGACAAATATCCTCCATTTTGAATTGTAAACTGATACTTTTCTGAAAGCCCATGATCGATCATAATCCCCCGAATATTAGTTTACCATAAAAATAGCCATTAATTTGGAAATTAACAGTCGGAAAGTTCGAGCTATAAAATTTCGTCAAAGTTTTCTTGGCTGAACAAGAGTTCAGTTACTTGAAGTTACCGGGGTCAAATCGTTGCATTTTAGGTTTTGTGTAGCGGCATCAATGTCGTCCAATGAAAGACAAAGAAACGAATTTGTACGGCAACAAAAAACCCGCAGCGCCATCTACGACGAACTAACAACGAAATCCTGCAGCGCGCAAGCAAAGTTCTCCGTGCGATTTGAACACATACAACAGTCCAAATATCAACTATCGGGCAGTTGCCTACCAGACACAACGACCGTCTGGTTCGGAGGATCCTCCCATTTTCAGTAGAGGTATGCGGGACTTTACTCTCTGTACTGCATACCTTTATAGTAGAACATCCCTCTTCAAGGAACGTACTGATGCCTACATTCTGCTTTCAATTATATCTACTCGGTCCACCAGTAAAAACTACATGAAAATCCGTTTTTCTCTACTTTTTTTATTTTTATTTTTTTTATTTAATATGGGTTTGCTCTTGACTCTAGTCTAGGTCATAGATGATAGAGACAAGGTCGACGATGGAGCGAGCTTACCCAGAAAAAGCCTGTTCACTCTAATGCTTACTTACTTGTTTACTTTACAAAATTTAGATTTTCAATTGGGTTTCTAGTGGGATTTAAAACACGGCTAGTTTATAATATACACGGTGAAATTACATTTAAAATTGACCCCATCAAAATTATCCATTGTCTATAGTGACGCAATCAGCAAAACGAGAGCAGGGTCGACATCGGGTCATAAAACAGCTGAACTTGAACAAACAAAAATAACTTTTGCGCAAAACCAGCTCAAACTAGTCAGATCCAGTTCATTCCAGTTTGAAGCGGTTCGGACTGGCCTCGTTGCAGTTATATCTAGTTGTGTGCAGTTTTGTTAGTTCCAACACGAAGGTGAAAATGGAGAAGGTCAATTATTTATTTCAAACTAGCTACCGCCCGCGAAAATGATCCCGAGGGAACATACTCCCGGGATAAAAACTATCCTATGTCTACCTACCAAATTTCATCTAAATCGATCCAGCCGTTTGAGCGCGAAGAAGTAACAAACATACGCACACACTCACAAACTTTCGCCTTCATAATATTAGTGTGATTAAGAATACATTGAACGGTTGTACATTTTAGTGTTTAGCGTAAAGCTTGGTACTGACCGGTTTTACGGGCCGTAATGTAACATTCGCAGCGAGCATGTTATGTTACGCCGTGTCCTAAAATCCGTGTAAAACAAAACACATACGCATCATGTTCGTGCTCGTTTCCACGTACTGACTGCACGAATGCTCGCCTTTGTAACATGTTACATTACGCCCCGTAACACTGGTCAGTACCCGCTACGTGTAAGAAAACACTATTTAAGAGTTCCGTAAAGTAAAGTTCTGAAAAAATTAAAGGAATTACTTTGAAAGTTACATTGGCCCTGAAGGAACTGCTGTCGGTTCTTTTGAAGGTTCGTTAATATCTATTAAACAATCAATTAACTCCGTAAGCAGATAATAATTGTGGACTGACATAAAATGGCAACCAATCAGCACTCTGATCTACAGTTTATTTATTTTGATGTGATAGTTAAATTGGAAACTTGGCCCTTCATTGGTCTTTGTCAAATTTTGATGCGTAAAAAAGTATTCCAAATGTTCAGTTGACAATTTATCGAGAGCTTATAATCTTTCAAGTTATTTTATAATCTTACGGAGTTTGCACATTTTCCGGTGATATATCCATATAATCAAGATGGATTGACAGCTCACTCTGTGATCACGTTACATCTTGATTGTATGACAGCTCACCTCGTGATCACTTCACCCAAGCCTTCACTTCGACATGTTTACAGAATCGACCGGCTGTAAACCTCTTATGAGAACTTAGGAGAAGTGAACATGAAGTGAGCTGTCAATACAAATAAGATGGAATGTCAGTTCACTTCATGTGCATTCCACCTAATTTCACACGGTGAAATGTTGACAGAATAGACCGGCTGAACGGAGTGGGTCTGCGCAACTTCCCTGTTCCATGGTGAGAACATATTTCAACTACGCTGTGTGACTTTGGCAGGTGGCAACACTGGAAACCCAGAGAATTCATTTATTGTTCGTTGTGCAGCTAATGATTTTAATAACTCTATTTTAACGCAGCATTAGTTTAAAGCTTCAACAGAGAGTGTTTATTTTGAAATGTCGAGTTCGTGGTATTCATTATTTAGAGGATACGATTTTCGAAGGTATCTTGGCTATCGGACCCAACAGCTTAACCTGTTTTCCGAGGCACGGAGAGATCTCAGTATGTTAACATGGTCACCCATCCAAACGCCAACCTAGACAAGAGTTGCTTAACCTTATGTATCGACCCGGGCGGCTGTTTATATTTAGCCACGTGCTCACAAACCACAATACAACAGGAAACACAAAAATATTCAACCTCGCACATCTAAGAAATCTTTTGTTAAATTCCACTACAATACGGTGGTAGCTACCAACCAAGGTAACCCTTTACGTACGCTGTTACCCGGAACTCGTAACTAAGTCGTCACATTGTGCGCCGCCGATTGATCTCACGTAACGAGTCGCGCGAGACACGGGACTTCGATCTACGGGAGTTTCGGTTCGGAGTTAAAGGCAGAGTATGAATAGGAGTGTAGAGCGCAATTTTGTGGGTTATTTACCCTTTAGAAAAAGTTAATCTCTATGAAGGAGAATGGACAAGAAAGTATGTATACTCATTTATATCAAGTTATTACGAAATCATTTTTTTTTTAAGGATGGGAAATTATCAAATGACTTCTTTCACTCTGGGTGGAGGGGAAGGGCGTGTCAGACTCTTAATGACTGAAACCCATCTGTGTTCCTCCTAGAAGCCTTTTGCGTTCCAGGGCTGCGGTGAATCATTCGAACAGATTCTGCAACCCTGGCAGGCTCTGGCCCTAGCGGGCTCCTTCTACTTTGCTGACATATCTTTGAGGCGCGCGTGGAACACAACTTCGACCCGTGCCTGTTCCATATCGAACGGCGAACCACTCAACGCTCATGACCCTATGTTTGACTGCCGGTGCAATACAAAGATTTGTAGATAGTTCTACTCATTATTATACTTACAGCATAAAAATACATACCATACATACCGAGACTTAAGGCAAGGCCTCGGAAACCCATTGGTCTCGATGATCATTCATAGATCTTATGTAGTCAGAAGTGCAAAAGTCTGACAGCCAGTCTTATAAATGGGTGTCTTATTTTATGGATAGAGGCGCTCATGGCCGTAGCTGGCGCGGTTGAGGCGCCTTCCCCACCCTAAAATCTTACTTGGGGGTATAATATTACGTTAAATATGTACCTGTTCAAAAGATTTTTTTTTACATAAAATATAACCGACTTCCGAAATTAAAGTTATTTTTGAAGTGTTTTTTTAATTAGAAGTCGATTGTATTTTTATGAAAAAGTATTTTATTTTTCACTTTTTAGTGGTACCCACACCTAACAACACTACTTGAAAGTCACATGAAAGCAAAATACGCAATTTCGTTTACTTGGATGACATTTTTTTCCAGCGTATTTGAAAATCGAACTACTGAACCAATTTTGATAAAATTTCTATGGGACCAATCGGAAAGTATATCCTTACACATAAAAAAAACGTTTTTTTAAATTGGTTCATAAATGACGGAGGTAACAAACATACAAAAATACCACCGAATTGATAACTTCCTCCTTTTTGAAGTCGGTTAAAGAAAACCATTACAGACAGATTTTTTTTTTGCTGTCTTTATGGTTTCCTATAACCTCGCAATTCAGCATAGCACTAGAAAAAAATAAGGGTATCAGCAAACAAAACACATAAGCATATGAGTTGTTTAAAAAGCCAGAATAAAACTTAAAACCCCAAATTACTGAAATGATCAATTTAAAATTTTTGTATTTATAACACTACACCTTCAAGCTATAATTGCTTATCTCGATCTCTGACGTCAGGCAAAAGGATTTACAAATATTTCTCTGACGCTTGCCTTATCAATACTCCAAGGTTCGTTCTACAGAGCCGGGCTTCCATATAATGTGATTTGCGATTGTGGTGGCCAGCCGGGATCGAAGGGACGACCAGTGAAGACGTATAAAGATATTACCATTGTCCAACAGCTTACACGAAGCCATTTTCATGTTCAGCTTCATCTTTTAGTCTTTCTATTCTAGTTTAGTTCTATCTTGTAACGTTTTGCGGTTTTCTAAGCTTATGGTTTCAGGATAAGGATGTCTGAGCTGTAATTTTGGAGTCCTTTTCAAAGTTTTTGGGTGTGTTTTACCGACATTTTAAAGGTATTTTTTTGGATCATGTGGGTACAAAATTTATATCTTGATATTTTATCCGCTCAATGTTGGCTTCAATTGAGCTAAAATTGAAGGGTTGAAAGTCTAAAGTGTCTACGTGCCAATTTTATTATTTCCAGATTAAAAAAAAAAGTGGTGCACGAATACATTGGCTCTTACGGAGCTTGTCTATTTTGACTTCGTGTGTTTAAAAATGTTTAAAAAATAATCGTTCGAGTCCTTTTGAATACTATGAATAGACTTTCGACGCTTAGACCGTACAGATTTTTGGTAGCAGATTTTTTCCGAAGTGTATCTAACTGAGTCACACATCCTCATCATCATATCAGCCGAAAGACGGCCACTGCTGGACTTAGCCAAAAGGGGGCAGGATTTGCTACAATCGCCACGCTTGGCAGGCGGGTTGGCGATCGCAGTGTAGCTGTTGCAATGCACAGAGAATCCTGCTGCCCATTCTCTGGTCCCTTAGTCGCCTCTTACGACACTCACGGGTAGTGATGGGATGGAGCTACCCTTTTACGTCCGACACCATACAGAACCATTGAGACACTACTTGCACATGAGATTAAAAATAAAAAATTCTGAATGATCTATCTTATTGCAGGAAAAAACTTAAAAAAGTACAGTCATAACTTAGGCTTTATATTATTATGTTTCTGAAGGGTTTGTTTGTTTGTTTGAACGCGTTTATCTCTGGAACTACCAGTCGGATTTGGAAAATTATTTATGTTTATGATAGCCACATTCATGAGGAAGGCTATAGGTGATACGGGATATGTGCGTACGAAGTCGCGGGCAAAAGCTAGTTATTCAATCAAATCAAAATTTTTATACTATAGGCGCCAGATAATCGTGGAATAACGGTCATTGACCCACCCACCTACAATTATTGACATTTTTAATTTGAAAAACGGAATTAATGACACAAAGCTGTCCGAATCATCATCTCTCGTGATCCTTAACATTGTCTAATAATGAAAAACGATTCATATTTAATTGTTCAGGTATCTATGAACAGTTATTAGGGAAAGGTCAATATACTTTATTCCACATTTATCTGGCACCTACTATAAACGTGTTCTAAACTAAAATGTGCTCGCTTCCTAGATCCCTGGTTTTCCCAAGTATCGTTCTAAAATTTTCTGTAAGAAACATTCTTAAGCTACGAGAATTAATGTGAATAGCAGAATATATTCTCGAAAATCGCAAATCGTTCAACCATATTTTAAATTTTCATCTAATGGTCGAACCGTGCTATCAAAGCTTCTTTTGAATCGTATGTCGATGTCGTTCCGAGCCGGTGATCCGGTTTAGGTCTCGTACTAAAGGATGTGCTCCACAGCAACTCACGGCTACAGATATGTTTTTTATTTTAAGGGTGGGAAATCATCAAATGACTTATTCCGCTCTGGGTGGAGCGGAAGGGTGTGGCAGACTCTTATTGACTAAAATCCATCCATGTTCCTTCTAAAGCCCTTTGCGTTGCAGGGTCGCGGTGACTCTTTCGAACAAATTCCGCAACGTTGGCAGGCTCTGGCCCTAGCGAGCCCCGTCTTCTGTGCTGACATCTTTTTGAGGCGCGCGTGATACACAACGCGCCATCGACCCGGGCCTGGTGGTGATCGGACAGCGAGCCACCCAACACTCGCCGTCCGCAGGCCCGCGCCTGCGGTGGCCGGCTAAAGATATGTATATCAAGATAATTTATTTACCAGAATACGTGTTTATATATAGTTCACATGCTCAACCTCTTGGTGAGGCTGTTATAAGCGGTGATACGGACATTACTGTGAAGTTTTTATAATTACAAAATGTCAAAGTCAAAGTCAAAGATGTTGATTCGCAAATATGGGTAAGCAATTATGTGGATGTTGTACAATCATGTAACAGTGGAAATATAGAAACAAAATACAAATAAATCTCAAAACGAAACAGTAAATTAAATTGTACAAAAATCAAGCAAAGAAAACATGAAACTATGCGCTAAATAAATCTATGAACATCATGCTGATTTATAGAGTTACTAGTTTTTGCTCGCTTCATGTTCTATCTATCTCTTTGTCAAAATTCATCAAAATCGGTTCAGTGATAAAGTTGTAAAAGCGAAACAACCAAACACTCACTTTCGCATTTATAATATTAGATAAGGTTTAGGCACATGCGTACATGTTATGCCTATAGTAGGCCCCAGATAATCGTGGAATATCGGTCATTGACCCACCTACATTTATTGACATTGTTAATTTGAAAAACGGAATTAATGACACAAAACTGTCCCGAATCATCATCTCTCGTGATCCTTAACATGGTCTAATAATGAAAAACGATTCATATTTAATTGTTCAGGTACCTATGAGCAGTTATTAGGGAAAGGTCAATATACTTTATTCCACATTTATCTGGCGCCTACTATAGCAAGGCGTACAAATGGAACATCATTTCAGAGTATTTTCAGAGTATTTGTATTTCATATAAGAAAAAAAAAAACTGAAAATATTGCCGTTGTGTACTTTCTCTTCGCATAGCTTCGATTTGTAAGAAAATGTGGGCGGGATACGCACGTAAACTTCGCAAAATACACAGCTTTCTTGTCAAACCGACAGGCTGGCAACACGACGTCAATGATCAAGACTTTGGATCTTTGACTCGACCAGGGGCCCTCCTATGAAGTCTTAAAACGATCGAGATTCCGCTCCGAGAGAGAGAGACCGAGCTCGACACTAATAGAAATAAATGTTTTGACTTTGACTTTGACGTAACGCCAAGAAGCTCAAGATTATCTTTTTCTTGCTAGCTCCGCATATCTCTCCATGCGCATTTGTGGCAGTGGACGGTCGTCTTGAACCTGTAAATCTCTACTTACATGAAAGTTAGTCACTGAGAGTATATTTAATACCCGGACGGCGACCGGAGACGCGTGAACGGTGAAGTAGCGAGCGGACATCCGGCGCCGGATGTCCGGCATGTGAAAAGAGAGCCGTCATAGTTGAGCTAGATGATACGAGTTTGGGTGATTGAATGCTTTTCGTTTTGGCAAGAGATACGGTATTGGGTTATGTCATGAATGGTGAATATGTCACTGGAAAATGGAAAACTACGTAAGATTATAAAAAGGAATGTGTGGTTTTATGAAACCACGATAAAAGTGAAACTTTTTTTCACATTATAGATATTTAACTAAACATTTTCGGAATAATATTCCATTAAGGGTATAAAAAACACTGACAAAAACAAACAAATTAGCGTGGAGCACTGGCACAAATGAGTAATAGTCTATACACTACACGGTCAGCTGATGGAACTATAGACGCCGCCATATTGGCCTCGGCTGCTCTGACGAGCGCCTTTCACTTTATCCCTACTCCGCGGTCGACCGTCACGCGACATGCGACACACAGACCAAAAAAATTGAGACGATGTAATAAAAATTTCACTTTAAAATAACTTGAGAGACTGCAAACTCTCGATAAATTGTTAACTGAACATTTGGAATACTTTTTTATACGCATTAAAATTTGATAGTCTATAAAATCTCCGTGTCGGTTCGAGAAATTGTGGCCTGACATAAACTGGCGACCAATCAGCACTCTGGTCTGCAATTTATTTGTTTTGGTGTGATAGTTAAACTGGAAACTTGGCCCCTCATTGGTCTTTGTTGGTGTGAGCTCATATCTAAATAGACCAATGAGAGCCTTGCTTCCAGGTTTGGGTTCCATACCATAAACCGAAAAAAACACGTTTCTTGAATGGAAGCCCCCTTTAATATTGAATTTAATTGATATTATTTGTTATAGCGGCAATTGTTTCACACTCCATGAAAATTTTAACTGTCTATCTATTACGGATCTTGAGATACAGCCCGCTGACAGACGGACAGACGGACGGACTGACAGTGGAGGTTTAGTAATTTCGGAACCCTAAAAAGATCGACCGCTTATAGAAAGCTACGTATTGATGAATGCCAAGGGCCGATTTTTTCGCATGAAAAAATCAAGGTTTTGATGATCCACTGGAACGACGGCGTGGGGGCAAAAGCTGGTACATAACCTTAGTGGTACATTACAGGCATTGGTCGGGCAGGTCGGGCTAGAAGTGTTATTGGGGTTTTCCAATAGAAATTTCCTAGTGCCAGCCCGGAGTTTGAAACTTGGTGGTGCGACACCTCCGTGCCTCGGAAAGCACGTTAAGCCGGTGGTCCTGCGCCTGATCTCTCTCCGGTCGCGTCGGGTTGTCGTCCCATCGGAATATGAGAGTGATGGAAGAGGGAGTGCACCTGTGTTTGCGCACACACTTGTGCACTATAATATGTTCCGCGCCGATGGCTAGTCTCCGTTGAGATTGGCCGCTATAGCAAAAATCGGCCAGGAGGACTATATATATGCTACATTGAAACGTCTAGTCAAATTATATTTTAGGGTTACTTTGAATATATGTGGGCAAAACTTCTCAGACACGATAAATAAAGTTTAATGTTGTTTATATAACAGTTCGTTGTTTCTGCGATATATTCATTTGATCAACAAGATTTTTTATGAGTTCAGACTAGTTTCTTGAATACCTACGTTAGGACTCATCACCCCCCGCAGAGAGTGATGGCCGTCAGAGTCATCAGGGGATATCGCACGATCTCCTACGAGGCGGCTTGCGCACTGGCCGGATCTCTGCCGTGGGACCTGGAGGCGAAAGTGCTCGCGTCACTGCACCGGTGGCGCGAGGACGCGCGGGCGCGCGGCGAGCGACTGACGCAACGACATTTGGAGCTGCGTCGGTCGCAGCTGCGCGAGGTCCTGGTGGCGGAATGGCGGGACAGGCTTTCGAGCCCTTCCGCCGGCCTCATCACCATCGAGGCCATCCGGCCAGTGCTCGACCTGTGGCTCGGGAGAAGGCACGGCTCTCTGATGTTTCGTGCGACGCAGGTCCTCTCGGGGCATGGCTGCTTCGGGAGGTTCTTGTGTCGCATAGGCAGGGAGCCGGACGCTCGATGCCACCACTGCGTCGACTGTCGGGAGGACACGGCACGGCATACGCTGGCAGAGTGTGCAGCTTGGGAGGAGCCGCGCCGTGCCCTCATCTCTGTTGTTGGCGGTGACCTCTCGCTGCCGGCCGTAGTCCATGCTATGGTCGGCGGTGAGGAGTCCTGGGACGCGGTGGTCTCCTTCTGCGAGACAGTTATCGCGCAGAAGGAGGCTGCGGAAAGGGAGAGGGAGATCACAACCGCTCTCCCTGCCCGCAGCAGGCGCATCGGGCGTCGGAGGAGGGCATACGCTGCCCTCTTCCGGCCCCCCTAACTGGGTCCAGGGGCGGCGGACTTGGGGATGTCCGTCGCCCCCCACTCATCCGGACCCGAGGTGGCGGCGCGTGGTGTTCCCGTGCGCCCCTCTTTGACGTAGCGAGGGGAGTTAAACACCTCACTCCCCTCGCCGACGCGAGGTGGCCCGCAGAGGCGGGCCGGCACCAGCCGGGGATTGCGGAAGTCGCATACGTTCCCGCGATCCCCGGCGTAGGTGGAAGATGGAACACCGGGGTGGTTTTAGTCAGTAAGAGTCTGACAGACCCCTCCACCCGCCCCAGGGTGGAGGATTTCCATGAGGATTTCCCCCCGAGATCAAAAAAAAAAGGACTCATATCACCCTGCCAGAGTTGCGGAATTTGTTCGAAAGAGTCACCGCGGCCCTGGAACGCAAAGGGCTTTAGAAGGAACACGGATGGGTTTTAGTCAGTAAGAGTCTGACACGCCCTTCCACGACAGCCAGAGCGGAAGAAGTCATTTGATGATTTCCCATCCTTAAAAAAAAAGGACTCATATCACGAAAATTTTCGGCTTAATCATATGAAAACCATGTAGGTTAATGTCCGAAGTGGTCTTTTGAGGAAAGTACCACACAAATTTGAGTGGACCTGTCCAGACAGTGCATATTTCGTGTAGCTCAAACTTAGAACTTTAAGGAGCTCAACGATTTGACGAACAATACCAAAGTAAGGCATTTGGGTAGGCCCCATTTTTCCCTCATAGATCTACAGATGTTAGCCGAGACCAACTACTTAACGTCCTGCGACCCTAAAGGACTTTATGACTGATAATAATAATAATAATAATAATAATATAGTTTATTTTTCTCCACCACATAATGCAATACAAACTAGATAATCAAATACAGTACAAGCTTACAGTCGGTGTTATAACATTGATGTTGTGGAGACTGGAGCCTGTACTAGGAACACCTGTGTTACAGGGCTCCAGGCCTCCCAAACTACCCGGATATGTTGCTACTGTACAATAATTTACAAAGAGCGATATTTATGTCTTGATGGAAGAATAACAGATAATCAATTTTACATCATAATTGCTATATAATTAAGAAAAGAACATTGAGTGCAAAAGTTCGTGTTAGAGTGTCTTAGGTTTGGGTGCAAAAGTTTGTGTAAGTGTGTGTTGAGTTTGGGTGAAAAAGTTCGTATATGTTTATGCAGTGTTTAGGTGGGGCGTAATTTTTATTTTTTTATTTATGAGATTACCTCTAAGAGTCTCTCGGTTTCTTCATAATCGAGAGATTGCAGCCATATTTTGACTTTCATTTTAGTTTCAATTTTTGCTAAATGGTAGATGGAAATGGCTTTGTTGATTTTATTGTAGAGGTAATCGCCAAGGAAACAGAAGAATCTATGACTGAACCTGGTTTTAAAAGAAGTAGATTTACAGACGGTGTGTTTGCGTCTCTTTTTCAAGATTTTATCAGGATTGTATGGAATGCAATCATGCTTACGAATAATTGTGTTCAAAATGAATAATTGGCGAACAGTCAGAACTTTGCATTGCTGATAAAGTTCTTTTGTTGGAAAGAGAAGACTGATACTAGCTTTTGCCCGCGACTTCGTACGCGCATATCCCGTTTTTTCCCGTTCCTGTATAGCCCATTCCCGTTCGTGTATCCCGTTTCTCTTCCTCGTGAACGTGGCCATCATATACAAAAAGAATTTTCCAAATCCGATTGGTAGTTCCAGAGATAAACGCGTTCAAACAAATAAACAAACTCTTCAGCTTCATTATAATAGTATAGATTGCCAAAATCCTTTCTAAATATCAGCCATTTTGTTTTTCCTCTCATCACAATACCACTCCTCTTTCGTTTCCAGTCAACATACATAACATCTAAAAGCGTTACTCTCAAACCATTCCCCAAGGAACTCTAAAAGGGATGTGAATCTTGATGAATACGGAACTCCTTGACATGTGGATGAAAAATATTTCTTTGTCGTGTTTTATGTGTGTCTGTTAGTTTTATTATAGAAGTAAAACACTGAAATGGCATCGTGTATATTTATTTGGAGTGTATTTTGAGTGTGTATGGTATTATATTGTATGTATAGTTTTATGGGGAGTGGAGTATGACCCCCATAATCAAAATGTATTTTTAAAAAATAATTGTACCGTGTGAATGAAAGGGCTTATTGTGAGGGTTTAAATGATATCTTTTTCATAATTTAAAATATTAGATTTGAAATTATTCATAAAATTTGACGAAAAATAATCTCCGAAGCTGCTGTGCCTAAAATTTTTGAAAAAATCAGATAATGGTTCTTTACCTATAGATTACAGGAAAACTTATAAGAAGTCTTGTTGACATAACATGATTCAAAAATGAAATTCGTTCGAAACCGCACGCAGTCCGATTCGCACTTGGCCAGTATTTTTTTACTTTTGCGTCTTTCGAGAACGGTCTTAAAGACGTGCTGGATAAAAGCATCCGTAGTGAAAAGAACAATTCAAAGAAACAATTAAAATAAACCGTGGCCGCCGAGAAATGACCAGTCCAAGCTGACAGCGCCCGTCCACGAACATGATGACGAACGTGTTGCGCCGGCCCCAAGTAACATGGGATAAGGGCAGGAAGATGATGAGTGAGTGCTTCAATATGGATGGCGTCGCCGAGGCCGGCCTAGATAGGCATCAGCAGGCAGTAGGCTCTGCATGGGGTTTGTTTGAGGTGGCTTGGGAGAAGAATACATGAAATGATTTGCAGCAGTGGTACTGTAAAGGCTGGAAAAAAAAATTAGTTCGCCATGTTACACACCACACTATTGGCGCGTCCCTTTTCTCCAAAAAGTTTACTAAAAAAAAAACTGAATAAATCAACAAATAACCAAGCTGTCCTCAATATCCCCTCTTTCCGTCCTTCCTCCCTCACATTTCCCCCTCTTTGTCCTCTAACGATAGAATGATTGATACACAATTATTCAAAATGTGACTCCTCACAACATCCCTGTGGTTTGCCAACTATGCTCAACTATTCTGAAGTTTTGGGCTCAACTTTATGGCTTGTCCTTTATATTTAGGCCTTAGAGTATAAATGAGATAATGATAAGGTAGACAATCTATGTAATTATACTAAATAATTATATCTACTTATACTATTATAATACAGTTTAAGAGTATGTTTGTTTGTTAATAAAAAAAATGCTTCCATATAAAATTTTCAAGAAAGAAAAAAGCTAGCGTAACATCTTACAAAATTAATAACGTAACACTTACCAGGGTCAGTGAAATCCGGGACCTCGGAGTGATAATGGATGAGGGATTAGCTTTTAGGCAACATATAGATAGTTGTGTTAAAAAGTCTGCCCAGCTACTAGGTTTTCTAAAAAGGAATACTCAAGGATTTAGATCTGTTAAATCTAAAATCGTTCTGTATAATGCGCTAGTGCGCAGCAAGTTGGAATACGCCAGCGTTGTTTGGAACCCGTTTTATGCTATACATTCCCAGCGTCTAGAGACCATACAGCGGGCTTTCACCAAACACCTTGCTTTTATGGCCCCCGACATATCTCGTAGGTGCCCATACCAACAACGTCTGACATTCTTCAATATAACTTCACTATATCAACGAAGAGTTATGCATAGCCTTTTGTTCCTCTACAAGTTAGTCAACTGCCATATTGATTGTTGTGAACTACTATCGCGCATTTATTTGAGTGTTCCGCACAACATTCCACGGTATCCCCTTACCAGATTGTTCCATCGCCCTTCTACCCGTACCAACATAGGTCGCAATTCCCCACTAGCGAAGATGTGTGACTTATTAAGTCCATTCCTGAGACGGATATATTTGGTGACTCTAAGGCAAAATTTAAATCGAGAATCCTGGCTTCCCTACATGCTATCAAGTCTCCTGATCAAGTCAGTTGTCCAAAAAAGTTAACTTCGTTTTATCTGTATTCCCTGGTCTACTATAACTGTTATGTTCTCCGTTTTATTGTATGTATTGTATGTTATTGTTCTTATATCGTGTCTCTTTGTAGTAGTGTATGGCGTGTTTTTGTCAATGTTGTGTTTGCCCGTAATTGGCATATATATTAGAATATTACCATAAGACTCAATGTATCTATGTCCATATATGTACTGTGGGTGAACCTTATAAATAAATAAATAAATAAATTAGTTTGAACGCGCTAATCTCTGGAACTACCAGTCGGATTTAGAAAATTATTTTTGTAAATGATAGCCACGTTCATGACGAAGGCTATACAGGAACGGGAAAAAACGGGATATGCGCGTACGAAGTCGCGGGCCAAGTGCTTGTAAATGTTATACCTACTAGTTTTGTTTATTTGTTTGAACGTGCTAATATCTGGAACTACCATCGTCGGATTTGGAAAATTATTTTTATATGATAGCCAAATTCATGAGAAAGGCTATAGATAGGCTACACGGGAACAGAACTAACGGGATTTGCGCGTACGAAGTCGCGGGCAAAAGCAAGTAATAAATAAGGTTTAGGTCACTTGAGAGCTATTAAGTTACAGCATATGAGAAAGCCAAGATTGAAACAGTGTTTGAGCTGATGTTAAAGAATATTATACAAAATACACAAAAATGTAGTAAAATTTAAATAATAACTACTACTACACTATATCTTGGGACAACTCACACACGGTCATCTGATCCCAAACTAGGCGGAGCCTGTGCTATGGCAATCAGACAACTGATAAACATACTTATATATTTCTAAATACATAATATTTTAGACAATATTACACCCAGACACAGAACAAATGATCATGCTCATCACACAAAGATTTGTCCTGAGTGGGAATCGAACCCATGACCTCCGGTCAGGGTCACTAACCACTCGACCAACAGGCCAGTCAATACTATACTTAATAAATAATAATACTATACTTACTATACTTGTTACTTACTATATATACTTTTGCGATGCACAAAAGTATATTTTAAACATCAGACCAGATTACATAAGTAAGTACCGTAAAAAAAAAAAAAATAACATGGCTTTTCAAAATCCCCACTTTTCCCCCCAATTTACACTTTTTCGGCATTTTACGAAAACCACTTTGTGGAAACCATTTTTCCCAATAGTCATAATGCGCTCTACAACTCATTCATACTCCATCGTATGCCCTTAAACTTGCCCTGAACTTCGGGAGTCAGATGGCAACGCTGATGGTCCTAAAGTTAGGGTGATCGAACGCTGTGGTGAGGACCTGAGCCACATATTATAGCTAGTTAGCTGATTGGTTGGACTGACGGGTTCGTACAAAAGTAGCCCTTGAGTTACCATGCCGCTAAATTACTGCTGCGGATATGGAATAACGGTAATGCAGGTGTTTTATAGGAAGCATCATCTACAGTTACCATCCCTACCGTGTTGCTATTCCACCAATTCGCACTAAACGTTTCCAAACGTCTTTTATAATGCGCACAGCGAAGGAGTGGAACTCTCTGCCTGTGTCTGTGTTTCCGAACGTATACAGCCCTAATCTCTTCAAAATTAGAGTGAACAGGCTTCTTCTGGGTAATCTCGCTCCATCGTCGACTTTGTCTCTGGTATCTGTGACCTAGACTAGAGTCAAGAGCAAACCCATATTAAATTTAAAAAAAAAGCCCAAGATTTCGCTGAAAAACACTTATGGTCTAAGACTGTACGTCGATGCCATAAATGGTGGAGAAATGTCGGATGCAAAATACTCTTAACAAGCCCACTAAAATATTAAAGACTAACGACTTCTGCGATGGTTAAGTTTTCATATTTTTTAACCTTTTGACCGCCACGGTCGGCTATAGCCGACAAATGAAAAAGTGCCCAACAAGCCACCGGCTTGCCATACATGGTGATCGGACGAGGGGGAACTTTACTCTCTGTTCCGCATACTTCTAAATATAGGTTCACCAGCCAGCCAGCCAGACAACCGAGTGATCCTATAAGGGTTCCGGTTTTTCGGTTGTTCTGAACCCTAAAACAGGGGTTCCGTTATTGCCACCAGGTGGCGCTTATTCAGTTTTAGTACAAATCGACGTTTACGTCAACGCGATCGAATTAGTACATTTAAAACTCCCGCTAAGGCTACTGTACTATTGTCTCGCTGCAGGATCAATACCTCTGACTTAGAAGGGACCAGACTTGATAGCTGTCCCACTACCCTACAATTTTCAATCCCGTATAATCGAATTTCCGCCCTCTTCTCGTTAATCGTTTGCCCTACAATTTTAAGTAGATGTCTAGACAACACTTGACGAGGCTGTTTATTTAGGTGTTTTCCCAATAATCGCAGCTGAAGCCCTATTATGTAGGACATAGAGCATCGAAACGTATCGGCGGACACCGCTTACTTACAGAAAATGACAGCCCGTGACAATAGGGAAAAATTAATTATACCTAGATAAAAAATACATACAAAAACAGAATATTAAACATTGAAAACAGAATAAATATTGATAAACTAACGAGATTTTTTATTGAAAAAATGCCTCTCCCCCCATATCCACTTTAGTCCTGCTTTGCCCATCGGACTCCCAACTCTGTGTTGCTTGCATTTCGTACGGCTTGCGCTGACGCACACATACACGGACCGCATAGAATACCTTAAACCCGAAGCTCGGTGCGCCCTTCGAGAAAGGGCCCTTCTCGGTCCATCTATTGTCAACGACGGATAAGGGAAGACACCCGTAGACTGGACTTGAAGACCAAAAATGTTGCTAACCAGAACCTAAGAATTGTTAAACACAATCCATGATACCAGTCCGTAAAATTATTCAACAGATTGCCTTTAGAAATAAAAAGTGTTGTCTACAGTAGCGCTTTCAAAATAAAACAAAAAAAAAATCTTATTGGATGAGTCTTTATGCTGTAGAAGAACTGTAATTTTATTGAATTATTTTATTTTTATTGTTTTAAATTTTAAGAAGTTGACCATATTGTTTTACTTAATTGCCAAAATGCTATTAAAAAAAAAGGTAAAATTATTTCTAATTGTTGATTTAATATATAAATTCAAATGTAATTATTATATTGTAAATACTGTATTGTGTATTTTTATGTGTAAATTCAGATACAAAATTACTTGTTTATGAATAAACTAGCGGACGTTACGCGGTTCCACTCACGTAGTTCCCGTTCCCGTAGGAATATGGGGATAAAATATAGCCTATGTTACTCGCTGATAATGTAGCTTTCCAATGGTGAAAGAATTTTTGAAATCGGCACAGTAGTTTTTGAGTTTATTCATTACAAACAAAAATACAAATTTTTCCTCTTTATAATATTATTATGATGACTATGAACAAATTGGCCGAAAATCTTGTTGTGTCATCCAGCGCAAGTTGTCGACTAACAAGCAAGTGAGAACGCGATAACAAAAAATTGTGTTCGAAAGTTTCATAAAACTTGTTCCAGGAAATACGTGTTTTTGAATAATCCTTACAAGTTTTTGATATAAATATTTTTCATTTAAAATCGCCATTACATGTGCAAAGTTTGTTTAAGATTTTTTTCTTTTCTTTTACAATTTATGAGTACATTATGGACAGTCAAAGTTCAGGTAAAATTTGTGCAAAACAGCAGATTTGGAGGCTTATACTGAATTTGTTTCTCCAATTTTTTTTTGCTTGCATAGAAACCTAGATATTAGTTACAAGACAACTATTAGTTCAAAAAATCTTAGATAGATGTGTTACAACGGCATAATCATGTTCGAACGTTTGTATGAAAAGTATGACGGGTTGGCCGCTCTTAAGCCGTTGGTCCCAGCTGTCACTTGTAGATCTTGACAGTCCCTACGGATAGTTACGACGCCCGAAACTTTGACACTAGGAAATCATCAAATGACTTCTTCCGCTCTGGGTGGAGCGGAAGGGCGTGTCAGACTCTTACTGACTTAAACCCATCCGTGTTCCTTCTAAAGCCCTTTGCGTTCCAGGGCCGCGGTGACTCTTTCGAACAAATTCCGCAACCCTGGCAGGCTCTGATCCTAGCGGGCCCCGTCTTCTATGCTGACATCTCTTTGAGGCGCGCGTGAAACACAACGCGCCATCGACCCGGGCCTGCTGGTGATCGGACAGAGAGCCACCCAACCCTCGCCGTGCGCAGGCCCGCGCCTACGGTGGCCGGGGATCGCCCTACGACTCCCGACGCCTGGGGCGTCTTCTCCTGTAGCGATGGTTGGGGCTAAAGCCTTGCCTTTCCCTCGCGCGGCCCGCCTCCTCCTTCGCTAGCATTACTGCTTCGCAGTAGGAAGTGACCGCTTCCCAAGCCTCCCCGCTCCGGACCATGGATTCAACCAGGGCCGGACGCGAGAGGTCGCCGCCGCCAATCGCCTCGATGAGGACACGGCGGTGCTCCGCCCAAGCAGGGCAGACCTCCACCGTATGCTCCACCGTATCCTCCGGGCGATCCTCACAGTGCTGACACCCGGGCGTGTCCTCCCGCTTAATCCGAAACAGGTACTTACCTCCCGAAACAGCCGTCCAGCCACTCCTCAAAGAGGGGCCTTACCGCCGCAATTGTGGCGTGCCCGTGATTGGCAGGTCTTTGATCGTAGCCAGCGCAGGCCATTCCATGCTCTATGATTAGAACGACGATGTTTCAAGTTTTCTGAACTCAATATTTTGTTTAAATACGTACAAATCGCTGTTACATAACGCTTAAAGCCAAAACACGTGCAACTAATATTATATAGAAGTCAAATTGTTTGTTTGTTTATAACTAAGTTTGTAAAAGGTTTTAAATTTTAAGGAGTTGACCGTATTGGTCTATGTAATTGTCGAAATGCTATTAAAAAAAGGTAAAATTATTTCTAATTGTTGATTTAATTTATAAAATTCAAATGTTATTATTATATTGTAAATTCTGTATTGTGTATTTTTATGTGTAAATTCAGATACAAAATTACTTGTTTATAAATTAAATGACTATGACTATGACTATGGTGATCTCTTGAAATACTGGGACTCTAGACAAAGGGCGGGTTTTGAAAACAGTTTAGGGTATAATAATTCTATTTAGTCCGACCTTTAGATTTTCAAAAAATATTGGACACGTATTTTTGCCCTTTCAAAACCATAAAAATTGTTAAAGATAAAGGGCATTAAATTTCACGAGTGGGGGCTGGTGACGTCACGTTTTAGTAAACAGTGTACCATTGCGTGACGTCACGCAAGTTTTCAACGCACTGTATTGTTTTCATTTTTTGTTCGCGTGAAAAAAAATATCGTGTGCAATGTTTTTTGGTTATCTATCTGTTGTACTAATTAGATTTTTTCAGTAAAATAGCCTGTTGAGTAGAACGAGTCAAGCCCTACATAAATGGTTTTCAAACTGAATGAGAGTTTGTGCAATAATTAAGTTATAATACAATTAATTCAGAAATCGGGGAAAGAGACATTCTAATAGCGATAATGATTGTCGAAGGCAAAGAACTGACAGAGTGAGATTTCCATTTCACACGCCATTGTACTTTTCTCTTCGTTTTTAAAAAACTTTAGACATGTTTTTACTCATTTTTAGGGTTCCGTACCCAAAGGGTAAAACGGGACCCTATTACTAAGACTCCGCTGTCCGTCCGTCTGTATGGTCTGTCCGTCAGTCACCAGTCTGTATCTCATGAAACGTGATAGTTAGACCGTTTGAATTTTCACAGATGATGTATTTCAGTTGCCGCTTTACAAAAACAAAACAAATAAAAGAGTAATAAAATTAAAAATAAAAGGGGGAAGAAAGATGTTTTTTTTTTGGCTTATGGTACGTAACCCTTCGTGTACAAGTTCAACTTGCACTCGGCTAGTTTCTATTCGGTGAAATAATTCTTTTATAGAGCCTTTTATTAGATATCTAAACATTTTTTGCTGATTCAAAGCTACACAATGGCTTAGTGTCTTAGGATTTTTTTATCCAAAAAATATGCTCCATTCCTGCGTGTTGTGCGAGTGAATCTGGACGAAAAAGCTAGTTTTTATTAAAATAATAAAAGCGTAGCGCTTAGTACTTGAGAAAGTAGGTTGGTGATAAATTGGCTTAAACGTCTTTTGTGAGAAAGAAATAATAAATGAATTTATTTATTGGCATTGCGTTGCTTATGTAGGAGCTCGTGGCTAAATAATAACAGCTCTACGGGTTGACCTTCAAGCTTAAGCAACGCTTGCCGAGGTTGGTCTGTGGATGGATGACCATCTTAACATACCGAGATTCCTCCGTGCCTCGGAAAGCACGTTAAGCCGTTGGTCCCGGCTGTCATTTGTAGATCTTTGGCAGTTGTTACGGATAGTCAGAAGCCAGATAATCTGACACCAGTCTTGCCAACGACTACCGTGTTACCCAGTTAATGGATTGTGGAGGTCTGGTAGGCAGCCGCTCCACGTAAAATACTGGTATTCAGCTGAATCCGGTTTTACTGGAAGCCGACCCCAATATAGTTGGGAAAAGGCTAGGCAGATGATGATGCGTTGCTTATGTAGGCTTACTTGCACAAACCAGAGATATCCATAAATTTGTGTGTTTCATCATTTGGCTCCGTCAGCTAAGACTTATTTTAATTATTTGTTCTTTCAATTGTTTTTTTTTACTCCGGACGCTTTTATCGTGCACGTCTTTCTACATTGCTCTCAGATCTATATATTTAAAATTGAACCCCTATTTCTCATTTTTTTTTTAAGGATGGGAAATCATCAAATGACTTCTTCCGCTCTGGGTGGAGCGGAAGGGCGTGTCAGACTCTTACTGACTAAAACCCATCCGTGTTCCTTCTAAAGCCCTTTGCGTTCCAGGGCCGCGGTGACTCTTTCGAACAAATTCCGCAGACCCTGGCAGGACCCCTATTTCTCCTGGTCACGCTATAACTTGAGAACGGCTTGACCGATTTGGCTAATTCTTTTTTTGTTTTGGTCGCCAGATTACTGGGAAGGTTTAAAACAAAACAAAAAGGGAAGTAGGGTAGGTATGTAGGGTAGGTATGTAGGGTAGGTATGTAGGGTAGGTATGTAGGGTAGGTATGTAGGGTAGGTATGTAGGGTAGGTATGTAGGGTAGGTAGAGTAGGGTAGGTAGTGTAGGATAGGTAGGTAAGGTAGGTACGTAGGTAGGGTAGGATAGGTATGTAGGGTAGGTAACGATTGACGGTAGGTGGCGCAAGCGAAGCCACGGGCACAGCTTGTTTATGAATAATTTCAACAAGAACAATGTAACCAGAACTTTGTAAAAATTTATTGATTTAAAAAAGTGTCTGTGGAGTTTCTTGCATAGAGATTTTCTTCTTCTCCATAGAGATCTACGCTTTGAAATGTGCAAATAGCTTCACCTCTTTGACTGACTGACTGTGACAATTCAAAAGTGCCTGTGTAAAGTAATGGTTTACTTGTAATAAATACGGTTCATAAATAAAAAAGTTATGCCAATTTAAAGAATCACGTCGAACATTTAATAAACTATCCATATATATCTATTCTTTCTCTGTTCAGTAGCATTGACTAAAACTTTACTAAACTTCATAATTTTAAAGTAAAAATGTCTGCCCCAAGTAACTATTCCACGCGGACGAAGTCGCGGGCAAAAGCTAGTTTAATAAATATGTCTTAGGTTTTCTTTTCAATTGTACATTGGATGGATGGATGTTATACAATGTATTATTTGTTTATTTTATTTTATTTTCTTATTATTTATGTATGTATATATTACCTAATAATTGTTGCATTTTTACCCATATTTATACTCATTATTTTTATTTGTATATTTCTCTTATATATGCTCCGTGAGTGTTTCCGTGGCACCACTGACTGGCCCTATCAGAATACCAGCGCTGCGTTATTTATTTTTTAGATATCGCAGCATAAGCTGAGATAGGGACCATTTTGGCCTCGCACAGATAATTATTTTATTATACTGTTTAGTTGTTAATTTGATTTTACTGGTTTGTTTGTCTTGTGCGAGTCCCAAATAAACATTTTTCTTTCTTTATATAAAAGGTTATTATTTCATGTCAGTACTTCCCCAGCGGAACCCTCCACAAGGATTTTTGCTACGACTACCTACCTTCGATAAATCGAGAGGCTCCCAAAGAATAATTATTTCCTTTCTCGCTGTTACAATAGTGGATATAATGGTCTTGTAATACGACTCAGTGATTCAGTACTTTTTGAGGCACCCTTGTACGACGTACGTTTCGGGGGCTGGATTGATCGATTGCACTCACTTGAGGGATCGCTTTAAACCCGTGAAACCTGTGATGTATCGTCATCAACGCTTTTAAGGTTATTTAAAAGGTTTTTTTTTGTGGAATTGGGAAGCTTACTTTACAGTTTTCCATGAAGGGAAAGAAAGTGAATACGTAACTGATTTACTGTAGGTGATTTTAAATAGAAATCATTCAATTGCAAATAATGTGGGTACAAAAATAAATAAAAACTAAAAAAACATCACTGCCAGCCCATGTCTGGACCGGACATTAACCGAAACGTGTCTCTGGTCACACCACAGACAAAACAGAAAAAAGTTCAGAAGTCATGTCATGTTCACTATGCATGCCGTGAGGCAAAATGTATCTGGACTATCATCAAAATAACCATCATATCATTGTAGTTGATAAGTTTTTTAGTTTTTAGTGTTCTGTGCGTTTTTTCCGGCAGAATAAATTGATTTTCTTTCTTTCTTTTAATTATCTAATATTAAACAGACAAACAAAAAACAAAAAAAAACAAGCAAAATAATTTCATTATTTAAAATACTCTTAATATTCAAGAATTAGGCATAATGCCAATAATTTAAATAATAAAGGAAAAAATAAAGTCAAAGTCAAAGCATTTATTTCAAATAAACCATTATCAGGTACTTTTGAATTGTCAAAGTCAGTCCGTCAAAAACATGAAGTTATTTGCACGTTCCAAAGCGTAGATCTCTATGGAGAAGAACGTGCAAGAAACTCCACGGACCAATAAGTAACAAATGTCAATAAATTAAACTACAACTGTCAACAAAACGATGATAAAAATGTTGGATATTTATGATCATTTGCTTTATATAGTGGTTAATAGGAGGAGTAATGCAACAAGGCAACCAACAACCAACCAAGTTAACATGTGTGTTAAAAACTACACTGCGTTGAGTGTACAACAAATAAATCATGTCTAAATTTCGTTTCTTTGCTTGAAGCACGTTATACGTCCGACAAGTCATTTGTTTTTTTTTGACGTTTTTTGAAAAAATAAAATCGGTCTCTTCGGTTTTGCTTCAATAACGTGATTCGTCCGACAATTAATATTTTTTTACGCTTTTTGGAATAATTAAATCGGTCAAGGCGGTTTCTACTATCAAATAAAAATAAAAAAATATACCGTCGGACTTAACACGTTATAGAAACAAAGAGACGATATATAAAACAAAGTCGCCCAGTAACACCATTTATAACTCAAGATCGGCGGGACCGATTTTAATGATCTCTGATTTGTTGGATTCGTCTCCGCCCTAACAAAACATAACATAACTATCAAAATATCGCAAAAATTCACGGAAAAAAATTAGACTGAGGAGGAAGTAAAAATTCAGAGACGCTACTGGTTCAGTGCTAACGATTCATAAGTCACCAGGATACCAGAAACATATCGAAGTATTTTCGGGGCTGGGAATGTGAGCGGTAAATATTGACAAGTACCATGTCAAAATCATGAAGATGTATTTCCGGGGTTGGAATAGATATTTTACATACGCTATGACCAGCGACCGGAATAGGTACACTAAATTTACCTAATGTTTGTGGAAGTAGGTAAGTAAAATAGAGTTGATAATATCTCCTGTAAAATCCCAGATCATATGTAGATGGAATCATGACAATGAAAACCCGGGATTATAAAAACATGACAAAACAAATGATTGATTTGAAGAATCAAAAAACAAAGAGTTGTGCGAAAATAAAGCTATTAATTTTAAAAGTTCTAGCTAGTAGGTACGGAACCTTAAAAACATAAAAAGTTTCTTCAATATAATAATTTTGTTCAAATGTATTCAAAGCGCAATAAATAAATAATTTGCAATTTTTTTAAATCCCGGGATACAATCGTCATGTTTTCATAAACATGACGATTGTATCCCGGTAATCATTTCCGGGATTTTAGAGGAGGTATTATCAACTCTATGTTACTTACTTCCACGAACATTAGGTAAATATAGTCTAACTATTCCGATCTCTGGCTATGACCCTTAGGCACATTCATTTCTCTTTGGAGCCAGTTCTAAATTTCACGCAGACTAAGTCACGGGCAGAAGCTAGATTTAAAATTAAAATTAGTTCATCATCATAAAAAAATACGTCTCGACATTTTTAATTTTCTTAATATAAAATTGAAGATTTTACTCATTTTCTCGCAGCTTAGATTCCGTAACTCGTCGTGCGATAAAAAGTGGCACTCAGCAATAGTGTAACGGTGAACGAATTTTTGTTATTTATAAACTCACATCGCGAAATTGTAGGTGTAAATATTCAAACGGCCAAATTCAATTCATTGATGGAACAATAATAACATTAAAATGCAAAAATACAATGTTAATAAAAGTTGATAAAACCTTCAGAATAAACTAGAGTCCGATACACTTTTTTTAAAACAATAAACACACTCAAATTGGCCGGCAAATATCAACAGCTGTCAAAATATCATAGACTACTGAAAATATTCACTACGTTTTTTTCCAGCCATAGAGCTCCACGTTAAATTTTTCGCGCGTAAAATATTGTATCCTGTGCTTCGAACCAAAATAAAAATACAAAAATAAACACGATTGCTCCATGATTGATGGACTATTCACCGTGATAGCGTTTTATCATTTTTCGCACCAAAATCCGTGATTTTTGGCGTAACAATCGCCTATTGTTTGGTTGTTTCTGCGCAATTTGCGCGCGATCATAATTTCGGGTTGGAAAAGATCAATTTTGGCGATGATAATCGTATTTTCTTTCAACTTACACAATTTTCTTTGGTGAGTTATTTCGTTTCTTATAAGTCGGAAAACATTGTCAATAGATATTTCAACTTTGGTAATATTTCTAAGTCTTTAAGCGTCTTTTATGGAACTTTACAGCTGGGAATAACTAAAATGCTTCAGGAAAACTTTGTTTAAATTCTGAGACGTTGTTAGACAAGTTATATAATAGTATTGTATTTTCAAAGTGATTTATGGCCGAACAATGTTAAGAAATATTCTCTTTTGGTTATTTTAGCTTTGACTGAAGGGAAGTTTAAGAGCAAGGGTTCTAATCTAATAAATTAGTTAAGTTGTCTAAGAAAAACGTTTCAAATCCTAGCTCTATTTTCTTTTTTTTTTTCTGTATTCGGCTCTAAGGCTTGCGATACAACATTTTCAATTCAAAAACAGAATGGCGGGACATGGCTTTCGTTTTACTTTAATTGCTTTCAATTTGAAGGAGTTATTATTGTTTTAAGGTTTTACTTTAGAAGGCTTTTGAAAGGCTAAACGTTTATTTTATTTTAAAAGTCGAAAAAGGGTTTTAAAAACGTTTAGCGTTAAGATATCAGAAGGCCAAATCTAGTAATTTTTAAGCAATGTTTGCATTCGCATGTCAGTCGCAATCTGTCAAAGGCAAATTTGAGAAACAAAGGCCAATTCTCGTATTTGAAAAGCGTTCTAAATCAAGTCGGAATGTCATCTCAGAGACAATTGATGTAAAAAAAACCAGCCAAGTACGAGTCAGACTCTCACTCGAAGGGTTCCGTAGCATAAACCTAAAAAAATACACGTTGCTTGTATGGGAGCCCCTTTCATTTTTAATTATTTTTTTATTGTTTGTTGTTATAGCTGCAATAGAAATACACACTGAAAATTTGAACTGTCTACCTGTTACGGTTCTTAAGATATAGCCCGCTGATAGATAGACGAACGGAAGGACGGGCGGACTGACAGCGCAGGCTTAGTATATAATAGGGTTCCATTGGTTACCCTTCGGGTACGGGACCCTTATAACGAAATGAAGGAAAATTAAAGGTGTTTTTGACAGTTTCTGAGTGCAAATGCGAACATTCCTTTAAATAGGAGGATAGCTCCTCTGATTAACGATTACAGTGTATTGAAAAGCAAAACTATCGATAATGTCAGCAGTGGTTATTATGTGGTAACATTACACATTACAGATATTCAAATTAGGTTGACTGCCAGCACTTTTTGAACGTCAAAGTTCTACATAAACAGTCCCCCAAAACACCCGCCCGTCACTACTTCTAATATGAATCGACTTTCGCACTCTCGAATGTCTTAAGCATCTCCACTCTAATTTCCTTATAGGATTGGTACATGGTAATTCCATGGGCATTTCATTGCCCTGGTCTATTTGACTTTGCATTTTTTTTGTGCGAATGAATCTCTTGTCTTTTTAAGGGTCGACATACGACGTGTAACAAAATAAACGCTCTAACAGAAAACTCCCCTTTATGAACAACTTTTACTATGGGACCAACATTCAAATCGCGAAAAAAAAAATCGACATTTACGTTTGTGTGCAAACTCGATAAATTGTTCTGAACAGATAATTTTCTCAAAAAGGTCGATTTGGGGGTGGGTTTCATACTAAAAGTTGTTCTTAATTATAAATACAGTGAACACTTTTCAGGTATTGCGTTTATTCTGTTACACGTTATCTTATTTCTGCGTAACCCATTTTGTCTATAACTCTCCAATCGCTTTTCTCACTGTCAATATTTTATGCGGCATGAGCTATTTCAAATTAAATAACATCTTACGCTGATACGAAACTAAAGAAACAGGCAACAATAAAAATAGAAAAAGAACCAGTAACAATACAAGATACTATACTAACAGTGCGCATCTCACGACTGAGTTCACTCAATTTGTCACTAACGCGCCGCCATTGTGATGACGTCACACCGTTGACATTTCCCGCGTTTTTGTAATGGCCGCCATTGTTTTATGGTGTTCGTTGACGTTGGATTTGAATATTTATTTTTATTTCTGTGTTTGTTTTTTTTGTTCGTGAATTTGCTGTTTATTTTTTTAGACGAATGACGGGACTTATATTTTTTTGACAGGAGAATTACGACGTCTATTTTTGTTGTTTTTACGTTGTGTTTACCGATAATCCACAGAACATGGAGAATGGATTTGTGAGCACTTTCTGTGCATTTCTACCAACCGTGAAAGTGACGGCCGGTGACAATTTTAACTACGAATACGAGTATAGGTACTTGACAGGTGAAACTTGACAGAAATTAAGGTGCTCAGCGCAACTAACCCATACACGAATATAACATATAGTGTCAAAACTAAAAAAGAACATGCGAGAAGTCTTTGGGGTCTGCTGATAGAAGTGAAAGCTAAAGCGTTCGGTAACGATGACGCGAGTTCCATGATTTTTGTTCACCCAAAAAGTTCTCAACTCGCCTAAAGAAGTTTTCACTTCAAAAAACTCAAAGCTGTTTCAATTAAATTGTCAAGGTCGGTCCGTCAAAAGAAGATGAAGCTATTTGCACGTTCCAATGCGTAGATCTCTATGGAGAAGAACATGCAAGAAACTCCACGGTCTCTTAAATTAGGCACATTTTTAAAATGATATGGTTACATCATTCGTGTGTAAATTATACAAACATACATACATAATATGTGAGAACGACGTAGAAAGACTTGCACGATCAACGACTTGCGTCCGGAGTAATAAAAGCAACAATTTAAAGAACAAATAATTAAAGTAAACCATGGCATCCGAGAGATGACCAGTCCTAATTGATATGTAATGACACATCTAGCCATTCTAATTTCAAATAGAAAGGCCTGCACTAACTCATTCGCTACAAAGTTTCGTAACTATACAACGTAAACCTTTTGAATGCCAGAGCATAAACGCATCGGCGCGGCGTGCCCCCGACGCCAAGCCACAAATTCGCCGCACTTTTTGCCACATACCTATTTGTGACGTTTGGCGTACAAGGCACGGGCTTGCTTGTCATGTTATGTGAAAATGACGTTCAAAAGGTTAAAACCACAACCTTGAAAGGTTTATTGACGATGTGGCGCAGCCACACTGAATGCTGTGAAAAATAACATCTCACTTGTAAACCGATAAACAATGTGTTCAGAATTCTCACATTTAATCGATTTTAAGTGCCTACTGTAGGGTAAGAGAAGCTTTTTGTTTAATATTCTATAATTCTTCGCCTATACGAAGAATTAAATTATATTTGTTTTCTTGATTTATATTACACTAGGTATTATTATTTACGTAAATAATAATAAAAATATCGTTTATTTATAAAAAACGCACATTTACAAAAAAACAAATGTTTTTTAAAGAACTCAGTTGCTCATTTGCCTGAACTAGAATGAACCTGTGTTTCAAGCTAGATAGTGGTTATATTAACTTAAAATAATAAAAAATATCCATAGACATCGGTTATCAAGTTGACACTATTTTGTTTTTGTTTTTGGGATTTGAAATCAAATGATATTTTTCGTCAGAAGGTTCATACCACATTTCTTTCCTTCTAAAAAAATTGTTGCCGCACACTAAGTTTCTTTCCTTTCTCGTGGGTGCGCTAAAAACGCCTTCAACTCCTTGGGAAATCATCAAATGACTTCTTCCGCTCTGGGTGGAGCGGAAGGGCGTGTCAGACTCTTACTGACTAAAACCCATCCGTGTTCCTCTTAAGGAAACATCAACATCTCTCAATGACACGTTTCGCCAAGTTCACAAAGCAGTTGCGCTTGTATTAAGCACTACGCCAAAAATTCCATTCGTTCTTGACACTCGGTTGGATCTCAAAACCCGACCATCTTCCCTGTTTACCAACACCGTTGCCAAACACTGGACATAGCCATCATATTTTATTTTTATCCAAAACAACTACACTACTAAACTGAAACTCAAGTGCTACTGAACTTTGAACCTCTTCAATACACGTTACCCACAATTTTTCGCTTGGCTCTCTTCCAAACAAGAACACGCCGTAAATAAGGCGCTCCTAGTCGGATTGCCGATCATTGGGAGTTAGGGTCGTTCTGGCTTGTCCTCTGTGGTTCTGGCAAAGAATGGGCCGTTACCTCGCTCTTGTTTATTTGTGGTTGTTACGGGCCTGTTTTAGAATTGCTGAATGATGGATTAGGTCGGTGGATTGGTGACTGTCCATTCAATTTACATTTATATTTTTCGTCAGAAGGTTCATAACTAATACTTTTCTTTTCCTTCTAAAAAATATGTTGCCGCACACTAGGTTTCTTTCCTTTCTCGTGGGTGCGATTAAAAACGCCTTCAACTCCTTGGGAAATCATCAAATGAATTCTTCCGCTCTGGGTGGAGCGGAAGGGAGTGTCAGACTCTTACTGACTAAAACCCATCGGTGTTCCTTCTAAAGCCCTTTGCGGTCCAGGGCCGCGGTGACTCTTTCGAACAAATGCGTGGTTAATCACATTTTTACATTTCACAGCGATACTTCTCTGTACCTCGGAAAACACGTTAAGCTGTTGGTTCTAACTGTCATTTATAGGTCTTTGACAGTCGTTACGGATATACAGAAGCCACAAAATAAATCTAGCTATGGGGTTAAACGTGTTACTTTTGAAATCCCATAACTTTAAGGTTACATTCTACTAGCTGTTTCCCGCGACTTCATATTGGCATAATTATTCCGCTTTTATTCCCGTTCCCGTATATATATAGCATTCCTCATGAATGTGAAATCATATACAAAAAGAATTTTCAAAATCGGTTCAGTAGATCCAGAGATTACCCCCTACATACAAACTTACAAACTTTACCTCTTTATAATATTAGTACATAAATGTAAAAACAACAAGACAACAGTCCTAGAACAAGAGTTCCAAAAATACATAATTTTAATGATAATACTAACACTAGATTCTCGATGTGTATATCTAAGTTTCATGGAAAAGTACGAGTGAATAATTTTCATTCAAATTAATCATTCTTATTTAAGCTAAGAAAATGCGACGTTGTCATATTTCACGTAAGGGTGTTTAACATAAATAATCGTGACTTGGTCGAATTATTTTGTATGAAAAATGAAATCGAAAAGTAAAAATAAATAGATCATGTGCCAGGTGATCCTTTGATATGGTCTGATTGATACCCTAGAGCAGGGATGGCGAACCTTTTTTGGCGAACGTGCCATTTTCATTATAAAAATTAAATTTTTGCCATGACGTGTCACCAAAAATCTTGACTTGGTGATACCATGGACAAAAAATAACACTATAGTAGGTGCCAGATAAATGTGGAATAAAGTATATTGACCTTTCCCTAATAACTGCTCATAGGTACCTGAACAATTAAATATGAATCGTTTTTCATTATTAGACAATGTTAAGGATCACGAGAGATGATGATTCGGGACAGTTTTGTGTCATTAATTCCGTTTTTCAAATTAACAATGTCAATAAATGTAGGTGGGTCAATGACCGATATTCCACGATTATCTGGCGCCTACTATAGACGCACTTAACTATTTTTTTGTAACTAAAATTCATAAATCAATTTTAATGCTAATCAGCTTTGTGTTCAGCATGATTTCTGTTGTTGCTAATCATTCAAGATGCTAAGTAATCTTGTATAGGCGTCCCCAGATTATTTTGCTGCGTGGCACGACTAGCACGCGTGCCATAGGTTCGCCATCCCTGCCCTAGAGAAATGTAATATCAAAAGGAACACGGTGTATATTAACAGTAACTGGATTGTTAAGGGTCACTCTCAGTAACGAAGTTAGGAAAAGACTAGGCAGATTAATGAAGTGACTAATCTGGAAAAGCCCCTCTCTAAAACACCCACATTTATATCTGGCGATAATCCAAAATGAAATGAAGAAGTAAATACATAAATGAAACAGTAAATAAGCCATTCCTAGCCTGATCATTCCAAGTTATAGGTCATTCGTCTAAGTAATACTCGTTTTATTTTTCTTTTTATTCTGAAGTGATCATCATTTATCTTTATAAGTGGTACTTAGCTTTTTATTTGGAGTTAGGTGTCGACTGCGACTTTGCATTGAGTTTCGTAAATATATTTTGGAGATGGTTCATTTCTCATTGGCAAGATTAATAGTGTAAGTTAATATTTGCAACTGACTTGCGTATTAAGAAGATTTGCAAAATAATAGGTGTAGTTAACAGGCTTGAATCCTGACACGAGAATTTAAAAGGATTTTTTTAACTTTGAGAAAAGAATTTAAAAGGATTTTTTTAACTTTGTGAAAAGACTTATAGTTTTGAGAATACTATGTTCATAAATCCATTACATTAATCGGCAGGGTTGAGGCCTATATCCAGCAGTGGAAGTCTATTGGCTGAAATGATGATGATGATGATGAAAACAATTACTATAAAAATCATCACTTTATTAATTCATTTGTCATTCATTCATCATTCATTCATCATTCATTCATCATTCGTTCATCATTCATTCATCATTCATTCATCATTCATTCATCATTCATTCATCATTCATTCATCATTCTGTCATCATTCATTCATCATTCATTCATCATTCATTCATCATTCATTCATCATTCATTCATCATTCATTCATCATTCATTCATCATTCATTCATCATTCATTCATAATTCATTCATCATTCATTCATCATTCATTCATCATTCATTCATCATTCATTCATCATTTATTCATCATTCATTCATCATTCGTTCATCATTCATTCATCATTCATTCATCATTCATTCATCGTTCATTCATCGTTCATTCATCATTCATTAATCATTCATTCATCATTCATTCATCATTCATTCATCATTCATTGTGACGATCATCAAATGTGTCTTTATATTTTGCCTCGGCGTGTATCAACTTGAAGTTAAAAATAAAATCTCCGAACTAAATAAACCCTAAAATATGGCGTCAAAAAATTCATCCGCATCGCTGTCGACTGGAAGTGTACCCAAAAGACTGGCGGCATTGCCACGTTGTATGGCGATGCTTAATCTTTGACCAAGGTAAAAGCCAGCCCTTGGGTCACGTGAAGTGTCAACTAAGCGCCTTAAGAGATCTTTAAATAAGTTATGTGCACTCGGACCCGAAGACCCGAGAGTTTCAACCCCAAACGGCTCGAAAATATAACTACCAACAAGTTTATTATATTTCCGCCGCTTGAGGTTCTCTGCAGCCGCAGCGGCAGCGCCAGCACAGCACGAAGAGCTAGGAAGATGGGATGGCGCAGTCGACAGCGATGCGGATGAATTTTTTGACGCCATATTTTAGGGTTTATTTAGTTCGGAGATTTTATTTTTATTTCTAGTGTATATAGTTAGTTAAGTATTTATGGAATAAAACTCTCAAACTTGAAGTTTGTAATGATGTTATTATAGAAAAACACATTCCGCTTTTTCTATGCTTACAATAATAAAATGTACCTTTTGTTTCTCAACAACATAGCTGATAGATAAACCCACCTTTATTACCCCATCTCGAATCAGAATATAAACTGCAAAACCATAGACAAATTTAGGCGGATTAAACATATTGAGCCCAATATTTTACACTACCATTTTGCAGGGTTGTCAACAGCAAAAAAAGGTTTCAAATAAAGATATCAGCTTTATTAGCGAGCCATCCTCGAATTTATTATACTCTAGCGATCTCTAGACGTGATAGGGTAAATCGAAGGGTATTTGTGCGTTTACCCTTGGTGTAAGAATAGGGGAATTTTGTAAGATTGAGTGCTATGATCGTTGGTAACGGAAAAATATTCTAACAATGAGCCCAATGAGGGCTATTGCGTTTGAATTCGCCGCTAGAGGCGCTAGTGTAGCTTGAGGTCTTCGAACTGTCAAATTTCACTCTTGATTGGCTTATGTCAAAAGTTGATTTACTCATTTGTTGTAATTTTTATGAATATTTAGCCTGACTAAAGCAGATTAAGTTACGATTCTACCGACCACTGCATTGAACTTTTTTTTTTCGGAAATATGTAAATATATGTTCTTCTTTTGAGTGATGAATCCACGTAACACTGCGACACTATCTATGTTGTATTAAATCGCACGTTTACGGCATCATACATTATTTTCCTTCTAACTTTGTTCACATGCGCATAATAACAACTTTAATGATATGCTTAAGGACCTTACTCGCCAGTGGCGCCAACTGGTGAGCACGAAAACGGTAGCACCCATTGGGATTTGTATTTTTACAATGGTCTTAGCAGATTTAAGTAAATTTAAATAACAAAGGAGACAAGTGAGCCTGAAACGTTACACAAATTAAATAATATCAATCTTAATTTTTAGGGTTCCGTACCCAAAGGGTAAAACGGGATCTTATTACCAAGACTCCGCTGTCCGTCCGTCTGTCACCAGACTGTTCTCATGAACCGTGATAGCTAGATAGTTGAAATTTTCACAGATGACGTATTTCTGTTGCCGCTATAACAACAAATCACAAAAGTGACATTTAATTAAAAATAAAAAGGCCTCCCCATACAACATGTTTTTTTCGGCTTAAGGTACGGAACCCTTCGTGTGCAAGTCCAACTTGCAATTGGCCAGTTTTTTATTTTTTTCATTTTTGATCGCGGAATATTCAATATAGATTTTGTAAAAGGATAATAATATAGGCTTGGAGGAAAAAGAAGAAGAGAGGAGTGTGCAGCATGAGCGTGAGCAGCGATATTTACAAACATACCTTTAAAGTTCTAAGTTTGAGCTACACGATAACTGACAAATGCTTGCGATGTTTGGACAGGTCCACTCAAATCTGTGTGACACTTTCCTCAAAAGGCCACCTCAGACATTAACCTACATGGTTCTCATATGATTTGACCAGTACAGATTGTATGGACTTTAAAAGAGACTTTGACCTCTGAGTTTGTTTCGGTGTTTCTTCTCAGGGTAGTCAGCTAGGAAACACCGGTCTCATCTAGCTTAAAATGACCAAAAAAGATTGACGTGTAAAAGTGTTATGTTTAACCTACTTTCAAAATAAATATAATTTATCATAAAATAACACTGTCACACTCACCAATACAGAGAATTTCATAATTTAATCAACATCTTCAAACCGGTTTCAGCTGAATACCAGTACTTTACATGGAGTAGCTGCTTACCAGACCTCCATTACCCATTAACTGGGTAATACGGTACTTCTTGGCAAGACTTGTCAGATATTTTGGCTTCTGACAATCCGTAACCACTGTCAAAGATCTACAAATGACAGCCAGTACCACCGGCTTAACGTGTTTTCCGAGGCACGGAGGAGACTCGTTATGTTACGACGATCACCCATCCACAGACCGACCTCGACAAGTGTTGCTTAACCTTAAAGATCGACCCGTGCGACTGTTATTATTTAGCCACGAGCTCAGAATCACGATTTCATAATTTAACCCAACAAATATTTACACTCAGAACCATTCAGTTTATTACACATAGTTATTAATTTAAATAAAAACCGGACAAGTGCGAGTCGGACTTTCCCACCGAGGGTGACGTACAAATTTATATTCGTCATAAATCGTAAAATCTATTTAAGCTTTTGCCAATGAAGCCCTTTCATCTGATACCCCACGTGACACGGTTAATTCAATACAAAATTTGGACCGCAGTTCTGCATAAATACCTTGTTTTTTATGATTTTATTACAAATATAAAGTTCACAGAATTTTGCGCTATACTTGTAGCATAAGACGGTATTACTTGCAAAATGTAATAGTTCTCGGTCAACGGAAAATACCCTTTAAATTGCGATCCCCTTGAGAGTGTCGAAATATACGATTTCTGCGGCATAAACGGCCGTATCTTTTTTACGTTAACTTAAAAGTTTGATTTTACACAGCTTCAAGAGACTTTAGACTTGTGTATATCGTTTTAATTCCAACTCGATACCTTCACGCGTTCCCGAGATAAAGGGCCTTGACAGACAAACAGACGAACGGACGGACAACAAAGTGATTCTTATAAGGGTTTCATTTTTTCCTTTTGTGGTAGGCAACCCTAAAAACCAACAAAAACTATAAAAAACCTGAATCAACACATATATTGGAAATCAGTTTTCACATCGTAAAGCTGGTAAACAATGGCATAAATGAGTTAACAGTCGCACACCATTTTATTGGCCATAGGAGGGTAGAATGGTTTTTATGTCCCGCCATAATACTGTTTGACTAGCTCCCGCCCGCGGGATTGGTCGTCAAACTTGTGGTCGACTAACTTTCTATGTGGTATAAATGTAGGTGTTGTTATTGCATTGACCTTCTACGGATTTGGTAATTTTTTTGGGATTCTGGGCTGTATCAAATTGATGTTTTAACTAGTTGACTAGGTACTTAACTAGTTGTCTGCCTTTTTGCTGACCGGACCTATTTAGCGTAGTCGCGGGGCACGCAATATAATTGTTTTAGAATTAGTTTTCTTTTATGGGTACATAATATTGTGTGTATCTGTATACATGTGCCAAATAAACTACTTTTCTTTCTTTCTTCATTTTGTGAGGCAGTTTTTAGGGTTTTGTACCCTAAAGGTAACCAATGAAACCCTATTACTAAGCCTCCCTGTCCGTCCGCCCGTCTGTCTATCAACGAACCGTAATAAATAGAAAGTTGAAATTTTCACAGAGTGTATTTCTATCGACGCTGTAACAACAAATAATAAAAAATAAATAAAAATAAAAGGGGGCTCTCATATAAGAAATGTATTTTTTCGGTTTATGGTAGACGGAACCCTTCGTGTGAAAGCCCGACTCGCACTTGGCCGATTTTTTTATTTTTAACCTATACCGTCCCACTGCTGAGCAAAGGTTTCCCCTAAAACCTTCCAGATATTAATTTTCCGAGCAAACTCGAACCAGCCCTTGTGTAAGGTGCCTCGTCACCTCTTCCTTGGCCGGCCATAGTGACGCCAGCCATCCTTAGGTGCCCATTACACGGTAGGTTTTGCTGTCAGTTAAACCACAGTCAAGGCTGTGATTGACCGATAACTTATCTTCTAATGCAGTGACTGTGGTTGCATGAAATTGAATGACGAAAATCTGCCGGTCGATTCTGTGAACATGTCGAAGTGAAGGCTTGGGTGAAGTGATCACGAGGCGAGCTGTCAATCCATATAATTAAGAATCACGTGATCACGAACTGATTCAGAGGACACTACATCTTGATTATATGGATTGACAGCTCACCTCGTGATCACTTCACCCAAGCCTTCACTTTGACATGTTTACAGAATCGACCGGCTGGATATTTGATTGGTCGCGACTTTTAAGTGAATGGATCTGTTTTTATATGTTTATGGAATGGGTCCATATTTAAGATGATCTTAAGTTTACGGTAATGACTACTCTTCCTCAAGTTTCTTTTGATGATCCAGATATTCCCTTTAGTGAGAAACTTGGGGATTTTTATAGACAAGATCTTTTCTTGGACTGCCCAGCTACAGGAAGTTAGCCGAAAACTATTCGCGATAATTGTAACATATTTTTTTACTTAAGTATTTAATCCATAAATACTTAACTAACTATATACACTAGAAATAAAAATAAAATCTCCTAACTAAATAAACCCTAAAATATGGCGTCAAAAAATTCATCCGCATCGCTGTCGACTGGAAGTGTACCCAAAAGACTGGCGGCATCTTCTGGCAATGCCGCCAGTCTTTTGGGTACACTGTTAGGAGATTTTATTTTTATTTCTAGTGTATATAGTTAGTTAAGTATTTATGGAATAAAAGTTCACATGTCTTTGTTACTAAAAAAAAAAAAAAGTATTTCATATGTATGAATGTACCTATGTATCTATTTTAGTATTTTGTGTTTCTTTATTTCTCTTTTGTTTTCGTTCTATGGTAACTTTATATTTGCACCAAGTGTTACCCCATTTCGTGTCCAGGCTATCTCTATCCATTCCTAGTTGTCTGGAAGAGATCGCAGAATGCATTAAGGCAGCGAATTATATGTTTTATTAGTTTTAGATTTTTTGTATGTATGTTTCAATTGGGTGTATTATAAAGTATATACAAATAAATAAAAACATGTCGATTGAATTCCATCACTCACCATCAAACATTCGTCAATCATAACTTTTGGAATTGATTGACGTTTGCATGAGCGTATAACGAACGCCTTAGGTCACCACTTGCCAAGCGGGAATGGTACATCGACCGGTCCTGTGCGTCTGTCACCAGCGGATTCCCGAGACCTACACCAGGTCATCGGTCCACCTAGTGGGAGGCCGCGCCAACGCTGCGTCTTCCGGTAAACTTTTCCTTCTCCGTGTACGATTAATATAATGTTTTGACAGCACGGTTGCCGCAGTGGTTGTGCGATTGACTGCTGCGATGCGTGTCGCGGGTTCGATTCCCGCACGGTACAATTATTTGTATGGCCTACAGATAGTTGTTCCGGGTCTGGCTGTTTGTGTATGTGACTTTGTATGTTTGTAAACGCACCCACGATACAGGAGAAATTCCTAGTGTGGGGCGACGTTTTTAAAAAAAAAAAAATGTCTTAGTTTCAGAAGAAGAATGGAATCACAGTTCTTTTTTTCTTTTAAGAACAAATAGAATATTAAATACCACTTTTTAAAATAGAACTGATAAATTGAAATTTCTTTGGATTTATTTCATATAGTACTTTTGCAATATTTTCAGTATTTTTGTACGGAAGATGTTGCATTATACTCAATCTATATTTATAGAATGGTGAAGTCATAAAATATTGTTGAAGAATACAAAGGTCTAGTATGTAATGAACGAATTCAGAACGTGGTCAAGGTAGAGTGGTGTAGATTGGAATAAAATATAAGTTTTATTTTGACTATTTTAATTTACTCAAAGAAACAGGTTCCATTCTTAGCAAAAGTAATCTATATACATAATAGCGGTCCCGACACACGTTGTCCTGTCCGAACGTTTGCTTTGTGTACGACGGAAAATTATAGAAATCGGTTGCAGCGCCACCTACCGGGTCCAATTGTGAATCTAAACCATTTTCGAATCCCCTTGAACACACACAAAAAATTTCATCAACATCGGTCCAGCCGTTTAGGAGGAGTTCAGTGGCATACACACGTACACAAGAAATGTATATATATATTAAGATTTATATAAAAATTAACCCCTATTTCAGCTGGTCACGCTATAACTTGAGAACGACTTGACCGATTTGGCTAATTCTTTTTTTGTTTTGTTCGCCAGATTACAGGGAACGATAAAAACAACAAAAAAATAGGTGGGTAGGTAGGGTAGATAGGGTATCGTACCCTCCCCGTGCTCGTTCTCGGGGACTTCAATGCCAAGCACTTGGCTTGGGGTTCCCGATATACGGACACGAGGGGCAGGATGGTGGAGGACTGGGCTCTGGAGACAGGCCTAATCGTCCTCAACCGGGGTTCTGTCCCCACGTGTGTGCGGATGCAGGGTGAGTCCGTGGTGGATATTTCGTTCGCAAGCCCTGCTCTGTCACCGCGTGTCGTCGACTGGCGCGTCATGGAGGAGGTGGAGACGTATTCAGACCACCGGTACATCCGGTTTGACGTCTCCACCCAGACCTCAACCGCGCCAGTCCGAGAGGCCCCGAGTGGTCCGCGGTGGGCGCTGAAGCAGATGGACCGGGAGCTTCTCCTGGAAGCTTCGATCGTGCAGGCCTGGGTGTCACCACCGGACAGGCCTGCTAACATCAACGACGAGGCGGAGTGGTTCCGGGAGACCATGTCAGAAATATGTGACGTGGCAATGCCCCGGGTCCGGCCAGGACGCGCCCGCCGCCAGGTGTACTGGTGGTCGCGGGAGCTGGCATCGCTGCGCGAGGCATGCGTTGCTGCACGGCGCCTGTACACCAGGCATCGCAGGCTCCGCATCCGGTTTCCGGATGCGCAGGCCAGGGAGGCGGAGCTGTACGAGGAATACAGAGTGGCGAAGGCCGCCCTCCAAGCGGGAATCCTGCGGGCCAGGGATCTGGCTCGTAAGGAGATGCTGGAGTCTCTGAACGGGGACCCGTGGGGACGCCCTTATAAAATGGTGCGGGATAAACTCCGCACCTGGGCCCCCCCGTTGACGCAGAGTCTCCGGCCCCAGCTGGTGGAGGACGTGGTGAGCACTCTGTTTCCTTCGCGAGGGGAGCACACTCCCCCGCCTATGGCTCCGCCACCTGCGGTGCCCGATGCGGACCACACCGACGACGGCGACGACGATGACAACGCTCTGGAGGTGACTGAGGTAGACCTGAGAGTGGCGGTAAACAGGCTGAAGGCCAAAAATACCGCCCCAGGACCCGACGGCTTACCTGGGAGAGCCTGGGTCCTGGCCTTGGAGGCTCTCGGGCCTCGACTAAGGGGGTTCTTAAGCGCATGCTTGGAGAGAGGCCAGTTCCCACTTCGTTGGAAGACGGGGAAACTGGTCCTCATTAAGAAGCCTGGGCGCCCTGCGGACTCTCCGTCCGCTTACCGGCCCATCGTGCTGCTCGACGAGGTGGGCAAGCTCTTTGAAAGAGTAATTGCAAACCGCCTCGTCGGGCACCTGGTGAGGGTGGGGCCGAATCTGGCGGAGAACCAGTTCGGCTTCCGCACGGGGCGCTCAACGGTGGACGCCATCATGCGCGTGAGAGCCCTCACGACGGGGGATGCGGTGTCCCGGGGCAGGGTCGTCTTGGCGGTGTCTCTTGACATCGCCAATGCCTTTAACTCCCTGCCCTGGAGTTGCATTAGGGAGGCACTCCGGTACCACCGGATGCCGACCTACCTCCGTCGCGTGGTCGAGGACTATTTGACGGACAGGGCCGTCATCTACCCCGGTCACCGGGGAGAGTGGAACCGGCGAGAGATGTCGTGCGGTGTTCCACAGGGATCGGTTCTGGGGCCGCTCCTGTGGGACATCGGCTACGATTGGGTGCTGCGTGCCGACCTCCCTAGCGGCGTCAGCGTAGTCTGCTACGCTGACGACACGCTGGTTCTAGCACAGGGGGGGTCGCACCAGGCGGCGGCCGACTTAATGACACGCGGGGTCGCGATAGTCGCTGGAAGGATCCGGCAATTGGGTCTCGAGGTGGCCCTGCACAAGTCCGAGGCCATGTGCTTTCATGGTTCTCGGAACAGGCCACTAGCGGGATCCCAATTAACGGTAGGAGGGGTTCACATCGGCGTCGGGTCGACAATCAGGTATCTGGGGCTCGTTCTCGACAGCCGGTGGAACTTCGAGGAGCACTTCCGACGTTTGGCTCCCAGACTGGAGCGTGCTGGAGCTGCTTTCAAGCGGCTCCTGCCCAATCTAGGGGGTCCAAACGCCTCCTGCCGGAGGCTCTATGCGGGGATCGTGCGGTCCATGGCCCTTTATGGGGCCCCTGTGTGGGCCCTAACGCTGAAGGGGCGACCAGCCCGCCAGCTCAACGCGGCTCAAAGGGTCATGGCCATCCGGCTGGCTCGGGGATACCGCACGGTCTCCGGCGAGGCGGCGAGCCTCCTTGCCGGATTACCGCCATGGGATCTGGAGGCGAGAGCCCTCGCGCACGTTTATGCGTGGCGCGTGGAGGTGCTTCGCCGGGGCGAAACTCCGCTGCCACGGCAAATTGCATCGCGGCGGACGGAGCTCCGGCAGGATACTATGGCGGTATGGAGACTGCGACTATCGCAGCCCAGCGCTGGGCACGCCACAATTGCGGCGGTAAGGCCCCTCTTTGAGGAGTGGCTGGAGAGGCGCCACGGCATCCTCACCTTCCGCCTGACGCAGGTACTTACCGGACACGGCTGTTTCGGGAGGTACCTGTTTCGGATTAAGCGGGAGGACACGCCCGGGTGTCAGCACTGTGAGGATCGCCCGGAGGACACGGTGGAGCATACGGTGGAGGTCTGCCCTGCTTGGGCTGAGCACCGCCGTGTCCTCGTCGAGGCGATCGGCGGCGGCAACCTCTCGCGTCCGGCCCTGGTTGAATCCATGGTCCGGAGCGAGGAGGCTTGGGAAGCGGTCACCTCCTTCTGCGAAGCAGTAATGCTAGCGAAGGAGGAGGCGGGCCGCGCGAGGGAAAGGCAAGGCCTTCGTCCCAACCGCCGCTACAGAAGAAGACGCCCCGGGCGTCGGGAGTCGCAGGGCGATCCCCGGCCACCGTAGGCGCGGGCCTGCGGACGGCGAGCGTTGGGTGGCTCGCTGTCCGATCACCACCAGGCCCGGGTCGATGGCGCGTTGTGTTTCACGCGCGCCTCAAAGAGATGTCAGCAAAGAGGACGGGGCCCGCTAGGGCCAGAGCCTGCCAGGGTTGCGGAATTTGTTCGAAAGAGTCACCGCGGCCCTGGAACGCAAAGGGCTTTAGAAGGAACACGGATGGGTTTTAGTCAGTAAGAGTCTGACACGCCCTTCCGCTCCACCCAGAGCGGAAGAAGTCATTTTGATGATTTCCCATCCTTAAAAAAAAAAAAAAAAAAAAAAAAAAAGGTAGGGTAGATAAGTAGGTATGTATGTAGGTAAGTACGTAGGGTAGGTACGTAGGTCGGTTAGGGAGGGAAAATAGGGTAGGTAACGGTTGACGGGGGTTGACGGGAGGTGACGAGAGCGAAGCGACGAGCACAGCTTGTCCTAAATAGTATAAAAAATGCTAAAGTGAAAATCATTAAACCGATTTCGCTGAGTTGTCGTCGTACAGATATCCCTGAAGACGGTTTACGGGCTTACTTAACCTTTTAAATGCCATAGCATAAACGCATAGGCATGCCCCCGACGCCAAGTCACAAATTCGCCGTACTTTTTTTCACATATTTGTGACGTTTGGCGTACATGGCACGCGCTTGCTTGTCATGTATTCGTGACACTGGCGTTCAAAAGGTTAAAAAAAACAAAGGTTCGTAAACTGCCCAACAACAATTGTCTCAAAAACAAACGCTATACATTATCCACAGTTTCTCCTTACTCCCTATAATAGTGCTATTACAGACGAGGATACCACTATTATAGGATCGTTATATGACTGTTATATGCCTGTTATGAGCTGTCTAATGCCTTTTATGACAGTTAAGCTCCGTTAAACTCGACTGTGCAAATTCTGATGTCTTTAATTGTTACTGGTTTAAATAAAAACTGTTTACAGATTTATTTTAGTATGTTTTTAATGTTAATGTGGTGTAAAGAAATTTGTATTAAAATAAGGTTGTCTTTTGCCTGCATAAACATAGATATTTGCAAAAAAAAATATATGGACAAGTGCTAGTCAGACTCGCGCAGTGGGGGTTTCGATCGAGTCTTGATTTTTTCCAAGTATATGCCACCGGAAAATGGCAAACTCCGTAAGATTAAAACATAACTTGAGAAATTGTAAACTCTCGATAAATTGTCAACTGAACATTTGGAATACTATTAACGCATCAAAATTTGATAGTCTATAATACCTCCGTGTCGGATCGAGAAATTGTGTTGTGTCACAATCCTATTGTTAGACTATACTATTGCACGTGTTAGCGGGCACACCATTTATGCCCGGAGGCATAATTAGTTTGGTTTACTTGTTAATGCTTGAGTTTGTCTATTTCTGATGTCTTAATGGAGTGTGCTAGCTACCAAGTGTCAATTAATTTCATTTAATTTGATTTACATTTTGATTATTTTATTTTCTGTGTCATGTATTGTAAAATACTTTGCATACTATTGTATAAATTCAAGTTTTTAAAAGCTTAACAGACAGATGTGTTGCTGGGGAGTTTGTTGCGCCACTTCTTCTTCCCAGCTACAACACTAGGAAGTGGTGATGGGCGGGCGTTTTGGGGGACTGTCTTTATGTAGAACTTTGACGTTCAAAAAGTGCTGGCACTCAGCCTAATTTGAATAAATGACTTTTGAATTTTGAATTTTGTGGACTGACATAAACTGGCGACCAATCAGCACTCTGGCGTAGAATTTATCTGTTTTGGTGTGATAGTTAAAGTGGAAACTTGGCCCCTCGTTGGTCTTTGTTGGTGTGAGTTCATATCTGAACAGACCAATGAGAGCCTTGTCTCCAGGTGCCGTTTAAACCGTGCCGTTTTACCACGGCATGGGAAAGAAAACAGATAGAAAAAGATAAATTAAAGTTTTAATTTCAAATCAAACCACGTTTCAATTATGCGAATATCAATACAGAAAACAAATTCAATATCATTGAAATAGTATTTCTCCGACTCTTTAAAGTTGAAGCATCGGCTAGCATTCTGTGGGTAGTAAAAAATTCACTCGCTGGCGTTCAGCCAATATGCACTTGTTCTGTAGTGGCTCTGTTTATACTGGGTTGTAGGTAGTTGGGGAATTTGGTTGTTTTGGTAAATGTCTGGGTTTAATTCGGAAAGATTTTTTGTAATCCATACTAATATTAAAAAAAGAAATAATAACTCTATCTATCTATTTGTTTGTTTGTTTACTACCTCTTCACGTCTTAACAGCTGAAGGGATTTGGATGAAACTTGGCACATGGGTAGAACATGGCTTGGAATAGGTTTTTCCATCCTGGGTTTATGTTTTATTGGGATAATTTTCGATATTCACGCGGGCGAAGTTGCGGACGAAATCAAGTTTGGAAATAATTTTAATTTATTTTGTTTTATTCCTTTACACAAACTGATAAGAATAATAAATTACGTACAAACGCATATAAAAAGAGGACAGGGTAAGAATTCATTGGACATGGAAAAATTCGTCAACATCGCTGTCAATGAGTAAAGTGTCCATAACAATGGCAGGTCAAAGTACACTTGCATCGCCTCACTCTGTTTCGTTGGTTCAGTGGTTACAAGCACTACTGCTATATATGAGCCCGTGGGTTCGATTACCGGGTCGGGCGAAGTGTTAAGGCTTTCTCGAATTTTTCAGTAGTCCGGAATTTGGATAGTGCCCGTTTGATGGTAACAGGCTCGACCCTATTATGTGGGAATTGAATGTACGAGTATAATAGACACACTCCTGATTATATTTTCCTACGATCTTTACTTTTTATATTTTTGAGCAGTATTATTTCCAGAAAAGAACATATTCTTTGATTTTGCGACGATGCATGGTTCTATAGTAATGTACTGGCCGTAAATAAAAACATATAAATATAGTAAAAGTTCTAAGAAAATAGCTTTGTACTTAACTTTGATTTACTAAAGAATTTAGTCTAGACGTGTTTAGTGGTCCTTGAAATACAATTTTAAACTAATAAGCCAAAGGAACCTTTACCTTATTAACTAAAATATTCCAGTCACAAACAAAATCTTTAGTATCTTAATTACAACTGAACCGTGGTCTTTCAACTATCTCTTCAAAATAAGTACTAAAAAGGCTCTATTTTCCTTTGATATCTAGATAAAATATTTCATGGAAAATACTTGAGTACATGCTGGAAAAATATAAAGAGGTTTAAACTGCTTTGTAGAGACACTCTTTGTAGATCTTGTAGTCTTATTTTATTTTTATTGTCAGTGAAAATGTCCATTTTCCATATATGACGACTTAAAATACTTTATTTTGCTTCTTATGTAGAGAATAAACTTTAAAATACGAGTGTTCAATGGACAGTTTAATCGCACAGGGCAATCTCTAACTCATAACCTAATTATGATTATGGTGATGATATTTAAGATAGAGTTAAAAGAAATCAAATCGTCATACATTTACAACATAACTTTAAAACATATATATTTTTTAAAGCTATTAAAATTTCGCGTAGATATATAAACACGTTGAAATTTTAATGGTTTTCCCGCGGCAGAACGATTAGAAATCATTAGTACTAACGAAACGTGAAGGTAAACTTTTTTTTCTGTCTTCAAATAATTAAAAAAAATATTCATAAACTATTTCATTAAATCAGGAGTACCTATCAGCTGGTTTCTACGCGAAGGGCAACGACCGCGGCTGCTTTGCGCGAAACTATCGCTATGTATAACTATTGGTTCGAAGTCGCTTTCGAGTTTTGTTTATCACAATTGTTATTGTGCCATTTCTTGATTTTAAATTTATTATTTTTCATAAATCGATTGTATTACCAAGACAAACTCATTTCGCTGCGGGAAAACAACCATTAAAAATTCACGCTGTATAATAAAATGTACAAACAATAAACGAAAAAAAAACAATCCAAACAAATAAAATCAAAAATAAATAATGATAATCTTCATAAAGAAAAATCTGGGAAAATGCCGTGAGAAAAACTGAACTAGGCTAAAAAATCTAAAATTAACAATATGCTGGATGCTTTGCCTGTTCCTTCTGATAATAAGAAGCAGTAACAAATCAAATAAAAATAATTTACAACTGGGCTATGGAGTGGACACTTATCCCGAATAGGTACAGGCTTTATGTTTATTACGTTTGAGAAGTGTAATCATGGAGTTTCTTGCCAACTCTTCTCCAAATAACATCACCGTCCATTTTTATTCCAGGCATTCGATATAAATCTATGATACAATTTGTATCCACACCCAACTCAAAAATATTAAACCAACTCTCTACAGGTGCTACATTTTTGTTCGCATAACGTTGAACGTTCTTTTTTAAATCCTTTGTTACTATTTTTTAATACCACATTAACGTTCAAAGCGACATAATCTATGTTAATACGAACAATGTTTTAATAATATACTTTTATGAGGTGTCAAGTACTCTCTAAATGACTGCCATAATAATAACACTTGTACCTAATTGATAGTTTAATTTTATTGGCTGTTAACTCCTTTACGATGTGATATTAAGTAGTACTTGGGGACCTTATTCGGGGGTTCAATGTTAATTTATTTTCTTGAAGGGTGAAGGTGAAGGGAAATATTTCTCTTTGGGGGGTCATTAAGAGGAAAGATCGATGAAAACTGTTTCTGAGGTGAAAAAGCCCACAGATTTGTATTTTTTTTGGTAGCTGGACACTTTTTTTTTTTAAAGATGGGACATCGTCAAATGAATTCTTACGCTCTGGGTGGAGTAGAAGGGCGTGTCAGACTCTCAGTGACTAAAACCCATCCGTGTTCCTTCTAAAGCCCTTTGCGTTCTAGGACCGCGGTGACGCTTGCCAGAAACAGTTAAACAAAAAATCCGCAAAAAAGAATTTAACTGTTTATTTGCTTAAATTAAGTTCCTACATCCACATACCGTACATTGCACAATTTAAAACGAGCTCAATAACAAATAACTAATGCACATGATAATCAAGGCGTACGTAGCGCTCATCAGAACAATAGTGCTGCCTAGAAATATTACTTATATCTAATTTTAAACATTAATATGGCAAATAAAGAATAAATAAAACACATTAAGACATTAATAAAACTTAAAAATGAATTAATAACAATGTCAGTACCTACATAAAATATTAAAATTAAAACTGAATTCATAACATGTCAATAGATTAAACATTAAAATTAAAACTGAATTAATAGCATGTCAATAAATTAAAATGAAACTAAAATAAAAAAAAAAACATTAAAAGTAAATTCAAAACATTTAGAATAAAATACATTGAAATTATTAAAAATACACTCGGCTTTTGAAACAGATGCGACGCGATGATGCAAAAAATATTAATTGTTGCATGAAAAAGAAAAACATTTAAATGGTAACTTCGCAGTATCGCGTTGCGCCTGTCTACCGAAACCGAAAGCTTCGTCCTCATATAAAGCGATCATCGCACGAAAATGCGATCGTCGCGTCGACAGAGGGCGCTTTCTGGTTTTATCGAACAAATTGACGCGACAGTCGCGTATTCGTGCGATGATCGCTTTGTATTAGGACGAAGCCTTAAGTGACTTACCTTGTTAGTGCTTTTAGTTCAAAGTAATTAGCCTGTAAATAGCGTGACCCTAAGGGCGCGTTCCCACTATGTCGTGACGATTTTATCATTTTGGACGACTGCCATACATTTTGTATGTAAAAAGTCGTTGACGACGGTTAATCGTGTCACCCTATAAGTGAACACCTCCATTTAAATACACAAGCCACGACGCTTTAAACGACACGATAATTTGTCGTTGCGACATAGTGGGAACGCGGCCTAAGTTCATCTGCAAGTGCATCTTCTAAATCGTTGTTTAATAAATGCGTTTAATGTGAGGAAAATTTTAAAAATGTCCTAATTTCTAGTTTGACTACAACATGAACTGCAAAAATAATTGTATTTAAGTTTTGTTTTCATTCTGCACCGTTTTGTTGCAATAAGGAGCACTATCTACGGTTCTAAGGTATTAATATTCCACCAGAATCCAGCTCTTTAATTACTAGTACTAAGTAGATACTTTGAGCGACGCCACACGGGCGTTGCTGGTCCGTTGCGTCGTCACAATGCTATGGTTTCGACAAAAAAGGTGCCACACGAACAAATGCGGTGACGAAACGCAACGCACCGCTCTTCAACGACGCAGCATCGCTTTCTGACTCAGCAGGGCAGTCTTTAAGTAATAATGAAGTTTGACGACACTGTTAGCCGGAATGGATGTAAAGAACAACAACATTTTTTTTAGGATTCTGTTCCTGAAGGGTTACCAACGGAACACGATTATTTTTTAGTTATTAAAACTTTATGTATTAGAAAGTAAAAAAACACTGTTTAAAAGTGAACATTTATGCCTTAGCTATTTTCTACCAGTCAACCTTAGGGAGGTGCAGCATATAGCAGGCATCCACCGTATTCTGTATGTCTTTTTATTTTTAAACTAGCTTTTGCCCGCGACTTCCCGTTTTGTCCCGTTCCCGTGGGAATTTCCCATTCCCGTATAGACTATAGCATTCCTCATGAATGTGGCTATCATATACAAGAATAATTTTCTAAATCCGATTGGTAGTTCCAGAGATATAGGTATATAAATATATTGTAATTTATAGTATAGATATCCCAAGGGAATGTACTCCCAGGAAAAGAAGTCCTATATCCAGGATATTTGTTTTTTTGCTACAAGTAATTTTTTTAATGTAACCTAGAGGAAAATTTCAACAGAAGCGTCCCTCTTGTTATATGACATCACATCTCACACAAATATTATAAAGACGAAAGTTTGTGAGTGTGTGTATGTTTGTTAGTTCTTCACGCGCAAACTGCTGGACCTTTAAGATGCAATTTGGTATAAAGATTGTTTGAGTCCCGGAAAATGACATAAGATAGTTTTTATCTCGGGAGTATGTTCCCTTGGAATAATTTTCGACATTCACGCGGACGGAGCCGCGGGCGGCAGCTAGAATTCTTTTAAGGAGAAAATTCTTATAAAACTTCCCTTCTATGAACCAATAAGTAGTGACAAACCCCGCAGAGATTGGATCGCGCCACGCAAGCCATACGACCTGTTATTTATTATAACCGGCTCTTGGGGTCAATTAAAGGACCTGATTAAGGGATTTTTACCCTAAAGGCCCCGGAAATGTGGAGATCTTTTATCAGGACAATGCTGATATCATCACGATAATATTCACTTAGGTTTGAATATGGAAGATGTTTGAGAAAAGAACGTTTAAGTAACCGTTTCACACGGAAAATCTTAATCATAAGAAAGTCTGATCATCTATTTTTGTAATGTACATATTTGTGAGCTGGTTTAATTTTACATCCCATATCTTATTCTATTGTATTTATTTAATGTGTGATTTTAAATTGTATTATGTGATAAGTATGGGCTATGCCTGGAATAAATTAATTTTTATTTATTTCAGTTGGCTTTTAAAATATCAACAGTAAAACTAACTATAATTAATTATACCTTTTATATACCTACACTTAAATAAAAACTCTTAACTAACTTAAACAATCTAAAATTGGCGTCGTAAATTTCCTCCGGGTATGCGGTACAGAGAGTAAAGCCCCGCACACCTTTATTGAAAAGGGAGGATTCTCCGACCAGACGGTGGTTGTGTCTGATGGCCAACTGCCCGATAGATGATATTCGAACTGCTGTATATGTTCAAATCGCACGGAGAACTTTGCTTGCGCGATGCTGGATTTCGTTGGTAGTTCGTCGCTGACAGGATACACTCCGTATTGCTGTCCATGGGTAATGTGCCCCAAAAGATAAGCGTTATTTATACGTTGTATGGTAAAGCTTTTCTGTTAAGGTCATGCCAGCACTTGGATCACGCGATATGATAATTAGGCGTGTGGACAGATCTTAAAAAAAAAAATGTTTGAGCACTCGGACCATACGATCCGAGAGTTTCAAACCCAAAGGGCTCGAAATTATTATTTTAATTGACTAAGACTCTAATACTTTAGGAGAAAATCGACTTCTTTTTCATAAGTATTCTGCCTGCTTAATTGATAATGCTGTCAAAATCACTGAACCAGTCTCCAAGGAGTACGATTATTGTCTTCAAAATAATAATCGTACTCCTTGGAGACTGGATGCACTCAGAAAGGATACCGAAACTTAATGTCTGAGCAATCTAAAGGGAGTTGAAGTTCGTGTGTAAACGTGATTACGTACAGGGTGTAACAGATTAAACGCAAAACCTAAAGAGAGGAGATCGTAGTTTTTATGAATCACGAATACTATGGGATCAACCCTGAAATCGCGAAATAAATTAAGACTGATATTTCTTCGCAATTTTAGGGTTGGTCTTCTAGTAAAAGGTTTTCTTAATAATGAGTAATTTTTCAAAAATGCTTGATCATTTATTTTTATCAAGAGCTGTTTTTGACACTAGGATTTATTAGGTTTTATAAATTACAATAAATGTAAATAAACATATCAAGTGCTTAATACAAAGGTTCATGGTTTTATCTTCAATAATGATGGTCTCTCATACAAATTTTAATCCCCTATTTCAACCCATACAGGCCCTTTACTCACGACAAAAGGTCTAGCCTATATCCTTTCCTGGGACTCAAACTACCACTACACCAAATTTCATGTAAATCGGTTCAGTGTTTTAAACGTGAAGAGGTGACAGACAGAAGACACGCTTTCGCATTTATAATATTTTAGTATGGATTGTTAATTTTGTTCCTGGCTTCGTTTCACAAAAAGCGGTGCCTATAACCGACTTCAGGATCCCGTCCATCTCTATACCAAAATTCTACAATACCTGTTCAGCGATTTCGGCGTGAAAGCGAAACATATTTACTTTCGCATTTATAATATCTATTATTACTAGTTGATGTCCGCGGCTCCACCCACGTTACCACAATTATCGCAAGGGAACATATTCCCGAGATAAAAACTATACTATGTCCTTTCCCAGAACTCAAACAATCTCTATACCAAATTTCAGCTAAATCACTCCAGCCTTTTGCGCGTGAAGAAGTAACAAACATACACACACACTCAGAAACTTTCGCCTTTATAATTTTAGTGTTAAGTTTGGATAGCGCGTTCCTACACCAATCGATCGATCGCCGATCCATTCCATCGATCGACGTTGATCGACTAGTGTGGTAGCTTTGGCTGATCGACGGACACCGGGTGATAAACGCCGATAGATGCCATTGATCGATGTTCGAAAATTAGAAACTATCGATCGACATCGACTAATCCATTCTACCATCGATCGACGATCGATCGATTGGTGTAGTAGAAACTATCGATCGACACTGACTAATTCATTCTACCATCGATCGACGATTGATCGATTGGTGTAGTAGAAACGATCGATCAACACCGACTAATTCATTCTACCATCGATCGACAATCGATCGATTGGTGCAGTAGAAACTATCGATGGACACCGACTAATTCATTCTACCATCGATCGACGATCGATCGATTGGTGTGGTAACACCCTTACAAGCCTGACTACTAATGAAAAAAGTTTATTTCAGCTAGTTTTCAATTAAATACGTTTGGACCAACATTGGCTGTCATCCCTCACATACCTTGCTACCAGATGCCAGCCTTTAAACCACATTCATTTAATATTCGTGTAATTTCGACCGTTTCAGTTTTAATATCACTGCAAATAATGTATTTCTGCTTTGAAATTAGGCACCCCCATTTCTGGACACCTTTGAGGATCTAGTAGATAAATAATACCAGTGGCAGGTTAACTTCGAGGTAAAGCAGCGCTTGCCGAGGTTGGTCCATAGATGGGTGACCACTCATTTTATACCGAGATTCCTCCGTGCCTAGAAGTGGGTTGCAGCTGTCATTTGTATAACTTCGGTACGAATAGTCAGGAGTACATGGAAACCTTGACACCAGTCTTGTTAAGGGGTAGCGTGTTACTCTCGGCGGCGGCGACCTCTCGTGTCCGGCCTTGGTTAAATTCATGGTCTGGAGCGAAGAGGCTTGGGAAGCGGTCACCTCCTTCTGCGAAGCAGTAATGCTAGCGAAGGAGGAGGCGCTGGGTGGCACTGTCCGATCACAACCAGGACCGGGTCGAAGACGGGTTGTGTTCCACGCGCACCTGAAAGAGATGTCAAGATTGCGGAATTCGATCCGTATATAAATAAATTAATCTGCCTAGCCTTTTCCCAACTATATATTGGGGTCGGCTTCCAGTCAAACCGGGTTCAGCTGAATACCAGTATTTTACGTGGAGCGGCTGCCTACCAGATCTCCACAAACCATTAACTGAGTAAAACGGTAGTTCTTGGCAAGACTGGAGTCAGATTTTCTGGCTTCCGATAACCCGTTACGACTGCCAAAGATTTACAAATGACAGCCGGGAACAACGACGGAGGAGTCTCGGTATGTTGAGATGGTCACCTAACCACAGACCGACCTTGGCAAGAGTTGCTTAACCTTGAAGATCGATCCGTGCGGCTTCTATTATTTAGCCACGAGCTTATAATAATAACTTCGGTAAATAATGACGATTAAAGTAATCCCTTACTTACTTAATTCCTTTTCAGAATAATTATGAGTACCGACTAAGAACCCAGTTAAAAAGTAATCCGACGGCGTTGACTCTGTGAACTATGAAGGATACAAAAAGTCGGCTTTTGTTACCGCCGCGCGTCGTCTCGAAGCTGAGCGATAATTTTCTATTTGTTGTTACATTCTATAATTTGTAAATCTGACATGGCCATTGTCTTGAAGTAGATAATAAATTATTGATAAAACTGGACTGGTCAAGACTCATAAATACCAATATCAATACTTCCATATGACCATACCATTTTGACATTGTTATTTTGAATTCAATCTCGACATTGTAATAAAAAAATCATTCAGATTTTGACATTGTAATTTCTTAAATTTAAATTTTTGTATCGTTTGTCTAGTGCGTCTAATTTTGTACGCCATGAATGGTAAAACATGTAGCTACCTCATTTTAATTCTAAGACCTGTATACTGTACTCATATTTTACAAAAAAAATCTTATCTTAATTTATAAATGCGAAATTACATGACTCTGTCGGTCTTTAACAAAAGGTAACAGACAGACAAACATGTCTGTCTGTTACCTTTTCACGTCTTAACAGCTAATTGGATCTAGATGAAACTTGGCACACGGGTAGAACATGTCCTGGTATAAGACAAACGCAAATTTTCGAAATTCACGCGGGCGATTTATAATAATTTTCACATTTTCGCTATCGGTATGTTATTTTTGTGGTAACTTATTATCGGGACAATTGATATCTTTTGGTTGAAATAATGATCACTTATTGTTGGCATTATCATTATTTTGCCTTTATCCCAATTTAGGTACTTGGAGTCTAGCCATATCGTCGTTTTCATATCATATTCTTTTTTTCCAACATTTTCTTCAACCTTCCGTATACCGTCTTATCCATTTGTTTGGATTAATAATATTAAAGATAAGATAATTGTATTCTTTCATAGGTTTCTTAAACAACTTACATTACAATTTCTAAATCAACAGTCCAACAGTTGAATCTCACCACATACATCGCAGAACGTTTGCAGAGCGAATCTCAACCGCTGGCAATAATACCTTCTCCAGAGCCCTCGAGGGAAATATCGTCAGCTTGCCACTTACACCGGTAGTATTCACAGGAAGACGTGTAAGCTTCGAGATTTACAACGATTGGAACGTCCGGGACTACGGTGGATTTTGTGACTGTGGCTCTGGTTTATTGTATGGGATTGTGTTATAGAGGTATGCGGTACAGAGAGTAAAGTTCCGTACACCTCCACTGTAGTGGGAGGATCCTCCTGCCAGACGATTATTGTGTCTAATGGGCAATTGCTCAATAGTTGATATTCGAACTGTTATATATGTTCAAATCGCACAGAGAATTTTTCTTGCGCGATGCAGCATTTCGTTGTTAGTTCGTCGTAGATGGCGCTGCGATTCTTTTTGTTGCCGTACAAATTTCGCTTCTTAGTTTCTCATGTGGCGGCATTGATGCTGCTACAGTTAAATTAAATAATAAAAAATATATAACGCAATGTTTGTGGGAAGGTCTGAACAGATATCTGTCCCACGCTGGGCGCCAAAACTGTCCCATGTTGGACGCCAAACCTGTTCCATGTTGGGCGCCAAACGTGTTCCATGCTGGGCGCCAAACCTGTTCCATAGTGGGCGCCAAATTAGTTCCGCGCTGGGCGCCAAAGCTATCTCGTGCTGTGAGACAAACAAAGCACAGGCGGGCACCAATACCCTCACCACATTCTCGGGGGAAATATCGCCAGCCTGCCTCCTATACACCGGTAGTATTCACAGAAACTGCTGCGAAATTTACAACGATTGGAACGTCAGAACTACGGTGGATTTTGTAACGTTGGCTATGGTGTATAATATGGGAAGATGTGTAGAGGTTAAACATAAAAAATATACGGCAACGCTACAAAGCGCCGAACTTATCTCATACGGGGTGCTAAACTAAACTCGCTGGGCGCCCAAACTGCCCCACGCGGGTGCCAGACTTGTCTCACTCTGGGCGCCGAACCTTTCCCATGCTGGACGCCAAACCTATCCAACCCTGGGCGCCGAACCTGTCCCCAGCTAGGCACCACCATTAAGAATAAAAGACAATCAAACTGTTTATTATATTGAACGGTATGGGCAGCCAACCTGTGTCATCTAGGCGCCTTTTTTTTTTTTTTTGATCTCGGGGGGAAATCCTCATGGAAATCCTCCACCCTGGGGCGGGTGGAGGGGTCTGTCAGACTCTTACTGACTAAAACCACCCCGGTGTTCCATCTACCACCTACGCCGGGGATCGCGGGAACTTATGCGACTTCCGCAATCCCCGGCTGGTGCCGGCCCGCCGCTGCGGGCCACCTCGCGTCGGCGAGGGGAGTGAGGTGTTTGACTCCCCTCGTTACGTCAAAGAGGGGCGCACGGGAACACCACGCGCCACCACCTCGGGTCCGGATGAATGGTCATCTAGGCGCCTAACTTATCTTAACGGGCGCCCAAGCTGTCATCAAAGATAGGCAGTCAGAATTCCGAAGCTTGATAACCAGTATTTTCAGTATTGAAGGAAGTCACTCCTTGTATAATACTGGTATTTTCACCTACATCCGGCAAGACTGGAAATCGATACCAGCATAGTTGGAAAAAGGCTAGGCAAATTGTATGAGTTATCCCACTACAACAGGGTAAAAAACATGAAAATTCTGGTGCATATTATGGTTATTTGGTGTACACTGGCAGTTGACCCCAAAATAGTTGGGAAAAAGCTACTAAGCAAAATGATGGTGATGTTGCTTCCAACTGACACTGTTTAAATGTCCACGTAACGGGTAGTTAAGCTTTAATATACAGCAATGAAACATTCAAGCGTGTTGCTGATGAGGTGAAATCGTGTTTTATCGAATTTTATCGCTTTTATAGCACATTAACAACATTTTTAATGCCCAATTTATTTATGAATAATTTTGGTTAATCATCTTTTTAATTAACACCGCTTGCTATTTTTGTGTAATTTTATCAAATTACTTGTTTAATAAACGTTTATTTTTTGGGTTAGATAATAAAATTAAATTAAATGTGGTGTTAATTATAAAAACAAATAAAATCTGAATGTCAGATTCTCTCAATTTTTTTTCTGTTGTCTAAAGAATGTTCTGGGAAGGAATAAGGAATATGTTGCATTAATGTGAATCTCTTTAAGAGTTGGAAAATATCAAAAAACCAAACTCACGGTGCGTTTACCGTGTTTAAGATGAGGTGTCTAAAAAGAGAGTGACTACTATAATTAACACTAATAGACAAGTTTGGATTGCTATGATGACCCCAAATAAAATGGCAGAAGGGCAAGACAAACATGTTGAGTTTACCAAAAATATTGCTACGAGAAAGGCTACGGATCAGCTACGCCGTAGCAAAACCGCTACGCTTGCTACGCGTAGCGAAGTAAAATCAATCTTCCTGAACTAACTTGCATAAAAATGATACCTCATTTTGTTTGAGTTTGGAGAACTGAATTAAATATTAAGTCATTTTACTGAAGTATGGAAACGATTATCTAGCTATAAGTATCTATAGTTTCTAAAACAAAATGTCTATTTTTTATCTTTCAGATTAAAGCTACCGCTGGAGTTCTTATGTGAGTCTTAAGCATCAGGGGTGTCTTATATTTAGAAATAAATAATGTTACGCCTAAGTTACTGTTATTGGCTGGGGCAATCCTTCCTAAATTATGAGGACAACAATGCAATCGTAGGTATATTATTTCTTTTGATTTTATCTTATTGCCACGTCTATAACGCATGAACATGTCCGAGACATCATATCTTCTGACTACGGATCTAGCCAACAGATCACGAATTGGGTCCTTATGTTAAGAGTGAATAGGTTACTTCTAGGCAAGCACATCATCGTTTATGAGGTCAAATGCGAGCGTGTCAGTTTCTTTGTTATTTTTTCTTTTTTGGAAAAAGAGGATTTGATCATGCATGATCATATCATCCCCATAGTTACTGACGTTACAGTTACATTTTATCTGCGCTTTAAAGCACAACCAACCATATTATATATGCATCTCGCTTCCTCTGATAAGGGAAATGCATGAATACTATTACAAACACCGTTGTCGTGAAAGCTAAAGCCCAAAAGATAACCTCTCAGCGTTTCGAACACATTCCACTAAAATATAAAGAAAGAAAAGAAAGAAACTAGTTTATTTGGCACACACAGACACACATTGTAGATACAAATAAAAGACAGCTTAATTTTAAAACAAAAACATTGTATGCCCCGCGGCTGCGCCAAATAGGTCCAGTTCAGCAAAATGCCAGACAACTAGGAGTTGCCTGATGCTGGTTTTCAACTGAACCTTCGTTGAAGTGTACGGATGTAAATCAGTTTACAATCTCTCAAGTTATGTTATAATCTTACGGAGTTTGCCATTTTCCGATGACATATTCATTTATTCAACATGGAAAGTAGCTCATATGCTTTCGCTGTTAAAAAGTTATCAGAAGTCAATAGTACTCTATAAACCCTTCATTTGATAAAAAATATGGCATGATCGTTAAATGTTCTTAATGTTTGTGCAACTAGTGCATGATGATAATGGCAGGATATAATAATAATAATAATACAACGACCATCTGTCGAAGCCGGTGTTACGCAGTTGTGTAAAGGGCCTGATACAGAAGGCAATACTCCTCGATACGGCTCGGATTGTGAGGAGGTTCCTTTCTCTGGAGCCCTAACCACCGGTAGCTTGGACTCTGCGCCTGACACCGGCGGACTACTACTTTTTAAATTTTTAAAATATAAATAAGTATGTAAAGAAAATAAATAAAGAGAATAAAAAAAAACATTTATTTCAGACATCGTCCATATATTATATAACAATTAAAATCCACTAAAAACACATTACATTAAAATAATCAACAATAAATTAAATTACAAATACACATTAGAATAAGATACACAATGTCAATATAAGGTTTCGAAAATATTACAAAACGCTTCGAGAAATGGTAGGTAGTGCCCCGCTGCATTTGGCCCGTCTCGGCGGGGGCACAGCAGTGCCCCAGATTCATTTGCTACAGCAGATACAGCTTAGATTTTAGGGATATTTGGAGGTGTAATGGACACCTCCAAATATCCCTAAAATCTAAGCTGTCTGTCGGAAACGGCTTCAGTACTGACAAGTTGATAGCTTCAGTATGTCTGCCCACGCTCTAGAGCTAGCGGCGTGAGGATTGACATCCCTGAACAGTTGGCTTGTGGGAGGCGGAAGATGGGACGACGAATTAGATTTACTAGATGGTGTACATAGAGTCACCGCGGCCCTCGAACGCAAAGGGCTTTAGAAGGAACACGGATGGGTTTCAGTCAGTAAGAGTCTGACACGCCCTCCGCTCCACCCAGAGCGGAAGAAGTCGTTTGATGATTTCCCATACTTAGAAAAAAAAAAAAATTGTGTGTATAATAATAGTAATACGTACCTGAAGTTTTAATATAAAGTATCAAAACTTCAGGTACGTATTCTGGTAAGAGTTAGGTATGTCACTGGAAATTGCAGACTCCGTAAGATTGTAATAAATCTTTAGAATACTTTTTTTATTTTTATACATTATAATTTCTCGATAATATATTAAAAAAAAAATCCTTTTGCGTACAATAAATCCCATCCAAATTCAATAGTTTCCAATATATCAATGTCTTATTAAGAAAAAATAACACGCGACAACTTCACGCGATATTTTACAATCTTACGGCGTTTGCAATTTTCCAGTGACAGGTACATGTAATAAATAGTATAGGTTACACGTATCACTCTCTGTTGCCATGTGATTCGAGGGTGGGTTTATGTGTTTAGTGAGATGCTTTAACATTTGTTATAATCTTCTGTTGTTATTCAAATAATATACAGTTGTATATATGTACACTGAAACTTATGTTTAAAAGGTTTTCTTCACCATTATCATCAGCCGAATGACGTCCACTGTTGGACATAGGCGTCCCCCACAGGGTTTGCCATAATCGCCACGCTTGGCAGGCGGGTTGGCGTTCACAGTATAGCTGTTTGTTGCTATGCACAGAGAATGCTGCTGCCCATTCTCTGGTGAGTCTCTTAGTCGCCTCTTACGACACTCACGGGAAGTGATGGGATGATGCTATTCTTTCGACACCATACAGACGTTTTTGATTTAATGAACACTTAATAAAATTGATTATTTAATCTTCATTTACAGTGGTTGTACATGAGCAGATGCAAGTCGGCATGAGTTACGGTATTAACTTGAGTAAGTCGACAAGTACAAAATATTCAATAAGGTGTAAATGCTGATTAACTTTGGTTCAATGTACAACAAATATGAATTATTTTTTATTTTACATTGCAAAACTAAAATTATTAAAGATCATGTGAAGAGGAGGGATGAAATACATGTAACTAAAAGAGTTATGAATCCATGTGAATGGAAGGACAGGGAGAGTGAGGCCAAACAAAATATGAATGGATTGTGTTAGGAGTGATATGAAAGAAAAGTTAGTGATAGCGAGACGGCTGACGGGACAGAATGGAAGAAAAAAACGTGTTGCGCCGACCCCAAGTAACATGGGATAAGGGGAGGAAGACGATTATTGTAAAACTCAAAACAAATACATATGGAATTGCCTGTCTAATAATTTCTTTATTGTTTTTTGTAGTCACATCTAGCATCACCGACACCTCTCTTCGTTTTCGCCGGAACCGGGTAGTGTATTTACTTGCTATTGTTTTCACGCGGCATGGCTCAGCTTTGTGAGCTATACGATGCGGGTGGAGACGGGGGCGAGTTTATACGAGTAACTTAAGTTGATAACTTGAGACTGAAGGAAATGATGTACTGGTTCATTTAGTAAGTTCGGCTACGTAACGTAATAACGCTTGCCGAAGTACGTCTGTGAATGGGTGACCATCCATTACATTCCGAGACTCCACCGTGCTTCGTAAAGCACGTTAAGCCCCTGCTATCGTTTGAAGATCTTAGACAGCAGTTACGGTAGTCAGAACTCCAGAAGCCATAAAAACTATCTTGCCTAGGGGTATCGTGCTACATACCTTTTTTTTTAGTGATGGGAAATCATCAAATGACTTCTCCCGCTCTGGGTGGAGCGGAAGGGCGTGTCAGACTCTTACGGACTAAACCCCATACGTGTTCCTTCATATCCCTTTGCGATCCAGGGCCGCGGTGATTCTTCCGAACAAATTCCGCAACCCTGGCAGGCTCTGGCCCTAGAGGGCCCCGTCTCCTATGATGACATCTCTTTGAGGCGCGCGTGGAACACAACGCGCCATTGACCCGGGCCTGGTGGACCCGAACAGTGAACCACCCAACGCTCGCCGTTCGCAGGCCCTCGCCTACGGTGGCCAGGGATCGCCCTGCGACTCCCGACGCCCGAGGCGTCTTCTCCTGTAGCGGTGGTTGGGGTGAAGGCCATTCCCAATGATACTGGTGTCGGTATAGTTTTGTTTTTGGTTAGTTAAAGTGTTTTCAATGCCTGTAAAATTTCACCATCACTATCTGCTTAGCCTTTTCCCAACTATATTGGGGTTGCCTTCCAGTCAAACCGGACTCAGCTGAATACCAGTATTTTACGTGTAGCGGCTGCCTACCAGACCTCCACAATCCATTAACAGCGCAACACGGTACTCCTTGGCAAGACTGGTGGCAGATTTTTTGGCTTTTGATTATCCGTAGCGACTGTCAAAGATTTACAAATGACAGCCGGGACCAATGGCTTAACGTGCTTGCCGAGTCTCGGAGGAGACTCGGTATGTTAAGATGTTTACGTTGTCCGAGGCCTTCAACGCTACTTCTTCCGGTACGTAGTCACCACTCCAGAACTTTTCGATGCCATCGTGCCCTGCCGAATGCTACTTAAGTTTCAAGAAAACGCCCCAGGCGTCGGGAGTCGCAAGGCGATCCCCGGCCACCGCAGGGGCGGGCCTGCGGACGGCGAGCTTAGGGTGGCTCGCTGTCCGATCACCACCAGGCCCGGGTCGATGGCGCGTTGTTTTTCACGTGCGCCTCAAAAAGATGTCAGCATAGAAGACGGCGCCCGCTATGGCCAGAGCCTGCCAGGGTTGCGGAATTTGTTCGAAAGACTCACCGTGGCCCTGGAACGCAAAGGGCTTTAGAAGGAATACGGATGGGTTTTAGTCAGTAAGAGTCTGACAAGCCCTTTCGCTCCACCCAGAGTGGAATAAGCCATTTGATGTTTTCCCATCCTTAAAAAAAAAAACGCCAGTATCAGTACCGAACAGAAAAGGACACTACAAAAATGAGTTTCCGATTTGAAACAAAAGAAAAACTTTCACAGACTATCCATTTTAATATAACGCGATAGTTTTTACAAAGTATCGTCCTGAAACATTGATATTCTGTTCGAGCTCGTAAATCTTTGACAAAATATACAATTTCAAACTGAATCCAATGTTTTACTGTGGTATCATTTTTGCGAGTAATATCTCGGTTTTTTATTCTAATGTGAAAATAATATTGCAGACATTTTGTTTTGAGTTTCGTTGGTCAAGTAAGATCGGGTGACGCGGTTCTGGGTTTGTTGCCCGGGTCGGGCAAAGTGTCTTTGGGTTTTAAATTGGGAAAATTCTGGCTGAGAGTTTGAATTCGTGTCGAGTTATTGGTAATAGTCTCGCCTCCGTATTAAAAAGTCCTATTTATATCGTCAAATTATTAACTGAAACATAATCTAAATAATGAACCATGAAAAACCGGTAAGTAGTAATTTTTCAGCATAACTGTAAGTAGTTGGAATATAGGGTATTCAGATCACAAATCGTGATCTGAAAAACCCTATATTCCACAGTTTAACCATTCGAGTATTCCTATATTTCACTATTCGAAATGAGACTTTGACTAAATACATTGAAAGTAGTTTCATGTGAATGAAAAGAGCAGTCACTTCATATCAATCAATGGATCATTCAGTAGGAATGGTCTATTCAGAATGAAAAGAGCAGTCACTTCATACCTATCAATGGATCATTCAGTAGGAATAGTCTATTCAGACATCAACGAGTTTGGAGTGGAATGTGCACAGATGTGTTCCTCCGACACCTTATATAGGGCAGCATCTAGTTACCTGTGTAAAATGCAGGCTTCATGTATAGTTATTGTGTAGATAAAATTATATTGTGTTCGAATTAACACACACTTCGTTGTGAAATGGCTCTTGTTCTCAAATCTTATTTGTTTATATAACATACTAGATTGCGTCCTAGTTTTGGTATAAGAAGTATATTAAGATCATGCAGACCAAATCGAGGTAGGTATTTTGTGTAAATGAAACAATAAATATCGTAGAACATAATTTATTAGAGGATATTTACATTGTTTTGGTCAATTTGCAGAACGCACTACACAACATTTAGCCTATCTTTGACAGCTGGCATCAGGTTTTTTGTCTTTCTGTTACACTGTTACAGTGAAGATAAAACGGTTTAAAAGAAAAAAAGTTCATTTCCTGGTTGAATCTGGTAGCATAAAACATCTTCTAAATCAGGTAGAGCTGTGTCTGCTGTTTCTGTTTTACTACTTTCACTAGGTTTTGGTGAGCTTGCATTACATTTTCCACGATCAGTCTGTATGTCGCTAACTCGAACAAATGTACGAACATCTTCATGATGGCCCTCAGTCTTGACTATAAGATACTGAATCATCTCTAGGTCAAATAACTCTTTTGTCTGGCTTGTATCACTATCCTTGTGATTAGATGAGCTTACATTCGGTATTTTCAGGTCAGTCTGCATATCTTGAGTAAATATAATTTCACCGTTAGCATTCTTGCAAATAATTTTACGAATGCCTTCTAAATCAGATTTTAATGGATTAAACATTGTAATGTTAATATTTTTTCGCGAGAACCTTCACACTACGAATTGTAAGAATGTAATGTCGTCTTAACTGATTGTAAGCTATTTATAAGTAACTCGGGCTTTAATGCTCATCCCATATGTAAACGCATCCATTGTAAATTGTCATTGAAGTTTATTCACTGTCCTTGTCCCACAAATTTTATTGAGAAGATATGGCAGGCAAAGTCATCGTATGTTAGTAGTTTACCATTAATCATGAGTTTTGCAATGTAAGTAATTCTTTATAAGGAGACCGATCAAAACAAAATAGCAACATAGACGCAAAGTAAATAGGTACAGGACGTTACAACTCCTACAGCGTGCGCAAACGGGCGCACGCACACATTGATGTGTACATAAAGGGATCTCAGCAATGCATGCCAGCCGCAACGAACAATCTCCACTCGCGCAAGTGCATGCGTCCCACATCTATGTGTGCGTGAGGTGAGGTATCGCTCGTTATAGGAAGCTGGCGTTCTGTGTCTAATTATCATACTATTGCTACGCTCGGTTTTACTTACTATTTTATATCTAAGTAGTATTATAATGTCAATTAAAATACATAAATTCGTTATAACTGTTTATTATCTAGGTTTATATTAATACCTAATTAATTACATTTGATTTAGAATGATACATAGTTTATACATTACAACCATTATGTCTAATGTAAATTGTACATACGCAACTACATTTTCTTTTGAATTTTATTTATCATATCTTTAGCACAGTCGTATATATCATCAGTAAATATATTATCAACAATATGTTGAGCACATATTTTAGCTTTACAAGTGCATAATTTAGAACCATTGAGTTCTTCACCCTCAAAGATTTGAATACGTATTATTTTACGGTGTGGGCCCTTTACATACTTTCTAACATACGAATACATCATTTTGCTCCCTCGTCTTTTATCATTGACGGTTTTCCTGGTGGTATTGGCGCTGTTCAACCTTTCTTCTAACTGGGGTGATGTTTCTCTCTCCCGATTTTGATTCAATGGTGGGGAAATTGGAGAGTACGATATAAACGGTCTCTCTCTTTCCAAATAGTTCATCACATTTTGTCGTAATTGTTGTGGTGCTGGATTCGGTGAGTATGACGGGGTTGAAATAAAAAGTTGCTCGGATTCCTGAAACATAAGAATGAATAAGATAAGTTAATATACAATTATGATTACTTATTAATATCGGCAGCCCAACTTCATTATTCATAAAAACTAAAATTATATTTCTATGTAAGTTATCATAGAAATTGCGAAAAAATAATTAATTTAATAAAAGTGTCGCTAATTTACTTACCGACATTATTGGTGAAGAAACGCTAGCGATGATGTGATTATTTTTTTCGAGATTGTACTGATTTTATACTTGTTCAGATTTATTTGATTTTTGTAATAAGGTTCAAAATTATAAGATAAAAACAAGATTATTCTTGTATACCGAAATATGAGATTCTGACTCGTCATATCTCCACTTCTCCACATGTCTAGGAGTTGCATGCGAGCGTGCAAACCGCAGCGTTTGTACCGTCGCCGTCATCGACGTCGAAAACATTCAGCAAAAAAACAACAACCTACAAACATTTTTTATAATTGTAAGTAGGTATGAGCTTCCCCTATTGTTGATTTAAGTGAGTACCTACACAAGATTCAAAATCGCTTTTTTATTTGTCTTATATAAAACGCTGTAAACTTAAAACCTTAACCGCTACGATAAATACGCTCGTGTACGCAATTGACAATTTTTGCAAGTATGCAGTTTTACAAATTTGGACTGAATGACGTGATTTTAGGCCTATAAAAACGCTTCGCAAATTAGTCTCCGGCACAATTCCTCTCTGGAACGAAACCTGTCTGCAAGGAATCAACGCTCCGAGCCCTAGAAAGTCAATAACCTGTCATAAATGTAAAATTGAAATACCAGAAAATCAGTATTCCTATCATATGAGAACGAATATACACAAAGCAAACTGTTTATTGAATACCAAGTTCACAGATATTCATATTATTGCAACAGCATTCAAAAACAGATTAATGACATACAGATTGAATGTCACTCAGGAAGACGAGTACCTCGGTTTAGAGGCGTTCCTGGGTGATCATCTAATAAATATAACAGAATTGATAAAAATGTCACTTAATGAACACAATTGCATAAAATTGAATTTCGAATTGTTTGCCTATTTTATGTTATCAAAATCAGACGAACAACAATTAAAGTCGTTTAATACCAAATATGAAATTATTTATAAGAACACTGATTTGAATGAATTATTAATCAAAGTAATAAATAAACTAAATAATAAATTAACCGAGTTCCAGCACTGTCAATCTGGTTGGACATTTGTTTCTATGAGTCATCTCGAAATTAATGTAAACAAGTATTCCCCTATGAGAGGTGGGTCTTATATACAACTGCCGTCAGCTATTAAGCAGTCTAAAAGTTGTATAAATATTAAAAATAAAGATAATTGTTGTTTATTATGGAGTATAGTTGCTGGATTATACCCAGCTAAAATTAATGTATGCAGAACAAGTTCATACCCCCATTATACCTCTGTTTTAAATATTGAGGGAATGTCATTTCCTCCTACGATTAATGACATTAAAACGTTAGAAAAAAATAATCCCAACATCAGTTTAAATATATATGGCCTACAAAATAATACTGTGACCGGACCTCTTTATGCAACGCAAAATAGAAGAAAAAATCATTTTAATTTACTTTATATCGAAAAAAATTCTATCGGACACTACTGTCTAATTAAAGATTTAGTACAATATTCTTCATACTTTACTTACAAGTTAAGAATTAGTTAAAAATAAAACATAGCACCTTTTAGTAAAATAAGAAGTATATATACTCGGGGCATGTCTTATTACCTCACATTTCACAATGAATTTCGTTAAGCAATCACATACTTTTAAAATAAATAATATAAAATTAGAAAATCATTCACAAAAAGTGAGACATAGCACACTCTTACCTAACACTATAAGATGTATTATATGCGGTCCATCTAACTGTGGAAAAACTAATATAATGCTTAATTTACTATTACATGAAAATGGAGTAAAATTCAAGCATATTTATTTATACTCGAAGACAGCTTTCCAGCCAAAATATTGTTTTTTAAAACAGGTCATCCGGTGCATACCCAATGCAAAGTTATTTATCTTCCATGATAATAAAGAAGTTATACATCCTAATGACGCCTTAACCAATTCAATAATGATTTTCGACGATGTCGCATGTGAAAATCAAATAAATATTCGTAACTACTTCGCAATGGGGAGACACAAACAGATAGATTGTTTTTACTTATCACAAACCTATTCCAAAATACCTAAACAACTAATACGAGATAATGTTAATTTTTTGTTAATCTTTAAACAAGCCGACATAAACTTAAAACATATTTATAATGAACATGTAAATACGGATATGGAGTAGCTTCAATTTAAAAAACTTTGCTCTACTATATGGCAAGATCGGTTTGACTTTGTATTGATAAATAAAGATTGTTCTCTAAATGAAGGTAGATATAGACAGGGGTTTGACATATTCGTAACTTTTGAGCAAACATAATAAAAACCATAATACTGTAAAAAAAATATCAATCGTAGTCTACAATCTGTAAATAACGGTTGGATATTGTCGGGAATCATTATGGAGGTCAATATAAAAGAACAATTGATAAAATCCGTAGATAGTATAAAAAATAAAATTAAAACAATACAAAATGCAGAAGATGTCGATAATTTGAAATTTAAGAAGCTTTTTAAGCCAATAACAGATCCTCTAGAGACTTTAATTAAAGTTAATGATAAGAATAGAACTATATTGGATACGAGTGAAGGTGATAATAATATAATGAGAAGATGTAGCTCACCCGTAGATTTTGAAAATTTCAAAGGATTTATAGAGAAACATTCAAATGATGGTTCTGCATCCTTTAGCTGCACAGGTGATGATAGCGAGAACGATACATTTATGTCACTTAATAAAGAAGATATGATTGAAATCTATGATAATAACATGAATGTACCTTTCGGGATTCGAAGTGAAAACAAAAATTTGATGATGGGTAACTCTAAAGTATCATTTTCTTTTACAAACAACGTTAACAATTCCCTAAAATCAATTATAGCCACAGTTAATGACAAACATTATGAAATAACTCCTGGACTTAAAGAACTTTTACTACGTAATAGACCTGACCTCAGTCTGGTAACTGAAACTGATAAAATTGTTTACAAAGATATGCTCCATAATACAAATGCTCACAAACGTGACTTTAATCCAAACGGCCAATTAAAAGGTGATAAAGGTTTGAAATACCGTCAAATCATAAAACCTTTGTTTTCTGAACAAAATTACATTCAACATGCAGAACAAGTCATTAAGTCAAAAAGTGGTGGCTACTTACCTAAATTGAAAAAAAAGTATAAGAGTAATACAGATTATGTTTATTGGGATGACCCTAATGAATTAATCGATAGATTAAGACTATTAATGGCTTCAAAAAACGCTGGTAATACTAATCATGACAATGAAATTATATCAATTGTTGAAGAGTTAAAAGAAGCCGGTATAATAAAATAATAAAAAGCATTGTATCTAATTTTATATTTAGTTATTTAGAGAGTCTGAACCATGAAGGTTCATACAAAACAAACGTCGCTGTCTTTTAATGAAATAAGCTCTGAGCATATTGAGATCTTAGACAAATCAACCGAAACTGAATGCTGCAAAGATATTAATAAATACAAAGTTGAAATATTAATTAAAATAGAACAATTGAACAAAATAATTAGTGGTTTAAATAGCAGATTAAATAACATTGAAAAGACCATTGATTTAAAAGAAATAGCAGGGAAGTTAAGCAAGCATTATGAGCAAAATAGACGTCATAAATTAAATCCATAAAAACGCTAGAGTTAATTTCCCAAGAAGAAGTGTAATACTTAAAGATATAGATGACCTTTGGCAAGCAGATTTGATGGATATGCAAGCAATATCAAAAGTGAATGCAGGTTATAAATACATACTGGTGATTATAGACACTTTTTCAAAATATGCTTGGGCGATTCCACTTAAACAAAAAAATAAGCAACAGGTATCAGAGGCGTTTAAAACGGTAATAGAAACAGGACGAGTTCCAAAAAATTTGCAAACCGATCTTGGGAAAGAGTTTTACAATGATCAATTTAAAAGTGTTGTTAATAAGTATAAAATTAATCATTATTCTACTTATTCTACTAAAAAGGCCTCAATTGTTGAAAGATTAATAAGAACGTTAAAGAATAAACTATACAAGGAATTTAGTTTGAATGGAAATTATAAATGGTTTAACGGTATGTTAGAAAAAAAGTTACATGAGTACAACAATGATGTTCATAGAACTGTCGGTCAGTCACCTGCTTCAATAAATCAAAGGAATAAAACAAATATACTTCAAAGATACTTAGACGCAGCTCAGTCTCGAAAAAAAGTGAAATGTAAGAAATTTAGTGTAGGAGATTTTGTGAGAGTAAGTAAATATAAAGGATGTTTTGATAAAGGTTATTATCCCAACTGGTCCACTGAAATATTTAAAATAACAAAAATTCAAGGAACAAATCCAACAACTTATTTAATAGAAGATGGTAGATGTCGACCAATACTAGGCGCATTTTATGCACAAGAACTTCAGAAAACCAATCATCCCGACATATACCTCGTTGAAAAAGTTTTGAAACGAGAAGGAAAGCGAGTATATGTTAAATGGTTGGGGCTGCCGACCAGTGAAAATAGCTGGATTGATAAATCAAATGTATTATAACTCCTGAACAATATTTAAGCATTTTACAAACAATTATCTATTCACTTCCACTTTATTCTTAATGCAATAAAGACATACTTTATAATTCAGGTTTATGTAAAATAATTAAAAAATATAATAACAATGAAAAAAGCACGAGGACTATGTACAAGCAATAAAGAAATGGCTGGTTTATCATCTTTCAAAATGGATAAAGTAAGATCTGGAGCGGGGTTTAGAAAAACCCTTAAAAATATTGTATCACATACCAAAAAACACATCAAGAAACTAAAACCCACCTGTAAGAAAGCGTTAATGGAATTAGCCTGCGCTGCAGCTCATGAATTTGCATCTGATTTACCCATAAAATTACCCAGAATTATACCAGTACCTAAAACTGGAGGATTTCTTCCTTTAGTACCAATATTTGCTGGTTTATCTTCCGCTGGAAGTTTGGCTGGGGGTGCTGCTGGGATTGCGAAAGCTATTAATTCATATAAAACAGCTAAGAAACAGTTGCTTGAATCGGAACGTCACAACAAGCAAATAGAAGCTTTAATTATTGGAAAAGGATTACATCTTAAGCCTTACAAAGAAGGTTTAGGAATTTTTGTTACAAAGAAAAAAACTAAATGGTCGGCTACCCAATAGAGCTTTAACTAATATTGATATATTGAAGCATTCAAATAGTATCCCATTCTTTCGAGGTGTATTTATGAGAGATGAATTACCAGGTAACCCATTACCATTAGAATGTGGAGTGATTAATCTTGATATTTCTCAAAACTCTGGCACTCATTGGGTAGCCTATACCAAAATATACGATCACATTGAATACTTTGACAGTTATGGTAACTTAAAACCACCTAAAGAATTAATAAAATATTTAGGAAAAAATATTCAGTACAATTATGAAAATGTACAACATGATCACTTGTATAATTGTGGACACTTATGTTTAAAATTTCTTAAATTATTTTGGAAAAGTAATAAAGGAATTTATTAATTAAGTGAGTGATTTTTATTTCTTACGTCTCCAAATTTCGTTAAACTATAAAAATATAAATGACATTGCTAGTTCATACGCATACATTCTTTCGTTGTTGGTGATAAAAGTCACTAGTGTTGAAAAAGGATTTTTTATTACCTATTTAAAGTAACCTCCTTCGTTTTATTCATACCAACATCATGCTTGTTCTTAATAAAACTCCTAATGAGAGAGGGAAATATAACATAAGACTGCCAATATCCAAAGAAGTGAGACGTGTCAGTGCAGTGAGAATTAATAAAGTTTCAAAGGAAAACAAAAGATTTCTTCAAGATATCGGTTTTAAAATATAATATGCTTCAAATTACAGATTTACCACAATATGATACCTCTATTGAGGGTTATGAGATCCACAGTTACAATCCATACAATAATAGCTTTAAAGAAAATGATGAAATTAGAATACCCATACAACAGCAAGATTTATATGTATTGCCGTCAGGTAGTTCCATTTACATAGAAGGATATGTAAATGTGTCAACTAAAGATGCAGCGGGAAAATTAGTAAAAAAAGATGTTGATTTTATAAATAATCCCATTTCATATTTGTTTCAAGATATTAGATACGAAATAAATGGTGTTGAAATCGATCGGATTAAAAATGTTGGTATTACAACCACCTTAAAATCGTATATCTCAATGAATGAAGGTGAAAGTAACGCTGCAGCAGTCTGGGGATGGAACTTAGGTGGTACGAAATTAAGAAACGAATATTTTAGTGTTATCGTGCCATTGAACAGAATACTGGGATTTGCAGAAGATTACAACAAAATAATAATCAATTGTAAACATGAACTTATTTTACAACGAAGCAGCTCAGCATTGAACTGTGTGCTTATAGACAAAAATGATAACGTAGAAATAGATATACAAAAAATACAATGGCGTGTGCCGCATATTAAAGTTTCTGATCGTAATAAATTGTTATTGCTCAAAAGCTTGGAGAGAGATCGTTCTATACAGATAGCATTTAGAAATTGGGATTTGTATGAATATCCATTACTTCCAAGAACAACAAAACATTCCTGGTCAGTAAAGACAACTTCCCAGCTAGAAAAACCGAGGTTTGTAATATTTGGTTTGCAAACAGCTCGAAAAAATAATAAAACTAGAAGTTCTTCTATATTTGATCACTGCAATGTAAGCAATATTAAATTATATTTGAATTCTCAATACTATCCGTATGACTCACTTAATCTGAAATTTGATGAAGGTAAATACAGTATATTATATGAAATGTATGCTAATTTTCGTCAGTCGTATTACAACTTAGGCATTGATCCATTGCTTAGCTTAGACCAATTTAAAGAAATTGCTCCACTTTTTGTGATTGACTGTTCAAGACAAAACGATTCACTTAAAACTGGACCAGTTGACGTGCGATTAGAAATTGAATGCTCTGAAGATATTCAAAATAATACATCTGCCTATTGTTTAATAATAAACGATCGACTGTTCGAATACAAGCCGTTGAGTAATATTGTGAGAAAACTATCATGAATGTCATCGTAGATGTTCAAGGGTTTAAGAGTGAAGAAAATGAGTTTATTCCAAAAGAAATAGCAATAATGTACAAAGGACACGTACAAGTACTGTTGATAAAACCACCACGACCATTTTATGACTTGACGAGGAAAGAACGGTTACAAGTGGCTTGGATTGAAAAAAACAGAGGAATAAACTGGAACGAAGGCTTTGTACCATATTTTAATTATCAAGCAATCTTTGGGGATTTTTTAAAAAATAAATCTATATTTACGAAAGGAAACGAAAAAGTGTTATGGATAAAAGATATATTCCGAATTAATAATGTATACAATTTAGAAAGTAAGAACTGCCCGAGTTTGTTGACATTATATAACAATTATTCAGATTCATCTGACATTATAAGTTGTATGTATCATACCAATATATGTGCCTTAAAAAATGTGTTTTGCTTAAATAAATGGTGTAAAGAAAATCAAGTGTTTTGTCAGTAAGATAAAATAAGAACGATCTTAGTTTTACGAATAAATGATTATAGAATGTTAAACCTACAAACTTACTTACACATATTCTATTATTTAGGTTAGTGAAAATGTAAGTAATAGTAATGTAAGAAATGTATCATTGCTTATAAAACAATATTTGAATAATATAGAAATAAATATTTAAACTTGACCTACTTGCGAGTTTTATTTCTTTAACACTAAAAATATTAATATAGTTAACCACCTGCCAACCACATATTATAGTTCGACATCGAAAGCAAAAACAGCTTGTTATAATGAGCAGTTCATACTGAACAGCTTGTTAAAGGTAATGAGCAGTTCATACTGAACAGCTTGTTAAAGGTAATGAGCAGTTCATACTGAACAGCTTGTTAAAGGTAATGAGCAGTTCATACTGAACAGCTTGTTATAATGAGCTGATCATACTGAACCGCTTCTTATAATCAGCAGTTCATATTGAACTGCTCTGTTTATTTACACACTCGAACAGATGCTACTGATGAGTATGCGACTACTATACAGGACTTTAATTAAAAAAAAAAAAAATATGTTTGAATAGAAAACTATAAATGTTATTAGTAGACCATTTTATGACTTGACGAAGAAAGAATGGTTACAAGTGGCTTGGATTGAAAAACAGAGGTATAAACTGAACGAAAATTTTGAATAATTAAGTATATTATGGGGTTACAGAGGAATAATCTGATACTCGAATGGTTTAACTGTGGAATATAGGGTTATTCAGATCACGATTTGTGATCTGAATACCCTATATTCCAACTACTACTGTACTTAGACAAGAGGACGTTCACATAATTTTTGGTAATTGTCCTATGACAATTAGCAAAATATGCTTATCGTTCATGCTATCCATATTAATAATATAAATTTAATTTAATATTAATTATAAATTAAATAAAAAATGAATAAATAAATAAATAAATAAATAAATAAATAAATAAATAAATAAATAAATAAATAAATAAATAAATAAATAAATAAATAAATAAATAAATAAATAAATAAATAAATAAATAAATAAATAAACAAATAAATAATGAAAAATTAAGCGAAAGTTATTTTGTCTGTGTGTTTGTTGCAACTTTAAGTCCCAACGGCTGAATTGATATTAATGAAATATGGCACACGGATAGGCCATGTCCTGGTTTAGGACATACGATACTTATTATCCCGGGAATATGTTCACTTGGGATGATATCTAACTTTGGCGCAGGCGAAGTCGCTTGCAGAAGCTAGTATTATTTAGAGGTGTAATCATCCGTTTTTTAAAAGTTTATCCTCTGCACTTCCAGATATAACCTAAAAACGAATGATTATTCTGATCTGATAACATTCTTTCACTGAAAAGGCTACTGTATTGCTGAGTATCACATTTTACTTTTTATTCCGGAAAAATGGATGCCACATAAAGTTGACAGCGAAATATTATTTAAAAATAAAACAAAAATTCTGCGCGCTTAGTCGTGGAGTTGCGGAAACCAGCCCAAGTTACATACATACAACAAAAATTCTGAAAGTCTTCTCTATCGTCGAAAAGTCTAGAATGGAAGAGAGGGGCCTACGATGAGTCCACTACTTGATAAAGCCGTGTGAGCTAGTAACTTAGATCAAAAAGATTCAGCGTTATTTGAATATCCTTTTTGATGAAAGCATCTTTAAATAAATAGTTTGTATTTTTTGCTATTGTAAGCGTCAGATAAACTTAGTCGATTCAGGACAGCTTTATGTCTTGATTTCTGTTTTTGATATTTTTTTTATTTAATATGGGTTTGCTCTTGACTCTAGTCTAGGTCATAGATGACAGAGACGATGGAGCGAGCTTACCCAGAAGAAGCCTGTTTACTCTAATTTTGAAGAGATTAGGGTTGTATGCGTTCGGAAACACAGACGCAGGCAGAGAGTTCCACTCCTTTGCTGTGCACATTATAAAAGACGTTTGGAAACGTTTAGTGCGAATTGGTGGAATAGCAACAAGGTAGGGATGGTAACTTAAGTTGGTTATTAAGAAAGTCAATAAATGTATGTGGGTCAATGACCGTTATTGCCCATTTATCTGGCGCTTACCATACACAGAGTACATATGTATGTATCTACCTCAGCTAACATTTTAGAGAATACAAGCTTGATGGTACTCGTATGTTACATTTTTGGTGACGGATTCCAATCGATGCCAGTCACTCAGCCCAGCCGTTCGTACAGACATGTTGGAATAGTCATGCAAATATAAATCCCTAAAAACTGCTTTGTCTAAAACGAGCGAAAAGGCTTGGAAGCCAGTCACGCGGTAGTTCGTTCCGAGTCAAAATAGCGTTGGCACTGGCCAACGGATTTAAGAGGGGATTTTGGCAGAAATAGTGCTGTGCGGTTTGGTTTGAAATGTATTTGCTGTGGTCTCTCCATGAACGGGCGACTCGTTCTTAAAACAAGACCCTTTCGAGGTTTGGTGTACACGTAGGACCGCAGCTATAGATTTTAGCTGTCACGGTCGAAGTCAAAATTAAGTATAGTCAGTATTGTAGCTGAGGTGCTGATTACTTACGGTGTGACTGACTTATACTGGGTTTTTCATTGAGAACGCTCGAACTTTGAAATAAAATAAAAAAAACTGAAACAGTTTAAGTAATATATCGATTGGTCCTGTGCATCCAGCGGAGTTCCTCAACCTTCGCCAGGTCCAGGACCTTCATCGGTCCACCTTGTAGGATGCCTTCCAATGCTACGTCTTCCGGTGCGCCATCGCCACTCTGGAACTTATCGACCCCTTCAACTATCGACCCACGTTCTGTGAGTAATGTTACTTCAGTTTGGCCACTCTTCGAGCTATAATATAGTAAATTCATATATTCGGGTAATTTACACCCATTGCATAGTAACATTAAAATAAAAATACCTCAACATTAATTTGGACAACACAACAAAAATAATAAAATAAAAATAATTGTAGCTATGTCGGTACGGTAACCTTGATTCTCCTGCGAATATCTTCATTTCTGACCAACTTTACATTTTAACTTGTTGAATAGTAAACATTTTGAATATAACATGAACAATTTCTCATTTACTTAATTCGGCTCCCTATGAAACCCAGTGTATACTTACTAATATCCTTTCCACATATCACGTCATACGAGATATTTAGACAAATTGCAATTTGCAATTCAAATGCGCACGGAATTCAAAACCTTGCCTTTTCAACGAAGGTAGAACGAAACACAGTGCCAAAACCTATCACTTCTGCGTTTCCCAATTTCTGTATTTCCGGAGATATAACCGTATGCAGGCGGGGCTAGCCAGACCGGCTACTTTTCGAATCTGCAATTTTGCGACTGCATCGACGCTGCATTATGTTTTGGTGACTTTATGCATTAGATTCATTCTAATCCATCCCATCACTTCCCGTGGGTGTCGTAAGCGGCAACTAAGGGACTCACGAGAGAATGGGCAGCAGCGTTCTCTATGCATTGCAACAGCTACATTGCGATCCCCAACTTGCCTGCCATGCGTGGCGCACTTCACCCAAGCCTTCACTTCGACATGCTTAAAGAATCTACCGGCAGTATAGTGAGCGGATTATACTGTGAATCTACTGTGAAACTCGCTGCCGCAATGTCTTCATTGACCTGTCAGGGTTGCGGAATTTTTTCGAAAGAGTCGCGGCCCTGGAACGCAAAGGGCTTTAGAAGGAACACGGACGGGTTTTAGTCAGTAAGAGTCTGACACGCCCTTCCGCTCCACCCAGAGCGGATGAAGTCATTTGATGGCTTCCAATCCTTAAACAAAAAAAAATGTCTTCATTGAAGTTGGTATCGATAATGCAAAACAGATGATCGATAGTTGTTATTTTGAACTTTTTAATACATCTCAGAAGGGAATCGACAACAGTTTGACTGGCCTGTTGGTCGAGTGGTTAGTGACCCTGACTGCTAAACCGGAGGTCGTGGGTTCGATTCCCACCCAGGGCAAATCTTTGTGTGATGAGCATGATCATTTGTTCTGTGTCTGGGTGTAATTTGTCTATAATATTTATCAGTTGTCTGGTTGCCATAGCACAGGCTCAGCCTAGTTTGGGATCGGATGACCGTGTGTGAGTTGTCCCAAGATATTATTATTATTCCGTTTATTCATTTTTTCTTAAACTTACTTCTTACATAATGAAAACAAAAAAAAAACATTCAAAAATATAAAAAAATAGTAGCCCACCGGTATCGGGAACAGGGTCCAAGCTACCGGCGGTCAGGGCTCCAGAGGGAGGAACCTCCTAACAATACGAGCCGTGTCCAAGAAGTACCGCTTTCTGAATGAGGCCCTTGATCCAGCTGCCTAACGAGAGCCTCCTGAGGTGCTGGTCGAGGCTCGTGGCTATTAAGCCATTGGCTGACACAACTATCGGTACAATGATTGCTGAGTCCACATCCCACATGTCGACAACCTCGCGAGCCAAGTCAATATATTTGATTTGCTTATCTTTTTCGGCTTTCACGGGGTTCTCGTCATGCGGAACGGTTATAAAAATAATATAAATAAAAATAAAATAAAAAGCCTTTTATTTCTTGCATTATAAAATCCAGCTTAATAATAGATTAAAAAAGTTTTTTGGAAAAGAAAATTAATACATGTTAGTTTTTACAATCTATATCTTGGAACGGCGGAACGGTTATGTCTACATTATTATTATTTATTATTAACAAGTTGGTATAGAGCATAGGCTAAGTGAAGATTTTAGCATTTTGACAGTTTGCTTTCTCAGATTTTTCTGCTGTTTTCCATCCATTCCATTTTTTCTTTTTTTATATGAAGGTGACGTATTTTTTTTCATCATCATTTGAAGTCACGTCAGAAGTACGTGCCGTGTCAGAGTTTAAATACCCAGCTAGAAACGTACCTAATTGAAACCATCTGTATTCAGATAATGTAATTATTTTATTAGTAAAATGTTTAATGCCATATCTATATAGAGCTGTTATGACGAAGCATTTAGCATTCGAAATTCAAAATTTAAATTCAAAATTCAAAAGTCATTTATTCAAATTAGGCTGAGTGCCAGCACTTTTTGAACGTCAAAGTTCTACATAAAGACAGTCCCCCAAAACGCCCGCCAGTCACCACTTCCTAGTGTTGTAGCTGGTTTCGAAAAGCGATCACTATTATCACTTTTTTCTTTTAAGGATGGGAAATCATCAAATGACTTCTTCCGCTCTGGGTGGAGCGGAAGGGCGTGTCAGACTCTTACTGACTAAAACCTATCCATGTTCCTTCTAAAGCCCTTTGTGTTCCAGGGCCGCGGTGACTCTTTAGAACAAATTCCGCAACCCTGGCATCACTATTATCACTACCAAATGTTTTCTCAAATGATTTGTTTTTGGCTCCAATATGACTGTAGTCTATCTGGCAAGGGCGTGCAGTAGGCTACAGTAAGGGTAGGCCCATACATAATGAACAAAAGAAAAAAAAAATCACCACATTATTCAGGGTTGAAATCACGATACTTACGATGTGAATTTTAGCCTACTGCACGCGCATGCTATCTGGGTTCCAAAATCCAGTAACTGGGTATCACGATATTCTTTGGTAAGACTGGTATCAGATTTCGTGGGTTCTGACTACCCGGAACGATAGTCAAAAATCTACAAATTACAGGCGGGATCAAAACGCTAAACGTGCTTTTCGAGGCAGTAAGAAATCTCGATATGTTAATTATTATTGTTATCACTACATAAATAAGATAAAGTCCCTCGCCACGTCTGTCTGTCTATTCGCGATAAACTCAAAAACGACTGAACGGATTTTCATGGGGTTTTCTCCAATGAATGGGGTTATTCATGAGGAAGGTTTAGATGTATAATTCGTCCCAAAATTCCTACGGGAACCGGGAAACTGGGATATGCGCGTACGAAGACGCGGGCAAAAGCTAGTTTATTCATAATCTAGTTACAAAACACTCATACTAATTAAGGCACACAATTACAATGACAATTAACGAAATTAAATTAAATTAATTCTCATTTACATTATTGGTCATAAAATTAAATAAACACAATAATTATAATTTTCTAACCAGCATTGGAACCGCACCATGCCTGCTACAGCAATGCCGGACATAAGGGCAGTCCAGTTGGCAATCATTGCCAGGATAGAATTGGGGCTGGCCAGCACCCGGCGCACCAGGGACGCACACCGCTTACGCATAGAAGCGTGGAAACAATCAGTGCGTGCCATCGCGAACGTTAAGATGGTCTCCACGTACCGACCTTGGCAAGCGTTGCTTAACCTTAAAGATTGATGCTGCAAAAAGTAGCCAGTCTACCCAGTCCCATCCCGTCAAAGGCGCCTCTTTAACGGGATTCTCAATTGAACCGCACGGAATCGGAGCGACTTTGTCTATAAGTGTCAACGATGCAATATTGAGTTTGTGCTACTTTGAAAATGGAGACGTGCCGCGTGTGGGGGAGTGTGCGAGGTGTTGGCGGGACTAGGTTGAGGTTAAATTATTTTGGGGTAAAAATGTTTACAACTGTTATTTAAGCATTAGGTATGTTAGTATGATCGGTTGAAAAAAATAATGGACAGATATTTAATTTTCTGGTGGTTGATAAATGACTACAACAGTCAAATATGAACAGTAATAAAAATAAAATTTAGTGGTCCTACAATTCAGGTTCAAAAATTATTCAAGCAGTGTAATAAATGAATGGCCAGTAAAATTATGGAATGAGCAGTTAGATAAATAGTTTGGGTAGTTCACGGTGAGCGGTAACACCCGAACATCGCTTTGATTGAAAAGGTGCATAGGTGACGCTCACGGCAGGGCATTATCGACATTAATTTAACTTTTTTTTATCCGACTTTTTCCCACTCCGACTCGGGGCACCGGAGTGTAGGCCGAAGGCTGGCGGAGTTCCGTCGACTTGGGGACGGAAGCTAAAGAGTGTTTTATAAATTACGAGCAAAGTGAGTGTGGTTTGACAGACCGTCATGTGTGACAGAGCGATTTCTTTTTTTAGATCATGAGGTCAGAGCAGGGTGAGTTTTTTTTTATTGTACACGCTGAAATAAACAAGGGATACACCGTTTACCGCCTCATTCTAAAAACTGTTTGGACGGAGATTTCTTACAGACTAATTCCGATTTTTTAACTGCCCACTTATAACTGCCCATTCAGTTATATTACTGCTCAGTATTTATTTAGCTGCCCATTTAAATATTTCTTTCTAATATTTAAATAATTATTTCTATTTATTTTTCTGCTCAGTTTTTTACTGTTGAATTTGTAAATAAACATGAATTTTGTAATTTTTAACTTACCAATTCTACAATATTCAACTGCCGCCTTAAATCAGTGCCAATTATTTGTTTTTATGGTTGAGGTTAGAAATTGTCATTGTCAGTTACTCTGTAATTTATTTTAAAAATGAATTTGTCCTTATCAGTAGCCTTGTGGTAAGGCTGACTTGGAACTGCCAATGCTCCCACTACCGCGGAGTAACTATTTAAACCTGGAATTATCCACAGGTTTAGTCGTAAGTTGACGATTAACATTTGTATGTGATAATAATTTAATTTAATTTGCTTTGTATTTATTAAAAAATAAATTAATCTCACTAATTGACACTCATTTTTAATAAAAATAACACGATTTACATACACCAAACATTTGTACTTTTTGTCCGCATCAGTGACATTTTCACGTTATATACTTATTAATTGGAAACTAGGTTAGCGTAAATAGCAAAATTATCTATGTAAAGCAGTATATGATAATAATATGTATTGTTCTGTTTACATTCATATGAAATCCCCAATGGTCTCGTTAGGAAATTTCGTGCATTGTCTCTTAATTTAATGTAGCCGGTTAAATAGATAGTGTTTTGTAAAATTAAATTATAATACGGTTATTTGCTAAATATCAAATAATAGTTTCGACTCTTAAAATAACTTTTAAATGCTCAAAGGTTGATTAATCTACCTTGCCTAGCCTTTTCCTATTATATCTAAAGGTCAGCCTAATGAGTTGCAGCTGAATTTCAGTATTTTATATAGAGCGACTGTTTAATTAAAAATCCACTATTCATTTAAATAATTTCAGTCGTTTAGGCGTCATCCTAATATACATAAAGCGATCATCGCCCGAGTACGCGATCGTCACGTTCATTTGTTCGGCAAAACAGAAAGGCGCCCGACCCGACGGTAGTTGCGTCTAGTGGGGAACTACCCGATAGTTGATATTCGGACTGTTGTATATGCTTAAATCGCACGAAAAACTCCGACTCCGTTTTGATTCAGTTCGCTGCTCGCGAGGTAGATGGCGCTGATTTTTTTTTTGTTGCGCTACAAATTTTGCTTCGTTGGTTTTATGTGGCGGTTTCGATGCTGCTTTAAGGTTTTTTTTCTAATCTGATTCAGTTATATTTTTACACTACTGCTCCATAAGGAGGGTTATGTTTTTCGAACGCTCTGTATCCTTAACGGTGGGATAAATTTGAACCAACCAGTGGAGCACGGTTGCGGAGCTACCAACATAGCAGCGAAAGATCGCCAAACAGTTTGTCAATGGGGCCGAAAAGTTCTGGAGTAACAACCGCGTACCGGAAGACGCAGCGTTGGAAGGCATCGCACTTGGTGGACCGATGACCTGGTGAGGGTCGCGGGTAGCCGATGGATGTGAGACGCACAGGACCGGTTATTGTGGCGACACTTGGGGGAGGCCTACGTCAAGCAGTGGGACGTCTTTCGGCTGATATGATGACGAGGATGATGATGATTGGTGGGTTTCATCTTTCACACAATCCATCTATATACCCTGCATCCGCACTCGAAAACTATTCTCACGATATTTTTCCCAAACCACGGCATCACATAAAACGTGTAATATATGAAAGTTACGTTTTATAAAGTATACAACTGCAAGTACAAGCAAACCCATCAATTGTAGTCAACACTGGGACACGGGTACAGTCAGCCACACAAGTCCTGCTGTTGGCACAAATGAAATGTCCTTAGCGACGGCTTAAGCTGTTTTGATCGCTCGTTTGCGTCTAGCGTAGGGTGGCCACGGTTTTCGATAGTCTGGAGACTTTTGCATCTTTAAAAATCACTAAGAGTGGCATAAATGTAACAAAAAAGGGGATTCAAAGACAAAGTCAAAGTCAAAAAGAAAAAAGGTTTATTTCAATTAGGCCATTAAACGGCACTTTTGAACGTCATCATTTACAGTTCAGTCAAATAATAATATAACATTAAAAAAGTGACTCTACTGTCCATTCGGAAAGGTAGATTCTTATGGAGAAGAACGGACAAGAAACTCCATAGTTACTCTTCGCAAATAATGATTTTACAAAATTTGCTATACAAAAATTAATTTAATATTATGTGAGGACGATGCACCCAGAGTATGCTTCAGAGGTAAACTTATTCATTTTCTAAAGAAATTTAGGTAAATGGTAACTCACATATTTACAGATAATTTTAATAACCATTAATAAAACAGAAAATAAAAACACAAAAAAGAAACAGTATATCTATAAAGTTAATTCATAAATCAACCAGTTTGATTTTGTCTACACCCTTGATTGTCCTATGGAGCAGGACCAGCATGTTTCCAAGCATTCTTATCCTGAATGTAATCTTCTAATTTGTAATATGCTTGTTTACAAAGTGTACTTTTAACATAAGATTGGGGACATCATTCAAAATCCAGAGAAAAGTAGACACAGCAAAGTATGAACAACAGAGACAGCTCTAATAGGGTATTTGACTAACAAAAACTAATTAGTCCGTCAGATAGATTTCCAAAAAATATTGGACACGTATTATTTCTTTTGGCACGTACACAAAAAATGAAGACGATACAGTGGGTTGAAATATCGTGTGACGTCACTCAGCAGTACACTTTTTACTGGAAAGTGACGTTACAAGCCCCCATCCCTTATCTTTGATGCGTTTTATCTTAGTATTTTTTATTGATTTGATAAAATAAAAAAAATGCATCCAATATTTTTCGATAATCTAAGTGATGGACTAAAGAAACATATTTTTTTTAACTCAGGCAACATCCCTATTGCATGTGACGTCACTCGCACGCCACGCCTTGAGAGTATTTGCGCAATTCGGTACAAATGACGATTTGCGTAACAAGGATAGAGGAATGACTACAAAAACTTCTCTATTTTTCCACCAACTTTATTTATTTTCGTAACAAATTGATAAGAAGTCGAAAGAAAAAGAGATATTTTTTTATTTTTTTATATAAATTGATTATTCTAAACAGTATGAAGTTTTTAAATCGTTTTACTTTATTAACAATTTATTTTTAAATTGTACTCGTTAAAAAAAATGCTTTCTTTCTACAACGTTTTCTTGGAAGGTTTGTTTAATTTCTACTATACTAAGAAATGTTTTTCAATTGACCACAAATATTGCTCTAACTTCTTCATCCGAGTATCACTGCATCTCTCATTAGTTTCCTGACTCTCAAGCCACGTGTGTCCTAGTGTTTGCAACTCTCTCGATACTGCACACCGAGAATTAGGGCGACCGTCCACAATAGCCATTGGCTAAGCAACGCACGTGTCTTTAGCTTCGCTGTTTGATAATGTAGGTGGGATCGTACAACCAAGGTCACACTTTGCACGGATGCATGACTAATGAACCGACAAATTCGATTTTAAGTCAACCGTCCACTGACATATAGAACATGTCATAGTACGGTTGACTTGTATACGACGCAAAAATTTGCAACATCAACTTAGCGAATCTTCACAAGCTCCAACATCGTCTAAAATCTTCACCTTAAAACGCTTGCTGGCAGCTGAAAGATTTTACACTCAATCGCATTATTAATCACCATAAAACCGATCATCACCATTACAATTAAATACAATTTACTAAATTTGACGCCTTCAAATTCGATGGCAAAAGATTAAAATCGACCGTTTCATTGGATTTGCATGGAGAAGTGTGCCAGATCACTCGTGCGACAATCTCGCCCACATGTTCACGCAACTCGAAGCTAAGCGTGCGTAGCTTAGCTCTCTGCTGCCATAGAGCATCGCCTTTACTCCACGTGGTGTCATACTATAAGCAACTGTCTCGACACTGCACACCGGAGTTATGCCAGCTAATCTGTTCGCTGTGCCCATTGAAGTGTAACGTACACTTGATATAAGTTATCTCGAAGTAAGGCGATAAGTTATACGATAGTTACTTGACTTTTCAACTCGCATATTAATATGCAAGTTGAAAAGTACGATTAAGAAAGGTGATTAAAGAAAGGGTAGCGGCGTTGTCGCATTTTTGTTGACAGAAATTATAACTATTTCTGTGAAATATGGTCATGTTTTGTCATGTACTTAAGAACTAAACTTAGTGTAAAAACTATGTATTATTATAGGAATTATTCGACGCCATAATTTAGACCATTTTTAGTTAGTTAAGAGTTTTATTTTTTATTTAAGTGTTTATGTCACCGGAAAATTGCAAACTACGTAAGATTACAAAATCTCATGAGAGATTGTAAACTCTCGATAAATTGTGAAATGAACATTTGTTCTGCAACTATACGAATCAAAACCTGCTATTCTATAATATCTCCGTGCCGTTCCGAGAAATTGTGGACTGACATAAACTGGCGACCAATCAGCACTCTGGTCTACAATTTGTCTGTTTTGGTGTGAGAGTTAAATCGGAAACTTGGCCTCTCATTGGTTTTTATTTTCTCTTAATCGACAAATGAGAGCCAGGTTTACTATCACCCGGACATGGATAAATTGTAGACTTATACTCTGATTGGTCGCCATTTTATGTGAGTCCACAATTTCCCGGAATGACTTCGAGAGATTATAGACTATCAAATTTTGACGCGTTAAAAACTATTTCAAATGTTCAGTTGACAATTTATCGAGAATTTACAATCTCTCAAGTTATTTTATAATCTTACGGTGTTTGCTATTTTGACATAAATATCCCAATAGTTAGTTGTACATAAATAGATAATTATATACACTTCTGGAGACATCTATTGGCCCACCTTAGAGTTTAGGTTTCGATCCCCTACCGAAATATGATTGCTAGATTGAACAAAAACTGTTGATGCAGTTTTAAACCTGATACATTTTACCATCTTTTTCGATCGTATTGTTTTAAATTTGAATTCAGAATACCATACGACATGGAGCTACGCCTAACAAGTCGGATATGCGCCTTGTTAAAGGCAATTGATTTTTGAATAAAAAACATGTTTTATCAAATAAAGGTTTAATTTAATAACGCGTGTTGCCTCCATGGGCATCTACCACAGCTCTCATACGATTAGGCATAGAGTTTATCAACCGCTCTATGCAATTTTGAGGGATCATCTCCCATTCCTCTTCTATGGCAGTTTTCAACTCCTGCATCGTCTGGGCAACTGGCTGACGAGCCCTAACACGTCTTTTTAGCTCGTCCCACATGTGCTCAATGGGGTTCATGTCTGGGCTTCTGGCTGGCCAGTCCATAACTGTGATGTTCACATCCCGAAGATATTCCCTGACGATGCCGGCCGCATGGGCTCTTGTATTATCATGCATAAAAAGGAAATTTGGGCCCACATAGTCCGCGTATGGTATCACGTGAGGTTCTAAGCACTCACGAATGTACCTTTCAGCATTTAATGTTGGCAGCCGTGGTCCTGTAACAACCTCAAGTTGAGTTTTGCCGCTCGCGGATATACCGCCCCAGACAGTCCATGAGCCACCGCCATAAGCAACCCTCTCTTCAAAGCAGCATTGTGCGAAACGCTCTCCCTTACGTCGGTAGACCTTCTTCCTTCCATCATTGCCATGTAACACAATTTTAGACTCATCAGAAAAGAGTACACGGCTCCAATCTTGCTGTGTCCAATTTAAATGACTGCGTGCGAAATGAAGGCGCGCTGTTCGGTGAGCTCGCGTTAGTTTGGGCCCATTAGCTGGCTTGTGTGGTACCATATCGCGTTCTTTTAACCTTCTCCGTACAGTTCGAGCGCTCACAGATACTCCGTGGAAGTCGCGAAGTTGGTTTTGTATCTCAATGGAGGTAAGGTGACGATTTCTCAAGCTGGTCGTCACGATGAATCAATCCTGCCTTTCAGTTGTGACCCGAGATCGTGGCCTTCCTTGGCGACGAACAAAGCCGCCAGTCTCTAGGTACCTCCGATAAACATTTCGGACCGCAGATCAACTTAAATTAAGTTGAGCACTCACGTTTCTTTGGCTGTGTCCGGCCTGAATAAGTGCCACAGCTTGGGCGGCGACTTCAGGTGAAGTATCCATAGATTATTGATAGAACCTCACCTTAATGTTAAGAATAAGTAATGTTTGTTGCAAAACCAAAGATATCAATCACTTTTTCAAGAATTAAATCCAAGTAAACCAATAAAACCAAGTTTTCTTAGTATTCGATTGTTTGATATCAACAAACAGGCTCCAAATTGTCTTTTGTTTCTTTAAATTCTGTGTTCGAAATTCAAAAAAAGACTATTGAATGAAATTGTGAATGTGCCAGGTTCAAAACTGCATAAAAACTTTTTGCTCGACCGAATATAAAATTTTAGCTAGGACCAAATGAAACTGAAAATACAAGGTGGACCAATAGATGTGTCCAGAAGTATATAATGATTAAAAACTATAGTAAAACCTAAGACTTATTGATCTTTTCATATTCTGGCTACCTAGGTACGTTTCACTTGCTCATGTAAACTATTGAGGCTAAAACAGACTTGATACTCACTTCATTATTTTACTAGCAACACTGAGTCCGAATTTCCGTTGGTTTAGTGAGGTAGTGGCTTGGTAGTGGGAATTATTCTACGTCCACGCAGAAATAATTTTTTTCGGAGATCATTTTTGTTCTTGAGCTCATGGCAAGCAGTCAGTCCTAAAAGGCCGCTACGTATTAAGCATATTTTAAAATTAGATGACTGTCAGTCCTTATTAAAACGCATATTTAACGATTCTGCTGTTTTAATTCTGGTTGTTTTTACACTCATTTTTGGTTTAAATTTGGTAAATAGCCCGATATTTATTTATTTATAACGACGGACGAAATAGATTTATTCAAGAAAATACCCGCCAACACCGCAGTTTGAATAACTTAATAAAAATATCGTTGTCTCAAAATCTCCGTAGCCATAGTCACTCTAAGCTAGAGCGGTGTCGCTTCTCTAATTAGACAAGTGTCGACTCTCACAGCGCGACGAGTGTCAGTGGAGTGTCTGGCGTGGTCTCGCGACACTAATTGTGCAAGCCAGGTGGATCACCTCGTTTGTTTGCCGTAGATGACATTTTCGGCGATCTGCAGTGTGAATGGGTTCACTGTTTAATAGTAAATTTTGACACAAGTGTGCAAACTATGACATTGCAGCCGATGCGGAGCAGCCGCCCGAACCGAAGGCGAGGTCGTTATGGGTCCAAGATATTACAATGACAAATGGCCACGTGAATCTAACGACGTTTCTCTACACTAGGTGTGTTGAAAAACGCCGAACTTATAAATTAATATCTCATAAACATAATGTGCGAGTGTCGGTGGAGTGTCTGGCGTGGTGTCACAAGTTCACAACACTAATCCTGCAAGCCATGAGGATCTCCTAATTTGTTCGTTGTAGCGCACATTTTGGCATCTGTAGAGTTGGAAGACGGTAACTGTTTTGTCTTTATTATGAACAGATTGGCAGACGACATTGTTGCCATCTCGGGTAGAACCTGAACGAGGCTGGCATAGGAACGTGGGGATTGGCATAAGAGAAGAGAGGCCTATGCTCAGCAGTGAGCGAAGTCGGGTGGTGGTTGATAATGATACTGTTACGCGCCAGAATTAATGCCGGGTACTTGACGAAATTAGTTCCTACTGGTGCCATCTAGTATCGAGTAGTAGAAGTAGTAGAGCCAAGTATCTTCTAGTATTTTCTACGCTAGAACCTTCCTGGGTTCCCGACATGTGGTCAGTCGGGGCCGGTATTTAGGCGAAGTTTCCAGATGTTTCGACAATAGAAAATTCTGGAATTAACTGACCTACATAAGGCCCGCATAGCTCGCGACCGAGTATATAGTCCGGTTAAGCAGTTACCAGCCCTAGCGTGCTGAACTAGAGTGGTCCCCGTCAAAAAATAAAATAAGCGACCGAGTCAGTATTAGATTTGCGATACTAGCGAATACTTCGGAAGCAACGGATCTTCAAGTGCGATTAAAGTGATCAGTAGTGAAGTTGTGTTTTATAATTAGTGAGTTTAAAGTTGTAATTAGTGTTTATAAATTAAAGTGTCATTTTGGTTATTAAATCGGCTGATTGATTCGTGACAATTAAAAAAATGTCACGAATACAAACTTCGTAACAATACCTTATAGATTTTTGGTCGAATAGGCTTGTAAACATTATTTTATTGTGTGGATTTTCAAGGATAAGATGCACTTAAATTTGATAGTACATTTTGACGTAAAAGGGCAAACTTTGTAATTGCAGCAGGGTGGAATGGAGTCGAGTGACTGCAATGACGTGTGGAGTGTCTGGCGTGGTCTCGCGACACTAATTGTGCTAGACAGGTGGATCACCTCGTTTGTTTTTCGTAGCGGAAATTTCGGCATCTATAGTGCTGGAAGAGTTTAATTGTTTTTACTTGAAAATGCATAGTTTTTATTTCTTTTAGATATTTACATTAGTTTTTACCCGCGACTGCGAACGCGCTTATCCATTTTTTTCCATTTCCGTAGGAATTGCGAAAAATCCTCTTTTAATGCTCCCCTACACTCTTACACCTACATGCCAAATTTCAGCTTGGGTTTTAGTCAGTAAGAGTATGTATGTCACGCCCTTCCGTTCCACCCAAAGCGGAAGAAGTCATTTGATGATTTCTCATCATTATCTGCCTGGCCTTTTCCCAACTATATTGGGGTCGGCTTCCAGTCAAACCGGATTCAGCTGAATATTAGTATTTTACCAGACCTCCACAACCCATTAACTGGGTAACATGGTACTTCTTGGCAAGACTGGACTCAGATTAACTGGCTTCTGACAATCCGTAACGACTGCCAAAGATCTACAATGAAATGCTTTCCGAGGCACGGAGGAAACCCGGTATGTTAAGATGGTCACTCATCCACAGACTAACCTCGGCAAGCGTAGCTTAACCTTGAAGATCGACCCGTGCGGCTGTTTTTAATTAGTCACGAGCTCTTCGTTTCTCATCCTTAAAAAAAAAGCAGAAGAAGACCCCCGGGCGTCGGGAGTCCCAGGGCGATTCCCGGCCGAGTAGAAGTCATTTGATGATTTCCCATCCTTACCGGTACCAGTATTTTATAAGGAGTAACTGGGTATCACGATAATCCTTGACAAGCCTGTTGTCAGAATATCTGGCTTCTGACTACCGTATTGACTATCAAAGATCTTCAAATGACAGTCGGGATCAACGGCTAAACGTGCTTTCCGAGGTAGAGAAGAGTCCCGGTATATGAAATGGCTGGTTACCCATCCACATACCAACCTTGGCAAGCGTTGCTTAACCTTGAAGATCGACCCGTGCGGTTGTGCAGCCACGAGCTCATTAACCCCAATTACAAACATTGTATAATTAGTATACTTACTATAAAACCTCACTAAAACGATGTTAGTTTTTCACATTATTTAGTATAACGTGCGTCAAGTGAGTCATAATATCATGATATCACATTTGGGATTTAGTAGATATTAAAAAAAATATGATTTAAGTATTTATTACGTTACTGCTCAAGTTGTTATTTTGGGTAAACATCATAATGTCTAACAGGTTAGTATTTTTTATATAGGAACGTTTTACTGGATAATGTTGCATTGGCTCCTTTGGGTATTACCACACCAATCGATCGACGTTGATCGATTGGTGTGGTAGATTTGGTTGATCGACGGATACCGGTCGATAAACAATTGATCGACGATCGATCGATTGGTGTTCTTAGTAGAAGTATCGATCGACGTCGACTAACCCATTCTACCATTAATCGATTGGCATTGATCGACGATCGATCGATTGGTGTTCTTAGTAGAAGTATCGATCGACGTCGACTAACCCATTCTACCATTGATCGATGGCATCGATCGACGATTGATCGATTGGTGTAGTAGAAGTATCGATCGACGTCGACTAACCCATTCTACCACTGATCGATGGCATCGATCAACGATCGATCCATTGGTGTAGTAGAAGTATCAATCGACGTCGACTAACCTATTCTACCATTGATCGAAGGCATCGATCGACGGTTGATCGATTGGTGTAGTACAAGTATCGATCGACGTCGACTAAGCCATTCTACCATTGATCGAAGGCATCGATCGACGGTTGATCGATTGGTGTAGTACAAGTATCGATCGACGTAGACTAACCCATTCTACCACTGATCGATGGCATCGATCGACGATTGATCGAATGTTGTGGTAACACCCCAAGTTATTCAAAGAATGTTAAGAGAAGCTCGTGGCCATATAAGAACAGGCACACGGGTCGATCGTCAAGGATCAGTAACACTTGACGAGGTCAATCCGCGGATGGGTGACTATCTTATCATACCGAGATTTCTCAGTGTTTCGGCCGCAACATAGTTTAGTTTTACAGGGAGATAATGGGTTAGAACTGTGACTACTAGATCTGCTGACTACAGTTTGACTTTTAATTGTTTTCAGTAACTTGACAGATCAAAGACAATTTTTAATAGTGCTTATCGTGTTTTTAAGACAAGAAAAACTTAGCAAAACAGTACATTATTTAAGTTCATTCTTACACCAAATCACTATCTTTTTTTTATGTGTAACATCTTTCCTCTCACTTTCATTCAATCTGTGGGAGTGATTTCGTGAAATGGGACGGAAGCGTGTAACAGGAAGTCGAGGAAGCGCGCGCTATTTGATTTGATTAATGAGCGCGCCCTATTCGATTTGACCAATGAAAGCGCGCAGTGGTCGAGTTGGTACTTTTAATGTTAATGTTGCTTTTTACCAAGGTGAGACGTCAGATATTACACATCCTATGCGACGACTGTGGGACTCGCTCGTTTTTGTCAAAATATGAACCCGAACTGTCAAGTTACTGAATGCAATTAAAAGTCGAACTATGGTTAAATTGTTTTGCGGCCGGTTTCAATAACGTACCTACCTTTAACCAACTGTCAAATTAGCTACCAACAATGGCTGAAATGTCATGTTTGAAAGGCAAAGAGGATAAAACTTGTTCGTATTGATCCTGCTGGAAAGTTTATAATTAAACCTAACCTGCTGATCCTGATTTAAATTTATTTTGACACGAACCAGTAACACGCCAGCAGCCAGACACATAAAATCGTTTAAAAAAAGATTGCTTTTAAAGGAAATTCTTTAATAAAAAAGTATTTCTCCCTTGGGTGTAGTAAAGTGCTCATCGCTTCACTGCAGCTTTAAAATTTATTATTATTCACGCTAGGGGGCGCTACGTGTTCCCCTTTCTTTAGTAATCCTTGTTTTATGTCTTATTCTCACATCTCTCTAAGTTTGAGGAGCAGGAAGGTTTGTAAGCGGTACTTTTGTTAAGGCTTTTCGTACATAACTCGACGCTTGTATTTTACTAAGGGAAAAAGGATGTGCATTTGTATAACAAATCTTATATTAAGTCAGCTGAGTTTTAAGACCCATATTGTAGTGTCGAGTCTATTCTTATTAACTGATACCAATTGTACTATTTAAAAAAAAACTCAGTTCCCATACGTTTTTGACAGATCGCGACTGATATGCCAATGCGAACGTTGAGACTGTGGTCTGGGGCCCTACTATCTAATGATGTCTTAAAACGATCGAGATTCCGCTCCAAGAGAGAGACCGAGCTATACATAGCGTATAGCTATACATCGTCAGAATTGGATGGTATTAGCACGAGCTGCTACTAAAAATATCTTCATGAAAAACCCGACAATATTTTAGACACGACCTGGTGGTACAACACTAGACCCCTAGCTTATTAGTCACTAGCCGGCAATGCCATAAATTTTTCGTTGTGAATTGCTTATTCACAACGAAAAATTGATGGCATTGCCGGCTAGTGACTAAGTGACTAAGTGGCTAGTGCTTGGTTGTTGCTTACAACCAAGCAAAATGTTCATAAAATAAAAACTACTGGGCCAATCTTAATAAAATTTCTTGGGACCAAATGGCTAGTTTACTGCATCGACCAAAAAAAAGAATCACATAAATCGGATCAGAAACCTCGGAGTAATCGGTGTACATACATACGAAATTACCCACCGAATTGAGAACCTTCTCCTTTTTTGGATGTCTTTGAAAAAGGAAAAGTATTCGTCCTATGTAGCTTCGTTTTTCTCTGACAACTGAACGGCTGGACGTATTACTTGATTTTAATACCGGCTCTCACTGAAAACCAACGCTATGGCTCTGTCTCGCACACGAGTCCCAGCATTATGCTGAGCGATTGCCGTTTTTATTTCTAGATTTTATTTAACTTGCACTGTTCGTATGTATATTTGTAAGTTGTCCGTCAGAATTGCAAACCATTTTTCGTCCAGTTATTGGTATCCAATTGAGCTGAATTTTTTCACACACCTTTAGTTCTTTTGACAATACAATTTGCAATCTACATATACTAATATTATAAAGAGGAAAGATTTGTATTTTTGTATGAGACGAATAAACTTAAAAACTACTGGACCAATTTGAAAAATTCTTTCAGTCGGGGTGTTAACCATAATGACGTTTTTTATAAATATTAAACGTTAGACCAAATGATTTTCGATTACATAAACGTTATATCAAACAATGTTATACTAAATAAGTTTTAGAATAAGTAAATGTTATATGTAAAGTAATTATATCAACAGTTGGTGTATCTCACGTTGATTATATCTTATGAACGATAATAAAATGAAATTAGACCAAATGAGTTTATACGTTATGAAACGCACCCAAAACTACTGAATGGATTTTGATGAAATTTGGTACAGTGGTAGATTATAGTCTGGAATAACACATAGGATACTTTTTATCCCGGGAATATGTTCCCTTGGGATAATTTTCGACAATCACGCGGGCGGAGCAACGGGCGGCAACTAGTTGTACATAATTATATGATTTCGTTTGTAGTTTTACAATAAATTATACTGATTATTGTCTCGTTTCATTATTATCAGTTCCAGACCTTGTAATTTTCTTCAATCTTTATGTTACAAACCTCGCACATTCTTCTCAATTTATTTTATTTCCAAAGTATTTCGCTCTTCCTGCTTCGCATTCTGTTTACCCCTTCTATGCACGTGAAAACTAGCATTATATACCATTTAAAGTCTTTCCCGTTACCCCATAAAACTTAGTTACGTGTTTAAAGGTGGACTCACACGGGCAATTTCTATAAGTTGCTTGATATCCGGGCAACAATGTGTAAACATACTGTTACTAGAATATGAACCCAAATACGGCATTCCAACGTGTAGCAGGTGTTGCTGCTTGAGAAACCGCAAGTGAGTTGTTTGAAGCTACTTAATTAACTAGGTAACACCAAGCAACTTATCACTACATTGAATAAAAATCTGCGTTTTAGTAGCTGAATTAGTTTTATTTCAGAACCTTTTCAATTAATAAAGATTGACGATTGAAAAGTTGGCAATCAACATTGAATATTATTCTTTTACTTTACGGGGTGGAACAGCTGAGCAACACTATCACTGTACTGTTTGATATACAATAAAGACTCGGAAACCGATTTTTTCCCTACCTGACAACTGTTGCCGGATAAATTATTTCTGAAAAGTTGCCCGTGTACGCGTACCTCAAGGTTTAGGAATATAGCGGGGTAATGAAAATTTATAAATGCATCAGTAGTAGTAGTGTAAGTTACGCTGAAACTTGTCGGTGTAGCGTTATTGAAACCTCGAAGTGGGTTTTAAGTTTGTGAAGTTTAGGGATGTCACCGGAAAATGGCAAACCAAACTCCGTAAGATTATAAAATAACTTATGAGATTGTAAACTCTCGATGAATTGTCCTGAACATTTGGTATACTTTTTTATGCTTCTAAATTTGATAGTCTACCACCGACACTCACGGTACCAGTCAACCACGTGACCACAGACACGTAACCACCGACACTCACGTGACCAGAGTCATTCACGTAACCAGCGACACTCACGTTACCAGTGTCACTCACGCGACCTCAGATACTCCCGTGACCACCGACACTCACGTTACCCGAAACACCCACGTGACCACAGATACGTAACCACCAACACTCACGTGACAACCGACACTCACGTTACCAGAGTCGCTCACGTGACCTCAGACACTCACGTTACCAGAGTCTCTCACGTGACCTCACATACTCGCGTGACCACAGACTCACGTTACCAGTATCACTCACGGTACCAGTGTCACTCACGCTATCAGTGTCACTCACGTTACCAGTGTCACTCACGGTACCAGTATCACTCGCGTGACCACCAACACTCACGTTACCAGAATCACTCCCGTGACAAAAGTTACTCACGTAACCTCCATCAAACACGTGACAACCGACACTCACGTTATCAGAGTCGCTCACGTTACATCAGACACTCACGTTACCAGAGTCATTCACGTGACCACCGACACTCACGTTACCAGTGTCACTCACGTGACCTCAGATACTCCCGTGACCACCGACGGTCACGTTACCACCGACAATCACGTTACCCGAAACACCCACGTGACCACAGATACGTAACCACCAACACTCACGTGACAACCGACACTCACGTTACCAGAGTCACTCACGTGACCTCAGACACTCACGTTACCAGAGTCTCTCACGTGACCTCACATACTCGCGTGATCACCGACACTCACGTTACCAGTGCCACTCACCTGACCTCAGAAACTCACGTAACCACCGACACTCACGTACCCAGAGTCACTCCCGTGACAAGAATTACTTACGTTACCACTAACTCTCACGTGACAACCGACACTCACGTTACCAGAGTCACTCACGTGACCTCAGACACTCACGTTACCAGAGCCTCTCACGTGACCTCAGACACTCACATGACCTGCGACATTCACGTTACCAGAGTCACTCACGTGACCACCGACACTCACCAACAGAGTCAGGAGAATCCATCTCGGAGTATCTGACACTCGCGACACTCGATATCGGAGTGTCTGATATTCCTGATACTGACAGAGTGTTCCGAGCCGCCATTAATAGTGTGATCTACCTGCACCTCTTTTTTTGTGGATGGGTCACCAAATGACTTCTCTCGCTCTGCGTGGAGCAGGAAAGAGTATCAGACTATTACTGAATAAAATCCACCCGTATTCCTCCAAATGTCTTTTGCGTCCTGTTCCGGGACCACGTTAACTCTTTTGATGAATTCTGCAACTTGGCAGGATCTAGATACCCGTACCTAATCTAAAGTTAAAGCAACAAGTCTTATGCACTAAAAGTTAAACCTCAATTATTTCTTAGTTAATATAAGTTTACGGTGCACGAGTTAATATTTTAGTGGCCAGACACCTGACTGTGTTGAATTTTAATAGTTGGGGAGAGCGGGGCCAAACGTGCCGCGGGGTAGTTGTTCCGATTGAAGTAGGTTTTATGAAAAAAAATTGTGATACATATCAAGTAAATTCGTAATAAAAGGGAACGCTGCAGCGCACCGATGGCATCCATCTTAGTATGGCCAGTAACGTCCGGTAATTTAACAATTTATATTACATCGAAACAACCACTCCGCGGCACATTTAGCCCCGCTCTCCCCTACTCGAAAGTTGTAGACCGCTCTACAGGTTACCAAGAAGTTGATTCTGCTCAGTTCTGTTTAATTAAACTACACTTGTTTTCGTTTTGTTTGTTTATTTAAATAAATTTATTTTCTAAACTAATATATTAAAGAGGAAATATTTGTTTGTTTGTTACGATTTTACTCAAAAGCTACTCGACTGATTTAAAAAATTATTTCATTGTTAGAAAGCTACATTTTCACCGAGTAATATAGGCTATATTTATTTCCAGAAATAATCAGGGATCCCTACTTAAACTTGAATAATGTAATCCAAGGTGAAAAAAAAAATGTCATAAAATGTCTTTCGTCGCATGCTCTAGTAATAATATAAAATTACATTTTTAATATCTGTTTCACCGATTTCAAGTGTTCTTGGAAATAAATGCCCTGAGGTTCCTCAGGGCATTTATTTCAACTTAGTTCCGAAGTAAATAAATTCAATCCATACTAATAATCACACTAATATTATAAAGGCGAAAGTTTGTGAGTATGTGTGTACGTTTAATACTTCTTCACGCGCAAACGGCTGGACCGATTTAGATGAAATTTGGTATAGAGATTGTTTTAGTCCCGGGAAAGGACATAGGTAGTATGTTCCCTTGGGATAATTTTCGATATTCATGCGGGTAGCGCCGGGGGCGACAGCTAGTAAATACGAAAGAAAGTCTGGATGCCTCTCTGGTTTACATTAGGAAATAACCGGGTTGAGAAACTTCTCCATTTTTAGAAGTCGGTAAAAAATGTGGTCTGACACTTGCATATTTTAAAATAGCAGCAATTAAAATTCTTAGTACTCTTGTGTGATCTTCTTGCACAAGTGTTTCTTAAAAATTTAATTACACCTGGGTGTAATTTGTCTCACAGAACAAATGATCATGCTCATCACACAAAGATTTGTCCTGAGTGGGAATCGAACCCACGACCTCCGGTTTAGCAATCAGGGTCACTAACCACTCGACCAACAGGCCAGTCATAAGATTGCCATAAGATTGTCATAAGACCGGAGCTGATAGCCATAAGATTCGGTTTGATTTTTGCAAAAGTCAAAGTCAAAGTCATTTTTAAGTTAATTGTTTGATATTAATGACATTTACCTAGGTCTAAAAAGATACCGAGTTAAGAAAGGGGTTCTAACATTTTTCTATGGAAGCTGGCATAGCCCCCGCCGCCATTTTGTTTTTTTTTTCAAAGTTGCGTCGCATGTTTTAACATGCATATGGGTAGAGGCCCCTAAACTCTCGTGTTGTCATTAATTCAGATTAATTCTTAGTGGTTAGGTGATACGTACTAGAATACGCCCGAAACTAAGCCCAAAACTACGGACTTCGGGTTTAGAAAGTAGCTCCCTGGAACGCAAATTGGAGGAATACGGATGGGTTTTAGTCAGAAAGACTCTGACCCTGGAATCCCTTCCGCCCCGCCCAGAGCGGCCAAAGTTATGTGATGATTTTCCATCCAAAAACTGGGTTTTATCCTACCTGTACTTTATTTCAAGTTAAAGTAACGAAATCTACCTACCAAAAAAACAAACGAAGGGTTGCGTACCATAATCCGAAAAAAACATTTTAAATTTTAAAATAAATTTTAGTATTATTTTTAAATTTTATTTCATTTTTATTATTTGGTGTTATAGTGGCAATAGAAATACATCATCTGTGAAAATTTCAACTGTCTAGCTATAACGGTTCATGAGATTCAGCCTGGTGACAGACAGACAGACAGTGGAGTCTTAGTAATAGGGTCCCGTTTTACCCTTTGGGTACGGAACCCTAAAAAGAATGAGAAGATGTGAGTTTCTATGAAATAACTACCATGAGAAGAAAACGCTAGCTGTAGACAATAAATATTTCATATTGCCTCTCCAATTTCTTAAAGTAAACTTAAAACGGCACAAATTGTATTTACTCGACCGGGAAAATTGATCTGAGAGCTGAATGAAACTGATTGATTATGTGGTCTTAATTTATTGTATTTGTGCTCGTAGCTAAATAATAACAGCCGCACGGGTCGATCTTCAAGGTTAAGCAACGCTTCCCTAGGTCGGTCTGTGGATGGGTGACCATCTTAACATACTGAGACTCCTCCGTGCCTCGGAAAGCACGTTAAGCCGTTGGTCCCAGCTGTAATTTGTAGATCTTTGGCATTCGTTACGATAGTCAGAAGTCAGAAAATCTGATTTCAGTCTTGCCAAGGAGTACCGTGTTACGCAATTAATGGGTTGTGGTGGTCTGGTAGGCTAGGAAGATGATGTAGACACGAAGGTTTTAAGACCCAGGTTGCAATGTATATGTTACCGGAAAATTGCAAACGCCGTAAGATTGTAAAATAACGCGTGAAATTATAAACTAAGTTTTCTTAAAAAGACACGGATATGTTGGAAACTATTGAATTTGGACGGGATTTGTGGTTTACAAAATAATTTTTACATAATATATCGAGAAATTTTAATCTTATAAAGATTTATAACAAACTAAGGAGTCTGCAATTTTCCGGTGACATAAACAAGGTGGAGACGACGAAGCGAAAATAAATCAAAACACTGGCAATACTAGATCATACGAAAATGTTTTCTTTTATTACAGATTTGATGTCACTAACTGCAACAGACTGCTTGGAATACTTCGTCAGAGAATAGTAGTCACTATCCTTGACTAGTTCGAGTTTACTTGACGTTTTGCAAATTGAGAAGTTTATTTTTAATTTCGTTGACAGGATTTATAATGCTTTCAAACTGTTCATATGAACCAGTATTGCCAGTATTTTAATTTATTATTGTATCGATGTCTCCACATTGTACGTCGCATCCAAATTAACTGCGCCGTTTTTGCAGCGACCTAAGTGACATCTTTGGTTCAATATCGTTTAATGACTTGCCCATGTCACTTATGTCGCTGATAAAACGGCGCAGTTAATGAAAAGGCTAGGCTTTTAATGAAACGGCTGATTAAGCTAGTTGGCTGCGATATATATGTCGTAGGATAATTTGATACTTCGAATCTTCGCGAAAATCCTAGGGGTTTTGCGAAAACGCGGATAATTAGACATAGGCGAAAAATTATCAAATCTTACTGGACAAAGTCAGGATTTTTGCGAAAATACTCGTTATTATAGCAATATTGCGAAAAGAAACGCTGGCTGTTATGAAATAAGAACGCTGATTGGTCGGTCAGCGCGTTCAATAAGAGATCGTCTCTGATTGGTTGACGTCTTAAATGTCAATCATTTGTTGCCGCACGTTATTAACTAGGAACCAATTAGAAGTCAGCCAGCAAAATTGTAGCCAATCAGTGTTGAGCACATCAAATCTTACTATAGTAACGAGTATTTTCGCAAAAATCCTGACTTTGTCCAGTAAGATTTGATAATTTTTCGCCTATGTCTAATTATCCGCGTTTTCGCAAAACCCCTAGGATTTTCGCGAAGATTCGAAGTATCAAATTATCCTACGACATATATAACGTTAAGACTACAATATGAATAGGTAAACAAGCTGTAATCTGACTCCCCGCTGCTGTCATTTGTAGATCTTTGACAGTTGGTCAAAGATAGATTGAAGTTGGCAAGAAGCTATAAAAGACAGCCGGGATTAAGGGTGTTACTACACCAATCGATCGATCGTCGATCGATAGTTTCTACTTCTTTCTTCAATCAGTTTAAGCTACCACACCAATCGATTGATGTCGATCGATGCCAGCGATCGATGTTGATCGATTGGTGTGGTAAGGACTAAAGGTGTTACTACACCAATCGATCGATCGTCGATCGATAGTTTCTACTTCTTTCTTCAATCAGCTTACGCTACCACACCAATCGATCGATGTCGATCGATGCCAGCGATCGATGTTGATCGATTGGGGTGCTAAGGACTAAAGGTGTTACTACACCAATCGATCGATCGTCGATCGATAGTTTCTACTTCTTTCTTCAATCAGCTTAAGCTACCACACCAATCGATCGATGTCGATCGATGCCAGCGATCGATGTTGATCGATTGGTATGGTAAGGACTAAAGGTGTTACTACACTTATCGATCGATCGTCGATCGATAGTTTCTACTTCTTTTTTCAATCAGCTTAAGCTACCACACCAATCGATCAACATCGATCGCTGGCATCGATCGATATCGATCGACGTTGATCGATTGGTGCGGTAGCTTTGGTTGATCGACGGATACCGGGCGATAAACAATTGATCGGTCGCCGATTGATGCCATCGATCGACGTTGATTGATTGGTGTGGTAGTACCAGTGGAGCAATCTTTTATCGTCCGGTATCCAAAATTGTAGCTTAACCGCGAATATCAACCAGTGCGGCTGTTATTATTTACCCACGAGCTTCTCTTATAACTTAATTACTAAGGGACCACCTAAAATATTTGTACAAAAATATCAATTGACCAAACAAGTCGTTGAACCCAGGTGCTACCATAAACTATGAACTGCTGGAACTTCTCTATAGGGAATTATAAATGAAGAACATTAAGTAACATATTATTCAAGCTTCAAAAAGAATAATATTAAAGGATAAAAAAAAAAGAATAAAATGTACTTTTCGTATTACGATGTTTTTATTATCATTTATTCGAATCCTCATAAAACTCACAGAGGGAATACTTAAATTAATTTAACATGTGCATTTTATATCATTCAATAATGCATTTAAATAGCTTTCAGTAGTGGCGACTTTTGAGAGTAAAATGAAGGAAAGTGGTGGTTGGTTATTTTTAGGGTTCTGTACGTCAGTCGGCAAAAACAGAACCGTTACAGGATTCCGTCTGTTGTCCGTCTATAAAGACTATTTTGTCTGGAACACGTGAAGAAATCAAACTGAAATAATATCAAATACTACAGTCTGCTACCTCTTGGAGCAGTGAAAAATCAAACTTCTTAGTCAACGCAATCTAACGAGGAAGCCGTTTATGCTTCGTGTTATGGCACATGTTTTGACGCTCGCAAGTGAATCAAAACCTATAGGGTACTTCCCGTGACGTAGAGTCATGAAATTTGGCAAGATAAATCTTACAGTACAAGTACAGGTTTTTTTTTTTTTGGGAATACATACTTTTATTTTCGTTTGAAGAATTGACCGTGACGTACTCGTACATTGATGTATGGGAGAACATTTTTTCAACAAAATAATTAAGTTTGTCCTTCAATTTTACCTACTAGATATTTGTCAGAGTAATTCGAGTGCTTTCATAATTCCTACAACAACTTCTGTAGGTATTGTATACTCGGTTTTTTTTTTAAATGTTATTTAATATGTGTTTGCTCTTGACTCTAGTCTAGGTCATAGATGACAGAGACAAAGTCGACGATGGAGCGAGCTTACCCAGAAGAAGCCTGTTCACTCTAATTTTGAAGAGATTAGGGTTGTGTGCGTTCGGAAACACAGACGCAGGCAGAGAGTTAAGAGTCAGACGCGCACTTGTCTGTTTTTTTACCTTGAGGTGTCAACTATTAAGCTCTTAGACTCTTAATCCATGTCCAGCTAATCGATGCTTCCATCTATATGTATATATAAAAATTAACCCCTATTTCTCCTGGTCACGTAACTTGAGAATGGCTTGACCGATTTGGCAAATTCTTTTTTTATTTTGTTTGCCAGATTACTGGGAAGATTAAAAAAATAGGTATGTATGTATGTAGGAAGGTAGGTAGGGTTGGTAGGGTAGGATAGGTGTTGCGGAATTTGTTCGAAAGAGTCACCGCGGCCCTGGAACGCAAAGGGCTTTAGAAGGAACACGGATGGGTTTTAATCAGTAAGAGTCTGACACGCCCTTCCGCTCCACCCAGAGCGCAAGAAGTCATTTGATGATTTCCCATCCTTAAAAAAAAAAGGGTAGGATAGGTATGTAGAGTAGGTAAATAGGGTAGGGTAGGTAACGGTTGACGGGCGGTGACGGGAGCGAAGCCACGGGCACAGCTAGTAGTTAATATCTATCTGTCTTTCTTTTGTTATTTCTTCCCGTCTTAACGGTTGAACAAATTGGATGAAACTTTGCACAAGGTCTACCCATCGGGTTCCGAAGTTGTGAAATGTTCCCTTGGGAAGATTTTCGACATGCACGTGGTTGAAACATATATTTATGTACCTACGAGCGTTCCCGAGAGTGGTAAAAAGCAAAACTAGAATGAACTTTTTAACATTCCTAGCAAAACACTTTTCAGATCTTTTCTACATAAAACCCCTGTATTTTTGGATGGTATATCATCAAATGATTTCTGCTCTGGGTGGAGCGGGATGGAGTATCAGACCCTTAATGACTAAAACCCACCCGTGTTCCTTCAAATGCCCTTTGCGTTCCAGGGCCGCGGTAACTCTTTCGAACAATTCCGCATTTTGGATACATATTGTAACACCAGCGGACTCACGCTAGTGCTACTTATTGATATTATTATAAATGAAACTATGTTTAAGGTTTAAACTTCATAATATATTTGGCATCTGCCTTCAATGAACGTTGGTACCGGAGTCCAAACAAAACATATTTTTACATTCCTATTTCAAATTCTCTTTTACTTTTCACCAGACGCTTCCAAAGGGCTACCTTGTCTGCCAGAGACCTGGAGCCAAGGATATCCTCGTCACAATATTTCACATTTTAATTGCCAACAAACTCACCAGCATGACATGATGTTTGAGCCTACATATATCAAACGATTCCAAAGCCACCAATAAGGTTTCGTTTGTCGTTTCGTTCTAAATGGACGATTTTTTTATATCTTTTGATTTCCTTTTTGCTTTCTTTTGCGTTTTCTCTGGTGGTTGGCACTATTGATTCCGGCTCTCAGAAGGTGCACAGTAGTTGGAAATAGTGTCGCTTGCCCCAATTAAAAAAGAAAACATTGAGGAAGAGCTTCCAAGCTGAACCTCGTCAGGACATATTTCTTATATAGATTGTCTTCGAAAGTATTTACCTTGAACTCAATAGGATAAACAATCTCGCAGCTGTCTCGACTTTATAGTCGGGGCGGCTGCAAGATTACCCTTATGGGTGCTTTTCAATGAGAGCTATGCGAGAAGCTTGAGCGGTCCAAGAATGGGTCGCGGAGCTGTGAAAAATTGTGTAGCTGTGTAGTGCGGGGACGCGCAGCGGACTCTTTTCGAATGTACGCGCACACATCTTTCGTTTTTCTGTTTGATAAATTCCCTAACCCTTTTCTATGAGAGCTGCGCAAAGTCTGGCTAGGAAAATTAAGTTATTTCATGGGTGAATTTTATCTGAAGCTCTCGACCATCATAACCAGACTCCAGCATTAAGTTATTTCATGGGTGAATGTTATCTGAAGCTCTCGACCATCATAACCAGACTCCAGCATTAAGTTATTTCATGGGTGAATGTTATCTGAAGCTCTCGACCATGATAACCAGACTCCAGCGTTTTTAAAGACTACCCTGCTATCACTGAGGGAACCATCCCAACTGCAGCAAAGGGGATAGCCCTACCAATTCTCTTCTTGACTTATACTGTAAGCAAAAAAATCGAGTAACACTTCCGATTGATCAAAATTGCAAATATCGAATCATTTTATGTCAATTTCGATTATATGTAAAAGTATCAGTACAGCAGGTGGCAGGTAGCAGATAGTAAGCTGTTATCAGACTAAGGGTGGCTTCCACACCAATCGATCGGTCAACGATCGATGGTAGAACTGATGAGTCGACGTCGATCGATAGTTTCTGCAACACCGGAACGGTTTCAATTGTTTATCGCCCAGTATTCTACGACCAGTTCATTTGTCCACTAAGCCACTTTATCATATTTGCATTAAAATGCATCGGAGAACGCGCACAAAATTGCAATTATAAATAATTTAATTTAATATCAATTTAGAATATATTGTAAAAGTATCAGTACAGCAGGTGGCAGTACTAGCTGCCATCAGACTAAAGGTGCTACCACATCAATCGAACGATCTTCGATCGATGGTAGAATGAATTAGTCGACGTCGATCGATGACTTCTACTTTTACCTCATCAATCGATTGATTGGTGTGGTAACACCCTAATGCAACTAGGGCTATGGGGCAAGAACTCTACTAGTCGCCACGCTCAAATCGTGGATTTTTCCCCACGCTTCGTCTAGCTACGTCGCAGATCTCTAGCAGAAATGCACCTTAGGTTTCTCCACGACCAGTTCATTCATCCACTAAGCCAGTTTATCATATTTGCATTTAAAATGCACCGGAGAATGCGCAGAAAATTGCAACTATAAATAATTTCAGCTGTTCCAGTAGTAGACAGTAACATTTCATGTGCCTCCGTGTTGCGAATTTAAAATGTAAGCTTTGAAAAGTCTTTGTTAGTCTAATCTGGGAATAAGAGAAAAGATTTTGTTTCTTTGAAAGATAAATAAATTTAAGAAACTTGTGATGATTAGTCTTCATCGTTTATTGTAATTCATGTAATTCATGATGTTTGCGTTGCTTTTGTGTTCTTGTTTGTTTTGTTTATAGCAAGACCTCTAGCCATAAGTTAATTTAAGTTAAATTAAGGATGTTGTACACCGAATTATGTTTTGTCTCTTCCAGTCGTCGTATTGTATTGTTTTAATTTAAAATATTGTGTCTACACTGTACCTTTAAGCTTAGTAATCTGTAGAAACGTCGTGGATTGTACTTTAGCCTACTTTTTATTTGTTGTAACACTTACGGTAACATGCATTGTACAATTGTTTGTTTTCCCAAAATAAATATGATATTATTATCAATTCAATTCAATTTTTGTGGCTCCATCGATCAACATTCGATGATTTTGCCAATGTCAAAGTACGAGATGGCAATGGTCGGTTCTCAGTTACGATACGTTTTTGAAGACTATTGGCAAGTTTTTATAGCGATGTCATTCATTATTCTCCGTGCTAAAACGGACAAAACATTTTTTGTTAATACTTATAAGACAACACATATAAGTTTTAAAACATCAAGTTAATATATAAAGTAAATAAAAGTAAAATATTTCCAACTGAATTTTATTAATATTGATATTATTATATTGTTGCGAATTGGTTGAGAGTAACTTTTAGGTGACATAATTGCCGAAACGTCAAAAATTATGGGATTGACAGACGCTGTCAAACTGTCAAGTATTCAATCTCTTATATATAGGCTTTTAGACATTCGTATTAGCTGATAGAATGGCACTTTGACTACAGCCTCAGGAGTATAGGTTTGTGCGCGTTGAATAGCTCGTGAATGTGAGTTAATACAACACTGCCTAACCCTCCAGGGAATAAAGAAAACACGTTTTTTACGCCCGAAATGACGCACAGAAATTACAATATTAAAAGAACACAACTTTCAAATATCTAAAACAAACAAAAACCAGTTTCAGTGTCGGGGTATGTCAGGGCCGTACTTTAGCTGCAACTCTCTGGTCACACCATAGACAGAACAGAATAGAAAGAAAAAAAGAAAAAGTATTTAATTGCCACAAAACGACATACCCACATACATTATTTTATTTTTCTTAAACTAAACCCTAAACGATAGTGTTAGTAGTTCTTAAATTATATTAGTAAAGACACGTTAAAAACTAAATAAGAAAAAAATAATTGTTTAGAGTTGTTTATGGTATAACGTCCGACACCGACTGACAGTGACAACATAAAACAAAATAAACTTAAATAACAGAAACATCATAATTAATATACTGGAAATACAGGCGTGTTTTTTTATGCAAATAAAGACGATGGAATTATTTCAAAAGACGGAAATAAAGAGAGTTTCTTATGTAGATTATGCCACGAAAGAACCATACATTTATCTCACACGCCATACCTATAAACAAAAGTCATAATCCGTCCTTTATCACACCATATTTACTGCCGTTTTATATACCTACTGCTTACCATAATCTAAACGGATGCCAACAGCCGTACGACTGGGGTTGATACCACATTATGAAATATTTGCTCGAGAATTTATGAGCATTGCACCGTCTTACGATATTCGGTTCGAGGAAGTGGGACATTATTCACGGTTTTGGGAAGATTGTCGTTTGATTGCTTGTTTAATCTTAAATAATACATTGAAAAGGTTAAATTGCAGATTATTTTATTACTGTAGTTATGAGCCTGTTGATTCAAACAGCAGGGCAAGGGCCTCTCTTCCTTCCTTCCACTTTTCTCTGTCCGTTGCTAAAATTGGCCGATCGAACTCGTCTCGCCATCTCCTCATGGGCCCACCACGTCGCCGGGTCCTGTAGCTCGGAATTCAATCGGTTACTTTTACCCAGTTCTGTTGTTCTATGACGTGCTAATGCCATCCAATTCCGATGATGTAAGTGGGATAGTGCTATTCGCTATGTATAGCTCCGTCTCCCTCTTAGAGCGGAATCATGATCGTTTTAAGACTTCATAGTAGGGCCCCAGTTCCACTTTAATAATAATAATATAATAAGATTTATTTTCTCCCACAAAGTACAATATTACATATTATTATGGTGTTACAAATATTGGAGGTACAAAGGTTTGTGGGAGTCAGGAATCCAAACTAGGATACCCTGTGCTATGGACTCCTGGTCCCCCGCGCCAAGATAGGGATTATCACAATAATTGTAGGACATGTAAGACTATTGTAAGAAAATACTAAGAAATGTAGTAATAAAATTAAAAAGAAAAAAAAAAAAAATACTTAAAGCTAAAACGTGTGTGTGTTGTTAGCGTGTGAGTGTGAAGTGGAAGAAGTCATGCGTGTGGTGTGATGGTGTGTGTGTGTGTGTGCGTGAAGTGGTGACTGTATGTATTTATGGAAAACGCTACATTAGGATAAGATTGTTAACAGTTTTTCCGTTTCTTCATAATCAAGTCCTAAAAGCCACTGTGTAAGCTTCTTTTTACATTAAACCGTAGACAAATAAATTACTGCAAGAAATTTAGATTGCCGGCTGTGTTGCCTAGGTCTGTGATTTGTGTTTTGGAACGAATCCTGTTCCTAATGCGGTCTTTGAGTTTGACTCCAAGAATACTTCGTTCCATTGCTCGCTGACAGACCCGGAGTGCGGACTTTTGACGTTTCGTTCATGACTACATTTGCGCTCCTTAGGTGAGGTTGGGGACGCACATATCAATGAGTTTCCTTTTGAGGGAAAGTGGAAAATTGCAGATAGTTTTGTAAAATGTAACTTCTGGAAGTAAAGATTCAATCTGTCGAGCCTTTTTTCATCTATTCGCATGCAGATGAGTACCAGTATTTTACATGTTACCACGACCTGGATCACCGTCAGGCGGGTTCTAGGTATTACAAAACTTTCTGAAAAAAAAAAAGAAAATCTGTGATCCCTCTTTGCATATAGCAAATGGTTGTAGGTAATAATGTTACCAGGATTATTATAATGTGCTTATTACAAAAATTCTGATTACATACTGAAGGTGAGTATCCGTGGATTTTCTTGCACGTTCTTCTCCATAGAGATCTACACTTTGAAACAGCTTCATGTTTTTAAAATATATATATATATGCAATTACAATAGTTTGTCATTACAAGTATTCAAATAATTAAGATTCATAATTTGATTGACCAAAAATTAGTAAATTGATTGACTTTAAGTTGATTATGATGTAAAATTAACGTTAAACAGCATTTCACTATTCCTGTAAATTGTAATTTAAATGTTTCAATACTTAACCTAAAAACTTACACGTGCACCTGGGAGGGGCACGGCCGCACTGTCGGCGTTCGGGTATTCACGCTTGAGCCGCTGGACAGTACGGACCTCTCTGTGACATCGTTACGCTGTTCGTTGAATAAACGAAGTTTGAAACAAGTTCTGAAGTTTTCTTTTGAAAAAACCAAAAATGTTTGATCATGATGACATTTGTGACGTCAGCTATGATGACGTCACACTTTTTAAAACACCTCAGATGTTCTTTCTCCGTTATATATAATAAATTGTTTTATTAGGGACAACATAGGAACCATTATTTTTGTTAGAACACACCTTAGATACTACAACTTATACACTAGGATTAGTAACAAATTGAAGAATTTACAGTACATGAGTAGGTGGACACATTAATGAGTCATGTACTTACGAGGCATTTTATGCGGACAATGATTCCGCATCACAAACCACAGGAGCTCTCGGGTCCTCAGCCACGACTTTCAGGAAGCTATTACTACTCCCCCGAATCCTCCTCACAAGCGATGCAGCTTTTTTTCTGATGATACCATGGAAAACATCTGACCGCGATTGGGTAAACATCCCCGAGGCACTACAGAAACGAGAGAGATTTTGACTGACCGTCCACGTCAATTAAAAAAATTCTGAAAATTGTTTGTTTGTAGTTTTATTCAATTCTCAATTTCTCAAGCTTTTATTTAAGTTGCAATGTTCGTTAAGTGTCGGACGTAAAATAATAGCACCATCTCATCACCTCCCGTGGGTGTCATAAGAGGCGACTAAGGGACTCACCAGAGAATGGGCAGCAGCATTCTCTGTGCATTGCAACAGCTACACTGCGATCGTCAACCCGCCTGCCAAGCGTGACGATTATGGCATCCCTCCTTGAGGGAGGCCTATGTCCAGCAGCGGACGTCTTTCGGCTGATATGATGATGAATGTTTGTAAGTATGTTTTTTGGTTTAGGTCACATCTTGTAAGCTGAATCAGAACAAGTTCCTCTTATCCTACAGACTTGAAATAAATGTTGGTTCAGTTCCGATTACAATGAATTTCAATGATAATTTTGACCTGTATTCCATCTAGGATTGGCTCCAAGCGGACCAACTCATCAACAGTCAATGCTACTGGCACAAATATTTATTAACGCATTTAAATTTTATAGCACGTTCTAAAATCCAAGGGTTGTCTCCAAATGCGAGATTTTTTTAGCGGTCAACAGCAAATCATATAAATAATGAGTCATAAAAAGGTTTTGCCCCTGGCTTGAATAACTTGAGAGTCAACCCACCGTTTCTGTTTCAAGAGAAAATCTTGCAAAGTTGAACCATCAACTTTTCGTTCGGGTGAAGTTAGAAGGGACGAATTAGCATGTCATAAAATGAAACAAAGTGCTAAGAAAAACGCTTAAAATTTATTTACTTACAAATTTAACAATATATAAATCTATTTACATATTATTTACACTATGTTCTAACAGTTATTTCAAGCCGATTCTATACGGAAAACTAAAACCATTCATCTATATTAAATCGACAAAAACATAGACAAACAAAAGTCATATTTGTTTTTTTCGCGGGAAACGCTATCGGTTGTTCAGTTTTGAAAATCGAATTCGATAAAATTGTGTTTCTATTTTCGATCGTCATTTATTACTGATTTGCATTTTTGTTTGTTTTAAAAACAAATATAGAGCAGTATTTTTGTTTCAAGTTGGTTAACAAAATGTTGTTTATTCAAACCATTGACCACTAACAACAAACCCTTTTCGTCCCGAGTGCTGGAAATCAGTAGGTATTTTAAACAGCAATAATGTAACAACTGACAAAGATTTACAAACGAAAGCTGGGGCCAAAGAAATAGCTAAGCGTGCTTTCCGGGGAAAGGAAGAATCTCGTTGTTAAGATGGTCACCCATCTATGGACAGACCACAGCAAATTTTGCTTAACCTTGGAGATCGACTCATGCGGCAATTATTATTTAGCCACAACCTACTGAACCAGTTAAATAATGTAACCTGCAAAATTCTTCACAGCATGTAGGCGCCAATTACCGAACCATTTAGTAACCCTTTGTATTACAAATTATAACCTCAAAAACAAAAAGGGCAATAAACCATTTTGTCTATCAAAACGAGCGAAAAGATGAACCGAACTTAGAAGAAAAGTTATTCATACAATTCTACAAAGAAATGACTGGCATATTCCCCACATTTTTTTTGTTCCCAAGCATTCCTTCATTTTGGCCCAAGTTTTTAATTTGTCTTGTACAGTTGAAAAGAGTCAGTATTTTGGTATAAACCTCGTTGGAGCCCAGTCGAGGGTGGACGAGGCTTTTTCAGTGTTTTAGACGCATTAGATAGAAATGGTTTTATTATTTCTTCTCGTGTTCGTGACTGGCACGGGTCGATTTTTGAGGTTAAGCGACGCTTTCCTAGGTCAATCCGTGGATAGGTGGCAATTCATTACATACCAAAACTCTTCCGGGCCTCGAAAAGCACGTTACCATGATGAACGTTAAATAGGTTGGTTTGTTGTTTTATCAAACAAAAAATATTTCTTCATTTTTTTTTTGTTCTTTTCGTCAACAAAATAACTCAGTCCAAGTTGTTTCTAAAATATTGGGAAGTACATGTATGAATATGAATTGAGTAAATTGCCTTATTATATCCTTAATACGGCTTCTTCAGTAAATATTGCTTCTTTCCCTTAGATTGTGAAATTATAATTTACTGCTGACCTACTTATCTTCAATCTCATCTCGGAAATCCCATAATATTAACTCGTAACTCAAAAACTTCCCGTATCGCTTTAGACAAACCTAATTACACACAATGTACCAAAAATATCAAAACACCCTTCAACTGAATTATCCTTGATTAAAACGCATTCGCGAACCCAAAATTGAATTTAAAACTTAGAGCGCTCTGATTGGCTAATAATAATTTTGACGCGCAGACTACCCCACTACCTCCGACCATGTACCCTTTTGAAGTCTTGTTATTCAATTAATTTAAATTTAAATTTGGAAGTTGTAGAAATCGAATTGTAAGAAGGTTTGGCATTCCTTTTGCCCGATTGGCTCTTAAAGAATTTCTTGTAACGTTGGTATTATAAAGTTGTCTTTTGAATAAATTTGGGTGAGATAAGTCGCGTATAATTTGCGACGATGAGCGAAGATTGGGGAGTGATGGAATAATTTTGATTTGGAAAAATCTTGTTTATTTACTTCGAATTTCATATGGCTTGTTTTTATATTTTGTGTGTACGTTCAAAGAAAAGTTATCGCGTCTTGTCAAAGCCATTAAAATTAGAAATAAATAAATAGAAACAAAGTGACAACAAAACTCTAATTAATGCGATACTTTTTGCGTGTGTATATATGTAAGTATATCTTTAGGTAGGTATGCTTTATATTATATTACCAACATAAGCATTTGTTTTATTTTATTCTCGACCCGTATTTTGCTCTCGCTCGAACTTGTCGAAACAAATTGCGGCAGATGTGACTCCCACACGAACATGCTGAGATTGCTTTCACTATTTGTATTTTTATTTGCTTACCTATTTAGTCTTATATTTGACGATGTAGAAACACATTTTTATTCGAATTATGATTACGAAACCGCCAGACGTAAGTAGGTAAATTATACATAAAAAATATAGGCATGATAGTTCATAAAATAAATAATGAAAAATTAACAAATTGAATACTGAAGATTTTTAGAATTTTTACAATAATTTTTGATAAATCTCTGACAATTCACAAAAAATACATAATATTTTCGTATTTTTCATTTAATTAGTCAACATATTGTCAAATTGTAATTATTTATTTTTAATTAAAATAATTTATTTAACAATTATCTTAACACTTTAGTATCTCAAAATTATCTACAAGTTATTATTTACATTGAATTTTTACTTATTTGTTATTGATTCTTATTAATATGATTTATTCGAATTGGTCTATTTATTCATTTGTCTAAATAGCTAGTATTTTAACTACATTTAATTTACATTTGATTCAAAAAAATAAATAAGGTGTGCCCACATTTACGTCAGTCAAATTAATTTCGAAGTTTTTAGTTTATGCTTTTAGCGACAAAGATAATTTAAATTTAATTTAGAATGCTGTTTTATCATTTCTATAATCAAAATTACATGCAAAGGTAAGACATATTTAAGAATAATACGATACAAAATATTTTAAAGTATTTTATATCTTAAATATCCATTACAAAACTTTTTCGTTGACGCGATATTTAATAGTTTATTTATTTCTTAAACTTTTTTTGAAGTCATACTAAATTTTTCAATTGTACGCTGAAAAGAAAACAAAATTAGGTTTAATATTCCCTTTTGTGTATTAAATAGATAGCCCATAAAACCCGTAAAATGGACACACCTTTAAAAATTTATATTGCCAAAAATGAAGTGAATATCATTAAAATTACACAAATTTTCGAATATAATTTATGTTTGGAAGACTTGTGTTATATTAAGTTTTTGAATAGCAATAATACTCCCTGATAAAATAAATCAAATCTTATTCCATTTTAGTTTCAAATAAAACTATATTATTTATTTAACAAAATTATAAAATCTTCTAGCTAGAACTTTAATTTTCAAATGTAACACAATTTAAAAGCTTCGAATAATTTAATTCAACATTTGATTAATTCTATTTCAATTTGAAACTACTTCAAAGAAAATTCTTTCTTGAAGGTATAATTAAGATCTATTTCATAATCTTAAGTAATCATTTTCAAACAATTTGTCCAAATCTTATAACTTACGAAACTATAGTAATAAAAAATGTTATTGCATTGGGTTTTATTTAGAAATACTGCGAAAAGAATGGTTGAAATAAACATTCATTTAAATCAAGTTTAATTAAATGTTTTTAATGCTTACCAGAAAATAATGGATTTCGTTTTGTAGTTTTTGGAAACTTGATTTCTCAATACTGGGCACTGGTAGCAAATATTTTAGAATATTAGTATTCAATAGTAGAAAAAAGAATAGAGAAGAATAGAGTTTACTGAAATTCAATTAGTTAAAAATACAATGCTATAAAAGGCTAGATCTTAAATCATATACTGAGAAATACTAAAATGAAAAACGAGTGGTATTTTATGCTTGAAACATAAATCACTGTTATTTATTCTGTTAAACTGTCACCGTGAAAACTAAGGTGAAGTGAATATTAAGTGAGCTGTCAATCCATACAACCAGGGTTAAATGTCAGTCAATATCCAGCTCTAAAACTCTAAAGTTTTCACAGTGAGATGATTTCAGAATAGACCGGCAGTTTACTTCACCTTGACAATTTAAGAATAATGTTTATTAACAACAATAATATTCATTCGCAGTATTTCTACAATTAATTATAATAGTTAACTAACTTCAAATGGTGGCAGTATTATGGCTTTCTTTTTAAATCTTCACGCTTTACCCATTTAGGGCTCAGCAGATTTAAAAATTACATTAAAATCTATGTGCGTTTATGTCCATCGGTATATAGGTAACATTTTTATAAAGCAATTAATAGAACAATTCACCATTATTGATTTCTTTTCTTTGACTACAAAATAGTCTTTTAAATGTAACTTATTAAAATTATTATTTAATTAGAAACATCATTTTTTTTCAATGATGAAACTGATTTACTGAAAATAAAATAACTTATTAATCAGAAAAAAATAATATTACACTCTGCAAATGGTCAAAATTATCATAGATATTATACATATAATTTCCCATAAGGATGCTTGCATGTTAAGCTGTTGGTGATTGGCGATACCATAGACTCGATTGTCTCTAAGGACTTATATAGGTGATCGCCCCAACTATTCCAGAGTATTGTCCAACATTTGGACCAACAAAAAAAATGAGCTACCTTTTCCATGGACCATTTAAGGAACCAATGTTTCCACAGAACAATCATTTCTAAATAATATTTTTAATCCATAAAATTCAAAATCCTATCAATATTAATAGAAACAACTTCACAAACCAAAAAAATAGAACAATCTAATTCATAATCTACTTAAAAAATGCTATAAAAGTTTTCACAAACGTTATCTATGAGGCTCCACGTCTGCTGTGACCACAAAAGTTTTCCTTGGTCTTCGACAAGGTTCCTCTTCGTCTTCAAGACCATAAAAACACACACTTCTTTGAGGGTACACCTTAGGCTTATAGTCCATTGAAGACCCCAAATTCCTAGGCAGTGTCTGAGATTTTTTATACTCTAAATCACTTTTCAAGCAATAGTCATAGATTAACTTCGGTCTTTCGTCAAAGTACTTGCTATAATAACCCTCGCAGTTGTCAAAAGACATGCTTTTTGAAAACGTGTCTAGGTGACAAGTGTGGGGGTGGTAGCACCCCTCCGGCCTCATCCTGGGTTCCAAGGGGTACCAGGAGTCGGGGGGTGTTGGGGCCCACGGCGGGGGCCCCAAAGGTCAGCCTCAGCGAATCGGTTTGGAGACAATGATGACGTCGGGAGCTGATCGGGTGGTCTCGGTGCTGATCGGGCGGCGGTCGATTTTCTTTTCTGTAACAATATGAGTATGTTTAGATCTAAAAATAAGTATGTCCAATCGAAGACATGGAGAAATGGACTGAGCACTACCTTCACTCTGGAGGTAGAGACAATACGTCTATGCGGTCAATACCTGTCTCTTTTCTGCAGGTCGTAGTGACCGTGGTGACAATGCAAGATTGAGAATGGGAAATAATTATAGAAAAAGAAAACCATCCTGGGGGTATTTAAGTACAGAGTGAATAGGTTACTTCTACGCAAGCGGACCGGAAGACGTAACCCTCACCAGGTCATCGGACTTGCCGGTCGATTCTCACAACATGTAGAAGTGAAGGCGAGGGTGAAGTGATCACGAGGTGAGCTGTCAATCCATATAATCAAGATGCAATGACAGATCACTTTGTGATCACGTGACATCATGTTCATTTCACCCAAGCCTTCACTTCGACATGTTGTCAGAATCGACCGGCTGGTGAGGGTCGCGGGTAGACGATGGATGCGAGACGCGTAGGACCGGTTCTTGTGGCGACACTTGGGGGCATATGTCTAGCAGTAGACGTTTTTCAGCTGATATGATGATGATGATGAAGGGTGATCCATCGTCGACCACATCATCACTTATCAGTAGTGAGATAGTGTTGAAATACGAGCCTAAACTACTAGTCACACGATCGTTTAGTTTCTTTGACACATTTCTGACCGTACTCACTTCACAGTTCAGTCCATTTCTCTGTGTCTGTGATTCAAAAAGGAAAGTTTGAAAATAAACTAATTGGGTGTTCACAAGGTATTAAAACAAAAAGTTTTTGGGCGCTCGTTAATTAATAGAGAAAATTGTTCATAATATAAAGTCCTTTGTTTTTGGTAGTATTTAAAAAAGGAGGGCCGGAGCTTTCCTTGTGCAAGAACGTGTGAATATTTTTTAGTAAATAAGCTGTGTAATTACTACTGATCGGAGTAGGTAGGCTTTTTCGGATCAATGGCATCAAATGTATATATGGATATGACACTGGGATATAAATTCAATACTCCAAGTTACATAACTTAAGATTTGGGATTACAAGATTTATTTAAAACAACAAATTTTTATCTTGTATTTGAGCTCTCTTAGAATGAATAACATAAATACCGCTCCATTACCTAAAACATTCTAGACTTAAATTAAACATCCAATTCATTTTAAATACCAAGACTATCTATGTCCCTTTTAATAGTATAACTATAGATTAACTTCGATAAGCGTTTTCTATTTATGTTGGCTCGTCGAAATCGGGGACACTTCAAAGGGACTCACAATTTTGTTTAGGACCTATTAAAACTTAAAGTTGTGTGTTATTGAGTTCCTCTTGATTCTAGTTTTAAATTCGTTGAATAAGTCATGCTTGGTTATTAGACAGATTTCCGGATATTGAGGATGAAACAGCTAGGATGATTGAATGGGCTGGCCACGTCACACGTATGCACCTGGAGAGCTGGGCGAAGATCGTCGTTCACTGGACGCTTGAAGGAAGATCGCGATGAAGGTAGTGTGACGATTCGATCTCGTTTGCCTTGGTCAAACTTGGCCAGAGATAGCACAAGATAGAAGGATATGAAGGAGAAAGGGAAGCCTTTGCTCAGCAGTAAGACAAAAATTACGTTCTGTAAATAGTATTTATGGTGGATGTACATATTTCTGGTTTCCGACGCAAAATCTCGACTCGTTGCTAAAGAAAGAGTTTTGGCCGAAGAGTGTAGCCTACCGACGTTAGGCTAGTTTGTGCGCTCCTCTTTGACGTCGCGGGGGAGTTAATACCTCACTCCCCCCGTTGACACAAGGTGGCCCGCAGAGGCGGGCCGGGGATTACGGAAGTCGCATATGTTCCCGCGATCCCCGGCGTAGGTATGAGATGGAACACCGGGGTGGTTTTAGTCAGTAAGAGTCTGACAGACCCCTCCGCCCGCCCCAGGGCGGAGAACATCCATGAGGATTTCAGCCCATTAAAAAAAGAAATTGCAGCGGCAGGCTACGCGACACCGCGCTTCGTGTATCTTAGTTTATAAGTTATATTTTGTGGAAGCAAGATTAATATGTATTAGTCGATTTTTTTGTATGTTTAGTTTGTGTTTTTTATCTATGGGCCTTAGTTGCCTGATAATAAAGAATTATTATTAATAATAGCCACCAATTACTACAGTCAAATCCGCGGTATGTCATCATAAAATATGTATATTTTCTATTAGTTGCAAGATGGTCAAAAGATGTCGGCATTCACATGAACTTGAAATATGGATTGGCTTGCAGTAAAAGTTGTCATCCACAGGCTAAGATGCTGCTAGTTGGGGAGGTTTGCTACAATGAGGGCTATCGCGTTTGGTTCGCTGCTAGAGGCGCTAGTGTGGCGTGAGGTCTTCGAAATGGAAAGTTGCACTGTTAATTGCCTTTTGGCGCGAGTACTTAGGTGTTGCGATTTTTGTGAAAATTTTACTAAAACAGCCTGACATATGGCAGATTAAGTTACGGTTTTACCGACCTACATGGAGTTTTTTCCGTCGGAAATAGGTGTGTGTCCTTTTTTTACGAACAAATGTGTCCGCGTAACAACACTACGGCACTATCATTATGTTGTATTAAATCGTGTAACATTATTTTACTTCTAACTTCTAAAGTTAGAAGAACAGGCCAGAAAATAACAACTTTTAATGTTATGTTTTTTTTTTAAGGATGGGGAAATCATCAAATGAGTTCTTACGCTCTGGGTGGAGCGGAAGGGCGTGTCAGACTCTTACTGACTAAAACCCATCCGTGTTCCTTCTAAAGCCCTTTGCGTTCCAGGGCCGCGGTGACTCTTTCGAACAAATTCCGCAACCCTGGCAGGCTCTGGCCCTAGCGGGCCCCGTCTTCTATGTTGACATCTCTTTGAGGCACGCGTAGAACATAACGCGCCACCGACCAGGGCAGACCTCCACCGTATGCTCCATCGTACCCTCCGGGCAATCCTCACAGTGCTGACACCCGGGCGTGTCCTACCGCTGAATCCGAAACAGTTAAGGACCCTACGCCCATGGCGCCAACGGGTGATCATGAAAATGGTAGCCCTCATTGTATTTAGTGGAAGGTTAAGATAAAGACAGGCAAGCGTCAGTTAGAGATGTTATCCTTACTCGTGCTATTATTGAGATCACTCCATACAAAAAAGAAGAAAATAAAGTAGGAGGGGAGACCACCAGTTCGATCCAGCCCATCCCTAGCTGTCCTCCCCCCAGCGACGCCCTAAGCCGAGGCCCGTACCCCACAGGGGGTGCCCTTAGCGTGAAGTCGCTTAGTTTGTTAGTTTTTTATAAGCCCTGGCTGGAGGCTTTAATATTATATTAAAGCCACCACAGGCAAGTTCGGTTAAGCAGTCGACAACCTCATAAGGTTGAAATGGGAGACGCCACTCAAAAAAATAAAAAGAGGGGAGACCAATGTTTAGGAAACCTGTGGCCCGGCATTGGGTGTTCCTATTATAAAAGGATAGGCCAAGCCAACTGGTCAAGTTCCGGCCTCAAAAACAGCTAGAAATGTTTTGTGTAATATACATTGCGTACGATGCAATGTATATTACACGAAACATTTCAAGCTGTTTTTACCCCCCTCATAACTTTGCTTGTAATAATCACAGCTTGATGAAACTTGGACTATTTATTTACTATTACTTAGTTGAAGTATACTGGAAAGTTCCGAAAATCGATTTCTAAAAAATATGACTGGTATATACTATTATCAACCTGGCAAGTTTTTTATACAACGTCGATTTGACGATCAAGTTAATAAAGAAAAAAACCTTCCAAGTTGATAATAGGGTCACATATGAAGAAAACGATTTTTCGAGTGTTTCGTAATTTTGATGCAGTCAGGAAGGATTCAAGCTCTCTGTTCACTGGTATTCAAAATAAAAAGTCATTTATTCGATTTAGGCTGAGTGCCAGCATTTTTTGAACGTTAAAGTTCTACATAAAGACAGTCCCCCAAAACGCCCGCCCGTCACCACTTCCTAGTGTTTTAGCTGGGAAGAAGAAGTGGCGCTACAAACTCCCCAGCAACACATCTGTCTGTTGAGTTATACGAACTAGCATTTATACAAAGGTATGCATAGTATTCTTACAAAGAAAACAATACTAATATTCTCAAAAGACACGTTAGAGTCATGGACTATTCTGCAGTTCTGAAATGCTTGGCCTATTATTGATCTCACTACTTTATCGCTCGAATTTTCGGGGTTAGGAACTTGGCCTTTTTTCACATTTTTTTTGGGGATTATGGTTACCTAGCACAGGCAATAAGCTGAGCAGGAGACGTTAGTAGAAGTATTAGTCACAGCCAACTATTCTGAATTAGGATACCTACTCTTTACTGTATAATCCAATCGACAGAAGACTTACGAGCTTTGGAGTCCTGGTGCTGAGGTATCTGCTTCAGCAGTTCGATGGTGATCTCAGAGGTGTTGGTCGTGGCCGGGGGCGAAGGCCTAACGATAGTGGCGCCCGAATAGCCGAAGGTGGAGAACCCTCGGCTGTTGGTTCCGGAACCTGCGAGCGAGATGAAAGGTATTAGTACCAGGAAGACAGAACCTCAAGGGGTGTATTAAGGGCCATGAGTGGCGATACTAATGTGCTATACGGAGGTGATCCGTGGGCAAACTGGCTAATATTTTCAGCCGCTTTTTTATTAAATGAATCATTTTGATCACTATATCAACTTATGGAAAGCGATGGACGACGATGGAGCACGTTTTTCTAGAAGTTACGTATTTAAACTTGACTTAAAGACTTCCAGGTCAGAAAAAAGAAACCCCGGCGGAGCTAGCCTTAAACTCTCATATTATGGTTTGAAGAAAGTATGTATATACTTTCTTCAAACCATAATATGAGAGTATAGTCGGGGTACTTTGGTCCACAAAGAAAACACCAACTATTCTGTGTAAAACTGTGTTTAATGGTGCTTACACAAAATACAGAGTGGATTTTATTACAATTTCTTTAGTGTAATTTTACAATGGCCGTCTCGCGAAGCGGTTGGTCCCATTGTAAAAGTTGTTCATAATGATGAATAAAATGATGAGTGGTAGATTATAGTCTGGAATAACACATAGGATGCTTTTTATCTCAGGAATATGTTCCCTTGGGATAATTTTCGACAATCACGCGGGCGGAGCCGCAGGCGGCAACTAGTTGTAAAATAATATTTAGATAACGATTTGGATAAGCCAGGAAATCTGACTCCAGTCTTACCAAGGAATAGCCGCTCCACGTAAAATACTGGTATTCAGCTGAATCCGGTTTGACTGGAAGCCGACCCCAATATAATTGGGAAAAGGCTAGGCAGATGATGATGATTTGGATAAGCCGTGTGTTCCTTTGGCATAAAACAGTGGATTTTTTCTGTCATTTCCTTTTTGAATGAGTAATTTAAGCCAAAGATTATCTCTGAACTTACCTACGATTTCCGAGAAATACAATAATATTCTGCTCTTGTAAAAACCCAATTTATCTTTGAATCAAATCAAACATCCTATTATTTTATTCCCATTACCTACACACACAAAAAGAAACAAAATACTCCCGAAAAAATTCAATATGGCGATTGGCGGGTACTATCCGCCATCTTGGTTTTCTGACGTCACACAAGATGGGGTTATATTAAAAAAAGTAATAGGAATTCTCGCTGTTTCTCCGTCAATAATGAAGGGTACTTTCAAGGCGTACGATTTAATTCAATTTATTTGCAACGAAATTAATATGAGTACTGTTAACTTTGAAAGTGGGGCGCGATTGTAAGAAGTTGTAAAGTTGTGTTGTAGGTTTGTGAATGAAGACTTCGTATTGGATTTTATTTTGATGTTACCAGAAGCCATTCCACTAATGTTCTCTAAATGGATATTGTATATCCCTCTCTGCACCGCTCAAAGTAGGAAACATGTTTTAACTGATCCGGGTTCTAAATTTATCAATGGTTTATTTAATTAAGGGAATTAGCCCCGGTCTATATTGTAGCCGAAGTAAAAGAAATAGGTTCGTTACTAAATCCATAGACTAGGAAATTAAAAAAAAAACTGTAATTTCGGATGTCAGTGTTTTTGGTTGTTTCTTCGTATTTTAACAACGACTTCCGAAGTTAAAGTTATTTTATTCTTTGTATTTGGAACGCGTTGTATTTTTTTGTAAAAAATCGTTTTAGTGGTACACCACACCTAAAAACACCACTGGAAAGTCATAGGAAAGCAAAACACGCAATTTCGTTTACTTGGATGATATATTTTCTTCAGCTATTTTTATTTAAAAACAAAACTTCTGAGCCGATTTTGATGAAATTTTCTATGGGACCAATCGGAACGTATATCCTTTTACATGAAAAAATATTTTTTGAAATCGGTTCATGAAATGACGGAGTTAAAAAGTCATATTCATATTCATTTATTGCGTTCCACAAGGTAAGTCGTGTGCTAGTCTCGTGTAAGTCGTGTGATAGGCCCTTTATACTATGGCTATGAGAATGTATACAGTGTTCTTTCTAAACCTCTAACCATTACGCGAGAACTTATAAGAATCTTCAAACACATTGGATTGCAGATCAAATACGAAACTATGTAGATGGGCCACTATTAGTACGGAAGTGTTTGCTTAGGATTTCGGCCACGCGGGAAGGACGCTACTTTCTTGTAATATTACTGTATTACTTTTCTTTGTTTGAGTTAGAAGTTATTTGGGTATGGATTAACAATGTTTTGTGTGTAGGGGAAGGTTTCGTCGATGGCGCGTTGTGTTTCACGCGCGCCTCAAAGATATGTCAGCATAGGAGACCGGGCCCGCTAGGGCCCGAGCCTGGCAGGGTACAGGAATTTGTTCGATAGAGTCACCGCGGCCCTGGAACGCAAAGGGCTTTAGAAGGAACACGGATGGGTTTTAGTCAGTAAGAGTCTGGCACGCCCTTCTGCTCGACCCAGAACGGAAGAAGTCATTTTATGATTTCCCATCCTTAAAAAAAAGGGACGGTTCCAGGAGCATACATTTTAGCTGAATTTAAACACAGAAGATTAATTTATTAATATTAAAACCCCAACTAATATATAGTCCTCCTAACCGATTTCGGCCATGGCGGCCAATCTCAACCGAGACCAGCTATTGGCGCCGGAAATCTTATAGTGCACAAGTGTGTGCGCAAACACAGGTGCACTCTCTCTTCCATTACTCTCATATTCCGATGGGACGGCAACCCGATACGACCGGATTGAGATCTGGCGCAGGACCAATAGCTTAACGTGCTTACCGAGGCACGGGGGTGTCACACCACCAACTTCCAAACTCCGGGCTGTCACAGAGAAATACCTATTAAAAAAAACCAATTAAACTTTTTGCCCGACCTGGGAATTGAACCCAGGACTCCACTCTCGGCAGTCGCTCTTGCGACCGCGAGACCAACGGAGCAGTTCCAAACTCCCAGTTAATATTATATATATGAAACTGAGTAACGGTCGGTCTCAATTAAATAAATAATCGTGGCTGAAACGTCATGTTTGAAAGGCAAACATGACATTTCTGTTTTCTTTACATTTGACAGTGGGTCAAAGGTAGATACGTTATTGAAATTAGCCGTAAATCACAAAACCGATTTTGATGAACTTTGACTAAGAGATGGATGGGTCCTTGGAGTTGGCTATAGGCTATTTCAACGCGAGCGAACCCGCGGGCTAAAACTACTTTCCTAAACAGTAATAAAATAACAAAATAATCTAACTTCACAGGTTCCCTCAGTAATTGGACTTCACTCTTATTTAGCAGGCTGTAAGCCACATAATAGTTGTCACGCGTGTTATCTAGAGGTCGTAGCAGGTTATAGGTCGTTTAGGGAACCCTAAAATTAACATAGTTGGCGCAATTACCGTAGTTACAGTATTCTAGATTTAAGTAGACGTTTTCGATGGAGGGATTTTGGATGTGTAGATGAAGTTCTTAGGTTGGATAAGGACCGGTTCTTGGATTGAATATTTGAAGTTCACGTGTGAAACATACTTTAATGCAAAAGTTTGACTGATTTTCGTAATAAAGCCTTGGCTACACGCTCAATCTTATTTGCACCAATTCTTGTTTGTACAAGCAAACGTGTGCGTTAACATGGCACAACGGTATACCCCACAAATGGCTTGCACAAAACGCTAGTTTGGTCAACATTGTTTTGTACAATTTAGGCATGTACGGGAAGTGTTTGTGCCAATTATTGCACAAAACGTTTGCCCATGCAAGTCACTATCGTGTAGATAGCATGCATCTTTTGCGCCAATTTTTGCACAAACTGTTTGTGCATGCAAGATTGAGCGTGTTGACTACACGCTCAATCTTGCATGCAACCCTTAAGTAGACTTTGAAAGAGACTCAACTTCAAATGCTTGTTTTTGTCTTATTTTTTTTGAGATGAGTTTGTTTTTGACTCTAGTCTAGGTCATAGATGACAGAGACAAAGTCGACGATGGAGCGAGCTTACCCTGAAGAAGCCTGTTCACTCTAATTTTGAAGAGATTAGGGTTGTATGCATTCGGAAACACAGACGCAGGCAGAGAGTTCCACTCCTTTGCTGTGCGCATTATAAAAGACGTTTGGAAACGTTTAGTGCGAATTGGTGGAATAGCAACAAGGTAAGGATGGTAACTTGCGGTGCGTCTAGATGTCCGATGGTAGATGGGATGCTTATAGAAATCAGGGTTTAAGGTGGTTTCTGGTTATTAGGAGTAGAGTTAAGCCTAACTTTAATGCCATAGTTTCACGGGTTTTTAGGCAGAGTAGAGTTTAACAAAAAGTCATCTTTAAATTCTTAATTCAGAAATCGCGGGAACTAAGAAATTAGGAATTTGATAGCAAGCCTAATATTTTTTACTATGAGCGAGTTTAAATACTTAAGGAGTAGTTTTCGAGTGTGCACCAAGTTTATTTTTCAGTAATTTTTTCCATAGTTATTAGTACATTTCGAATAATGGAAGCTGAACTCGGTTTAAGCTTTAGAAGGTGTCAAATTTTCTTATTGTTATTAACCTTTTGCGTGTCTTAAGTTACACAGTTCGACATAAGAAAAAATGCTCCAAATGTCTTAAGTCGGACAGTTACACATAAGGGCTTGGTCAGGATTGGACGATAAAAATCTGTTAAGACACGCAAAAGGTTAAGTCGGTAAAAAAGACGAGTAGGGAATAGTCATACAGGGGGTTCCAGAAGTGCATGGTCATTATTTAAAAGTGATGTTGGGTAGTTTATATACATTAAAGAAAAAACTTCGTGCTGTGCTGGCGCTGCCGCTGCGGCTGCAGAGAATCTCAAGCGGCGGAAATATAATAAACTTGTTGGTAGTTATATTTTCGAGGTCGGTCTTGGGGTCCGAGTGCACATAACTTGTTTAAAGATCTCTCAAGGCGCTGAGTTGACACTTCACGTGACCCAAGGGCTGGCTTTTACCTCGGTCAAAGAATAAGCATTGCCATACAACGTGGCAATGCCGCCAGTCTTTTGGGTACACTTCCAGTCGACATCGATGCGGATGAATTTTTTGACGCCATATTTTGGGGTTAATTTAGTTAGGAGTTTTTATTTTAATTTCTAGTGTATATAGTTAGTTAAGTATTTAACGAATAAATTTATCATCCCAGTTAAAGAAAACATAGTAAAAAATAAAATAAAATTGATCAGAGTAAGTCCTTTTTGACTTACGGCCGGTCTCATTTGACGATTCAGCTATTGATGGTAGCTAATTTGACAGTTAGTTAAAGGTAGAAACGTTATTGGAACTGGCCGTTAGAGGTTCCGACAAGAAGTTTGTTACAGTTGGTGGCATTTTCTTTAGTTCAATCACATATTGAAAAGTAATTCATTCGAAACTATCTAGTCGTTTTAGTGGTAGTTTTTTTTTAATTAATCGTTTTTTTATTTGATATTTTTCTTTAATGTGTATCGGCTACGTGCTAGCAGGAGCTCGTGGCTAAATAAAAACAGCCGCGCGGGTCGATCTTTAAGGTTAAGCAACGCTTGCCGAGGATGGTCTGTGGATGGGTGACCAGCTTTACATACCGAGACTAATCCGTGTCTCGGAAAGCACGTTAAGCCGTTAGTCCCGGCTGTCATTTGTAGATCTTTGGCAGTCGTTACGGATAGTCAGAAGCCAGATAATCTGACACCAGTTTTGCCAAGGAGTGCCGTGTTACCCAGTTACTGGGTTGTGGAGGTCTGGTAGAGCAGCCGCTCCACGTAAAATACTGGTATTCAGCTGAATCCGGTTTGACTAGAAGCCGACCCCAATATAATTGGGAAAAGGCTAGGCAGCTCTTAAACATGACCATGCACTATGGAACATCCTGTATAAATAATCACACTAATATTATAAAGGCGAAAGTTTGTGAGTGTGTGTGTATGTTTGTTACTTCTTCACGCGCAAACTGCTGGACCAATTTTGATAAAATTTGGTATGCAGGAAGCTGACACCATGAAGTAACACGAAGGCCACTTTGAAACCACGGATAACACCGCGGGGCGCAGCTAGTTAAGATATAAAATTAATTGCTTTCTACTTTTGAGAACTCACTGTGGGACTCGTTATTGAACAGTTTAATTTAAGAATACTTTCTATTATCTTTTACCTAACCAGGAAAGAAAACTCCTGAAAAAGGTTAAAAAAGCGAACCTTTCAACTTTCAACATCTTCGGTAGCTATCCAATTCTAAATATCGCACCGAGGAAAGTCGTGATCAGGTTTTTTGAAAGGAAGTCTTGTGTTTCTCCGAGTTCCAATCACAAGGAATTGGGAGCTAGGTGTGGCCCGGAAATGTAGACGGGACGTTTTTATTGGATTGTTGTATTTACCGTCATTATATGATCGGATATTGGAAAATTCTTGATGTATTATGACTGGCCTGTTGGTCGAGTAGTTAGTGACCCTGATTGCTAAACCGGAGGTCGTGGATTCGATTCCCACCCAGGACAAATCTTTGTGTGATGAGCATGATCATTTGTTCTGTGTCTGGGTGTAATTTGTCTATAATATGTATGTATTTAGAAATATATAAGTATGTTTATCAGTTATCTGGTTGCCATAGCACAGACTCTGCCTAGTTTGGGATCGGATGACCGTGTGAGTTGTCCCAGGATATTATATTATATTATTATTTTCTTTTTACGCTTGGATTTAAGCGGCTTAACGCTCGGACGGGTGTTGTCACCGAGGAAAGCCTAGGAAACGGTTGCGTGACGACTTGGAGGCGTTCTTGACGGATTGGTGAAAGAGAGCAATACACCGGGAATAGTGGAAGGCTACGGGGGAGACCGCCCAGCAGTGGGACAACACAGGTCAAATGGTAGAAATGTCAGATCACCACGGTTTAGTATATTATCTCTGAAATATCGCATGATACTATAGAGGTATGCGGAACAGGGTGTCAAGTCCCCGCAAGCCTTCATAGAAAAGGGAGGATCCTCCGGCCAGACGGTTGTTGTGTCTGGTGGGTAACTGCTCGATGGTTATGATAAATGATATTATAGAGCGTTTTGGTTCCCGATGTCAGAAGAGCTCGTGGCAAATTATGAAAGCTGCACGGGTTGATCTTCAAGGTTTAATTGATAAATGAAATTTATTTTGTAAGTAGGTTAAACATAACACTTTTACACGTCAATCTTTTTTGGTAATTTTTAAACTAGATGAGGCCGGTGTTTCCTCGCTGACTACCTCCAAGAACAACCAATGAACACCGAAACAAACTCAGAGGTCAAAGTCTCTTTTAAAGTCTATACAATTGTACTGGTCAAATCATATGAGAACCATGTAGGTTAATGTCTGAAGTGGTCTTTTGAGGAAAGTAGCACACAGATTTGAGTGGACCTGTCCAGACAGTGCAAGCATTTGTCAGTTATCGTGTAGCTCAAACTTAGAACTTTAATTAAGGAGCTCAACGATTTGACGAACAATACCAAAGTAAAAACATTTGGGTAGGCCGCATAAAGAACTCAAACTGCCAGACTAACATGAAATGAACCCCTAATATTCCGATCCACATGGTCCTCAGATTCACAATATGTTACATGAGGACCATGCAAAACAGTGTCTGAAATGGTGTTTTGAGGGTTAATATTCGGACTACGAAAACTTGGTACCGCGATGCAGGATTTCTTTGACGTAGTTCGTCACTGACGGTATAGATGTCGCTGCGTTACTTTTTGTTGCGGCATAGATTTTGCTACGTTAGTTTTTTGTGGCGGTGTCGATGTCGCGATGACCCATAACTCCGGACTGTTATTGAAAAATTACTTTTGGAAAAATGAAGTGATATTTTTCTAGGGTATTGCACTCCGAACCAGAACCTCAGCCGTGATGCGTGTGACGATTAGACCAATGACGCAGTATACCAACCAAACAACAGCGCAGTAAATCAAAGACTAAAGACGGCACGGTTCGCGCAGTGGTTGAGCGATTGACTGCTGCGCTGCGTGTCGCGGGTTTGGTTCCCGCACGGAACAAATATTTGTATGGCCTACAGATAGTTGTTCCGGGTCTGGCTGTTTGTGGTAGTGAGTTCGAATGTTTGTAAACGCACCCATGATACAGAAGAAATTCCTAGTGAGGGGCAAACTTCAAATTAAAAAAAAAAAATTGTTTGTCCTATTTTCTCCAAACGGCAGCGGTGGTTATTGTTTTGGCTAGATTACTTTTAATAAACAATATACAAGTTCTAAGTTTAAGTATTGTCCACTTAGTTTTTTAAACAGCTTCAAATTTTAAACGCACTACACCTTTGAACGCAAAAGCAAAATCAAAATCAAAATCAAAAGTCATTTATTCAAATTAGGCTGAGTGCCAGCACTTTTTGAACGTCAAAGTTCTACATAAAGACAGTCACCCAAAACGGCACAAGCAAAACCACCTTAACGCAATTTACTTAAGTTTTTAGATTCGTCTTGGCTTGCCTTTGATTTCGTATCTAATTTTAAAAGTTTTTTAGTTTCTAGATATATCTTTAAAAACTTACCATCAGAACTGGGCGGAGGATCCGTTTGAAACAGACTCTCTCTAGTCTGACACCCAGACTCCTTCGTATCAGGAGCTCCCACCGACACATCCCTAATCTCTCTCTTATGATCCTTTACTTTCTTCTCTCTAACATCTACACTCTCCTTCCTACTTCTCATTGATTCTTCTCTTTTACTCAAGTCACTCTTTCTTGTTCTTCCATTTCTCTCGATGCTGACATCTTCTTGGATAGGCATGCTCTCGACTTCTCGTCGCCATATTTCTTCGTCGAGGTCTAAGTGGGTTTCTTGATAGTCTGATTCTATGCTTGATTGCTGAAATAAATGGAGCTGGTGAATGCTTCGCTGCAATTATCTTTACAATTCCTTTAAATTATGTCTGAACTTGGCATAACCCAATCAATTTACACAAGGATTGAAAGATTGGGCAAGGATAATAAAGATTATTAGATTGGGCAAGGATAATTAAGATTATTAGATTGAGCAAGTATAATTAAGATTATAAGATTGTGGCAAGGATAATAAAGATAATTAGATTGTGGCAAGGATAATTAAGATTATTAGATTGAGCAAGGATAATTAAGATTATAAGATTGTGGCAAGGATAATAAAGATTATTAGATTGTGGCAACTAATAAAGATTATTAGATTGTGGCAAGGATAATTAAGATTATTAGATTGAGCAAGGATATTATTAAGATTATAAGATTGTGGCAACTAATTAAGATTATTAGATTCTGGCAAGGATAATAAAGATAATTAGATTGTGGCAAGGATAATTAAGATTATTAGATTGAGCAAGGATAATTAAGATTATAAGATTGTGGCAAGGATAATAAAGATTATTAGATTGTGGCAAGGATTTATCCCTTTAACGGACACCTTGTGCTATAGCGCAGTTCGTAAATATTAATTTAATTCAATATTCAAATAAAAATCAATGATATAATGACCTTGAAATCCCTGTCCACTGTGTACTGTCCTATAAAGGGTGATATCACGTTTCATCTTAGACACAATTTGTATTTGTAAGGGTGTTACCACACCAATCGATCGGTTGCCGATCGATGCCTTCGATCGATGGTAGAATGAATTAATCGACGTCGATCGATAGTGTTTACTTCTTTCTTCGATCAGCCAAAGCTACCACACTAATCGATCAACGTCGATCGATGGCATCGATCGGCGGTCGATCAATTGCTTATCGCTCGGTATCCGTGGATCAGCCAAAGCTCCCACACCAATCGATCAACGTCTATCGATGGCATCGATCGGCGGTCGATCAATTGTTTATCGCTCGGTATCCGTTGATCAGCCAAAGCTCCCACACCAATCGATCAACGTCTATCGATGGCATCGATCGGCGGTCGATCAATTGTTTATCGCTCGGTATCCGTTGATCAGCCAAAGCTCCCACACCAATCGATCAACGTCTATCGATGGCATCGATCGGCGGTCGATCAATTGTTTATCGCTCGGTATCCGTTGATCAGCCAAAGCTCCCACACAAACCGATCAATGTTGATGGCATCGATCGACGATCTATCGATTGGTGCAGTAACACCCTAAGACCTTTTCTTGTCTTCCTGAATATCACTTACCTTATGTTTCGAGGAGAAACTTCTCTGCTTCTTGACCATTTCGTTGTTGTGGTTTTCTCTCTCCAGACTAGCTCGTGGCTCGCTGTCCCTCTGTAGTCTCTTCGGGTCCAGGGTCAGGCGACTTCCTACCAGGCTGTCCAGGCGATCCTCGCAGGACTGCCTTATGTGTTCCTGAATAAAGCATTTGGTTTATCCAGATGAAATGTCACGACTATATTTTTCGAAGGTTTTATTTTTGTTTAATATGGGTTTGCTCTTGACTCTAGTCTAGGTCATAGATGACAGAGACAAAGTCGACGATGGAGTCGATTAATGTCAAATACTACAAGTCTGCTTCCTCTTGGAGCAGTGAAAAATTCAAACTTCTAAGTCAACGCAATCTTTTTTTTTATTATTTATTTAATATGGGTTTGCTCTTGACTCTAGTCTAGGTCATAGATGACAGAGACAAAGTCGACGATGGAGTGAGCTTACGCAGAAGAAGCCTGTTCACTCTAATTTTGAAGAGATTAGGGTTGTATGCGTTCGGAATCACAAACGCAGGCAGAGAGTTCCACTCCTTTGCTGTGCGCATTATAAAAGACGTTTGGAAACGTTAATGCGAACATAATCAACGGAATCCTATAACTTAGCCTCCGCTGTCTGTCCATCCGTCCATGCGTCCATCCGTCTGTCTGTCAGCGGGCTGTATCTCAAGAACCGTAATAGGTAGACAGTTGCAATTTTCACAGAGTGTGTATTTTTATTTCCACCATAACAACAAACAATAATTAAAAAAATATATATGGGAGCCCATACAAGAAAGGTATTCTTTCTGTTTATGATATGGAAACGGGTGAAATCGTATGAGAGACCAACTCGCACTTGGTCGGTTTTTTTCTTATACTCACCTTAATAATTTTATGATCTTGATACAACTTCCGCATGCATTTGAAGATGAACACGAAGCTCATTCCCGAGAGTATCAGCGAGAAGATGATGAGGATCACCATGATGTGCGGCTGGTTAATTGTCGACTCTGTCGTTTTCTGTAGCAATAAGAGGTCATATTGAGAAGCTGTGATGGGTAGAATTCAACGGCTTATGTTTAACTGATTTGATGATTTAGTAAAATATCACAGGCAAAAATAGTAAATGATCACCAGAATATAAAACGCATTTTAATTTAAAACTATAACCAAAGTTTGTACATCTTGCTATCCTATTAAAGCAAATGACTCCAAACAAATCATAGTTGACCCAAAAATAGTAAATGATCACCAAAATGAAAACCGCAGTTTAATATGAAATTATAACAAAAGTTTATACATCTTGCTACCCTATCAAATAAGCCAAATATTTAGTATCCGGGTAACCTACTAAAAACAATCTCTTTTTTCTATTAATGCAAGTCGTTTCTGGCACTTGCGGGCCGCTTCCGCGGCACCGCTCGCTTCGCTCGCTCGGCTCGTGCGTAGGAGGTCACAGTTTTAACCTAACCTAACCTACACATTTTGTTTAAAGAAGAAATTTGCTCGCAAAAATTTGGTGATCATTTACTATATTTGGTCCCCAAATACAATTTGAACTACAGTCGTGAACAAAACAGCTAGAACTATTAATTTTTTAGGCTTAATTTTTTTGGTGTTAAATATATATTTTTGGTAAAAGAGCTTCGGGTATCGAAGTATTTTCTGGTGGTCATAATATTTATTCCCGAATTCAACTGGCAATTTGAGTACTTCATGTGACCTACTCCTTACGTCGTGGCAAGCGAACGTCATACGTTCGCTTAGCACGACGTATTTTAAACTTCCCTTTAATGTAATTTTAAGCGGATTTATTGTATCATGGAGATTGATGAAATTATTATTATTATTAGTTGCTTGAAGCTTAGATGATGAAGAAGAACGTAAAATGAAACGTACAATGTGGGTTCAAGAAATAAATTTGAAGTGATCAATATTTGGAGAGTATCATTCATTATTTGTTCCCAATTTACTTGATGGTGTAGAACGATTTTTGAATTGCATTCACATGAATCTATATGGTTTACTTAAACCTCAATGGTGTGCAGTGGGCGATGCCAGAGGTAAACTGTTTTGTGTGACGTCACCGGCACGCAACGCATTTTTGCTCATAAATTCAGTTCAGTGCGGGCAGCGCGGATAGTGGACGCTGCGCTATGTGAAATCATACAAAGCAAACAGAAATCCGTTGCGTGCCGTGCGTGTGGTACGTCCGGCGCGGGCCAATGGACGCTTACCTGTAACGTATTGTCTTGTTACCGGTATTCAGAGTCACTATTTGACGCTGATTATCCGCGGTCGTCAATTGGTACGACCTATACATTCGAATTCCATTGATGGGGATCTGCCGTTGTCTCTGATTGTGGCTGTTCGGGTGAAGGTACATCATTCATTTGCATTCCTACCCGTTAAAAAAAATGTAGGTGTTAGTAGATACTTACCACACAATTCGACTTATCTTCGTCGGCTTTGAGCCGACAGTGAGCTTCTTCGTCGCAAACAAGCTCTTTATCGATGCAGGTGTTGTCCTCACAATCAAATTCGCCTTCTACACATTTGTCTGCAAAAATGAAAGATAAATTATGATAGTATATTTATTTTGTTAAATTAGGTTAAACATAACACTCTGGGACACGTCAATCTTTTCCCTTTAGCAATATAATCAACCAAATGACGTCCACTGCTGGACATAGACCTCCCCAAAAGGGGCCTCCCCAATTATATAAGTGTACCTTATGCAAGCACAGACACACTTTATATTCCTTTACACCGATAGTCGTATGGGACGGCAATCTGCCAGGGTTGCAGAATTTGATCTTTTTTTTTTTTTTTTTAAAACAGTTGCCCCACACTATTAATTTCTCCTGTATCGTGAGTGCGTATACAAACATATAAACTCACATACACAAACAGCCACACCCGGAACAACTATCTGTAGGCCATACAAATATTTGTTCCGTGCGGGGATCGAACCCGCGACACGCAGCGCAGCAGTCAATCGCTCAACCACTGCACCAACCGTGTCGTTCGAAAGAGTCACCGCGGCCCTAGAACGCAAAGGGCTTTAGAAGGAACACGGATGGGTTTTAGTCAGTAAGAGTCTGACACGCCCTTCCGCTCCACCCAGAGCGGAAGAAGTCATTTGATGATTTCCCTTCTTTAAAAAAAAAATGAAATTCGATCGCCAACCCGCCTGCAAAGCGTGGCGATTATGGTAAACCCCTTCTTCTGGGGGAGGCCTATGTCCAGCTGTGGACATCTATCGGCTGATATGACGATGATGACGATGAACCTTGCGAATGTTAGGATTGAGAACCCTGAAAAATACCTTATTCTGATTTTGTTTTTCTACTTACCGTCTCCATTGGCGTCTAGAGTCCTGTACGCATTAAAGGTTGCTCTGAAGGAGGTGTCTTTTCGCGATTCCTTAGCCACGTACAGTCTCACGTACATGGTATTGCCGTTACGCTCTTTTGTGGTCACTGAATTGGCTACGGACCCACAGTATTCCGCTAACCTGTTGAATACACACTACTTAAAAGCTTGTCATTCTTAGTTGTTCTTCGTCATGATTATTTATTTATTTATGTATTTATTGATGTATTTATTTATTTTTTATTTATATATTTATTTGTTTATTGATTTATTTATTTATTGATTTATTTATTAGCCTATCTACAACTGTTACACTGTTTGTCCTAATAATAAAAGCAATATGGTAAAAACATAGTGTACAATATGATGCGAAAAACAAAATTATAACATCAATAAAATTACAATAATAGTGCAGAAATAACATTTACAACAACTAGTGGTGGTAGTGTTATTATGAATTCTGTTAATCAGTAAGATTATTAATATTATCATACTAGTTGCCGCCCGCGTGATTGTCGAAAATTATCCCAAGGGAACATAATTCCCGGGATGAAAAGTATCCTATGTGTTAATCCAGGTCATAAACTATATGTGTGCTAAATTTCATCCAAATCAATTCAGCAGTTTTTACGTGAAAGAGTAACAAACATCCATCCATCCATCCATACTTACAAACTTTCGCGTTTATAATATTAGTAGGATTAGAAACTTTTAAACGACTGTGTACTGGGGTAAAAATTAAGAGTAATAGGGACAATAACTACTCTTAAAGTAAAGTAGCGATAACAACTAGTTCTCTATAATGTTAAGTGAAGAGCGTAGTCACCTAACACAAGCATCTTCTTGCTTAAAAGGTGATCTCCAAATATCGAACGTTGAAGACTTATGTTATTGAAATAAACATTTTTTTTTTCATTTTATTTATTCAAACAGTAAACATTGTGTAGAATATTTGCTAGGTACATAATAATTACAATAAAATTGACACATGCAAAACAATTTGTACAATTTGAAGCAAAAGTATAGTAAAACATCATAATTTTTATCCCGGGAATATGTTTCCTTAGGATAATTTTCGACAATAACGCGGGCGGAGCCGCGGGCGGCAACTAGTTAAAAATAAAGATAGAAAAACCCCCGTACAACATAATGTCACCGCGTGCCGTACAAATGCTTTGCCTTTTAAAATTGACAGCGTCAATCCAAAGGTATCGTTGTCAAAACAGAACCACTTACTTTGAGTCCAGCTCCTGATTAATTGTCTCGAACACTTGAATAATATTCTCGTTGCACTCATTAGGCTTCGCTAGAGTGTATTGCGTAAAATTAAGGTATATCTGAAACGAAACATAAAATCAAGATTAGTACAGTCCCAGGGTTGCGGAATTTGTTCGAAAGAGTCACCGCGGCCCTGGAACGCAAAGGGCTTTAAAAGGAAAACGGATGGGTTTTAGTCAGTAAGAGTCTGATACGCCCTTCCGCTCCACCCAGAGCGGAAGAAGACATTTAATGATTTCCCATCCTTAAAAAATAAAAAATTAGTATAGTCAGCAACAAAATGCGAAGAGCATCTAAAAGTTCCAAAAGTCGTCAACACCCTAAAATAACAAAAGTCACTGAATAGCTTTGGCTACAAAATGCAGTGAACAAGTCAATGAATTTGTAGGCAGTCTGTCCAAAACGCAAATCGTTTATGTGGCTCAAAAGGCTGCCAGACTTTAACCTTTTGAACGCAATTGTCACGTATATATGACAAGCAAGCCCGTGCCCCGACGCCGGGTACGCAGATGCGTGTTGACGTCAGGGTACGCCGATGCGTGTTTACTCTGTCGTTCAAAAGGATAATAGCACTAGACAGAAAGTGTGTCGCAAGAAGCTTGTAAAAGACGATTTGTGAAAAAATATAAAATCGAAAAAAAATTGGAGAAAGAATATTTTTTCTTTCCTTGTCTCGCAAATCACCATTATACTGAATGGCATAAAACTACATTGGCGTGACTACTTTCTAACTTCAAATAAGTACGTTACAACTCTTAAAAATTCGCCATTTTATGAAATGTTTTAACTATAATTTTAGTGTGGCTTATAATCTCACAAGACTTCGAGTAACCAAAATACAGCATGCCAAATATCATATTTTCACTTCCACTTGCGTATTTTGTAGAAGAGTACTTATTGGCATTCACACGTACAACACACTCGGCTTACCTTCATATCTTTAGGAACTATAATGGTCCACAGAACGTCTAAGGCTTGGTTGGAGTTGCTTGTGCAAGAAGTTTCAATTTGCTTTGTGTCTATGAACCCCCACTTCTTGTCGTCAAACGTTTTGTAACATGATTCTGGTATGTGGTCTGAAACGATTACAACGTACTGGTTAATTAGACATTCAATCATCTAGATTTTAGACCGACTTCCAAAAGGGCGAGGTTCTCAATAGGGTATTTGACTAAAAAAATCCGTCAGATAGATTTCATAAAATATTGGAAACGTATTTTTTCTTATGTCACGTCATGGCGGCTCAACGGAGACTAGCTATCGGCGCGGGACATATTATAGTGCACAAGTGTATGCGCAAACACAGGTGCACTCCCTTTTCGATCACTCTCATATTCAGATGGGACGGCAACCCGACACGACCGGAGAGAGATCTGGTGCAGGACCAAAGACTTAACGTGCTTTCCGAGACACGGGGGTGTCACGTATACCACTAATTGCTTAACTCCGGGCTGTCACTGGGAAATTCCTTATGGAAAAACCCAATAACACTTTTTCCCGACGTGAGAATCGAACCCAGGACTCCGAGCGCTTGCGACCGCGATACCAACGGATCAGTTCAGAACAATATTAAGCATGTATAGGTCATACTCACGGCTCGGTCCATCCTTAAATTCGACATTAATCTTGAACCCCTCATATTCTATTGTATCATCCGAATGGAACTTAAGCCAGACATTGGGTCCTTTAGTCTTCAATGTTCTTGGGAACGCCTGGCCGCAAAATCTACCCAGCAGGTCCGCGTATCCATAGAAACCGTCGCGAATCTGGTGAAAAAGATGAACTAAGTAAGTTATCATTTATTTAGCAAAACAATTCATCATCATCATCATATCAGCCGAAAAAAGTCCACTGCTGGACATAGGCCTTCCCCAAGTGTCGCCACAACAACCGGTCCTGTGCGTCTCGTATCCATCGGCTATCCGCGACCTTCTCCAGTTCATCGGTCCGCCTTGTGGGAGGCCTTCCAACGCTTCGTCTTCCGGCACACAATCGCCACTCCAGAACTTTCGACCCATCGACCATCAGTTTTGCGAGCAATGTGCCCTGCCGCTTGAGTTTCTTTTAGAGATTTATTTATTTATTTAACAGTTTATTTACACACATTAATTTAACAACTAGATAAGAAGAAGGAAACAGAAAAATATTGGCTACCCAAGCGTCGACAACCGGTACTGTGCGTCTCCACCGATTTCCCGCTATTTTCACTAGGTTATACGTCTACCTTCGTCTACGCCTATCTCCAGCAGTGGATGTTTTACAGCTGAAGTGATACTCGTAATAATGAAATTTGTTATGTTTGCTCACCTCTAGATAGTCGTAGGCGCACTCCGGGTGGTACTCTATACGGAACATATCGACGAAGGTCAACTGTATCACCTGGTTGGTATTTGTAGCTGAAACAAACAACACAATCATGAACTATAATTGAAAACCGAAGAATGGTTAAGGAAACATTGAGCATAATATTAACCTTTTGAACGCATCAGCGTGCCCCCGACGCCAAGCCACAAATTTGCCGTACTTTTGGTCACATATTGGTGACGTTTGGCGTATAGGGCACGCGCTTGCTTGTCATTTATACGTGACAGTGGCGTTTAAAAGGTAGCAAACTGCCCCGGCTTCGGTTAGCCGAGCATATTATATAGTATGAGTAACAGAATAAACGCAAAAACTGAAATAGGTCATCAATCTTCATTATGAACAACTTTTACTATGGGACCCAAACCGAAATCGCGATTGAAATCGACTTCCCCTTAATTATTTTTTCGCTTTTGTTTTAGTTGGGGTCGCCTTAATTTTTTTTTTTTTAACATACACGTGTAAGGCCATGGTAAGCGATGATGTGGTCGATGATGGTGCACACTTATCTAGAAGTTACCTATTCACTGTTGATTCAAAGAAGTTAGTAGTAGATTCTGAGGTACTTTATCGGTCGTTCATCCGTCCGTTAACCACTAACCAACCAATGGCGTTATGCCAAAAAAAAAACACTACATAGTATAAAATAACTTTAATTTCGGAAGTGGGTGTTTTTGGTTGTTTCTTCGTATTTTGACACCGACTTCCGAAATTAAAGTTATTTTATACTTTGTGGGTTTTTTTTATTTGGAGGTCGATTGTATTTAGCTAGAACAATCTGTCAAATTTCTTATAAGTTTTCTACTTTATCGCTGAAGCTTATCACTTTTTAGTGATATCCCACACCTCACAACACCACTCGAAAATCACAGGAAAGCAAAACACGCTATTTCGTTTCATGATTAGCTAAAAGACATCCACTGCTAGGCACAGGCCTCCCTCAATAGGAGGGGTAATTTCGTAAACTTGGATGATATATTTTTTATTTTCTGCAGCTATTTTGATTTAAAACCCAAACTACTGAACGATTTTGATGAAATTTCTATGGGACCAATTGGAAATTATATCCTTTCACATGAAAAAAAAAATGAATTCGGAAAAAATGAGTTACGAGGTAAAAAATAATAAAAAAATAATACAACCGAATTGAGAACCTCCTCCTTTTTTTGGTCGGTTATAAAATCGCACCTTTAAAGTAAAACGGTTACTAAACGAAATTATGAATTTTTTTATAGGGGAGCCAAAATTAGAAAATAGTCACTGTTTTAGATAGATGGCATTGATAACTCAATTCATGAAAATTTTCGTTTACCCGCATCCACGGTTGGCCGTGGCAAGCGTTGCTTAACCTTGAAGGTCGACCTATGCGACTGTTATTATGTAATTTCTTTGTGTATGAAATTCATGTAAGCTGTAATAATTCCTTTGGCCATTATAAGAGTAATAAAAATAATGGGCATGTTATTGACCAATAATATTATGAAAAAGGCTAGCCAATAGTTCTGAGATATGATTTATTGGTATTTATAAGAAAGGCAATCGAAGTTTTTTTCTAAAAGTAATTGTATTATGATAACAATAGATGTTTTTATTCAGATTGTGGTTTTATGAGATCAGTGGCCAACTGAGAAAGCGTTTGTTATTGTGCTTTACAAAATGGCAGAGAAGTCTTATTATTACTACAATAATAATAATCATCCAAGATTCACATATAGAGGGTATGCGGTACAGCGAGTAAAGTCCCGCATACCTCCACTGAAAATGGGAGGATCCTCCTGCCAGACGGTTTTTGTGTCTGGTGAGTAACTGCCCGATAGTTGATATTCGACTGTTGTATATTTTCAAATCGCACGGAGAACTTTGCTTGCGCGATGCAGGATTTCGATGTTAGTTCGTCGTAGATGGCGCTGCGGGGGATTTTTTTGCTGCCGTACAAATTTCGCTTCTTAGTTTTTCATGTGGCGGTATTGATGCCGCTACACACACGTTTTTTCAACCGAGTTTTACATACCGAGCTTCGGATGTCATTTGAACTTGGCTCCGCGCAAACGGGCCACCGATCATAGCCACCGGTGGCTGTCACGCGCCACATTCTTTTATACCGCGCAAACGAAGGTGGTCGGTGGCCGCCACGAGTGGTCTTTGGCCGCCACTAGTTTCTACAGTTGGTCGTTTGTAGTATCGGCGTTTTTAAGTGGCAAGTGGCTGCCACCGGTAACATGTCGCGGACACTGAGTCGTGAGTGGTCGCCACTCGCTACACGTCTAGTTCGATCCAGCCCGTCCCTAGATGTCCTCCCCGCAGTGACGCCCTAAGCCGAGGCTCGTATGCCATTGGGGTGGGTGCCCTTAGCGTGTAGTCGCTTAGTTTGTAAGTTTTTTATAAGCTCTGGCTGGAGGCTTTAATATTTATATTAAAGCCACCACAGGCAAGTCCGGTTAAGCAGTTGACAACCTCCTAAGTTGAACTGCGAGAGGCTACTCACAAAAAAAACTCACTACACGTCGTGTGCGGCAATAACCTACATACAAAACGTGTTAAAAATCAGGTATAGCTTGTAGCGAAAAAAAAAGGTGATCCCTACATTTTACCGACATATCCTAAATTAAAATAACCCTGTATATTATCCTAAAAATACCGCTCTTATTCCAAATGCAAGCCAACTCACTATACCCACATTTAACCCTCACAATTCCATAGAATACACTCATTTCGCCTACTCGTTTTCAAAACAGACCACTGTAGATCCCATGGCTTAGGAGAGTCACCGCGATGGGAATGCGGTCCACAGTGAGTGACGGGTTAAGTCTCAGAAAGACGGATATATTTTGTGTTGTGTATGGGACATGTGTAGTATATGTACAGTGTAGTTATAGGGTTATATTGAGGGAGTATATTTTTGGATATGCCGAATTAGTGTGTAAAGTTGGAAAAATATATTGGTGACCTTGATGCGATCTATTTTTTTGTTTGATGTGTTTTAATCGATTTCCTCCAAAACGCAAATTATTGAAGTGGCTGAAAGGACTGCCCAACTTGAATAGGACTAGGCAGGACATGTCTGCTGCATATCGGACGAGCTGAGGGCTCGTAAAACACAGGATTGGTGCCCTGAAACAAGGGCTGCGGCAGACCGCGGAGAAGGTGGCATGCAGGGCAAACTGGATGACTTCCTTAAGAAGGAAGACCGTTGGAAGGAACGAAGGGAGGTCTTGACACAGCAGTGAGCAAGTAATGAAATGTATTGAGGATTTTTTTTCAGTCGTTTGACTCTATACGACTGGGGATAAATAATTTAGTTGAAATACTAAAAATTTTGTTCAAGATATTAATAAACATGGCCAAAGCATAACCAATGGCGTTATGACAAAAAAAAAACACTACAAAGTATAAAATAACTTTAATTTCGAAAGTCGGTGTTTTTTGTTGTTTCTTCGTATTTTGAGACCGACTTCCGAAATAAAAGTAATTAGTTAATACTTTGTAGTGTTTTTTTTTATTTGGTAGTTGGTTGTATTTTTTTGTAAAATGTTTTTTTTAACACCACTGGAAAGTCACAGTCATTAATTTTGTTGTCGACGATAAATATTTAGGTGTCAGACAGAATGGAAAGGATAATTTATGTTGTGTAATAGGGAATACCGTAATTGTATTGAGTGTTGAAGGGATTATTCAGGGATTAAAGGCTTATTTATGCATTTGTTTTCTATATTATCTAATGAAATAAAAACGCAATTCATTCAGTGAAGTTTTTCTAATTTTTGCACTTTTCTCACATAGCACTAAACCTATAGCTACTCGGCCGCGATTTGATTTTTATAAGTCACGGGTCACTTTGAATTTGGGTAGAGGATACTTTAACAAAAAATGTTTGCAATATGGTGCCCTAAAGTGTCACGTAGTCGAGATATTTTAACGTAAAGTCACAATAACTATCATTAAATAAAACTCGCCAAGTGCGAGTCGGACTCGTGTGTGAAGGGTTCCGAACGAATCTCATTTTTGTGTCGGTCAAAACCTATAAAAAGTCTATGATTTTAAAGTAACATACTTTAAAATCATAGACTTCTTATAGGTTTTGACCGACTTCCAAAAAAAGAGGTGGTTCTATTTTTGATTTTGTTTGTTTTTTTTATGTATGTACACCGATTACTCCGAGATTTCTAATTCGATTTATGTGATTCTTATTTCGTTCGATGTGGTATATTTGACATTTGGTCCCGTAAAAGTTTTATTCAGTTTGGTCGAGTAGTTTTTATTTTATGAGCATGTTGCTAACTTGTTGCTTAGTATGAAACTTGATGTCGGGTAATTAGTATCAAAACTAAAAAGAGAAAAAAAAAACCTTTTTTACAAGAAAATACAACCGACTTTCAAATAAAAACACTACAAAGTCTAAAAATAACTTTAATTTCGGAAGTCGGTGTCAAAAACGAAGACACGAAACTAAAAACACCGAATTCCGAAATAAAAGTTTTACTTTTGAATTGGTAGTGTTTCTTGTTATGAAAAATTTTCACCACAACTGTAAAAAAGTAATTTTACACCTTTTAAAAGGCCAAAGAAGACAAAATTTGCGCACAAATTGTCAAAGTCAAGCTTCGATTGGCTTTAAAAATTAACAATTAAATCATTTTTCTTGACAATCTAACAATAATTTTTTTGTATTGCCATAAAGCATAGCTCGAAGGATTGCCAAACTGAAGTGGCAGTGGGCAGGACAAATTGCTCACAGAACAGATGGTCGATGGGGCCAAAAAGTTCTGGGGTGGCGACTGCGTACCGGAAGACGCAGCGTTGGAAGGCCTCCCACAAGGTGTACCGTTGACATGGTAAGGGTCGCGTGTAGCCGATGGATGTGAGATGCACAGGACCGGTTGTTTTGGCGACACTTGGGGGAGGCCTATGTCCAGCAGTGGACGTCTTTCGGCTGATATGATGATGATGATGATATTGATGATGATTGCCATACACAGCGCGTCAACAGTGAAAAATAAAAGAAACTCACCATTAATTTTAGTGACACAATCAGAATTATTATAATAATAATTATTCCCACTATTCTTAGCATGTGGATGTGTTATAATACTCTCCTTTTCTTCAAACTGAAAAGATTCACATCTCGCGTCCTTATCATCCCTCTTCACCCTGTTTCTAACTTCCATGTTACTAGGGTCGAAGTTCCTCATCCTAGTATTCCTCATTTGTATATTACTTCTATGATAATCTAAGTTTCTTGATTGGATATCATCGCCCTTATTAGTGTTCTTAGGTTTAACTTCGTCTAGGTTTTCGTTGTAATTGATGTATTTTTTATTTAATTTATTGGTCCAATGACTCTTCATGTCATAGTCTGGTATGCTCATCTTGCTTCTTGGTCTACTGTCATGATCAGCTGCTTGTTCCGATGTAAGGCCGCACATTGAGCAAACTGGAACAAAGAAACAAAAGTTTAGTGAGTCATTTAAATTATTACTAGTGGTCCCGGCTTCTCCGTACCGCCTCAGAATCAAATTTGCCGTGTTGTTTTTGTCACGTATCAGAAATGGCGTTACATTCAAAAATTATTTTCGTACCTACACAGTTTTTTCTTTAATATTTCCAATGTTTTAATAATTATTCTGCTATTCGGGGCAAAGACAAATCCAACAAACTAAAGATCTTCAAAATCGGTCCAGCCGTTCTTGAGTTATAAATGGTGTAACTCGACTTTATTTAATGATATAGCATTCATGCAAACCGATTTTTTTTAATGATGGTATATCATCAAATGACTTCTTCCTCTCTGGGTGGAGCGGAAGGGCGTGTCAGACTCTTACTGACTCAAACCCATCCGTGTTCCTTCTAAAGCCCTTTGCGTTCCAGGGCCGCGGTGACTCTTTCGAACAAATTCCGCAACCCTGGCAGGATCCAAACCGATGGGCCAGAGTCGTTATGCAGTGGGAGAATAGGACGGGCGTCATCGCCGAGGACAGCCTAAGATACTGGCACGACAACGTAAAGGCGTTAGTGACGGATTCCTCAGAGAAGGTGGGAAAAATGGAAAACTATGGGGGTGACCTTCCTCCAGCACCTCGCTGGTAGAAACGTTCGTACAAATGTACGTTTAAAATCCTTCGTGCAGTTTTGGTTTTCATCAAAATCGAGTCTGAAATTATTTTGAGTATTTTCCAGAATTCCTCAAAGTTTTGGGTTTAGCCACTTGAAAAATTCAATCTGTATACAGTTGACTACTATACGTCAACTACAAGAAAATTGTGAATGTAGCTATAATTACATTAATTAGAAGTTATTTTGTATGCACAAATTACCAAATAATAAAGAATTTCGATACAAGAACGCAAATACACCATTAAAATTACACTTAAGGTGGTTTAACACCGGCCAGGCAAGGCGTGGATGGGATGAGCAAGAATCGAAATTTGTATGACAAAATTTGTATCCTCGCCCTGCCCATCTTTGGTGTAAAAAGTCAAGATACGCGAGGATGTGCGAGGCGAATATTGAAATAATTCTTAGTAAAATATTGAAGTTTATTGCTGTGAGAATAGAGTATTTATTTACTAGGTAAAACGGATATACAAATCTCGCACCGGCCATCGAGGACCCGCACGGTCTCTCTCCGTCAAGCGCTGATTCGCGTCTCGCGATGGTATGGGCGTCGACGCGTTGGCGCGCGCCGTCTCACTCCAACCATCGCGAGACATCGCTGCATATTATACTCTTTTCTTGACATAAGTACAAGATTTTTTCTTCTTCTGATGTCTTGTTCCTCCATTAACATATTTAATCATTAACCTTTTGACCACGCGTATAGCGACAAATGAAAAAGTGCCCAACATCCATTTTTTTTGTAATTGGTAATTTTTCATTTGTCGGCTATAGCCGACCGTGGTAGTCAAAAGGTTAATGACGAAACATGGCACAAGACAAATCGCCGAACGATGATCGTACAATACGAAAGGAATACTGACTCTTTCTCCACAAAACTCGAGACATGGCTGGCCGGGCGGCGCGTGATAGCGCGAGTCGGCGCGAGATAGCGATGGCCAGCGCGTGACATGGCGAGCCGGCGCGAGGCAGCGCTGGCCATCGCAAGACGGCGCGGTATAGCGATGGACATCTTTCGGTGTAAAAGGGTGATTTCAATTCGATCCCATCCCAACCTCGCGTCGCCTCGCCAGTGTAAAACCACCTTAAATTACTCAGCCCAAAATATAAAAACTTTTCAAGCACTTATGCTTAGTTTCAATATTGAAAGGTAAATTCAAATTCACCAGTATTTGAACTATGCATAATGTTTAAATAATCTAAATTTTAGTCTTTGTCCCGTAAAAACATACAGACGAATTGAGAACCTCGTCCTTTTGGAAGTCGGTTAAAAACTCAAAGATAACTCTAGGTTAACTAGATTAATTAAATAAAAAACCGTCCAAGTCGGACTCTCACACGAAGAGTTCCGTACCATAAACCGAAAAAAAAATACTTTCTTTACGTTCTTGAGATACAGCCAGAGACAGACGGACGGACGGACGGATAGCGGAGGCTGAGTAATAGGGTACGGAACCTTAAAAATCAACTGTTTCCGTTCTCAAAAGAGTCTTATCGTATCTATTAATATTTCCACAAAAAGATGTATTACGTATCCTCATGTGGAATAATATTTGAATAAATAATTCATCCCATAATAATCCCATCATTTCATGGCCTTACAAAAGGCTGCTCATCCCCTTGAGATTATTCTAAGCTTTTTGAGCGAACACATAAGGGTTGAACATTGTACCTCTTGACGTATATTCTTAAAATAAATTAGCATGAGAGATATCGGCGGAAAATGATATACCCACCGAAAATATAAGCCGCACGGGTCGAGCATCAAGGTTAAGCAACGCTTGCCAAGGTCGGATTTTGGATGGGTTTCATCGTCATCCATGGATACGATTAAAATTTTTGGAATAACAAACTTTTTGTTATTATATAACAAAAAGTTTGTTATTCCAAAAATTTTCAATTTTCAATTGACAAAGTTCAAATTCCATTGCAACCCCTACTTTTATGTCATGATTAATACAATGATCCTTTAGAAAACAACTTTCCATATACAGGCTGTTCCAGTGCGTGGTCATATTTAAAGGCTATTTTTTTATGGATGGGAAATCATCGAATGACTCCTTCCGCTCTGGGCGGAGCATAAGGGAGTGGTCGGACTCTAACTGACTAAAACCCATCCGATTTCCTCTTAATACCCTTTGCGTTCCAGGGCCGTGATGACCCTTTCGAACAAATTCCTCAACCCTGACAGAAGGGTGCTGTTCTGTATCTGCTGAATAGTAAATAAACAATATTAAAATTAAAAAAAAATTGTCATTTTTCAAAGAACTCGTCCGCAAAAAATGTCTAAAAAGTTCACAAAAATGCAAGCGGTAGCGTTTATTTTTGTTCAATCACAGATTCGAGGGCTCCAACTGCATCAGACTGCAAGAAAACTCTTTATATTAACTTTTTAGTCATTTTTTGAGGTTGGTTTTTTTTTAAAAGACTAATATTAACTAGTAACATATCGTTAAATTACCTACTCCGTCCAATTCAAAATAATTGACGCAAGTATTAAAACTGAATTAAAGTTCTATTACCTGCATCCCAAGTAAAAAGTTATCTCAACTAATTTAGGAATGGCAACACAGCCGATCCACCGAAAAATACATTCATTCCACAAAATCTTTTCATTTATAGTAGGCGCCAGATAAATGTGGAATAAAGTATATTGATCTTTCCCTAATAACTGTTCATAGGTACCTGAACAATTAAATATGAATCGTTTTTCATTATTAGACAATGTTAAGGATCACGAGAGATGATGATTCGGGACAGCTTTGTGTCATTAATTCCGTTTTTCAAATTAAAAATGTCAATAATTGTAGGTGGGTCAATGACCGTTATTCCACGATTATCTGGCGCCTACTATAGGCAACGCCAACCCAAATGAGAAGATATATTCAAAACAGTGTAAAATGCAAAAATAATATTGCCCATTTTATTATTTTAGCATTCATCCGAATGCAGACTTCCGAATTAACTTTTCTACGTCGTAAAAACTGGCAGACATTTTGGATTTAAAATTTTAAAATTGCTATATGATTTTTAAATTTTGCGCGCAGTAGGTATTACGTTTGTGATTTATTATCTTTGTGAGTGAGTTTCTGCAATAATAATGAAGCAATCACACTTCGGTCGCTAGCCCGTATTCGGGCACTCGAAAGACTTTACTCGAATTCGGGCACACTGGTCTCACACCTATTGGAATTCGGGCCTTACGACTGCGAGTAGTTTAAATGAAGTCGGGTAGCTGAAGCTAAACTAGCTTGTCGTACTGGCGTACTCGACCCCGTTCATTTAGGCTTAATTCACACGTACCACAACCGCACCACACCGTCGCGACCAAAGTGGTTAAGTTGTGGTTACGTGTGAATAGTGTCGCTGCGGCTTCTTGCGGTTGCGTTGTCGTACCCAAAAAATGTGGTTGGGTTGCGATATGGGCGGTCGTTAGTTCGCGGTGTCGGTGGTTGCGACGTGGCTGCAATGTTGTCAGTACCACACACGCCTTCGATAATGACGGCAAAATGTGGTCCGTGTGAATTGAACTATTAATTTTCATACAAATTAGCGCCCGCCCACGTGGTGTGGTTGTGGTACGTGTGAATGAAGCCTTACACTCGGTCGTTTGCCTGAATTCCATAAGCAATCGAATTCAGGAGAACGACAATTATAAACATCTTTTAAAAAAAAATCTTTTTAATTTTGGCATACCTGTAATCGAAACCTATTATTTCAGATTTAATTTTTTAAATTTAAACCCTTGTGTAGTTTGCATAAAAGCAACAAAAATCCTTTATATGAACAGCACATTAAATCCAAAAACTTTCAAATTAATAGCTACAAATAAATTAAGTAAATACAAGTGAAACATAATACCAACTTGAATTATGCAAAGATGAAGTTATAACTAAACGAAACGTCATTATATTTCACTTGTAAAGTTACGCAATTAAACGCGGAACCGTTTTGTATAGGACATCTCAAAAGGCACGAACTGGGAAGTTTTCAAGCTGTTGTTATGAATTAACAATCCTTTTCATCCGAAAACGGGAGAGAGAAAGGGTTATGTAAGTCACTGGCTACGTATATAATTTAACAAACTTGGAGCATGTTTTTTTACCTATGGTTACCCATTGGTTCATGTTGGGTACGTTAAAATGCGTTTTTCCAACAGTTAGTTACCATGCGGTAAGTGCGACATTTTGTGTGAGTGATTGATGATTCCTCCCACTCTGGACGGAGCGGAAGGGAGTGTCAGACTCTTACTGATAAACCCCACGCGTGTCCCTCCAGATGCCTTCCAGATGCCTTCCAGTGCCGCGGTGACTCTTTCGAACAATTTCCACAACCCTGGCGGGCCCCGTCTTCTATGCTGACATTTATTTGAGGCGCGCGAGGAACACAACGCGCCGTCGGACTCGGGCCTGGTTCTGATCGGACGCCACCCAACGCTCGCCGTCTGCAGGCCCATGTCTGTGGTGCCCGGGAATCACCCTGCGACTCCCGATACCCGGGGCCGGCCGACCTTAATAGGTATAAGGAAGGCTAGGCATAGTCAAGGAGTGTCGTCTAAATATTAATTGGTATTCTTTTAAATGTTTAATGTACTTATTTTTTCAACTTTCCGTTGTGAATTGGTACAAAATATTCCAGAAAACGATAGTAGCTACGCGAATTCATACCTTCAAATTCCATTTGAAAAATATGCTGTAGGCAATATGAGAGAGTAAATTTCTCCAAATGCTTCAGCACTTGCAAGACTTCGCTTCAATATTGGCAGAGATACGAAATAGTTACCTTTAACCTGCAATAACAGCCAGCCAGGTATCGAGAATACCAATAAGGTGAGAAATAAATAAAAACATGTTGAGAAAATAATGTGAGATGGTGCTGATGAAAATGAAAGATGAAAAATAAATAAAAAATCTCTTTTACTTAATGACAGTCTTTGTCAATTTTACGTCTAATGGCTAGTTTACACAGTGCGAGCTGCTGGCAAGACACTTGCACTCGGATTGCCTATTCGTATGCCAGCAGCTCGGCTTGCCTTAGCTGTCTACACGATGATAGTAGCTGCCCAGTCTATTGCGAGGCGTGGCACAAAAAATATAGGTTCTGCCTGCAACTGCCTGGCGAGTAACTTCCAAACGCGTCCGAACGGTACGAGTGATGTCCGAGCTGCTGCCTAGGTGAGTTAATGTCAGGCGAGTAAGCGAGTGTAAACAAAAAACAAAAAGTAACTCGGATGCGAGCTACTATCCAACTCGCCCGTGGCAGTAACTCGTAAGATACTTCCACACAATGCGAGTTACTGCACTGCAGCTACGCGGCAGGCTGACTCACACTGTGTAACACCGACTTCCAAAAATTAAAGTTATTTTATACTTTGTGGTGTTTTCTTTTACGAGTATTTGGAAGTCGGTTAGTAATTTTTTGTAAAAAGCTTTTTACTTTTCACTTTTTAGTAGCACCCCAAAAATAGCGTTCGTTTGGCTGATCCTAAGGGTGAGGCCAAACGAGTGACTAAAATTAAGTGACTCACAACTAAAAAAACTACGCTCGTTTGGCCTCACCCAAAGAGTTATTTTATTTACTTATTTTCTATAACGATAGAATTTTCGCCTGATATGCAGACGAAGCCGTAAGAAATAGCCAGTACGTTATATTACTGATGTAAAAGTATGAGAATATTGGATGTGTGATTCGTGTTCACACATGCCTTAAACGAATCCATGGACCACGTTCGGGATTAAAACCCAGAATAAATTTTCATCGAGTATAAAAATTTAGTATTCCACTGACTGGAATAAAGCCAAGAGCTAGTGCTTAAATTCTTCAGTAACTTTCACCTGAATCCAATAAAATACCAACCAATTCTCAGTAATGACTAAATTCTACAAGTTACCATTAAAATAATCGTCCGTTTTCAAGAACAAATTTTCGACTCTAAATTTTCTCTTCAATTCACAAATTCCTAAAGGAATGCCGTAAGATACTGTGTTACAAATTTTTCAGCGTGGCTCAGTGACAGTTACTTCAAAATGAGCAATGAATAAATTAGTGGTGACCTCAGGGCGGGTCCCGCGGGATATGTTTCAGCGCCGCTAGGGAGGGGACACCGCCGGGATTATGCGCGGTAATTATGAGATTTTGTTTTTTATTTTGGTTGAGACTCGTTACAGATGTAGGAAGAATCTGAATTGTATTATTAAATGTAAGTAAAAATAAATACAGATACTGAGGTGTAAATTGGAAGTATTATTAATAAAAACAGAGATCTTTAACTTTATTTCCAAGAAATTTTACTACTCCCTGATTTTTGGAAGTAGTCTTTTTCAAATGGTAGATAATACCTTGCCGCATTAAGTCGTCTATGTACCAATAATCATTAATAATTAATAAATGAAAAGTTTAAAATAGAACTTGGTTGCCGCTCGATGCTAATTGGTCACATTATTCACTAATACGTCTTAACTCGTCTCATGCAAATTTCGACTCATTCTCAACTCGGTCCGATGCTAGTATGTACAGTTAAGCACAAAATACAATTTTATTAGAAATCCATTTTTTTTATTAAAATTAGATCGCTAAGCTCGTCATGATTTTTTTGGACAATTAGCATGACGTTGGTGCCGAGGAAGATATGATTTCTTTTTTTGGATGGTATATCATCAAATGACTCTGGACGGAGCGGAAGGGAGTGTCTGACTCTTACTGACGAAAACCCACCCGTGTTTCTCCAAAGGCTCTTTGCGTTCCAGGGCCGTGGTAACTCTTTCTAACGAATTCCGCAACCGAGCCGTCACTGGCCCTAGCAGGCTCCGTCAATTCTGCTGACATCTCTTTCCCATGCACGTGGAACAGAACGCACAGTCGACCTGCCTCGCCGTCCGCAGGCCCGCGCCTTCGATGCGGGGTGCCAAACAACCATGTTCGGTAATTACCTGGGTCAGGCGGAAGGTGAGGACGCCGTGGCCTCTCTAGCCACTCCTCAAAGAGGGGACTTATCGCCACAATAGTGGCGTGCCCAAGACTTGCGCTCTCATGTTCTAAGTACGACGGGCTGTGCCGGCACTGTCACTGCAGCTGCTCAAGCCCTCAAGTGGCGCAAATACTCTAACTTTTTTTAAACGCTTCATTGCCACTGCCTTTTCCCAACTATATTGGGGTTTTCCAGACAAACTGATTCCATTTGCATTTCACGTGGAGTGAGTGCCTATTTGATCTCCATATTCCAATAATAGGATAACAGGTTGGCTCGTGGCAAGACTGGAGTCAGATTTTCTGGCTTCTTGCAATCTGTAAAGACTGCCGAAGATCTACGAGGCCTCCGGCGACTGGGACCGCAATTAACTGGGACCGCGGTCCCAGTTGCCGGATGCATTTAATTTAATATTTTTCTTCCGGCGACTGGGACCACCCATAAATCATCATCTGCCTAGCCTTCTCCCAACTATATTGGGGACGGCTCCCAGTCAAACCGGATTCAGCTGGATACCAGTGTTATGTGGAGCGGCTGCTTACCAGACCTCCACAGCCTATTAACTGGGTAATACTGTAGCTACATCATGGTAAGACTAGGGTCAGATTTTCTGACTTCTGACAATCCGTGACGACTGCCAAAGATTTCCAAATGATAGCCGGGACGTGCTTTCCGAGGCACGGAGGAGTCTTTGCATGTTAAGATGGTCACGCATCCACAGACCAACCTCAGCAAGCGTTGCTTAACCGTGAAGATAAGCCCATGCGGCTGTTATAACTTAACGAGCTCCTCCACCACCACCCTTAAATCCTACTACTATTATAAAGGCGAAAGTTTGTAAGTATGGATGTATGTATGGATGTTTGTTACTCTTTCACGTAAAAACAACTGAACGGATTTTGATGAAATTTGGCACAGAGGTAGATTATAGTCTGGAATAACATATAGGGTACTTTTTATCCCGGGAATATGTTCCCTTGGGATAATTTTCGACAATCACGCGGGCGGAGCCGCGGGCGGCAACTAGTTAATAATAAAATCTATTGTTCAAGCCAAAAACAGTACAGTCAAACGAAAAATGTGTCCTAGTCGCCGGATCTCTGATCTACAAATGACAGCCAGGACCAACGGCTTAACATACTTTCGCATCGAGGTGTCTCGGTATGTTAAGATGGTCACCCATCCACAGACTAACCTCGGCAAGCTTTGGTAAACTGGTTATTTGACCAGTACGATCGTATGGACTTTAAAGTAAAGAGACTTTGACCTTTGAGTTTGTTTCGGTGTTTCTTCTCGGGGTAGTCAGCTAGGAAACACCGGCCTCATCTAATTTAAAAATGACCCAACAAGATTGACGTGTAAAAGTGTTATGTTTAACCTACTTACAAAATAAATATAATTTATCATTTAAACCTTGAAGATTAACACGTGCAGCTTTTATAATTTGCCACGAGCTCTTCTGACATCGGGAACCGAAACGCTCTATAATTTTGTACCTAATTTGATATTGAATATTATTTTAAGCGTCGAACGAGTTGGGGTTGAGTCGAAATAAAGCATAAGATGTCTTAGGAAAGCGACTAAATATACATACAAAGTCGCCACTTTGTAGGTATATTTATATAACTACAAATATATATATGTAAATATGCCTATAATTAATCAATGACGATGAATAACGTATTAGAGATAGCGACGAAATAACAAATGTGACGAATTAGCATCACAACCGAACCTAGTGATTGTTTCACAAAAAGAAAGAACCGTAAGATGAATCTCACAAACACATTCATACACATTGTTTCAATAATATCTGTTTATTCTTTTATTTACTTTATTTAGATGCTATATGTAAGAATATTACTATATTAGATTGATTCAAATGAACCGCCACTCGTCCATTGAAAGGTTAATTAGAAAACCAGCGTCAGACAGCATCACTCTTGTCTAACATATCGCTGAAATGGACCTTTTTAGTGCAGCCGTGAGACACACACTTGGTTCTTAGCAAACCTAGATTTCCTTTTTTATTTTTTATTTCTATGTACCGTGCGTGTTTCATGTAAGTGCTAAATAAATATTATCCTTTCTTTCTAATCTTAAGATTTGTATTTGTTTTGTATATTTTTAATAAAAAAAAAAAAACATTTTTGTAATGAAAATCAACATCAGCATTCAATGAATAGCTTCACAGTTACTAAGGACGAGTTCTCTATGATTTTAAAAAGAAAGTACGTCTACATTTTTAATCATAAGCTCCACAATAAAAGAAACCATATTTATTTTATAATATAAGAAACCATTCGCAATTTAAGCAAACATATAATCTGTTATTACGGTGAAATATTTATTTCGAGTAGATTTCGCGTAAAGTAAATGGAATATTATCAAAATTATAATATTGTGTTTTCTGATAGAATAATGTTTCTAATATTAAATACATGTTGCGGGGTATCCTATTAATTGAATCAAATCAAATTATTGAAGTCTACCTTCATGTAGACTTCAATAATTTGATTTCATTGTAATATCATTAAAGGCACAGGCACAGGCACGCGGATTCATACAATTATTTTACGAATAAATATTCTTCAAAAGTATTTTTTTAAAAGAATTGACGCATCGTTGTCAAACTGTCGAGTCGCATCTCTTTAGGAAAACATAAAATATCGAATGATTTATGAATGGTAACATGATTTATGAATACGAACTAGGCTGAATTTTTGTCTCCAAAGTTAATAAACTTAAAGTTAAGCTTTTTGTAAGCTGTTCGTTGGATTATGTTTATACAAAAGTCAAAACAAACATGCCCCTTTATAACTAAATTTCATCAAAACTCTTTTACCGCACTTTACCGCGAACTATTCCCATCACTAGCGACACAACATCAAACGTCTCGCCGCTTTTCACAGCGCACATCACTACGCGAGCGTTCTGTACTCTCTGCTTATATCATTACCTACAGCGCGGATCATAATACGGCTCATATCCTACGTTCGAGCTAATATTAGGAAGGAATATAAAACGAAACATTTCAGACGCTATTTTGTTGTTGAAGCGAAATTGTTTTTCTTAAACATGTTTAAACGTACAGCTGTGTACGTTAAACTAAACACAACCTCTTTATAAGTAAAAGGGGTTGACTTTATTTTTTAGTTCATTGAAGTCACCATCTGCCTAGCTATTTCCCAACTATATTGGGGTGGGTTTCCAGCCAAACCGGATTCAATTAAATACCAGTATTTTACGTGAAGCGGCTAGGCGGTAGGTCCTTCTCTGGGGTCAGATTTTCTGGCTTCTAACAATCAAAGATCTTCAAATGACAGCCGGGTTCAACGGCTCAACATGCTTTTCGAAGCACGGAGGAGACCTCGGTATGTTAAGACGGTCACCCATCCACAGAGCGACCTCAGCGAGCATTGTTTAACTTTGAAGATCGACCCGTGCAGCTATTATTATTTAACCACATTCCACGCTCCTCTACGTTCAAGCTAATATTAGGAATGAATATAAAACGATACATTTCAGGCAACGTTTGAGCGTTAATTTTGTTGTATGAAACAAAATTGTTCGTCTTAAAATGTTTAAGCGTACAGAACTCAACGTATTCTTCGTAAACTTGTAATTCATAGAAGTACACGTTAATAAAAACAAGGAGCTCGTGGGTAAATAATAACAGCTGCACGGGCGAAATTTGAGGTCAAGCTACACTTGCCGAGGTCGGTCCGTGGATGGGTGACCATCCATTACATTGCAAATTTGCTCCGTGTTTCGGCGAGCACGTTAAGCCGTTGATCCAGCTGTCATTTCAATAACTTTAACAGTCGAAACATATTGTCTAGAAGACTCACCCGTGCCTTGAAAAGTATGTTAAAGTCGTTGAAACCAGCTGTCATTTGTAACTGTAGGCAGTCGTTACGGGAAAGCCTCACACCAGCCTTGCCTTTTTGTTTTTTTTTAAGGATGGGAAGTCATCAAATGACTTCTTCCGCTCTGGGTGGAGCGGAGGGGCGTGTCAGACTTTTACTGACTAAAACACATCCGTGTTCCTTCTAAAGCCCTTTGCGTTCCATGGCCGCGGTGACTCTTTCGAATAAATTTCGCAACCCCGGCAACCAATCTTGCCCTGGGGTACCGGTGTATCCAGTTTCAGGATTATGAAGGTCAGATAGGCAGTCAATCATCATCATCATATCAGCCGAAAGAAGTGCACTGCTGGACATAGGCCTTCCCCAAGTGTCGCCACAACAACCGGGCCTATGCGTCTCGCATCCATCGGCTACACGCGACCCTCACCATAGTAGGCGCCAGATAATCGTGGAATAACGGTCATTGACCCACCTACAATTATTGACATTTTTAATTTGAAAAACGGAATTAATGACACAAAGCTGTCCCGAATCATCATCTCTCGTGATCCTTAACATTGTCTAATAATGAAAAACGATTCATATTTAATTGTTCAGGTACCTATGAACAGTTATTAGGGAAAGGTCAATGTACTTTATTCCACATTTATCTGGCGCCTACTATAGCTCATCGGTCCTCCTTGTGGGAGGCCTTCCAACGCTGCGTCTTTTGGTACGCGGTCGCCTACAGGACTCATAAATCCATGTAAAATATTAGTTATTCAGCTACTTCCAGTTAGATTGGAAACTTAGCAAATGGCTAGGCAATATAAACTAACATAATAAAGTCGAAGAGTTTGTTTGAACGCGCTGATCTCTGGAACTCCCAGTCGCATATGGTAAATTATTTTTGTATAAGATAGCCACATTCATGAGGAAGGCTATAGAATATAAGGCGCGTACGAAGTCGCGGGCAAAAGCTAGTATAATTAATAAAATAAGTCTTAATTTCGTCACTATGTTAGTGAATCCTAAGATAAACTTAGAAGTATCTAATTCTACTTCAATCAATTCTTGAAACTAACCTAAACAATTTATTTAACGGCTATTAGGTAGACACGTAGCCTTAATAACCCTTTACGTAATCTGCTCGTGAACTAGCCGTAAAACAAGATAATGTATGTACGTTTATTGGCACGTATCGCCGAAATCGTTGGAGAGATTCCCATGTGATATCAATAGGATTAATTAATTAAGATGGTATCAATGGTTGATTATTGAGAGCGGCTTAGAAATTATTTTCTATGAATTGGAGTTGGCAAAATACGAATCACGCTCGAAATTAAATTTTCTTCATGAATAGGTTACTACTGTTACGAGCTTGGGGTTCGTGACTGAAAACAGCCGATTAAAAAACCAAAATTGCACTTTAATTTAACAACACTAATTACAACTTTAAATTCACTAATTATAAAACACAACTTCACTACTGATCACTTTAATCGCACTTGAAGATCGCTTCCGAAGTATTCATTTCGGAAGTTACTGTCAAATCGTGTTGTCATTAATTCTTAGTGGTTAGGTGTTTTTTTTTTTTTTTTTTTTATTTAATATGGGTTTGCTCTTGACTCTAGTCTAGGTCATAGATGACAGAGACAAAGTCAACGATGGAGCGAGCCTACCCAGAAGAAGCCTGTTCACTCTAATTTTGAAGAGATTAGGGTTGTATGCGTTCGGAAACACAGACGCAGGCAGAGAGTTCCACTCCCGAATACGCCCGAAACTACGGACTTCGGGTTTAGAGAGTAGCCCCCCTGTTGTTGGGGCAAGATGGTGTTGGGACTTTTTGCGCATGATGTCCGCAAAGCCGTCTATGTCAGCCACCGCGAACATCGTGGTGGCGCAAGGTTTTGCCTTCCTCGGTTCCTGTGTCCGTCCCATAACTTCCCTTAATTTTGACAAATTACAAGTGTGATACGAATGCTAACATGCCTTTAAAATGAAAGGAATGAGCCCTCAGATAGGTACTCATCCAATTTCACAAGATAATCAATAAAGATTTAAAGCCTATATAAGCCTATAAGCTGCTATCCCCAACACATATAACCCCAAAAAGGCGTTCACACCACCCCAAAAAGGGGATTATTTTTCCCGACACCGCCAGTTTCTTACAAGACCGTAACAATGTCTCGGGGTAATAACCTTTATTTTAATCGCTCGTGCCATAAATGCTTATGGGTAAGGTTCACTACATATTTTGTGGCATTTAAGGGTTATGGCCTATTACTTATGGGCTGAAGAAAGCGGTTCCTTTCGGAGAAAATTGAACGTGTCACCTTTTGCTTTTCGGAGGAAGTCTTGTTAATTTTGGGCGAGTTTATGCTGGTTTTATAGTTTTGGGTTGCGGATTGTAAAATATCGCGTGAAATTGTGAACTTCTTTTTCTTAATAAGACACGTATATATTGGAAACTATTGAATTTGAATGGTATTGATTGTATTCAAAACGATTTTTTCATAATATATCGAGAAATTATAATCGAATAAAGATTTATTACAATCTTACGGATTCTGCAAATATCCAGTGACATGGAAAAGCTTGAACTATGGTTTGTCTACCTGCAGCCCTACTATGATGTGCTAATGCCATCCGATTCCGGTGATGTATACGGGATAGTGCTATTTGCTATGTATAGCTCCGTCTCCCTCTTAGAGCGGAATCATGATCGCTTTAAGACTTCATAGTATCCCGGGCATTTATTTATATTATCAAATCCAAAAGAAGGCAATCCGGTGGAGAACTAATTGATTAGACTATAGAATAAGCCAGCTGAAGTCCCAATGGGCCGGCCATATTAGCCGGAGCTCGTGTTTAAATGATAGCAGCCGCATGATCCGGTTGATAAATAAGTTTAAGCAATGCTTGCCAAGGTCGGTCGGGCCAAACAAACACCTCACTCCCCTCACTTTTTTTTTTTTTGATGTCGGGGGGAAATCCTCACATGGAAATCCTCCACCCTGGGGCGGGTGGAGGGGTCTGTCAGACTCTTACTGACTAAAACCACCCCGGTGTTCCATCTCCCACCTACGCCGGGGATCGCGGGAACGTATGCGACTTCCGCAATCCCCGGCTGGTGCCGGCCCGCTACTGCGGGCCACCTCGCGTCGGCGAGGGGAGTGAGGTGTTTGACTCCCCTCGCTACGTCAAAGAGGGGCGCACGGGAACACCACGCGCCGCCACCTCGGGTCCGGATGAATGGGGGGGTGACGGACATCCCCAAGTCCGCCGCCCCTGGACCCAGTTAGGGGCACGGCGCGGCTCCTCCCAAGCTGCACACTCTGCAAGCGTATGCCGTGCCGTGTCCTCCCGACAGTCGACGCAGTGGTGGCATCGAGCGTCCGGCTCCCTGCCTATGCAACACAAGAACCTCCCGAAGCAGCCATGCCCCGAGAGGACCTGCGTCGCACGAAACGTCAGAGTGGTGCCTTCTCCCGAGCCACAGGTCGAGCACTGGCCGGATGGCCTCGATGGTGATGAGGCCGGCGGAAGGGCTCGAAAGCCTGTCCCGCCATCCCGCCACCAGGACCTCGCGCAGCTGCGACCGACGCAGCTCCAAATGTCGTTGCGTCAGTCGCTCGCCGCGTGCCCGCGCGTCCTCGCGCCACTGGTGCAGTGACGCGAGCACTTTCGCCTCCAGGTCCCACGGCGGAGATCCGGCCAGTGCGCAAGCCGCCTCGTAGGATCACTCCCCTCACTGACCCAAGGTAGCCCGCAGAAGCAGGCCGGCACCAGCCGGGGATTACAGAAGTCGCATCCGTTCCCGCGATCCCCGGCGTAGGTGGGAGATGGAGCATCGGGGTGGTTTTGGTCAGTAAGAGTTTGACAGTACCATGAGACATCCATGAGGATTTCCCCACGTTGAAAAAAAAGTTGGGCCTCGTAAAGCACGTCAGTTTGTAAGTTGGTCCCGGCTGTCATTTCGATATCTTTGTCAATCGTTACGGGTGATGCCAAGAAATCTGACACTAGTCTTGCCAAAGGGTATCGTGTTATTCAGTTACTGGGTTGTGTTGTGTTGTATTGTGTTGTGGAATTCAAATAGGAAGTCGCGTGATATTAAATTCTGGTACTCAGTTGCGTCCGGTTACATTGGAAGCAGACTGCAAGACAGTTGGAAAACGGCTAGGTTAGGACCAATTGGAACCATGTCGCAGTCTTTGCATTTTATAAGTGACCATGTAGGTTTTGTGTGAAATAAATAAATTAAGAATTATTAGTGGAAACTGAAGGTTTAACAAAGTTCTTCGAAATAATACTATGTAGTAAAACTTTAAAGTTTTTTTCTTTTTTTTTTTTTTCCTTAGCCTATTGTGTCCCACTGCTGGGCAAAGGCCTCCCCCATATCCTTCCAGACATTCTTTTCTTGTGCCACCTCGAACCAGCCTTCGCGGTGTGCATCCAAGTCATCTCGCCACCGCTTTCTGGGCCGGCCTCGGCGACGCCGTCCATCCTCTGGCACCCATTGCGTGGAGACTTTTGCCCAGCGGTCATTATGCATGCGGCTGGTGTGACCCGCCCAGTCCCACACCTAACAACACCACTGGAAAGTCACAGGAAAGCAAAACACGCAATTTCGTTTACTTGGATGATATATTTTCTATTTCTTTCAGCTATTTTAATATAAAAGCAAACTACTGAACCGATTTTCATGAAATTTCTATGAAAACACAAATCCTTTCACATGAAAATATATATTTTATCCTTAAACATGTTTTTTTTTTCTAATTGTTTCATAAATGACGGAGTTATGAGACAGCCGAATTGAGAACCTCCTCCTTTTTTGAAGTCGATTAAAAACAGTGAGTTCCTTCCATAAATATAAATATAGCGAAGCCCAATCTTATCAACATAATGCAGAATGCCACAAAACCAAAACGTTATAAGCTCCCAAAAGGACCCTAGTTCCCTTCCATCGTTATAATAAAGCCATAGTCACATCTTGCCATAATTGGTCCGTCCTACTATCGGAAATATCCTTTTTACTGACAATATTCTGTTCCGAATCTGCGAACGAAGCCATTAAATTTCAGATTCTATCAGGGAATTTCTTGCATATACAGCGAGAATTGAATGGCATGCTTCGGGTGGTAAAAGTTGATGTGACTGAATAGAAAATTGGTCAGAATTTTCTATGAAAAAGGAACAAGTTTAAGTCATTTTTTAAATAAAAGTTCTTGATTGAAGGATTTATTTGTTGAAAAAATATAGGCTTTGGTTGGTGTGTTTTCAACACTAAACCGGTCAAGTGCGAGTTGGACTCCTGTAGTTGGTTCCGTACCATCCGCGTTCCGTGTGTGTTTTTTTTTTATATAATTGCAATTTTTTATTTAATTAATACTTAATGTACCTTGATAGTTTTTAATTTCACATCTATGCATATGAACTGGTTCCGAAATAAATGAATTTATTATTATTTCCATTATTCATAGTATATAATATACATATAAATAACATTTTTAAATATTAAAATATGAAGATATCAAAATAATTAAAAATATAAAAGCCCACCGTTATCGGGAACAGGGTCCAAGCTACCGGTGGTCAGGGCCCCTGAGAGGAACCTCCTAACTATGCGCGCCGTGTCCAGGAGTACTGCTTTCTGGATCAAACCCTTGATCCAGCTGCCCAACGAGAACCTCCTCAGATGTTGGTCGAGGCTCTAGACAATTATTATTATTATTGTTATAAGGTCAAAATTAATCACAGGCTGAGTAAGATTTCTATTAAACTTTCTTTATTTCTACAAAATACGTAAGCGTACAATGACAAACTTATTTCGAGAGAGCATAGACAGGAAGTGCTACATGCGGCAAGGAATAGAATAACTTTTTTTTATATAGGTACGAAACAAAGGTAAACCATTACAAAATGTATCATTTTTAAACAATTTTTAAACCGAAAAAATCTCTCTTGTATGGAGGCTCCCTTTAATTATTTTTATTATTTTTTCCGTAACTTATATGGCGTACATAATAAAAAGTACTCTTTTATATTTGTTGCAATAGCGACTAAAAAAAATACTCAAACTGTATGCCTTTGTTCCTGACATACAACCCACTGACAGACACACGGACAGCGGAGGCTTAGAAATAACTCCGATTGAGTGAGTATTTTTGCACACACATATATATATCTGCTTAAAGCTGTAAACCCATCATTTAATAGGGTGTCAACTTTTAAATACTTAGAGCATTTTCTTACCGCTGACCTCAGGGACAATGTAGACATTGAGAGGCCCTTTAGCGGTCCAGAGCAATATGTTGTCCCGTAGATTTGCACAATGTACAGACCAAGAAAAAGTAACACTTTTCAAGTCTTATTGTCAAAGTTTGTACACGGGCAATCTATGGGTCAATTGTACTAAGAGATCGGTGGATGTCCTGCGCGTCCAATATAACAATGCTTTCAGGATGTTGTTGAGGCTACCTCGTTACTGTAGCGCGTCGGAAATGTTTGCGCAAGCACGTACCGACGGGCCTGCGGTCGGCGAGCGTTGGATGGCTCGCTGTCCGATCACCACCAGGCCCGGGTCGATGGCGCATTGTGTTTCACGCGCGCCTCAAAGAGATGTCAGCATAGAAGACGGGGCCCGCTAGGGCCAGAGCCTGCCAGGGTTGCTGAATTTGTTCGAAAGAGTCACCGCGGCCCTGGAACGCAAATGGTTTCTGAAGGAACACGGATGGGATTAACGCTAGGCAATAAGTTTTATGTATGTTATTACACTCTATGGCTCGTGGCTAAATAATAACAGCCGCACGGGTCAATCTTCAAGGATAAGCAACGCTTGCCGAGGTTGGTCTGTGGATGGGTGACCATCTCAACATACCGAGACTCCTCCGTGCCTCGGAAAGCACGTTAAGCCGTTGGTCCCGGCTGTCATTTGAAGATCTTTGGCAGTCGTTACGGATAGTCAGAAGCCAGATAATCTGACACCAGTCATGCCAAGGAGTACCGTGTTACCCAGTTAATGGGTTGTGGAGGTCTGGTAGGCAACCGCTCCACGTAAAATTCTGGTATTCAGCTGAATCCGGTTTGACTGTAAGCCGACCCCAATATAGTTGGGAAAAGGCTAGGCAGATGATGATGATGATTACTCTCTATGGATTTTTGTTTCCGAATTAAAGCAATTTTATTCATTTTTATTTATTTTATCCCCAGGATCATACGCCAATCGTTTCAAAACTTCTCCTATACATCAACCAATAACTTTCGTTTCCAACTAAACATAACTGAATATTCCAACTTCTATTTGTGGTCTACTGGTAACAATTTGAAATAGTTTACTGCAGTCACAAACGTTGCTATTTCAGCCGGGATTTAGACTCGCTCTGAATTTAATACCGTTTGTCAAAAGGTGGATTTCCGACTTAGTTCGGGGACTGCTCTAAGTGCACTTGAATGAGATCTATTTACTTATGCACTATGTGTTTATGTTTATGTATTTCCCAAAGGGGAGAGAAGTGTGTTAAATATTTGGCCAGTTATAATTATTAAGCAACTAGCGACGATTTTATCGCAGCTTCAACCGCGCGATAAGTTTTTAATGTGTTTCAATTTTTTTGCATGGAAGCCTAAATCTTCTTCAAAATAAAACCCTTATAGCACCAAATGCCAGTGAAAGACCCGTCATAATAGGTCCAGTTGTTACGGAGATTAGCCAGGACATACATAGACAAATAGACCGACACTAAACAGAGACACAATTTAAAAAAAAAAACTTGTTATAAGTATCGTATATATTTACTTTCATATGCATATAGTCAAAAACTGTTAATTTGATATTACAAACAGACCGAATGTTAATTATTTGTACAGACATTATTAAATTTAAAGATATAAATAGGGCTAAGCACTGAAAAAAAAAAGCATTTCGGAACACATAAGTCCTTTTCATCTTGACTTAACACATACTCGTAAGTAGGGAACATACATCAGATAAATACACTTCTGGACACATCTATTGGCCCACCTTGTATTTTCAGTTTCGTTTGGTCCTAGCTAAAATTTTATATTAGGTCGAGCAAAAAGTTTTTATGCAGTTTTGAACCTGGCACATTCACAATTTAATTCAATAGTCTTTTTTGAATTTCGAACACAGAATTTAAAGAAACAAAAGACAATTTGGAGCCTGTTTGTTGATATCAAACAATCGAATACTAAGAAAACTTGGTTTTATTGGTTTACTTGGATTTAATTCTTGAAAAAGTGATTGATATCTTTGGTTTTGCAACAAACATTACTTATTCTTAACATTAAGGTGAGGTTCTATCAATAATCTATGGATACTTCACCTGAAGTCGCCGCCCAAGCTGTGGCACTTATTCAGGCCGGACACAGCCAAAGAAACGTGAGTGCTCAACTTAATTTAAGTCGATCTGCGGTCCGAAATGTTTATCGGAGGTACCTAGAGACTGGCGGCTTTGTTCGTCGCCAAGGAAGGCCACGATCTCGGGTCACAACTGAAAGGCAGGATCGATTCATCGTGACGACCAGCTTGAGAAATCGTCACCTTACCTCCATTGAGATACAAAACCAACTTCGCGACTTCCACGGAGTATCTGTGAGCGCTCGAACTGTTCGGAGAAGGTTAAAAGAACGCGATATGGTACCACACAAGCCAGCTAATGGGCCCAAACTAACGCGAGCCCACCGAACAGCGCGCCTTCATTTCGCACGCAGTCATTTAAATTGGACACAGCAAGATTGGAGCCGTGTACTCTTTTCTGATGAGTCTAAAATTGTGTTACATGGCAATGATGGAAGGAAGAAGGTCTACCGACGTAAGGAAGAGCGTTTCGCACAATGCTGCTTTGAAGAGAGGGTTGCTTATGGCGGTGGCTCATGGACTGTCTGGAGCGGTATATCCGCGAGCGGCAAAACTCAACTTGAGGTTGTTACAGGACCACGGCTGCCAACATTAAATGCTGAAAGGTACATTCGTGAGTGCTTAGAACCTCACGTGATACCATACGCGGACTATGTGGGCCCAAATTTCCTTTTTATGCATGATAATGCAAGAGCCCATGCGGCCGGCATCGTCAGGGAATATCTTCGGGATGTGAACATCACAGTTATGGACTGGCCAGCCAGAAGCCCAGACATGAACCCCATTGAGCACATGTGGGACGAGCTAAAAAGACGTGTTAGGGCTCGTCAGCCAGTTGCCCAGACGATGCAGGAGTTGAAAACTGCCATAGAAGAGGAATGGGAGATGATCCCTCAAAATTGCATAGAGCGGTTGATAAACTCTATGCCTAATCGTATGAGAGCTGTGGTAGATGCCCATGGAGGCAACACGCGTTATTAAATTAAACCTTTATTTGATAAAACATGTTTTTTATTCAAAAATCAATTGCCTTTAACAAGGCGCATTTCCGACTTGTTAGGCGTAGCTCCATGTCGTATGGTATTCTGAATTCAAATTTAAAACAATACGATCGAAAAAGATGGTAAAATGTATCAGGTTTAAAACTGCATCAACAGTTTTTGTTCAATCTAGCAATCATATTTCGGTAGGGGCCATCGAAACCTAAACTCTAAGGTGGGCCAATAGATGTGTCCAGAAGTTTATTTGAAATATAACCAGTTCATTACCTGACAATACTATAGCGGTGCAGCGGGAGAGATAAAGGAGGTGGCGGGACCATCTAGACCAAAACAAAAGACTAGTGGATATTATGAGCTCTAGACCCCAACACCTTCAAGTCACAGGCCTTTGCCTTGCATTAGAATCATGCAAGCTCCTAGTATTCCAATTCAGTAAGGCAACTGAATTAAAGACAGTTTCACAGCAAAAACATCAGAATAAAAAAACCCATTCTCATTTAAATCTTCTCTCCCAAAAAACCCATTCTCATTTAAATCACTCTGAAATAAGGTCTCAAACTATCTCCCACATTCCATTCATTCAATACTTTCAAAGCCGAACTTAAGTCCAGACAAATGTCCTCTTCAAAAAGGGGTCCATTTCCCAAGGACCCCAGAAGAAAAGGGGCTCTTTGTGTAATAAAGAATCCTCTTTAATGGACAACTGACGTACTTACCCTAGTTTTGTCAACTGAATATTTTCTCTTCAAAAGGGTCAGGCTTTTGACAAGCATTCCAACCCATTACTGAACTTAAGTGAAGCTAAACTGTTTGTTTAGTAATGTTTATACATTTCATTCGTGTAAGAAGATTTGTTGAAACTATTTTTTTTTTTGAGATGAGTTTTTTCTTGACCCTAGTCTAGGTCATAGATGACGGAGACAAAGTGGACGATGGAGCGAGCTTACCCAGAAGAAGCCCCTATTTTTATGAAATACATGTGGTTGCTATATCGTGAAATTGGCCATTTCATGAACTGGTTAGCCCTTCATATAACGGTTGGTCACTTCATGAAATGGCTGCCTTAAAGCTAACCTAACTTTGACGACAAAATCCCGCTGCTCGAGGCTCCTGTTTCTATCTGCAGGGTTTAAAGGAACCTAGCATGAATGGGATGACAAACCTAACCTACGTGTCAGGGTGCCCTAAGTTCCCTCAAACCTAATCTACTGTAACGCGCCAGAATTAATGTCGGGTACATTAAGTTACTACTAGCGCCATCTAGTATCGAGTAGCAGAACTAGTAGAGTCAAGTACCTTCTAGACATTTCTTTGCCAGAACATTCTATACTTCTCGGTATCTAGTCAGTCGGCAGCGGTAGTTACGAGTACTTTCCAGATGTTTCGAGAATGGAAGTTTCTAGAATAAACTGACCTATAAAAGGAGCGCGTATTCCGCGACCGAGTCAGTATTGGATTAGCGATACAAGCGAATACTTCGAAAGCGAACTTCAAGTGCGAATAAAGTGATCAGTGGTGAAGTTGTGTGTTATAATTAGTGAGTTTAAAGTTGTAATTAGTGTTTTTAAATTAAAGTGTCATTTTGGTTATTTAATCGGCTGTTTTTATTGTCACGAACCTCAAGCTCGTAACACTACGATATGGCTACGACATGCAAATATAGGATAAGATAATTATTGTAAGGTTTAAAATCAGTTCAGATTATTAAAAAAAAAAAACTTTCGACACGCTTTTGCCCAGAAAGGCGTACAAATACGCAAATACAATAATAATGAAATTCAAAATACAAACATCAAAATTAGTAAAAATAATAATAAAAATGTCCAAATTACGTCATTTAAATATTCATCAACATTTTATGTTTGGTTGATACTTACTCAAGTCTTGTTAAAACTATTATAAATCCTGTCACCAAAATTTAAAAATAAACTTCCCATTGGCATACAACGTCAAAAAAAAAACTCAAACTAGTCAAGGATAGTGCAGTCTGTTGCAGTTAGGGACATCAAATCTGTGATAATAGACAAAACATTCGTAAAGTATTATGCCAGTGTTTTGATTTATTTTCGTATCGTCGTCTTCACCTTGTATGGTTTATTATAATAGAGAGCGGTAAAAAAAGTCCTTACAAAGTTTAATATAATGCAATGGGAAGCCAAAAGGATCTTTGATGAAAATGGAACAGTGTTTCACAATGGATTTAATCTATGGATTTATCCATGCGCGTGCAGTAGGTTACAGTAAGGGTAGCCTAGCCTAGCTAAAACACTAGGAAGTGGTGACGGGCGGGCGTTTTGGGGGACTGTCTTTATGTAGAACTTTGACGTTCAAAAAGTGCTGGCACTCAGCCTAATTTGAATAAATGACTTTTGATTTTTTGTCTACTGTACGCCCACGAATAAATTCGTTTATCTACTCGTAAAAGGAATCGCTTAACTTTGTAAGTTCCTATCCGCATTACGTTTTCTTCACGTGTACATAATTAAGAATATTCTATTATTCTTGTTGCTTCGCACGTGTCAAAATATCAATAAACTAACGAATGCCGATATCCACGTAGAACCAATATTTGAATGGCCAACAGATATTTGTTTCTGGTAAACACACGCCTATTGTTTGTTGCATACGTATTTGTAAACGCACCAACGAGAGGCCAGTATCGTGTTGGAAAATGTTTATGCAGTTTTGTCAGACTGGCAATTCTCGCAATTTTAAGGGAACAGTCGCAAATTGTCAAAAAATCCTTTAATATTTCGACATTTTGAAAAGATTCTGGCATTTTTTTTTTACTTACATTGAATATCGCTACTTAAATTTCAAAGAGATTTTACCCAATTAAATTGTCCTTCTGTGCATTTTTTTTGTTTTCATCTTCGTTATCATGCCCTTTATTTCAAAATCATATTCCACAAGCCGGCTTCGCCAAATGCTGTACATGAGACTCAAAATTCAACATCATATTCCACAAGCCGACTTCGGCAACTGCTGTACATGGGACTCGGAATTTAACATCATATTCCACAAGCCGACTTTGCCAACTGCTGTACATAGGACTTCTTGGGGAATGGCACACATTCCCCACGTTCCTGTGCCAGCCACATCCAGGGTGTGCCCACGACAGTGACAATTTCGCTGCCCATCTCGCCGGAATTACATTTAACAAATTAAATTGCACCTGTGCGAAGTCACTAGTTTTGAATAAAAATACTGCTATACCATTATCTCATCAATTAAAATTGTTTACACCTGACAACAGTTCACATTCACTTCATACATTTCAATTACAGGCGCCACTAGAGCTGCGCCACGTCGCTACTCTAAAAATAGAGCTACGATTACACGCGTGTCCGCATACCCATTCCATTCCTTTCGTTCCGTTCAGTAATGCCCGTAGAGCACAGAATGCGTAGCATAACTGGGTAACATGGTACCCATTAATATCTAATATAATATAAGGCAATAACGGCTTAACGAGCTTTCTGAGGCACTCATCCACTGACCAACCTCGGCAAGCGTTGCTTAACCTTGAAGATCGAAATGTGCGGTTGTTATTTTTTTTGCCACGAGCTCATTAGGGATGGTCTTAATTTATAATTACAGTATCATAATCAATCAATGTTTCCTAAGCATAAGTTTCGGCTGTCATAGTCGTACTCAGAACTGTCACGGGCTGTCAATTTCTATAAGTAAACGGTAACGTGGTCGCTCATAATGGGCCTCATCAGAAGGCTTAAAGTCACCTAAAGGGCAATGGAGAGGGCAATGCTCGGAGTTTCCTTGCGTGATCGAATCAGGAATGACGATATCCGTAAGAGAACCAAAGTTACCGGCATAGCCCGAAGGATTGCCAAACTGAAGTGGCAGTGAGCTATATTGCTCGCAGAACGTCGATGGGTCCGAAAAGTTATTGAATGGCGACCGCGTACCGGAAGACGCAGCGTTGGAAGGCCTCCCACAAGGCCCGATGACCTCGTGAGGGTCGCGGGTAGCCGATGGATGCGAGACGCACAGGACCGGTTGTTGTGGCGACACATAGGGGAGGTCCAGCAGTGGACGTCATTTGGCTGATATGATGATGATGATGAAACGGTGACACTCACTGGCACGCGTGGTTCATATGGAACCTTAAAATAGAATAGCATACTCTCTATTATATACGCTGTATTAGTTACAGAATAGATAGATGAATGAAGCATTAAACTGGGTGACACAATGAGTGACCTTATCGCTAAGAGTGATCTTTTCAAGACAACCTTTGGATGGATTTTAAAGAGAAAAGCAAAGACAGTGCTGTAGGCAGTCTTAGGTGAGGTAACCTTTCTGCAGCCCAATTAGCAACCCAATAGCAACCTTATTGCAACGATGGTAAAAATCACTATGAATTTGACAATGATGCAAAATCGAAGGTTAACTAACTCACTGTAGCTGTGGCCGTCGAGGCGATTGAATACTCTGTGGTAATGCCCCTGTCATGCGTGTGAACCATTCACTCATGTTATTATTCGTTCACGAGTTCGTTCACTCCTTTACCCACGAAGGATTTTGTTGGACAATATGAAAGATGTATGAGAATATTTAGTGGGCAAGCAATGCGGGAATATTGTAGCTTCTAGGATTTTGTATTTGAATAGTTGAATCGTATTTACATTTTTCAATGATGCATTTATTTTTAAAAACCATTACATAACATCACGCATATATTTCCCGAACGGTTATGAAGAGGACCAAGGCAAGGTACTCTCGACATTGATAGCGATTTCGTTAATTTCTACCGAATAATACCATTGTCATGCCTACCGAAGAATATCGATACGCTTAGCGGGCTGTCAATATTCAATGTTCAATATCTATGACAAAGTTCAGTAATTTAACATTCGCTAGCGATGAAATTCGCTAGCTTTGAATGTTAAGACTACATATAAATAATCTGGCGTGTTTTTGTAAATGTTGTGTTTGCCCGTAATTGGCATATATATTAGAATATTACCATAAGACTCAATGTATCTATGTCCATATATATGCTGTGGGTGAAACTTATAAATAAATAAATAAATAAATAAATAAATAAATAAATAAATAAATAAATAAATAAATAAATAAATAAATAAATAAATAAATAAATAAATAAATAAATAAATAAATAAATAAATAAATAAATAAATAAATAAATATATAAATAAATAAATAAATAAATAAATAAATAAATAAATAAATAAATAACTAAATATTGGTATTTTCAAATCGTTAGTACTTTTTTTTACGATTGAATCATCAAATGACTTCTTACCGACTAAAACCTATCCGTGTTCCTTCTAAAGCCCTTTGCGTTCCAGGACCGCGGTGATACTTTCTAACAAATTCCGCAACCCTGGCAGACTCTGGCCGTAGCTGGCCCCATCTCCTATGCTGACATCTCTTTGAGGCGCGCTTGAACACGCCATCGACCCGGGCCTGATTGTGATCGGACAGCGAGCCAACCAACGCTCGCCGTCCGCAGGCCTGCGCCTACGGTGGCCGGGGATCGCCCTGTGACTCCGGACGCCCGGGGCGTCTTCTCCTGTAGCGGCGGTTGGGCGAAGGCTTTGTCTTTCCCTCGCGCGGCCTCCTCGCTATGGACCATAGATTTAACCAGGGCCGGAAGCGAGAGGTCGCCGCGGCCGATCACCTCGACGAAATCGTTAGGACTTATCGGCAATAAATATTAAAAGATAAAATATATATTAAAAGGCGATTGGTAACTATGTGGCCCAGGTAGACTTTTAATTCTACTATTTTTTTTATCCCAAATATTGGGGGCGAGGTTATTGCTATCAACTGAATACGAATCTAGATTCTAGGCGGCTACTGAGAAAGTTCTGATAGGAAAACCTATGAATAACTAATTCTGAAAAACCCAATAACACATTAACCAAACTCAGGACCATATCATACTCGAAAATAAAGCTCGCGAATAAGCCAATGGGCTGACTAATTCGCAAATCTATTTAACACAAAGAGTACTTCGCCTATGTACTATCGTGGACATTTGCAGTGAACCACTTGTCGACTTTATTGGGTTCAAAGATTATTTATTCTTAAAGAACGTTACTAGTGTTTCTGGTGGTGGTTGTGATTTTTTATAGAGTTTAAGAAATAATACCGACTTAATTTCAAGAATGTTTATTAAGTAGATAACTATGTATATTATAACTTTGAATCAATAAATCAATTCCCCGTTCACAGCTAAAGACGGCACTTTTTCCAAAAAAACAGCTTACCACCTCATTCTACAAAAATTCATCATTGACTTCGTTCACTCCGTTCTTTCAGTCACCCCGGTGCATTCATTTTGTTCGCTCTGACTTTGAATCATTTGTTCATTCAAGAGTCCAGCCATTCAAGTATCGCCCATTCATTCACTCGCTCTTTCATGCATACTAAGACACTCGTTCGTAAACTACGAGAGTATCCGATGATGCATCGTACAGCGTTTATCACGGCAGATTTTCTTGAAAAGAATGTTACTACTGGACTTTTACTATCACCTTACTAAATATTACGTTGAGCCGTTGGTCCCGACTGTAATTTGTAGATCTTTGGCAGTCGTTACTGATAGTCAGAAGCCAGAAAATCTGACACCAGTCTTACCAATGAGTACCGTGTTACCCAGTTAATGGGTTGCGGAGGTCTGGTAGGCAGCCGCTCCACGTAAAACACTGGTATTCAGCTGAATCCAGTTTGACTGGAAGCCGACCCTAATATAGTTGGGAAAAGGCTAGGCCTAGATGTCTACGTCTCATATCATACAGAATAAATGTCTAGTGTGGGACAACGTTATCTTTCTTATAAAAAAAGAAAACAAAGAAGAAAGGAAGTCACTATTTAAGCAGTTTCATTCAGTCAATGGCATTTGCATACATACATTTGATGTACATTCATAGATTTGATGCCAAAAAATGCATTAGACTGCTTGAAATTTGATTTGTTTGGAATTTTTGTGGTCAATTTTTGCGGTCGAATTAAAAAAAGTCGATATTTTATATTTTTGCTATTGTCAAAAAACAATAGCAAAAATATAAAATATCGACCACTTCATATCAGAGACAGAACGTAAACCTGAAACATGACCACGCATGGTAGAAAACCTGTTAAGCAAAGCAAGTTCATTAAAAAACAAAATTTTAAACTAGCTAAACAAACATCTGCTCATCGACTGGCCTGTTGGTCCTGTGGTTAGTGACCCTGACTGCTTAACCGGAGGTCGTGGGTTCGATTCCCACCCAGGACAAATCTTTGTGTCAAATGACAAATGTTTGTGTGATGAGCATGATCATTTGTTCTGTGTCTGGGTGTAATTTGTGTATAATATGTATGTATTTAGAAATATATAAGTATGTTTATCAGTTGTCTGGTTGCCATAGTACAGGCTCTGCCTAGTTTGTGTGTAGCTGCCTAGACCGTGGGTGAGTTGTCCCAGGATATATTATATTATTATTATATTATATCTTGCTTTTCCAAAATTGACAGCCCATTCCAAAATCAAATCTACCCTCGTATACATTTTCTCCCCTACGAACGAATTTTCGCATGTTATCGCATTACCCTTTACGCATAGATATCACTTGTACACCCATAAAGGCAATAAAATGGCGGCTAGTCGCATTTCAACAGGTTATTGCGTTCCTGATTTGCGTATCAACTATCACAGAGAATCCAAGCACATTCTATGCTTAATTGAGCTTCCCTATCACTATCACTATATATTATAAAACAAAGTCCTCCGCCACGTCTATCCGTCTGTCTGTTCGCGACAAACTCAAAAACTACTGCACCGATTATCATGCGGTTTTCACCAATGGATAGGGTTATTCATGAGGAAGGTTTAGGTGTATAATTCGTCTGAATATTCCTACAGGAACAGGAAAAATTTGATATGCGCGTACGAAGTCGCGGGCCAAAAGCTAGTATTATAAAAGAAAGTCTCCTTGACGGATTTTTTTGTCTGTTTGTTTGTTCCTTAAGTGTAAAATTTGTTGAATTTTTGTGTAAATTGGCTGAAATATGGAGATGATAGTTGAAGAAGTCGAGTATATCATGCCGACTGGGAGCTTATAATTTTATGCTCTGCTACTATGTCTCTGTGACTGTCTGTTCTAATTCTCTCATAGTCCAACCGGACGACAATCTGACACGACCGGAGAGAGATTTGAGTGCCAATTCTATTCATTTTACAGGTTCCGTACCTAAAGAGTAACCAACGGAAGCCCATTACTAAGCCTCCGCTGTCCGTCTATCTGAGCGGGCTGTATCTCAAGAATCGTAATAGATAGACTGTTGAAATTTTCACAGAGTGTGTATTTCTATTTCCGCTATAACAACAATTATTAAAAATTGAATGAATAATTAAAAGGGGCTTCCAAACAAGAAACGTGTTTTTTCGGTTTATTTATTGGCACTTCATCGGCTTTTTTGACAACCATTCAATATTTTTCCAGACATATATTTAAACTTAATGTACAATGGTAGTACATGGGCGGACTAAATGCATCAAGGCATTCTCTATCAGTGAACCTTTGGGTTAAAAAGACTATACTGTGGTAGGTTTACAACAAATAAAAATAAAATTTAAAATAGATGTGTTTCGGAAAGAATATGAGGTAACTATTATGGTTTGAGATCCTCATATTAAATAAAAAAATTGTTGATTGTTGTAATGTGATTCGTTTTTATTGACCTTTAATTTTTATATAATCTATGGACAATGTCTGAAATAAAATGAATTTATTATTATTATTATATTTTTGTTTTACTACCACTACCAAGTAGAGTAAATCTAAGACACTATTTATAAGTAAAGGCAGGAATTTCATGCTTCTATAATAAAGAAATATAAAAATAAACTGACAGACCTTCAGCTATAAAAGCTTGCCTTCAATTTTCATACCACAGAAGAAACTGCAAAAGTCATACTATTTCAACAGGTCTCGTAAAGTTTAACCCTATTTCAACGAAAATGCACCAGAAACTACGAAACAAAAATCCTTGAGGAACTCGCGGCAAAGATGTCACAAGATATCATTTATCTTTTCAAAGATAAAGTCTAGCTCTTTCTTATTTATCTTTTTAACTGGATAATGGCTTGGAGAACGTTATTTATTGAGATTTCTGTGGCTGATGTAACGAAGGAAAGGACGTATGGTTTATTTTCTTGTTACATTTTGAGGAATTAGTTTATAGAAAACATGGTAGAAGCGAAGATATATCGTGGTCGTTTGTCTAAAATAATATACGGAAACAATTTTTTTATTAATACAATTATATTTTCGAACCGTTTGGGGTTCCAACTCTCGGGTCGTGGGGTCCGAGTGCTCATAACTTGTTTAAAGATCTTTCAAGACGCTTAGTTGACACTTCGCGTGACCCAAGGGCTGGCTTTTACCTTGGACAAAGGATAAGCATTGACATACAACGTGGCAATGCTGCCAGCCTTTTGGGTACTTTACCAGTGGCCAGCTACGGAAGAAAGAAGAAAGAAAGAATACAATTTGTTTAGCACAGGTACATGAAACACACACGGTAAAAATAACAAGAAAAAGGTAGTTATGCCAAAAACTAAGTGTGCGTCTCACGGCTGCACTAAAAAGGTCCATTTCAGCGATATGTCAGACAGACTGATGCTGTCTGACGCTGGTTTTCTAATGAACCTTTCAAAGGACGAGTGGCGGATGACTCCTAAAACAAGTACAATTATTTCCTCAAGTAAATTTAAAAAGAATTGATGTGAAATATCAACTATCGGGCAGTTGCCCGACACAACAACCGTCTAGTCGGAGGATCCTTTCTTTTCCATGGAGGTGTGCGGGACTTTACTCTCTGTTCCGCATACCAATGGGGAATTTCATGAAGAGAGTAACTCAGTAATTTCCCTGAAAAGCCTTTACAAGAAGTTCCACTACTATTTAGTTGCCTCTTTACTCAACTATTTGTAGTCTACTAATATTACAAACTATCTAGTGACGTAAACTTTATGCGCATACAAACTTCAAGCTCGCTCCGAGATGAGTTTCTAAAAGTCCTTTCTTAGTGTACCTCTAAACTCTCTTAGGTATGTCTATTTCGAAGTTCTTCGCATAATAGGGTATTTGACTAAAACAATCTAATTAGTCCGTCAGATAGATTTCCATAAAATTTTGGACACGTATTTTTTCACGGTAGCAAAAAATTAAGACAATACAGTGCGTTGAAAACTCGTGTGACGTCTCTTACCAGTACACTTTCTACTGGAAAGTGACGTTTCAAGCACCTTAAAAGCTCCTTATCTTTGATGCGTTTTATCTTCGTATTTTTTTTTTATTGATTTGATAAAATTAAAATACGTATCCAATATTTATCGATAATCTAACTAACGAACTAAATAGAATCATATTTTTTTAACGCAGGCAACATCCCTATTTGTTTTGATAAGCTTGCTTCGTTCATGTTTAAAGTGAATGAAAGCCGATGAAATACACGCATATTATGTCACTTGCAACTGAGTTTCAGGCACAATGCCGTAATACAAAGATAAGTGGCCGGAATCCAACAGGAATAAATTTTACGTTGAATGCTGGTTAAAAACGATTCAACGATTATTTCACTTAAATAAAAAAAAGATTTAACTTTTTTAAAACAAGCAATTTTTCGTATTCCTAACAGGAAATTCCCGTTTTGAAATTCATGTCGTGAATGATGGTATATAAATATAATTGGTTCGCCATCTTTAAGAGTCCGCCATGTTGGATTTAGAACGATGTTACTAACGGCCGGTTTCAATAACGTATCTACCTTAAACCAACTGTCAAATTAGCTGCCAATAGTAGCTGAAACGTCATGTTTGAAAGGCAAGCAAGGCAACATATAACCAACTGTCAGATTAGGTCAGTCAGGTAGATACGTTACTCACGCTTGCTTTTCCAATCTACTTAAGACATTGGCAGAATGGTCGACATCGGCTTTGCTTGCCATATAAAAATATAGAATAGAATAGATACCTACTTTACTGAGATTGGCCGTAAGCTAACCATTCTGATCCAAACCAGTAACCATCATAAGCAAAATGAGCAGGCGGCGCGGAATGCGGCGCGGTGCGGCGTGGGCGACAGGCGCTGGCCATCACGTACTCGTGCATACAGGGGGGCTACTCTTTAAACCCGAAGTCCGTTGTTTCGAGTCAAAGTCAGTTCATTTAATTCAACTAGACCATTAAAAGGCACCTTTGAACGTCAAATTCAGTTTGAAATAAAAATTATTAGTGACTCTAGTTGTCCATTCGCAAAAAGTAGATTAGCTTAGTTGTATCACTTACTCCGTATCGTCTACGGACTACGATAAGTTCCGAACCCGAACTAAGAATTAATGACAACATGATTTGACAGTAACTGTCAAATCGTGATGTCATTCATTCTTAGTGGTTAGGTTATACGGACTAGAATACGCCCGGAACTAAGCCCGAAACTACGACTTCGGGCTTAGAGAGTAACCCTCCAGCTTCGAGATACTTCTCTCCGGGCCACGGCGTTGTACACTCATGTCATTGTTTCTGAGTAATAAATTCAGTTTGTACCAGCAAGTTATACAGTCCACTCATTTCACTTCACTGTGCTCAACACAAACTTACTAACAAAGCCTGTTAAAAAGCTTGTAAAAATCATCTTCTACCATCGGACATCTAGACGCACTGCAAGTTACCATGCCTACCTTGTTGCTACTCCACCAATTCGCACTAAACGTTTTCAAACGTCTTTTATAATGCGCACAGCAAAGGAGTGGAACTCTCTGCCTGCTTCTGTGTTTCCGAACGCATACAACCCTTATATCGTCTGGTGATACGGACTAGAATACGCCCGCTACTAAGCCCGAAACTACGGGCTTCGGACTTAGAGAGTAGCCCCCAGGCTCGGGTCCGACGGCGCGTTGTTCCTCGCGCGCCTCAAAGAGATTTCAACATAGAAGACGGGACCCGCCAGGGTTGTGGAAATTGTTCGAAAGAGTCACCGCGGCACTGGAACGCAAAAGGCATCTGGAGGGATACGAGTGGGTTTTAGTCAGTAAGAGTGACACACCCTTCCGCTCCGTCCAGAGTGGGAGGAATCATCAATCCTATGCAAAAAACAAATAAACCGGAAATAACATGAGTATGCAAACTACACTCTAGGTACACACCCCTACATAATACACACTATATATCGTTATTCCTGATTCGATCACACTAGGAAACTCCGAGCATTGGCCTATCTATTGCTCTTTGGGTGACTTTAAGCCTTCTGATGAGGCTTATTGTGAGTGACAACGTTTCAGTTCCATACGTCATCACTGGCAACACGAACTGGTCGTAGACTTTCGTATTGAGACACTGGTATGTAAGACGAGAAGATACCATGCAACTTCTCGAACGCCGCCCAGCCCAGTCGGATTCGAAAGTTGACCTCTTTCTCGGCCCTACCTAACTGGACCGTTTATCCCAGGTAGACGTAGTCATGTATAACTTCGAGTGTAGAGTCTCCGATCTTGATGTACATAGTAGTTAGTGTCACCGATAACTAAAACATTGTTTGCCTTACTTGGGAAGAGACTGGACCCCACGACACAGGGAATCCTAGTGTGGGATCCAGAGAATTTGAAAGAACCTAACACTTAAGGCTCTTATATATTGCAATATTGTCTAATTATTGTACAATGTGTTAAGAAGGAGTGAAGCATTTCAAAACAAATAACATTCCATTCTATTTTCTCCCGTCAACTTAAAACCTCAAACTATTCAGAAATTCCGCCATCTTTTTTCCAACCTATCTACATAAAATCTTACAACAATTCACAAACTGCATTTAAAGGACATCCCAAGGTTATTTCAACCCTTTAGGTACGTTCAACTCAACAAGATTCCGTGGGAGGTTGCCAGCTGTTACTTCTGAATTATTACTGTGTATATATGTACCATGCATATGTATGATGTATATTACTGTACGTTTGTATGAAGATAAAAGTTGGTTTGTGCAAGATTTTACCTGGATCAGCATTTTCTGGATATACAATGTGATTTTGGATGGTGTGCACCTGAGGATTCCATTTTTTTTTTGAGCTTGCTCTGACCTCAATCGCGCCTGATCGAAAGCGATGGTTGAGGTCTATGATCGAGCGAGCGTGCCCAGAAGATGCCTGTTCACTCTCGCTTTGAAAGCAGACGGGTTATAATGTGGAAGGGAACACAGGCGCTGGCTGAGAGTTCCACACTTTGGCTGTGCGCATAATTAATGTGGAGGAGAAGCGCTGAGTACGACTAGTCGGGATATCGACTAAGTGCGGATGGTACCCAGCAGTACGTCTGGTATTCCAGTAGTAAAAGGGCGATGGTGGAATCAGGTCGTGGAGTTCCTGCGCACACTCTCCGAAGTACAGCCTGTAGAAGACCGACAGGCAAGCAACACTGCGCCGATGAGCCAGGCTGTGATTTAGAGTTATGGTGGCACTTAATGATGTGAATCTTACTAAACTATTAGGCGATTCTCACACTGCCCCGCATGATGCAGCGTAGCGCGTGGATGCGTGTTCTTCCGTTGCTTGTAAGTATCTCCGTTTGTATGGAAAACACGCGTAGTGCAACACACAGAAAACGCATTCACGCGCAGTTTTTTTCTTCGTCCGCCACGCACCCCGCTGCGTAGTGCGTTGCAGTGTGCCAATCGCCTTATAAAGAAAGTTTGGATGAATGTTTGGTACTTAATCACGTCGGAACGGCTGAACAAATCTTGATGAAATTTGGCTCAAAGATAGATTATAGTCTGGATTATATAATTTCCGAAGCAGAGCCGCTGGCAGAAGCTAGCGTTTTAATATGATACTAGCGAACCGCCCCTGCTTTGCACGGGAGCAATTTAAATACACAATCCTTCCTCGGGTTGTGTTAACTTGCAAATAAACAGTCACCTTGTGTAAAATATTGATGTTTATGCACCTGTTTAGTCTAGAAGCCGGTCCCAACATACATATTCAAGTAGTTGGGGAATGGCTGAAGCTGGCTGGATGAGCTCCCCCACTATGACGTCTAATGGTGGGTCTATACGATAAAGACTTCCATAAACTTCTGTTGAATTTGTCTGTGCGACAAAACGATGCAGACAAATTTCGGTGTGATAGATTTTTAACCGACTTCAAAAAGGATATAGAGGATACCAGCGTTTACCCGCTACTTCGTACTCGCATGTCCTGTTTTTTCCCGTTCCCGTATAGCCAACAGCATTCCTCATGAATGCGGCTATCATATACAAAAAGAACATACAAAAAAAAACACTACAAAGTATAAAATAACTTTAATTTCGGAAGTCGGTGTTTGTTGTTATTTCTTCGTATTTTAACCCCGACTTCCAAAACTAAAGTACTTCGTAGTGTTTTTTTTATTTGGACGTCGGTTGTATATTTTTGTAAAACGTTTTTATTTTTCACCCCCACAGCTAACTACACCACTGGAAAGTCACAGGAAAGCAAAATACGCAATTTCGTTTACTTAGATGATATATTTTTTTCTGCTAAGTAGGTATTTTGATTTAAAAACCAAACTACGGAACCGATTTTGATGAAATTTCAGTCGAACCAATCGGAAAATATATCCTTTCACATATTTTTTTTTTGTTCAAATCGGTTCATAAATGACGGAGTTATGAGGTAACAAACAACATAAACAAAATTGGTTGTCTATAAAGTCGGTTTACGGACGATAGTTTAACGTGACAACATAACAAAACATTGATGAAATGATCGTAACGTTACAATGAGCGTAACGTTACAATGAGTCATCCTTTTTCGAGCATGCAGCCGGCGTTCATCGATTTATTCGACGTTGTCACGTCAAAAATATACAACCGAATTGAGAACCTCCTTCTTTTGTTGCATATTAACTTATTTTCTTATCCTGCATAATAACATCTTGTTACAGTTATTTAATAACCCAAAACACTCCGGCTTGGTATGATGCCCTCCAGCCAAATTGTTACTTGAACATTACTTAGAATTTTGTTTGTACGTCGTGCATAGTTTTATCGTGGTTTTAGGGGTAAGTTACTGAGCAGCTTTATGCTTTGTGTCTTGGGGCGATGAGTCAAATAAATTTTAGGTAACTTTATTAGGTACTACAGTAAGTGAAGGCTTGGGTGAAGTGATCACGAGGTGAGCTGTCAATCCATACAATCAAGATGTCACGTGATCACGGAGTGAGCTGTCATTCCATCTTGATATGGATTGACAGCTCACCTTCCGTTCTTGAGGACTACTGTAGAAGCTCTCTGCCCCAGCTAGGGGTCATAGGACCTTAAGTCAAGTAAGTCACTGTGTAAGTGTACTCTTATGTTGCGAAATTTGTTCGAAAGAGTCACCGCGGCCCTGGAACGCAAAGGGCTTTAGAAGGAACACGGATGGGTTTTAGTCAGTAAGAGTCTGACACGCCCTTCCGCTCCACCCAGAGCGGAAGAAGTCATTTGATGATTTTCGATCCATAAAAAAAAAAATTGTACTCTTATGATGTCCTTAGTCATAAAAATGGGCACCCATCCAACATGTAAACATAACAACATCCCAAGAGACATTCAGACCAAATCCAAAAATGAAACTACCCCCAAAAGGCTTCCTAACGCGTCCCTTTCAAAATACACTTCGACTGCTATAAAATATCGTCTAAACATTTTTGGAGGATTACCATTCTTCTTAGCTCAGACCAAAATATATTGGTAAGCTGAATTTAATAAAACCACGTTGTGTGTGTTGGACCGTCGCCAGGGACAGATGGCGAGACATTAGAAAAACATGATGCCGGTATGTATGTAATAAGTTAAGGGTATTTTGGAAAACATGCTGATGCAGGGAAGTTGAAAGGTGGCAGGTGTGAGCAGGTAACAGTTGGATACCTTCCTCGTAAAGGCACACCTTAACCAAGGATGTGAGTGCTTTTTTTAACCTTTTGAACGCCGTTGTCACGTATACATGACAAGCAAGCGCTTGACCTGTACGGCAAAAGTCACAAATATGTGACAAAAAGTACGACGAATTTGTGGCTTGGCGTCGGGGACACGCCGATGCGTTTATGCTCTGGCGTTGAAAAGGTAAGGATGGGAAATTATCAAATGACTTCTTCCGCTCTGGGTGGAGCGGAAGGGCGTGTCAGACTCTTACTGACTAAAACCCATCCGTGTTCCTTCTAAAGCCCTTTGTGTCACCAGTTTCCGCTCCAGGCCGCGTTCCAGGGCCGCGGTGACTCTTTCGAACAAATTCCGCAAACCCAGCAGACTCCATAGTCTGCCGGGTTTGCGGAATTTTAGCCCAGAGATTTGTTGTTGTTTGAGGCTCGCGTGGAACACAAGGCGCCATCGACCCGGGGCCATGTGAGTGCTTGAACTGTAAATACGGGAAATCTCCTTCTAAAGATAATTTAAAAAAAAAAGAATTTATTTGCAGTAAATCACAAGCCCGTTTTGATTACTTAATTTGAAATATTTAAAACATTATGATTGTGATTGGAAGCTTATTATTCGTTCTCTATTAAATATTTATCCTTTCATTTACCTGTCTTACGCAGGTTGAATTGAGAAAGGCTATAGGTTATGCGAGAACGGAAAAAAACGGGATATGCGTGTACTAAGTCGCGTGCAAAAGCTAGAAGAACTTTTACTATGGGACCAACACTGAAATCGCAAAAAAAAATCGACTCCCCCGTACGCATGACTCGATAAAATGTACTGGACAGCAGATTTTTTTTCGCGATTTCGGTGTTGGTCCCATAATAAAAGTTGTTCATAATAACGAGCACAATGACCCCTTGAGAGGTATTGCATTTATTCTTTTACACGTTGTATAAATAAATCTTTGCAAATGAACTCCAACTGCGGAATGAAACACTAGATTTCGACCACTGAAAATCAGCGCCGTGCTGTGGGTCCTCCACGGCATAGCATTATGCTGAGTGGAAGCCCTTTTGCCACAACCACGACAAGCATCTACTTTATTTAAACCAACTCATACTTTTGTTATTTTGTTCTTGTTGTTTTTAACGTTTCTTTACTAATATAATTTAAGAACTACTAACACTATCGTTTAGGGTTTAGTTTAAGTAAAATAAAATTATGTATGTCGTCGTATGTCGTTTTGTGGCAATTAAATACTTTTTCTTTCTTTCTTTCATATTTTTGGACTACTGACAACCAGTAACGACTGTCTAAGATCTACTAATGACAGCTGGGACAAACAGCTTAACTCTAATCAAAAAATCTTAATCTTTAACGATATTCACAACTCAAATATTAACTCCTAAAAACACCAACAGCCAATAATTTCATCCCCCCTTCTTTCTAACAGTAATATTTCTTTACCATCATCAAACCCAAATATAACTTGTCCAACTAAGTTCTATTTACTGTAAGAACTTCGGAGGGCGGGGGAGTAACTTAGGGAAATAATAAGTAGTTAAGAGGGATAACTTCGTCATTCCCTCCCCGCTTACAGGCATAGAGTAATAAATATTGCTTCCGTATGTCTATGATTGCAAGTCGTGAGGTGAATTTCTATGCGGGTTGGAAGTCGGTGGTGATTTTCAGGTGAATGGGGGCTTTTCGACTAGTTATAGTAGCAAGATTGCAAGGATATCCTTTCTCCGTCTATCGTTTGAAATGATGACAAATAATGATGATGAAGAAACCATGGTTTACTTACATTCGTTTAAAACCGGTGGACAACCCCCCCCGCTCAAAACGTTTTGGAAACACATTCATTGTGCGGTACAGCTAAGGAGTGGAATTCCCTGCCAGAGTCTGTGTTTCCTGATAGCTACAACCTGAGAGTCTTTAGGTCAAGAGTGAATAGGTTACATCTAGGCAAGCGTGTTCCATTTTTGACCACATCATCGCTTACCATCAGGTGAGATAGAGGTAAAACACGTGACTATCAACAGTAAAAAAAACATGCGGGGCAGTCTTTGGGGACTGCCGATAGAAGTGAAAACTAAGTAACTTGTGAATTGTATCGTCGAGCTATCAGATTATTATTTTTGAATTTGGAAAGCGTTCAGTGACGATGACGCGAGTTCTATGATTTTTGTTCACCCAAAAAGTGCTCAACGCGCCTGAAGAAGTTTTCACTTTAAAAATATTTATATTGTACGACACATTGGACCAAACCCCAGGAAACTATAGTAGTAATAGGCGTTTTTAAACCAGAGAAGATAAACTTATACCTACCTCACTTGAAGGATTGGAAATCACTAGCACCACTTAAAAATTCTGATAAATATAACAACGTTTGTGATTCAACTTCGTTATTATATGGCATCTGCCATACCAGAGTCCCATACTAAAAACAAAACATGTGTCACATTCATAATTCAAATACTCTTTTACTTTTACTAGACGCTTCCAAAGTTCTATCGATAATCTTTGCCTGCCAGTGACCTGCAGCCAAGGAGGTCACATGAGCCAATTCTACTAGCATGAAGCCTCAATTTCCATACTTTTTTGACAGATTGCAACTGACATGCGAATGCGAACGTTGCTTAAAAATTAGTTAGGCAGCCCTAGTATGACGTGCTAATGCCATCCAATTCCGATGATGTAAACGGGATAGTGCTATTCGCTATGCATAGCTCCGTCTCCCTCTTAGAGCGGAATCATGATCGTTTTAAGACTTCATAGGGCATCAAAACATGATCAGCTCGTTAACGGGAGTGGCTTCTGTGATCTCGGGTTCGATTCGCGAATATGAAATAGCAGTTTCGGATATATTATATAGAAAGATAGTCTTTGTCAATTTACCTAGTTCTTGCAGCTTTTATACATTTTACATGAAGAGTAGATTCATGTTAAATGTAAAAAAGCTGCAAGAACTAACTAATATAACCACAATAAAGGAACTGGATAACACAAGTCACATGGCTCTTCAGTCTTCATTGGAAATAATAATTTACAAAAAGATTTTTTGGAGAAAAACAAAATAGTAAAATATAACAGAAAATCAGCAAACACCCAAAAATAAAGAACTGTAAGCCTTACCTCCAATAAATACCTTAAATAATAGTACTCCTGGGCGTTCCCCTACAAATCAGCAGTTTGTAAGAAACCTTGTTCAGATGTTCGGGACTTATCGCCAACTATCGGAGCCTATCGGTTGTGGGCGGGGCCATCAGCCATCCATTCTGATAATGGGGATCTTTGATATAATGTGATCTTGTTAGAACGATTTGAGAGATAAATATTGTAGTTAGTGGTATATTTGTAAAATGCTGATATTTTAATTTTGTCTAACTATATTCACTAGAAATTAAAACAAAAACACCTAACTAAATTAACCGTAAAATATGGCGTCAATAAATTCATCCGCATCGCTGTCGACTGGAAGCGTACCCAAAAGACTGGCGGCATTGTCACGTTGTATGGCAATGCTTATTCTTTGTCCAAGGTAAAAAAAAAGCCAGCCCTTGGGTCACGTGAAGTGTCAACTAAGCGTCTTGAGAGATCTTTAAACAAGTTATGTGCACTCGGACCCCAAGACCCGAGAGTTTCTACCCAAAACGGTTCGAAAATATAACTACCAACAAGTTTATTATATTTCCGCCACTTGAGGTTCTCTGCAGCCGCAGCGGCAGCGGAAGAGCTAGGAAGATGGGATGGCGCAAGAGTATCGACACAAGTAGCGTCCCACACTAATGGCATTGTGTCTTGTTCTATGAAGTTTCTACTTTCATTCATTTTAAATATGGCCTTCTTTAAGTATCGTCACCTCGGCCGATCCCGAGGCTCTAGAAAAACTACTGCGTTACTGTAGCGCGTCGGAAATGATTGCACAAGCACGTACCGACGGTTTCTATGCAATCATAAGAAAGAAAACTGCGTCGCTACTGAGGAGAGTGAGGGACAGTCAGAACAGCATCCTGAAAACTGAAGCTCAGAGCTTCGGCTCTCCGATTGTTCAGCAGTTTGTGAGGAGGTTGATTTTTACTAACACTCTATGGATTTTTGTGTCCAAATTAAAGCAATTTTATTGAAGTGAAAACTTCTTTAGCGGCGTTGTGCACTTTTTGGGATGTGTAAAAATGTTAAACTCGCGTCAGGAAACGTGACCTGACCAAAAATTCGTAAGACGGAGGAGAGAGTAGACCGCCGGCGCGGCGTAGGAGAGGAAGTAATATACCCCTCTCTTTCTACCGCGTGGCGAAAATGTATGCCTCAATGCATGCATATATGCAATTCATGCGAAATTATTCCCTAATCATTTCAAAATATCAAAAATGCATAACGTTACTACTGCTCTGCTCACGTGGTATTTCGACAACATTTGTCGATCCCATACATTTTCTACGTTTTGACAATCACCACGCTACCGCTGACAGAATGTCGTAATCACTAGTCTGGAGCACCTTTGCGCCTCACTTCAAGCGGATTCCCACTGACTTCACCAGGTCATCAGTCCACCTTATTGAAGGTCTGCCAATGCAACGGGTCTTCCCGAAAGCAGCCGCCACACCAGCGACCAACCAATAAAACAATAAAGTATTCAAATGATTCCAAAATAATCTTCACTTGTTTTTTTTTACCATAATAATATCTTTTTATCATACCTTGGGACAACTCACACACGGTCATCCGATCCCAAACTAGGCAGAGCCTGTGCTATGGCAACCAGACAACTGATAAACATACTTATATATTTCTAAATACATGCATATTATAGACAAATTACACCCAGACACAGAACAAATGATTATGCTCATCACACAAAGATTTGTCCTGGGTGGGAATCGAACCCACGACCTCCGGTTTAGCAGTTAGGGTCACTAACCACTCGACCAACAGGTCAGTCAACTATAGATTTTCGCATCTGCCCGTATATCCAATAATAACTTCCCAAAACATCATCTTATCCTCTCTTTCTTTTCTTATCTCACTAACCCTATCTATGGCACTCCGTCTCCAGCGAGGATTACCCTGTCCAACCCTCACGCTATTCCCCTTTCCCTATCAGCAGTAAACATCAGCATAAGTATCACTTAAGCCCATAATATACTAAGTTTAGATGTAGTTCAAAAACAAATAAATATACCTGCTACGACCGGTGAGTCTGTTAAGGTGCGTTTACACGCGCAATTTTTTGACGTGACAACGTCTAATAAATCGATGAACGCCGGCTGCACGCACGAAACGGATGACTCATTGTAACGTTACGATCATTTCATCAATATTTTGTTATGATGTTGTCACGTTAAACTATCGTCAAAGTCAAAGTCAAAGTCAAAGTCAAAACGTTTATTTCAATTAGGCCATTAAACGGCACTTTTGAACGTTATCGTTTACAGTTCAGTAAAAATAATAGAATTACATTAATAAAGTGACTCTACTGTCCATTCGGAAAGGTAGATTCTTATGGAGAAGAACAATCGTAACTTAAAGAACGTCCGTAAACTGACTTTACAGACAACCAATTTTTTAAGTTATTGTTGAAATTATTGTTCGGCAACATGGATGGATCAATCTGGAGCAATCTGCAGCAACTTCAATAACATGTGGCAATATTATTGTTTCGGCAACATTGTTTCTAATTGCACTCTCTGTGTTTTGTTTTTTTTCAACTAAATTACTCGTTGGCGTATGGCGTTGCTTCTTGGAGTTCCTCCATATCGCTCAATGTTATCATTACAAAATATTTCGGCAAATTGATGCTTGCTGCCGTTGCCGTAAATTGTTTGATACTTTGTGACGTCAAAATCGACCAGTATTGCTTATAATTGGTCAATGTTCAACTCCCGTGTAAGCGCACCTTTAGGCCTCGTTTCCACTAGGCAACATTTGATGCGCGACATTTTGCACAACATGTTGCTCATCAAGTTGAACGGCAATATGGAAATTTCGTTTAGCAACGTTGCCTATAAACGTAGTGAACATGTTGCCAGAGGCTAGGTCCTCTGTTGATATTTTCACATTTTTGATGAGCAGTAAGTATCCCATAAACATGTTACGGAATTATTCGAGAGAGTCCAACGCGGCCCTAGAACGTAAAGGGCATTTGGAGGAACACGGGTGGGTGTTAGTCAGTAAGAGTCTGACACTCTCTTCTGCTCCGCCTAGAGCGGGAAGAGTCATTTGAAAATTTCGCATAAAAAAAATGCATGTTGTCCAATGTTACCCAACTCTTGAGCGTCACGTTTTGCGCAACAAATGTTGTCTAGTTGATGCGAGGCTTAAGTATCAGAGCCCATAACTTACTAAGTTTATAGTTCAAAAACAAATAAATAAATCAACCTGTTACGTCTTCGTTACGTCCTGTGTCTGTTACAGTCTCACCTGTATTTCCTTGTGTATAACTTTTGAAGTTGGCTCCAAGTTTACTTTGTAAGCACTTTGTATCAGTTCTTATGTCTAAGAAGTTTTGTGTGTGAAAGAACTTGTAAAGTGCACCGTAATGTTTTTTTCAACACATTTGCACAAAAAAAGCATTTAGGAAGCCTGTATACATTGTTCGAAAGTTAAAAATTACGCACCATACTATGGAACGTGCGATAAAATAGGTACTCTCATCTAAGTACAAATTTTACCGCACTCCTCGTTGTATAGCGCCGCGCCCTTACAGTTTTTTTTTTAATTTCCATAGAAATATATAAGAATTCCACCAAGGAGTTTCACATTACTAGAATAAATAAGCTGAATGATCGAACCTCTTTGGAAGCGCTTTTGCTCAATATGTTTGTCTCACTTTTATACTAAAGAGAAAATGAGACTAAAGATGTAGTTCTAAATTTCACAACGCACACGTGGCGCCATTTACAAATTCGCGCTATTTTCGTAAAGAACGTCAACGATTGTTGCGACTTTCCGACTGATATCTAAAAACAAAAAGTTTGTTTCATTACCTATTTTACTATTTTTTCGCAAATGTGTTGAAAAATGTTGTATGATACACATGCGGAAATTGGTTTTTACAATCTCGTAAATATGTTCTCGTAAGTATGTGTTTACCATATTTACGACATTATTAAAACCAATTTCTTGTCGACTTCGTCTCGGGCTTACATTACCGCATAAGTATCATAAATAACTATTATGGTGAAAGCTTTAAAACTACAATAAAATAAGTAAAAGATTTTGGAGCAATCACGAGCTTTCACTTCTATATATCTTCAGTATCATGTAATAGACTCTTCATTAAAAACTATTGGAACACTGTATTGACTTTTTTTTTATTTTTCGCGCAAAAAAAAAACAGACAGCGATATCCCACCGGTACAAACGTCAAAACGCCACTTATGATAGCACGATATGATTCATTTATGTACATTATTTAGTAGATAAGTGGACTTAATTCCGGAATTTAATAGGAGGTATTATCAACTCTATGTTACTTGCCTCCACGAACATTAGGTAAATATACTCTACCTATTCCGATCTCTGGTTATAACTTATTATTATTGACTTAAATATTCTCGATTCGAGAGTTTTTAACGTTGTTATGCAATGCGACTGTGTCAAGTGGAGTAGAAGCATTTTTCTTTAAAAGAGTTGGAATATGGATGTTAACTTCTCTATTGAGAAAAGGTTCTGCCTTCAAATAACTAAATTGGTGATTTTCCTCTCAATTTAATAATTGAAACTTCAAAGACTAGGTACTACAAAAATTTACACATCTTAATTGTCAAGTGATTATTTTCAAAGAAGTACTCAACACTTATATAATAATGCTTTGTACCTAAAAGTATCGAAGATTTCTGCCTACAATTGTATGTGTATTTTAACTCTTTAAGCCTAAACTCAGCCATGTTACCTAAAATAACAGTACAAGCGTTTACAGGACGTTCACTGCAGTACATTTGATATTTTTAGGCATCCAACAAAATAGCAGAATGCGTACAATCTCGCTATGCGTAAAACAATGCCCATTCTACACCATTGTGTACACACTACCCCAAACCATCCACACTTGCCGCACTAACTAAATATATATTTCATAAGAAATAGGGACGAGAAAAAAAAACACAGTGAAAAAATAACAGTTACAAAGAGTATTCGAATATTATTATAGTAATAAAAATCCGTGTCGTACTTATGTAGCGTTACCCTTGCGAAGTATTAGGTGATATATTATCATTAGTCGAGCTACGGAGCGTAATATAAGAATGAGAGCTATAATGCCGACTGAGATTTTTATTGTAGGCGTATTTTTAGGAACGCTTTCCGTGTCAGTGTTATTTTTAACCTTTTTGCTTTTTGATCTGTTATTTTCTTTTTCAGTATGTTTTTCAATCAAGTTTTTCAATGGACTGAATTGATTTAGTGTATCTTATCGAGAATCATACATATTTTTGCTTTGTGATATAAAACTCTCATCAATCATTTTTTATTAACATTCATACATCCAAACATTAAGACTTTCGCATTTTTTGTATCACAATGAGAGAAAATTCACAAGAAAAACCGAAACGGTATTCTTTGATATCAAATCTCAAAACCCGTATGTAAATTCCGTTCCCAATACTGTCCAAACTGTAAGCAATAGAAATTGAATCTCAAGCCCTCTTGTTGTTCTAAGCTATAAGAGTGGAACAGAGAAGTGCTATTGTACGGCGATTCACGGTTGGATCAGAGCTTAGAAATGTTCCTTGAAATGCGAATGTGAATGTTTGTAGTTAATAGAATAAGTACCTACTGTGGTTGGATATAAAAGTGAAAGTCTTGATTTGTTTGGTATATTCTTTCAGTTATTTCGATGAATGCCTTGTAGGGGAGTGCGCTAATAGATTACATAACAATTTTTTCTCCAAAGGAGCACACACATTTCTAGCAGTCTATCTTAGGGTAGTGCAGAGACGGAACATGGTAGGTGTAACAGTAATACTTTAGACGCCGTACGCCATTCTTGTTCCTACATCATGAGTGTGCAAAATAAACATGTTTTATTTTTAACGAGGCAGTTTTCTACACAGTACCTATCATCATCCGTCATCCCTTTACACAGAAGATAATATGCTGCATCGACTCCATGTTGTCCTCTCCCATACATTTCTATCAAATTCCTCGTCATCTTAGTAATCAACTCTTTTTATTTCACACCATCCATCCATCATTACTGGGATCTCCCTCTACCTAATAATACAAGTAACCGGATGGAATCATCTCACTAATTTGGAAATATTATCAAAGAAAGTCACTGTCTTCTTCTGTCTGTTTCCTGGCTTATTTTTTCTAAACCACGCCACTGATTTTAATACGGTTTCCACTTATAGAAAGAACGATAAACGAGGAAAGTTTGAGCATATACCTTTTACCCATGAAAAGCTGGGGTGGGTCGCTAGTATATGCTAAATTTAATCTAGTGCAAGGTGTCTACATGTTAGTGTGACACGTCGTATTTACCGCTATCGTCTTGTGGGATTCGTTGTAGATTAACTGCATGAAACGTGTTTAACGGAAAGCTTTGGTGTAGTTAAGTGTTTAAACTTGGTTAATTTGGTTACGTGCGAATGATGTAGTGTTGCAATTTGGTGTTATTTGAACACTGTAAATTTGACATCTTTGTGTTCCTTCTGTATTTTAGTGTCTAGCTACTGATACCGGCTTAAAATGCGTGGAAAATTTAAACAAATCCAAGGAAACATACTCTCATATTCCAAGGGGTCCGAGTTTCCAGTTTTATTCCAATCCGTGCATTTGTTTAGACGTGAAGAAGTAAGAAACAGACAAACAAATAGACATTTGATTTTGCATCTATTAATCGCATACTGAGGATGAGAACATTTTCTATATATCTTGGTGTGTTCGGTTTTGCTTTTAGAGCCCATATATTCATGAGCATCGATAAAAGTAATTGTAACTTGTAGGAAGGCTAAGAACAATTTTTTTTTTGTATCGATCTCCTTTTTAAAGCACTTAATAAAGCTCATCTAGTTTGGAATCTTAAAATAACATAAAGAAAATAAAGAACCCAACAGCAAGATACTAAAAAACAACGTTCCTACAGACCTTCTCTTTTAAATGAGAACACTTAAAAAAGTGATTCCTCACACAAAATCCCGAAAAATATGCAAATCAGATAATTATCGTTCAAATTCTGAATTAACAATTAAAACTCTGAAAGTTGGGTCAGCAGAAAGTTTCCTGACAAGGGAAAACCAACTTTGACAAACGAAAAATAAAGTTGAATTTTGGTTGAATGGTTCACTGTGTACTGTTCAGATTATTTAGATTTATTCAGCTTTGTTTCGAAGCAAGATCTTGTTAATAATGTTTTGTGAGTAGCAAAGTATCGTCATGTTTAAATTTTTGAACAAAATATAATGCTGTTACATATTGGTTTTAGACTTTATTAAAAATCTTGGATCTATGTTTTATCTGTATGATCATTTTTATGCTAGTGTAAAGATTTACAGCCTTAATAGCTGCATATCAGTCTTTCTAGCTAGACTATATTCGACCAAAAATCACATAAGAAACTATCGGAGGTGTAAAATTATTATTAACAGGAAAAAATTGTATTTTTGTGTGTGTGTGTGTGTGTATGTTTGTAATGAATAAACTCAAAAACTACTGTGCCGATTTCAAAAATTATTTCACCATTGGAAAACTACATTACCGTAACATAGGCTATATTTTATCCCCGTACTCTCACGGAAACGGGAACTACGCGGGTAAAACCGCGTGACATCCGCTATTCAATAATAATTTTACTGCGTTCTTAATAGAATGTAATAGTAGAATACAAATACTCTTTACTGTACAGACAGCACCAGCACATGAAGCTACCCAAAACTGTCAAATTTTACCAAACAACCGTGAACCTAATGCTTTAGTGATTAAGTTGAAATTCTATTTAAGAAATTTGACAGATTGTTAAAGTTTGATGTGCTGGCTAATAGACATGGTTCAAAATGTATATTAAGAAAGGGGGTGTACGTTATTCAACTGAAAAGTTTATCTAGTATAAATAACAGTGATTCAATTAAGTTAGGTTCTAAAAGAGTCTATGTATCAGAAGTGACGAAAATCTATTTCGTATTTCCAGTCATGTTGAAATAGCAGGCCTTTTATAAAAGAGGCAGTGCCATCCAAACTTTCGGTCAATGTATGTTAAATCGGGACCAAAATTGAGCAGTAGGTATGAAAGCTTTTACGCGGTTTTTCATTTCATTCGATATTTTTATCGCTAGTGCGGATTCACTGACCATTTTAGTATTTTAAACGACGTTCATACATCATAAATTCCGAGTAATATACCTAAAGGTATTAAAAGACAGTAAAGTACCTAGTTTCATGTTTTCTTCTAGTCACATTTTTACTTCCAATTTAGTTTCCCAGGTTCATTAATAAAATCTTGATAGTTAAAATATGACCTTGGCCAATCCATTCAAAAAAGCTATTATTTATTGTCAGCTAGACGTTTGACAAGTTTATGTTATTTAAATTTATTTTTTTTATGTTAAATATATTTCTAAAAAGTTTGTATGTAGTTTGCTAAGGGCAATTGTTTCAAAAGGTGTTACGTATCCTGAATTGACATAGAAAAATGTTTATTGAAAACTGACAAAAGTATATACAATTCGACTGTACCAAATAAAGCTACAGAATTATTAATTTATATTTACTTTTTTCTTCTCAGACGAAGTGTAAGCATCTTTTGAGGAATTTCCCACAAAAAAGTAACACTATAATAAAGGGAAAACTTACCAAGGGCCAAGGAAAGCACAAGAAGTGCCGGCGATGTCATTGACCTGCCGGCCAGAGGGGCCGCCCGCCCGCATTCGTGATGACGCCGGCAAAATCATCAATATCACCACACTAGCAAAACATTGCTATTGTTACTTCAGTCACTGATACGGTATTTATCAACTATTTACTTTTTAATTTTCACTGCCACAAAAAATAATTTTTCAATGTTTTTTGGAACACTTTTTTGGAACACTGTTACTTGTCACTGTTATTAATTTTAACACTTTTTGGAACACTGTTATTTTTCACTGTTCTTCTTGAAATCACTATTTTGTACACCGTTTTATTTTCCACTTAATTCTTTCTAACCTTTTTAACACACACCTAAGTTTTAAGATATGTTTTTATTAATTATTTCATTAGTTTCTGTCTAGAGTTAATTAATTAACGCCACTTTATTACACTTTAATTAGAGGTACTCCTTGGCTAGGTGACCTGCGAACAAAGAGAAAATTGCTAAATTACTTCAGTCTTGCGATGTCTTGTACTTAATCAAGATTTTTTCACACTTATTTTCTATCGTAGGGACTGTTGTTAAAGGGATACTAATTGGGTCAACGATGACACATTTTGTTGGACTATTAAGTGATATTATAAACGCGATGGTGGGTTTGTTTGTTACGCTTTCACGCCTGTTTTTGAAGGATGGGAAATCATCAAATGACTTCTTCCGCTCTGGGTGGAGCGGAAGGGCGTGTCAGACTCTTACTGAATAAAACCCATCCGTGTTCCTTCTAAAGCCCTTTGCGTTCAAGGGCCGCGGTGACTCTTTCGAACAAATCCCGCAACCCTGGCAGGCTCTAGCCCTAGCGGGCCCCGTCTTCTATGCTGACATCTCTTTGAGGCGCGCATGGAACACAACGCGCCGACGACCCGGCCCTGGTTCTTATCGGACGGCGAGCTACCCATCACTCGCCGTCTCAGGCCCGCGTCTACGGTTGCCGGGAATCACCCTGCGACTCCCGACACCCGGGGCGTCATTTTATGATGGGAAATCATCAAATGACTCTTTCCACTCTGGGTAGAGCGTGTTATAATTAACAAGGATTAATTGGACAGGATAAGAAGTAAGATTACAAACTAAAAATAGCATGACGCATACCAAAAAATGTGTGCTGGGACACATAGTAGAAGTGAAACTTCAACGGACAAGTGGAACTCTCCCTCCGCCGCGGTCGCCTCTCACCACGCAATATATCGTCTACCCCCTCCACGCAGCCGTAACGCTTTTTCGTGACATCAAAGTCCTAATATCCCCCTTCTATATACAAGTTTCACTTCAATATACTTATAATATTCCCTCAACAAACACTGCGACCCTAAATAATAAAACAAAATCGTCAACAAAGGAATAAACCGGGTCCCAATTAGAAATACTTCAGTAATACGATTACCTAATAAGTCTTATACGTCAGTTCTCCGAAATATGAGCAAGTTTAGTAATTTATTTATGAGTTGCTTGCCCCGAATTTTTGGGAAAAAGAGGGAGACGATAACTTTGTTTTTGTAACATTGGTTGACCTCTTGTCTATGTAATGGACATAGACAAGAGGCCCTTTACTTATTAATCACTACATATTATAAAACAAAGTCCCTCGCCGTGTCTGTCTGTCTGTTTGTTCGCGATAAACTCAAAAACCACTGAATAGATTTTCACGCGGTTTTCTCCAGTTGATGGGGTTATTCATGAGGAAGGTTTAGGTGTATTATTTGTCCCAAAATTCCTACGGGAGCTTGTAGTAAAAAGCTAGTGTTTCTGAAATTGACGTCTCTATCGGCATGGTTTTTCAGGTTTGCGTTTAATCAGTTCCACCCTGTATACATACCGACGTTTTTATATTGGGTGTAAGGCACTTGTCTCACTGCCAACGATCAGCGAGAAGCGAGTAAAGCGTGTAGTTCCGATAGTTTTGTCGCTCGGCTATGAGCGAGTGCTCTTGTGCGACGGGCGATTACTCGCACCACTCGCTCCATTCGCTCCGCAAACAGGCACGAGCTTAGAAGCGTTGAATTCATAATAATTATATTAGCTAGCACTCAGATCCGCACTATAAGTGGAAATGACCGCTGGTTGATCTCTCGGCGTGAGATCTGACCGCCAAACGAGTATCGCTGAGCGAGTATTATCTTTGATAGCTCTTGTCGCTGCGACGAACTAGTGGTAAGATAATTTCGTTGAAAAGTCGTGTGACGTCACTTACCAGTACACTTTTTACTGAAAACTGACGTTACAAGCCCCCACTCCTTATCTTTGATGCGTTTTATCATCGTATTTTTTTATTAATTTGACAAAATACCGTATCCAATATTTTTCGATTATCTAACTGACGGACTTAATAGAATCATGTTTTTTAATCCAGGCAACATCCCTATTATACGAAGAACTTCGAAATACAAGAGAGTGTTGAGATACACTAAGAAAGGACTTTTAGAAACTCATCTCAGAGCGAGCTTGAAGTTCTTATGCGCATGAAGTTTGCGTCAGCGGATAGGTAGTTTGTAATATTAGTATATTATTACAAATAGTTAAGTAAAGAGGCTAAATACCATTCCATTTTGGCCTCGCACAGATAATTATTTTATTATAATGTTTAGTTATTAATTTTATTTTACTGGTTTGTTTGTCTTGTGCGAGTCCCAAATAAACATTTTTCTTTCTTTCTTTCTTTCAAATAGTAGAGGAACTACTTGTAAAGGCTTTTCAGGGAAATTGCTGCGTATCTATTTCTTCATGAAAATTTACGATCGCGAATAGACAACTACAGTAGAATCCGTTTATTATAACTTCGCTTATATTGACCAACCGCTTTATATGAAGTAAATATAGTGGGAAGTTTGGTTTTCATATATTTTTTTTATAAAAAGTTCGGATGATTTAGCTTATTACGACGTATTTTTTTATGTTAAGTACAGTAAATGAAAAAAGGAGCTCAACGGCTCCTTTTTTTGATTGATCTCTCGTTTCTGGATGGATTTAGTTGAAGATGCCAGCCATTTTTAGTACTTTTGTTTAATTGAGATGAGTTTGCTCTTGACTCTAGTCTAGGTCATAGATGACAGAGACAAAGTCAACGATGGTCAGCTTACCCAGAAGAAGCCTGTTCACTCTAATTTTGAAGAGATTAGGGTTACATGCGTTCGGAAACACGGACGCAGGCAGAGAGTTCCACTCCTTTGCTGTGCACATTATAAATATATTAGTATTTATGTCTATTTCACATAATTTCACATTATAATGTGTCAAATCGCGCGATCGTGCCCCGCCATGATGTATATAAAATTCTTCTGTTACTGGTGACTGACTGAGTGTCTGACAGACAACGCACAGCCGAAAGTACTGGTCGTAGGAAGCTGAAATTTGGCATGTAGCTTCCGTGAGGAGTGCAGGGGAGTATTAAGAGAGAATATCCCGAAATTCCTACGGGAACGGGAAAAAACGGGACGTGCGCGTTCAAGTCAAGGGCAAAAGCTTTATAACTATGCCGTATGACGTCCGCTTTGTATGAAGTTATTGTCACTTCCCTTTCATGTCATTATATGTGAAATTTACGGTAGTCTTTTTTAACTAAATGTTTTAACTGTCAATTATGACGTTCAAGTGTCTTTTGATGGTCTAATCAAAATAAATGAATCGACTTTGATTTTAAACACGAACAAGCCGTCCTTAATGCTATACAATGAAAAAAGTATTATTACCAAACATTTTTTTTCAACTTGTAATCCTTTTGTGTTAAGTTTCACCGATTTGTAATACAAGACATCAATTTTTTTCAACAAAAACTCAACAAATCCCTTAAAAACAAAACACGACACTAAATTTATATTTCTCTATAAATATTCCGTCGCTGGCTCTAAAACAAAGAAGCAATATATCATAGTAGCGAGCGTAATGGCCACTCCACACACACGAGAGCCGTGCGAGTGTTAGGAGTGGCGTCGAGGGCCACCGGAGGGCGAGAACGACTGCGGTTTTTAAAGAGACGGGCGGTTGTGTGGGGGTGTCTTTATGTAGAACGGGTATGACATATTGTGGGTTTTCTGGTGTCGAAAATTTGTTTTGTCTTTACGTTTTACTTAATTGTATGCCGAAATAATGCGAAAACCAAAATACAATGGGCGGCCCTATCGAATTAAGCGATCTCTTCGAGGAAACCTGAAATATACAGTGATTATCTGGACATAAAATGGACTTGTCATGGGTCTCGCTGTCCGACCACTACCAGGCCCGGGTCGATGGCACGTTGTGTTCCACGCGCGCCTCCAAGAGATGTCAGCATAGGAGACGGGGCCCGCTAGGGCCAAGAGCCTGTCAGGGTTCCAGAATTTGTTCGAAAGAGACACCGCGGCCCTTTAACGCAAAGGGCTTTAGAAGGAACACGGATGGGTTTTAGTCAGTAAGAGTCTGTCCCCTCCGCTCCACTCAGAGTGGAAAAAATCATTTGATGATTACTCATACTTAAAAAAGAGAAGCAGAGAATTCCTTTGCTGTGCGCATTATAAAAGACGTTTGGAAACGTTTAGTGCGAATTGGTGGAATAGCAACAAGGTAGGGATGGTATATTGCAGTGCGTCTAGATGTCCAATGGTAGAAGGGGGCCGGTGGTATGAGGTCGTAGAATACTTACTAACGTACGACGAAAATTCGTCTGCTCTTGAATGGTCAAAATGAAAAATGATAAGTATTAAAAGATTAATTGAAAAAAACTCACACAGAAGAGTGTTGTGCGAGTGTTAGGAGTAGCGTCGAGGGCGAGATCGATTGCGGTTGTGTGTGGGAGTGTCTTTATATAAAACGGGTTTGACAGAGGCTGGGTTGTTTTGTTGTTGATAATTTCGGTTTTTTGGAACCGTAAATATACCTGTACGTTGGGGAATTTAACGGATGTCACTGATACTGCAATCAACGTAGCCACCCACTGGGCCCAAAAATATATTATTATAAATATAATATATTATATTTATATAATATAATATAATAAAATATAATATAACAATCGACTCGAAAAGAAAAAGATGTGAAAGCGTAATTCTGAAACCCTCGGCGTCCAGTCTAACCATGGTCGCTCCATGCAAAATACTAGCACTCATCTGGATCCGGTTAGACTGCCTATCTAACATCCATAACAAATTCTGGCCAAGAGCGAGTCGGACTCGTGTGCAAGGGTTCCGAATGAATTTCAAATATTCAATAGAGATGTTGCCTTTTTTTTTTAAGGATGGGAAATCATCAAATGACTTCTTCCGCTCTGGGTGGAGCGGAAGGGCGTGTCAGACTCTTACTGACTAAAACCCATCCGTGTTCCTTCTAAAGCCCTTTGCGTTCCAGGGCCGCGGTGACTCTTTCGAACAAATTACGCAACCCTGAGAGATGTTGCCTGGATTAAAAAGTATGATTCTATTTAGTCCGTCAGTTAGATTATCGAAAAATATTGGACACGTATTTTTTATTATATCAAATCAATATAAAATACGAAGATAAAACGCATCAAAGATAAAGAGTGGGGGCTTGTAACGTCATTTTCCAGTAAAAAGTGTACTGGTAAGTGGCGTCACACGAGTTTTCAACGCACTGTTTCGTCTTCCTTTTTTGTTTACGTGACAAAAAAAAATACGAGTCCAAATATTTTTTGAAAATCTACCTGACGGACTAATTCGCTTTTTTTGTAAAATTCCTATTCAGAAATCCGCACAAAGCACACCTACTTATCGATAAAATCGTCGATTCGTATTAAGTATTACCAATTTAAAAACATAAAATTATATTTCTATTTTCAGTAACCATACAGCTATTTATAATGGTAAAAATGGCACTGGTAATAAAAAAAATTCATTCTACATATCCAAATGAGTAACCATGGAGATCCTATTTTAGAAACGGATCCCCATCCAATAAACGGTTCCCGAGAAAGGCAATCCTGTTAAACAAACACAAAAGCTACCCTATTAAATAATGTCTTTTTTTACCCCAAAAAAATATTATCCTTACCAATACTTATTGCCTCATGAAATGCGAGAGAAAAACAAGGAAAATTGGTCCAAACATCAAATTGATTCCTTCTTGAAAGGTCGGGAAGCAAATAATAGGATTCATTTAATTTGTTTTTTGATTAAATGCCGGTGTATTGGACGGGGAGCTTTTTATTCATTGATTTTGAATACCTTAAGCCTTGCTGTATTGATTCGAGTGGCTCTTGTGTTTGGACAGTCATTTCAATTACGATTCTGATATTTATAACAAAATCATTCAAATCATTTTTCTCCATGAGTATCGAATTCGCCGCTAGAGGCGCTTGTGTAGCGTGAGGTCTTCGAAGTGTCAATTTTCATTGTTTGTGTGCATCTGACGCGAGTTTATTGAATGATTTTATATGATTTTTGTGTGTTTACTAACTATTACCGATTCTTTTATGCCAGATTAAGGTATAGTTCTTCTACCGACAACTGCTTTAAGTGAGATTTAAGGAAACTCATATCCTAGTTTTTTTTGTCGAAAAAACAACCTCAGGTCACTGCTTTATTAACGTTATAATATTTGATCGCAATTTCACGTTACTAAAATGATTTTAATTGGAACTTTGCTTCCGTGCACGTAATGACGTCTTTTAACGTCCCTCAATATTGACGTTCAAAAGTGCCTTCTAATAGTCTAACTATTAGAAGGCACTTTTGAACGTCAAGATTGACAGTAAGAAATAGTTAAGTGACTATTATACATTGTGAATTTTTAAAATATGCGTTGATGGCCAAATCCGAAACTATAAGGAATATTGAAAAACACTGAAAGGAGTCTCGAGCCCGATTTTGATGAAAACTAAAACTGCATTACTGGATTTAAAAAAAAAAACTGTTTTCTTAGTCAGGAATCGGACCGGTTGATTGGTTGAAATTGAAAAAATAAACACACCTTGAATTATTACACCATCCGAAAGTGTCGCTAATAAGGATCAAATTTTGGGTAGTAATAATTTAGCGGCATCAATGCCGCCACATGAAAAACAAAGAAGCGAAATTTGTACGGCAACAAAAAGAACCGCAGCGCCATCTACGACGAACTAACAATGAAATCCTGCATCGCGCAAGCAAAGTTCTCCGTGCGACTTGAACACATACAACAGTCCAAATATCAACTATCGGGCAGTTGCCCACCAGACACAATGACCGTCTGGTTGGAGGATCCTCCCATTTTCAATGGAGGTATGCGGGACTTTACTCTCTGTACGGCAAACATACATATGGCAAACTTAAGGAAAGTGCTAATTTTTTCCGAAGGCAAATGCTCATTCATTCACAGAAAATAGTTTCACTGTAGAGTACTGCAACAATTTCTTAATGTCCCTCGGCATTTTCTATATTCTAAATTTTTGATAGAAATCCGACGACTGACGAAACACAAAGTTTGCCGAGAGACATTAAGAAAATAATTGTACGGTCAAGTGCAACCCCAGACTGCTGCTGAGTTTTCTTAGCAACCTATTTTGTCCCATTGCTAGGCAGTCTCCCCCATAGCCTTCCACTCTTCCTGGTGTATTGCCTTCTTGGACCAATCCGTCATGAACGCCTCCAAGACGTAACGCCTGCGTTTGGGAGCGTTCAAGTTTTACGTTACGCAATTTTTGAAGATTCTTGACCCTCCCTCCCCCCCATATTACGAATCATGCAAGTGACAATTTTTACCTAAAAGTCACAATTATGTCTACTACTCTCAAGTTAATCATAGTCATAATCATTTATTTGCTAATATGGGTAATTACATAAAGTTGTTAAAAATAATAGAGCACAGTTCAACCATATTACGCCTTGAGGCATGCAAATGTCGAGAATTTGCTGCACAACATTGTTACAATACATGCATGCGCCAGTCATTTAATAATTAATAATAACACAATTACCAATACCAATACCAATTTACCAATTACCAATTACCAATTTTTTAAATTATTAATAAATGTCAATTCAAGAAAAATATTGATGTTTATTTTTGTTACGTAACGCGTTGTTCGAACACCCCTCCCGCCCCTGTAACGCATCGTAACGTTTTACAAGACCCCCCCTCCCCCCAAATTGCGTTACGTAATACTTGAACGCCCCCTTTCCTAGGCCTTCCTCGGTGACGACGCCCGTCCTCCGGTTCCCACTGCGTAACGACTAAATAGACGAAGTTAGAAAAGCATAAACATTGTTAGCCCGACCCCTTTGCTTGTCAATTGCCATAAAACTAACGACAAAATCAAAAGAAATCTCATTATGTTCCAAAAATGAACCATTAATTAAAAAAGCAAATTTACTTTAACATTTTCCACTCAAAAATCTTTCACTACCAAATAAATATTAATTTTTAAATTTAAAGGACTTTTGCAAGCGACGATTTTCAGTAAAATCTTCTTATTTTGTTAATTAATGTTGTTTTTCATTCATATTTATTTGAGTACGACGTTTTTGATGTTATAAATTGGGTTAAAATTAGGAAAAATGCTGAAAGAATAATTTTCAAAGGGTTTTCAATGTTTGAGCCAGATGTTTTATTTTGCCTTTAAGTGGAATTTTGTGGAAAATAAACCCACTGCTTTACTACATTTTTGACACTTAGAATGTTTAAATATAAATCTTGACGTTTTATTCCGCCCGACCCTTGCTCGAGCCAACCCGCGCCGCTGAGCCTGTTGTTTTAAACTCGTCCCAAAATAATAATCCTAGTTCGATCCAGCCCGGCTCTAGCTGTTCTTCCTCAGCGACGCCCTAAACCGAGGTCCGTACCCCACAGAGGGTGCTCTTAGTTTTCGATAAGCCCTAGCTGCTTTAATATGTATACTAGCTTTTGCCCGCGACTTTGTACGCGCACCCATTTTTCCCGTTCCGAGTTTCGAGACGTATTATACACCTAAACCTTCCTCATGAATAGCCCCATCCATTAGAAAAAACCGCATTAAAATCCGTTCAGTAGGTATTGAGTTTATCGCGAACAGACAGACTCACACTCACAGGGGTTTTTGTTTCATAATATGTAGTGATTAAGCTTGTCGACTGCTTAACCGGACTTAGTCCGGTTAAGCAGTCAACAACCTCCCAGGTTGAAATGGGATACTCCCAAAAAAAGAGATTTTGCTAATGAAATTTTAAAATCAAGTTTGGAAGGATTTTTAATAAAGCAGGGGATTTTAATATAAACAGAACATGTTTGGGTTTTGTAAAAATATAAAACAAGAAAAACCGCTAAAAGATAATTGTGAAACGATAGAAAGTAAAATCTTATTTAAATAGGGATGTTGCCTGGGTTAAACAAAAATATGATTCTATTTAGTCCGTCAATTAGATTATTGCAAAAATATTGGATACGTACTTTTTATTTTATCAAATCAATAAAAATGACTAGATAAAACGCATTAAAGATAGGAATAAAGGAGTGGGGGCTTGTAACGTCACTTTCCAGTAAAAAGTGTACTGGTAAGTGACGTCACACGAGTTTTCAACGCACTGTATCGTATTAATTTTTTGTTTACGTGACAAAAGAAAAAATACGAGTCCAATATTTTTTGGAAATCTATCTGACGGACTAATTAGATTTTTTTTTGTCAAATTCCCTATTGAACCGGCCCTTTTTTAAAAAAAAGAGAAATCATCAAATGACTTCTTCCGCTCTGGGTGGAGCGGAAGGGCGTGTCAGACTCTTACTGACTAAAACCCATCCGTGTTCCTTCTAAAGCCCTTTGCGTTCCAGGGCCGCGGTGACTCTTTCGAACAAATTCCGGAACCCTGGCAGGCTCTTGGCCCTAGCGGACCCCGTCTTCTATGCTGACATCTCTTTGAGCTTTTGGAGATATGTGAAACAGAGAGTAAAGTCCCGCATACCTCCACCGATAAGGGAAGGATCCTCCAAACCAGACGGTTGTTGTGTCTGGTGGGCAACTACCCAATAGTTGATATTCGGACTGTTGTATATGTTCAAATCGCACGGAGAACTTTGCTTGCGCAATGCAGGATTTCGATGTTAGTTCGGCGTAGATGGTGCTGCGGTTCTTTTTGTTGCCGTACGAATTTCGTTTCTTGGTTTTTCATGTGGCGGTATTGATGCCGCTACAAGCTATATTACTGCACAGTCTCACCAAAATCTGTTCAGTGGTTGTTGAGTGAAAGACTAACATCAAGTCATCCATTCCCACAAACATTCAAGTGAATAATATTAGTAGGAAGGATGACATTCCCAATTTAACATCTCAACGACAACAATTATTAATAGAATACCTTTTATCATCTTAAACTTTTGATATAACCGTCGTTTTCCAACTGAGAACTTGGAATGTTGACAAGTCTATTAATTAGGGATTAATTATAATTTGTGTTGCTGTGTAATTATAAAGTTTCAGTAAATGAAACATTATTATTTTAATTATCGCTTGTCGAGAAAGGAAAATGATTTACTTTATTTATTTTTCATTGAAATGTGTTGGTAAGTAGGTATTTACTATAAGTAAGTCACACATTTGTTAGTTTCGCATTATGCTTATAAATCCACTAGCTTTTGCCCGCGATTTCGTCCACGTGGAATAGTTACTTTGGGCAGCCATTTTAATTCTTAAGATACCTACAAATTTTTCAAAAACCCTTGAACTTAAACTTTATTTATTTTTTATCAAGTGCCCAAATATAATTTTAGCTTTAATAATGACGGACTCCCATACAAACTTCCACCCTTTTCACCCCCTTAAATTATTATTTCTGGGATAAAAACTATCCTTTCCCGGTACTCAAACAATCTCTATACCAAATTTCATCAAAATCAGTCCAGCCGTTTGCGCGTGAAGAGGTAACAAACACACAGACTGAGAGACACACTTTCGCATTTATATGTAATACTAGCTGCCGCCCGTGGCAACGCGCCTTTATAATATTAGTGTGTTATAGTGTGATGATAAGTAAAAAGTAAATAAGTATGGATACATTGCGTCAAATGCTTAACTGGCTACCAAACCGTAGGGAATCCTAGCAAAGCTGAGACAGTACATCCAGAACAGCTGCTGTACCTTGATTAAACGTAAGTTCAATGTGAATGGTGTACTGGGGCCCTACTATGAAGTCTTAAAACGATCGAGATTCCGCTCCAAGGGAGAGACGGAGCTATACATAGCGTATAGCACTATCCCTTTTATATCGTTGGAATTGATGGCATTAGCACGTCATAGTAAGGCACCAGCTCTATTTTTTTAAAGCGGTTCTACCAAAACGTTCTCCAAAAAATAAAACTTTGCAAATGGACAACTAGAGCCACTTTATTTTTAGTCGTACATCTTGACGTTCACTCGTTTCTAATTTAAATAAATTATTTGACTTTGAAATATTAGCTTCATGTATTTGAGAAACGAGCAAAGAGGCTCATCGACAATGATGCACTGGTCAAGTCAAAGCTCCGAAGCCTTGAACTTAAACGCCAAGGTCCCAGCCCATAGGTTTTCTATCAGCTACGCCAAAATTGTCGTCTGTGCGCCGGATTTGCTCAATTTAATCCCGCCAGCCCGTTCCATCGGACTCAAAGATTTATTCTGACTCATTATGCGTACAGCTAAGGAGTGAAATTCCTTACCGGAGGCTGTGTTTTCTGTTAACTAGAAGAAAATGTTTGCCTAGAAATAACCCGGGTGCTTCGTGTGGGTCCGCGTGTGCTCCATCGTCGACCACATCATCATCGCTTACAATCAGGTGACATAGTGTTCAAACACGAGCCTAACAATAGAAAAAGAGACTTTAACCCACTCTTTAAACAAGCATTTATCTCACCTAGCACTTGAAACGACTTAACCGAAACACTTTTAGAGAACACGTTTTGGGAACACATTCATTGTGCTTGCAGCTAAATAGTGGAATTTCCTGCCAGAGTCTGTTTCCTGATAGCTACAACCTGGGAGTCTTTAAGTTGAGAGTGAATAGGTTACTTCTAGGCAAGCGTGCTTCATCTTCGACTACATCATTGCTTACCATCAGGTGAGATAGTAGTCAAACGTGTGCCTATCAATAATAAAAAGAGACTCCCGCAGAATGACGCGTTGCGACTACAATGAGTTGTCCCATTTTCACTGAAATTTTTCAATATCTAGAACATTTATAGAACAATCTATTAAAGCGTTTTGTCACGTTGGCACGTCGCGTTTGTTGTTTGTTACCTGGTTAAAGTGTACCGACCTTACCATCTAAATAGCCTAATAAACTATTTTTTTAAACCAAACCTGTCAAAACATTCCACACTCGGTGACAGTAAATTCAAAATGGCCGCCCCTACTCGTCTAGACGTACTGGAATGCTGTCAGTTGGCAGCGCGCCATCAGTTACTTTTAAACTTTTTCACCACTTCGCACATTTGCGGGTTACGTCATTCTTCCGAGAAAATATGATTTAACTACATAGTCAGTCGTTGAAGTAAACAAATTGTCTTTGGTTTTAGCTTTTGGCTGGTTTTTTATCTGTTGTGGAAATAATTTATGGTTGGAAAAACTAGGGCCTGGATATGAGTTTTGAATGTCACTTGTGAAGAATACTAAGGTGAAAGCACGTGAGCACATTCGCAAGAAGTAGAATCATTACAGCGTTAATTCGTTGGATTCGTTTTTTCGTAATAACTTTGTTTAAGTGTATGTATGTATCTATGTATTTATAATTTTATTTTATTTTTCTTCTCTCTATTTTTAGTTTTTCTTTAAGTTGCACCTGCCATGTTGTCTCTGCACCACCCTAAGGTCGACTGGTAGAAAATGCCTAAGGCATTAAGTCCGCCTTTGTACAATTATTTAACTTGTGCATAAAGTTTTAATAAATAAATAAATAAATATGGTAAGCATAGTGAGAATCTTCTTAAGATCGTTTACGCCGTAGGGCATTTCATTCAAACTTTCAAGTCCTTATTTTTCATTATGAATGAACCGATATAACTTCCTACGCATAAGCAGGTATAAAAAGTTATCAGAGAACATTTTTCGATTTTTATTGTGTTGTATGATTTCGTATTCAGCCGGCTAAAAGGAGGCAGATTGGCTCAGAGTTTCTTTGCCCATCTTTTATAACTTCCTTTTTTTAAGCCGAAATACTGAATTAAAAGGCCCAAGAATCTCCCTAGCAACACAACCAACCACAGCAGTATATTCCGCCCACAGATTACTCGTAACGACTCTTATAAAACGTCGGAGAGCTATCAAAAGAAGTCATTTCTAAGAATAGATTAATATAAATTACTTACTTCTGTCCACGACTTTATTCGTGAATATTTATATAAAAACGATGGTCACAATTGTATGGAACGTTGACCGTGAACCTACGGAAAAGTTGTTTTTTTTTAAATACACATGGGGACAGTTATTTATTGCTCACTTCTTTATTTAATTAACTGGTTTTTGTTCGCGACTACGTACGCGCATATCGCGGTTTTTTCCGTTCCCGTAGGAATTTCGGGTAATCCTCTCTTAGTGCTCCCCTTTTCCTTTTTTTTTTAAGGTTGGGAAATCATCAAATTACTTCTTCTGCTCTGGGTGGAGCGGAAGGGCGTGTCAGTCTGTTACTGACTAAAACCCATCCGTGCTCCTTCCAAAGCCCTTTGCGTTCCAGGACCGCGGTGACTCTTTCGAACAAATTCCGCAACCCTGGCAGGCTCTGGTCCTAGCAGGCCCCGTCTTCTATGCTGACATCTCTTTGAGGCGCGCGTGAAACACAACGCGCCATCGATTCCTCCCGATCGATTTATCCCAGGCCTGGTGGTGATCGGACAACGAGCCCCCCAACGCTCGCCGTCCGCAGGCCCGCGCCTACGGTAGTCGAGGATCGCCCTGCGACTCCCGACGCCTGGGGCGTCTTCTCCTTTTAGTGCTCCCCTACACTCGGCAAGAAACCTACATGCCAAATTTGTATATCTGTCAGTCACTCGGTCAGTCAGTAATGGAAGAATTTTATATATGTCACCGGAAAATGGCCAACGCCGTAAGATTGTAAAATATCGCGTGAAATTGTTAATTATTTTTTCTAAATAAGACACGGATATATTGGAAACTATTAAATTTGGATGGGATGTATTGAATACAAAACGATTTTCATAATATATCGAGAAATTATAATCTAATCAAGATTTATTACAATCTTACGGAGTTTGCAATTTTCCGGTGACACATATATTGATTTTTTTTTGAACCCGCTTGCTGCGTCACTCTTCAGTCAGGGTTCTTTTGAAGACCAGCATCAGAAAGCATTTGTCTGGTAACATTGCTGAAGCCTGGCTGGCGCTACCGTTAGGCAAACACTATGTTTGTTTTGTTTTCACTGTCACGTTCTTTTTAGGGTTCCGTAGCCAAATGGAAAAAACGAAAAAACTTACTTATGGATTCGTCATGTCTGTCTGTCTGTCTGTCCGTATGTCACAGACACATTTTTCCGAAACAATAAGAACTATACTGTTGAAACTTGGTAAGTAGATGTATTCTGTGAACCGCATTATGATTTTCACACAAAAATAGAAAAAAAACAATAAATTTTGGGGATTCCCTAATTTTAGAACTGAAATTTAATTTTTTTTTCATCAAACCCGTACGCTTGGGGTATCTATGGATAGGTCTTTAAAAATTATATTGAGGTTTTTAATATTTTTTTTTTTCTAAACTGAATAGTTTGCGCGAGAGACACTTCCAAACTGGTAAATAAAAAAATGTTTATTTCTTCACTTAAAGATATAACTATGTTAGGTTTGGAGTCACCTTTTAAGCAAAGATTTGCTTGTATTAGGTGATTCCGCTCCTCCAGTTTACAATCATTCTACAGATGTGTGAGAAATAAGCAACAAAGAAAATTTAATTTAGGACTAATTAACATTTTATAATTGATGTATCAGTATGGGAGCGCACTGGGTGTAGAATATGTTTGTGAGTGTGTGTATGTGTATGGGTTCGTTTGTGTGTAAGAGTGTGTTTGTGTAGGTGTCGGGATGTGGTGGGATATGTAGCGCGTATGTGGTATGTGTAGCGCGAGGGTGTGTGGGTGTGGTATGTATATGTGAACAAATTATGTGTTTCTTAGTTATGTGATCTTGTGTAGGATATCTTCGACTTCTTCGTAACTTTTACTCTTGAGCCATTCGGTTAGTGTTTTTTTGCAGTCGTGGTATGTCATAGAGTAGATGGCACATTGTTCATTGAGAGCGTTATATATACGGGAAGATTGTTTAATAAATTGCCTTGTAGCAAATGTAGTCTTCACTCGACAATCTTCAGCTACTTTATTTTTCCTCCTAGATAGGGTCTTGGAAGTAATGAAGGGAAGAGATTTGTGTTTTTTTAATGTAATCTGCAGGACAGCGTTTCTTAACTGACAAACGTAAAATGTGCCCCTGTAACTTCTAAAATTAGAGAATGTTAAAACTAAAAAAATATATATGATATACATTACCATGCAAACTTCCACCGAAAATTAGTTTGAACGAGATCTAGGAAGTTGTTTTTTTTAATACGTCATAAATCGTAAACCGTAATTTATCTTTCATTCAATGAACTCAAAAATAAAAAATAAAACATTTAATTTCATAAACATAAATCTTATGCATAAACCGTGAACCATTATTTTCTAACAATAGGTACCGAAGTAAATAATAATTATAATTCGCGCGGGGTATGGCTTGATCGGTAGCGGATGCGAAGTTAAAACGAACTCCAAGATCTTTTATGTTATGTTACTTGCTGCTACGGAACCCTTCATAAGTGAGTCCGACTCGCACTTGACCGCTTTTTTATTATTTATTTTATGTGTCTGTACCTGATGAACTGCCATCAGGTGTAAAAAGTCTGCGCAGTCAAAAGTCTGTATCATGCGGACGGTCCATTAGCATTAAAATCAGACTCGGTAGTTTTGAGCAATGGATGAATAAAAAAAATATAGTTTGTACGAAAATTCTTTGATTTGCTATTTAATCTTGCTTACACAAAATAACAACACGCATATATGTATTATTCGAAGAGTTTGGTAGGGGATAGAGGTGTGTCGCCACATCCGGTCCTGTGCATCTCGCATCCAGCGAATTTCTGCGGCCTCACCATGTCATCGATCCAACCTTGTCAGAGTACTTCCAACGCTGTGTCTTCCCGTACGCGGTCGCCTTTTCAGAACCTGTCGACCCCAGCAACTATCTTGACTGCGAGCAATGTGCCAACTTCCAATTTAGATTGGTCGAGGTGTTGTATGTACTATCTATCTGTAGTATATTTACTTTTCGTCAGTTATGTTCTTGTATTTTCGAGACCTAAGTCCCCTATAGGGCGCAAGAGCGAGAACCTATTGTTAGCTACGTAAAGTTATAATTTTATATTTTAAACAGTAATCTAATCAACACAAAAATAAAACTCCTAACTAAAATATGGCGTCAAAAAATTCGTCTGCATCGATGTCGATTGGAAATGAGCCCAAAAGACTGGCGGCATTGCCACGTTGTATGGCAATAATTATCCTCTGACTGAGGTACAGGACAGCACAGCACGGTAAGTTTTTTAAATAACGCTTGAGCACTCGGACCCTACGGTCCAAGAGTTTCAACCACAAACGGCTCTAAAATATAATTGCTAACTAGGTTATTATATTTCCACCGTGTGAGCTAGGAAGATGGGATGGTGCAATAGTATCGACACAAGTAGCATCCCACACTAAAGGCCTACCCAACTTGCATGGGTATAAAGATATACCGTCCGGTCGTTTGCCATCGTCGCGTATCAGCTACCGGGTGCACATTTAAAAATCCGGGCTGTAACTGAGAAATTCCATATGAAAACACCCAAAAACACTATTACCGAATCGGAAATTCAATCCAGGACCTCATCATTCTGAGCAACCAGGCATTTTATATTTACGAATAATGTTAATTACCTATCAAAATAACCATTAAGAGCCTTAATACACAATGTTATGAAAAAAGTTAAAAAAATAAATTCAACTTAATATTTTACGAAAAATATAATATCCTGATCTATTTCAAGGATACAATTTCAAAGAGTACTCCAATCCTGGATGAGGCAATTACCATAATGAGAAATAAAATATGAGGTTTTGCCGTAGATATTGTTACTAGACTGGAAATGACATCGTAACTCGTGCGATAGCTGTTTAGGTTACATTGTCGTAACGGTCTATAAGGGTATGCGCTACTCCATTGAAAGGGAGGATCCTCCGACCAGACGGTTATTGTGTCTTGTGGGCAACTGCCCGATAGTTGATATTCGGACTGTTGTATATTTTCAAATCGCATGGAGAACTTTGCTTGCGCGATGCAGTATGTCGTAGGTAGTTTAAAGCTAATAGTGTTTTGTAAAAGTAATCGGAATTAAGATGAGGTAACATAATTATGATCATGTTTATAGGGGTGTGAGCCTGGAGATCTGTCATACAGATCCCGAACCTAGTTCAGACTCCAGCTCTCACAAAGGTACAGAATTAGATAAATAAATCACTGTAACAATGTACCTCTATGAGAGAAATAAACTATATATTAATTTATTTTGAAATTTATGTACACACACACATTTGTTTCAGATATAACATTATAATCAGGAATATTCTAGTTTCTACACTGATTGATTTTGATGTGCCGTACTTCAAAATCACTGCGGCTGTGGAGGCCTGGAGACTCGCTTGCCCGAATTCAAATCCGCCCGACTACCCTTCATCCCAGAGACGGTGGGACGAGCCGCTCTGCAGGCAAGTTCAGGAAAAACTTATTGTTAAAGCCTCTTTGGCGTTTTTCAGCTGCAGTGACATGAGTTTTCTTTTTATAAGACTTTTGTCTGTCACAATTCAATTGTCGTTTAATATACATTTTCTCAGCTTATATTTTCTATTATTCTCATTACAATCCTTTAAGTTTCGCTTGAGACGCTACACCGCATAGACAGCACTCTGCTACAGGTTATGTGCTAGCGGAAAAATGGAAACGAGCGAAAAAGTGGAAAATTTAAGTACAAAGGTACATATAATACCACTTCAAGGCAAGAGTAACTGGGATACCTGGAAATATAAAATATCCATCCTGCTTAGAAGCATACCCGATGCATTGGATATAGTAGAAGGAAAATGTAAGAGACCCGTGTTGCCGGCAGGTGTAGGAGACGCAGAAGTTACTGCATTTAGAATAAAACTAGCGCGTTTTATACAGGCAGAGAACAATGCTATGATCCTGTTTCAACAAATTTGAACGATGATACCGTTAGAAAGGTAATGTCATTCACATGTCCAAGAGAAGTTTGGCTAGAACTACACCGGTTATTTGACGGAGAAAATGAGAATCGAGCTTATAATCTCTGCCTAGATTTCTTCGGATTTAAATTAGATAATTCTGATGATATGGTCACACATATTTGCAAATTGAAGACTCTCTGGTGTCAGTTGAATAGAGAGATTGGTAAAGATGATCCCAATATAAAACTACCAGAAATATTCCTTATTTGCAAAATTCTGGATACATTAGATCAGAAGTATTTCGAATTTAAATCAAGTTGGTTGTTATTAGCCAAAGAACAGAGGACAGTAGAAGGTTTGACAAGTAACCTTTGCGCTCATGAGAAGTCACTTGAAAAGAAGAACAGTGAATCTTGTGAAGAGGTATTAGTGACGACACAGAATAGCGCAATTCGTAAAGACAGGAAGAATAAGGATAAGCATATGACATGCAATTACTGCCATGAGATGGGACATCGAGTAAGATCCTGCCAGAAGTGGATGAAAGATGGTCGCCCGCCAAAAGACAGTAAAGACAAGCCATCTTCAAGTCAAGGTGCGAATATGGCTATTATGAGCGTGGATATTATGGCATTCATACCGCAAGATAGAGAGTCATGGTACGTGGACAATGGAGCGACTAGTCACGTAACCAACAGGAGTGACCTGTTCCAAATATTCCAAGAGTTTGACGAGATCCAAGGAGTTACTACAGCTAATGGTAACATTGTTCAAGCAAAAGGCAATGGAACAATTTATTTGGAAGCAGATGTCAAAGGAAAAATTGTGAACTTAGCACTCACAGACGTTTGGTATGTACCAGAGATCCAGAGAAATCTGTATTCAGTGCTAGCTATGCATGATAAACAGAAAAATAGCAAGTTCATCTCGACCCCGGAAACTTGCGAAGTAATTTTGAATGGGGAAGTATCAGTTGTTGGCAAACGTAATCGCTGTGGAGGACTTTTTAAGTTGAAAGTTCGCAATGTCCTGCCACCAGTACCTGTACTTGCCACTACTACAAGTGATTTGATGCAGCACTATCATGAGAGATTAGCGCATCAAAACAAAAGGCACGTTAAGGAAGTTATTCAAAGAGAATTAGGATTGTCACTTCCAATTAACAAAGAGTTGTGTGAAGCTTGTATCTACGGAAAGATGCATAGATTGAAGTTTGGCATACGAGAGAGATCTACACAGCCAGGAGACATAATTCATGCAGATGTTTGCGGTCCTTTCCCTATGAGTTTTACAAAATATCGTTACTATGTTCTTTTTAAAGATGACTACTCCGGATACTGCATGGTTTATTGCATTCGAAACAAAAGCGACGTCAAAGACAAATTGAGCATAATGCTACAAGAAGCGACGGTCACAGGACATGTAATCAAAACACTGTTGAGTGATAACGGAACCGAGTTTGACAACAAGGATGTCAAAGATATTTTGAATAAAAAAGGAATCAAGCAACGCCTTGTTATGCCGTACACGCCAGAGCAGAATGGCTGTAGCGAGCGCCAAAACAGGACATTAGTAGAAACCGCAAGAACATTGATGAATGCTCAGAGAGAACTGCCAAAAGCATTATGGGCGGAACTTATAATGACAGCTGTGTATATTTTAAACCGAACAGGTGCAACTAGAGAGAAGGACAAGTCACCCTATGAGTTATGGCTTGGGAAGAAACCTAACATAAAGCATCTTAGAATCATTGGAAGCACGTGTTACGCCCATGTTCCGAAACATAAAAGGAAAAAATTGGATAAGAAAGCAACCAAAGGAATTCTCATAGGATACGACAATGATGACGGTTATCGTATCTGGTATGAAACAAAGCATAAAGTTGACAATCTTATCCGATCTAGAGATGTTATCTTCGAAGAGACACCTATTCTAGGGATTGAAGCTAAGGCATCAGGTGCTAAATCTGACCCAAAACCGATTGAGAGAGAGTGGACCGTGTCATATGGCACACTTCCCGAAGAAACTATTCAACAAAAGCTTACGCCAATCGCCAATCCCTTGAATCAGGAAACCCAATCAGAACAGAGATCTATTCAATTAGAGGGGGAATTAGAAGAAGATAGACATTTAAGGAGGCCTATTGAAACAGCAATAGAGGCATATGAATCAGGAGATCAAAGACAGTCAGTCCAATTGGAGGAAGAAAAAGAAAGAAAGTTTATAGAAAACGAAATCGCATTTTCAGACAGTGAAACTGAAGAAGAATTCGTAGATGCTGTTCCTACTTATGTTGAGATTCCGATGAATTCAGAGGGAGACGTTTCTATACCGGACGTTCCAAGATATAATCTCAGGGACAGAAGTACTCTACGACCTCCACGTAAATTAGATGACTATAGTTTATTCCTGGTCAATACTGAAAAAGAACCTTCGACGTATAAGGAAGCAGTATCAAGTGGAACAAGTAAAGATAGATGGTTAGAAGCCATGAAGAGTGAAATAGATTCTTTGCAAAGATTACAAGTGTGGGACTTGCAAAATCTACCGAGTAATCGAAAAGCTCTGCCATGTAAATGGGTTTTTAAAGTCAAAACCAACCCTGACGGCACAATAGAAAAGTATAAAGCCCGACTAGTTGTAAAAGGGTTTAAGCAGAAGAAGGGTTTTGACTATAACGAAACGTTTAGCCCAGTAGCGAGGTTGGCAACCATAAGATCTTTGCTCAGCGTTGCAGCAAGAGAGAAACTTCATCTTATTCAGTTTGATGTTGCAACAGCCTTCCTCAATGGAAATTTAACTGAAGAGATTTACGTGATGCAGCCAGAAGGCTTTGAAGATGGAACATCCAGAGTATGTCGTCTAAAGAAAAGCCTCTATGGTTTAAAGCAGGCACCACGCTGCTGGAACTACTGTTTTGCAGAAACAATTGAATCTTTAGGCTTCAAGACAAGCGACGCTGATCCATGCCTATATACCAAATTCTTAGGAGATGATAAAATCTTAATAGCACTCTACGTTGATGATGGTTTAGTTGCAACGAGTAATGAAAACCTTGCAAATAGTTTCATCAATGACCTAAAAAAGAATTTGATGATAACTAGTAAACCAGCTTCATACTATCTTGGGTTAGAGATAGAACAAATGAAGGACGGCTCGATTTTCATAAAGCAGGAAGCTTATGCAAATAAGGTCTTAGAGAGATTCAATATGAAAGACTGTAATCCAGTATCAAGCCCTTTACAGAAAGAAGGAATTATTGAAAAAGGGAAAGCTGACAAAGAGTCACAGTCATTTCCCTATCGAGAAGCAGTAGGCTCGCTCGCTTACTTGATGGTGGGCACTCGCCCTGATCTGGCTTATGCTGTAGGATTAGCTTCGAGGAGCTTAGAAAAGCCAACTTCTAGCGACTGGTGTATGGTTAAGCGCATAATGAGATATTTGAAAGGCACATTATCAAAAGGAATAATGTATGTTCATGACACAAATTCTCGTAACCAAATAAAAGCCTACAGTGATGCTGATCATGCTGGATGCTTGAAAACAGGTCGCTCTACGACTGGAGTATTGTGTTTATTTTCAAGAGGAGCAATCTCCTGGATGAGCCAACGACAAGCTTCAGTTGCCATTAGCACTACAGAAGCTGAGCTTGTGGCAGCAAGTGAAGCTGCAAGAGAACTAATTTGGTTAAAGAGACTGTTCAAAGACTTAAATGGCCAAAAAGAAATTCCAGTTTTGTTCGTGGACAATGAAGCCGCGGAAAAATTGGCACATAATCCAGAGTTTCACCGTCGCACCAAACACATTCGTGTGAGGCACTTCTTCGTGAGGGAGCTTGTGCTTCAAAACGACATCGTGGTTGAGAGGACTAGTTCTGCTACCCAGTTAGCAGATCTCCTAACTAAGGCCCTGCCCAGACCCAGATTGCAGGAACTAGCTCAGAAATTGGGTCTGAAGGATAAACTCAAACGGTCGACTATCAGCTGAGGGAAAGTGTTAAAGCCTCTTTGGCGTTTTTCAGCTGCAGTGACATGAGTTTTCTTTTTATAAGACTTTTGTCTGTCACAATTCAATTGTCGTTTAATATACATTTTCTCAGCTTATATTTTCTATTATTCTCATTACAATCCTTTAAGTTTCGCTTGAGACGCTACACCGCATAGACAGCACTCTGCTACACTTATTGCCACATCAACTACTACTGCAGAGCGTGCGCGCCTGCTGGCTGTGGGTGAGTGGGAGTCGGGTCTCTGGCTTCACGCACCACCGTCGTCGAACATTGGCACCATGTTCGACGATACTACTTTCCGCCTCGCTGCCTGCCTGCGTCTTGGCGGTCCTTGTTGTTCTCCTCATCGCTGCCACTGTGGCGAAGTTGTCAACAGCCTCGGACACCACGGCCTGTCATGCAGCCGTAGCGCGGGTCGCATTGCGCGGCACGCGAATCTTAACGACATCATCCGACGAGCTCTTGTCACCGTCGGCGTTCCGGCTGTGTTAGAACCCAATGGCCTGGCACGCGACGATGGCAAGAGACCAGACGGCATGTCGTTATTTCCATGGAAAATGGGTAGGCCATTAGTGTGGGACGCTACTTGTGTCGATACTCTTGCGCCATCCCATCTTCCTAGCTCTTCGTTCTGTGCTGGCGCTGCCGCTGCGGCTGCAGAGAACCTCAAGCAGCGGAAATGTAATAAACTTGTTGGTAGTTATATTTTCGAGCCGTTTGGGGTTGAAACTCTCGGGTCTTGGGGTCCGAGTGCACATAACTTATTTAAAGATCTCTCAAGGCGCTTAGTTGACACTTCACGCGACCCAAGGGCTGGCTTTTACCTTGGTCAAAGAATAAGCATTGCCATACAACGTGGCATTGCCGCCAGTATTTTGGGTACACTTCCAGTCGACAGCGATGCGGATGAATTTTTTGACGCCATATTTTAGGGTTTATGTAGTTAGGAGATTTTATTCTTATTTCTAGTGTATATAGTTAGTCAAGTATTTATGGAATAAATAAGCTTTACATTATAATTATTAGTACAAAGGCCCTGCTTATTTCTAAATAAATTTCTTCCAGCAGACCTGCGAAGGCTGGCTTCTTCTGGGTAAGCTCGCTCCATCGTCGAGTTCGCCTCTGTCATCTATGACCTAGACTAGAGTCAAGAGCAAACCCATATTAAATAAAAAAAATAAAAAAAGAAACAAAAAATGTAGACAAAAGTGTGTAAGAAAGAACAAGAAGAGGGATATTATTATTATTTGTCGACCAAATTCTATTGTTTCAAAAGGTTTTATTTTGTATTTAACATATTGTGCCCTATATTGTTTGCATAAACACACTCTCTTCTCTTCTTCAGTCGGTCCCTCATTACTGAGGATCGTGGTCACTGGACCCCTTTAAGCGGACAATCTGTCTCCATCGATTCCGGTCCAAAGTTGCCATCACCACCTGCTGGAATTTGCTTGAGGACATAGCTTCTTTAACTTGGTCCGACCATCGTGTTGGCGATCGGCCTCGTGCTCTCTTTCCTTTCGTATTGCCAACAGTTACCAGCTTTTCAAGGCTGCTATCTCCCCTTCGCATTATGTGGCCAAAATAAGTTAATATACGCTGTAAGCAAACTGTAGACAATCGGGTCTTGATATTGAGTTGAGAAAGGACAGACACATGTGTGCGTTTGGCTGTCCATGGGATTCGGAGCATCCGCCTCCAGCACTACAATTCGAATGCGTCTATCCTCTGTCTTTCTCTATATAAACACACACTAAATTGTTATTTCTTAATTTCTTCCGAAAATAATTACTAACTACGCGTCGATATCATAAACAACCACGCTCAGCCACTTCCATGGACCAACGATCTACGCACACAATTTCGTTATTATGCGGTGTGGTCGTAAATTTTTATAAATTTTGATATAAGTATAATAACAAATTTTACGGTATTTTCAATAATTTACGGTTGTCGATACCGTCTCGTCATTTACGGTTGGGACTCGGCAATTATTAATTTATTGTTATGGGATAATAAGGGTTTTTTTACGGTTTAAATAATTGTGATTTATCATGTGGTATGGTGCTTTTTAAGGCCGTAAAGGAGGTTAATGTTGGGACATTAACCACATATGGTTCGTCATTGGCGGCGTAAAACTGTTTGATGCCAAGCTTGGCTCACCGCCGCAAGGTTGCCCCTGCTTGTCGGTCTTCTACAGATTGCACTTCGGGAAGAGTATCGAGGAACTTCACGACCTCATCCCACCGGCCCCCTTCTGCCATCGGACATCTAGATGCACTGCAAGTTATCATCCCTACCTTGTTGCTATTCCACCAATTCGCACTAAACATTTCCAGACGTCTTTTATAATGCGCACGGCAAAGGAGTGGAACTCTCTGCCTTTTTTTTTATTTTTTTTTTTTTAAGGATGGGAAATCATCAAATGACTTCTTCCGCTCTGGGTGGAGCGGAAGGGCGTGTCAGACTCTTACTGACTAAAACCCATCCGTGTTCCTTCTAAAGCCCTTTGCTTTCCAGGGCCGCGGTGACTCTTTCGAACAAATTCCGCAACCCTGGCAGGCTCTGGCCCTAGCGGGCCCCGTCCTCTATGCTGACATCTCTTTGAGGCGCGCGTGAAACACAACGCGCCATCGACCCGGGCCTGGTGGTGATCGGACAGCGAGCCACCCAATGCTCGCCGTCCGCAGGCCCGCGCCTACGGTGGCCGGGGATCGCCCTGCGACTCCCGACGCCCGGGGCGTCTTCTCCTGTTGCGGCGGTTGGGACGAAGGCCTTGCCTTTCCCTCGCGCGGTCCGCCTCCTCCTTCGCTAGCATTACTGCTTCGCAGAAGGAGGTGACCGCTTCCCAAGCCTCCTCGCTCCGGACCATGGAATCAACCAGGGCCGGACGCGAGAGGTTGCCGCCGCCGATCGCCTCGAGGAGGACACGGCGGTGCTCAGCCCAAGCAGGGCAGATCTCCACCGTATGCTCCACCGTGTCCTCCGGGCGATCCTCACAGTGCTGACACCCGGGCGTGTCCTCCCGCTTTATCCGAAACAGGGAACTCTCTGCCTGCGTCTGTGTTTCCGAACGCATACAACCCTTATCTCTTTAAAATTAGAGTGAACAGGTTTCTTCTTGGTAAGCTCGCTCCATCGTCGTCTTGGTTTCTGTCATCTAAGACCTAGAATAGAGTCAAGAGCAAACCCATTTCAAATAAAAAAAATATGCCCGGTCCCATGGTAAAACTTGTTCATAATAGTGAGTACAATTACTTTTTGCAGGTTAAACCCTGTATACGTTTAAATAAACAAAAAGAGTTAACTGACTTAAACTACGTAAGTACTCAAAAATAATTTGGTAGTGTGCCCTAAAAGACTAAGGGTCAAACTATAATTAATTTAAATAATCTTGTTTTCGACTCAAACAGGGATTTGCTAGAAGCTCATTTGTTTAAGGCTCACCAACATTTTCCACTAAATATTAATACATTTCGGGTAAAACACGAACAAGTTTTCCGCTCTCCTAATTTGATAATTTGTTACCTATATCACATAATATATTTTTTTCTGGAGAATGTATTTATTTTTGAAACAAAGTACACTCAGGCGTCAAAGTATTCCTCCGCATCGCTGTCATCCGGAAACGTGCCCAGAAGACTGGCATATATATATACGTGTGTGTGTATATATTGATATATGAAAAAATATCTACATTAAACACTTAGGTATTTTTCAAGGGAAACGTGCTCAAATTTTGAGAAAAATAAAAATATTAAAGAAAGAGAATGAGATTAAATTAATATTAAAGAAACCACCGCTCAATTACTCCTAATATTTTTTTAAGAATCCACTCAATGTTGTCGCAAATTTATAATTACGTTGAAGTGTCTACTTACAACATAATTTATCATTTTCGTACAATTTTTTTCAATTATTTATTTTTAGGGTTCCGTCCCCATATGGCACTCGAAGCCCTAAGCTCTGGTCACAAAAATCTGTCCTTTCTTTATCTTTGTAACTCTAAAATATGAAATTAATTTTTGCATACCAAATTTTGTAAAACCATTATTTGAAAAGAGTAACTATGGAGTTTCTTGTCCGTTCTTCTTCATAAGAATCTTCCTTTCCGAATGGACAGTAGAGTCACTTTATTAATGTAATATTATTATTTTACTGAACTGTAAATGATGACGTTCAAAAGTGACGTTTAATGGCCTAATTGAAATAAACGTTTTGACTTTGACTTTGTAATAAGTAGACAACAAAACTTCCCAGAATTTGTGCAATTTTTCTTTTTCGTCATGAGCCCGGTCTTGGGCTCGATCTCGTCAGAAGGTAAGCAATAGATGAAGTCTACGTTGAAATGAATCAGCCCAAAAGATACGTGTTCACTCTTGCACTGTCGTGTTATATGGTACCACACAAATGCTGGCAGAGGGTTCCACACTTGCTATCTCCACACGGCGAATAAAACAAAGAAAGATAGCCACAATTCTTTTTGTGATACGGAGCCAAGTGCGAGTTCGACTCGCAACCTCAAATTTTCTTTTAATAACTCTCCTTATTACCAAAACGAAAAACTTTGGACAGCCATACCTTAAACGACGGAACACCGCACCAATTCCTTCAAACCTTATTACTTAATAGATTCATAGATATTAAAAAAAAGGTCGGAACATAAAAAATACCACCGGCACTGTCTCGTAAACCGAGGAAGGGAGATGGCCGCGTTAGGCTGCAACTCACGTATCTACTTTATCTGTGGCAAGCGAGATTTACAGCCGTCGATCGCGACTTGACGTCCGTGTGGAGACGGCCTAGGGGTGCACGTAGTGGAGTGAAGTGCAGTGGTACAAGTTTGATTCAATTAAATTGGCCACTGTTAAAGCAGCTGGCATACGCTTTTTAACGTGTAAATTAGTTTGTATTAAGTAACTTGATTTTCTTACTGTCTATAAAAAATCAAACCAAGCCGTTTCAATTATAAATCGTCGTCCACATAATTTTCCGTTCCATTTTATTGGAGTGTCACTTTATTCATAAAACACTACTTTTGGCGAAACTTAACGTCCGACCATGCTTTTCATCATCATCGTTTCATATAGGATATAGGCCTCCCCCAAGTGTTTTCATTACCCGATCCTGTGCGTCTCGCATCTACCAGGCTTCCATGGCTTTCAATAGGTCATCGGTTCACCTTGTGGGAGGCCTTCCAATGCTTCGTCTTCCAGTACCTTTCCTTATATCTCTACTTGATTAACATCAGCACAAGGGGTAATTTGATTACCATAACTTTTGATTGAGATTGTAACATAAAATGTCATGACAGTATCGCAGTTTAACTTACAATGGTAATGAATTCACGTGAATATTGGCACAAAAAATATGTAAAGAAATAGGGATTCATTCATATTATCCTTAAAATTTCTCGTGCCAAAATCCCTAACACCGGTATCACTTTGAAACTATAAACACGGCTAATAAACACACAGATACTAAAACAAATACTAGTATCATAAAACTGTTAGCTTACTGTTGTAGCTACACTGTGTCAGACAGTCACAGTTTTACTGTTGGACTATAAAATCGAATTAGAGTACAAGAGGGATATAAAGTAGCACGATTGTTTAGCGGGCTTGGTGTAAAGCCGGGCTTATGTTTACGTATGTAGTTACAAGGAAATTGTAGTAGGATTTTTTATTAGTACGTCACTAATAAAGGAATGTTTCATCTTAAAAACGTAATATCAAGAGTCTTCATATTTTTTTCTTGTCTGGAGTCCGTGTTTCCTGATGGCATGTCACCGGAAAATTGCACACTCCGTAAGATAGGAATAAATCTTCATTAGATTATAATTGCTCCAAATATTACGAAAAAAACACTTATTGCACACAATAAATCCCATCCAAATTCAATAATTTCTAATATCTAAATATGTCTATTTAGGAAAAACTAGTTTATAATTTCACGCATTATTTTACAATCTTACGGCGTTTGCAATTTTCCAGTGACAGCAACAACCTGGGGGACTTTAAGTCAAGAGTGAATAAGTAACTTCTGGACAAGCATGCTCCATCGTCAACCACATCATTGCTTACCATCAGGTTAGATTGAAGTCAAACCCGTTCCCGTATAGCCGTATAGGTAGTTCCAAAGATTAGCGCATTCAAACAAACTTTTCATCTTTATTATAATATTAGATGCTATCATATTTTTCACTTTTTATCAAGAGGGCAAAGGCTCATTGCTGTCAATGAGCCTTTTTTTTGTATATCGGGGGCAATCTTCATGGATGTCCTCCGCCCTGGGGTGGGCGACAACTGTATTCTGTTCTGTGTATGGTGTGACCGGAGAGTCGCAGCTAATGTTCGGCCCTTTTTTTTTGTGTCGAGGGGAAATCCTCATGGAAATCCTCCACCCTGGGGCGGGTGGAGGGGTCTGTCAGACTCTCACTGACTAAAACCACCCCGGTGTTCCATCTCCCACCTACGCCGGAAATCGCGGGAACGTATGCGACTTGCGTAATCCCCGGCTCGCGTGTTTGACTCCCCCCGCTACGTCAAAGACGGGCGCACAGGAACACACGCGCCGCCACTTCAAATCAGGTTCGGATGGATGGGGGGCAACGGACATCCCCAAGTCTGCTACCCCTGGACCCTGTTAGAAGGGGCCGGAAGAGGGCAGCGCCCTCCTCCGACGCCCGATGCGCCTGCTGCGGGCCGGGAGAGCGGTCGAGATTTTTCTCTCCCTTGGAGACCACTCCTCCACCACACCTCGCCGCCGACCATAGAACGGACTACGGCCGGCAGCGAGAGGTCACCGCCTACTACAGAGATGAGGGCATGGCGCGGCTCCTCCCAAGCGGCACACTCTGTCAGCGTATGCCGCGCGTGTCCTCCTGACAGTTGACGCAGTGGTGACACCGAGCGTCCTATGCGACACAAGAACCTCTAGAAGCAGCCATGCCCCGAGAGGACGTGCGTCGCACTACCTTCTCCCGAGCCAGAGGTCGAGCACCGGCCGGGTGGCCTCGATAGTGATGAGGCCGGTAGAAGGGCTTGAAAACCTGTCCCACCATTCCGCCACCAAGACCTCGCGCAGCTGCGACCGACGACACTCCAGGTGTCGCTGCATCAGTCGCTTTTGCCTCCAGATCCCAGAGCGGAGATCCGGCCAGTGCGCAAGCCACCTCGTAGGAGATCGTGTGATAACCCCTAATGACTCTAACGGCCATCACCCTCTGCGGCTTCCGCAGAACAGTGATGGTGCTGGCCGTCAGGTCGGCCGCCCAGATCAGGGCCCCATTCAGGGCCATCGATCGCACGATCCCCAGACAGCAACGAGCCTAGGCCAATAGGCACCAAGGGACGTTGATAACTAGTTTATGCCCAACACCACGTTTTTCGCTAAACTAGCTGTGGTGTTTTCACAGGGTGCGTTTCATAACGTATGAACTCATTTGGTCTAATTTCATTTTATTATAGTTCATAAGATATAATCAACGTGAGATATACCAATTGTTGATATAATTTCTTTACGTATAACATTTATTTCGTCTAAAACTTATTTAGTATAACGTTGTTTGATATAAAGTTTATGTAATCGAAAATCATTTGGTCTAACGTTTAATATATATAAAAAAACGTTATTATGGTTAGCATCCCGACTCAGAGTACCCCGACTCGGATAGGTTAGGTTAGAAGGCTAAGGTGGGAGCGAAGCGGAGCCGAGCTCCGCCTTAGCCTTCGTGGTTATTTTTTTTTAAACCACGCAGAAATAGGAGCCCCTCGAGAAAGAGGGCTCCCTCGAACTATTTTAGCGCAGGTGGTAATCAGTTAATAGTCATGTTTTTATATCTTTTGAGTGGTATGTCAAACGATTTTATATTTAATGTAGGTATGTTATGCTTATAAAAATCAGTTATTTTAAAATTATATCAATAGTTTATTATATTAACTAATCGTTATATTAAATAAAATTATAGCTTCCGTTGTTATATGTTGTAAATATTAGGGATTTTGTTGTTATATCATCTATTACTTACCCGTTTTCACACCACAGTTGAGAGCTTTTAATAAATGTCCCATCCTGCCCACTTACTACCCCACACTTAGCCTCATATTTCCATCTAACCGTAAACACTTTTCTTACTTATTTCTTGATAAGTTCAATACATAAACATGGTGTTTTCCTTTAAACGCTGGAAACTTTCCAACATCGTCTGAAGTGTATTGCCCTCTTTAAAAACGCTTGCTTGCAGCTGAAAGGGTAATAATGGATGTATTAGCCGCTTTTGTAGTGGTTTACGGATTTAATAAATATTGTAAACTAGATTTGTTGAAATAAATGAAAGAGAGCAAAAATGTGTTTGATTGGCACTCGCACACACAAACAAACAAAATTAAATTAAGTGATAAAGAACTAACAATGTAAAAAGAACTATGCGAGGATAAAAAATGCTCCTGAATCAAACCAATTCGATCTTAGAAATTCCAATACTGTTTAAGTCGCAATCTTTTTAGAGGGTAGCTAAACAAAAAAAAAGTATGCTCACAAATTACGTCGGGCGTACAATCAAGGCAATGGTCTAGCTAGGTATTTTTTCAAAAAGATATTTGGAAATTCATAAATATAGAGGATTTCTAATAATACGAAGAAGAGACTCTTGTGGATCCAGCACCATCTTATTTTAACACTAGCTTTTGCCTGCGACTTTGTACGCGCATTCACGTTTTTTTTCCGTTCCCGTATAGCCTATAGCCATCTTCATGAGTGTGGCTATCATATACAAAATTAATTTTCCAAATCCAACTGGTCGGACAGCTACCAGTTGGATTTGTAAAATTATTTTTGTGTCAGCGATTAGCGCTTTGAAAAAAACAAACAAAAAAAAACTCGTCAGCTTTACTATATTGTTGGGGAATTTGTTCGAAAGAGTCACCGCGGCCCTGGAACGCAAAGGGCTTTAGAAGGAACACGGATGGGTTTTAGTCAGTAAGAGTGACACGCCCTTCCGCTTCACCCAGAGCGGAAGAAGCCATTAGATGATGTCCCATCCTTAAAAAAAAACTTTAGTATATTATTATAGATTATATTATATAGTATATATTAAAGTATAGTAAAGATATTGAATCAAACACTTTTCTTATGAAAATATTTTAAACAGACGATCGTTGTTAAGGTAAAATATTTCTCATCTCGCATGAGTGTACGCATTTATTCTCCTCGCGTTATCCATAATAAAATGCTGGTCACGAAAAAAACATCTATTTCTACTAACAATTTTAGCGGTACGAAATTTCGTGCCCTCGAAGTTCAAAGAGCAATCACGCCCAAACTACGTCATCGAAATCGCGTTTTAAAACTTTTAAAAATCGAGCACAAAACGGCGTAGTCGGATCTGAAACGACGTTTTGTTGGTTTTATAAAATGTAAAGCGCGAGTTTCATTTCATTTGGCGCTCAAAATAACTGTTTACTCGCAAAGAGGCTTTGGAAAGTTTAAAAAATAACTTTGTGAGGCAATTTAGAGGTACGCGGAAAGTCTAACTGGCAATTTGTGACATACCGACGTTAAGGATGGCTAGCTTTCTTTTAAAATGCAGTTCAAAGTGTTAAGTGTGCATTTGGGAGCGATTTCATTTTAATAAAACATAAGTTTTCCGTACCTCAAAAGTAAAAAAGGAACCCTTGTATGGTCGCTCTTAAGTTCCTTTCTACCAAATTATTTATTCATTCATTCATTTTACTTCAGATATTGTCCATACATTATACAAAAAATAAAAGTCAATAAAAACACATAACATTAAAATAATCAACTATAAATTAAATTACATAAATACACACCATAATTACATAAACAATGTCGCAATAAAATAAAATATATAAATGAAAATATTACACAAAAATTTAAAACAAAATTAGACATAGTTATGACCGCGTTCTTATATATTTTTCTAAAAATGCTGGAGTTAAAAACAACATAAATAATTTACGGTCTTTATCTGACCTAAAACTAAATCGAATGCATCAAGCTTTGTATCATACAAATAAAATTTGAAACGGAAATAATTCATCAGAATGGTGCAATAATATATATTTTATTTAAAAATAAAATGGAATGATTTCGAAAGAAACAAATTCCGTGTGTTTATACCGTGCACTGTTCTTTGAGAATATTCACCTGTTTCTTTTATTTTTGAAAAGCAGTTATTTTGATATTCTGATTGTCACACCCTACCTGCTATGTATGTCTATGTAAATTTGCAGAAACAAAGGCAAATGGTATACAGTACAAATGATAAAATGTGAAAATGTATGACGACTGTATTCTGGTTCAATTCTCGAAACTTCCAATTCCCTGGATGTCCAACACCATCCAATTCTATAAAAAATCTTTTAAAAAATCCTAATAGCGAAAGGAATATTATAATATATTTGACTACTATAAAAAACACTACGTTTGGTGAAAAAATAAATTAAATTGGTAGAAAAACAGAGAAGTTATACGCTTTTGAAGATTTCCTTGTCACACAAAATGTCGTTTGTACTGGATGTCTTCAATTCAATATGGCGGAACTTTTGAGTGACGTCACACGCAATTAGGCTGTCTCTGTTTATCACAGATTTTCGACACTGAAAACTAAAATATTTTTTAACTGCGTGTTGTCTGACTCTGGGTTTTGAGATACATAATTTAAAAAATCCATTCAAATACCTTATCAAATAATGATTTTCAATGACATACTGAACCTGATCGGGCCACTTTAACGTCGCCTTTGATGTATTTTGAGTTCGACGTACAACGGACCTATGTGTCATTAATCGAGACAATTTCCTTGCTTTAGTAGATACAAGTTCTCGAGTAAAATTCACAGGTCAAAGAAAATATGTAACGACAGAAAACCTTTGTCAAAATATAATTTACATGTTTTTAATTCCAATTTCAGTTTCTCTAGCGTAATTTTTTATAAAAAGTAAAAAAAAAATAACCAAAAAAAATAAATATTTAAGGGTGGAAACATATTATTTAAAACGTTTATAAATAAATATAACAACAGACCATTGCGCAGACGATGGAACGTGGCCGACAAATAGTGACGCGCACAGGTCTAAAAAAAAACCAGAAACACACAGACTCCGGCAGGGAATTACCAAAACGTTTTGTGCGTATGTCCACCAAGTACCGATACGGTGCATCGCCGTGGGTCTTGTAGTGTAAGATGTTTTTTGTTATATATAGAACTAGCTATGCCCGTGGCTTCGCTCCCGTCACCTCCCTTCAACCGTTATCTACCCTACTCTACCTACCCTACTTCCCACCCTACCTACGTACCTACCCTACATACCTACCCTACCTACCTACATACATATATACCTACCTACCCATTTTTTTTTGTTTTCAAACCTTCCCCGTAATCTGTCGAACAAAACTAAAAAAAAACATCCAAATCGGTCAAGCCGTTCTCAAGTTATGACCAGGAGAAATAGGGGTTCATTTTTATATATAAACTAGTGGTCCACACAGACGTTGTCCTGTCCGAACGTTTGCTTTGTGTCTGTCGAAAAATTCGAGAAATCGATAGCAGCACCACCTATCGGATCCAATTGTGAATATAAACCATTCTCGAATCCCCTTGAACACACACAAAAAAAATCATCAACATCGGTCCAACCGTTTCAGTGACATACACACGTACACAAGAAATATATATATATTAAGAAGATAGATTCTTGAGTCTGGATAATGCTTCTAGACAGACCCATTAAAAAAAATTAGGTTGTACTTTGTCTCTCACTTAATGAAAAAATTCAAGTTTAAACTAAGTAGATCGCCAAAATAACTTAGCGTTTCAAGTAAACAGCTGGTACATCTTTCCCAAAACGATTTTTTAATTAATTAATTAATTTATTTGGTTAACCGACAATTGTTTACACATAACATCACAAATTACATTGTATATTCTTTAACAAGTGCAACAATTAATTAAAGGTTAATACCTCATGCATAATTTGTGGTTTTTCACATTGTTAACTCTAAAAATTTATAAAATATGAGCTTTTAACTTAATATTTAAAAACAATTTGCTACAAAAATAATGAATAAAAAAAAATAAGTTAGTCAGTAAAAATTTTAAAACAACACACAATTTAAATAAATAATTAATTTAAGTTAAAATTAAAACTATACAAGGCATTCAATAAATCACAAAAAAAAATATTTTTTAAATATTTTTTTTCCTTGAGAAGCCCTCAATAAAAGTAATACCAACTAATTAAGCTCATTTTCCTCCAAAATAAAATCTCACAAATTGCCACATTAGCTTGCAAGCTGTTCAAGCTAATGTAGCAGCCATTATGAATATTGTTATGAGCTCGAAATTGCTTTAAAATGAAACTAACGAAAGTTGGTGAAACATTCTAGCTCATTTGCTAGTTGAAATGGTGAACTTCATTTTAATATTCTTGTGGATGCGAATGTTAAAAAAAATGTATAAAATCGTTTGTTTTTTGGCGTGGTTTGGGTAGATAATTTTATTTGGGCTTTAGTCATGAAGAATGGTCTTATTTTAATGTAAAATTCGTTTTTTATAAAATTGGACCGTATTTTTGCTATTAGTAATTGGTAAAATTGTATTGTATTTCGGATTAGTGTTCGCAAGACTATTTCTTAAAAAAGTTACTGCAAGTTCAAAAATATTCCATATTATCTATTTGAAGAATAAACAAGCTAAGGTTATATTTAAAATATTTAACTAACTATATAATCAAATCAAATTTTGATGCGTCAAATAGTATTCCAAATGTTCAGTTGACAATTTATCGAGAGTTTACAATCTCTTAAGTTATTTTATAATCTTACGGAGTTTGCCATTTTCCGGTGACATATACATATGTATATACAATAATTGCTCGTTTAAAGGAAAAATAGGAGTGGAGGGTTTATAGATAGATAGATATTCCCGGGATAAAACAATTCTATGTACCCATATGTCTTAAACCAAATTTGGTGGTGCATTTCCGGCTCATTTGCTAGTTGAAATGGTGAACTTCATTTTAATATTCTTGTGGATGTGAATGTTAAAAAAATGTAGAAAAACGTTTGTTTTTGGCGTGGTTTCTGGAGATAATTTTATTTTGGCTTTAGTCATGTAGAATGGACTCTTCTAAAATTGGACCGTATTTTTGCTATTAGTAATTGGTAAAATTGTGTCGTATAGTATTTCGGATTGGTGTTCATAAGTCTATATCTTTAAAGTTACTGGAAGAACAAAAATATTCCATATTATCTGTTTGAAGAATCCGGCTAAGAACCATAATAAACAAGCTAAGGTTATATTTAAAATACTTAACTAACTATATACACTTAAACTAGTACAAGTAAACCCTAATGATAACAGGTACTTTTCAAAAGATTTATGTCAAAGTATGTGAAGGGATCGCCTTTATCAAGACACTTATATAGCCGGCCATTAGATAAAATAACACGCCAGTATTTAATTTATCTACATGGCTTCTGCCACTGGCCTGAAAGTGTAAAAGTCAGAAACTATCAATTAAAGTATCAGTACCAGGGTACCTAGATAACCTGTTTTTTTTTTTTGTTTGGTAAACGTTTTCTAAAAATGAAACCTAGCTAGATCGATTTATTGCCCCCAAAACCCCCTGCATACTAAATTTCATGGAAATCGTTGGAGCCGTTTCCGAGATTCAGATTATATTTACAAGAATAGCTCGTTTAAAGGTATTAGATACATAGATAGATATTCCCGGGATAAAACTATTCTTTCCTATTTCCAGCTCATTCGCTAGTTAAAATGGTGGTCTTAATTATTCTTGTGGATGTGGACGAAAAAATAGTAAAATGTTCTTTTTTTGAGGTGGTTTCGGGAGATAATTTTAGTTCGGATTAGCTGGGTTTTGGGGTTGGGTAGTCTTAGTTTTATTCAAACTTCGTTCCTGTTAAATTTGACCGTATTTTCTCACTAGTAATTGGTAAATTGTAGCATTCGATTTCATGGTCAGGCAACGTGTTATTGGGTTTATCCATTAGTACTTTCAAAGAAGCAATCCAGAATCTGAAGTTGATGATGTGACAGTACCTGCTTCGGAACGCACGTAAAATCGTTGGTCCTATGCCTGATCACTCCCCCCCCCCCCCCCGGGTCGTGCCAGATTACCGTCTTATAGGACTACGACAGTTAAAGGCGAGCTACTATAACAACAGCAACAGCTACTAGAACATCTATGTACCAATACCCATGTTTGCAAATAATAAATGATTGATTGACTATGACGTGCTAATGCCATCCAATTCTGATGATGTAAAAGGCTATCCCTTTTTACTATTCGCTATGTATAGCTCCGTAACCCTCTTAGAGCGGTAGCATGCTCCGTTTCCGTCTTAGAGCGGAATCATGTTCCGTCTCCCTCTTAGAGCGGAATCATGCTCCGTCTCCCTCTTAGAGCGGAATCATGCGCCGTCTTCCTCTTAGAGCGTTTTAAGACTTCATAGTAGGGCTCCAGAGGTATTCTGTGTTTGCGCACAGGCTCGAGCACTATAATATCTCCTGCGATGGTTTATCTGTTAAGATCAGCCACCGTGATTGAAACTCGGATAGCATATTTCGGGCTGGTGTCTCAGTTGCAGTCTCCTCGGTCCTTTGATACGAAAAAGTTAAATACTTTACTCTATACTTTACTTTTTACTCTATACCTCATTTCATAAGATCGAAGTCAAATTTTTGTATTTCTAATATGCCAGTATGCAATTCATCTTTCAAAATGTTTACAGCATAAAATATTTTTGACGGGAAACATTTTGTAATGTAACCTCATATTTGCATGCTCTATGGTAATGATTATCTTTGTGGCTATAGCCGTTTAAAATTTAGATTTCTTTAAATCAATAATTTCTAACTAGACTCGAAAGTCCAGTGCTTCCAGTCAAAACATAAGGTTGATTTTCAACTGTAAACACATTAAAATGTAGGTCAAAGCCATTCATTGTACAAATGACCTGTTTGTAAGGTTCTCAACGTTTCCTGAAAACACTTTATTTTCCACTTATTTTTTTACATTTTGTGGAATTGATTTTGGAGTAGTTCAGACTACTTCACGATAAATCTGAAATTAGTTCACAATTTTCTTTGAAGAAAGTTTTCGATTGAGCACAATCTGTCGGTAGTTAAGCATCATTGGACATTTTATAGACTAGTTAGCTTTCTCCTGTGGCTTCGCTCCTTTTTCAACCGGGCGAATCTTTTTAATAATGAAAAAAAACGTCACAATTGAACCAGATACTTCTCAAGAAATTCGCTTGAAAACAAAGATACAAATAAATAAAATGAATTGTGTTGTATTTTTTGTTTTTAGAAGTTTTGACTCAGGCATGTCTATTTAAATGCTTATAGTACCTTAGTCAGGATTAGAAAGAGGCTCTCCAGAATTTTCCAATCCAGAATCTTTGCAAATATCCACTAAGTAGAGTGAAGCGATACTTCACGCCTGGACAGCTTTTAACCCTTTACAAAGCACAAGTCCGATCCTACATGGAGTATTGCAGCCACCTTTGGGATAGTTCGGCTAGATATCAACTTGACGTGCTTGACCCGATGGAACGCAGAGTTAAAAGGCGACGTAAAACTGCTGGATTCCAAGCTTCACAGCTTGGCTCATCGCCGCAAGGTTGCCTGCTTGTCGGTCGTCTACAGATTGTACTTCGGTTAGTGTGCCCAAGAACTCTTCGACCTCATCCCACCGGCCCTTTAAACCATCGGACATCTAAACGCACTGCAACTTACCATCCCTACCTTGTTGCTATTCCACCAAATCGCACTAAGCGTTTCCAAACGTCTTTTATAATGCGCACAGCAAAGGAGTGGAACTCTCTGCCTGCGTCTGTGTTTCCGAACGCATCCAACCCTAATCTCTTCAAAATTAGAGTGAACAGGCTACTTCTGGGTAAGCTCGCTCTATCGTCAACTTTGTCTCTGTCATCTATGACCTAGACTAGAGTCAAGAGCAAATCCATCTAAAAAAAAGACACAAATATTTGCTAAAATTCCGAATATTCGCCGCCCACTACAATAAGCTGATACAAAAATCTAATAGCTCGATATTTTTGTTAGAACACGCCCCCGCTTTGGTAGCAATCAATCAATCCACGTCGCTAAAACCACACTCTTCGATCGTTATACGCAAAGAAACAAAATATTGTACTTAGCCTATTGTTACAAGAACAAAAAGGTAACCTAATATATTGATGGGATGTCCAGAATTAAAATACAAGACTAAACCGGTCAACAGCAAGTTGGACTTGTACTCGAAGGGTTCCGTTGTAAAAAACTATTAAAATAATAACGTCTTTCGTATGGAGTATTACGAGTAATTTGATTAACATTTTATTTTGTTACAGAGGAAATACATTGGCTAATTTGATTGTTTCATTCATATTGATCTACATACCTACCATATTCTTGTCATTTCTTCTCTTATCTGTAGCTTTTGCCCGCGACTTCGTACGCGCATATCCCATTTTACCCGTTCGTAAGAATTTCGGTACAAATGATACACCAAAGAATTTCGAGACGAATTATACACCAAAATCTTCCTCATAAATAATCTCATCCATTGGTGAAAACCGCATGTAAATCCGTTGAGTAGTTTTTGAGTTTATCGCGAACAGACAGCCAGACGCGACGGGGGACTTTGTTTTATAATATGTCAAAATACAACTAGTATAAAATAAAGTTGCTATCTGCCTCTCTCTGTTACTTATATGTATTTTAAGAGGTTCCGAACATTCGTAAAAACGAAACTCTTTTAGCTAGCCCTTTTTTCCGAACCTACTGGATCAATTCTGTTTAAATTTGGTACACATATTATAATTTGTGAAGCGTTACGTAAATAAATAAATGAGTTATTTTAAATAATACGAAAAATTGCAAACGCCGCAAGATAGTCAAATATCGCGTTAAATTTGTAAACATTTTTTTTCAATAAAACACTGATATATTGGAAACTATTGAATTTGGAAAACAAAACGTTTTTTTTATCATAATATATCAAGAAATTATAATCTAATAAAAAATATTACAATCTTACGGAGTCTGCAATTTTTCTGTGACACGTACATAAATTCTTTGGATAAGTACATAACATCAGAAAGGTAATAAAACATACTTGGCTCGACAATCTTAGGACTTAAAAAAAAAATACACTAAACGTTTCTAAACGTCTTTATAATGCGATCAGCAAAGGAGTGGAACTCTGTCTTTTTTTTAAGGATGGAAAATCATCGAATGACTTCTTCCGCTCTGGGTGGAGCGGAAGGGCGTGTCAGACTCTTACTGACTAAAACCCATCCGTGTTCCTTCTAAAGCCTTTTGCGTTCCAGGGCCGTGGTGACTCTTTCGAATAAATTCCGCAACCCTGGCAGGCGGAACTCTCTGCCTGCGTCCGTGTTTCCGAACTTCTCTTCAAAGTTAGAGTGAACAGGCTTCTTCTGGGTAAGCTCGCTCCATCGTCGACTTTGTCTCTGTCATCTATGACCTAGACTATAAGAGTCAAGGGCAAACTCATACCAAATAAAAAAAAACAAGAGTTGACTATATTGGGTAAACGATTTAGCATTTTTAACGAGACAGAATCGATCTACTCTTCTTATCAAATTTTGGAAGCTGCCTTGAAACCCTGGACGAAGGAGGGTAATTTAGGGAGGCGTTAATGTGTCCCGTGCCTTATCTGAGACATTATTTAATTTTGTAGCGAGAGACTTATTAAGGCTTCGGTTTGCAGTTCTACTTCCACGTTCAAGGACTTGAAGGTAATTTAATTTCGGGGTAGGCAGAAAGGTTTTCAGTATGAAGGTTGAAGTTTTGCTGTTCTTTTAATACAATAAGTTTTAGACGTATGAAATAAGAAATTGACATTACAGTTGTATTGGAAGACGATAGGCTGTTGGTCCCGGCTGTCATTTGTAAGACTCTGACAGTCAGAAGTCAAGAAATGTGACGCCAGTCTTACCAAGGGGTATCGTCCTTTATCCCGAAACGAACATAGTTGAAAAGGCTTGGTGGATTTATTGAAATAATCAGTAATTAAGGGTCAGTATAAAGATGTTCCTTGGGTTCAAAAAAATTGATTCTATTTAGTCAGTTAGATTATCGAAAAATATTGGATACGTATTTATTATTTGATCAAATTAATAAAAAACACGAAGATAAAACGCTTCAAAGGTAAGGAGTGGGGGCTTCTAACGTCACTTTCCAGTAAAAAGTGTACCGGTAAGTGACGTCACACGAGTTGTCAACGCACTGTATCGTCTTCATTTTTTGTTTACGTGACAAAAGAAAAAATACGTGGCCAATAATTTTTGGAAATCTATCTGACGGACTAATTAGATTTTTAGTCAAATACACCATTCCATCAAATTTCTTTGCAAGTAAATTAGTCATGAAAATTGTCTTTCAAAACTACGCAAAAAAAATTTTTCTTGCAATACTTTACAAACAACCAAGAACAGTATTTTCCTCATATTTTATCGTCGCGAAACATATTACCATAAAATTAGGCTCTCTCGCAAAAGAAAAGCTTTCTCAGATCCTCAAGACTCACTATTAATATCACTTATACCCCGAAAAACTCGGCGATAAGGAGCCAGCAGATGACTTATGTGACTTACCCATTGTCATCACAACGTCCCTAACATTATTTATCTGTCCCTTACACCCCCTGGGGGAGAAAAAACCGGCCAAGTGCGAGTTGGACACCTCTCACACGAAGGGTTCCGCCGCGTTAAAGTGATCACGAGGTGAGCTATCAATTCATATAATCAAGATGGCATGACAGCGCTCGTGATCACGTGACATCTTGATTATATGGATTGACAGCTCATCTCGTGATCACTTCACCCAAGCCTTCACTTCGACATTTTTACAGAATCAACCGGCTGTACTATAAACCGAAACAAACACGTTTTTTGAATGGGAGCCCCCTTTAATTATTAATTTTTGCTGTTATAGCGGCAATAGAAATACACACACTGTGAAAATTTCGACTCCACACGTCCACCTATTACGGTTTTTGAGATGCAGCCCGCTGACAGACAGACGGACGGACAGCAGAGGCTTAATAATAGAGTTCCGTTGGAGACCCTTTCGGTACAGATCCCTAAAAATAAGAGGTGAAAACTACCCCCTTATACAGTGCAGTTGGTTAAAACAACCCCCTTGGGGGCGATTCCAGGATTGTGTCAAATGTTTTCAGGAGTTTCAGTAATTTTTATTATTGCATAATGGGGAATTTTGAATGGTTGTTTTCTGGTTAGGAATGGTCTGTCGGCTTGGTCTTATGGGGGTTGTTAATGCGTCAGGTTTCTGGGACAGGATTAGGTGGGGTTGTAGTTTTTAACTCATTTATAACTGACCGACACTTGTTTTAATGGGCTGCGATCTCTCTCTTCTATAAACGAGATGTCATTGACAGGTTTGACAAGCAAATACGTTTTGGTGTGTTTGTTTATTTGTACAGTCAACAAAGCTATTTGGTATTTAGATACCAAATAGCTTTGTTGACTGTACAAAAGTAGTTGCAGGTTAGCTGCCTGCCATTTTAAACAATGTTGTGAGTGTGCTGAGTAGACAATTATTGCACACCACACTCGTAAGTATGTCATAAGCTTAAAAAGTTATAATGCACACATTAGAAATAAATATTGGTTGTGCAATGGAAAAAATAATATTTTTGCCCGTATACCAAATAACTTTGTTGACTGTACTTAAATTAGTTTAAACAATCACTTTAAATAGTAAATGAAAACATTTTGTAACGACCGTGAATATTCTGGGAATATGATTCCCATTTGTGGTCTGTTTTGAAGATTATTAACGGGGTATTGAAAACGAATAAGGGTCAAACGATGGCTCATCGTGAGTCGTAGCGACTTTTATACCGTTTACGTTGTTTTTTTGGTAAATAAGCATCTACAATTATAAAAAAGCATGCGCATGCAGTAGGGTACAGTAAGGGTAGGCCAGCCCATGCATAATAGTCACCGCGGCCCTGGAACGCAAAGGGCTTTAGAAGGAACACGGATGGGTTTTAGTCAGTAAGAGTCTGACACGCCCTTCCGCTCCACCCAGAGCGGAAGAAGCCCATGCATAATGCCCAAAAAAAAAATTCTTCCATTTTCAAAGTGGACGAAAATTCGCTTAGTCTGTATTTATTTATTTAACAGTTTATGTACACACATTTAACAAATAAATAAGAAGAAGGGAACAGAAAAATAGGTACAAAGGTGATGCTTATTTCTAAAGAAATCTCTTCCTGCATACCTGCTTCGCCTGTATCGTGATTTCAACTCTGAATAACCCAAAAAAAAAACTCACCACAGTTTTTTTTTTGGGCATATATATGGGCTGGCCTATCCTTACTGTAGCCTACTGCACGCCCATGAAAAAGTGGCTACAAAAAACATAAATACTCTTTTAGGATTTGATAAAACTAGAACCCAAATATTGACAATTGCAATAACCAATAAAACAGTAAAAATAACAGTTGACTATCAAATAAATATAAAACGCACCGACAGAAGCATTCAACACAATGTAGAAAACAGATTCACCCCATTTCACCCCCTTAACAATAACATAAAAATTCAAAAATCTAAAACTTATTCATCTCGAACAAACTCAAGCCAAATAGAGGGTAGAATAGAATCATAACAGCCATCCCTACCCGGATAGATTCAGTTTCATCCGGTTTTATCCGGATAATCTTGAAAAATGCGGCTTGTATACGAGGTTATGGGGTGCCCATGGGTGACATTGATTTTCTGAAGATATTATTATGATGTATTTTGCGGGGGTTGAGAATGTGAAGACGCATATTTTTGTTATGTACTGGTAAAACTATTATAAGGGTCTGTGTTGGTGTGCCCGAGTTTTGTACCAGATAAAAAATGGAAGTTTTTTCCTTATGACTGATATGTAAGTTGGAAGTTATGTGGTGATAGCAAAACAGGATGTTTGAATTGGTTTATTATTTAACATACAAAAAAAAAAATACAAAAAATATTTGAGATGAGTTTACTCTTGACTCTAGTCTAGGTCATAGATGACAGAGACAAAGTCGACGATGGAGCGAGCATACCTAGAAGAAGCCTGTTCACTCTAATTTTGAAGAGATTAGGGTTGTATGCGTTTGGAAACATAATATACGCAGGTAGAGAGAATAAAATAAAGTAAGAAAATCTTCTGAAGGACTATGTGTTGCCAACTCTTAATCCTACTAATATTATAAACGCGAAAGTTTGTAAGTATGGATGGATGTTTGTTACTCTTTCACGTAAAAACTACTGAATGGATTTTGATGAAATTTGGCACAGTAGTAGATTATAGTCTGGAATAACACATAGGGTTCTTTTTATACCGGGAATATGTTCCCATGGGATAATTTTAGACAATCACGCGGGCGGAGCCGCGGGCGGCAACGATTAAGAAATATTTTTTCAAGTTACCTTATTTTAGTTATAATTAGCAGTCTGATAGTTACTATTGCAGTAGTCTGGATTCCGTACCTGTAATGGAAAAGATTATTATTAGAAAAACATTATTCTAGTTAACTGCCTTCAACTATATTGTGGCTTATAAAAGACCAAGGGCCCGACTATGAAGTCTTAAAACGACCATGATTCCGCTCTAAGAGAGAGAGACGGAGCTATACATAGCGAATAGCCCTATCCCTTTTGCATCATCGGAATTGGATGGCATTAACACGTCATATTAGGGCAGCAATTCTTGTAATTGTAATGCAGTGGAAATATCATCTCAGCGACAATTCATGTCAAAAAACTTGTCAGGTAGGGAAATTAGAAGTGGGTTTGACAGTTTGGGAATGCGATGCGAATGAGCACGCTACCTAATAGCATTTTCACAAAAAAATACAACCAGCTTCCAAATAAAAACCACTACAAAGTGAAAAATAAAAAACATTTTTACAAAAAAAAAAATACAACCGACTTCCAAATAAAACCAAAAAACAAAGAAACCACACCAAAAACACCGACTTCCAAAATTAAAGTTATTTTGAAGTTTGTAGTGGGTTTCATTTGGAAGTCGGTTGTATTTTTTTGTAAATTATGGATTTTTATTTTTCACTTTTTAGTGCTGCTACCATTGCCAACATTCCACACAATCCACAAGTCCATATCAATTTAATTGCCTATCTCCGAAGTTCTTTTTCAGATTTTTACGAAATTTAAATTGTACCATTTCGGAATAAACTTCTTTCGAAAAAGAATTTTGCGAATCCAATTTATGATGGAGTTATGCCAAAACATACCTAATAAGACATATGAACATCTGAATTGATAACCTCCTCCTTTTTTTAAAGTCGGTTAAAAATACAAGAATTGCCCGCTGGTTTCTGATCATTCATAATTTTCAGGTTTTTAATATGTAATTTAACTATGATATTAATAATAATATTTTATTGACATAAAAGTAATGTTTATAATATGTTATTTTTTTTACCTATTTATACTTAAGTGGAGTTTGACATGTTCTTTAAATAACATTCTTAATTTAGAAGCTGAAACATTGGTACCAAATTCCTTGCAGCATCTTTTTAACAAACCAGAAACCAAAGAACTTGAAAAGGCATTTCTAACAGTCAACAACAAAAACTGGTGAGTATTATAAAATAGTCAAACCATTTTATAAATGCCCGTTTTATAAAACACAAAAAAAAGTTCACCCTCGTACCGATTTCTACTCGAATACGTTATTCCTAAAAATAATGTTATGACAAGCACAAATCTCGAACGCAATAATAATGATTATATTATCATAACAATAACATCGGATTCGCAGGGAGATAAGGATTTGTTCAGATGGAATAAGTCGGAGTTTTTTGACGGGATGTTTATATTGAGAAAGTATTGGTGTGGGTTATAAAATGGGGTGACGAATTTGAATACGATTTATGTTTTTTTTAGGGTTCCAAACGGATGTCATATAGAATCACTCGTATGTCTGTCTGTTTGTCTGGCACAGGTAGTTTGCACCGAATTATTTAGTTTTATGTTTAACGTGTTGTATTGTTTTCTTTGTAAGAATACTGACTACTTACATACCTTTGTATAAATGCTAGTTCTTATAACTCAACGAACAGATGTGTTGCTGGGGAGTTTGTTGCGCCACTACTTCTTCCTAGCTAAAACACTAGGAAGTGGTGACGGGCAGGCGTTTTGGGGGACTGTTTTTATGTAGAACTTTGTCGTTCAAAAAGTGCTGGCATTCAGCCTAATTTGAATAAATGACTTTTGTTTTTGATTTTGTGACCCAAACATATAACTAAATAAATTACAAAAATGGGGACAAAATGCGGAAATAAATCAGAAAAAAATAATAACTGTGCTATGTGATATATGAAAAGAAAGGGCAATGTCCGATATTCATGTCTCAAATATAATAATATTATTTTGTTTCATAATAAAAAACAAATAATTTTTACCGTGTCTGTTTTAAGTTTTTTTAACTGGCAACCGAAGCAAATTCAAATTCTGTAGTCAGTTCCCTGCCACAAGTACAGAGTGATAGCAAACAAGACCGCATCGCCCCCATGTACTAAGTGCGCGATAGAAACAGGCGGCACAATGGGCAAGCATTCCCCTATGCATAGCATGTTAAATAGCTTTACTATTTATGTATGTGAGAGCAGAGAGGAATTCTGTTAGCTTTTAGTTGCCTCAAATAGTTGAATACAGGAATTCAAAAGTGTAAATAGATATAAACTACCTTCTAGTTACAGTAAATGTTATTTATTTACTAAAGTAGGTACATACAGTCTTTTGTTTTTAAACGACTTCAAAAAAAGGAGGCCTCAATTTGGTTGTATTTTTTATGTTTGTTACCACATAACTCCGACATTAATGAACGGATTTGAAAAAAAAAAATTTTACGCGAATGTTCCATAAACGATTGGTTCCATAGAAATTTCATCAAAATCGGTTTATTAGTTTGTTTTTCAAATCAAACTAGACTAGCCGAAATAAATATGTCATCCAAGTTAACAAAATTGCATATTTTGCTTTGATATATTTGACTTTCCATTGGTGTTCAAGGTGTGGGGTACCACTAAAAAGTGAAAATTTAACAAACTTTTTATAAATTAAATACAACCGACTTCCAAATAAAACCCACTACAAAGTACATTTTAATTTCGGAATTCGATGTAAAAATACGAAGAAACAACCAAAAACACCGGCTTCCGAAATAAAAGTAATTTTATTATTTGTAGTGGTTCTTTTTATTTGGAAATCGGTTGCATTTTTTTTATTCCCTTTTGCTCATACATAAATAGCTTATTATCAATCTTCCTGACTGAATTTAGATCACGGTAGTAATCAATATCAACGGAGATAAGCCAAGTATGAAGAAAATATTATAGTACACAAGAAGGTCTGCAAACACAGGTTCATTGTCTGAAAACTGATCACTTAGCAGAGGCAAAGGGAATGTTCGGCTATCTCTTTTCTTTAGGCAGTAATACCAAAAGAAACACTGCAAGCCTGTAACGTGGCCCCATCAGAATATTTAGCGTCGGCTATTTGGTTTCTGGACGTATTGATTATATTTCTCAAAACCTAGAAAAATAGAAAACGCAGCAAAAATGCGCTTGATATCTGTGTAAGTTTAGTTTTTAGGGTTCCGTACCCTACAGGAAAAGACGCCCCGGGAGATCGCCCTGCGACTCTCAAGTCGCAGGGCGATCTCCAGCCACCGTAGGCACGGGCCTGCGGACGGCGAGTGTTGGGTGGCTCGCTGTCCGGTCACAACCCGGCCCGGGCCGATGACGCGTTGTGTTCCACGCGCGTCTCAAAGAGATGCCAGTATAGGAGACGGGGCCCGCTGGGCCAAAGCCTGCCAGGGTTGCGGAATTTGTTCGAAAGAGTCATCGTGGCCCTGGAACGCAAAGGGTTTTAGAAGAAACACGGATGGGTTTTAGTTAGTAAGAGTCTGATACGCCCTTCCGCCCCACCCAGAGCGGAAGAAGTCATTTGATGATCCTTAAAAAAAAAAAACATTATTATATATTATATTTATAAATTTAGTATTTAAGCATTTATATGTATTTTATTAGTTTTACATGTATTATTTGTAATATTCTTTCCGAAACGTTAAACTTATATTTTAATTTTTTATTTATTGTACACCTACCACAGTATAGTCTTTATTGCCTTGATGCATTAAGTCCGCTCATGTACCACTATTGTACATAAAGTTTAAATAAATAAATAAATGATATGATGGCCCTACATAGCCTACTATCACACATCAATAATATCTTTAGCTGAACTAAACCTAAAATATTCTTCGCGGCCAAAGCTTCTAAAGTCTGGATACGCCTTTATCCCACATTTTGTATACGACGGCCAGTCTGACGAGATCTCTTGTCACGAGGCGATTTTAATATCTGTTATATATTTTCTGGCTCAGAAATAAAATATCAGGGGTCCTTTAAAAATGGTCGTGTTTTGCGGAATATTTATTTTGGATACTTTGATATAACGTTGACGTATCGGTTACCTATTAAGTTATTTATATAGGTACCTACGTGCTACGTTTTCTGTAGAAATTATTTAAATATGTTTGAAAACTAAATCTTGTCAGTGACTGGGTTCGCATGGACGTTGGAAAATTACATTGAGAGCCTTTACCCAACTGTATTGGGATCCGCTTCCAATCTAACAGGATGCAGCTGAATACTAGTACTCACATGGAGTGGATTGCTGTCTGACCTAGCCATGCCAAAATCTAACACCAGTCATCCCAAGGGGTACTGTAATACCCAGTTACCGGGTAGTCCCGATAACTGGGTATTACAGTACCCCTTCATAACGACCGTGACAATCAAGACCATTAGCTTATTGTGCTTTCTGAGGCACGGAAAAGTCTCAATAGGTATGTAATGTATTGTCACCCGTCCTCAGACCGACCTCGGCAAGCTTTGCTTAACCTTAAAGACCCGTGCGGCTGTTATTATTTAGCCACAGCCCAGTAGGGATGTGGAGGTCAGATAGGCAGACGCTTCATGTAAAATACTGGTATTCAGTTACATCCAGTTTGACTGGTATTCGACCCCAACATGGTTGAGAAAACCCATGTGTGAAATAGTAAGCATCAGACAACTTACCATACCTCCCTCACGATCTAAGAACCTTGCTTACCCCCTTCCTATTCCCTTTTTGGAGGTAAGTTTGGAGGTATGCGGAACAGAGAGTAAAGTCCCGTGTACCTCCACCGAAAAGGCGAGGATCCTCCGAACCAGACGGTTATTGTGTCTGGTGGGTAACTGCCCGATAATTGATATTCGACTGTTGTAAATGTTCAAATCGCACGGAGAACTTTGCTTGCGCGATGCAGGATTTCGATGTTACTTCGTCGTAGATGGCGCTGCGATTCTTTTTGTTGCCGTACAAATTTCGCTTCTTAGTTTTTCATGTGGCGGCATTGATGCCGCTACACCTTCATAAAAATCGATGAACGCCAGCTGCACGCACGAAAAAGGATGACTCATTGTAACGTTACGCTCATTGTAACGTTACGATCATTTCATCAATGTTTTGTTATGACGTTGTCACGCTAACCGACTTTTCAGACAAAGAATTTTTTTCTTTTAATTGGAAATCATTAAATAACTTCTCCTCCCTGGATGGAGCAGGAGGGAATGACAGGCTCTTACTGACTAAAACACACCTGTGTCCTTTCTTACAAATGCCCTTTGCGTTCCAGGGCCGCGGTAATTTTTCCGAACAATTCTGCAACCTCGGCAACAACCCTGGCAGGAAACCAACACCCCTGCTTACCCCTTTATATAGTTCGCTACTAACAAAATGAAACAAGACAACGATACATCAAGACACGCGTGCCACTGACGGAGACGAAAGATTAATAGCTTCTCTTCTAATGGCTGTCGCACCTTTTAAAGGGTTGCTCTATCTCCGTTGGTATAGACACGATGTTGTGTAAAGGATAATGTGTCGGATCGGCAGGGATCGAGAAATTGATGCTTTGGGTATACCCATTCAACTATTTGTATATTGACGAGATAATGTGTAAAAGGACTTCCATTGATATTTTGAAATATCAGCATAATATGCATTTAATAATATTACTACTATAAAAACAGGTTAAGTGATACCATCATCATCGTGCCAGCCAAAAGACGTCCACTGCTGGACATAGCCCTCCCCCAAGTGTCGCCACAACAACCGGTACTGTGCGTCTCGCATCCATCGGCTACCCGCGACCCTCACCAGGTTATCGGTCCACCTTATGGGAGGCCTTCCAACGCTACGTCTTCCGGTACGCGGTCGCCACTCCAGAACTTTTTGGCCCCATCGACCATCTGTTCCGCGAATTCCACTTCAGTTTGGCGGTCTTTCGGGCTCTGCTGGTAACTTTAGTGCCCTTTGGGTGACTTTAAGCCTTCTGATGAGGCCCACTGTGAGCGACCACGTTTCGGTTCCATAAGTCATCACTGCCAACACGCACTTGGTTGTGGACTTTCGTCTTGGGACACTGTGGTATTTGAGACGACAAGATAACACGCAACTTCCCGAATGCCGCACAGCCGAATCGGATTCCACGATTGACCTCTTTCTCGAAGTTAGCCCTACTTAACTGGACCGTTTGTCCCAGGTAGACGTACTCGTCTATAATTTCGAGTTTAGAGTGTATAGTTTCCGTACCATAAACGGATAACGTCACGGTTGGGAGATACTTCGTTACTATAGGTACTTCTTAACTGTGAAAGTGGAATTCCCTTCTGGAGTCTGTTTTGAGATGGCTACAACCTGGGGGTCTTGAGTTAAGAGTAAACAGGTTACTTCTAGGCAAGCGTGCTCTATCTTCAACCACATCATTGCTTACCATCAGATGATATAGTGGGCAAGCCTATCTAATATATAAAAAAAACTAGCCAAGTGTGAGTCAGACTCTCACACGAAGGGTTCCGTACCGAAAAAAACACGTTCCCTTTTAATTTAATTTTATTTGTTTGTTGTTATTTTTAATTAACTGTCTACCTATAACGTTTCCTGAGATACAGCCCGCTGACAGACGGACGGACGAACAGTGGAGGCTTAGTTCCGGGTTCCGTTATGTATAGAACCCTAAAAACTGACTACATGCACGTGCGCAAAAAACACGTTATTTTTGTTTTATTATACGTACTCGCACTAGGCCAGTTTTTTAATAGAATCCTAATTAAAACGGACAGGAGAATCCGTCGTTATCAATCAACTGCTATCAGTACTTGGATCTCGTTCAAATCATTTGATTAGTCCAATGTATGCGAGATGAGTAATGATTTATCTTGGCATCACATCACATCTTCGTGTGGATCTGTTTACTTTGAATTTAGTAGCCAAAGTAGGATGAAATACTGGTCGGTATTCAGCTGCATCCAGTTAGACAGGAAGCCGATCCTAATATAGTTGGGAAACGGCTAGGCATGTAGGGATGTTGCCTGGGTTAAAAAACATGCGGGGCAGTCTTTGGAGACTGCCGATACAAGTGAAAACTAAGCGATAGCCAAAGCGTTCGGTGACGATGACGCGAGTTCTATGATTTTTGTTCACCCAAAAAGTGCTCAACGCCCCTGAAGAAGTTTTCACTTCAAAAATATAATTCTATTTAGTCCGTCTTTCGGATGCCTTCTGATGAGGCCCATTGTGAGCGACCACGTTTCAGTTCCATGCGTCATCACTGGCAACACGCACTGGTCGTAGACTTTCGTCTTGGGACACTGTGGTATGTGAGACGAGAAGATACCACGCAACTTCCCGAACGCCACCTAGTCAAAGTCAAAGTCAAAACGTTTATTTCAATTAGGCCATTAAACGGCACTTTTGAACGTCATCGTTTACAGTTCAGTAAAATAATAATGTTACATTAATAAAGTGACTCTACTGTCCATTCGGAAAGGTAGATTCTTATGGAGAAGAACGGACAAGAAACTCCATAGTTACTCTTTTCAAATAATGATTTTACAAAATTTGGTTTACAAAAATTAATTTAATATTATGTGAGGACGATGCACCCAGAGTATGCTACTTATAAAAACAAAGTATCACCAGCAGAGGTAAACTTATTAATTTCCTAAAGAAATTTAGGTAAATGGTACTCACATATTTACAAACATTGGAACCATTAATTAAACAGCAGTGTGTGAGTCAACAGAAAAATAAAAACACAAAAAAAGAAACAGTATATCTATAAAGTTAATACATAAATCAACCAGTTTGACCTTCACCCTTGATTGTCCTATGGAGCAGGACCAGCATGTTTCTAAGCATTCTTATCCTAGCCCAGTCGGATTCGACGGTTGACCTCTTCCTCGTAATGTCCATTACTGCCTACGATTTCAGAAAATACAGGTATGATGTTAAAATACTGGAATACCAGTTTGCTTCAAGGAAATCCGTTTGCTTGAAAAGACGAAAGATACGTGGGTAGGTATGTCGGATTTCAACGGTCTAAAACTGCGAGGTGGCTATTCCCAATATATTAGAAATGCCAAGGGAACTTCGTCCGTACGTTTAACGTTTTTTACACATTCCGGAAAAAGCTAGAGGCTTAAGACAAGTGACATTCTGTTAGCAGTAGCCAGTAGCGTAGCGAGGACGATTGTCAAAACGTCAAAAATGGATTGACAAATGCTCTTCGAATTAAGGCTATCGTGTTCGAATTCACCGCAGGCGGCGCTAGTTTAGCGAGTGATCTTCGAGATGTCAAATTGAACTGCTCTATGACTTTTAACAAAAGTTTATTTACTCATTTGTTGTGATTATTGTGAATGTTTTGCTAAAACTGCCTGACTTTTATGCTGAATACTGCCAGACTCAGTTTAAGTTACCGTAACGTAACCTACCTACCTACAAGATGTCACGTGATCACAAAGTGAGCTGTGATTCCAGTCCGGTAGTTCCCATAGTCACGTGATTTTGTTTTTTTTTTTTCTTTGCCTATTTTGTCCCACTGCTAGGCAAAACGTGACGTGATTAATACCTTTAATTTTAGCATTTCTAAGATCGCATTCGCTTATAAAATGGATGGAACATTTTTGAAGTGAAAACTTCTTTAGGCACGATGAGCGCTTTTTGGGTGAACAAAAATCATGGAACTCGCGTCATCGTCACCGAACACTAGCTTTCGCTTAGTTTTTACTTCTATCGGCAGTCCCCAAAGACTGCGTATGTTTTTTTAAACTGATAACTGTTTCTGACTGTGAAGAAGTCAAAACTGTAGAACAATTATTTCAAGCTGTGCTAGAAATTGGTTTTATTAAAATTCCTAAAATTCAGTCTAGGTTGTCCAAACAAGCCAAAATGTTTTCAGACCAATTTCATTTCCTAGAACTTTTGCATACTAATGAATATTGTAAACCTAGTTGGAGTTTCTTGTTTTAAGTAGAATAACCCTCTTGCCAGTACAGAGTCTTAACGAGTTTTTAAGGTTCTGTACCTCGAAAGGAAAAAAAGTCTGTCAAGTCTCTTTATCTCGGGAACGCGAAGAGGTATCGAGTTGAAATTAAAACCATATACTCAAGTTTCCAGTCCCTTGAAGCTATTAAAAAATGAAACTTTTAAGTTAACGTGAAAAAAAGATACGGCCGTTTATGCCGCAAAAAACGTATATTTCACTGTCAAGGGAATCAAAATTTATAGGGTATTTCCCGTTGACCTAGATTCATGAAATTTGGCAAGAAGCAGATCATAGAGTACAAGGTACAGGAAAAAGTCTGAAAATTGGGAATTTATAGATTTTTTTGTTTTTTATTTCTAGTTTTTTTGTTTCATCCAAAACATTTTTGTCTCAGAAATTGTGTAGCCTTCTATCATTGACCCTCGGCATGCCTGGTGGCCAAATGTTACGCGGTAAGCCTGGTAGGGTCTGTCAGACCCGAATTAAAAATGACTATTTAATGTACTAGCTGTGGTAATTGGTGTATCTATACATACTTATATCTATACTAGGGGGTTATTCTACGGCTAAAATAAAATAAGAATCAACTATAAACACTTAATTAAAAAAGAAATGAAGGTTCGTTTTTAGTAAAACAGCAGGCCTTTTTACACTTATGTGAAACAAAAGAAATCTCAACAAAACTCTAAGTAATAGAAGGCTCAAGACAAATACTATAGATAATACTATAACAATCAGTCCTTGTCACTCCAATCAATGGGTGTAGGTAGAGGTGTAAACAGCGACTATCGCGGCCCAGCGCTGGGCACGCCACAATTGCGGCGGTAAGGCCCCTCTTTGAGGAGTGGCTGGAGAGGCGCCACGGCGTCCTCACCTTCCGCCTGACGCAGGTACTGACTGGACACGGCTGTTTCGGGAGGTACCTGTTTCGGATTAAGCGGGAGGACACGCCCGGGTGTCAGCACTGTGAGGATCGCCCAAAGGACACGGTGGAGCATACGGTGGAGGTCTGCCCTGCTTGGGCTAAGCAACGCCGTGACCTCGTCGAGGCGATCGGCGGCGGTGACCTCTCGCGTCCGGCCCTGGTTGAATACATGGTCCAGAGCGAGGAGACTTGGGGAGCGGTCACCTCTTTCTGCGAAGCAGTAATGCTAGCGAAGGAGGAGGCGGCCGCGCGAAAAAAAAAAGGCAGAGGTGTAAGGTAGGTACTGTCTCTGAATTTGACACAGGTGCTCGAGGTTTTTTATGTTTTTTCACCATCACAGCTAACTCCGGAGTTCTGGACTGAAGTATGAGGCTTCGATTGGTTGATAATGCTTAACTACTGAGAGTGATGGCGCAGAAATTCCAGGCATGCCGAAGGTTAAAAATTGGATCATAAAATCCAGCATATTTTTAGAAACAAACTAGTTTGGGTTTTAACATAAATCGACATGGGATGCTTTACTATACAAAAATCTTGCCAAGTGCGAGTCGGACTCGCGTGCAAAGGGTTCCGAACTAAAATCATTATTGTGACATGTTACTTTAACACTATAGTCTTCTTACTGGTTTTACCGTGTTCTTTAGGTAAAGAACTATTATCTGCTTTTTATTCAAAATTTCAGGCCCAGTTGTTTCGGAGATAAGCCATTTATAATAGTCATTAAAATATTAATTTTTATATTTATTAAAATGATTATTCAATCTGATCATTTGATACGTCACACACAGTTGGAAAAACTTTTTTTAACTTTTTTTTCTTTTCCCCCCGAAACGTGACTCCATTTTCAATTTTATTTTATTTTCGTTATACGTCCGTGTTTGGGTCACAGATGATCATATGTGCACCAAATTTCAACAGCATCGGCAGTGACAGATGGACAGACAAATAGACACTGGAGTGATCCATAAGGGTGCTGTTTTTTTACGGATTGTCGGAACCCTAAAAAAAAGCAAATTTACATCTACTAATTCAGTTGACAGTGTTCTTTCAACACAAAATACAACTCTATACATAGAGTTTGCAAATCACCGACATTCCAAGTAAAAATCCTTTTTCTTTGACCTCCTCCTTTTTCCGAGACGCCTGTAAAAATATTTGACTTTTCGCCCCTCATTAAAACCCAAATGAGTTGCTGAGTTGATTCCTGTGGTCGTCTGATTGCAAGAGTTGAACTCCGTACTTGAATAATCACTCTTAATTTGAGATATTACATAAGTTCTACCGAGAGTGCGGGGTTGCAGAGAATGCGCTAGCAAATTCTGCAGCGATGATCTATTGGTGCGCTAGATTTATCTATCTACTTTATCCACACCACTAAGTTTATGCCTGTACATATTTCATCATCGGCCTAGCCTTTTCCCAATTATATTGGGGTCGGCTTCCAGTCAAACCGGATTCAGCTGAATACCAGTATTTTACGAGGAGCGGCTGCCTACTAGACCTCCACAACCCATTAACAGGGTAACACGGTACTCATTGGTAAGACTGGTGTCAGATTTTCTGGTAACTGACTACCCGTAACGACTGCCAAAGATCTACAAATAACAGCCGGGACCTACGGTATAGCGTGCTTTCCGAAGCACGGAAGAGTCTCGGTATGTTAAGATGGTCACCCATCCACAGAAACACCTCGGAAAGTGTTGCTTAACCTTGAAGATCGACCCGTGCGGCTGTTATTATTTAGTTTAATTATTGCGATTAGTGACACCAACACTCCTAGATAGATTTTACCTTCTGGTTGCCTTCTTGGTCCTGTCGAATTGCAGATGAGCAACGGCTTTACGCTAATTCCAGTTCTTGCAATTTATCTGTGGGTCTCTGGATGGGAAAAATCGGGATATGCACGTACAAAGTCTAGGGTGAAAGCTAGTAGGATAGTATTTCTTATGCCTTTGGCCTTACACAATGCACTGCACTTTTTTTGCTCACTCATCTCCGTTCAGCGTTCAGAATTAAACGACCACTGCCCCAGAATAGTCTTCTCTCTGTGTAATGACCAGCGAATTAGAATTCTGCCCGACAAAGTTACCACGTTTTAGTCAAAGTTCAGAATTTATGCTAATCTAGAACTTAATTGGTTTACTGGGAAATTCCAATATTTCTGATTGTCCTCCTTTGAGAGGGAAGTTAACCTATTACCACTATGATCAAAGGAGACAGGCGAATTTAGATCTGATAGTTACCACATTTTTTTTTTATCGATCATACTTTTTAAAGGGGTGCGTCGCGAAGTATTAAATGGTTTTAGAATTCGATATGGCTGGCGCCAAACAAACTTCTAGTGGCGGCCATTGACCCACCAACATGTTTTGTCATTCCTAATTCCAAAATCGAAATGAAATTGTAAAAAAGCTGACCCGAATCTTCATCGATCGAGATCCTTTACGTTTCCTAGTAATGAACAACCATTCATAATTTATTTTTCGGGTTCTTATGAAGAGATATAGAAGAATGGTCAATGTCCTTTATTGGAAATTTATCTGGCGCCAACCATAGTAAAATAATTATTTCCTAGTTTCATAGAACGTTGCTAAACGAAATAAGATAATCGATTCATCGTTGATATTATTTCTTGGAACTGTATTAATTATAATGTGCTACATTTGTTTTTCTAATTAACCTTTAGAACGCCATTATCACGCTTCCATGACAAGCAAGCGCGTGCCCTGTACGCCAAACGTCACAAATATGTGACAAAAAGTACGGCGAATTTGTGGCTTGGCGTCGGGGGTACGCCGATGCATTGTATCCCCATGCTGGGTAAAGGCCTCCTCTTTCCAAACCTGTCTATCTTGGGCGTTTGCCCTGCAAACATTATCAGACCTTTACACCACCTTCACCGCGGTCGGCCTGGGCGGTGACGTCTTTCCTTAGGCATTCAGTGAGGTTCACGATCTTCGCCTACCTGTCCTGGTTCATTTGTGCAACGTGAATACTGTTTATGTGCCTTTTTGTGGAATAAATTCAGTTCCATATTGTATTTAAAAAACCGGCCAAGTGCGAGTCGGACACGCGCACGAAGGGTTCCGTACTATTATATACTCATATTATAAAGCGGAAAGATTTGTATTTTTGTATGTAACGAATAAACTTGAAAACTACTGGACCGATTTGAAGAATTTTTTCAGCAATGGATAGCTACATTATCAGCAAATAACATAGGCTATATTTTACCCCCGTACTCCCATGGAAACGGGAACTACGCGGGTGAAACCGCGTGACGTCCGCTGGTTATCTATAAAAACGGCCAAAAAATTACGTTTGTTGTAAGGGAGGGCTCCCTTACAATAAACGTAATTTTTTGGCCTTAAATATTTATTTAATTCTGTTTTTAGTATTTGTTGTTATAGCGACAACAGACATACATCATCTACGAAAATTTCAACTGTCTAACTATCACGGTTCATGAGATACTGCCTGGTGACAGACGGACAGACCTACAGTAAAATCTTAGTAATAGGGTACCGTTTTACCCTTTGGTTACGGAATCCTACAAAGAGCGCGCACCGTCGCATCTTTTCTTCGGTGTAACCTAACCCTTATAATTTTTGATTGACTAGTTTTCAATGAAAAACTAACTTAAGGCTTTTCTTCCCACGTTCACGTTTTGAATTCTTTTCCTTGACTGTAGTATATCTGAGGTAATGTTGGTTTTCTGGCTGTTAAAACCATAAAGATTCGACGAGGCATAATTTCCGTTCGAGGCAAGAAAAGGTCAAAGGATTTTAAAACAGTAAGTTTTAATCATATTTTTTGTAGAAAGAGTTGACTATGATTGTTTTCCGGAGTGGATCCGTTTTGCGGAGCGAACTCACAGGAGCGGATCCGTTTTGTGAAGTGACCTCACAGGAGCGGATCCGTTTTGCGGAGCAACCTCACAGAAGCGGATCGGTTTTGCGGAGCGACCTCACAGGAGCGGATCCGTTTTGTGGAGTGACTTCACAGGAGCGGATCCGTTTTGCGGAGCGACCTCACAGAAGCGGATCCGTTTTGCGGAGCGACCTCACAGAAGCGGATCCGTTTTGCGGAGCGACCTCACAGGAGTGGATCCGCTTTGTTATTGATAGGCTCGCATGCGACCACTGATTGAAAGCCTGATGGAAAGCGATGATGGTCGACGATGGATCACGGTTGCCTTAAGGTAACCTATTCACTTATAGAGGTATGCGGAACAGATAGTAAAGTCCCACACACCTCCACTGAAAAGGGAGGATCCTCCGACCAGACGGTTGTGTCTGATGGGCGACTGCCCGATAGTTGATATTAAGACAGTTTTTTATTTATTTATTAAAACTTTATGCACAAGTAAAATCACTGTACAAAGGCGGACTTAATGCATTAGGCATTTTCTACCAGTCGACCTTAGGGTGGTGCAGAGACAACATGGCAGGTGCAATTTAAAAAACACAGTCAGTATTTAAAAAACACGGACAGTTGTATATGTTCAAAACGCACGGAGAACTTTGCTTGCGCGATGCAGGATTTCGTTGATAGTTCGAGGCTGACAGGATAGATGGCGTTGCGGTTCTGTTTGTTGCCGTAAAAATTTCGCTTTGTAGTTTTTCATGTGGCGGTATTGATGCTGCTACATACTCTTGACTTAAATACCCCCAGATTGTAGGAAAATCAGGAAACACAGACTCCGGCAGGACATTCCGCCAGAAACTTAATAACACTAAAATTAAGTAAGAAAGTGGAAGCTAATGAATATTCTTAATAGCAGTAAATATTGGAGCAATGGAAATGCAGGGCGATATCCAGACAGGCGATAACAAAAGCTATCTCCTGAAAAGTTAGTTTTTAAATTGTGGTGCAAGGTGGAAGATGAAGAGATTTTTTTATTTGTAGTTATGGGCTGTGATATACAACATTAATCCTTTATGGAGAATCGTCGAACATCGCATAAGTTCGGAAGTGAATAATAAAAAAACTTTTACAAAAAATACAACCGACTTCCAAATAAAAAAAAACACTAAAAGTCGGTTTGGGTAACACGGTACCTACTCCTTGGCAAGACTTGTGTCGAATTCTTGGCCTTACTTAACCCCTTTTTTAATTATTAAAATTATAAAGTGGTAAAAACAAGTTTTGCATGAACTTTTTATTTCAGTCTGATAGTTCATGACCACGACAATACGAGATTTCTAAAAAGTTACTGGTAAATTGTGTCATTTTCCTACTCCCTAATTTATTTCGGAACAGGGTTTATTTAATAAACTGATCACTGGTACACCCGTGGGAGCTTTCAGATTATCTCCATTATCCCCTTAGAGTACCTCTTAGTCAACTGAAGTAGAAAATCAAATAATTAAACGGCCTACATTGCTACAGATAACATAATAATTGTCAGGCAGAAAATAATGTAATTGTGGCACAAATCGTATACTCGATGTAATTTTCAAGGGTTGTCCAAGTCTAACATTTGGCAAAGCAAACTTTATACATTTTCTTTTCTTGGCATTTAGAACTAGATTATTTATCGTATACCAATCCGTAACCATTGAGAGAGCGTTATTTACGTTATTGTAATCTTGCCTATTCCTATCTACTTTAAAGATAAGAGAGGTATCATCCGCAAACAATACTACGTCACAGATACCCTTTAAGAAAAATGGTAAACCGTTTATGTACACCAGAAATAAGAATGGACCCAGTATTGAGCCTTGAGGCACACCTAAATGAACTGGTAGCCCGGAAGACTTCACACCATTAACATCAACACATTGGAACCTATAATACATAAAAATGAATCAATTACGTTAAGAGCTTCTCTTTGGAGACCGCAATAACGTAGTTTACGCAAAAGCTTTTGATTTTGATTTTTGAAATTTCTCATCGGCTGACGAACTTCCATACAAACCCTCATTAAAACCCTTTAGAAGATGATTGAGAAGAATAGCGTGGTCTACTTATATGGTCTGCCTTGAATTTTTGAATCATCCCCTTTGTTTTTTGGATGGGAAATTCTCAAATGACTTCGCCCGCTCTAGGCAGAGTGGGAGGGAGTGACAGAATCTCACTGACTAAAACCTCTCCGTGTTTCTCCAGAGGCCTTTCGCGTTCCAGGGCCGCGGTGACTCTTCCGAATACATTCCGCAATCATGGAACGCCACCAACTACCCCGCTAGCCGCTAGAATCCACCCCTTGCACCATACCCCACTTCAACTTTACACTAGCCCTCAGTTGTTTTCTAATTATACAAGTTAGTCCAGTTGGCTGCACACTTTTAAACTGAAGGCGCCTTCAGGAAGCTGAATGTTCAGAGTATCACAACTGGCATTTGTTTCTTAATTAAGTCTAGTTCGTGTTATACCTGAGAAGTTTTTTTTTCACCAGATGGTAAGCGATGATGTAGTCAAAGATGAAGCACGCTTGCCTAGAAGTAACGTATTCACTCTTGACTTAAAGACTCCCAGATTGTAGCTATCGACTCTGGTAGGCAATTCCACTTCTCAATGTGTTCCCAAAATGTTTTGTGCGTGTGGGTGGGAGGCCCACCATATTACCAGTGGCGCATCGCCGTACGGCTTGTAGTCCGATGATGGAACGGGCTTAGCGGAATTTAACTATGAAATTCCGTCCGGCCAGCAACTCGGCGCCGATGCTCAAGACTTTGGAGCTTCGACTCGACGAGCTTATCATTGCCGATGATCCTCTTGGCTTGTTTCTCAAGTTTGCGAATGTTTGTTAATTAAATGAGGTTTATCATCTTTTACCTTTTGAAGTCTTAACCGTTGAATGAATTTGGGTGAAACTTGACACAAGACTAGACCATATTCTGGAATTGGATAAATATTGGATACCTTTTGTCCGGCAAACATAAGACCTTTTGGTTTCAGTTAAATACGTTTTCCATAACTTTATTTTTATTTTTCTAGTTGTTGTGAGTTTGCTCATGACTCTAGTCTAGGTCATAGTTGACAGAGACAAAGTCGACGATGGAGCGAGCTTACCCAGAAGAAGGCTGTTCACTCTAACTTTTAAGAGAACAACAACAGGGAGATTTCCTACATATAAAAATTATGATTCTCCTTATTTGGTCCCTCAGTCAGATTATGGAATTTGGTAATAGTTTAAGGGTTGTGACGTCACTTCTAGGTAAACAGAGGCATGACGTCACGCAAAATTGTTGCAACACTGTATTGTCTTCGTTTTTAACCGACTTCAAAAAAAAGGAGGAGGTTCTCAATTCGGTTGTATTTCAATATGTTTGTTACCTCATAACTCCGTTATTTACGAACAAATCTGAAACATTCTATACTATACTAACTTTATCAAAATCGGTTCAGTAGTTAAGTTTTTAAATCAAAATAGCTTGAAGAAATACAAAATACATCATCCAATTAAACGAAATTGCGTGTTTTCCTTTCCTGCAACTCTCCAGTAGTGTAGTTGGTGTTAGGTGTGGGGTACCAGTAAAAAGTGTAAAATAAAAAACATTTTTTTTATACAACCAACTTATTATACTTTGTAGTGTTTTTTTTGTCGTTGAAGTCGGTTGAATTTTTTTTCCTAACATGACAAAACAAAAAGTCCTCAATATGTTTTGCCCGACTTATTGACGAATAAAACAATTATTTACAGGAATCTAAAAAATATCAAGTATCAAATCGTGTAGTAACACTACCTGATTTGATATTTTGGTTTGAATGACAAATAAAACAATTATTTTCAGGAATATAAAAATATCAAATATCAAATCGGGTAGTAACATTTGATATTTTAGTTTGAAAGCTTTTACATTCAAACCAAAATATCAAATTCCAGCCTGAAAATTCCCACAATGTAGTCGGAACCTTTCAATGTTAACATCCGGCCCTGTCAGAGTAATGTTTTGGAAATGTTCATGCTTCAGTGTCGGTCGTAAACGGAATCTGATGCGTTTCAACGGATTCACACACGTGTTTGTAAATGTTTCGAGATAAATCTGCAACGGTATTAGTGGAGCTAGTGGAGCTTTTAGTCAAAGAGATTTTCGGAGTCTTACTATGTATAATAATAATATTATCTGAAAGCCTTATCAGTCTACCGGCGTATAACCGAATACCAGTATTTGACATAGAGCGACTGCCTATCTGTCTTCCGCAACAATTTTTTTGGCTTGACGATTGACAAAGATCTAGTGAAGAAATGCTTACCGAAGCACGCAGCAATCTCTGTATGTAACTGATGGACACCCATCCAAGGACTCGCCTCGGCAAGTGTTGCTTAACATTGAAGTCGACCGAGCTCCGTCGTTCCTGTTTTAGTGTCAGCCATAAACGGAATCTTTTGCGAAAAAATATATCCGATCCAATGTTCAAGATTGCTGGCTTTTAAGCGTTCACTTCTTACAATTTTTCATACAAACTTTAAAGATGTTTATTCTCGTTAATAAATGACTCGATTTTAATCAAATTAATATTTTGCCTATGCGTATAAACGCATAGGCAAAATGCAAACTTATTCAAAGTGGAAGAAAAATAGTAAATTATTTTTCACTTATTAAACGATACATATTATTATAATTACTCTCTCTGTCTCTCAATCAGTCAATCAATTTTATTTGCATAAAACATGGTGTACAAAGTTGTTTTACAGACATTATTAGAGCATACATGTTTTGCCTATAAGACAATAAAACAAAACAAACACCAGACATGAAAGTTTGTATGAAACACCGTGAGAAGTCAAAGTCAAAGTCAAAGTCAAAGTCAAAGTCAAAGTCAAAACGTTTATTTCAATTAGGCCATTAAACGGCACTTTTGAACGTCATCGTTTACAGTTCAGTAAAAATAATAGAATTACATTAATAAAGTGACTCTACTGTCCATTCGGAAAGGTAGATTCTTATGGAGAAGAACGGACAAGAAACTCCATAGTTACTCTTTTCAAATAATGATTTTACAAAATTTGGTTTACAAAAATTAATTTAATATTATGTGAGAAGTGAATCATACATGATAACATTATGGTCCCTGGATATCGCTAGCAAAGTCGTAGTCACTGGGCACAGATATTAAAATAAACATACCACAACACAACCCATACAGATTTTAAAGTTATGTTTTCAATAAAAATCTTCAAGAAGCCATTCTCTTTAAAACTACAAAGTTGGCAGTACTCTTGAATGCTAACGTTCGGCCGTGTCATCGGAAATGTTTCGGAAATAGCTCTACTTTATAGTAGTCGTAAATGGAATCGAATGCGTGTATCAATTTTATTATGATCGTTCGCGATGTCTGCTGTACTCTGCAAAGTTCTTTAGTAAATATGATTTAGTATTTGGGGAAGATGTTTCCCGAGACTGCCAAGGTCTGGTTTGTGTCAAGGCGATAGATTTAAATAAGACTGTTTACAATTAAACCTTCATGTAATCATCATTATCGTTTCATCCAAAAGACGGCCATACATCCATATAATCAAGATGGAATGACGGCTCACTTCGTGATCGCGTGTCATCTTGATTATATGGATTGAAAGCTCACCTCGTGATCACTACACCCAAGCCTTCATTTCGACATGTTTACAGAACATATACAACGTGTAACAGAATAAACGCAATACCTACCTCTTAAGGGGTAATTGTACTCATCATTGTGAACAACTTTCACTATGGGACCAACAATAAAATCGTGCGCATAACTCGACAATAGTACTGAACAGCAGATTTTTTTTCGCGATTTCGAGGTTGGTCTTTTAGTAAAAGTTGTTCACAATGACCCCTTTTATTTTTTTAGTTTATTCTAGCATTTATTTTAGCATTTATTCTGTTGTATATGATGACACTCCTCTGAGTGTCGCCATTTCGACAAAACCGTCTCGCATCCAGCGGTTTCCCGCAGCGTCCGCTAGGTCATCAGACCTCCTTGGAAGGCTTTCCAACGCTACGGCTTCCTTCCGTTCGAGCCCATCGATCGATTGTCTGTTTAGCCCAAGTTAAGCCATTCTTCGGGCTATGTCTGTGACCTTAGTTTTTCTGCTGCCCCCTTTTATAAATAATATCTATACTAATATAATCAAGCTGTAGAGTTTGTTTGTTTGTTTGAACGCGCTAATCTCTGGAACTAGCAGTTGGATTTAGAAAATTCTTTTTGTGCATGATAACCACATTCATGAGGAAGGCTATACGGAAAAAAACGGGATATGCGCGTACGAAGTCGAATTACTAGGATTTTCGTGTGGTTTCACCCTTACGGTTGATTCCACAGAAACCATGCATTTTCTGGGATAAAATTTGCCTTGACCACAAATTGTCCATGCAAATTCATATGCAGATTTACGCTTATATAAACATACAAACTAGTATTACCTCTTAATAATATTAGTTTCGATAGTGTTTGTCGGATTATTGCCAAGGTTTGGTTTGTGTCAAGGAACTCGTTATTTTCATGGCCGATGGTGGTGATTGATGCGTTGCCAACCAGACAAAACTATATTTAAAATATTTATTAATGATATTATTAATAGGTGCAACCAATGCGTCCTTCCCGTAATGACTTACAGAGCCGAAATGTGGACACTCACTATAGGCCTGGTTCACAAATTCAAGGTTGATCAGCGTGCAGTGGAAAGAGCAATGCTCGGGATTTCTCTGGTGGATAGAATTCGCAATGAAGTCATTCTCCAGTTTCATTTTTTTTTCAGGCATACCTTTTGTTGTAATGTGTAACTGTTTTATGTCCCTATAAAGTAAAATAAAATATTGGGGCTCAGCTTTCAGTTAAAACGAGACTTTGTAGAGTAAGTGTGGAACTGAAAATATTTTATAGATCTCTTACATAACTTATTGAGCAGCTTCAAAGACTTTTAACAGTGAACCAGGCATTTTGTCTTTTTCATGATAAACTAATACTCATGTGACTCTAATTATTACAGTAGAAAATATTATCTTAACATGTTCAATATCCTTCAATTTCATATCCAGAACTCTTCATTGATTGGCAGTTCATTAAGTCGCTCCGAGCGCATGGATCTTAGAAGTATGTTTCTACCATGCACTGGATTAGTGGATATTAGTGGTTATTATGATAATAGAACGCAATCTTACAATGAAAGTGACCTAACACAAAATTCCTGTAATTTATAATTTTGATGTAAACTGATCTTAAAAAGCATACTCTAAAATTCTGTGGTGAAAAAGAGTCCAAATTATGAGTGGGAAAGGGCAGCTTATACATAGGTCATGGGAGACATTTTTTTTACCTTATACTTCTGTAAAGGGTTTCCGATCGCCGTCATCAACTTCTCGGCGACAGCCTATATAAGGGGTGTGCTTAGAGGAAACGGGCCGGTTAAGCAGTTACCAGCCCTAGCGTGCTGAACTGCGAGTGGTCAGGTCCAAAAAAAAAAAAAGGGAACGGCCCTTTTCTTCGCCGGTTCCCCGAGTGTGTCTGTGTGCATCTGAACCTAAAACTACTTCTTAAGATATTCTTGCTTGTCGCAATTTTTGCGTTAGGTCACTTTAATTTTAAGTGTGCGATAAGGAAAGAGTGGTTTTATGATCGAATAAGAAACTATACTAAAATGTATAAGGTACTAGCTTCTGCCAGCGGCTTTGCCCGCGTAAAAGTGGGAAATCATACCAAGGAAACATACTCCTGGCACAAAAAATACGTGTGTTGAGGTGAGTCAATGTGACACACCGCCCTGCCTTCTGCCGACGTTGAAGACATTAGTGTCAAAACAAGCCTTAATTTCAAACGAAACTATTTTCACTACAATCCATTCAACAATCTAACACTATTTAGGCGTACTATAGAAACTTCACACAAACATTCAACCGAATATCATTGCGATGAGTTCTCTGAGTTCTAAACTGAACGCCTTGACCGATCCCGTGCGTGTTGCCAACTAAGCGAGGTCGCGGTTATGACCGACTTTTGTTAAATTTTATACTCTAACACTTGTATTTTTCCATCTTAATAGAGATATTGGTTGATAAAATATGATTCTATTTAGTCTGTCAGTTAGATTATCGAAAAACATTGAATACGTATTTTTTTATTTTATCAAATCAATAAAAAAATACGAATATGAAACGCATCTAAGATACGGAGTGGGAGCTTGTAACGCCACTTTCCAGTAAAAGTGTACTGGTAAGTGACGTCACACGAGTTTTCAAAACACTGTATCGTCTTCATTTTTTGTTTACGTGTCAAAAGAAAAAATACGTGACCAAGTTTTTTTGGAAATCTATCTGACGGACTAATTAGATTTTATTAGTCAAATACCCTATTATAATGTGTGAAGATGGATTTGTTTAGGCGCGTGATTTGAATGTTTATGGAGACGGGACAGTTTGGAATTTTAACAGATATTATCTAAAAAGGATTAGGGAAATAGTATGGCACAATAAGATATGCTGTGTGTCACATGATCCATAAACAAATGTGTCCATAAACAACTTTTACTATGAGATTAATCCTGAAAAAAATTCAGCTGTTTAGTACATTTTGTCTTTTTTTTTTGTGTAGCCTCCAGCCAGGGCTTATTAAAAACTTACAAACTAAGCGACTAAGGGCACCCCGTGTGAGGTACGGGCCTCGGCTTAGGGCGTCGAACCTTTTGTCTAGTTTTTTTTTTTTAGTGGCGTTTCGCAGTTCAACCTATGAGGTTGTCAACTGCTTAACCGGGCTTGCCTGTGGTGGCCTCAGTATAAATATTTTAGCCTCCAGTCAGGGCTTATATAAACTTACAAAGTAAGCGACTGCAGGCTAACGACACCCCCTGTGGGGTAAGGGCCTCGGCATAGGGCGTCGCTGGGGGGGGGACAGTTAGAGACAGGCTGGATCGAACTAGAATTATTATTAAGGGACAAATTTAAGACTACAGGCTCAGCGGCGCGGGCTGTCATTTTGTATAGTTATGGACACATAAATGTATGGAGGCAGCCATTTCTTTTCCTAATTTAGGGTTCGTTTCCCAAAGAAAAGGCTGTTTATAATCATGTGAACTTTCACTCCCAAAAAGTTTGTAAGTGATTACAAACAAACCTGTATATACATTTAACATACGCATATGACTTATCTCTATCCAGAAAATCATAAAAATTAATCACTTTTTCGTCACATACAAAAGAAATCTACAAAAATATTTTACAGAACAAATTATATTAAGAAGGAAATAAGGAAAATAAATACGGAAGCTCTCAACATTTTTTTAGTAATCCCACGAGGAAACATGTAAGTAGGTTTTGTATGTTACTCCACTTAAATAATATCACCAATAGTCAGGGCTCATTGCTTGCTGATGGGACTGAAAAGTTCTGGAGTGGCGTGTATTGGAAGATACAGCGTTCAAATGTCTCCCAAAACAATATCAATCGCTTTTTGTTCTCCTTATTGCACCTACCACTATTCTCTGCATCACCCAAAGGTTGACTGGTAGAGAATGCCTATGGTATTAAGTCCGCCTCTGTACATTTAAGGAAAGGTTTATTTATTTGTAATCGTTTATTATTGTTTACGATTATTTTGTGTATTGTGTCTATAGGCCTCAGTTGCCTGATAATAAAATGATTTTTATTATTTCTTTTATTCATTGTATACACATATAAATTACATTTTAAAATATTAAACTAAAAAGCTATAAAAATATAAAAAAAGTAGTAGCCTACCGGTATCGGGAATAGGGTCCAAGCTACCGGTGGTCAGGGCCCCTGAGAGAGGAACCTCCTAACTATGCGCGCCGTGTCCAGGAGTACTGCTTTCTGGATCAAGCCCTTGATCCAGCTGCCTCTATAGATGTTGGTTGAGGCTCTTGGCAATTATGCCATTGGCCGTCACAATTATTATTATTTGTGTGCGTAAAGTGTTAATAAATAAATAAACATGACCTGCTGAAAGCCGTTGTATGTGGGAATCATAAGACTGATCCATAAAGCGGAACTTGGGGAAGAGCTACGTCCAGCAGTCAAACGTATTTGGTTAAACTGGCGATGCATTTCACAACTCTAAATTAGTAGTGACTCAGGAATCTATGAGTGGATTGAACTGGCGACCTTTACAGTGGAATGCTAAGCGCCACTCCGCTATTCAGGACGTCTGAGTCTGTAGCCGTCTAGAAAATAGCTATTTATACATTTCCATGACTGTTAAATAAGATTAGAAGTGTTTCTGTCGTGGCCATATCGTAGAATTAACCATTCCATGATATGGTCGAGGTTAGTTTAGGCTACTTCATCATCATCGTCATATACGCCGAAAGATGTCCACTGCTGGAAATAGGCAAAACACGACTCAACCTACCATCATCCCGCTTAAAAATACATTCTACAAGTCCTCTGGTAATGTCAGTAAAAATATATAATATGCTACCTGAATCAATAAGAAATGAAAAAAAAACTCCATTTATTCGCAAATAAGTTAAAAAAGTTATTACTAAAAATGTTATTACAGTGTCGACGAATATTTAAGTGATAAATCTTTTAAACTTGAAAAATGAAGTCTTTTGCAATTTAAATTCTAATGTTAATGTCAATTTTTGTTTTTTTATCTTAGTTAGATTATTATATACTTAAATGATAAGTCCTCTCCACAAACTTACTTTTGCTGTGCCCGACAGGGTCTACATTGTGGAATGCAATAAAGAATTGAGTATTGAGTATTGAGTATTGAGTATTGAGTATTGAGTATTGAGTATTGAGTATAGGCTTTTTGCCGACCTGGGAACCCATGACTCCACGCTCGGCAGTCGCGCTTGCAGCCGCGAGACCTACGGAGTAGTTAATAAAAAGGAGATAAACAATTAGCTTACACATTGTTAGGGCGGTTAACTTATAATCCTTACTGAGATAAGGTTGAGTACATATTTGCAAGAAAAAGTGAAACTTCTGAAATCCAACCTAGAACATGTCCTGTATCTCAGGTGTCAGCGTTCCTTCCTAGCTAGTAAAGTTGAAAAACAAAACAATATATATAATTTACAAAAGAAAATCATTAGTTATTGTTATTTATGGTGTCGGACGTAAAAGAATAGCACTATCTCATCACTTCCCGTGGGTGTCGTAAGAGGCGACTAAGGGATTCACCAGAGAATGGGCAGCAGCATTCTCTGTACATTGTAACAGCTACACTGCGATCGCCAAGCGTGGCGATTACGCTTGATTTACGCTTGGCAGACGGGGCTAGGTTTAAGGGAACTTAGGGCGTGATAGGAGCTAGAGTGAGCGAGCAAAGTGTGGGAGTTAAGCTCCCGTCATACCATTCATATTAGGTTCCATTAAAAAAAAATTAATTTTTTATTTTTTTAAGGATGGGAAATCATTAAATGACTTCTTCCACTCTGGGTGGAGCGGAAGGGCGTGTCAGACTCTTACTGACTAAAACCCATCCGTGTTCCTTCTAAAGCCCTTTGCGTTCCAGGGCCGCGGTGACTCTTTCGAACAGATTCCACAACCCTGGCAGGCTTTGGCCCTAGCGGGCCCCGATATCTGGGGTTACACTTTGTCCTTAAGCCGCTGGCTTTAGCATGTTTCAAAAGGTATTAGTGACGATGAGTGTATGCAAAATTTCAGCTCAACCAGTAGCAAATAATCATTTTAAAATTCAGTTGCATTTGACCCTTACACACTAAATAAAAACAATTTCAATGAAAGCTTGTTATCAGAAACTAAATAGGTAATGTGATAAGAAAATGAAATAACAAAAGTTTCAACTTCACTACATAATAAACAAGAGAAAGAAAAGATGCTATAGGCTCAAAGGGACGTCCCAAAAACTTTAATGAATCAAGTAAAAAAAAAACCGGCCAAGTGCGAGTCGGATACACACACGAAGGGTTCCGTACGTTTGCCGTTTTTATTAACTATTTTATTAACGGCAAAAAATCACGTTTGTTGTATGTGAGCCCCCTTAAATTTTAAATTTATTCTGTTTTTTAGTATTTGTGTTGTATTTGTTGTTATAGCGGCTATATTTCTGTAGCCACTATAGTAACAAATATTTTTATTATATAGTGGCAACAGAAATACATAGTCTGTGAAAATTTCAACCGTCTTACTATCGCAGTTCATGAGATACAGCCTGGTGACAAACGGACAGACAGCCGAGTCTTAGTAATAGGGTCCCGTTTTATCCTTTGTGTACGGAACCCTAAAACTCATCCATGCGTATAGGTTTTCCGTAGCGGCATAAAATAACCAAAAATATGGACCCAAACCAACAACTTTTTCAAAACAAATCAACCCACAAAATCGATTCAACTATTCTTAATAAAACAACGAACTAACTTCGAAATAAGTTTTTGCGAATCCTATTTGACCCCGGCTTTGGGCGGCTGAAATAAATAAGATAAAAGTATTATTATTAAGTGGCTTGGCGCGACCTCTAGTGGATTGCAAAGTCAATAATATCTTTGGAGAAAAAGAAAAGAAAAAAGATAGGTTAGGGAAGTGAAATGTCAAGTTGTAAGATAGATTGTTTGTGGGGTAGAGGGGTTATTACGTGTCGCGATAGCATCTAGTGGCGTCACGACTGATTTACTTTATTTTAACTCGGATGAAGGTGGGAATGAAAAAAATTGGTCAGAGGAATGCATGGAAGACAAACCGACCAAGTACGAATCGGACTCGTGTTGGAACGGTTCCGTATAAGAAACCGAAAAAATACGTTTCTTGTATTTTTTAAAATGGCAATCTCCGTAAGATTATAAAATAACTTGAGAGATTGTAAACTCTCGATAAATGGTCAACTGAGCATTTGGAATTCTTTATTACGCATCAAAATTTCATAGTCTATAATATCTCGAAGTCATACCGAGAAATTGTGGACCTGACATAAAATGGCGACCAAAGTAGCAAAAGAATATAAAAACTGCCTACCTATTACGGTTCATGAGATACAGTCCGCTGACTGACAGACGGGCAATGCTGGTTGATTCCTTGGCGGCCAAGATCCGATTAAGTGCTTGCTGATGATACAATTTGTTTTTAACTCGCAGTTCAGCAAAATAAGGCTAGTAACTACTTAACCGGACTATCCTATGACGGGCTCAACTAGTTCGATCCAGCCTTTCCCTAGCTGTCCTCCTCCCAGCGAGGCCCTAAGCCGAGGCCCGTACCCCACAGGGGGTGCCCTTAGCGTGTAGTCACTTAGTTTGTTAGTTTTTTATAAGCCCTGGCTGGAGGCTTTAATATTTTATTAAGGCCAACACAGGCAAGCCCGGTTAAGCAGTCGACAACCTCACAGGTTAAACTACGCCACTCAAACAAAAAAAATGGCCTCAAATGAATTTAAAAACTACAATTAACTAAATGGCCGCTCGCTAGGGGCACTTCTTGTGGGGTACGGACCTCGGCTTAGCGGCGTCATTTCGGGAGGGCAGCAAGGGACAGGGTCATCTTATAGGTTTTTACAACCTTTCAAAATGTTGAGGTGATTGGTGTTATGTAGAACTAATAACAATTTACAAGGCAAAGGGAAATTTATTATAATTACAGCATTAATGGTAGACAGGTTCCTATTATTAGCAAACAGCAGGAATCTTGGCGCCTTTTCTATTTCCATCATAGTATTTCTATAGATTACCGCCAACAAAAAATATTATTAGGTACCTTTTTATCCGTTTATTCATCTTTTATACTTGTCTTTTTAAGAACGTTTTAAATATTTCTTGATTGCTTTTTAGGGTTCTGTACCCAAAGGGTAAAACGGGACCCTATTTCTAAGACTCCGCTGTCCGTCTGTCACCAGGCTGTGTCTCATGAACCGTGATAGTTAGACAGTTGAAATTTTCACAGATGATGTATTTATGTGGCCGCTATATATAATGTTACGTAACCCTTATAGATAATGGTACGTAACCCTTCGTGCGCGAGTTAGACTCGCAAATGGCCGGTTTTTTATATTATTAGTTTTGACTGAGATATTTGCAAAAATAATTCAATACGTAAGTAACTAATTGAATGTTTTGTTTGTAGGATGGAAACCAAATAAATATGAAAGCTCATCGCAGACTCTATTTCTAACATAAAATCTCTATTGCCATCCACACTCACACGAAAACTGGGGTAAGTTTGATAAATGTCCCGACCTCAACCCGTCTTCTAATGCTCCCTTATATCGAAATATTTGTCAAAATAAACTCGTCTCCTGAAAATATATCGCTAATATATTATCTTCCATAATTCATCAGGTATAAATATTTGTTCATTGATTTTCAAATGAATTATGAACAAAGAATATTTTCAGGGAAGTGGATGACAGTTTGTATTTCTATAAATTTTAATGTTGGCAACATTTTTGGAGGGGTTCAGTTTTGGGATCTACGCCAGTAAAATTGTTCTTGTTATTAGCATATTTTTTAAATTATTTTTAAAATCATGGTTCGGTTTGCTAACAGCAATGGATCATGGTATCTGAATAAAAAATCTCTAAAATATGAAAACCTCTTGATTTTTGAAAAAAAGGTCTGACAGCACAAGTAAAGGAAAAAATCGCGAAAAATAAATAATTTTGAAAATTAAGGTGCATTTTGGTATTTACAAGTTTTCGCGAAAATCTAAATTTGCCCATATATTTTTATCGTGTTGACTCAGGACCTTGATTTTTATACACCTAATAGGGACTATAAACCTCAGTGTCTGGTATAAATTTAAACTTGCTAGGTCCACCCGTTCCTGAGAAAATCGGTGGTGACAAACGGACAGACGAACAAGAAAGTGATCTTATAAGGGTTCCTTTTTTACCTTTTGTGGTACGGAACCCTAAAAATCTAGCCTGTAACCGTCTCCATCCACCGGTATCATATATGTCACCGGAAAATTGCAGACTCTGTAAGATTGTAAGAAATCTTAATGAGATTATAATTTCTCGATATATTATGAAAAAATCGTTTTGTTTAAATAAATCTCATCCAAATTCAATATTTTCGAATATTAACAGTGCCTTTTTAAGAAAACATAGTTTACAATTAAACGCGATTTTTCACAATCTTACGGCTGACATACAAGATTTTCAAGAAATTCGTGGTCATACATGAGGATGATGTTGGGTAGTTGATATACATTTAGTAAAAGAAGCAAAATAAATAAATAAACAGTCACATTTTTATGTTTTTATCACAATCACAAATATGAATATAGTATCCAATTAAAATAAATATTTTATGTGAAACGAGTATTATAATAATAGTGAAATTTTACGTTCCGTTACTATACGTCAAAAATAATCGTGCCCAAAAATCAAGGCCCTCTGATTCAACCCCATTAGAAAACAAATTTACGAAAAACCCGTTCTCAGTTTAACGAAAATGATAGAGCAATTTATTTTGTTTTCCATTCAAAATCAAACAAAACAACAACATCCCTTGATTTGGATGTCAAGCAAAGAAGCACGAATTAATTTCTTTTCATCAGTATAATTGTTAGAATATTTTTCCTTGTCCCATTCGTTGACAAGGAAAATTATAATATTTCCTTTAGGTTTTTATTATGTACTTGTACGGTTTCAAGGGCAGATGAGGCCAATTAAACAATACAACTTGAGTTTTTCTGTCACTTTCGATTTTCCAGGCGTTAATTACTATTTCCCGATTCGTCACACTCTCATTAGTGTTTCGGAAATCGGAATCAGAAATGAATGTTTGAAGATCAAAATCTTGACGAAGCGCCACTTGTGTTCAGTTGTTTTTAAAACTTTTGACATGTTGACGAATCGGGAATGTGACGGATCAGGAAGTAGTAATTAATGCCTGGAATATCGAAAGTGATAGAAAAAGTTACCTAATTAGAAATCAATCGTATGTACGATTTTTGCAAAATATCAACTGTTTCCAACATTTTATTGAGCAAATCGAAGTGTCTATGACCGATACCAAATACCTTGCAAGAAAGGTGACACATAAATCAGGTAACACTAAAAAAACGTTTATTTTCTCCCTTAAATCAATCAATCACATACAGTACCGTTCAGTTCCGTTTACAGTACAGTTATATTACAGTTTTGAAGTCGGTTTAATTTTTATAAATTACTTTTTTATTTCCTCATTATTTTAATTTCAGTTGTCATTGAAACTAATTACTTAATGCATACTGGCATGTTTTAGAATTACGTTGCTAAGCCAACGACTTAACAGCATAACGTCCTGGTGACTGATACACACTTAACTCTCTACCTCAAAAACTGCTTTACCGATTTTGATGAAACTTACACTGTTCTTTAAGTTAGACTATATCTAGTCCAACAAAAAAATATTTTTCCATTCCGACTTGTAGTTTCTGCGATATGCGCGGACAAACATAGTAACAACACTTAAATAATTTGGCATGTGTGCCAAGTTTAGAAGCTGGTATATACTAACATATACAAAAACTGTGCAATTCTAGCAATACATGCGGGTCGAATTGATAACCTCTTTTCTTTGAAGTCGGTTAAAATTAGCTATTAAAAACTTTATTAAATGCAAATGATACTGTCTATAACCAAGAAACACTCACATCGCACATCTAATCCTTCTTTTCAACCACAAAACTCAGTAGAAATCTACCGAAATCTCTCCACAAGCTCCACGAGGTAGGCAACCCACCGCGTCATTATTCAGCAGAATTAATGACCTATGGGTACGGGTGCCATTCAGCAGGACCTTGCATTATCCGAGCAAAAGGACTTTGTTTACAGAGAGGGCTATTTTAAAATGGATCGTGTTTTCAGGGTTCCGTACGCAGGGGGTGAAAACGGGATCACATCTACGTAGGTAATGTCTGCTGTCGGACTGGTGTCTGTCCGTCTGTTGGTTATTGGGTTATTGTTTTTTTATTTGAGATGGGTTTGCTTTTGACTCTATAGTAGGCGCCAGATAATCGTGGAATAACGGTCATTGAACCCACCTACAATTATTGACATTTTTAATTTGAAAAACGGAATTAATGACACAAAGCTGTCCCGAATCATCATCTCTCGTGATCCTTAACATTGTCTAATAATGAAAAACGATTCATATTTAATTGTTCAGTTACCTATGAACAGTTATTAGGGAAAGGTCAATATACTTTATTCCACATTTATCTGGCGCCTACTATAGTCTAAGTCAGAGATGACGGAAAAAGTCAACGATGGACTGAGCTTACCCAGAAGAAGCCTGTTCACTCTAATTTCGAAGAGATTAGGGTTGTATGCGTTCGGAAACATAGACGCAAGCAGAGAGTTCCACCCCTCTGCTGTGCGCATTATAAAAGACGTTTGGAAACGCTTAGCGTGAATTGGTGGAATAGCAACAAGGTAGGGATATTAACTTGAAGTGCGTCTAGATGTCCGATGGTAGAAGGGGGCCGGTGGGATGCGGTCGTGGAGTACAATCTTCTTGTTGCTTGAAAACCGTAATAACAAAGCAGTTAAAATTTTAACAGAATAAGTGTGAGATACTATGTGATCGCTATTAAGACAAATAATAACATTTCATTGTTACAAAACGTCCATCATAAAAATAACCGTGAAGAATCTAAAATAAGACGTTCTGTAGTTTTTGGTTACCCTCTTCTTTTTACTAGTTTTTGCCTGCGACTTCGTACGCGCATGTCCCGGTTTTTCCCGTTCCAGTAGGAATTTCCCGTTTCCTTATAGCTTATATCTTTCCTCGTGAATGTGTCTATCATATACAAAAATATTTTTTTATATCCGACTGGTGGTTCCAAAGATTAGCCCGTTCAAACAAACAAACTCTTCAGCTTTTATTATATTAGTATAGCTGATGTTTGTCGGAACCAAGGGGTGCCCTTTTAACATACCACTGAAAAAAAAAAAAAACTCGAACATATTATGTAACATGGTACGGAACCGGCACGAATGTAAGACTCGCACTACCCCAGTTTTTTCCAAGACCTCTATGAATAAGATAGAGGGTAGTTTTGTTGGATTGATTAAGAATGGGTTGAGTTTTGGACAAGGGGTTAAAAGAGAGGTGAAAGTCAGGGTTAAGCGCATTTGTAAATAAATCATGGTTTCGAAAAGCAGGTTGAATTGGTAAAATTGAATGATTTGCTTGGTTACCACTGTACCTAACTAAAAAAATTATTTGGCATCATAAGGAGTTTTTTTTTAATCATTGCCTATGGCTTTCCCTGGCGCAATATCTTAACTTATCAGTTTGTAAATTTTTATGCAATTGTGTTTTTTTTTACTTTTTGTTTGTCTATTTATAATAAGTATACTGTGGATAACTGATGTATTTATTTATACTTTACTAGCACTTCACCCGTGACTACGTCCGAGTATATTTCGTATTTTCCTCTACGAACTTCAAGACTCGTCCACCTTAAAGGAAAGTTCGGGAATATTATTTAATACAAGCTTGATATTTTGCGGATAAATATGTAAGTGTTCGTCCTACCCGGCAGGGTTACGGAATTTGTTCGAAAGAGTCACCGCGGCCCTGGAACGACAAAAATATGCACTTTAAAGCTTAATATTTCGCAAACGGATCCTTGGATAGAAAAATAGTTTTGGACACCCTCAACATTAAGAAAGAAAGAAAAAAAGGATGCATTTATTTGTCAGAATATTGTACAAAGTTGTTATATGGATAATATTAAGATCATAATATTCTGCCGTTTCCGGCGTACAAATATGGTTTGTAAAATTATGGATCATCATTACATTAATACGTTAAAATTAAATTATTAATCATTATAAATAATTTTAATAAATTGGACAATAGTTGTAAAAAAGATCAATTATATAAGTCAAAATTCAATTTGGTCAAGGAGATAAAATATGTTTTATAGGCAATGTCAAATATTTAGGTCAATTTTTCATTCATGAAATCGTCAGTCGAGTAATAACATTTGCTTAAAAGAAAGTTGAATAATTTACATTTAAAAGTTCTCAGGTTTAGAGTTTTGAAGCCATCAGGTAATTTGTTATAAACAGTAATTGACATGCAGTACACATTATTAGAAAATAATTTAATTCTACGTCTAGGAACATTAAGCATATACACTTTACGGCTGGGTCTGGATACAACATCATTAAACAATTCAAATTCATGTCTGTTTTGGTGTACATAGATACAAATTTCAAAAATGTATATTATATATTCATTTCTAAATCTATCCAACGACACCCCACACCATGTGATAGACGTTAAAAAAATCATCGCCAGTTTACATGTCCCCTCCTACACGTAAACATGCGATGTTTCCTTTTATCGTCCCCAAAAAATTTTTTTTACATTTTATTTTACTACTTTGTCGGCCGGCGTGATCAAAATGTATATCCATACCTACCAAATTTCTACATTCTAGCAATTAATCGGCTCTTAGCTAAACCGCGGACGGACAGATGGACATGGCAAAACTAAGAGGTTTCCTTGTTCACTACGGAACCTTAAAAACGAGTACAAAAATTGATCGGGCTATACAAGTTAGGAAGATATGCGTCACATCTGCGCGGCCACCGCTCAGCATAATGCTGGGATTTGTGTGCGAGACAGAACCTCAGCGCTGGTTTCCAGCGACAGCCAGCGTTTACTGAAAGACATCGGCTGGAGCAGCATAAAAATAATTAGTGAGCGAATGGAGCGATTGCCGATTTGACCTCCACAACTCGGTAACTGGATTGCAAGGTAGCTCTTAGCAAGACTTAAGGCAAATTTTCCGGCTTCTGACAGGCGTCAACGGCGTGCTATCCGAAGCACAAATAACTGATCACCCACCCAAAACCAACCTCAGCTAGTGAAACGACCTCTTCCAACCACGAACCAAACATAACTACGTTGATGTTCACGATTTGCTCATACAAGACACAATCTGTTGACCCCATCACTACTTCAACCCACGTGAGTTCTATAACGTAGAATTTTGCTTCCCTTTCGGTTTCAATCGGGTCTGACCTTGCGAGGATACGTGCGAGGGTCATGGTCGGTCCGATACAAAACATTTATAGAAACGAACCCTTTAACGCTCTTGGGAATCCATGGTAGGGATTGTATTGGGTAAAACAAAGGAATGTAGGTACATATTTTTAGAGTGGGTAGTGCTTATATTCTTTAAGTTCTATTGTAGTGTTGATATTTGTGAGGGGAAAGGGTATTCGAATTAAAAGCCGGTATTATTTTATTTAAATTGTTTTTATTAATTATTATTCAAGTTGGTTTTATAAATAAGACACACACACAATTTACACGTCAAGCTTTTTGTCAATTTAAACTAAAGAAGGCCGAGGCTTGAATAACTTAAAATCCATTTATTTTTTAATTTTATGAATAAATATGACAATACAACGCCCTTTCATTTGCTATGTTACACGGTGTTGGACCACTTTTATTTTTAAGTTTTCTAATTTATCCACAAAAAGTTATCAAATTTTCAAAATTTATTTGTTTTTGTTATATGTCCGTATTTGGGATATAGAAAATTATATACATACCATATTTCAACAGAATCTGTCTAGTAGATACGGAAAAAAATGGCTGTGACAGACGGACACACAGTCAGCCATCCCAGTAATCTTTTAAAGGTTACATTTCTTACGGATGTTCGGAACTCAAAAAAACATCCAAAACCACGAAAAACAGCGTCTCTCTAACATAAAATTGACGCTTAAAGATGCCATTGAGAACTTATCACAACAAAATCCCACTCAACTACTGCCAAGTGCCAACCCATTAATACAATGACTATAACGACCTCTGACAAAAGAGGCCTCACAGTCACAGAGGTTTAATACCCCATATTTTGACTTCGAGTGCTCGTTACGACGAAGAGGCTTAAATATCTTTCTTTTGTTAGTTATTTATCTTTGAGTTTCTATGGTTGGATGGGCTCTTATTTTTAACCGACTGCAAAAAAGGAGGAAGTTCATGTTTGTTACCTCATAACTCCGTGATTTATGAACCGATTTGAAAAAAATCTTGAGTAGAATACGCCCGCAACTAAACCCGAAACTACGGACTTAGGGTCGAGAGAGTCGTCTACCCCCTCTGGTAGGGAATTCCACTCCTTAGCTGTACGCACAATGAATGTGTTCCTAAAACGTAATGTGCGTACGGGTGGGATGTCCATCATGTACCTCTGTTGCGGTACTTATTCGAAAGAGTCACCGCGGCCCTGGAACGCAAAGGGCATTAGGAGGAACACGGATGGGTTTTAGTCAGTAAGAGCCTGACGCTCCCTTCTGCTCCCGAGTCATTTGATAATTTTCCATCTTTAAAAAAAAATACCATGCACCAGTAGAATCATCATCTTGTAGCCCGATTATAGAAAGGAATTGGAAGATGGGTTTTTGACATAAGGCCAATAAAAGTCAAATGTAAATCGCAACTCTAGTAAGCAAATCAAGTTACATTCGGTTATTTTTATTATTATTAAATTATTATATCCCAGTCACACTGTAGCAACTCTGTTTCATCACCAGTGACCGGAAAATCGGGCGCTTATATACCTAAACTTCTTCCCGTGAATTAATAATATGGACATTCCTTTCTGAATAAATAAGTAATCCCGGATTCCCGGGATTGAACAATTTTGTAAAAACAACTATAACAAAATTAATTAATCGAAAAAAGTATCTTTATTTTATTCAAAACAAATGGAATACCTATAAAAAATTACAATGAGAGTTCACAACGAGTTCTAACTATATTTTGTATGCTTTGTAGCAATCTCAGGAATTTTCAACGATTCCGGAATCTGGAATTCTGAAAAGCATGTCCATATTATACTTTCGTGGGAATAAAAGTGAAGTTTAGGCGCCCGATTATCCGATCACCAATCATTCTAATCTCGGTACGATATTACATCAATAACTAAATACACAAACCGCAATCAATTAGCGACACGGACTCGATATTGAATAAATATTACTGGTATAAGCGACCAATCAGCATTGAAATGAGCTTATATTCTACTAGCTGTTGCCCGCAACTTCGTCCGCGTCTGTTTACAATTTCATGGGTTTTATTTTTATTTTGCCAGGATTTTTTTTAAGCGTCTTCAAAAATAGGAGGAGTTTCTCAATTTGGTTGTATGTTTATGAACCGATTTGATTTTTTTATGTGGAAGTATATACTTTCTGATTGGTCCAATAGAAATTTCATCAAAATCGGGTTGTTTGGTTTTTAAATCGAATAGGCTGCAAAAAATATGTCATCCAAGTTAATGAAAATGCGTAACATTTTGCTTTCCTGTGACTTTCCAGTGGTGTTGTTAGGTGTGGGGTACCTACCACTAAAAAGTGAAAAATAAAAAACTTTTTATAAAAAATACTACCGAATTCTAATTAAAAAAGCACTAAAAGTATAAAATTACAATTATTAAAATTAATTATTTATTATTTATTTATTTATTTAAACTTTATGTACAATAGTGGTACATGGGCGGACTTAATGCATCAAGGCATTCTCTACCAGTCAACCTTTGGCCTTTGGTTTGGTTGGTTTGGTGGTTGTTTATTAATTACTTTAATTTCGGAAGTCGTTGTTAAAATACGAAGAAACAACCAAAAACACCGACTTCATTTTCTAACACAAGTATACATATAGTAGGCGCCAGATAATCGTGGAATAACGGTCATTGACCCACCTACAATTATTGACATTTTTAATTTGAAAAACGGAATTAATGACACAAAGCTGTCCCGAATCATCATCTCTCGTGATCCTTAACATTGTCTAATAATGAAAAACGATTCATATTTAATTGTTCAGGTACCTATGAACAGTTATTAGGGAAAGGTCAATGTACTTTATTCCACATTTATCTGTCGCCTACTATAGTAACTATCTGCCAGTGAAAGTCCTGCCAAAATTGTGGCGCCATTTCTAAGATTTACCGGAACAAGGAAACCGACAAACACGTATCAGACCAACAGAATGACAAAAAAAAAATTGTTTTAGTATCGTTTATACTTTTTTATATCGATGAATGATATTTATTTTGTAAGTAGGTTAAACATAACATGTCAATCTTTTTTGGTCATTTTAAACTAGATGAGGCCGGTGTTTCCTAGCTGACTACCCTGAGAAGAAACACCAAAACAAACTCAGAGGTCAAAGTTTCTTTTAAAGTCCATACAATCGTACTGGTGAAATCATTCGAGAACCACGTCTGAAGTGGTCTTTTCAATCATAGAAAACTCATCATTTCGAAGCACGTTCCTAATAATCTATATTCATGAAAAGAATAGGTTATTTGTCTACTATCAAAAATCTACATGAATAAATACTTATTTGATAGACATTTCTAAAATAGATTTGTGAAAATCCTAATATACAAAGTGTAACAGAATAAACGCAATACCTCTTAAGGGGTCATTGTACTCATCATTATGAACACTTTTACTATGGGACCAGCACTGAAATCCACCATCCATCCATCGCTGAAAAAAAAAGTGCATTGCATGTAGGTTCCTTGACCACTAAGGGAGCACTAAGATAGGATTTCCCGAAATTCCTACGGGAACGGGAAACAACGAGATGTGCGCGTACAAAGTCGCTAGGAAATAAATAAAATAAGAAAAATAGAGTAGTAACACGCTTCCCGCTTGAAGTTAATTTTCAATCCTTGTCACGCAAAACGCCGTTTGTACTGGATGGCGCACATTCATGATGGCATGATTTGCGAGTGACATCACACGCAATAAGTGCTTTCTCTGTTCATCACAGATTTTAATACAACTCCGTATATAACTCCGTATATAACTCCGTATATAACTCCGTATATAACTCCGTATATAACTCCGTATATAACTCCGTATATTTTGAGAATTGTAATATGTTTTTAGGGTTCCGAACGTGGAACGGGGTACGGTAAAACGGAACTTACAAGATCAGTGCCCCTACTATGACGTGCTAATGCCAACTAATTCCGACGATATAAAAGGGATAGTGCTATACGCTATATATAGCTTAGTCCCTCTCTTGGAGCGGAATCTCGATCGTTTTAAGACTTATAGCTGTCGGTTTTCCTAGCTGCCTGTCTTTCCGTCTATCACAGCCTTATTTTCCGAGGAGTTCATGGCTAAAGAATACCAGCCACACGAGTCGATTTTTAAGGTTAAGCAACGCTTGCTGAGGTTGGTCTGTGGATCACGATGGTCACCCATCCACAGACCAACTGTGGATGGGTGACTATCGTGACATAACGAAATTCCTCCGTGCCTCGGAAATCACGTTAAGACGTTGGTCCCGCCTGTCATTGGTAGATCTTTGGCAGTCGTTACGGATTGACAGAAGCCAGAAAATCTGACACCAGTCCTGCCAAGTAGTACCTACCGTGTTACCTAGTTAATGGGTTGTGAAATAAAATCAAAAATAAAAGGGGGCCCCCATACAAGAAACATGTTTTTTTCGGCTTATGGTACGGAACCCTTCGTGTGCAAGCCCAACTTGTACTTGGCCAGTTTTATTTAATGTACTGTTATAAGTTATTAGCATACTTGTAAGCTTATTTAATTATTTTAAATGAAATAATGTTCTGAAATAAAATTATAAATAAATTAAGCTAAAAATATCCATAAAAATCAACAATCGCAGCCAAATCCAGATGTTTGTCTAGTCAAACATTCCGAGCGAGACCTTCACCCAAAAAGAATAATATTTATTATTTCACGTCTGTCTGTGGAGCGTCAATTAGCTCCGTTTATTTTGGCACGACGGACCGTCATGTCGTTTGAAGATATTTTTAGTTATTTACTTTTCTTTAATTGATCGATTTTATATTTTTTCGTGTCGACGTTTATTTTTGGGTCTAATGTCATATTTATTAGGATTGAAATAGGTATGTTTGACTTTAAGCTTGTTGGTGACGCTATTTTAAAAACCAGACAAGTGCGACTCGAACTCTCGTACGAAGGGTTCCGTACCATAAAACCGAAAAAAATACGTTGCTTGTAAGGGAGACGCTTTTAATTTTATTTAATTGTTTAATTTGTTGTTATAGCGGCAAAAGAAATACACCCTCTGTTAAAAATTCAACTGTCTACCTATTGTGGTTCTTGAGGTACAGCCCGCTGACAGACAGACGGACGGACGGACGGACAGCGGAGGTTTAGTAATAGGGTTCCGTTGTTTAAATACTCGTAATCATCAGCCAACTATGACGGGGCAAAACTTTCACGATTCCGTTGTGAAAAAGGAAAGTGCTATACGTGTTGTATAGCTCCGTCTCCGTCCCACACCGGGAAAATCATGGTTTTAAGACGTCAATTAATAATTCAATAATTATTTTTTATTTGTGTAACATAGGTAGTGAATAGTTCTTAAATTAAAGTTCGTAGGTCGCTATGTTATGCCAAGAAGCGTACAACAAAAAAATATATATATATATATTGGACCCCAAGACACAGGTTCTACCTGGTTTGAGGCCCACCGTCCACAAACATACCTAGCAGACATTAATTAATAGTTACAGATATTATTATTATGTAATAGTTATAAGCTCATGTATGTAACAATTCACGAATACACTTTATTCTTATTATACAAAAATACTTTTTTAGTATAAAAAATATTGTCAAAGTCAAAGTAAAAACGTTTATTTCAATTAGGCCATTAAACGGCACTATTGAACGTCATTATTTACAGTTCAGTAAAATAATGATATTACATTAATAAAGTGACTCTACTGTCCATTCGGAAAGGTAGATTTTTATGGAGAAGAACGGACAAAAAACTCCATAGTTACTCTTTTCAAATAATGATTGTACAAAATTTGGTATACAAAAATTAATTTAATATTATGTGAGGACGATACACCCAGAGTATGCTACTTATAAGAACAAAGTATTACCAGCAGAGGTAAACTTATTAATTTTCTAAAGAAATTTAGGTAAATGGTACTCACATATTTACAAATATTGGAATCATTAATTAAACAGTGTGCGAGTCAACAGAAAAATAAAAACAAAAAAGAAACAATATATCTATAAAGTTAATTCATAAATCAACCAGTTTTATTTTGTCTACACCCTTGATTGTCCTATGGAGCAGGACCAGCATGTTTCCAAGCATTCTTATCCTGAATGTAATCTTCTAATTTGTAATATGTATGCTTGCATAATGATGCGTAGTATCATAATGATTATCCACTCTGATCCCACGGGTAAAAGTTCACCTACCTTTCACAACACCCACAGACAGACAAAGGCTGCGTTATTTCTATCACATAATACATTATTACCTACGTGATAAATATATTCCCATTTCTCTTCCCGAAAATTAGGAAATATCACATAATCTTTATACCACAATCATTCAGGCGTAATTCCGATGATATAAAGCCCTTTTTGGTAATAAAACCAGTGTTTTACGCTTTTCTTATCACTCTAGGGAGGGTAGAAAATCCCCTTTTTGAGAGAAAATAGTATTCGTCGGCGTATCTTTAGATTTTCGTATCTTTATGCCAGTTCTACTTTACGAAGTGAGACGAATGTTGGATTTGGCAATGAAATTTGTGCTTGCTCAACGATTTGGCGTTTTTTGTGGACGACCTTGAGGTCATATCAATAAAATTATCTATGAGTTACTCCTAATTTAATATTATAAATGCGAAAGTGAGTTTGTTTGTTTGTTATGCTTTCACGCCGCAATCGCTGAACCGATTTTGATGCATATTGGTATAGAGATAGGCGGAGCCCTGGAGACAAAAGCTGGTGTACGTTATGAAACGATTGTCATGGTCATCACCTGCTTATAGTTTACACTAGCTTTTGCCCGCGACTTTGTACGCGCATATCCCATAATCCCGGTTCCCGTAGGAATTTTGGGACGAATTATACACCTAAACCTTCCTCATGAACAATCGCATTCATTGGAGAAAACCGCATGAAAATCCGTTTAGTAGTTTTTGAGTTTATCGCGAACAGACAGACAGACAGATGCGGCGAAGGACTTTGTTCTATAATATGTGATGATTATAATCCTATTTGAGGTACGGCTTTCAGTCAAACTGGATGCAGCATATCTGTATTTTACAAGGACGAGTTCTTAAATTTGACATCCACAGTGGTGCATGTCTGGATGACGGAGCTAACGTTCACGAACAATAATTTGTAAGAAAATATCTGTATTTTTGTATTTTAAATCTCACTCATTTTCCTCAGCCACGAAGATTAAAAAACAATCATAAATTCATGTTAAAAAATATTTAACACCTGAAACACTAAACCGCGATAAGCTTCACAAAATGGCGCTCATAAATAATTCGACAAAATGGCGTCCAACATGGCGGGCGTTAATGGCGCGTAATTTGTCACTTTACGGATAAAAGCACATCGGATCATAGGGATATTATTTTAGTTTTGAGTAAAATGCTCTTTCATAAAAATTCTTCATTGGATTTGTAAACTAGATGACAAGGTGGCACGTGTAATAGGAAGTGTACGGAAAATCAGCTTTCTCTTTTGTATCAATAGTGCAATATTCAAGGGTTTGGAATTCCACTTCTTAGATGACAATAGTCAGTAGTAGTCGCTAGGTAGCAGATGTTGAGGATCAAGAGATAGAATAGAGAGTAGTGGCATAGGACGTGTAATATCTGACGTCTCACCTTGGTAAAAAGCAACATTAATATTAAAAGTATCAACTGACTGCAAACTCGACCACTGCGCATTCATAGGTCAAAACAAATAGCGCGCGCTTCCTCGGCTTCCTGTAACACACTTCCGTCCCATGTCACGAAATCACTCCCACAGGTTGCAGGAAGGCGAGAGGAAAGATGTTACACATCAAGAATCACTCGTCATGAAAAAAGAGAAGGAAAAAAGAGAAAATGGTATTCCTTGAGAGCAGAAAAGGGATCTAGAGCAAACTGAACTGGTAGGTACTAACAGAGTTCGAAGCCTTATTTACTAACACCAGTTGTATAGCACCAATAGATACACGTTGCTACAAGATCAAAAAGTAGGAAGACCGATGCGTTACTCAAGACTAGTTCAGACTGCAAATGCAAATTGTTAATTTAAATAACGGTGGAGCATACGGTAGAGGTCTGCCCTGGGCCCAGGCCCGGGTCAATGGCATGTAGTGTTCCAAGCGCGCCTCAAAGAGATATCAGCATAGAAGACGGGGCCAGAGCCTGCCAGGGTTGCGGAATTTGTTCGAAAGAGTCACCGCGGCCTTGGAACGCAAAGGGCTTTAGAAGAAACACGGATGGGTTTTAGTCAGTAAGAGTCTGACACGCTTGGCAGGCGGTTTGGCGATTGCAGTGTAGCTGTTGCAATGCATAGAGAATGACTTACGACACCCATGGGAAGTGATGGGATGGTGCTATTCTTTTACGTCCGACCCCATCCATGGTCCATGATATGTACTTAATGTTAATTACTTCGCATATTATAAATTGATTCCTTATTTCCAGCTGTTAAATAATAAATATAAGCAGTTTGGATAGGACGTGCGTTTTGGAGGACCGTCAATGGAAATTTCTGACCTTCAAATTTACAAAATCACAGCCTAATTTGCTTACAAAATATTTGATATTGAATAACGGCCGGTCTTAATAACGTATCTACCTTTGACCAACTGTCAAATTAGCTAAGAATAGTAGCTGAAACGTCATGCTTGCCTTTCAAACATGACGTTTCAGCTACTGTTGGTACGTCATTGAAATCGGCCGAAAGTCTCTTTACGATATAATTAGAGTCGGGTTCTAAGTTGACACCATATACAATTATGATTAAACATCTATATTTTATAGAGTATGTTTTTTCTCCGACTTAAATGTATTAAAATCATATCGGCTATAAAATTATCACGCTACATATTCCTCGTTTTTCTACACCCGTTCTCTAAAAGCCACAAAACATAACACATCACAGGCTCCTTTCATGATTTCACTTAACACAATCACAGCGCCAATTGCGAGCATGAGAAACATTTTTCTGCGCCAATGATCACGTAAACCATCTATGAGTAATAGTGGGAACGTGACTCTAAGAAAAAGTACAATGCATCAGTAGGCGCCTATTTGTAAGGGAGGCCGGGGAACGTTGGTACAGCAGGGTTGGTTGTATCGAACATGTTATTAAAAATATTTGGTAGTGGGATGTGGAGTAGTTATACAACTATATTAATGGTTATTTAATTTAATTATAAAAGTATCCATATTGCAAAAAATCTCCAGTTCCGATTCTATATTTTCACAATCTACCTAAGAAGTTTCTTGAAAGTCGCCTCCATATCAAATAGCTACAACCTGGGAGTATTTTAGTCAAGAGTGAATAGGTTACTTCTAGGCAAGCGTGCTTCATCTGCGACCACATCATCGCTTACCATCAGGTGAGATAGTGTTCAAATGCGTGTCTATAAAAAGTAAAAAAAACAATCTTAAACAACAAAATAGGATTAAATTTGTATAAAGGACTTGGGTAACAGTTTTTGGTTTAAAATAAAATATATTCTATCTATCTATTATGATAATACATTAGCTTGACGTAGTTTTCAAAGTATTTTCAACTTGTCAATATTTTATAAACAGTTACTAAGTTTTCATATATAATAATATTATCAAACTTTGGAAAGTATTGGACAAAGAATGTCGCCGAGTAAAAAGGATCTCATAAAATAAATAACGTTGCATATTGTTAAGAAAATTATGCAAAAGTTTTTAGTTTTTACGTCAAACACTATTACTACAAAATACAGTCAGCAACATAAATAGTAGTAGTAGTTGCCCGCGACTTCGTACGCGCATATCCCGTTTTTCCCATTCTCGTAGGAATTTTCCGTATATCTTACAGCCTTCCTCATGAATGTGGCTATCATATACAAAAAGAATTTTCTAAATCCGACTGGTAGTTCCAGAGATTAGTGCGTTCAAACAAACAAACTCTTCAGCTTTATTATATTATACTAGCATTTGCCTGCGACTTCGTACGCGCAAATACCGCTTTTTCAAAAAAAAAAAAAGTCAAAAAAAAAGTCAAAACGTTTATTTCAATTAGGCCATTAAACGGCACTTTTGAACATCATCGTTTACAGTTCAGTAAAAAATATTATTAATATTACATTAATAAAGTGTCTCTACTGTCCATTCGGAAAGGTAGATTCTTATGGAGAAGAACGGACAAGAAACTCCATAGTTACTCTTTTCAAATAATGATTTACAAAATTTGAGATACAAAAATTAATTTAATATTATGTGAGGACGATACACCCAGAGTATGCTACTTATAAGAACAAAGTATCACCAGCAGAGGTACATATCTTATACATATCCAAAAATAAAACATTTTTCTTAGTAAGTAAGGATTACAACTTTAAAGAAATCCTAACTGATTATATTATAATTCGCATTATAAATGCACAAGTGATTTTATTTGATTGTTTATTATTTACACTTCCACGCCTAAATTGCTGAATCAATTTGGATGAATTTTGGTACGGAGATAGATTTTAATAAATCTATATGTGGCATATACACTCTCAATTTTTTTTTGTTGAGAATACTATGTTCGTAACACCATACAGTTTGTATATATTTCTACTTTAGGAGAAAATGGATAAAACCTTTGTGACATAGCTACCGGGCCTCAATTTTTTTTTCAAAATCGCTGCGCACGATGAATCATGTTTAGGTAAAGGACACTTAAACAAACAAAAAAATTTAGCAATATGGTGCCCTAAAGTGTCACGTTGCTGAGATATTTGAAGGTAAAGTCGCCATGTGTGAACAATTGCTATTATTAGAAATTAAAAAAAATCGTGTTTATGTACATGCATTATATTATATTCAAATAATAGTTTCCAGCTTAATTCAAACACTTATTGAAAAAAACTAAAAATAAGAGCCCGTGAAAACCACTTTATTAAGAACATGCCTCCCAACTCGCATCGAAATCAGAAAAAATAGTGTTGTTTATTTATATAAATGGTTAAATCGAGCCATGATTAAAAAAAACAAAATGTCGACGGGGGTCAATGCCACAAAGGTTCCATCACCTTTGCTTTCGAATTTTACAAAACTATCTCATATTCATACTCGTGACTAGCAAACCACACAGTTCATTAACTTTACAAAACCGAGATAAGCTTTGAAATAATGTAAAGCCAGTTTACACTAGCGTATGTTTGGCATTCAGCGCCACAGTTGGCGCCAAATAAGTTGCGAGAACTGACGAGAAGCCAAAACGACTTTATTCATCAAGTGGTATGTTGACAACGTTATGATTAAAGACTGTAGCCCTACTATGACGTGCTAATGCCATCCAATTCCGACGATTTAAAAGGGATAGTGTTATTCGCTATATAAAGCTCCGTCTCTCTCTTAGAGCGGAATCATGATCCTTACCAAACGAGAGTAATTAGCATAATGAGTTTGCGTCGCCGTGTTAAATTGTACGTGGTAATTCGACGACTCATTTTACGCGACTCACAACTCAAAAAATTACGCTCATTGGGCCTTGCCCCTTAAGTTCACGGCCTGCAAAATTAGTTATCGGCACAAGCAGGACTTCGTCAAATTACGCGATTCACAACTTAAAACGCTCGTTTGGCCTCACCTTTAAATAGACATGGATATTTGACTATTTTTGAAATCTACAAGACTGAAAAACAAACATTGGCGAAATAGAGTACACGCTGTTAAAATTCACTATGGCGTGTCGTGACTGTGACGTCACACGCAACTAGTACTGTTTCTGTTTATTACGGATTTAATTTTTTTGTAGACCCTATTTGATACGGTGAAGAGTTCTTTGGTGTTCTTGTGTAGTAAGGGGTTTGATAAATGATAAATGATATTTATTTTGTAAGTGGGTTAAACATAACACTTTTACACGTCAATCTTTTTTAGTCATTTTTAAACTAGATGAGGCAGGTGTTTCCTAGCTGTACCCTGAGAAGAAACACCGAAACAAACTCAGAGGTCAAAGTCTCTTTTAAAGTCCATACAATCGTACTAGTCAAATCATATGAGATCCATGTAGGTTAATGTCTGAAGTGGTCTTTTGAGGAAAGTATTTGAGTGGACCTGTCCAGACAGTGCAAGCATTTGTCATCTATCGTGTAGCTCAAACTTAGAACTTTAAGGAGCTCAACGACTTGACGAACAATACCAAAGTAAGGACATTTGGGTAAGCCGCATAAAGAACTCAAACTGCCAGACTAACATGAAATTAACCCTTATTGCGATCTACACGGTCCTCACATTCACAATAAAAATAAGAAACCAGGTACTATGACGTGCTAATGCCATCCAATTCCGACGATGTAAAAGGGATAGTGCTATACGCTATGTATATCTTCGTCTCTTTCTTGGAGCGGAATCTCGATCGTTTTAAGACTTCGTAGGTAGGGCCCCAGCTTATGTTGGTATTGTTATCACTAACGTACGTTCTTCTGTACTGTTCCTACCTCAGAAACTATTGAAAGCTTCTAAAAACTTCATCAGCATACCAACACGTGATTTTATTTAGAACATTCTAGTACATTTACGAAACTAAGTTAGCTAACCCCAAAGAGTCTACCTGGCTACATTTAACAAACTCAAAAGCCGTGGGTGTACCTCCACCCACGTCTTATGAGTACAAGTTAATGGTCTAGCCGCAGGAAATTTCTAGTAGAATTAAGTGAAACTTGTTGAAGTAATCGTGCTCAAAAAACCACAGTTCTATAAAAGTTTTGAATTCTTCTTCTAGAATGTCATGAAGAACTTTATGTGAATAGTACGCCTTTAGAGTCTGTCGGTAGGACTGCCCAGGGTTGCCAGACAATATTGACCTTGAACCAGAATGTTTGCGGTTATTTTGCTATCATCATCATGATCATCATATCAGCCGAAAGACGTCCACTGCTGGACATGAGCCTTCCCCAAGTGTCGCCACAACAACCGGTCCTGTGCGTCTCGCGTCATCGGCTACCCGCGACCCTCACCAGGTCATCGGTCCACCTTGTGGGAGGCCTTCCTTATTATTGTGTTGTACTAAATACCAATTAGAAAGTAATCAAACTCCATGCCACTCGTTAAAAACATTTTACAAAAAATCCTTAAAAATTGAGGGAGTTGTGAAAAAATATGTAATCCGCCATTTTGTGGCGGCGGCCATCTTTGACCGATTTTCATCAAACAGCTAAGAACACTCATGACTTATTCACCATTCAAACAAAAAAAAAAAACAAAATCGGTTCAACCGTTCGAGAGCTACGATGCCACAGACACACACACAAATACACACACACAGACACGTCAAACTTATAACACCCCGTCGTATAACAGTCTACGAAAATGTATGAATATGAATGACGATTTTATGGGTAATCTGAAAACTGGGGTGATTGAGGCACAGAGCTGAGCACGAGGTCCGATTTCTGAGTCACAGAAAATGTCATCACCTTTTGCCCCATTGATGGCAATAGATTCGCCTCCATAATAGACGGCACATTAATAAAAAAGGTCGGAAATCGATTGCATCGTTTTGTGTAGAGACGTCCTTTTTTCTTATGACGGCAACATAGGTTCCCTCTGACTTACCCTTCGGGGCATACAGGCGTGATGTTTGTTTGTTTGTTATGTCCATTGCAACAAAAAATTCAAAACAAACCCACGAGCAACAAAATCAACTAACACCCAACCCGTTGCGTACCGAAAAAACTTTCTAACCGGAACATGTCGGGTGTGATAAAATCTTTAATTCCGTCAGCAAACAGCTGGGACATAACTGTTGATTATGCTAAACAATGCCGTGGAAACGTTGTGTATTTACATGCTCCGTATTATGGTCGGGTTTCAGTTGTAGCGGGGATTATACTGTATTTTTTTTGTGTTTAAGAATTTTTTGATTAATTTGAGTGTAGGGAAATTTCCTTCACTTCACCCTTTTTTCTTTTTTTTTTCAAGGATGGGAAATCATCAAATGACTTCTTCCGCTCTGGGTGGAGCGGAAGGGCGTGTCAGACTCTTACCGACTAAAACCCATCCATGTTCCTTCTAAAGCCCTTTGCGTTCCAGGGTCGCAGTGACTCTTTCGAACAAATTCCGCAACCCTGGCAGGCTCCACTTCACGCTACTGAGTACACGGCGACGGAAAACCCTTTTGATTACCTTTTTTCAGTAACAAAATCTATCTAAGTTATAACTAGAGGTCGCAATTAGGTAGAGTTATTTAAGTACTTATACTTATTTCATACAGCGAAAGAATAAAGTGGATATGCCTCAAATCCCGAGATAAATTTTAAAGAGCAGAAAAATCCCGTGATTTATTAAATAAAAAAGTTATTTACTGTTACACAATTTAAACCACTGCACGCGCGTCGTTGCCAAATTTACATCAACAACATCGGATGTCCGAAGTTGCAAAATTCCAATGCACACACGCGCGATGTAATTGCCACATTTGTTGTTCGCTCAACATAGCTTGTGAAAACAAAAGAAAAAATATTACTATTTATTCGTAATATTATTGGCCACATGGGATTGTCTACTAGAAATCCCGGAAAGATCCATATTAATATCAACATTTCGATGCAAGTACATAAATAACTCTACCTCATTCCGACCTCTGGTTATAACTGACTCTATGTCTCATATACAATGAAATTGTTATCCATATGTTATAGCTGTTGGTTCGTCTATGATTAAATAAATAAATTTGTTCGAATGCATTTTCTTGCAGTATTCACCAATTAACGGAATGAGGAAGGATGGTAAAATGATTTATTTATTTATTCAGATACCGACGATTGCAGATACATGAGGCATATCAATTATGTTTGTACGATGGCAACGCGTCTACGGTATCTTTTATATTGCAGATATCTTTACCATCAGTGACTACCATCAGAGACTAAATAAATAATTCATAAATGAAAAACCGTCAAAAGAAAATATTTAATCAAAAAAGGCAAACGGATGGACGAAAGGACGTCAACGCAACATTTTGTTTGATGTCTTAACGATTTAAGTAATTTTATTAACAAACAAAGTAGGATATTTTCTGCACAAGCAAAAGGGTATATTTTTTATTTGTAACTTGTTTGTTGAGTTACAAAAACAAAGTTTACAAAGTACCCAATCTGTACTTTTCTCGGAAAAGTTCTAGAACTACTGAAATTACAGTTCCAGTTAAGTTGTACAAGCTGGTTCAATGAATGCGAGAGAATGCTGCTGCCTATTCTCTGGTGAGTCCCTTAGTCGCCTCTTACGACACCCACGGGAAGTGATGGGATGGTGCTATTCTTTTACGTCCAACACCATACAGAACAAAACATTTATAAATAGTGAACTGCTTAACGGTTGTGTGTGTTGTGTGTGGTGGCTTTAATATAATATTAAAGCCTCAAGCCAGGGCTTATAAAAAACTTACAAACTAAGCGACTACACGCTAAGGGCACCCCCTGTGGTGTACGGGCCTCGGCTTAGGGCGTCGCTGGGGGGAGGACAGCTAGGGACGGGCTGGATCGAACCAGAATTATTATTAAGGGGTAAATTTAAGACTACATGCTCAGCGGCGCGGGATGGCTCGAACAAGGGTCAGGGCGGATTTTGACGGGGACATCGCGGCGGAGAGGGCGGAAGGATGGCGGTCGTGGTTTGCGAAGAGTGCTGGAGTCTTTGCGACTCTCTTGTAGGAGAGTGGTAGAAACGTCGGGCGTGACGAGGGTATGCCTCGGTCGGCGTACCTTGGAGATGCGGGAGGGTTTGTATCGGGCGGCCGATGCAATAAGGGGGTTACGGTGTTTTACAGCAGTGTCGAAGAAACGTTTGGCTATGCGTTTCATGAACTGCTGTATGTTGGGCAATTTGAGATCTACATGTAGAGTCTTATTTCAGACGTAGTAGGGGGCACCCGTGATTTTGCGCAAAAAACGGTTTGGAGCGTCTGGATCCTGTGGAGATGACGAGGCTTTGCGTGTGCAAAGACGGCGCAAGCGTACGTCATGATGGGACGGATGACCGCGGTGAAGAGTCGCAGTTTGCACTTGAGTGACAATTTGCTACGGGCGGTCGTGATATAATGGAGCCTTCCCTGAGCGAAGGCGGCGCGAGAACGGGCCTGCCTTATGTGCTCAGCGAAGGTGAGGTGGCCGTCTAGGATGACCCCCAGGTTGCTTGCTTGCTGGCTTGCTTCTCCCAGGGGATCGGCTTGCCATACATGGTGACCAGACGAGGGGGCCGTTGAGATATACAAGCATGGTGCCACATATACTCGCTCTCACTCACACCCCTCTCACAAAACAACATTGGCGCCACAAAAGCGATGTTTATCTTTGATGTAACATACCAATTAACTACATGTTTGGACGTGTTTATTTTTTGATTAATAACAAAAGAAGGGCCTCATACTATGTGTTGTTGTTAGTTAGTTGTTGGAGGGTAATACTTTTCGAGTGTAGGTTTGTCTTTATGTTAACTTCCCTGTCACCTAAACGACTGGAACAAATGAGGTATCATCCGATTTGTCTTAGGCTCCGCGCAAACGGGCCATCGACCACAGCCACCGGTGGCTGGCGGCAAGCTGTTTACATGATTTTTAAAACGTGTTGTATGGAATCGCCGCACACGTGTAGCGAGTTACCGACATAGCCCGAAGGATAGCCAAATTAAAGTGGCAGTGGGCTGGGCTCATTGTTCGCAGAACAGATGGTTGATGGGGCCAAAAAGTTCTGGAGTGGCGACCGCGTACCGGAAGACGTAGCGTTAGAAGGCCTCCCACAAGGTGGACCGATGACCTGGTGAGGGTCGTGGGTAGCCGATGGATGCGATTGTTGTGGCGATACTTGGGGGAGGCCTATGTCAAGCAGTGGACGTCTTTCGGCTGATATGATGATGATGATGTGTAGCGAGTGGCGTCCACTCGTGACTCAGAGACCGCGACACGCTACCGGTAGCGGCCACTCGTGACTCAGTGTCCGCGACATGTCACTGGTGGCGGCCACTTGCTACTTAACAACGTCGAATCCATCGTGAAACTGTACAGCAGGAGAGTGTTACAAATTTTAGCGGTCACCGACTTCTACTGGCGGCCACCGACCACTCGTGGCAGCTAGCGACCGACCTTCGTTTCCGCGGTACGAAAGGACGTGGTGCGCGACAGCCAGCGGTGGCTGTGGTCGGGGACCCGTTTGCGCGGAGCCTTAATTGGCCAAGGTAGATAGGCCATATGATTTTTGAAAGAGAAACAAGATGGCGGCCGGCATTAGGTAAGTGAAGTCGTATAATTCGTGACATATTTTTGCAGAGTGTTTGATAAACGACTCGAGGCGATGATTCCAAAACGTTTAGTCACTAAAATGTAAAAATATGAAAAAACTGGCCAAGTGCAAGTCGAATTTGCGCACGAAGGAATCACGGAAAGAACAAGTTTTTTTATATGGGACCTTTTATTTATTATTTGTTGTTACAGCGGAAACAGAAATACATACTCTGTGAAAATTTTAACTGTCTAACTATTACGGTTCATCAGGCCCGCTGACAGACAGAGTTGAGAGACAGGTCGTACGGACGGATGAAAGGACAGTGGAGGCTTGGTAATAGGATTCTGTTGGTTACCTTTATGGTAAGGAACCCTAATTACTTGTTTGTTAACAAGTTAAAAAGTTGCAAACAAGTTACTTTTTTATTGAATTGCGTACACTTTTTCATGATCAAAATAAACAAAAGCGCTCTTCCGGAGATATGTTCACTGTAACATAAGTACCATGAAATACCGGAAAACCTCAAAGCTTTTAAAATAACAAGTGTATGTAAGGGACCGACCACATTCATACAGTATGTATGACCCAAAGCTTACAGGGTTTTGTACACATTATAATAATTTATTATACAGGAGGAAATATAAAGTTAATGTTATTTAAATATAAAAAATGCCGTGTGTCGTGAAACACTCGGTTGGAACGAAGTTCCTATCGTAGTGTTACGCGCCAGAATGAATGCCGGGGACATAAATATATTAGTTACTTCTAGCGCAATCTAGTATCGAGTAGCAGAGTCAAGTACCTTAGATTTTTCTATGCCAGAACATTCTACAGTTCTCGATATCAAGTCCGTCGGAACAGGTAGTTACGAGTAGGTACTTTCCAGATGCTTTTACAGCTCCTTACAAAGGTAAATTAATTCCAGAACCTTCTAGTTCTGGAATTAATTGACCTATATAAGGACCGCATAGCCCGTGACCGAGTCAGTATTGGATATGCGATACAAGCGAAACTTCGGAAGAATCTTCCAGTGCGAAAGTGATTAGTAGTGAAGTTTTGCTTTATAATTAGTGAGTTTAAAGTTGTAATTAGTGTTGTTAAATTAAAGGTTCATTTTGGTTATTTAATCGGCTGTTTTTATTGTCACGAACCTCAAGCTCGTAACAGTAGTATATTATTATTGATTAACAAATACAAATGAATGAATTACCACCGTCTGAGAGCCATTAAATGAAACGCAGAAATAACTAATGAATTGAAGGAATAGATTTTGTCCGGGGATAAAGAATCGTGTCACCCTATGGATAACCGTCTACATTAAAGAAAGGGTCGTGACGGAAATTCGTGACGGAAAAATCCGCCAAGTCCGTATCGTGCGATAAGGAACTTCATTCCAAAACTCATCATCATCATCTGCCTATCCTTTTCCTAACTATATTGTGGCCGGCTTCGAACCCATTAACTGGGTAACAAGGTAGTTCTTGGCAAGACTGGATTCAGATTTTCTGGCTTCTGACAATCCGTAACCATCGCCAAAGGTCTGCAAATGACAGCCGGGTCCAACGACTTAACGTGCTTTCCGAGGCATGGAGGAAACTCGGTATGTTAAGATGGTCACTCATCCACAGACCCACCTTGGCAAGCGTTGCTTAACCGTGAAGATCGACCTGTGCGGCTGTTATTATGAAGCCACGAGATCCTAAAAATATATTGAAAAATAAAATTATTGTGTTTAGCAAACTGGCTGACCTGTGGTTTCACTCGCTTTGGCTGAGCGTTGGTTTTTCTGTGTAGATTTTACTTTCTCATCTTAGGGTTCCGTTCCGTTCCCGAATATTAGTTAAGAGTAGCTTCAGCTGACCGGCCGTCTGTCAGTCAGCAGGCTGTGTCTCATGAACCGTAACGGGTTAGATCGCATTAATTTTTAACATTACTACACTCACAAAAAAATATAATAGTATAAACTTCCTCGTGAATATCTCGTATAAAAACCTGTTATTTTTTTTATTTTAACCGCTTATTTTCATAATTATTTATTTAATTAAGGCTTGCACTCAGATTTTAACGTACCCTTTTATAGGCTTATAAGGTACAGGTTTCCGTAATAAATTGCTTTAATCTGACGGGAAAATATTGTTGTATTTTAATGAAAAAACCTGAAAAAATCGGAGACTATAAAGGTTTTATCAAAAAAGAAGTTATTTCCTTTTGGTTGAGTTTTGTTCTGCATCCCTCTTTGGAACGTAAGTGCCGCGCTGGAAAGGGTCAGGGATCGTGTTTTGGCGCCAAACAATACTTGCTGCTCTTGTCGCTAGCGCGGTACAAATAGTTTCATCTATTTGAATGTCAGACCTCGAAAATATGTATTATTCTGAAAAAACTAATTAGTCCGACAAATAGTTTTTTTTTTTTTGAAAAAACGAAGACGATAAAATTGTACCATCATAGTGACGTCACACGAGTGTTTATTACACCAAAATTTTTTGGAAATCTATCAGACGGACTAATTAGATTTTTTCAGTATTTGAAGCAGAGGAGTTTTATTGATTAATTGAACCATTTTGAGAAAGAGATACTAAATAGATGCCGTCTATTTCGAACAACATTGTCATGCACTGCTCGTAGCAGTGCGCTACGGCGTAGCAAACAATGCTACGAGACTGCTACGCCGTAGCTCAACTTGCGTTACCTTACCTTATGTTAATAAGTGTCATATACTTATGCCATCGAACCATAGACTAGAATGTGTTGTCTACGGGACTTGGTGTGACCAGTACAAAACAAAAGTGTGCGTCGCGGGACACCCGACAAAGGTGATAACTGAAACTAATCTAAGTTGAACTATTTAATATGGGAAGCGTCGCGTCTGTGCGAAATACGACTAGCGCTGTACGTTAGAGTGAGAGAGGAAGAGCCTGCCTACCGCTGCCGTATGCGTGAGAGAAAGGGAAGCCAGACAGACTGGCGCCGTAACGCATTACGTTACGAAGCGGTTACCCTCCCATAAGAAGTTATCACTTCCAAAAATTTGGGCAAAGAGTTACTAATAAAATAAGTCTGAAGTGCTAATTTAAATATTTCCACATTTTACCTAAAGTAGTTCGCGATTACATTGGCTCTTACGAGACATGTCTATTTTAACTTCGTGTGTATAAAAATATTAAGGATTTTTGTGAGTATTGGCACATACTCATTGATTGTACTTTTATGAAAAAAATTGCTGCGCCCCGCGTTGTTACCCGCGGTTTATCAGATATTCCGCGTGAATGTCGAAAATTATCTGAAGGGAACGCACTCCCGGAACAAAAGAATAGCATATGTGTTAATTGCAGCTTCCTGCATACCAAATTTTATCAAAATTGGTCTAGCTGTTTGCGCGTGAAGAAGTAACAAACATACACACACACACACACTCACAAACTTTATAATATTAGTGTGATTAAGGTTTTACTAACTATATACACTAGAAATAAAAATAAAATCTCCTGACTAAATAAACCCTAAAATATGGCGTCAAAAAATTCATCCGCATCGCTGTCGACTGGAAGTGTACCCAAAAGACTGGCGGCATTGCCACGTTGTATGGCAATGCTTAATCTTTGACCAAGGTAAAAGCCAGCCAGGTTTTACCACATAGACTTTTTTCAACCCTTCAATAATAATGTTTGTGATCCTTTTAAACATCATTCAAAAGGATTTTATAACAACTTTTATTTTGATTCTTTGGTTGAGCGCTACCCTGTATTTTGATACCGTTTCTTTGCACGTCAGTGTAATTAGAAGACAACACAAGGCTCGTTTTGCATAAAAAAAAAACGTTTATAGCATAGATAAGAGTTAAAACAAAATTCCCCAAAAATAACATTGCAGCTTCATTTTAAATATTCCCAATCCAAATGAACAAAAAACAATACGTCGGTAGTTGTTTTACAGCGCAGTTGTTCAATCAATCAACTGGGAACAACACATGCTGGGTTTCATTCCCGGATAATTTATTTAATTGTGATCCCTTTGAGCTACGAATAAATATAATTGTGTTTATTGATATATTATTCTAATGTTTGTTTTGGAGTGGTACAACTAGTTTTGAACTCAAAATATAACAATGGAAGAAAAAAACTGACAGCTTGACAATGACAGTCGCCTAGACGGTTTTTTCTAGTGGTGTGCGCAGCATCTAGTGACGCGACGTCACAGAGAATATGCATGAAAAAAAATATATCTAAACAGTTTATCTATTCAGATAAATTTGAGTATGCTATCAAAATATAATAACTAATAAAAAAATAAACTTTTCTTTTTCTGTATTTTCAGATTGATATTCATAGTTTTATATAATTTAGAAGCAATTTTTATTTCAAGTTCTGTAAATGTGAGAACCCTGGACCATTATGTTAATAGATAGTTTCCTTGTTTGACATGAAATAGCAGGGGCAGTTGAGGGTGTGTCATGCTCACTCCAATGTCTCGCTGATGGTGGCGCGTGTATCGGATCATTCAGTTCCCTTCAAAATGGTTGAGCTGAATGGTGCTGATGCACGCGTCATGTTCGTGAACGGGCGCCGTCAGTGGAGACTGGTCATCCCTTGGTTGCCACTGCCTCATTTTAATATTTCATACTATAAATTGTTTTTTTTCTTTCTTTACATTGTTCTCATATATAGAAGCAACAAGGTTTATGTAACCAGGATTTTTGTAAACATAAAATGATTTAAAAGAGTGTCCGTGGAGTTTCTTGCACGTTCTTCTCCACAGAGATCTACGCTTGCGAACGTGCAAATAGCTTCATGTTTTTGACGGACTGACTTTGACAATTCAAAAGTTCCTGATAATGGTTTATTTGAAATAAATGCTTTGACTTTGACTTTGAATACTAACAGTGAAAATAGAAAACAAATGAGATTTAACTATTTCAAACAAATATGCCTGTCCCTCTCGCGAAAACGGCGTTTTCTATGGCAGCTGTGTAGCGTATTTGACGTCAGAGTTGGTCGGACTTTTCTTTCTAATTATCCACTTTGAAGCTGTATAATTTCATCGCTGGTGAAGGTATTTTAAAAATGATTTCATATTTGTTTACTAGAGATAAAAAATAATTTATTTTGTAAATAACAAAAAAATGCATTAATATTCCCTATCCCGCGGGATCCACGCAGTTTTAGGTTAACAGTATCAATTCGCGCGAATTTAATGAAGCTGCGGTTGGAAATTTTGACAGTTACATTTTATTGTACTTTTGTAATAAAAATAATGACAATTAGTAAACTTAAACTAAAATCATATGATACACTTAATCTCTGAATAAAGAATACTGATTATAATTACTTCAGACAAAGATTTAATGTAATTCATTTCGTTAATTAATAAGTGAAACAGTAAAATACACACGTAATTAAAATATTTTGAAATCTTTTTATGTGTAATTTGTGAATTAGGTGCTCGTGGCTAAATAATAACAGCCGCACGGGTCGATCTTTAAGGTTACGGTTAAGGTACGCTTGCCGAAGTTGGTCTGTGGATGGGTGACCATCTCAACATACCGAGACTCCTCCGTGCCTCGGAAAGCACGTTGAGCCGTTCGGTTGGTCCCGGCTGTCATTTATAGATCTTTGGCTTGATCGTTCCGGATAGTCAGAAGCCAGAAAATCTGACACCAGTCTTACCAATGAGGACCGTGTTACCCAGTTAATGGGTTGTGGAGGTCTGGTAGGCTGCTGCTCTACGTAAAATACTGGTATTCAGCAGAATCCGGTTTGACTGGAAGCCAACCCCAATATAATTGGGAAAAGGCTAGGCAGATGATGATTTGTGAATTAGGTGCAGTAAAATCTGGGGGCACAGCAGTGTCCACGCCAAGTCAATCTATTTATTTAAAACATAAAGATTGTTTAATATTGATATGGTCACTATAAGATGTTGGACGGTTAGCTAATTACGTAATAACTTAAGACAGAAGGTCCCTTAAGTAGGGACTAAATAAATTAACCGACTTGGTATTACATGGATCTCACAACTTTACGGTACGGTAGAAGAACTGAGTTGCGAGATTTGTTTATTTTTTATTTTTGATGGTATTATTATTTTCTAATAAACATTTGGCTTTGCCACATCTACAGATATTATTTTATATAGTTCCAAATAAACTATAACCTTTGCGGGATCCCGCTGGTTTAGAATCTATCCAGAAAAAAATCCACTGGATTGGAAACAGTGCGCGATTGCAAACTCTATCCAGGACACGTTTAAGTCTCCGAATTACTTACGCTAATGAGTTTTTACCGGAGACACTTTTCTTACCTGGAAATAAAAGAATACGTTAGACATTTCTGTTGTTGCATCAAAATGTTTTCAGTGGCAGTAGAGCACAATCTTTTTTTTTAATGTTAAAGTGTTTATTTATTTTATTTTGTACATTTACTTTTATTTATCACTTTTCTGTGAACAATAAAATATATATGTTATCAATAGTAAATTATGTAGCTATTTTATTCAATTAATTATGTTAAATCAAATCTGATTATAATATTTAAAGTACTGTATTGACTAGTGTAGTACCGACTGTGTTCGTGGATGGCACGACTAACCAATCACAGTGCGTTTATTGGAACGTAGGCATAATGGTGGGGGAAACGCCATCTTGGTTATCGTGCCAGGCCTACGAGCTCAGTCGGGGACTAACCGTCGAAATAGAAGGAGCTTATTTACTGTAGTGTATATTTGTGTAAGTGAAATATAGTTTTTGGTTTTGTGTGTTGAGTTCGAGAAATATAATAAGTAAGTACATGAATAACTGTCTATTATGTTAATTCCTTATATTATTCTTAAAAACCAGAACCCGAATAACAGTTAATATTTACATTTAAATTGTTTAAATGTTACTAGATTCTGTGAAAGAGTCTACATATAAAAAAAACACAATAAACGCTACAAAACATACATCTATACCTATGACCGAAAAAATTCATCAAATGCAAGTCGGAAATAAAAATTGCGGCGAAAAAATCACGCTTCTTGAAACCCAGTTTAAAAAAAAATGTGATAGACGCAATAAAAGTACAGTCTCTGTGATTGTTTAAAGAAATAAAAGAAAAAGAGTTTATTTGCGACAAGTATGACGCATACCAAAAAATAAAATAAATAAAATTACAAAAGTTATGCAACTAGGGAAGTTATGCGTCATATTCGCGCAAAACGGCCATCGCTCATCATAATGCTGGGACTCGTGTGCGAGACAGAGACACAGCGCTGGTTTTCAGCGACAACCGGCGTTGACAGAATGACGTCGATCGGGGCAGCATGAAAAGTAATTGAAACAAAATAAATAAACAAAAAATAAATATAATATGGGTGAAAATATGAGAAATATAATAATTTCAAGTACCTACTGCGGTTCAAGAGATAATAGATAGACAAACAGTTGGACAGATAGCGGAGGCGTAGCAATAGGGTTCCGTTATCACCTTTCGGGTACGGAACCCTAAAAAGTTACCCTTATTAAATAACTGAACAAGGTAAACATCACTACAACCTAATATTCAACCAAAAAGGCTACACCAAATATTTAGTATTTGAACAGACAAACAAAGTGGCTCAAGTATTTGTTTTAACATTAAAAAAAAACTTATTAATTGATAACAAAGTTTGCCGACATATTCGGGCGGAAATTTTAAGAGTGACACCATAAAATAAAAGAACTTTCAGAAGTGCCACCCTTTGCAGTCATTTTATTGCAAACTAGCTTTTGCCCTCGACTTCGCACGCGCATATCCCATTTTTCCCGATCCCGTAGGAATTTCGAGACGAATTATACACCTAAATCTTTCATTGGAGTGGTTAGTAACCCTGACTGCTAAACCGGAGGTCGTGGGTTCGATTCCCACCCAGGACAAATCTTTGTGCGATGAGCATGATCATTTGTTCTGTGTCTGGGTGTAATTTGTCTATAATATGTATGTATTTAGAAATATATAAGTATGTTTATCAGTTGTCTGGTTGCCATAGCACAGGCTCTGCCTAGTTTGGGATCAGATGACCGTGTGTGAGTTGTCCCAAGATATTATTATTATTATTATTTTAACTGCATGAAAATCCGTTCAGTACTTTTTGAGTTTATCGCGAACAGACAGCCAGACGTGTACGTGTACGATGTAGTGATGGAACAACCCACATGTCTTCTAACCGATTCTAGTCGAATATAATTGAGGCCATGAGAGCCAGAGTGGCCTAATTACTTAAACAATAGTTTGCAGTAGTAGGGAAGAAACACAAGCTCAGATTTAAAAAAATTGTAACTTTAGAAATTTAGTATATTTTATTATTCTTTGGTGCTCAAATCTCTTAGTATGTAAAATTCTTTATCTTTTAGGAATCATTTGAACCCTAGGCACCATTATTTTATTTTTTTTTGTTAGATAGGCCACTTTGGCATCTGGGTTTTAAGATTTATTGAAAAAAAAAGCAGTTAGTCCAAAGTATTTATTATAATAAAAGTATCCATACATTAATAAACCTTCCTTTCATGCATCAATCGCTATCAATTTCTTCATCTTCCACATGCAAATCATTCCTTACTGAAGCATTGTCCTTAATATTAGTATAATAGTCATGATGCACCGGGGGAATGTACTGGAGAAGTTCTACCAAATCCTTTTTTTTCTCCACACTTATTTGTTTTCCCACTGGATACAAAAGATCAAGCTGTAAATTAGCTAAAGCAATAGAATTTCTTTTCTTCAAGTCCACATTTTCAAACAGGACCTCTGCATTATTTGAATATTTAAAAAATATGGTGAATGGGTGGTTTTTGTGATAAAGGAGCCACTGAATACTTAGCCACTTAACTTTTGATTTTTCTGCAGTGACTTTTCGATTGGTAATATTATTTTCCAGTTTTTTAGTTGAATAGAAATCTTCTTTGGTCATTTTTATAATTTTAAAGGGATTTTTCTTTCTAGCAGCCTTTATAACTTCAATCCAATCATCAGGTATGAAAATATTCTTAAAATATTTTTTCTTTTTTTCTATCAATCCAAAGTCCTGATCACACGCCAAATAAGAATGACCACTAACAAAAAATTTGTGGTCTATATTTTCCACAACATAGTCTGGATGACTAGTGATATATTGACAAAGAGTGGCCATTTTTATGTTGCGGTTCTGGCCCCCACATTGGTCAGAATATAAAATTAACCTCTTGGTCTTGACATGTTCTTTAATGTATCGCAATAAACAAGATCCTACTTCTTGTGGTCCTCTCGAGGCTATTGTTTCATCCCATACACACATAGTTGCGTTGTCATTTGCAGCATCATGTATGCCTAGTACATACGTCCACAGCTGCCTTTTATAATAACACACACCTGTTGACACTACTGGAGTAGGCAATGTTTTCATTAGGTCGAATACAATGACAGTGACATCTGAGTCTTCTTTAGCAAGGTTTTTATCTTTCTTGTAATTATCTTTAGCAGAGTCAGCTTTTGAGAGGTGTATCTTTTTTTGTAACTCAAGCTGGTCCTTTTCTTCTTGTGAATGAGCTGCATCTATCTTAATCTTCAAATTGTCACATTTCTTGCATGAGTCGGATATAGGTGCATGGAATGATAAATTAAATTGTTCATTAAAAAATTTCCGGAACATAAAATCTGATACCTTTTCTGACTCTGAAGTATCATCACAGTACATGGAATACATTTTTGGCAAACTTAGATCTGGAGCTGAGAATCTTCTGTTCATACTCTTGTGTAGTGTGTAGTGTGATTCATACTTAGGGAATTTATCAATAAATGTTTTTACTTTTTGAACCTTTTCTTCAGTTGTCTTATTGACAGGAACATGCTTTCCCCTTTTATCAATAGGTGGTGTAGGAATGGACAATTTCGTTTTTAAAACTCTGGTTATTCTTCCATCAGATACTGCAAATACTTTCTTGAAGAATTCTTTACATACCGTAGTAGACAATCCATTGGAATTTGGAACAGTATATACCCGGGTATTGGAGCGTCTAGACTCAGTTTGTCGACCAGTGAGAAAAGAGCATCTTTTTTTAGGTAACACTTTTACCAAGGAAAATAGGTAAGATGACTGCAAACTAAAATTTTCCATGGCATAAAACCTGTCGAAAAGTTCTTTTTGCTGTGCAGCACCAACTTTATCGTGGCATTTTAGTCCACATCTACATGGAATATCTGTGTTTATATTTTTCGAAAGTACAGTGTTACCTTTTGTATTCACATATTCCTCCCCTCTAGCGCGTTTTGCCTTGCCGATATTCTTTTTCCACTTACTTGGCTGTCGAACTCGCTTTCTTGGCTTCCGTTGCTCTTGATCGTTTTGAGGGCTTCCTGGGTAATAGGCGTCATTTGGAGAATGGTTATCTGCTAAAATGTCAAGTAGATCCAAGGCAGTTGGCGATGGCGATCTTGTTGGCAAATACTCAGAGCCTGAATCTTGATAGGGATCTTCCTCATCTACACCAAAGATTTCTGAAAGTAAAATAATTTGCTTAGAAAATAGCATAAACTGAGAAAATTAGTTACAACACTCAATCTAACAATTTTTTTTTATAAATCATGTTTTGCTTACCTTGCATTGTGTTTTCTACATTACTAGAGGTTCCAGCTTCCATTTGATCCATTTTAAGTACCATTCATAGCAAGAAAATACCTTCGATCAACAATAAAAACAATCCAAAAAAACGCGGCAAATTTTGACAGTTTGGCCTAACGTCAAAGTAATATCAATGCAATTAGTATTGCCATAGTGCTAAAATGGCCTAACTCACTTAGGCCAGTACAGCGCTACCAAACTTTTTAAATTTCTGATAGGCTAAGATGGAATTCTAATGCCATCTATGAAAAAAATGTTGAACTAAATTTTAGGCCACTGTGGCGCTATGACTTTTGCCGTTTAGAGCAGTTTTATCAAATAAAATCATTATTGAAAAAATTACAGTTAGGCCACTCTGGCTCTCATGGCCTCAATTATACAACTTGGTAAGTACAGATGGTGTATTTTGCGCGAATTTGACCAAAGTTATGTACTGTACACTTGTGTCCTGTATGTCACTAAGAGGATCCAGCAGAATAGTCAACTACTGAGACAAGGTTTGCTACGCTGGACTCCCATTTTACAGGCTTGCTACGCTAGATGCTGGGTACCAGTGCGGATCACTTGGTCGATATCCTGACTAGTCGTACTAAGCGCTTTTCTTCTACATTTATTATGAGCACAGCTAAACTGTGTAACTCTCTGCCAGAGTCTGTTCCCTTCCACATATAACCCGTCTGCCCTCAAAGCAAGAGTGAACATGCATCTTCTGGGCATACGCTTGCTCCATCATAGACCTCATCCATCACTTTCTATCAGGCGTGAACGAGGTCAAGAGCAAGCCCATTCCTAAATAATAATAAAAAAACAACAGGTTAGGGAATCATTTCGCACGAATTGCTTTAATTATCAGTATAAAAGTACTATTACTTATGTGGTAAAATACAAAATTCATTTATTGCGTTATCGTACACAAACATGACAATTTATTTTACATTAAAAATTTAACACTTCAGAACTTTCCAAATGAATCAGGGTCACGTGTCCTGACGCGAGTTTAACATTTTTTACCCATCCCAAAAAGTGCACAACGCCGCTAAAGAAATTTTCACTTGAAAAAAAAGAGAAGTGAACCTTCTGCCGATTTCTTCTTTTCATAAACTGTCGGGCAAGATAAGCCTGTTTTCGGTAATTATAACAACAGCCCCGGATTGCGGAGGCGTTGGCTCGCAACTTTGCCGCCGGGATTACACCAGGTTTTTATTTCGAATCCCACTTGACTCCGGAATGACAGGAAAACAAAGTAAACGAATCGTTTGTTTGGTCTGTTTTTCTTTGGGATTGGATTTTTTTATGGTTTTGTGTGATGTTGGGAATGGGCTGGATTTTATTATCAAATTAAATTTAAAATGTAGGTAGACAATCTTGTTGTCTCTCGTTGGGAGGCCTCCCATAAGGTGGATCGATGAATGAAAGGAGAAAGAAATTTGCATTTATTGGCACTATAAAAAAATCAACTAGCAAATAGAGAATATAAAAATTAAGGATGTATAACAATATTGTGCCAAAAGGACCTAAGCTCAGTATAATGTCAGGTGGCAACAGTAGATATTACCACCTAACGCTAATGACCTGGTGAGGGTCGCGGGTAGCCGATGGATGCGAGACGCACAGGACCGGTTGTTGTGGCGACACTTGGGGGAGGCCTATGTCCAGCAGTGGACGTCTTTCGGCTGATATGATGATGACGATGACAATTAATATATATGTCTGTATTCTCTGATATATGTTTGTATACAGAGTAGTAACTGTGCTGGGTTTATGAACATCGGCGTGCAAACCGATACTGTGGATTCAGTACCTGATTGGCGCTGCAAATTTTTGTCGGCTTAGGTATTATTTGTTTTGTCTATTTTAAAACACTTTATAGATTACAGGCCCGATTTGCGTGTTTTCTTTTTGCAATTTATAACAAATTGATGCAATTTGTGAGTACTTACCTGTCACAAAACCCAGGCAGAGCCTAAGATGATTTTAATTATTATAATTCTGTAAATAAATACGTGTTACGGTCGCGAATCATATTTTGTTCAACATACAGCCTGACACTGACTTGCAATAAACATAAGAAAATTGATTTTCGCGGGCTACCCTGGCGCTTTTACCTTAAATGAAATCCTTTTTTTTATTTTTCAAAATCAAAAGTCATTTATTCAAAGTAGGCTGAGTGCCAGCACTTTTTGAACATCAAAGTTCTACATAAAGACAGTCCTCCAAAACGCCCGCCCGTCACCACTTCCTAGTGTTGTAACTGGGAAGAAGAAGTGGCGCAACAAACTCCCCAGCAACACATCTGTCTGTTAAGTTTTAATAACATGAATTTATACAGTAGTATGCAAAGTATTTTACAATATACTATAAACTGTAAATCAAATTAAAAGAAATTGATTGACACTTGGTAGCTAGCTCTCTCTCGCTCACTCCAATAACTAGCTCCAGTAGCTAGCACACTCCTTTGTTTTCGTCCACTATCTTATTCAGGATTACGTAGCAACAGAACTATTTACTCGTAACATAATGACTCTCAGATTATTTGGTCTAACCGTGCTAAGTACTCATGTATCCCTAGTTTAGCGGTCGGGCGGTTAACCTAACAGCCCTTAATCCTTAATTAAGATATACTATTATGACAGCCACAAACCGCTATTGGGCTTTCATGGTGATTGCTTAATTAATTTGATTTTCGAAGTGAAGGAAAACATCGGGGCATGTCCAAGAACAAATCAATATTAGGGGTTCATTTCATATTTATCAGGCAGTTTGAGTTCTTTACGCGGCCTACCCAAATCTCCTTAATTTGGTATTGCTCGTCAAAACGTTGAGCTCCTTAAATTTCTAAGTTTGAGCTACACTGTCTGAACAGGTCCACTCAAATCTGTGTGGCACTTTCCTCAAAAGGCCACCTCAGACATTAACCTACATGGTTTTCATGTGATTTGACCAGTACGATTGTATGGACTTTAAAAGAGACTTACCTCTGAGTTTGTTTCGTTGTTTCTTCTCCGGGTAGTCAGGTAGGAAACACCGGCTTCATCGACTATACGAGAAATATCTTTGATAGCTCTTGCCGCTGAGACAAACTAGTGGTTAGAAAATTCTTGCTGGCAGTTTAAATAGCCACCCCTCGACTATAAATGTATGAGTCACACGCAATCTGTATCTTTGGCCATTTCCTCAGCGAGAAAATAGTCGATAGCTTATCGCTTCCTCTTCGGCGTTGGAACTATTGCCTAAGTTACTGGGGCTGCATCCAGTGGGGGAAGTTACTTTGGGTGTAAACTTCCTACGGGTCTATCAATCTACGATAAAATAATAATAATCAGGGGCCCTGACCACCGGTAGCTTGGACCCTGGTCCCGATACCGGTGGGCTACTATTTTTATATCTTTGCATTTTAAAATTTTAAAATGTAATTTATATGTATATATACAATGAATAAAGGAAATAATAATAATAATTCATTTATTTCAGGTAACAAAGACCCATAACATAAATACCTTACAGAATATATATACATATTTTATAAAAACCACAAAAATATGAATAAACTATTTCGCGACATATTTTTTGTCATGTCAAAAAGTCAAAAGTCATTTATTCAAATTAGGCTGAGTGCCAGCACTTTTTGAACGTCAAAGTTCTACATAAAGACAGTCCCCCAAAACGCCCTCCCGTCACCACTTCCTAGTGTTTTAGCTGGGAAGAAGAAGTGGCGCAACAAACTCCCCAGCAACGTTCTACTCAACTCCCTAGCATGGTAACACCGTTCTACGTAGGCATAAGAGTTTTGTTTTGAAAAACAATATAGGATATTGTTTTTCAAAACAAAGCCTTTTCACAAATATTTTGCGGTCAACTCTCATGGCAACACAATTTTCCTACACATGACTTTGCCCCGCGGCTCCGATTGCGGAAAAAGTTTTTAATTTTCCGGGTAAAACACCAAATATTTCGGATAAGCGAGATACATCTCTACTGAATTCCATGAACTTTGGTTTTGTTAGTCAGACAAAAAAACCGGCTAAGTGCGAGTCGGACTTTCACACGTAGGGTTCCGTACAACCCAAATAAATGAATCTCTTCAAAATTAGAGTGAACAGGCTTCTTCTGGGTAAGCTCGCTCCATCGTCGACTTTGTCTCTGTCATCTATGACCTAGACTAGAGTCAAGAGCAAACTCATCTCAAATAAGAAAAAACGACAAAAAACGCGTTTCTTGTATAGAAATACACACTGCGAAAAGTGACAGTGGAGATTTCGTAATAGGGTTCCGTTGGTTACCCTTCGGGGACAGAACCCTAAAAAGACTAGTAAAACTATTTGACGCATAAGGGTAATATACTTGACATTAAAAAAGGGAGAGGGAGGCCAATGAAAAGATGGATAGATTGTGTTACGAGTGATATGAAAAAAAATGGAGTTAGTGATAGCATGACGGTTGACAGGACAGAATGGAAGAAAAAAACGTGTTGCGCCGACCCCAAGTAACATGGGATAAGGGCAGGAAGATGATGACTTAGCTTTAAAACACTACAGTTGCTTTTAGCTTAAATCAGATTTCAAAAGTAATAGCGAATTGCAGAGATACAGGTCGATTAAAAAGCGTAAAATGAGGTAAGTTCGATAGCACCTGGCAACGTCCGCTCACCGTCGCGTCTCGTAATCGAATGACCAACGACATTCCTCCCCTCTGGCGAGGTGCATCGACCTTACCTTACCCAATCAAACTTAAAGAATAAATCAATCTAGTAACACTGAATGGATATCAAATAGCTGACGTCACACTGTTAACGTTCAGACACGTATTATATTATAATTTGTACATATAATAAAAATGTAACGGATCGCTGTCTGTACATGGCAGATATATAAGTAAAAATATTATAGGGACCTTTATCAACGCAAATAGCATCCAAAACAATGATTGTTAGAATTTTTGTCTGTGCGTTTGTGTACGCTAATCTCAGAAACAGCTTATCCGATTTAGATATGGTAACTAAGATACTAATACATTGTGATAAGTTCTTCACTTAACATTTAGTGTTTGGTTCATGTCAATCGGTTCATAAATAAAAAAGTTGTGTCTAGCGTGTTCCATCGTCAACCACATCATCACTACGTATCATTCGGTTTATTCTGTGATCACATCACCATGGCAACTAAGGTGGAGTGGGCTTAAAGTGAACAATTAGAACACGGTTTATTTTAATTGTTTCTTCGAATTGTTCTTTTCACTCCGGACGCTTTTATCCTGCACGCCTTTAACATCGTTCTCACATATATGTTTAATTTCAACAGGAATGATGTAACCATCAATTTGTAAAATAAAAAAATTAAAAGAGTGTCCGTGGAGTTTCTTGCATGTTCCTCTCCATAGAGATCTACGCTTTGGAACGTGTAATTAGCTTCATCTCTTTGGACAGACCGACCTTGATAATTCAAAAGTGCCTGTAAATGGTCTTATTGAAATAAATACTTTGAGTCTTAGAGTCTTTGAGTCAATCATTCTATAGTAGGCGCCAGATAAATGTGGAATAAAGTACATTGACCTTTCCCTAATAACTGTTCATAGGTACCTAAACAATTAAATATGAATCGTTTTTCATTATTAGACAATGTTAAGGATCACGAGAGATGATGATTCGGGACAGCTTTGTGTCATTAATTCCGTTTTTCAAATTAAAAATGTCAATAATTGTAGGTGGGTCAATGACCGTTATTCCACGATTATCTGGCGCCTACTATACCTTGATTGCATGGAGCTCACGTTATGTTCACTTCATTTTAGTTTTCACGATAAGAGTTTTACACGATAGCACTGCTCAAAAGAGACCAATCAAAGATAAAGGGCACGGTTGGTGCAGTGGTTGAGCGATTGACTGTCGCGCTGCGAGTTACGGGTTTGATCCCCTCATGGAAAAAATATTTATATGGCCTACAGATAGTTGTATCGGGTCTGGCTGTTTGCGTATGTGAGTTTATATGTTTTGAAACGCATCCACGATACAGGAGAAATTTATAGTGTGGGGCAAGGATAAAAAAAAATTGTGTGTCAGCTCCGACGCATGACTGGGGTTTACTCCTTAAGATCTATTATTGTGTAGATTATGTAAAAAGAAAGCATCTTAAATAAGCTAAGTATACTTTTGTAAATACACACATAAGGTGCGCAAAGTACGTTGCGCGAAGTAACGTAACGTCTCACTTTTAGTTAATGCTCGATTTTACGCCTCATAAAATTTTCATACCGCGGGCTAAATATGAAAATAATTTCTTAAAAAACCTTAGATATTATTTCCAAAATGCTTCTCAGTTACATAGAACCAGCATATGTCAGATTTCCCATTTCAAACGTAGAATCTTTTTGTTCCTACCCGCAGAAACACAACATAAAATTGTAAACTACCCTCGAAAACGGGACGCCGGTTAAAGTGACAGTTTTGTCTCTAATTCATAATTAGTTTGTATGAAAATGTGGGTAGTCACATGTGTTTCTGTCCAGTTTTGAATTTAGAAGACTAGTTGAGAGTGTGTGTTGCAACGGATTGTTTATTTAATTTAAGTCTTTGTGAAATTGTGGAGCATTTTTAAAAGTTTCTGAATTAACTAATGTTTGTGGAGGAATAGTGTTTATATCGAAACTAATGGTATAAAAAGATAATGTGTTTGTTTGTAGGAGGTGAGCTCTGAAAGTACATGTCCAAATTACATTCTTGGAAAAAAAATTTTTTAAATGTTTGTTGAAGAATTGATCTGTTTTAAGCTAAAAGTTAGTAACGAATGTTGATGAAACTTAATAGTATTTAATTACATATAATCTCAATAACATCCTTACTTATTTATTTTACTATTATAAATGCAAAAGCAACTATGTCTGTCTGTCTGTCGCACTTTTACGCCAAAACTACTGAACCGATTTAAATATACCTTTTAATGCGAAAAAAGGGTAGAGTAGAGGGGTTGAAAGGGGGGATACAAGGGTAGAGTAAGGAGTTGAAAGGGGGGGATGAAAAGTTGTATGGAATTATCGTCATTTTTGGAGCTAGAAACTTGAAAATAATTTTGCTCTATTAAGTGACAATGCCATAAAGAGTCAAGAATTATTAATAATGTTTTTCTTTCACCATAATTCAGTGGTTAGACAAACTTATAAAGAGCCCATTAATAAGACTTATTAGTACTTGTTAGACTTAAAATCTAGCACTCGAGAAACAGCCCAAAAAACCACGGGGAATAAACTAAATGAACCATTTACGAAGTCACTAAATAAGACGGATGAACTAACTAAAGGAACAAAGAAATTTTTTTTACCCAAAAAAATATATTTCCCTGGACGGCAATTTCTCTCAAGAACCCGGTATAAATGCTTGCCAGAAACTGATTACTATGTCTTAAATATTTACGGCCTTTTTATAACTAGCAATCAAGTTATTACTGACATCGGGAAAAAGTCCACAGGTTAATAAAAAAGTTTATTATGTTGAAACGGGACTTTACCTATTACGATATTGTTTGAATAGGCGAAATGTTGTGGGCTACATATTATGGGTACAAAGTAGGGTTTAGAGTAATGACGTAAAGACCATTTTAGGGTCCCTTTTATAGGTATTTGAAAAGGTTTATAGAGCGTATGCGGCTAAAGGCTGGTTTCAATAACGTGTAATCTACCTTGCAATATCTAACTTTAACCAACCACTGTTAAATACATTTTAGTGGTGCTGCAACCCGTTCTAAAGTGACCTAAGTTAACTCACATTCTCCATAACACATAAACCAACACCTTTTATCTGTATCTCCCCACATATTTACCTGGTAACACCTATAAATATTGTACCGAGAAACTATATACGATAAAGGAAACAGATACATATCTGCTGTGGATAGTACAGTCGCCAGCATAAATGTTTGATATTTATACAAATTCAATATAGCGTTTCTAATATCGAAAATCGATACTCTATCTCGAATCGATTTAGGAATATTGATTTAATTACTTTGTCTAAAATAATATTATAAAGAAGTAAAAAAGTAAAAAGGTAGGGTAGGTGAAAAATGTAGTTACTCATTTGATATTATACGTCCTCAAGTTTTTTAATTAAAAGCTTTTTTACAGAAAATACAACTGACTACCAACTAAAAAGTCTACAAAGTATAAAACAACATTAATTTCGGAAGCCGGTCTTTTGATTTTGTTTCTTTGTTTTTTGACACCGACTTCCGAAATTAAAGTTAATTTATACTTTGTAGTGTTTTTAGTTGTATAAGCTTCGTCGTTTAAAAAGACACGATTCTATTTTCACAAGGCTTTCGGGAGTCCCTCATGGATTTGTGAATTGAACAAACTGTAATTAAACTATTTTACTCTAAATTTTGCGTTAAAAATCGTATGAAATTAATTAATCGTACTAACAGGTAAATTATAGCCATTTATCAGTATAATATTATTATTATTATTATTTATGCGTAAGCATCTACTTACTATGAAACCGCAACATATTTTTGCACATGACTGTACATTAGAACTTACATGCCAAGGGAGAAGTAGTTGATGACTCGGCGGGAAAAAAGCCATTGGCTCGTAAGTTGTCGGGTATTCTCGGGTCTTGTCGGGTCTTGTAAAACACGGGTTATGTGTCAGTAACTTATGGTACTATAAGGTTCTTGTAAGTGGCATTTTTAGATGGAAGGGCGATATGGGTACATTGATTTGTTGTTCCTAAAGGTAATGTTGTTTACGTCATTAAGTTGATATTTTTTTCGGTAGCTTCGCACTGCTACTCCTATTGAAATGAGTTTCAATATGAATTGATGAAAGCGTAATTTTGTTTTTTTTTTGTATCAAAAGTAATTTACTAACAAAGCATGACATAACATGACCAATGTATATGTCACAGCCAACTAACTTTAAAAATAAAATATTTGATTACCGACCATATCGCTCAGTATAGAAAAATCACAAAATTCTTACAATCTACCTTAAGATTAACTCATACAACTGTTTAGCAGTCTCGGATATTGGACAGGCGAGTATTGTGTTACAAATACCAATATCATAAGATTTACAGAACCCAAAACATTGATCCTCGTATTTTCATTCCGAAAACGCTCCATCAGGATATGAAACACATCATCAACCACTCCACAGTCATCACAGCCAAGTAGCTTAGTCAGCTATTTCATTAAAAGCCTAGCCTTTTCATTGAACTGCACAGTTTAATCAACGACATAAGTGACATGGACTGGACAAGTCATTAACAATTTAATTGTGACATTTTTAATGTAATTATAATGTATACATGTAAATTTAATTTATTGTTGATTGTTTAATTGTGATGTGTTTGACTTTTAATTTTTATATAATGTTTGGACTATGTCTGCAATATAATGAATTTATTATTTATAATTATTTATTAAACGATATTGAACCAAAAATTTCACTTGGTCGCTGAAAACTCGGCGCAGTTAAATGAAGAGGCTAGGCAACCAATTAAACGGCTAATTAAGCTATTTGGCAGCGACATTTAAACTATTGTTCATGTTGTGTAAACTTGTCCAATTTTCCCTCTAATACTTGTACCCGTTGAAAGCTTACAAAACAAACTATATAATACAAGCACTAAATTAGTTTTATTTGCTAACTAATTTACTTTTAAAATGTGGCTTAAAAACCTTATAAACATAGGTTTAAATATGAACGCACTACAAGTTCAAGTCGAAACATTGACTCATGTAGTAAGGACAGGTTTGACTATTTTCTGAAGCCACAAACTGGCCCGTAAGGGTGCGTTTCCAGATGTACGAGGGTTCATAGCGAGGGATGTGTTTGTTAAGAACTAATAGAATCACTTCATTTACCTAGCCTCGCTCTTCGCAGCTCCGGTGGAAACGGCTTACCGGCGCAAGGTTTTTGTACGTACAAAATATGCGGCGCGAGGATGCATAGCGACTCTGTAAAACGGTGACCAATGTGACGAAGTGTAACAGACTCTTGTCAGTTTCTCGCTCGCGTCCATCCCTAGCATACATCCCTCGCACACATCTCTCACACACATTCCTCGCACACATCCCTCGCACCCACGAGGGAGAAACTGAAAAGAGTCCGTTACACATCGTCGCATTGGTCAACGTTTTACAGCGTCGCTATGCATCCTCGCGCCACTCAGCTACCTCGCACATCTCTGGTGGAAGCGCACCCTTATTGTCCCGTATAGACCGAAGAAAACTCGCTATAATAACTCACTCTTGTCGCTATTACAAAATAAAAATAAAAATACATGCTTTTTGGTTAATGGTACGAAACTCTTCGCGTCCGACATGCACTTATTTGTAAAAAGTTTGATTACTCGAAACAATGAAATTTGGCACTCAAGTTACCGGAGATCAAAATCTTTGCAAATTACCCACAGAACATCCTTATCATTCCATGGACTGTTTTTTGTTCAGATTGTTCCAAACAATATTTTTTATTGCTCAGGTAGATGTTATCTGACTATAGAAAAATCGGCCCTAAGTCAAATGGAGGGCCTTCAAGCTGCCTTAGAATATGAGGCTTAGTGACCAACATGTTCCACTCATTAGTTCATGTTGGTTTCAATAATATTAGCTTAACACGGACGTCAGGGAAACGCAAACCATGCTCAGTGATGCGCGAATGATGCTCTCTGTTATCTGTAATTGCCTATGAACCACTTAGCCGTATTAGCTTATAATCTATGCAGTAATTCAGCTAGTACCTAAATTCTATATACCTACATATCAAAATGAAAATGGAGAATAATTTGGTATACGGTTGATAATAATTTTGCTTGCCCCTTACCTTTTTTTTATTTGATAAGGGTTTGCTCATGACTCTAGCCTAAGTCATAGATGACAGAGACAAAGTCGACGATGGAGCGAGTAACTACCTCCATTCACGTATCGCACATTAGCCATCACGGCACTTCTCTTTTGCTCGGTTACTCGAGAGACATAGTCTTGTACTGACTGTACTCCGAAGTCACAATACGCTTTACCACCATCAGCGTATTGCTCAATAGGGGCGGGTATGGAACAGTCCCGCCCCAAGCCACTGTCTCACTGAGTAGACACGGACTCAACTCACCAATTGGAACTTAACAAAATGTTGAAAAAAAAAGCAGTTTCTCGCTCGCGTCCATCTCTAGAACACATCTCTCGCTCACATCCCTCGAACACATCTCTTGCACACATCCCTCGCACACATCCCTCGCTTGTTTTGTCCGTACACATACCACTCTCCGCCGCAAAGCCGTTTTCACAGGAGCTGCACTGATCGAGGCCAGATGAATGAAGCGATTCTATTGGTTCTTAACAACCACATCCCTCGCTACTCATCCTCAAACATCTCTGGTGGAAACGCAGCCTTATTATTATGAGTCAATCCAAAAGATTTTATTTTATTCTATTTATTTAGCTCACCAACAATTGAATACAATAATAATATGAGATACATCAAATCCAGTAGATTCTGTAAACATGTCAAAGTGAAGGCTTGGGTGAAGTGATCACGAGGTGAGCTGTCAATCCATATAATCAAGATGTCACGTGATCACGAAGTGAGCTGTCATTCCATCTTGATTATATGGATTGACAGCTCACCTCGTGATCACTTCACCCAAGCCTTCACTTTGACATGTTTGTAGAAATGTTAGTAACAAAGGTCTTAAAACTATGTTAGTCAATACTCAAAACACATCGAAACAACTAACAACTAACTACTACCAATTAATAACTTTATTTATGTGTATGTATGTATCTATGTATTTATAAATGTTTTTTTATTTTTTTTTTCTTCTCTCCATTTTTAGTTTTTCTTTAAGTTGCACCTGCCATGTTGTCTCTGCACCACCCTAAGGTGTACCCGTATTGAGTATTTTCTTACGCATAATGGCATAAAAGTCATCGATTCATTGAACATTTGGAATACTATTTAGAGGCATCAAAAGGCGAACGGCAGGGTTGTATGGGAGTTTCGTACACCTAATAAAATATCGTGTTTTGGGATATTTTTTGTTTTAATTGGCAGTCAATAATCGAGGCAAGCCCTTTTAAAATTCTTAGATTTTTAGAAGTTGGGACCTAAAAGTTATAACCAGTTTTATTTTTGAGGTTATGTCCCAATAAATTATTACGTGTAGGCACATAACATTGTTTTGGTGAAAAAGGATATGTTCTAGATAGCTGGTGCTATCTTTGTAGTGTTTTGCTTATCATTAAGTTGGCAAATTGACATGAGAATTGTAACTATTCAGTAGGGTGCTTAAGGAGAGACCTACGTTCAGCAGCGGTCTGCAATAGTTTGATGCTGATGATGAAGTGCTGATGGAGTTTTGAGTGTGGGTAAATAAAACAACTTTGTTTTTGTAGGAACTTACATATTTTATTTTATTGTTCTTATAATTACTTAATCGATTCTTAATTTTATTTCATCTAAGAAAGGGGCAGGTAGCTCAACTCAACGTAAAAATTACCAGATAATTTGCTTAATTGCTCAGATGCATTTACAAACCACAATCCAAAACAACAGCAAAGAACTGAACAGAGACTTGGAAAGATTTTCCTAACCTGTCAATAAAATAATTGACAATACAAAAAAAAAACATTGTCGGCGAAAATAATTCCTATAATTAAATGGTTAATTATTAAGATTGTATGCAATAATTATTCATTGTAAGGTATAATGTATAATTGGTTAATTATATTTACTGTTATTTCTGTTTTTAAATATTACTTAAATCTTTTAATTGCTGTAATTAATTAATCCGGACTTCTAAAAATACTAATGTTACATGAAAATGAATGGTTTAGTTGCCTCAATAAGTGGTACAAATTCTATCACAGAACTACAAAAAAAGTATGTTGTACGAATTCTGCCGTTCGCCTTTGATAGTCTATAATCTCGCGAAGTAATTCCGAGAAATTGTGGACTGACATAAACTGGCGACCAATCAGCTGTCTGGTCTACAATTTATCTGTTTTGGTGTGATAGTTAAATTGGGAACTTGGCCCCTCATTGGTCTTTGTTTTCTATGAAAAGACCAATGAGAGCTTTGTTTCCAGATTTACTTTCACACGAACACAGATAAATTGTAGACTTGTGCTCTGATTGGTCGCCATTTTATTATAATCCACAATTTCTCGGAATAACTTCGCGAGATCAAATTTTGATGCCTCAAAATAGTATTCCGAATGCGCTATTTTCCGGTCACATATACAAAGACATTGTATATTGTATTGTACATTACAGTTTATTATATCTATCCTATATCAGTTGATGAGCAAACTTCTTTGTCACTTTTATTTAAGGTTAAGTAAGTCAGACACTTCCTTCCCTAGAAAATATATTTACCGAACATTACCTTTTATCGAGAGCTATTTTCCTGGAAATCGGGGCGTATCTCACGGCTCGGAGAGATTTATCCATACGTCCCCATGACGTATGGTCCCCATCTTGTACGAGTCGGAAATGTTGACGTTTGTTACTTCAATCTGTTTGTCTTTTGGCTAGAGATTGGTAGTTTTAAATTGAAGTGCTGTAGGTAGAAAATTGATACGAAAAACATGTTTTTTTTTTCGAAACTAAGAAAAATGTCTTTGGCATTCAAGAATGCAGGTTTAGTACCACTATACTACTACTCGTGCGAGTTAACGTGACACCTAGGTCGAATGACGTTTTAATTTAAATTAAACAATTCGATTTCGACGTAAATAATATAAACGCAACGGTAACAGTGATGCTAACGCGTTTATATTGTTTTCATCGTAATCTAAATTGTTCAATTTAAATTAAACTGTCAAAATGACATTCGACATGTGTCGAGCCAGGTGTCAAGTTAACTCGCACGAGTTATGCAGGGAATTTTTTTTTTTTGTAAAGTTTAGTATTCTGGTTTGGTACGGTTTGGGAAGTGAAATATTTTAGCCCTTTTTTACTCTTGTGAAAAGCACTCCTGTCAAATATTAATCTAATAAATCTAAGCCAGTAACAGTACCCTATTCTAACCATTTTTTACTCAGTAAATAAGTTATGGCTGGCAGCTATGGGATCTTGGACTATAACGTCACCTACATGACACGTAGCGTAGCTTGTCATAATTAGAACTTCTAGAGGTGACCTTTAACAGACAAGCAAGAAGAAATTGTATCACTTTATAATAATTACTAGCTTTTGCCCGCGACTTCGTACGCGCATATCCCGTTTTTCCCATTCTCGTAGGAATTTTCCGTATATCCTACAGCCTTCCTCATGAATGTGGCTATCATATACAAAAAGAATTTTCTAAATCCGACTGGTAGTTCCAGAGATTAGTGCGTTCAAACAAACAAACTCTTCAGCTTTATTATATTATACTAGCATTTGCCTGCGACTTCGTACGCGCAAATCCCGCTTTTTCCCGTTCCTCTATAGCCTATAGCAGGGGTTCCCAAACTATTTCAATCCGTGGCGCACTTATACCGTTTGGTATTATGTCCCGGCGCCCTAGCTTGCCAAAATAGGTTACAATTATACTAGGCACAAAAATTAAAACAACCACAATATGATGTTCAGTTTTTCAAAAGCGAGAATTAAACTGTTTTTATTAAATTTTGTACCCGCGAATACGTAAGTCAAGTTCCCAAAGAATGGAAAACAGGAGCGTCTTGCGGCCCCCTTCTTAACTTTCTACGGCGCACCAGGGCGCCGCGGCGCACACTTTGGGAACCCCTGGCCTATAGCCTTTCTCATGAATGTGGCTAACATAATATACAAAAAAAAAAAACCAAATCCACCTGATATTTACAACAGGACTGTTAGAACAAACAAATTCTTTAGCTTCATTATTAGTATAGATTAGTATAGAAATAGATTATGATAACTTCACCATTTAATTAAGCTTGTACCAGCTCCCAACTCCAGCTCGTGACACGAATATTGTATGAAGCTTATTCAAGCTCAATCTAGTTTGAAACTCGTCTAACTTAGTCGACGTCACTATTTATGTGGGTGAGCTTGGCTGTGTACTCAATCAGAACCGTTCAAGACTTGAATTGATGTGTCAGAATTTTTGGCCCATAAAATGTAGACATTACTCGAAAAATTATTTAAAATTTTAGGTTATAATATGCTGCCAAATATTATTATTATTATTAGCCAATTGTGTCCCACAGCAGGGCAAAGGCCTCCCTTTCTTCCTTCCATTCCTCCCGGCTTTGGGCAAGTGTGGACCAATCTGGCCGATAGGCGTCAAGCTCGTCCCGCCATCTTCGCCTGGGTCTCCCGCGATGTCGTCGGGCATGTTCTGGGACCCACATTGTGGTTGCTTTAGCCCATGAACCGTTCGACATACGGCAGACGTGGCCGGCCCAATCCCACTTTAGTTTATAAAAATTGTATTGCCAAATTGTAAAAAAAATATGGACAATTATGGGCCATTGCCACCTAAACAAACATCTCTTTAACATAGGCGCCACGAACAGCCCACTCTACAGGGGCTGCTTTGACGCCAAAGAATCAACCGCCCACGTCATCCTGGAACGTGAGGTCGTGGCTACCCAACGTGAACCAATCCTCGGAACGGTGAGGTCGCTCCGCGAAACCTGTGAAGCTCCAAGGTAACTTCTGTACTTATGGGCGGAGCTAGGCTGGCTAACTTAGCCAGGACACCTACGCATGACGGACCGAATGGGAGTGAACAGACTAAGTGAAAAGACTAAGTGCGGAAACTGGAGTCCCTACTCTACTCTGTTGCTAAACTGCTCAATGCTTCGCCATGACAATGGAAAAAAATACTTCTAAAATGCATCAAAAACCTGAACTCAAAAATCGACTGTAAAGTTCTAAATAAGTCATGTTTCAAACAGTTTAAAAAAGTTGGTAGCTTACAATCTGTGATTTGAACTAAATTATGTTATACACTACTGCAAAGTTCATCACTTGTGGTCCCGTCACAATCCTGTTGTTAGATTATACCATTGCACGTGTAAGCGGGCACACCATTTATGCCTGGAGGCTTAATTAGTTTGATTTACTTGTTAATGCTTGAGTTTGTTTGTTTTGATGGCATAGGTAATGGAGTGTGATAGCGAACAAGGGTCAATCTTCTTCCCAGCTAAAACACTTGGAAGTGGTGACGGGCGGGCGTTTTGGGGGACTGTCTTTATGTAGAACCTTGACGTTCAAAAAGTGCTGGCAATCAGCCTAATTTTTATAAATGACTTTTGATTTTGAATTTTATTTTGTTATTTTCAGACGGACTTTTAGAACCTTAAAAACTTTTTAAATAATTTAAAAGTGAGCGATTTGTGATGTACGTGCAAGAGAGCCGTGTTTCTACGTTTTATAAGATCTTTTAAACTGCTGCTTTGGGCAAGACGTTATACTTAATAAAACTCTTACCGGCTAAGACCACTTCAGTCTGTTTTTTCTTGTCACAAAGTCAGAAAAAGGGGTTATTTTTGCGCTCTTTTTGGCCGCAAGCAGTTTTCCCGCCTCCTAACTCAACGTTTGCATGTCTTTTTAACAGACAAGTAAGAAACATTTAAGTTATCATGGATTATCTAGACCGGTGGGGTTTTTCATAAATACATAATATAAACTAAACCTCTTTTTGTGCAAGTCTTTCGGGTCACACTATTCTTTTAAACAAAGCAACAGTTACTTTAAACCCTGTAGTGAGAAATAGGCGCACAGCGGGGTTCCGTCGTCGAAGTTAGAATATTGAAATTGATTATTGTTTGAATTTAGATTACTAAACTGATTTGTTAACTTCAGTCAAATTTCTGCTCATTTAATACGAATCATTTATATTTAGTTTACTGCTCAGTTTTAACTGCTGGACTTGTTTATAAACATGCATTTTGTAATTATTAACTTACCAATATTCTACAATATACAACTGCGTCTTTAAATCAGTGGCCTAAACAAATCTCGGATTTATGTGAAGTCGCGAAATTCATGCGAAGCAAGAGCGCTAGAAAATAATAATTATTATGGCAATAATTTCGAATTAAACGCCGTTAACTTCAAACTAAAACCAAAGGCATTACGTTTAGGAATATTAAATTGTTATGTTTATTAGGTAAATAGCGGTGTTTAGCGCCCTGTGTTCACTGTTCAGCGATACATCAAAGCCTGTTTATTATTAAGACATTAATGAGCGCAAATTGATATATCTATGCGCGCACTTGCGGGATTCAGCTGCTGTGAGGCATAAGCGGATATCCGTCTTTCAAGAAAATATTGAAGTTTTAATTATCTTATGTAAGAGCTCAGAAAAACTAAGTAAAAAAATGATAAAATGTTTAATTACACATTAAGTACGACAAATTATATGAAGGAGATGTGTCCGCGAGCCAAGAGATTTTTTTTTTTGTTTGTGGCTTCTCTCAGTTCAACCTATAAGGTTGTCGACTGCTTCACCGGTCTTGCTTGTGGTGGTCTTAATATAATATTAAAGCTTCCAGCCAGGGCTTATAAAAAACTTACAAACTAAGCGACTACACGCTAAGGGCACGCTGTGGGGTACGGACCTCGGCTTAGGGCGTCGCTGGGGGGAGGACAGCTAGGGACGGGCTGGATCGAACTAGAATATTATTAAGGGGAGCCAAGAGAACGCGAGCCTCGACGTAATATCGCAGTTAGGCGCGCCGCCCACGTGTCGCTATCTTCGCAGTGGTCAACTTCATGATAGTTCTCGGGCGCCATCTGTTGCGAGATGCTCACACGTGGGCACATTACTGCCTTCAGTGAATGTGTTAACTCAGGACTGTCGCCATACAATTACACAGTTCGATTTATTTATCACAACATAATTAATCTATAACAGAAGACTTATTCTGCTTTCAAGGCGTTAAAAAACTTTAAAATACACGACACAGTTGGAGCAGTGGTTGAGCGATTGTCTGCTGCGCTGCATGTCGCGAGTTCGATTCCCGCACGGAACAGATATTTGAATGGCCTACAGATAGTTGTTCCGGGTCTAGCAGTTTGTGGATTTGGGTTTATATTTTTTGTAAAAGCACCCACGATACAAAATTTCTAGTGTGGGGCAACGCTAAGTTAGTGTTTAATTTATTCCACTACCTCATAGTTTGCCAGTCGGCAAAGGCTTAAGGTTTACATTAAATTAAAATTTTTGTATGCATTGTTCATTTAAAACCCTTTATTTAACTTCACTTGTAAGCATGTATGTCCTGGAATCTTGCAATCAATATTTCACCCACTTCCTCTGAAGCTATCGAGCTGAAATTTGGCACACATACTTGGTTCCAATGACAATGCACGATTCATTAATTGCCGCCATTTTTAGTCTAATATGGCGGACGTTACAAAATGGCGATTTATATTTTTTTTTCATATAACTGTAATATAGATCGGAGTAAAAGGCTACATTATTATTATTACCTCATATTTGGAATCTTGGTGGTGTTCATGTGTTTTTCCATTTGGATTTTCTCATTAGCAGCCCGGAATTTGGAAGTGATGCAACACCACCGTGCCTAGGAAAGCACTTAAAGCCGTTGGTCGGATGCCACCCTATCGGACTATGAGGAACAGACAGTGCGCCTGAGTTTGCATAAACATTTTGCACGATCTTAGGCATTTGGCTTATCTCCGTTAAGATTCGTCACTGTGACCAAAATTCGGTAGGGAGTCTTATAAAGTTGTGGACAACACAACTGCATGTAACCTTTTTTTTTAAAGATGGGAAGTCATCAAATGACTTCTTGGCAAATTGACTCGCTCTGGGTGGAGCGGAAGGGCGTGTCAGACTCTTACTGACTAAAACCCATCCGTGTTTCTTCTAAAGCCCTTTGCGTTCCAGGTCCGCGATGATTCTTTCGCACAAATTCCGCAACCAACTGCATGTAACCATAACGTTACCTCTTGTAACTTGCGCCACACCGCATTGGTATGTCTGCAGCAGAAATTGAATTTCGCGTCCCGGAAGAAACAGTACGTTCGTGTAATAAACAGAGTAATAAGCGTTATCGGAATAATTTCAAAAGCTCGTATCAATCATCATTAGCAACATTCATATTAATTAATAACGCTGTTTTAATGATAAGTGGGTATTTAATTACCTTCTTGTTAAAAGTACTGACGTAGGTGTGTTCATTAGGAATTCGAACATCCGTAAGAAACGGAACCCTTATAGGATCGCTCGAGTGTCTGTCCGTCTTTTGAGGTACATTTGTACCTGCTGGGTGAGGTGTAGGATTGTTATTATTATTGTATACTTTATTGTGCACCTCATCACAAACATAGTAAAGTAAATTGTTGAAATTGTTGTTGTTGAATTCATCATCATCTGCCTAGCCTTTTCCTAATTATATTGGAGTCGGCTTCCAGTCAAACCGGATTCAGCTGAATACCAGTATTTTACGTGGAGACCTCCACAACCCATTAATTGGGTAACACGGTCCTCATTGGTAAGACTGGTGTCAGATTTTCTGGCTTCTGACTATCCGTAACGACTGCCAAAGATCTACAAATGACAGCCGGGACCAACGGCTTAACGTGCTTTCCGAGGCACGGAGGAGTCTCGGTATGTTAAGATGGTAACCCATCCACAGACCAACCTTGCCAAGCGTTGCTTAACCTTGAAGATCGACCCGTGCGGCTGTTATTATTTAGCCACGACCTCCTTGTTGTTGTTGAAATTGTTTGTTGTTGTTAAATTGTTGTTGTTGTTTATTGTTGTTTGAAATTGTTGTAGGTTACATTACCTAAATTTGTATTTAATACGACAATGTCTACTCATATCATAAACAACGCTGTAATGTTAGTTACTACATAATTCTGGTAGAAATTGGTTTTACACGCAAATTGATGTACGAGCAATTTCTGTGTGCATTTTCCGGGATATCAGGTATTTTTTTATGGAAACTGTTTTGTAGAAGCAAAATCATTATTAGAGGCTTTTGAAAAAAAAAAAAACTGGACAAGTGCGTGTCGGGCCACACGTAATGTTGGGTTCCGTAGTTGCACGTCACAATTGCCGACTTCGAATGGTGCTTTTTGTTTGATTCTATGTTCAATGGAATTTGTAAGAAATTTTCCTTTTCCAAGTATATTATATTTCATAAGTTGGTCGACTATTACTCGTTAAAGCCTAAAGACAAATAGAAAAAAAAATCATCGCCACTCCACATTTAGGGGGGGAAAAAAATAACAAGATTTTATTTTAACACTTTGTTGGCGTGATTAACATGTATACTCATACCAAATCCCAACTTTATAGTGCTTAGCGTACGTACATGGCGAAACTATAAGGGTTGCTTGTTGACTAAGGAACCCGAAAAATGGAAAATTAATAGATTTTGTGTAATAGGTCTCCCTTGTGCTACGCTAATACGATACAAATATTTTTGCACTGATACAATCGGTACTTAAAATATACTACTTTAATATAACGATAAAGAAAAAAAAAAAAAATTAAATTTGTAACTGTATATTGTATACTAAATCGATGGAAAAATAGAGAAGTTACACGCTCTGGAAGTTATTATTATATCCTTGTCACGCAAAACGCCGTACGTAGTAGATGGAGCAATTTCACTAGGTTTCGTGTGGCTTATGAGTGACGTCACACGCAATTAGCGCTGTCTTGGATCATTACAAATTTTAATTAATCTACACTTTAGAGATTTTTGAATATTTCTTGTGTTTTCTCTGTACGGGGTGTAAAACTGCTTCTGCTCATAGCATTGGAAAATTGGTTATCTTTTATTTTGGAAGTTATTTGTCTACGTGGGCAGAAACAGTTTGTTAATATGACCTTCTATGAATTTCTATGAATTTCTCTAAATTTTTGTTGAACATCTATGAATGTCTATGAACATCTATGAATATCTATGAACATCTATAAATTTCTATGAATTTCTATGAATTTCTATGAATTTCTATGAATTTCTATGAATTTCTATGAATTTCTATGAATTTCTATGAATTTCTATGAATTTCTATGAATTTCTATGAATTTCTATGAATTTCTATGAATTTCTATGAATTTCTATGAATTTCTATGAACTTCTATGAATTTCTATGAATTTCTATGAATTGCCAATGGCTCTTTTACAAAGAGGCCACACTAGTAAGGTATTCTATTATTCTCTCAAAATATTCATGAACAGATCTGACGATCCATTATTTGGTTCAAACAAAGCCTGCTCTAGTTTAAATAAAATTGTTTTCGACCGTTCTATCCTACATTAGGCAATCATTTTCATTGTGTTGGTATTGACACGTGACTCAGTGAACTTTTAAGGAAAACTTTTTTAATTCAAAGTGAAAATAATAGATCTAAATCCAGCTTATTTTTATAAATGCCTGTTAAAGCAGGCCAATCGTGAGTACGAAAATCAATTAAATATGTACCGTGCTGTAAATCTTTTTCTTACACGTTTAAGATCCAAATGTGTGGGATTCACATGAGATACCGTTTTAGGGACAACCGCTTAACGTGCTTTCCGAGACACGGAGGAAACTCGGTATGTTAAGATGGTCACCCATCCACAGACCAACCTTGGCAATTGTAGCTTGACCTTGAAGATCGACCCATGTGGCTGTTATTATCATCACTGATCCGGTTTTAATTAATTTGTCACAGTGATAGATGAGACTCTGGAGAGATTTATAAACTTATTTTCTTTGCGATAATAAAGCACGTATACGAGCAAATTCGCCGGTAAAAACTAGTATTTTAAACTTTCTGCTTTCTAAACTCCGGAATCAGATCAGAATAATAATAATAATATCTTGGGACAACTTACACACCGTCATCCGATCCCAAACTAGGCAGAGCCTGTGCTATGGCAACCAGACAACTGATAAACATACTTATATATTAAATTCTAAATACATACATATTATAGACAAATTACACCCAGACACAGAACAAATGATCATGATCATCGCACAAAGATTTGTCCTGGGTGGGAATCGAACCCACGACCTCCGGTTTAGCAGTCAGGGTCACTAACCACTCGACCAACAAGCCAGCCGAATGAATGACGTATTTGCGCCCACCAACAGTAATCAATCCTGATACTACATTTATGCCAGCCTATCAGCGAGCGCTGTTAATATTCGATTATCTAATCTGTTTTCATTATCTTGTGAGCAAGGCTTGAGTGCGCAAATGTATGGAGAATAGATATCTATGGGCTCGATGGCAGATTAATTGGTATTGGAACATGATTCTTGTGGTAACAAGAATGTTGTGTGGTTGTGGTAACAACAGGTATGTTGAGATGAACTGAGCTGGAAAAAATAATATGTGGTTAGAATGTTTCTAATTCGTCCTGTTACCATACACTGAGACCTCTCCTCTCTAAAATAAAGTGAACAAAGCAAGAATTTTTTTTCGAAGGTCACTAGTATATAGGTATGCGGTACAGAAAGTAAAGTCCCACAAACCTTCACTGAAAATGGGAGGATCCTCCGACCAGACGGTTGTTATGTCTGGTGGGCAACTGCCCCTTTTTGTTGCCGTATTAATTTTACTACTTAGTTTTTCAGTTAATTTTTCAAAAAAGTAGTAGCCCTTTATTTCCAATACCTACTTACTGTATTGGAAATAAAGGGCTTTTTTATTGAGTCTACTTTCAGGCTCTTACAGACGGCTGCGATGCGACAGTCCGACAACGATGCGATAGCCATCCGTACTAATATTATAAAATAATTCGAAAATATTGCGTAGGTATGCAGTGTTCGTTTGACTGTCTGTTACTTTTTCTCAACTTAAGGGCTGAACGATTTAGATTAAACTGGTCACAAGGGAAGACCATGCCTCGGAATGAGCCAGGATATTTTTCATCTCAAAAAGTAAGTAACTTGTCAATTCCCAAAATAAATAGAATTAAAATACAATAAAAGGTACCGAAATACACTTTATAAATGATAAATGACATTTATTTTGCTAATCTATACTAATATTATAAAGAGGTAAAGTTTGTGAGTTTGTAGGGGGTTATCTCTGTTGCGGAATTTGTTCGAAAGAGTCACCGCGGCCCTGGAATGCAAAGGGGTTTAGAAGGAACATGGATGGGTTTTGGTTAGTAAGAGTCTGACACGCCCTTCGGCTCCACCCATAGCTTAAGAAGTCATTTGATGATTTCCCATCCTTAAACAGAAAAAGGGGGTCATCTCTGGATCCCCTGAACCGATTTAACAAAATATTTTCGTATATGATAGCCACATTTATGAAGGATGTTATAGGCTAAACGGGAACGGGAAATTTGAACGAGAACGTGAAAAAACGGGATATGCGCGTACGAAGTCGCGGGCAACAGCTAACACTTTTACACGTTGATTTTGTTCAATAAAGTATCTAAACATATCTAAATTAATATCAACATTTGCCTAAATAATATCTATATCAACGTACCGCCTCATTAACCAATTTAAACCGCTGATCCGAACCAGAAACAACCGGATTCGGGAATAAATTCAAAATGGCCGCCATTAAAACTACTGCACCGTGCGAGCGATAATAGTGGTTTGCTTGAATACTATTGTTTTGAACGAGCTTTTTTTGGAATAGTAACACCGTGTTACCAACAAAATGGATTTAATAAAAAAAAAAAACAAATGACTGTAGACTAGACTGTGGAATTTTATTGGCGGCCTGGTTGTTGGAAACGGGTTTATAGTAACAGATTTGAGTTTGCCTTTTACCAATATTTTTTCGAGCTAAAAACTGATGTTATTCTGATGTATTACTTGATAACTTTGTGTGAGTGACACTGGCTTGGCCACCATCAGGGATTTTGATTTTGATAACACAAAAAAATTGTCGCTAATTAGTCGAAATTTATCGCCAAATATCAGAAAGTGTCGGTCACTGGTTCAAAAGAAATAAGGGTTTATAGGTGGTCGATCTGGAGAGTTTTCCCAGCTTGACCACTGATTAAATGTCAGTCACACGAGGACTTTATAATGACATCTTTTTTTTAAACTCTCTTCTTTTGGCATTTCAGGTTTCAAAAGCATGATTTCACTCCAGAGCTCCCTGAAAAGCTATTAGCTTTACAGGATAATTCACAAGAACACAAAATAAAATGATAGTAACAGACAGACTCAATTCGAATTGGACGGGTCACGTTGACCATGGCATGGCATGGCATTCATGATGATTGCTAGGCAATAGTCTCCACGTAATGGGTGCCAGGGGACGGATGGCATTGCCAAGGCCCAGAAAGCCGTGCTAAACTGATCTGGATGCACACCAAGAAGACTGGTTCGACGTGGCATAAGAAAAGAGTGTCTGGAAACATATGGGAATGCTTGCGCCCAATAACAAAAAAATGGTTGTCTATAAAGTCGGTTTACGGACGCTAGTTTAACGTGACAACGTCATAACAAAACATTGATGAAATGATCGTAACGTTTCAATGAGCGTAACGTTACAATGAGTCATCCTTTTTCGTGCGTGCAGCGTTCATCGATTTATTAGACGTTGTCACGTTAAAAAAAACAAAACAAAAACCGGTAATGTTAAATTCACAGAAAACCCTGCAAAAAGGCGTGAAACACATTTCCGGATGGACAGAAACCCTTAACCCTCAAACGCTTTCGTAATTCAGCTGAAAACTCCGTCAACTTGGAAAGGGTTACGCACTGAAATAAGTTGAAATAAGTTGTCGGACATGTAAGTCTTTATGGCTCGTACTTCAGTCAAACGGGTGTAGGTACCTACGGGTTGTCGTGTGGTACCCGTCATGGGAGATTCGATGAATGTCGGGGAGCAAAAAGGTTGGTATGCTCCTTTTATTTATACCTTTGGCTGTCGAATAATTGGAAAGAGGAACTTTTTGTAGGCGTTGAAGTGTGGATAAAGGATACAAAAAACGTAGGTATAAAAAAAATCTTTGTTATACCGGGTGTTTCAAAAGTGCCGGTCATACTTAAAGGTGCGTTCTGTATATGCTGTCTGCACATAAATACAAAAATAAAATATATCGACTGTTTCCATACCATCCGACTGCAGAAAAGAAAATCAGTCGAATTGAGCACATCCTCCTTTTTTACCGACTTTAAAAAAAGGAGGAGGCTCTCAATTCGGTTGTATTTTTTTGTGTTTTTACCTCATTACTCCGTCATTAATAAACCGATTTGAAAAAAAAAAATTAAAGATGTGTCCTGGGTGGGAATCGAACCCACTACCTCCGGTTTAGCAGTTAGGGTCACTAACTACTCGACCAACAGGCCAGTCAAATCTTGATTAGAATGTAATTTCTCGATATTAGGAAAAAAATGTTTTCTATACAATAAATCCCATCCTAATTCCCATTCATCCAAGTTTCCAATACATCCGTGTCTTATTTAGAAAAATAATAGTTTATTATTTCACGCGATATTTTACAATCTTTCGGCGTTTGCCATTTTCCGGTGACATATAGAAAATCGGAGGAGCTCGTGGCTAAATAATAACAGCCGCAAGGATCGATCTTCAAGGTTAAACAACGCTTGCCGAGGTTGGTCTGTGGATTGGTGACCATCTTTATATACCGAGACTCATCCGTGCCTCGGAAAGCATGTTAAGCCGTTGGTCCCGGCTGTCATTTGTAGATCTTTGGCAGTCGTTACGGATAGTTAGAAGCTAGATAATCTGACACCAATCTTGCCAAGGAGTACCGTGTTACCCAGTTAATGGGTTATGGAGGCAGCCGCTCCACGTAAAATACTGGTATTCAGCTGAATCCGGTTTGACTGACCCCAATATACTTGAGAAAAGGCTAGGCAGATGATGATGATATAGAAAATCGATAGTAATGTATTTGTGTAATAATGGAATAAAAATGTTGTGGTAATTTAAACGCATTCCTGAAAAACTCTTTAATATGGAATTCCCTGTCGATGCTTAGGTAAGTCCGTTTGGCGCACCTTGGGAAACCAGCACAGCTAGTAACCTTTACTGGTTTATCTTTTATCCAAGACATGAGTTGGTTTGCATGGTTCGGGTCAACACGAGAAATGTATAAGGCATAATATTTACTGGAAGCTGGAACTAGGATGTGATGAAGAAACATCGTGTTTGGGTTCACTGTATTTTTTGATTTTTAATCGACTTCAAAAAGGAGAATGTTGTCGATTCGGATCTTTTTTTGTTTGTATGTTCGGGCATAACTTCGTAATTTACAGACAGATTCGCAAAATTCTATTTTTATTCGAAAGAGGTTTTTGTCGAAAAGTTCCCATTTAAATTTCGTAAAGATCTGATGAAGAACTTCGGAGATAAACAAAACAGCTAAATATACTGGATATACATTTGGACTGGTTGGATAGCAGAAAAGTCAATAAAAAACAACCTTGGAAGACTACGATTCAAAAATAAATTGTTTGGTTTTTCAAGTCAGTTTATGCAAGTATCTATCAATACTGTTATTAATATTATCATGATCATTATCATTTCAGCCTAACGATGTCTTTTGCTGGACATAAACTCCCCGAAGTGTCGCCACATCTATCAATCCTGTACGTCTCGCATCCAGATTTATTACACTGCTAGAAAATTACTAAGTGCTAGTGCTGGTGGTCTAATGGTACGTTTACACGGACAATGAAAATTTTTCAATAATTGAAAAATAATTATTATAAGCAATACTGGCCGGTTTTGACGTCATAAAATATCAAGCAATTTACGGCAACGGCAGCACGCTTCATTTTGGCGAAATGTTTTGCAACGACAACATTGAGCAAAATGGAGACAATCCAAGAAACTAAGCAACACGCGAGTAATTTAGTTGAAAAATCAAACAAAACAATATCCTAGTAATATTATTAATGCGAAAGTTTGTGAGGATGGATGGATGGATGGATGTTTGTTACTCAATCACGTCAGAACGGCTGAACGGATCTTGATTAAATTTGGCACAGAGGTAGATTATACTCTGGAATAACACATAGGATACTTTTAATCCCGGGAGTATGTTCCCTTGGGATAATTTTCGACATTCACGCGGGCGGCAACTAGTGGAAAATAAATGAAGTAATTAGAAACAATATTGCCGAAACAATTGCCGCATTTTATTATTATTATTGTGTTTTGCTCTAATAATAGCTCACGATTGATCTTTGCGTGTTTTTTTTTTTTTTTTTTTAATGATGGGAAATCATCAAATGACTTCTTCCGCGCTGGGTGGAGCGGAAGGGCGTGTCAGACTCTTACTGACTAAAACCCATCCGTGTTCCTTCTAAAGCCCTTTGCGTTCCAGGGCCGCGGTGACTCTTTCGAACAGATTCCGCAACCCTGGCAGGCTTTGGCCCTAGCGGGCCCCGTCTTTTATACTGACATATCTTTGAGGCGCGCGTGGGACACAACCACAACACAACAACACCTTTGCGTGTTACCGAGCAATAATGCCCGTGTAAACGCATCATTAGTACCTAAACGCATCGGTGAATATGTGTCACAAGTTTATCCATCGCTTACTGGCTAGTCAAACGCCTATTTTCACTGAAAACGGGCATCGTCCCATTTTGCGGTTGAAAAGACAACTTACCGTGTACGACAGCAGCTTAAGGTTTCCTCTCACGAGCCACTAACTCCAACCAAAAATGGCTATCAACAATGCAGGCTGCATTATTCAAACATTCTGTGAACGCAGCGTAGCCGCGAGTCACTGCAGAATGTATGAATAATGAAGTGGTCGGCTTGTAGCCACTTGTGGCTGCGGTGAGTGGCCTCGCTGGTGGGCGGCCTTAATTTGTTAAATCTGTCATTAGTGTGATGTAAGAGTTGATATTCAGTAAATGACACTGTACTATCAACATTATACCAAACTTTATCGGATGTTAGAGCGGTTACGCACTGCATGCGATCCGAATCCGTGAAAATTCGAAATAGTCATAGAACTATTTGTATAGTAGTTCACGCACTAGATCCGACTTCCGCCATACGATTTCTCTCCGTCATCCATGAGTCTCCTATTCGGAAGAAATATTGACGGACTGAAGTAGCTGTTTTCGCATTACCTCGGATTCAAATCGGACAGCTTTGATTTGGATCAGAGTTAGGATTAGTGCGTAAGCAATATCCGAATTTGATCTGAGTTTTTTAGATTCTAGATCCGTATTTTCACGGATTCGGATCGGATGCAGTGCGTAACTGCTCTTACAGTTAAATCTTTTCGCCATAGTTTTGATGAAGTTTTTGAGTTATTGCTACTGCTTAACCAAATTATCTCGAGGATGGTCGTTAGACCTGCAAGGTAACACTAAAATGGATTATGTGATTGGGAACCTTTATTTTCTTGTTAATATTAAATAATGGGGTATTTTACTGAAAAAAAATCTAATTAGTCCGTCAGATAGATTTTCAAAAAATATTGGACAGGTATTTTTAATTTTTTCACGAAAAAAATAAATGAAGACGATACAGTGCCTTGAAAACACGCGTGACGTCACTATGATAGTACATTTTTTACCACCGACGTGATGTCATGCGTGTTTTTAGAAAAAATACGTGTCCAATATTTTTCGAAATCTATCTGACGGACTAATTAGATTTTTTCGGTAAAATACCCTATAAATTGTATAGTGTTCGAAATAATTTTATTTCTTTTATAAAGAAAGTTTTGAGGCAACTCCTAAGTACTAAAAGCACCTCGAACGATACCAAATAAAAGGTTTGTTACAAAAAGAACTTTCACTCCTTGATCAATATTATTTGTAAAAAATAACAAATTGTCATCGCACGCAAATGCAATGAGCTTACGAGTCACAACACGGTAATAAACCTTCCAAATGAAAACATGCTGACATATCACTTTAAAGTTAACCTCAAACTTTAGAACCCATATTCGAACTTACCCTTTTAAAAATGGCGAACACGCTGACGTCATTCCATTAACCCACGCGCTGCGATGGCAAGTCTGTGGCCACATAAAAATGGGTTCTCTTTCCGTAACAGCAAGGGAAACTGAGGCCCGCGCGTTGCCAATAAAAGCTGATAAAACCGGATACTGGGCAACATTTTGCGCGAACACTGCGTAGCGTTTGCAGGGTTATGAGTGTGATGTAAAGGTTAGCTTACACCATGACGAGATGCGGATGAGATATACTCCGTATGGTATATTATACGAAGTTTCAAATCCTTCGCTTTGGAAATGAATCAGCCGATTTTAATGAAACTTGATTCGCATACGCAAGATACTCAAAATGGTGAAGAGATGAAGTCAGAGTGCAGACCCGACCCTGTTTATTTATTTATTTATTTGGTTAACCAACAATTGTGTACACATAACATCACAAGTTACATTGTATATTCTTTAACAAGTGCTACAATTAATTAAAGGTTAACACCTCATGCATAATTTGTGGTTTTTCACATTGTTAAATCTAAAAATTTATAAAATATTAGCTTATTACTTAATGTTTAAAAACAATTTGAGACAAAAATAATGAATAAAAAAAAGTTAGTCAATAAAAATTTTAAAACAACACACAATTTAAATAAATGATTAATTTAAGTTAAAATTAAATCTAAACAAGACATTCAATAAATTACAAAAAAATATTACAGCACATCATTTATACATTTAATCAATGTTAATCTTAGGTTTATTATTTGCTGTTACAGTGGCATTAGAAATACACACTCCATGAAAATTTCAATTGTCTACCTATCACGACTCATGAGATACGGTCAGATGACAGACGGATAAACGGACGGACAGACAGTGAACGCTTAGTAATTCTTTAAATACTACTTCGGGATGCGTTTCCCAGCGCTTAGCTATGCAGCGACATAAGCTTTTTTGAACATTTAGGAAAAACTTTAATTGTGCGTACAGCTAGATAGTGGAATTCCCTACTTGAGTCTGTCTTTCCTTGTAGCTACAACCTGGGGGTCGTTAAGTCAAGAGTGAATACGTTACTTCTATGCAAGCGTGTTTCATCTTATACCACATTATCGCTTTCCATCAGGTGAGATTGTGGTCAAACGCGAGCCAATCAATAAAAAAAAACAAAGCGACCTATCTAGAAATCGTCACGTCGCGTCACGACTCGGTGTAAGCAGACCCTTAGGCAGGCCCGAAATGGGCCTTGGTTAGAAATTTGAGCGACTTTTTTGGAAGGATTTTAATTTTAGATGTGGGTTTTCGGTGTGACCTAACTCCTTACTAGATAAAAGATACGAAAGTGGCGCGTGAGACTGCATTTAAAATAGATAGACTGAAAAAAATACCTTGTTCTTTTCCCTCATCTAAAACTAGGTAATTCCATTGCCTGGCTACCTATCTGAACTACATAACCCAATAACTGAGTAAATATTATTCCCCTTGGCAAAACTGGTGTCAGATTTTCTGACTAGCCTATCCAGAACGATTTTTTTTTTACCGTTGCCCCACACTAGGATTTTGTCTTGTATCGTGGGTATATTTACAAACATACAAACTCACATACACAAACAGACCTGGAACAACTTATCCTGTAGGCCATACAAATATTTGTTCCGCGCGAGAATCGAACCCCCAACACACAGAAAAATTAGCGTTGAGCGTTGTTTTAATGTCGTGTTTTGATGATCGTACCTATGTTGAAATAAATAGTTTGTATAATATTGTATTTAGTCAATTGCTGCACCAATAGCGCCATCAAAAAAAACATGGGCGGCAGTCTTTGGGGACTGCCGATAGAAGTAAAAACTAAGCAAAAGCTAAAGCGTTCGGTGACGATGACGCGAGTTCCATGATATTTGTTCACAGAAAAAGTACACATATATACACAGTATACATATAGCTCATGGAAAGCGTTCGGTGACGATGACGCGCATTCCATGATTTTTGTTCACCCAAAAAGTGCTCAACGCGCCTAAAGAAGTTTTGACTTCAAAAAACATGACAGCCGGGAAACGGTTTGACGTGCTTTCCGAGGCACAGAAGAGGCTATTATCCTTGAAGATCTAACTGTGTCGATGTTATTTACTTTGATACACAACTATGTGGTTTTATGTATCCACTATATAAAACATAGCGGGTACCTACATAAAACCATGTTATTATAGTTGAATTCAACCATTTTATTAGCAATCATGCCAGCAATGCGAATTCAATGAACGAATGAGTGAACTTAAACAATGAACATGCTAATTTGAGTTCAAAATGGTGATTGTCACAAATAATGTCAGTTGTGGTCACTATTTTTAACCGATTTCAAAAAAAGGAGAAGGTTCTCAATTCGACAGATTATATATATATATATTTTTTGTATATTTGTTCAGCAAAGAATGGGTAACAGCATTCTCTGTGTTTCTGAGCATTGCAACAGCTACACTGCGATGACCAACCCGCCTGCGCGAGAGCCTCCCTGGATCCGCCAATGGTGTCAAAGAATATTTTATTCACTTAACTTTTCATACGACATCACGGATCAGCGGCTCATCAGTTTTGGATGAAATTTGGAACACATGTAGAACATAGTCTGAGTAAGGACGTAGAATTTAGTCTGGTAGTAGGTACAGTCAACAAATAAATATTTTTGCCTGTATACCAAATACATAGTATTTGGTATACAGGCAAAAATATTTATTTTTTCCTCTGCACTGCCAATATTTATTTCTAATGTGTACATTTTAACCTTTTAAGCTTATAACATGCTTTCGAGTGTGGTGTAAAATAATTGTCTACTCAGCACACTCACAACATTGTTGAAAAGTAGTTGCAAGTTAGCTGCCTGCATACCAAATAGTTTTGTTGACTGTACCAAAGTTGCCTTGGTATATACATAAAAAAAAATATATTAACGTTGCCCCACACTAGAATTGCCCCTGTATTGTTTAACGTTTATTTTTACACGTTTAAAAAAATACATTGTCACATACACAAACAGCCAGACCCAAAACAACTATCTGTAGGCCATACACCTATTTATTCCGTACGGGAATCGAACCAACTTTCCAAAATTCACGCGGACTAATCTGCAGGCATTAGGTAGTTTTAATATTTCCATGATAGGTTATTTTAGTGGTACCTACCTATCTGACGCGGCAATTTGTTATAATGCAGAGTTCATTATTAACATTAAATAGGGTGATTACGTCGTCTGTTTTTGACATTTATGACGCTGTAATATGTTTTCTATTACCAGTCGGTTCAAATAAGGGACATGTACAGTCAACAAAGCTGTTTGGTATGCAGGCAGCGAACTTGCAACTGCTTTTAAACAATGTTGTGAGTGTGTTGAGTGGACAACTATTGTACACTACACTCGTAAGTACAAATGTCATAAGCTTAAAAAGTTATAATGCACATATTAGAAATATATATTAGCGGTGGAGTGAAAAAAAAACCTTTATACTACACCTGCTTGGAAAGTACCTTGATACTTTATCAAATTTACGGTAGAAAGTACGTCATTGCATATCGAACAAATATGCGGGGAGAAAACGCATCTGAGCGGGAGAGAAAAGTGTATGAAAATCCATTTCTTACGTGGTTTTTCTTTTTTAATTTTGGGTAAGACTATGCGCCGGTAACCTAAATATCAAAAGCCAAAAAGTTTTTACAGTGAGTTTTTATCTCCAAGAGACACTGGCCACTAGCTGTGTGTTGGATGGTGTCGGGCTGGCAGTGCGACCCTGCGGCGGCAGGATAAACAATTTGAAAAAAGAACATGTGAAAATTGCAGACGCCATTGGCGCCATTTCCAATTTGTGTGTTGTTTGAGGATTCAGTTTTAACTGCAACAATTTCGATATAAATTTCAATTAGTAAAGATTTCGTTTTTTATTTTCCTTCTAGGTGTAGTATAAAGCACTATGTATCACTCGAGAGAAACTGCGATTCCCGATCTTGGGTGTTTTAAAGCCCTCGCCTACGGCTCGGGCTTCAAACGACACCCTCGACGGTAATCGGTCACTTTCTCCTCTCGGTGAACAATGTACTATTTTCGGTCTATCAAATAGCTTTGTACATACGAGGTGAGTTTTTAGTAAAACTTTTACTAAAGATGGAACCATAGCGGAAATAATAAAATACCGAGGCTAAATTATGTCGTGTGGATGCGAAGTTAAAGATCGGAGCAGCTGTTTGTTAGGGTTCCGTAACCAAAGAGTAAAACGGGACCCTATTACTAAGACTCCGGTGCCTGTTCGTCTGTCATCAGGCTGTATCTCATGAACCATGATAGTTAGGCAGTTGAAATTTTCACAGAAAATGTATTTCTGTTGCCGCTATAACAACAAATACTAAAAAACAGAATAATATAAATAAACCACGTATTGGGGGCGGTGGTGGTAGTGTACCTTCACTATTGTAAAGCCGGAAAACATGGAAACGCATTATTGTTGGATCAGTGTGTGTCAACACGGTGTCGGACATAAAATAATAGCACCATCCCATCACTTACCCACCACACACCAGAGAATGGGCAGCAGCATTCTCTGTGCATTGCAACAGCTACACTGCGATCGCCAACCCGCCTGCCAAGCGGGGCGATTATGGCAATCTTCCTTGGGCCTATGTCCAGCAGTGAGCGGCTTTCGGCTGGTATGGTGATGATGATGATTAATATGGAATTTGTGATTCCAAAAAAGAATCATAAACCAATACTAATAAATACCTAGGAATTAAAACAAAACTTTTGACATCCACTGGGAATCGAAACTAAATCCCCCAATTTTAACATTCAAGCTAACAATCGAGTTTCAAGGCTTATCATATCCATTTGAGTTCGACCATCGAATTGGGAACACTGTGATAACATGTGAACCGGCCTTAAAAGGGTTTTAGTAATCTTTGTTTTAAACATTTTATTTTAAAACTAGTTATTTTCCGCGGCTTTGTTCATCCCAACATATAAAATTCTTCCGTTACTAAATGACTGAGTGACTGACAGAGAATGCACAGCCGAAATTACTGGTAGGTTCCTTGGAGAGTGTAGGGGAGCACTAAGAGAGTATATCCCGAAATTCCTACGGAGACGGAAAAAAACTGGATATGCGCGTTTGAAGTACTTACAGTTACAGTTACAGTACTTACGATTCACATTAATCCGTTTCAGTATGGACGTACCTGAAATCAAAAGCACAGTGTAAGTAATTGAGGTGGTCAATGCAAGTTAATTTTCTGTGTAATAAATTACAGCTATTTTCGCACGGCCAAGTGCGAGTCGGACTCGTGCACGAAGGGTTCCATACCATTATCTATCAAAACGAAAAAAAATCATGTCTCTTGTATGGGAGCCCCCTTAAATATTTATTTTATTCTATTTTTTAGTATTTGTTGTTATAGCGGCAACAGAAATACATCATCTGTGAAAATTTCAACTGTCTAACTACCACGTTTCATGAGATACAGCCTGGTGACAGACGTACAGACGGCCGGACAGCGGAGTCTTAGTAATAACGTCCCGTTTTACCGTAAAAACAAAGCATTTTCCACCAAAAAATCATAACCAGCCCTTTTCTCTCCTTCGTTGCTAATCGGCTAAAAATATCTAACAATTTAAAACGCTTATCGCACTCCGATTCCGTCCGGTCGGATATGAAACGCCGCGATAATGTACAAAACTGCCTTAAGCGGTTTTGTTTTAAAAAAAGCCGTGTATCCATTTTGAGAGGGGTCAAATATTACAAAAGGAACATCAAATGGAGCCGCTGTCCTTTTATGGTGGACATATCCTGTTTGGAAATAGCTGTGTCTAATAAAGGGGGCTTTTACGCGTTTTGCGATTAGGTGTAAATGGTCTGGGAGGTCATAGATTTAACACCTCCTTCTGCGAAGCAGTAATGCTAGCAAAGGAAGAGGAGGGCCGCGCGAGGGAAAGGCAAGGCCTTCGCCCCAACCGCCGCAACAGGAGAAGACGCCCCGGGCGTCGGGAGTCGCAGGGCGATCCCCGGCCACCGTAGGCGCGGGCCTGCGGACGGCGAGCATTGGGTGGCTCGCTGTCCGATTACCACCAGGACCGGGTCGATGGCGCGTTGTGTTTCACGCGCGCCTCAAAGAGATGTCAGCATAAAAGACGGGGCCCGCTAGGGCCAAAGCCTGCCAGGGTTGCGGAATCTGTTCGAAAGAGTCACCGCGGCCCTGGAACGCAAAGGGCTTTAGAAGGAACACGGATGGGTTTTAGTCAGTAAGAGTCTGACACGCCCTTCCGCTCCACCCAGAGCGGAAGAAGTCATCTGATGATTTCCCATCCTTAAAAAAAAAAAAGATCATAGATATACGCCAATAAGTTATAACATTCATGTAAAGGTTGCTTAAGTAGGTTTACCTGCAAAAAAATATGAATTGACTTTTTTAACTTTTGCATTGTTGGCAAATGTTATATGATTTTTAGGGTTCCGTACCCGGAGAGTAACCAACGGAACCTTGTTACTAAGCCTCCGCTGTCCTTCCGTCCGTCCGTCCGTCCGTTCGTCTGTCTGTCAGCTGGCTGTATCTCAAGAACCGTTATAGGTATAAAGTTGACATTTTCATAGAGTGTATATTTCTATTGCCGCTATAACAGCAAATATTAAAAATCAAATTAATAAAAATAGTCAGATTGGAAACTTGGAATCACGACTCTGTGGTTTAGAAAAAACAGGCCAAGTGCGAGTCGGACTCGCGCACGAAGGGTTGCGTACTATTATCTATAAAAACGGCATAAAAATCACGTTTGTTGTATGGGAGCCCCCTTAAGTATTTATTTATTCTGTTTTTTTATTATTTGTTGTCATAGCGGCAACAGAATAAATAATACATCATCTGTGAAAATTTCAACTGTCTAACTATCACGGTTCATTAGACACAGCCTGGTGACAGACGGACAGCAAAGTCTTAGTAATAGAGTCTCGTCTTACCCTTTGGGTACGGAACCCTAAAAATAACGCTTCTCTTGCCTACACATTAAGTTCTACGCAAAATTAAACAATCTATTCAAGTGACAAACCCATTAGATAAGTTGACCAAAATTCGGTTGTCAGTTTGTCTATCAATAAATAGAAAAGCCAAAAGAATAAAAAAAAATATGCAGAACCATCCCATATTCCGGCACTACATTCACTCACTAAATCACGTCACTCTTAGGTGGAGTATACATCACTAGGCATCGATAGTCTTCCATTCAGTCGAAAACTCGCTCGAAGATTTATCGATAGACGATATATCCCTGTCTCACTGACTGTAATACCTCCTTTTAAATCCAACTTGAGCTACCGAAATACGTTTTATTTTATTTATTTTCGAGTTGAGTATATTTGTGACTAGTTTCCGCCCGCGTGATTGTCGAAAATTATCCCAAAGGAACATATTCCCGGGATAAAAAGTATCCTATGTGTTATTTTAGACTATAATCTACCAGTGTGCCAAATTTCATCAAAATCCATTCGGTAGTTTTTGCGTGAAAGAGTAACAAACATCCATCCATCCATCCATACTTACAAACTTTCGCGTTTATAATATTTGTAGGATGTAGCAACACTCACGCGCGCCTCAAAGAGATGTCAGCATAAAAGACGGGGCCCACTAAGGCCAGAGCCTGCCAGGGTTGCGGAATTTGTTCGAAAGAGTCACCGCGGCCCTGGAACGCAAAGGGCTTTAGAAGGAACACGGATGGGTTTTAGTCAGTAAGAGTCTGACACGTCCTTCCGCTCCACCCAGAGCGGAAGAAGTCATTTGATGATTTACCATCCTTAAAAAAATAAAAATTAAGGATGTAGCAACACTATTCACTTTTGGGATAGTTTGTCATATGATTCATTGGTGATCCATGAATTATGTTGTTGATGGTAAAATGTCACTTACTGTATCAAATGTTTTGGGAACACATTCATTGTGCGTACAGCTAATTAGATATTGAAAGTTTATGTTAAATGTAATTAATTGACTGTCCTATTTGAAAAGTACCGTCGTAGAGAGATGGCCTGAAACACAGGTTTAAATAAACCTAGATCGGGCAACGCACTACATTACCTTCAGAATTCTATTTTTAGAACTGTAATCTTATACTTGTCATACTTGTGTTTTTATCCAGATTATTATACTACTTTTATAGGCCAATATTAATATATACTACTGAACTATATGTACAATTTTTGAAAACTAATTATTGCAATAAAATGTTCCAAATTAATGTTACAAAAAACTAAGGAGTGGAAGTACCTGCCAGAGTCTGTGTTTCCTGATAGCTACAACCTGGGAGTCTTTAAGTCAAGAGTGAATAGGTTACTTCTAGGCAAGCGTGCTCCGTCTTCGACCACATCATCGCTTACCATCAGGTGAGATAGTGGTCAAACGCGTGCCTATCAATAGTAAAATCTAGTCGAACCCTTATTTTGATACCCCAAATGAGTGTGTCAAAATACTTCGAAAAATACGACTTCACGTCTTTGAAGTCGTATTTTTTGACACACTCATTTGAATTTATCATTTACGATTGCGGTCACCATCTTTTCTTTTCAAAATTTTTAATATCCTATACCACTTCGGCACTTAAGACGAAACTAATGATCAGAGATCGGAATAGGTAGACAATATTTACCTAATGTTCGCCTAAGTAAGTAACATAGAGTTGATAATACCTCCTCTAAAATCCAGGGATCATAAACATGACGAATGTATCCCGGGATTTAAGAAATTGCAAATTATTTATTGCGCTTCGATTTGAATACATTTGAACAAAATTATTATATTGAAGAATCTTACTATGTTTTTAGAGTTCCGTACCTACTAAAACTGTTAAATTAAACAGCTTTGTTTTCGCACAACTTTTTCTTCTTTTGATTCTTCAAACCAATAATTTATAACTATACTCAAAGTCCAGTTCATATTTTCATAATCCCGGGTTTTAATTGTCATGATTCCATTTATGATTCCGGGATTGTACCTATTATTTTTTTTTTCTACCTATTCCGATCTCTGCTAATGATAGATCATTTTGTAAAAAACAATAGACATGAAAATATACTCAAAAAACATCTTAGTCGGGCAAAACAAGCTCAATGTTCACTACTCCCTCCATGGTCCATATTTCTGTAGTCCCTTTTGCCGTCAGCATCCATAATCTAGTTCTTATCGTCCATAACATTTTACTGACACGAAAAATACACATGTCCGTCCCTCCCTTATGACCTAATTATGCTTATACGGAATATTATTTACGGTGTTTCTACTGTCAGAGGCGGCGTTAGGGCTTTTGCAGACAGCCAACTATTTACGAATAAGACGGTCTCAACATAACTTGGCATGCCTCCTATTTCCCGAAGCGTAAAAAGGCAGAGTATATAACTTAACATCGCCAAAAGGGAATCTGAAATATTCCAAGAGCATGCCCACAGCCTTTTCGGACATTTTATGCGTTCATCTAAGAATTCCCTGGAAAGGCTCAATGGCCGGGTCGAAGGGAAACGCGCTTTAGGCAACACACCGGCAAGGTAGCCGTTGGAGGTAGCATGTACCGAGCGTCTACGGGGCAGAAGACTGCAAGACTTGCTGACGCGTCGTATGTGTGTCCCTCTCTCTAGATCGAACTCTGAATTCACTAGTCATTTTTAAGGCATAGAAAGTGTGCCTTTTCATAAACATTGACAACATCATGCCAGTATTTCTCGAGGGATTAGTCAGAATTCGAGCACATATAATAAGCCGCAAGGGGGATTAGTCAAAATTCGGGCCCACATAATAAGCCGCAAGTCTTTTGCCATAAAATGGACCCAAATACAGCCTAAAAGAGGAAGTGGGTGATGAAAAACCCCAAATTACACTTAAACAGACCTGGAAATCGAACTCAGAACTAACCGCTCAACCAACACTTTACAAAACAGGACCATCGATGCAAACCCCACCAGTATGACAGTTAAGTCGCAATGAAACACATTGGACTGTGTGAGAATGCAATCGACGCCAACTCAATTTTGAATCGGCAACGATTGCAGTCGGGCACTGAAAAAATAGTGGAACCAATCGCTTGAACTCCACACTCCAATACCTTTTTTACTGTTTTCACACTAACTGTATACTGTACAATCTGCAACGGTTCTACAAGTGACTGAAATAGTCGCACAGTACGAAATATCTTCGAGTTTTCATCGATGCATTTGATACCAAAACTAGTACCTACTTAAGTTGATTGCTGCGCCGTAACAGGGTAATGTATTCATTAAATTAAGCGCAGTCTTAAACTTTTTACATTGTGTGCAATATTAATAAATAAATTACATCTCTCGACTTGACTGCCTTGTGACTGCTGAGCAAGAAGTTCCAGGTTCGAAAGACATTCATAACTGGACAGAGGCCTCCCCCAAGTGCCTACATCGACTGATATTGTGCATATCGCATCGGATCCCAGAGGCCTTCGCCATATCATCAGTCCACCTTAACAGAGGCCTTCCAACACTGCGTCTTCTGGTACGCTATTAGCATTTCAGAACCCTTTGGGCTCATCACTTAAGTTTAGCGATTCTTCGGTCTATGTCGGTAACCACCAAGGTTACCGACATAGCCACTTCGGTTATCTCCATTTCTGATTCGATCACGTAAAGTCCTAGCTTTCGATTGCCCTTTGGGTGACTCTAAGCCTTCTGATCAATGAGCGCGGTTGACAGCAATAGGCTCCTATTACCTTAACATAAACTGCGGGAATGTGGGTATAGTATAGGTAAACTTTAGCCTAACCCTTTGGATAATACGAGTATAATCGTGATGGTATGTTACGTCTGACTCATGAAGCAGACGCAAGTTGTCAGACTAGTTGAAAAATCTTATTAAACGATAATAATAAATGATATTTATTTTGTTAGTAGGTTAAATAGTCAATCTTTTTTGGTCATTTTTAAACTAGATGAAGCCGGTGTTTCCTAGCTGACTACCCTGAGAAGAAACACCGAAACAAACTCAGAGGTCAAAGTGTCTTTTACAGTCCATACAATCGTATTGATCAAATCATATGAGAACCATGTAGGTTGTCTGAAGTGGTATTTTGAGGAAAGTACCACATAGGTTTGAGTAGACCTGACCAGACATTGTTTCTGATTATCACATCTCTCACCAACTTATTAAACGATTAGCTTGGAGAAGAGGTGACGCTAAAGAAAAACTGAGTGCCCGCCCTTAGGGGTCACGGATTATGATATTGTTGGTCTTTGAGTAATGCAAGCGTGATTTTATGTAACGGAAAACTCACGAATCAAACCGAGTTTGAAATCATCAAACTAGTTGAAAAATCCGACGTTTTCTAATTGAAACATAGTCCTGTATGGGCTCGGCCTTACCAACTAACTAACCGACTGCGTTGGAAATGAGTAGACGCAAAAGATACACAAAGTTGGTAACACAATCGACAATGTGCGGGAGCCCTTAGGGTCACGGATTATGATAATACGGGTCCCTTATATCATATTGTGAGGGCGCTCGCAAATATGAGGAATGCTCATGTCTTGAGTATAAGTGAATTGTTACAGTAGTGGTATAGTTTGCGAGATGTGGGTTGGAATAAAGAACATTAATAACTGAGATAATACTTTTTACAACTACAGAATATTCGACTGATTTGTTTTTTATATTTCTTAAAATCTAGTGAAATGACAAAACGTAGTAAAAATTGTGCGGTTGGGGGACCCCCTTTATGAACGAAGTTCTAGAACAAATACGTTTTCTCGAAATTTACACGTGTCTGTACAACTGTTTGTTGAGGTGGATTGGTCGAACGATCGACGTTCATCGATCCATCGAGGACAGAGAGAGAGAGAGAGAGAGTTGCGCACCCGGCTGCGCACTAACTTGCTCGTGTGCTCATTTGCTTGTAGTAGGCTCGATACACACACAGCATACGGCTTTTTTTTTACATGACGATTTCCACTAAATCGCACAACCCGTAAGCCGCGTTAAGGAACTTCGTTCCAAAAATCTCTTATGAATCTAAAATATTACTTCATATGGAGTTGTGAGCTTTTTAAAAACTATGCAAAGTAGAGGAATCATGATGGCATTGGTACGTTATAATAGCAGCTGTTAACGAACATGAATTGTATAACACTTTATATTTTTATACAGGAGGAGGGCTTCGCTAAATAATACCAGCCGCATAGTTCAATCTTCGAAGTTAAGCAGCGCTGTTATTTGTTAATATTTGACAATCGTTACGTATTGCCCGAAAATCTGTTACCAGTCTGGCCCACAGGCACTGTATAATTGTATTTTACTAGCACTTCGCCCACGAGTGAGTCCGCGCGGATTTAGTAGGTACTCCACAAACTTCAACGCCCCTTCTAACCCTTAAAGGTAAATTTTGGAAAAGTAAGCACTACGACATCCTGCCAGGGTTGCGGAATTTGTTCGAAAGAGTCACCGCGGCCCTGGAACGCAAAGGGCTTTAGAAGGAACTCGGATGGGTTTTTAGTCAGTAAGAGTCTGACACGCCCTTCCGCTCCACCCAGAGCGGAAGAAGTCATTTGAAGATTTCCCATCCTTAAAAAAAAATACACTACGACATCCATTCAACGGTCTCAGGATCAGCCTACTATTCACCCCGTTCATCCAGTCAGGGGTTGATTACGTAAAAAATATTAAATCTGTTTCGAATATCCCACTTTTAGTTCGTTCATTCCAATTTCCACGTAAATTGAAGTAAGCAATAATGTCCTCCCCTAAAAACCTCATCACCCATTTTCGCCCCAGAAGGGGTTTATTTTCGAAAAGTCCAAATATTTGTTATTCTTATATTTTTTCCAAATCATTAATGCCGTGTTTCAAGTTCATCGGACCAAGCATTAAGAATCTCCCCAGTTCGCTCAAACCACAACATTTTTCTTACTTAGATCAGTTCTTTAATCTATTAAAAAGCCATCTCATTTCTATATATTATCTATTCTAAAATTTATAATATGATAATATTCATACTGTAATATAGTAAAGCTGAAGAGTTTGTTTGAACGCGCTAATCTCTGGAACTACCAGTTGGATTTGGAAAATTCTTTTTGTATAGCCATTCATGAGGATGGCTACAGGCTATACTAGAATAGGAAAACCGGGATATGCGCGTACGAAGTTGCGGGCAAAAGCTAGTACATTATGAAAAACGTACTTTTTTTTCCACTTTTATTTGATTTACATCTACATTAGGCGACCACTGAAATCAGCGCCGTGCTGTGGGTCCCCCACGGCACAGCATTATGCTGAGTGGAAGCCCTTTTGCCACAACCACGACATGCATCAACTTTATACCTACTCAGACTTTTGTTCATCATCTGCCTAGCCTTTTCCCAACTAAATTGGGGTCGGCTTCCAGTCAAACCGGATTCAGCTGAATACCAGTATTTTACGTGGAGCGGCTGCCTACAAGACCTCCACAACCCATTAACTGGGTAACACGGTACTTCTTGGCAAGACTGTTGACGAGGTGGACTGTATTTTCTTGAATTAAACTTCGGAACTTCTTTATCTTGTTTATTTTCCCAGGGCTGGCTTGCTGCTGACGGTTGAGTGACGAATGACGGAATGACACCGAGCGCGGCAAGCCACCCGCTTTTTATCTTATTTCCTACTTACACAGGTAGTGAGCGTGGGCGCTTAGGCCTCGGCCAATCAGAGCGCGGGTGGTGGCGCGGAGTTCGAGTCGTTTTAGCGCTGACCAATCAGAGGCGAGCGCATCTGTCTATTGTTTAGACAGGTTCAGACCTGCTCGAAGCGTGTTACGACCGAATTCTGTGCCACCTTACAATCTTCCTTTATTAAACATAAATTAAAACAATCCCTACACTATTGCTTATACATAAAATCCCTACTATGAACAGTCTTTATTTATTTAAATCTAAACCTTATCCATTATATAATTTCCCTTAACATCAAGCCTTAGTATCTAACTTATCTATTTATTTATATCCTATTTATTTCGACGTCCGTAATATCCTCCCCCCGGCGCAGGGCTACCGTAGCCTAATCTTCTACGTGAAGGACGGCGAGCTTCGTAACTGGACGTCGTAGGACGCCCGCTGTAGTTCTGACGTCGGCCGTCCGGACCATTGTAGACAGCCTCCACGACGCCTCGAGGCCACGTTCCTCTCGGGAGTGAGGAGTCGACGATGACGACTAAGCTGCCGACTTGAAGGGGTCGTCGTTGGTCGTCTGACGCCCCCCGGGGCACCAGCGTAGGCAGGTACTCGTCTACCCAGCGCCGCCAGAAATGGTCGGCGAGCGCCTGGGCAGCTCTCCATTGTTTGCGGCTGGCCTCCTCACAAGGCCCGGTACGGGGAAGGCCCGAGGAGGTACCTATAAAGAAATGGTTAGGCGTGAGGGCCTCCGGATCCTTGGGATCGACAGAGACATGGGTTAGAGGTCGAGAGTTTATGGAGTGCTCGGCCTCTGTCAGCAGCGTCAGTAGTGTTTCTTCTTTTAGCGCTTTTTGGTGCAGCGTCGCTCCCAGCGCCGCCTTAACGGAGCGCACCAGTCGTTCCCAGGCTCCCCCCATATGCGGCGCTCCTGGTGGGATGAACTTCCATTTCATGCGCTGCTCCAGTCCGAATGGAATGAAATCTTTCGTCCACTCTTTGTACGCCGCTCGTAGTTCGGCGTCCGCCCCTCTAAAGTTGGTACCATTGTCTGAGTACATGACTCTGGGCCAACCTCGTCGAGCTGCCATTCTTCGTATGGCCATTAGCGCCGAGTCGGTAGATAAGCTCGACACTAATTCCAGATGCACTGCTCTCGTAGTCAGACAGGTGAACAGGGCTCCCCATCGTTTTTCGTGTCTTCTTCCGATGACTACCGTTATCGGTCCAAAATAATCGGTGCCGCAGTGGGTGAAGGGCCGCGGCGTCTCCATGATTCTTTCCATTGGCAAGTTCCCCGTAATTGGTTTCACTGGCGTAGCTTTTCTTATTCGACAGAGCTGGCATCGCTGTGCTATGGTTCGCACTGTAGGGCGTAGGTTGACGACCCAATACCGCTGTCTTAAGTCATTGATTACACGCTCGTTATTAGCGTGCCCAGCTTTGCGATTTGCATGTTCTACCAATAGCCGTGTGAACGGATGTTTGCCGTGTAAGATCACCGGGGTTTTCTTCGTTTGCTTGACTGCCGCATGTCCGATTCTCCCTCTGACCTTGAGAATATGATCCTCTAGGTAAGGGTCCAGTTTATACAGACTGCTGGACTTGGGTACCGGCTTTCGTTTTCGAAGTAACTGTATTTCATTGGCATAGTTTTCCAGTTGTGCTTGTTCCAGCCATAATTTCTCGGCCCTTTCGATCAAGTCGACGGTCATTTGGCTGGACCTATCGTAACACTTTGCCTTGAAAAGGAATGGCATGGCTGTAGCTCGTAATAATTTTTCGAAAGAAGAGAATCTATTTATGTCTGGCAGGTGAGAAGGTCGTTCTCGTTCTCTTTTTTCTTCGACTATCACGTACGTTGACTCGTCTCCGGTAGTGTCTTCTTTGGATTTCTCCTTTGGCCAGAACTCTTCGTCATTGTACAGGAACGCGGGACCGGTGAACCATCTGTCTTCGGGTTTCATTCGTGTGGTGTAGTTAGGGCGTGTAGCGTCATCTGCCACGTTGTGATCGGTGGGTACCCATCTCCACTGGCTGGCGTCAGTTAGCTCCGCGATTTCACCCAGGCGGTGGGCCACAAACGGTGTGTACTTCACGGCGTCTTTTTCGATCCATCGTAGGACGGTTTGTGAGTCTGTCCAATAGATCACGCTTCTGGGCTTGTCACGGTGCTCCTTTATTATAGTCTCCGCCAGTCGTGCGCCGATCACTGCTGCCTGTAGTTCTAGTCGTGGGATAGTAACTAGCTTCAGGGGGGCCACTCTTGCTTTTGCTGCGACCAGCCTCACGTCCACTCTTCCGTCTTTCTTCTGGATTCTCCAGTAGGCTGCAGCTGCGTATGCTTGTTCGCTAGCGTCGCAGAAAATATGCAGGTCCATGAGGTCGTCTGGGCCCTTATCGTAGCACCTTGGGATGCGAAGCTTCGTTACTTCGTCCAGACTTTGTATCCATTCCTCAAAGTGCTGCGCGTCTTGTTCTGGGATTGCCTCGTCCCATCCGATGCCGTGTCTCCACAAGTTCTGGAGCACGATCTTGCCGGTGACTGTGAAGTGGCTGATGAGTCCTAGAGGATCGTAGACTGCCATCACTGCACCAAGGGCTTCTCGTTTAGTCGGCGCTCTGTTTCGAGTTTTCACTTCGGGTGACAGCCGACTCAATCCAGTGTTAAAGCCTAGCTCGTCTGAGCCTGTTTGCCAAAGTAGGCCTAGTGTTTTGTCCGTATTTTGTTCTCGTTGTCCGAATCTTACTTCTGTGTCGTGTGCCAGCTTCTCCGGTGTAATACTTTTCAACACGTTGAGTTTATTTGAGCACCAACCTCTCAAATTGAAGTGCGCGTTCTGATGAACTCTAATGACTTCACGCGCTGTCTTAATTGCTTCTTCCTCCGTTGCCACGCTGTCTACGTAATCATCCATATAGTGGCTCGTTGTTATAGCTTGCACGGCGTTAGGGTATTCTTGCGCGTACAGTCTTGCGTAGGCGTCTCGTACTGAGTGCGCGATGAAAGGTGAACACGAAGCTCCGAAGATCATCGAGGTCATTTTATATTTCTTCGGCGGCTTAGTACGTTCCTCACCTCGCCAGAGAAACATCTGCGCAGCCTGGTCTTGGTCTCTTATCTTCACTTGGAGAAACATTTCCTGTATGTCTGCCGTGACGGCTACTGGACGCTCTCTGAATCGAAACAATATTCCTGGCAGCGATTTCAAGAGGTCAGGTCCTTCCAGTAGATAGTCGTTTAGGCACACTCCACTGTATCGATGTGCGGCGTCAAACACTAGACGTATCTTGCCCGGTTTATTCGGGTTTACAACCGGGAAGTGCGGCAGGTACCACACTTTCTTACTTCCTTCTTCCGTTCCATTGCACTCCTGGGCGTATCCTTTATCGAGTAGGTTTTTGACCAGAGTGCTATACTGTGCTGCAAAGTTTGGTGATGAATCCATCTTCTTCTCTAATATCTTTAATCTTCGCAGGGCACAGCTGTAGTTGTTGGGCATCGAAGCGTCTTCATCACGCCATGGTAACCCGACTTCGAAGTGATCACCGACTTTTCTCAGTGTTCCCTGAACCACGTTCATTGCCTTCTGATCTTCGGGTTTGATCTTCTTGGCCAAAGAAACTCCTAGGGCATCAATCCTGAAGTGTGACTTTACTAACTCTTCTATACGACGTACGTCATCTGTCTGTCTCGCTGCAGACACATCGTATAGATGTAGCACGACTTGTCCCTCTTGTTCCTTCAGCGTGGTGCGTGGCGCAGTCCCGTGGATCACCCATCCTAACTGAGTGTAGGATGCCGCAGGTTCATTTTTCTTGCCCATGCGTAACTCTCGCGTGACTATTAGGTGCCAGTTGTCCGCACCTATCAGTACCATCGGTGTAGCTTCTCTGTAGAATGCGTCGCTTTGTATGTCTTGGAGGTGAGGAAAGTTTTCGAGTTTTAACCTGTCCATCGTCTGACCATGAAGTCGCAGGTTTTTCATTGTTCGTGCGCGTAGTTCTTGGAATTCACCGCTCTGGCCACGTATCTGTAACTTGACTTCCTGGCTTTGTTCTTCTTGTTGTTGTGAAGTCACGCTCTGGATACGTAAAGTAGAGACCGGTCCGCTTATGTGCAAACGACGTACTAGTTCTTCGTCGACGAGCGATATTGTTGAGCCTTCGTCCAGTAGGGCGAACGTCGATATTTGCCCGCCGGGCCCTTTTAATAACACGGGACACATTTTCAGCAATACGCGTTGCGACACATTATTTGACGCGGAGACGGTCATTACCGCTTCCTGCGAGTGTGGGTTCTCGGTATTAGTTGACTTATCTGGCTTATCACTTGGCGGTGCCTCTCTCTCCTCTCGATCTTTGTGCAGCAGCGCGTGGTGTGGGCGGCTGCAGGTTCCTCTGCCGCATCGCTTCGCTCGGCAATGTTCGCGTCGATGGCGTCTTGTCACGCACTTGAAACACACTTTGGCAGTACGTGCCCAATCCCATCTTTCATCAACGCTCATCTTCAGGAACTTTGCACATTTCGGTACCTCGTGATCACTGCCACAACACAAACACTCTTGTTTTCTTTCTTCCTCCTTTCCCGATGTCGCGTAAACTACTTCCCGACCCGACTTCTTCTTAGCGTTAAATTGTGGCGCGCTTCTCGTTTCCTTCTTCTGGACGGGTGCGGGCGTCGCGCTAGTGAAGGCGTATTTCATGGCTCGGTCAGCCTCCCGCATCAGGAATCTGGACAACAATATCACTTCCGGTTCACGCGACGATTCCGCAGTTTCAGAAGCGTAATCGCACCATCTTGACTTTATGTGCGGGCTCAGTTTCTCTACAACTTCGCGAACTAGCATCGGGTTCCATATATACCCACGATTGTCCATCTTGGAAAGCACGCACACTATGTTTTGAAGTTTCACTGCGAACGAATTTAATTCACTGGCCGCACCCGTGAGTCGAGGTAACTTCTTCAAATCTTCCATCACTCGATTCATGAGTATCTCCGGTCTCCCGTAATACTGTTCTAGTGTCTTCATGATCACTTGCGGGTCAGACGCGGAGTATAGGAGCGCGGACACAGCTTCTCTTGCTTCACCCTTAATGCAATTGCGCAGTCTTGCCAAATTTTCTGTTGTCGTGAATTTGCACAAATTCGACGAGTCGTCGTACGCCGCCTTAAATGGCAACCATTCAGTGGCCGCTCCCGTGAACGTGGGCAGCTCAGTCACTTGTCGCGGCGGCGGGCGTACGTGAATCATTTTTTCCAACGCGTCGGCCAACTGTTCTATTCCTCTTCCAACTCGGCGTTCTCCTCTGGTAGGCGAACGCGAGGTCGACCGTTGCCTTTTCTGGTCATTCCTGGCAGGTGCGGCGGCTTCGATACGTGCGGCGGGTTCGACGTAAGTGGCAGGTTCGAGGGCGGCGTGCATGGCGGCGGGATGCGGAAACTGGGCTTCTCTCTGCGGTTGATCCGCGACTGGAGGGCGACTTCGGTCAACACTTTGAAGCCACTCGTCCACCCTGTCTTCACTCATGTGCACGGAGCCTTCTTCACGAGCCTCTGCCTCTGCCTCAATCGTCGACACTTCATATTCGAGTCGCTTGTTGACGAGTGCTTTTTCGAGTTCTAATTGCTCGTTCCTTATCGCAGCGATTCTCTTCTGTGCCTCGTATTCTGCCTTCTTCACTCTTGCCACGTCACTACTGTACGATCTTCTGGACCTTATCGTACTTACTGTATCCCTCACAGAAACATCGTGCGCAGCTGTCATAGTTCTCACTGATTCCTGGGTTCGAAACACGGCGCGCGTCAACGGGTAACGCGATGTGGATGGTGTGGCGAGCGATTCACCATAGTCGTACGCGGTCGCGGTCGCGGTGGCTCTACTTCCCGTCGGGACGCGAGGAGCCGGCGCGGCGAGGGCGCCATCGGACGTCGTCGGCGCAACTCTCCCCGCCGCGGGCGTGGCGGGGTGTGCGATCGCGAGCGCGGGGGCGGCGGGATCGGTCCCAGCCGCGGGCGCACCATGCGGTGGGCGCGGGAGCGCGGACGCGATGGTCGACGGCGACCTAGGCGGCTCTTCGAATGCGAGATGGCGGCGACTATCGTAGCCCGATTCGGATTCACTTTCCTTGGCCGAAATGCTTCTAGTCTTCATTGTAGATGTTCGTTTCGACCGGCGGTTTTCTATCTTCTATCTGCTATGCGGTTTCGAAGGACCAAATGACGAGGTGGACTGTATTTTCTTGAATTAAACTTCGGAACTTCTTTATCTTGTTTATTTTCCCAGGGCTGGCTTGCTGCTGACGGTTGAGTGACGAATGACGGAATGACACCGAGCGCGGCAAGCCACCCGCTTTTTATCTTATTTCCTACTTACACAGGTAGTGAGCGTGGGCGCTTAGGCCTCGGCCAATCAGAGCGCGGGTGGTGGCGCGGAGTTCGAGTCGTTTTAGCGCTGACCAATCAGAGGCGAGCGCATCTGTCTATTGTTTAGACAGGTTCAGACCTGCTCGAAGCGTGTTACGACCGAATTCTGTGCCACCTTACAATCTTCCTTTATTAAACATAAATTAAAACAATCCCTACACTATTGCTTATACATAAAATCCCTACTATGAACAGTCTTTATTTATTTAAATCTAAACCTTATCCATTATATAATTTCCCTTAACATCAAGCCTTAGTATCTAACTTATCTATTTATTTATATCCTATTTATTTCGACGTCCGTAATAACTGTTGTCAGATTATCTGGCTTCTGACTATCCGTAACGACTGGCAAAGATCTACAAATGACAGCCTAGACCAACGGCTTAACGTGCTTTCCGAGGCACGGAGGAGTCTCGGTATGTTAAGATGGTCATCCATTCTCAGACCAACCTCGGCAAGCGTTGCTTAACCTTGAAGATCGACCCATGCCGCTGTTATTATTTAGCCACGAGCTCCTCCTACTCATACTTTTGTTATTTAGTTTTTAACGTGTCTTTACTAGGTACTAATATAATTTTAATTTAAGAACTACTAACACTATCGTTTAGGGTTTAGTTTAAGAAAAATAACATTATATCGTTTCGTATGTAAGTATGTCTTTTAATGGCACTTAAATACTTTTTCTTTCTTTCTTCTTACATGTCCACATACTCATTTGTACAAACAACTGCACCACTCAGTAAGCAAATAACAAAACATTTTAAAGACACGAGAAAACCGCAATATCTCTTCTGCGGAATTCGGAAGGCAAACTAAATTGCGTGGACCTTTGTAACGTCTACGGAACCCCAATAAATAGAAAAGAGCTTTATGTCAGAGGGCAGAGAATAAAGTAAATGTAGAGAGAAGTCGACTTTGAAGGGACTCGCGGTGCTGATAGATTAGTGATGGGGTGTGACAATCCCGGAAAATGGGAAGCAGTTTTTTGTTTCCGTGATGCAGCTACCTACTAGTAGATAAGTGTTGGAAAGGGTTTACAAATGAGCAAGTTCTTGAAATAAAATATCTGTAAATGAGTGTTTTCAAATTTATGAATTTAAATGGTGTATCATAATCAGAGGTCGGAATTAGGTAGAGTTATTTATGTACTTACACTGATTTCATAAAGTGGATATGCCTCAAATCCCGAGATTAATTTTAAAGAGCAGAAAAATCCCGTGATTAATTTAATAAAAAGTTATTTATAAATTTACATCAACGACATCGAATGTCCGAAGTTGCAAAATACTAATAAAAATTGTATGTTAATTATCTTTGTTTTATTTGTCTTATCTATCTCTGAGGTTTTTATTATTATTTATCTGTCCACATTGCCACACGTGATTGTCTATTAGAAATCCCGGGAAGATCCATATTAGTATCAACATTTCGTACAACATAAATAACTCTACCTACTTCCAACCTCTGGTCATAATTTATGTTTTCGAAGCGAATTACGAAAAGATTGGCAATATGTCAACCCAATTTAAGATATTGAGGTTTGAAAATAATTTTCTTCCATATCCATACTACGTACTGTGATCGGTGTAAGGTAAAATTATACACAGTCTTCAATTTCCTAAAACACTTTAATTAACTCGTAAGTTAATACTATTTACGATTTAAAATAAACGTCTCAACCGTCAGGCCTAACGTTCTAATTCACAATGGCCGCCGTTGTTCTACGTCACTTTTGACTATCCGTCAAATTTGACATTTTAATTGATATTCACTTATTTATTTAATTTAGGGATCGCTAACAGTACCTACGTATTATAAATTTGTAATAAGCCTGTCTGTTTATTATGTCTTCATGGCTTTATTTGCCCTTAGATGAGCCTTAGATGCCTTCAAACGTATTAAACTGCCAACTGTGATGCTGTTAGAGTCGATGAAAACTATTTTTATTTTAGAAAACAGGTTTTTTTTAGGTTCAGGATTGATTGGGAAAATTTGACAGTTTCGGGTAGCTTGACGTGCTAGTCTAATAATTAATTATTTGAAAAAAAAATCGCGCCTAGAGGTATTTTATGTTGGGTACATTAAGTGGACCGGCTTTGTAAGAGAACTAAAATGGCACCGAGTAGATTAAGTTTAACAAAAGCCAAGCGTGGTAACTAAAAGTATTGAAGACATTGTTTCCAAAAAACAAAGCAATATTCCTTTGTACGTGTTACTTTACCTTACCGAGAGCCTTTATTTTGTTTCTACTACCCACGTTTGCCTGTAACCGTATTAATTCCCGTCTTGTCAGTCAAATAAATATTCCCCGCAGAGGAAATGGGCTAGACGTTTTTGTTTGTACCTACGCGAACGTGCCAATTATTAGTACGTTACGTATGTCTTTTTTTGTTCAAGGGTAAAGCTCAGTTGCTATGGCACCAAGTTCCTTCATAATCTTCATCTATCCTTCTTGAAACAACCTTTCCGTATAACTAGAACCTCGAGGAAGGTGAGAAAGATTAGCAAGCCAAGTACCTTGACTCGGTTCGTGAGGTTGAAAACTGGGTGGGTTCGTGTCAATGACTTAATTGCCACACGCCTTTTTTTTTTCTCGGGGGAAATCCTCATTTATGTCCTCCGCCCTGGGGCAGGCAGAGGGGTCTGTCAGACTCTTACTGACTAAAACCACCCGGTGTTCCATCTCCGACCTACGCCGGGGATCGCGGGAACGTATGTGAATTCCGTAATACCTCGTTACCTCGCGTCAGCGGGGGGAGTGAGGTGTTTGACTCCCCCCGCTACGTCATAGAGCGCACGGGAACACCACGCGCCGACACCTCGGGTCCAGATGAATGGGGGGAGGGGCGACGGACATCCCCTAGTCTGCCGCTGATACAACCTTTCTGTATGACTAGAACCTCGTGGAAGTCGAAAAAGATTAGCAAGCCAAGTACCTTGACTTGGTTCGTGAGGTTGGAGACAAGGTGGGTTCATGTCAACCAATGACTTATTGCCATACGCCTCGGCGAACACTTTAGGAGGCTTTCGTGAGGCAGGTGGATCAAGGGTTTGATGTTTTTATTTTTTCATTTGAGATGAGTTTGCTCTTGACTCTAGTCTAGGTCATAGATGACTGAGACAAAGTCGACGATGGAGCGAGCTTACCCAAAAGAAGCCTGTTCACTCTAATTTTGAAGCGATTAGGGTTGTATGCGTTCGGAAACACAGACGCAGGCAGAGAGTTCCACTCCTTTGCTGTGCGCATTATAAAAGACGTTGATTCGGAAAGCGGTACTTCTGGACTAGGCCCGTATTGTTAAGAGGTCCCTCTCTGTAGAGTCTTGACCACCGCTAGGTTGGACCCTGTTCGCGATGGTCCACCATATGTATGTATATTTGAAAATGAATTAAACGAAACAATCATCACCATTTAGACAAAAAACGTCCGTGTGAAACATCGCCTCCCCCAAGCGTTGCCACATCGGTCAGTCCTATAGTTCTCGCATCCAGCAGACTCCCGCAGCTCTCACCAGGTCATCGGTTCACCTTGTGGGAAAACTTCCAACGTTACACTTTCGATTTGGCTATTCTTATATAATACGAGCTGCGCCCCGCGGTGGTATATACAAAGCCTCAGGGTGTCAGCTTCCTGCGTATCAAATTTTATCAAAATTAGTCCAGCCGTTTGCGCGTGAAGAAGTAACAAACATACACATTTTTAATATTATAATGTGATGTGATAGTGAATACTGATAGTTCAAGGGTTAGTGCAAGGATTAGGACTTGCCGTAAGTCTGTCAGTGGGCTGTATCTCATGAACTACATTAGGTAGCCATTTCAATTACTGCTGTTACATTAAATAGTAAAAAAAAAAAATTAAACCTGTCAAAAGTGAGTGGTGCAAGCCTCTTGACCGATTTTTAAAGTGAAAAATTTTAAAAACGCTGTATCACCAGCGTAACACGGAACAATGTTCTAAATATAAGGTAAAAGAATCGCAAATATTTCCATCACGTAAAAAATTGATACGAGAAAAACGAACTATAGTAGGCGCCAGATAATCGTGGAATAACGGTCATTGACCCACCTACAATTATTGACATTTTTAATTTGAAAAACGGAATTAATGACACAAAGCTGTCCCGAATCATCATCTCTCGTGATCCTTAACATTGTCTAATAATGAAAAACGATTCATATTAAATTGTTCAGGTACCTATGAACAGTTATTAGGGAAAGGTCAATGTACTTTATTCCACATTTATCTGGCGCTTACTATAGGTATTCCGCAACGAGTAGGTACTCAAACACCTACAGTGAAAAACTCTTTGAACTCGGCTTAAACGTACCAACAAGTATCAACGCAAAAACATGAAACTGACTGCATGAAACCCAGTGTTTAGGAAAATGCTGTAATACTTGGAAAATGCACACACGAAGTAAAAAATTCGAAGCCAAACTTTTTTGGAATACCTTATGGTCACATCCGTATTGTTTGATTAAAAATGACTCATCGACGTACTTTTTCATTTAAACCTCAAAATTTATTTTACAGTATGTATTCCCAGGATATTTTCGGCACAAAACATACAATCTTATTTTTAACAAAACTTTTTACAGTAGGTACTAGGTACTATCTTTTAAAGTCTCCATTTCAAAGCCTGTGAATATTCAAGCACATTTCAATCTTTTACAGAAGTAAGTCGTCCCGTAAATTCCGGGACTTAAGATCGTGTCGCAGCCCTATTTATGGGTGGGTCTTGTTGCCTTGAGGCCTTACTGTTTCCAATGAAGACCAGAATATTGGACTGCATTTTCTTATTAGAAGCGAAAGGTTTTTAAATTATTTTAAACGTCACCATGTACATATATAAAACTCTTCCGTTACTAGTGACTGACTGAGTGATTGACAGATAACATCATCATCATCATCATATCAGCCGAAAGACCTCCACTGCTGGACATAGGCCTCCGCCAAGTGTCGCCACACCAACCGATCCTGTGCGTCCCGCATCCATCGACTACCCGCGACCCTCACCAGGTCATCGGTCCACCTTGTGAGAGGCTTTCCAACGCTGCGTCTTCCGCTACGCGGTCGCCACTCCAGAACTTTTCGGCCCCATCGACCATCTGTACTGCGAGCAATGTGCCCTGCCCACTGCCACTTCAGTTTGGCGATCCTTCGGGCTATGTCGGTAACCTTGGTTCTCTTGCGGATATCGTCATTCCTGATTCGATCACGCAAGGAAACTCCGAGCATTGCCCTCTCTATTGCTCTTTGGATGAATGAAGCCTTGTGATGAGGCCCATTGACAGATAACGCACAGCGATTTCTCGAAATTCTTACGGGAACGGAAAAAACCGGGATACGATTACGAGTACGAATTCGCGGGCAAAAGCTGGTAGGAACTTAATAATATCTAAATATGCATGGAATATATTTTTCGAACATTAACTAATATAATTTTAAAATTAATGATCTTACCGATTTGGTCTCGTAGAATAAAATGAAAAGAATTACATCGTCATCTGCCTAGCCTTTTCCCAACTATATTGGGGTCGACTTCAAGTCAAACCAGATTCAGCTGAATACCAGAATTTTACGTGGAGCGGCTGCCTATCAGAACTCCACAACCTATTATCTGCGTAACACGGTAGTTCTTGGCAAGACTGGAGTCAGATTTACTGGCATCTGACAATCCATAACGACTGTCAAAGATCTACAAATGACAGCCGGGACCAACGGCTTAAGGTGCTTTCCGAGGCATGGAGGAAACTCGGTATGTTAAGATGGTCACCCATCTACAGACCAACCTTGGCAAGCTTTGCTTAACCTTGATCGATCCGGCTGTTATTCTTTCAGCCACGAGTTCCTAAGAATTACATATTGTAGCATTTTTTTTTTGCCACGTACATTTAGCCCGATTATGACATATTTTATTTATTTTTATTTATAATAAACGTGGTATCATTTAAGTAGATACACAGTGTAATGTTCCCACTGAATAAATTAAACCTGTTCATTATTTATTTTTCCTTATATCCACAATTAACGAATTAAAACGTTTTAATATATTTAAACAAACAACAAAGGCATACAATAATATAAATTAACATTTCAAAGGCTAATTATTTATGTAACAAAACCATCGGAAACGCGACTGATTAAAATATCAACTGCCGTAAATGTATACCAGAAGGTCTTATTCCAAGCGGATAAGGTTCAGTTTTGAATGTTTTTTTCGAGATGTCTAAAGGAGGCAATTATTTGGATGAAAAATTCGGATGAAAATCTCTTATTTTTCTTCGTAATGAGAATTTGAGTTTTGTGTTGACGTTTATAACTTATTTCGTCAGATTAAAGTAATTGTGTGCGAGGATTATAAAGCAACGGTATTGCTTTAATTTCCCAGTTGATTTGCTTTAAAATAAGTTTTTTTTTTTTAAAAAGAGAACTGGTTGGTTATGTACAAAAAATGGACTCTTTTTAGACCGACTTCAAAAAAATTCTCAATTCGTCGGAACCTTTTTTTTATGTATTTTCCCGGATTACTCGAAGATGGCTGGACCGATTTGGATTTTTTTGTTTTTGTTTTAAAGGGTATAACTTCCCAGGTGGTCCCATGATCATCAATTCAGGATCTGATGATGGGATCCTGGAGAAATAGAGAGAACTCTTAAAATTTTATAGGAATACTTAAAGCGATTTGGGTAGTTTTTGGAAGAGTACTTTTTCGGGAAGGTCTCATTTCAATTTGGTGAAGATCTGATGAAGAACTTCGGAGATAGGCAACGGAACTCCTCAATAAATGATAGTAAATGGACTGGGATTGCTGAAATCTCATGTCTGTCAATTGCTTAGACCAGTTCATAACATAACACCACGCCGGTACGCTGTGAAGGGGTAAGCACAAGTGAACCACAAAAAAGTAAAAAATTAAAACTTTTTTACAAGTTTTTTTTAACTTTATGCAGAAGTAGACTATACAAAGCGGACTTTGTACCTTTGGCATTTTATACCTTTTATGAATTATATATTATCTGCCTAGCCTTTTCCTAATTATATTGGGGTCGGCTTCCAGTCAAACCGGATTCAGCTGAATACCAGTATTTTACGTAGAGCGGCTGCCTACCAGACCTCCACAACCCATTAACTGGGTAACACGGTACTCATTGGTAAGACTGGTGTCAGATTTTCTGGCTTCCCTCAATCCGTAACAACTGCCAAAGATCTACATTTGACAGCTGGGACCAACGGCTTAACGTGCTTTCCGAGGCACGGAGGCATGTTAAGATGGTCACCCATCCATAGACCAACCTCGGCAAGCGTTGCTTAACCTTGAAGATCGACCCGTGCGGCTGTTATTATTTAGCCACGAGCTTTTATGAATTATAAATATACTAAAATATATCTGAAAATTAGATTAAAAAATCAGCCGCGTGCAATCTATAATAGTTAAGGAACCCTAATCCCCCAGGATTGGCTTCATCAGCTAATTATTATATTATTTTAGAATAACAAGTAAAAGTCAGCGTATGCTATCTAGGACATACGTCATAAGCAGAGATGTTTAGTTAACAATAAAATTAACATATAACATCAATATTCTGTAGAATTAAAGCTACTGTCTTGCTGTAACTGGGTCCAAAAAAAGTTTATTTTTTAACTCTTCCGTTGACACCATACAGTATAGATAAAAGAATTCGTTGCCCAGATATTGGGCTGTAGGGGTCAGTTAGTCAGTCGCTTGTAAAATAGTGGTGTTCAGTTCAAGGGTAGGTCGATTGATTAATCACTTAAAAATCAATTCAAAATACCTACACAACGCTAAAGTGGATATTACACTAAAAAAATCTAATTAGTCCGTCAGATAGATTTCCAAAAAATATATTTGACACGTATATTTTCTTTTGTCACGTAAACAAAAAATTAAGACGAAACGTGCGTTGAAAACATGTGTGACTTCACTTACCAGTACATTTTTCACTAGAAAGTGACGTTTTTTTTTTTTTTATTTAATATGGGTTTGCTCTTGACTCTAGTCTAGGTCATAGATGACAGAGACAAAGTCGACGATGGAGCGAGCTTACCCAGAAGAAGCCTGTTCACTCTAATTTTGAAGAGATTAGGGTTGTATGCGTTCGGAAACACAGACGCAGGCAGAGAGTTCCACTCCTTTGCTGTGCGCATTATAAAAGACGTTTGGAAACGTTTAGTGCGAATTGGTGGAATAGCAACAAGGTAGGGATGGTAACGTTACAAGCCCCTACTCCTTATCTTTGAGGCATTTTATCTTCGTACATTTTATTCATGTGATCAAATAAAAAATCGTATTCAATATTTTTAGATAATCTAACTGACGGAATAAATAGAATATTTTTTTTTTAATCCAGGCTACATCCCTTTTGAAATTATCTTGAATTTCGAATCCAAGTATAGTTAACTTTTTATACATGTAACTTGACTTTATTACCATCTCATTTTAATTTTAAATTTGACATGACACAATATAATATAATTAATATTGTTAATATAATCTATTGGAATAATTTAATTTAATGATTTAAAAAAAAATTAATACAATTTGCCTAATGGAATGATTTTACCATATTTTTAATTTCATTCTGTGTATGTAATATTATTCTGTTTTGTAAACCTAGTTATATGTACATGCTGTGGTCCTCTATAACTGAAGAAGCACACGTAAATGAACCACTTGTATCACTGTGGCTTATGTTGTCCTGTGTATCCTTTGTTGGAGATCCAAATAAATAAATGAATTAACTTCAAACGTTAAAGCTTTTAAAGCTTTACCTTTAAATTTTAGAACGTAACTCACGTCACCTCCCTAATGACAAGGTTTTTACCTCCCAACATGAATGTAGTTCAAATTGGAAACTCCGATCGCCAAGTTAGCAAAGATTTTGTAATTACCTGCGTTCACATTTATTTTTATTTTTCTCAGAAAGACGTGACAAAGTAACTATTTTTGTAATATGGGGTCATATTGTAGCGGCATCAATGCCTCCACATGAAAAACTAAGAAGCGAAATTTGCACGGCAACAAAAAGAACCGCAACGAACTAACCCTGCATCGCGCAAGCAAAGTTCTCCGTGCGATTTGAACATATACAACAGTCCGAATATCAACTATCGGGCAGTTGCCCACCGGACACAATAACCGTCTGGCAGAAGGATCCTCCCACTCCAGTGGAGGTATGCGGGACTTTATTCTCTGTTCCACATACCTCTATAATATTACAAAAATGGTTTCCTAGTTTGGAGAACTAGGAGGGAGGTAATTATTGTAGTAGTTATTATAATGATTTGGGTCTGTTAAAAGACAGATGAGAAAAGATTGCATGTAGCGGAGATGAGAATGTTGAGATGGATGTGTGGAGTATCGAGAATGAATAAAGTGAGGAATGAGTACATTAGAAGTAGTTTAAAAGGGGTGCCAGTGACGGAAAAGTTGAAAAGGACCCGCTTATCTTGGTATGGTCATGTGTGAGAGTGGATGGATGGGCAGGTCAAAGAAAAGATGGATGGATTGTATGAGGAGTACTTTGAAAGAAAAGGGAGTTAGTGATAGCCTGACGGCTGACGGGATAGAATGGAAGAAAAAAACGAGTTGCGCCGACCTCAAGTAACATGGGATAAGTGCAGGAAGATGATGATGTTAAGGATTTTGGGAAAAAGAAATAAGGTCATCTAGCCTGTTGTTTTTAAAGAATAAGACAACGATGTAGTGAGGCATCGCATCAAAAATGAAATAAAAATATAATAAAGTCGTCCTTAATTGATGTACTCTACGAATACCTATCTCATTCGTGAAAGAGAAATTAATGAAGAATTTCCAAGCGAAATTAAATAAACATTATAGCATGGGCGTGCTTACCCTGTAGACAAACAGGCAAAGCCTACCCTACCACAACAAAGGATAAATAAAACAAATGCATTTATTAAAACTATGTAATAAAATAAAACAAAAATATTAAATAACTCTTAACTCCTAGTAAAATGCTTATAGCAACCTGTAAGCGGCCCGTGTGACGTAACTCACACTATAAATGTACTACGAGACGCTGGCTAAGGCAAGACTTCATAAATGTATGCATGTGTGTTCATATTTTCATGTGTATGAACAGCACACATGTATAAATATGGGCGTTTCTTAGGCCCGAAGGAGCCGGCCAACGCGTGTCGTGATTGGCTACGCCACAAGGTTTCAAGGCCACGCACAAAACGTCAATTTCCTAACCAATACAGACAGTTATAAAAGGGTAGTATTGTCAAATTTATACATTTCAGAAGAAATTTTAATTTTTAAAGAATAGCAACAGCCCTCTAAAAATAATTAAAAACTACAGGAATTAATTTTTATCCTCAATTACAAAAATGAGTATTTAGTATCGGCAACCCCGTGTTTTACTGTCAGTATAGATATTAGTATAACCCGGCAAATTTGCTTAAATGTCATTTTATGTCTTTTATCGTCGTTTAAATGTCGTTTTATCCAGACATTTTAAATGATATTTTTTTTAGAGAAGCCATATTGTTTTATGTGACAAGCAATAATCGCGCGAATCTTTAGTGATTGTTTTGAACTTTTTAATTACTTTTGATTTTATTATATCATAGTGAGTTATAAGTAATTCGTTTTGAAACACAAAGTATTATAAATATTAGAGTTTATTTGTTTGTTTACTTAAAAATGGTCCTAGATTGTGAAGTTTGTGCTGACTGTGTGTTTAATTGAGATAAAAAGCAGTAAGTTTTCACAGCTATCGTATAATGATAAGATTCCACTTGTGTCTAAAGGTAGATGTGTGACCGAGTTACGAGAATTTATCAAAAAATACGATAATTCATCTCGTACTCGTCATTTCAATCCTCAGAGTTATGAAACATATAACTGGCTGTGTGGTTGTGTCCACACAAATAAATTATTTTGTTTTTCGTGCATTTTGTTCAATACTTAGGATTTATATATTTGCATAATTTTCATTCCTCAGTATAAAAAGCATAACCGATCAGAAAAACATCTAGAGACTTGCTTAAAGTTAAATACATTTATTTGGTAAATCACGTATTGAAACTAGTATTAAATGAGTAAGTATAACTTAAAGTTTAACACAGATTGCAAACCTTTGGTTTTCTTATAAAATATATGTAGGTACATAAATGCAATGTGAGTCACATGAAATAGGGAAATATTGCAAGTGACGTGTTTTATAACTAAAACTCACTTGGAAAGATATTTGAGGTGACCAAATCTTTCTTCTATTTGCATCGTCAGAATTTCATGATCGTCAGTATCGTGATTTCAACCCTGAATAATGAGGCGAGTTTTTTTTTGGCATTATGTATGGGCTGGCCTACCCTTAATGTGCAACTACTGCACGCTACTGTTATAGTCAATCTTCATGAAACCATGGTGGTGATCCCACACACACACGCGAAACGCTATGTGAATACATTAATTGTGCTTATAGCTAAGGAGTGGAATTGGCTGCCGCAGTTTGTGTTTCTTGGGGGTATTTAAATCAAGAGTGAACAGGATTTTCAAGGTAAACGTGTTCCATCGTCAACAACATCATCGCTTTCAATCAGAAGTTTGTGAAACTAATCTATAATTATAGGTAGATAAAAAAATCTACAGCTAGTCTAAATTCAATCCATTTATAAACGCATCTTAATTGCAGTACCCCACTATACCCATTAAATAAAATGGCAGCCCCACTGGTGCACCACAAAACAAGGTACCTACTTAATGAGTTCAACATTCAACCACGTCCTAACGTTCATTAACTTTTAATCTTTCCCCGCACGATCGAGCGGCAGATATTAAAAATTTCACAGCGAGATAATTTAATTTTAAATCGCTGATACGGTACCGTGTTATTCATTATAAGAGAAAACGAACTGTTTTGCTGTGCGGGATACTTTGTTTGAAAAGTCAGTTTTTTCTAAAGGGTGTGGTCGGGGTGGAAGTTTTAATAGAGCAGGTGTTTTTTTTTGTGTTTTGCGGAACTCTGGCTTTAAGTGTCGGGGTGGTTTAAAAGTTCAAGATTAAGGATCTTAGGCACTAGATTTATGCCTTTAAATATAACTAGTATAGGAGCTCGAGGGTAAGAGGAGCTCGTGACTAAAAAATAACAGCCGCACGGTTCGATAGAGGTTAAGCAACGCTTCCCAAGGTTGGCCTGTGGATGGGTGACTCGGAAAGCTTAGCATAAACATGTGAATTTAAGTTCACACATTTTCCGTTCATAAGTGATAAAAAAAATATTTTTATTTTTGTTGTGTAAAGTTCCAGGGGGACGACGGTATAGACCGAGACGTAACGCACCGGATCAACGCAGGATGGATGAAATGGCGACAGGTTACTGGGACAACTTGCGACCCACGGATGCCCCTCAAGTTAAAGGGGAAAATCTATAAGTCCGTGGTAAGACCTGTCCTACTGTATGGATCAGAATGTTGGGCTGTGAAAAGACGGATGAGAAAAAATGCATGTAGCGGAGATGAGAATGTTAAGATCGATGTGTGGAGTATCGAGAATGGATAAAGTGAGGAATGAGTTCATTAGAAGTAGCTTAAAAGTGGCGCCAATAACGGAAAAGTTGAAAGGGAACCGCTTATCTTGGTATGGTCATGTGAAGAGCCCTCCTCTTCATGAAATGCACGTAACTAAAACAGTTATGAATATAAATGTGGATGGATGGACAGGGAGAGGGAGGCCAAAGAAACGATGGATGGATTGTATTAGGAGTGATATGAAAGATAAGGGAGTTAGTGACAGCGTGATGGTTGACAGGACAGAATGGAAGAAAAAAAACGTGTTGCGCCGACCCCAAGTAACATGGAGATAAGGGCAGGAAGATGATGGTGTACAAAGTTAGTTAAGTAATTATTAAAACAGCTGTAAATGTCATTCAATATTTGATTAATATAATTCGTTTTCTATTACATGTCACATGAAATTCCCAAAGAAAAAATATACTGCCAACATAAGAATAACACCAAGGGTACATCGCTGGGGGCTCACTCGTAAAATCTGAATCGCTGACCGTCGCGCACTGCACTGCGACAGTTTTTATTTTAGGGTCCCGTTACTGTATTGGTAAAACGATTGTGTTTCTGAGAATGGGAGACGTTTTGACGATGTTGTACTTTGTCAGCAGTATTTTTTATGTAGATCTTTTGTTGTTGGGAGTGTTTTTTTATATGATTTAAATTAAATTTAATAAAACTTTATTTCGGACTATAAGGTTGCAGCCGGCAGCCTTATAGCCGGAAAATTGGAGACTCCGCAAGATTGTAATAAATCTTTATTAGATTATAATTTCCCGATATATTTTGAAAAAAAAAAGACGTTTTTTATACATAAATCCCACCCAAATTCAATAGTTTCCAATATATCCGTGTCTTATTAAGAAAAAATATTTTGTAATTTCACGTGATATTTTACAATCTTACGGAGTTCGCAATTTTCCGGTGACAGCTATAAAATAAACAGCTTAATAAGAAATGTCTGCATCAGCGGTTGTACGTAGCTGAATGCTGAAACAAAATGGAACTTAAATACGGGTTCCGTTTTCAATACCGTTTGGAACCCTAAACAACTATATTTGTCAGTAATGAGCTGAGGAGAATAACTTTTAAACAAACTTTTCTGATGAAATTGGGCTTATAGATATACCTCCCAAAAATAAAATCAAAAGTCAAATTATTCAACTACGCCGATTCAGCACTTTCGAACGTCAATACCTACTCACAGTTCCTAGTGTTTTGTACTATATTTAGAACTAGTGGCCCGCCCCGGCTTCGCCCGGATATATTTTTTTTTCAAAATTTTCCTTCAGAAGAACCGTCTCCTGACAAAAAAAAACGAAAAAAAAAGAATTAGCGAAATTGGTCCAGCCGTTTTCGAGTTTTGAGCTTAGCAACACATTTAGCGATTTATTTTTATTTAAGACTAACTGTCGCCCGCGGCTCCAATCGCGTGAATGTCGAAAATTATCCCAAGGGAACATACTCCCAGGATAAAAAGTATCCTATGTCCTTTCCCGAGACTTTCTTCAAATCTAAATCGGTCCAGCCGTTTGCGCGTGAAGAAGTAACAAACATACACACACACTCACAAACTTTCGCCTTTATAATATTAGTGTGATTAATTGTGAAGTGTGATAAGTTTTAAAAACGGTATAAAGTAATTTCCCGGGACGCAAGCTGACACTGTGATATTACTCACGGTCAAATAGTGTGTTTCATAATCAGGGAGCTAGCTCGCAAAGGGCTAGGTTCTATTCAGTGCCCCGTACGTAAATGAGCAGATGTATGTAAACTGGATTATGATTTGTGATACCGGTGCTGATTATCCGAACTCTAGTATGATTCTACCAGTTCCGTAATGAAAACTAACTGTGCTGCGAAATGACGATGTATTTCATGGGTCTCTAACTAGCAACCTGTTTTGGTAACACAATCGTTGTTGTAATCGATTTTATCTCATTTTGATTGTAGATTCAATGGTAATATTAGCTAAGTTTGATTTAGTTGTTATGTCCCGTTATTAAAATCGTTTAATATAACGTCTCGTCGACATACATTGCCAAAAATGTGTCTCAAATAAGAGGTATTTAAACCAATCGCGAATTTAATCAAGATACGACTGAAATGCCAAGATATCTAGGTAATAGACGATATTAATTTCATTTCATTTCATTTACAGATTGAATAATTTATTTTTCTGTGTCATGTATTGTAAAATACTTTGCATACTACTGTATAAATTCAAGTTTTTAAAACTTAACGGACAAATGCGTTACTGGGGAGTTTGTTGCGCCACTACTTCTTCCTAGCTAAAACACTAGGAAGTGGTGTGGGACGAGCGTTTTGGGGACTATCTTTATGTGGAACTTTGAGGTTCAAAAGGTGCTGGCACTCAGCCTAATTTGAATAAATGACTTTTGATTTTGTGTTATGTGTGCCAAAAGTCCTCCAAATGAAAGATTTATAAAGATCCATTCGTCCCATTTTTATATATTCAGGTACAGAGATAGGTAGACGGTTATAAAAAAGTGTTTTTTGTGAAATACTATATTAACGGGAGCGGTTAGTAACTCTTCAAAATAACCCATAAACACATCCCATACATAGACCACATTTGCAGTTCACGCTTCTGTGTGCGTCAAATCGTTGAACTCCTTAAAGTTCTAAGTTTGAGCTACACAATAACTGAAAAATGCTTGCACTGTCTGGACAGGTCCACTCAAATCTATGTATGTGGCACTTTCCTCAAAAGGCAACCTCAGGCATTAACCTACATGGTTCTCATATGATTTGACCAGAACAGATTGTATGGACTTTAAAAGAGACTTTGACCTCTGAGTTTGTTTCGGTGTTTCTTCTCAGGGTAGTCAGCTAGGAAACACCGGCCTCATCTTGCTTAAAATGACCAAAAAATATTGACGTGTAAAAGTGTTATGTTTAACCTATTTGCAAAATAAATATCATTTATCACTTCCTATTTCTACAGAACCCTTTCGAATTCAACGCTTCACACTTGCTCCAACCTTTTTTTATTCCATGAACTATGAGTGGCAAAGTTTTGAAGCGCGGAACATATTCCACTGTATCTCAACGGGGTAGGCAGAGCTTCAGGCCGTCAGTACAAAGTCACTTGAATGAAGCGACGCGAAAGTTTTATACGATAGAATCGCCCGCGGGTTTGTGGGGGGCATTAAAAGTATTTCGAGTGAGAATTGGTAGTCGAAGAGATAGTCTTTTGTTTTTGGATTTTTACAGTATGTTTTGGAAAAAAATACATAGAGAAAGAAAGAAAAAGTATTTAATAACTAAAAAACGACATACCTACATACATAAATTAACCCTAAACGATAATGTTAGTAGTTACGAACGAACGATTACGAACTAAATCATCTGCCTAGCCTATTCCCAGTTGAATACCAGTATTTTACGTGGAGCGGCTGCCTACCAGACCTCCACAACCCATTAACTGGGCATCCACATTCATGAGTAAGGCTACAGGCTATGCGAGAACGGAAAACTCCTACGGGAACGGGAAAAAACGGGATATGCACGACCGAAGTCGCGGGCAAAAGCTAGTCAAAAATATATAAAAAATAAATATTCCTGTTTTTTTTTCATTTACTTAAGTACATGTCATCACACTTATCAGTAACACTATTTGTTCTTCTATTAAAATCTATTTTATATTATTTCCCTAGAGCAAGAATAACAAATCTTCCGTAAGTAGCCTTCTCCTTTGTCTACTCGGATTTTATCACACAATTCATAAAAAAAATGATTTAAATTACCTTATATATGTATCATTATCCATTTCATATCGTTCACACGTCATCTCAATGAATGATGGCATATTTTACATAAACAAATATTCCTTGGGAGTGAAGGTATTCGTCTTCGTAATATCCCATGGGAGAATGTTTGAAATGCAGTCAATATCTGTCACGTTCCTCTCAAGGTAGCATTTTCTTTGATATTGATGCTGTTTGATATAAGGATTATATTAGGAAAGGATCCAATAGAGGCTTGGTTGCAGGTAGGTGTATAGTTCGCGTGAAAATAAAAAACATCTTGAATTAATGCCAGCTCTGACTGGTCATTTCTCGGCTGCCACGGTTTATTTTAATTGTTTATTTTTACTTTACTCCGGACGCTTTTATCCTGCACGTCTTTTACATCGTTCTCACATATGTATATGTATAATTTCAACATGAATGATGTGACCATAACTTTGTAAAGAATTATTATATTTAAAAGAGTTTCTTGCACGATCTTCTCCACAGAGATCTACGTTTTGGAACGTGCATCTTTCCGACCGACGTGGACAATTCAAAAGTGCCTGTAAGTGGTATATTTGAAATAAATGCTTTGAGTTTTGAGTTTTAAAATGGTTTATTTATTGTCAGACAAGGCAAAACTTAAGCTTTGATTTTCTGAAAAGTTATTCATCATGTTTATTTTTAGAATTCCATATCCTAAGGGTGTCAACGGAACCCTATTACGAGTCTGTCTGTCAGCGGGACGTATCTCATGAATCGTAATAACATTGATTCACTGTGTTTATTTCTATTTTCGCTGTACCTACCAACAAATAAATAAATAAAATAATATGTAAGTAAAAAGAACGTTTTTTTCAAATTAGTTCACCAGTTACAGGTTGATAACCCTTGCTTATTTATCAGTAGTCCCTTGATACAGACTTTATTACTTCCCAATATATTGGGGTCGGCTTCCAGTCAAACCGGATTCAGCTGAATTCCAGTATTTAGTTCAGTGTTATGAGGCAACAAATAATAAAAAATTAAATGAAAAAGTACGATCTAATTGAGAACCTCCTCCTTTTTTAAAAGACAGTAAGAACCAGTCAAGTGCGAGTCGGACTCGAGCACGGTTTGCAAAACCGCATTTTTTGATTTTTGCAAAACCTAAAGGGTACTTTCTGTTAACCTACAATCATGAAATGTCGCATGAATCAAGTTCTCCTAATGGTAAGAACCCTTTTTTCCGGCTCGCACTTGCAACGGCCTTTGAATTACCAAAAAAAAACATATTTTTTAGTAATCTTTCTTGTGCATGCAATAAACAAAGAGGCCAGTTATTGAGTTAAAAATACTTATTAATGTTTAAAAAAAAAAGGCTTTTTGGCACTGAAATAATTATCGAGTTGAGCAAACAATTAATTAATGGTGCAGGAAAGATTTCACTTTAAAGAATCTTTTGAAGACAACTCCTTCCTTCCATTTCCCGAATTAATTTCCACAAACAAATTCGAACCACACGTTATTAAACATACCTTACCCACCAAGACACCAATATTTCTTCAGTACAAACAAAACTTTTATAACTTTACCCCTCATTTCGAACATACTCCTCGAAAAAGCAGGTCTAACAAAATGGTGGTTCCAAATCCGGATCAAACCGGATTTTACAAGCCGGTTAAAATAAACCCGGTGTTATCTTGGTTTAATAGTAATAGGTTCGAAGCTGGGATTTGAATTTTAATTTATTGTTCACCATGAGATTAGTATTATGCATATTGTGGTGAAAAGGCTGGTTTAAAACGACTTCTTGGCTGAACTTATCGAGGGGTAAAAAACGGCCAAGTGCAAGCCGGACTCACACACTTCGAATACCAACCTCTGACACATGGGTGGCTCGCCGTCCGATCAGAACCTGGGGGGCTACTCTCTAAGCCTTTTTTTTTTTCAGGATGGGAAATCATCAAATGACTTCTTCCGCTCTGGGTGGAGCGGAAGGCTCTTACTGACTAAAACCCATCCGAGTTCCTTCTAAAGCCCCTTGCGTTCCAGGGCCGCCGTGACTCTTTCGAACAAATTCCGCAACCCTGGCAGGCTCTGGCCCTAGCGGGCCCCGTCTTCTATACTGACATCTCTTTGAGGCGCGCGTGATACACAACGCGCCATTGACCCGGACCTGGTGGTAATCGGACAGCGAGCCACCCAACGCTCGCCATCCGCAGGCCCGCTAAACCTAAGTCTTACGCAGACATATTATGTAGAATGCATCAGGGCAGAAGGGCCACAGTCGTTACGCAGTGGAAGCCAGAGAAGATCGCGTCTTGGAGGCGTTCCTGACGGACTGGTCGGAGAGAATCAGAAAAACAGGGAAGAGTGGAAGGCTACAGGGGATTAAAAAAAATCGGCCATTTGCGAGTCGGACTCGCGCACGAAGGGTTCCGTACCATTATCTATTAAAAGGCCAAAAAAATAATGTCTGTTGTATGGTAGCCCCTTTTAATATTCTTTTTCTGTTTTTTTAGTATTTGTTGTTATAGCGGCAACAGAAATACATCATCTGTGAAAATTTCAACTAACTGTCAAGGTTCATGAGATACTGCCTGGTGACAGACGGACAACGGAGTCTTAGTAATAATGTCCCGTTTTACCCTTTGGATAGGGAAACATAAAAAGCATTAGTGATAGTATTCTTATAATGATTTGTGCATGTCCATGGAACCTCCATAGTATTCCGATGGCGCATCGCCGTATGTCTTGTCCGATGATGAAACGGACTTGAGTGAGTAGAAAAGTATCTTACTAAGATACTTTTATTTATTTCTTGGCTGTTTGTGCTAGGAATTTTGATGCACAAAATATCGATAAATAACACGATGCTACAAAATTGTGATGCACGTTACTGCGAAAGACCGTCTCTGCGAAGTCACTACACTTCGAAGCACGTTACCGCGGTTGATCTTCACTGCGATACTACTTCACTTCGATGCACGTTACCACGCCATTAGGTTCTAAAACAGCTGGACTGGAGCACCCCGGCGGTTAAAGAGCTCGACGGATGATGTCATTAATGCTGGCGTGCCGTGCTCCTACTGCATGACAGGCCATGGTATCCGAGGCTCGATTTTTGTTTTAAGCACTGGACGCTGAACAATTCAAAATTTTTTAGCCCTGGCTGGGGGCCTTAGAGTCATTTAAGGCCACCACAGGATAGTCCGGTTAAGCAGTAACCAGCCTTGGTGTGCTGAACTGCGAGTGGTCATCGTCAAAAAAAAAAAACAATTCAAAATTTGGGATGGTTGGGTCTGAGTCTGGTGCACAAAAAATTGTACCACTCGCGTATGGGTTGTTGTCAAACCAATCAGAAAAGTCTTATTTTTATTTTTTGAATTAGTAAGAATTTACTGCGTAAATGAATTGAATACCTATAGATGAATGTATATCCCGAAATAATAAATTTTTGATTTTGAACTCGCTTTTATAAATGCCGGTCTAAGGGATTTCCGAACAGCTGTCATAAGTGTTGCTTTTTTTAATTTATCACAAACTTTATGGAAGCACATACAGAAAGCTGGCTTAAGTGAACATGGTGTATGCTTAAAAGATAATGTCATCGTGACATTTTTCTCGAAAATGAGTTTTGCAGAAATTTTAAAAGCGATTTTGAGTACTCTTACTGAGCATAAACTTCCATGTGACTGTGAGTAGGTACTTATTATATCGATAAAGCACGTATCATTATTAAAAAATCTCAAGTGTCAGCCCACATTTTACTGGAAGTTTTTCTTTTTTCTCTCGAAAAGTTACTTTATCATGATCTGCCTAGCCTCTTCCCAACTATATTGGGGTCGGCTTCCAGTCAAACCGGATTCAGCTGAATACCGATATTTTACGTGGAGCGGCTGCCTACCAGACCTCCACAACACATTTACTGGGTAACACGGTGGTTCTTGGCTAGATTTACTTAAAAGTTACTTTATACATATAGGAAATATTAAATTTGTTTTTTTTTTGTAGTTTTTGCCAGTACTAAGTTTTGATTTTTATATGAATATGAAACTTATTTGAATAATTAATGATTGGTAGGTGTTCAAATAGCCTAGGTAACTGTAATCTCAATTTTAATTTTTGCCTTGTATAATAATCCTACTAATATTATAAACGCGAAAGTTTGTAAGTATGGATGTATGGATGTTTATTACTCTGTCACGCAAAAACTACTGAATGGATTTTGATGAAATTTGGCACAGAGGTAGATTATAGTCTGGAATAATACATAGGATACTTTTTATCCCGGGAGTATATTCCTTTGGGATAATTTTCTACATTCATGTGGGCGGAGCCGCGGGCGACAGCTAGTGTGGTAATAATATTCCTCAGTTGCCTTATCGACGGATTACAGAAAGCTCAGAGTTTACTTTGATAAACAGACAACTGAAACCAATTGTTTGCTGAATACCTGTGGCACGTAGAACCCATATTTACGTGAAGACTACCTCGAGTCTGCAGTGTATATGGAAGGAATAAAAAAAAAAAAATTCTGATCAAATACAGAAGGAACTTACTTTAAAACTGTAGCCTTTTCGGCGATTTATCTTTGGGTACATCTTTTACTGGCTTTGAAATATCTGCTCTCATTTAGGTCGTGCAATCTTTAAAGGGTGTGATAATGATTGTATTGACATTTCTTAAAACCTAGAAAGCAGACAAGACGAAGTTGAAATATATTGCTTAAAAATCTAAAAAAATGGTGGTGTTGTCAGCGTTTAAAAATGTGAAATAAACAGAGACAGCACTAATTGTGTGTGACGTCACTCACTAGTCCCGCCATATTGAATGGAAGTCATCCAGTACAAATTACATTTCGTGTGACAAGGATAGAAGAATAATTAAAGTGTATAACTTCTTTGTTTTTCGATAATTTTTATTAATTTTTTTCACTAATCGTAATGTTTTAATATCATCTTTCAAAAAAGTATTCATTAATTTACATTTTTCATACTAGTATAAATAGGGATTTATGTGCTACTATCGTTAAGGTATTTCAGTTTAACGTCATAATTTGGATGCAAAAAAACAACACAATAAAAACTCCTTTGGACAATAAATAATCCTTTTTTCTTTTCTACTTCTGGTCTTTCTGGCGCTTTGTCGGAGTCTATTCATGTAAACGCTTCATTTGTTTCTAAACGCTTTGCGAAACGGTAATAATTAACAATTTACCCAATGAAAAAAAAAATGTTTATTGACAACTTCAGAAACCATAACATTATTCAATTTTAGAATACCAACACATAAATCAACTTTCACAAATACATCACAAAAAACACATACACAAAATACATCGGTGAATATCCCCCTTTATTAGACTGTTAGGATACAAGCACACAAGCCAAGCTATACGATAGCTATAAATAATAGCTTGCCAGCCGCAACATGTAGGCGCCATGTTTGAACAAGGCATGGTGTTGCCATGGGAAATATTAATTTATTCATGAATTGGTGTATGGAGATCGGTTCGAAGAGCTAATATTTATTAAGGAGGATATTGGATTATTGGGTACTGATTAAAGGATGTGGGTTTTGCCATAATACCGTTATAAAATCTGTGATAACCAGTGAAAGTAACTATTGCTTGTGGCATCAGTCGCAAGACATGCTATAGTGCATCTGCACCATCCAGTACACACGAAGTTTTGCGTGGCAAGTATAAAAACCATATTATATATCAGGAATCGGTGTAACCAGATGATACGTAACGCTAAACGCCGCCACATTCTTAGTAACATCACTTCGTCTTTTTCTGCTGATATCTGGAAATTCCTTGGAACTCTAGGTATCGGCAAATCGCGGCATTCAGACCTTCCTAATACAATTGGTTTGGACGATCTAAACCGCTATTTCTCCACTGTCCCTATGTTAGATAGTCTAACCAAATTTAAAACTATTGACTACCTTGCTGGTCTGACGCGTCCCAATATTTCCCCCTTTATTTTCACCCCCGTCGATCCGGGAGAGATCAAAAAGATCATCCTATCCATTAAATCCAAAGCCGTGGGCTGCGACAACATCAGTCGTCATATGATCGTTTCGGCTTTGGATCAACTTCTTCCTGCTATATCCCACATCGTTAACTTCTCCCTTTACTCTAGTACTTTTCCTTCCCTGTGGCGTAAAGCTCATGTCCGGCCCCTGCCCAAGATTCCCAATCCCACTCTTTCCAATCACTTTCGTCCTATTTCCATCCTTCCGTTTCTGTCCAAAGTGCTCGAGGCCTGTGTTGATAAACAGTTTTCCAGTTACATTTACCACAACTCCCTCATCAGCCCGTTTCAATCCGGTTTCAGGCCCGGGCATAGTACTGTGACAGCTCTCCTTAAAGTGACTGACGATATAAGGCGGGGAATGGAAGACACTAAAGTTACTACTTTAGTGTTGATCGACTTCTCCAACGCATTTAACACCGTCAGTCACGACGTCCTTTTGTCTATCCTGTCATATCTTATGATCTCTCCCGAAGTGCTTGAATGGTTTTCCTCTTATCTTCGGGGACGTCAGCAATCAGTTCGTGCTGGAGACTCTTCGTCCGGGTGGTGTGAACTTGCAGCTGGCGTCCCTCAAGGCGGTATTTTATCTCCTCTTTTGTTTTCCATCTTTATTGATCTAATAACCACTGAGCTTCGGTGTGCGTATCATCTTTACGCTGACGATCTACAGCTCTATTATCAGGCAGGTGTTGATAAATTATCGGGTGCGATCGAGGAGCTCAACCGAGAATTGAGGTTAGTTAAAAGCTGGTCAGACCGATTCAGGGTGGCAGTTAACCCTTCAAAATGTCAGGCTATCATAGTTGGCAGTTCCCATAGCTTGAGAAAGCTGAAAGGCTTACCTGTACCACCCTTAATCTTTGACAACACAGTCATTCCGTTTGGTTCCGAGATTAAGGATCTTGGTCTGCATGTCGACACCTGTCTTGACTGGCGAAAGCAGGTCACGAGTGTCAGTCGGAAAGTTACCGGAACGTTGCGGTCTCTGTATCGGCTGAAAAATCTTCTCCCAGCTCACATAAAGGCAATGCTAGTACAGTCCCTAATTTTCCCCATGATTGACTATGGTGACGTGTGCTACTACGACCTGAATGCAGATCTCCTCAATAAACTTGACCGCCTTCTAAATAACTGCATTCGATTTGTCTTCAATCTCCGTAAGTATGATCATGTATCCGCGCATCGCTCACTATTAAAATGGTTACCCATTCGTCAGCGGAGAGCGCTGAGGGCCTTAACTAGTCTGTTTTCTTTTCTTAATAATCCTTCGTCTCCCTCTTATGTAACTTCACAAATTCAATTCATTTGTTCTGCCCACAGTAAAAATCTTCGCTCTACCAATAATCGCCTTCTACGATGTCCCTCTCACCGCTCTGGGTTTATCCGCTCCTCTTTCATTGTTCAAGCAATTTTCCTTTGGAATGCGCTCCCTCTGAACATCAGGACGGCAACAAGTCGGTTGTCCTTTAAGGTGAAGGCACGTGAGCACATTCGCAAGAAGTTGGTAGAATCATCACAGCGCTAATTCGTTGGATTCGTTTTTTTCTTAATAACTTTGTTTAAGTGTATGTATGTATCTATGTATTTATAATTTTATTTTATTTTACTTCTCTCTATTTTGAGTTATTTTCTTTTTAAATTGCACCTGCCATGTTGTCTCTGCACCACCCTAAGGTCGACTGGTAGAAAATGCCTAAGACATTAAGTCCGCCTTTGTACAGTGATTTTACTTGTGCATAAAGTTTTAATAAATAAATAAATAATAAATAAAATAAATATATTTTCTTTTTATGACCCTAATACAGTTGGGAACCTGCCAGGGTTGCGGAATTTGTTCGAAAGAGTCACCGCGGCCCTGGAACGCAAAGATCTTAAGAAGGAACACGGAAGGGTTTTAGTCTGTAAGAGTCTGACACGCCCTTCCGCTCCACCCAGATCGAAAGAAGTCATTTGACGATTTCCCATCCTTAAAAAGAAAAAAAAAAGTATAAAAATAATAACCACAAAAGCTAGTACTAAAGTAACATACATATTTTTTACTGATTTTATTATGTTTTTATAAATCGTACTATTTTAGTGATAATTTAAAAGAATAATTCGTTCATGTAGGTTTTTATGGTAAATCCCTATTGGACATTCAAGTTTAGTTTATTTCTTAATTTTAGTTATTATTCTTAATTTACGTATATTTTTTGAAAATTAACTTGTTACCACTCTAGTTTTATCTGCATACACAAAAACCTACAAATGCAAACATACTAATACATAAACTTTTTTACAAAATAATACAGCCGACTTCCAAATGAAAACACTACAAAGTCTAAAACAACTTTAATTTCGGAACTCGATGTTTTTTAGTTTTGTTTCTTCGTTTTTGACACCGACTTCCGAAATTTAAGTTATTTTAGACTTTGTAGTGTTTTTATTTGAAAATCGGTTTTTTTTTTTGTAAAAAAGTTTTTATTTCGCTTTTTATTTGTGATACTAATTACCAGACGTCATTTTGCTTACTTGGACGACATAATAACATCATCCAAGTAAAGAATAAGTACCTAAGCAAAATGTTCATAGAATAAAAACTGCAACTGAATATTTTTTTTACGGGACCAAATGGCAAGTATATCGCATCGAACGAAAAAAGAATTACATAAATCGGATCAGAAACCTCGGAGTTATCGGTGTACATACATACAAAAAAAAATACCCACCGAATTTAGAACCTCCTCCTTTTTTGGAAATCGGTTAAAATGAATATAATCGGCCGCATATGATTACCTTTTGACAGAACAACTGTATTCATTGCGGGTAATTCGTTTCGAGCAAACATTTTTAAAACATATGATGACGTCAATCAGGAAATCTATTCAACTGTGAATATCATTTAAATTTTATTAGTTAAACATTTTGGGTTCAAAACAGCTTATGTACAAAAGCGTGTTTAATTCAAAAGTGGGTTTTTTAACAGAAAACCTCAGTGTAATAGAAAGATTTGCAAATGAGCGAGTATATCGCACACCCGGCAAGGCCCGGTAATGATGGGTGGAGTAAGACAGTGACCGAGTGGCGTCCGAGGACTGGAAGACGTGTTGGTCGGCCGACAGCGAGATGGGCGGATGACATTGTTGCCATCGCGGGTAGAACCTGGATGAGGCTGACACAGGAACGTGGGGATTGGCACAAGAGAAAAGAGGCCTATGCTCTGCAGTAAGCGAAGTCGGGCTGTGGATGATGATGATGGACTAAGTGCGTTCCAAAACATAAAGTTACTTTTTTACAGTATCCTTTGAATTTATTTAACAACTAACACGCGCTAAAGGCTAAAAGGCTTCAAGGCACCCAAAAAGCAATGGAGAGGGTAATGCTCGGAGTTTCCTTGCGTGATCGAATCAGCAATGACGATATCCGCAAGAGAACCAAGGTTACCGACATAGTCCGAAGGATTGCAAAACTGAAGTGGCAGTGGGCAGGGCACATTGCTCGCAGAACAGATGGTCGATGGGGCCGAAAAGTTCTGGAGTGGCGACCGCGTACCGGAAGACGCAGCGTTGGAAGGCCTCCCACAAGGTGAACCGATGACCTGGTGAGGGTCACGGGTAGCCTATGGATGCGAGACGCACAGGATCGGTTGTTGTGGCGACACTTGGGGGAGGCCTATGTCCAGCAGTGGACGTCTTTCGGCTGATATGATGATGATGATGCTAAAAATTACTTAATATTCAAAATTATAACTTATCTCCGTTTAGAACAAGGTTCCCAACTTTTACTTGACCCGGGACCACTTTGATTTATTTGTTGTTAGCAGGGACCAGAAATCAAGAAGAAAACTAAACTTTACTTATCTTAAAAAAAAACTTAGATCCTAAACAATATAAATAGGTATTCAAAACTTGTAGCATAATCAAAAGTAAAGAGCATTGTCACAGACAAGACAATATTTCTGAAAGAAACTTAAAATCAGTTTGCATCAATGACATTTGATGTGAAAAGATTGAAATTTTAAACCTTTCGCGGACCACCAGTGGTCCGCGGACCACAGGTTGGGAACCATTGGTTTAGAACAACGAAATAGTCCACGAGCCACACATATCTTAACCGAAATCACGTCTTGAAATCCGCACTCAGCCAGTGAGGCGAACGGAAATTTATTATTGAAGTCCATTCTTACCCGTTACCCGGTTCATTAGCCCTACATTCCGTATATCCGGATAGGATATTGCCCCGGGTAATGTACATGGAATGTAAGCGAATACGGTGGGCATTTAATCCGGCATTTTTTGAAATTGGAGAAGTATAAAAGATTTTCCGGCTTCTGACGATCTGTAACGAGAGCCAGAAGAAAAGGATAAAATATTGGAGAAATCTAGACAAGTGTCCAACTGACAGGTGCAATAGGCGACAATTTTTTTTTTAATTCGTAGAAAAATTTCGATGAAAAGGCTTTAGATCGTTATATATATGTTTTTAGGGTTTCGTAGTCTACAAGGAACCTTTATAGTTTCGTCATGCCCGTCTGTCTATCTGTCCGCGGTTTAGCTCAGAGACGCTTATTACTAGAAATTTGGAATTGGTAAAATTAAATTTTGAAAAACCCCTACACGTAACGTGGCGTTTTGTTAGGATTGACTACAATTATGCCATTTTTATAAACGAAGATTTTATAAAAAACCGACCTTTTTGCTTCGAAAATGATCCCAAGGGAACAATACTCTCGGGGTAAAAAGTATTCCATGTTCTATTCTAAGACATGATCTGATGCTGTGCCGAATTTCATCCAAAATTGTTCAGCCGTTAAGAGGTAAAGAGGTGACAGACAAGAGTTGCTTTCGCATTTAAAATTTTTCAGAAAAAGGTAAATAGATAAAATTTCAAGTCATCATCATCGCGAGCCTCAGCAGGTCATCGGTCCACCTTGTTGGAAACCTTCCAACGCTGTGTCTTCCGGTACGCGGTCGCCACTCCAGAACTTTTCGGCCCCATCAACCATCTGTTCTGCGAGCAATGTACCCTGCCCACTGCCACTACAGTTTGGCGATCCTTCGGATATCGCCAAAAATTTAAAATTTAAATAATACCATCAATTTTACAAAAGTGGGCTTTCAACAGATTAGAAGAACTTTATTGTAATAGCTTTTATTTTCAAATAAATTATTATTACATTTGATTTAAACGCTTCCACAGAATTTCAAGAGAGAATTTGCCACACACTTGTGCCAAGTACGATCATTATCAACTCTCCGTTCCAAAGCTGTTACAACCGTCCCCCGTTCCTTGATTCAAATCGTGAATCGTAGAGCTAGTTCAACAAATCTACAATCATTTAAATCGTTTCGCCCATTACTATAAATTTCAAGCGGTTTACGACTTGCAGAGTAATCAGGCAGGTAGGTACCTATTGCAGTTTGTTTTAGTATCAATTTAAATGTGGGTATCCGTCACGGTTAAGTGTATTTCACGTAGGTAATTTCGGACACAGTACTTTTCTGATTAAAATATTTAACCCTTGAATGCATGATATTTTATTTTTACAAAAAAAAATGTTATAACTAGTTGCCGCCCGCGGCTCCGACCGCCTGATTGTCGAAAATTATCCCAAGGGAACACATTCCCGGGGTAAAATTTATCCTATGTGTGACTATAATCTACCACTGTGCCAAAATTTCATCAAAACCCATTCAGTAGTATTTGCGTGCAAGAGTAACAAACATCCATCCATCCATCCATCCTCACAAACTTTCGCATTTATAATATTAGTAGGATAATGCTCATACTAATGCTAGGAAAAATATTTAAAAAATAATAGTATGTTATAGTTATGCACCAACATGCATTTAAGGGTTTAGAAGTTTTTTCAAGGATATATTTTTTTAATTTTAGCTTTGGCTAACTATCGACCGCCTGAAACTAGGAAATCATTCCAAGGAAACGAATTCCCGGGATAAATATACCCTATGAAAAAATATTGGACATATTTTTTTCTTTTTTCACGTAAACAAAAAATGACGAAGATACGGTGCGTTAAAAACTCGCGTGACGTCACTACGATAGTAAAATTTTTACTAGCGGCGTGACGTCACCAGCCCCCGCTCTTGAACTTTGATGCGCTTCATATTTATCATTTTTTAGCGTTTTGAAATGACAAAAAATACGTGTCCAATATTTTTTGAAAATCTAACAGACAGACTAAATGTAATTCTATTTAGTCCCGTACCCTTTTTGATTCTGCAATATCTTTCGTACGAGAATCTTCGTATCTGAATCCAATTTACGCATAACTTCACAATATACAACTTTACTTACGCATCGTAACCGGATGAAATTGAACTGGGAATATTTCACATGGTGTTCGATGCGGAGTAATCCGATTTACTGGAATCAATTTGTGAACTTTATTCTGTTGGTAAAATAGAGCAGTCTGTCTCTTTGACTATGAACAGTTAAGGGTGATTTTTATTTAATTTGCGTAATATTAAATAAAGATTCCGTTCAATATCGATTTTTAAATCTTTATTGTATACATTGATCATTTTAAAGTTTGTGTACGATATGTTGTTGAGTCGAGAGTAAGTCTTTTTTTTTTAATGATTGGAAATCATCAAATGACTTCTTCTGGTCTGGGTGGAGCGGAAGGGTGTGTCAGACTCTTACTGAATTAAACTCATTCATGTTCCATCTGAAGCCCTTTGCGTTCCAGGGCCACGGTGACTCTTTCGAACAAATTCCGCAACTCGGGCCAATAACCTATTTGGCAACTATATTTTCGCGCCTTTTGGGGTTGAAACTCTTGGACCGTGTGAGTCCGAGTGCTCATGCGATATATAAAGATCTTGCTAAACGCTTAGTTGACACTTCGTGTGACCCAAGGGCTGGCTTTTACCTCAGACAGAGGATAAGCATTGCCATACAACGTGGCAATGCCGCCAGTCTTTAGGGCTCACTTCCAGTCGATAGCGATTTTTTTTTTTAAGTATGGGAAATCATCAAATGGCTTCTTTGTCTCTGGGTGGAGCGGAAGGGCGTGTTAGACTCTTACTACTAAACCCATCCGTTCCTTCTAAAGCCCTTTGCGTTCCAGGGCCGCGGTGACTCTTTCGAACAAATTCCGCAACCGAGTCGATAGCGATGCGGACGAATTTATTGACGGCATATTTCATTTAAGAGTTTTTATTTTTATTTAAAAGTCAAAAGTCAAAGAAGTAAAAAAAAAGTCAAAAGTCAAAACGTTTATTTCAATTAGGCCATTAAACGGCACTTTTGAACGTCAGCATTTACAGTACAGTAAAATAATAATATTACATTAATAAAGTGACTCTACTGTCCATTCGGAAAGGTAGATTCTTTTTAAAGTGTATATAGCTGAATTTGTATTTTAATTATGAAATCTTTATTTGAATAAAATGTTTTATTTTATTTTAGCTGGAACTATTGTCCTAACGTACTTTCCGAGTCATGGAGTAGACTTGGTATGTGTCAGATGGTCACCCATCCAAAGATCGGCCTTGGCAAGTGTTGCTTAACCTTGAAGATTGTTTCGGGCGGCTGTTGTTACAGCGCCACGAGCTTCTCTTGGCAGAAGCTGGAAGTAAATAAATATTCAAACCTTACTTATTACCAGTGGCATTTTGAAACAAGTACGAGTCGGACTCGCGCACGAAGGGTTCCGTACCTTAGGTATCTATAAAATTGGCAAAAAAGTCATGTCTATTGTATGGGAGCCCCTTTTAAATATTTGTTTTATTTTAATTTATTTATTTATTTTTAAAGTGAATATATACCTAACTAAACATTCTGTGAATATTTCAAGCGTCTATCTGTTTTCGTTATCAATATTGAGTAAAAATATCACGTTTGGTGAATAGGAGCCCACTTAATTTTTTATTTTATTCTGTTTTTTATAGTATTCGTTCATCTGTGAAATTTTCAACTGTCTAACTATCACGGTTCATGAGATACAGCCTGGTGACAGACAGACAGACGGACGGACAGCGGAGTCTTAGTATTAGGGTCCCGTTTTATCCTTTGGGTACGGAACCCCAAAAATTAGCTTTTGCCCGCGACTTCGTCGGCGTGGAATACCTTGGGCAGCCATTATTATTTTTCAAACATGCTTAAACATTTGCTTATTTATTTTTTATCAAATGCCTAAATACAATTTAATTCAATAATGACAGTCTCCCATACAAAATTCGACACCCCTTTTCAACCCCTTGAAGGATGATTTCTGGGATAAAAATACCCTATGTCCTTTTTTGGAAATCAAACTATCTCTATATCAAATTTCTTCTAATTCGCTTCAGCGGTTTAAGCGTGAAGAGATAATAGACAGACAGACACACTTTCGCATTTATAATATTATAGTATGGATACCTACACAAAAGATGGTGAATTAATATTTTGCCAACCACGTGCCAAAATGACTGTAACAATAACAAGGAAAGTGTTCCAAAAACCACATCTATACGTCTCAAAATAAACGTTTCTGCCAAAATCTTTAAATAAATTCGCAACGGAAATGCCCTGAACTTTAGTCACTTCAAACCAATAGTAGTTATACTGAAAATACAGACGACGGAATCTCAAACATATGACAGAGCTCCTTTTTTTATGTTTGGGAAATCATCAAATGACTTCTTCCGCTCTGGGTGGAGCGGAACGGTGTGTCAGACTCTACCTGACTCAAATCCATCATTGTTCCTTCTAAAGCCCTTTGCGTTCCAGGGCCGCGGTGACTCTTTCGAACAAATTCCGCAACCCTGGCAGGCTCTGGCCCTAGCGGACCCCGTCTTCTATGCTGACATCTCTTTGAGGCGCGCGTGAAACACAACGCACCATCGACCCGGGCCTGGTGGTGATCGGACAGCGAGCCAAGAGCTCTGGGGCTTACACCACTATTCGTTAAGGCTGCCATCAGACGGACTACACCGCAGCAACCGCACGTAGTCGATATATTCAAGCATGCAAGCTTTAACGACTTTATGTACTCGGAATAGAATTCACTATCCTTTCGACGCGACGGACGTGCGTTCTGGTCCATGACTAACTGCACAGTAACTGTATGTGGTTAGCGATGGACAGTGTACTTCGACACATCACGTCTGCAGCCGGCCGTGTGAAGTTGATATCAGCACTGTACGAAATCGAACGTACAACTGCATGCAGTTTAATATATCGACTACGTGTGGTTCTTCCGGTGCAGTCCGTCTGATGGTAGCCTAAGCAGTCTATGTGAGCTTGCGTGTATGGGTGTATACTAAACCTACTTTTCACCCCATTGCCATCACATAACATTCACAGGACAAGCGTCACCTGCTTAGTTGCCCATCGTGCACAACCATCTGTACCATTCATATACCAGCCTAGCCTTTTCCCAACTATATTTGGGTCGGCTTCCAGTCAAACCGGATTCAGCTGAGTACCAGTATTTTACGTGGAGCGGCTGCCTACCAGACCTACATAACCCATTAACTGGGTAACACAGTACTTCTTGGCAAGACTTTAGTCAGATTTACTGGCATCTGACTATCTGTAACGACGGCAAAAGATCTACAAATGACAGCCGAGACCATTGGCTTACCGGGCTTTCCGAGGCACGGAGGAAATTCGATATATTAAGATGGTCACCCATCCACAGACCAACCTTGGCAAGCGTTGCTTAACCTTGAAGATCGACCCGTGCAGCTGTAACTAAAATAAATAAGCAGCCACGAGCACTTCTGTACAACCATATGTACCATCCAAGATTAAAACGAGGCCACTGATATAGCTGCTCAATACTGATCGAACAAAATATTATTTGAGCCAATCGACACAAAAAGAAGAATACGCTACTGCCACAGAAGGAGGCTATAATGAATATATATAATTAAATAAAATTATTATAATTCATAAATATTTAAAAAAACAGATAATATTTACTTTTTAATTTTTTGTTAACCAAATCCTCTGTACCTAAACCAGATTTTGTGAAATAATAATTTATGATATTGAAATATAGGTCTCGCGGAATTCACTTGGGGGAGGCCAGCAGTGGACGTCTTTTTCGGCTAGTATGATGATAATGATGATGATGAATTCACTTAAATGTAGAATGGGAATAAAGCATTTGAATTTAAATAAAAATGGTCAAAAACAGAGAAGTATACACTTTTGAAATTATTCTTCTATCCTTGACCCACACAAAATGTAAGTTGTACTGGATGGCTTCAATGAAATATGGTGGGCCTTGTGAGTGACGTTACACGCATTTAGTGCTTGCTGTTTTTGTTTATACCAGATTTTAAAACGCTGACAACACCGCCAATTTTTGTGATTTTTAAGCGATATTCACATAACTGCGTCTTGTCTGCTCTCTAGGTTTTAAGATATGTAATAAAAAAAAACCAGTCAAATCCCGTATTGTCACAGGCCGTTTCGATGAGTAAACGGTGTCACTCATTGACAAACTAGGTTTGAATGAAAAATTCTGACAATGCTGTCTCTGGTAGTGCCCACCGAGACATCTCCGTACTCTGTGCTACATAACTATATTAAAATGTATGAAATTCGTATTTCAGTCAAATACTGGTTTAACGAGTTCCGTGAATTTCTGAGTTTTAGTCGAGATATTATTTTAAGCATTGCACGTTACTTCGTTCGCGTATTTTATTTAGTTCCTTCGCGATGACAATGTCTGTTTCCATTTACAGTCCTAGGTAACTGTTGCTAGAAATTTCAAGCAATGAAATTTACTTACTTATTTATATGTTTATAAATAAATAAATAAATAATAACACCGCTTTCTGGGCCTCGTAGTATGTCACAACATACTACGAGGCCGGCCCAGAAAGCGGTGGCGAGATGATTTGGATGCACACCGCGAAGGCTGGTTCGTGGTGGCGCAAGAAAATAATGTCTGGAAGGATATGGGGGAGGCCTTTGCCCAGCAGTGGGACACAATAGGCTAAGAAAAAAAATACAACATACAATGTGAAATAATACTGCTTATTTCATATTGTATTTTGTTTTTTTTGTGCTCTTTTTTCTGTATTTTTTTAATTCTAGTAGAGATATTATTTTAAGCATTGCATGTTACTTCTTTCGCGTATTTTATTTAGTTCCTTCGCGATGAAAATATCTTTTTCCATTTACAGTCCTAGGTAACTGTTGCTAGAAATTTCAAGCAATGAAATTTACTTATTATTTAATTTCTAGGTATGTACTTTATTGTACACCCAGATTCACTGAGAATTACATACAGGATTTTTTTATATTATTTATCGGCGTAGTGTTTTCCGAACTTGCATTTCTAAGTAATTGTAACATACCGCGTCAGGTTCTGGGTTAGATTTCAAGATCGTAAAATAGTTGATATTGGGTTCATCTTGAGCAATTTCCTAGCAGCAGCCTGAAGTTCATGGTACTGCACCTGATCTCTTCCTGGCCGTGTCAGATTGCCTTTCCATCGGACTATATAAGCAAAGGATAAAAATACAACCGGCTACCAAATAAAAACACTACAGTCTAAACTAACTTTAAGTTCCTTCGGTTTTGACACCAACTTCCGAAATTAAAGTTAATTTAGACTTTGTAGTGTTTTTTTTTTTAATTTGGAAGTCGGTTGTATTTTTTTGTAAAAAGTTTTTTGATTTCACTATTTAGTAGTGATAGCAGGTAATTACCCGACGTCATTTTGCTTACTTGGTCGATGTAATTACGTCATTCAAGTAAGCAACAAGTAAGCAAACTGCTTATAAAATAAAAACTGCGGAGTCAAACCTGAATGCTTTTTTTACGGGACCAAATGGCAAGTATACCGCATCAAACAAAGAAATTTAATAATCACATAAATCGGATCAGAAACCTCGGAGTAATTGGTGTACATTCTTAAAAAAAATATCCACCGAATTGATAACCTCCTCCTTTTTGGAAGTCGGTTAAAAAGTGAACCTGTGTTTCTTTTTCGATTTAGCGCATCCCTAGCTGGCCTTCTCCCAGCGACGCCCTAAGCTGAGGTTCGTACCCCTCAGTGGATGCCCGCTAGCATGTAGTCGCTTAGTTTGTAAGTTTTATAATGAGCCCTGCCTGGTGGCTTTAACTACTTATATTAAGGCTAGGTACCACAGGCAAGGTCTGTTAAGCAGACGACAACCTTCCTAAGCTGACCTGCTCGAGGATACTCATTAAAAAAAAAAACTGTGTTTGCGCACACAATAGTGTATTTACTGAAAATATCTAATATGAGTGAAATTTTGGACACCTATTTTTTATTTTTTCACGTGAATAAAAAAACTTTTTTACAAAAAAATATAACCGACTTCCAAATAAAAAAAAACACTACAACGTATAAAATAACTTTAATTTCAAAATTCGGTGTTTTTAGTTTTGTTTCTTCGTTTTTTATTTTTCACTTTTTTTGTGGTACCTAACCTAAAAAACCGCTGGAAACTCACAGAAAAGCAAACACGCAATTTCGTCTACTTACTTGAATGAGATACCTATTTTCTATTTCGTCAGCTATTTTGGTTTTAAAACAAAACTACTTGTTTTTGATGAAGTTTCTATGGGACTAACCGGAACGTATATCCTTTCACGAAGATATGAGGTAAGAAACAATAAAAAAGTACAACCAAATTTGAGAACCTGCTTCTTTTTTGAAGTCGGTTAAAAATAAAGACGATTCGGTGCAGTGAAAATACGCGTGACGTCACTATGATGGTACAATATCAACATCGTCTTCATTTGTTTTTTATGTAAATAAAGAAAAAATATGTATCCAATATTTTTTAGAAATCTATTTGACGGACTAATTAGAGTTTTTCAATAAAATACCCTGTAAAATAGCCAACTACGCACAGTAATTATTTGACTAATCTCCATTGAGATAGGATACCGTGACTGAAATTCGGTCGGGAGGATTATTATTATTATTTGATAGCTGTAGCTGACTAGGCCATGAAGTTTTTTTAAGCAAACAGACTCGACCTTTAATAATTGAATTATTTAGATTTTTTCCTACCTTCCCGTTTTGATTAACCCTGAAATAAATAAGGAAGAAAAACTGTTTATTCTGCCGCAAAAATGGCATAACAAATTGAAAAATAAAATATATTCCGTCAAGAACAACAAGGAAGCAAGAGTTTTTTTTTCGTATTTATGGTTGGTCTCTTAGTAAAGGTTGCATACATTGCCGAGTACTTCGAAGGCCGAAAGATTGGCAATAAATTGAACCACCTCGTAAAAAATATTTTAATTTAGTTCCGAAAGCCAAAGATCGACTCGTAGATAATGCCTTGTTACATTAACTCCGCTGAAACTCCATCTATGTACCACTACTACACATTAAGTTTAAATATATTATTATAAATAATAAATAACAATAGGTATATATTTTTTTATTATTTATTTACATTTTTTTTTAATTGCTGTCTAAAAAAAATGAAAAGCAATATCTGGAAGTAAAATTGCATTTGTCTTGAGAAATCATTAAGCCAATCAGAAAAAGGCGAAATGGGTCTAATCCAATAAAATATATTTCATCTTATCATATATTATCTAGATTAAGAAATGTTATCTACAAAGAAATTCAAATAAGAGAAATATAATTTACCTACTTCTTATTTAGTCCGTTTTCTCAAAGTACTTAGAATATAAATTACCTTTCTACGTCTAAAACACTCTGTCTTCAAAGCTCGCCACAAACTCTCTACTTTCACATACCTGAGAACAAAAAAATAAAGATATTTTAATAAAAAAGTAGAGCCAAATGAGGTTTCCGCTCTACAAACCCCTTGTCGAGTCGGGCTCTACAACGATTTTCGCTTGCAAGCGAACTTTTAAAAATCGGATTTTTCAAACTAAAACTCTAGGTAGAGCAAAGTAGAGTTTTGTTTGAAAACTGCGATGGCACGCGGTATCTGGGTAGAGTGTGAATTATTATAGAATGCTTTTTAAAAGTGTCATATGTGGGTAGTGGATTGAAACTCTAGAAATGACTACTATATCAACTCAGAGATCGCGGAATGCGATACCGATGTATTTGTTTAATTAAGTTTTTGTTTCACTGCCGCTGTGGCTGCAGAGAACCTCAATTAGCGGAAATATAATAAACTTGTTGGTAGTTATATTTTCGAGCAATTTGGGTTTGAAACGCTCGGGTTGTGTGGTCCGATTGCACATAACTTGTTTAACCTTTTGAACGCCATTGTCACGTATACATGACAAGCAAGTAAAAAATACGGTGAATTTGTGGTTTGGCGTCGGGGGTACACTGATGCGTTTATGCTCTGGCGTCCAAAAGCTTAAAGATCTCTCAAGACGCTTCGTTGACACTTCACGTGACCCAAGGGCTGGTTTTTACCTTATAGAATAAGCATTGCCATACAACGTGGCAATGCCGCCAGTCTTTTAGGTACACTTCCAGTCGACAGCGACGCGGATGAATTTTTTGACGCCATATTTTAGGGTTAATTTGGTGAGGAGTTTTTATTTTTATTTCTAGTGTATATAGTAAGTTAAGTTTTTATTAAAACATATTTAGTTTATTTAAAGTAACCTTTTTATAAGTATTATGGTGTACATTAAAGTACGTATATAATAAACAAACAGCGCAACTTGAGATTGACACAATAAGTGACAAACGGATAATCATAATACATACATAAATATGTATATAGATTAACGTAAAATTATCTGTCTGTGATGGGAGAAAAAGATATTAAACTAAAATATATAATTTTTTTTTTTTTCATTTGATAATTGAAACCGCCGTGACCGATTATATTTTTTCAAAAAACGTCAAAAAAAAAGTGGGACTTATTGAAGCAAAGAAGCGGTTTATTGGTAGAACTTGTTCACTGAAAAAGTTATTAAAAAAAATATATATTAGAAATAATTTGGCAATCCCATGTTTTTGCTTCGTGGAAATAATATAATGCGAATCCATAAAACAATGACCCAAAATAATAGGTAGATATAACATTCATCCCGAAAAAATAATCAAAACGAGCGAATATTAGAAAACCATGTCTACATCAATAATAATTAATTATAAACGTTTAAACAAACATACTAAATCCCACATTTTGTAAAATTAATACTATCTATGAAGTTCATCTTACAGCCTAAGTAAACAAAACTCCACATAATTACGTTTCGTCTCAAACTAAAGGTTCCAATTAAGATTTCTGTGTTAATTTAGGATTCGTTTTAGTAAAACTAGAACTAGTCTAGCATTTTAGTCTCAAACTTGATTTAGAGGCTGGAATAATATACGTAAAACTCAGCTCAGAGAAACAAAGTAAAGTGTTCATAAGTTTCTTATACCATCTAGTACGAATTGACAATAAAGGTAAGGGTTTATGGATTTTGTCTTGGCAGGATAGGTACGTTTTTATACTCACCACACACACATCTCATCACGCACACCACACACATCACATACACCACACCACACCGCACCACGCCATACCACGCCACAACACACCACACCACACCACACCACACCACACCACACCACACCACACCACACCACACCACACCACACCACACCACACCACACCACACCACACCACACCACACCACACCACACCACACCACACAGCACCAAACACCAAACACACCACACACACCACACCATACCACACCACACCGCACCACACCACACACATAATACCGCACCACTTACCACACCATACTATCACTACATCACATGCACTAATAAAATTGGGAATAACTGCCAATATTTAAGTCGAACTTTGCTTTTGTATTTTTGTTTTATTTTCTTAAGATTAGTTTATATAAGCTAAATACAGAAAAATGTACTCACATTGCATATTGCACTTTTAAGGTCACAACACTATATTAACTCTAGTTAGTATAAGTGTATGATAATGATGTGAAAAAGCGGAGCCTTCTAATACAGGCATTGTTTGCTTAAAAGGAGGCTCCAAACACCTTGAAATGTAATGTAAATTCTATTTGTTACAATAAACTATTTTGTATTTGTATATAAAACAAGGAATGAAGCCGGCTCCAAACGTAATATTGACTCAGTTTCATGTGCCTTTTTTATAAGGATGGGAAATCATCAAATGACTTCTTCCGCTCTGGGTGGACCGGAAGGGCGTGTCAGACTCTTAGTGAATAAAACCCATCCGTGTTCCTTCTAAAGCCCTCTGCATTCCAGGGCCGCGAGGACTCTTTCGAACGAATTCCGCTACCCTGGCAGGCTCTGGCCCTAGCGTTACGCGCCTTGAACACAATGTACCATCGGCCCGGGCCTGGTGGTAATCGGACAGCAAGCCACCCAACGCTCGCCGTCCGCAGGCCCGCACCTATGGTGGCCGGTGATCGCCCTGCGACTTCCGACGCCCGAGGCGTCTTCTCATGTAGCGGGGGTCTTTCCATCGCGCGGCCCGCCTCCTCCTTCGCTAGTATTACTGCTTCGCAAAAGGAGGTGACCGCTTCCCAAGCCTCTTCGCTTTGGACCATGGATTTAACCAGGGCCGAACGCGAGAGGTCGCCGCCGCCGATCGCCTCGACGAGGACACGGTGGTGCTCAGCCCAAGCAGGGCAGACCTCCACTATGTGCTCCACCGTGTCCTCCGGGAGTTTCATGTGCCTAGCAACCCGGCAATAATAAATATAGATTCTGTAAAAGCCCGCTGACAAGCAGACGGACAGCCGGATGAACGGATGCACGGACAAAGGTTCAGCCGAACTGATTTCGATTATTTTTAGTATAGAAGTAGATCCAACCTAGGAGAAGGATAAACATAGAATACATTTTATCCCACGACTACGGGTCTCTTGACAACTGGGTTATTTATAATATCTGTAAGATGGGAACTTAAACTTGCTCGCGTAATATCAGTGCACCTTAAACCCGTGCCAACACAGTTAAGTTCAGTGAAATTGAACTAAATAAAATACAATTATATGAATTGAATTAAATAATTAAATAACACAGATTTGAATAAAATTAAACATTATGAAATTTAATTAAATTAAATTATATAAAGTCATCATAGATGTATATAATCTGTGGTACACAAAATTAAAATGAGAGGAAATTCAATTAAATGTAACTTAATTGAATTGAATTATATTATATAAAGCTATCACAGAGATCTGTGAAACCTACCACAGTCCTTCACTTCTATTATTCTTTTGTGAAGACGTGAACATTGGTGTGGGTTACATATTTGTGATTTAAACCTTATTTATTTCAAGCATGTTATTGTTTTTTTGTCTCCAATAAATAAAATAAAATAAAAACACCTTCGTTAAATACAGGCTTCGCATAAACATAAAAAAATGTTATCTACTACATCATTCGCACAGTAAAGTTCATCACTTCCGCTTACACGGTTCCTCTCCAAATGAACTTACACACGTACTCATTACGGACCGCTTTACAAGTTACTGACGATATGACGAAATTAACTCCGACCTAGTTTCAAAACTTCTGCCAAAGGTCGCAAGGAACGTCAACCCTAATGTCACGGAATAAAGTATAGAAGTTTGGTTCAATACGACGAGCGAAAATGTAGATATAACTCGTGGCTTATAATATTATTTTTTTATTTATTTTATTCAAGTTAACCAACAATAATTGTTTACAGCAGTTCTGTTTTGTCTGTAGTGTGATGGTGTGACCAGAGACACGTTTAGGTTAATGTCCGGTCCAGACATGGGCTGGCAGTGATGTGTTATTTTTCAGTTTTTATTTATTTTAGTTATTATTATTGTAGTTGATAAGTTTTTAGTGTTCTGTGCGTTTTTTCCGGCAGAATAAATTGATTTTCTTTCTTTATTTTCTTTTATTAGCAGGTTGTTATTTATAATAGAATACAATTGCTAGTGCAATAATTAATTTTAGTTTAACACCGCTAGCACAAAAAACAGTGGTAAAACCATTAATTATTGAATTAAATTAAATTACAATAGATTCATTAAAATATAAGTGAATATAATTTGAAAATCAAATTAATAACTTGGAACATAAACGAGATAAAATAAAATAATAATTGATATGAAAATTAGATTATAAATTAGACTAAAATAAATTAAATTACAATGACAAAATTCAAACAAAATTGTCGAAATTAAACAACAACAAAAATCAAAACACAGGAATAGGAGCCCTGCTTGCGGGCTCCTATTCCTGGGTGGTTTACATTTGAACACCTAACCAGTCCAAGTTGGGGTGCCCAAGTCTCGAGCTCATAAACTTTCGTTTATGGCTGTCTGTTACCTAATGTATTTTGCTCCAATATTCTAAAGCAAAATGTATTTCAACACACATGTTGTGGCCCGCCCTGGCTTCGCCCGGATGTATATTTTTTTCATAAGAACCTTCTCCTGACAATAACACACACAACAAAAAAAATAATTGCGAAATTGGTCCAGCCGTTCACGCGTGATGTCATGACCAAGGGAAATAGGGATTCATCTATATCTAAACATATAATACAAATGTAACGGATCGCTGTCTGTACATGGAAGATATATGAGAAAAAATATTGTTGGGACGTTTATCAACGCAAATAGCACCCAAAACAATGATTGTTAGAATTTTTGTCTGTTTGTCTGTGCGTTTGTGCACGCTTATCTCAGAAACAGCTTATCCGATTAAGATGTGATTTTCACTTATAAATTTTGGTAATCTTCACTTAACATTTAGTGTTTGTTTCACATTTTCAATCGGTTCATAAATTTAAAAAATATGCCAATTTAAAGAATCACGTCGAATATTTCTTAAACTATATATATCTATCTATTCTTTCTCTGTTCAGTAGCATTGACTGAAACTTTACTAAACTTCATAATCTTAAAATAAAAATGTCTGCCCCAAGTAACTATTCCACGCGGACAAAGTCGCGGGCAAAAGCTAGTTTTTATATATATAGACATCCCATAAGCCCTTTGGGTTCAAAGCGACGGAAACAGCGTTCTTTCCTGCCATGGCATCCATGGACGATACACACATACTAATTATTCGAATCAAAGGGACGATATCCCCTGATCGGTGGGGATCCCTTTTTATGGTGTCATTGGTCCCCTAATAATCCCTTGTATGGATTTGTAAGCTATCTATTTAATTGAATCGTGCTAATGACGGCTCGGCTTGGGTGTTGTGATGTACTGTAAGGGAAAGATGAGTTTGGAATGTGCCTACGAAAAGGTGAGTTTAACATGGATTAAAATGTTGAATGAAATGCGTACTAGTATGGAAAAAACGAATTTTTGATACGCAACGGTTGTCAATGTGCTAATTATATGAGGAGATCAGTGTATTCCTTAATTGAACTTCATCATATCAGCCGAAATACATCCACGGCTGGACATAAGCCTCCCCCAAAGAAAGGAGGGGTTGAATTCGTTAGTCCGTCAAATAGATTTCTAAAAAATATTGGACACGTATTTTTTCTTTTGTCACGTAAACAAAAAATTAAGACGATGCAGTGCGTTGAAAACTTGTGTGACGTCACTTATCAGTACACTTTCTACTGAAAAGTGACGTTACAAGCCCCCACTCCTTATCTTTGATGCGTTTTATATTCATAATTTTTTATTGATTTGATAAAATGAAAAATACGTAAGTATCCAATATTTTTCGATAATCTCACTGACGGACTAAACAGAATCATATTTTTTTTAACCCAGGCAACATCTCTATCGTCACGCTTGGCAGACAGGTTGGCGATCGCAGTGTAGCTGTTGCAATGCACAGAGAATTCTGCTGCCTATTCTCTAGTGAGTTCTTTAGTCGCCTCTTACGACACCCACGGGAAGAGATGGGATGGTGCTATTCTTTTACGTCCGACACCATACAGAACATTATTGCAAAACAATTTCCAACTATGTTTTAATTAATTGAATATTATATAAAGAGACGAGGTAAAAAAAAATACCATACGCACACATCTTCGATTTTTCATTTTAGGCCGACGATATTTTTGTTCACCATTTTGAGAGCAGAGATGATGAATGTAATTTACACCAAGTAAAGTGTTTGCCTACATTCAAACCCACAACCTAATTCACGGCTGCTACCACTAGATACTTCTGACAAACTGAAAATACATTTAAACGAAACATACTCGCACGTACACGAATACAAGTAATAATCCCAACAATATAGCTACAGGCGATTCAATTTGGAAGGGCCGGAATCAATGTCCCTTCGTGTCGTTTTAATTGAATGGCTTAATCGTCGTCCAGGCTGGGCAGCACTGGACTCTGATGGCCGATATGGTGCGCAAATCGATTATGGACCTTTATATTTTGAAAAGAGGTTATTTTAATATGTTCTGAATTGTTGGTAAATTTTATTGATCTGTTATACGAGGCAGTATGGTATAGTAGTTTTATTGTTGTTTTGAAGTTGTAGATAATTTAAATACTGAACTATTTGGAACAGTTATAATCTACGTGTGTCATCATCATCATATCAGCCGAAGGACGTCCATTGCTGGACGTAGGTCTCCTCCAAAGGGGGGGTTGCCATGATCGCCACGCTTGGCAGGCGGGTTTGCGATCGCAGTGTAGCTTTTGCAATGCAAAGAGAATGCTACTGCCTATTATCTGGTGAGTCCCTTAGTCGCCTCTTACGACACCCACGGAAAGTGATGGGATGATGCTATTATTTTACGTCCGAAACCATACATAACATCTACGTATGTATCTACGTATGTCTACGTATTTATCTGCAGTGCGGTTATATTAGAACATAGGCAACTAACAGTTCTGCCTAACCATTGAGTACAAAGACGAAATGTAATGCCGTTATTTTTAAATAGCAGTTGCACCCCCTAAAATAAATAGTCTTTGTTTCAGTACGAATAGGCTTCCATAGACAGGCGCTTCGCCACAAAGCGACAACGATTTTAAACCGACTTCATAAAAAGGAGTGGGGTCTCAAGTCAACCGAATGATTTTTTAGGGTTCCGAACCCTTAGGGTAACCAACGGGACCCTATTACTAAGCCTCCGCTATCCGCCCGTCCGTGTATCTGTTAGCGGGCTATATCTCATGAACTGTAATAGGTAGACAGGTCAGGAAGTATTTCTGTTCCTACAAATAAAAAAAATAAATTAAAAATTTAAGGGGGCTCCCATACTGGAAACGTGTTTTTTTGGCATTGCTCAATCTTAATAATGGCCAAAGGTGGATACTTGAAATGCTATATACTTTCAGCGGCCATAAAAAGCAGACACAATAATAAAAAATGGTGTCACACCTGTTAATCCCGCTCGAACCTCGAGAGGCTTGCTAAAAAAATGGTAATAAAATAAAATAATAGTCATAAATTAAAGGGGGTCCCCATGTGCCTCCTTAAGTTATTTGCTCGATTTTAACGGCATAGTAGTGGATTATAATAATGGTGATGATATATTTTCCTAAGAATTTATAAACTATAAGAAATCTATGGTTTGAAAGTAAGATGTTACAAAAATCAGATTCGTTCGGAACCCTTTGCATGCGAGTCTGACTCGCACTTGGCCGGTTTTTTATAGTAGTACTTCAACGGTTCGAGAATGATTCCTATGAAAAATTGAAGCCACATTCTCATCTGCAGACGACATCAGGGCCGGCCCTACAATTTGACAAAATACTTACTAACCTAAATTGCTCCACAAATGCTCACAGAAACAGGTCTAAATCAATATTCAGACATTGTCTCAGTAATTGGATTGCTTAATCGTGGACTACCCTCAGGCCCTAATGGCCTATTTAGTCCAATAGTTTGAGGTCCATGGCATGTCAAATAACGTTGCCATTCATTTAATTATGTGGGTAACTTCGTCAGTTATCTGGCCAGTGTACTGTGAAGTTAATTGGGCTGATATAACTAATAAGAAACAAGTGAATGTTTGGTTCAAATCCGTTTCTTTAGCTTCATCATTTGCCTGCCTAGCCTATTTCCAACTATATTAGGGTCTGCATCCAGTCAAACCGGATTCAGCAGAATACCAGTATTTTACGTGGAGCGGCTGCCTACCAGACCTCCACAACCGATTAACTGGGTGACACGGTACTCCTTGGCAGGACTGGTGTCAGATTTTCTAGCTGTCCTTAACGACTGCCAAAGATCTACAAATGACAGCCGGGACCAAGACCAACGGCTTAACGTACTTTCCGAGGCACGGAGGAGTCCCGGTATGTTTCTTAGCCTACGTTCATAAATTTTCGAAAAAAAAAATATACAAGGTGTTCCGGAAATGCGTGGTGGTAGCTGGTATACATACAGGAAAAAAATCAATCCAGTTTGGCCGGATGCCGCGGAATACCAGTATTTTAAGTGGAGCGATCACCTACTAACCGAGACAAATGGGCCTCATCAGAAGGCTTAAAGTCATCCAAAGGGCAATGGAGAGGGCAATGCTCGGAGTTACCTTGCGTGATCGAATCAGGAATGACGATATCTGCAAGAGAACCAAGGTTACCGAAATAGCCCGAAGGATCGCCAAACTGAAATGGCCGTGGGTAGAGCACATTGCTCGCAGGACAGACGGTTGATGGGGCTGAAAAGTTCTGGAGTGGCGACCGCGTACCGGAAGATGCAGCGTTGGAAGGCCTTCCACAAGGTGGACCGATGACCTGGTGAGGGTCGCGTGTAGCCGATGAATGCGAGACGCACAGGACCGGTTGTTGTGGCTTCATATGCGGGTAGGCATATGTCCAGCAGTGGATGTCTTTCGGCTGATATGATGATGATGATGACCGCCTACCTGACCATCACAACCCAGAAACTGGGTAACACGATACCCCTTGGCAGGAATGGTTGTCAAATTTTATACCATCAATAACGCGAAATGCCGCTTCCATATTTTTTTCAACAAGTCACTGAAGCGTGGAGGACGTTTTGGCTCAAGTCAAAGTTTTTTGGCCGTAACTTCTTTTAATGTGGCAATTAATCTGTATTAATTAGCATTTTTACAACCAAGTATTAATTTAAGTTTTTTTATTGCAGATCAGAGTGCAAAGAGCATGAATGGTTATTTGTGGCAAATGTAGTCTGAAATGTAATAATAATAATAATAATAATTTATTCAAATAAAACGTCTACAAAAATGTACATTTAGTCAGCAGTAATAATATTTTCCATACAATAATAGTGCCTAAAAATAAACTAAACTAAGATATTTTTATTAAACATGCAATTAACGGTGGTTCGGAATTGCATTGTTAAACAGCGATCCGCCCGATCTAGGTTACTTTAAACCTGTGTTTCAGGCCATCACTCTACGATCAAATTACATTGGGACAATACAATTTAAAGTTAAACTATGAATACATAAGTAAGGACTTTATCAATTCAAGCGGAGGGTTTTCAAGGCGCAAAATGGGTGAAGTCATTTTGAAAATGAATACGCAGTAGTAGTTTTCAGTAAGTCATACATGGATAAGATTCATTTTACTTAAAAGTTTTTAAAAGAAATGTTACCCAATCAAAGTCCAAATAATGTTTTTTGGTAGACATTAAGCGCAATTGCCTATATAATGAAAACTGAATACTTAAACCCCAGTAACTCATCATATCAGTCAAAAGACGTCCACTGCTTGACATAGGCCTCCCCAAGGGGGGGTTACCATAATTGCCACGCTTGGCAGGCGGGTTGGCGATAACAGTGTAGCTTTTACAAGGAAGAGTTTTGGCCGAAAGGTGTGCTGTACGCGACACCTCGCAGCGTAACACGATACCGTCACTTCGTGTGCAGTCGTTTTTAAGTTTGTTGTATAATATGTATTCGTTTTATAGTTATTTATTTATTGGCCTATCTACAATTGTTACACTGTTTGTCCCATTAATAAAAGCAATAAGTATGATAAAAACATCGTGTACAATATCGCACGCTTAATCATATACTGACATAACTCAAAAAGACGTTTTTCGGGAAATTGCAAAAAACGATTTAGCAAACCTGACTTAACTCACAAAATGGCTTATTACTCAAAGAAAATAGCTTTATATAATGAAATAATGTATTGTAGGGATAGTTGATAAAGTGAGTATTAATGTTTGAATACAATTTTAAAGAAATTTAGATTTTTTTTCTATAAATTTGTCGGTTAAAAAAATTGTTCCTCAAGATGCGTCAGTTTAATATAAAAGATAAAGTTACATTGATTTAATACTGGTGACACATTTTGAAATAATTCCGTGTTTTATTTAATATATAACTAAAGAATACTTTTTATTAAGATATGGGTCCTTATACTATGAAGAAAAATTGTAATACTGGTGACATATTTTGAAATGAGTCCGTATTTTATTAAAACACGTGATGTTCATGATCTTAGTCCTTGACGCATGCTGATATCTGTCTCTGTCTCGTAAAAACGTTTGCCGAAACGTTTGTGTGTGAAAGAGACAGATATAGGTTTAACTCCGCCTTGAAACAAGATATCATAAAAAAACCGAGATCGGCCGAAAGAGGGCGTAAAAATAAACTTCTTGGTATACTTAATTAAATTTTGACCGAAACACTAATCGGTCAGTATATTATTAAGCGTGCGATATGATGCGATAGACACAGCATGCAAAAACAAAAATTATAACATCAATAAAATTACTATAATAGTGCAGAAATAACACTTACAACAACAAACTAGTGGGTAGTTTTGGAAATACAGTAGATACAAAGACAGAAAGAAGGAAAAAGAAGTCAAAACGGTGGTTATTTTTGATGGACTTGGCGCTTGAATTTTCGGAGTGATGTGGAATAAAAATCAATTGATTGATCGCAATTATTAAGAAGCCTGCAAAGTCTGGGGATGGGGGAGTTGGATCCTGATACAGTTTAGCGGAATGGGGGACGTAATTAGTTTGATAGGGTGACGCGGATAATTGTAAGGTAGTTTAAAATTAAACTTAACTTAACTTAACAACTGAGGACAGTCTATTTTACTATGAAGTATTTATTGTAGTTATTGTTTTTATACTTATATATGTATTGTGCTTTATGGACCCTAGTTGCCTGAAATAAAGGATACATAAATAAAGACCAATGACCTACTGGACAATGCTCTGAAGTCTACAATACCAATACTATCCACTCATCTATATCTCAGCCGCTATTCAGCGTCTATTGCAGGATATCAAAGGACAGTGCACAGAATTCAACGTGTAGATACAAACGTTAGAGGTGAGACTGACTGATGGGAGGTTGTGGTCGGGTTGACCAATAATAAACGGGTACATGTTGACATACGATCTTGTGTGATGATATTATTAATTTAAGGGTTCTAAAAATACAAGGTTTTTTTAGATTGACGTGAGTAATAAAGTAATTATGTCAATGAGCACTTTATGCGGCATGCAGTTAAATATATACATGTAAGTATCTAGCGACGTTTAATTTAGGATTTGGAACAACAAGCTCTATCTCATATAAAACAAAGTTTAAATTCCAATGCAACCCTTTCTTTTAAGTCACGGTATTAAAAATGTCACTTAAAAATCAAATTTAAATAAAAGGATTTTTTCCCGGGTTTATAAATATGATATTTAGTCGGGCAGTTAAATTATCGAAAAATATTGGAGACGTATTTTTTATTTTATAAAATCAATAAAAATCACGAAGATAAAACGCATCAAAGATGATGATGACGCATGAGAGAGTGGGGGCTTGTTACGTCACTTTCCAGTAAAAACTGTGCTGATAGGTGACGTCACATGAGGTTTCAACGCATTGCGTCGTCTTTATTTTTTGTTTACGTGACATAAGAAAAAAATACGTGTACACATTTTTATGGAATTCTATCTGACGGACATTTTTGATTGATTTAGTGAAATATGCCATCGTCGATAAAAAAATTCTCAAGTTTTAATAACAATAAGTAATAATAAAAAAATAAAAAATATTTTTTTTTATATTTTTCGTATTAACCTCCTAAATATGGTAATAGGATTAAATTAACATAACTAAGCGAGTTTAAATAGATATAGGAAACTGTCATGCTGAGAGATATCACTCAGCAATTTCAATCTTATCTACACAACTACACTAATAGTACAGAAAGGAAAAATTTGTATTTTTGTGTGTGTGTATGTTTGTAATGAATAAACTCAAAAACTCCTGTGCCGATTTCAAAAATTCTTTCACCATTGGAAAGCTACATTATCAACGTGTAACATTATCCTATAGGCTAGGTATTAGGCTATATTTTATCCCCTATCCCCACGGGAACGGGAACTACGCGGGTGAAACCGCGTGACGTCCGCTAGTATTCTATATTTTTAGGGTTCTAAACTGTGCATGGAAAAACGGAACCCTTATAGAATCGGTTGGCTGTCTGTCCGTCTGTCACAACCAATTTTCTCGAAGTCACCTAAGAGTAAAAACTCTTAAATATAAAGATAAAAACTCCCTAGTTGTAGCTATCAGAAAACACAGACTTCGGCAGGGAATTCCACTCCACATTGAAAGTAACTAATAACTGAGCAATGGTATCATTAATTAAAAAATATACTTAATAACTTAGGTACGTACACGTTCAAATGTACAAACTTAAGTGTTCTGAAAATCAAACACAATATCTAATTCCCTTTAAAATAACATAATAAAACATTGTTATAACCTCGAAAGTGAACTGTATATTACCAGACATATATCTAATTAATTACACCGTATGTACTGAACCTTCATTCTATATATGCCTTGATAAAGTCAATATCCATTATACCCAGTATAAAAAGAACTGCCGCATAAATCTTCTCTTTGAAAAATGCACGCAAAAAATCCTGGTTCTGATTCCGGGAGTTCATGTTAGACTGGTGATAAAATTAGGGAGCTCATCTTGTAATACCGATTACTTCTCAAGGGGACAATACTTGTAAGATGGCGTATCAAGGGATAATTTATATAAGGATTAGTATTATAAGTGTCTTTGTGTCCGGATTTGGGATAGATTGAGAATTTATTCTTCTTTTTAGGCTTTGCTCCTTGTGAGTTCGATTTTTCTTAGTAAAGGTACTTAGGTCTGTTTCGTAATGTCTTTAGGGTTCCAAACGTCCATTATGAAAAACGGAACCTTTTAATCTCACATGTCTGTCAGTTCGTCTGTCACAGCCAATGGTATGAGTACATAATGATGAATTTCTAAGACGGAAACATAGTTGCGTCACGTAGATAAAACAATTTTTAGAATGGGATCACATTTGGAGGATAAATTTAGGGACAAAAAAATACAACCGACTGCCAAATAAAAAAAACACTCAGGAGTATAAAATAACTTTTGTAAGTCGGTGTTAAACTAAGAAGAAACAACCAAAAACACCGGCTTCCGAAATTTGAGTTATTTTTTACTTTGTAGTGTTTTGTTTTATTTGGAAGTCAATTGTATTTTATTGTAAAAAACGAACGAACGAAAGCAAAATACACAATTTTGTTTACTTGGATGACATATTTTTTCCAGCTATTTTGATTTAAAAACCAAACTACGGAACCAATTTTGATGGAATTTAAATGGTACCAATCGGAACGTATATCCATTCACATAAAAAAAAAATCAAATCGGTTCATAAATGACGGAGTTATGAGGTAACAAACATACAAAAAAAAACAACGACCTCATCCCACCGGCCCCCTTTTGCCATCGGTCATCTAGACGCACTGCAAGTTACCATACCTATCTTGTTCCACTAATTCGCACTAAACATTTCCAAACGTCTTTTATAATGCGCACAGCAAAGGAGTGGAACTCTCTGCCTGCGTCTGTTTCCGAACGCATACAACCCTAATCTCTTCAAAATTAGAGTGAACAGGCTTCTTCTGGGTAAGCTCGATCCATCGTCGACTTTGTCTCTGTCATCTATGACCTAGACTAGAGTCAAGAGCAAGCATATTAAATAAAAAAAATAAACAACCGAATTGAGGACCTCCTCCTTTTTTGAATTCGGTTAAAAAATAGTTTTACAAACTGTGCCGTGTGTCTCAAACAATTTTTTATAACCATGAACGTTAATTTAGTCACGCCATAATGAATTTGCTGCATCCAGAACAAACGACGTTTTGCTTGACAAGGATAGAAAAATAACTTCAAAGCGTGTATTTTTTTTTAAATAGTTCTATTTTTAATAACGTCTTTCAAATAAGTATCATTCATGTTTGATTGAAGTCAAATATAGAATCATTGAATAAATCGTCGTTTTGTATGGTGTCGGACGTAAAAGAATAGCACCATCCCATCACTTCCTGTGGGTGTCGTAAGAGGCGACTAAGGGACTCACCAGAGAATGGGCCGCAGCATTCTCTGGGCATTGCAACAGCTACACTACGAACGCCAACCCGCCTGCCAAGCATGGCGATTATGGCAACCCCTCTTGGGGAGACCTATGTCCAGCAGTGGACGTTTTTCGGCTGATATGATGACGATGAATAAATGGTCACGCGTGGACACCTGATTGATGGTCAGCAACTTACATTAAATAGGAAAAGATTTCTGCCCACCTACACGACGATAATATCCTTTGTTTACTTCCATAGACATATACAATCCTCGTGCCAACCAAGGGTGGTCTATTTTTGAAACAAATACACGTGCCTTCGGAAACCACACTGTTATTTACCTCAAATAAAATCGTTTACTAATAAAACCATACTGAAAGGTTTACCCAATACCCCTAATATTATTTCCTGTGGCAATTTCATTGTTTGCTGTGGAAACCGGAGGGGAGCAAACCAAATAGAAAACATAACCTTCCTCCTGTTAGTCGGGTAATATCAATTGAGAGCTTGGAGGGAGTAAATAGTCGATGATTGGTTGGTAGAAATAAGTGGCCATTTGTACCGTGTTTTTTCTGGATTCCTTTTTCAAAAATGTACCATTAGTTCAGGATATTATTATTCTACCGTAGTCGTACCGGTATCGCATCTTTGTAGGTCTTGTTATCCTATTGTTACGAGCTTGGGGTTCGTGACAATAAAAACAGCCGATTAGATAACCAAAAATGACACTTTAATTTAACAACACTAATTACAACTTTAAACTCACTAATTATTAAACACAAGTTCACCACTGATCACTTTATTCGCACTTGAAGATCGCTTCCGAAGTATTCGCTTGTATCGCAAATTCAATACTGACTCGGTCGCGGAATACGCGCTCCTTTTATAGGTCAGTTTATTCTAGAAACTTCCATTCTCGAAACATCTGGAAAGTACTCGTAACTACCGCTGCCGACTGACCAGATACCGAGAAGTGTAGAATGTTCTAGCAAAGAAATGTCTAGAAGGTACTTGACTCTACTAGTTCTGCTACTCGATACTAGATGGCGCTAGTAGTAACTTAATGTACCCGACATTAATTCTGGCGCGTAACACTGCCCCCTCCTAAGACATGCTCGTCCCGAGCATTATCGGTCCCATAATAACGCGCCAGTCGATCCACATGGACGATCTTGGGAGCACTTCTTGTACCTTTCTGTATACGGTAGGTCACGTCGTTAATTTTTGTCACAATCCGGTACGGCCCGTCCCATTTAGCTTGAAGCTTAGGAGATTTCCCTTTACTGCGAACTGGATTGTGCAACCACACTAGTGAACCTTCGTCGAACCCTTTATTGTTCATTTTGCGGTCATAACGGGTTTTCATCTTTTCAGACATTTGCTGGCCCGATTGTCTGACGTGCTCATAAATGTCATTCATTTTGTTCCGCAAGTCATTCGCATAATCGGTTATATTGCGTGGGGCATCAGGTGGTATTCCGGTGATCAGATCTGCAGGCAGCCGCAATTCTCTTCCGAAGTTGGCGAAGGCTGGTGTCACCGATGTACTTTCGTGAACAGCACTTCGGTATGACAGCAAAAACGGTTGTATATGCTTGTCCCAATCGCGTTGCCGGTTTTCCACGACTTTTGCCAGGTATCTCTCCAATGTCTGATTAAATCGTTCCACCATTCCATCCGATTGTGGGTGGTAAGAAGTTGTTCTCGTTTTATGAGTACCCATAACTCGACAAGTTTCCTGGAATATTTGGGACTCAAAATTCCTTCCTTGATCGCTGTGAATCTCCAAGGGTACTCCAAAACGACAGAAGACTTCATGAACTAGTTTATCTGCAACTGTTGAGGCTTCTTGATTTGGAATGGCGAAGACTTCAGGCCACTTAGTGAAGTAATCCATTACAACCATGAAATACTTGTTACCACTTTCACTTTCCGGAAAAGGTCCCGCAACATCTAGGGCTATTCTTTCCCATGGTGCACCAACATTGTACAATTTCAATGCACCTCTACTGCGAGTCTGAGGTCCTTTTACAGCCGCACAACTGGTACATTTGCGACACCAGTCCTCTACATCGTCACGACAGTGGACCCAGTAAAACCGTTCTCTTATCTTCAGTAGAGTCCGTTTTACTCCCATATGGCCTCCTGAAGAACCATTATGATACAGCTGTAGGACATTCGGTACTTTTGCTTTAGGGACAACAATTTGCAAATGACAGCTGTCCCCCCGAGCATTTTCCCATTTACGGCACAGGACTCCATCCTGAATCACTAAGCTGTCCCATTGGGCCCAATAACTTTTTGTGATCGAACTCATCGCTGAGACGTCACTCCACGTGGGCTTAGGAGCACTGGCCTTCATCCACTCCAGAATCGGCTTGATGTCCGAATCTTCCTGCTGTGCACATTGTAGGCCTTCCTTCCACTCGTTGCTGAGGTCTGTCTTGAGCATCCTCACAGGTACGTCTTCTTTACCCTCTTGCCTAGTACAATGCTTGCAGGCTTCAGGGCAAGGTCTTCTTGACAATGCGTCTGGGTTGCCATGAGATCTTCGGCTGCGATGTTCCGTCACCAAGTCGTATTCCTGCGGCCGCTTGGCGCTGTTGTTAACCGCTCTACCTTCTGGAGATCGGCTATCTTTCCTTTCCGCAGTTCGCTTAGGGCAACTAGATTGAACGTGGCCCCTTTCACCACAACCGTAGCATCTAGGACGGTACCCTTTAAATCTGTCGCGAACTGCAGCGGCTGCAACCTCCCTGCCGCCGTAGGAACGACTATTCTGACACACAGCTTCCCCTTCCATTGTTCTCTTACGGCAACTAGATCGAAGGTGGCCCCTTTCACCACAGCCGTAGCACCTAGGGCTGTATCCTTCAAAACGGTCGCTAGCTGTAACCGCAGCAACCTCCCTGATGCGATGGGAACGATGATCCTGTCGCACAGCTTCCACCTCCAGTGCATGAGCCAAGGCGTCCTTAAGCGTCCCGTGGTGCCCGAGCCTCACAGCAGCTCTAACTTCAAGGTCGCGGATGCCATCGATGAATGCCTGCACCAGGTTCCCTTCAATGAGCGCAGGTACGGACTGGTATGCTTTTCGTACCAGCTTTTCCACTTCGAGGGCCCACTGCTGCAGGTTTTCACTGCTGCGTTGCACGCGATCCTTGAGCTTCGCACGAAACACATGTTCCAGATGAGCGTCGCCATACCTAGCTTCCAACGCCTCAAGGAGTTGCTCGTACGTCACTTCTTTACCGAGAGCTTCCAGGACAGTTAAGGCCTGGTCGCGCAGGCCGAGGGTGAGAGCAGTCATGGCCTGATCTTTAGTCCACCCATTCGCCTTCACAACAGCCTCAAACTGTATTTTGTAGGCCGACCAGGAAGATGTCCCATCGAACGGTGGCACTTTGAATCCACGTAGCGAAGGTGTAGAAGCTACGGAAGTGGCAATTCCATCCCCTACTTTAAGGTTGTCCAGCGTTTTCTTCACGTCAGCAATCACGTTGTCAACTCGATCATTCATTTGGTCGATTCGCGTTTCGGCTTCCGCCAGGCGGTTCTCATGCTGGACCACCTTTTCTTTTACAACACTTATTTCTTTGCCGAAAGTAGCGTGTAGATCCTTCATAACGAACATCTGTTCTTCCTGGCGGCGCGCCTGCTCCTCCTTGTCACGCTGGAGCTGTTCTTCCAACCGACGAGCCTGTTCCTCCTGTCGGCGAGCCTGTTCCTCCTGTCGGCGAGCCTGTTCCTCCTGTCGGCGAGCCTGTTCCTCCTGTCGGCGAGCCTGTTCCTCCTCTCGGCGAACCTGTTCCTCCTTGTCTCGCTGTAGCTGTTCTTCCAACCGACGGGCCTGTTCCTCTTGCCGGCGGGCCTGTTCCTCTTGTCGGCGGGCCTGTTCCTCTTGTCGGCGGGCCTGTTCCTCTTGTCGGCGGGCCTGCTCCTGCAGCATCATCATCAGTGCAGCAAAGTCTGGTGCTGCAGATGCTGGAGCTCCTGTGGACGGACCGGCCTCCATGATCGGCAACTGGCCCTCCGACGTCTGCGGCGTTGTACCTCCAAAACGCCTATGGTCCGTCTCCTGCTGACGTTGACTCCGGGTACGGATACCCTCCGTGTCGTCCTTTGGTAGAATCGGCATGATTTAAATATCCACTCTTCTGACACCAATTGTTACGAGCTTGGGGTTCGTGACAATAAAAACAGCCGATTAGATAACCAAAAATGACACTTTAATTTAACAACACTAATTACAACTTTAAACTCACTAATTATTAAACACAAGTTCACCACTGATCACTTTATTCGCACTTGAAGATCGCTTCCGAAGTATTCGCTTGTATCGCAAATTCAATACTGACTCGGTCGCGGAATACGCGCTCCTTTTATAGGTCAGTTTATTCTAGAAACTTCCATTCTCGAAACATCTGGAAAGTACTCGTAACTACCGCTGCCGACTGACCAGATACCGAGAAGTGTAGAATGTTCTAGCAAAGAAATGTCTAGAAGGTACTTGACTCTACTAGTTCTGCTACTCGATACTAGATGGCGCTAGTAGTAACTTAATGTACCCGACATTAATTCTGGCGCGTAACACTATGATAGAACGGGCTTGGTGGAATTCAGTTGTGTATTACCGACGCACGTTGTGGAATTAAATTCTGCATTAATAAAACAGTAAAACTAACAAATATCTAATAAAAGTTATCACATTAAACACTCAGTGTTCTTCCTCCTCTCTCCTACTTGTTCTATGCTGTGCCCGACAGGGTCTATAATATTGTGACTAATATAATTATTTCCTAACAACTTTATATATTATGGTACGCAATAAAGAATTGAGAATTGAATTGAGAAGGAATTTGTTCGAAAGAGTCACCGCGGCCCTGGAACGCAAAGGGCTTTAGAAGGAACACGGATGGGTTTAAGTCAGTAAGAGTCTGACACCCTTCCGCTCCATCCAAAGCTAAAACAGTCATTTGATGATTACCCATTCTTAAAAAAAAAAAATACCGACGCACAGGCCGATCTTCAAGGTTAAGCAACGCATGCCGAGAGAGATCTGTGGATGGGTGACCATTTAACATACCGAGACTCCTCCAACCCTCAGAAAGCCGTTGGTCTCGGCTGTCATTTGTAGATGTTTGACAGTCGTTACGGGTAGTGAGAAGCCAATAAATTTGACTCCAGTCTTGCCAAGGGGTATCGTGTTACCCAGTTACTGGGTTGAGGAGAAGCTTGCTACTTGAAGCTGACCCCAACACACATAGTTAGGCATTGTTTTGCAATAATGTTCCGTGTGGTGTCAGACGTAAAAGAATAGCACAATCCCATCGCTTCCCGTAAGTCTCGTAAGAGGCGACTAAGGGACTCACCAGAGAATGGGCAGCAGCATTCTCTGTGCATTGCAACAGCTACACTGCGATTGCTAACCCACCTGCCAAGCGTGACGATTATAGCCAACCCCTTTGGGGGACGTCTATGTCCAGCAGTGGACGGTCTTTGGGCTGATATGATGATGATGATGAATATTAGTAAATAGGAATTTGGGATGGTCTTCAAACTGTCTTCAATTCAAGGCCGAGCCAAAAGGCCACCGGTAACGTTGCGGCGGTTGAGTCAAAACTTCAAAGCTTTAAATATCAACAACGAGTTGCCTGCTTTGCTACAATTTGGGGCATTGGTGGTACGCCAAGAAAGTGGAAATCCCATTCATACGCACAGAACGTTTTGGGAATACTTCAGCACCCAGCACACTACACAGCAACACACTACAATACACACAGCAACACCACTTAACTACACACAGCAACAACACTATAACACTACACACAGCAACACCACTACACTACACATAGCAACACCACTTAACTACACACAGCAACAACACTATAACACTACACACAGCAACACCACTACACTACACATAGCAACACCACTTAACTACACAGCAACAACACTACACTACACACAACAACACCACAACACTACACAGCAAGACGCAGCTACACTTTCATTGAACGTACAGCTAGTAGTAGTGGAATTACCTGCCGGTGTGTGCTTTCTGATAGCTACAACCTAGGGGTTTTAAGTCAAGAGTGAATAGGTTACTTCGACCACATCATCGCTTACCATTAGGTGGGATAGTGTAGAAATTATTCCTAATACATAAACCTATTGTTTCATTATTCATGAGACATATTACTGTACTTCACAAGAACACTGTTCTACCCTCGAAATTATGCATCGGCCACCAAAACTCGCAGCAGTAATTAAACAACACCCTACGGCGTTTACATGGTGTTCACAAATTCGAGAGTTTGCGCAAACCTGCACTAAGTTACCGGTGCAAGTATTAAGTACTGGGTTGTTTAAGTTGGCTCTAAGTTGACGCGAAGTGAAATGTTAACGGTAACTTATAACTTGACTTGGTTTAGTGATGATTCAATGTCAAGTTGAATAAGTGAGATTTATTGCTTGTTATGTGAGCTTAGTTGGGCGCAGTTAAAGTGATGGTGTAATATATATGCTACATACATAATATTGTGATAATGTATAGCCGGTGTTTACCAGACTTACTTATTTTATTTTAATAAAACCTAAAGTTAACAGTTTTCAAATGAAAGTAGCTAATTTTAAATATCAAACCTGACTAAGTACATATTGTAAACAAAATACATCGAATTTAGTGTCACGTCCGTCGTGTATTTCAAGTTGTTAAACGCATTAGATACTCACAAGAAAAAACACAGCTTACGAAAATACACTAAAAATGTTGGTTACCCAATACATAAACACATCCATGTCTCTGTTATCTCAGTATTCTGATACTACAGATGTGCAGGCGCACGTGACCACGTCAAGTACCTACCCATAATGGATATGTTTATTCTAGTGTGCCGGCAATTTATTATTTTAGGTACAAATAAAAACACTTTAATCAGTTTTTTTTTTCTTTGGTTAGACGTACTGAACGCTGTGTTAACATTTGTATATCTATTTTAATGGGATTATATGGACGCATCATGCACCACCCACACAGCTCTAAAAAACAGCGCAAGCACACCTTATTTTTGTGTTGCCATTGCAGAGTGCGGGCAACGCATCTACAGTTTCTAGTACCTATATCTTCTATATAATAAAAATGAATCGCTAAATGTGTTGCTAAGCGCAAAACTTGAGAACGGCTGGATCAATTTCGCTAATTCTTTTTTTGTTGTGTTTGTTATTGTCAGGAGAAGGTTCTTATGAAAGATTTTTTTTTAAACTTTAACATCCGGTCGAAGCCGGGGCGGTCCACTAGTATATCATAAAAATATATTAAAAAATAAACTATACTTAAGTACTACAAACTAAAATATAGCATAAAAAAATTCGTCCTCAACGCTGCCAGCTGGTAATGTGCCCAAGAGACTGGCGGCATTGCCACGTTGAATAGCAATACTCAGCCTCTGGCCAAAGTAAAAGCCAGCTCTTGGGTCACACTAAGTGTCAACTAGCCGTTTCAAAATTTCTTTGAAAAAGCTGTGAGCACAAGGGCCCCACAGTCCAAAGGTTTCAACCCCAAACGGCTCGAAAATATAGTTACCAATGAGGTGACTATATGTGAGGAGCTCGTGACTAAATAATAACAGCCGCACGGGTCGATCTTTAAGGTTAAGCAACGCTTGCCGAGGTTAGTCTGTGGATGGGTGACCATCTTAACATACCGAGACTCCTCCGTGCCTCGGAAAGCACGTTAAGCCGTTGGTCCCGGCTGTCATTTGAAGTTCTTTGGCAGTCGTTACGGATAGTCAGAAGCCAGATAATCTGACACTGGTCTTGCCAAGGAGTACCGTGTTACCCAGTTAATCGGTTGTGGAGGTCTGGTAGGCAGCCGCTCCACGTAAAATAGTGGTATTCAGCTAAATCCGGTTTGACTGGAAGCCGACCCCAATATAATTGGGAAAGGCTAGGCAGATGATGAAGGTGACTATATTAATGCCGCTTGAGATTTTCTGCAGTCGCAGCAGCAGCACCAGCACAACACGATGAACTAGGAAGATGGGATAGCGCAAGAGTATGGACACAGGTTGCGTCCCACACTTTAGTGCTCCTTAGCACTTTAGTGCATCGAAGAAACAAACAAACAAAACACAAACAAAACAAAACACAACAAACAAACAAAACACAACAAACAAACACATGCCATGCCATGTCATGTCATGCATGCATGATGGAAACAAAGACATGCCGTCCGGTCTTTTGCAATCTATATTTATCATTGTTTGTAATTGATTCTTCATTTAACCAGTCACCCTTTAAAGCTTACAAGGAGTTGAACTATGAAAGTTCTTGTTATTTTACAGGCACTCATATTCCTTTTGAAAGGGAACAGAGCAATATACAGTCGTCCTGGGACGAGTTTGTTGACAATAAACACAGGAAGTGTGTTAAGCTATTGGTTCCAAATTCTGATTGTAACCGTTGAACCGAGATATTCGTCGAATGTCTGAACAGTCAGTTTGGGAATTCTGACTGTTTTCGCCTTGTATGAGCAAATAAATTATATGTAAACTTGAGAGCACTAAATGACAAGAAACTTTACTTTTTTTTACTTTGTACTTTTTTTTCGTTTTTTTTTTTGCAGAAGAGCGGGGATAAACTTAATGCAAAAAAAAGGTGACTTATATCAAAAAACTTGAGCACAAAACGACTAAAATGTAAAAATAAAATACTTTCCAAGCAAACTAATGCAGTTGATGGTGTCAAAACTGTGATAAATATAATGTCACTGGATTGTGGGAACAAATACACAACTAAATGCAAAGATTGTTTTAGTGTTTGAAGGTATTTATGATTGATATATTATTATTATTATTTGATTATCATTATTTTTATTATTTGATTATCATTATTTTTATTATTTGTTTATCATTATTTTTATTATTTGATTATTATATTTTTTTATTATTTCCATCAATTTTATTATTGTTATCAAAATTATTTGTTATTCTGTATTGGTTTTGTTAATTTTTAATATGTGTGTTACTTTAAAATTTTTGCAATAACGAATTTATAATAAGATTTTTAGATTCTCTGTACGTGTAAGCCAAATCAATAAATACATAAACTGAGAATTCTACTAATCTCAGAAAAATAGACCAGTTTAATTGTACATACATTAGTAAGAAGCTCGAGCTAAGCTCCTTTTCAATGTTTAAGTAATGGCGTAATAAAACAAAAAGGTTTTCTTTTAGGGATCCGCATTTATAAGATAAAAACGCCTTGTTAGGATTACCAAATTATTTATTCATTTAAAGACGAGTTCGTGAGGGATCGGTGGGGAATGAGACAATGGCCGAAGATTCTGTTTTGTTCGAGAAATACGGAACGTATTGTTTTATCGAATTGACCCGGTTTCTAAGTTACAGTCAATGCCAGTTGACTAGGCAAGTCATTATTTAGTTACGTAAGCAATTTTTGACATATTTTTTGTTACACAATGTGGATTTGAGACGACAATAAATAAAAGCACCGACAATACTGGCTCATAAGAATATTTTGAAGCTATTATAAATTGTGTCACCGAAATTAAAAATAAACTTCCCAATTGCATAATATTACGAAATATTCCAAGCAGTCTGTTGCAGTTAGTGACATCAAATCAGTGATAAAAAGACAAAATATTCGTATGAACCAGTATTGCCAGTGTTTTGATTTATTGTCGTATTGTCGTCTCCACCTTGTATGTATTTATTTTTTTATTTAATCTGGGTTTGCTCTTGACTCTAGTCTAAGTCATTGATGACAGAGACAAAGTCGACGATGGAGCGAGCTTACCCAGAAGAAGCCTGTTCGTTCAGTTCACTCTAATTTTGAAGAGATTAGGTTGTATGCGTTCGAAAACACAGACGCAGGCAGAGAGTTCCACTCCTTTGCTGTATATGTAGTTAGAAGTTAATATGTAGAGGTAGTATACATCATCATCTGCCTAGCCTTTTCCCAATTATATTGGGGTCGGCTTCCAGTCAAACTGGATTCAGCTGAATACCAGTATTTTACGTGGACCGGCTGCCTACCAGACCTCCACAACCCATTAACTGGGTAACACGGTACTCATTGGTAAGACTGGTGTCAGATTTTCTGGCTTCTGACTATCCGTAACGACTGCCAAAGATCTACAAATGACAGCCGGGACCATGCTTTCCGAGGCACGGAGGAGTCTCGGTATGTTAAGATGGTCACCCATCCACAGAACAACCTCGGCAAGCGTTGCTTAACCTTGAAGATCGACCCGTGTGGCTGTTATTATTTAGATAGTATAAGTACACAATTAAAAAAAAACGTTTACAATACGTCTTAGTGATCGATACGTGGTGTACCAGGAATAAAGAGAAACCTGAACATAACGCATTGTACTCATTACAAAGAACCACTTATACTTGGAGCCCAACCCCATAATCGCGAAAAAATACAAATTATACCGAGTTATGCAAAACAAAAATGTTTAGGGCGATTGATTTTATTTTCTATATTTTTGACTTATTATATAAATCTTACTTTTAAATCTACCAGTGCTTACTGAACCTGAACAACCATTTGGTTGCCCATTTCGGTATATTGTATCAACGTTCCAGTTACACAGAACCTGAAAACTGCAACGTTATTTCATTTCGTTTGTAGCAGAACTGAATAAATTCCGCTCACCTTTTTTTTTTAGCAATCCTGTTAATATAGTCCGTTTGGTCCATCAGACGAGAGCAGTAAATAAGGGCTAGACGAATGCGATTGACGATTGAAACGTTGCGAATAACGTTGCCAGATATTTTGATAACGTTTTTTCCGCACAAATGTGGCCGATAATCCAACGAAGGAGTGTGGATAACGTTACTTGCAACGTTGTGGATAACGTTACTTGTAACGTTATGAGTTACGTTATCTAACCATATACTAATAAAATAAAGCAGGTTGTTTGTTTGAACGCGCGAATCTCTGGAACTAGCAGTCGGATTTGGAAAATTATTTTTGTATATGATAGCCACATTCATGAGGAAGGCTATGCGAGAACGAAATAAACGAGATTTGCGCGTACAAAGTCGCGGGCAAAAGCTGCTTTACCCATAATGATATTTGTAACGTTATTTATAACGTTTTGGATTTTAAAGCGATAAGTTTGTAGTAGATATTCTAATTTCAAAATGATAGTCCATTTTGAAATTAGAATATCTATCTACCTACATTCAAAATGAGCGATTTAGTTTGCAAAGACAACGCATTAAGTAACAGTAAGCTGGCCAGCCGGTCAATTCTGTAAAAATGTCGAAATGAAGATTTGGGTGAAGTGATCATGAGGTGAAAGCAGAGGACATGAGGCAGAATGGAATGACAGCTCACTTCGTGATCACGTGACATCTTGATTATATGGATTGACAGCTCACCTCGTTATGACTTCACCCAAGCCTTCACTTCGACATGTTTACAGAATCGACCGCCTGATGCTCAAGGCAAAGTGTCATTCTATAAGTGAATGCGATTGTCGAAATTCCAAAATGTAGAGCATTGATCACGTGATATTTCGACAGCGTATGTCAATCCCATAGTGCCTGTTCCCACTTACATAGATGGACCGTTTGTTTTCTCAGTCCATCTAAAGAGCCGGATATGCCAGTGGCAGTACATTTTATGTGACACTATCCATATTTAGACGGATCCGACGAAAGTAACGGATCCGGGACGGACTGCCACTGCGAAGAGCCGTCTAAACGCCCGGATCGCATTTAGTGTGAATGAATCTGCCGTAGAGACGGCACCAATGTGCCTCCCTCCTACACCACGGTCCCCACGGATTTTGCCGGGCCCGTTCCCGCTAGACGGACCGGCTATTTAAACGTCTGTCTATAAACCCAGATCAGTTCTTTTTTCTTGGATCCCGTGAACAGTGTCATATAAATTGTACTCCTACTGGTATATACGTCTCTTTAGACGGGCCGAAAATACGGACGGTCCGTCTTAGTGGGAACGGGCACTAAGTGGGAACGGGCCCATATATTGTTGACGTTTCGACAAACACCCTCGCCACGCTACCGCGGATTAATGTCACTGTCTACAACCTCGGAACGATCATTCTAATCTAGTTACTAAATGAATTTCCTCAGGCGAGTATATCGTGGCGAATTATAATCCTGCCTCTTCATTCTATTAACACCTCTAAGAACGTCTCTCACGGCGAAACTAACTTGGCAATTTGACGAGTGGCATTGACAAGCACAACGTCAACGACACGTCAAAAAAAATTCAAGAAAAATGTCAGATTTTCTGGCTTCTGACGACCCGTAGCGACTATCAGAGATTTACAAATATCAGCCGGGACTGACAGCTTAACGTGCCTTCCAAGGCTCGGAGAAGTCTCAGTGTTTAATGAATCTTCATCCACCTACAGGCTGACCTCGACAATGGTTGCTTAACTTTGAAGATTGATCAATGCTGCTGTAATTCTACACAGATGGCCGAAAAGTTATTTAACATTATTAAAATGATGGTAGAAGTTTGACGTTCTATTACTAGTACTACCAATAATCAGTTGTTTTCTTATTAATATATTCTCAGATGGTGGAAAATATGCACAACAAGTTTACACGGTACATGAGGCAATTTGTCGTCTACCCGTTTTACCAGCTTAATGATAAATGATATTTACTTTGTTAGTAGGTTAAACATAACACTTTTACACGTCAATATTTTTGGGTAATTTTAAACTAGATGAGGCCGGTTTTATGTACCCAACTCTCTTTTCTAATAGGAATGTTTGGATACCATAAGTTGGGAGTAAGGCGCAATCTTGCTCTGGTGAATTATGTTTTTATGGTATTTCGTGGGATGCTAAACAATCCGCAAATTTTGGAATCGTTAGGATTACTCGTTCCAAATACTAGGCTGCGGCTGGAGCCGAGGAAAAATCTGTATAAAACTACGGTAGCCCGTACAAACCTATTAATGTTTGCACCCGTTTATCGGGCAGTTAAAATTATTAATAGCATCTCTCAACGGTTAGTCATTTTTTCCTTCTCATTGGCGGAATTTCAGAGTGACAGTTCGTGTATTGTCCTCTATGTAACTTGTGCCGGCACACGGAGCCGTTACTGGGGACTGGTCAATCATGGACGTGAGTTGGTGTGTGATCAGTTTTTGAGGGGCGTCTCTGGTTGTTGCATTGTATCACTACTTTTATTACCTTGGGTTCTGCCTGTAAATGAATAAATAAGATAATTTTAAACTTGCCCGGTATCAGAGCATATAAAAGTTAAATCTTTCTCATGAATCACTCCGTCCATTGATGTAAAATGAAAATTCGTTCGGTAGTTTTTGAGTTTATCGCGTACAGACGGCCAGACGCGGCGAAAGGACTTATTTTTATTATTTATAGTTACAGTGATGTACACAAAACACTTTTAAGAGGAAATTATAAACAGAGGGTCTTCACTTTGTTTATAATTTTCTCTCATCTTGTGCTCTTGCATTGTGTGTATACTAATATGATTCCCAAAAATGAATACTTCTACAACACAGCCCAAATTCTATTGCACCATAACATTTAGCACAGGCATTGCTCGCTAAATTTATCTTTGTAATACTAGCTCCATGTAACGCTACAAATTATTTCAAGTGCCCCCGACGTCATATTAGGGCTACACATTGCTCGAATTGTGCCATTTGTGAATAAAACCAGCGAAGTGTAAGTTATACTCGAGCACTGAAGGCTGTGTACCGTGCTAATTAACGTACTGAAATAATTTATTACAAGAGTCATAAATAAATTTAATATCAAGTTCAATTCCAGTCAAATAAATTAACACATTTTGACGTGACAACGTCTAATAAATCGATGAACGCCGGCTGCACGCACGAAAAAGGATGACTCATTGTAACGTTACGTTCATTGTAACGTTACGATCATTTCATCAATTTTTTGTTATGACGTTGTCACGTTAAACTATCGTCCGTAAACCGACTTTACAGACAACCAACTTTTTCTCCAAGTATGTGATACGTCTCATGTCATAGGCACTAACTAGAATAACGACATAATCAGCCGAATAATTTCTGTGACACAGGCCTCCTATCGATATATCCCTGTCAGTAGGCCGTAATCCGGCAGGCAAAGCAATGCGATTCTGTAAATCTATCACCGTGAAAGCTTAGGAGAAGTGAACATGAAGTGAGCTGTCAATCCATACAAAAAAGATATAATGACAGTTCACTTCATGCTCACTTAACCTAAGACTCCGCGCAAACGGGCCACCTACCACATGCCACCGCTGGCTGGCGACAAGTGTTTTGTATGGAATTTCCGCACATGTGTAGCGAGTGGCGTCTACTCGCGACTCAGTAACCGCGACGCGCCACTGGCTGCGGCAACTCGTGACTCAGAGCGCTTACGCACTATGTCCGATCCGAACCCGATCAGTATCCGTAAAAAGACGGTCCGGTAGTCGTAGAACAATTTGTATGGTAGCTTACGCACTACACCCGATTTCCGTCATCCGATTTCTCTTCGTCATCCGAGAATCTCCATTTCGGATATCATTATCGACGGACCAAAGTGGCCATAGTATTATTTGTATGAACAGTTGCGCACTACGTCCGAACTGAATCCCAGTTGCGTCCGAGAAAAGAGGCAGAGGGGCCGGGGGGCGAGGGGTGACGTGACTCGGCCCTGTTAGTACTTAGTTGAATTTACTGCAGAAATCTTATAACAATTTAATTGGACAATGATAAGGAATCATGCCTGGGATGGATGGCAATTTAAATTGTTCTTAAGACTTTAGAAGTTAATTTTTGGTTAACACGGTAACACTGATAAACAATATGAAAGTATAAGAGATAAGAGTAGGTGAAAATTAAAGAAACGAAGGATGGAATGTATGAAGCCATATCATCTGTATGTCTAGAAAGGAGGTCATCATGGATTTGGATCGGAGGTAGTGCGTAAGCAATATCCGAGTTCGATCCGAGTTTTCTCGGACAGTATTTTGACGGATTCTGGTCGTATTCGGATCGGATGTAGTGCGCAACCGCTCTCAGTGTTCGAGACAAGTCACCTGTGGCGGCCACAGACCCCCTTACCGGGGTACTAAAAGACGTGGCGCGCGACAGCCACCGGTGGCTGTGGTCGGTGGCCCGTTTGCGCGGCAAGTTATTGACAGAATAGGCCGGCTGTGCGAGTTGACGTATGTCATATTATGTCTCAAAACTTTTGTTCCTACGATATGCTGGTTTCCTCACGATGTGTTCCTTTATCATTTTGAGAGCAGCGGTAGTGGTTAATAAAAAATACCAGTAACTGGACACAAATTAGAGTAGAGGTGATAGAAGACCAATTTTTGTACAGTTATGTTAAATTAAATCTTATGTAATAGAAGGACCATCTTGGTCACCCATCCACGGACCGACCTCGGCAAGGGTTGCTTAACTTTGAAGATCAGATCGTGCGGCTGTTATTATTTAGCCACTAACTCCTCCAAAGTAACAAGTCACTTGATATCACAATAAACGCATAGCACACAACACATTTGCAGGATATTACGCTAAGTAAATGTTACCTTTGTTTTACGTTATCGTCTGGCTTTTAGGATGAAGAGCTATTTAATTAATGGGCTTGGTCGTAATGCTGAGTTTTCTAGGGTAGGGAAATATTGATCTAGCTTTCTTTTTCTTCTTTTTGTGTCTAAGATTATTTCAGCCTAGCAGGTGGCCACTTAATTTTCCACTCTATGCAGTGTTACAAATCAAATGAAAGGTGTTTGTGAATTGTAAAGTTATTTAAGAAGATATAATAATGATAATTGACCATTCCAAAGCTTAACTATAATTAAAAACCTATCAAATGTATTTTTTTATGTGTAACATCTTTCCTCTCGCTTTCCTGCAATCTTGGGAGTGATTTCGAAAAATGGGACGGAAGTGTGTAACAGGAAGCCGAGAAAGCGCGCGCTATTTGATTTGAACAATGAGCGCGCCCATATTTGATTTGACCATTGAGCGCGCGCAGTGGTCGAGTTGGCTGTCAGTTGGTACATTTAATGTTAATGTTGCGTTTTACCAAGGCGAGACGTCACGTTTTATCAACATTATAAGCTCAGTAGATCCACAGATCAAAGAAGTTCAAATGTGTACCTACCAAGTTTCAACTGATTCGGTCCCCTAAATTCGGAGCTAATTTGGCTATGACAGACAGAGAGACACGTGAATTCACCTATAAGGGTTCCGTGTAACCCATACGGCCGGTCAATTTTGTAAGCTTGTCAAAGTGAAGGCTTGGGTGAAGTGATCCCGAGGTGAGCTGTCAATCCATCTTGATTATATGGATTGACAGCTCACCTCGTGATCACTTCACCCAAGCCTTCACTTCGACATGTTTACAGAATCAACCGGCGGATGTACGAAACCCCAAGACACAAGAATATGCCAATACGTTACGAAAAAATTCGAAATAACCTGCGCTTTTTTATCTCAAATACCTCAGAGACATGCAAAGTAAGTTAATTTTCCGCCAAGTCCCCAATGATTGTCGGAGAAGAGATAAATCTTGTTCAGCATTGATTAATGTCTGTATCATCACGTTGCACGGTGTAACTCTCGGGGGTAAGCAGTTAAGCGAGTGTCAATCATGAAGCTGAAGGTGATGAGACTTTGATGAATGGGTTTGTGTGTACAGTGGAGTTTTATTTAGGTTTCACCCCTTCATGGAGAAATTGAAATTGGCTAGTTTTTCCAAAAATAGGGTATAGACTTAAAATCTAATTAGTCCGTGAGATAGATTTCCAAAGAATATTGGACACGTATTTTTTCTTTTATCACGTAAGTTAACAAAATACGAAGACGATACAGTGAGTCGAAAACTCGCGTGACGTCACTTACGATTACACTCCTTGTCTTTGATGCGTTTTATATTCGTATTTTTTTATTGATTTGATAAAATTAAAAATCCGTTTCCAATAAAATTCGATATAATCTAACTGACGGACTAAATAGAATCATATTTTTTTGAACCCAAACATACCTATTGTTGGTTTTAGGACTTGCCAACTTCTTTATGGTGTTTTTGCCACTACAAAACCTGAGGGTAAATTCTGCAATTTTTTAAGCAAGGTTCGCATTCGCATTTCTGTTTCAACTTATCAAAATGTGGGTAAATTGTGGGTTTTTGACAGAGTGAGATAGAAAACAAAATTCTGTTAATAATTAGTAGTAAAGAGGTATGCGGTACAGAGAGTAAAGTCCCGCATACCTCCACTGAAATGGGAGGATCCTCCGACCGACCGATGATTTTTGGACTGTTGTATAAGTTCAAATCGCACGGAGAATTTTGCTTGCGCGATGCAGGATTTCGTTAGTAGTTTGTCGTAGATGGCGTTGCGGTTCTTTTTTGTTGCCGTACAAATTTTGCTTTTTTGTTTTTCATGTGGTGGCATTGATGCCGCTACAGTAGAATTAACCCTCAGATGTAGATTTAAATTACATAAAGTAAAGTGCCTGTCTTGGTTTTAGAATATTTATTCTTAAAAGCGTTACGCCGTAGGTACGGCATTTCATGAAAATACCAAGTTTCATTAAAAACAGTGCATTCATTTGAAAAATAACGACTTGAAAGTTTGTATGAAATGCCGTACAGCGTAAATGCTTTTAAACAATTTGATATTATCGAATGCCAATATCAAAAGGGTCGTTTACTAGGACACCAATGATATTTATTTAGATATTTATTATAAACCAAAAGTTAAAGAAAAATGAATCTTAAAACTAAAACACATACGCATTGTATATTGGTGTTTAATATGATTTAGTGCAGATATCACTCTATTTCAAAATGTGTTTGTAATTGTAATTATTTGAAATGCCATTTCGCAAAATATGGACTGGAATACAAAATTTGACAGAATTTCGGGTGAAAATGATTATATTTAATTTTATAATTTATGCGGGCATTAAGCCTTCATATTATAATAAATAATAAATTGAATCCACCATGTTAGAATTTAATTTAATATTCTATTTCCGTTCAATTCTGAAAACTAATAACCTGTTCAATTATTCAATCATGCATTATCTGCAATAATTGATTAGATATCGGATTGTGTTTAAACGCCTACCAGAAAAGTACCTATTTTATTTTATTTCACCAAAAAATTCGAAATACTTGCCAGAATGGATAAAAACAAAAAAACAACCACGAAGGCGATAGCGGGGTCTTATTAGCTCGCTTCGCTCTCTCACTGGACCCCGCCATCCCCTTCTAACCTAAACTGTCCGAGTCAGGGTGCCCAATACCCGAGCTCGTTTAGCTCACTCTTGCATCCAAGTTCTCCTAGTAACAGAAGTAATATTAAGGAAAACAAGATTTGGTGAGCATTTATCCATTTTGGTAGGCTTAAAGAATATAAATACAACATGTACAATTATTCTGATGAGTGTATAATTATTTTGGAACTTAAATCGTTGTTCTTTAGTCATCTCGGTATAGAGTGGGTTTATTTTATCTGAAGTTAAGATATTTTAATTGGTACGCATTTAAATTGTAGCCTTAAATATCTCCATATTAAATAATGTAAACGGTGTGTCCAGATTACTGTCTAAGTGATAAATCAATCCCTTTACCAACTATGTTCCTATACACACATAGAAATAAATAAAATTGATGTGTCTGTTTGCAATAGAAAAATAACAAGTTTTACTGAATACGGTAATATCAGATTCCTTTAAAAACAAGTTTTTTTTTTTATTTTTTGTATTTGCTTATCTGTCAGCTTGTCTGTCAGTTTCTATGTCTGCCTGTCTGTTTGTTCCGGCTAATCTCCGAAACGGCTGGACCGATTTTGACGGGACTTTTACTGGCCGATATCTGATGTTATAAGAAGTAACTTAAGGTTCAGGGTTCCGAGCAAACATCTTAACCCCATAAAATAGTTTTCACACGGGTGAAGCCGCGGGTAAAGCTAGTTTTTAACAGACTTCAAAAAAAAAGGAGGAGGTTATATGTTCGACTGTGTATTTTTTTTTAATGTATGTTCACCGATTTCTCCCCCATTTGTGGACCGATTCTCATTTTTTTTTATTTGAGTATACTCCTGAGGTGGTCCCGTTGGCACCAATTCAGGATCTGATGATGGAATCCCAGCGAAATCGAGGCCTCAAATTTTATAGGTGATAACAATATTTTCATTAACTTTCTAATGCAATTTAGATAATTTTGCCTGGTAATCAACATCTCATCTTGCGGAGCTGATGATGGAAGGTATAAGTCAGGATCTGATGCTGGGATCGCAGGAAAAATGTTTGTCCACCGATATTTTCGCCAATTGTTATGTATAACAATTCCGAGGCACGGAGGAAACTCGGTATGATAAGATGGTCACCCATCCACAGACCAACCTTGGCAAGCGTTGCTTAACCTTGTATCCACCATCGATGACTCGCTTGAAATACTTTAACGGAGACCTAACTTTATTTTACAAAAGTCACTAAACAGTTAGTTTCCGAATCACTTAAGATTTAATAACGGAAACGCCAAACCAACCGCAAAAAGTTTAGCTTGCATTGTGCAATGCATATCGGCGCTGGTGCAAAAGTTTGTGTGCCTAGCGGATATCCGATAGTGATGGGAAAGGTTCGGATATTCGGATACTTACGAGTGCACATACACGAAGGGATATGCAGATTTGCGGAAACAGGAATGAAAAAACTGTGAACACTCGCATAGAACGAAACGCTAATCCGGTGGTCTCAGCAGCAAAAATGGCTGAATAATTAATAAAGAACATTGTGATTCATTGCCGAAAACTACCTTTTAAAGTAGAGTGGAAAGGCGTTGAAGTTTGTGGAGTACTTACAAAACCCCTGTGGACGAAGTGCTAAGTAGATATAATTACTAAATATAGAAAAAGAATCTAGTAAGGATTATTTTTATTATTTAATGAAGCAGAGATTATAAATTTTTTGACTATCCTGTTGGTCGAGTGGTTAGTCACCCTGACTGCTAAACCGGAGGTTGTGGGTTCGATTCCCACCCAGGACAAATCTTTGTGTGATGAGCATGATCATTTGTTGTGTGTCTGGGTGTAAATTGTCTTTTCTATATTATGTTTGTATTTAGAAATATATAAGTATGTTTATCAGTTGTCTGGTTGCCATAGTACAGGCTCTGCCTAGTTTGGGATCGGATGACCGTGTGCGAGTTGTCCCAAGGTTTAAAAAAAAAAATGCACACTTTAATGTGCATAAATGTTTACTCCTAAAACATTGATCTTAGGATTTAACATGTATTAATACCTAAAATTGACTTGTAAACCCAATCTTTGTGAGCAATGCCAACTGTTCCATACTGACATACCTACAGACTAAACAAATCAAACAGCAAGTACTTCTTACTATGATTGACAGCCAACAACTCAGACAAAAGCTACCAGCGTGAAAATATGTTTTCAAGAAATATTGCTCCACACTAGTCGAAAATAGCGAGAAATTCGGCCAAGTTCGTTTTGAAACGTCTTTTATAATGCGTGGAAAGGAGTGGAACTCTCTGCCTGCGTCTGTGTTTTCGAACGCATACAAACCTAATCTCTTCAAAATTAGAGTGTTCTGGGTAAACTCGCTCCATCGTCGACTTTGTCTCTGTCGTTATGACCTAGACTAGAGTCAAGAGCAAACCCATCTCTAATAAAAAATGAAAAAGTGCGAGTTAGAATCACTTACTCACCAAGAGTTTAGTTCTACCACAACTATTTTAGTTCTATCATTACTATTGATTTAACTTGATCAGTCCAACGCATAGGTGACCTGCCGCGCGATCTAGTTCCCTCTACCCTTCCCTGCACGATCAGTCGCTCTATGGAGTCGCCTAGAGACATGACCAAAGTACTGCAGTATGCGCGACTGTACTACGGCCGACAGACGCTGCGTGATGCCTAGCTCCTGGAGTATGGACACATTGGTGCGGAACTCCGTCCACGACATCCCTAGCATTTCCCTCCAGCACCATATTTCCAGAGCATCTATCTTCCCCTTTTCCAACTAGCGCACTGTCCACGTCTCTGCCGCGTAAAGAAAAACACTTTGTAAACAAGCATTTTACAAATAAGAAGATTACATTCAGGATAAGAATGCTTGGAAACATGCTGGTCCTGCTCCATAGGACAATCAAGGGTGTAGATAAAATCAAACTGGTTCAGTTATGAATTAACTTTATAGATATACTGTTTCTTTTTTGTGTTTTTATTTTCTGTTTAATTAATGATTATTAAGATTATCTGTAAATATGTGAGTACCATTTACCTAAATTTCTTTAGTAAAGTAGTTAAATGAATAAGTTTACCTCTGCTGGTAATACTTTGTTCTTATAAGTAGCATACTCTGGGTGTATCGTCCTCACATAATATTAAATTAATTTTTGTATACCAAATTTTGTAAAATCATTATTTGAAAAGAGTAACGTTGTAAAGTAGAGTTGAAAAGTAAAATGGAGTTTCTTGTCCGTTCTTCTCCATAAGAATCTACCTTTCCGAATGGACAGTAGAGTCACTTTATTAATGTAATATTATTATTTTACTGAACTGTGAATGCTGACGTTCAAAAGTGCCGTTTAGTGGCCTAATTGAAATAAACGTTTTGACTTTTGACTTTTGAATGAGGAATACAAGAGTTCGCACGAGCCGGACTTTGGTGGCTTTGGTAATATTGCGATTCCTCCACACTTTCCTTAACTTCTTCATCGCAGTTCTAGTTATTAGCATACGCCGTTTCACCTCATCTACGCAGCCACCGTTGTTATACTGAAATAGTTAACCACTAATGATAACAAAACAAACCCCTTCTCAGCATGTGATGATGTTTTGACATGGTAAAATGTCAAAGTATGGCGGCCTTTGCATTCTGTAAAAATGTATAACTATCAGGGTATAGTAAAACTATCCAACGAACATTTCAAATGTCTACCTTCTGTTAAAAATATGGCTATGTTAAAACAAATATAACAGACTAATGGTCAAAGTATTTAGGCTTACTAAATAGGGCCCGTTTCTTCAGGTTTTAAACACTTAAGCTGGGTACTGACCGGTGTTACGGGCCGTAATGTAACATTCGCAGCAAGCATGTTATGTAGTGTCCTAAAATCCGCGTAAAACAAAACACATACGAATCATGTTTGTGCTCGTTTCCACGCACTGACTGCACGAATGCTCGCTTTATAACGTGTTACATTACGCCCCTTAAAACCGGTTAATACCCAACTTTCGAGTGTGTTACCGTCGATCGAGTATCAGTAGCTTGTGTAGTAGGATCTCGGCCAACGTCAGCTGATCCGTTCTAACATCGATCGTCGATCGATCTACTGGTATGGTAGCACCTTTACAATCACATTCACCATCACATATTATTATATACATATTAGTATATTTTAATGATTTGTTATTTGAATTGTTGTTTTTCTTACTCCGGACGCTTTTATCGTGTATTTATTTCTACATTAATTTGAACAAGGATAATGTAACCAAATTATTAAAAAAGAAATGATTTAAAAGAGTGTCCGTGGAGTTTCTTGCACGTTCTTCTCCATAGAGATCTACGCTTTAGAACGTGCAAATAGCTTCATCTTTGACTGACCGACCTTGACAGTCAAAAGTGCCTGAAAATGGTTTAATTGAAATAAATAATTTGAGTTTGAGTTTAACTCCAAATACAACTAGAGGTAAGTTGCTGCAATATTAAATTTAACCTGCAATTTAAAACATGGCGGCCGTCAGTCAAACATGCCAGAAATATAGATGAGATGAAATGGCATAAAGCATTTTCTGCAACAACTGTTTTTATAACGTTATTTAAATTCGAAACGTTTTTTGAGCAATTTGTGCGAATGCATGAGTTTAAACGTTTTTACTGTGTCATGCTTTTAAAAATGCAGTATTTTTAGCTTGGATTTAATTCGAAGGCTTTACGAATGGATTGGTACCTAACAGGAATTGCGAGAAGTTATTTTTAAACATACCTACAACATTTGAGTAACATGGTAGACCAACGCAAATACATCAAAATATTACATATTAGAGAAATAAATACTTTCCAAATGAATTTTGAAGAATCACCCACATTCTACAAAAGTTACAGTATTTCGATGATGACACCAATTTTCCAAACGTCTTTTATAATGCGCACAGCAATCGAGTGGAACTGTCTGCTAGCGTCTGTGTTTCCGAACGCATACCTACAACCCTAATCTTTTCAAAATTAGAGTGAACAGGCTTCTTCTGGGTGAGCTCGCTCCATCGCCGACTTTGTCTCTGTCATCTATGTTCTAGACTGGAGTCAAGAGCAAACCAATATCAAATAAAAAAAAACAAAAAAAAAAACATCTGCACTATTGTAAGTTCGACTTTTAATTATATTTATTAACTTAATAGTTGAAGGGTTCATATTTTGACAAAAAAAAAGATGAGTTGGTGTAAGAATGAACGATATTGAATGAACTTAAATAATGTACACTCATATGTAAACTTTTTATTTTAAGCTAACTTTTGCCCGCGACTTCGTATGTGTATATCCCGTTTTTTCCCGTTCCCGTTAGATTTCGGGAAATCCTCACTTGAGGCACCCCTATGGAGTGTAGGGAACCTACATGCCAAATTTCAGCTTTCTACGACCAGTAGTTTCGGCTGTACGTTGTCTGTCATTCACTTAGTCAATCAGTAACGGAAGAATTTTATAAATTAGGATTTAATAACTTGTCTTTGAACTGTCAAGTTTCTGAGTACAATTAAAAGTCAAACTATAAGTGCAATCAAACTTTACCAGGAATTAGAAACTACTTTTTTTTTCTCAGAACAAAAATATCCGAATCCAATTTTAAATAACAAAGCACATCCCTATTCCATCATCCGCATTGAAAGAATACTTCTTGTTCTTAGTGTTACCAAAAACGTAGGTTTTTAAAGAATTCCTACATTTCCAGGAATAATTTTAAAGTTTTCTTCGTGAACCAGTTGAGGTCAGGGAACTTGGAAACTAACTTACAACCCAGGGATAGCTCTTTTAGTAACTGAGCGGGCAATTTAAGTGGCCTCTCTTTCGATAACTTACTTTAAGTTGTACGTAACATCTTTTTAAACTGAATTATTTTTAAATGTTTTTGACGTGACGACGTCTAATAAATCGATGAACGCCGGCTGCTCGCACGAAATGGGATGACTCATTGTAACGTTACGATCATTGTAACGTTACGATCATTGTAACGTTACGATCATTGTAACGTTACGATCATTTAATTAATGTTTTGTTATGACGTTGTCACGTTAAACTATCGTCCGTAAACCGACTTTTTTACCATACCATTTCTTTCCCAACGGGGTCTATCTGCCTAGCCTTTTCCGAAACATGTCGGAGTCTTTCAGTCTAAGGGTGTGTCCACCAGAGATGTGCGAGGAAAATGACTGGGCCGAGAATTCGTAACGAAGCTGTGAAACGATGTGAGCGTTTCTACCAGAGATGTGCGAGTTGGCTGAGTGGCGCAAGGATGCGTAGCATCGCTGTGAAACGGTGCGCAGATGACCGGTGCGAGGATGTGTAGCATACTCTTTTCAATTGCTAGCAGTTTCTTGCTCGCGTCTATCCCTAGCAAACACCCCTCGCACAAGTCCCTCGCACCCATCCTTTGCTTGCTCTGTACGTACAAAATCCTCGCGCCGCCGCGCCGGTAAGACGTTTCCACCAGAGCTGCGAAGAGCGAGGCTAGTTAAATGAAGCGATTCTATTCATACATCCTCGCACATCTCTGGTGGAAACGCCCCCTAAACGGGAGCAGCTGAGTACCAGTATTTTACATGGTGCGACTGCCAATCTAAACTCCACAACACATTAACTGGGTAACTTGATACTAGTGTGCTAACGATTGTGAAAGATCTACAAATAACAGCCAGGACCAACAACTTAAGTGCTTGTTGTGTCCCTAATTGTTTAGTATTATTGATTTGTTTTTTTAATTTATAACTGCTCTAAGTTTGTAAGCTTTTTGTCCGTTTTTTTCTGTTTTCACGTAAACCAAAAATGAAGATGATACGTTGAAAAAACGCGTGACGTCACGTCGCTGGTAAAAATGGTACCATCATAGTGACGTCACGCGTTTGTCGTTTACGTGAAAAAATAAAAAATACGTGGCCAATTTTTTTTGGAAATATATGTGACGGACTAATTAGATTTTTTCAGTAAAATATCCTATTCCAAGAAACAGGATTCAAAAAAAACCAAAGACTTAAGTATACATAAAGACGTATTAATAAAATACCTATAAATGGCGAACATATAAATGGCTAAAACGCTAATATTTATTTAAATCTTCTTGACATCAAATGAGTCTTATAGTTGGACAAATTATTTATTTGTATTTTGGTTTTTGATTTGTTTTATAACCTTTGTATATTTCTTTACAGATAAATATAGACAGACAGTTAATAAACATAGTATTATTATAGTACAAGCTAAAAAAATTGAGAAAACGGACTGGTACAGGCTGACGATCAGTCAAACAAACACGCGAGTGATACGGTTCCGTTTTTTCCTCTCGAGACGCAAAACCCTTAAAAAATTATATAAAAAAAAAATTATGTGTAAAATTGATAACAAAGCATTTAATTAAATTGCTAAAAATAACTTTATAAATAAACTTACTAATTTTACGGTAAAATAGTTCTCAAACTTCACATCCTGAGTGCAGAAACACACAACTAACTATTAGCTGAGTTGGAGCGACTCCCAGCGCGTCTGGATTAATGAGAAAAACTTTGAGAAGACTGTCAAAGCGAGGTTTGACAGTTCCAAAGTCCTTGAATCGTAGCAAGAAGGTTTCATTTTGTTGCATGTAACTTAACCTTTTGTTGCATGTTGAGTAGCTTAACTTCCCTATCGACGGGATTGGTCCACACTAGCCAAGAGCCGGGCAGAATTATTATAATGATAATAATATAATAACAATGAAAAATGGAAGGACGAAAGGGAGGCCTTTGCCCTACAGTGGGACGGAATAAGCTAAAAATAAGTTAAATGATTTGTCGAAGCTGGCGTTACGCGGTTGGGTAAAGGGCCTGATACAGGAGACAGTACTCCTCGATACGGCTCGTATTGTGAGGAGGTTCCTTTCTCTGGAGCTCTAACCACTGGTAGCTTGAACCTTGCTCCCGACACCGGCGGACTACTACTTTTATAGATTATAAAAATGTAAATCGGACTTGGCGGATGGGGGCTAGGCGAAAAAAAGTGTATTATTTTTCCGTCACAACCCTTTCTTAAGTGTAGACGGTTATTCATAAGGTGACACGATTCTTCATCCCCGGACAAAATATCTGCGACAAAATATCCCCGATAAAATATCCCCGACAAAACATCCCCGACAAAATATCCCCGGACAATTACGTTTATCAATAATAATACGATAGGAACTTCGTTCCAACCGAGTGTTCCACGACACTCACGCTTTTTTTTAATAATATCGGATTTTGTATCTTTCGCACAAATACCCTTGAAATTTACAACTATTCATTTTATTGACACTTTGAAACTGAGACTACAACATGGCCAAACAAAAAAAAAAAAATTGGTTGTCTGTAAAGTCAGTTTACGGACGATAGTTTAACGTGACAACGTCATAACAAAACATTGATGAAATGATCGTAACGTTACAATGGGCGTAACGTTACAATGAGTCATCCTTTTTCGTGCATGCAGCCGGCGTTCATCGATTTATTAGACGTTGTCACGTCAAAATTTCCGAAAAAGCGGTTTAACATAAGCTGGCTTCAGCATAAAACGTGTAACATCAATATTGGTACTCTTAAGTTCAGTGCTAGTCCAATACAGTTACGGGGGTTAGTAAATATTATTCCAAATGTTTGTTATTGTTTGTGTACCAGGCTGTTATGGCCCCAAATGGCAGTATATTTTTTTGACTACTTTTTCCTCGGCGCAATGGCGACTCGGTTGCGGGATATTATTTTGATCTAAAATGGTGGAACGCGGTTTAGGGTTAAAATGTTTTCGTATTTTTAGTTTGTACGCTGGAATTCGTTTTATAACGTGTGACTCTATTTTGGTTTTGTTTGCAGAATTTTGCGGAATTGTCAATTTTTTTTGGGACAAGTTTGCCACACATTTCCAACCACTACAACTCCTGAAAGACAGAATCAACTGACAGTGGCGACCACCAAAAAAACGCCGAGTCAATAAAGCTCGACGCTGAATTGACTTACAAAATTTACCCAATTCTTCTTGACGAGATAGACCCAACATTTATTGGTAACTGACGAACCCAATATATTTCTTAAGTGGCAATGATTCTTGTAATAAGGTTCATACATACATTGTTCAAAATATAAATAGGTAATAATAATCTTACCTGATTATCAGAAATTTTCCTCTTAAACACTTCATCCAATCCAGAAAGTTATTTCACTAGTCACATACCTGCGAACAAAGAGGAAAAAATATTAGAACAAGCTTTTATATGGCATAAAGATTTAATATACAGGGTGTATATGTAGATGCACAACTTTCTGTATGATCAATTCACGAAGAATTTGTAGTTCACGCAAACATTAGAAAATGTGAGTGTTACGTTTCACGTCTAAATTACTAATCGGATTTTGATGAAACTTGGCATACGGTTAGACTATGACCCGGATTACGATGTAGAATACTTTAGAACTCGTTATCACGTTTCACGCAGACGAAACCGCGGGCAGAAGCTAGCACTGAACGCGAAACGGCAAATTATTTTATGTGTACCCGTAGGTATAGATAGGAACTGTGATACAAGGAGTTGTAACCCTAAATACTCTATCTGGCTTCACCCGAAGCCTTCCTTCTGTAATACCCAGCTACAGGCTATTTATTACCTTCACGCCACTGACATTCGAGCTGCTGATATATTAACGTTTAGTTTAGCGAACGCTCTAGAAACAGGTATTTTAGACGTACGCCTTGGTTACTGGTTCTGGAGACTGACAAATACGACGCAATGCGAAACTGTTAAAGGTCATTGTGTTGTGAGGTTTGTTTAAAATCAACTCGTAACTTGACATCATGCCTTTATTCCCAGAAAGGATAATAATAAAGGATATACAGAGGAAAGAGATGTACCTTAAGTAAAGCCATTGCACATTTGGCCAGTTATGTTTAATAGAGAGCAAGCCTGTTGGCAACAGGATACAAATCCTTAGTTCAGGCTGCTTCTTAGATATTCCAGATACAGTTAAATCCGCTTTTAATGACATTGGAGGGAAGTGAAAAACACGTAATGCTAAGCGAACGTCATACAAAGCAAAGTCTTAAGCTAACTACAAACCTGCCTATTTTTGTTAGAAATTAAGTGAAATAGAGAGAAAATATTCAAATTACACAAAATTTCGTCGCAGGAAAGGGGTGGAAACGTCACGAAAACCAGTGAAGGTGTTAGGAATTATGTCACTCACGATAACTGAACATAATTCCTTAAAAATAGGTTATAATAAGCGACCTGTCCATAAGCGAAGTCATTTTATAAAGAATTTTATGTGAAAACTAAACTTCGCAATGTATTTACTTAATAGTAAGCGGTTGGTCAATATAACCGGAGTCATAATAAAGTTTTCACTGTAGTAAAACCTGAATTTCGGCCGCAGAAGCCAATTTCAATAGAGATTGGCTAAGTACAGGAGTTTTTTTAATGTACAAGTATGTGCGCACATAGATGCACTCTCTGAATCTTTACTTTCATAGGCTGATGGGACGGAATCCAACACGACCGGGGAGAGATCAGACGTAAAATCAACAGTTTAACGTGCTTTCCGAGACACGGGACTCATAACACCAACTTCCAAAGTCCTGGCTGCTGCTGTAAACTTTCTAATAGCTAAACCCAGTGACACTTTTTGCTTGACCTGGTTTTCGAATGCAAATCCTACGCTGTGCTAGGGTTGCGGAATTTTTAGAAAGAGTTACTACGACTCTGGAACGCAAAGGGCATTTGAAGTTACACGCGTGGGTTTTAGTCAGTAGTGTCAAAATTATATCAAGTAAGGAAATAAAAGAAAATAAATTAATAATTAATTTTTATTATTAATCTCTTTATTCATTTTCCTTACATACTAATTATTAATAATATTATCAATAATTATTATTAATAAAAAAAATAAAATCATTAAATATTAAAGCTGAGTATCTAATACGAATATTAAAGAATAATATAATTATTTTTATTGTAATAAATATAAAAGTAATGAAATTATTATTCATTCAATAATTAATAAGAATCAAGCGTTATTTTACAGACAATGAGTGAGACAACACGACATCACGATATCACATCTCAGGGTAGTCAGCTAGGAAACACCGGTCTCACCTAGTTTAAAATTACACAAAAAGATTGACGTATAAAAGTGTTATGTTTAACCTACTTACAAATAAATATCATTTAATCATATACATTGGTCCACATAGCATAGCACTGGTGGAAATTGATTCAACTAAGCAACGTTTTTTAATAGAAGGATGCGAGCAAGTGGTGTAGCTATAGTAGGCGCCAGATAATCGTGGAATAACGGTCATTGACCCACCTACAATTATTGACATTTTTAATTTGAAAAACGGAATTAATGACACAAAGCTGTCCCGAATCATCATCTCTCGTGATCCTTAACATTGTCTAATAATGAAAAACGATTCATATTTAATTGTTCAGGTACCTATGAACAGTTATTAGGGAAAGGTCAATATACTTTATTCCACATTTATCTGGCGCCTACTATATGTGCAGATCAGTATGCCTACGTAAGCTTAAAACTTGAAAAGAGTAACTATGGAGTTTCTTGTCCGTTCTTCTCCATAATAATCTACTTTTTGCGAATGGACAACTAGAGTCACCTATATTTTAATTTTAAACTGTAAATTTTACATTCAAAAGTGCCTTTTAATGGTCTAGTTGAAATAAATGAATTGATTTTGACTTTGACTTTGCGCGCGTTTTTCACCGAAAGTAGACATGCCATTGTGGGAGCAAAAATATGTGACAAAGAACGTCACATAGCTCGAGCTGCGCATCTTCCTCGCACAGCTACCTTGCGGCGGCGCATTTTCATAGCACATCTTACTCGCTCCGATACATAGTTTAGCAGCAGTGGATATGGTCACATAGTTTCGAAGCTTAGCTTTTACATTCTGGCAGCATAGCACATCACTTTGGAATGGCACCCTTAACTAAGGTTTTCAAATATAATTTAATAGTGACAGACGGCGGAAAGCTGGTTCGAGGTGGCGCAATAAAAGAATGTCTGGAAGGATAAAAAACTCAATCTCAAATTATTTATTTCAATTAAACCATTTACAGGCACTTTTTAATTGTCAAGGTTGGTCAGTCAAAAGAGATGAAGCTATTTGTACGTTCCAAAGCGTAGATCTCTATGGAAAAGAACGTGCAAGAAACTCCACGGACACTCTTTTAAATCATTTTTGTTTTACAATGTTTTGGTTACATCATTCTTGTTGAAATTAAACATTCATATACAAATGTGAGAACGATACAGAAAAAAATACACGATAAGAGCGTCCGGAGTAGGAAAAACAACGATTCAAATAACAAATCATTAAAATAAACCATGACAGCTGAGAGTCGGCTGGTTTGTCTGTGGATGGGTGACCATCTTAACATACCGAGACTCCTCCGTGCCTCGGAAAGCACGTTAAGCCGTTGGTCCCGGCTGTCATTTGTAGATCTTTGGCAGTCGTTACGGATAGTCAGAAGCCAGATAATCTGACACCAGTCTTGCCAAGGAGTACCGTGTTACCCAGTTAATGGGTTGTGGAGGTCTGGTAGACAGCCGCTCAACGTAAAATACTGGTATTCAGCTGAATGCGGTTTGACTGGAAGCCGACCCCAATATAATTGGGAAAAGGCTAGGCAGATGATGAGCTGAGAGATGACCAGTCTCAACTGACGACGTCTGTTCACGAACATGACGCACGCGTCAGCGCCATACGGCTCAACCATATTGAAGGGAACCAATGGGGAGGCCTTTGCCCAGCAGTGGGACACAATAGGCTGAGAAAACAAAAATCAGAACTATGACGTATCTCGCAGTGTCTTATCTAAACACGAAAAAAAGAAATAACAATGTTTCCATCGCTAACTCGATAAGATGGCGTCTAGAAGATCGAATTATTGGTTTTCTTGTGTCTGAGGCGTAAATGTCTTTGACAAAAATGGTGAAGTAAGATGGTAGGACGTCATTGTAGATCTTGCTTACTTACTTGAGTAGTATTTGAGGTAATTAGATTCACTTTAGTGAATATGCTAGATAAAACTGCGGGTCTATTAAAAGGCCTATTTAATTCTGTCAATCATTAAAGTGAAGGAAAAATGTAGGTAGATTTAGTTTTAGGGTCCCGTTCCTCAAAAAGAAAAAAACGGAACCCTAATAAGATCACTTTTTTGTCCGTCTGTCTGTCTGTCTGTCAAGACCCTTTTCTCAGGATCGCGTAAAGGTATCAATCTAAATTTCATATCAAATACTCAAATCTACTGTCTCTTGGAGCTGTGAAAAAATCAAACTTCTAAGCCAACGCAATCAAAAGATATAGCTGTTTATGCTGAAAATTTTTGACTCTCGCAAGGGAATCAAAACCTTTTTTTTTAAGGTTTGGAAATCATCAAATGACTTCCAAACCTGCCAGGCCAGAGCCTGCCAGGGTTGCGGAATTTGTTCGAAAGAGTCACCGCGGCCCTGGAACGCAAAGGACTTTAGAAGGAACACGGATGGGTTTTAGTCAGTAAGAGTCTGACACGCTCAGCCGCTCCATCCAGAGCGGAAGAAGTCATTTGATGATTTCCCAAACTTAAAAAAAAAAAACTATCACTACACTCTTTTCGCTTTCTATGACTGTAAGAACAGTCATAGAAAGCGAAAAAAGAAGAATAAGAAATCACCCTATCTTCTAACATAGTAACCTAAACTTAACATTCGGAACGTAAAATAGAACTTCAATTTATTGAATTCAGCGCAATGAATATTTTGTGTTTAAGACGCATTTTTTTTTTTAAGGATGGGAAATCGTTTCACTTCTTCCGCTCTGGGTGGAGCGGAAGGGCGTGTCAGACTCTTACTGACTAAAACCCATCCGTGTTCCTTCTAAAACCCTTTACGTTCCAAGGCCGCGGTGACTCTTTCGAACAAATTCCGCAACCCTGGCGTGTTTAAGACGCTACGAACCCTAAATTGCGATTTTCCGGTCGTTTTTTCTCTTTAACCGTTGCAGTTGAGAATACGAAATTCTAAGGAATGTTCTGGTTCAAAATATACTTCTATTTTGTGCCATGGTTTTCTTGGGATTTCAGTTTGCCTTCTCTTGTTGGTCGATAACATTCCAAAGTACCATCCTTTCGTTCTGTAGGTTCTTTATCTTGAATAACTTTTTTACGACATTTAGTAGTGAAAAATAATGATATTTTTTTAGTTTTACGGAAATAGTTCTTCATCATCATCATCATCATACTAACCGAAAGACGTCCACTGCTGGACATAGACCTTCCCTAAAGGGGGGTGGGGGGATTGCCATAATCGCCACGCTTGGCATGCGGGTTGGCGTTCGCAGTGTAGCTCCTCCCTCCCTCTCTTAGTCGCCTCTTACGACACCCACGGGAAGAGATGGGATGGTGTTATTGTTTTACGTCCGAAACCATTCAGAAATGTTTTTCTATTATTCGAAAAAACTCATATAAAGTGTAATCTTTACGATGCGTTACCTTCAAAATGGAAAACTGTTACTTGTGACGCCTTAACAAAACTGGCCAATTGCAAGTTGGACTTGCACACGAAGGGTTCCGTACCATTAGCCAAAAAAAACATGTTTCTTTTATGGGGCCCTTTTATTTTTATTTCATTTTTATTATTTGTTGTTATAGCGGCAACAGAATACATCACCTGTGAAAATTTCAACTGTCTAGCTGTCACGGTTCATGAGATACAGCCTGGTGATAGACAGACAGACGGACAGTGGAGTCTTAGTAAAAGGGTCCCATTTTTACCCTTTGGGTACGGAAACCTAAGCACCAACGAAAGTGAATCATTTTTCTAACTCCATCACTTTGAAAGCTACAATTTTTCATTCCCTTTCAACAAACCAAACCTAAAAATTCTAACCTAACCTTTAAACATTTATCCCACCTCAGAAATCCGCCGATACCATTACCCAAGGTGTTGTATTTCAAATATTTGTGCTCGCCTCAAATAGGTTGACAAGTGTCCCACCCTCAAATTCACTTTCTGTGTAACTCAAAACCTTTAAGGGGTACGGAACCCCGATTTATAAAGGCTGATTTTATTATTACACCCAACGAAGGCTTAAAAAGGATCGGTGACGTATTTCTATCCATTTCTTGGGCTCACGAATGTTAAGTGCAAAATGGATTTTTCTTGATATATTTTTTGGTAGGTATGTCGTGTTGAATAAGGGTAGTTTCTTTGTGTTCCTTTGGGCTCAGAGAGAGGAGATTTCGTTATATTATCTGATAAGTTTGGCCCTTTGAATCTTGTGAGTTAGATGCATCCTTTGATGTAGTATCCTGTTGGATTATCTTTTTCTGTTCGGGTTGTTTTTCACTGTGTTATATATTAAACGTATTAGAGAATAAAAGAATAGATTTTTAATAAGAATATTGAAAGTCGTAATATCTTTATCGTAGGCGTCCATGAGTTGAACTTCAATAGCATGTATATAGTGATTAAGTTTTTTTTAAAGTTAATAAATTGTAAGTCGTCATCACAGTAGTGTATCTTTTTAGGGTTCCGTAGTCAACAAGGAACCCTTATAGGTCCGTCTGCGCTTTAGCTCAGAGACGCTTAGTGCTAGAAAGTTGAAATTTGTAATGGGTACATATTAATCAAAGTGGTAGAATAAAATCTTGAAATAGTTTTTTTTTGTACATGTAAGGTGGCGATGATTTTTTTTAATCGTCTACCCCATGGCATGGGGTAGCGTTGGATAGGTCGTTTAAAAATATTGAGAGTTTGCAAAAACCATTTTTCCAGCCAAGGATCCGAAATATGAAGCTTTAAAGTGCTAATTGTTCTTAGAGTCAAGTCGATTATTTTTGGAAACGTGAAAAAAATCTTGGTAGTAGCATATATAAATAATTTAAAAGGAAATCTTTCACAGCTAAGTAGGCTTTACAAGTTAACGAGTAATAGTGAACTAACTTAAAAAAATGGAAATGGGTAAGTAAAAATTCCTAATAATTCCATAAAAAATGACTTAAAACTAAGTGCAATAATTGTTACTTTATAATGTAATTTTTACAATTTTTCTGGCATGGTTTAGTAGCCGGGCAACTACGGAACCCTACACTGTACTTTTTTTTTTGATGTCGGGGGAAATCCTCATGGAAATCCTCCACCCTGGGGCGAGTGGAGGGGTCTGTCAGACTCTTACTGACTAAAACCACCCCGGTGTTCCATCTCCCACCTACGCAGGGGATCGCGGGAACGTATGCGACATCCGCAATCCCCGGCTGGTGCCGGCCCGCATCTGCGGGCCACCTCGCGTCGGCGAGGGGAGTGAGGTGTTTGACTCCCCTCGCTACGTCAAAGAGGGGCGCACGGGAACACAACGCGCCGCCACCTCGGGTCCGGATGAATGGGGGGCGACGGACATCCCCAAGTCCGCCGCCTCTGGACCCAGTTAGGGGGGCCGGAAGAGGGCAGCGTATGCCCTCCTCCGACGCCCGATGCGCCTGCTGCGGGCCGGGAGAGCGGTAGTGATCTCCCTCTCCCTTTCTGCAGCCTTCTTCTGCGCGATAACTGTCTCGCAGAAGGAGACCACCACGTCCCAGGACTCCTCACCGCCGACCATAGTATGGACTACGGCCGGCAGCGAGAGGTCACCGCCTACCATAGAGATGAGGGCTCGTCGCGGCTCCTCCCAAGCGGCACACTCTGCCAGCGTATGCCGCGCCGTGTCCTCCCGACAGTCGATGCAGTGGTGACATCGAGACCCTACACTGTACTTGGTCCAACATGCACTTAGCCGTTTTTTTACCAAAACTATCATCCTTTACAAAGTCATCCTTCGTTTTGTTTGGCCTTCCTCTCCTCTTATTGCCACATACTCAAAAAAATTTTGGGAATATCTTCGTCACTACATCATATACGCAAGCCAAGACGGCCGATATCCACAAAACATTCGCTTCTATAAAAAATACAGGACTACCGCTGACCAAGCTCCAACCAAGCTCAACTTAACCCCTTAGCAATAAAAATAACAATTTCAAACGTTCTTGTCTCTGGTTCGGCAATAAAGCCGGTCGGCAACCGGAAGGCATCGGCGCGGGACCGGCAGTGACGTCATAAATAACAGAGCCTTCAGCTTGTTGTTGGTTACATTATGGTGCTGGTTACCGTTGATGTTGTTTGGAATAAATGTTTGGTTTGTATTTGGTTAACACGACGTTTATTTCATTTATTTGCAAAGCCATTTCCGAACTGTATTGGAAAAACACAAATACTGGTATTCAGCTGATTCCGGTTTGACTGGAAGCCGACCCTAATATAGTTGGGAAAAGGCTAGGCAGATGATGATTGGATAACACTAGGTTTCATCATCATCATATCAACCAATTGCCGTCCACTGCTGAACGTAAACCTCCCCCAAAGATCGCCAACCTTCCATCAAAAACGTTTTTATATTTTTTTATTAATTAATAATTTAAGAGCTCAACAATTTTAGTGTCTTACTTGGAACTACCCTCGTTTTTTTTTTTTGTTTTGTTTTATTAGTCCCGCGTTTAAACTCATTCTCACCTGATGGAAAGCGATAATGTGATCGACGGTGGAGCATGCTTGCCTAGAAGTAACCTATTCACTAAAAACGCGCGTACGCCTTTCTAGGCAAAACATGTTGGAACTTTTTTTCTTTTTTGTTATCATTCGAACTGATTTTAAACCTCCACATGTTTTTGACAGTTAAAATTTATCTTACCTTATCTTACAGACTCACACAGAATGCCACTTCTTGGCTGTACGCACAATTAAGTATTCCTAAATCATTTTGTGCTTATGGGTGGGATGTCCACCATGTACTAGTGTCACATCACATTAAATATCTCGCACCCTTAGAATGAAAGTGATCCAACGAAAAAATTGCGACATGCTAGAAAATCTTAAAACCCTAGTGTTAGGTACAAAAAAAATGTATAAGCTGCCTCCCACTCAAAATTTGGACTCTTTTTGAAGTGAAAACTTCTTTAGGCGTGTTGAGCACTTTTTAGGTGAACAAAAATCATGGAACTCGTTTGAATTGACGTGTCAAAGTGTTATGTTTGCCCTACTAACTAAATAAATGTTAAAGTATATATTATTATTATTCTTATAGTATTATTTAAGTAGAATGTATTAGTATCTATGATATTAATGTTAGTCATATTTATTATAGTATGTTATATTTAAAGTTTTTTTGTCTTTTTATGTTAACATAACTTTTACACACGATGTCCACATATCTTTTATTCGACTCTCCTTTTGCAGGTATGCTGGAAGAGATTTCTTTAGAAATAACCATCACCTTTGTACCTATTTTTCTGTTCCCTTCTTCTTATTTATTTGTTAAATGTGTGTACATAAACTGTTAAATAAATAAATATGACTTTTTATTTATCTGTGCAAAAACTAAAACATAAACCCTTGAGATTCAGGTTATCTAATTCTGTTTAAATATAAACATTTCAGAACAAAATCCCTTTCTTTTGTTAAAAATATTCTTTGAATCAACTAATCTCGCCTCGAAGCTCCAACATTACTATTTCCCCAAACTGTAAGAACTTACAATTATCTTAATGACAAGTCGTTGAACAAAAGTCTTCCAAGATTAGGCCTAAAATTGTAATTTTAACCAGTTTCTTCTAAAACTTTTCTTTGGTTTGTTTTTATATGGTATATACCAGTTTTAACACTACAGGGAAAGAAAAATGTTTATTTGGGACTCGCACAAGACAAACAAACCAGTAAAATAAAATTAATAACTAAACAGTATAATGGTTACTTCTCATAGAATGAAGACATACAACCCTAATCACTTCAAAATTAGAGTGAACAGGCTTCTTGTACCAATGGATGCGAGACGCACGGGACCGGTTGTTGTGGCGACACGCGCGGGGAGGCCTATGTTCAGCAATGGACGTCTTCATGATGATGATGAATGACGGACGCCCATACAAAGTTTCACCCCCCCCTTTTCACCCGATCGTTTCGATAAAAAAACCCGGGAAAGGAATAGGATATATTCCTTTCCCGGGACTCAAACTATCTTTATACCAAATTTCATCTAAATCGGTTCAGCGGTTTAAACGTGAAGAGGTAACAGACAGACAGACATACATTTTCGCATTTATATATATTAGTATGGATAATATGGATTGTTTACATGAAAATTATGACGTTTTGACAATTGCCTTCGCCACGCTACCGCTGACTGAATGTCAGTTGTCTAGAGCTTCAGGATGCATAGTTAACGTAAGTTAGAATAGGAACAATTACTTATACAATGTACTAAGTGTAGTGTGTATTACTTATGCAATTATTCCTATTGAAAACAGGGATCCAGCATGCTTAACAGCAACACGAACGGGTAATGGAAGCGTACTGGGCCCATAACCTGAACAATTATTTTATTACACACCGGAGTGCCAACCGACGGGAAAGGTTTTATTATAATTGTTAAGTGAATGTCTAATTTTAGTGATTATTGTATTTTAATTGAATTTTGTTAATATATTGAATTCTAGAGTATCTTTTTTTCTAGTATTATGAATTTTGGTTTTAATTTGTTTTTGTATTGTAATGATTTTATATTGAATTTTATTTATGTTTTGTAGTAATTATATGATTTATTTATTTATTGTTAACTGATGAATACGAATTTAGATGATTACTGTATTTTAGTGTTGGAGTGATTGTCAAATGTTTGTTTATAAGCTTGTGTAATTTTAATATTGAGGCTTGGTGCCTTTATATTATTACGCACTGAGTCACTTGTGGTTAAAGAGTTGTTTTTAGACTAAACTTTCCGTGTGAAGCACGTCTCTTTTTTACCCTCTCATCTTAACCTTTTGAACACCAATGCATAAACGCATCGACTTGCCCCCGACGCCAAGCCACAAAATCGCCGTACTTTTTGTCATATATTTGTGACGTTTGGCGTACAGGGCTCGCGCTTGCTTGTCATGTATACGTGACAATGGCGTTCAAAAGGTTAAGCAGCTATTGTCGCCTTAACCACTGTGCCATCACTACTAGTAGTACCATATAAAACACTCCATATTCAGCAGCTTTGACATGAAACATGAATATTGTATGAACGAGAGGGTTCATGATAAACGTGAGGTGTCAACTGTCAATACACCTCCGTTAAATAGATTAGTGATCCTCTGGGCCTTGTTAGTGAAGGTCGGGTTAGCCTTCGGTTTAGTGTTGTCAAATATTAAGGTATTTGGGGTTATTTGAATATTATGTGCAGTTTAACCTAATATTTTCTGAGAAATTTGTCTCGTTTCTTTCGCCTTCCTATTTTATACGATAAATTGATTCCCATAGTTTAAAATTTCTACACATACAACATGCCTGTATTCCCCTACAGGTGGCTCATCTATGGTTTACCCACATCTCGCCTATTGCAATCAACCAGGCACAAGTCCCGATTCTGGGACTCTTCATACTGCTGGGGGTGTTCATTCTGCTATGAAATTGAAAAGAATAGCATCATCCCATCACTTCCCGTGGGTGTCGTAAGAGATGACTACGGGACTCACCAGAGAATGGGCAGCAACATTCTCTGTACATTGCAACAGCTACACTGCGATCGCCAACACGCCTGCCAAGCGTGACGATTATGGCAAATCCCGCATTTGGGGGAGGCCCATGTCCTGCAGAGGACGTCATTCGGCTGATGCTGATGACTAAGAAATTTCACGTACAGTAGCACGAACATAAGACCGACGAAGAAGACTTGGCAGATCATCATCATTCGGCAAAGAGTCGCCCAGTGCTGGACACAGTTCTCTTCTAAGCATTGCTATAACGACTTATCCCGTACCCACCTCTCTCATTTACCAGACTCTCGCATCCTTTACTGTGTCATCATATTGGGTTTTACATGGGTAGAACCCGAAATTCTTACTTAGTTAGTTAATGGTAATATGTAACTACTGGGAAAAAATCCTTACCGATTGATCTTGGTCACAGTGTAGTGAGAATGCATTGTTTTATTAAGTTCGCCTTTGTGAATAAAAAAAACTGAGTTCCAAAAAAAAACTACAAATTTTAAACTTTAATTTCGGAAGTCAGTGGTTTTGGTTGTTTCTGCGTATTTAGACACTGACTTCCGAAATTACTCACAGGAAAGCAAAATTTAAAATATTGGATGACATATTTTTTCCAGCTATTTTGATTTAAAAACCGAACCACTGAACCGATTTAGATGAAATTTCAATGGGACCAACCGGAATGTATATCCTTTCACTTAAAAAACGATTTTTTCAAATCGATTCATAAAAAAGGAATCGTAAAAAAAAAACAGTCGACCGAATTGAGAAGTCGTTTAAAAATAAAGACTTGCTGCTTAGAAAAAACCCTCGCAATCGCCTACAAAACTTATTTTGCGCTATCTCCATTATTCCCTGCGAACATATCTACATTTTCACGCCTCAATCTCAAACGCCTGATCCTCCTTCAAGCAAATGACAACAGTAACTTTCGTCCAGAAAAAATAAAACATCTGATTTGATCGGTCAATCCCTTAAGATAAGGACTTGTACTCATATTTCCATACGAATCCTGACACAAAAGGAAAAAAGAGCGTTTATGTCGGAGGCAAGGACAATTTTTACGCAAAAATGTCGTAATAATATGCTCAATGTCAACTGAAGGTCATGAGGATATAAATCATTCCGAATTTCGTGTTGATACGTGTTTTTTTTTTGTAGGAATTAAGTGATTTTTATTCCTCGTGTAGGAATATTTTGTTTAGGCAGTACCTAAACAAAATATTCCTGCAATAAATAATATAATAAAATTTCTAAATCTGTGTAAATGTTATTGTTTGCAGTTTTTCTGTATCTTTTTTTGACAGTTCCAGAACTTTAGCCTATAATATAGTTTGTTATGGTTGGTTTCTATTTTAACTGGATGCAGTTGATACCCGGCCTTTATTTATTCCCATCTTACTAAAACCTAGAAACTGCTCCGTTGGTTCGCGGTCGCAAGCGCGACTGCCAAGCGTGGAGTACTGGGTTCGAGTCCCAGGTCGGGAAAATAGTCTTAGGGCTTTTCTAGTAGGAATTTCTCAGTGACAGCCCGGAGTTTGGTATAGTAGGCGCCAGATAATCGTGGAATAACGGTCATTGACCCACCTACAATTATTGACATTTTTAATTTGAAAAACGGAATTAATGACACAAAGCTGTCCCGAATTATCATCTGTCGTGATCCTTAACATTGTCTAATAATGAAAAACGATTCATATTTAATTGTTCAGGTACCTATGAACAGTTATTAGGGAAAGGTCAATATACTTTATTCCACATTTATCTGGCGCCTACTATAGTTGGTGGTGTAAACTCCCGTGCGTCAGATAGCACGTTAAGCCGTTGGTCCAGCGCCAGATCTCTCTCCGGTCGTCTTGGGTTGCCGTCCCATCGGAATATAAGAGTGATGGAAGAGGTAGTGCACAGGTGTTTTTGCGGACACACTTGTGCACTATAATATGTATGTCCCGCGCCGATGGCTAGTCTCGGTTGAGAGTGGCCGCCATGGCCGAAATCGGTAAGGAGGACTATACTAATACCAGTATTTTTCTTTTAGCGACTACCTATCTGAACTTCATAACCCAGGAGGTAGGTACCTGTTGCCATCTTGGAACCTTGGTTAACTGAGGCAAGTCTGGCTGTCAGATTTTCGGGCTTCTTAATACCCGTAAGGGTGCTACTACACCGATCGACGCATCGATCGACATCGATCGACGTTGATCGATGTCCACCAAACTTTGGCTGATCGACGAATACCGGACGAGAAACACTTGATCGACCGCCGATCGATGCCATCGATCGACGTTGTTCGATTGGTGTGGTAACACCCTTAAATAACTGTTAAAGCTACAAATCATAGCCGGGATCACAGTCAAGGCTGTGATTGACAGATAACCTATCCTCTAATGCAGCAACTGGAGGTTGCGTGAAATTGATTGACGAAAATCTGGATATTTGATTAGTCACGACTTTCGAGTGAATGGGTCTGTTTTTATATGTTTATGGAATGGGTCCTTGTCGTTTTTGGGATCCCGTATATAAGCCAATAATATATCGTCGCCATATTAAAGGTTAATTTAAGTTAAAAGTAATGTACAATAATGACTGACACGGTTGGTGCAGTGGTTGAGCGATTGACTGCTGCGCTGGGTGTCGTGGGATCGATTACTACACGGAACAAGTATTTGTATGGCCTACAGATAGTTGTTCCGGGTCTGGCTGTTTGTGTATGTGATATTGTATGTTTGTAAGCGCACCCACGATACAGGAGAAGTTCCTAGTGTGGAGCAAAGTTAGAAAAAAAAAATCGATTGAATTCCATCACTCACCATCAATCATTAATCATTCATGACTTTTGGAATTTATTGACGTTTGCATGATTGTGTAAAGGGCGCCTAACACTTTCAAAGCCTTGAAAATTAATACAAACTTTAATTATATTTACAATCTTATGAAACCGCTATCTGCGTCTACAGGGAGTCATTATCTACAGCAACCGGTTAATGTGACCAGGTGCTGGTGGGTAATGTGAACATTGACTACCTACCTCTGGATTATCTTGGCTCAGCTAACGATTCGAAGGATTTCGCTGTGTTAAGATTAAAATTTTCCACAATCTACCCGAGATTACGGAACGTGCTAATCTAAAAAACAGTTTTTTGAATTTTAGTTAAAAGGATTTTGAATTGAATTTTGTTGCTAAAATTTTATCATTTTGCTACTAAACATAAAAATATAATAATATTTTTATAGCAGCATTGTTTATAAAACAATCTAACCATTTGTTTAAATTTTATTAATTAAATTAAATATATTTAAATAACAATATACAGATCATAATATTAATTCGAATTTGAGTAGCAGATATTCAAACGTTGATTGGCAGAGAATGCATAGGGGCCTAATTCAATTTTTCCATTGAGAATTTGAGTCAAAATTTAAACCAATAATATGGTTATATTTTCTTTCAACAAAAAAAAAGCCTAGAGCATACTTTACAGTTTGTATGAGTCTGACGGTGAGTACCTTCCTAAAATAGTCCACTGTTTAAAAATAAATTAGACCTTTTTCCAAATATATAACCACAAAATAATACACGACCAACCAGTGACTAAAGAGGAATGGAGACCAATTAAACATTAATTTACTGAAAAACCTCAAAACCTTTTTTATGAAAAGCCAGAAACGGAATAAACCTTTCATTCACGATTTACAGAAATTATAACGAAAGGGAGGAGGTACAAAAATAATTATTTGCCGAGAAAAGTTCAATTAAAATGCAAAAAGGGTTCTATCACGAGCTTTTCAATTTGCGCCTCATTCGGGAAGCTGAGCTAAAAATAAAATTTAATTATCTTTTTCTTTTGATTCCTACTAGACATGAGTTTGGTTATGATTTTGTGCACTGTTCCTTAAATTGAGGAAAAATAAATCATTGAATTTTTGATGCCACTATGCAAAAAAACCTACAATAAACATCAAGGATATTTGTATAATATCTAATAATCTATATATATACTAAATATTATTTACATAATTGTATGTACTATCCTATAATTACTTATAGGTATGTGTTTCGGTATTGTTTTGGTGAAATAAAGAAAATATTCTTCAGTAGCAGATCAACTTCATGTCATTATAATATTGCATTGCCACGCGACAACCATACCATATTTCAGCTCAATTGAAAACCGGAAAGTGTGTCAAATTTAACTTGCAAGATTGATTACAGACAGACAACGGGACAAGTGACACTAAATTAAAGCTATTAATAAAACACAGTGCGTTTTATGAAGCGATTAGCCTATTAAGGAAACGCCAAGGTAGACCACGAAATTCAAATTTTCTTAGGTTTCTTGCGATTTGCAAGTCAGTGTCAAGCTGTATGTTGAACATAATATGATTCGTGACCGTAACACGTATTAATTTACAGAATTCTAATCATTAAAATCATCAATACAACCCTCTAAGTTCATTTAACTCGATTGAATGGTTATTTCATGAAAAGTCATTCAATCGAGTTACATGAATGATACAACCTGTATTGATGATTTTAGTTATTAAAACTCAGTAAAGCCATATTTGTTACGGTCGCCAATCGTATTTTTGTCAACATACAACCTGACACTGCCCTGCAAAATGCAAAAACGCATGAAAATTTGAATTTCGCGGGCTACCCCGGCGCTTTCTTCACCTTAAGTATATTCGCATTGCATTTAACTGAGAAAAGCAGTGACCTTCACAAAGTAAGAGAAACAAAGCCATTTCATTAAGTTTTCTGCAGACAGATGCTACTCGACGATGCGACAACCTTTTTGTTTAACCTTTTGAACGCCATTGTGTACGACAAACGTCACAAATATGTGACAAAAAGAACGGCGAATTTGTGGCTTGGCGTCGGGGGCACGCCAATGCGTTTATGCTCTGGAGTTCATAAGGTTAACTGGATTTCATTGAATTTTATAGTTTTTTTTTCCATTAAATTATTCCATTAATAATCGTTGCCGCATTGTCGTATCGCTTAAGCCTCTTTCCACCATTCCAATTAAATGTGACTTGATATAAAACAATAAATATCTTCTGTGTTCTATAATTATGTTTACCTCAATGGCAAATACACAAATTTATTTCTCTTTTTTTTTCGGGATGGGAATTCATCAAATTACTTCTTCCGCTCTGGGTGGAGTGGAAGGGCGTGTCAGACTCTTACTGACTAAAACCCATCCGTGTTCCTTCTAAAGCCCTTTACGTTCCAGGGCCGCGGTGACTCTTTCGAACAAATTCCGCAACCCTGGCAGGATCGGGCCCTAGCGGGCCCTGTCTCCTATACTGACATCTCTTTGAGGCACGCGTGGAATACAACGCGCCATCGACCCGGGCCTTGTTGTGACTGGACAGCGAGCCACCGAACACTCGCCGTCCGCAGGCCCGCGCCTACGGTGGCCGGGCATCGCCCTGCGACTCCGGACTCCCGGGACGCCTTCTTCTGTAGCGGCGGTTGGGGCGAAGGCCTTGTCTCTCCTTCGCACGGCCCGCCTCCTCCTTCGCTAGCATTACTGCTTCGCAGAAGGAGGTGACCGCTTCCCAAGCCTCCTCGCTCCGGACCATGGATTTAACCAGGGCCGGACGCGAGAGATCGCCGCCGCTGATCGCTGTTTTATTTCTCATACAATAGCAATTAAGTTTTTCTAGGAAGCTCGATAATCTAAAAAACTTCGAGCTAAAAAAGAAGCCGATTTTATATTAATAATTCACGGATTTCATAACTTCAGGGCTAACCACTCAGAAACTTAGACTTGCCTAAATGGAAGTACGATAGTGCCCAGCCAAGTCAATTCCAAAGTTTGAATAAAAAAAAGAAGAATTCTGAAGTTTGGAAATTCTTCATACCTTATTATCAGGGATGCCTGTATTGAAAATTATTATCATATGCCTTATTTGTTTCAAATATTTAAATGAGTTACACTTATCTGAGGGCCTAGCACGAAAAATGAGAGACTTTGACCTCTGAGTTTTTTTGGTTTTGCTTCTTAGGGAAATCGGCTATGAAACACCAGCCTCGTCTAGACCAACAAAAGATTGACGTGTAAAAGTAGTATGTTTAATCTATTTACAAAATATATAGGTAATACCCACATAAAAAAAAAAACATTCATCTGCCTAGCCTTTTCCCAACTTTATTGGGGTCGGCTTCCAGTCAAACCGGATACGGCTGAATACCAGTATTTTACGTGGAGCGGGGTAACACGGTACTTGGCAAGACTGGAGTCAGATTTACTGGCTTCTGACAATCCGTAACGACTGCCGAAGATCTACATATGACAGCCGGGACCAACGGCTTAACGTTCTTTCCGAGGCACGGAGGAAACTATGTTAAGATGGTCACCCATCCACAGACCAACCTTTGCAAGTGTTGCTTAACCTTCGAGATTGACCCGTGCGGCTGTTATTCTTTAGCCACGAGCTCAAAAGAAAACATGATTTTACATTATTTATCTATGTATTCTATAACATTATTTATTACCTAAATATAATATTTCAAGCATGCATCTTTTTTATTTACCCACGTCCATGTGTCACTGCGGGGTACCAACTGAAAACCAGTGCTGGGTGTCTGACGCCCAGCAAATGCTGAGATGGTAACCCTTTCGGTATGGGCACACTCAGCACTATTTTACCACATCATTGTTACGTTTCATTGTGAGTGGACTCGTCACTAAATAATAACAGCCGCACGGGTCGATCTTCAAGGTTAAGCAACGCTTGCCGAGGTTGGTCTGTGGATGGGTGACCATCTTAACATACCGAGACTCCTCCGTGACTCGGAAAGCACGTTAAGCCGTTGGTCCCGGCAGTCATTTGTAGTCGGCTTTGGCAGTCGTTACGAAAAGTCAGAAGCCAGATAATCTGACACCAGTCTTGCCAAGGAGTACCGTGTTACCCAGTTAATGGGTTGTGGAGGTCTGGTAGGCAGCCGGTCCATGTTAAAGCTGAATCCGGTTTGACTGGAAGCCGACCCCAATATAGTTGAAAAAGGCTAGGCAGATGATGATTGTTACGTTTCATTACATATTATGTTTTCTTTTTTTGTTTTACAATGTGTTTGTTACTGTTGTGTTGTGTGTGTGTCGAATAAATGTTTTCTAATCTATTCTAAATATAATTTAAGAAAACAAAACTATAGATTGTATCGAGTGAGCAGCGAGAAAGCCACTATTCTACCCATATTTTGAACCACACAGCAAAACTAAATACACCCAGAAATCTCACAAGACTTTCCGCATTCTCCATTTACATAAGACCAACCATAAATGTTTATCGCACAATAAAAACGGTTTCAATACAAAATGTTTTTCTTATAACAATATTACATGCGGTATTTTGCCAAGTATTTGTAACAAGTACTTTTTGACACGCTGCCTGCGAGGGTGACTTCATAGTAAGCGAAATGTCCCTATTATGTAAACTAGTATGTAACAGTATTGTAGCGTGATTGTTTTTAGCTAAACAGAATATGAATGTCGCAGCAAACTAGGCTAGTCATCCGTTTAATTTGCTTGCCTAGCCTTTTCATTGCATGGCGCCGTTTAATTAGCAATGATCGCGGCTTTTAATTGAATAGTGTCTTGGTTCAATATCGTTTAATGATTTGCCTAGGCAAGTAACGGAACGTAACCTCAAAAAAAAAAGGTAACTGTATTGCCAGAAATGTCACTTTCACTTTTCACCAGTTATTTTAAAGTTCATTTTAATAGAGCACAAACTTATTGGCTTCTACCGGGCACAAATCCGAACGCAATTTTCTACGATTACGATATATTTAATTTATTTAACAGTTTATGTACACACATTTAACAAATAGATAAGAAGAAGCGAGTCGAATAAAAGAGATGTATACATCGTGTGTAAAAGTTACACGCAGAAATAAAACAATAAATTTTAAATATAACATAATAATAAGTACATTAATATATGAATACGATTAATAACACACTAATGCATACTAAATAATACTAAAATGTAAACAATAATATATATACTTATATGCAACTATGGCGATACCGAAAGGTAGTGTGCTTTTATTCTTCTTTTAAAAACTGTTTCTAGTGTTTTACAATAAAAAAAAGAAGTCAAAAAACATTCGGTCGAAAGTAAATTCTCTTCCTACTATTTACAAGATAAGCAAAACCTCAGATTATCTTCAGGCCTCACATAGCCTGAAGGGTGTCCTAAAATATGTTGGGATCACATGATGTATGCCTACAGACATCCCATTAGAATAAATCCAATTTCATATCTAATCTGCGGGACCGATCTTGGTAGTAATCGAGATCTGTCTAGGATTGAACAGCAAATTCATTAGAGTTACGTGTTTCTAGAATTTTGTGTTTGTGTGTGTGGATTATGATAGTGAGTATTATTGTTTAAACGTAGTGTAAACCTATTTCGAGACAGCTTCATGTTAGCGCCTCTCCTCGTATTTTTTGACATGCTTTATGTTTGTTTTGTGTATGTCTAATTTTGTGATTGATTTTTGTGTATTTATATTTAATTGTGACATTGTTTATGTAATTCTAATGTGTATGTGTAATTTAATTTATTGTTGATTATTTTTATGAGATGTGTTTTTATTGGATTTTAATTTTTATATAATGTCTGGACAATGTTTGAAATGAATGAATTTATTATTACTTATTTATTGGATAGAAAGCGAATAATGAAAATGTTAAATGATAGACGTGTTTGAAACAGTCATACCAAGTTATTTTTGCAAGGTGATAGGAAACTGACGCTATCGTGTCCAGCCGGTCGATTCTGTAAACATGTGGAAGTGAAAGCTTGGGTGAAGTGATCACGAGGTGAGCTGTCAATCCATATAATAAAGATATAATGACAGCTCACTTAGTAATCACGTGACATCTTGATTATATGGATTGACAGCTTACCTCGTGATCACTTCACCCAAGCCTTCACTTCGACATGTTTATAGAATCGACCGGAAGGTGTTAAGACATGGTAAATACTTGTGTTTTATTTTATAATTTTGACGTATTTTTCACTTATGGCATTGTGTTTGAATAGTAAAAAAGAGCGACGATAGGACATGCTCGCTTAGAAATAAACTGTCCAATATTGATTAAAGACCCCGTGGACTATATTATGGTGTCTGATAACCATATAGCTATACGAAGTTCCCCATCCCATCGTAAGAAAACAGGTTGTAATTATCAGGAAAGATGATTCTAATGTTAGTGTTGTTTCAATTTAATGGCAATGGGTGTTAAAACTTATAACAATTAATTTCTCTTGCTTTACTTTCCCTAACTTCTTCTTAGTAGGACACTCTTGACAGAGGTACCTAAATGGAGAGATGTTCGGGGGTTCGTCGACTTTCTCGAGGACTGCTCGACTCCACAACCTCATCCCACCGGACCCTTTCTATCACCAAAAATCTAGACGCACTTTACCATCCCCACCTTGTTGCTATTCCACCATTTCGCACTAAGCGTTTCCAAACGTCTTTCATAAAGCGCACAGCAAAGGATTGGAACTCTCTGCGTATGTGTTTCCGAACGCATACATTAAAGTTATTTAATACAAAGTATAAAATAACTTTAATTGCGGAAGTCGGTTGTATTTTTTATAACGTGCATATAATTAAAGCGCTCGTTAAATTAAGTCTGCTCTAGGCAGTCCCTTGCACGAATGCACTAGGATGCGCACAACAAAGGAGTGGAACTCTCTGCCTGCGTCTGTGTTTCCGAACGCATACAACTCTAATCTCTTCAAAGATAGAGTGAACAGGCTTCTTCTGGGTAAGTTCGCTCCATCGTCGACTTTGTCTCTGTCATCTATGACCTAGATTAGAGTCAAGAACAAACCCATTTAAAAAAAGAAAAAAAACGAGCGTTCCTAGTCACGAAGAAATCTCGATATATTAAGACGGACGGACACCCATCCACAAACCAAGCGTTGCTTAACCTTGAAGATCGACCCGTGCGGTTGTTATTATTTAGCCACGAGCCCCTGTAACCTCCATCATCACTCAGAAGTCACATTACGTCAGTATCGGCTACAAATGTTTGACATGCTCCTTTAAGGCAATGACAAGGGTAAGACACGATTCCCTTCTGATCTCGAATCATTCGATATTGGATTTCATGTCCTACACGATTTTGTTTGTCATTTGTAATACAACTGTTATTTGGATTGTGTTTTTTTCTGAATTGTTTAGCCAGGCGTGAGACGGGGGGCAGGCTGTCTTTGGTTGGCAGGTTTTGTGGTTGTCTTTTTATTTTAAATACCTATGTTTTGCTGCTAAGCTCTGAAAATATTGGACATACAGAGGAACCCCCTTTTCCTTTGTATGTTGTCTTTTCTCCATACAAATATTCTTGTCTGTTTTCTTTCTGGTTTATGACCCTACCTACCTACGTAGGTGGTTGATGAAAACTTGTTTAGGCGCGTTAAGCAATTTTTGGGTGAACAAAAATCATGGAACTCGCGTCATCGTCACCGAACGCTTTAGCTTTCGCTTAGTTTTCACTTCTATCGGCAGTCCCCATAGACTGCCCCGCATGTTTATTTTTGTATTAAAACGTGCTGAACCTTTCTATTCCTATGAGAATGTTGGACAATGACATATGAGTATCATATTATCTGTATGGTGTCGGACGTAAAAGAATAGCACCATCCCAACACTTCCCCTGCGTGTCGTAAGAGGCGACTAAGGGACTCACCAGAGAATGGGCATCAGCATCTCTGTACATTGCAACAGCTACACTGCGATCGCCAACCCGCCTGCCAAGCGTGGCGATTGTGGCTAACCCCCCCTTGAGGGAGGCCTATGTCCAGCAGTGAACGTCTATCGGCTGATTTGATGATGATGATGATGAGTGATATATGACTGGCCTGTTGGTCGAGTGGTTAGTGACCCTGACTGCTAAACCGGAGGTCGTGGGTTCTATTCCTACCCAGGACAAATCTTTGTGTGATGAGCTTGGTCATTTTTGTTCTGTGTCTGGGTGTAATTTGTCTATAATCCTACTACTATTATAAAGGCGAAAGTTTGTAAGTATGGATGTATGTATGGATGTTTGTTACTCTTTCACGTAAAAACTACTGAATGGATTTTGATGAAATTTGGCACAGAGGTAGATTATAGTCTGGAATAACACATAGGATACTTTTTATCCCGGGAATATGTTCCCTTAGGATAGTTTTCGACAATCACGCGGGCGGAGCCGCGGGCGGCAACTAGTATATAATATATGTATTTAAAAATATATAAGTATGTTTATCAGTTGTCTGGTTGCCTCAGCACAGGTTCTGCTTAGTTTAGGATCGGATGACCGTGTGAGTAGTCCAAGATATTATTATTATTTCGTTTATTCATTTTTTAAACATAGTTTTTACATTTTTAAATATTTCTTATAAAATCCAAAAACAAAAAAAACACATTTAAAAATATAAAAAATAGTAGCCCACTGGTATCGGAAACAAGGTCCAAGCTACCGGTCAGGGCTCCAGAGAGAGGAACCTCCTAACAATGCGAGCCGTGTCCAGAAGTACTGCTTTCTGAATCAAGCCCTTGATCCAGCTGCCTAACGAGAGCTTCCTGAGGTGTTGGTCGAGGCTCGTGGCTATTAAGCCGTTGGCTGACATGACTATCGGTACAATGATTCACATTATTATTATTGTCAACGTTAACTTATGTCTGCACTTATTAATGTAAAAATCATACTTTATCGATAAAAAACCCCGAAATTTCTTCGCACTTTCTAAATGAAAAGTTTTTCGATTGAGACCGAACGTGGAACGTTTCCCTTTTACCAAGTACCAAATCAAACGCAGACTTATCTTACTTTTTGATAATTTAAGTTTCCCAAAAGTCTAAGATATCAAGACCAATTTCCTTTCCAGTTTATTTATTCGTCAAAAATCAGTCTGTGAAGTGATTCAAAATTGAAAAACTTTCAACAGCTTTAGTTACGTACTTCGTTTATTTTTTTTTTGCTAAGATCAATCTTGGCCTCATTTAAAGATTCTCTTAAAATAAATATTATTTTAAGATATTAATTTTGAACTGATTCCCACTGAAATTCTTGGTAAGATTCTTTTCAGTTATTAACTGTAATCAGTTACAATAATTTATAAAATGTGTGTTTTTATGCTGTTTTAATCTGGGCTCTTTTAGGACCCCGCGCGACGACTCGCGTTACAAAAAAGACGCAACCTGACAGTGGGATATCAAAATAAAGGATTCGAGGCGACTATTCCCAATCTATAACTCACTAAAATGTAGGAAAGAATAACTTGTATTAAATTTCTAAACTAAATGCCAAACAAACTGACTTGAACTTATATAACATTAAGTAGTTAATAATATCCAATCACGCCATCGGAGGACACTTTCACAAACCGCATGTCATCATCCCATGAGTTTATTACATTAAGTAGTTAATAATATTCAATCACGCCATCGGAGGACAGTTTCGCAAACCGCCATGTCATCATGCCATATATTTATCACATGAAGTAATTAATAATATCCAATCACGCCATCGGAGGACAGTTTCGCATACCACCATGTCATCATGCCATGTATTTACTACATTAAGTAGTTAATAATATCCAATCACGCCATCGGAAGACACTTTCACAAACCGACATGTCATCATCTCATGTGTTTATTACATGAAGTAGTTAATAATATCCAATCTCGCCATCGGAAGACAGTTTCGCAAACCACCATGTAATTTTCCCATGTGTTAATTACATTAAGTAGTTAATAATATCCAATCACGCCATCGGAGGACAGTTTCGCATACCACCATGTCATCATGCCATGTATTTACTACATTAAGTAGTTAATAATATCCAATCACGCCATCGGAAGACACTTTCACAAACCGACATGTCATCATCTCATGTGTTTATTACATGAAGTAGTTAATAATATCCAATCTCGCCATCGGAAGACAGTTTCGCAAACCACCATGTAATTTTCCCATGTGTTAATTACATTAAGTAGTTAATAATATCCAATCACGCCATCGGAGGACAGTTTCGCAAACCACCAGGTCATCATCCCATGTGTTTATTACATTAAGTAGTTAATAATATCCAATCACGCCATCGGAGGACAGTTTCGCAAACCGCCATGTTCTATACCGTAGTATCGCTCAACTAATGGAATACCGCCGCAAGTAGGTATATGTAGGTCAGGTATTTTTGTAGCGCACGGAACACTGGCCGCGCCGTAATCGTGTCATTGACAATTATTACAGCTGCTAAAGATGCTTGCTTTTAGATTATAAGGAGATAGTTTAAAATACGCTTGTAATGGTTCTAAGAGCTGTTATTAATTTCTTTAAGTCTTGCACTTACGACTATTTGCTTTTGCATTGCCTAATAGATGATAGGTAGAAAAATCTGTAGGTTTATGAGAGTAAAATACTCAATTAATAAATGATTATAGCTCCTTGTCAAGGCACACGCACAATAAAAAAAACAGTGTGATTCTGTAGACATCTCACTGTGTAAACTTAGGTGAAGTGAACATGAAGTGAGCTGTCAATCCATACAAACAAGATGATATGACAGTTTACTTCATGCTCGCTTCACCTAAGTTTGCACGGTGAGATATTGACGGAATAGACCGGCTGTTCCGTACGTCGAACTTCAAGGTGACGCAACATTTTTTGTTGTCAGTACGCCGATGGCTGACCATTTCTTGGATACCGATTTTCCTCCTTGCCTTTGGAAAGCATTTAAGCCGTTGGTCTCGGTAGTTATTGAAATTTGAATATCTTTAACAATCATTACATGTATCATCAGGGTAATATCAGGGTACCATCAAGGTATCATCAGGATATCATCAGGGTATCATCAGGGTATCATCAGGGTATCATCAGGGTATCATCAGGGTATCATCAGGGTATCATCAGGGTATCATCAGGGTATCATCAGGGTATCAGCAAGGTATCATCAGGGTATCATCAGGTAATATCTGACATAAGTCTCACCAAGGGTTAACGTGTTACCCAGTTATTGGGTTGTATCAATCTGCCGAGCCATATTCCGACTGTTTTTTTATGGAAGGAAAATCATGAAATGACTTCTTACGCTCTGGGTGGAGCGAAAGGGAGTGTCAGACTCTTACTGAGTAAAACCCATCCGTATTCCTCCTAGTGCCTTTTCGGTTCCAAGGTTCGGTAACTCTTCCGAAGAATTCCTCAACATTACAAGTAGCATTGCCGTTGGGAATAGAGTTCAAACTAATTGTTTCAGAGACAAAGGTGACTCTTTCGAACAAATTCCGTAACCCTAGTAGGTTCCCAGCTATGCTGGGATTGACTTCCAGTCTTACAGGATGTAGCTGAATACTAGTATTACATGGAGCGATTAGTTTTCCCGAACCACCTCGTACCTCACGGTAAGCTTCCAGGGCGGCTCGCCACACACACTGTCATTTTAAAAGCTAATATTTTCTGTATTATTTTGGTATTGATTTTGTATGATTTATATTTAATTTAATTTGATTTTAATTTTGTTTCTCAAATAAATAAACTAATATTTATAAATTTAACTAACATAGTATTAAGTGCCCTACTGTAGACCAAAAGCTGTCTGTATTGGTGAATATATTATTATTATAGCATTTATTAATTTGTACACATATTACTTACTTTTTTATATTTCTATAAAAAAAATATATTAAAATTAAAAAAATATATATTATTTTTCTTTATTAATATTTTCATTCTCACAACATATTTGTGAAAGAAACATTTTCTATAAATTCAAGAACGTCTTACATGAAATTTATAGCTAGATTTTGGCTCGCAGTCTATAATCTTGTTAGCACAGCCCCTAGCGTGAAGCGAGGACTCATTTTAAAGGCGAATGAGGTCAAATTAGACGCTGAAGGCTACTCTGTGCAGACAGTTCAATGACCTCATTTAGATAATTCTATCATCGATTCACGCCGTGCAATATGCGCGAGATGATACTTCTATTAATAACATTTTAAACAGATTTTTTATTTTATTCTTGGTATCAAACTTTTTTTTTTTTTTTGAGAAGGTCGTGGTAAATAACAGCAGACGCACGTGTCTGTCTTCTAGGTTAAGCAACGCTTGCTGAGGTCGGTCCCAAGATGAGTGAGCACGTTAGAGTGTCGGTGCCGGCTGTGTATAGGTACAGTTAGCGACAAAATTTGATGAGCATCTAAAAGTCCCAAAAGTCGTCAACACCTTAAAACAACTAAAGTCACTTGCTGCAAAAGCTTTGGCCACAAAATCTTTGACAGTCGTTACGGGTATTGAGAAGCCAGAATATCTGACACTAAACTTGTGTTACCCAGTTACTGGGTTTTGGAGGTCAGTACGGCAGTCGCTCCATGTAAATACTGGTACTCAGCTGCATCCAATTAGATGGGCAGCCGACCCCATCATGTTTAGGAAAATACGTAGGCTCATAGATTCTTCGATTTGGTATCTACATTCTAATGTTTCAATAATTATGTTTTAAATAAGCACATGGTTTGGTACATTCAGAGACAAAATTCGATGAGCATCTAAAACTTCCAAAAGTCGTCAACACCTTAAATAACTAAAGTCACCTAATAGGTAGCTTTGGCCACAAAATGCCGTAAACAAATCAATGTTACAAAGTTCGGTTATTTGTCATTATTCTTCTTATTTAAAAATATTTATTTAAATATTCTGCAATCGAAACGTTCGTTTACGTTTTCGTAATAAACTTGTTCTGTACTCCTTTCTATTAGAAAATAATTCTGGACGATAGTAAATTCCAAATTCAAAACAGAATGCCTGCTTTATCAAAAAGTATTTTACTAATTAAATTAATAATCTAGGTAGTGCGCTAAACACTATGGTCACAATGACTCTGTGATATGGTTTCTATAATATTTACGTTTCAAATATTATAGAAAACATATCACACAGTCATTTTAGTGCACCATGTGCAGAATAAAAAAAAAATCATTAAAGTTAACCGATTTTTCAAACATTGATATGTTTACCGCATTTTATGGCCAAAGCTTAGGAAAGTGACAATTAATGTTTTAGGTGTTGACTTGTGTTGCTTTTTACTTGCTCAACGAATATTGTCGCTGACTGTACCATGCCAAATCAATATAATGCAAAAAAGGACTTAATAGGTAAGCTTACAAAGGCTTTTTTGTATTGATTTGTATCTGAAATAACTAAATTGAATTAAATGCCTACTTTATATGACCAAATTCTGAACTAATTACGGTAACAAATTCCGTCACGGTTAAACAACGTTTTGGTTCAAAATGTTTAGTATTTTGTTCCGGCAATTAGTAATATTTGTGAACGTCCAGCCAATCGAAGCGTAATGTGCCAAATGTTTACAAACTTTACTAAATGTCGATATTAGTATGCTTTGAATTATTTATAGGCAAGCTGCAGCAACTGGCAAGATGACGAGAAGAGTTTTTTGGTCCGTAGTATTGTTAAAAAATATGGGCACCTAAATATTTAGTATTCATTTGAGGCCACCACAGGATAGTCCGGTTAAGAGCAGTAACCAGCCTTAGTGTGCTGAACGAGTGGTCCTCGTCAAAAAAAAAAACAATATAATATATAGCTTCACTGGTATGAAATGGTTAAGGTACTAGTAAAAAACTATGAGTGAATACCTAACAATCGATAGAAAACACATTTTCTCGAAATTTTCATCTCTATTTTAACCTTGGTTTGAGTCAACTACGGACCAAAAATCTCACCCTAAGTGTGTTCATTTCAGTTCAATCTCACCCTAAGACCCTTAGTTTGGCGCGGGCCTGCGGACGGCGAGCGTTGGGTGACTCGCTGTCCGATCACCATCAGGCCCGGGTCGATGGCGCGTTGTGTTTCACACGCGCCTCAAAGAGATGTCAACATAGAAGACAGGGCCCGCTAGGGCCAGAGCCTGCCAGGGTTGCGGAATTTGTTCGAAAGAGTCATCGCGGTCCTGGAACGCAAAGGGCTTTAGAAGGAATACGGATGGGTTTTAGTCAGTAAGAGTCTAACACCTTACAAAAAAAAAGACAGACAGAAAGAAGAACATCCTTAAAAAAAAAGGCTGCTAATTAAACGGCGCCGTAAATTAAAAAGGCTAGGCAGCAAATTAAACGGCTGATTGAGCTAGTTGGCTGCGACATCCATATTCTGTCTAGCTAAAAACAATCATGCTACTATACTGGTACATACTAGTTTACAGAATAGGGCCATTTCACTTCCTATGAAGTCTCTCGGAAGCGGAAGCCGAAGAAAGCGGAATAAGTCATTTGATGATTTTCCACCCTAAAAAAAAAAAAATTATACCCGTAGTTTGTATGTGAAAATTGCAAAAGCTTTTTATTAGGATGTGAAATCATCAAATGACTCTTTCCGCTCTGGGCGGGAGAGGAAGGGAGTGTCAGACTATTACAGACTAAAACCCATCCGTATTCCTCCTTTTGCGCTCCAGGGCACAATTCCGCAACCCTGGTAGGCACTGGCCCTAGCGAGCCCCGTCTATTTTGCTGATATATCCTTGAGGCACGCATGGACTACAACGCACCGTTGACTCGGGCCTGCCGGTCGTTTCTGTGAATATGTCGAAGTGAACGAGGTAAGCTGTCAATCCATACAATCAATATGTCACGTGATCACGGAGAGTGAGCTGTCATTCCATCTTGATTATATGAATTGACATCTCACCTTGTGATCACTTCACCCAAGCCTTCACTTTGACATGTTTACAGAATCGACCGGCTAGTTCTTATCGGACGACGAGCCACCCAACGCTCGCCGTCCGCAACATTAGTACTGTAAGAGTGAGTTTGTTTGTTTGTTCGTAGCGCTTTCACGTCTAAATCGCTAGACCGATTTTGATAAATTTTGGTACAAAGATAGATGTGACCATGGAGACGGTTCAAAACTAGATTTTTGCAAAAATAAAACTCTAATGCGATCGAAGTCGCGGGCAAAAGCTAGTATAATAATATTATAAGCGAGTAAAACATTTTGATAATTGGCTACAGATCTCACTTCTCAATTTGTAGGCAAAATTTTTGAACCGAAACTAATCTTCTATTTATTTTCAACTTAATTAACTATGTTTCAAACGGTTTCAAACTGTCGTCTCCACAAAGATAAAGAAATTAGTTTGGCTTTCTATTTGAACACTTGTTTACTTCTATTTTTATCAAACGTGAGCTTTGCTTTGAAAGTTTCGTTTTAAATTGTTAAATTTATTTTTTATGAAAATTCATGTGTTATGAAACCAATTGGATTTGTACAAACAAAACTATGAGGACTTATTTAAAAGCAGTGATTGTCTTAATTTTACAGATTATGTCTGTTAGAACTTTGAGTTCGTGGCTAAATATAATTGGTCTGTGGATGGGTGACCGTACCGAGTTTCCTCCGTGCCTTGGAAAGCATGTTTATAAATGTATGCGGTAAAGAGAGTAAAGTCCCGCACACCTCCACTGAAAAATGGGAGGATCCTCCTGCCAGACGGTTGTTGTGGTGGTGGGTAACGGCCCGATAGTTGATATTCGGACTGTTGTATATGTTCAAATCGCACGGAGAACTTTGCTTGCACGATACAGGATTTCGTTGTTAGCTCGTCGTAGATGGCGTTGCGGTTCTTTTTGTTGCCGTTCAAATTTCACTTCTTAGTTTTTCATGTGGTGGCATTGATGCCGCTACACGTTAAACTTTGGTTCCCGGCTGTCATTTGTAGATCTTTGGCAGTTGTTACGAATTTTCAGAAGACAGTAAATCTGACTCCAGTCTTGCTTGCTTAAACTACAGTGTTCCCCAGTTAATGGGTTTAGGAGGTCTGGTAGGCAGCCGCACCAAGTAAAACACTGGTATTCAGCTGAATCCGGTTTATCTGGAAACCGACCCCAATACAGTTGGAAAAAGGCTAGGCTAGATGATGATGTCTGTAAAAACTTCCCATTGTACACTTGTTCAAATAAGAATAATAATCATCATCATCATACCAGCCGAAAGACGTCCACTGCTGGACATAGGCCTGGCTGTACCAAAATAATCCTGCGAGAGGTGGTCCAACCCGCCAGGCAAAATAAGCTCCATAGGAACAATATAAGCCAGGAGTTACTGGCTAACGAAAATGTAGCAATACTGTATGAATAATGTATAACCTGCGTGGCATAAATTGAAACTGGCTCTAAAACATTGTGCATAGTACTAAGGTAGGGTACATAGGTTGCATGAATTTATATAACGTAAAAGCACTGCATGTTATTTCATCATAATCTTTCGATCCTTTTACTTTTTTTAAGGATAGGAAATGACTTCTTCCGCTCTGGGTGGAGCGGAAGGGCGTGTCAAACTCTCATCATAGTCTTTCGATCCTTTTACCTTTTTTTTAAGGATGCGGAATGACTTCTTCTGCTCTGGGTGGAGCGGAAGGGGCGTGTTGGACTCTTACTGTCTAAAACTCATCCGTGTTCCTCCTAAAGCCCTTTGCGTTCCAGGGGGACTACTCTCTAAGCCCGAAGTCCGTAGTTTCGGGCTCAGTTGTGGGCGTATTCTACTTTGTATCACCTACGAACTTCCGATCAGTTCCGAACCCGAACTAAGAATGAATGACAACAAAGTCAAAGTCAAAGTCAATTCATTTATATCAACTAGACCATTAAAAGGCACTTTTGAACGTCAAATTTACAGTTTACACAATTTATTTAAATTAAAATAGAAGTGACTCTAGTTGTCCATTCGCAAAAAGTAGATTCTTATGGAGAAGAACGGATAAGAAATTCCATGGTTACTCTTTTCAAATAATAGCTTTACAATATTTGGTATACAAAAATTCATTTAATATTATGTGAGGACGTAGCACTCAGAGTATGCTACTTATAGGAACAAAGTATTACCAGCAGAGGTAAACTCATTCATTTTCTAAATAAATTAAGGTACATGGTACTCACATATTTACAAATATTAGAACCATTAATTAAACAGTGTGTGAATTAAAAGGAAATAAAAACACACAAAATCTATATCCCTCTTTATACAGGGTGTCCCAAAACTCAACGTCAAGCCGAAACGGGGTGACAGGATTGATCATAACCATCACGAGAAAAATCTGAAAAAAAATCTATCCCATGCAGTTTAAAAATTATGGGCATTTTAAGAAAAACCTAGAAATTTGATCAAACTGTACCATTTTTCGGTTATTGTGGTTATTCTTTTTTATTTTTGTTCATTTGAACTTTGGAAACGTAATCCTAAATAACATTTCTAGAATCCCAATAAAAAATAATGACACAATTGCCTCAAGTTTCCGAGAATTGAGACTATTTGTTAAACTACGAATTTAAAATTTTCAAGATTCGTCGACTTTGACAGGCCCTCCTATAAAAAAAATGTACTAGAGTGCCTTGGCAAGTGGCATTAAAAGTTGGCGCATTTAATCAGAATTCTAAAATGGTACAATACTTGTTAGTTCCATACAATAGAAAAGAGTAAAAAAATTAAAACCTCAAGTAACCCGATTTTTGCTATCTCATTTTACTCAGTTAAAATGTTTTTAATTCACACAAGCTCTAGGTAGGTTCTTAATTTTAAGACAAAATGATGAGAGAGATGGATAATGGGTATGTTCGCCATGAGTGAGCGAGACAGATAGTGACGCCACTTTTACCAAAGTGAAAAAAAGTTAGTAAAATTAGTAAAATAATTAATACGAATACGAACGTGCGCAGTAGACGAATGAGCGAAACGTACTAACTGGTTGGTGTCGGACTGGTAGCGTAGCCATTTGCTTGGCTGAAACTAGTGCGAATGAAACAGATAGATGCCATAGCATCTATCTGTTTCATTCGCACTCGTTTAAACGACGCATCTCCGTCTCAATGCGTGGCGTCACTATCTGTCTCGCTCACTCATGGCAAACATACCCATTATCCATCTCTCTCATCATTTTGCCTTAAAATTAAGAACCTACCTAGAGCTTGTGCGAATTAAAAACATTTTAACTGAGTAAAATCTGATAGCAAAAATCGGGTTACTTGAGGTTTTAATTTTTTTACTCTTTTCTATTGTATGGAACTAACAAGTATTGTACCATTTTAGAATTCTGATTAAATGCGCCAACTTTTAATGCTACTTGCCAAGGCACTCTAGTACATTTTTTTTATAGGAGGGCCTGTCAAAGTCGACGAATCTTGAAAATTTTAAATTCGTAGTTTAACAAATAGTCTCAATTCTCGGGAACTTGAGGCAATTGTGTCATTATTTTTTATTGGGATTCTAGAAATGTTATTTAGGATTACGTTTCCAAAGTTCAAATGAACAAAAATAAAAAAGAATAACCACAATAACCGAAAAATGGTACAGTTTGATCAAATTTCTAGGTTTTTCTTAAAATGCCCATAATTTTCAAACTGCATGGGATAGATTTTTTTTCAGATTTTTCTCGTGATGGTTATGATCAATCCTGTCACCCCGTTTCGGCTTGACGTTGAGTTTTGGGACACCCTGTATGTGTATCTCGTTATCCGAAGGAGTTTAAAGAAAAATCCTTATCAATTTCTTTATGGTTCAAAAGTTCATTTGGTTGAAAACGAAAATAAGACAATGTTTGTAATTATTGAATGGGGAAAACGCAGGCAATTATTTATTTGCAAAATGAAATACTTTTTTTTTAAGGATCGGAAATCATCAAATAACTTTCGCTCTGGGTGGAGCGGAAGGGCGTGTCAGACTCTTATTGACTAAAACCCATCCGCGTTGCGTTCTAGGGCCGCGGTCACTCTTTCGAGCAAATTCCTCAACCCTGGCAAAAATAAAATACTTATTGGCTCTTGGAAACAATAATGAAATACTGCTAAACTTTGTTCTGTTTTGTCTGTGGTGTGACCAGAGACACGTTTCGGTTAATGTTTGGTCCAGACATGGGCTGGCAGTGATGTGTATTTTCTTTTTAGTTTTTTTTTTACGTTCTAATTTTTGTAGTTGATAAGTTTTTTAGTTTTTAGTGTTCTGTGCGTTTTTTCCGGCAGAATAAATTGATTTTCTTTCTTTCTTCTTTTCTTTCTATATATTTTTTAAAATACCTTCATCAGTGATGAAGTTATAAAGCTTCAAAGATGCCAATTAGAAAGAAAAGTCCGAAACGAACTCTGACGTCAGTAAACGTTGCCCCACACTGGGAATTTCTCCCGTATCGTGGTGCCTTTACAAACATACAAACTCACATACACAAACAGCCATACCCGGAACAACTATCTGTAGGTCAAACAAATACTTGTTCCGTGCGGGAATCGATTCCGCGACACGCAGCGTGGCAGCCAATCGCTCAACCACTGCGCCAACCGTGTCGTCAAGTCAAATAATTATGCTGCATATACAGCTGCGATAGAAAACATCGTCTTCGCGAGAGAGATAGATTTATTTGTTTAAAATAGCTATTTCTTCTTTGTGTTTTGATCAATTTTGATTCCATGTTCACCGTTAGTATTTCATTTTTGTATATTTTTAGGTACACTGTATAGATACGAAATATTTGACTGGCCTGTTGGTCGAGTGGTTAGTGACCCTGACTGCTAAACCGAATGTCGTGGGTTCGATTCCCACCCAGGACAAATGTTTGTGTGATGAGCATGATCATTTGTTCTGTGTCTGGGTGTAATTTGTCTATAATATGTATGTATTTAGAAATATATAAGTATGTTTATCAGTTGTCTGGTTGCCATAGCACAGGCTCTGCCTAGTTTGGGATCGGATGACCGTGTGTGAGTTATCCCAATATATTTTTTTTTCATGCTATTGTCAAAACAAATGGAATTGATTGCCATTGATTGTTAATTGCTCCGTTGGTCTTGCAGTCGCCAGTTTCAATTCCCAGGTCGGGCAAACAGTGTTGTTGCGTTTTTCCAATAGGAATTTCTCAGACAGCCCGGAGTTTGGAAGTTGGTGGTGTGACACCCCCGTGCCTCAGACCACGTTGAGCCGTTGGTCCTGCGCCAGATCTCTCTCCGGTCGTGTCGGGTTGCCGTCCCATCGGAATATGAGAGTGATGGAAGAGGGAGTGCACCTGTGTTTGCGCACACACTTGTGCACCATAATATGTCCCGCGCCGATGGCTAGTCTCGGTTGAGATTGGCCGCCATGGCCGAAATCGGTCAGGAGGACTATATAAAAGTGATATCCTAAAATAATAAAATTTCATCCAACTCTGGAATCGAACTCTGAACCTCTCTTACAAACAACTACAACGAGAAGCAAGCATGAATACTTTAAAAGTTAATTAACACTTGTAGTCGAGTAGGTCACAAAGCAAACTCTCGATTCAATCCCAGCGGCCATGTTGCCTTTTATTACAAGTTTAACTAAACAGGCATGGTTGAACGTTTCCCGGGATTATGCCTTTATTGTTAGGAACTAACGAAAGTTTCAGTGGTATGAGGGAGTTTGTAAACTGTAGCTTAAAAGGTGATTGACACAAGTCCAAATTCTATTCTTCCACTCGATTCAATCAAATCCCTTAGGTAGACGATCACTTACTATCACCCCACAGAGTTTTTACTGTATTTTTTTTTCCTTAGCCTATTGTGTCCCACTGCTGGGCAAAGGCCTCCCACATATCCTTCCAGACATTCTTTTCTTGTGCCACCTCGAACCAGCCTTTGCGGTGTGCATTCAAGTCATCTCGCCACCGATTTCTGGGCCGGCCTCGGCCTGTATTTATTACATTACATTAAACTCATAACACTTAGTGAGATCTTTGCCCAGTGGCGGGACAGTTAAGGCTAACTAAAAACAGTTTAATCAAAATATTTCTGACAAATAGCTTTTCTCGTGTGCCATGTTCGTTTTTTGAAAGAGACGCGAAATTCAAACAGAATTAAAAATACAAAATACTGATTGTTTTTGTACTTAAAACACAGAAAATATTTATTATTTTGTGGACAATCAATTTATTCCATAAATACTTAACTAACTATATACACTAGAAATAAAAATAAAAACTCCTTACTAAATTAACCCTAAAATATGGCGTCAAAAAATTCATCCGCATCGCTGTCGACTGGAAGTGTACCCAAAAGACTGGCGGCATTGCCACGTTGTATGGCAATGCTTATTCTTTGACCAAGGTAAAATCCAGCCCTTGGGTCGTTTTGTGGACAAAAGTAAATAATTTCATGAATTTTAATGTTCAATGTCATTAGCCCAGTTTAAATATTCACAATACTGTTCCTTGTTCAAGGCTTCAAATGAGGATGTGGAAAATGAACTTGGAGTGACATCTGGTAAAAAACCATTTGTGTTAAATAATCATAGGCTTGTTAGGCTCGTCGAGTCGAAGCTCCAAAGTCTTGAGCATCGACGCCGAGTTGCTAGCCTGTCGGTTTTCTATCGGTTGCAATTTGGGGAGTGTGCGACGGAATTGCATAGTTTAATTCCGCCAAGCCCGTTCCATTATCGGACCATAAGACGTACGGCGATACGCCACCGGTACATGGTGGACATCCCACCCACACGCACAAAACGTTTTGGGAACACATTCATTGTGCGTACAGCTAAGGAGTGGAATTCCCCGCCAGAGTCTGTGTTTTCTGATAGCTACAACCCGGGAGTATTGAAGTCAAGAGTGGATTCTTTGGCAAACTGAACGCAATAATATGTTATATAGTATTCAGATTACATCTTGAGTTGTTTACTATACGGACCTTGTAGAAACCAGAACAAATTTCCGTGCATTCAAGCGATTTTGCCATACCATACTGGAATCAAAAGTAGCTCACAATTTAGGACCCATTAGTATTAGTGTAAATATATAATCCGTGGTGCTTAGCAACTGGGCTTAACCCAGTTGTAATGTCCCTTGGTGCCTATTGGCCTAGCTCAATTCTGTCTCCTGCTTGAATGGAAGGAAGTGGAAATTATATTTTTTTCCTACTCCCGCGCTTTGCTTTTCTGATTATTTTCATTGCGGGATCCAAGACAGTTAAATTGTTTCTCCGGGAAGCGTCGAGCTTCATTGACTCGGCGTTTTTTTCTGGTGATCGCCACTGTTGATTCTGGCTTTCAGGAGTTGCAGTGGTTGGGAATTTGTGGCGGGCTTGTCCAAATAAAAAAAAACCACTGTGAATATATTACTCCTAGGCAAGCGAGCTCCATCCTCAACCACATCATCGCTTACCATCAGGTGAGACTGGTCAAACGCGTGCCAATCAACAGTAAAAAAAACGACTACGACCATAACAGCAAGGGGTTTAAGAGCTAGTGTATTGTAAACACTACTTATTTGCAATCGGTCGCATTCTGTACCTTCACTACAACTCCTATAATATATTCTATACTTTATCTCTTGACGGCGAGCGTTGGGTGGCTCGCTGTCCGATCACCGCCAGGCCCAGGTCGATGGCGCGTTGTGTTTCACGCGCGCCTCAAAGAGATGTCAGCATAGAAGACGGGGCCCGCTAGGGCCAGACCCTGCCAGGGTTGCGGAATTTGTTCGAAAGAGTCACCGCGGCCCTGGAACGCAAAGGGCTTTAGAAGGAACAAGGATGGGTTTTAGTCAGTAAAAGTCTGACACGCCCTTCCGCTCCACCCAGAGCGGAAGAAGTCATTTGATGATTTCCCATCCTTTAAAAAAAAAAATACTTTATCTGTGCTTATGCTTTCCTGCTTGAATATTTAGAAGTAAAGGTACAGTCCCTATAAGTTATTCCCGTAACAGTTAAACACGTACTTTCGTATCACCACTAAAAATAATTAGGAGAGCCTTTAACGGCCTGTTTTACCGACCGTCAGCGCAATAAACGTAGACACACTCCGTAAGGGACAATTCTAACCGTAGTTTTAATTAACTTTTAACGTTAACTATGACAACTCAGTCTGTTTTTAATTTTATTCTAAAAATAAATTTATTTATTCAAAGTCAAAGTCAAAGTCAAAGTCAAAGTCAAGTCAATTAAGGACAACCAACAAAGGATACATCAAAATACATGTTATAGTACTCATAATATTTCTTTTTACATTTTATAGTGTAGCCTTAATTTAAGGCTGCCACGGCATGCATTAAACATAGAAGTATATAAAATAGATTTTGCTTATTTAGTTAGACAGATTGTCAAATAATCAGACATACAAATGCAAATGACAACTTACTAATGAAAGCGGGTTTTGTTCGATTAATGAAAAAGTACTGACATTTTTTTTAAGAAGCGATGAAGGGAAATACAATGTGTAACAGAATAAACGCTATACCTCTTAAGGGGTCATTATAAATAACATTTACTATGGGACCAATCCCGAAAACGTGAAATTTTTTCATTTGTTCAGTACATTTTGTCGAGTTATGCGCACATAAATGTATGGGGGAGTCGATTTTTTTTTCGCGATTGCAGTGTTGGTCCCATAGTGAAATTTATTCATAATGATGAGTACCATCCTTAAGAGATATTGCGTTTATTCTGTTACAATCAACCTAGCATTTCCCAACTAAGCAAGGGTCGGCTGAATCCACAGTTACTGAGTAACTCAATAAGCTTAGGCAGTAGCCAGAAACTAGAAAATCTGACGTTAGTCTTAAAAGTTGGGTTTTGACGGAACTTTTTGTGATTTTTCAGCCGGGTTTTAAAGTGAAACTTTTTTTCATCGCCTCGATATTTTTGTCCATCTATCGCATGTCGCATTACAGACGGCCGCGGAGTGGGGATAAAGTGAAAGGCGAAAGGCAGAGCAATGGCGCTCAAATCTCGCATCAGCTGACTGTTGACAACAGTTTTTTAATACAATTAAACGTTTTAAGATTCTAAAAGGCTCTGGCCCTAGCGGGCCCCGTCTTCTATGCTGACATCTCTTTGAGGCACGTGTGGAACACAACGCAACATCGACCCGGGGCTGGTGGTGATCGGAGAACTATTTTTGCTTCTCTCTTTAAAATCCATCCAAAGGTTGTCTTGAAAAGATTGCTTTTAGCGATAAGGCCGCCCATTGTGTCACCCTATGTAATTTTTTTATTTTTTATTTAATATGGGTATGCTCTTGACGTCTAGGTCATAGATGACAGAGACAAAGTCGACGTTGGAGCGAGCTTACCCAGAAGAAGCCTGTTCACTCTAATTTTGAAGAGATTAGGGTTGTAGGTCGTTCGGAAACACAGACGCAGGCAGAGAGTTCCACTCCTTTGCTGTGCGCATTATAAAAGACGTTTGGAAACGTTTAGTGCGAATCGGTGGAATAGCAAGAAGGTAATGTGTAATGTTTTCTTCAACTATTTTTTCTGTAACTTATATGGTGTAGGTAATAAAGAGTTTTCTATTCTATAACCCTTTGCTATTGATGTAGTAAACCAATCACAAGCTCGTTTCCAAAAGTGTACACAAACTGTAATGGGCGATTAAAATCAAATTCAACAAATTTCCTCTTCACTGTATCTGGACGAACTTGGAAACAATCTAAATTGTGTAACTTATATGTGTTTTAATCGATACTAAGTTGTCTGGAAGTAATATATCGCTCCCATGAGACGTATAGAGAACTTTAAAGAAACGCGGGAAGAAATCTTTTTGAAAAGTATAAAAAGTAGCTCAGGAAATCGTCGAATCTTCATCATCTGCCTAGCCTTTTCCAAACTATATTGGGGATGGCTTCCAGTCAAAACGGTTTTTAATATTCTATTTTATATATATTATATTAAAAAAATATTATAAATTATATATATACATATATATTATATTATATATATATTAGTATACTATTAAAACCGTTTTGTCGAGAAATAATAATCGAATAATTATTACCAATCTTACGGAGTCTGCAATTTTCCGGTGACATATATACACAAACTAGCGAAAATACCTATGTACAAAGTAAATCAAAGTTAATCAAAAGATACAAGATAAACATATCACTGCTTTTTATCAGTGACACTGAAAATAATTCCTGAAAGGAAATAGAAATTGATAAATACCATCAAGAGTTGATACATTTACTCAATACTTGTTTTCATTGTGCGTATAGGTAAGGACTGGAATTCCCTGCCGGAGTCTGTGTTTCCTGATATATTTAGGTTAAGAGTAAGTAGGCGTACATTGTGCTTCATCGTCGACCACATTATCAAGTGAAATTTGTAGTCAAATGTGAGAATTTCTCAAAATATAATAAAAAACTGGGGAAGGCACAAAGCTCAATCGGTTCTTGGGAGTGAATTTAAAGATCCATCTGGGACATGTATGGTGTCAGACGTAAAAGAATAGCACCATCCCATCACTTCCCGCGGGTATCGTAAGAGACGACTAAGAGACTCACCAGAGAATGGGCAGCAGCATTCTCTGTGCATTGCAACAGCTACACTGCGATCGCCAACCCGCCTGTCAAGCGTGGCGATTATGTCCGGTAGTGGACGTCTTTCGGCTGGTATGATGATGATGATGATGACGATAACCTTGGACATAATAGGTATTTGTATATCTTTCAGCCTGGGCTTATAAGTAAGGGCCAATTCCACATGTTTTTTACAGATTGCGACTGCGATGAAAATACAATCGTTTCTTAAAACTTTGTAGATTTGGCCCTCTGATATCTTTTCAGTATGGTATACTTATTGTTGCAAATTAAGGTACTAATCACATTAATGGCATCACAGTTTCAGTTCCCAACTCTAAATGTATTTTCAGAGTGTATTGTAATATGTATGTTTATTGGAGCATAGTATGGCGGTGCGGTATAATTATGTGGTCAGAAATAAATGTTTCATATATTCCTATATCATAATAAACCTAGTTACCTATCGCTAGTCCTCCATAAAAGTAACTAAACAATTTTATAGTATTCTTTGACAAATCTTTCAGTATATTGTAACGGCATCAGTGCCGCTACAATATACTGAAAGCCCGTACCCCACAGGGGGTGCCCTTAGCGTGTAGTCGCTTAGTTTGTAAGTTTTTTATAAGCCCTGACTGGAGGCTTTAATATTATATTAAGGCCACCACAGGCAAGCCCGGTTAAGCAGTCGACAACCTTATAGGTGGAACTATAAGTTGCTACCCACAAAAAAAACCCCTATTCGCCCCGGGGGTTTATTTTCAAACATTTGATAGTCTTTGTATCGAAAACATTGTTTTTTTAAACCCGGTTCGTTCAAACATACACATATATTTTTTTTTACTCAGAGCATTATTATTATCGTAACTTTGAACGAAACGTCCGATTTGAATAATTTAAAGTGTAATTTACATTTCAATGGATAAGAATTTAGATAATGATATCCAAATCACCACTTTTCTATTCCACGCGTGTTTTGATTGAATAATTTGAACAAAAAGCTTACTATTTTATTGGTAAAATTTTATGTTTCATTAATAGTTTTCTCAGTGTACCCAAAAAAAAACAAATTAAAAGGCAAAATGTTGTTACCTTGGGTTACATTATTGCAATTTTCGTAGGAATCTCTTATTTAAAAATTAAATGTTTTTGCCCATGTTTCAAGTTCATAATATATCATAATAATGGTGAAAGAATTTAACAAATCGGTTGAGTATTTTTTAGCCAAATCGTAACAAACAAACAAATAAATGTTTTCTCTTTATAATATTATTATTCTATTTATTTATTATTATTATTGTTTAGATTATAGTTTAAATAATAGCCGTTCGACATAGTTTCCCTGACAACTAAACCGGAGATCGTAGGTTCGATTCCCACTCAGGACAAATCTTTGTGTGATGAGCATGATCATTTGTTCGGTGTCTGGGTGTTATTTGTCTATAATATGTATGTATTTAGAAATATATAAGTATGTTTATCAGTTGTCTGGTTGCCATAGCACAGGCTCTGCCTAGTTTGGGATCGGATGACCGTGTGAGTAATTATTATTCCTCAGGTAAACCTTATCTGCCTATTGAAAAAAATTGCCTGAAAAAGGGTAGGTACTAGCGATTTCCTGAGGATTTTAAAAGACAGTATATCCTACAAAAACGCAAGTTCTCATTGTTAAAATTCTAGGAAGATGAGAGAATTCCCTAACGCTTCGCAAGTGTCTGATCTTCGTTCATTAGTAAGTTCTCGCAACTCGGAGAAAATAAAGCAAATGCAGTGTTGCCATTACGAAAAACAGCATTTTTTTGTTTTGTTTCTCGTGAAAATTGTTTTACATTTCTTGGCGGGAATGCAATTTTTAAGGACTCGTGGTCTTTTATGTTTTTTGCCTATGCAATTTGCTTGGCTATTTCCACGAAGATGCAGTGACATAATACAGTGGTTGGTGCAGATGTTTTTTTGTTTTTGAAACTACATTTATTCAAATCTCGGCTTTAGGGCTAGCTAAAGAATCAGCATAGAAGACAGGGTTGCGGAATTTGTTCGAAAGAGTCACCGCGGCCCTGGAACGCAAAGGGCTTTAGAAGGAACACGGATGGGTTTTAGTTAGTAAGAGTCTGACACGCCCTTCGGCTCCACCAAGAGCGGAAGAAGTCATTTGATGATTTTCCACACTTAAAAAAATAGGGCTTACTAAAGAAAAATACCTATCTACCAACACACATATTATTACTACAAATCAAAGACATTCACGAGTATGTACGCTAGAAAAGCATTTCGTTTCTTCAGGGGTAGTTGGCCCAAATAGGGAGATACACATAGGAGTATATTGTCATGAAGTGTTCAAAAATTTGAATAATTAACCCCTGTCTAGTCAAAAATAAACCTCGGATCTCATTCTTTGCAGTCTCCTTTGCGACCACTAAGGGCCTTTGCACGCGGGGTTTTTCTAACGCGCCGACCACGCGCAGATGACGCACTCCAAACGCAATTCAGAGGCAGGCAGTAAACCTTTGCACACGTACATACATTTAGTGGCGCATTTGTTTCGATACAAACACGCTGATACGGCGATACATACTATAACTGTTCTTTTGAAATTGTTTTAATTAATTTATTGTAATTAATTTAACTTATTCGCTATGTGACATACCTATATTTGATATCTTTTATTTATAAACGACATTTTTTTTTAACAATTGTATAAAGTGTAATTTATTTTATTTTGTAGTGCGTTGTTTAAATTTTATTATTATTATTTTGTTTCAAATAATAATAATATATCTTGGGACAACTCACACACGGTCATCCGATCCCAAACTAGGCAGAGCCTGAGCTATGGCAACCAGACAACTGATAAACATACTTATATATCTCTAAATACATACATATTATAGACAAATTACACTCAGCCACAGAACAAATGATCATTGCTCATCACACAAAGATTAGTCCAGGGGTGGGAGTCGAACCCACGACTTCCGGTATAGCAGTCAGAGTCACTAACCACTCGACCAACAGGCCAGTCAAATGTACTAATGAATTGTTAATCTTTGATAGAGAATGTTGTGCATACCTATAAGTGATGTATTTGCACAGAATTTAATACTTATTATTTCCTGTTTTTTGTTAAAATTGTAAATATGTCGTTGGTGTGCCTTATTTAATAAATAAATAAATAAATTGATAAAGACGCACTGCAGTCGCGCGTATGTTTTGTTTCTGCTATGTTTCTCCGACAAACAAACGCGATACAGGCGAGCTTTGAACGCGTATCGATACAAATGCGACAATCTGCTTTTTAGTCATTTACAGCGCCGTGAGCGCATGCGTTGACGCGTATAAAATACGGCGTGTGCATTGTCTTTAAACCTCGATCCAGCCCGTCCCTAGCTGTCCTCCCCCCAGCGACGACCTAAGCCGAGGCCCGTACCCCACAGGGGGTGCCCTTAGCGTGTAGTCGCTTAGTTTTTTATAAGCACTGGTTGGAAGCTTTAATATTATATTAAGGCCACCACAAGCAAGTCCGGTCAAGCAGTCGACAACCTTAGGTTGAACTTCGAGACGCCACTCAAAAAAAAAAAAGTCTAAGGCAGTCCACGAAGACACCTCAAGATCAATAAATCCGCTTAGACTTTTCCCAACTATATTGGGGTCGGCTTCCAGTCAAACCGGGTTTAGCTGAATACCAGTATTTTACATGGAGTGAGTGCCTATCTTTTCCGTATGGTGTCGGACGTTAAAGAATAGCACCATCCCATCTCTTCCCGTGGGTGTCGTAAGAGGCGACTAAGGGACTCACCAGAGAATGAGCGGCATCATTCTCTGTGCATTGCAACAGCTACACTGTGATCGCCAAACCCCCTGGCAAGCGTGGTGATTATGGCTAGCCTTTGGGGGAGGCGTAAGTCCAGCAGTGGACGTCTTTCGGCTGACATGATGATTGCCTATCAGATCTTCACAACCCAGTTTCTGGGTAACACGATACTCTTTGGCGGACATGTTATTAAGATAATAATCTTATTTTATAACTCACAATGCCCTTATTACTTCACCTTATCTCAGAGATATCTTATCTAAATCCAGGAGAAAATTACATCCTTAATTCTGGTCATAAAAACCCTTTCCCAAGAGACCTAGGTTGAATTTACGATACCCACAAGAATTACGCATTGGATCTTAATTTTTTTTTACCAAACATATATAGGTACGTATTGGAACCAGCCCGGTGAAGTTAAATTGGCAAAGTTTTTGTATTCGACTCAAAATGGCTATATTCGTACTGAAAATTGGTTGTGGTAGTATCTGAATTCAGAAGTTGATTTTTCTATAAAGGTGTGTTTATGTATGTAACGTTTTTAACGAAGGTTAATGGTACCTGGGTTTATTACAAAAGTTAGTCGAGTTAAGTTTACTAGTGTATTTCAACCCACGCGGTCCACAGCAGGACAATATGAACACTAGGTTTTTCACATGGCTTTGCGTTGGAATTTGTTCGAAGGAGCCACCATGGCCACCACGGGAACGCAAAGGGCATTCAAGTAGACATTCCCCAGGATCGGCGTGCCTCACGCAGCTTAGAATAAATGTTTACTAACACTAGTTTATAAGTTTATATTGTTACTAAAAAATATGGAATCTGTTTCGAAATAAATGTTTATTATTATTATTATTTCGATTACCAGTAGTTATATTTTAGCCACGGATTTAAATGCGATTCATCCAATATTTATAAGAGATTTTTGTTTTAGTCGTATGCTAAGGGCGTGTCCGGACCTCCTAAACACCCTCCGTCGGTATTAATATACGCCCATGTCGGTATTAAAGTAGCTTAGATATACAAAGTCAGTTTAGCTTTCAATTACTAGATTTCTTTTTTGTTATTAACAATATACAAAAAAAAATACATCTTTGTTATATTAAAGTTTAAATTGAAATTAAGTAACACTCTATCTAGCTGTTACGGTAGGCGTCAGAATAACTTGCAATAACGTACATTGACCTTTCCCTAATATCCCTTCGTAGATACCCGACCAATAAATTATGAACCGTTTTTCATTACTAGAGAACGAAATGGATCACGACTGAAGTCGATTCCGGACAGTTTTATGTCTTTATTTCGGTTTTTGATAATAAGGAAGTCAATAGAGGGGTGTTTAATTACCGTTGTTGCACATTTATTTGGTTTCTACGATAGTTAATAGTTTACAAGTCTACCAGAGCAAGCGTAATAAAATTCATTTAAATTTTCACCTCTAATTGAGCCTTGCTTTTATAAATATTTGTAATCGTATGAAACGTGTCTACAGGTAGGTACTTCACAGCAATCTACGTTTTCTACATGATTCCAAAACACATTCTCTCTTGAAAAAACAAAGGCTCTATATTACGAGAACTCCCTCAAAAACGTTAGTGTGGGTCAAAAATTACCCTCTTTTAGGCCAGTGGTTAATTATGACCCCTCAGTGAGGCTCGTTCTGTGAAACAATGGGACTTTGACCCAAAATAATGTCCACTCAGACAGAATGTCCGAGTAGGTACATACCTTTGAGGTAACACGGTTGTGAAGTATTTTGTTTATGAAGCTTTTCTTTTGTTTTAGGGAATGAGTAGAAGGTCAAATTCTTAGACATTTATAAAGTTTGAAATTGTAATTGCCATTTTGTCTCAATGACAATCACAGTAAATGTTTTTTGAAGTAATAATAATAATCTTGACGAATAACTACCGGAGGCATTTTTTGAAGGACGGGACGGTTGACATGTATCGGGCATGCCACCGTCCGGGTGAGTCCATCAGACATATTATCTCTGGTTCTCCTCGTCTGGCTAACGGCGAGTACTTGCACAGGCATAACCAAGTGGCCAGGATTATCCATCAGCAACTTGCTTTGAAATACAAACTTGTGGATTCTGAGGTACCGTATTACAAGTATGTGCCCGACCCAGTTCTCGAAAATGACCATGTCACGTTGTACTGGGATCGGTCTATCATCACTGATAGGACTATTGTTGCCAATAAGCCTGACATAGTGGTGATAGACCGATTGGCGTGCCGCACAATGATAATCGATGTTACAATCCCGCATGACGAGAACCTCGTGAAAGCTGAGAAAGAGAAATAAATCAAGTACCTCGACTTAGCACACGAGGTTGTCGACATGTGGAATGTGAACTCGGCTGTCATTGTGCCGATTGTCGTTGCGGCCAATGGCTTAATAGCCAAAAGCTTCGACGATCATCTGTCGAAGCTGGCGTTACGCTCGCTGTTGGATAAAGGGCCTGATACAGAACGCAGTAATCCTGGATACGGCTCGTATTGTGAGGAGGTTCCTTTCTCTGGAGCCCTAACCACCGGTAGCTTGGACCCTGCTCCCGACATCGGTGGACTACCGTATGAGATGCCTCAGTACAGGGGCTCTTAGATTTTTTTTGAAGTGTTGTTAATGACTGAGATTAATTTGCGAGCGTTCCTTTAAACACAGAAATAGAACAATTTCCTACACAGAAAAATAATGATTATGTTTGCTTAGTTAGATTTTGAAAAAAAATTGCACGGTGGACACGTATTTTAATGCCTTTTCAAATGAATAAAATGTGTGTTGCGACGTCACTTGTTGGTAAAAGTGTAACAAGGCGTTAAATTAATCCACTCAGGGGAGTTAAAACGCAGCACGATATTTCATACAAACTGTCAAGTCCAAAATCTTCGAAATTAATAATTAGATTCCAATCTGGTCATCCCTTAGTTGCCACTGGCTCATTTTAATATAAAAAAAAACTAAAAAAATAAAAATAAAAAAAACTACTATAAATACTACAAATACCACACGGCACACTACTTTACTTAACTATAAATTGTTTTTTCTTTCTTTACATTGTTCTCATATATAGAAGCAACAAGGTTAATGTAACCAGGATTTTTGTAAACATAAAATTATTATAAAGTATGTCAAAGGGCAATGGAGCGCAGTATTTTAGGTTTAAAAAGAATTAATAGAGTACGGAACACCACGCTGCGCTCCAAAACCGGTATCATTGACGTAGGCAAAAAAGCTGCCAGGCTAAAATGGGACTGGGCGGGTCACACCAGCCGCATGCATAATGACCGCTGGGCAAAAGTCTCCACGCAATGGGTGCCAGAGGATGGACGGCGTCGCCGAGGCCGGCCCAGAAAGCGGTGGCGAGATGACTTGGATGCACACCGCGAAGGCTGGTTCGAGGTGGCACAAGAAAAGAATGTCTGGAAGGATATGGGGGAGGCCTTTGCCCAGCAGTGGGACACAATAGGCTAAGGAAAAAAAAAAAAAAAAAAGTGTCCGTGGAGTTTCTTGCACGTTCTTCTCCATAGAGATCTACGCTTTGGAACATGCAAATAGCTTCATGTTTTTGACGGACTGACTTTAACAATTCAAAAGTACCTGATAATGGTTTATTTAAAATAAATGTTTTGACTTTGACTTTGACTTTGACTTTGACTTTGACTTTGAAAAGATAATTGCTTGATTTATCGGTCCAAAGATATATGTACGTTAGAATTATATATATGTACAGATTTTTGTTTGAAATATCGTAAACGCCAATAATAAAAGAAGTCTCTAGTCGATTTAACCAACACGGTACCTCATATAATGTGTGTATATGTTTAGTTTAGAAATGAGAATAGTAATATCCGCCGCAGCTGTGCGGATCGATAAATATTCGCTTTACACGAAGCACCGCACTACAACTACACTCGTAATGCTTGGTATTTAACCGCATGTGTTTAGAGTAGAGTTGACAATATAAATACCACTATTTTCGTTTTAAACATCGAGTATTACGCCTCTAGATACCTTGGTTCCAGATCCTGCCAGGGTTGCGGAATTTGTTCGAAAGAGTCACCGAAGCCTTGAAACGCAAAAGGGCTTTAGAAGGAACACGGATGGGTTTTAGTCAGGAAGAGTCTGACACGTCCTTAAAAAAAAAAGATACCTTGGTCGACTTTGAAATAGCCGGACTATTATTTAAAAAAACTAACCTTGAAAACTAAGGTGGAGTGAGGGAACTGTCTTTCCAGCTTGATTGGATGTATTGACAGCTCACTTCATATTCACTTTAGCTGTTTCATACTCCAAAATTTAAAAAATCTTTTTGTTATCTCTGGTCTCACACGTTTTTCTATAGCACATTTGACATTGGCAGAATTGTCGACATCGGTAACATTGCCATAAACAAAAATAGAATACCAAAGTTTTCAAAGTAAAGGTTTTACAGCGCAGTTTTACTGGAGCGTTCGCATTCGCAAATTGTCAAAAGCACTTCCAATTTTCTCACATATTGAGAAGTTTTAGAATTGGGTTTTTAGGGTTCCGTACCCAAAAAGTAAAACGGGACCCTATTACTAAGACTTCGCTGTCCGTCTGTCCGTCTGTCACCAGGCTATATCTAGTCCTAGTGCTCAAACCAACCACTGATTTATGGAGTTAAAAATTACAAACACCGAACTTTACCCAACTTTACCCCACCTAGGGCTCAAAACCCGATACTTCTCACCTATTAAACCACTGAATTAAAGACGAAAATAGCTAACAACGCCAGCAGCAGTTACCGACAGTAAGTGCTTCTCGTTTTATTGTAACAGAATAAAATTGACTTGGGTACTGCTTTTTTTTTAAGGATAGGAAATCATCAAATGACTTCTTCCGCTCTGGGTGGAGCGAAAGGGCGTGTCAGACTCTTACTGACTAAAACCCATCCGTGTTCCTTCTAAAGCCCTTTGCGTTCCAGGGCCGCGGTGACTCTTTCGAACAAATTCCGCAACCCTGGCAGGCTCTGGCCCTAGCGGGCCCCGTCTTCTATGCTGACATCTCTTTGAGGCGCGCGTGAAACACAACGCGCCATCGACCCGGGCTTGGTGGTGATCGGACAGCGAGCCACCCAATGCTCGCCATCCGCAGGCCCGCGCCTACGGTGGCCGGGGATCGCAGTTAGGTACTGCTACAGTACTCGATTTTGAAGTAAACGGAAAGGTAATTGTGCTTAATGGATAGGTTCTAGTTATTTGTGTAGTTGGAGAATATAAATTGTTGAAATGAAGCCGATAATTATAGCTAAAATGTGTCAGTTTTTATTAGGTACTAGTTGCCGCCCGCGGCTCCGCCCGCTTGATTGTCGAAAATTATCCCAAGGGAACATATTCCCGGGATAAAAAGTATCCTATGTGTTATTCCAAATTATAATCTATCACTGTGCCAAATTTCATCAAAATCCATTCAGTAGTTTTTGCGTGAAAGAGTAACAAATATCCATCCATCCTTCCATACTTACAAACTTTCGCGTTTATAATATTAGTAGGATGGGCAAGCATGGGTATACCGTTTCCTAACTTTACCCTACCTAGAGCTCAAACCCAATATTTATTCTTAAAAGAAGGCAATATCCTAAACTAACCGAAATTTACTCAACTTAACCTCCTCATACAGTGCTCGATTAAGAAGTAAAAGGAAAAGTTCATAACTGTATTTAATGGGTAGGTTTAAAATTATGTTAAAAGATGATGATGAAGAACACTCCTGAAAAAAAAAACGAGTGTGCTGTATACCACACGACTGAAGTAAAACTTCTGTAGCTCCATCTATATATACATATAGATGGAGAGAGATATGAGATGTATAAATATGTTTATTTATGTATAATATACACATGTATATAAATTCGTCGATCGATCGACGTTGATCGATGGAGGACAGAGAGAGAGAGAGAGTTGCGCACCCGGCTGCGCACTCACATGCTCGTGTGCTCATTTGCTTGTAGTAAGCTCGATACACACACAGCATACGGCATTTCGTTCCGTTCGCCTCACCAGATCACACTTTTCGTAACGCTCTCGTCATGCATTTACCAGCTAACTCCCCAAGTCAAGCGTATGTATGTAACTCGGGCTGGTTTCCGCAACTCCACGACTAAGCGCGTATTTTGCGGGTGGGAGAAATGTGTCATTCGACAAGTTAAGCGTGCGTAAAGAAGTTTTACTTAAAAATTTACAACTAAAATCCGCAATAGCCTTCATACAGGCAAGCTTGCTCAAGCTTTTTCTCAACTTACCCCACCTAGGGCTCAAACAGAACACGTCTTACTCACTAAACCACTGATTTAATGACGAAAATAGGGAACATCTGTTACCGACTTTAAGTGCTTACCGTTTTATGAAAACCGGATAAAATTGAGTTAGGTAATGCTAGTACTCGATTTGAAAGTGAAAGGAAAAGTTATTTTATTTAATGGGTAGGTTAAAATTATTGTTTAAGTTGAGACAATACATTGCTGAGGTGTAGAGGAATGAGGATGAGAGCTCGTGGCTAAATAATAATAGCCGCACGGATCGATCTTCAAGGTTAAGCAACGCTTGCCGAGGTTGGTCTGTGGATAGGTGACCATCTTAACACACCGAGACTCCTCCGTGCCTCGGAAAGCACGTTAAGCCGTTGGTCCCGGCTGTCATTTGTAGATCTTTGGCAGTCGTTACGGATAGTCAGAAGCCAAACAATCTGACACCAGTCTTGCCAAGGAGTACCGTGTTACCCAGTTTATATAATAGTATAATAATAGTTGTGGAGGTCTGGTAGGCAGCCGCTCAACGTAAAATACTGGTATTCAGCTGAATCCGGTTTGACTGGAAGCCAACTCCAAAATAGTTGGGAAAAGGCTAGGCAGATGATGATGAAGAGGAAATGTATTGCTAAAATCTGTACGTTTTAGTTTACGGCAAGTTAAGATATGTCCTTTCCAAACTTTGCCCCACCATTTTTGTTATTGTAAGGAACCAATTGTCTTGAGAATTATATTGTTTGTATGTGACTGTTTGATGCCAAAATAAAACAACAAAAAAAAAAAATGCGAAAATTACTCTCGTCTGTCTGTCGCGCTTTCATGCCAAAAATACTTAACCGATTTAAATAAAATTTGGTACACAGATAGTCTAGAGCCTGAGGAATGACATAGGCTACATTTAAATGCGAAAAAAGGGTTGTAAGTGGGGAATGAAAATTTGTATGGAAGGATCGTCATTTTTAGAGCTAGAAGCTTGAAACTTATTTTTTAAGGCTGTTGATTCGATGTGACATTCAAAGTTTATTTATACGTATATGTCTTATATGTAAAATAATAAGCCTAAATAATTAAAAATTATACCCAAACACAGTATTTTACGCGGACGAAGTCGTGGGCATAGCTAGTATAATATAAAAGCTTAACTCTAAAAAATGCTCCAAACGCCACTATTTTATACAAAATCTAATAACAAGCTCTGCATCGAGTCATTATACAAAGTGATGCTCTACGTATATTTCGTAGAGCACTTATATTGAACGCAACAGCTGACGCCTAACCTCTCAGGCTTCCATATTATCACGCTAGTTTTATTCAAATGGGTAGGCACGGTTTATATTTAATTAGTAATATTTCTGTTGAATATTTGCCACTAGTTTTTTTTAAAAGGAGCTCGTGGCCAAATACTCAAATCTAAAATCGGCTGCACGGGTCGATCTTCAAGGTTAAGCAACGCTTGTCGAGGTCAGTCTGTGGATGGGTGACCTGACCATCTTAACATACCGAGCGAGACTCCTCCGTGACTCGGAAAGCACGTTAAGCCGTTGGTTCCGTTCATTTGTAGATCTTTGGCAGTCGTTACGGATAGTCAGAAGCCAGACAATCTGACTCCAGTCTTGCCAAGAATTCTTCTTCCCAGCTAAAACACTAGGAAGTGGTGACGGGCGGGCGTTTTGGGGGACTGTCTTTATGTAGAACTTTGACGTTCAAAAAGTGCTGGCACTCAGCCTAATTTGAATAATTGACTTTTGATTTTGAATTACCGTGTTACCCAGTTAATGGGTTGTGGAGGTCTGGTGGGCAGCCGCTCCACGTATAATACTGGTATTCTACGTCGCTGAATCCGGTTTGACTAGAAGCCGACCCCATTACAGTTGGGAAAGGCTAGGCAGATGATGATTTCGCACATAATATTTATTAGAATTGGATACTGTATTCATATTTTGGAATTATACAAATTGTGTATGTCACATAAAAGTAAACCAAAATACAATGGGGTTGTAGTTTTTTATATTCAAAACTTACTCATGGTAATGTTACTATATGTCAAAAACATTCGCGCTAGACCCCGAGGGCCTAAAACGAATGTTAACATACAAACAATTTTAACTACTTATAAGAGTTGTTAAGAATAAAAATACTAGTATTAGGTCTGTTTTTAGGGTTCCGTACCTCAAAAGAAAAAAACCGGAACCCTTATAGGATCACTTTGTTGTCCGTAATTGTCTGACAAGACCCTTTTCCTCATGAATGCGTAGAGGTATCAAGTTGAAATTCATATCAAATAATTAGGCCTTCAAGCTGTAAAAAAAAAACAAATTTCTAAGTCAACGCAAAAACGCAAAAAGCAAAGGTATAACTTTTACTTATATACCTACAGATTTGTAAGGAACCCTCGGTGCGCGAGTCCGACTCGCACTTGGCTGGTTTTTTGGTAAGAACTCCTCGCCAACAGAAACCCTAAACGATAGTGTTAGTAGTTCTTAAATTATATTAGTAAAGACACTTTAAAAACTAAATAAGAAAAAATAAAATAACAAAAGTATGAGTAGGTATAAAGTAGATGCATGTCGTGGTTGTGGCAAAAGGGCTTCCACTCAGCATAATGCTGTGCCGTGGGGGACCTACAGCACGCCGCTGATTTTCAGTGGTCGCCTTAGGACATGACGTACGGATGTTGATGTACAGGATGTGGCTGAATACCAGTGTTTTACATGAAGAGACTGCCTATCGTACTACGAAAACCCAGTACCTGGTATTAGTATAAAGTAAATCTACATTGCCATTACTTCCCGTGGGTGTCGTAAGAGGTGACTAAGGGACTCACCAGAGAATGGGCAGCAGCATTCTCTGTACATTGCAACAGCTACACTGCGATCGCCAATCCGCCTGCCAAGCGTGGCAATTATGGCAAACCCCTCATTTGTGGGAGGCTTATGTCCAGCAGTGGACGTCTTTTGACTGATATGATGATGTTGATATTTACATTACCTATGTATCTTATATTTGACAAGTTGTTCTTAGCAGTGAATTCCCAGTTAGGAAATCGGCCTCAACTACTTACTTATCTTAAATATTGTTTCGTCAAAAATTTATAAAAATAAAACTGAACAAACATTGTTTTTATAAAAGCTTGTAAAAAACAATACACTTGGACAAACTCTAGATTTTTTTTTCAAATGTTAAATGTACAGAACGAATCCAATAAAATAGAAATTCCGAAATAAGGCGGACGCTTCAATCACGATATTACGGGTCAACGCGTTTGGACGGAATTTGGTACAAGGTAGAACGTATCCCAATATTAGCATATAAAGAGATGTTTTCATCCCGGAAAATCACTATTCTCACGCGAGTAAAAGTAGTGAGAAAATATTGGAAAATATTAATATATAATATTTATTAATAGTTAAGTAAATTATATAATTGGCTACTGAGAACAAGATTAATGGAGAAGTTGACAAAGACTAGACTAGAGAATAAAAAAAGAATTTTGTTTCTTTTTTAATTATTTTTGAAGTGAAAACTTCTTTAGGCGCGTTGAGCACTTTTTGGGTGAACAAAAATCATGGAACTCGCGTCATCGTCACCGAACGCTTTAGCTTTCGCTTAGTTTTCACTTCTATCGGCAGTCCCCAAAGACTGTCCCGCATGTCTTTTTAATTTATAATGGGTTTGCCCTTAAGTCTGGTCTAGGTCAGAGGTGACAGAGACAAAGTCGACGATGGAGCGAGCTTACCCAGAAAAAGCATGTTCACTTTAACTTTGAAGAGATTAGGATTGAATGCGTTCGGAAACACAGACGCAGGCAGAGAGTTCCACTTCACTGCTGTGCGCATTATAAAAGACGTTTGGAAACGTTTAGTTCGAATTGGTGGAATAGCAACAAGGTAGGGATGGTAACTTCCTGCCAGGGTTGCGGAATCTGTACGAAAGAGTCACCGCGGCTCTGGAACGCAAAGGGCTTTAGAAGGAACACGGATGGGTTTTAGTCAGTAAGAGTCTGACACGCCCTTCCGCTCCACCCAGAGCGGAAGAAGTCATTTGATGATAACCCATCCTTAAAAAAAAAAATATGGGATGGTAACTTGCAGTGCGTCTAGATTTCTGGTCGTAGAAGAGGGCAGGTGGGATGCGGTCGTGGAGTTCTTGGGCACACTCACTGAAGTACAATCTGAAGAAGACCGACAAGGAACCTTGCGGCGATGATTTTGATGATGATGATGATAATGATGGTGATGACGATGATGATGATTAAAAGGTTTTTTTTTAATAGAACTCGTTTTTGCATTGATGTTGGGATAAGGGTAAGGGAATAATGATTTGATTATTTTTTTATCTAAACTTATTGTTGACAAATAATAACCCTCTAAATACATAGTATAAAACGAAGCCACTGAAAGCCTCTATCTGATTCTCCGCTTACTCCTTCTAAACCATGAAACAAATATACGGTACAAATATGCGGATACGGTTTTCATTATATAATATAGCGACACCGATACGACAATAAATGAAAAACACTGGCAATACTGTTTCATAGGAATATTTTGAAAGTATTATAAAACCCGTTACTGAAATTAAAAATAAACTTTCGAATTGCATGAAACGTCAAAAAAACTAGTTAAGGATAGTTAATACTATTCTAACGAAATATTCCAAGCTGTTGCAGTTAGTGACATCAAATCTGTGATAAAAGACAACATCAGTTTATTGTCGTATCGTTTTCTCCACCTTGTACCATATATATATATAGAATAAAAAAGTCGGACTCGCACACGTACCGTATCTATAAAACGGCAAAAATTTATTCTGTTTTTAGTATTTGTTGTTATAGCGGCAACTGAAATACATCATCTGTGAAAATTTAAACTGTCTAACTACCACGGTTCATGAGATACAGCCTGGTGACAGACGGACCGACAGCGGAGTCTTAGTAATAGGGTACCGTTTTACCCTTTGGGTACGAAACCCTAAAAAGCGATAAACAATATAGGTTTGTGTATATAATTTGTACTCTTATAGAACCAGGGCGGGTGGCTGGTATAATTATAATAAATAAATGGTCAGAAAGAAAATCGTCGTTATTTTCGCTATTGCTAGATGACTTGGTGGTCCAATTTTTTATTATTTATTTAAACTTTATGTACAATAGTGGTACATGGGCGGACTTAATGCATCGAGGTATTCTCTACCAGTCAACCTTTGGGTTAAAAAGACTGTACTGTGGTAGGTCTACAACAAATAAATATAAAATTTAAAATAGAATTTTATTTCGGATGGAATCGCGATGCCAACAGGTCCATTTTACTAAACCATTCTAAACGTGTAACAATCCCAGTCGCAATGTATTTTTCCTCTCGTTATTTTATGCGAACTCACAAGCTCTGTAATAAAACATTAACCAAACAAGCAAGTCACGTCAAAATAATTAAGCACTAAACGATCAAAGACTAACTTCATCATCACCTTTCAACTCGAAACAGTCAATCAATTTCAACCAAGCGTATAACTTACTATTGTGTTTTGTCCTAACTTTAATCAAATGCAATCAATTGCTTAATCACATGCAAAACTAGCCTAATAACGATAACTTATCCTGAGACAAATTAAGAAAAACATTTTTAAGGCGTCCGTTACACGCTCATGCAAATGTCAATCAATTCCAAAAGTCATGATCGACGAATTATTGATGGTGAGTGATGGAATTCAATCGACATTACCGAAAACTTAAAATAATGTAAAATATGGCGACGATATAATATTATTGGCTGATATACGGACAAGGACCCATTCTGAGATAGGGACCATTTTGGCCTCGCACCGATAGTTATTTTATTATACTGTTTAGTTATGTATTAATTTTATTGTACTGGTTTGTTTGTCTTGTGCGAGACCCAAATAAACATTTTTCTTTCTTTCCATAAACATTAAAAACAGACTAAGTCGTGACTAATCAAATATCCAGATTTTCGTCAATCAATGTCATGCAACTATCAATCACTCCATTACAAAATAGGTTTTCCGTCAATCATAGCCTTGAGTGTGGTAAAACTGACAGTAAAATCTATCGTGTTGTGGGCGCCCAATCCCCCTACATTTTGCAAAGTTTTTGCGGAATGAATTTTAACTCTGAAATGTAATTGCGAATAATTACGAGAATTGGCTTTCTGTTCTGCTACCAAGATGTTAACTGGCTAATAGTTTTTACAAAGCTTGGATCTCGGCGTTACAATAAAAATGGTGGCGACTGAAACAAATTGAGTTTTTGGATTTACTTATATTAAAGTTTGACCGAAAACTGTTGAGATTTTCGAAAGGGACGAAGATACAACCAAAAACACCGACTTCCAAAATTAAAGTTATTTTATACTTTGTATTGTTTTTGTTATTTGGAAGTCGGTTGTATTTTTTAATAGTATTTTGCATTTATTCTGAAGTTGTTGATATGAACCTTAAATTTAGATTTACCTGTAATTATTATTTTACTAAGTTTAGAATAGCTTCATGGAGTTTACAGTGCAAACGACGTTTTTGTTATATATTTCACCGGAAAATTGCAGACTCCGTAAGATTGTAACAAATCTTCATTAGATTATTTATAATTCCTCAATATATTATGAATAAATAGTTTTATAAACGATAAATCTCATCCAAATTCAATAGTTCCCAATATATCCGTGTCCTATTAAAAAAAATAGTTTACAATTTCACGCGATATTTTACAATCTTACGTTGTTTGCAATTTTCCGGTGACATGGAGATAATTTTCTAACTAAAGAATGGATACAGCTGTTTGGCATATTTTTAAAACAAGACCTGGCATACCGCGATTTTTATTACTCAGGTAAAAGTTATTGTAACATCGGCCTTATATTGATTAATTATAATCCACTGCTCTAGATATAAATCAGAAATCAGAAATCAGAAATCATTTATTTTGCGAAGAATGTGTACAAAATAAGATGTCGATGTTTTTAATAAATGTTAGTTCCAACACACTCTACCTTCCGGCATGCAAAAGTAGAAAAACTTACAATAAATTCAAACATAATAAAAATTTAAATTAAAAAAAAGAATAGTTAAATGACCTTGGATCATAACAAAAATTCACATAAATTATTAACACAAAAAAAACAACAATCTGAGATCATATTGACTTCTTTACAAATACAAAAAAAAAACTACATAACATTACATTAAATTACATAATATAATTATATAATAAATTACATAATATTACATATATAACTTTCATCATCAAACGCCATACATACTAGAAAACGTCACATCGATCTATCGACTTTTTCCTGTATCTCAATTTATCACTCTCAAATACTCAACTATCCATCAAGCATTTAATCATTCGTTCACTTTACTTATCACAGTTTTCAATGAGCATTCACATTAAAAAAAAAATATTCACAAATTAGGTCGCATGACAACCCAGTTTCAAAAGTATTGACTGATATTAATATTTGATTGCTCCCTGGCTGACCAATGAGTTTTTAACTATTCCCATAATTTAAACGGCGAGTCAATTAACTTTTCCGAGAAAAAAAAAAGGATATCTTCTCGAATTGTTATAGAAATCATTCATTGTCACAAAAGTGAACACACTAAAACAGATTGCTAAAATATTCCAAATCGTTTCCACTACTCTAAAAAAAATAGACGGCTTATAATAACTACTCATACTTAAACCAAGATCCATATATCACGAACAGTTGCGAACAATCCAGATCCAAAAGTATTGACGGATATTTGATTGCTACCTGGCTACTGACCAATGAGTTTTTAACTATTGCCGCGACGAATCAATTAACTTTTCCGAGAATAAAAATGTTACGCATATCTTCTCGATTTTTTATAGAAATCACTCATTGTCAAAATAGTGAACACACGTTGCTAAAATTTTCCAAATCGTTTCCAATGCTCTAAAAAAAATAGACGGCTTATAATAACTACTCCTACGATTAAACCAAGATCCATATATCACAAACAGTTGCGAACAATCCAGATCCAAAAGTATTGACAGATATTTGATTGCTACCTGGCTACTAACCAATGAGTTTTCAACTATGGCCATAATTTTCTACAAGTCAATTAACTAAAAAAGTACGTATTTGTAGGTACTCAAATTGTTATATAAATATGCTAAATTAGCATTGTCACAATTAGTGAACACACTAAAACAGATTGCAAAAAAAAAACACATTTTTTCTACCACAAAAGTTTCTTAAAAAATAATAAACGGCTTATAATAACTACTCACACTTAAACCAAGATCCATATATCACGAACAGTTGAACTGTCTGTAACCAAACGGCGTCCTCGACCAAAATATTCCTAGGTTATTTCGATCTTAATAATCTGGCATCAGCGACAAAGTCACCACTTTTTATATATCAATTAAACTTTTTACAAACTTTTGTACAGGCTGTTTAACTTAACACCTTTGCACGAAACAGTTGGTTTAAAAAAAGTTGAAACGTCACTTTTGAATTTAGGATTCGATTGCACGTGTTTTATTATGGTTTTTTTCTATGATTTTTGGCGGGAGAGCGACCGGTCCGCTCGGGATTGAGATCGCGACGCGACTGAAGTAATAATGAAAAGGTATACGTTTCAGGGGGAGAAAGGGACAGATGTGTTTCTGTCTCGATCTGTCGTCTTCGGGATATTAGTGAATGCAGTCTGTAGTTTGGTGAATTAAGATTATTTGAATACATCATGTTCGTAAGCGTAAAAAGCGTTTTATGGTATTTCACATCTTTAATATCAAATGGACCTATTCAACGCTCGTATTGCGGCATCAACTTTCACTATTAAAGGGTCTCATTGTGCCAATACTGAAAACTTTTTATAAACATGAATTTGCATGTAAATATCTATTACATCCGTCTATCCGCCCATCCGTCTGTCATCGGTTTGTATCTAGATGGATAGTTGAAATTTTCACAGAGTGGGTATTTTTATTTCTGCTGTTACAACAAAATAAAGATTAAATTAAAAAAAAAAAACAATCGAATCCTCCTTTTTTGAAGTCGGTTAAATATACATTCATTGTTTTTTCCGTTGGGACTTTATATGTAGTATATAAATGTCGCTACAATTGTAAACTATTTATTTTAGACAAGTCACCTGGCCATCGGTTTTTTAATAAACACCTCTATGTCTTTGGAGTCACTGACAGCCCACTCTGCAGAGCCTGCATGGAGGAGGACGAGACAGCAGCACATCTGCATCTAAGTACTTCGGAAACCCAGGTACCCTCTGTGAGATAGTTAGTAACACCAAGGCGTTGCTGGCCTTCCTTGGGGAGCTGGGGTGGATCGAATGACACATTTGTCCCACCTGCACGCAAAATACGCGCTTAGTCATGGAGTTGCGGAAACCAGCCCGAGTTAAATTCATTTAGACAAGTCAGGATGAACTTTTTTGTCATTTTTATCATTAAGAAGGTCTTAAAATGGGCAACTGGAATCCTTTAATTTTTTATTGAATAGTGCTCCGGTCCAAACTTAAAACGGCTTCCATTTGCGGGTTTTCGACCGCTGTGCGAACCTTGAATTAATTTCCATGTACAGTAAAATCCGTTTATAATGACATCGAAGAGAAGTCAAAAACATGTCGTACTAATCGAACGTCATACAGAGCATAAAGCTAACTAAACAACTTCCAATTTCTTGTGAGAAATTTAGTGTAATAGATAGAAACTATTCAAATTGCACAATATGTCGTCGCAGGGAAAGGGGTGGGAATGATCACAAAAACCAGTGAAGGTGTTAGGAATCATGTCACTCACTATAACTGAACATAATTCCTTAAAAATAGGTCTTAATAAGCGTCATGTTCATAAAGGAAGACATTATATCCGAACTTTTATAAAGACTTTTATGTGAAAACCAAACTTCGCACAGTATTTACTTCGTAGTAAGCGATTGGTCAATATAACCGGAGTCATAATAAACGGTTTCCACTGTACATTTTAGTTCATTTAAGCGTACTGGCCATAATTAAAGGACTTTATCGTTTACCCAACGAGTTTAGATGAAAAGATAAAGGAAAATAAGATATCATTAGGACATAATTATGTTGCCAATAAAAATAAATGGGTAATGATTGCAAATGGCCCGAATTTCAGAGGACTGTTGCCCTAATCTTTTATGTTCATCGTTTTTGTTACATAATTGGCTCGTGGCTAAAGAAAAACAGCTGCATGGTTCGATCAAGGCTAAAAAAACATACAGCCGAATAAATATTGTGTTTTTTATTTTTCTGTTAACTCACACACTGTTTAATTAATGGCACCAATATTTGTAAATATGTGAGTACCATTTACCTAAATTTATTTAGAAAATTAATAAGTTTACCTCTGCTGGTAATAGTTTGTTCCTATAAGTAGCATACTCTGGGTGCATCGTCCTCACATAACATTTTATTATTTTTGTAAATTTTGTAAAACCATTATTTGAAAAGAGTAACTATGAGAGTTTCTTGTCCGTTCTTCTCCATAAGAATCTACCTTTCCGAATGGACAGTAGAGTCACTTTTTTAATGTAATGCTATTATTTTACTGAATTGTAAATGATGACGTTCAAAAGTGCCGTTTGATGGCCTAATTGAAATAAAAGTTTTGACTTTGACTTTGAGAGAAAATTCAATTGTATGTTTTTATTTGTTACCTCAAAAACTCCAGCATTTATGAACTGATTTCATATATTTTTTTTATGTTATATGGTATACTTTCCGATTGGTCCAATAGAAATTTCGTCAAAATCGGTTCAGTAGTTTCGTTTTAAACAAAATTACGTATTTTGCTTTTCTGTGACTTTCCAGGAGTGCTCGAGTGGACAGACGTGTGAATCCAATACACTGTAACTCAAGTTACAGTGTTTTTCTGTAATAGCGCTCATTTGATTATTTCGAGGCAGTTAAATATCCCTATCAAAGTCAAAGTCAAAACGTTTATTTCAATTAGACCATTAAACGGCACTTTTGAACGTCAGCATTTACAGTTCAGTAAAATAATAATATTACATTAATAAAGTGACTCTACTGTCCATTCGGAAAGATTCTTATGGAGAAGAACGGATAAGAAACTCCATAGTTATATCCATAGCTCTATATTAATATTTTTTCATTTTAATGTATGTAGAAGGAGAAATGAGAATGAGATGTGCCTAGAGTTAACCTACCCATACCGCCCAGCAAACAACAAAAACAGATACTTCCCAAAACTCATTATCGAAATGAAAATAACGATACAGAACAATTAGAACGTGACGCCAAACCGGATTGTATCACAGCTTCAGTTCAATTTGACAAACTTTGCTGATAGAAGTCGCAAACCCGTTTGACATACGATACTCTTGTTTTGTGTTTAGAGTTTGTTACGTGTTTCGATTCTTGTTCCCGTGACTTATGTCGTTAGAAGTCAGTATCTTGTGAAAATGCTTGACTTGTTAATGCAAATACAAAGTCGGTATATACACGTTGAAATTTTAATGGTCGTTTTCTGGCGGCAGAACGATTAGCCATCAGCAGTACTATCGAAACATAAAGTTAAACTTAAAAAATACATATTTGTTTTTTGTTTTTTTTAATAATTAAAAAAAATATTCATAAACTCGAAAGCGTGAGAAGCAATAGTAGCTCACTAGACGTGACGTAGGTACTACAAAGTGAAAAGCGGTTCATAAATTTTCAAAGCAAAATAAGCTGTCGCGCGTAGTAATTTTTTTTTGTTTATCACAATTGTAATTGTGCCATTTCTTGTTTTTTTTTTATATTAATCGATTGTATTACCAAGACTAACTCATTTCGCTGCGGAAAAACAACCATGAAAATTTCAGCTTGTATATGCCTATAATATTTGAGGAGTTACCTCAATTCTTCTTGGATATCATCATCGGAGCCAAATTTTGATAAAACTGAGACCAATTTAGAATTAAATTGCTTTCAAATATGAATTTTCCAAATCTAAACTAATATAATTAAGCTGAAGAGTTGGTTTATTTGTTTCAACGCGCTTATCTCTAGAACTACCAGTCGGATTTGGAAAACTCTTTTCGTACCTATATCATACCCACATATACGGAAAAGCAAAAAACGAGATATGCGCGTACGAAGTCGCGGGCAAAAGCTAGTCGGTTTATAAATGTCGGAGTTCTGAGGAAACAAACATAAAACAAGTCGGATAAAAAAAAAACGAGTTGAAGACCTCCTTTTTAGACCTCCAACAAGGAATCTTTATAGTTTCGCCATGTCCGTCTGTCTGTCTGTCCGTTCGCGGTTTAGCTCAGAGTCGCTTGGCGCTAGAAAGTTGAAATTTTGGTATTAATCACGCCGACAAAGTGATAAAATACAATCTTGAATTTTTTTTTATTTTAGGGTGGCGTGTAAAGTGTACACATGTAAAGTGGCGATGATTATGATTAATATTATTTATTTATTTACTAAAAAAGGTTTTCCAACAGCTTCTGCATAAAGCGTTTCTTATGATATTTTATACAGGCCTCATTCTTATGCAGTCGCCAATGACAGGGCAACCAGCATTTACAAAATAAGTAACGAACACTTATATAAAAATTGCTTAGTTTAAAAATTAGAGCAGCTAAAATAAAATCATAACATAATTAGAAAATCATAATAAAATTAAAAAGACATAAAAACACAAATTGCAATTAACTTCAATGAGATCGAGATTTAAAAATTAAAATAACATAATAATATAAATTAATCAATGGAAAAAAAACACATTTATCAGAATAATCAGAGAATAATAATAATGAACGAAATAAATTAATAATCAAAATATATGTTTAAAGGTATATGAATATGAATTAACCATAGAAATATAAAAAACTTTATTTAGTAAAAAAGTTTATTATATCCATGGAATTAACTATTTGGTTGCGTTCTTCGGTACTCAAGTATTTTGGCTTCTACCCCGTGGGTGGTTATGGGGTCGTTTAAAAATATTGAGGGTCTGCTTGAACTATTTCTCCATCCAAGAAGTCCAGTCCAGTTTGCGAAATATATTACGCTTTAAAGTGCTATTTTTTTTTGTTAGAGTCGCGTGCCCCTCTGCCAGCTAAAGGCGTGAAAAAAAATCATAGTTGGAAATATAACGAATTTAAAAGGAAAACTATCAACGCTACCTAGATTCAACGATTTAATGAGTAATAGTCGACCAACTTATAAAATGGAACTGTGTAAGTAAAAAAATCCTATTAATTCCAAAAAAAAAGTCTTAAATCCAAGCACATTTTTTAAGATAAAACGCATTAAACATAAGGAGTGGGGGCTTGTAACGTCACTTTCCAGTAAAAAATGTTCTGGTAAGTGACGTCAATCGAATTTTAAATGACCTGTATCGTCTTCATTTTTTGTTTAAGTGACAAAAGAAAAACGACGAGTCCAATATTTTTTGAAAATCCATCTGACGGACTCATTAAATTTTTTGGTCAAATACCCTGATCATCGACAGTTTACAATTTCACAAGATATTTTGTAATGTTACGTAGTTTGCAATTATCCAGTGACATATATAAACAAGTCTACAGGCTGTATGCTAAAAACATAAAATACATTTTTGGCCGTGTCAGTATGTCTGTCACGTCTCTTCCCATATTAACATAAAATAACGTTTTGAGGGACACTCCTCTGGGTCGCTTTATGTCAAAACTGTGAAACTGTGGGGTAAAAGAATTAAAGTTCTTGTTAATGTGGGCAGCAGGGGTAATATGGCAACCATGTCCTATGACCCTTATCTCTTCAAAATTAGAGTGAACAGGCTTTTTCTGGGTAAGCTCGCTCCATCGTCGACTTTGTCTCTGTCATCTATGACCTAGACTAGAGCCAAGAGCAAACCCATATTAAATAAAAAAAATATAACAAAAATGTAGTTTGATTGAACAACTGCAGGATATTTTGTAAGGTTCAGTTATTGCTGAAAGCCATATACAAAGTCATTTCCCCCACTCAAATCAACCTCAGTCTCCTTCAAATAAATTCACTTTAAGAGTTTGTTATTTATTGACATTTACGTCCTCGACTGTAGTTTTTTTATTTTTTTATTTAATATGGTTTGCTCTTGACTCTAGTCTAGGTCATAGATGACAGAGACAAAGTCGACGATGGAGCAAGCTTACCCAGAAGAAGCCTGTTCACTCTAATTTTGAAGAGATTAGGGTTGTATGCGTTCGGAAACACAGACGCAGGCAGAGAGTTCCACTCCTTTGCTGTGCGCATTATAAAAGACGTTTGGAAACGTTTAGTAATTGGTGGAATGGCAACAAGGTAGGGATGGTAACTTGCAGTGCGTCTAGATGTCCGATGGTAGAAGGGGGCCGGTGGGATGAGGTCGTTTTCCTTTGAAGTGGAAGAAGTTTCCGTCAAATTTATTTATAAATTAATTTTAACGGTTGTTAGGGCCTGTTTTAGAGCTTGCCAGGGTTGCGATATTTGTTCAAAAGAGTTACCGCGGCCCTGGAACGCAAAGGGCTTTTAGAGGAACACAGATGAATTTTAGTCAATAAGAGTCTGACAGTCCCTTCCGCTCCACCCAGAGTGGAATGAGTCATTTTATGATTTCCCATAGGTAAAAAGGGCCTATTTTACAGTCCGGATTGAGTAGGTAACATTGTTAGAAGCTATTATTTTTGAGTAAAAACTTCTTTAGGCGCGTTGAGCACTTTTTGGGTGAACAAAAATCATGGAACTAGCGTCATCGTCACCGAACGCTTTAGCTTAGTTTTCACTTGCATCGGCAGTCCCCAAAGACTGCCCCCATGTTTTTTTTTAACGAGTAACCGTGTAGTTTCTTGCCGGTACTTCTCTGTGAGACACTAGTAATTAACTTCTGACATTTAAAGACACTTTTGAACGTCAACATTACAGTTAAAAGAATATGTATAAAATAAAGCGACTCTACTGTCCATTCACAAAGGTAAATTCTTATGGAGAAGAACGGACAAGAAACTCTATAGTTACTCTTTTCAAATAAAAGTTTTACAATGAATGGTACTCACATATTTACAAATATTGCAAACAATTGATATAACAGTGTGTGAGTTATTTAATAGAAAAATAAAATACAAACAAACAAAAACAAAATCTATTTTTATGATGTCTTGTATGACATCAATTTTATAGAAAGACCGTCTGTGAGACACTAATCCTTCGATTCTCTCTTCAGAATCTTTTTAGCTGAGTATTAGATTAACATCCTGCTTACCCCATTCTAATCCCAGTTAAAGTTAAACATTTGCTATAAATACAACATTAAAACTAATGTTCGAACTAGTTAATATTTATTATAATTTAAATGCGCTTAGAGGTATGAATGGGGTGTGGTGCTACTGCAGGCTTTTTGAATGAATCGCAACTCCAACGTTCTGAGATAAGTGAGTTCAGTTCTGTGTTCAGGTACCCTACACCAATAGACCATAGTGGCTGGTGGACACTTCCCGTGACCCAAGAACTGGCTTTTAATTTGGCCAAAAGCTAAGTATGGCCATTCAACGGGGCAGTGGCCAGTCTCTTGGGCACATTACCCGCTGACAGCGTTGAGGACGAATTTTTTGATGCTATATTTTAGTTTGTTGTAAGTTTGGTTTTTTCGTTAATATTAGTTATTATTGTTCTATATAGACATAATTATATCATCTGTACCTTTTAAAACGTAACATTGCAATGCCTTCTTGATTTTTTTTTTAACTTCAGCTAGCGGCTTCCTCCGTATGTCGAAAATTATTCTAAGGGAACGTACTCCTGGGGTAAAAAAGAACCTTTGTCTGTTTGTATTCCAGGTTACGGTCTACTCGAGTGCCAAATTTGATCCAAATCCGTTCAGGCATTAAGACGTGAAGGGATAGCAAACGGACACATGAAGTTACATTTATGATTTTAGTAAGGATAGTTTATATTTTAAAATTGAATTTATTTTTTATGGATGAAAATTTAATAAATTGGTTTTAAATTAATTTGGGGATTTTAATGTAATATATGACATAGTTGACATAATTATTTTTATTTTATTAGTTCTCTTGTGTTGTCCGAAATAATGTTTATTTTTATTTTTAATGTAACTGTGCAATGGGTTTAAATTACCTGAATATATGAATTTATCATTATATGTTATTATTATTCTCTTTATTCATTTCACTTACATACTAATTTATATTTTTAAATATTTCTTAAAAAAACACACACACACACACATTAAAAAAAAACATTTAAAAATATAAAAAGCAGTAGTCCGCCGGTGTCGGGAGCAAGGTCCAAGCTACCGGTGGTTAGGGCTCCAGAGAAAGGAACCTCCTCACAATACGAGCCGTATCGAGGAGTACTGCCTTCTGTATCAGGCCCTTTATCCAACCGCGTAACGCCAGCTTCGACAGATGGTCGTCGAAGCTTTTGGCCATCAGGCCATTGGCCGTAATGACAATCGGCACAATGACAGCCGAGTCCACATTCCACATGTCAACAACCTCGTGTGCTAAGTCGAGATACTTGATTTGCTTCTCTTTCTCAGCCTTCACGAGGTTCTCGTCATGCGGGATGGTAACATCGATTATCATTGTGCGGCGCGCTAATCGGTCTATCACCACTATGTCAGGCTTATTGGCAACAATAGTCCTATCAGTGATGATAGACCGATCCCAGTACAACGTGACATGGTCATTTTCGAGAACTGGGTCGGGCACATACTTGTAATACGGTACTTCGGAATCTACAAGTTTGTATTTTAAAGCAAGTTGCTGGTGGATAATCCTGGCCACTTGGTTATGCCTGTGCAAGTACTCGCCGTTAGCAAGACGAGAACAACCAGAGATAATATGTCTGATGGACTCACCCGGACGGTGGCATGCCCGACACACGTCAACCGTCCCGTCCTTCATAATATGCTTCCGGTAGTTGTTCGTCAAGATAACTTCGTCCATAATCGCACAGACAAAACCTTCGGTTTCCCCGAAGAGATCACCGAAACGTAGCCAGGCCACGGACGCTGAGAAATCTACATCGGACCCATAAAGAGCCCGATAGAAGCGCCCGTGAAGCTCCTTGCCTTTCCATACCTCCTTGCGGTCATCTGTAGTAAGTATCACAGGTTTGCGCCAGTTCTCTTTAGCCATGGACAACGGAGTGAGTCCCTTGTCCACTGCGACCACATCTCGGTGCATACCCACATCGGCTTTGAGAAAATATTCTCTGAGACTGCACATCTCACGGTTGTGGAGAGTCTTAGCATTTAAAAAGCCTCGACCTCCACACTTCCGTGGGATGTACAGTCTCATCACCGACGATCGTGGGTGATGCATCCGGTTTGCGGTCAGCAGTGTGCGGACCCTCCTATCCAGGGCATCGAGTTCGGTTTGAGTCCATTTGAGTATGCCGAAAGTGTACATTAATACCGGCATGACCCAACCGTTGAAGGCGCGCACCTTATTTCCACCCGACAAAAGGCTGTTTAAAACCTTTTTCAGGCGGCCAAAGAAGCGCTCCCTCAGCGATTGCTTCATGTCAGTACCGTTAATGCCCAACGCCTCCGACATACCCAAATACTTGTAGGATTCGGTTGAGCTGAGGGATCTAACCTGTATGGAATCCGAGAGTTGAATTCCCTCAGATTCCATAATCTCCCCTTTCTTTACATGCATGACTGCACATTTGTCCACACCAAATTCCATCCTGATGGCACTACTGAAGGTTTCAGTTACCTTTAGTAGCTCCATCAGTCGCAAATTGTTGGGGGCAAAGAGTTTCAGATCATCCATGTAAAGAAGGTGAGATATGGCCTGACCACCTCTTCTCAACCGATAGCCTAGGCCTGAATCCTCCAGCAGTGTGCTTAGAGGATTCAGAGCTAAGCAAAACCAAAGTGGACTCAAACTGTCGCCCTGAAATATTCCCCGTTTAATCCAAATAGGCTCATCACTCCCTTGGATCGGTTGACATCCTGGATAGCGAAGGACTGTTTTCCATTGCCTCATACATGACTCAAGGAAGGTGCGTAGGGTTGCATCTATTTTGTACAACTCCAACACCTTCATGAGCCATGTATGTGGCACAGAATCATAGGCCTTCTTGTAATCTATCCAACATGTCGACAGATCCTTGCGGGATCGACGAACCTGTTGGCTTATGGCCATGTCTATGAGGAGTACCGCTCCTTAGTACCGCGGGACCCCTTCCTACATCCATTCTGAGAGGCGGACATAATTGAGTTACTCTCAATGTGCTCATTAATTTTCGCTCTCAGGATAGATGTAAGAAGTTTATAGACCGTCGACAAACAAGTAATCGGTCTATAATTCTTGGGTTCCGCGGGACTACCTGTCTTATGGAGCAGGTGGGTAATGCCAGTTGTTAGAAACTGTGGTAGCGACCCAGACTCTAAGGATGACTGGAATTGAGATGCCAGGAGCGCGTGTGAGCTGCTATACCACTTCAGCCAGAAGTTGTGCAGTCCGTCCGGTCCAGGAGATTTCCAATTCGGTAACGGACGGACTGCTTTGGCTATATCCAGTGTGGTTATAGTAATTTTTTCCATTTGTGGTATAGCTTCGCACACGCGCTCGACATCGCGCATCCAGCCACCCTCAGCGTGACAGATGGGCACCGACCAGATGCTGCGCCAGAATGTACTCGTTGCGACATCATCCGGGCGGTAAACGTCTGTCACACTTTGTTCAAGTCGCTCCCAAGCTCTGTATACCCACCTCTCATCGCTCTGGAACATGCGGTTTTGCGAGTATCGGTCAACCCGCCGCTTATACCGCCGAATACGGTTTGCCCATGCACAAACTTTCTGCTTCAGGAAGTCGATGCGCTCTGTGACACGGAACGTGTATTCTCGGGGGCTGATTCCAGTCCCCGAAAACGCCCGCCTCACAAAGCGCATCACACGTGGTCGTGTGTTGCCCTCCCTGAAGCAGTATAGTTTGCCGATGAGTGCCCTAGCCTCATCGATACGCCGCTCGATCCTGCACTGCCAGGCTGGTGCAGCAGGCTTCGGTCGTATAGCTTCGTCACAACTAGGAAACTTTACGTTTGCTATACGACATGCCGCAACAGCCCCGCAAAACAGGATTGAGTGCGTATCAACGAGGCTCTCGCTGCTTTCAAAGATGTTCTGCAGCAGCGAGTCCAAAGCACACACCAACGCCCTAGAGTGTCAATTCTACGCATTTTGAGACAACGTTCACATTCGCATGTCAGTCGCAATTTTTTTTTGTGTTTTTTTTAGATTAGTTTGCTCTTGACTAGTCTTGACTCTAGTCTGTCTAAAAATGCGTAGGATAGACCCTCTGACCATTTTCAATGCGAGATCCAAGATATTTCAATTGTGACACTAGAACTCGCGTTTGAAAGTTGCTCTTAATAGTTTGCCTGGGCGCTTTTCTGTTAGTCGCCGAAGTTGATTCTGACTTTCAGAAGTGGTTCAAAACATTGACGTGAGCTTGTCTCAATTATAAATGCCTCTATACTACAATAAGCGCTATTCCGTCCCAACCCTTGCTCGAGCCAGCTTTTAAATTCATCCCTAACTATAATCCTAGTTTGATCTAGCCCGTCTCTAGCTGTCCCCCCCAGCGATGCCCTAAGCCGAAGCCCGTTCCCCACAGGGGGTGCCCTTAGCTTTTAAATTTTATTAAGCCCTGGTTGGAGGCTTTAATATTTATATTAAGGCCACCACAGGCAAGTCCGGTTAAGCAGTCGACAACCTCCTAGATTGAACTACGAGAGGCCTCTCACAAAACATGAGCGGTAAAAACCCGCTGTTACTCGGCCCCACCTCACTCAAAGCTGCGTTTCCTACCCGTGATGTATGAGACCAATATTGTGTGTAGCTACGCCGTACTAAGCTTTCAGTATTCCCCTGTTATTATGAACTATCTCTGCGTTTTATTAACACCATCAGTTTAGGGGAGGCGGGTTTTAGTAAGACTTACCATGGTGCTCCATTGAGCACCATGGTAAGTATTCTTTTGCTTCCGGGTTCTAATATAATAATATAATATAATATCTTAGGACAACTCACACACGGTCATCCGATCCCAAACTAGGCAGAGCCTGTGCTATGGCAATCAGACAACTGATAAACATACTTCTATATCTCTAAATACGTAAATATTACAGACGAATTACACCCAGACACAGAACAAATAATCATGCTCATCACACAAAGATTTGTCCTGGGTGGGAATCAAACCCTTGAGACCTCCGGTTTAGCAGTCAGGGTCACTAACCACTCGACCAACAGGCCAGCCGAATTCTGTAATACATTTCTTTCTTTTGTATCATGTAGTCAGTTACCAGGTTCAGCTGAATACCAGTATTTTACGTGGAGCGGCTGCCTACCAGACCTCCACAACCCATTTTTGCGACCAGATGTTGGTACTTAAAAAAAATTCATGCAGATTTAGTCATAAAATAATGTCGAAATTCTTGCCGTCCAAACAAGATGCCAGAAGCATCTTAAGGAGCCGAAAGAAGTCCACTGCTAAACATAGGCCTCCCCCAAGTGTTGCCACAACAACCGATCCTGTGCGTCTTGCATCCACCGGCTACCCGCGACCCTCACCAGGTCATCGGTCCACCTTGTGGTAGGCCTTCCAACGCTTCGTCTTCCTGTTCGCGGCTGCCACTCCAGAACTTTTCGGCCTCATCGACCATCTGTTCTGCGAGCAATGTGCCCTGCCCACTGCCACTTCAGTTTGGCGATCCTTCGGACTATGACGGTAACCTTGGTTCTCTTGCGGATATCGTCATTCCTGATTCGACCACGCAAGGAAATCACAAACCGTTTGGTGCCAATCAAAGTACACAAACAAAAATTATTACGTTAAATTTCATATTCGTAACACAGATGTTCACTATACTTAATATAGAAAAGTCAAAGACGTGTCTGCTTGCCTAACCACATTGTTATATCAGTCAAAAGACGTCCACCATGCCCACTACTCCTATGCCCAGGCCTATGGGCATAGGGCAACTGTCGCCACAACGACCGGCCCTGTGCGTCTGGCATCATAGTCATAGTCATAGTCATTTTATTCATAAACAAGTAATTTTGTATCTGAATTTACACATAAAAATACACAATACAGTATTTACAATATAATAATAACACTTGAATTTTATAAATTAAATCAACAATTACAAATAATTTTACCGTTGTTTTAATAGCATTTCGACAATTACATAAAACAATATGGTCAACTCCTTAAAATTTAAAACTAAAACAATAAAATAATTCAATAAAATTACAGTTCTTCTACAGCATATAGACACTTATTCAATAGGAATTCCTTTAGTTTTATTTTGAAAGCGCTATTGTAGACAACACTTTTTATTTCTAAAGGCAATCTGTTGAATAATTTTACGGACTGGTATCGTGGACTGTGTTTAACAATTCTTAGGTTCTGATTAGCAACATTTTTAGACTTCAAGTCCAGTCTAGAAGAACGGCAGATAAGGGAAGGCACCCTTATCTGCCGTTCTTCTACTGTCTCAAAACTTTGTATGTTTTTGGCCAAATTACTTAAAAGTACCAGTACATAAAGACTTGGTACTGTGAGTATGCCTAAATTTATAAAATGTTGTCGGCAACTTTCCCTTTGTGAGATGCGGACCATGGTACGGATTGCACGTTTCTGTAGTCATCCAACGGATTCCCGCGGCCAACAGGTCATCGTGCTACCTTGTGGCCCTCCCACAAGGTCTTCCAACGCTTCGTCTTACGGTACGCCACTCCAGAACCTTTCGATCCTTTTGGCCCCATTGATTGATTGATATGCCCCGCCCACTACCAGTTATGCCCCCCGCAAAAACTCTACCCCTGAGCGTAGCCAGGATTTTGTAATAGCACTCTTTGGCAACAACTACCCATATTATATAATGTTACAAAGATTAATTATTTCTCATTTTCAAGGCCGTCATTATGGAACTGAAATACAATACTTCACGAATTTGGTGTAGCAACTTTCAGGATCATTTCTGTTTTCAGCGAGGAAAAGTTTGCTTTATCAATTTAAGAAGGGTTTATTTAAATATAAATGCGTATTAATAGAGCTACGATATTTTTAAATTTGGTATGTACTTTACAAATTAGTTGTATATAATTTTAATGATTAATAATTAATGAGTGATTGTTACATCATTTAAATCGATCTATTAACTTACAATCATTTTAATCAAAGGCTCTTGGCAATTCAATTCAAATGTTTTTTGCTTCATAATCAATACATTTCCAGATGTCAAGTGAATGCGCAGTCCACTGTGTTGTACCAATTCAGGCATGCAAAATTTATCATTAAAATTATACATTTTGTAAATAAAAAAATAAAAAATTGATTCTTTAAAGAATGCCATAAATTCAAATCAATATGCTATTAAATGTCATAAATTCAAAATAATACCCTGTGTAATGTCATTTTGGCAAAGTGCCGTTCTATTAGCAAATGCGATAGGATATGTTTGAAAAAGTACTTCAAACTGTTGATTAAATAATAAAAAGCGACAAAAAAAATCGGATAAATCAACACGATTTCTTGACATAAAATTGCATTAAAATTTAAATCGTTTTTATTCCCGCCAAAAACCTGTCTGCCAATTTGGTGACGTCATGCTAGTATGTAAACAAAACAGTCGTGAACGACCGGCATTCATTATTTTGTTTTTTTTTTAATTTACTTCGATGGGAAGGCTATAGTGTTTTGACCGTATTGCCTAGTTTTACGTCCTTAATTTCTTGTGTTTTGCATTACAATGCGAATGTAACATAATCTAATGGTTTTTAGAGTATCTGGTAACAAATACATCGATTCGGCCTTCTCGGCAAGTTTCGAGTGAGGTAGTCAATAGGTACTACAATAAAATTCTCAGCTCCACTTAACCGAGATCGCGCCCGTTTAAATTATTCCACATATTTTCCAGGTGTGTGGACACTTGAGACCAATTGGCATCCACTAGGAATCAATTTACGAATAATTAAAACAGCTGCTAAACTTCACTCAACAAAATCCCGCCAAAACGCCCAGCAGTCATTCAACATTAATCCATAGACTAATGATAGCTGTTTAGACTTAACTGACAGATGACAACTAATAGTTTTTGCTTTTTAGGACGTCACACCATCGCGGCTCGTGTTTTAGGTTACGTGATATATAGATAAAAATATCGACTTTTAATTTTTAAATAATAAAACAATACTGTGCTCTTATGACTCAAAATCAGAATATTCAGGAATATTTCAATTTTTTTTTTTTTGGTAATTATATTTTCGAGCCGTTTGGGGCTGAAACTCTTGGATCGTGGGGTCCGAGTGCTCATGCTAACGCATGTTAAAGAACTTGCTGAACGCTAAATTGACACTTCGCGTGACCCAAGGGCTGGCTTTTAACTCGGACAGATTAGCATTGCCATACAACGTGGCAATGCCGCCAGTCTTTTGGGCTCACTTCCAGTCGAAAGCGATGCGGACAAATTTTTTGACGCCATATTTTAGTTAGGAGTTTTTATTTTTATTTTATGTGTATATAGTTAGATTAGTATTTAAAATAATAAATCCTCATTTGAATAAAAATATAATTATTATACTAGTATATTTCGACATGCATTTTATTTTTTATCAAATTTTATCATTTATTTTTCACTACCGAAAGTACCCTATTGTCGAAACGTCTAAATTATAACGTTATATTTCTACAGTGCTTGTAAACCCCATATATTTTTGCCTTTTTGAAAATCGCCTTCGCCACCCTTCCGCTCACGGAATGTCACATAATAATATCTAGAGCCTCAAGTCATCAATTATTTCTTGGAAAGGAAGATTGAACCTGGCTGGTTATAATTTAAATATTTAGATATGTTATCTTTATGAATACTAAATCGTATTAGCAAAAGACGTATCTACTGCTAGGGTCAACGCAGCCCTGGAACGCAAAGGACTTTAGAAGGAACACAGATGGGTTTAGTCAGCAAGAGTCTGACACGCCCTTCCACTTCACCCAGAGCGGAAGAAGTCTTTTGATGATTTCCCATCCTTAAAAAGAAAAAAAATAGTCTTATCCAACAAAAACTTTGTAATTATTTGTAAAAGTATTTCATATTTTTCCTATTATTGTTGAAATTCTCACGGATTTATTACAAAAAAATGTTTTGACACAAGCGTATTTGCTAGAAAGCATGAAGGAATGTCCTGTTATATCTAGGATAGGTCTTGAATCCCCTCAACAATTGGTGGAGGGAAAAATTCCCTCATTTCTGAATACCTCATTGCCAATTTACGAAGCGGCTGCTTGCAGGAAGTGGAAACACACGAACAAGAATATCATCTGAAAGCGTCGCGCTTTCAAGAATCTTTGGTTACAATTTAAATGCGTACCAAGTAAAATAAGTTAACTTCAAATAAAATAAACCCACTCTATACCGAGGTGGCTAAAGAACAACGTTTTAAGTTCAAAGTCAAAGTCAAAACGTTTATTTCAATTAGGCCATTAAACGGCACTTTTGAACGTCATCGTTTACAGTTCAGTAAAAATAATAATATTACATTAATAAAGTGACTCTACTGTCCATTCGGAAAGGTAGATTCTTATGGAGAAGAACGGACAAGAAACTCCATAACTTAATAAATAAGGACAAGAAGTTCCAAAATAATTATACACTCATCAGAATAATTGTACGTGTTGTATTTATATTCTTATGCCTACCAAAATGGGTAAATGCTCACCAAATCTTGTTTTCCTGAAATACAATGTTACTTCTGTTACTAGGAGAACATGGATGCAAGAGCGAGCTAAGCGAGCTCGGGACTTGAGGCACCCTGACTCGGACAGGTTAGGTTAGCAGGGGATGGCGGGGTCTAGTGAGCGAGCGAAGCGATCGAATGAGACCCCGCTATTATTTTATGTATATTTTTTTGTAGCTGTATAGATTGCCAAATATACTGGTAAGAGAAAAAATATTTGAGAGATTTGATAGAGTGTGGAAAAGATGAATCCAGGATTTCCATCCAGCACTGGTATTTTGTTGGCTTTTTTAGATTGTAGACAGTCTTTACGCAATAAGAATTTAATTTATTTTAATTTGCACTCGCTCCAATTTCATTTGCACATTTTGTTGTGTCATCTCTGTTTTCCTAGAATAGAAGTTTTCCAAGAATAGAAGCTTCCTAGAATAAAAGTTTTCCAAGAATAGAAGTTTCCTAGAATAGATCTTTGCCTAGAATATAAGTTTTTCTAGAATAGAAGTTTCCTAGAATATAAGTTTTCCTAGAACACAAGTTTTCCAAGAATAGAAGTTTCCTAGAACACAAGTTTTCCTAGAATAGAAGTTTCCTAGAATAGATGTTTTCCAAGAATAGAAGTTTCCTAGAACAGAACTTTGCCTAGAATAGAAGTTTTCCAAGAATAGAAGGTGTCCAAGAGGTAAATAAAAACTTATGTAACTTCGGAAACATTGCTTATTCATCAAATTTGAGTCATTGTGAGTCATTCGCACGCAAACCACAAGCTTACCGACTTGCCAACCTACCAAGGTAAATATCTAATTGGAAAACCCAATAAACTCATTATTACCCGGAAGAAATGAAAGCTCTTGAGTCTAAGTTGCCCGTGCTTTCACTTGCATCCCTGAAAATTATACAATAAACAGCAACTCGTTGCTAGTAACGCGCTCAATCAAGTACAAGGCCTTCACTTTATCACGACCACCCGTAGCAAAGGATGACTGGTAGAGAATGCCTTGATGCATTAAGTCCGCCCATGTACCACTATTGTACATAAAGTTTAAATAAATAAATAAATATGCATGACAAAAATATTTACTATCCAATCAGTTTATATACAAAAATATATTACTAATAGTGAAAATAGAATCAAAATTGACCAAAAAACAAACGAGATATAACTATTTTAAACAAATTTACTGTCCCTCTCGCGAAAACGCTATTTTCTACGGCAGCTGTATAGGAGACATAGCATTTGACGTCAGATTTGGTATCGGATTTCTCTTACAAATTGTCCACTTTGAAGCTTAATAACTTCAACACTGTTGACGGTATTTTAAAAATTATTTACTATAGATAATAAATATTATATTTAGCAAATAAAAAAATGCATGTATATTCCCTATTGTCACTCAGGTGCAAATTGAGACTTTTCACCGCGGTAATTCATCCCATCATGACGTACGCTTGCGGTGTCGTTGCACACGCAAAACTTCGTCACCTCCATAGGGACTACATGTAGACCTCAAATGGCCGACCATACAGCAGTTCATGAAACGCATAGCCAAACGTTTCTTCGACACTGCTGTAAATCACCGTTCACCCCTTATCGCATCGGTCGCCCGATACGAACCCTTCCGCATCTCCAAGATACGCCGAGGCATACCTTCGTCACTCCTGATGACTCCACCACGCTCCTCCAACAGAGTCGCAAAGAGACCATTACTCTACGCAAACCACGATCGCCGTCCTTCCACCCTCGCCGCCGAGACCCATCGCGACATCCCCGTCAATATCCGCCCCCGACCCTTGCTCGAGCCAGCTCGCGCCGCTGAGCCGGTCGTTTTAAATTAACCCCCTTAATAATAATCCTAGGAGCTCGTGGCTAAATAATAACAGCCGCACGGGTCTATCTTCAAGGTTAAGCAACGCTTGCTGAGGTTGGTCTGTGGATGGGTGACCATCTTAACATACCGAGACTCCTCCGTGCCTCGGAAAGCACGCTGAGCCGTTGGTCTCGGCTGTCATTGGTAGATCTATGGCAGTCGTTACGGATAGTCAGAAGCCAGAAAATCTGACACCAGTCTTACCAATGAGTACCGTGTTACCCAGTTAATGGGTTGTGGAGGTCTGGTAGGCAGCCGCTCCACGTAAAATACTGGTATTCAGCTGAATCCGGTTTGACTAGAAGCCGACCCCCCAATATAATTGGGAAAAGGCTAGGCAGATGAATAATAATCCCAGGGATGCCCTAAGCCGAGGCCCGTACCCCACTGGGGGTGCCCTTGGCGTGTAGTCGCATTGTTTGTAAGTTTTTTAATAAACCCTGGCTGGAGGCTTAAATAATTATATTATGGCCGCCACAGGCAAGTCCAGGCAGGTAAGCAGTCGAAAATTTACGCAAACGCAAATATACCTACTACGCTTTTCATATTTTGGAGTTAATGCCATATAAAAAAACGTAGGTATCATTGCATGCAATTGTTCTGTATGGTGTCGGACGTAAAAGAATAGCACCATCCCATCACTTCTCGTGGGTGTCGTAAAAGGCGACCAAGGGACTCACCAGAGAATGGGCAGCAGCATTCTTTGTGCATTACAACAGCTACACTGCGATCACCAACCCGACCAAGCGTGGGGATTATGACAACCGCCCACCCCTTGGGGGAGGCCTATGTCCAGCAGTGGACGTCTTTTGGGCTGATATGATGATGATTGCATACAATTGGATGTTATTCGCTTGGTCATTAATCTGTTTAGTAAATAATTTCACCCTGACTATAGGCAACGAATAAAAACACGTTGTATTTTAGACCATGCAAACTCACAGCCGTATTTTTTCAGGCGGCATCCATCGAATCAGGATGAAATTCAATTCGCTATGCATTTAGTTTGCCCTCTCTTGACTTGAACATAATCAAATGAAATATTTTTATCTCAATCTATCTGAGAATTATCGATATCTCAGAAATAACTTTCGTTTCAAGTTAAGTAGACAGCTTCACAGTTTTTTTCTAAAAATATTATATTTTATTTATTTAAATATCGCCACATTGAAGCGGCAGTGGGCAGGGCACATTGCTCGCATAGAATCGCACCCGCGTACCGGAATCAGGAATGATGATATCCGCAAGAGAACCAAGGTTACCGACATAGCCAGAAGAATCGCCTAACTGAAGGGGGCAGGGCACGTTGCTCGCAGGTCGATGGGTCCTTCTGGAGAACTAAAAGTTTTGGAGTGGCGATTGCGTATCGGAAGACAAAGCGTTGGAAGGCCTCCCAGAAGGTGGACCGATGACCTGATGAGTGTCGCGGGTAGCCAATGGATACGAGACGGACAGGACCGGTTGTTGTGGCGACACTTGGAAGAGGTTTATGTCCAGCAGTGGACGTCTTTCGGCTGATATGATGATGATGATGACGACACTTTATGTAGGTACCTAAATAATACACAAGGAATTCCCAACCAGTCGTTCTGGTTTAAAGACTACACTGTTGTAGGTAATACGTATAGAACAAATACAATAATGATATTTAAAAAAAACTCGGAAAGAAAAACAAGGTGTTTGACTAAAAAAATCTAATTAAGCCGTCAGATAGATTTACAAAAAATATCCTACACGTATTTTTTCTTCCGTCACGTAAACAAAAAATAAAGACGATATAGTGCGTTGAAAACTCGTGTGACGTCACTTACCAGTACACTTTTTACTGGAAAGTGACGTTGCCCCACTCCTTATCTTTGATGCGTTTTATCTTAGTATTTTTTATTGATTTGATATTATAAAAATACGTAAGTTTCCAATATTTTTCGATCATCTAACTGACGGACTAAATCGAATAAAATTTTTTAACTCAGGCAACATCCCTTTAGGTTTACAAATAGCCTGTGCACAGTCTGTGTCACTTTCCGTGGGTGTCTTAAGAGGCGACCAAAGAGTATAATAACTAATAAAGAAAGAGGCGACTAAGGGACTCACCAGAGAATGGGCAGCAGCATTCTCTGTGCATTGCAACAGCTACACTGCGATCGCCAACCCGCCTGCCAAGCGTGGCGCCTATGGCAGGCCAATGACCAGCAGTGGACGTGTTTCGGCTGATATGATGACGATGATTAATGTTTCTGACAACTACTCGTTGGCGTTCATGTAACTACCATTAGTCATAGAGGTGGGATTTTGGGAATACAACCCGCAATACAACCAAATAACATTCGGGTTTTGCATTTATTCGTACGTCACCCGAATGACTTAACTTGCGTTGCATAAATTAGCAGGAAAACTTCAAAACAGGATAACTAACAATACTACTAATTAATTGATTTTAGAAATTACTTTTTAGTTCATTTAAAGTTCTCATGCTGACATAGTTAAACACTAACGAGTCCGACGGAATAATAATTGAAAATTGTAAATCTGTAAGTGATCATTTTATACATGAAGTTTTTCAAAATAAGTTTTAAAGCTTTGAGCATAACGTGAAACAAAATAAAGCAATGAATTCAAGAATTTGTGTTGTGCTGTGTTGTGGACAAAGAGGTAAGTTAATTCTCACACCATTATTCTATTATTATCTTCAAACTCTAGACAAATTGAGGTTCTAGATAACTAACATACTATATATAATATGTCACCAAATAATTGCAAACTACGTAAGATTACAAAATATCTTAAGAGATTGTAAACTCTATTGACAAGTTAACATTCGCACCTTCAAAGTAAAACCGTTACTAAACGAAATTATTAAATTTTATAGGGGAGCCAATATTAGAAAATAGTCACTGTTTTTATATAGATGGCATTGATACCTCAATTCATAAAAAAATTCGTTTAGTAACGGTTTTACTTTGCAATTTTGTGCTTGCTTGCTTGCGTACTTGCGATTTTATGTGTGCAAAAATTAATCGATTCTTACTTTTTAATAATGGCAACACTGTCACTAAGTTAAGTATAAAACCAACAACCACCCTTAGATAGTTCCCTTGACCGACAACTTACGTCTTGACCGACAACTTACGTTCGGTGAGCACACTTGACCGACAACTTACGTTCGGTGAGCACATAAAGAAGGTACGCTCGCGTGCCTCTTTCGCTCTCGGTAGGCTCCACTCCATGCTGAATGCACGCAGCAAGCTATCCCTAAGATGTAAACTGCGCATCTTCACGACGTGCATACGCCCCATAATGACGTATGCGTGCGCCACCTTCGCGCACAGTCGCATCATATCCATAGGATGCAAGTAGTCCAAAATCGATTTCTCCGAAAGGCCACGGGCGCCCCGTGGTTCATTAGGAACGAACGACTTCATGTCGACCTCAAAATCCCGACAATGAAGCAGTTCATGAAACGACTAACGCAGCGTTTCATCGAAACTGCTTCAAAACACCAAAATCCCCTTATCGCATCGGCTACCCGATACACCCCCTCACAGATCAGTAGGATTCGCCGCCCGCGGCATACCCTCGTCGAACCCGACGACGCCATCACCCAGATCCAAGAGAGCCGTAGGGAAACCAGCACTCTTAGAAAACACAAGAACAGACCGCGTTCCGTTTTCAGGCCCCGCCGTCGGGGCCCGTCGCGACGCCCCGTAAAGATCCCTCCCGACCTTTGATTACCGAGCCAGCCCGTGTCGCTGAGCCAGTAGTTTTAAACTCCCCAAATAATGTTATGACCCAGCCTGTCCCTTGCTGTTCCTCCCAAAATGACGCCGCTAGCCGAGGTCCGTATCCCACAGGGGATGCCCTAGCGAGCGGTCATGTAGGTTTAATTTAGTTTGTAAGCCCTGGCTGGGGGCCTTAGAGTCATTTAAGGCCACCACAGGATAGTCCGGTTAAGCAGTCACCAGCCCTAGCGTGCTGAACTGCGAGTGGTCCCCATCAAAAAAAAAAAAAAAAAAAAAAAAAAAAAAAAAAAAAAAAAAAAATAGATAGTTCCCTTTTCTCTACTGGCTGTGTTAGGCATCAGACACTAAACCTTCCCTGTGAAACGTGTTCAAGTTTGAAATATAACGATATTATTTGAAAGTTTAAACGTATCTTTATTTTATAATTCACGCCCTGAACCTGATTTCCTATAGGTGCGATTTGTTCTACAATTATACGAATCAAAATCTTGGATAATATATCTGTGCCCGGTCCGAGAAATTGTGGACTGACATAAACGGGCGACCAATTAGGACTCTGGTCTACAATTTATCCATTTTGGTGTGATAGTTAAATTGGAAACTTGGCCCCTCATTGGTCTTTGTTGGTGTGCGCTCACACCAACAAACGCGACGCCACGCGCGATCTATCGCATGCGACTGTCGCGTGCGGCTGATGCGACAATAGTCAGGGTATGAAAATGTATGGCACCGCTTCCGAAGTCAGCCGCGCGCGTCTTTCGAGGACCTCGGAAACGGCGCAATATATTCTATCTCACTATTGTCGCACGCGATAGTCTGCGCGGCCGCACGGAATTGTACCTTTAGAAAGGGATAAAAAAGGAAAACGTGTCTATTTGCGCCAAGACCAAATTCTCTGCTTCCATATTATTCTCTTTGGCATACGTATCCCTACGTCTAGATTTAAGTCTATGCCTAGCGGTATGACAAATTTCAGCTTTTGAAGAGTTAATATCACATAATTATTAAGTACCTAGATGACCGAGCTTTGCTCGTTTTTTTGTTTGGTAAACGTTTTCTAAAAAGGAAACCTAGCTTGATCGATTTATCGCCCCCGAAACCCCCGCATACTAAATTTCATCAAAATCGTTGGAGCTGTTTCCGAGATTCAGAATATATATGTTTATACATATTAAAGGTTTTGTATTTCTCGTTTCAAGATTAGATAAATGGTAATTGACTTAAAAAACCTAATTAGGCCGTGAGATAGATTTCCAAAAAATATTGGGAGACGTATTTTTTCTTTTGTCTCGTAAACAAAAATGTCGCCGATACAGTGCGTTGAAAACTCGTGTGACGTCACTTACCAGTACACTTTTTACTGGAAAGTGACGTTATAAGCCTCCGCTCCTAATCTTTGATGCGGTTTTTTAATCGTTTTGATAAAATAACAAATAAGACTATATTTTTCGAAAATCTGACGGACTAAATAGAATCATATGTTTTTAACCCGGGCAATATAATAATTGGATAGGTTACCTGCAATCGATTTTTAAATATTGGCATACTAGCAATCTGCTCCGGGTTCGTACGGGTAGCAGATTATATATAATCCAGTCGGCATGACGTTCCGAAATATTTAACAAAATCGCCATGTTTCAGCCAATTTACACAAAATCTTAATAAATAATAAACACCTTCCTCATGGATCAATCCGTACATTGCTGAAAATCGCATGAAGAACCGTTTTGTAGGTTTTGAAGTGATAAATTCTTATGGGAGGGTAAACCGCTTCGTAACGTAACGCGTTACGGCGCCAGTCTGTCTGGCTTCCCCTTTCTCTCACGCATACGGCAGCGGTAGGCAGGCTCTTCCTCTCTCACTCTAACCCACAGCTCTAGTCGTATTTCGGAAAGACGCTTCCCATATTAAATAGTTCAACTTAGATTAGTTTAAGTTATCACTTCTGTCGGGTGTCCCGAGACGCATACGTTTTTTGAAGTGAAAACTTCTTTAGCGGCGTTGTGTATTTTTTGGGATGGGTAAATATTAAACTCGCATCAGGACACGTGACCTGATCGAAAATTCGTAAGATGAAGGGAGAGTAGACCGCCGGCGCGGCGTAGGAGAGGAAGTAATATCCCCCTCTCTTTCTACCGCGCGGCAAAAACGTATACCTCAATGCATGCATATGCAATTCGTGAGAAATTATTCCCTATTTTGATATTTTTGCTATTGTGCATTTTGATATTTTATTTTAATTTTTTGAATATTAACGTTGTGAATATTTGATATTTTGAAATGAAATATCAAATATGCACAATGTTAATATTCAAGTTTTCACTTCTGCCGGCACTCCCGGAGTGCAACCCGTTGTTTATATTATTGACAGCACGGTTGGCGCAGTGGTTGAGCGATTGACTGCTGGGCTGCGTGTCGCGGGTTCGATTCTCGCACGGAACAATTATTTGTATGGCCTACAGATAGTTGTTCCGGGTCTGGCTGTTTGTGTATGTGACTTTGTATGTTTGTAAACGCACCCACGATACAGGAGAAAATCCTAGTGTGGGGCAAAATTTAAAAAAAATAAATAAATATAGTAATAATTTGTAGTGATAGTGAAGTAATAATTTTCATTTTCAGAAATGCCTAAGCTTTATTATGCACTTTTACCACCACGATCGCCACAAACACTGCAGCCAATACGACTACCTGTAAGTGTAAGTCACGAAACTCGGCCACCACCTCACTATATCGACCCGCAGAATATCCATAATATGGGCGTAAAATATGTAAATTATTTTCCATCGTATGCAAGCAATTTCGGCTCATTTTATAATAGTGAAGGTAAGTCCCGTCACTTTCCGAGGGTGTTCTGATGGGCTCACCAGAGAATGGGCAGCAGCAATCGCTGTGTATTGCAACAGCTACACTGCAATCGTCAACCCGCCTGCCAAGCGTGGCGATAATGGCCAAAGGGCCCTTTTTCCTCCCCCGCCATTGGGTGAGGCTTATGTCTAGCAGTGGACGTCTTCCGGCTGATATGATGATCATGATGATGAAAGGTATGTTTGTGCTTCCGAGCAGAACAGCAGTGCGATTCTGTAAACTTAGGTGAAGTGAAAATGAAGTGACCTGTCAATCCATACAATTAATATGGAATGACAGTTGACTTCATGCTTACTCCATTTAAGAGTACACGGCCAGTAATGCTATTCTGAAAAAAGCTCGCCAAAAAAACTAAGGTGAAGTGAGCTGTCAATATATGAGTTCAAGATGGAATGACAGATTAAATCAAGCTCACTTAACAGTCACTCTGGATAGTCAACTGATAATTTTCTAGTTACTGCTTACACCGTCTGACGTAGGTAAAAAAAACCTCTAGGACCATATGGTAAGTTTTAGATTTGAATATTGATTGATTATGCCATATTAAGTAGGAGCAGTTAGGATATACTCAACATCCAGACGTTGATATATTATTTTTGTTTTCAGATGAACCTACTAGTATAATTCAGTATGAAAATAAACCACCACAATCATCACAAAATACATGGACAAGACCACCAACTGGTAGTGCTGGTTACCAACCAACACTTGTATATGACTCAAGCTATCCCAATCAAATGAACGGCAATCACGTCTTTTACCCTAACGCGAATAGCAACTTGGGACCAAAATATATAAGCACAGGTAAGTTTATGCGTCCGGCCCTGGTTAAATCCATGGTCCGGAGCGAGGAGGCTTGGAAAGCTATCCCCACCCTCTGCGGAGCAGTAATGCTAGCGAAGGAGGAGGCGGGCCACGGCAACAAGGCCTTCGCCTCAACCGCCATTACAGAAGAAGACGTCGCGGGCGTCGGGAGTCGCAGGGCGATCCCCGGCCACCGTAGGCTCGCTGTCCGATCACCACTTGGCCCGGTTCGATGGCGCGTTGAGTTTCACGCGCGCCTCAAAGAGATGACAGCATAGGAGACGGGGCCCGCTAGGGCCAGAGCCTACCAGGGTTGCGGAATTTGTTCGAAAGAGCCACCGCGGCCCTTGAACGCAAAGGGCTTCAGAAGGAACACGGATGGGTTTTAGTCAGTAAGAGTCTGAAACGCCCTTCCACTCCACCAGAGCGGAAAAGTTATTTGATGATTTCCCATCCTTAAAATAAAAAAAAGAGATAAATAAGTTTACGATTTCGAGAAAGTTGTATTCAACTTCAGAAGCTACATCTGAAAAGATGGCCGGAATTTTCCGGAGTGGCGACCGCATACAGGAAGACGCAGCGTTGAAAGGCCTTCCAAAAGGTAACCGATGATCTGATTACGGCTGCGGGAGTCTTCTGGATGTAAGAAATTCGGGACCGGTCGATGTGGCTAAGCTTGGGGAGACATTTTTACTAGTGGACACACTGTGGGCCGCCGCAACTATTTCGAACAATTCCGCTGGGAGACCTATGTCAATTGGCAAACAATGAAATATCTGGACGAGTTCTTTTACATATATATTGAAAATGAATTCTCATACATCTCCCTCAACTTGGCTAACATTTAACCACGGCGTTAAAGTACGGTAACCAGACAGACAGGACAGGTAGTCCTGTCTGTCTGGTTACCGTACTTTAACCCCGTGGTCCCGTCTGTCTCTGTAACAAAATTAATCATAATCGGTTTAGCGATTTAGGCAAAAAAGACAAAGAAATTTACTTTGACATTTACAATATTATATTTAGGATAACAATGACCTAAGACCTCCATTACGCGTTCACAAAGATCATAATATGAAGACCTTGCAGTTTGACTTTCGGACATTGATATGATGTTTTGTTTCTAGATGGTCATATGCTTCATAATGAAAATATACCACCACAATATTTACAAAATCCAGGGCCAATACGACCACCTCTTAATAATTACGATCCGCGGCATGTCCATGAAACGGATGTTAATTATAAATTACGACCGAATGCCAACAGCAACTTGGGACCAATACAAAAACGGAGAGGTAAGTTTATGATTCCAAATAAAACAGCATCGGTTTTCTTTTAGTCATACCAAAGAATGCAGTGTACCTAATAATGCTGTGATCATCACCAGAATCTAGAAATCTATTCCATGAAACAACGAATCCTCACATACGCCAATGCGAAGTGGGAATTAATTCGACTACCACAGACAAAGCGTCAATTATTCTACAAAACTATTTTTGGCTCCTAAGCCACCTTTAAATTTAACTTAATTTTTACCATTTTTCTTAAATCGGCAATAGGAATACACACTGTTTAAATAAAATGTAAATATTATTATTTTTGAGATGAATCTAAGCTTCAAAATCCACATTCAAATAATTACGATCCGCGGCATGTCCATGAAACGGATGTTAATTATAAATCACGACCGAATGCCAACAGCGATTTGGGACCAATACAAAAACTGAGAGGTAAGTTTATGATTCCAAATAGAACAGCATTGGTTTTCTTCTAGTCATACCAAAGAATGCAATATAGTAATGCTGTGATCATCACCAGAATCTAGAAATCTTTGCCATGAAACAACGAATCCTCACATACGCCAAAACGTAGTGGGAAATTAATTTGACTTCTACAGTTAAGAGGTTAATTTATTATTCTACAAAACGTTTTTTGGTTCCTAAGCCCCCTTTAAATTTAATTTAATATTTATCACACACTCTGTTTAAATGAAATGTTAATATTATTCTTGTTATTTTTTTAGATGAACCTAAGCTTCAAAATCCACATTCAAATAATTACGATCCGCGGCATGTCCATGAAACGGATGTTAATTATAAATCACGACCGAATGCCAACAGCGACTTGGGACCAATACATAAACGGAGAGGTAAGTTTATGATTCCAAATAAAACGGCATCGGTTTTCTTTTAGTCATACCAAAGAATGCAATGTACCTTATAATGCTGTGATCATCACCAGAATCTAGAAATCTTAGCCATGAAACAACGAATCCTCACATACGCCAATGAGTAGTAGGAATGAATTCGACTTCCACAGACAAAGCGTCAATTATTCTACAAAACGATTTTTGGCTGCTAAGCCCCCTTTAAATTTAATATAATATTTATCACACACTCTGTTTAAATGAAATGTTAATATTATTCTTGTTATTTTTTTAGATGAACCGAAGTTTCAAAATCCACATTCAAATAATTACGATCCGCGGCATGTCCATGAAACGCATGTTAATTATAAATCACGACCGAATGCCAACAGCGAGTTGGGACCAATACATAAACGGAGAGGTAAGTTTATGATTCCAAATAGAACAGCATTGGATTTCTTCTACGCCAAAGCGTAGTGGGAAATTAATTCGACTTCTACAGTTAAGAGGTCAATTTATTATTCTACAAAATGTATTTTGGCTCATAAGCCACCTTTAAATTTAATTTAATATTTATCACACACTCTGTTTAAATGAAATGTTAATATTATTCTTATTATTTTTTTAGCTAAACCTAAGCTTCAAAATCCACATTCAAATAATTACGATCCGCGGCATGTCCATGAAACGGATGTTAATTATAAATCACGACCGAATGCCAACAGCGACTTGGGACCAATACAAAAACCGAGAGGTAAGTTTATGATTCCAAATAGAACAGCATCGTCTTTCTTCTCGTCATACCAAATAATATAATATAGAGACAGGGCGTCAATCATTTAAGGTAAAAGTAGAAGTTTAGTCCCGGGAAGGAACTTTTCTGTTTTATATTATCGATAGTCACGCGTTTGACCACTATTTCACCTGATGGTATAGGATTTTAGGGATTTTAGGGTATCTTCCAATAAAACACAGATGGATATGAACAAATGACAATGACTGAGTTTATTGTCCAGAACCAGGCTTAATATATTGCCGTAAGGTATTCCACAAGTGGTGGTGGCGCTGAGGAGTTAACCGGCCAATAGTCGCGGTTCAAGCTTGGCGGCGGTCGAGGATGACGTAGCGCGAGCGCGCGGCGCCACACATAAATATTAGGCGGTGTAGCTTCCAACGGCAGTCAGTGTACGATGATCAACGACGCAGGGATGTTGTCTCTCCTCGGCACGGTCGCCAGCGCAGGCGCCGGCCGCCGCTGGTGTCGTATTCGTTCGGAGCGGCGGCGCGGTGCGTGCGCCGGCGGAGCTCAGTGCGCTGCGCGCTGTGATGGCGGCCGGACGTATGATGTGCTCGTATGGATGTAGGCCACTACATTACTCCCCGCTAATGAATCGTACCGGAGGTTTCGATGATCTGCCCGCTCTTGTTATGTGAGCATATGTAGGTGTTGACGTATTCGTTGTTGCGTCTGGTTCTATGTTCAGTTGGAATGCTGGCTTCAACCTATCGATGGTTATATTCGCTGTCCTGTTGCGTAGCTGTATAGTGTGATATTTATCTGTGCGCTTGATGACTTCGTATGGCCCGTCGTATGTCGGCGTTAATGACTTGTTTGCTGCGTCATTACGGACATAAACATGGGAGCAGTTACGTAATTCATGGTGTATGAAAGTAGCTTGGTTTTGGTTGGATTTTCGCTGCGCCTGTGCCTTCTTAAATGCCTCATTCAGCTTATGCATTAGGCTTGAAGTTGTGTCATTATGTGCTGTGCATTGTTGATAGAATTCTCCGGGCAGTCGTAATGTTTGTCCATATAGTAATTCGGCTGTACTTGCGCCGACATCTTCTTTGATGGCTGCTCGCAGCCCAAGTAGTACTGTAGGTAATTCTTGCGACCATGTTGACGAACTGAGTCGTGCAGTGAGTGCCGCCTTGAGTGTGCGGTGCCAACGTTCTATCATCCCGTTACACTGCGGATGGTAAGCAGTAGTTCGGGTGCGGTGTATTCCCATACGATGCATTAGTTTTTTGAACAGCTCGGATTCAAATTGTCTGCCTTGATCGGTTGTTATTGTGACTGGGCATCCGAACCTGGCGATCCAACACTCGTAGAATGTACTGGCGACTTTTTCTGCGGTTATTTCTTCCATTGGGCAGGCTTCTGGCCATTTTGTAGCCCGATCAATCATTGTTAACAAATACCGGTTCCCGTTTGAGATAGGTAGGGGGCCAACACAATCGATGTGGACGTGTTCCAGCCGATTTGCTCGTTGAAAGCTAGCCACTGGTGACTTCGTGTGTTGCTGTACTTTCGCTCGCTGGCATGGATCGCAGGCTCGAGTCCAGTTGCTTACGTCACGGTTCATGGATGGCCAAAAGTAACGGGTAGTGACGAGCTTCCTTGTGGCCCTTATTCCCGGGTGACTAAGGTTGTGAATCGCTTGGTATGCAATTTCCCGGAATTCTTTGGGTAAGTATGGACGAACGGAACTTGTTGTATAATTTGCACGAACTTGGTCTTGTAATATCAGGATACTTGGCTAGTAGATCGTGATATGGAAGATTGTCATCGATGGTACGTATGCTTCCTTCCGATGCGGATAACAGGGACCCAGGTGTTGATAAGGTTGTCTTCTGGTCCACCAGTCGTCGTCCGTGCAGGTCCACCATTAGTGCGTAGTGATGCAAAAAATCAGCGCCTATGATTGGCCTACTGACTGTTGCGATCACAAAACGCCACTTGTACTGACGTCTTAATCCAATATTCAGTACGATGGTTCGCTCGCCAAATGTTGGTATTTGCGTTCCATTTGCCGCATATAGGTAGTTGCTCGGGACTTGATGTTTTTTTTCGTTCACACTTGCGGGTAGAACCGAAACATTTGCGCCGGTATCGACGAGGTATTGTTGGCCGCTGGTTTCGTCTTTTATGAATAGGCGGTATGTTGATAATTTGTCGACTTCAGCCACCGCCTTAGCTTCGGTCTTCTTTAGTTTTCCGGCTGCGTACTTTTCTTGTAATTACAAGGGCTCCTACACCGATATGCTTCTTTCCCGAATTTTCTATGGAAATAGCACCACCCATACCTTGTATCACGGGATTTCGAGCGTGATCGGCTTCTGTAACGCAGAGGTCGTTGTCGGTAATTTCGTTCTCGATCCAGTTTTAGCGCAGCTACTTCCTTGGTCAGGTTTTCTATCATGCTGATGATGTTCTGTTCTGACGATGTTTGCTGTTGTGACGTTGAAGGCTGACTGTGGCAGGAACACACGGAATTTACCTCCTTCATTTGTTCATGCATCTTGTCTGCCATGGCGGCAAGGGACTCCAATTTTGACTCGTCGCTTACAGCTAGTACTGCGCGAGTCGCGGCAGGCAGGTGTCCGATCCATAGCATGCGCAGCGTAGCGTCAGGAATTTTGTCACGCGCCAAGTCTCGCATCCGGCGCAGTAGTTGTGATGGCCGTTGGTCGCCGAGCTCCATTTCGTTAAGCAACTGCTGCAACTGTTTCCCTTCTGATTCCTCATATACGGACACCAGCCTCCTCTTGACTTCTTCATATCTCCCTGTGTTTGGAGGGGCCATGATGATGTCGCTTATTTGCTCCACCTCCGGTTTCGTGAGGTTCGCTACTACCAGCCCAAATTTCCCTTCGTCTCCGAGCTTCTGGTTGGCGATCATGACTTCAAACTGGGCAAACCACAGACGGGGTTTGTCACGCCAGAATTGTGGAATGCGCGACTTAATACTGATCATTTCGATTGCTTCTTCGGTAGTCATTTTGAACGCGGGGTCACCACTTTAGGGATTTTAGGGTATCTTCCAATAAAACACAGATGGATATGAACAAATGACAATGACTGAGTTTATTGTCCAGAACCAGGCTTAATATATTGCCGTAAGGTATTCCACAAGTGGTGGTGGCGCTGAGGAGTTAACCGGCCAATAGTCGCGGTTCAAGCTTGGCGGCGGTCGAGGATGACGTAGCGCGAGCGCGCGGCGCCACACATAAATATTAGGCGGTGTAGCTTCCAACGGCAGTCAGTGTACGATGATCAACGACGCAGGGATGTTGTCTCTCCTCGGCACGGTCGCCAGCGCAGGCGCCGGCCGCCGCTGGTGTCGTATTCGTTCGGAGCGGCGGCGCGGTGCGTGCGCCGGCGGAGCTCAGTGCGCTGCGCGCTGTGATGGCGGCCGGACGTATGATGTGCTCGTATGGATGTAGGCCACTACAGGATGATGTGGTTGAAGATGCTTTCCTAGAAGTAACCTTTTCACTCTTGACTTAAATGCTCCCAGGGTTTAGTTGCCAGGAAACACAAACTCTGGCAAGGAATTCCACTCCTTAGCTGTACGCACAATGAATGTGTTTTCAAAATGTTTTGTGCGTCTGGGTGGGATGTCCACCATGTACCGGTGGCGCATCGCCATACGTCTTGTGATCCGATGATGGAACGGACTTGGCGGAATTAAACTATGAAATTCCGTCGGACACTCCCCAAAATGCAACCATGGACGAGGAATGATTTCTTTTGTCGTTCCAACAATTACTATGTAAAAGTCTATAGGTTTGTTAATCAATCAACTCTAGAAAGCTGAATCTTGTCATACCAGTGGACCATGACTTCAATATCAAGCCATAGGGTACTTATTTTTTGCGGCAATGATAGGCTCATCGCGTCGAAGCTCCAAAGTCTCGGGCATCGCAGCAAATTTAATTTATTTTTGCTATAGCGACAATGAAAATTTCAAGTGACTACCTATAATAGATACGACTTTCAGGTGTTGATACCTATATTATTATTTATGTCAGATAAATCTAAGCTGCATAATCATAATTTACCACCAAGCTCATTACAAAATCCAAAGCCAATACAACCACCTTTGAATAAATTCGATTCGCGGCATGTCCATGAAACGGATGTAAATGATAAATTTCGACAGAACGTGAACAGCGAATTAGGGTCAAAACATAAGGGTATGGAATTATTTTGTTCTTAACTTTTGTCCGTTGTTGCTATTATTTTTGTTTGTTTTAGTAATATAAATGTGTTGTGTGCTACATAAATGTTTTTCTTTATTTTGTGCAGAACAACCTCTCACCGTAGGTGGAGTATTTTATTAAAAATAAGTAGCAACAATTTCGAATGGCGTACTAAAACAGGCTGTGTTTTATTTTTTAAAATAAATCGGTTCGATTCCTGGCTAGGAAAACCGATTTTTCGAAAATCCAATTATTATTATTTTTGGTTTTCATCAAAATCGGGCTCGAGACTCCATTTGGTGTTTTTCGATATTCCTCATAGTTTCGCATTTGGCCAATCATGCACAGCTTTAAAATTCACCACGTATATGTCCCAAATAGTATTTCCTCATGAATGTGACTATCATATTATACAAAAAGATTTTTCCAAATCCTTCCAAGTTCCAGAGATTAGCGCGTTTAAACAAACACACTCTTCAGCTTTATTATAAGTAAAGATTTAGTAAGATTTTTGATTACAGGTGAACCAATTAAGCTCCAGATTAGAGAAAAACCTTTTGAATTTGAATATGGAGAACATGAAATTGGATCTAAACTACAAATAGATATATATTTTAAATTGGCACCGGATGTGCTTAGCGGCTTTGTGTTCATACGAAATAATTTGAGAGGCAAGTTTGTACTCATCAGGATTGAAAATATTACTATTGAATAAATTCTAAGATATGTCTTTGTGGATGGTCATCCCATACTAGTAAAAATACTGGTATTCAGCTGAATCCGGTTTGACTGGAAGCCGACCCCAATATAATTGGGAAAAGGCTAGGCAGATGATGAGATGGTCATCCCATAAATGTATTTATTTAGTTTTCTCAAGCTTGATGTAATGCGTAAACAATAAGCATTTTTTTATTCTTCGCTATGCTTTTGAAAGGGCGGTAGTGGTCAGTACTATAAATAAGCTTGAGTAGCCATTTACTCTGTACAAAAAACTAAACGAATTTATCATTCTGTCTCTATCAACCACTTAATCTTAACTTCAGAAAAAAACGATGTTTTAAATAATCAGTCTCATCTTTAGGTTCTTCATTCTATTGTAACATAAAGAATTTTAATTTGAAAATCAGTATTTTTACTAATAATATGTTTAGATTTTTTTACAATAAGAGCACAATAACCCACCACTGTTGTTTTTGATCTTGTTAAGTTTAGCAGCGCCGACAACGCGCGATAGCGAAACGCGTGTCGATGGCTCCTGAATAAAACGTGGTGTAAAAGCTCTTAAGACTGATTTTATTTTTCAGTGTTTGACTTTTTCTACAGTCGGTCCCTCATTACTGAGGATCGTGATCACTCGACCCCTTTAAGCGGACAATCTGTCTCCATCGATTCCGATCCAAAGTTGCCATCACCACCAGCTGGAATTTGCTTGAGGACATAGCTTCTTTCACTTGGTCCAACCATCGTGTTGGCGACCGGCCTCGTGCTCACTTTCCTTCAGTATTGCCAACAATTACCAGCTTTTCAAGGCTGCTATCTCCCCTTCGCATTATGTGGCCAAAATAGGTCAAAATACGTTGTAAGCAAACTGTAGTGACAGTGGTGTGAAATAAATGCAAAAATTACTTTTAACATAATAAGCAAATTTTCAGATGACCGCCCAGAAAAAACATTTGAAATCAGACGACCTAATGTGACAGATGAAACAAATGATAAAGTCGCTAATGTTACATGGTACGTGAAAAAGGAGCACGTTTATATTGACGTCGAGTTACACAACAAAACCGGAGTGTGCTCATACAAAAGATTATCCCATGGAAAAATGTTGGATCAAAAACTGAGCAAAAGCGACTTGAATCATACAAGTAAAAGAATTTTATTTTTTTCACAAGTGTTTTAAACACTATAAGATCACACACAGAGAGTCAAAAGTTATAAAGGTCCAATCCAATACTAATGGAATTTGATTTTTACAGATAGCTCGACTTGTTTAGACGGTAATATATGTCAAATTGAATTTGATTTAACGAAGGAATGTAGAGGTAAGCTTTTGATACTATCGCTATACTGTAAAATACAGAATCTATTGCAAAAAAGAACGTTTCATCCCCAAACAATAAATATTACGCACAAACAACTTGAAATATTAATTTAAATATAACAACAAAATATCAAATTTCTGTCTGCAAAGCATCTACGATGGTGTTCCTCAAGGCACAATGTTAGGACCGCTGCTATTTTTCCCGTTTTTAAGAGAATATTTTTGATTGGCAGTAGTGAATTAAAGTATGTAAATAAAGATGTGAGAACACATGACGATTCATATTTTCGAAGTAATAGTTGTAGTTTTGTAACCATTTCTTGTAGTGTTGTATGATTGTGCTGTTTTAAGATGCACAAATATGAGAACAGCAGGCGGAGTTCGTGGATAAATAATAGCAGCCCACGGGCCAGCTAAGGTTAAATAACATTTGCCGAGGTCGGTCTGTAGATGGGTGACTATCTTAACGTACCAAGACTCCTCCGATCCTCAGGAAGCATGTTAAGCCATTGGTTCTATTAGTAAATTTTTGGCAGTCGTTACGGACTGTCAGAACTAGAAACTCCGACACCAGTCTTGCCAAGAAGTAGGCACCGTGTTACCAAGTTATTGGGTTGTGGAGGTCAGATACGCAGTCGCTTAACGTGAAATAAAGGTATTCAGCTGAATCCAGATTGACTGAAAGCCGACCTCAATATAAGTAGGAAGGAAAAGGCTCGGCAGATGATTATTACAAAAGTATAAAGCAATACTTGCAGATGATATTGCATTTGTCTGTTTACAGTTAAAATCAGATGAATTAAACACTTTTATTTGTTTCAGGTATAGAAATGACAGAAAATGTTAACTATAACATCATTTTAACTGTGAGTTTATCTATATTTGCAACAGTTTTAGTTGTATTCGTCATTGTTGTATTTTTGAAATATTGTTGGATTAAACGCGACGCACCAAATAAACTTCAACTACCACAGCTGCCAGTGAGTAATTTGTCTTTTGCACACATCACCATTTTTATATGTCTATCTACAGGGTGTACCAGTATGATCATTGCATCAAAACAATTGCATAAGAAAATAAAATAAAACTTTTTTAAAACACCGACTTCCGAAATTAAAGTCGCTATTTTTCTGTAAAAAAGTTTTTATTTTTCACTTTTTAGTGGTATCCCACACTTAACAACACCACTGGAAAGTCATAGGAAAAAACAAAATACGCAATTTCGTTTACTTGGATAACATATTTTTTCCAGCTATTTATGATTTAAAAACCAAACTACTAAACTGATTTTGATGAAATTTATATGGGACCAATCGGAAAGTATGTCCTTTTATATTTTTTTTTAATTGGTTGAAAAATGATGGAGCTATGAGGTACAGATGGCCAGCACATCAAGCTACAACAATCTGTCAAATTTCTTTAATTGAAAACTTCATCGCTAAAGCATTGGGTTCAAGGTTGATTGGGAATATTTGACAAATTGATGCTTGATGTGCTGGTATCTGTACTAAACACACACAAAAACAAAAAAAAAACTTGCAGTGGAATTGAGAACCTCCTGCTTTGAAGTCGGTTCATGAAACCACGAGTTCAAAAGCAACTAAAAAGTTCCAAATCATTTACTTTTCAAGCAGTATGATGCAGCTGGTGTCATCAATCTGTGATTGAACTTTGTCTCTGTCATCTATGACCTAGACTAAAGTCAAGAGCAAACCCCTATCTATACTAATATTATAAAGAGGAAAGATTTGTATTTTTGTATGTAACGAATAAACTTAAAAACGACTGGACCGATTTGAAAAATTCTTTCAGTAATGGATAGTTACATTATAAGCAAGTAACATAGGCTATATTTTATCCCCGTACTCCCACGGGAACGGTCACGCGGGTGAAACCGCGTGACGTCCGTTAGTTAAACAATAAAAAAGAACTAAAATAAAATGCCATTTATTGCATCTGACATGAGTTGCACTTCCGAGTACCAGCACAAAATGAAAAGATGCCAAAATTTAGATTTTTGGAGGAGTCGAAAACTGTGTATTAAAAGAATATATTAACCCTTTTCAGCCCAGAACACCGTTCTACGTTAATCTTCTGTATCGTAAAGAATGTCAAAAAATTATTGATGACCTTGAACAAAATCAGTACGAGGTAATACATTGATTTGAACATTTAAGAACAACGCTTAATTATTTATTAAATATTAAAGATACATGGTGGTTTTTCTTTGCTTTGAAACGTTCCTAATAAAGTGCCTCAACTATTTTGTTGTTGATAGTATTTTCAACGTATAACAGAATAAACGCAACACCTCTTAAGGGGTCATTGTACTCATCCTTATGATCAACTTTTACTATGGGACCAATCACGAAATCGAAAAAAAACTTGGCAACATTTGACGCGCGACATGTTGTTCATCATGTTTAACGGCAACGAACAACCCTTTTTCATATTGTGCGCCAGCTGGCGCTGTTGCGCAACGTTACCGAACAGCTTGAGCGTCACGTGTTGCGCGTCAAATGTTGCCTAGTGGGTACACGGCTTCATGGTCAAAATTCGAATAACGCTTCAAACCAGCCAGAACGATTTTTTAACCTTCTCAGCGACCCCTTAATGACTAATTGTCTAAAATCAACCACAAAAACCTCAATATTACTTCAGATGACATAGGGATGAAAAACCGCTCAAATGCCATTATTGGAAAGAAGGCGAACAGATATTTCCACAAAAAATCATTTTCCGGCAACGAAATGACATACAAATGACATACTGACATTTAAAATGCTATAATATTTTCCTCCAGAGTCGGTTGCGCTCTTAGGCCATTAAATAAAGTTATATTATAAAAAAGGTAAAGTACGGTGTCGGACGCAAAAGAATAGCACCATCCCATCACTTCCCGTGGGTGTCGTACGAGGCGACGAAGGGACTCACCAGAGAATGGGCAGCAGCATTCTCTGTGCATTGCAACAGCTACACTGCTATCACCAACCCGCCTGCCAAGCGTGGCGATTATGGCAAACCTGGCCTATGTCCAGTAGTGGACGTCTTTCCGCTGATATGATGATGATAATGATGATGATCATAAAAAATCAATGTCTACCACTCATGTCGATATTCAAGGATGAGCAGACCTTGCCAAGTAAGGATATAGTATTTAGCTCCACCTGGTTAGAATGGAAGTCGACTCCTACACAGTTGGAATAAGATTATAGTTTGATTGACTGTCTTATGCAACTTTTATCCCGGATAAATGCGTAGATAGGAATAATAATAACAATGGTTAATTGTCTTAGTTAGCCACAATCGCCACGCTTAGCAGGCGGGTTGGCGATCGCAGTGTAGCTGTTGCATTGCATAGAGAATGCTGCTTCCCATTCTCTGGTGAGTCACTTAGTCGCCTCTTACTACACGCACGGGAAGTGATGGGATGGTGATATTCTTTTACGTCCGACACAATACAAAAAAGCAGTAACGGATAACAATTATTAAACAAGTCTCCTAAATCAAAAAATCAAATAAATATTCCACGAATCAGTCAATACGTACAATTCTCACCAATGAAAATCGTATCTACAGAACGACAAACTCCCTAACAATATTACTATGGTACCCTCAGAACGCAAATGACTTACAGACGAGAGGGAAATTCAATAAAAAGTCGTATGTACTCAATAAATATTATGAAACGTATGTAACTTTGGGAAAACACAAAATTATTCTGCATTGACGTAGAGTAAGTTTGCAGATGAGACAGTCGTTGTCCCACACTTTGGTAATTACAGGGCCACATGTTCATCATCATCATCGTCATCATCATATCAGCCGAAAGACGTCCATTGCTGGACATAGGCCTCTCCTAAGTGTCGACACAACTACGGGTCCTGTGCGTCTCGTATCCATCGGCTAGCCGCGACCCACACCAGGGCATCCGTCCACCTTGTGGGAGGCCTTCCAACGCTACGCCTTCCGGTACGCGGTCGCCCCTCCAGAACCTTTCGGCCCCATCGACCATCTGCTCTACGAGCAATGTGCCCTGCCCACTGCCACGTCAGTTTGGCGATACTTCGCGCTATGTCGGTAAACTTGGTTCTCTTGCGAATATCATAATTCTTGATTCCATCTCAGCACGCCACATGTTAGTGACAATAAACTGGCCTCTTATTCTATTGAAACTTCATACTACACTAAATCTAAATCAAATCAAAGGTCATTCATTAAACTTGGCTTAAAATCAGCACTAATAATTCCTCCAAAACGCAGGGTGCCTGTCACCACTTTAGTGTTTAGCTGGGGAGAAGAAGTCGCGCAACAAACTTCCTAGACTACCCAGTGTGTAGACCTTACCAACGATTTGTGGGTACACTTCACACACTGTTGAAAAGACTATTTTTAATGCCTGAAAAGTTTTTTTTAATGTCAGGACGTAAATTTACCATTTATGTCCTCACATTAAAAAAAAACTTTTCACTCCTGATATTGGATTCGATCCCCAGGAGGTCAACGTATTATTTGATGTATCGATTTTTGCATCAGGTTCGCCCTTTTTTTTTTTGATATCGGGGGGAAATCCTCCACCCTGGGGCGGGTGGAGGGGTCTGTCAGACTCTTACTGACTAAAACCACCCCGGTGTTCCATCTTCCACCTACGCCGGGGATGGCGGGAACGTATGCGACTTCCGCAATCCCCGGCTGGTGCCGGCCCGACTCTGCGGGCCACCTCGATCAGGTTCGCCCTCAGTTAACTTCCAGTGTCATCGGATGCAGCTGCAGACTGCATGGAGAAACGACATATCTGACGTCCACAAAGCAGTAACTCGAAGACAAGATACCCCTTTGCAAGACTGATTTTAGATTTCTTAACGTGGCACGTAGGAATCTCGTTTTGTTAAGATGGTCACCCATTCACAGACCAACCCCAGCAAGCGTTGCTTCCGAAAAAAATCGACCCGTGTGCTCCTCAAATAATAATAAACAAATAAAAAGTAATTCAAAGCGTTATCTCATCTATGATATATTATTTAGTCTTTGACAATAAACTTCAGCCGGGACTCAGGGGTAGATGTTTATTTACAAAGTCAGTCAATATTAATATATCGTTCAAAATGGTGCTGTTTGTGTAAAAAATTGTTCTACTGTGGATAAAATTTGCCGTTGTACACAAAGTTGTAGAAGTTATTTATTTTAACGGAACGGTTTTTTTTTAATTGCCATTAAAAATAGGAGAATTCCACCAAGGAGTTTCACATTACTAGAAAAAATAACCTGAATTATCGAACCTCCATGGAAGCGCTGTTGCTCAATACTTGTGTCTCACTTTAATACTAAAAAGAAAATGAGACGAAAAATGTAGTTCTAATTTTCAAAAGGCGCACGTGGCGCCATTTGCAGATTTTTGCGACTTCCGACTGATATCTAAAAACTAAAAGTTTGTTTCATTATTCTTTGTTTGTTTGTTGTGTACTGTTTTCTTGCAAATGTGTTAAAAAACGTTTTATGGCACACCTGCGGAAATCGGTTTTTACAAACTCTTGACTCGACTTTGTCTCGGGCTTACATTCGTCTGCTCGTTTGTAAAAACAAACTAACCGCACTAGTATCACAAATAACTATTTTTTTTGCTAAAGTGGCCCGCTTAATAAAATCACAATTCACAGCTAGTATCTACCTATCTGAAACGTCATGTTTGAAAGGCAAACATGACGTTTCAGCTACTGTTGGTAGCTAATTTGACAGTTAGTCAATGATAAGTTATTGAGACCGGCCGCATGTCATTTGTTTATTACTAAATGTCCTTTTGTCAAACTTGTAACAGCCCACGCTGTAAACTATGAGGATAGAATTTAACCATTCATAAAAGCTAGGTACTTCCTTTACAAAACAAACTAAAGCCAGGAAGCATAATTAGTGTACCAATAAAACTGAGACTCATTATGTTAAATACTATTGAAAGCTACTAATTACACTCATCAATCATACGCACAATGACCGGAAAACGTCCGAAATGCTCGGCCTAGTGATTTACTATGTTTAGAATAATTCGCCTAATATTCGGGGTAGCCATTTTGTTATACAAAGAAATATGCTTTTGTATAATTTTGACAGTAGAACTTTGGGTAGGTACTAACTTTAATAATTAATTACTGTACTAGTTAGGCACTTGTCTTACCGCTGACGATCTGCGAGTAGCGACTAAAGCTAGAAGCTGGATACGAGTTGGCGAGCAGCGAGTGTGTGGTTTCAATAGTTTTGTCGCTCGGCTTAAGGTGAAAGTGCCAGGGTAGACCGCGAAATTCAAATTTTCATACGTTTTTTGCATTTTGCAGGTCAGTGTCAGGTTGTATGTTGATAAAAATACGATTCGCGACCGTAACAAATACGGCTTTTCTGAGTCATATTAATTAAAATCATCAATACAGGTTGTATCATTCATGTAACTCGATTGAATGACTTTTTTATGAAATAACCAATCGATCGAGTTAAATGAACTTAGAGGGTTGTATTGATGATTTAAATGATTATAATTTGGTAAATAAATACGTGTTACGGTCGCGGATCATATTTTGTTCAACATGCAGCCTGACACTGACTTGCAAATTGCAAAAAACATAAGAAAAAACCCTGGCGCTTCCACCTTAAGCGAGTGCTCTTGTGCGACGGGCGATTACTCGCACCACTAGCTCCGGTGTGCGGCTCACTATCGGTGGAAATGACCACCGGTTGGTCACTCGGCGAGAGTTCTCACTTCTGATCGCCAAGCGAGCATCACTGAGCGAGTATTATCTTCGATAGCTCTTGTCGCTGAGACAAACTAGTGGTAAGAGAGTTCTCGCCGGCAGTGTGAACAGCCAGCTATCGACTATAAATGTATCTGTCTCTTTTACTCACACGGGATCTATATCTTTTGTTCGTTTCCTCAGCGAGAAAATAGTAGATAGCTTATCGCTTCCTCGTCGGCGGTGGGACATGTGCTTTAGGCTAGTAATTTTGCTACAAAGAAAAGATTTTTGTCTTGCAAATTATTCTAAACTGGAACAATTCATCATTTTTTAAACAGTTCTGTAATTTTGTGTTTAGGTACGCAGTTCATTTCTATCAAAAATTCGTTAGCAATTAATTGCCTTACACATTAATGGACCTTACTTATTTCACACTAACAAAAAGTGTGGGATAGAGTAGTGTTATATGTACAGTTGCCAGCACATCAAATTACCTAGTTAGGTCTGGCAGCTCCGGGATCCTGGTCTGAATAATAATAATAATAATAATAGTTTATTTCAGACCAAGACAGTCCATAGAGTGTTAGAAATACACAGGCACTTAAGAACTAGGTTAGTAATACTTAAAATACTAAAACAAACTAACATAACATTAAAATTATCCTATATGTAGGCGGGTCCAATGCCTCCATATAGGACTCTCCACGTGCTCTGCAACCACTCTCAGGTAGCTGTTGGGACTGTCCCTCACTCTTCACATCAGCGATGCTGCTCTTTTCCTAATTATTGCAAAATAACCGTCCACTTGTGCTTCGGCAAACATTGCTGACGCACTGCAATAGCGAGGCAGTCCCATCAACATCCTGAAGGCATTGTTGTACTGAACTCTCAGAGCGCTCACGACCCGCCGCGTGCAATTGGCCCACAGGCTGCAGGTATAAAATGATTGGCAGTAGGCCCTAAACAAGGTTATTTTGACTTCCTTTGAACATCTGGCAAACCAAACATCTTATCTGAAACATTTTTTTTTTTTTTAGAAAACGTTGCCCCACAGTAGGAATTTCTCCTGTATCGTGGGTGCGTTTACAAACATATAAACTCACATACACAAACAGTCTGACCCGGAACAACTATCTGTAGGCCACACAAATACATAATTGTTCCGTGCGGTGATCGAACCTGCGACACGCAGCGCAGCAGTCAATCGCTCAACAGCTGCACCAACCGTGTCGTCATTCATTAAAAGTAGTTATATTTTTATTTATTTGTAGGAGACTGGTTTCTGCACTAGGTAATCGAGTCACTCAGATGACCAGGCCTTCCCCCACAAAAAGAGTATTTTTTTATTGTTTATCATGAGATTTCTGGTAAAAGAAAAAACAGAAAAAGGACACTCCACAGACATTGTTTTAAATCAACCTATGTATTACATAAATCCTGGTTACATTATTCCGTCTATATGTAAGAACAATGGAACTAAAAAAAGCAATTATAAATATCAAGATGAAAAAGGCCAGTTGCAGTTAAGAGATGAAAAAAGAAATTAAGGGAAAGTATCCAAAAGTCTTTTATAATCACAGCAAAGGAGGTGAACTCACTGTCTTCCTCTGTGTTTCCGAACGCATACAACCCTAATGTCTTTAAATAAGCTCACACCATCGTCGACTTTGTCTCTGTCATCTATGACTTAGACTAGAGTCAAGAGCAAACCCATATTAAAAAAAAAAACCTAAATGATCCAACTAACGCGCCACACACATCGGCTAGGCACTTCTACCTAACCTCCCCCGAGGACCACGATATTGATTATTTTACCAAAAATTAATTCGCCTAACGAGAGCCACTGCCTTGGACTGTGACTTCAAATTTAACTAAACAACAATTCAATGCGACCCGTATTAAACTAAAGTACTTTAGGAGCACCAAACTAAGTTCACCTCTTATCAGGCAGCGCCAATAACTGTTGAGTAACCACTAAACCTGACGATACCCCTGAGCAATGAGCCTCAGTCGCGAACTGGGAGAATGCTTAGAGTTCCAATGCTCAATCCCGGTTTGAGCAACTTTGACGTCGTGTCTTTGAGAGATGCGTTTAGTGTTCTGATCAGAATGTTCGTGGAAGTTTATCAGTTTTCCGGCGTGTTTGTTATTAGCAAGAGCTAAACACGCCAGAAAACTAATAAAATACGTGCCAAAGCTCTTACTTCAACACCCGGCCACCGTAGGCGCGGGCCTGCGGACGGCGAGTGTTGGATGGCTCGCTGTCCGGTCACAACCAGGCCCGGTTCGATGGCGCGTTGTGTTCCACGCGCGCCTCAAACAGATGTCAGCATAGGAGATGGGGCCCGCCAGTGGCCCTGGAACGCAAAGGGTTTTAGAAGGAACACGGATGGGTTTTAGTCAGTAAGAGTCTGATACGCCCTTCCGCTCCACCCACAGCGAAGAAGTCATTTGATGATTTCCCATCCTTAAAAAAAAAGTGAATTTTGAATATAAAAAACTACAACCCCAAAGTATTTTGTTTCAATTTTATGCGACATACACAATTTGTATCATTCAAAAATATGAATATAGTATCCAATTCAAATACCTAAATATTATGAGGGAAACGAGTATTACAGTTATAGTAAAATTTTACGTTACGTTGCTATACGTCACAAACATTCGTGCTAGACCCTAGAGGTTGTAGTAAACCAAGATTGGTGTCGTGGTCACATTCGCGACCGCTGAGCATGAGGTCCTGAGTTCCATTAGGTTATTCACTTTGAAGGCCTAAAGTTTTGAAGTTCGTGGTGTAACACCCTCGTGTCTTGAAAATCACGTTTAAACGTTGGTCCTCCGAATTATGAGAGACATAGAAGAGGAAGTGCCTTTGAATCCATTTTTAAACCGACTTAAAAAAAAAGGAGGAGGTTCTCAAATTGTTGTTATTTTGTTTTTTTACGCCTACGTTTATGAACCGACTTGAAAAAATATAGTTTAAATATACTTTCCGATTGGTTCCATAGGCATTTCATCAAAATCGGTTCAGCAGTTTGGGTTTTAAATCAAAATAGCTGGAAAAAATATGTCATCCAGGTAAACGAAATTGCGTACCTATTTCGCTTTCGAAATTGTGTATTTTTTTAAAATATGAAGACACAACCAAAAACCCCGACCTCCAAAATGAAAGTTATTTTAAACCATGTTATGTTTTTTTTCTATTTTTGGAAGTCGGTTGTATTTTTTTTGTAATTTTTTTTTCCGTTAAGATTGACCGCCATGGCCGAAATCGGTCAGAAGAACTATTATTATAGTAAAACCATAATTTTGCTAATTCTTTTAATGGGACACCTTGTTTTGAATAATTCTAATATTGCTTTATAGATGTGACAACTTTTGACTGGCCTGTTGGTCGAGTGGTTAGTGACCCTGACTGCTAAACCGGAGGTCGTGGGTTCGATTCCCACCCAGGACAAATCTTTGTGTGATGAGCATGATCATTTGTTCTGTGTCTGGGTGTAATTTTTCTATAATATGTATGTATTTAGACATATTATGTTTATCAGTTAATAATAGTATGTTTATCAGTTGTCTGGTTGCCATAGCACAGGCTCTGCCTAGTTTGGGATCGGATGACCGTGTGTGAGTTGTCCCAAGATATTAAAAAAAATTAAAAAAAAAAACTTCAAAGAATTGAATCACAACGCAGGAGCCATTAACTTGTAGAAATAATATCACAATATCACACCAAAATATTTACTCGTAACCTACTGAAACCCAGTTCAAATCCGTTAAAAGTTGGCCGTAACCGAGCCGCTGTCACGCTCTCGACCCTCGTCCCGCGCGTGATATTATCGTGACGTATCACGCTGTGACGTGTGACGTGTCACGATGTCACGTCACTGAGCCGTCACTCTAAACTATGGGTGTCACGCTTTTATGTTAGTTACTGCCGACCCGGTCCAGCTCGGCCTGGTTCAGGTTTGTTTTCTTTTTCAGTCATGCATACGTCATTAGTTATAATGACTTCTACAATATTTAACAATTTATAGACTTTTTCTTTTTGGGCCAATATTTGAAACATCATCAAATATTATTTATTTATTTGAACTTTATGTACAATAGTGGTACATGGGCGGACTTAATGCACTTATTATCGTGGTGTATCACTCTGTGAGGAGTCACGATGTCACGTCACTGAGCTGTCACTCTAAATTATGGGTGTCGCATTTCATTAATTTACATTATTTTTTATTATAATATTTATAGTTATTGTTTAATGTTTATATATTTTATTTTAAGGGCCCTAGATGCCTGGAATAAAGGATTAAATTGATTATAAAATTAAATTTATTTCGCAGGTTAGCGATCCCGGCTGCCTTCCGACGGTTCAGTTTTATTTTACAGTAGGTAATACATAACTATGGAGGGAAGCGAGGCTAAATAAAAAGGTTCGATCTTCAAGGTTAAGCACCGCTTGTCGAGGTCGGTCGTGGATGGGATAACAACGCACCGAGATTCCTCCGTGCCTCGGAGAGCACGTTAAGCCGTTGGTCCAGGCTGTCATTTGTAGACATTAGGCAGTCGCTACAAGTAGTCAGAAGCCAGGAAATCTGGCACCAGTCTTGCCAAAGCGGTAGACTTAAAAGATTTGTCCTAAAATAAATGAATCGATTCACCTAACTGCATCAAAATGTACATCGTCTCTAGGGAATCGATTGGGTAGACAATGTTGCAAGCTGTATAATCAAAAATTAATCTAAAACTAAAAATAAAATAAATTTACAATCACCTCTTATTTCTTAAAAAGAGTAAATAAAAAAAATGCAAATATTAATCCTTTATCCATTTCACATTATTGCTAGCACAAAACAAATGAACAAGATAATCCAGAAAACAAATAAAGAATGATATAAATGCCATTTAAATCCAGCCATCACAGCAAACAAATTACGATCCGCAGACGACCCATATTTCATTTAATCCCGAATCGTTCAACAGTTCATTCATTTATTCGTTCACTCAATTAATTCGCCATTCACTCCCTGTCAGTCGTGCTCACGTTAATCTGGTAATTTGTGTCTACTTATTCAATTTGGTTGCAAAATTATAATTTGATCTTTGGATGGTAATTGATTATTAACTGAATGTTTGTTTGTTAACATAGAAGTAGAAAGTCGATATTAGTTATTTTTATTATCTACTAGTTCCTGCCCGCGGCTCCGTCCGCGTGATTGTCGAAAATTATCCCAAGGGAACATATTCTCGGGATAAAAAGTATCCTATGTGTTATTCCAGACTAAAATCTACCACTGTGCCAAATTTCATCAAAATGCATTTAGTAGTTTTTGCGTGAAAGAGTAACAAACATCCATCAATCCTCATAAACTTTCGCATCTATAAATATTAGTAGGATTATTAATAGTAAGCTCGCGTTTGCCCGCAATCCTTCTTGATGGAAAACGATGATGTGGTCGACAATAGAGCACGCTTGCCTTGAAGAAACTTATTCACTCTTGACTAAAAGTCTTCAAGATTGAAGCTATTAGGAAACAGAATCTGGCAGGGAATTCCACTCCTTGGCATAACGTTTTGTTATGCTATTGTGCTATTTGACGTCAAAATATTCAGTATGGAAACTTTGCGAGTCTTTTGACAGTTTTCGCATTGAAAGCGATGGAGACAAATGTTTTGATAACCAATAACTTCTTTTCGTTTTTGGACAATTTTTTATTTCAATTTTTTAATATTTTTTTATGACTTGCAGAAACCAGAGTTATATATTAACTCAGATTTAGTTGTTCAAACGAGGTTAAAAAAAAACAAATATTTCAATCATGGGTTCACCTTCTTCTTATATATAAAATTCTCGTGTCACAATGTTAGTTACCATACTACTCCGAAACGGCTTGACCGATTTTGATGAAATATTATGTACATATTCAGTAGGTCTGAGAATCGGCTACTATCTATTTTTCATACCCCTAAGTGATAAGGGTTGTCCACCCCTAACATTTTATATTTATTTTTTGGACAAAATTTTTATTTTTTTATAATGTGGCATGTAAAAATACATACAACCCGAAATTTACACCCTTCTATCACCAACCCCTATTTTTTAATAGCGATATTAGTTTTTTGAGGGATATAACATCACGCTATGGCCAATAGGAGCCGAGCATTCATTAAAAATATGTCGCAGACGAAGTTGCGTGGGACAGCTAGTTACATTGTATAATTATAAATATCGTTAACAAAACAACTTTACTAGTTAAGAAATGAACCGAACCCAGTGCAACGGACAGTTAATGCCACCAAAAGTACTAAGGCGGCATAAAAGCCGGGAAACTATGACAAAACGAACTCAGTGGCTATAAGTAAGCAAACACTCATTCCCCAGCGGCTGAAACTTTCACGAATCTTCAGGCTTTTACAATCCGATATATTACAGCCATTGCGGGTAACTACCCCTTGTCTGACAAAGGAATTTCAACCTTGGAAGAAATGCCAGACGGTAGGGTTTGGATTGAATGGAAGGTGTAGTTGTAAAAGCAATAGAGTTTAAAATTGGGTACAGTAAGTTTTGGTGCTTGCCCCTTTCAGTATTTTGCAGGTAATACAAGGTATGTGAGGTGTGAGGGATCAGCTGTTTCATTTAAACGCTTTTATTTTTTATTAAAATGATTTATGTTTTATTTAATTTGATTGGTGGAATTAAGAGGTATTGCGTTTATTCTGTTACAGGTTGTATTATAATAATAATAATATAACCTAGGACAACTCACACACGGTCATCCGATCCCAAACTAGGCAGAGCCTGTGCTATGGCAACCAGACAACTGATAAACATACTTATACATATACTTCTAAATAAATACATATTATACACAAATTACACCCAGACACAGAACAAATGGATTTGTCCTGGATGGGAATCGAACCCACGACCTCTGGCTTAGCAATCAGGGTCACTAACCACTCGACCAATAGGCCAGTCGAGCAATATATAGCATATAGCGTGATTTAAAATATTGTTATCGAAATATAACATTTAACAGAATAAACGCAATCAGGTATTGCGTTTATTCTGTTACACATTCTTATTGTCAATCGCGAAAAAATAATCAGCTGTCTGGACATTTTGTCGAGTTATGCGCGCAGAAATGTTGGAGCAAACGATTTTTTGCTCCGTGCTCCGTGACTGTATCCGTGGCACCACTGACTGGCCCTATCAGAATACCAGCGCTGCGTTATTTATTTTTTAGATATCGCAGCTTAAGCTGAGATAGGGACCATTTTGGCCTCGCGCAGATAATTATTTTTTTTTATACTGTTTAGTTTTTAATTTTATTTTACTAGTTTGTTAATCTTGTGCGAGTCCCAAATAAACATTTTTCTTTCCTTCTTTCTTTTTTTCGCGATTTCAGTTTTGGTCCCATAGTAAAAGTTGTTCATAATGATGAATACAATGACCCCTTTAAAGGTATTGCGTTTATTAGGTTTTTAAAAACCGGCTCTAAACTTCTTACTTGTACCACTCAAAGGAGATCGAGTTTACGTTCCGTACCAACATTTAGAAACTTTGATGTGCACATACACAAAGTCTATAGGCCTACTTACACGTTATTTTACTATCCTCTATACTAGTTATTTTTCTTTAGGACCTGCATTATGACTTTTGAGGCAGAACTGATTTAACGGAGACGAGATTGTCCTCGTTTTGGTCTGTTTTACGAGAAATGAAGTGACAATGAAGGTTTGGATTTTACGAGTTGTAAATGCAACTGTTGCTGGGCAGAGGCCTGTCTAACTCTGTTCCACATATGGCACACTTAGATCTTAACAGGGTTAACTCAAAAAAGCACTTTTTTCAGAAAGGGCGAAAAACGTTTTACTTTGTCCCTGTGTCTTGTTGAGTTTTCTATATAAATGTATGCTGCTAGAAGGAAGATATTGTAGGAATCTTGTGTTTTTATTGATGTTTTGGAGCTAACCCTAACAACATACAACCCTGATCTCTTCAAAATTAGAGTGAACAGGCTTCTTCTGGGTAAGCTCGCTCCATCGTCGACTTTGTCTCTGTCATCTATGACCTAGACTAGAGTCAAGAGCAAACCCATTTTAAATAAAAAAAAAAGTAAATAAAAAAAAACTGGATTGTTGTAGTTATTTCCCTATTGATTAACAATGTACTTAATACTTATGTAAATTTGTTTTATTATTTTGAATGAGACGACACGATTGGCGCAGTGGTTGAGCGATTGACTGCTGCACTGCGTGTCGCAGGTTCGATTTCCGCACGGAACAAATATTTGTAAGGCCTACAGATAGTTGTTCCGGGTCTGGCTGTTTGTGTAAGTGAATTTGTATGTTTGTAAACGCACCCACGATACAGGAGAAATTCCTAGTGTGGGGCAAGGTTTAAAAAAAAAAAAATGAACCCGTGTTGGTGATCTCATCTATCTATTTGCGACCGCGAGAACAACGAAGCAGTTAAAGATGATGTAATGTACAGTCAACAAAGCTATTTGGTATGCAGGCAGCTAGTTTGCAAATACTTTTAAACAATGTTATGAGTGTGCTGAGTAGACAATTATTGTACACCACACTCGTAAGTATGTCATAAGCTTAAAAAGTTATAATACACACATTAGAAAGAAATATTGGCAGGGCAGTGGTAAATTAATATTTTTGCCTGTCTACCAAATAGCTTTGTTGACTGTACACCTCATATCAAGAACAGGAAAAACGTTTATAAAACAATGGTCGGTCATATACCGAAGGCAAATAATAATATAATAATATCCTGGGACAACTCACACACGGTCATCCGATCCCAAACTAGGCAGAGCCTGTGCTATGGCAACCAGACAACTGATAAACATACTTATATATTTCTAAATACATACATATTATAGAAAAATTACACCCAGACACAGAACAAATGATCATGCTCATTACACAAAGATTTGTTCTGGGTGGGAATCGAACCCACGACCTCCGGTTTAGCAGTCAGGGTCACTAACCACTCGACCAACAGGCCAGTCAAATGATACCGTTACTTCAACCAACCGTTTTTTAAGTTATCATATTTTAAATCTCTTAAAACCTTAGAATAATAAATGACGCATAGAAACCTAGTATGAGCATACGAAGTGGCTAACTTCTCTCGGCAAGCCATCAGTACTCAAGGTCACGTCCCATCGAAAAAAGCTCGCCATAATTGATTTATTTGCGACTAGCGGACGTCACGTGGTTTCACCCGCGTAGTTTCCGTTCGCGTGGGAATACGGGCATAAAATATAGCCTATGTTACTCGCTGATAATACAGCTTTTCAATGGTGAAAGAATTTTTGAAATCGGCACAGCAGTTTTTGAGTTTATTCATTACAAACATATACACACACACTTTTTTTTTTCTCTTTATAATATTAGTGTAGATAGTTTATTCATTAAAAGTTTATTGTATTTTTATTTTATTTTATTTCAATAAGTACCGTTACAGACTACAATTCACACAGCTATAAAAAATATACAGTACATAAATCTGAAGTCCAATTATTGTTGTACACAGCGTTCAATGTTTAATAATATGCTTCATTAGTGACAGTTAAGGTTAAATTATATGGAGAAGTTACTTAATGATAATTTTGTAATTATACGAGTAATTTCTGATGTAATGTACACCTCATATCAAAAACAGGAAAAACGGTTATATAACAAGTGTACAGTGTTCAATGGGCGGTCTTATACCGAAGGCAGATGACACCGTTACTTTAACCAACTGTTTGTTTAAGTAATCAATTAAATATCTTAAAACCTTAGAATAATAACGCATAGAAACCTAGACTACTACAGTACACAGTGAGGAAATCAAAACTTTGCAATAATGGCTAAGTTCTCTCGGCGAGCCGTCAGTACTCAAGGTCACGTCCCATCGAAAACAACTCGCCATAATTGATTTATTTGCGATTAGCGGACGTCACGCGGTTTCACCCGCGTAGTGTCCGTTTCCGTGGGAATACGGGCATAAAATATAGCCTATGTTACTCGCTGATAATGTAGCTTTTTAACGGTAAAAGAATTTTTGAAATCGGCCCAGAAGTTTTTGAGTTTATTCATTACAAACATACACACACAAAAATATATTTTTTTTCTCTTTATAATATTAGTGTCTAATTTTTGGAACAGATTCTCTAACGAGTATATCTTTTATATCCAACAGAGAACCAAGTGGACGGACTTCCATGGGATGCTTGAAGAGGGATCCATGGTGGTACTCGAGGAGCAACAGACACCACCACTGATGTAGCCACTCGGCCGTATCGTACGTCTCACACCAGGGAGAGACGGAATAAGCAGAGTCGCAGACGTGTAGACGAAGAAGGGAATTGTCCGACGTGCTTATAACACCATCTGTTTTCTTCCAGCATAATCCTTGAAGACAAATCTTCAACGCTGGGAGCATGTTGGTTATGTACACGCCGGGTGACCGCGGGCGGTAGCAGCGGTCGTGGAGGGGGCGCTCAAGCTGCGAGCGCGCACCGGCCGGTTCAGACGACACTGCGTCATCGTCCTCTATACGAAGCGCACACTCGTTTCTTTAAAACCTTAAGTTCAGCGATTGATTGACCGTCTTTTCACGTTGCTTATATTTTACAGTCCACTTTCTATTGTCACCGGAGTTTCCCTGCTTCTATTTCTATCCTACTACAACCTGTAGGATTTAACTCATTCCTTTCTTGTCACCTCGTCACGACTTAGCGGTTGAACATTAAGATGAAACTTGGTACATTGTTAGACCTTGTCTTGGATCACTTACTTTTATCTCGGCAATATGTTTCCTTAGCATAGTTTCTGAATTTTATGCGGACGAAGTCGCTGACAGAAGCGAGTACAGACGCCAGCACATCAAGCTACACCAATCTGTCAAATTTATTTGATATTTTTTCAACTTTATCGCCCAAGCATTAGGTTCAAGGATGATTGGGAAAATTTGACAGTTTCGGGTAGCTTGATGTGCTAGCGTCCGTACATTTATGAATCAATATCCTTTCTGAAAGCCTTTATAATGACCCATTAAAAACCAGTTTTCCTTTAATAGCACGATTAAAATAAAATGGTTAATATTAAAACTACCATTTATTGCCGCTATAAAAGTTCTAGAACGGAGTAACAAAAAAATAATATAAAACAATGGAAGTCGGACACCTCTCTCCGCATTTAAGCGGTTAAGTAAAATGGCACCTTTTCTACCGCTGAACAAAGACTCTCTTTTAATTAAACTTAAATAAAAAGTGGGTAGGAGAGCTTATGTTAATTTTAATGGGGTTCCGTGCATGTGATTTTGCAGAATAATTTTCAGTACGTTAATGCTGGAACGAAGTATTGTTTTTTTTTCTTTAGTTTATTGGCTCGCTTTTTCCCGCGGCTTTGCATGTGTCGAAAATTATAACAACATATTCCTATCGAATCTTAAGGCTTACTGTCCACTGAGGCGGAGAGGAGCCGAGTGAAGCGGAGTTTTGCCTTGCGGAGTTTGGATAAAATCTCTGGTGCGCTTCAGTGGACAGGGATTTGCGAACTGGTTTAAAAATCCATACAAAATCGGGAAGCGGAACAAAGCAGCGGAGCGGGGTAGTGCAAAAAACCAGCTTAAAAAATGACTTATGCGTGAGCTCCGCCCAGTCCGCAACTACGCTCCGCTCTAGCTCGCTCCGCATCAATTTGCAGAAACAGTTCGCAACTCCGCTCCGCATTACTCCGTCACTCCGCTCCACCTCAATCGATAGGCAGCCTTAGACGAGTTTTAAGCGGACTTGAATACGGTCTATATCCACGTTATTAGCCTATAATGATACGGGCAGATTGTGATTCGATGAATGTCACATGTCTTCAAAATGTTATGTCTAGAACACGCCTTTTCCCCACCAAACGTCTTTGAGAGCAGTGATAGTGAAATAATTTAAACATAGCATGTCTGGGTTCGAAACGTTTTCCTAAATAACACCTAAAAGCTACGCCCATCATCACAGGGTCACCGCTTCTTACTACTACCCTGCACAGTATAAAACAACCCAGTAACTGAGTAACGTTACGCCGTGCGGTGTCAGATTTTCCGGCTTCTGAGAATCGGTAACAACTGCCAATGATGCATAAATGACAGCCGGGAGCAACGACTTTTTGAGAAATGAAGAGGTCTGGGTATGTAACGGACTAACGGATGGTCACCCATCTACGGACCGACCTCGTCAAGTGTTGTTTTACCTCGAAGATGGACCCGTACGACTTTAATTACGAGTATTTAGCCTCGTAGAACAGTTTTTTTTTATCAAAGTACGTTTTCCCACTGTTATATAGGTCACTCTCATAGCATTTCACTCTATCCGTTGTGCTGATAGAAAGAAAAAAAAAAGAAAAGAAATAAAGAAAAGAAAGAAGGAAAGAAAAAAAGAAAGAAAGAAAGAAAGAAAAGAAAGAAAGAAAAGAAAGAAAGAAAAGAAAGAAAGAAAAGAAAGAAAGAAAAGAAAGAAAGAAAAGAAACAAAGAAAGAAAATTGTGTTTATTAACATTATAAACAACAGAAACACCTGAAAATTAAACAAAATAAACATTCAACACTAACAAAGCCAAAAGGGCCTCAGCTCAGCATAATGCCAGATGGCAACACAAGGTATACCGCCTGACGCTGATTTTCAACTGCAGCCCACGAGTGCCATACCTACGCTCGAAAACATAGACAATTATAAAGGAGTCTAAAAATTTTGTACAAAAAGTAACTAAAATAAAATGTTGCGTCTCCAAATAATAAAAAAAAGATTTATATGCCCAAAAATAAAAAAGAACAGTTACACAACTTTATTCGTACCTACTTTATGATAGCTTTTCAATTACGTAAGGCCATCAGTTTTGAACCAAAGTTTGAATTAGCCAGTAGTTATGGCGAGTTCCGATTGGCTGGGACTGTGTGCTAGCCAATTAAAAAGCGAGCAATAGAGCGGAATCTTCTTCGCTTATCTTTTATCTTTCTTCTTTTCTTTCTGTTTCAGTTAGATGTGATAAAAGAATTTTAATAAATAGAGATAAACGCTAACTTGTTCAGATTTTAGGGTTTATTCAGACACAATGTCAAACAGTAACCATGTTTGTTTTTTTTGAACTTTTATAAAATACCAGGACGTTTGAAGAGCTCGTGGTTAAATAATGCCACACGGGCGGCACGGATGGGCCTTTATGGTTAAGTAACGCTTGCCAAGGTCGGTCTGCGGATGGGTGACGACCATCTATTACAAACCGAGACTCCTCTTCGTGCCTCGGAAAGCACTTTAAGCAGTTGGTCCCGGCTAATCAAAATTTGTAGATCTTTGACCGCCGTTACCGTTTGCCAAAAGCCAGAAAATCTGGCATCAGTCTTGCCAAGAGGTTTTGTGTTACCCAGTTACTGTAGAGGTCAGATAGGCTGTCGAGCCATGTAAAATACTGGTACTCAGCTGTGTCCGGTTAGACTGGAAGCCGACCCCAAAGTATTTGAGATAGAAAAAGCATGGCTTGGTAGATAGACTTTTATTAACCGACTTTTAAAAAAGTAGGAGATTCTCAATACGGTTGTATGTTTGTAACCTCATAACTCCATCATATGAACCGATTAAAAAAAAATATTATAACATGTGAAAGGATTGGTCCCACAGAAATTTCATAAGAATTGTTTCAGCAGCTTGGTTTTTAATATTTATCTATAGTAGGCGCCAGATAATCGTGGAATAACGGTCATTGACCCACCTACAATTATTGACATTTTTAATTTGAAAAACGGAATTAATGACACAAAGCTGTCCCGAATCATCATCTCTCGTGATCCTTAACATTGTCTAATAATGAAAAACGATTCATATTTAATTGTTCAGGTACCTATGAACAGTTATTAGGGAAAGGTCAATGTACTTTATTCCACATTTATCTGGCGCCTACTATAGCTATGTTTTGCTTTCCTGTGACTTTCTAGTGGTGTTGTTAGGTGTGGGGTACCACTAAAAAATAAAAAACTTTTTCGCAATAAAATACTACCTGCTTTCAAATAATTAAAAAAAACACACACAGTATAAAATAACATTAATTTTAAGTCGGTGTTTTTGGTTGTTTCTTCGTATTTTAAACACTGACTTATACTGTAGTGTTTTTTTTTATTTGGAAGTCGGTTGTATTTTTTAGTACAAGTTTTTTTAAATCTAGAGTTTTTAGAGTTCTGGAAATTGTCGAGCTTCATTCACTCGGGACTGTGAATGAAGCTGCGAACGAGTCCCAGATCTGTATTGTCTGAACAGTGAACGAGTAAGAAAAACGAAATCAAATCATTAATTACATAAAAACATCATAACTTCCCAATTTATTCCCATAAAAATACAATTTTGAAAGGGATTCGTTTCAGTTCCATACGTATTTTCTGAATAAAGCCGTAAAATATCCAACAAACTTTAGCCATTTGATCGCATAGAAAAGAGAAGGTACATTTAAATTGAATTTAGTAAGCAATACGGCATAAAGGATTCAATACCCCATAACAGACATGAGTGCACATTGAAATACCCTCCCATAATGAGGGACAACGTATCGAAAGGGTTTTTCTATTTGCCGTTTTGTGTGCGGACCCCTAAAAGGGTTGGGTATCATTTGGCCACAACCCTTATAAATCAGAAGGCTTATTACTCTTAATCTTGTACTAATTAATTTTTGTAGGGAATGAAAATTATGAAAGAATGCCGCCGGGTGGTTTCGTTATTAGAGGGATGAATATTATCTCATGGAGGGTAGTTTGGGGGTGAAATCTTAGTTGGATTTTTTTGTGGAAATTAAAGGGGTCTTTTTGTAGATGGTAGAAGGTTGAGTGTTGATGAATTTGGCCTTTTCACACTACATGCAGAATCAATTTAAAATATATATCTTTCTTGTGTACGTGTGTATGTCACTGAACTCCTCCTAAACGGCTGGACCGATGATGATTGTTTTGTGTGGTGATTGTCTTGAACACACACAAAACAATCATAAATAATAATCATCGGGATTCGAGAATGGTTTGACTTACAGTTGGACCCGGTACATGGCGCTGCAATCGATTTCTATAATTTTTCGTCATACACAAATCAAACGTTCGGGCAGGACAACGTCTGTTAGGACCACTAGTATATACATATATATTGAATTAACGAAACTGCACAATAGGACACTCCACCTTTTCTGTTACAGTATTTAGAAGGCCATTGGGGCTGACCCGCACACGACACATCAGGGAGGCAACTCTCTTGCGCACAATAGCCCTAAAGCAGTCGGTGTTGGTCTCCGCAAACATCCCTGACTCACTACACTAAATTGCACGTAACTAAAAGAGATAAGAATATAAATGTGGATAGATGGACAAGGAGAGGGAGGCCAAAGAAAAGATGGATGGATTGTGTTAGGATTGATCTGAAAGAAAAGGGAGTTAGTGATAGCGTGACGGCAGGACTAGCGTTCAGAGTTCTGAGTTCAGCGTTTACCGTTCTCTATGTGGTGGCTTAGAATCCTACAAAAGCAGTCAGACCGGTACTGTCAAAGTGAACACATTCTGTCGGAGTTCAATTTTTTGCAAAAGCTGAAAGGTCTCGATTTCCGACGAGATCGAAAAGTTTATTGAATTAGTGAGTAATAGAATTTCATCTTCCGAAGATGTACTACTATCGAGATCAAGTGCGACAAGTGACATTTGGTTTACAGTAAAAAGAGCGTGTGACGTGTTATCACCAGAGATCGGAATAGGTAGACTTTATTTACCTAATGTTCGTGGAAGTAAGTAACATAGAGTTATAATACCTCCTCTAAAATCCCGGAATCATAAACATGACGATTGTATCCCGGGATTTAAGAAATTGCAAATTACTTATTGCGCTTTGAATACATTTGAACAAAATTATTATATTGAAGAATCTTATTATGTTTTTAGAGTTCCGTACCTACTAATACTTAAAAATTTTCCGTTACTGGCTAACGGCCCGTTTCAATAACGCATCTAACGTACCTTTAACCAACTGTCAAATTAGCTACCAACCGTAGCTGAAACGTCATGTGACAAAGACAAAAATGACGTTTATTGAAACGGGCCGTAAGTGAGCGACTGACGGACAACGCACAGCCGAAATAACGGGTCTTAGAAAGCTGAAATTTGGCATGTATGTTCTTTGGGGAGTGTAAGGGTGGACTAAGAGAGAATTTCCCGAAATTCCTACGGAAACGGGAAAAAACGGGGTATGAGCGTACGAAGTCACGGGCAAAATCTAGTAATATATAGAAGTAACTACACTCGAAAGAATGGTTTTCTGAGACTGTGTGTTGGGCGATTAAAATGTATACGGAATTCGAACTTCGGTACAAAACTTTTCGAACCTACATCAACTGTCAGTTAAAAAATAATGCATCCATTTTTTAAATCGATTACCTTGCCTATATACCAATAAATTAAAACAGCTATCCAAAACCTCGATAATTATATAAATATTATACGAACAAATAAATTAATTACCACAACCAAAAATAAAAGCAAACTGTTCGTCCTTTAGCCGACCACGGACCGTCGGCCACAAATGGCTGGTCAGTTGACATATTGAAACACCATGTATTTAATTAATTGAACCGCTAATTGGTTCAATATTAACAGAACAGTGGTTGAGCAGAGGCGCCAGCTGATTGGATTAGGAGACGTGTTAATTAATTTGCTTGATGATATAGTCTGGCGTCAATGTGATCGTTCTAGCGTGAATTATAATTAGGTGAAAGGGAATTGTTATCACATTAGCATTATCCAATTGGGGAGTGTTGGACGTGCAGGATCTATAGGTGGCAGCACCGAAGCGTCAATATCTAATAATAATAATAATCTGTGGTCCGGCTGTCAAACTCACTGACACAATAAAATTATATTCATATTTTTTACATTAATTTAAATACAAAAACAGCTCAAAATGTTCATATTACTGGACACAACAAGGAAAAAAAAATACAAACATTAGCACATACATTTTATTGATACCTACTTGAAAAACAATGAATCTGTCATACTTATGAAATGCTGACAAGAAGCCGGGCACGAGCACAAACCGCACAACCAACATCTTCGGGTTCGTCGCTCAGCACCGCCTCGCAGCCGCCGGGACCTGCGCCAGCCGTGAGTCCAGAGATTCCGGTCGCTGCAGTTGCGTCGAGCTCGAGCGACGAATACTTCTCGCCGCCGACGACACCACCACCTGCGCGTCGGCGCGGACGAGGCCGACCTCCGACCAGCTTAGGACCTCGAGGCCCACCGGCCTCTGACAGGGTCCCCGCTATCGGTGGAAGTGTGCAGCGCATGCGATGGACGCAAACGATCAATGAAAACGTCATGCGCTCATACTATGGGGCTACAGAGGGGGGAACTAACTTGACTGCGTACCGTGGTCGGATGCTCTCTCTGTTTCAGGTGCTTGAGCCAGCTGTTAACGTATCAGCCCAACGACTATCGGATCAGGTGCGGGTCATCCTGCGTAACCGTATGTTAGATGACGCCGTACTTGATAGACTGCGTCTGGAGTCACGGAGTGGCCGCGTCTCACCTGCTTCGCCACCGGCCGCGGTGCAAATACAATCTAGTATTTCACCGCGATCCAACAACGTCGGTGAAGATGATGATGATGGGGCTATATCCGTGAGTACCCAATGCAATGAGCGATTGAGGAGCGCTTTGGAGGATGCTTTCCGAGAGTATCGCTACACACCGCCTGAGCTTAGACCCCGTCTACCTCGTTTGCCCATGCATAATAAAAATAGGGCGCTGGTGTGTGCTCTAGATTCGCAGCTAACAAATTGTTTTGATAGCAGCGAAGACCTCGCCGATACCCACTCGATCTTGTACTGTGCGGCTGCAGCGGCATGTCGTGTAGCTCATGTCAAATTTCTCAACAGTGACAGAGCTACACGACCAGCTGTACCAGCTTGGCAGTGCAGGATCGAGCGTCGTATCGGTGAAGCTAGAGCACTCATCGGCAAACTTATCTGCTTCAGGGAGGGCAACACTCGCCGTAGAGTGATGCGCTTTGTGAGGCGGGCGTTCTCGGGGACTGATACTAGTCCTCGGGATTATCTGACCCGCGTCACAGAGCGTATTGACTTCCTGAAGCAGAAAATCTATGCATGGGCAAACCGTATACGTCGGTACAAGCGGCGAGTGGAGCGATACACTCAGAATCGCACATTCCAAAGCAATGAGAGGTGGGTTTATAGGGCTTGGGAGCGACCGGACCAAGGTGTGACTGATACGCGCCTACCGGATGATGATGTCATGTGTTCATTCTGGCGCAACATCTGGTCGGTGCCTGTCAGTCACACCGAGGGTGACTGGATTCGGGAGGTTGAGCGCGCGTGCGATCCAATACTAGAAATGGGGGCAACTACCATCAGCCCCCAAGATGTAGCTCGTGCAGTCCGTCCGTTGCCTAACTGGAAATCTCCAGGGCCGGACGGACTGCACAATTTTTGGATCAAATGGTTTACAGGATCGCACGCTCGCTTGGCGTCTCAATTCCAGTCTGCCTTAGAGTCAGGGTCGCTGCCCCAGTTCCTAACTACAGGAATAACCCACCTGCTCCATAAATCAGGTAGTACTGCGGAGCCCAAAAATTATAGACCAATCACGTGTTTACCGACGGTCTATAAAGTTCTTACATCCATTTTGAGAGCAAAGATTAACCATCATATTGAAAGTAATTCAATCATGTCTGCCTCTCAGAATGGATGTAGGAACGGGTCCCGCGGTACTAAGGAGCTGCTCCTCATGGATATTGCCATTAGCCAACAAGTGCGTCGTTCCCGAAAGGATCTGTCGACATGTTGGATAGATTATAAGAAGGCCTACGACTCAGTGCCACATACATGGCTCATGAGGGTGCTGGAGCTGTATAAAGTTGATGCAGTTCTACGCACCTTCCTGATGTCTTGTATGGGGCAGTGGAGGACGGTCCTCCGCTATCCAGGATGTCGACAGATCCAGGTGAACGGCGACCCGATAAGGATCGAGCGTGGTATATTTCAGGGTGACAGCCTGAGTCCACTGTGGTTTTGTCTGGCCCTCAACCCTCTGAGCACATTGCTGGAAGGTTCGGGCCAAGGCTATCGGTTGAGAAGAGGTGGTCAGGTCATATCACACCTCCTTTACATGGATGACTTGAAACTTTTTGCCCCCAACAACTTGCAACTGATGGAGCTACTGAAGGTAACAGAAACCTTTAGTAGCGCCATCAGTATGGAATTTGGTGTGGACAAATGTGCGGTCATGCATGTGAAGCGAGGGGAGATTATGGAATCCGTGGGAACCCAACTCTCGGATTCCATACACCTTAGATCCCTCAGCTCAACCGAAACTTACAAGTATTTGGGTATGTCGGAAGCGTTGGGCATCAATGCTAATGACATGAAACAATCATTGAAGGAGCGCTTCTTTGGCCGCCTGAACAAAGTACTAAATAGTCTTTTATCAGGCGGAAACAAGGTGCGCGCCTTTAACGGTTGGGTCATGCCGGTATTGATGTACTCTTTCGGCATACTCAAATGGACTCAGACGGAACTTGACGCCCTGGATAGGAGGGTACGCTCGCTGCTTACCGCAAATCGGATGCATCACCCACGGTCATCGGTGATGAGGCTGTATATCCCGCGGAAGTGCGGAGGTCGTGGCTTCTTAAATGCTAAGACCCTGCACAACCGCGAGATATGCAGCCTTAGGGAGTTCTTCCTAGAGGCCGACGTGGGTATGCATCGGGATGTGGTAGCAGTGGACAAAGGCCTCACTGCGCTCTCCTTGGCTAACGAGAACTGGCGCAAACCTGTGGTATTAGATACTAATGACCGCAGGAAGGTATGGCAGAGCAAGGAGCTTCACGGACGCTTTTACCGGGTCCTACATGGGCCCGATGTAGACTTTTTAGCGTCCGTAGCCTGGCTGCGTTTTGGTGACCTCTTCGGGGAAACCGAAGGTTTTGTCTGTGCGATTATGGACGAAGTTATGATGACGAACAACTACCGGAAATACATTGTGAAGGATGGTACCGTTGACATATGTCGGGCATGTCACCGGCCCGGGGAATCCATCCGCCACATTATTTCCGGTTGTTCTAGTCTAGCTAACGGAGACTATTTGCACAGACACAACCTTGTAGCCAGGATTATCCACCAGCAACTTGCTCTTAAATACAATCTTGTGGAATCGGAAGTACCGTACTATAGGTATGTGCCCGACCCAGTTCTCGAAAATGGCAACTGCACGTTGTATTGGGATCGGTCTATCATCACTGACAGGACTATTGTTGCCAATAAGCCTGACATAGTGGTGATAGATCGACTAGAGCGTCGTGCAATGATTGTTGATATAGCAGTCCCTCATGACGAGAACCTCGTGAAGACTGAGAAAGATAAACAAACGAAGTATCTTGACTTGGCTCGCGAGGTTGTCGACATGTGGGATGTGAACACAGCAGTCATTGTGCCGATAGTCGTGACGGCCAATGGCATAATTGCCAAGAGCCTCGACCAACATCTAAAGAGGCTCTCGTTGGGCAGCTGGATCAAGGGCTTGATCCAGAAAGCAGTACTTCTGGACACGGCGCGCATAGTGAGGAGGTTCCTCTCTCAGGGGCCCTAACCACCGGTAGCTTGGACTCTGTTCCCGATACTGGTGGGCTACTATTTTTATATTTTTAAATGTTTTATTTTTTTTATTTTTGTTTTTTTAAGAAATATTTAAAAATGTAACAAATAAGTTAAAAAATGAATAAACGGAATAATAATAATAATAATAATGTATTTATTTGTTAACATAGGTGAAAGAAATGCAGGTCTTATGTTTGATGAAGAGCGCTATGTTATGCCAGGAGGCGTACAAATCAAGTATTTCAAGTATTCTTAACGTTAAACTTTCGAATTTGCAACACTAAATGATATTTTGTCACGTCAATCTTTTTTGGTCATTTTTAAACTAGATGAGGCCGGTGTTTTCTAGCTGACTACCCTGAGAAGAAACACCGAAACAAACTCAGAGGTCAAAGTATCTTTAAAAGTCCGTACAATCGTACTGGACAAATCATATAAGAACCATGTAGGTTAATGTCTGAAGTGGTCTTTTGAACAAGTACCACACAGATTTGAGTGGACCTATCCAGACAGCGCAAGCATTTGTCAGTTATCGTGTAGCTCAAACTTAGATCTTTATGGAGCTCAACGACTTGACGAACAATACCAAAGTAAGGGCATTTGGGTAGGCCGCATAAATAACTCAAACTGCCAGACTAACATGAAATGAACCCCTAATATTGCGATCTACATGGTCCTCCCATTCACAATACGTTATGGTGGCTAGATGGCATAGTCAACGCCATGTAAGTTCCCTATATTGGATAAAGGCGCTTGTAGCTTAATAATAACAGTCGCTCGGGTCGATCTTCAAGGTTAAGCAACGCTTGCCGAGGCCGGTCTCTGGATGGGTGACAATCTGTTGACCCCCACGTTTCAAGCTACGTCAAGCCGTTGGTCCGGGCTGTCATTTATGGATCTTTGGCGGTTGTTACCGATTGTCAGAAGCCGGAAAATCTGACATCGCATAGGGTAACGTTACTCAGGTACTGGTTTGTGTTATACAGGGTGGTGTAGTAGAAATAAGCGGTGAGCCTGTGATGATGGGCGTGGCTTATAGGTGTTATTTAGGATAAGAGACATGCTATGATTATTTCACTATCGCTGCTCTCAAACACATCTTGGTGAGGAAACGGCAATGTCCTAGACAAAACATTTTGAAGACATGTGACATTCATCAAATCACAATCTGCCCGTACCGTAATAGGTCTTAATATACCAAGACTCTTCCGTGCCTCGGAAAGCATGTTCAGCCGTTGGTCCCAGCTGTCATCTGTAGATCTTTGGCAGTCGTTACGAACTTTCAATAACCAGAAAATCTGACACCAGTCTTGCTAAGAAGTACCATGTTAGCCAATTACTGGGCGTAAAAGACTGGTATTCAGCTCATTCTGGTTTGACTAGAAACTGAACGGCTAGGCAGATGATGCCTGGTGAAGACCGCTGGTATCAGATACATGCTACATAGACGCACTGGACCGGTCGACGAAGTAGCGATATTTTTAGTGGCCTCCACTAAAAATATCGCTACTTCGTTGACCGGCAAACATCCAGCCGTAGATGATTAATGATGATGATGATGTTAATGAATCACATGGGTTAGGTACTCGTTGAGCGACAATCTTCGCAGGGTGGCTGGTAGCAACTGGATAAGACTTTACTAAAATCAAGGTAAATTACAAGCGATTGGAGAGGCCTACGCAAAACCATTAGTTGAAAATCTGACGACGAGAATCTGAGACTGTTGGTCTTACCAAGACCCAGATCCAGTTAGTAACTAGTCCAAGTAAAGTATAGCTGCATCTTTAACCTCTTCGTGTCGCTGGCACGACAGTAGTTTAAATTTGTTTGGCCTAAAATTTGTCACTGTCACCATTGTCACTTCCAAGGCATCATTAGTGGCGGCACACAGGTCACAACGCCTGCATGTTTTAGGGCACAGAGGGTAAGATAGGAAGTGGAGCATAATATATCTCTAATATCTCTTGGGACAACTCACACACGGTCACTCGATCTCAAACTAGGCAGAGCCTGTGCTATGGCAACCAGACAACTGATAAACATACTTATATATTTCTAAATACATTTCTGAACACATCTATTGGCCCACCTTAGAGTTTAGGTTTCGATGGCCCCTACCGAAATATGATTGCTAGATTGAACAAAAACTGTTGATGCAGTTTTAAACCTGATACATTTTACCATCTTTTTCGATCGTATTGTTTTAAATTTGAATTCAGAATACCATACGACATGGAGCTACGCCTAACAAGTCGGAAATGCGCCTTGTTAAAGGCAATTGATTTTTGAATAAAAAACATGTTTTATCAAATAAAGGTTTAATTTAATAACACGTGTTGCCTCCATGGGCATCTACCACAGCTCTCATACGATTAGGCATAGAGTTTATCAACCGCTCTATGCAATTTTGAGGGATCATCTCCCATTCCTCTTCTATGGCAGTTTTCAACTCCTGCATCGTCTGGGCAACTGGCTGACGAGCCCTAACACGTCTTTTTAGCTCGTCCCACATGTGCTCAATGGGGTTCATGTCTGGGCTTCTGGCTGGCCAGTCCATAACTGTGATGTTCACATCCCGAAGATATTCCCTGACGATGCCGGCCGCATGGGCTCTTGCATTATCATGCATAAAAAGGAAATTTGGGCTCACATAGTCCGCGTATGGTATCACGTGAACTTCTAAGCACTCACGAATGTACCTTTCAGCATTTAATGTTGGCAGCCGTGGTCCTGTAACAACCTCAAGTTGAGTTTTGCCGCTCGCGGATATACCGCCCCAGACAGTCCATGAGCCACCGCCATAAGCAACCCTCTCTTCAAAGCAGTATTGTGCGAAACGCTCTCCCTTACGTCGGTAGACCTTCTTCCTTCCATCATTGCCATGTAACACAATTTTAGACTCATCAGAAAAGAGTACACGGCTCCAATCTTGCTGTGTCCAATTTAAATGACTGCGTGCGAAATGAAGGCGCGCTGTTCGGTGGGCTCGCGTTAGTTTGGGCCCATTAGCTGGCTTGTGTGGTACCATACCGCGTTCTTTTAACCTTCTCCGAATAGTTCGAGCGCTCACAGATACTCCGTGGAAGTCGCGAAGTTGGTTTTGTATCTCAATGGAGGTAATGTGACGATTTCTCAAATTGGTCGTCACGATGAATCGATCCTGCCTTTCAGTTGTGACCCGAGATCGTGGCCTTCCTTGGCGACGAACAAAGCCGCCAGTCTCTAGGTACCTCCGATAAACATTTCGGACCGCAGATCGACTTAAATTAAGTTGAGCACTCACGTTTCTTTGGCTGTGTCCGGCCTGAATAAGTGCCCACAGCTTGGGCGGCGACTTCAGGTGAAGTATCCATAGATTATTGATAGAACCTCACCTTAATGTTAAGAATAAGTAATGTTTGTTGCAAAACCAAAGATATCAAACACTTTTTCAAGAATTAAATCCAAGTAAACCAATAAAACCAAGTTTTCTTAGTATTCGATTGTTTGATATCAACAAACAGGCTCCAAATTGTCTTTTGTTTCTTTAAATTCTGTGTTCGAAATTCAAAAAAAGACTATTGAATGAAATTGTGAATATGCCAGGTTCAAAACTGCATAAAAACTTTTTGCTCGACCTAATATAAAATTTTAGCTAGGACCAAACGAAACTGAAAATACAAGGTGGGCCAATAGATGTGTCCAGAAGTATATATACATATTATAGACAAATTATACCCAGACACAGAACAAATGATCATGCTCATCACACAAAGATTTGTCCTGGTGGGAATCGAGCCCACGACCTCCGGTTTAGCAGTCAGGGTCAAGAGTCACTACCCACTCGACCAACAGGCCAGCACACCTTGCGGTCTGAGGCGGTTCAGGACTTCCAAGTGGACCCCGGAAGGTAAGACCCTGTGGGAAGATGTTCGCTTAGTGGTAAATAGTTCATGGGTGGGGGAGAAGTGTCCTATCACAGTTTGCAGCGGGGGTCTGCTGAGTTTCCTGAGAACAAGACTACCGATTTGTGAAAGCTGTGCCTGCTACTGCCTTTCGGTATGCTGATATGCAGCTGGTTGGTATGCCGCTGCAACTGGATAGACTAAGGTAGTCTTGGAAAGACCTCGGCAATTATTATTTTTATAGCCATTGAGCCAGTATCACATACTCTCTCTGCGTTTATGTTAGAACTATAAACCAGTTAGCGCGGCATTAACAAAGCCGGTATTTCAAGTAAGTATCACTACAAGAAGAGGCAATTTCAATGATGAATTGACTTCCACCATTCAATACGAGTGCTGTAACGTTCAAGAACGTCATATTAATAGTCAGTAATAGTATAATAGTCATTAAAAGCTCATTAGTTCTGCTGAAACCGTAAATCGTTTAGAAATGCAAATTTTATAAATAATGCACTCACTATTACGTGGTCTGCGGACGTTTGCAGATGTCGTAGGAAGCATACAATTTGGATAGATGTGATTTTATTTTATTTAATATGGGTTTGCTCTTTACTCTAGTCTAGGTCATAGATGACAGAGACAAAGTCGATGATGGAGCGAGCTTACGCAGAAGAAGCCTGTTCACTCTAATTTTGAAGAGATTAGGGTTGTATGCGTTCGGAAACACAGACGCAGGCAGAGAGTTCCACTCCTTTGCTGTGCGCAAAATAAAAGACGTTTGGAAACGTTTAGTGCGAATTGTTGGAATAACAACAAGGTAGGGATGGTAACTTGCAGTGCGTCTAGATGTCCGATGGTAGAAGGGAGCCGGTGAGATGAGATCGTGGAGATCCTGGACACTCTCCCCGAAGTACAATCTGTAGAAGACCGACAAGCAGGCAACCTTACGGCGATGAGCCAAGCTGTGAAGCTTGGCATCCACCAGTCTTACGTCGCCAATGAGCCTTTTAGCTCTGTGTTCCACCGAGTCAAGCGCGGCCGGCGCAGATTTGCACTAGGTGATTCAAGTCTTTTGGTAAATCAATATTAAGCGTGGTGATTTTAGTCGATTTCCAAGGTAGGAAATTTACCTAATTTATATCTTCATCATATCAGCCGAAAAACGTTCACTGCTGGACAAAGGTCTCTCCCAAGTTTCGCCCCATCGACTGGTCTTCTGCGTCGTCTCATCTACCTCGTCATACAGTGGATTCCCGCAGCCTTCAACGCTTCGTCTTCAATCCAGAACCGTACTATATATGCCAAACAACCACCAAACATGCTGCTGCGTCCAGCAACACCTACGACGCAGCTGCACGTGTCCCGGCTACATCACTCCACGATGGTTGAGGAGATCGTGGAGTACATGAGTGTGAAGGCCAACTGTACTTTGAGGGTCGAGTAGTTGGAGTCACGTCACAACACAAAATTCAAGTCATTTGTGGTACGGGTTCCGACTCATCATATTGAGACCTTCCTCAAGAAGGAGTTTTGGCCGAAGGATGTCGTGTATCGCCGATTCCGCGGAAGGTTTCGCGACACACACTTCGTGTACAATAGTGTAATATATGTTTTATAGTTTTGATAAATATGTATGTAAGTAAGGTATGTATGTTATGAGTCTTTGTTACCTGAAATAAATGATAGATATATATTATTATTATATTATTTCGTTTATTTAATTTGCTTTACATATGAATTTATATTTTTAAATATTTCTTATTATGAAAACAGTTGTTGTTGATGATAATGTTATTGCTGTTGTTGTTGTTGTTGTTTTGTTGTTCTTATATTATTTATTATAATATATCGAATGTCTATTCTGCGAGCAATGTGCCACTTAAGTTTGGCGATTTATCGGGTTGTCGGTAACCTTAGTTCTCCGACGGGTATCTTCATTTCTGATTCGAACACGCAAGGAGACTCCGAGCATAGTTCTTTCCATGGCCCTTTGGTTGACTTTAAGCTTTCTGATGAGGCCCATTTTGAGTGACCACATTTCAATTCGTTCATATTTTACGGCTGTAAAAATTATCAGTCGTTGAATGATATTTAAATGAAATACGATGTACTTTCAAAGTTTTCTTTGCCGGTAATTGGCGGATATTTTTGAATCTAATGATTTTTTTTTGTATGAATTGTCCATGATTGAATTGAAAACGATGACATTAAATTTATTTTCATCGTTTTCAATCGCTTGGTTCAAAATCGTACCACGAAATTCCCAAAAAGATGGTATTCCTACTCACGCACCATTCCTAACATCGATATTCGAAGTCATTTAATTCTTCGTATCGCTAAGTATCTCTTGAATGTACTACTACACATTGGGGTAGATTCAAATGGTTCATTAACATTCATTCAGGAATGGTTACAGAAGTAGGTCGATTTTCTTTTGTTTCCGTTGTAATCTTATGAGGAAGTTATCTGTGGATTACGTCTTTGAAGATTCCGTTTTCTTGTAGATTGTAACTTAATGGAGAAACAGTACTTAAGAGCGTATTTATTCCTCACGGTTATTCATACCAACTTTCAAGTCTTTAATCTTGGAAATGATTGATCCAATGATAATTGAACTGTAGATTGAAGTTACTTCTAAAAGTAAGTAATTTTTTTATTAAAGATAGAAGGTGAAAAATAACACTCATTGTCTCTTTTAACTTGTTTCAAAAAAGTTCCCAATTATCTTTTTAGACCTAGATAATTTTTTTTATTTAATATGGGTTTGCTCTTGACTATAGACAAGGTCATAGATGACAGAGACAAAGTCGACGATGGTGCGAGCTTACCCAGAAGAAGCCTGTTCACTCTAATTTTAGTAGATATACTTAGTACCTACCTACACATACGCAAGATTGTTTACTATACAAAAGAATAAAGACTTTAAAGTTTGTATCAAACACTGTAAACAGTAAACGCTCTTAAGCAATAGGTACTTCGGTACAATGAGACACTTGGTGTCACTTTATTTTTACGGTATGTAGGTATACATAATTCATTACGGATCACTAGTACAAAACTTTAACGTCGGATCTAATTCTATTTCGCTATTTACTTCGTTATATATTAAGTTTTACTTTTGGCCAAAACAACATATTGTTTCAAAAGACTAACCCAATGCTCAGTGGCGTAGCTAGTCTCAAAGGGGCCCTGTATCAAACATTTTTGGGGGCTCCGTTTTAAGGGGTACTGTTTTTAAAACAAAATATTATGTAGGCCTTACTAGCTCAAAACTGTCTTGGCAGGCCACGAAGGAGACGACGCGACTAAATGTATAGCTTTGCGTCCACACGTCGGGGCCCTTATAACCCGGGGACCCCGCATCTCTGATACGGCGGTAGCTACGCCCCTGCTAATGATGTAAAGAACTTAAGTTTAAAACCAACTTTAAATAATAAGAGAAGGTAAACTATTCATCAATCTAGCTTAACATCCGAATAATCTGAAATCCTCATGCAAAACTTTATGAAGACAAACCAACGACAGTCTTGATAAATACAGGGAGGTGCAAATTAATGACGTGCGATCATGATTCCGTAGCGAAGTTGGGATAGTGCTAAGCATATGCTGGCAGAGAGTGCTGCTTGGGAGGAGCCGCGCCGTGCCCTCATCTCTGTGGTAGGTAGAGACCTCCCATTGCCGGCCGCAGTCCGTTCTATGGTCGGCGGCGAGGAGTCCTGAGACGCGGTGGTCTCCTTCTGCGGAGCAGTTTTCGCGCAAAAAGAGGCTGTGGAAAGGGAGATGGAAATCTGGACCCCTCTTCCGGCCCGCAGCAGGCGCATAGGGCGTCGGAGGAGGGCATACGCTGCCCTCTTCCGGCTAACTGGGTCCAGGGGCGGTGGACTTGGGGATGTCCGTCGCCTCCCATTCATTAATCTGGACCCGAGGTGGCGGCGCGTGGTGTCCCCGTGGAGTCAAACATCTCACTCCCCCCGCCGACCCGAGGTGGCCCGCAGAGGCAGGCCGGCACCAGCCGGGGATTACGGAAGTCGCATACGTTCCCGCGATCACCGGCGCAGGTGGAAGATGGAACACCAAGGTGGTTTTAGTCAGTTAGAGTCTGACAGACCCCTCCACCCGCTCCAGAGCGGAGAACATGCATGAGATATCCCCCGTTTAAAAAAAAAACAAAGTGCTAACCGTCTTGTATAGCTCGCCTCCCTCTCACATCGGAATCATGATGGTTTTAAGGCGCATAGTTAGAACCTTAGTCAAAATATGCTAATTTTAAATTTTCTTATAGTGTATCTTGTTTTTATTGAACTGCACAGATTAAGCAGCGGCGTAAGTGACATGGGTGCGTCGTTTTTTTGTAGTTTTATGAATAATTTTGTTTACTGATGAATAATATATGTATAATAATAATAATAAAACTTTATTGGAACAAAAACACATTTCACAAATTGTTTGCGTACGTAAATAGCTACATTAGTTACAAAACTGCGTCGCAGCTATTAACGCCCACCTCCAAGAGGGAGACGACAGCGTTCCAGTTTACCGAGAAGTTTTTTAACAGAGGTTAAAAAGAACAATAACAAATAGTAACAATTAAAATAGTAAAAATTAAATTAGTAAAAATTAAAATAGTAAAACTTAAAATAGTGAAAATTAAAACAGTAAAAATTAAAATAGTAAAAATTAAAATATTAAAAAATTAAATAGATAAGTGCTTAGTGTTATAGAATTAATTGATTAATGAATTTGTTTTTGTATTTTAATGATTTTATATTAAATTTTAGTGTTGGATTCATTGTCAATGTTTGTATATAAGCTTGTGTAATTTTTATATTGTGACTTAGTGCCTTAATAAAGAGAATTTATTTATTTATTAAACAATATTGAACCAAAGATATTACTTAAGTCGCTGAAAAATCGGCGCAGTTAAGTGAAAGGGCTAGACAACCAATTAAATGCTCTATTCATTTATTTCACCAAAAAAACAGACCTGTTTCAAAATGAACATAATAAACAAAACTCATTATTTTTCCACCATCCTATATAAACTTTAGCAACAAAATGATGAGATCGTGTAAATCTCAGCACTTGGGAGACAATAATGGCATGTAACACTATAGTGGAATTTAAGCCTATTGTAGTAGGTTCAACCGCTGCCGTAAATTAGGAGGCCTATTCAGCTAAATCTGGAGGCTTAACAACTCCTTTTGTGCCAAAATGTGTATAAAGTTGGGTGGAAGACTAGTTTTTGTGGCCGGGTGTTGTCTATCTTTTATGTGGAATTGTTCGAAAGAGTCACCGCGGGCCTGGAACGTAAAGGGCATTTGGAGGAGCACGGGTGGGTTTTAGTCAGTTAGAGAGACCCTTTCGCTCCACCCAGAGTGAAAGGAGTCATCTGGTGATTTCCCATACAAAAAAGAGGGTCGGTTTTCATGGTTAAGCAAGGTCGATCCGTGGATGTGACATCATCTGCCTGGCCTTTTCCCAACTATATACGGTCGGCTCCCAGTCAAACCGGATTCAGCTGAATACTAGTATTTTTCGTGAAGTGGCTGCCTACCAGACTTCCGCAATCCAGTAACTAGGTAACACGGTACTTCTTGCTAATACTGGAGTCAGATTTTCTGGCTTCTGACAATCCGTAACGACTGCCAAAGATCTACAAAAGACAGCCGGGACCAACAGCTTAACGTGTTTCCAATGCATGGAGGAATCCCGGTATGTTAAGATTGTTACCCATCCACACACCGACCTTGGCAAGCGTTAAAAACCGAGTACCCTCTCCGCCGTACCTGAACACAGATTTATTTTCTTAGAAAGCAAATGCAACTAAAGTAAAACAAATAATATATTATGCCACTAGCTTTTGCCCGCGACTTCGCACGCGCATATCCCTTTTTTCCCCGTTCCTACACTCCCCAAGAAACTTACCTGCCAAATTACATCTTTCTACGACCAGTAGTTTCAGCTGTGCGTTGTCTGTCAGTCACTCGGTCAGTCAGTAACGGAAGAATTTTATATAAATCGACTGGCCTGTTGGTCGAGTGGTTAGTGACCCTGACTGCTTAACCGGAGGTCGTGGGTTCGATTCCCACCCAGGACAAATCTTTGTGTGATGAGCATGATCATTTGTTCTGTGTCTGGGTGTAATTTGTCTATAATATGTATGTATTTAGATATATATAAGTATGTTTATCAGTTGTCTGGTTGCCATAGTACAGGCTCTGCCTAGTTTGAGATCGGATGACCGTGTGTGAGTTGTCCCAGGTTTATTATTATTATTGATTGATGTTATAGCTATGTCCCTTCGCTTCCGTAGATTATCCATGATAGAGGAACCACAAACGAAGGTCCACTCAAATCTGTGTGGCACTTTCCTCAAAAGACCACCTCAGACATTAACCTACATGGTTCTTATATGATTTGACCAGTACAGATTGTATGGACTTTAAAAGAGACTTTGATCTCTGAGTTTGTTTCGGTGTTTCTTCTCAGGGTTGTCAGTTAGGAAACACCGGCCTCTTTAAGCTTAAAATTACCAAAAAATATTGATGTGTAAAAGTGTTATGTTCATCCTACTTGCAAAATAAATATCATTTAACCGCGATTTTATCCGGGACGAAACCTTTGAAGCTCAGCCATAGTTTATTGGGATATAAATTACCTTCCTTTTTATCAGAAAACTCTTTATTTACAATAACTGTTTTAATAAATACTTAACTAACTAAATACACTTAAAATAAAAATAAAAAAACTTACTAAAATATGGCGTCAAAAATTCGTCCGCATCGCTAACGACTGGGTGTGATCTCAAGACTGGTGGCATTGCCACGTTGTATGGCAATGCTTATCCTCTGACCGAAGTAAAAGCCAGCCCTTAGGTCACGTGAAGTGTCAACTAAGCGTTTAGCAAGTTCTTTATACCTATAACGCATGAACACTCGGACAAACGGCTCGAACCTATAATTGCTAACTAGGATATTACATTTCCGCCGCTTGAGGTTCTCCGCAGCCGCACCAGCGGCAGCACCAGCACAGCACGACGAGCTAGAAAGATGGGATGGCGCAAGAGTGTCGACACAAGTAGCGTCAACACAAGCTCTTTATTGTACAATAGTTGCCGCCCGCGGCTCCGCCCGCGTGACTGTCGAAAATTATCCCAGGGAACATATTCCCGGAATAAAAAAGTATCCTATGTGTTATTCCAGACTATAATTTACCACTGTGCCAAATTTCATCAAAATCCATGCAATAGTTTTTGCGTGAAAGAGTAACAAACATCCATCCATCTATCCATCCTTACAAATTTTCGCGTTTATAATATTAGTAGGATTAACAGCTGTAGAGTTCCAGAGCTTTAATTTTTACAAAAAAACAAACAACTTTACGTTTAATAAGTTTACGTAATTGTTTTCATATTTAGTATATATAACCTTAAACAACAATACAGCGATACTAAGCCACGCATGAATACAACACATCCATTTTGTAACTTTCCTTCATAACTTAATCTCTTCTATAAATACTTAAAGGGTCTAATAACGGCTTTGTTTGAATATTAGGAGGAATAAATTAGCGTTCAGTCGTGTGTAATTTCAAGAGGCGCTAGACAACGTGCTTTTCTATTAGCGAAAGCGATTGTCGCAATGCGAAACATAAAGGATTGGTCACGTGACATTTTGACAGCGTTTGAAAGAAAAAATAATATTTATTTGGCACATACATGAAACACGCACGGTACATAGAAATAAAAAAATTAAAAAGAAATGTAGGTATGCTAAGAACCAAGTGTGTGTCTCACGGCTGCACTAAAAAGGTCCATTTCAGCGATATGTCAGACAGACTGATGCTGTCTGACGCTGGTTTTCTAATAAACCTTTCAATGTGTATGAATGTGTTTGTGTACGTGTAATGTGTTAATGAATAGGTACTTAGAGAAACAAATACTTGTAAACAAAACAAGCCACACGGCCAATTACAACAATAACAAACAGTTACAAACGTTTGTCAATTCCATACATTTCTGTAGTTTTGACAATCGCCTTCGCAATGCGCTGACAGAATGTAACTTGTAAGAACCTGCCAACCCCATCGACTAACAAGGCTCGGATACCGGTTAAATTTTCAAACCGTTACCATGTACTTGACGCTAAACCTTTTCATTCGAGTTTTGTTCGAATCAACCGTTTTTTTTTAACCGGTATTTGGAGGAGCCTTTACATATATTTTTTTTTTTTTGAGATGGGTTTGCTCTTGAATCTAGTATAGGTCTCATAGATGACAAAAAGTTTTATCGGATTAAACGGTTTACAGCAATAAAAACCGGTTAATACTGACGCTCGACAAAGATACCCCACACATTCTCACAAGTTGCAACGCGTCTACCGACACGCCCGCCGCGCCGCTCGTCGAATAAACCGGTTAATTTAAGGTTAGATAAGGTTCTCAAAACGTTCACGTTCTTCAAAAAAAAATCGGAGCAAAACCGCAATAAACCGGTAAATACCGGTATTTTTTAACCGATTCTTAGCCTTGCAACTAACATTATAAGGAAAATTAGATGAATAATAATACTATAGGACTACAGAACTATCCCCAAGAGGTAGAATAGGCTGGTTAACTAATTACCTTCCTCTCACACCCCACTTTGCTAAATAAGTTTTTTCTCCAATCTGGAAAAAAGTTTTTAAAACTTTCTTTCAATGTTATTTCAGACTTCCACGTGTACGCAATTTATTATTTTTATTTTTACGGTTTCGTACCTCAAAAGGTAACAAAAGGAACCCTTATAAGATCACTCTCTTGTCCGTCTGTCTGTCTGTCCGTGTGTCACCACCGATTTTCTCAGGAACAGGTGGACCTAGCAAGTAGAAATTTATACCATATTCTGAGGTCTATAGTCCCTATTAGATGAATAAAATCAAGGTCCTGAGTCAACACGATAAAAAGATTGCCCAATTTTTTATCGTGTTTTTATTTAGATTAGAATTTAGATTTTCGTCAAAACTTGTAAGTACCAAAATTTACCTTAATTTTTTTACTGTTGATAGGCACTGGTTTGACCACTGTCCCATCTGATGGTAAGCGATGATGTGGTCAAAGATGGAACTCGCTTGCCTAGAAGTAACCTATTCACTTTTGACTTAAAGACTCCCAGATTGTAGCTATCAGGAACTCTGGCAGGAAATTCCACTCCTTTACGCACAATGAATGTGTTCCCAAAACGTTATGTGCGTGTAAGTGGGATGTCCACCATGTACCGGTGGCGCATCGCCGTACGTCTTAGGGCAAAGGATAGTACGAAAAAAGATTTCGAAATTGTTATATACGACAACGGTTTTTCATATATATTGTTCCAAAACTGCTCTATGGATACAATCATTTTTATGAAAACCTGCTGTAACATTGTCGCTTTGCGCTCGTCTGAGCGACCGTTAAGTCGCAGATGTTTTATTTAAGTAATTTATCTTCGTTCAGAGTTAGTATTTTAGGCTCTTTTTGGCTTATGCCTATACTTTAACTTGTTTTCATAAAGTGCTTCATAAAATATAATATAATATCATAAAATAATATACCTTGTTTTTTATGGATGGGAAACCATCAATTTGATGTGACTGGCCTGCTGTGTTTTGTTTTGGTTTTTATGTACCTATTTATCACTTAGAATAAATTATTTGTACAATTAACTTAATAAAAATAAAATAAAAAGCCTTTATTTCCCATTACCCTTAACAATAATCTTAATATAACAATAAGTTTCTGTTTGTGTAAATTTGAATTTTGTTAGTTTCTTTTATAATCTAGGTTATTATTTCGCTCGGGGGTATGGGCCCCTCCTCGGGTGAAGGCCTCCTCCAGTTGCTTCCAGTATTCTCTGTCATTTGCTATGTTTTGCCACTCGTCACCTGCTGTATCGCTTATGTCGTCAGCCCATCTTCTTTTTGGTTTGCCTACTTTTCTTTTCCCTATGGGCCCTTTCCACTTAGTAGTTTTGGCTGTCCACCTGTCGTCCTTAAATCGTGCTACGTGGCCAGCCCATTGCCATTTCAGTTTTAGGGCTTGTGTGAGGGCATCGGTTACCTTTGTTTTTTGTCTTATAGCTTCGCTTCTGACCTTATGTATTTTCCGTATGTTCAGAATACTTCTCTCCATGGCCTTTTGTGTTGTTTGAATCTTTTGTTTAGCTCTAGCCGTGAACACCCAACTTTGGCAGCCGTACAGCAGGCAAGGTAGTAGACAGGTATCCATCACGGTCTTCTTCATGGTTATAGAATAGTCTCCTTTTAAAATTTCTTTAAGAGACCAGAATTTCTGCCATGTGATATTTGCTCTCCTTTCAACTTCGTCTTCATTGTTTGTTTTCTTAAATGAAACTTGTTTACCCAGATATGTATAGTTATCGACATAATCTATTGTGTTATTTCTTACCTCAATCGGTCTTTCCTTACTGTTTGTCATTATTTTGGTTTTACTGGCATTCATTTCCAATCCTACTTCAGAGCTTGCTTCGTCGAGTGAGCGTAGCATTTCTTGAAGGTCTGTTGGGGTTTCTGACATTATGACTATGTCGTCAGCGAATCTCAAATGTGTTAAATTGCGAGTGTTAATTCTTATACCTTTTCTTTTCCAGTCTAGCTTTTGAAATATATTTTCTAATACAGCAATAAATAATTTAGGTGACAATGGATCGCCTTGTCTGACTCCCCTTTCGATCTTTATTACTGCCCCTCTTGACTCTAGTTTGACTTTGCTAGTGCTGTTATTATATATATATTTCAAAATATTTGTATATTTGGCATTGATATCCAGAGTACTTAGTGCCTCCCATATGGAATTGTGGCTTATGCTGTCGAATGCTTTGCTGTAGTCAATGAATCCAAGGTACAGAGGCCTGTTAAATTCTTCATACTTTTCAATGACTTGTCCTAGTGTCTGTAAATGATCTAGCGTACTAAAGCCAGAGCGAAATCCAGCTTGTTCTATAGGTTGAGTATTATCAATATCTTGTGTTATGCGTTTTAGAAGTAGGGATGAGAAGATTTTGTATATATTTGCTAGTAAACTGATTGGTCTATAATTGTTAATGTCCAGTGGGTTACCTTTTTTATGTAATAAAATAATGTCTGATGTGCACCATTGCATTGGCACTATTTCAGTTTCCAGTACCAGGTTGAATAATTTTTTAAGGGGGCTTAGTAGAATTGGTGCGCCTAATTTCAGCACTTCATTGGTTATTCCATCTGGACCTGGGCTTTTATCTGATTTTGCTTGTTTCAGCTGCAGATATACATCTGTTTCGTCTATAGGCGTATATATTTGTGTACTACTAACCTGGTGCAAGTCCTTCATTACGATATTGCTTTCTCTGCGTTTATATAGTTCCTGATAAAAAACGGTTGCCTCGTGTATGACATCTTGTCTTGTATAGGTTTCGCAGCCTCCATTTTTGCTTTCTAATTTTTGTATCCATCTTTTGCTTAAGTTTAGTTCTTTATATGCCCTTTTTGTACTTCTAAATTTATTAAGATTTTCTGTTATTACTCTTCGTCTGTTCTCGCTATAATCTCTTTTGATCGCTTTGCTGGTTTCCTTGTACAGTTTACTCAGTTCCTTCCTTTCATGTGGGTCTTTATTCTTCTTTAATGTTAGTTCGCTTCGTTTGTTTATTAGACTTATTGTTTCGTTACTTAATATATTGTGCTTTTTTCGTTTCTTATGATTTTCCTCGTAACTCAGACTGTTTACTATGGCTCTTTCTAGTTCATCGTAGTAAGATTGTACACTTGTGATTTTTTGTAGTAGGTTACCGATGTGCGATTTTAGGTTATTTCTATAATGTTTTATTTCATCTTCAGTCTTGGGGATTTTGGGTGGTGGTGTGAAGTTTTTCCTACTCTTTTTTGGTTGCCCCAAGTTAAGTTTTGCTCTTATTAGCCGGTGGTCTGTCGGAAATTTTACATTTTTAAGAACTTCGTATTTTTGAACTTGTTTAGGGATGTTGGTCATAATGTAATCGATTTCATTTTTGACGTTTTCGTCCGGTGACTTCCAGGTCCACCTACTGCTGGGTTTGATCTTAAAGTATGTATTGATAATTGCTAATTTATATTCTAATGCATATTCTAATAAAAGTTTTCCTCTTTTGTTTCGCTGTCCTAGCCCATAATTTCCCCTGATAAGTTTTTCACTTTCCAGTGGTTGACCAATTTTCGCATTAAAGTCACCCACTACAAGGACTTTCTCGTTGGCAATTGTATGAGCTCTTTTAAGGTCAGAGTAAAATTTTTGGATATCATCTTCGCTGGATTTTTCTATCGGTGCGTATGCCTAATTAACTTAAGCCCATTATAATTTTGGCACATGTGGTGCTTACCTGTAAAAATTGTGACACTACACCATTGTTTTAAGCTAAGAATTTTGTTATATTTTTGGTGTTAGCAATTGATGGTGAGCCTAATAAATAAATAAAATAAAAATTTACTCCTTCCGCTCTAGACGGAGCGGAAGGGAGTGTCAGGCTCTTACTGACTAAAACCCATCCGTGTTCCTTCTAAAGCCCTTTGCGTTCTAGGGCCGCGGTGACTCTATCGAACAAATTCCGCAACCCTGGCAGGCTCTGGCCCTAGCGGGCCCCGTCTAGTACCTACTACCTGCCAATTGTATGTTGGCAGATAACATTTTTAGTAAAATATAGGTGCTTTAAGAAACAGAATAGTGACATTTTCTGAAAAAGTCATGAGTAGATTCTAACTTAATAAGTAGGTAACAAAGAAAAGCACTTGGTAATGTGAACTACTTTTTAACCGACTTCAAAAAAGGAGGAGGTTCTCAATTCGTCAGATTTTTTTAATTTTATTTTAATCTTCCAACCGGTTAAGTACGTTCAATGACAAAAATCTATTAACAATGCTACTTTCAAAATTAACTAAAATGACATAAATGATTCAATATCAGCTTTTTTGGATTTTCATATTGTAGCGTAACGGTTGATTTAAAAAAATGCTATAGTTGGTTCGATTTGAATGAAACATTCTGCTCAAAATATAAATTTAATAAATAAAAATTGTAATCGATTTTTTGTCACTGACTGTACTACCTCCAGTTAGCTGTAAAGTATATTAAAAATGTTGATTAAAGATATTTTTGACTCTTTAGGAATTTCATAAAGCAGGCTTTGGTGGAGATGACGAGAGGAGACGCTTTAAAAAAAATCGAGTGTACTACAATCTCAAAGTTCGCACAGACAGGTGCAATGCGACAATGCGGAAACTATGCTACTTGCGTTTATTCCTCACGTTATTCATACAAACTAGTAAGTTTTTATTCTGGGAAATAAATGAACCGATCGCTAATAGACGTTCTTAGGGTGTTACTACACCAATCGATCGATCGGCCATCGATGCCATCGATCGACGTTGATCGATTGGTGTGGTAGCTTTGGTTGATCGAAGAAAGAACTAGAAATGGTCGATCGACGTTGACTTATTCATTCTACCATCGATCGATTTATGTGGTGACATTCTTACACGCGCCGCGTAGTGAATTATATTATCATCGTAGTGACGTCACGCGTGTTTTAAAAATACGTGTCCATTATTTTTTGGAAACCAAACTGTGGGACCAATAAAATATCACATTAGGATATTTTATTGGTCCGTCAGATTGATTTCCAAAAAAAATTGGACACGTATTTTTAAAACACGTGTCCAAATACATGTCCAATATTTTTTGGAAATCACGCGTGTTTTCAACGCACTGTATAGTCTATATCCACCGCATACTGGAAGACGCAGCGTTGGAAGGCCTCCCACAAGATGGACCGATGACCTGGTGAGGGTCGCGGGTAGCCGGTGGATGCGAGACGTTCAGGACCGGTTGTTGTGGTGACACTTGGGGGAGGCCTATGACCAGCAATGGACGCCTTCCGGCAAATATGATGATGATAATGATGATGAACGACTGTCAAAGTTCTTTAAATGACAGCCGAGACCAGCTTTATTTGCTTTTCAAGACACGGCGGAGTCTCGGTATGTTATGAATGGTCACCCATCCAAGGACCAACCTCGACGAGCATCGCTTAACCTCGCAGATCGTCTCGTGATCGAGGCTTTTATTATTTACACACACGAAAAAAAACCTGCCCCAAATTTCACTGATTCACTTAATTTAAAAAGCTTAGTACGCACCTCAAACTTACTCCAACAATTTAGCATGTAGGTAGGTGGCTTATTAAATTACACATTCGGCCATGCAAATGTGCGTCGACAAAGAGCCTTTGATCCGCGCGACATTATTAGCCCCACTCTCGCTGAAAAATAGGGGTGGTACGAGAGAAAATATATTTTTATGATTTTTTTTGCCTGTCAGATGAGTCATGCACAAATGAGGTATGATTGTATATTAAGAGTTTAGGGCGTTTCTATTTTAATAAAATAAATCGGTCCCCGTATTCCCCATCATAAAATGGGGAATACGGGGACCTTTTTATTTTAATGGCAATGTAAAAAGGCAATGTTCTATGTGGCCTTTGAACTGAACAATCCCTCTTCTGAATATTCCATGTAAAACACAGGTCAGAGAATTGTTGTCACTATCCATAAAACACCCAGGTAAAGTGACAGTATTCGCTACATTCTGTCAGCGATTTATATTAATTATAAATCGTTATTATTGTAGAAAAATTCAAAACAATCTCATACGGATAGACTTGCGCTACCATAATGTCGTGTTCAATCCCATATAACTCTGGACTTTTAACAGTCGTTCCCATTAACACAATGCAATTTACTCTAGAGCCCCAGATGGATCAAAACTTCGATGGCCACTCACGGTATAGTAACGAAACATCAAAACATTACCACTCTCGGCAAAGTCGCGTAAAAACAACCCGCCAACCCTACACCCGACCTTATGAGTAATATACGCAACGATGTACACTCCCGCACAGACGCTACTACGCTAGGTACATTCGAGCACAGTACAATTAAACTGACAAATAACACGACACGTCGCTAGTTATTCCGGCTGGGCTTGTATTTTTAAACTGTGCGCAATTGTATTTACCTTCTTTTTTATGTCACGGTGTGAGATAAAAAAGGGTGTAATTTATTCTGGCTGGAAGTGTAGGATTATATGTTGAGGATAACTTTGTAAAGGCGTGCGGAAGTTGAGGTGAATTACTTGGGAGAATAAAGATCGGTTATTGAGAACTAGTGACCGACCCGGATTCCGCATAGGTAGATGCTATTTACATTACTGAAAAACGTTTCAAAATTCGTTGAGTGTGTTAAGCAGAGAAACGGGTCGAGGCAAACAGGGACTTTTTATATACTATTTATAGTCCCTACATCGCTTACTTTGCACTTTTTAGGGTTCCGTACTCAAGAGTAACCAACGGAACCCTATTACTAAGCCTCCGCTGTCCGTCCGTCTGTCTGTCAGCGGGTTGTATCTCAAGAACCATAATAGGTAGACAGTTGAAATTTTCACAGACTGAGTATTTCCATTGCCGCTACAACAACAAATTGAAAATTAAAGCGGGCTTCCATACAAAAAACGTGTCTTTTTTCAGGTTATGGTACGGAACCCTTTGTGTGAGGGTCCGACTAGCACTTTGCCGGCTTTTTTTCCATTAACAACGATGTTAAAGTTTTGATGCCCGAAGTATTTTTTTCCTGTCCCCTTTTCTAACGGTTATTTACTATTATTATTAAATTGTAGGTATATAATATAACATCTGTACATTTGTTCAACTAAACATTATAGTCATCTTGTTTGTAGAGGTGTATAGATACTTGAACATAACAGGTAAATGGCGACAAAAGGGTGTATCGTCGTATTTACCTGTAATGTTCATGTTATCATCGTATTACTGAAGATAACAACACAGGAAGACACATACATATATATGTAACAGAAATACTTAGTGGGGAAATACAATTACACTGTACGACCTAGTGAAACTAATCAATCAATCAATCAATCAAGAAATACTAGATACTAGAAAAACGAGGTAGTCTATAGTAGGCGCCAGATAATCGTGGAATAACGGTCATTGACCCACCTACAATTATTGACATTTTTAATTTGAAAAACGGAATTAATGACACAAAGCTGTCCCGAATCATCATCTCTCGTGATCCTTAACATTGTCTAATAATGAAAAACGATTCATATTTAATTGTTCAGGTACCTATGAACAGTTATTAGGGAAAGGTCAATATACTTTATTCCACATTTATCTGGCGCCTACTATAATGAAAAATACTAACAGGGTACATGCATAAAAACATACATAATTAATAAATTATGTTATCTAACCAGTCTATCGTCAAATATAAAAAAAAATCGGCAAATTGCGAGTCGGACTCTCACACGAAGGGTTCCGTACCATAAACCGATTTTTTACAAATTTAATTTGTACCATTTTTTCTTATAACAGCAATAGAAATACACACACACTCTGGGAAAAAATTAACTGTCTACCTGTTATTGTTCTTCAGATACAGCCCGCTGACAGACAGACAGACGGACGGACGGTAGAATCGACATCTGTCAGCACAGTCGTGGTGGACATTTGCCAGATTTCATTTTTCATACATAATTGCCAAACCTTACTCGTTGTAATACAATAAAAAAATGTATCATCTTCATCTAAATTATTTCTATTATTTTGTTGTTAAAAACAAAGTTCTTGTTGAAAAACCCTTTATATAGATAGATAATATTTTAAAAAAACACAGATTTGTTACTTAATTTGTTTTTCATGCAGCTATAAAATAGCACACAGCTTGTAAGATACCTACTTCTTGTAACTAACAAATTGTGACTGAATAAATAAGTTTATTATTATATTCCCTAGAAATGGTTTTATAAAAAAACTTGTGCGTCTCGGGACGCCCGACAAAAGTGATAACTTAAACTAATCTAAGTTGAACTATTTAATATCGGAAGCGTGTCCGAAATACGACTAGCGCTGTGGGTTAGAGTGAGAGAGGAAGAGCCTGCCTACCGCTGCCGTATGCGTGAGATAAAGGGAAGTCAGACAGACTGGCGCCGTAACGCGTTACGTTATGAAGCGATTTACCCTCCCATAAGAAGTGATTACTTCAAAAATAAATACGTTCTATGTTATTTCAGACTTCGATTAATTACGATGATGTTAATACCACAGACTATTTACGATAGGGTTAAACTAAGAAAAGTTCTGTACAAGAATATTTACTTCAAACTGGAAAGACCCTGCTAAAACCTAAAATGACTGGCAAGTAACAATAAAAGCGTCAAATGACTAAAAGCATCTTTTACCACAAACAAAACATAATAATGATGATAAATGACGGATTTCAAGGCGAAAATAAAAAGCTAACAATTACCTACTGTGTTTATTCACACCATTTAGCTGGGATCATTATAAATGTACCTACATCATTCGTTTGTTTGTGATAAATTACTGTAGCTATGGGTTTAGGTGATTCGGGATAGTCCTGTAATTAAAATTACAAAATGGTTCCCAAGATAGTTGTATATAATACTTTATTTTTTGTTTGTATTGTTACGAGCTTGAGGTTCGTGACAATAAAAACAGCCGATTAAATAACCAAAATGACACTTTAATTTAAAAACACTAATTACAACTTTAAACTCACTAATTATAACACACAACTTCACCACTGATCACTTTATTCGCACTTGAAGTTCGCTTTCGAAGTATTCGCTTGTATCGCTAATCCAATACTGACTCGGTCTGGTGGAAGTCGCTACGTCCCCGTCAGGGGACGTGGCGAGCGGTCACGGGGCTAGGCCCCCTGCCCGCGGGGGCACCCCTCGGCCCATAAAGATGGGCCCGTCCATCGTGGTGCACGATTTTGTGCGGAGCTTCCTCGGGCGCGCGCCTACTCGAAACGAATAGCAACGCGCGCCCGTATGTGTAAATGCATGTGGGCTGCAGGCGCGCCGCGGCGACTAAAAGATTTAACTCCGTGCCGCTTCTTCACGACATCTTCGGCGGTCGGTCCCCGCCGAGTGAGACCCCCAGTGACCTGGGGGAGGCCCAGCGAGAACGACCAGCGACGAAAGATGTCGGCTTTGGACGAACCTGCAGTAAGTATGTGGCCCCCGTCCGTCCCGTTTCCAGAGCTAGCCGGTCACGTTCCGGACCGCAGGGCCGTCAAATGTGTGTGTGTGGGCGGCCTTGAAGTGTGAGTACTGCCGCCCAGTGCGTCTGCACCGAATAGCGAGTCCACAGTGCAATATTCGGTGCGTGAGTTTAAGCGCCTGTGGAGAAAAGCATGTGTGCGACGGAACGCAACTCGCCTATATTAACTTAGAACAAGTTGCGCGCCGTAGTGAGAGTAAGGTGGGCAGTGTTATTGTTTGAGTAGGTCGCGTGTAGCCTGGGGCGGCCTACTCAGGCGTCATGTCCGGTGCGACGGGGCCGTCTACGTCCCCGACCAGGTCGCGGGGCAGACGCCTCGCGTCAGGAGGGCGCGCGTGCCAGGGCGCAAGTTGCTTGACGTGCGGCCAATCGGATGCGTCGGCACGCGCGAACATGTCCTTCGCGAGGCGCTGCACGTGCTCGTCCAGGCCCTCAATCCCGAGGTCCCGCTGGATGACATCGTTCCTCACGAGGTAAGGGGCGGCCACAATTGTCCGCAGCGCAAGGTGTTGCTGCGCGCGGAGCTTCTTACGGTTCCCCTCACCTGTGAGGGCGAACCATGCGGGGGTGGCGTACGTCAGTATTGGGCGCACGTACAGCTTGTACACGCCCAGCCTGACGTGCGCCGGGAGATGGGATGAGAGCACTGGTTTGAGGCGGGCGCGGGCGACTCTTGCCTGCGCGGCGACCCGGTGGACGTGTGGCCCCATCGAGAGCCGGCGGTCGATGGTCACACCCAGGTACTTGGCCCGGGGCGTCCAATCGACGTCGACTCCCTGAAACTTCAGAGGGGGTGGGAGGGGCGCGGAACCTGTGACGATCGCCTGCGTCTTACCCACGTTAACCGACAGTCGCCACTTGGCGAGCCAGTCGGGGAGAAGGTCGAGCGCGCGCTGCATTTTCAACGCCGCGTGTTTCCCGTTAAGGGATGTTGTTATGTACGCGGCGTCGTCGGCGTACAGCGCGAGCGTCGACTGCGGCGTCGTTGGTATGTCGTCGGTGTAACGTGAGTAACACGCCGGCGACAGGCAGCTGCCCTGCGGCACGCCCGCCCGGACTGGGCGGGGGGCGGACAGCACCCCGTCGACCACCACTCTGAAGCTCCTGTTGGACAGAAAGGATTGAACCACTTTTACGACGCGGCGGGGCGCGTCGGACGTGGCCAGCTTGTGGGTCAAGCCGTCGTGCCATACGCGGTCGAAGGCCGTCTCCATGTCGAGGAATACTGCTACCGCGTACTCCTTCTTGTTCATCGTTGATGACAGCAGGTGCAGTACCCTCGACAATTGGAGCGTCGTGCTATGTTCCGACCGAAACCCGAATTGTTCCGGTCGTGGGGTGATGTGGGGTGTTAGGTGTCGCAGCAGGAGCGACTCGAACACCTTGGAGATGGTGGACAGTAGTGTGATCGGCCGATAGCTCTCTGGCTTCAGGATGTTCTTCCCCGCCTTGGGCAGCATGATGACGCGCCCTTCCTTCCAGGCGGCGGGAAAAACCCCCGTGCGCAGTATCCCCGTAAACAGGCGCGCCAGGGCCGCGACCATTTTGTGCGGCAGGTGGCGCAGCGCTGTGTTGGTGATACCGTCGGCACCGGGGGCCTTTCTGGGCTTCGTGCGCCGGATGGCGCGTCTGACTGCGCCCGGCGAGAAAAAGATGGCGTCCTCCTCAGGAGCTATCGGCGTGGCGAAGTAGTCCCCAAGGTGTTTCTCGACTGCCGCGACATGAGTGTGCTCGGTGGTCGGGTTCGGTTGGAACTGACGCTCCAGGTGCTCAGCGAAGACCTCCGCTCGGTCCGCTGCTACGTATTTTAGCGCCCCGTCGCTGCCCTGTAGAGGGCGCACCGGAGCTGGGGTATTTGTGAGCTGTCTACAGAGTCTGTGTGTAGACGACCAGTCACCTACTGCGTCGTCTATTCGTTCCTCCCAGTTCGCGGCGGCCAGGGCTTTTAGCTCGACCTTCACCTTCTGAACTGACTCGGTCGCGGAATACGCGCTCCTTTTATAGGTCAGTTTATTCTAGAAACTTCCAGTCTCGAAACATCTGGAAAGTACTCGTAACTACCGCTGCCGACTGACTAGATACCGAGAAGTGTAGAATGTTCTGGCAAAGAAATGTCTAGAAGGTACTTGACTCTACTAGTTCTGCTACTCGATACTAGATGGCGCTAGTAGTAACTTAATGTACCCGACATTAATTCTGGCGCGTAACACTGCCCCCTCCTAAGACATGCTCGTCCCGAGCATTATCGGTCCCATAATAACGCGCCAGTCGATCCACATGGACGATCTTAGGAGTACTTCTTGTACCTTTCTGTATACGGTAGGTCACGTCGTTAATTTTTGTCACAATCCGGTACGGCCCGTCCCATTTAGCTTGAAGCTTAGGAGATTTCCCTTTACTGCGAACTGGATTGTGCAACCACACTAGTGAACCTTCGTCGAACCCTTTATTGTTAATTTTACGGTCATAACGGGTTTTCATCTTTTCAGACATTTGCTGGCCCGATTGTCTGACGTGCTCATAAATGTCATTCATTTTGTTCCGCAAGTCATTCGCATAATCGGTTATATTGCGTGGGGCATCAGGTGGTATTCCGGTGATCAGATCTGCAGGCAGCCGCAATTCTCTTCCGAAGTTGGCGAAGGCTGGTGTCACCGATGTACTTTCGTGAACAGCACTTCGGTATGACAGCAAAAACGGTTGTATATGCTTGTCCCAATCGCGTTGCCGGTTTTCCACGACTTTTGCCAGGTATCTCTCCAATGTCTGATTAAATCGTTCCACCATTCCATCCGATTGTGGGTGGTAAGAAGTTGTTCTCGTTTTATGAGTACCCATAACTCGACAAGTTTCCTGGAATATTTGGGACTCAAAATTCCTTCCTTGATCGCTGTGAATCTCCAAGGGAACTCCAAAACGACAGAAGACTTCATGAACTAGTTTATCTGCAACTGTTGAGGCTTCTTGATTTGGAATGGCGAAGACTTCCGGCCACTTAGTGAAGTAATCCATTACAACCATGAAATACTTGTTACCACTTTCACTTTCCGGAAATGGTCCCGCAACATCTAGGGCTATCCTTTCCCATGGTGCACCGACGTTGTACAATTTTAATGCACCTCTACTGCGAGTCTGAGGTCCTTTTACAGCCGCACAACTTGTACATTTGCGACACCAGTCCTCGACATCGTCACGACAGTGGACCCAGTAAAACCGTTCTCTTATCTTCAGTAGAGTCCGTTTTACTCCCATATGGCCTCCTGAAGAACCATTATGGTACAGCTGTAGGACATTCGGTACTTTTGCTTTAGGGACAACCATTTGCAAATGACAGCTGTCTCCCCGAGCATTTTCCCATTTACGGCACAGGACTCCATTCTGAATCACTAAGCTGTCCCATTGGGCCCAATAACTTTTTGTGATCGAACTCATCGCTGAGACGTCACTCCACGTGGGCTTAGGAGCACTGGCCTTCATCCACTCCAGAATCGGCTTGATGTCCGAATCTTCCTGCTGTGCACATTGTAGGCTTTCCTTCCACTCGCTGCTGAGGTCTGTCTTGAGCATCCTCACAGGTACGACTTCTTTACCCTCTTGCCTAGTACAATGCTTGCAGTCTTCAGGGCAAGGTCTTCTTGACAATGCGTCGGCGTTGCCATGAGATCTTCCGCTGCGATGTTCAATCACAAAGTCATATTCCTGCAGTAGTTCAATCCATCTCGCAACTTGTCCTTCTGGATTTTTGAACTGCAATAGCCATTTGAGTGCAGCATGGTCTGTACGTAAATGGAATTTCCGTCCCAGCAGATATTTGCTAAAATGCTGCAATGACTTTACCACAGCTAGCAATTCCCGTCTCGTGACACAATAGTTCCTTTCTGGTTTCGACAATGACTTGCTGAAGTAGGCTATCACAACCTCTTGATCGCCATTCCGTTGAGATAACACACCGCCAAGTCCGATATCACTAGCGTCTGTGTCAACCATAAATTCCTTGTTCGCGTCAGGATACCCCAAAATAGGTGTTCTGCACAGACGTTTCTTTAGCTCCTGGAATGCGACGTCGCAACTTTCATCCCAGCAGAAATGTCGCTTCTCCTCGGTTAGTTTGTGGAGGGGCTTGGCTATGTCCGCAAAGTTCTTGACGAATCGCCGATAATAGGAGCACAAACCCAAAAATGCTCTGACCTGCGTCTTGTCTTTTGGATTTGGCCAATCTTTAACAGCGGCGATTTTCTCTGGATCCGTGCGGATGCCTTCTTCCGACACAACATATCCCAAAAAGCTGACTTGACGTTTGAAAAGTGAACACTTCTTTGGACTCAACTTGAGATTTGCACTCTGGATCTTCATGAGCACGCGTTCCAGGTTTTGAAGATGTTCTTCAAACGTACGGCCTACAATGATGATGTCGTCCAAGTAGACCAAACAGGCATCGCCAATTAACCCGGTTAGTACAAGTTCCATCAATCTTTCAAACGTTGCCGGAGCGTTGCATAATCCAAACGGCATAACATTAAATTGCCACAGGCCCTTTCCTGTCGAGAATGCAGTTTTCTCCTTGTCCTTAGGGTCGATTTCAACTTGCCAGTAACCACTTTTTAAATCTAGCGTGCTAAACCATTTCACTCCAGTAAGCATGTCCAGCGTGTCATCAATTCTTGGCAAAGGATAACTGTCCTTCTTCGTGACGTCGTTTAGACGACGATAGTCAACACAAAACCGCATGCTGCCATCCTTCTTTCTTACCAGCACTACTGGTGAACACCATGGACTGGATGAAGGTTCTATAACACCATCCTTCACCATTCCTTTAATCATGGTTTCCACTTCCTTTTCACGTGCTACCGGCAACCTCCTTGGTCGCTGACGGATAGGCAATTCTTCTCCTGTGTTTATTTTGTGTTGAACTAAGCCAGTCTTTCCGATGTCACCATCGTTTGAAGAGAAAACACTGGCGTACTTCTGTAACATCTTCTTTGCCTTGACCAGTTCATTTTGAGACAGAGCGCTGCGACAGTCGTCTAAAAGTGTGGTCACTTTCGTTTGTGCGTCCTTGCTGAGGGTCCCAGTCGAAAGATATTGGCATCGACGCAACCAATCCACTTCCTCGCAAGTACCAATCAGAGTGCCTTTTTCTATCATCTGTTCCTTATCACTAAGGTTCAGCACACGTACCCCTGAGATGTCGGTGGCTCTGACCAAAGTTCGTGCCACTTTCCATGGAAGGTCAATGTCTACCTTTTCCACGAGTACACAACGATGATTCTGCCCAGGATTCCGAGGAAGACTAACCGGCACAATCGTTTCCGATCTCGGAGGAAGAACAATCTTCTTTAGGCTGTACACATTTCCCGGTAACGCCCCTTCCATGAAAAGTTCTTCTTGTCCACATTTCATTACTCCTTGATTAACGTCGATCTCACAACAATTCTTCCTCATAAAGTCTAAGCCCAGGATGCAATCGTCCATTATATCAGCCACGACAACATTATGCAGGTAGATTCCGTTGCCTAGCTTCAACTCCATCTCTCTCTCTCCTCGGACGGGTATACGCTGACCAGTGGCTGTTACCAAATTTATGCGGTCTCGGTTGAGTACGGAGTCCCCAAGGAACCGACTTACAAGTTGGGAACTGACGACCGTGCGAGAAGCTCCAGTGTCTATAGTCAGCTTACAAGGCATTCCGTTGACCTCGCCTTTGATGATTAGGCTATTCCCGTCATGGGTTTGTGAGATCGAAATCTTTGGGGCTCTTTGAACATCAGCCAGCACCCGCCCCGCAGTCCTGGCTTTCACTCGTTTCCCTGCTGTTGCTGGGCGATGCTGTTAGCCGCCCTACCCTCTGGAGATTGGCTACCTTCCCTTTCTGCAGTCCGCTTAGGGCAACTGGATCGAAGGTGGCCCCTTTCCCCACAGCCGTAGCACCTAGGGCTGTATCCTTTTAAACGGTCGCGAACTGAAGCCGCTGCAACCTCCCTGACGCGATGGGAACGATGATCCTGCCGTACAGCTTCCACCTCCAGTGCATGAGCCAAAGCGTCCTTAAGCGTCCCGTGGTGCCCGAGCCTCACAGCAGCTCTAACTTCAAGATCGCGGATTCCATCGGTGAATGCCTGCACCAGGTTCCCTTCGATGAGCGCAGGTACGGACTGGTAAGCTTTTCGAACCAGCTTCTCCACTTCAAGGGCCCACTGCTGCAAGTTTTCACCGCTGCGTTGCACGCGATCCTTGAGCTGCGCACGAAACACGTGTTCCAGATGAGCGTCGCCATATCTAGCTTCCAACGCCTCAAGAAGCTGCTCATAAGTCACTTCCTTATCGAGAGCTTCTAGGACAGTTAAGGCCTGGTTGCGCAGGCCTAGGGTGAGAGCAGTCATGGCCTGATTTTTACTCCACCCATTCGCCTTCATAACAGCCTCAAACTGTATTTTGTAGGCTGACCAGGAAGATGTCCCATCGAACGGTGGCACTTTGAATCCACGTAGCGAAGGTGTAGTAGCTACTGACACTGCCACCCCATCTCCAATTTTTAGGTTGTCCATTGTTTTTTTCATTTCAGCAATCTGGGTTTCAGCTTCTATCAGCCGGTTCTCATGCTGAACTACCTTATCTTGTACGACTTTAATTTCTTTTCCGAAAGTGGCGTGCAGATCCTTCATGAGGAACGTCTGTTCTTCCTGGCGGCGCATCTGCTCCTCCTTGTCACGCTGGAGCTGTTCTTCCAACCGACGGGCCTGTTCCTCCTGTCGGCGGGCCTGTTCCTCCTTGTCACGCTGCAGCTGTTCTTCCAACCGACGGGCCTGCTCCTCCTGCCGGCGAGCCTGTTCCTCTTTGTCACGCTGCAGCTGTTCTTCCAACCGGCGGGCCTGCTCCTCCTGACGGCGGGCCTGCTCCTCCTGACGGCGGGCCTGCTCCTCCTGACGGCGGGCCTGCTCCTCTTGATGGCGGGCCTGTTCCTGCAGCATCAGCATCAGAGCAGCAAAGTCTGGTGCTGCAGATGCTGGAGCTGCTGTGGACGGACCGGCCTCCACAATCGGCAGCTGGCCCTCCGACGTCAGCGGCGTTGTACCTCCAAAACGCCTCTGGTCCGTCTCCTGCTGACGTTGACTCCGGGTACGGATACCCTCCGTGTCGTCCTTTGGTAGAATCGGCATGGTTTAAATATCCACTCTTCTGACACCAATTGTTACGAGCTTGAGGTTCGTGACAATAAAAACAGCCGATTAAATAACCAAAATGACACTTTAATTTAAAAACACTAATTACAACTTTAAACTCACTAATTATAACACACAACTTCACCACTGATCACTTTATTCGCACTTGAAGTTCGCTTTCGAAGTATTCGCTTGTATCGCTAATCCAATACTGACTCGGTCTTTTTTTTTTTTTGGTGGAAGTCGCTACGTCCCCGTCAGGGGACGTGGCGAGCGGTCACGGGGCTAGGCCCCCTGCCCGCGGGGGCACCCCTCGGCCGGGTAAAGATGGGCCCGTCCATCGTGGTGCACGATTTTGTGCGGAGCTTCCTCGGGCGCGCGCCTACTCAAAACGAATAGCAACGCGCGCCCGTATGTGTAAATGCATGTGGGCTGCAGGCGCGCCGCGGCGACTAAAAGATTTAACTCCGTGCCGCTTCTTCACGACATCTTCGGCGGTCGGTCCCCGCCGAGTGAGACCCCCAGTGACCTGGGGGAGGCCCAGCGAGAACGACCAGCGACGAAAGATGTCGGCTTTGGACGAACCTGCAGTAAGTATGTGGCCCCCGTCCGTCCCGTTTCCAGAGCTAGCCGGTCACGTTCCGGACCGCAGGGCCGTCAAATGTGTGTGTGTGGGCGGCCTTGAAGTGTGAGTACTGCCGCCCAGTGCGTCTGCACCGAATAGCGAGTCCACAGTGCAATATTCGGTGCGTGAGTTTAAGCGCCTGTGGAGAAAAGCATGTGTGCGACGGAACGCAACTCGCCTATATTAACTTAGAACAAGTTGCGCGCCGTAGTGAGAGTAAGGTGGGCAGTGTTATTGTTTGAGTAGGTCGCGTGTAGCCTGGGGCGGCCTACTCAGGCGTCATGTCCGGTGCGACGGGGCCGTCTACGTCCCCGACCAGGTCGCGGGGCAGACGCCTCGCGTCAGGAGGGCGCGCGTGCCAGGGCGCAAGTTGCTTGACGTGCGGCCAATCGGATGCGTCGGCACGCGCGAACATGTCCTTCGCGAGGCGCTGCACGTGCTCGTCCAGGCCCTCAATCCCGAGGTCCCGCTGGATGACATCGTTCCTCACGAGGTAAGGGGCGGCCACAATTGTCCGCAGCGCAAGGTGTTGCTGCGCGCGGAGCTTCTTACGGTTCCCCTCACCTGTGAGGGCGAACCATGCGGGGGTGGCGTACGTCAGTATTGGGCGCACGTACAGCTTGTACACGCCCAGCCTGACGTGCGCCGGGAGATGGGATGAGAGCACTGGTTTGAGGCGGGCGCGGGCGACTCTTGCCTGCGCGGCGACCCGGTGGACGTGTGGCCCCATCGAGAGCCGGCGGTCGATGGTCACACCCAGGTACTTGGCCCGGGGCGTCCAATCGACGTCGACTCCCTGAAACTTCAGAGGGGGTGGGAGGGGCGCGGAACCTGTGACGATCGCCTGCGTCTTACCCACGTTAACCGACAGTCGCCACTTGGCGAGCCAGTCGGGGAGAAGGTCGAGCGCGCGCTGCATTTTCAACGCCGCGTGTTTCCCGTTAAGGGATGTTGTTATGTACGCGGCGTCGTCGGCGTACAGCGCGAGCGTCGACTGCGGCGTCGTTGGTATGTCGTCGGTGTAACGTGAGTAACACGCCGGCGACAGGCAGCTGCCCTGCGGCACGCCCGCCCGGACTGGGCGGGGGGCGGACAGCGCCCCGTCGACCACCACTCTGAAGCTCCTGTTGGACAGAAAGGATTGAACCACTTTTACGACGCGGCGGGGCGCGTCGGACGTGGCCAGCTTGTGGGTCAAGCCGTCGTGCCATACGCGGTCGAAGGCCTTCTCCATGTCGAGGAATACTGCTACCGCGTAGGTACTCCTTCTTGTTCATCGTTGATGACAGCAGGTGCAGTACCCTCGACAATTGGAGCGTCGTGCTATGTTCCGACCGAAACCCGAATTGTTCCGGTCGTGGGGTGATGTGGGGTGTTAGGTGTCGCAGCAGGAGCGACTCGAACACCTTGGAGATGGAGGACAGTAGTGTGATCGGCCGATAGCTCTCTGGCTTCAGGATGTTCTTCCCCGCCTTGGGCAGCATGATGACGCGCCCTTCCTTCCAGGCGGCGGGAAAAACCCCCGTGCGCAGTATCCCCGTAAACAGGCGCGCCAGGGCCGCGACCATTTTGTGCGGCAGGTGGCGCAGCGCTGTGTTGGTGATACCGTCGGCACCGGGGGCCTTTCTGGGCTTCGTGCGCCGGATGGCGCGTCTGACTGCGCCCGGCGAGAAGAAGATGGCGTCCTCCTCAGGAGCTATCGGCGTGGCGAAGTAGTCCCCAAGGTGTTTCTCGACTGCCGCGACATGAGTGTGCTCGGTGGTCGGGTTCGGTTGGAACTGACGCTCCAGGTGCTCAGCGAAGACCTCCGCTCGGTCCGCTGCTACGTATTTTAGCGCCCCGTCGCTGCCCTGTAGAGGGCGCACCGGAGCTGGGGTATTTGTGAGCTGTCTACAGAGTCTGTGTGTAGACGACCAGTCACCTACTGCGTCGTCTATTCGTTCCTCCCAGTTCGCGGCGGCCAGGGCTTTTAGCTCGACCTTCACCTTCTCCGCGAGCCTGTTGAGCTGCGTTTTTATTGTGGGACATCTAAGTTGTTGCCACTGTTTGCGTAGGCGCCTCTTCTCGGCGACCAATTTGCGTATCCTTGACGGTAGGGGCGGCTGCAGCCCTCTCCCCTCCGCGGGTAGCGTGGTTGTCGCCTCTTCTAAGGCGCGTTGTACGCAAGCAGTGACATCGCTCGCTAGTTTGTCGACGTCAGCGGCGGTGGCGATGGGTCGAGCTGGCGTGGTGGTCTCAACCCTTTCTGCGAATATGGTCCAGTCCAGTAATCGACGTGGCGCTGGTGGCTTCAGTCGGGTCGGCATCCCCGATAGGACGACGAGAACAGGCTGGTGGTCCGATTTCATCTCGTCGTCGATCACTTGTTGTGTGATCTGGCAGTTTAGCCCTCGATGTACCACGATGTCCAGCACGTCCGGCATGTGGTTTGGGTTGTCTGGGTAGTGAGTGGGTGTTTCAGGGCCGGACACCGAGTAATCGAAGGCTTCGGCATCCGTGAAGAGCCGTCTCCCCCCGGTATTCGTAGTGTGCGAGTTCCATGCCGGGTTCTTGCAATTTAGATCGCCGGCGAGGATAGTCGCAACGTTGTTGTTTGTGCACAGAAGCGCCCGCAACTCTGTGATGTCAAGGTTCGTTTTGGGCGGTCTGTACACGGCGTAGATCTCGATATCCTCGCCGGCCACGTGCAGCTGCACGCCCAGCGCGTACATGGACTGCAGCGTCGTCGAGGGGAGTTCTTGGTGGACGACTCTTCGTCTCACCAGTACTGCCAGACCGCGGTACCTGTTGTGAGCCGACCTTTCGTCCTTCCTGTAGGTGAGGTAACCCGGGAACCTAACCCTATCTTCGGGTCCCAGGTGCGTCTCACTTATGAGCGCCACGTCAATGTCTTGATCCCTCAGGAGGTGGCGGAGGGGGGCGACCTTGTCCCTTAGGCCGCGGGCATTCCAGTGAATCATCCTAAGCGGCCTAGCCATGGTAGAGCGTGAGTAGCGAAGCTAGGCCGTCCAGGATGATCTGCTCCGCGTCTTGCCCCTGCCTGATGGCCTTTATCAGGTCCATCAGCAGTTGTATGGCGCAGGCAGTGAATTCTTTTTTTGCGCTTTCTTTGTTGACTCGGTCGCGGAATACGCGCTCCTTTTATAGGTCAGTTTATTCTAGAAACTTCCAGTCTCGAAACATCTGGAAAGTACTCGTAACTACCGCTGCCGACTGACTAGATACCGAGAAGTGTAGAATGTTCTGGCAAAGAAATGTCTAGAAGGTACTTGACTCTACTAGTTCTGCTACTCGATACTAGATGGCGCTAGTAGTAACTTAATGTACCCGACATTAATTCTGGCGCGTAACAGTATATTATTTATGGTTTTTTTTCATCCTGAACATTCTTTTGAAATGTTGCAAATCGGAGTTTTCAAACTCGTCAAACTCGGGGAAGGCCTATAATTTCTTCCTCAGATTTGCGTCCAGCCGCACTAGATTAAATCAAAATGATCGACTTTGAAGATCACGTTAAAAAGTTTCCTTTTTGGAAATCTGAAAATGGGCGCCAGACGACTTGAAAATTTCATACATATTCTTGTGATCCTTTCAGCATTCCGCATCTGCTTAGCTATAAACTTTTCACCCTGAATGTGGTTGCTCAAAAACCGTGCAAGCTCGGGACTTCTGCAAATTTACAACGCGGCTTTTTTAAATTTAAAATATATTTAGCCCAAACCGGGATTAAAATGCTGTCGAAAATATAAGATTTCATAATTATTTATACACAAAAAAAATGTTAGGATACCAAAAAACAACTACCATGATCTATCTAGAGGTAAATTACATAAAAAAATCATTTGCATAGAGCTACACTGTTGCTGAGAGCTGTAGAATATTTTCATTTTTTTTTTGTTTTTTTTTTTCCAAAGATCTTATTTTTGAAATAAGAACACTCAGTTCGCGGGCTGGTTACCTATGTGGCAGGATTTCCTAGTACAGATACCAGTCTCCCACAAAGGAATATTTCTATCTTCTTATAAATTGTTAGTTTGTAAGGCACCTTTGTGGAAGTGAAAAATAAATGTTTATTATTATTTTTGTCATATATGGTTAAAGGTATACCTAAGTAGCTGACTTGAATGGATGAACAATGAACAACATGGATGAAGACGAAGGCGGAAACTAGTCTCAAGTTTTAATTAAATTCTCCAAGGAGTCTAGTGACTGAAAAAAATAAGAAAGATAAACCGGCCAAAGGCGAGTCGGACTGGCACAAGAAGTTCTCCATTCCAAAATAAAAACTATTTTTGTTATATAAAATAATAGCCAACACAATGGTAAAATAATGGCGACCACACCTGAATAAGGCCGCTCGGCCCTCGAGTGGCAATAGAAAGACACTCAGTAAGTTTTCAAGTGTCTACCTAGTAAAGTTCATAATGGCAAGTTTACACAGTGCGAGTTGCTGACAAGACATTAGACATATTGTCAGGAGGATCTCCTAGGCTCCAGGTCTCTGGCAGACAAGGTAGCCCTTTGGAAGCGTGTGGCGAAAAGTAAAAGAGAATTTGGAATAGGAATATAAAATAAGTTTTGTTTTTATACGGGACTCCGGCGCCAGCGCTCGTTGAAGGCTCACGCAAATTTTATTATGAAGTTTAAATCTCAAATATAGTCTTATTTTATAATAATACTAGTTGCCGCCCGCGGCTCCGCCCGCGTGATTGTCAAAAACTATCCTAAGGGAACATATTCCCGGGATAAAAGTATCCTATGTGTTATTCCAGACTATAATCTACCTCTGTGCCAAATTTCATCAAAATCCATTCAGTAGTTTTTACGTGAAAGAGTAACAAACATCCATACATACATCCATACTTACAAACTTTCGCCTTTATAATAGTAGTAGGATCAATAAGTAGCATTAGCGTGTTGCACTCGGTTTGCCTACTAATTTTTTTTTTTTTCACACACAATCATCTGATCCCAAACTAGGCAGAGCCTGTGCTATGGCAACCAGACAACTAATAAACATACTTATATATTTCTAAATACATACATATTATAGACAAATTACACCCAGACACAGAACAAATGATCATGCTCATCACACAAAGATTTGTCCTGGGTGGGAATCGAACCCACGACCTCTGGTTTAGCAGTCAGGGTCACTAACCACTTGACCAACAGGCCAGTCAATATGCCAGCAGCTCGGCTCACCTTAGCTGCCTACACGATGATAGTAGCTGCCCAGTGTCTTGCAAGGCGTAGCACACAAAAATAAATGTCCCACTCGCAACTGCCTGGCTGACACTGACGAGCTACTGCCGAACGAGTCCGAACGATGCGAGTGATATCCGAGCTGCCACTATGCGTGAGTTACTGTCAGGCGAGCAGGCGAGTTAAAACGAAAAATGTTGAAGTAACTCGTATGCGAGCTACTATCCAACTAGCACGTGGCAGTAACTCGTAAGATAAGTCGATACGAAGTGAGTTACTTTACTGCAGCTACTCGGCAGACTGACTCGCACGCTAGCTCGCACTGTGTAAACTAGCCATTATGATAATTATAATGACATTTTCCTTCAAGCATTCTGATTTTCTTTTTAGGGTTCCGCACCCGAACGGTAGTGGGTGTAGCAGAATTAAATTTAAACAGTTCTTAAAAGGAATTGTCTCTCAAAAAACACAAATTAGAGTTTCCCTACTTAAAATAAATCACCATTAAGATGCTAGGCTAATTCCCCGGGCCATTAGTGGCACATCGTTGTACTGTTGATGGACCAAATATTTTACGTGTCATCCCCCCCTCCTGCTGTCCCGATAATTAAGGGACAATAATTATCAATTTTGTTAAGGCGGTCTTAATGCGATGGTTTATTGTGAAAAGTGCACCGTTTCTTTTAACTGACTTCCAAAAAAGGAGGAGGTTCTCAATTTGGTTGTTTTTTTTTTATTTATGTATACCGATTACTCCGTTTCTGATCCGATTTCTGTGATTCTTTTTAAGTTCACTGGCCCTACTATGTATAACTCAGTCTCTCTCTTCGAGTGGAATCATGATCGTTTTAAGACTGCATAGTAGGACGCCAATGCATTTTAGTGGTTGACAGCTCACCTCGTGATCACTTCACCCAAGCCTTCACTCCGACATCTTTACAGAATCAACCGGCTGATCTAATCTACTTCGCGTTCCGTATTGGCTAACTTGTTTTCGTTACACGATGATTTTATGGCCAGCATAGAAACGATAGCCGTGACTTGCACAGCGAGTCACGGCTATCGTTTAATTAATTAAATCTGCTATCACGTCCATGATAGCAGATTTATTTGCAACGTTAATGCGGGACCCTTGATCATTCACCAGGTCGTTAATTTTAATGAAATATGCAGACGGCAAAATGTAAGATCGCCACGGGTGACCTTTGAGTTTTTGTATTTCTACGAAATATTTCTCCGCCTCGATCGAGCGGATCATTTGTTGACATCATGTTTGATGGAGATTGCACTAAATAAAAGAACGCGGATGAATTATATCAAAAGTAAAAAACTAGTAAACAAATAAAAATAACGATCGATAAAAATTATCGGTACCCACACACAAAGAAAATAAATGCACTTACCGAAGGCTGGAGAAATTAACTAATTACAAGAAAATTAATAAACAGACACCCTCAAAAACACGCACTTAATACACTAGGGCACAGCTAGAAACAATTCACAAGCCTTAAAATAAACACGGAACACGACTACCGAATTTAAAAGCCAGAGCTATAAGATTGGCACACACCGGCGACGGTACGGAGGGAAGTGCCCGGCTGTCATTTGTAGATCTTTGGCAGTCGTTATAGATTGTCAGAAGCCTTTAAATCTGACTCCAGTCTTGCCAAGAAGTACCGTGCCACCCAGTTAATGGGTTGTGGAGGTCTGGTAGGCAGCCGCTCGACGTAAAATACTAGTATTCAGCTGAATCCGGTTTGACTGGAAGCCGACCCCAATGTTGGTGAGAAAAGGCTAGGCAGATGCTTAACTACTAATACATGGTACTACTGAATGAATTCACATACTACAAAAACTTGAAACCAGAACAATATTGCAATTCTTCATACATTACAAAAAGAACTAAAACTTAAGTAATTAATAAAACATATCTTTTACAGTTTTTACTGCGTTTCCGAACGCAAACAACCCTAATGTCATCAAAATTAGAGTGAACAGGCTTCTTCTGGGTAAGCTCACTTCATCATCGACTTTGTCTCTGTCATCTATGACCTAGACTAGAGTCAAGAGCAAAACCTAGAAAATACTTTCTCTACCGGACGTAAGATCCCGTGGACTTAATTTTACGCTGGAATTTTTTTTTGAGTTAACTGACTCAAAAACTACCAAGCATTTTAAGAAACCAAATGAAGATTGAGAGACTAGGTACGACGCTTAAGCATACTTTCAAACAAACAAAAACGACTTTTAAAGTCACTAGGTTTTACCCGCGACTTTGTACGCGCATTACCAGTTTTCTCCGTTCCCGTATAGCCTATAGCCTTCCTCATGAATGTGGCTATCAAATACAAAAATAATTTACCAAATCCGAGTGGTAGTTCCAGAGATTAGCGCGTTCAAACAAACTCTTCAGCTTTATTATATACTAGTTACTGCCCGCAAATTCGCCCGCGTGATTGTCGTAAATTATCCCAAGATAACATATTCCCGGGATAAAAATTATCCTATGTGTTATTCCAGACTATATTATTATCTACCACTGTGCCATGTTCATCAACATCCATTCAGTAGTTTTTGCGTGAAAGAGTAACAAACATCCATCCATCTATACTTACAAACTTTCGAGTTTATAATATTAGTAGAAAATATACCTCTAGATTTAATAAAACATTAATTTTCCATTCAAAACCACATCATAATCCTGTACCTAATGCTATTACGAAGTAACTTCGCAAATGCTTTTAATTACTTACTAATGGTAGTTGACACGTGAAATAGAGTAATACACCTTTTGTGTGATACGAGAATAGCTTCACGCTTTAGAAGGTGAAAGGTCCCACAGACAGGCACGATACGACAACGGATTTAATTTGTTCTACGATTTTTTATTATAATACGCTCGTGTTCGATCACAGTCTCACCTGATGGAATGCCATGATATGGTCGTTGTATTGTGCGAAAGATTTCATCATCATCATCACCATCACCATCATCATCATCACCACCATCATCATCATCATATCAGTCGAAAGACGTCTACTGCTGGACATAGGCCTCCCCCAAGTATTGCCACAACAACCGGTCCTGTGCGTCTCGCATCCATCGGCTACCCGCGACTCTCACCAGGTGCACGCTCCACCTTGAAGGAGGCCTTCTAACGCTACGTCTAGGAAGACCATCGACCATCTGTTCTGCGAGCAATATGCCACTATCACTTCAGTTTGGTTCGGCGCTTATATACCTAAACTTCTTCCCGTGAAAGAATAATGTGGACATTCCTTTCTGAATAAATAAGTAATCCCGGGTTCCCGGGATTGAACAATTTCGTAAAAACAACTATAACAAACTTCATGAAATTATAGCTGTGGTTATTTTGATCTTTATTTTATTCTAAACAAATGGAAAACCTATAAAAAATTACAATGAGAGTTCACAACGAATTCTTACTATATTTTATATGCGGGTATTTTTAGCAAGCTCAGGAATTTTGAACGATTCCGGATCCGGGTTTCTGAAAAGCATGTCCGTATTATACTTTCGTGGGAATAAAAGTGAAGTTTAGGTATATTAGCGCCCGATTATCCAATCACTGGTGATCGCCTACGCACTGGCAGATCTCGGCAAGAGCTGCATAGCCTCGAAGGTTGAACCAGGAGCCAAACATTTACGATTTGGTCTTTCCACATTTTGGTATACTTGACACTTTGTCTATAGTCACTGGAGACCTTTCTTCCATCAAGATATTTAGAGGTCACCAGTAAAAAATTAAGCTTTTGAAATTTCCTCAATGAAAAATGTAATTTCACCTGAACCTGATAACCGAACAAAAACTCTTGTTACAACTTGAAATGTAACGTCTATGTAAAAAGCGACGTACGTTATAGTTTCAATTACCATAAAACGAGGGATGTCTCATTACGTTTCGCGTGCTTACCGCTCAGGAGTAGGGGTACCATGTGATTAGAAAATGAAGGATAAAACGAAAAAAAAATATTTTTTTATAGTGCAAAATCATCATCTAGTAACTGATTAAAATCCACCCGTGTTCGTCCAAACGCCCTTATCGTTCCAGGGCCGCTGTAAATCTTTCGAATAACCCCGCAAAAAAGTGAGAAATGATGAAAGATAAAATTAAAGTACAAAAGTGCTGCCAACGACAGAAACGTTGAAAAGGAGTCGCTTGTTTTGAAATAGTCATTTGAATGTTACACATGTTACTTAAAGATTTAGAAGAAGAATAAGATTTATGACCCCAAGTAACAAGATACTCGTCTAAGTATCTGATTTTTTCTACAGTTTTTTTATAAGTTAAAAAAATCTCTCTCTCATATTTTGTGGATAGTGTCAGTTTTTCTACAATTTTATCAGATGGAAAATTATGATTGGGATTGAAGATAACAACCAATTTCAAAAATCTTGCCCTTCATATTTATTTCTTCTAATTTTTAACTTAAAGGTATAAGTATATATAAAACACTATGGTTACTACAAAAGTTCGTGTTCTGATTACTATATTAACCAAATATTAATAAACAAAGAAACATCATCATTAAATAGCGAGAAACTCTCGCCACACTATTTCAAACCAAAACAATAGTGGCGATCATCAGAAAACTGAGTCAATGAAGACCGATGAAATAACAGTGAATGAGTAAAAAAAACATTATCTCTACTTCCCCCTTTTTTATTCTAAATTTTTAAAGGAGGCCTTTATCCACAGTGGTATGTCAGCCTCATCATAACTTAAACTTGTTCTAAGTTACACCTACCAATACATTATACATTATTAATGTCTAAACAAATCAGTAAGTAGGTTTGCTATCTCAGGTGAAGGTTGCTCTAAAACTTTTACAAATTAACCAATATCATATTCGTTTACTTTTATTCTGCTCAACAGTGTCTCTCTTTCCTTTTTAGTCTTAGTACACTCCATAAGTAGATGGTGAACATTTTCAATCGTTCCGCATGTTTCATAATTGGGAGAATTCACTTTCTCCATCAAATAACCAAACTTGCGGGATGGGTTGGGACCAGAGCGTAATCTATGAAACAGAATACTTCCTCCTAATACTAGAAAATTGGTCCTAAATAAATTGTACCTTAAGCTTTCTGAGCATGAGTCTTCAGAACATAAAACGCTTGTCTATATGTATGCCTTACCTTACAGGAATATCCTAAAAACCAAATACCATACCCACCCTACACTTCTAAGCAATAACTTCAGTGTTCGCATACAAATTATGTTATTCAAGTCGCAACCGACACACCTCTATCCATCTCGTTCCTTTGTTCCTATCGACTCGTGTTGTCCCCTTCTTATCTTCTAATTAGCATGCCCTCGTGTGGTGAGCTTTGAGGTGTGACAGAAATGTGGTAACGAGATATCTTGGGAACGATCCTAGTTGGTGATGTACGGTTTTTAAATGTGCCTAGACATGGACTGTTTTCTTTTTTAACTAAAAGATCGCTAAACGATAAATTAGCTCATTGTTACACCTTGTTAATAGTTAAATTCTAAATTTTAATTTAATTGTGATTGTTGTGATGTTGCTGTGTTGAGTACCTATTCTATCTGTCTTGAAATCATGCTTTGGTTAAGAAAGTTTACATTCCGTACAAAAATTTGGTATTACATATGGTGGTTTTTTTTCACGAATATTTATGTAAATGCCGCTAATTGAGAGTTTCATGAAAATATTGTTTAGCAGTTCCTTTGCACGCTCAAACAATGTAAATGAGTCCAACGACTTTAGTTCGTGGTTACCACGGCACGTGTAAATAAACTATATTGTCCACACACTTGTTTGTTATTCAGGACTTCTACAAAGTAATGATTAAGAAGAGATTATCGTCGACTGTACAAATCATCATCATCATCATATCAGCCGAAAGACGTCCAATGCTGGACATAGACCTCCCCAAGTGTTGCCACAACAACCGGTCCTGAGCGTCTCCCTTACCAGGTCATCGGTTCACCTTATGGAAGGCTTTCCAACGCTGCGTCTTCCGGTACGCGGTCGCCACTTCAGAACTTTTCGGCCCCATCGACCATCTGACAGACACAAGGTGCCATTTAAGTTTTTTAATAACGACAGCCCAGTCATTGTACTCATCATTTTGAACAACTTATACCATGGGACCAACACTGAAATTCAAAACAAGAACTAACTATGGCAAAAAATGCTAACTTTTGAAGGAGCACAACTCTATAATAAATTACCGTCCTGTATTAGAAATGTACACTCTTTCAATGCGTTCAAAACTTAACTTAGCCAGCACATGGTTGCGGATCAGTCACTTCTGGAGAAATGAATGCATTGGACGAGTACTATAAAGTTGTAACGCTGCTGACGAACTTTTTGTAATCTATATATGTATGTTTTTTTTTTAGTATCGTTCTCAAGTAAGTGACATATGTCTTTATTGGGAATAAAGTTTCTTTAAACCGAATTCGACTGCTGAACATTTCTGTACGCATAACTCGCCTGTATTGTACTCATCATTATGAACAACTACAAAATCAACTGTTCAGACGGTCGATTCTGTAAACATGACGATACCAAGGTAAGCGATTCCTTTCAACTTTTCGTCACTGGTGCCACTTTTAAACTACCTCTAATCTAGAGTCTCTTTTAAAATACCAACATTCTCATCTCCGTTACATGCAATCTTTTCTCATCCGTATTTTCACATAATTAAATTATCTACTACTTACAAAAATGGAAAAGGTAAGTTTATTATTCAAATGCACGTTCGTTTATAGCATTTGTTTTCTATTAAATTTTTCAGTGAACATTCTCATTGGCTTGTTTTCCATTGCAGACTTATTTTACTGTGTAAATGGAATCCCAGTCTAGACCATAGAGCATACATGTCATTTTTTTCCTATGGCTGTACGTAGTGCGGTCTTGACAGGTACAGAATAAATGCCCAAAAAGTATGGACACCATTCCTTGGGGTATTTTGGGACATTGCTAGAATTATTTCTATGATTTGGTATCTTTGTGAATAAAAGCAAACTAATGTCTTTAAACTTCTTAAATATTTTTTTACCCTACGCATTGGGGTCATTATTTGAAAAGAGTAACTATGGAGTTTCTTGTCCGTCCTTCTCCATAAGAATCTACCTTTCCGAATGGACAGTAGAGTCACTATATTAATTTAATATTATTATTTTAACTGTAAATGATGACGTTCAAAAGGGCCGTTTAATGGTCTAATTAAAATAAACGCTTTTGACTTTGACTTTGGTCACTTGAACCTTCTTTTTCAATCGTTTGCCACTCGCAGTGTTGTCATATCATTCTTCTAACATCCATTATATCTTGTGTGTTGCCACTGTATTATTCAATCCCACAGTAACATATAGCTAAATTGTCAAAAAAATCTGATGATGTCTTTAAATAACAAAAACATTTTTAAAAGCAACGTCCCTCTACTTGTCTATGTATGTGTGCTATATCTGGGTCACCTCAAAATCCGACATTTTTTTTTTAAATTAATTTGTGTTTGGTTTTCGGTAAGGCTAGGTTAGATTATGAAGAACAGATGGTCAATGGGGCTGAAAGTTCTGGAGTGGCGACTGCGTACCGGAAGACGCAGCGTTGGAAGGCCTCCCACAAGGTGGTCCGATGACCTGGTGAGGGTCGCGGGTAGCCGATGGATGCGAGACGCACAGGACTGGTTGTTGTGGCGACACTTGGGCTCCCTATGTCCAGCACTGGACGTCTTTCGGCTGATATGATGATGATTATGTAGAACACTGGTTCGAGGCTACAACTTACCTAGTGTAAGTGCATTTTTTTTTTCAAATAATAAACTTCTCCATTTTGAACAAGCTGGCTCTAGAATTGAAACACATAAAAAATAAAGGAAACTGCTCATTTCCCGGTAAAGTAACAAGCATAAAACTATAAAACGAAACGCAGTATCGGCAGGTACAGGTAATATCCATGTAACGGGCGCCTATAAACCATGGGGCCCCATCACAGAGTAAAGAGTCGACTTGAGGTCACTGCTAGAGACGTCACTGTCAAAATTTTCCATACATAAAAAACAGAGACACAATCGTTTTTTTTTTTTTAAATTTTATATGGGTTTGCTCTTGACTTTAGTCTAGGTCATAGATGACAGAGACAAAGTCGACGATGGAGCGAGCTTACACAGAAGAAGCCTGTTCACTCTAATGAGTTCGTTTCTATTCAGTGAATGGCACCGTTTATACATAGAAATTGACCATAATAAGGTGTTTAACTGCCAAAATATACAAAACTTGTAGCTCGAGAGGAGCTCGTGGCTAAATAATAACAGACGCACGGGTCGATCTTCAAGGTTAAGCAACGCTTACCAAGGTCGGTCTTTGGATGGGTGACCATCTTAACATACCAAGTCTCCTCCGTGCCTCGGAAAGCACGTTAAGCCTTTTGTGCCGGCTGTCATTTGTAGATCTTTGGTAATCGTTACGGATAGTCAAAAGTAAGAAAATCTGACTGTAGTCTTGCCAAGAAGTACCGTGTTACCCAGTTAATGGGGTGTGGAGGTCTGGTAGGCAGCTGCTATACGTAAATTGTTGGTATTCAGCTGAATTCGGTTCGACTGGAAGCCGACCCCAATATAGTTGGGAAAAGGCTAGGCAGATGATGATTATCTGCTGGTACATAGGTTCATACCTATATACCAATATACCTCGAAGAAATGCCAAACTTGAGTGACAGTCACTGACCTGCTTAGTTTGGATAAGGCCACATTGCTTGCAGAATCGCCACTAGGCGACCGCGTACCTGAAGACGCAGCGTTGGAAGACCCTCATAAGGTGGGCCAGTATCTTGGCGAATGTCGGGGGCATACGATGGACGCAAGACGAAGAGAACTAATCGAAATAGTGACTTTTGAGAAGGCCATGTTCAGAAGTGGACGTGTTTTGGCTGAAATGATGATTACAATCTAACGGTGCTTGTGATTACTGAACTTGTGCTTATCACTAACTAGCTTTTGCCCGCGACATCGTCCGCGTGGAATAGTTACTTTGGGCAGCCATTTTTATTTTTAAGATACAAATTTTTCAGAAACGCTTGAATATTATTGTTTATTTATTTTTTATTCAAAGGTTCATGTTTTTATCTTCAAAAATGACGGACTACCAAACAAACTTTCATCCCCTATTTTAACCTCTTCAAGTCGTTTTCTCGCGACATAATGTCTCTCTCTATGACTCGCGTCTATATCCTTCTCCAAGGTCTAATATATCTCTGTACCAAATTTCATTTAAATCGGTTCAGCGGTTTGAGCGTGAAGAAGTAACACATTCACAAACTTTCGCTTTAATATTAGTGTGACAGTATGGATATGTATTGCTCATGTACATTTTATGGATGTTGTATGTAGTCGCCGAACTTATTCTATGGTCTGTGGACACCATAATATTCAATATTTGAGGGACGTTACCTTTTATACGCCGAGAGTGCATCGTAAAATGTTTAGTACAAATATTTTTTGTGAGCACAATTAAATCATTTCGGATGCGGTAGGTTGCTTCCTGAACATTGTTGGTTTATAAAAAAGCTTGATTTATTTAAACTTAATGTACAATAGTGGTACATGGGCGGACTTAATGCATCAAGGCATTCCCTACCAGTCAACCTTTGAATTTTAAAGACTACACTGTGGTAGGTTTACAATAAATAAAATAAAATTTAAAATATAATTTTGTTTCGGAAAGAATACACAAATAATGTATATTATACTAATAAAATACATATATATGCTAAAATAATAAACTAATAAATATGACATATAATAATCTTTATAAAATCTTTCTAAATTCATAATAATCATGATGAAGCACAACTAAGAATGACAAGCTTTTAAGTATAGTGTTTTCGGATTTTATGCTTAAAGGAAAATTTAGACTCCGCCTTCTTGATGTCAAGGGGTAGCATATTTTTGTAACGGTTTGTAACTGAATTAGAGCTGAGGGGCTGTTTCTGAATTTGATTTTGTTGTTTTAGTAGCCGTTACTGTCCCATTGCTGACCAAAGGCCTTCCCCAAGTACTTCAAGAGATTCTTTACTCTCGCAGTATCAAACTAGCTCATGGTATGAATACAAATCATCTCGCCACCTCTTTCTGGGCCGGCGCTGACTGTGTTGTAGCGGCATCAATGCCACCACAAGCGAAATTTGTGCAGCAACAAAAAGAACCGCAACGCCATCTATCCTGTCAGCGACGAACTACCAACAAAATCCTGCATCGCGCAAGCATGCGATTTGAACATATACAACAGTCCGAATATAAACTATCGGGCAGTTGCCCACCAGACACAACTATCGTTTGGTAGGAGGATCCTCATATTTCAGTGGAGGTATATGGGACTTTACTCTCTGTTCTGCATACCTATACAGCATCTACGTTTTTTAGGAACCCACAGTGTGGAGAATCCTGCCCAAGATTTTCATTGTGTTCTAAGTTAGTTTTAGCCAGGACCTTGTGTGGATGAATTTAAAAAGCACGGGCATAAAGCAGTCTTCATGTGGCAACATTTAGGGAGCAGTGGAGCCCGATTGTTCAGCTGTGGTAGTATTTTGGCTGAAATGATGATCATAATGATAGGGGTTATTATTGTTCAGCGAGTAATATAGGAATCGATTCCTCGCCCCCGCCTTTTTTAAGTATGGGTAATCATCAAATGACTCCTTCCGCTCTGGGTGCAGCGAAAGGGAGTGTTAGACTCCGACTGACTAAAAGTCATCCGAGTTCCTCCTAATGCCCAGGGCCGCGGTGACTCTTTCAAACAAATTCCGCAACCCTGGCAGCGCCGCTCCCCCCTTGTATTTAGATTAGGGATTATGTGTGCATAACTCAACTAAATGTAGTATGTCGACTACAGCGGTGGTCCCTCAGTTCAAGTTGTTCTACATGTTGGCGAGTTGGCGATCGCAGTGTAGCTGTTGCAATGCACAGAGAATGCTGCTGCCCATTCTTTGGTGAGTCCCTTAGTCGCCTCTTACGACACCCACGGGAAGTGAGGGGATGGTGCTACTCTTAACGTCTGACACCATTTAGAACAATAGTATCTAATGGTAATTAAATTACTAATACATTTAGTATTGCCGGGAAAATAGTAAGAATGCAGTCAGAATGTGGTAGGGAACTGTCATGTGATGACACTCGCTGATGGAGGGTACTCCTCATACTAAAATATGCTATACATAATTTAGCTATCTTAGTATTTTCATCAAAAAGTCATTTGTAATTGCAAAATTGAGTCCACGCCGATTTTTAATACCAATGGAACCACCATCAGAACTGTTCTGTAGCCAACTTTCTTTACAGGCGTTTTTGTTACTTACACAATAGATCCTAATTAGAAGAACCTGTTATATTCTACACAAAGAAAACATTTTGGCTTTAATAAAAGGTCAAAAAGTTTGCCTTCTTCATTTTCTAAAGATTTTCTTAAAGCTCACAATTACTCTCGGAGTTACTGTTTGGTTACCATGAATCTGAAAGTAATTATTAGATTTTATGAGTTAAGTTTTAGTCAAGTAAATAATGTACAGGCCGCGTTTTATAGGAGCATATATATTTATATCACCACATATATAAAGAGGAAAGATTTGTATTTTTTTATGTAACGAATAAACTTAAAAACTACTTGACCGCCTTGAAAAATTCTTTCAGCAATGGATAGTTAAATTATCAGCGAGTTACATAAACTATATGTAATTTCTCGTCTCCATTAAATCCTTCTTGACATTCATATCCCACGTCGTCTCAGGAATTGTTTATTTATTTATTTAAACTTTATGTACAATAGTGGTACATGGGCGGACTTAATGCATCAAGGCATTCTCTACCAGTCAACCTTTGGGTTATAAAGACTATACTGTGGTAGGTGTACAATAAACAAAATAAGATTCAAAATTGAATTTTAACATTTCGGAAAGAATATACAGATAATATACATAATACTAATAGAATACATATATATGCTAAAATAGTAATTGTTTTATTCAAAATGATTAAATCCCGTTTACATTGTTCAACACAAAATAAGCAATATCCTCTTACAAATTGGCTTAAACTCAAAGTAGCACCCCGTAATTCTACTCAAATTTCAGGTCAAATATACGCTTAGCTTAATAAAATAAATATTAACTAATTAGGTCTCTCGCTAACATAATACGAAAATGTTTGAGAAAATAATTGTGAGATAAAATGTATTGTTAACAATTTGGTCTACCATTATATTGGTTAATGAGTATATAATTTACAACTAATATCAGGTAAGTAACTAGTGTTTAAATAAATACTTGACTAACTATATACACTAGAAATAAAAATAAAAACTCCTAATTAAATTAACCCTAAAATATGGCGTCAAAAAATTCATCCGCATCGCTGTCGACTGGAAGTGTATCCAAAAGACTGGCGGCTATGCTACGTTGTATGGCAATGGCAACTCTTTCGGTTTTTAGGGTTCCGTACCCAAAGTTTAACCAACGGGACCCTCACTAAGCCTCTGCTGTACGGACAGCGGAGGTTTAGTAATAGGGTTCTGTTGGTCTGTCTGTCAGGGGACTGTATCTCATGAACCGATATTTCTCAGAGTGTGTATTTCTGTTGCCGCTTTATTTAAGAAGGTATCTATTCACTCTTGACTATCACACAGATTGTCGCTATCACGAATACCATACACCAGCAGGGAATTTCACTCCTTAGCTGTGCACACAATGAAAGAATTCCGAAAACGTTTTGTGAATTTGGGTGTGATGTCCACCATGTAAAACGACAAAAATAAAAAATAAAAAAGGGCTTCCCTTTATTATATTATAGTCTTCCGAACCGATTTCGGCCATGGTGGCCAATCTCAACCGAGACTAGCCGGCGCAGGACATATTATAGTGCACAAGTGGGTGCGCAAACACAGGTGCACCCCCTTTTCCAACACTCTCATATTCCGATGGCATAGCAACCCGATACGACCGGAGATAGATGGCGCAGGCCAGGTCTGACAGTGGCGGAATGGCGGGACAGGCTTTCGAGCCCTTCCGCCGGCCTCATCACCATCGAGGCCATCCGGCCAGTGCTCGACCTCTGGCTCGGGAGAAGACACGGCTCCCTGTCGTTTCGTGCGACGCAGGTCCTCTTGGGGCATGGCTGCTTCGAGAGGTTCTTGTGTCGCATAGGCAGGGAGCCGGACGCTCGATGTCACCACTGCGTCGACTGTCGGGAGGACACGGCGCGGCATACGCTGGCAGAGTGTGCCGCTTGGGAGGAGCCGCGCCGTGCCCTCATCTCTATGGTAGGCGGTGACCACTCGCTGCCGGCCGTAGTTCATGCTATGGTCGGCGGTGAAGAGTCCTGGGATGCGGTGGTCTCCTTTTGCGAGACAGTTATCGCGCAGAAGGAGGCTGCGGAAAGGAAGAGGGAGATCTCGACCGCTCTTCCGGCCCCCCTAACTAGGTCCATTCATCCGGACCCGAAGTAGCGGCGCGTGGTGTTCCCGTGCGCCCCTCTTTGACATAGCGGGGGGAGTCAAACACCTCACTCCTCCCGCTGATGCGAGGTGGCCCGCACCGGCGGGCCGGCACCAGCGGGGGATTGCGGAAGTCGCATACGTTCCCGCGATCCCCGGCGTAGGTGGGAGATGGAACACCGGGGTGGTTTTAGTCAGTAAGAATCTGACAGACCCCTCCGCCCGCCCCAAGGCGGAGGACATCTATGAGGATTTCCCCCGGACATCAAAAGAAAAAAAAAGGCCAGGTCTGACAGGTCTGGCTCAATGTGCTCTCCGAGGTACGGGATGTTACATCACCAACTTCCAAGCTCCGGGCTGTCACAGAGAAATTCCTATTGAAAAAACCCAACAACACTTTTTGCCCGGCCTGGGAATCGAGCCCAGGACTCCACGCTTGGCAGTCGCGCTTGCGACAGCGAGACCAACGATTAATGTGACTTATTCGGTTGATCAACTAACTAGCGCATTCAATATTAACCTAATTATTACTTCACAATGAATTCAACACGACACAAAAAAGAAATAAACAACAATATTTTAACAAACTTGTCATTTCCACATAACCACAAACAGTTTCCATTATCGACCAAAATCTATAAAATAAAATAAAACAAACAAAATGGAAATTTAACCCACGTCCATATAATATTTATTTAATTCCTAATAATGTTTACCTTCTGTCCGCCGTAACTCGGACCGAGTGGTCACAACGAAGCCACAAATCGGTTTAGTCTCTTCTATTTTGGAACGGGGGTTATGTCCTTTACGCAAAATGTAGGGAGGGACAGAAGGTCAGCTGCAATACAACAAGCGAAAAAACCACTGCAAATACTTTGTCATTTCCCATTTTTTACTTAGTGATTCTTGAGGTCACTGATTTGTCTTTTCTTTGTAACTTTTAATAGTGACATGCCAAATAAAAGCGTTCGAATACGAAATCAATAAAAACCCTATATTCATAACTCAAAAACTCTTCACAAAACAATTTTATATGGCACTTGATGGCGGGCATCTCTAATCCCAGTAATCGCGGAGAAGATATCGATAGCGTCGAGATCCTCCTCCTTTCATGACGTCATTTATAAACAAACAAATGCTGGTCGCGAGTGAGCTTGCACTCTCTGCTGGTCTATTCTGTAAAAATCTCACCATTGAAACTTAGGAGGAGTGAGCTTGAAATAAACTGTCATTCCTCATTGATTGGATGAATGCACAGCTCACTTCATGTTCACTTCACCTAAGTGTCCATGGTGTAATTTTAACACAATGAAATTACTGACGTGCATTTTCACTCGGTGTACGGAGCAGATCTTCTGGACCTATCTGTTTTGTAGAGGAGGCTAAGTTCCGAACTGCAGTATCGAAATAATTGATGTTTTTCAAAGGTTTTCGTAAATATAGAACGTGGGGTATTTCTACGGTGGTTTGCGTTTTGTTTAGTGGGATGAAAGGATCCGGTTTTTGTTTAAGAGTTCAATGGAAAAAAGGTTTGTGCTTATTTTTGTAGAGGGTAAATTGTATAAGTCTGCAACATACGGCCGGTCTTAATAACGTTTGTATCTACCTTTGACTAACTGTCAAATGAGTAGTTGAAACGTCATGTTTTGAAGGCAAACATGACGTTTCAGCTACTGTTGGTAGTTAACCTTTTAACCGCCAGAACATAAACGTATCGGCGTGCCCCCGACGCCAAACCATAAATTCGCCGTACTTTTTGTCACATATTTGTGACGTTTGGCGTACAGGGCACGCGCTTGCTTGTCATGTATACGTGACAATGGCGTTCAAAAGGTTAATGTGACAGTTAGTTAAAGGTTATTGAAACCGGCCGAAAGTCCATAGGTACAGAAATCTTTGATCATCATTGAAGTATAATCAATTATTTTCTGCGGGTAAATTGCCTTTTAATAAGTGCCTTCTAATGGTCAAAGGACAATTTTTTCAATTAGATTTTTGAAATGATCTTGAATGTCTATATGAATATTAATAATATTTTATTTTTTAGGAGCAGGTTATGGTTCATATTATTTTATATTCAGGGGTCACCATGTTTTTATGGCAACTGGATTTCATGGAACATGTACCTAATTATTGGAACATTATTTTTAGTAATTTGTTTAATTCTTATACTTAGATAAAATATTAAACTGAAAAATAAAAATGCCAGTTTGACAAATTTTCTATACAAAACCTGTTAAACCGCCATTTTTAAAAATCGGCCCTAATTTAGGACAATTATTCATCAACGGTGCTACGAAAATTATTACAGATAGTCAAAGGGATGCAAAAAGTACTTCATTGCTTGGCAAAAAAAACACTTTAAATTTTTTTTTTGATAAAAATCTTGTTACTTAAAGTAGTTCATAAACTGTCACTTTCACCATAATTCCATCAACCACAATAAGAAATAAAGCTGACCCATTTTTCAGGAAGCTACCCAAAACAATATCTCATTCGCTTCATAAGACACACATCACTCATGTCCCCATTTTTCAAACCATGGTATTATGATTTAATAAAATGTAAAAAAACGGTATAAAAACCTCAAACACGTCGGCGTCATGAGCTGGCAGATTGATGGGGGCGTTAAAATGCTGCATACCATATAATGTCATAAAGCGCGGTTTTAGGCGCCATGAGTGAAACATTGTGATTGGCTGAATATTTTCTGTGTTATGTGGATCATGAATGAAATATGTTTTCTGTCCGATTAAATGGAAGAAAAGGTTTTTTTGCACGGAAGTTTAAGGACTACTCGTTCTCAATATTCTAATTCGGTTCAAAATAATAATGACAAATTATATTAAATGGCAAATGGACCGGAAAAAAATTGCAAACGCCGTAAAATATTGCGTGAAATTGTAAACAGGACGTGTTTCTAAATCATCATCTGCCTAGCCTTTTCCCAACTATATTGGGGTCGGCTTTTAGTCAAATCGGATTCAGCTGAATACCAATATTTTACGTGGAGCGGCTGCCTACCAGACCTCCACAACCCATTAACTGGGTAATACGGTACTCTTTGGCAAGACTGGTGTCAGATTATCTGGCTTCTGACAATCCGTTACGACTGCCAAAGATCTACAAATGACAGCCGGGACCAACGGCTTAACGTGCTTTCCGAGGCACGGAGAAGTCTCGGTATGTTACGTGTTTCTAAATAAGACGGATTAATTGGAGACTGTTGAGCTTGGATGGGTGGGTCGACTGGCTGTTCATCCTGATAGTGTAACGTTCCTGTAGTATATTAAAAGCTCATACACAATGTTATTAATGCCCATGCTAAAATCGTAGAGCTCTAAGTCGAGCCACTCGATGACTATCAAATGCTTGCACTGTCAGAACAGCCGGTGGATTCTGTAATTATTCTGTGATATACATAGTTTGTCAATTACGGGAATCGTGTCTTGATTTTTTCGAGTTCACATTACCTACTGTAGTTTATAAACTATGAAAAATCTCATTTATCTGATGAAACGATAAGTACGATTGAAGGAAAAGCTTAACTTTGTAGTTGAAAAAATGTTCTCCCGTTCATACATTGATTTATATCAATGTACGTCATGCTCATTTCTTCAATACTTCGATGTTTGATTTTTTAGAGCTCCTAGGTACCATTGACTTACGTATTCGATATTAATTTGAAAATGATATCTCCACGAGTTTCTCGACAACGAAGTGATCATACAAGGAATCCGTTTTATCCTTTTGAGATACGGAAAACTAGAAAACGTTCGGAACCGTTCGCTCGCAACTCAAACTCGCACTTGGCTGGTCTTTTGTAGTACTTATGTGAAATACCGACAGACTCCGTAAGATTGTAATAATCTTTATTAGATCATAATTTCTCGACATTTTATAAAACAAAACGTTTTTATACAATAAATCCCATCCAAATTCAATAGTTTCCAATACATCCGTGTCTTATTAAGAAAACATAGTTTTACAATTTAACGCGATATTTTGCAATCTTACGTCGTTTGCAATTTTTCAGTGACACAAAAATATGGGACAAAAAGTTCTGCGAATTTGTGGTATTAAGCTGGTTTTCAAATATTAACAGAATCTTTATAATGCATTTGCTTTCATTTACCAACCCAACCGACCCTTACGAATGTAGAATGTCAATAATATCTTATTAACTTGTAGTTAATCCGGCAACCATTATCACTACGAAATTATGTGGGATTGTTTGTTCTTCTCTGAAGCACCAACGGAGTATATAGACCCATAGTAATTCTGAACATAAATATAGTTTCCAAAAATACACAATTACCGTGGTATATATCAAGAGAGCAAAGTCGCGGGATATCACTAGTAGTCTCTTCTACCATTACGTGGGATGTAACTATGTCGGAATTAGATATTGTATTCATTCAGCTGCGAGTCTCTCACGCCTAATGGCGTGTGTCAATCTGTCTCTGTACTTTCAGCTGTAATAATCACACGGTATTTACTTCAAAGCCTACAATTTTGAGGCAATTCAGGCAGCCATAGGTATACCTATGGCTGCCTGAATTAAATGGCTGCCTGCCAGTAAACTTAAACAGATGATTTTATGATTGCAGATGCTAGGAGATGGTGGGCCATCCAGCCAGGGTTGCGGAATTTGTTCGAAAGAGTCACCGCGGCCCTGGAACGCAAAGGGCTTTAGAAGGAACACGGATGGGTTTGAGTCAGTAAGAGTCTGACACGCCCTTCCGCTCCACCATTCCCATCCTTAAAAAAAAAGGGTGGTTATGTACCTGGTTCTTTAAAAGTAGGCAGTGTCTTATTATAATACTAGCTTTTTCCCGCGACTGCATTCGCATTTTTCCCGTTCCCGTATTGTCTATAGCATTCAGCATGAATGTGGCTATAATATACAAAAAATAAATCCAATTCCGACTGGTAGTTCCACAGATTAGCGCGTTCAAACAAACAAACAAATTCTTCAGCTTAATTATATCATATTCCTAGCTTTTGCCCGCGACTTTGTACGCGCATATCCCGTGTATTCCCGTTCCCTTGGGCATTTCCCGTTCTCGTAAAGCCTTCCCCATGAATGTCCTTCCACCCAGAGCGGAAGAAGTCATTTGATGATTTCCTACCCATAAAAAAGGAGATGGCTGTGACGAGATTTGGTGTGCAGAAGCAAAAGACAAAAAAATAAATAAAAATGGGGGAGACCCAGACATTTCAATATTACTTCTAGGTGGGTATTGTTCCTTGCTGAAAAATACAGTTCGCCCAATGTAAATACCAGTATTCAGCCGACCCCGATATTAACGGAAAAAATGGCCGAATGTTGGCAGTTTAATAATAGAGGTAACTTGGCTACCAACCAGTTCAATCAGTTACTGAAATATACAGCAAATCTAGCGTAAAAAACCGGCCAAGTGCGAGTCGGACTCGCGCACGAAAGGTTCCGTACCATCTATAAAAACGGCAAAAAAATCGCGTTTGTTGTATGGGGTAAACATTTATTTTATTTTGTTTTTTAGTATTTGTTGTTATAGCGGCAACAGAAATACATCATCTGTGAAAATTTCAACTGTCTGACTATCACGGTTCATGAGATACAGTCTGGTGACAGACGAACAGACGGACAGCGAAGTCTTAGTGGTCCCGTTTTACCCTTTGGGTACGGAACCCTAAAAATCAGTTATCCTCATTTCAGAAGAGCATATCAGGTTTTTTTTAAAGATAGGAAATCACCAAATGACTTCTTCCGCTCTGGGTGGAGCGGAAAGGCGTGTCGGACTCTTACTGACTAAACCCCATCCATGTTCCTTCTAAAGCCCTTTGCGTTCCAGAGCCGCGGTGACTCTTTAGAACAAGTTCCGCAACAGAGCATATCAGCTAGCAATTCAGACTACCCTGTCAGGCTCAATAAGCTTGATGTTTTGCAAATACACTCACGGATAAGTGTACTTTGACCACGAATCAGTTAGGCTAGCAACACACGAGCCTTTTGCATCTAAAACGCACGACTAAGCGGTTCTGCCGTTGAAAGGTGCATGGTGAATTCATGATTTTGCATTCGCGTAAACATTTGATTGTAAATTGGCTTGATTAAACGGTATTGCTTTGGTAAATGTGGCTTTATAACTTGCATTTGCCACCGTTGTCTGTGTTTAGTTAGAATAGGTACTATTTAATTTGCCAGTATCGGTTATTTTTCATTCAGATTATTCTTATAGGCATGAAAGTTTTAAAAATAAGAGACATTCTAAAAGCGATAGCTGTAATTTTTTAAGTGAAAACTTCTTTAGGCGCGTCGAGCACTTTTTGGGTGACCAAAAATCATGGAACTCGCGTCATCGTCACCGAACGCTTTCCATGAGCTATATGTTTACAGTGTTATATGTGTACTTTTTGGGAGGACAAAAATCATGGAACTCACGGCATCGTCACCGAACGCTTTCCATGAGCTATATGTTTACAGTGTTATATGTGTACTTTTTGGGAGGACAAAAATCATGGAACTCGCGGCATCGTCACCGAACGCTTTCCATGAGCTATATGTTTACAGTGTTATATGTGTACTTTTGGGAGGACAAAAATCATGGAACTCGCGGCATCGTCACCGAACGTTTTCCATGAGCTATATGTTTACAGTGTTATATATGTACTTTTTGGGAGGACAAAAATCATGGAACTCGCGTCATCGTCACCGAACGCTTTCCATGAGCTATATGTTTACAGTGTTATATGTGTACTTTTTGGGAGGACAAAAATCATGGAACTCGCGGCATCGTCACCAAATGCTTTCCATGAGCTATATGTTTACAGTGTTATATGTGTACTTTTTGGGAGGACAAAAATCATGGAACTCGCGGCATCGTCACCGAACGCTTTCCATGAGCTATATGTTTACAGTATTATATGTGTACTTTTTGGGAGGACAAAAATCATGGAACTCGCGGCATCGTCACCGAACGCTTTCCATGAGCTATATGTTTACAGTGTTATATGTGTACTTTTTGGGAGGACAAAAATCATGGAACTCGCGGCATTGTCACCAAACGCTTTCCATGAGCTATATGTTTACAGTGTTATATGTGTACTTTTTGGGAGGACAAAAATCATGGAACTCGCGTCATCGTCACCGAACGCTTTCCATGAGCTATATGTTTACAGTGTTATATGTGTACTTTTTGGGAGGACAAAATCATGGAACTCGCTTCATCGTCACCGAACGCTTTCCATGAGCTATATGTTTACAGTGTTATATGTGTACTTTTTGGGAGGACAAAAATCATGGAACTCGCGGCATCGTCACCGAACGCTTTCCATGAGCTATTTATGTCTACAGTGTTATTTGTGTACTTTTTGTGAGGACAAAAATCATGGAACTCGCGTCATCGTCACCGAACGCTTTCCATGAGCTATATGTTTACAGTGTTATATGTGTACTTTTTGGGAGGACAAAAATCATGGAACTCGCGGCATCGTCACCAAATGCTTTCCATGAGCTATATGTTTACAGTGTTATATGTGTACTTTTTGGGAGGACAAAAATCATGGAACTCGCGGCATCGTCACCGAACGCTTTCCATGAGCTATTTATGTTTACAGTGTTATTTGTGTACTTTTTGTGAGGACAAAAATCATGGAACTCGCGGCATTGTCACCGAACGCTTTCCATGAGCTATATGTTTACAGTGTTATATGTGTACTTTTTGGGAGGACAAAATCATGGAACTCGCGTCATCGTCACCGAACGCTTTCCATGAGCTATATGTTTACAGTGTTATATGTGTACTTTTTGGGAGGACAAAAATCATGGAACTCGCGGCATCGTCACTCGACGATGCAATTCACAAGTTACTTAGTTTTCACTTCTGTCGGCTGCCCCGCAGGTTTTTTTTTATATACCAAATTATTTCTTATTATTTCCTTTTTTTTAGTGAGTTTTTGGAATCGTTTCCTTGAGGCCTTTATTTTGATATGGCTATGTCACGAAAAGAAACGACTTCACTTAGCTCACGGCGCGGCGAACGCCATCTTGTTATTTTTGACAAAATTCATGATATCTTCTAATCATAATGATACCTTATTTGTCAAAAAGTATCAGCTGTTTAGACGCGGGGCGTGCCAAAGTTACATACATACATATAAGTAACTGTTTTACTCTCGAAAAACATAAGCCTCCTTTTGGGGCAGTCGAGTAAATAAACATAATATATGGGACGAACTCTTATATTCATGACTTTATTTAACTCCCTTTTTCGATACCGCTCATATTATAATATTTATCGCTCATATTATAATATCTATCGCTCATATTATAATATCTATCGCTCATTTTATAATATCTATCTATACTAATAATAAAGCTGAAGAGTGTGTTGTTTGAACGCGCTAATCTGTGGAACTACCAGTCGGATTTGGAAAATTCTTTTTGTATATACCACATAGCCACATTCATGAGGAAGGCTTTACGAGAACGGGAAATGCCCAAGGGAACGGGAATACACGGGATATGCGCGTACAAAGTCGCGGGCAAAAGCTAGGAATATAATATAATTAAGCTGAAGAATTTGTTTGTTTGTTTGAACGCGCTTATCTGTGAAACTACCAGTCGGAATTGGATTTATTTTTTGTATATTATAGCCACATTCAAGCTGAATGCTATAGACAATACGGGAACGGGAAAAATGCGAATGCAGTCGCGGGAAAAAGCTAGTGTTATAATAAGACACTGCCTACTTTTAAAGAACCGGGTACATAACCACCCTTTTTTTTTAAGGATGGGAATGGTGGAGCGGAAGGGCGTGTCAGACTCTTACTGACTAAAACCCATCCGTGTTCCTTCTAAAGCCCTTTGCGTTCCAGGGCCGCGGTGACTCTTTCGAACAAATTCCGCAACCTACATAACCACCCTAATCCCACAACTCGGCAATGTCATCATCACATGTTGACGTCGCCAAGTTAGCTCGGCGTTCATTTGTTTGCGCGTCTGAAGTGACGTCACCGATGACGTATTGAAGGTTAAAATACAATGCGTGACGGTTGCAGGGTTATTTTTTTTTTTTTTTAAGTATGGGAAATCATCAAATGACTTCTTCCGCTCTGGGTGAAGCGGAAGGGCGTGTCTGACTCTTACTGACTAAAACCCATCCCTGTTCCTTCTAAAGCCCTTTGCGTTCCAGGGCCGCGGTGACTCTTTCGAACAAATTCCGCAACCCTGGCAAAGTCAAAGTCAAAGTCAATTCATTTATTTCAACTAGACCATTAAAAGGCACTTTTGAACTTCAGGCTCTGGCCCTAGCGGGCCCCTTCTTTTATGCTGACATCTCTTTGAGGCGCGCGTGAAACACAACGCGCCATCGACCCGGGCCTGGTGTGATCGGACAGCGAGCCACCCAATGCTCGCCGTCCGCAGGCCCGCGCCTACGGTGGCCGGGGATCGCCCTGCGACTCCCGACGCCCGGGACGGTTGCAGGGTAAGCATTTGTTTTTGTTTGGGATACATTTTGTTTGGTACAATATTCGCTGGTAGTTGGCCTAGCGAGCGACCACTGAGAGGGTAATGCTCGGATTTTCGAATCAGGAATCATGATTTCCGCAAGAGAACCAAGGCTACCAGCATAACCCGAAGGATCGCCAAACTGAGTGGCAGTGGGCAGGGCATATTGCTCGCAGAACAGACGAACGATAGGGCCAACAAGTTCTGGAGTGGCCGGCCGCGTATCGGAAGCGTTGGAAGGCCTCCCATAAGGTGGACCGATGTCCTGGTGAGGGTCGCGGGTAGTCGATGGATGCGAGTCGCACAGGACCGTTTGTTGTGGCGACACTTGGGGGAGGCCTATGTCCAGCAGTGGACGTCTTTCGGCTGATATGATGATGATGATGATGAGTTGGCTTAGTGGTTGCTAGCATTACTGGTGAGCATGAGGTTCTTGGTTCGATTTCCGGGTAGAATGAAATGTTTGTCTGGATTTGTTTTCGGTTGTTGTAAATTAATCATGTGATTAGATTTTGTTTTTATTATTAACTAGTGGACCGCCCCGGCTTTGCCCGGATATTAATGTGTTTTCAAAAAAATCTTTTATAAGAACCTTCTCCTAACAATAACAAACACAACAAAAAAAGAATTAGCGAAATTGGTCCAGCCGTTCTCGAGTTTTGCACTTAGCAACACATTTAGCGATTCATTTTTATTATATAGATAGATAGATAAGGATTTTAATGTTTATTGTTTGTTTTAAATTCTTACCATAATAATTCATTAGATCTACACTGCGGATGATGTGGTGTAGGCCTGTATAAGATTGATTTACCTTATTTTATTTCGTTTTGCTTGCTTTATTCATATTGCATACAGCTAAGGAGTGGAATTCCCTGCCAGAGTCTGTGTTTCTACAGTGAGCTACAACCTGGGAGTCTTTAAGCCAAGAGTGAATAGGTTACTTCTAGGCAAGCGTGCTTCATCTTCGACCACATCATCGCTTACCATTAGGTGAGATAGTGATCAAACGCGTGCCTATCAAAAGTAAAAAAAAAAACAATAAACCTCGCCTAAATGTTGTTTGAGTAATGATTTGTAACTAAGTCATTGGTTTGCCTATCCATACTTTATAAAATAAATGCGAAACGTGTTTGCCTGTCTGTTTGTTACCTCTTCACGCTTAAACCGCTGAAGCGATTTAGATAAAATTTGGTATTTAAATAGTTTGAGCCTCGAGAAAGGACATAGGATAGTTTTATCCCAAAAGTCATCCTTTAAGGGGGTAAAAAGGGGGGTGGAAGTTTTATGGGGATAATTATTGAAGATAAAACCATGATTCTTTTTATTTAGGCACTTGATTAAATCTAAATAAACATATGTTTAAGCGTTTTTGAAAAATAAAATGGCTGCCCAAAGTAACTATTCCACTCGGACAAAGTCGCGGGCAAAAGCTAGTGTTAATTAAGTCCTACTTAACACGAAATTTAAAGATAGATGATTGGTGAACTGTATAGAAAAACTAGTAAATAAATACGTTAGGTAACACGTGCTTTGCAAAAAATAATATTTTAAGAAGACAGAAGCACACAAAGGACCGGGCATAAAAGTTACCAACATTTTTATTTTTAGATTTCCTATTCTACAGTCCTCAATCCCTTGTCAAGTCGTGTTAGAACACAGAACCTCTATTTTATGGTGAGTCGGGTAACAAGATATCGACGCTCGCCGCAAGCAGCTCACTCAAATAATTCATGAATTGAAAATCAGGCATTGCTGAGGAATGGTCAGAAGGTTTAATGGAGAAGATCTTTTAAAGATAGTTGGTAATGGGGTAAACTTCTTTTCAGGTAGTAGAATATCTTTTGACACGATTGTCCTTAAATTTGTGTACTGTGTTTTCAGGGTGCACGCGTCAATGTGTGCGAGATTCTTTTGTCACTTCGTTATTCTTGTTATAAATGATATTTATTTTGTAAGTAGGTTAAACATAACACTTTTACACGTCAATATTTTTTGGTCATTTTTAAACTAGATGAGGCCGGTGTTTCCTAGCTGACTACCCTGAGAAGAAACACCGAAACAAACTCAGAGGTCAAAGCCTTTTTAAAGTCCATACAATCGTACTGGTTAAATCATATGAGAACCATAAAAGTTAATGTCTGAAATGGTCTTTTGAGGAAAGTACCACACAGATTTGAGTGGACCTGTCCACACAGTGCAAGCATTTATCACTTATCGTGTAAATCAAACTTAGAACTTTAAGGAGTTCAATGATTTGACGAACAATACCAAAGTAAGGACATTTGGGTAGGCCGTTTAAAGAACTCAAAATACCAGACTATTGCGAATGTGTGAATTGACTATTGTGTGTGTGAATGAAATGAACCCCTATTGCGATGTACATAGTCCTCACATTCACAATACGTTATATGAGGACCATGCAAATCAGTGTCTGAAATGGTCTTTTGAGCAAAGTATCACACAGATTTGAGTGGACCTGTCCAGTCAGTGCAAGCCTTGGTCAGTTAGTTATTAAATTGATTAATTTTGTTATTTGTCCTGAGTGAGTCCCATTTTGATTTTTATCTTACACTATTATTCTGGGTACCATCGGTTAAAATAATCAAAAAGTCATAGTAGGTATGATACATAAATGAAAATTGTTTGATTTGGAAACTAGAAAAAAATCCACCAAGAGCTAATAAATAATATACCAACTGAAATATACCTACTACTAAGTTCGATAACCACTAACATTTGCAGAACTTGTTACAGTAATTTTTAAGTCTGTATTTTAATACAAAACTAATTTTATAAAATAAAATATTTTTATATTCAACTATATGTATTTTGGGCTAGCCGACATACGTATTATTTCCTACTATTACAAAATTAACTTCAAAAACCCAAAAACAAATAAACCTAACCTACGCCCATCTGGCTACGGCGTAGCACACGGCTACGAATTCCATTATGACTGCGAGCTACGAGCTACGCAGGCACGCTACGATTGGGTGGGTTCATAGCCACAGAGCAAAGAGACGCGGTCATGGCTAGATGCGGCATTACTAAAGTGTGTCGGTGACTGTAACCGCTTATTTCGTAACCAGTCGGTAACGAAAGAACCTATTACTGAGCCTCCGCTGTCCGGCTGTCTTTCTGTCAGGAGGCTGTATTTCATGAACTGTAAAAGGTATACAAACAAATAATAACAATTAATTTAAGTGTTTCCGACTATACCAGAAACGTAATATTTACGTTTTTATTTTAACTTTTAAAAACGTTTTAAAATCTATGGTTAATAATGTAAGCACCTACCTGCATTTGACGTCACCCTCAAATAACGCCCAAATTAAAATTGCGCCATTCAGTGTTGCAAAGCAAGGATAGAATAATAACTTCAAAACACGCTTTTATTAATGTGGCGACATCAAAAATTTTACATATTACATTTTTATTCATCATTTTAATTTTTCATTCATGAAGATTTCTAAAAATAAATTAAATAAATAGCCTATTTGTAGTGGAAACTTGTGATCAGCGCTCATAGCGCGGGCACGAATAATGAATAACTATACCACAGGAAAAGTATAAAAATGGAAAAAAAAAACCAGTTACACGGAACTATGGTGCAGGTTTCTATCAGTGATATATTTTTCGTAACCACTCCAGAACTTCCAGAATTTACCTTTAACAAACAAATAAACCGACAAACAATTTTACCCCTTTCTGATATGAATTCAGATGCCATCTCTGTTAGTTAACCTGCTCTGTGGTCGTAGCGTTATTGAAATGCGATGCGAGACGACCTTTGATGAGATCATCGGCATTTGTTTAAACTATTGTTCTTTTCAAGTATTTGCGTCATAGCAAATCAAGGAAAATTATTAGTAAATGTTACTCATCTTTCTCCTGGGAGTCGAAGATAATGTGACGGTAGACAGCAAGGGATGGAAAAAAAAAGTGTTGCGCCCATGTAACATGGGCTCTTTATCCTCATGCGATGATCCCAATTTATTTATGGTCGATTCAAAATATATTTTTCTTCCAAACTTCAAAGTCAAAGTCAAAACGTTTATTGCGAACTAAATAAAAAATGTTGGTGTTATGGTATTAGTAATACTTATGATTTAGCAGCCTTACAAGCATTGCAATTTTTATTCGCTTGCCCTTATCATCCTAAATTAGCATGCACTAAACATTATTATTACTTAATTATTTTCTATTAGTACCTACAATAAAATTAATAAATTATAGTTATGTCATAATTCAATGTCAACGTTCAGGACTAAAATTTTGTAAAGTTTCCGATGAACTCGATAGATGGCATTGGCGTCAAATTAGAAGTCGGTATGGTTTCGTTTTTCGTCTCGTTAATAATGAATTTAATACAATTAGTCAGCAATATTAATGTCATCCTTCTCAGGTAGTATAAATTATAATTTTATTAGTCTTCAGCTGCCACCTCTATTCGCTTACATACTCTGTGCTCGTAGCGTTATTGAAATGCGATGCGAGACGACCCGTAATGAGATCACCGGCATTTGTTTAAACTATTGTTCTTTTCAAGTATTCCCGTCGTGGCCCATGGTGGGGGTAACCGGATCCTATCAAGGAAATCACAAATTTTTTGTGGGTCGAAATATTAGTGGTTAATTTAACTATGTAAAAATAATGTCTAAAAATGTTTAGAAGATACTTTTAGGGTATAGAGTTCTGTACCCAAAGAGTTATCAACGGAACCCTGTTACTAAACTCAACGCCCCTGTTGTCCGTCCGTCTGTCTGTCAGCGGGCTGTAACCTTGAATCGTTATTGGTAAACAGTTTGAAATTTTCACAAAGTTTGTGATTATGTATTTCTATTGCCGTTTAAATAAAACTTTTAAAACCCCTCTTATTCGTCACCCAAACATTCTGGCAAGGTACCTTATCGATGGGGAAGGGGCCCGAAGGCTTAAGTACAAAATACCTCAAGATATCATCAGACAAACATAGCTACTTATGCTGCATAAATAATTGAATTAGTAATCTAAAGCCAAGACATCTAAACACGTTAAAAAATGTACTTTGTAAAAAAAAGAGGAGACTTAAACAAAAAGAAATCCCTCTACAAATGCGGACTCGCGCAAGGACGCAAAGGGTTCCGAAATAATCGTATTTTTGCACAAACCAGAGTTATCTTCTATGACCGGGTAAGTTGCTTACACGATGGTAGATAACAATCATATTTGAAACACCTCTTCATTGATGAGGACTTTTGGCCCCAAGATGTGGTGTTCCGTCGCTTTCGCGGACAAATCCCACGGGAACGTACTATAAAATAGTGCTAAGTGAAGTTTTTACTGACATATGCTTAAGTTTCTATATACTTACATAATCTGTATTATAATAATATATATCGCCTCTGCTTCAATAACGTGACAAGTCCGACGATTTTTTATTTTTATTTTATCATTGAAACCGCCCTGAACGATTTTTTTTTCCAAAAAGCGTCAAAATAAATATTACCTGTCGGACTTATCACGTTATTGAAGCAAAGAAGCGAGTAGGTAGGTAGTCGATGGGCCAAATAAGCCTAAAATAAAGAGATTATTTTGTCGTTTATTCAATTTTTTTAAATATTTCTTTAAAAAAAAAACACAAAAAAAAGTTAAAATATAAAAAATACTAGTCCGCCGGTATCGGGAGCAGGGTCTAATCTACCGGTGGTTAGGGTTCCAGAGAAGGGGACCTCTTCATTATACGAGCTGTATCGAGGAGTACTATCAATTTCTACAAACAAGTTGCAACCTGCAGCTTCAACTTTCCCAAGCCACTTAAGATTCCTTTCTTTCACAGGACGCCAAGAAATCAGCGATAAAACTATCGCCGAGCTTGGAAGCCCTCAGGCCTTGTTTGTTACTGCATGACAGAAGAGAACTTTGTAATGGACTCTCTGGAACTTTGTCCGGTAGTTGGTGAGGTGTGTATATTACAAACTAGATGATTATATTAAAGATAAGAATGCTTGGAAACATGCTGGTCCTGGTCCATAGAACAATCGAGGGTGTAGTAGAAAAAGTCAAACTTGTTTTATTTACTGGTGTACTTTCAGGTTTATAATATGTAATTTAACTCACACACTGATCCATTGTTTTTAATTATATTGTAAATATGTGAGTACCATGTCCCTTACTAGCAAACTTAATTTTATCTCTGCTGGTATTGCTTTCTTGTACCTATTGGTATATAAGTGTGTGCTGTATATTAGTGTAATGTTGGATGCATTGTGCTCACATAATATAATCAATTGATCAATGTACTTATGTATACAAAATATTGTAAAACTTATATTTGAAAAGAGTAACTATCGAGTTTCTTATCCGTTCTTCTCCATAAGAATCTACTTTTTGCGAATGGACAACTAGAGTCACTTATATTTTAATTTTAAACTGTAAATTTGACATTCAAAAGTGCCTTTTAATGGTCTAGTTGAAATAAATGAATTGACTTTGACTTTGACTTTGGTAAAGAGAGCGGAGCGAGGAGAGATGATACTCGTAGAAGACAACATTCAAAACAGTTCAAAAGATTGAAGCTTAATTCATGCTGTTCTTTCTTGTATCTGTTAGTTATTCTTTATGACTGTTAGTTTTAATTTATTTTACTTTTCTGTTTGTTTTGTGCGAGTCCCAAATAAATAATTTTCTTTTGTTTTTTTCTTTCTTTAATGTAGTTTTTGTCTATCTCTGAATGAAAGCAGCTTAACTGTCAGTCTTCAAAAAACCAGCCAAGTGCAAGGCGGACTCATACAAAGGGTTCCGTAAAACACGTTTCTTGTATGGGAGCCCCGTATTATGTTAAATTTCTTTAAACTTTCTTTTTTTGAGAAATAGCTCACTGACAGACAAACGGACAGCGGAGGCTAGTAATTGGGTTCCGTCGGTTACCCTTTGGGTACGGAACCCCAAAAAGTATGCTGTTGATGTATATTAATGTATCTCTCCCGGTGTCTGATACGTAGGCTTTTTAAGGTAAGTTTACAGCAAAATCAGAAAACGCAGAATTTTTAATGAAGTCACTTTCAAAGGTGTGACTTGTTCCTCTTGAAAAATTAGTCTGAAAGAATTTAAGATTTTTACATTTCATAGCATTCTGTGTATAATATAATATAATAAGCTATTTAAATTAATAATAAAATAATAATGTAAATTAAATAATTATTAAACAAATAATAACAATAATACAATATAATAACACATTTTAAAATTATTTATTAGAAAAAAAGTATATTTTAAAAACAGAATATTCCTTTAAAATTTTAATTATACCAAACCAATTCCAATAACTCGCTGTCCCTTATAAAAAATAACGTTTCAAATCTGAATAAACATAATAGTTATGGAAGGACACAATTAGATATCAAGTCTGTGGGGTGGCGAACCTTGATGACGTGGACAAGGAAGGAAGCAAAACTGAACAGAAAATAAGCCAAAAAATCAAAAGATATGCTTGAGTTTCCTCAACATAAACGAATTATGGAACAGAATTGAATTAACTTCCGCCAATCAAAGTAAGTACATCAGTTTTTGTGAAGAATATAGATTTTTTTTTTACACCTGCCGGATGGAATATTATTTGTAGAACAAAGATTTCATTTTCTAAAAATTCTGTTATATTATTATCATTGATAACGTTCAGTGTAGACAGTGTCTGATGATTTGTACAAGTTATTTGATTATTTAATAAGTTCAACTTTGTTCTCATCATGTTTTCTTGTAAAGGAGACTTTCGCATGTCCTAGGAAAAGAACACACTAGAATATTATTTATGTATTTGAACAGATGGTCGACGGGGCCGAAAAGTTCTGGGGCGGCGACCGTGTACCGGAAGACATAGCGTTGGAAGGCCTCGCACAAGGTGGACCGATGACCTGATGAGCGTCGCGGGTAGCCGATGGATGCGAGAAGCACAGGACCAGTTACTGTGGTGACACTTAGTGGAGGACTATGTCCAGCAATGGACGTCTTTCGGCCGAGATGATGATGATGATGATGTCTACGGAAAATTGAAGGCTCTGTCAGATTATAATAATTCTATATTAGATTATAATTTCTCGAATTTTTATTTAACAAAAACAATTTGTATACAATAAATCCCATCCAAATTCAATGATTTCCAATATATCCGTGCCTTATTAGAAGAAATAGTTTTACGCGATATTTTATAATCTTACGGCGTTTGCAATTTTCCGATGACAATGACAACAAAATAGTTTTACAAGAAATGTTACTACACTGGCGGACCGTGATATCTACCAGACAACCTTTGGATAGACTGAAATAACTGGCCAAGTGCAAGTCGGACTCTCACACGAAGGGTTCCGTACCATAAGCCGAAAAAATAACACTAATCTTTTATTTTTAATTTCATTTTATTTTTAGTATATGTTGTTACATCAGCCAACATTTGAACCGTCTACCCAGTGCGGTTCTTGAGATACAACCCGCTGACAGACAGACGGACGGGCGGACGGACGGATGTACGGACGAACGGACGGACAGCGGAGGCTTAGTAATAAAATAAGCTCACACCTAAATCACCCTTTGGGAACGGAACCCTAATAAAAATGGGGTAGTTTGTGATGTACTACAATAAGATGGCCCAGAGGCTCAACGCAAGTGACATTCTATCAGCGATAGCGTGGCGAAAGCGATTGACAAAATGTCAAAAACGTATGTACCGGTCGAAATGTTACCTGATCAATCAATTTTGATATTCCGACAATCGCATTCGAAGATACGAAGGCACTTTTTCTTAAGCCTCAGCTGCTTACACCGTTTTTTTTTATCTCGGAGGGAAATCCTCATGTCCTCTGCCCTGGAGCGAGCGGAGGGGTCTGTCAGACTCTTTTTAAGCCTCGAATCCATTAGGCAACATTTGACGCACAACACATGACGCCCAACATGTTCAGCAACGTAGCATAACAACGCGCGACGTTGCCAGCAGGTGCGCAACATTGACAATGTTATTAAATAAAAGTTCTTCGTTGCCGTTCAACATGATGAGCATCATGTTCTGCATCATGTCGCGCGTCAAATGTTGCCAAGTGGATACGAGACTTTATTGGCTGGGGATCGCGGGAACGGATGCGACTTCCGTAATCCCCGGCTGAGCTGCTTACACCGTGAGCTAACCCTTATGTCGTCCGGTATATTTACAAACTAAACAAACATAGTTATGTACCTAAAAACAGTATAGCAAACACATGCGTGGTGCAGTGTTCAACTAAAGTTGCCGCGTTGCACACAACTTGCCTGATAGACTACAAATAACTTAACTTGGAAACGGATTTATTTCCAAAGTTTCTAAACGGTTTTTAGATGAATAAAATAAAATGCTCAATGAATCTATTAGAGATACGTTGCGTATTTCTTAAACATTTTAAACATTTTGTTGCCAATCACTTCTCGTGGGTGTCGTGAGGCGAGTAAGGGACCAGAGAATGGGCAGCAGCATTCTCTGTGCATTACAACAGCTACACTGCAATCGATAATTCGCCTGCCAAGCGTGGCGATTATGGCAAACCCCCCTTTGGGGGAGGCCTATGTCCAGCATTCGGCTGATGATGATGATGATGAACAATTCAAAGTCAAAACAATAATTTCAAGCACTTTTGGATTTTACCACACATTGTATTTTGCTGGATATTTTTACAAGGAAATAATAATTCTGTATATTAATGCAGTTATATTACAAAGGGCAGTTTTGTCACTTTTTCGCACAAACAGACAGTTCAATTTTATTTATTTGTATCGTATGTATTGCATAGACTAACGAGCAAGTACAAAGAATCAAAATTCCACCTAAAACATCAAAAGTCACTGAACAGCTTTGGCGAAAAAATGCGGTAAACAGATCAATGTTACTAAACTCGATATTTTATAAAATTGAAATTCTAGTTTCAGTTCACCGACATTTTTTTGTTTTTCCGCACATGGTGCACTTTGGTCATTTTAAATATTATTAAAACCATGTCTATGGACATAGAGTCGTGCAATTTTGACCATTGTGTCCAACGCAGTAGATTATCAATTGATAAAATATTGCTTTGATTAAGCAGGAATTCTGTTTTGAATTTGGAATTAACTGTCCAGAATTATTTGCTAGATTAAAGGAGTACAGAACAATTTTATTTCGAATACATAATTACGAAACGAAAGTATACTTACGAACTTTTCGAGTGCAGAAGTTTATTTTTCAATAAACAGAAAAATTACACATAATCGAATTTTGTAACATTGATTTGTTTACCGTATTTTGTGGCCAAAGCTATTCAGTGACTTTTGTTGTTTTAAGGTGTTGACGACTTTTGAACCTTTTAGATGCTCATGGCATTTTGTCGCTGACTGTACTATTTGGCTAGTGACAAAAGTTTAGTTGTATACATTATTGATATTTTATCAGCAATAGTTTGGAGACAGCAAGCGTTAGCGCATGTCACGTGATCAATAGGGTATTTGACTAAAAAAATCTAATTAGTCCATCAGATAGATTTCCAAAAAAATGTGGACACGTATTTTTTCTTTTGTCACACAAACAAATAATGAAGACAAGAAACTCGTGTGACGTCACTAACCAGTACACTTTTTACAGGAATTAGTAAATTTTTTACTTTTTAGTGGTGGTGTTGTTCGGTGTGGGGTCACACCGAACAACACCACTGGAAACAGGTACGCAAAATACGCAATTTCGTTTACTTGGATGACATATTTTTTCTTGCTATTGTGATTTATTAACCAAACAACTGAACCGATTTAGATGAAATTTCTATGTGAAATTTCACATGATAAAATATTTTTACAAATCGGTTCATAAATAACGGACTTATGAGGTAATAAAAATAAACAAAATACAACCGAATTGAAACCTTTGACACCGAACTCCTTTTTTTGAAGTTGATTAAAAAAAACATGCGAGGCAGTCTTTGGGGACTGCCGATAGAACTGAAATCTATGCGAAAGCTAAAGCATTCGAGTTCCATGGTTTTTGTTCACCCAAAGCGTTCGGTGATAATGACGCGAGTTCCATGATTTTTGTTAACCCGAAAAGTATACAACGCCTAAAGAAGTTTTCACTTAGAAAACGCGCTATCTTGCATTCAGATTCTGCATTACAATCAAAAAAGTCATTGAACCTTTCGTATAAATATACCTTGTTATTCCCAATCCACTAACGGGAAATTTACTCCATGGGAACAATCCCCTCAATTAAGTACTAAATAATGTACCCAGCGCTATGGGAAACTTTTCCCATTACAACTCGATCTAGTTTTGTTTCGCTGGCCCGATACACAATTACTGGTCCCAGGAGTCCTATTACGGTGTGTCCGAGTTGGAAACTTTACGCTTTTTTACACTCGCGGCGTGAGCTGAGATCTTAGGTAGCTGAAAAGTTGTAGAACTTTGTCTCTTTTGTTGTGAGGTAATTTTTTTTAAGAATAGGAATTCAGCAAATTTCTCCTTTGGCTCTTGTCGCTCCGCTCTCCACAACACTTCGCCACCTACCGGGCAAAGTTCCAGAGAGTCCATTAGAAAGTTCTCTTCTGTCATGTAACAAACAAGGTCTGAGGGCTTCCTAGCTCGGCGATAGTTTTATAGCTGATTTCTTGGCGTCCTGTGAAAGAAAGAAATCTTAAGTGGCTTGGGAAAGTTGAAGGTTGCAACTTGTTTTTAAATATTGAAAGGTCCACAAGCTCACCTGATTGAAAGCGATTATGTGGTCGACGATGGAAGTTGTAAGTCCTAGAAGTAACCTGTTCACTCTTGTCTAAATTGACTCTGTGGTATGACGGTTTTCTTTTTATGGATGGGAAATCATCAAATGATGTTTTCCGAGCGGAAGGGTGTGTCAGACTCTTACTGACTAAATCCCATCCGTGTTCCTCCAAAGGTCCTTTGCATCGCTGGGTACGAGAGTTTTTTTTTAGTTAATCGTTGCCCCACTAGGAATTTCTCGTTTATCGTGGGTGCGTGTGAAAACATATAAACTCACTACACAAAGAGCCAGACCCGGAACAACTATCTGTAGGCCATACAAATATTTGTTCTGTGCGGGAATCGAACCCATGACAAGCAACGCAGCAGCCAATCGCCAATCGCGTCGTCAATTTCGATTCTCTGTAGAAGATGGGGCCTTTACTCTACAGTCAAAAGTTATGGAAGCCCACTATTTCATCTTATTACTTCCCCAATTATTTACAGGGTTCCGTACTAGTGCTACGACAAATTTTTAAACTAATTAAACGTATGACATGCTATATGACGTCATCCTACCTAAAATTGATTTGAATGTAATACTTTTCTTTTTCTAAATCCCGCCAAAAATATTCAAAGCTATTTTCGGTACTATTTTGATTTCTTATTTTCTTTCAGATAATACATATATAATAAGTACTCATAAAAGACACATAAATAGATACGCTGGTTGTAACCAGCGTTGCTTGAAATCATTTGTCTGTTCACCAGCATCACTTCAGCCTCGGCGGCGGCGATTTCTCGCGTCCGGCTCTGGTTACCCATGGCCCGGAGCTAGCAGGCTTGGGAAGCGGTCACCTCCTTCTGCGAAGCAGTAATGCTAGCGAAAGGAGGCGGGCCGCACGATGGAGAGACAAGGCCTCAACCGCCGCTACAGAAGAAGACGCCCCGGGCATCGGGAGTCGCAGGGCAATCCCCGGCTACCGTAGGCGCAGGACTGTGAACGGCGAGCGTTGGGTGGCTCGCTATCCGATCACCAGGCCCGAGTCGATGGAGCGTTGTGTTTGTGTTGTGTCAGCGTAGAAGATGGGGCCCGCTAGGGCCAGAGCCTGCCAGGGTTGCGGAATTTGTTCAAACGAGTCACCGCGGCCCTGGAACGCAAAGGGCTTTAGAAGGAACACGGATGGGTTTTAGTCAGTAAGAGCCTGAAACGCCTTACCGCTCCACCCAGAGCGGAAGAAGTCATTTGATGACATCCCATCCTTAGAAAAAGAGCATAATTTCAGCCACAAGCCTCCCCAAGCATCGACGCATGAATCAGTTTATTATTATTTATTTATTTAAACTTTATGTACAATAGTGGTACATGGGCGTGTTACTACTATTCAACGATCCCGGTTATCCGTTAAGAATGAATACAACACCAATGAATAGAACAGTATTCAAATTCGCGTTCGATATCAAAAATGTGCGGGTATGTCTGACACTGGCTCACGACTGCCGACAGTCAGATGTCATTTCTGTTGACGTCGATTGACATTCAGTTAATTGTTTTCTGGTTAGTGCGTACAGTGCGAATGCTAACGGTTATTATAGATTATGTAGGTATAGTGGAAAAATATTGGTGCTTGGTGTATTTCTATTTCTATTTCTATTTCTATTTCTATTTCTATTTGTATTTCTATTTGTATTTCTATTTCTATTTCTATTTCTATTTCTATTTCTATTTGTATTTCTATTTCTATTTCTATTTGTATTTCTATTTCTATTTCTATTTCTATTTCTATTTCTATTTCTATTTCTATTTCTATTTCTATTTCTATTTGTATTTCTATTTGTATTTCTATTTGTATTTGTATTTGTATTTGTATTTCTATTTCTATTTCTATTTCTATTTCTATTTCTATTTCTATTTCTATTTCTATTTCTATTTCTATTTCTATTTCTATTTCTATTTCTATTTCTATTTCTATTTCTATTTCTATTTCTATTTCTATTTCTATTTCTATTTCTATTTCTATTTCTATTTCTATTTCTATTTCTATTTCTATTTCTATTAGTTTTCTATTAGTTTTCTCTCACACTTTATGTGTTAGTATTTTTTGACAATAACAGAATTTAACTTGCTTTGCTCTATAATCGTGACCCCCACAAGGCACGATCTGCCGGTCTATTCAGTCATGGTATGCAGGCAGCTAACTTGCAACTACTTTTAAACAATGTTGTGAGTGTGCTGAGTAGACAATTATTGTACACCACACTCGTAAGTATGTCATAAGCTTAAAAAGTTATAATGCACACATTAGAAATCAATATTGGCAGTGCAGTGGAAAAAAATAATATTTTTGTCTGTATACCAAATAGTTTTGTTGACTGTACACGAGTCCCAGCATTATACTGAGCGATGGCCGTTTTGCGCGAACGTGACGCATATCTTCCCAACTTGCATAACTTTTATAATAACTAGTATATTTTTAACCGATTTCAAAAAAGGAGGAGGTTCTCAATTCGGTTGTATTTTATTTTTTGGTATGCGTCATGCTTGTCGCAAATAAACTCTTTTTCTTTCTTTCTTTACGTGTCACCGTGTAAACTTAGGTGGAGTGAAGTTAACTGTCATTTTATCTTGTTTGTATGGATTGACAGCTCACTTCACACACAGGTTTACAGAATCGCACTGCTGTTTAAGGTCACCATTGATTTCAAAAGAAGAAACTCACTTTGCGAGTTTACACACATTTATTAACCGACTTCAAAAAAAGAGGAGGTTCTCAATTCAACTGTATGTTTATTTTTGTGTGTTTGTTATGAGATCATTCCGCCAATTACGCTGATTTTGATGATTATTTTTTTATTCAAAAGCCTATACTCCTGAGGCGGTCCCATTGGCACCAAGACAGAATCTGATGATGGGATCCTAGGGAAATCGAGGGCAACCCTCAAATTTGAAAGGCACAAATAATGTTTTTCATATACTTTCTAACGCACTTCAGATAATTGTGCCTGGTTAACATCACATCTTGCTGAGCTGATGATGGAAGGTATAAGGCAGGATCTGAAATGCTGGGATCCAAGGACAAACATTTGTCAGACACGTGTGTTCAGCGATATTTTTGCCAATTGTCAACCGAATTGGATGATTCTTTTTTTTGTTCGGAAGATTTTTTTTTTCTTCAGGAAAATGGGAAGAGTAAAGTAAGTTTAAACTCACGCGATTTTATATCATATTTGTTTACACGGCAACGAAACGAGTCATCTCGTTTTAATGCAGAGGATCTTTCAATTAAGCTGAAACGCGTTTCTCTTCAAATTACATTTTAATTAAATCGTAATTTCTCAGCAGAATTATAATAAATCATGTTTAGTTTGAATGGTGGGGGATGGTAGGGGATCAGCCCCTAGGATCTTGCTATAATTTATTTGAAGTGTGATTCGCTTATACTCCGTTTATTTTAAACAATATCTTTCGGCGGCTTTGTCCTTGAGATAGTTGAAAATAATCGTTTAGGTATGTCTTAAAATAAGCCATGTTTTACCGATGTTCCTATAAAATCCGTTGATCCAAAGGCATGAATAAAATTGAGGTTGACCACTACTAAAATCATCATCAAAATATCAGCCAAAAGACGTCCACTGCTGGACATAGGCCTCCCCTAAGTGTCGCCACAACAACCGGTCCTGTACACCCCGCATCCATCGGCCACCCGCGACCCTCACCAGGTTATCGGTCTACCACTACTATAAGTCCTTAGTATCCCACTCCGGGCCTTTTTTTCTTCTTTCCTATTATATATATTTTTTTTGGTTTTTTGAAGTGTGCTAGCTACCAAGTGTCAATTAACTAGATTTACAGTTTGAATATTTTATTTTTCTGTGACATGTATTGTAAAATACTTTGCATATTACTGTATAAATTCAAGTTTTTAAAACTTAACAGACAGATGTGTTGCTGGGGAGTTTGTTGCGCCACTTCTTCTTCCCAGCTATAACACTAGGAAGTGGTGACGGGCGGGCGTTTTGGGGAACTGTCTTCATGTAGAACTTTGACGTTCAAAAAGTGCTGACACTCAGCCTAATTTGAATAAATGACTTTTGATTTTGTTTTTGTTTATCTTAAGCAATCAGAGCCCAATTCTTTAGTAATGAACCCAGTTCATAAAATATTCAGAAGGATACGCCATCTCCTTTTGAGTGTTCAAAAGAAGATGGCGAGACCGCGTGACCCGTTCCTGATGTTTGAAATAAAATCCGCGACAAACATAAAAAAATCCTAGTTTCCCAGCCGGCTAGGATTTCTCGTATAATATTGTTCCATGCCTGTATTATTCCACTAAAGACTAAAACCTCCCAATTTTATTTCCACCCTCGTCTGCGTAATACCAAACTGTATATCGACAGACATCCATACTCTGTGCTAGACCACTTTGTGCTCATTACACTAAAGAAGAAAATGTTTTTCAGCACAGACAAAATGTGTTGAAATACATATTGCTTTACAATACTGGAGCAAAATACATGCGAGTACAGACAGGCACAATGACTTTTTAGTTCAACGAAAGTTTACGAACTCGGGGCCTAACCTGTCCGAGTCGGGATGCCCCAAGTCCCTAGATCATTAAAGCAATTCATTAAAGAAAACTACCTGCGAGAACGGAGCAACCCGTGTCTATCGTAATATACAGTTACACACACACACTCCCTCACACACACACAGCACACACACATAGTTTGACATTACGCCTCCCGTCTATGCTCTATTACTCTAAAAACAGCATCAAAACCCACGTTTCATCTAAGCACCCAACTTTTGAGACGGTAAGTCCTTGTATCTAAAATATAATAAAATCAATAGATAAAGTCTATTTATATCCGAGACTTGGAAAGCTTATAAAGCGTCCCATGTTTGCTCTAAACGACAAACAATGTCAAATCCCTCATCCTCTGGCAGGCGACGCACTGGGCAGTGTGAACGATGCGTTTGTCTGATCGTCAGTTATTTGCAATCCAGATCTTGTCTAAAGGTAACTAATTTGACAGTTGATCAAAACCAACTGTCAAATTAGCTACCAAAAGTAGCTGTGAGATGTATGTAAAAAAGTTCGGGTATAAAATAAGAAGGCTACGGCTTGGCTCCCATAGAAGTAGTAAGTATAATGAATGTAAAAATATACATTAGTGTATACAACTAATGCATAGCGCAACGTAAGCGATAACTTGAGACATAAATCTAAAGGAGCATACTTACTTAATAATATAAAGGAACATAAACACACTTCAGCTGAAACGTCATTTTTGAAAGGGAAACATGACGTTTATGCTACTGTTGGTAGCTAATTTGACAGTTCGTCAAAGGTAGATACTTTATTGAGACCAGCCGTTGGTGAGAGGGAGTACTGTAATCCACCATACGGACCCCGGGATAATGGATTTCATAGAACTTGAAGTTTTTAGTTATAGAACTCAGCAGAATCTTTTCTTTAAACGTTTTGAGCGCTTTGATAATAGTACTGTTAAGATCCTATTTCACCGGGACCTTGTTATGGGTTTAAAAATTTAATGACACATTAACAGCATCTTGGGAGCTATAGCGGGCAGATGGGACAGCCCCATACTGGGGCATTGGATAAGCCTGCATGTGAGTGTAGTGTTGGTATATAATTGTATTTTTTTCCGGTAGTTATAAGTACTAACACTAGTTTCTAAGATTTTGTAAACTAACCAATTGGTGGACTCTGTTTTACTTAAAAGTTTTTTTTATTTATTAAAAATATTAAAGATTTAATTTTATAAAATAGACAGAAGAAGGACGGCTGGCAAGCTATAACGTAGCGTTTTGAATAAAATGCTATTACCTACATAGAGTAAATGTGGTACAGAGAGTAAAGTCACGCAAACCGCCATTGAAAAGGGAGGATCCTCCGTACATTATTTCTACAATTAAGGTAAGTCCATTATAATTTAGGCACATGTGGTGCTTACCTGTAAAAAATTGTGACACAACACTATTGTTTTAAGCTAAGTATTTTGTTATATTTTTAGTGTTAACAATTGTTGGTGAGCCTAGTAAATAAATAAATAAATAAATATTCAACAGTCCGAATATCAACTATCAGGCAGTTGCCCATCAGACAATTATGTGCAAATCGCACCGAAAACTGATACCGCGATGCAGGATTTCCTAAATAGTTCGTCGCTGACGGGATAGATGGCGTTGCTGTTATTTTTGTTGCCGTACAAATTTATCTTCGTTAGTATATCTTTACACCTATAGTGATAAATCCTGAAATAGATTCAGCTCATTCGATTGGGAAATTCAGTTGCAAGATTTTACTCCTGCATACTGACTAAACAAGGCCGGTGCTGATCATCCCTACAAATCCGCCACGTTCGAGCAGCGCAGTGCGTCTACTGAACCCAGACACTACACTACACACAGCCCTGGCGTCAGCCCGTTCATAAACGAAACCTCATCTGATGTTACGAACATCAACAATATCACTTTGAAAACCAGTTTTTGTATCTAAATAAGACAATATTTTCTCAGATTTTAAACGCATCGGTTCTTTGATTATGGACTACTAGCTGTCGCCCGCAGCTCCGCCCATGTGAATGTCGAAAATTATCCCAAGGGAACATGCTATCGGGATAAAAAGTATCCGAATTTCATCAATATCCATTCAGCCGTTTTGAAGTGATTGAGTAACAAACATCCAAACTTTCGCATTTAACTCTATAATATTCAGTGTAGATTTTATGTTGTTATTTTTTCAGTTCTATCTCAAAGTAGCCTACGGATAATGTCTTCAAAAAATTACAAATTATTAGGTAGGACAGCACCTTTTATTTTTTTTATTAAATGGGAAATCAACAAATGACGTCTTCCAATATGGGCGGACCGCAAGGGAGTGTTAGACTCTTACTGCCTAAAACCCACCCGTTTTTCACCGAATGCCCTTTGCGTTCCAAGACCGCAGTAACTCTGGGACAGCTCCTTACATGTCACTGTGGCCTATAATAAATAATAATTGTTGATTTTCTGGTAGAAATAAGTACCTACACTAGTTTCTATGTTGTTGTTGTTGTTGTTGGTGTTGTTGTTGTTGTTTTAACTACTAGTGCTCTGGCATTTTGCTGAACTGGACCTATTTGGTGCAGTCGCGGGGCACACAACGTTTTGTTTAAAATTAAGTTTCCATTTATTTGTACCAACATTATGTGTGCCTGTGTATGCCAAATAAACTAGTTTCCTTTCTTTCTTTTCTTTATTTTTAACCAATAAATTAATACCTACATCATTTTTTTTCTAGTCACTAAAATATAAATTTTCTCTATCATCCCGGTATATTGAGTTGACCTGACTATGCTCAATATATTTTTTTTCGATCCTTATGTATTACTTAAGTGGAAGGTTTCAGACTTTAAAGAAATGGGATAAACGACTTGTTCAAATAAGTGTGGGTATAATATTATTAAGTCGAAATTGGAAATCACTCCAGTCTATTAATATAAATCCTAAATACAATCTTTCAAGAAACCAATTTGCTAACCTAAAATATTCCCTGCTTTATATTACGCCTTGACTTTTGAACTATGATGCTGAATAGGGTATTAGACTAAAAAATCTAATTAGTTCGTCAGATAGATTTCCAAAAAATATTGGACAGGTATTTTTTTTTTGAGACGAAGCCAAATTAAATAAGACGATACAGTACGTTGAAAACTTGTGTGACGTCACTTACTAGTACACCTTTTACTGGAAAGTGACGTTACAAGCCCCCAACCCTTATCTGTGATGCGTTTTATCTTCGTAAGTTTTTATTGATTTGATAAAATAAAAATACATATCCAATATTGAACGAAGGTCGACTAGGAGAGGGTGGTTAATGAAACACTGGACTTTCTACTAAGCGCGTATAATATAATATATGTAAGTATCCACAGTGCTTGCTGCTCACAAAAAAACAAATATTACATTTTTGACCTAGTTAAGCGCCGGAGAATCTTAACACCGAGATTCAGAAACTGGCTCTCAACTAACAACGCCATCTATTGGCAAAACTTAAAACTATTTCGAAATGATCGAATATTAATTACGTGAACAAATATTTTTGGATAATCTAACTGATGGACTAAATAGAATCATATTTTTTTAACCGAGGCAACATTCCTATTGTTGCAACTTTGCGACAGTTGCTGTTTAATGATAGTAAGCTGTACTGTCTTCTTAAGTTTCTTCTTAAAACACTTTTATTTTTCACTTTTTAGTGGCACCCCACCTAACAACACCACTGGAAAGTCACAGGAAAGCAAAACACGCAATTTCGTTTACTTGGATGATATATTTTCTATTTCCTCCAGCTATTTCGATTTAAAACCAAAGTACTGAACCGATTCTGTTTCAATTTGTATGGGAACAATGAATCGGAACGTATGTACCTATATCCTTTCACATGAAAATATAATTTTTCAAATCGGTCATAAATGACGGAGTTAAAACAAAAGAACAAACTCAAAAAAAAATGCAACCGAATTGGGAACCTCCTTCTTTTTACGAAGTTGGTTAAAAAACACGTGTCCTCTCTCTATAACTGATGGACTAAATTGTATCATATTTTTTTAACCCAGGCAACATCTTCGACACACAACATCTTCGTAACACTTGTGCACTATAATACTATGTGCTGCGTAGATGGCTAGTCACTCTTGAGATTGACCGCCATTGGCATCCGAAATCGGTCAGGAGGACTATCAGCAAATTTGAAGTACCTACCAAAAGTTTCAGAAGGTCGAAGATCGAAAAAGGTTTGCTTTTAGAAATGTAAATACTACTCTTTATATCTACTTATCCTTCCACCATGACTGCAAACCAAATGTACTTATCTACGGTACAAAATTCCTAATTTCCTCACGCAATCAGGCGGAACAAATCGAAATTATATGCATGATCGGTTCGAGGTAGGGAGCCTGATACAAAAATCAAATACAGACTGCTCCTGATGATTCATGATCAAATACAGGGTGTTTCTGATGAATGATGATCAAATACAGAATGTTTCTTATAAGTGAATAAATGGAAGGAGTGAATTGAGTGTAGACGTATTATTTGATTGTTAAGAATGTTAAATGTTCTTGTTATTCACTCGTTGTTATTGGTTTTATTATGGAGTATCGTATTGTGATTTGAAGAGCTCGTGAATTGTTCGATCTTGGAGATTTAGCAAAGCGGGCTGAGGTCGGTCCGGAGATGGGTGAGCACCGATTACATAGCTACCAAGATTCTTGTCTGTGTCTCGGAAAGCACGTTACCGATAGTCACAACCACAAACCAAAAAAATTGACATCAGTCTTGCTACGGCGTACCGTGTTACCCAGTTACTGGGTTTTCGAGGTCAGGCAGTCGTTCCATGTTAAATACTGGTACTCAGTTGTATCCGGTTAGACCCCTATAAAATTAGGAAAACGCAGATTGAGTTCGAATTTTTTGAAGTGAAACCTTCTTAAGGCGCGTTGAGCACTTTTTGGGTGAACAAAAATCATGGAACTCGCGTCATCGTCACCGAACGCTTTAGCTTCCGCTTAGTTTTCACTTCTATCGGCAGTCCCCAAAGACTGCCCTGCATGTTTTTTTTTTCAAGCTATTATTGTTGGCGGAGACGTATCGATACTGAAAGTTTTGATATAATATAATATATCGAAACAGGGTCTCTTCCATATTGCAAATAAATCTTAGCTAGTCACTTGACAAGCCACGCATCGAAAAACTTTGGGGACTACCGTAAGAAGTGAAAACTAACGCGCCTAATGAAGTTTTTACTTGAAAAAAAAATCGTTTTATAAGCCTTATATAAACCTGCAATGCAGACCCAAACAAGCTTATCTACGGGTAACCAGAGACATGTTATTTATTACAAAACAATACAACACAAGATATTAACAGAACACAAGTTAATAAAGGGAACGTTGTCGATCCATAATTCACCGTTTCATTAGTCGGTGCGTGTTTTTCGCGCGCTCGCAAATGTTTTACGATTGAGCCGCCGTCGACTACGGAAAGCAAACATTTTATGATGTCTCCTGTTACGTGTTATAATGGCAATAGAAAGTTCCATGGACTAACAATACCATGATCTACGATATGGTTTCAAACGACAGTTCAATCATAACTTCTGCGAGCCAATTCTTCTAATTTTTAAGCAACGTTTCAAAGTCCAAGTCAAAGTCAAAGCATGGTGATTTTTTGCCGTTTTTATAGATAATGGTACTATGGACTCGCACTTAACCGGTTTTTTTATTTCTTTCAGAGCGCTAGACAAGCTGCCATTCTATTGACGAATGCCGCTAACAATCTGTCACTTGTCTAGAGCCTCAAGTCAAATGAGGTATTTTAGGTTCGTCTTAAGGTGGGTACTGACCGGTATTAAGGTCGTAATGTAAAGCTGAGTACTGAAAGGGTGTTACGGGCCGTAATATAACATTCGCAGCAGCGAGCGTGTTATGTAATTAACATCTTTGTATACCATATTTACGCAAATAAATATTATTATTATTATTTCCTTTATTTATTTGTATATACACATAAATTACATTTTTAAATATTAAAATACAAAGATATTAAAATATTTAAAAAGATAAAAAATAGTAGCCCACCGGTATCGGGAACAGGGTCCAAGCTACCGGTGGTCAGGGCCCCTAAGAGAGGAACCTCCTTATTATTATTTCCTTTATTCTTTGTAAATACTTTGTAAATTACATTTTTAAATATTAAAATAAAAAGATATAAAAATAGTAGCCCACCGGTATCGGGAACAGGGTTTTACGCAAATAAATATTATTATTATTATTATGTAACGCAATTTCCTAAAATCCATGTAAAACAAAACGTAAACGCATCATGTTCGGGCTCGTTTCCACGTACTGACTGCACGAATGCTCGCTTTGTAACACGTTACATTTCGCCCCCATGACAGTCAGCCCTACACAAAACTCTAACAAATTCTATCTTCTATCTACTCTCGATCACAATACGTAACACCACCCGCAACCTGTTTTACAGACATTCCAACTGTAAAATAATTTTTACTACAACATCTGAATTAAACATTTTGATAATATCACAAAATCTGAATTTTTATTACGTTTTCAGTATTCAAGGCATGCAAACTTTAACAAGTTTGATGGAGGAGCTTTATGTTATAAACTAACTTTGTGAATACTTGCTTTACTGAAAATGGGATAAACTGTGATGTTGCATAAAAGTACCCATCTGAGTACAGTGTGTTTATTTTGTAATACTAGTGGTCCCGATAGACGTTGTCCTGTCCGAACGTTTGCTTCGTGTCTGACGAAAAATTATAGAAATCGATTGCAGTGCCCGAACCGGGTCCAATTCTAAACCATTCTCGAATCCCCTTGAACACACACATCAACATTGGTCCAGCCGTTTAGGAGGAGTTTAGTGACACACACACGTACACAAGAAATATATAGATTAAGATAATAAAACTGAAGAGTTTGTTTGTTTGTTTGAACGCGCTAATCTCTGAAACCTCCAGTTGAATTTGAAAAAATATTTCTGTATATGATAGTCACATTCATGGAGGAGCTCGTGGCTAAAAGAATAACAGCCGTACGGGTCGCTCAAGGTTAAACAACGCTTGCCAAGGTTGGTCTATGGATGGGTGACCATCTTAACATACCGAGTTCCCTCCGTGCCTCGGAAAGCACGTTAAGCCATTGGTCCCGGCTGTCATTTGTAGATCTTTGTCAGTCGTTACGGATTATCAGAAGACAGTAAATCTGACTCCAGTCTTGCCAAGAAGCACCGTGTTACCCAGTTAATGGGTTGTGGAGGTCTGGTAGGCAGCCGCTCCACGTAAAATACTGGTATTCAGCTGTATCCGGTTTGACTGGAAGCCGACCCCAATATAGTCGGGAAAAGGCTAGGCAGACTGATTTCTGCCAGGTATTGTTCGAAAGGTTTATCACGACCCTGGAAAGCAAACGGCTTTTGAAGGAACATAGGTGGGTTTTAGTCAATAAGAGTCTGATTTCCCATCCAAAAAAAGGCAAATTGATGGACTCATCCGAAACCAATATATAATAAAAACGAGCGAGCCTTACAGTAGTCGCATATATGATTTGTAACATCTGTCATTTCACCATGATAAAAAGCAACATTAACATTAAAAGTACCAACTGACAGCCAACTCGACCACTGTGCGCGCTCATTGGTCAAATCAAATAGGGCGCGCTGATTAGTCAAATCAAATAGCGCGCGCTTCCTCGGCTTTCTGTTACACATTTCCGTCCCATTCCACGAAATCACTCCCCACAGATTAAAGGAAAGCGAGAGGAAAGATGTTACACATCAAAAAACTTTTGAGGTTTTAAACAACTCCACAGAGAGTTATGAATTGATGTTAATTAAAATAGCAAAATCAACGAAGCAACCGAAATCCTCGCAGACAAAAGCTAGTCGACACAATACCGCAAAACCTTATCATTTATCTACGAAACAGTCACAAACAATACGACTTCAGTGATTCCCTGAAGGCTTCAGCTCAACAGACGTGACAAAATGAAAACATTTTGAATTCATTACGGCCCTCGTTTTAATCTATACAGCCAATGTCGGGGGAACGGCACTTGTATGCGGGATTACTCACCGAATTGGATGATTTAAAATGTATTTTCTTGTCAGGGTTCTGTATAGGAATGTTGTTTGTTTTTATTGTGTCTGACATCAATGACACACTTAGATTAAAGATCCTTTTGAAGAAACCTTTTACCACTCCACTCGACTTTGTCGCCTCTAAAAATGATTTGTTAACAATAAAATAAAATTGACGTGGGCAAAAAAGCTGCCAGGCTGAAATGGGACTGGGCCGGTCACACCAGCCGTATGCATAGTGACCGCTGGGCATAACTCGCCACGCAATGGGTGCCAGAGGATGGACGGCGTCGCCGAGGCCGGCCCAGAAAACGGTGGCGAGATGATTTGGATGCACACCGCGAAGGCTGGTTCGAGGTGGCGCAAGAAAATAATGTCTGAAAGGATATGGGGGAGGCCTTTGCCCAGCAGTGGGACACAAAAGGCTAAGAAAAAAAAAACTCCCGAGGCAGGAACGTTAAGGACAATAAATTTTGATTAAGGGAGGCAGTTCGAGTGCGGTGATTTTAATCTTGTTAGCTACAAGAGACAAGTTGTCTGGATAAAATGCTTCATTATGAAGCTCTCATCAAACCCTATCTATACTAATATTATAAAGAGGAAAGATTTGTATTTTTGTATGTAACGAATAAACTTAAAAACTACGGGACCGATTTGAAAAATTCTTTTAGCATCATTATCAGCGAGTAACATAGGCTATATTTTATCCCCGTACTCCCATGGGAACGGGACTAAGCAGGTGAAACAGCGTGACGTCCGCTAGTCAGTAATAATTTCAGAAAGATTAGAAGAAGAGACACACTCTTATTCTTGCGCACGATAGCTGAGAAACTATAGACTTGTTTTTTTTATCATTTTTGATACGCTGCAATGGTGCAGCCTCAGCAGAGCCACCCCCGAAGAATTGTTATACTATAGAGGTACGCAGTACAGAGAGTAAAGTCCCGCATACCTCCACTGAAAACGGGAGGATCCTCCGAACCAGACGGTTGTTGTGTTTGGTGGGCAACTGTCCGATAGTTGATGTTCGGACTGTTGTATATGTTCTAATCGCACGGAGAACTTTGCTTGCGCGATGCACGATTTCGTTGTTAGTTCGTCGTAGATGGCGCTGCGGTTCTTTTTGTTGCCGTACAAATTTCACTCCTTAGTTTTTCATGCATTGATGCCGCTACAATACTGCCGATAATTCTGCTGACTCCCACGACATAAAAAAAACAATACATTCAACTCCTCTGTAACTGCTGACTGAGTGATTGAGTGACTGACAGACAACGCAGAGCCGAAGCTACTGGTCGTAGAAAGCTGAAATTTGGCATGTAGGTTCCTTGGGAAGTGTAGGGGAGCAATAAGAGAGCATTTCACGAAATTCCTACGGGAACGGGAAAAAACGGGATATGAGCGTACGAAGTCGCAGGAAAAGCTAGTATATCTACAAAAAAAATGACCCTCCATCATTTTCAGCTAAAAATTTTACGTGCGGACCCCTAAAAAGTAGACATCCAAAATGAATTGGTATAACGTAGACATGTAACACAACTCACTGGACAATGTTGATATTGTCCGGTTTTTTCGCGAAATACCCGACGTTTGAGTCCGAAATTATTCATGTGGCGGTGTCGCAGTCACCGTGTTACCATAAATTATTTTATTGAGATATCTTTTTTTTGTACAAAAAAGGGATATATTATCTGTGCCCGATGAGTGAAACATTTTCAGGTTTATTTGTTTTACGATGATAAATCATGTTTTTATTCACTGGCTTGTTTATTTATCGTATGAACAGAAATATATGCTTGTATTATGCCGTTTTTACACTTTCATCATATTTTTATCATATTTTCACAGTCGGGTCGGATTGAAATATTTGCGATTTTTATTCGTTTGACTGGCTCGACTGAATTAAAACTGCCACACGAGTCGAGATTTAAGGTAAAATAATGCTTGCCAAGGTGTACATACCGTGACACTTCTGTATCTCCCCCCAGCGACGCTCTAAGCCGAGGCCCTTACCCCACAGGGGGTGCCCTTAGCGTGTAGTCGTTTAGTTTGCAAGTTTTTTATAAGCCCTGGCTGGAGGCTTTAATATTATATTAAGGCCACCACAGGCAAGCCCGGTTAAGCAGTCGACAACCTTATAGGTTGAACTGCGAGACGCCACTCACAAAAAAAAAATCGAAAATCTGTACATCGGAAAGCAAGTTAAGCTGTTGGTCCCGGCTGTCATTTAAACACAACACTTTTTTGACGACACGGTTGGCGGGCGCACGACAGACGCACGGAACAAATATTTGTATGGCCTACAGATACAGAGACCCACGATACAAGGAAAAATCCTAGTTTTGGGCAACATTTTTGTTTATTAAAACAAAAATCTTCGACAGTCGTTTCGGGTTGGTTGGAGCCCGTGGCTAAATAATAACAGCCGCACGGGTCGATCTGTTAAGCAACGCTTGCCGAGGTTGGTATGTGGATGGGTGACCATCTTAACATACCGAGACTCCTCCGTGCCTCGAAACGCACGTTAAGCCGTTGGTTCCCGCTGTCATTTGTAGATCTTTGGCAGTCATTGCGGATAGTCAGAAGCTAGAAAATCTGACTCCAGTCTTGCGAAGAAGAACCGTGTTACCCAGTTAATGGTTTTGGAGGTCTGGTAGGCAGCCGGTCCACGTAAAATATTGGTATTCAGCTGAATCCGGTTCGACTGGAAGCCGACCTCATCTGGAACACATCCCGATTATCATAATTACCGTCCCTAAAATATTAGCGAAGTGCTTTGTATAGCTTTCGCCTTACATTTTTTTTAATAGTTTTAATTTTTTGCAATATAAACTGCACATTCCAGAAATTTAAAAATAGAAAAAAAAAAATCTTCTGTCTAAAAATCTTCCGTCTGTGCAGAATAATAATAGTATGTCTTTTTCTTTGCATTATCGCCCCCTATGACATGGGACTTACTTAACTCAAAAATGAACGTTTCTCCTATAACTATAGAGGGCCTCGCACAAATGTTTTTGACGTATAGTAACATAACGTAAAATTTTATTGTAACTATTATAATGCTCGTTTCGCACATAATATTTATTTGAATTGGATACTTTAAGTATTCATATTATTGTATGATGCAAATTTTATATGTCACATAAAATTAAACCGAACCCAAATGTGGTCCATATAGTCCTCCTGGCCGATTTCGGCCATGGCGGCCAATCTCAACCGAGACTAGCCATCGGCGCGGGACATATTGTAGTGCACAAGTGTGTGCGCAAACACAGGTGCACTACCTCTTCCATCACTCTCATATTACGATGGGACGGCAACCCGACACGACCGGAGAGAGATCTGGCGCAGGACCAACGGCTTAACGTGCGCACCGAGGCACGGGGGTGTCACACCACCAACTTCCAAACTCCGGGCTGTTACTGGGAAATTCCTATTGAAAAAACCTGATCTCGCGGTCTGCCGAGCGTGGAGTCCTGAGTTCGATTCCCAGGTGGGGCAAAAAGTGTAAACCAAAATACTATGGGGTTATAGTTTTTATATTCAAAAGTCACTTACATTAACGTTACTTTACGTCAAAACATTTGTGCTTGGCCCTGGTGGTAGATACATCCCTGCCTGTACATTTATACGCGGCGTAAATACAGCGTGATTAAATATACTTAATTTAACACTCAAGGTTACCATTTTTTAGATTAGCTAAAGTCCACACTTCTTTCATGGGGTATTGTGTTAAATGTTACAACAAAATACCTTCTGACATATTAGAACTAAATGAAAGAAAATTTAAAACTTATGTTAAAAGTACACTTTGTAAACAAGCATATTACAAATTAGAAGATTACATTCAGGATAAGAATGCTTGGAAACATGCTGGTCCTGCTCCATAGGACAATCAAGGGTGTAGACAAAATCAAACTGGTTGATTTATGAATTAACTTTATAGATAGGTATACTGTTTCTTTTTTTTGTGTTTTTATTTTCTGTTTAATTAATGGTTATTAAGATTATCTGTAAATATGTGAGTACCATTTACCTATTTTTTTTTTAGAAAATGAATAAGTTTACCTTTGCTGGTAATACTTTGTTCTTATAAGTAGCATACTCTGGGTGTATCGTCCTCACATAATATTAAATTAATTTTTGTATACCAAATTTTGTAAAATCATTATTTGAAAAGAGTAACTATGGAGTTTCTTGTCCGTTCTTCTCAATAAGAATCTACCTTTCCGAATGGACAGTAGAGTCACTTTATTAATGTAATATTATTATTTTACTGTACTGTAAATGCTGACGTTCAAAAGTGCCGTTTAATGGCCTAATTGAAATAAACGTTTTGACTTTTGACTTTTTTAAGATGTAAATAAAACAACAGTTATATGCACACACAAAAATCTATAATAAATAATTTTATTTTGTATTATTTAAAAACTAAAATCACAGTTTTGTACATTAACATTGCACACTAAACACGATACATAATATGTATTTTAACAAAATTAATTATAACAGGGATTTTTCTTGAAATAATGTAAAAAAAATATTCGACATGTTTTTTGTCCATTAAACAATAAATTGAGACGATACATGACATTGCGCTGAAAATAGTTTATTTAATTTTTTTTTTAACTGACGGAACACTTTTTTTTTACTTAAAAAATCTAATTAGTACGTCAGATAGATTTCCAAATGGTGGAGACATATTTATTCTTTTGTCACGTAAACAAAAAATAAAGACGATACAGTGCGTTGAAAACTCGTGTGACGTCACTCAGCAGTACACTTTTTACTGGAAAGTGACGTTACAAGCCCCACTCCTTATCTTAGATGCGTATTATCTTAGGACTTTTTTTAAAATAAAATAAAAACATACATATCTGTCACCGGAAAATTCCAAAATCCGTAAGATTGTAATAAATCTTGATTAGATTATAATTTCTCGACATATTATGAAAAAATCGTTTTGAATACGATAAATCCCATCCAAATTCAAAAGTTTCCAAATTATCCGTGCCTTATTAAGAAAAACAAAAGTTTAAAATTTCACGCGATATTTTACAATCTTACGGCGTTTGCTATTTTCCGGTGACATATCCAATATTTGCCATTTTCTAAAAGACGGACTAAATAGAATCATATTTTCTAACACAGGCAACATCCCATTAAAAAGATTATTTTTTATCTAGAAAGTACAATTTGCAAAGTATTCATATCACTTATATTGTTCGATTTATATGAAAACATAATGTTATTAAAAATATATTGTTTTTCAGGATCACCAGATTTTAAAATCTCGTCCTTTTATAAAACGATCATCGGGCAAATACGCGATTGACGCAATCTTTTGTTTGACAAAGCCGCACCTAACAAATTAACGCGACAATTGGATATTTTTTTTAATCAAAAAATAATAATTATTTTTAGTGTCCGGTAGATTTTTAAAAAATACTGGACACTTTTTTATAATTTCAAATCGATAAACATTGATAAAGATAAAGCGCACCAAACTTCAAGAGTGGAGACTGGTGACGTCACGTTTTAGTAAAACTGAACTAAAATGTGACGTCACGCGAGTTTCAATGTCTTCATTTTATGTTTACGTGAAAAAACAAAAAACACGCGAGTTTCAATGTCTTCGTTTTTTGTTTACGTGAAAAAACAAAAAATACGTGTCCAATATTTTTTGGAAATATATGTGACGGATACGTTTTAAAAGATTGTGTCAGGTAAATAACCAATTGCGTATTCGCGCAATGATCGTTTTGTATTAGGACGACGCTAAACAATATCTACACACTATATATCCAATTAAGTAAATGTTTCATCACAGACAATTAATAATGTTCTAACTATGTGTACAAGTATTAAGAGCGTTGACGGCGTTTCATATAAACTTTCAAGTCCTTATTTTTTAAATGAATGAACTGATTTTCATTAAACTTCCTAAGCATAAGCAGGATACATAGGTTTCAAAAGTTAGCAGAGAACATTTTTGAAAAATAAGGATACAGCTAAATTGGATCGATATTAAATTTTCCATAAAAACGTGTTTTAAATTGTCTTTTTTTAATAAGACATTTTAAGCCAGATAATCTGACACCAGTCTTGCCAAAGAGTAACGTGTTAAACGCCGTATGTCGTAAACGTTCTTAATACTTCCCCAAAATCTGAAAAATATATTTTCTCCCCCTATGGTTTTAAGGTATTGCTCCACAGTACGGCGAAGCTTCGTTCATGTTCTAAGCTTCGTTTTGTGTAAAAATGTAGGTAGAACCATCCGCTGCTAGCCACGGACACAAAAATGAACTGCGCAGCTGCCGTTGGACTTGAGGTCGAAAGCGTGCCGAGCGTGAAGTCCTGGGTTCGATTCCCAAGTCGGGAAAAACGTGCTGTTGAGTTTTTCCAATAGGAATTTCACTGTGGCAGCCCGGAGTTAGGAAGTTTGTGGTGTGACACCGTGTCTCGGAAAGCACGTTAAGTCGTTGGTCCTGTGCCAGATCTCTCTCCAGTCGTCTCAGATTGCCGTCCCAATTCCCATCGGATGGAAGATGGAGTGCACAATATGTGACGCGCCGATGGCTAGTCTCCGTTGAGATTGGCCGCCATAGTCTAAATCGGTCCGGAGACCTACATAAGTACATATGTAGCAGTAGCCAAACGAAGGCGTCATCCTAATACAAGCGATTATCGCACGATTGTCGCGTTCGTTTGTACGCGTACGGCCAACCCGATCGCGTTGTCACGCCGACAGAGGGCGCCTTTTGTTATTGTGGAACAAATGAACGCAGCGATTGCATTTTCGCGCGGTGATCGCTTAGTAGAATGACGCCTTAGTTAGGCAGTTTACAGTGACGTCACTAACATGAATCTCTGGCACTTAAACGGTGGCAAACACAATTGCTAAATAAAACTAACTTACTTATAAGGGTCTCAGCTCATATCTCTTCAAGAGAGATGGGTAAGATACCCTCAATCATTTAACGCTATACCACAAATCCATCGTCATCATTAATCCTTTTCACAACTGAAGTATAAATCTCATTCTCTTCTTTCAAACCCTCCTTTCCAGCGTAATAAGGAAACTCATTACCAGTGGCCATGTAAAATATACCAGGCCTGTCAAAATGGGTCTCCAAACCCAGGTAATTTGTAGGAGTATTATTAAAACACTGGGCGAATCTAGCCTCTTGAACAGATTCGCATTTCACAGCTATAAATTTCTTTGGATGCTCTAAAGCTTGCCACCAGTAAATCATGGCCCTTATATGACTACAAACTATAAGACAGGGTATGGCAGGAATATCACCAGGTTGAAACTCTCCACCATTGGCATATATGTCCACATGTCCTAAAGTTTCTGCTATGCCAAAACCGTCTATATTTGTATGTAGCACATCGACTCTTTCAGCGTCCGTCCTCCATAATTTATCTTCAGGACCCAAACTCCTGAAGCAAGGTCCAGCTGGGTCTAAACCAGTCAATCTTGAAGGTTTCTTCCCGGTGATTTGGTAGAAGTATTTGGCAGCGTATGCGATCTCATGAGCACCAAGACTGGTGCCAACCAGTTCCAGGTTTTCTGGGTCTAAGCCGAGTTCGTTAAGTCGTACTAGGAATTCTCCCATTTTCTTGCCGATAAATCTTATTAGGCGTACTGACCTGAAAAGTAAAGAAAAAAAATTATAAATATTTTTTCCAGAATGATAAATTTAATTATGGTTCCGTGTATGGGTGAATAAACCTGCTGCTCCAAGAGGCATTAAAATAGCCTTGCTGATACATAAATACACCTAAGGGATTTGATATACAAAGTAGACGGGCGCTGACAAGATAAAATGTGTGGCGCCAAAGGAACGAAATATACTTAGCGTCGTGGGCGCCATACATTTTCGTCTCAGCGCCCTGGCCACGTCCAGTTCGATCCAGCCCGTCCCTAGCTGTCCTCTCCCCAGCGACGCCCTAAGCAGAGACCCGTACCCCACAGGGGGTGCCCTTAGCGTGTAGTCGCTTAGTTTGTAAGTTTTTTATAAGCCCTGGCTGGAGGCTTTAATATTATATTAAGGCCACCACAGGCAAGCCCGGTTAAGCAGTCGACAACCTTATAGGTTGAACTGCGAGAAGCCACACATAAAAAAAAAGCCCTGGCCACGCGCTCTGTCCGCTTTGTAGGTATATGAAGTCCCTAAGTGCTTACTTTGGCACCCTGAGCTGGGACTTGATAAACAATGCGCTCCGGGCGCGCGGCGGGCGCGTAGCCAGGGCGCTGTGACGAATATGTATGGTGTCTGTCCGCGCGCCCACGACGCTTGGCATATTTCGTTCCTTTGACGCCATCCATCATATTTTGTCAGAGCCCCGACCGCGCGCCCTGACCGCTTTGTATATGAAGTCCCTAAGTGCTTACTTTGCCACCTTGCAATTGCTTACTGGCTAATATAATTTATACAACCACTTCTAATTTTTTTTTTTTAAAACGGAAATGCTCTTTATATTTCAAAATCACATTTTATTTCCCTACATTTTGACAGATGGCGACTGAGGTATGAATGCGAACGTTGCTTTTAACTTAGAAGAATTTTATTTATTTTATTTATTTAACTGCCTTAAAACTACCATTACATGTCATAACCTAATGCGATAGCTAAGTCACACACCCAAACTTAAAATTAAACCACAAAATACTAATACAATACCTATTAAGTTAGTTTTTTGTAACAAAGTGTAAACAATACTATTTTTGCGAATTCACCCCATGGAATTGGCCCTAAGGGTTCTTTTTAATATTACTGACAATGTGTAATTTTTTTATGACCTGTACCAACAAGTTCTAAAACAAAATTACACATTTACAATGTGTCATGTCAATAAAAAAATACAGGTAAATATGTCGATGATGCAAAATTTCATTGGCTAGGTGCGCTCTGCCGCTTAAGGTTTTGTGAGTTCATTGTTAGTACGGAAAATTTCCAGAACTTCTTATACTTTTATAGTTTTTATGGAAGAAGAAGTGTGTGCTCGGGCCTTTGAACACAAGAAAAGTGTTTGAAAACATCTGCTCGTAGCGTTTTAATCATAGATATAATATTTATATTTCTATGATTTTAATAGTCCGCTTGGGAAAAACATTGCAAAGGAAACGACTTAGTGATCCTAATTTTAATAAATTGTTGAAAGTCTTTGAAACAATAAAACCTTTGATCCATGTCACTCCACTATCATCATCATATCAGCCAAAAAACGTCCACTCAAAGTCAAAGTCAAAGCATTTATTTCAAATAAACCATTATCAGGTACTTTTGAATTGTCAAAATAACGGACTGAGTCAAAAACATGAAGCTATTTGCACGTTCGAAAGCGTAGATCTCTATGGAGAAGAACGCGCAAGAAACTCCACGGACACTCTTTTAAATCATTTTATGTTTACAAAAATCCTGGTTACATTAACCTTGTTGCTTCTATATATGAGAACAATGTAAAGAAAGAAAAAAATAATTTATAGCATCAAATATTAAAATGAGGGAGTGGCAACTAAGGGATGACCAGTCTCCACTGACGGCGCCCGTTCACGAACATGACGCGTGCATCAGCACCATTTAGCTCAACCATTTTGAAGGGAACTGAATGATCCGATATACGCGCCACCATCAGCGAGACATTGGAGTGAGCATGACACACCCTCAACTGCTATTTCATGTCAAACAAGGAAACTATCTATTAACATAATGGTCCATGGTCCTCACATTTACAGAACTTGAAATAAAAATTGCTTCTACATTATATAAAACTATGCCACTGCTGGACATAGGCCTCCCCAAGAGGGTTTGCCATAATCGCCACGCTTGGCAGGCGGGTTGGCGATCGCAGTGTACCTGTTGCCATGCACAGAGAATGCTGCTGCCCATTCTCTGGTGAGTCCCTTAGTCGCCTCTTACGACACCCACGGGAAGTGATGGGATGGTGCTATTCATTTACGTCTGACACCATACAGAACACGCGTTGTGATATTGTTTGCAATTTAAGCAAGAGCTCTGCCTATACCTTTTCCTGTCAGAATTGTCTTCATCTCAATTTGTCAGAGTAATACGCAATAACAGGCAATAATCCGCATCAGAGCAAACGGATCATAAGCTTAACATACAATAGGGATTTCCACATAGCTGATATTCGAAAAATATCCGCAGTTCAAAAATAGTACATCGATCGATACCTATTATCATCATAGTATTTAGAATACCTTAAGTTATATTTTATATGTCACCGGAAAATGGAAAACGCCGTAAGATTGTAAAATATCGCGTGAAATTATAAATTATTTTTTCTAAATAAGACACGGTTATGTTGGAAACTTTTGAATTTGGTTGGGATTTATTGTACAAAAAACGATTTTTTCATAATATATCGAGAAATTATAATCTAATAAAGATTTATTACAATCTTACGGAGTCTGCAATATTCCGGTGACATATACATCAATAATTTATGGCCAAAGAGCTTTTTAAAAAAGTAATCGTTGAGTTTTTTGCCGGTTTATTCTTCTGAACTTCTGACCCTTTATAAGTGCCTATTATGTAAGTCTATGTGAAGAAAAACATTTGAATTTTGAATTCTTGGTTAACAATAGCAAAAGCTAGGTTCGTTAAAAAATTAGATTCCTACCCATAGGAGTAGATTTTTTTATTCCGGATTCAGCTGAAAACCAGTATTTTACGTGGAGTGGCTGCCAACCAGACCACCACAACCCATTAATTGGTTAACACGAAGGTTCTTGGCTAGACTGGAGTCAGATTTACTGGCTTCTAACAACCCGTAACGACTGCCAAAGATCTACAAATGGCAGCCGGGACCAACGGCTTAACATGCTTTCCGAGGCACGGAGGAAACTCGGTATGTTAAGATGGTCACCCATCCACAGACCAACCTTGGCAAGCGTCGCTAAACCTTGATCGACCCGTGCGGCTGATATTCTTTAGCTCCTCAATATCACAGTAATATCCGCCCTAAATAACCACAGTATCCGCAGGCCCCATCACTAGTAATTGCTGTAAGCCTCAATGAAGCGGATACCTGTTTGTTCGGAAACAATGGATGGTACTCCACGTACAGTACGACACAACTTAGAGGTGTCATCGATGTACCGTCTGCAACCAAAGCCGATTTACGGGTCACTCGTTTTTGTAGTAGGTTTTCGTCACTTCTTTAGGCGCGTTGAGCACTCTTTTAGGTGAAAAAAAATCATGGAACTCGCGTCATCGTCACTGAACGCTTTCCATGAGCTATATGTATACTGTGTATATATGTGAACTTTTTGGGTGAAGAAAAATCACGGAACTCGTGTTATCGTCATCGAATGCTTTAGCTTTCGCTTAGTTTTCACTTCTATCGGCAGTCCCCAAATACTGCCTCGCATGTTTTTTTTTTCGTATCCAATTCTACTCTTCCGTAACTGCAGTTAATCGATAACTGAAGGTGCTATGTTTTTGATTACGAGGGCAGAACCACCATGTTATACTATAATTAATCATCAACAAAAAAAATCACTTCAAATAGTTCATAGCAAAAGTTTACTTCACTTCATTTCATTAACAATTTTTACATTGTATCGAATTATAAATTTAAAATTAAAAGAATTACAATATTAAACACTATAAAAGATTATTGAAACAAATAATGATTACAGATTTTATAACATTACGGTGACCAAAATAAATTCATTAAAAAGTACAACATTTGCAATTCCTTGATATAAGTTATATATCAAAAATAAAAAAATATCGTAACAATAAATTATGATTCTACCATTACACATGTCTAAAATATAATATCATGTCAATGAAATGTTCTAAAAAGATGTTTGTTAAGTAACTGTTTTTTAATTGGCTGTCTCTCATTGCTGTCTAAACCTATGTTTATTTACAACCGTCTTTGATAATTTCAGACTAACTCTTGTGACATTAAGCGTCAAGCAAAAATATATGAGGCAAAATTTTCTCGCAAAAGATATCTTGGTTCGACGAATTTTGCCGATGCAACTTCTAAGTCATGTCGTACCGTCCCTCGCTTTACCACAAGAACAGTTAACACTCTACTAGCTGAAATATCACTGTAATTGATGAAGCATATTTAATAGGTCGTAAATTACTTGTAAGTCGGTCCTTTGAATGGAAAATGTATGATTAGAGAGTAAATTTTAGTCTATAATCCGGTGGCTTTAATGATTGTATGTTAACTAATGTGCAAAAGTGAGTTAGTTTGTTTGCTCAAACGATTTTGATGAATTTTGGCACAGAGATAGAGGGCCTGAATATTCTTATAGGCTTTAACGCGAGCGAAGCCGTGAGAAAAAGCGAGTTAAAGCTTAAAAGGAGTCGTTCCGGCGTACAAATACATTTGGTTTTTTTTTGTATTTTGAGGATAGAGTCACCGCGGCCCTGAAACGCAAAGGGCTTTAGAAGGAACACGGATGGGCTTTAGTCAGTAAGAGTCTGACACGCCCTTCCGCTCCACCTAGAGTGGAAGATGTCATTTGATGGTTTCCCATTCTTAAAAAAATCAATGGCGCTTCAATTGCAATTGTCAATAACGTAGCACATTGACAATAAAATTGGACTTTATCATCTCCGGGGCGCATTACATTTTGACTTTTCGACAGCCGATATTGCTGGCAGAATGTCAATTTATCTACACCCTCTGACGCATGAAACTTCTCTTTTATATAACAGTTATTTCGAGCATTTTCAAGCTAGTCGAAAATCCTCAAACATCAATAAAGGTTAGGTTGAAATTCAATAAAAATGGCCATCGTCGAGTCGCTAACGACCGCTCCCATAATCTACTGGCGTTCATATTTCTTTCGTTTGATATTTATGGTCGATAGGCCCTGATAGATGGCTATGCTTTTTCAAAAGTTTTTTTTCTATCGAACTATTGGAAAGAGAAAAGTCGTGCTTGTGAACGGAAATTTGAAGGAATTCAGTCGAAGCTCCAAAGTCTTGAGCATCGACACCGAGTTGCTAGCCGTAGTGTGTCGGTTTTCTATCGGTTGCATTTTGGGGAGTGTGCGACGGAATTGCATAGTTTAATTCCGCCAAGCCCATTCCACCATTGGACCACAATACGTACGGCGCACCCCACCCATACGCACAAAACGTTTTGGGAACATATTCTTTGTGCGTACAGCTGAGGAGTGGAATGCCCTGCCAGAGTCTGTGTTTCCTGATAGCTACAACCTGGGAATCTTTAAGTCAAGAGTGAATAGGTTACTTCTAGGCAAGCGTGCTCCGTCTTCGACCACATCATCGCTTACCATCAGGTGAGATAGTGATCAAATGCGTGCCAATCAATAGAAAAAAAAACATCTTAAATTTAAATTTTTCTTTCAAGTGTAAGCTCGTGACTCAATAATAACAGTCGCACGGGTTGATTCTCACGGTTAAGCAACACTAGTCGAGATCGGTGGACGGGTGACCATCTATTACATACCAAGACTCCTCCTCGGAAACACGTTAAGCCGTTGGCCACGGCGGTCATTTGAAGATCATTGACGGTCGTTAAGGATAGTCAGAAGGAAAAATTTGATACCAGACTTGTCAAGGAGTATCGTGATACCCAGGTACTGGATAGTAATCTTAAAATGATTTCTGTTTAAACCAAATCATCACATCGTTCTCGAATTGTCGCTTTAAGTCAATATACGGGAGCCTTAAAGTCAAACGTCGTCACAAAAAATTAACAAAAGCGTATTTTCTGCTTAAATTCTAGATCAATCTGCAATCATTCATATGAAATAAAAATTAGCGTAACACACAACGACCACGCTTGGCAGACTACGTGATGCCCATACGTTTCACTAGAATACAATAAAACAACAGCCTGACATCTTACTACAATACCTTAGTCTCCTATACGACTCCCTCAGGAAAAGTAGTAGATAGTTATTGACCAACTTTTCCGGCAAGTCCATCTTCGAAAACTTTAGTAAACTATCGAGCAAAGATAAAAACACTTCCCGAAGAGACCCTAAACAAAAAATATGTCCTCGACCAAGGACATTATATCCATAATCTCCTGGTTTTCAGGACATCCCGGTATCAACTTAATACAATCTCAATATCTTGCCAAACTTGGGCCCAATTTATGACCAGGGACTCGAACTGGCGACCTTTGGGCAATAAATTTTGGAGTATATAGTTCTAGGAAATCATAGAGAACGAATAGGTCGTGTATGGAGATAAGGCGGAAGTTGCTAGAGCGATTGTCGCAGCGATTTGTCTTAGGCTATTGACGACTAATCGCATGTGAGGATAATTTTGGGTAGTGTATCGTCTTGCTGGCTTTGACGTTAGTTAAAATTAGCGTTAAACTTGTAAAACAGCACAAATGATAGTTCAATGTAATTTTCGTTTTTGCCAGGAGCCCTGAACCTTTAAAAAACATTGGTTGTCTGTAAATTCGGTTTACGGACGATAGTTAAACGTTACAACGTTATACCAAAACATTGATGAAATGATTGCATACTTTTATGCATAAAATTGAATCGTGCAGCGCTCTCGCTCCGATCGTAACGTTACAATGAGTCATCCTTTTTCTTGCGTGGAGCCGGCGTTCATCGATACGTTATCACGTCAAAAATAATTTTGGTATTAGTTACCCCCCTTAACATCAGCTATCTGCCGGTGAAAGTCGTAGTCGTAGCCATTTCGGGGATTACTGATTAGCCAGAACAAACAGATAGACAAAATATCGAATATACTTTTAATATATCTACTATAAATGGTTTCTGGGATAGGCAGCAGCATTCTCTGTGCATTGCAACAGCTACACTGTGATCGTCAACCCTCTTGCCAAGCGTAGCGATTTTGGCAAACCCCCTTTAGGGGAGGCCTATGTCCAGCAGTGGACGTCTTTGGGCCGATAGGATGAATAGTTTATTTATGAGTATGACTTATAGGATGACTGCCCTTTATAAAAATGCAAAAAGATGCATACTCGATGCCAGTTCAAGTCCAGTTAGAGCACAAACAACAATGGTACTTGATGAATTAAAATAGATAATATTATTGTATAGCCTAGTCGAGTCCATTGACTGGATGCTCGTTTACACCTTTATGGTCTAGCTAGAATTTTGTATAAGTACCTTTTCGTCATGAAGCAAAGAACACAATGAGCTTTCGTTTAAATTCGGGAACATGAATCAATTCTCCCGATTTCTCAAGTATTCTAAGTATTAATGCGTCAAACTCTACTTTAAAGAGGTATGCGGTACAGAGAGTAAAGTCCCGCACACTTCCACTGAAAATGGGAGGATCCTCCGACCAGACGGTGGTAGTGTCTGGTAGGCAACTGCCCGATAGTTGATTTTCAGACTGTTCTATCTATCTATTGGGGTATGGTTTCCGCACTTAGTCCTGATGTTGGACCATTGTGCGTGGGCCATGGCGGCCGTCATTCCAACCAGCCGACCTCCCTCCAGAAGCAGATCAGTCCTCCTAAAGAGTTCAGGGTGTCTGTGAGTGAATTTGGTGTTCCTATCGTTTGTCTACGTATATCGGCGACGCCTGTGCACTCAAGGAGCACGTGCGACACCGTTTCCTCCTCCTCCATGCATGCTCTGCACAGAGGACTATCTGTTATACCTAGTGTGTGGAAATGCTTATTCAGTGAGCAGTGTCCGGTGATGGTCCCTGCCACCATTCGCAGGCTGCCCCTATCCAGTCGCAGAAGGCGCTTGGTAAGTTTATTGTTTAGGAGTAGCATAGCCTCCTTGGACTGCCTGCAGCCTGGTGCCGAGGTCCACCAGCGTTCTGCTTGTGTGTGGGTATGTTCTTGTAGCCACGTGCGTAGCTGGGTGAAAGGGAGTGGCACTATGGGTTCGGGTCCAACAGCCATCGTACCAGACCCCCTCCTGGCCAGTTCATCGGCCGCGTCATTTCCTAGTGATCCGCTGTGACCTTTTATCCACTGCAGCGTCACGGTGTTGCGGTTTGTCACCGTGACGCGTTCTAGTGCATCGTGGCATTCTTGTATTTGTTTCGAGGTGGTGTAGTTTCTATTTAGGGATTGGAGAACTGAGGCGCTGTCGGAGAGTATACGAATATGAGTGTCCGTGACTCCCCTGGCTTCTATGGCATGGATCGCTAGGATAATGCCCACGCATTCCGCCTGGTAAACGGTATTGAGCTTTCCTAGTGGTCTGGATATTCTAATGTTGAGGTCGCTGGAGTAAACTCCAACTCCGGTTCCGGTACTTGTCTTTGATCCATCAGTGTAGATTCTCAGCTCTTTGGGACCTGAGTGGTCATCCGATTCTTGTGTTAGCACTATGTTATAGTGCTTTTCGTGCTTTCAGACTGTTGTATATGTTCAAATCGCACGGAGAGCTTTGCTTGTGCGATTCAGGTTTCGTTGGTAGTTCGTCGCTGACAAGATAGATGGCGTTGCGGTTCTTTTTTTTGTTGCCTTACTAATTTCGCATCTTAGTTTTTCTTTTTTTAGTTGATGCCGCTACAACTTTATTACTAAATTTTGACAGCTTTTTAAGCTTAGGTTGTGAAAATACTCAAATTCAAATGCAAAATTAAAAAATCGGGGTCCAGAATTTAGTGTTGAGAATTTTTCAAACTCTTCCTTGAAAACTATCGTCCAATCGGCGACAAAATCGACTATCTAACAATTTGATTTTCTAAATCTATTATATAATTTTGAGTTCAATAGTTAGTTACAATTGGAACAGAAATAACATAAAGAAAATATAAACCCTTATGCTAATATCTAAAATGCCACAAAAGCAGATATTGAATTACGCTCACCGTGCTTCACTAATAGGTACTTAGAGTATTTTTTTTTAAACAAGCTTTTTATATTGTTTTCTACTCTTCAAGCTCTTTCGTTTGATACCCGTATTAAGGGGATTGAAAAAAACCGCCAGCTTGGAGCGGCGGCCATATTGAATTGTGTGATGTTATTAATATGATCGTTTTTAACTTTTTAAGCCCTTTTGTTTTGCACATTACAAGTAGGCACATTTAATAAAATCTTGACTCAACCAAATGGCGATGATGCGAAGAGTCTGTTTAGGTTCATGGCCCAGATATGAATAATATGTATTTAGGGTACGATGGGACTGACATACGCATTGCGATCACAAATGTCCCTAATAAATAAATAAAGAAAAAAAAAAAAAGGGGGTTGAGAAAAAATAAGTTATGCGCCATCTTGGAGCGGCGGCCATATTGAAATTATTACAATATTGAGTATTGCGCACTGTATTGTCATGAAAACTAAAGGTGGTATGCAAATTTTCAGCTCAATCGAATACCAAGAAATAGACGAAAAATGGTTTGCAAATTTTGACGGACAACTTATATACATGCAAACAGTGCAAGTTAAATAAAAGCTTGTAATAATAAAAAGAATGCCTGCGCACCTATTTTACCACTAGAAGAACAAAAGTCTTAAAACACAGCTCCATAAAGGTAAAACATGGCAAAATCATCTTGTTTAGGAGACACTAAAGGATGCTGCACTGTTGCCAATTAGTGGCTTTCCTCTTTTTTTTTGTGAGTGGCTTCTCGCAGTTCAACCCATAAGGTTGTCGACTGCTTAACCGGGCTTGCCTGTGGTGGCCTTAATATAATATTAAAGCCTCCAGCCAGGGCTTATAAAAAAACTTACAAACTAAGCGACTACACGCTAAGGGCACCCCCTGTGGGGTACGGGCCTCGGCTTAGGGCGTCGCTGGGGAGAGAACAGCTAGGGACGGGCTGGATCGAACTGGAATTATTATTAAGGGGCGAATTTAAGACTACAGGCTCAGCGGCGCGGGCTGGCTCGAGCAAGGGTCGGGGCGGATTTTGACGGGGACGTCGCGGCGGGCCTCGGTGGCGAGGGCGGTAGGACGGCGGTCGTGGTTTGCCAAGAGTGCTGGTCTCTTTGCGACTCTCTTGGAGGAGAGTGGTAGAGTCGTCGGGCGTGACGAAGTGGCTTTCCTCTTGTCACATCTACCTTTTATACCCTCAGGAACTGAGAGGCTCTTAACCAGGAAACACAAAGTTTTTCCTTCTTTCTTTATTTGATACAATACTTAAGTGAAGAGATACTTGAAGTCTTTTAACACGAACATCGGTCGGTATGTGTGCAAACGCCTTACGTTTTTCCGTAAGTGCTATTTGTCAAAGATATTAAATTTAAGATGAAAGATAACTGTTTTACTATCTCATGGAATATAGATTAAGTGAATGATATTTATTTTGCAAGTAGGTAAAACACGTCAATTATTTTTGGTAATTTTAAGCTAGATGAGGTCGGTGCGTCCTAGCTGACTACAGTGAGAAGAAACACCGAAACAAACTCAGAGGTCATAGTCTCTTTTAAAGTCCATACAATCTGTACTGGTCAAATCATATGAGAACCATGTAGGTTAATATCTGAGGTGGCCTTTTGAGGAAAGTGTCACACAGATTTGAGTGGACTTGTCCAGACAGTGCAAGCATTTGTCAGTTATCGTGTAGCTCAAACTTAGAACTTTAAGGAGCTCAAAGATTTGACGAACAATACCAAAGTAAGGACATTTGGGTAGGCCGCATAAATAACTCAAACTGACAGACTAACTCAAATGAAACCCTAATGTGGTGATCTGCATAGTCCTCACATTCACAATACGTTATATGAGAACTATGCAGACCAGTGTCTGAAATGATCTTGTGAGGAGAGAGGAAGTAGATTTGTCAGTAGGTAATGTGGATTAGTAGGGAGCTCAAAAAATTCAAATTCAAAAGTCATTTATTAAAATTAGGCTTAGTGCCAGCACTTTTTGAACGTCAAAGTTTTACATAAAGACAGTCCCCCAAAACGCTCGCCCGTCACCACTTCCTAGTGTTCTAGCTGGGAAGAAGAAGTGGCGCAACAAACTCCCCAGAGCTATTTAACTTACTGTGTGATCTCACTGGACTATTAACCATCCTTTGAGCAATTCGAATGAAAGTTATCATCAATTCCTGCCGGTCAATTCGGTCGCTCAATTCAGTCGGTCGATTCTGAAAACATGTCGAAGTGAAGGTATGAGTGAAGTGATCAAGAGGTAAGCTGTCAATCCGTATAATCAAGATGTCATGTGATCACGAAGTTAGCTGTCATTCCATCTTGATAATATGGATTGACAGCTCACCTCGTGATCACTTCACCCAAGCCTTCACTTCGACATGTTTACAGAATCGGCTGGGTAGTCAAATTATATTTTCAAATCAACTTTTTCATAAATGGAGCCTATGTATTAGGCTGCTCGAACAAAAGTTCAAAAATTAATTGTTGATAAATTATATTGATTTGCTTACTAGCTTTTGCCCGCGACTTCGTACGCGAATACCCCGTTTTTTCTCTTTTCCCGTAGGAATTCCGGTTTCCGTATAGCCTATAGGCTTCCTCATGAATGTAGCTATCATTTACAAAAATAATTTTCTAAATCCGACTGGTAGTTTCAGAGACTAGCGCGTTCAAACAAACTGAAGCTGAAACAAAGTGAATTAATCGAGATGAGGCCGTTGAATATCGGTGTTCTGTACTCTGACCAAACATATTCTCAAAACAAAAGAAAAAGGGAACACACGGCTCGAAGTGTACGGTTGGCGCAGTGGCTGACCGACTGGCTGTTACGCTGCGTATAGCGGGATCATTTCCAACACGGAACCAATGTAATGTGTCCTACAGATACTATAGTTGTTCTGGATCTAGCATGTTTGTGTGTATGAGCGTTTAAATGTTTGTAAACGCACCCATGATACATGACAAATTCTTAGTGTGCGGCAACGTATTTCTTAAAGATGTGTACGAGTGACAGGACTGGCGATTTCCGCAAGAGAACCAAGGTTACCGACATAGCCGCATAACATAACATGCCGAAGTATTGCAAATTTGAAGGCAGTGGGTAAGGCACATTGCTCGCAGAACAGATGGTCGATGGGGTTGAAAAGTTCTGGAGTGACGCAGCGTTGGAAGGCCTTCCACAAGGTGGACCGATGACCTGGTGGGGGGCGCTGGTAGCCGATAGATGCGAAATGCTCAGGACCGGTTCTTGTGGCGACACTTGGGGGAGGCCTATATACAGCAGTGGACGTCTTTCGGCTGATATGATGATGATGATGGTGATGGTGTTCTAGTACTTACTTCGGATAAATATAAGTGAGGAAGGCCAGAGTTTCGGAGAGGAAGACGTTGTACCCTCGCTTGGAGTAGGATGTGCCTATCGCCTGCGAGAACGGGGAGACTGAGCTGTCGAAAAATCCCACCGCGTAGAGGACTGTCTTCTTGTTCTTTAAGTCTGGAAAGAGAAGAATGTGTTGTTCAGTTCTAGATAATAAGAAAGAAGGAACATTTATTACTTTCTAGCTGCCGCCCGCGCGATATTTATCCCAAGGGAACATACGCCCGGGATAAAAAGTATCCTATGTGTTATTCAAGAGTATAATCTCCCTCTGTGCCAAATTTCATCGACATCCAAACATTCTAACTTTCGCATTTATAATATTAGTGTAGATATAATGTAGTATACTCTCGTATGGTATTCTGTATGGTGTCGGATGAAAAAGAATAGCAACCATCCCATCACTTCCCGTGGGTGTCGTAAGAGGCGAATAAGGGACTCACCAGAGAATGGGCAGCAGCATTCTCTGTGGTTCTGTGCATTGCAACAGCTACACTGCGATCGCTAACCCGCCTGCAAAGCGTGGCGATTAAGACCCCCCCCCCCCGCCCTTGGGGGATGCCTATGTCCAGCGGTGGACGGCCTTCGGTTGATATGATACTTCATACACATAGGTACAAAGGCGAACTTAATGCCCAAGCCTGACATTCTCTACCAAAGCGTTTTTATCTGGTAAGAAGTAGTATAACTTTTTACAGAACGTTGTTTTTGACGCCGGATTCGATTCCTGAATCGGGAAAGTTGCAGAGGTAATAGAGTCTCTTTAAAAACATGGATTTATGTAATCAGGAGAGACTTCTCCAGATTTTAATGGGTTATCACCGTACCCACGTATTTCATCATCATCTTTATATCAACCGAATGTCCACTGCTGGACATAGGCCTCCCCCAAAAGGAAGGAGTTCCCATAATCGCCACGCTTGGCAGGCGGGTTTGCGATCGCAAGGTAGCTTTTGCAATACACACAAAATGCTGCTGCCCATTCACTGGTGAGTTCCCTTAGTCGCCCCTTACGACACCCACGGTAAGTGATGGGATGGTGCTGTTCTTTTACGTCCGACACCATACAGAACACCTACCTATTTATAGTGACGACAGGAATTTCTCAGTGACAGCCCAGAGTTTTGAAGATGGTGGTGTGATATCGTGCCTCGGAAAGCACGTTAAACCGTTGGTCCTGCGCCAGATCTCTCTCCGGTCGTGTCGGGTTGCTGTCCCATCGGAATATGAGAGTGATGGAAAAGGGAGTGCACCTGTGTTTGCGCACACACGCCTGCACTATAAGATGTCTCGCGCCGATGGCTAGCCTCGGTTGAGAGTGGTCAGGAGGACTATTATATACACGCTAAAATTTTAATGGTTGTTTTCTCGCGGCAGAACGATTAACAGTAGTACTATCGAAACATGAAGTTAAACAAAAAAAAAATGTTTTTTTTTCAAATAATTTAAATTCATAAACTCGAAAGCGTGAGAAGCAATAGTAACTCACTAGACGTGACGTAGGTACTACTGGCAGACCGGCGGCGCGCCTGCAAAGTGAAAAGTGATCCTTAAATGTTCAGAGCAAAATAAGCTCTCGCGCGTAGTATTTTTTTTTTGTTTATCGCAATAGTTACTGTCATTTCTTGATTTTAAATTTATTATTTGTCATAAGTCGATTGCATTTCAAAGATAAACTCATTTCGCTGCAAGAAAACAACCATTAAAATTTCAGCTTGTATAGTGACGGAATTGTGGTGTCTCTTCCAAAAAAGCCTTTATGAGTTAAAGTAGATTTTGAGGATTCACAAAACTGTTCCACTACTTTTTGTTACTATTTTGTAAATTGCTTCTCGATAACCAACTGCTGGACGACCCAAGAATCGCGCAACCCACTTTTATGTATTGATTTAAAATATGAAGAAATATTGTCAATCGTAAACAGAACCATATGTGAGGTTTATGTGTTTCAGACATTCACGATCGAACGAAGTGAGCGATAATATTTCTAAGACTTGTCCAGTCATCCACCAGCAAGAGTAAAATTTTGCATTACCAATTTGATTTCTTCCATGAGTATAAACCTGATGTCTGAGGTCCTATATTTTTAGGAAATCTACTGTCTCATCTCAGCTAAGGAGCAGGGGAATGCTGATTTTAGGCCTTGCGATGCCCAAGAAATTTAATTTAGTAAAAAAAAATATGTATAGTTTTCGTAATTAACTCTTCACGATGCGATACAAGTCAGTATTTTTTTTAATAAATAATAAATATTGAATCGATACAACGAAATAAACAGACATTTTCTAGGTTGCCAATTTAAAATCAGAGAAAAAATAAAGATTTGTTGCAAAACATTGATTTGACATTTACACATATTGTACTTTATTTATTTGTCCTTTTTAGTTATAGAAGTCCCAATGCATTCGATGTTACTTGTGGGCACTCAGGGCCTAAATCACAATAGCGGCTTGGCATCCCCCTTTGACAGCCGTTATGGTATCGTTTTATCCAGTTACTGGGTTGTGGTGACCAGATAGGCTTTTGCTCCTTGTAAAAATAATGGTATTTACCTGTCCAAAAATACCAGGCTCAAATGGGATTGGGCGGGTCACGTGAGCCGCATGCACTGTGACCGTTGTAGTTGTAGACTTGTGCTTTAATTGGTCGCCATTTTATGTCAGTCCACAATTACTCGGAATGACTTCGCGAGATTATAGACTATCAAATTTCTATGCGTAAAATAGTATTCCAAATGTTCAGTAGACAATTTATCGAGAATTTACAATCTCTCAAGTTATTTTGTAATCTTACGGGGTTTGCTATTTTCCGGTGACATATATTTTGATTCTCAACTTTGACCCTGATCCCAAGTTTTCTAACCACGTTAACCGAAGCCATTACCAACCAAAGAATAGAAAAATCCTTCTCGTTTGCGTAGAATACAAGATCAGTCACATTTTACTTGCCGATCCCAAGATATCATGTCATTACTACAAGCCTCGACGCATACACTGTTAGGGTCCGAACAGATTGGGCGTTTTTTCGGTGCGTTTTTTTTTGCAACAACTTTATCGTACCCTGTGCTGTATGGTGTCGGACGCAAAAGAATAGCACCATCTCTTCCCGTGGGTGTTGTAAGAGGCGACTAAGGGACTCACTAGAGAATGGGCAGCAGCATTCTCTGTACATTGCAATAGCTACACTGCGATCGCCAACCCGCCTGCCAAGCGTGGCGATTATGGGCCCAGTAGTGGACGTCTTTCGGCTGACATGATGATATCGTACGCGTTTATGTTAACTCGCAAGAATCTCTAGACGGGCCAAATACGACCCAATGTATTGTTTCGAAAAATATGTGGTTCGATCTGTCTGTACTATACAGGTCAATTCGTTTAAGCCTAATTTCTAGCAAATAGTCGAGCTGCTGAGCTTCTGGCTAAATAAGGGTGTTGCCACACCAATCGATCAATCGTCGATCGATGTCGATCAATAGCATCGATCGACGATCGATCGATTGGTTTGCCTTACCTTACCCTACCCTTATAACAGCCGCAAGGGTCGATCTTCCAGGATCAGCTATAGACGTCGATCCGAAGAAGGGTGATCGTTACAAACCGATACCCCTCCGAAGCTTGGGAAGCACGTCAAGGCTGCGTTTCCACTAGAGATGTGCGAGGATGCATAGCGAGGGATGTGTATGTTAAGAACCAATAGAATCGCTGCGCTGAGCGAGGCTAGGTAAATGAAGCAATTCTGTTGGTTCTTGTAAATATATTCCTCGCGACGCATCCTCGCACATCTCTGGTGGAAACACAGCCTAAGCCGTTGGTCCCAGCTGTAGTTTTTAGATCTTTGGCAGTCGTTACGCATCTGCACCCTATAAATCGCAACTTATATGAGTACAGGGACAGAGAGAGCCTGTATTTCCGCAAACTCTTTTGCACTATTATACCTCCTGTCTGCTTGGCTAATCTCCGTTGAGAATTGCTATCGTGACCAAAATCCGTCGGGAATATTGAAAAATTAAAAAATGATAGGTAGGCAAATAGCAACAGTCGGTTCAAGGGAAATACTGGTATTCAGCTTCATCGAGTAAGACTGGAAACCCCAAAGTCAAAGTCAATTCATTTATTTCAACTAGACCATTAAAAGGTACTTTTGAACGTCAAATTTACAGTTTAAAATTAAAATATAAGTGACTAGTTGTCCATTCGCAAAAAATAGATTCTTATGGAGAAGAACGGACAAGAAACTCCATAGTTACTCTTTTCAAATATAAGTTTTTACCCAACAGTTGGGGTTCCAGCGTTCGAAAACGCGGCGTGAAAATGTCCAATCTGTAGTCACCCTAAAGTATACCTAGCGAACAATTTTGCAAACTTGTACCACGCTATGAATAATATATGAGTAGGTAGCTTATTCGTCGATCACGTTGTCACACGGCGACTATTCAATTTAGCGAGTTTTTCACAAGAAACGACGAGAAAGGTCTTGTAGAGTTAAATGTAGGGCTAGGAGTTTTTGACGGTACGAAATTACAGACAGGTAGGTACCAACATTCAAAATTCAAAAGTCATTTATTCAAATTAGGCTGAGTGCCAGCACTTTTTGAACGTCAAAGTTCTACATAAAGACAGTCCCCCAAAACGCCCGCCCGTCACCACTTCCTAGTGTTTTAGCTGGGAAGAAGAAGTGGCGCAACAAACTCCCCAGCAACACATCTGTCTGTTGAGTTATAAGAACTATCACTTATACAAAGGTATGTAAGTAGTCAGTATTCTTACAAAGAAAACAATACAACAAAGGTAACACGTAAAAACATAAAACTTAATAATTCGCTACTTGTAAGCTAGCACACTCCATTATGCCAGCATAAACAGACAAACTCAAGCATAAAAACAATATCAAATCAAACTAAATAAGCCTCCAGACATGAAGGGTGTGCCCGCTTACACGTGCAGAGGGTAGAATTTAATAAAAAGATCTGTGACTCGACGCCACAAGTGATAAACCAGGGCCATCAAAATTAAACATTAAGCATATAATCGTTATAACAATAGTAAAATCCATGGCTAACAAGACGACCTTTCACCACAAGCAGCACCCGTTCACTAGCATAACGCAAAGATCAGCCATTACCCCCCTCGCCATATTTGAGGGAAAGAGGTAACCCGACCCCCGACGCTACCGCAAGCAGTAAAATCTAAAGGGAGCATGACGAACTTGCTGCCGGTTGCTCAGGATAGAATAAAATCATACAACTGTCGAAGTCACTAGTTAATCACATGTTGCAATACACTCATTATAAAACATTGTTATGAGAGTATTAAGTCAATACAAAAAAAAAAATAAAAAAATAATAACAAATAATTGACCTCTACAGACATATAAATTAATAACCGAAGTAGAAAGCGCTTTGTATATAATAATGGATATTGTTTTGGTTTAATGGGAAATAAAATGTGCCCTAGAAGAGTTTCAGAAGATATTGTACTTGTATGCGTACTTGCTCAAGGATCTATCGTCATACTCGTATAGTGGGATCTGACGCAATGGTTAAAATCAGAAAAATTGTTTGAAATCTATGGAAAATACCTTAGGCTATCACATTGAATCCACCATTAAAAAAACTTATTTCGGAAGTCGGTGTTTTTGATTGTTTCTTTGTATTTTAACATCGACTTCCGAATTTAAAGTTATTTTATAAGTTGTAAGTAGCATTTTGTTTTTTGGAAGTCGGTTGTTTCATTTTGTAAAAAGCTTTTAATTTTTTACTTTTTATTTGTACCCCACACCAGACAGACAACACCACTGAAAAGTCACAGGAAAGCAAAATACGTAATTTCATTTACTTGGAAGACATATTTATTCCAGCTATTTTGATTTAAAAACCAAACTTCTTCACCGATTTTGATGAAATGTATGGGACCAACCGGAAAGTATACTCTTTCACATGAACAAATAATTTTTCGAATCGGTTCATAAATGTCGGAGTTACGAGCGAGGTAACAAACAATCCTCATTCTTTTTTGTAGTCGGTTAAAAAATAAACCACCGTTGGTTAAGACACAATTCTCGATCCTATCCCATAGGCTGTTTATCACCAAATCCGTCCCCATTCCAGCCGATAAGGATGCATCTATTACCGATTACTCCTGTCTCCTTCCCGTTAAGGAAAACGCTATAACGATGGCTAAATAAGTGGCTATTTATCTTTTTGACAAATACTCGCTATCTGGGTCAAGCCAGGACTAATGCTGGCAGTTATTTATCGTGCCAGGACTGTGGCCGGAGATATTAGTGATGTAGGATTTATTGGGGGAGAGAAAAAACTGTTATACGTAGGTGATACCCAACCTTTTTCGTCAGGACCTCTTTAATAGCACATTATCAATATATATAAAATTCTTTCGTTACTGTTGATTGACGGCCTATCAGAGAAATTTACGCTTTGGAACATGCAAAAAGCTTCATGTTTTTGACTGACTGACTTTGACAATTCAAAAGTACCTGTAAATGGATTATTTTCAAATAAATGCTTTGACATTGGATCACTCAAATCTAAGTTACTATCATGCCAGCGACACAAAGAAGACAAAGACATACACAATAGTTAAAAATACGATCTAGTCAAACCGATTTGAAATAAGCTCGTCTATTCAGATAAGTAATTTTCCTTGTGAGCCTTTGAAAAAAATATCCTGATTTACCTTGTTGAGACAAATTGTCGCTATGCGCATAAAAGTAATTGCCTGAGTAATTGTCTCCAATTAACTTTATCACGTTATAAATATCTTGATTCTCATTCAGAATAAACGGATGCATTTAAAAATTGACCACAGAAAGATAAGAATGTGAATATGTTGTAAAATGTAAGTAAATTACTATTATGATTAGGCATTCTGCTTCAAATGCGGTAAACATAGTTGTTTGTGAGGAGGAAATAAATTAAATTGTTTAGCACGCAGTAAAGTTAATAAAGGAGTTATATTAGAGCTCGTTTTTTAAATGCAACTCAATTTCATTGCGAGGATGACTGGCAAAGATAAATGGATTACTGGAAAATTGGAAAACAAGATTATAATGGTTCCACTACTAGGGTATGAGAAAAAAAATGATCGAGTGGGTTAAGTGTTTTAAGATTTCTGACTAAAGAAATCTTAAGCAGCCTGGAGTTTTTATTTTTGAAGTGAAAACTTCTTTAGCGGCGCGGCGTTAGGCACTTTTTGGGATGGGTAAAAAACGTAAAACTCGCGTCAGGACACGTGACTTGATCGAAAATTCGTAAGACGAAGGGAAATATTTGAAGTGTTAAATGTTAATGCAATATAAATTGTCATGTACGATAGCGCAATAAATGAATATTGTATTTTACAACATAAATGATAGTACTTTAATACTGATAATTAAAGCAATTCGTGTGAAATTATTCCCTAACCATTCCAAAATATCAAAAATACACAACGTTAATGTTCAAGTTTTCACTTCTGCCGGCACTCCCGGAGTGCAACCCGTTTTTTTTTTATTATTTGAGATGAGTTTGCTCTTGTCATAGACTAGGTCTAGTCTAGGTCATAGATGACAGAGACAAAGTCGACAATGGAGCGAGCTTACCCAAAGAAGAGTTTGTATTTGCCCTCCAATAGAGTTCACCCCGTATAACGTGAAATTGCCCTAAGGATTGCCAAACTGAAGTGGCAGCGGGCAGGGCACATTGCTCGCAGAACAGATGGTCGATGGGGCTGAAAAGTTCTGGAGTGGCGACCGGAAGGCCTCCCACAAGGTGGACCGATGACCTCGTGAGGGTCGCGGGTAGTTGATGGATGCGAGACGCACAGGACCGGTGGTTGTGGCGATACTTGGGGGAGGCCTGTCCAGCAGTGGACGGCTTTTGGCTGATATGATGATAATGATGAACATGAAATTCATGATAGTATCAGCATGCCTGTTGAAATACGAATGCCTAGTTTTTCGGAAAACGACTTTATGTTATGTTTGAAGAGCTTCCTTGGTCTCGTAGTCGTAAGTGCGACTGGTTTGATTCCAAAGTCGGGCAAAAAGTGTCATTGGATTTTCCCATTAGAAATTTCTTTTTAACAGCTTTGATCTTGGAAGTTGGTGATATGAGACCGGTGTCTCGACAAGCACGTAAAGCAATCACTATCATGGTTGAAGTAGTCATGGTAAATGTCTGCTTCCTATAGAGCAATCTGTGTCTCAAGAGCGATTCCTTAAATTCCTTGTAAATTCACGACAGAATCCACGTTTTCAGGGTTTCCAACTTTCCGAAGGTAGTTCACTCACCAATACTCTTATCCCTGGCAATGATTTTGTGGGCAGACTCCAGCGGCATCATCTTCCGAACAATCTGCCCCGAGCTGGTTAGACGGTGCATCGTCACTTGAAGGTTCTGCATCATCCTGGGGCTGATGCTTGCATTCTTGTGGGTTCCAGGACCTGGAGACAATGGGGAAAAATAATTAGCAATAGAACAGAATAGAATAGAACAGTACGGAATAGAAATATTATACAACGTGTAACAGAATAAACGCAATACCTTTAAAGAGCTCATTCATCATCATCTGCCTAGCCTTTTCCCAATTATATTGGGGTCGGCTTCTAGTCTAACCAGATTCGGCTGAATACCAGTATTTTACGTGGAGCGGCTGCCTACCAGACCCCCACAAGCCATTAACTGAGTACCAGTCTTACCAAGGAGTACCCTCCTTTGTAAGACTGGTGTCAGATTTTCTGGCTTCTGACTATCCAATTATCCATAATATAACAACTTATATTATCGGACAAACGCCTAAATCGCGAAAAAAAAATCAGCTGTTCAGTACGTTTTGTCGAGTTATGCGCACAGAATATGGGCAGTTGATATTTTTTTTGGGCGATTTCAGTGTTGGTCCCATTGTAAAAGTTGTTCATAATGATGAGTACAATGACCCCTGGAGAGGTATTGCGTTTATTCTGTTACACGTAGTATATTGTATACTATGACAAATTAAAATAGGAACAGGGAATTACAATGGACTGTCTTATCGCTAAAAGCGCTTTTTTCCAGAATATATGCTTCGGCTAGATTTCATAGAGATGTTTGTTCAGCATTTGGTCTAGACTTTTTCTAAGAAAGTGCTGCTTCTAATCTCAATCTAACCAAATATTTTGGGGTCGACTGCCAGTCTAACCGGATCTAGCTGAGCACCAGTATTTTACACAGAGCGACTGCCTATCCGCCCTCCAAATGTATGTATACAAAATATTGTAAAACTTATATTTGAAAAGAGTAAGTATGGAGTTTCTTGTCCGTTCTTCTCCATAAGAATCTACTTTTTGCGAATGGACAACTAGAGTCACTAATATTTTAATTTCAAACTGTAAATTTGACGTTCAAAAGTGCCTTTTAATGGTCTAGTTGAAATAAATGAATTGACTTTGACTTTGACATTGACATAACTCAGCAACTGGGTAACACGATACACCTTGGCAAGACTTGTAAAGGCGAACGGCAGGGTTGTATGGGAGTTTCGTACACCTAATAAAATATCGTGTTTTGGGATATTTTTTGTTTTAATTGGTAGTCAATACGATAGGCAAGCCCTTTTAAAATTCTTAGATTTTTAGAAATTGGGACCTAAAAGTTATAACCAGTTTTATTTTTGAGGTTATGTCCCTATAAATATTATTACGTGTAGGCACATAACATTGTTTTGGTGAAAAAGGATATGTTCTAGATAGCTGGTGCTATCTTAGTAGTGTTTTGCTTATCATTAAGTTGGCAAATTGACATGAGAATTGTAACTATTCAGTTGGGTGCTTAAGGAGAGACCTACGTCCAGCAGCGGTCTGCAATAGTTTGATGATGATGATGAAGTGCTGATGGAGTTTTGAGTGTGGGTAAATAAATCAACCATTTTTTAGATTAGCTAAAGTCCACACTTCTTTGATGGGGTATTGTGTTAAATGTTACAACAAAATACCTTCTGACATATTAGAACTAAATGAAAGAAAATTTAAAACTCATGTTAAAAGTACACTTTGTGAACAAGCATATTACAAATTAGAAGATTACATTCAGGATAAGAATGCTTGGAAACATGCTGGTCCTGCTCCATAGGACAATCAAGGGTGAAGGTCAAACTGGTTGATTTATGTATTAACTTTATAGATATACTGTTTCTTTTTTTGTGTTTTTATTTTTCTGTTGACTCACACACTGTTGTTTAATTAATGGTTCCAATGTTTGTAATAATAATAATAATCGTTGACAGCTGGCAACTCCCGATGTCAACACAAGTTTTATTTCCGTACAAGCAAATTTAAATTTAAAATAACAGTTTTTGATTGTATTTATGCACATTTCTTTCGCCCAAAACCTCCAAAAACAAACAGATTATTTACAATACAAACTTTATTAAATCATAAAGCCAATAAAATGGCCACAATAGAAGAAAATATGCAGTACAGACTGATGACATATGTCATTATGAAAATTGAATGACTCTACCTATACCTACGTTTAACGTACGTACTACGAGGAATGATGGAATGAAACTTGGAGTATGATAACAAGAGCAGCTGCCCGACGCGCACATCCTCCACCCCCGGGCTCGTCGCTCAGCTCCGCCTCGCCAACGCCGGACATTGGATCACAAGTGTCACCGGTGGTTGCAGTTGCGTCGAGCTCGAGCGACGAGTATTTCTCCCCGCCGACGTCGCCAACACCTGTGCGTCGGCAGGGGAGAGGCCGGCCACCGAGAAGCTTGGGATCTAGGGGCCAACCGGCCCCGAGCCGGGTCCCCGCTGCCGGTGGTTGTGTGCAGCGCATGCGATGGACTCAGTCAATGAACGAGAACGTCATGCGCGCATATTACGGGTCTACAGAGGGGGGAACTAACCTCACTGCGTATCGTGTCAGGATGCTGTCTCTGTTTCAGGACCTGGAACCAACTGTGAACGTCTCGGCCCAACGATTGTCGGATCAGGTGCGGGTCATCCAACATAATTGCAGGTTGGACGATGCCGCACTTGAAAGGCTGCGCTCAGAGGTACTGAGCAACCTTATCATCTCGACCCCAACACAGACCGTGGTACAGGCGCCAGCCAGTGGCGCAATCACACCGCGGCCCAACAACGGTAGTGATGAGGTAGATGATAGGGTTGTCACGGTAAGTAGCCAGTGCAACGATAGACTGAGGAGCGCACTGGAGGATGCGCTTCGCGAGTATAGATTAACACCGACCGAACTTAGGCCCCGACTACCACGTTTACCTATGCACAAAAAGAATAGGGCGTTGGTGTGTGCTTTGGACTCGCTGCTGCAGAACATCTTTGAAAGCAGCGAGAGCCTTGTTGATACGCACTCAATCCTGTTTTGCGGGGCTGTTGCGGCATGTCGTATAGCAAACGTAAAGTTTCCTAGTTGTGACGAAGCTATACGACCGAAGCCTGCTGCACCAGCCTGGCAGTGCAGGATCGAGCGGCGTATCGATGAGGCTAGGGCACTCATCGGCAAACTATACTGCTTCAGGGAGGGCAACACACGACCACGTGTGATGCGCTTTGTGAGGCGGGCGTTTTCGGGGACTGGAATCAGCCCCCGAGAATACACGTTCCGTGTCACAGAGCGCATCGACTTCCTGAAGCAGAAAGTTTGTGCATGGGCAAACCGTATTCGGCGGTATAAGCGGCGGGTTGACCGATACTCGCAAAACCGCATGTTCCAGAGCGATGAGAGGTGGGTATACAGAGCTTGGGAGCGACCTGAACAAAGTGTGACAGACGTTTACCGCCCGGATGATGTCGCCACGAGTACATTCTGGCGCAGCATCTGGTCGGTGCCCATCTGTCACGCTGAGGGTGGCTGGATGCGCGATGTCGAGCGCGTGTGCGAAGCTATACCACAAATGGAAAAAATTACTATAACCACACTGGATATAGCCAAAGCAGTCCGTCCGTTACCGAATTGGAAATCTCCTGGACCGGACGGACTGCACAACTTCTGGCTGAAGTGGTATAGCAGCTCACACGCGCTCCTGGCATCTCAATTCCAGTCATCCTTAGAGTCTGGGTCGCTACCACAGTTTCTAACAACTGGCATTACCCACCTGCTCCATAAGACAGGTAGTCCCGCGGAACCCAAGAATTATAGACCGATTACTTGTTTGTCGACGGTCTATAAACTTCTTACATCTATCCTGAGAGCGAAAATTAATGAGCACATTGAGAGTAACTCAATTATGTCCGCCTCTCAGAATGGATGTAGGAAGGGGTCCCGCGGTACTAAGGAGCTACTCCTCATAGACATGGCCATAAGCCAACAGGTTCGTCGATCCCGCAAGGATCTGTCGACATGTTGGATAGATTACAAGAAGGCCTATGATTCTGTGCCACATACATGGCTCATGAAGGTGTTGGAGTTGTACAAAATAGATGCAACCCTACGCACCTTCCTTGAGTCATGTATGAGGCAATGGAAAACAGTCCTTCGCTATCCAGGATGTCAACCGATCCAAGGGAGTGATGAGCCTGTTTGGATTAAACGGGGAATATTTCAGGGCGACAGTTTGAGTCCACTTTGGTTTTGCTTAGCTCTGAATCCTCTAAGCACACTGCTGGAGGATTCAGGCCTAGGCTATCGGTTGAGAAGAGGTGGTCAGGCCATATCTCACCTTCTTTACATGGATGATCTGAAACTCTTTGCCCCCAACAATTTGCGACTGATGGAGCTACTAAAGGTAACTGAAACCTTCAGTAGTGCCATCAGGATGGAATTTGGTGTGGACAAATGTGCAGTCATGCATGTAAAGAAAGGGGAGATTATGGAATCTGAGGGAATTCAACTCTCGGATTCCATACAGGTTAGATCCCTCAGCTCAACCGAATCCTACAAGTATTTGGGTATGTCCGAGGCGTTGGGCATTAACGGTACTGACATGAAGCAATCGCTGAGGGAGCGCTTCTTTGGCCGCCTGAAAAAGGTTTTAAACAGCCTTTTGTCGGGTGGAAATAAGGTGCGCGCCTTCAACGGTTGGGTCATGCCGGTATTAATGTACACTTTCGGCATACTCAAATGGACTCAAACCGAACTCGATGCCCTGGATAGGAGGGTCCGCACACTGCTGACCGCAAACCGGATGCATCACCCACGATCGTCGGTGATGAGACTGTACATCCCACGGAAGTGTGGAGGTCGAGGCTTTTTAAATGCTAAGACTCTCCACAACCGTGAGATGTGCAGTCTCAGAGAATATTTTCTCAAAGCCGATGTGGGTATGCACCGAGATGTGGTCGCAGTGGACAAGGGACTCACTCCGTTGTCCATGGCTAAAGAGAACTGGCGCAAACCTGTGATACTTACTACAGATGACCGCAAAGAGGTATGGAAAGGCAAGGAGCTTCACGGGCGCTTCTATCGGGCTCTTTATGGGTCCGATGTAGATTTCTCAGCATCCGTGGCCTGGCTACGTTTCGGTGATCTCTTCGGGGAAACCGAAGGTTTTGTCTGTGCGATTATGGACGAAGTTATCTTGACGAACAACTACCGGAAGCATATTATGAAGGACGGGACGGTTGACGTGTGTCGGGCATGCCACCGTCCGGGTGAGTCCATCAGACATATTATCTCTGGTTGTTCTCGTCTTGCTAACGGCGAGTACTTGCACAGGCATAACCAAGTGGCCAGGATTATCCACCAGCAACTTGCTTTAAAATACAAACTTGTAGATTCCGAAGTACCGTATTACAAGTATGTGCCCGACCCAGTTCTCGAAAATGACCATGTCACGTTGTACTGGGATCGGTCTATCATCACTGATAGGACTATTGTTGCCAATAAGCCTGACATAGTGGTGATAGACCGATTAGCGCGCCGCACAATGATAATCGATGTTACCATCCCGCATGACGAGAACCTCGTGAAGGCTGAGAAAGAGAAGCAAATCAAGTATCTCGACTTAGCACACGAGGTTGTCGACATGTGGAATGTGGACTCGGCTGTCATTGTGCCGATTGTCATTACGGCCAATGGCCTGATGGCCAAAAGCTTCGACGACCATCTGTCGAAGCTGGCGTTACGCGGTTGGATAAAGGGCCTGATACAGAAGGCAGTACTCCTCGATACGGCTCGTATTGTGAGGAGGTTCCTTTCTCTGGAGCCCTAACCACCGGTAGCTTGGACCTTGCTCCCGACACCGGCGGACTACTGCTTTTTATATTTTTAAATGTTTTTTTTTTTTTAATGTCTGTGTGTGTGTGTTTTTTTAAGAAATATTTAAAAATATAAATTAGTATGTAAGTGAAATGAATAAAGAGAATAATAATCATAAATATGTGAGTACCATTTACCTAAATTTCTTTAGGAAATTAATAAGTTTACCTCTGCTGGTGATACTTTGTTCTTATAAGTAGCATACTCTGGGTGCATCGTCCTCACATAATATTAAATTAATTTTTGTAAAACCAAATTTTGTAAAATCATTATTTGAAAAGAGTAACTATGGAGTTTCTTGTCCGTTCTTCTCCATAAGAATCTACCTTTCCGAATGGACAGTAGAGTCACTTTATTAATGTAATTCTATTATTTTTACTGAACTGTAAACGATGACGTTCAAAAGTGCCGTTTAATGGCCTAATTGAAATATACGTTTTGACTTTGACTTTAAAACAACTTTGTTTTTGTAGGAACTTACATATTTTATTTTATTGTTCTTATAATTACTTAATCGATTCTTAATTTTATTTCATCTAAGAAAGGGGCAAGTAGCTCAACTCAACGTAAAAATTACCAGATAATTTGCTTAATTGCTCAGATGCATTTACAAACCACAATCCAAAACAACAGCAAAGAACTGAACAGAGACTCGGAAAGATTTTCCTAACCTGTCAATAAAATAATTGCCAATACAAAAAAAAAACATTGATGGTGAAAATAATTCCTATAATTAAATGGTTAATTATTAAGATTGTATGCAATAATTATTCATTGTAAGGTATAATGTATAATTGGTTAATTATATTTACTTACTGTTATTTCTGTTTTTAAATATTACTTAAATCTTTTAATTGCTATAATTAATTAATCCGGACTTCTAAAAATACTAATGTTACATGAAAATGAATGGTTTAGTTGCCTTAATAAGTGGTACAAATTCTATCACAGAACTACAAAAAAAGTATGTTGTACGAATTCTGCCGTTCGCCTTTCTTGGCTTCTGACTACCAACCACAACTGTCAAAGATCTACAAATCACAGTCAGGACCAGCAGTTTAACGTGCTTTCCGAGGCACAGAGGAATCTCGGTATTTTAAGATGGTCACCCATCCAAGGACCGACCTCGGCAAACGCCACTTAACCTTGTGGATAGACCCGTGTCGCTGGTCAGCTTCCAATCTTAATGGCCTAGTGTCATCAGCCTAACCTAGCCTAATGATAATTCGTACTGTAACCTAGATTTTGGTTTGATAACTATATTTTCCTTGACTGTTGTGTTCATCACAAATTCGTATTATACAAGGTGGAAACGACGATACGACAGTAAATTAAAACACTAACAATACTAGTTATGTTGCATATACGAATATGTTGTCTTTTGTCACAGATTTGTCACTTACTGCAACAGACTGCTTGGTATATTTCGTCAGAATAGTAGTCACTATAAGGATAGTTTGAGTTTTTTTGACGTTTTATGCAATTGGAAAGTTTATTTTTAATTTCGGTGACAGGTTTTATAATCGTTTCAAAATATTCCTATGAACCAGTATTGCCAGTGTTTTCATTAATTATTTTTGTATCGAATACAACCTGCCAAAATACAATATGGAGACATTCCATATTGTATTTTGGCAGGTTGTTTTCTGTAGTTTTCGGCTACCTTGCCATGTGTGTGTGATGCAGTTGGTGCCATCAAATCTCTGAACTAACATCAATACCACCAACTGCATAAGACTGCTTGAAAGGAACTTGTTTGGAACTCCTAAGTATTTTTTTGCAGTCGCGGTTTTTAATCCAGTCGTATATGCCCAGCAGTGGGACAACAATTTTGTACTCAACAAAATATCTACACGAAGATTAACCTTTGGGCAACCATGACTGTACTACAAGTACTTACAATCGCGCATAAAAAACTCAACCTTTGCTCAACAAGAAATGCAGAAAAACTCGCAAAACAAGTGTTTATTACAAGTACTCCACAAGTAACAAATACTCGTTTAAACGATTGAATTGTTTGTTTGTCCTCGCTATTGTTTTACTACTTGTAAACTTTACAAATTATACGTTCACTTGAAGATACAACTTGGTTATTTCATGATGTTTATTATGTGAGAAATTCAGCTGATAATAATGGACAAAGATCCCAGAGTTACAAAAGAAGACGCCCCGGGCGCCGGGAGTCGCAGGGCGATCCCCGGCCACCGCAGACGTGGGCCTGCGGACGGCGAGCGTTGGGTTGGCTCACTATCCGAACACCACCAGGCCCGGGTCGATGGCGCGTTGTGTTCCACGCGCGCCTCAAAGAGATGTCAGCATAGAAGACATGGCCCGCTAGGGCCAGAGCTTGCCAGGGTTGCGGAAAATGTTCGAAAGAGTCACCGCGACCCTGGAACGCAAAGGGCTTTAGAAAGAACACGGATGGGTTTTAGTCAGTAAGAATCTGACAAGCCCTTCCGTTCCACCCAGAGCGGAAGAAGTCATTTGATGATTTCCCATCCCTAAAAAAAAGGGTATCAGGTGCTAAAGACATTAAATCACTTTTTTTAAAGCTGGGTGCTGATTTTTATGTGTTTTACAGAATATTGTCAAATAATTAGTAATTAAATAACATTTTGAAGACATTAGTCATTGCAATAGTCTAAGAGCTGATGGCCACCTCGAGTAAGATCCTAATCACAAGGCTGAAATTTGAGAATAGTTTATTTAGTAACTGCAAATAACGAAAGCTTGAGTGTGCCAGTATTTGAGAGGATCCAAAACTACCTCCTCGACTACTGAAATACCTTCGATAAAAAAGAAAAGAAAAAAAAATTGGCCGTCGGCTCAAGCTAGCAGGATCATAGAAGTATGCGGTACAGAGAGTAAAGTCCCGCAAACCTTCATTGAAAAGGGAGGATCCTCCGACCAGACGGTTGTTGTGTCTGGTGGGCAACTGCCCGATAGTTAAAATTCGGACTGTTGTATATGTTCAAATCGCACGAAGAACTTTGCTTGCGCGATGCAGGATTTCTTAGGTATTTCGTCGTACTGGCGTTGCGGTTTTTTTTGTTGCCGCACAAATTTTGCTTCTTAGTTTTTCATGTCGTGGCATTGATGCCGCTACAATGCGTATGTTAAAAGTACATACTAACACTACTCTATCTCACATATTTTGTAAGTGAGAAAAAAAGGGAGATCTGGCAGCTCTCAGTGATCTCAGTCTATAACTGTTTATGGAACCTTCAATAAGCCTTTTTCCTCATATATTGGGTTCAGCTTCCAGTCTATCCAAGGGGGCTACTCTCTTAACCCCAAGTCCGTAGTTTCGGGCTTAGTTGCGGGCGTATTCTAGTCCGTATCACCTAACCACTAGGAATTAATGACAACACGATTTGACCGTTACTGTCAAATCGTGTTGTCATTCATTCTTAGTTCGGGTTCGGAACTAATCGTAAGTCCGTAGGTGATACGGAGTAGAATACGCCCGCAACTAAGCCCGAAGCTACGGACGTCAGGCTTAGAGAGTAGCCCCCCTGATCCCAGTCAACCAGTATTTTGTTACCTCCAAACCCCGCGCCCATGCTACTACTTGGCAAGACAAATGTCAGCCGGGCCTATCTGCTTAACCTTTTGAACGCTAGAGCATAAACGCATTGGCGTCCCCCGACCCAAGCCAAAAATGTACTGTATTGTTTGTCACATATTCGTGACATTGGCGTACAGGGTAAGCTTTCGTTTGTCACAAATATGTGACAATGACACTCAAAAGGTTAATGTGTTTTTCGACACACTGAGGGTCTCGGTACACAAACAGCCAGACTAGGAACAACTATCTATAAACCAAATACTTGTTCCGTGCGGGAATCGAATCCGCGACAGGCATCGCAGCAGCCAATCGTTCAACCACTGCGGCAACCGTGTCGTCAGTTACTGGATTGTGGTGTTCAGAGAGGATTTTACATAAGGTAAAAGCATCTGTATCCAGTTTTACTGGAATACGACCCCAATATATCTACATAGCTAAAGGCTAAGCCGATTAATTGTACGTGATTTTCTCTTCTTTAATTTTCTGTCTTTAATTCTAGATACGTTATAAAACCGTGACGCCTAAATTATGGTGTCATCATCATTAATTCAAATTATATCATTAAGCTGTCTCACTTAATTGATTGAAGCTAATTGCTCGCACTTCGTACGTACGCAATTACTGTTAAAGACAGGTTTAAAGGTAATTTTTAACCGACTTCCAAAAGGAGGAGGTTCTCAATTCGTCTGTTTGTTTTTTTTTTGTTATGCTATCATTCCGTCAATAATGAAGTGATGTTGCTGATTCTGAGTCCTGAGGTGGTCCCATTGGCACCGGGTCAGAATCTGATAATGGGATCCTAGGGAAATCGAGGGCAACCCACAAATTTTAAAGGCACACACATGTTGTCATTTTGTTCACCCAAAGCGTTCGGTGACGATGACGCGAGTTCCATGATTTTTGTTCACCCATAGCGTTCGGTGACGGTGAAGCGAGTTCCATGATTTTTGTTCACCCAAAGCGTTCGGTGACGATGACGCGAGTTCCATGATTTTTGTTCACCCAAAGCGTTCGGTGACGATGACGCGAGTTCCATGATTTTTGTTCACCCAAAGCGTTCGGTGACGATGACGCGAGTTCCATAATTTTTGTTCACCCAAAGCGTTCGGTGACGATGACGCGAGTTCCATGATTTTTGTTCACCCATAGCGTTCGGTGACGGTGAAGCGAGTTCCATGATTTTTGTTCACCCAAAGCGTTCGGTGACGATGACGCGAGTTCCATGATTTTTGTTCACCCAAAGCGTTCGGTGACGATAACGAGAGTTCCATGATTTTTGTTCACCCAAAGCGTTCGGTGACGATGACGCGAGTTCCATGATTTTTGTTCACCCAAAGCGTTCGGTGACGATGACGCGAGTTCCATGATTTTTGTTCACCCAAAAAGTGCTCAACGCGCCTAAAGAAGTTTTCACTTCAAAAATATCACCTGGTCAGTATATTTTGTAGAATTATGAATACTCAAAGCAAAGCTTGGAACCGGTTCAAAAATAACTGGTTATTAAATGTTATAAATCGGTTTTATCGTTTATTTCGTTCGGAGTCGAGACGTTAAAAGAGCGTTATGAAGAATCCTAAGTAACCGGTTTATTCCGCGAGAGCCGAGCGACACGCGGCGTCCGCTTTCGGCGGGGCAGTAGTGCAGCCGGTTCTTATACTTACTACGCACGGCTGCGCATTGGAGGTAGGCGACAAAAACCGTTCAAAACCGGTTAATTCCACAAAACCTATTTACGAACTTTTGTAGCTTATAACCGTTTTGGTTCTATAATTGGGGTTAAAGGTAGAATAAAACCGAAATCATAAGTTTTCTATGTACTAAGGCGTTTACCGGTTCGAATATTATTTGTCTCAACCTCAATTAGTTTTGTTCTCGTGAGAATCGAATCTGCGACCGGTAGCGTAAAAGCTAACTTCACTTTGCCTACCGAACAGAAAACGTGATAATTAATAGGCACGATGTAATTAAATATTGTCCTTACAAGTCGGTCCATATTTAATCTGAGATGTTGCTAGGTAAATAATTAGATACTTATTGACTGGATTGATGGACACAGTCGTAGTATCTAATACATTTAAACGAGCAATTCTTGTATATATCTATATCAATACATATAATTAAAATATAACGGATCGCTGTCTGTACATGGCAGATATATGAGTAAAAGTATTATAGGGACCTTTATCAACGCAAATAGCATCCAAAACAATGATTGTTAGAATGTTTGTCTGATTATCTGTGCGTTTGTGCATGCTAATCTCAGAAACGGCTTATCCGATAGATGTGGTTTTAACCAATACATTGTGGTAAGCTTCACTTAACATTTAGTGTTTGTTTCATGTCAATCGGTTCATAAATAAAAAAGTAATGCTAATTTAAAGAATCACGTCGAACATTTGTTAAACTATCTATATCTATCTATTCTTTCTCTGTTCAGTAGCATTGACTGAAACTTTACTAAACTTCATAATCTCTCCCCAGCGACGCCCTAAGCCGAGGCCCGTACCCCACAGGGGGTGCCCTTAGCGTGTAGTCGCTTAGTTTGTGAGTTTTTTATAAGCCCTGACTGGAGGCTTTAATATTATATTAAGCTCCAACGGTTTTCATGAAATTTAGTATGCAGGGGTTTTCGGGAGCGATAAATCGATCTAGCTAGGTTCCATTTTTAAAAAACGTTTGCAAAAAAATCGAGCAAAGCTCGGTCATCCAGGTACTCATTAATAACAAACATAAGCCAAGGTATGGCCACACTTATAGGGCATTATTAAGAATGGACGTAAATATAACATTTTTTTTATTTGCGATGAGTTTGCTCTTGACTCTGGTCTAGGTCATAGATGACAGAGACAAAGTCGACGATGTAGCGAGCTTACCCAGAAGAAGCCTGTTTACTCTAATTTGAAAAGACGCCATTACGCCTGTAGACCCGGTAAACCTTGAAGTCAGAGGTGTACACTCACATTTTTGCGCCTATTATGTGTAAGTCCCATGTGATGATGGATGAGGTGGATACGAGCCTATTGGCATCAACCGGGCGCAAAACCAGACACTGAACTGCTGAAAATTTTCAGAAGGAACCCAATAACTCTATGCTTGACCTGGGAATCGAATCAGGACCTCATGCTCAGAAACCACTAGTCAAACGATACATTTGGTCAAAACGATGGACCTAGTAATAGAACATTCAAGGATCTGCCTTTTTATTTAAAGATGGGCAATCAAATGACACTTTCCGACCTGAGCGGAGCGGAAGGGAGAATCAGACTCTTACAAAAATACAAATCTTTCCACTTTATAATACCTACTAGTATAGATAGATGTAGATATACAGGGTGTCCCAAAACTCAACGTCAAGCCGAAACGGGGTGACAGGATTGATCATAACCATCACGAGAAAAATCTGAAAAAAAATCTATCCCATGCAGTTTAAAAATTATGGGCATTTTAAGAAAAACCTAGAAATTTGATCAAACTGTACCATTTTTCGGTTATTGTGGTTATTCTTTTTTATTTTTGTTCATTTGAACTTTGGAAACGTAATCCTAAATAACATTTCTAGAATCCCAATAAAAAATAATGACACAATTGCCTCAAGTTTCCGAGAATTGAGACTATTTGTTAAACTACGAATTTAAAATTTTCAAGATTCGTCGACTTTGACAGGCCCTCCTATAAAAAAAATGTACTAGAGTGCCTTGGCAAGTGGCATTAAAAGTTGGCGCATTTAATCAGAATTCTAAAATGGTACAATACTTGTTAGTTCCATACAATAGAAAAGAGTAAAAAAATTAAAACCTCAAGTAACCCGATTTTTGCTATCAGATTTTACTCAGTTAAAATGTTTTTAATTCACACAAGCTCTAGGTAGGTTCTTAATTTTAAGACAAAATGATGAGAGAGATGGATAATGGGTATGTTCGCCATGAGTGAGCGAGACAGATAGTGACGCCACGCATTGAGACGGAGATGCGTCGTTTAAACGAGTGCGAATGAAACAGATAGATGCTATGGCATTGTACCATTTTAGAATTCTGATTAAATGCGCCAACTTTTAATGCCACTTGCCAAGGCACTCTAGTACATTTTTTTTATAGGAGGGCCTGTCAAAGTCGACGAATCTTGAAAATTTTAAATTCGTAGTTTAACAAATAGTCTCAATTCTCGGAAACTTGAGGCAATTGTGTCATTATTTTTTATTGGGATTCTAGAAATGTTATTTAGGATTACGTTTCCAAAGTTCAAATGAACAAAAATAAAAAAGAATAACCACAATAACCGAAAAATGGTACAGTTTGATCAAATTTCTAGGTTTTTCTTAAAATGCCCATAATTTTTAAACTGCATGGGATAGATTTTTTTTCAGATTTTTCTCGTGATGGTTATGATCAATCCTGTCACCCCGTTTCGGCTTGACGTTGAGTTTTGGGACACCCTGTATAATAAATCGATTCGTCATTATGTAGATTGTCTAGCCATTAAGGACCGACTTATGGTTATTTTATTGTCGCTGTGCAATAAAATGCTCACATTGCGTTAATTAATACTGGTAATTATAGCCTCCATGTTGTCTTTTCAAGAAAACAGTAGCGTTTAATTCAAATCCGGACAGCATTAACGGATTATATTATACAACTATACTGCATTTAATTGCACGGTAGCTCGAAAGTACTTAAAATCGACAATTCATCTATATCTATACCAATATAATAATGCTGGTTTTTTTTTAAGGATTGGAAATCATCAAATGACTTCTTCCGCTCTGGGTGGAGCGGAAGGGCGTGTCAGACTCTTACTGACTAAATCAGATCCGTGTTCCTCCTAAAGCCCTTTGCGTTCCAGGGCCGCGGTAACACTTTCAATTCGACAGATTCCGCAACCCTGGCAGGATCAGTATCCACCTGCCTAGCATTTTATGTTGGGGTCGGCTTCCAGTCAAACCAAATGGATGTTCACCCATCCACGGACCGACCTAGGCAAGCTTAACCTTGAAAATTTACCCTTGTGGCCGTTATTATTTAGCTGAGCTCCTCGAACGACCATTATATAGAATCTATAGAGTCGTTTTAAACATGTTACTGGTTATTTTAGTAATCTAGGTACCAATATCAATCAAAACATTCCTGCCATACATCCGCAAGACTAACTGAGATTCGTTAAATATTTTAATGAGCTTCCATCGTTCTTATAAAATATCACGACAAAGACACAGTGGCTGGTAATCAGAGGTGTAATTACGTAAAGTCTTTCGCTAAGTAACACTGGTCTAATGACACACATCCTGCTCTTTAAACATCAAACTGACAGCTGCAAACCTCATTTCCAAAATTATAGTACTGTTACGAGCTTGGGGTTAGTGACAATAAAAATAGCCGATTAAATAACCAAAATGACACCTTATTTTAAAAACATTAATTACAACTTTAAACTCACTAATTGTAAAACACAACTTCACAACTGATCACTTTAATCGCACTTGAATATCGCTTCCGAAGTATTCGCTTGTATCGCAAATCCAATACTGACTCGGTCGCGGAATACGCGCTCCTTATATAGGTCAGTTAATTTTAGAAACTTCTATTCTCGAAACATCTGGAAAGTACTCGTAACTACCGCTGCCGACTGACCAGATATCGAGAAGTGTAGAATGTTCTGACAAAGAAATGTCTAGAAGATACTTGACTCTACTAATTCTGCTACTCGACATTAGATGGCGATTTTAATACTCCCCGGTATATACATATTAAAAACCTGCAAATTTTCTAATATGTATATACTGTTCAATGTGTGAATGTGTGACTGTGCTACTGTTATATCGCAACTACGTATAATATCATCGATATAAACATCTCGCAGCAATGACATAGAACGTGAATCTAAGTGGCGAGCCGTGACCGACTAGTATCGCTCAGTAGGTAACCTTGCTACATTTATAATATTACCAGTGTCTATAATATACTGGTAATATTATATACAGTTAGATTAAATATGAGTATCTCGATCGATTTCTTGGCCTATGTTTTTTTTTATTTATTTTTTTATTTGATATGAGTTTGCTCTTGGCTATCTTGGCTATAGCTATGACCTAGACTAGAGCCAAGAGCAAACTAAATATGATACTCTGTTGAGACAAAGTCGACGATGGTTCCGACTAAATATCATATTTGCTTACGAAGGCATTATATAATGATTCGTCTGGCGTATGCATGGGCGGATCTTGGGCAAATAGATGGAAGGTATTAAAAAACCGGCCAAGTGCGAGTCGGAGTCGCGCACGAATGGTACCATTATCTATAAAAACGCCAAAAAATCATGTCTGTTGTATGGGATCCCCCTTTATTTATTTTTTTAAAGGATGGGAAATCATCTAACGACTTCTTCCGCTCTGAGTGGAGCGGAAAAGCGTGTCAGACTCATACTGGCTAAAACCCATCCGTGTTCCTTCTAAAGCCCTTTGCGTTCCAGGGCCGCGGTGACTCTTTCGAACAAATTCCACAACCCTAGTAGGCTCTGGCCCTAGCGGGCCCCGTCTTCTATGCTAACATCTCTTTGAGGCGCACGTGAAACACAACGCGCCATCGACCCGGGCCTGGTCGGATTGCCCTGCGACTCCCGACGCCCGGGGCGTCTTCTCCTGTAGCGGCGGTTGGGGCGAAGGCCTTGCCTTTCCCTAGCGCGGCCCGCCTCCTCCTTCGCTAGCATTACTGCTTCGCAGAAGGAGGTGACCGCTCCCCAAACCTCCTCGCTCCGGACCATGGATTCAACCAGGGCCGGACGCGAGAGGTCATCGCCTGCCGATAGCCTCGACGAGGACACGGCGGTGCTCAGCCCAAGCAGGGCAGGCCTCCACCGTATGCTCCTCCGGGCGAACATCACAGTGTTGACACCCAGGCGTGTCCTCCCGCTTAATCAGAAACAGGTACCTCCCGTAACAGCCATGTCCGGCAAGTACCTTCGTCAGGTGGAAGGCGAGGACGCCGTGGCGCCTCTCCAGCCACTCCCCAAAAAGTGGCCTTACGGCCACAATTGTGGCTTGCCCAGCGCTGGATCGCGATAGTCGCAGTCTCCATACCGCCATGGTATCCTGCCGTAGCTCCGTCCGCCGCGATGCAATTTGCCGCGGCAGCGGAGTTTCGCCCCGGCGAAGCGCCTCCACGCGCCACGCGTAGACGTGCGCGAGGGCTCTCGCCTCCAGATCCCATGGCGGTAATCCGGCAAGGAGGCTCGCCGCGCCGGAGATGGGAGCCCCCTTAAATATTTATTTTATTCTGTTTTTTTTTTTAGTTTTTATTGTCATAGCGGCAACAGAAATACATCATCTGTGAAAATTTCAACAGTCTAACTATCACGGTTCATGAGATACAGCCTGGTGACAGACGAACAGACAGACGAACAGCGAAGTCTTACTAATAGGGTCCCGTTTTACCTTTTTGGGTACGGAAGAACCCGTCGGGCAAGGACGATCTGCCTTGGGGGACTCCTTTCAAAAAGTTTATTACCAAATAGGATGATTTTAAATTCATGAGCCATCTTACAGGGGCGGAAAGTATGGAAAAATACAAACAACTTTTAATATGTGAAATAAGAGAAAAAGAATCAGCAGTTCAGCACATTCATATTCGCATACACAAACGATAAAATGTGGGAAAACCCGTTCGTTCTATTCAAAGGTAAGTAGGTACTTCCACCCTCAGAAATATTGCCAACACATTAAAATACACTCTGCATAAACAAAAACATGTACTTAGATATAAAATTAAGATTAGATTTTCCGAACTCTATTATCGGGACAAAAATCGGAATTCAAAGAAAGCCACTGTACTCATCTAGTGTATATGTATATTTTATCCATTTGTGTCCCACTGCAGGGCAAATGCCTCCCTTTTTTCCTTCCATTCCTCCCAGCTTTGGGCAAGTGTGGACCAATCTGGCCGATAGGCATCAAGCTCGTCCCAACCATCTTTGCCTGGGTCGCCCGCGATGTCATCGGGCATTTTCTGGGACCCACATTGTGGTTGCTTTAGCCCATGAACCGTTCGACATACGGCAGACGTGGCCGGCCCAGTCCCACTTTAGTTCGGCTGCTTTTTGTGTGACGTCGGCGATTTTAGTTTTGGAACGCAGCACTGTGTTCCTAACGCGGTCCATGAATCGGACTCCCAGAATGCTGCGCTCCATTGCTCGCTGGCAAACCTCAAGCTTGAACCTCTGCTGAACTGTGAAAGACCAGGTTTGAGCACCGTACGTAAGGATAGGGAGAATGCACATGTCCATCAATTTGCGCTTATGACAAATTAGAAGGCTTCCCTTCATGAGTGCCTTCATCGACCAATAGCTATGGCATCTAGAGTAGGTAGGTACTTATTTACCATTATTCCTTTAACATTTATTAGCACAGCATATAAGGAAATGTTTTCCATAATTCCTATTAAGTTCAAAGGCAAACAAATTGATGCATATGTCAATATGAAACAACTCAGTTGATTTACTCATGACTCGAGAAATAACCATTTGACATTATTACTTCTTCTACATTATTGGATTTGAAATTACCATCAAGTTTCTTCGCAAATGTTTTTATTGGCCACAGTTTTAAGATTAACTTTGATGCTTGACTTTAAATTCAACTTTACACGAGTACCTACACGTCAGATGAAGTTATAATAATCTTCTTATTTATAAAATTCTCGTGTCACAATTATAGTTACCATACTCCTCCGAAACGGCTTGACCGATTTTTATGAAATTTTATATGCATATTCAGTAAGTCTGAGAATCGGCTACTATCTATTTTTCATACCCCTAAGTTATAAGAGTAATTTTTAGGACAAAATTTTATTTTTATATAATGTAGCATTAAAAAATACAAACAACCCTAAATTTTCACCCTTCTATCACCAACCCCTATTTTTTAATAGCGATATTAGTACTTTAATTATTTTCTACTCTCTGTAGTCGATAATAATTGATTATTATTTATCATTCTACTACGACCAATAGGAGCCGAGCATTCATGAAAAATGTGACGCAGACGAAGTTGCGTGGGTCAGCTAGTATAATATTGTTACGCGCCAGAATTAATGTCGGGTACATTAAGTTACTACTAGCGCCATCTAGTATCGAGTAGCAGAACTAGTAGAGTCAAGTACCTTCTAGACATTTCTTTGCTAGAACATTCTACACTTCTCGGTATCTGGTCAGTCGGCAGCGGTAGTTACGAGTACTTTCCAGATGTTTCGAGAATGAAAGTTTCTAGAATAAACTGACCTATAAAAGGAGCGCGTATTCCGCGACCGAGTGAGTATTGGATTAGCGATACAAGCGAATACTTCGAAAGCGAACTTCAAGTGCGAATAAAGTGATCAGTGGTGAAGTTGTGTGTTATAATTAGTGAGTTTAAAGTTGTAATTAGTGTTTTTAAATTAAAGTGTCATTTTGGTTATTTAATCGGCTGTTTTTATTGTCACGAACCTCAAGCTCGTAACAATTGGTGTCAGAAGAGTGGATATTTAAACCATGCCGATTCTACCAAAGGACGACACGGAGGGTATCCGTACCCGGAGTCAACGTCAGCAGGAGACGGACCAGAGGCGTTTTGGAGGTACAACGCCGCTGACGTCGGAGGGCCAGCTGCCGATTGTGGAGGCCGGTCCGTCCACAGCAGCTCCAGCATCTGCAGCACCAGACTTTGCTGCTCTGATGCTGATGCTGCAGGAACAGGCCCGCCATCAAGAGGAGCAGGCCCGCCGTCAGGAGGAGCAGGCCCGCCGTCAGGAGGAGCAGGCCCGCCGTCAGGAGGAGCAGGCCCGCCGGTTGGAAGAACAGCTGCAGCGTGACAAAGAGGAACAGGCTCGCCGGCAGGAGGAGCAGGCCCGTCGGTTGGAAGAACAGCTGCAGCGTGACAAGGAGGAACAGGCCCGCCGACAGGAGGAACAGGCCCGTCGGTTGGAAGAACAGCTCCAGCGTGACAAGGAGGAGCAGATGCGCCGCCAGGAAGAACAGACGTTCCTCATGAAGGATCTGCACGCCACTTTCGGAAAAGAAATTAAAGTCGTACAAGATAAGGTAGTTCAGCATGAGAACCGGCTGATAGAAGCTGAAACCCAGATTGCTGAAATGAAAAAAACAATGGACAACCTAAAAATTGGAGATGGGGTGGCAGTGTCAGTAGCTACTACACCTTCGCTACGTGGATTCAAAGTGCCACCGTTCGATGGGACATCTTCCTGGTCAGCCTACAAAATACAGTTTGAGGCTGTTATGAAGGCGAATGGGTGGAGTAAAAATCAGGCCATGACTGCTCTCACCCTAGGCCTGCGCGACCAGGCCTTAACTGTCCTAGAAGCTCTCGATAAGGAAGTGACTTATGAGCAGCTTCTTGAGGCGTTGGAAGCTAGATATGGCGACGCTCATCTGGAACACGTGTTTCGTGCGCAGCTCAAGGATCGCGTGCAACGCAGCGGTGAAAACCTGCAGCAGTGGGCCCTTGAAGTGGAGAAGCTGGTTCGAAAAGCTTACCAGTCCGTACCTGCGCTCATCGAAGGGAACCTGGTGCAGGCATTCACCGATGGAATCCGCGATCTTGAAGTTAGAGCTGCTGTGAGGCTCGGGCACCACGGGACGCTTAAGGACGCTTTGGCTCATGCACTGGAGGTGGAAGCTGTACGGCAGGATCATCGTTCCCATCGCGTCAGGGAGGTTGCAGCGGCTTCAGTTCGCGACCGTTTAAAAGGATACAGCCCTAGGTGCTACGGCTGTGGGGAAAGGGGCCACCTTCGATCCAGTTGCCCTAAGCGGACTGCAGAAAGGGAAGGTAGCCAATCTCCAGAGGGTAGGGCGGCTAACAGCATCGCCCAGCAACAGCAGGGAAACGAGTGAAAGCCAGGACTGCGGGGCGGGTGCTGGCTGATGTTCAAAGAGCCCCAAAGATTTCGATCTCACAAACCCATGACGGGAATAGCCTAATCATCAAAGGCGAGGTCAACGGAATGCCTTGTAAGCTGACTATAGACACTGGAGCTTCTCGCACGGTCGTCAGTTCCCAACTTGTAAGTCGGTTCCTTGGGGACTCCGTACTCAACCGAGACCGCATAAATTTGGTAACAGCCACTGGTCAGCGTATACCCGTCCGAGGAGAGAGAGAGATGGAGTTGAAGCTAGGCAACGGAATCTACCTGCATAATGTTGTCGTGGCTGATATAATGGACGATTGCATCCTGGGCTTAGACTTTATGAGGAAGAATTGTTGTGAGATCGACGTTAATCAAGGAGTAATGAAATGTGGACAAGAAGAACTTTTCATGGAAGGGGCGTTACCGGGAAATGTGTACAGCCTAAAGAAGATTGTTCTTCCTCCGAGATCGGAAACGATTGTGCCGGTTAGTCTTCCTCGGAATCCTGGGCAGAATCATCGTTGTGTACTCGTGGAAAAGGTAGACATTGACCTTCCATGGAAAGTGGCACGAACTTTGGTCAGAGCCACCGACATCTCAGGGGTACGTGTGCTGAACCTTAGTGATAAGGAACAGATGATAGAAAAAGGCACTCTGATTGGTACTTGCGAGGAAGTGGATTGGTTGCGTCGATGCCAATATCTTTCGACTGGGACCCTCAGCAAGGACGCACAAACGAAAGTGACCACACTTTTAGACGACTGTCGCAGCGCTCTGTCTCAAAATGAACTGGTCAAGGCAAAGAAGATGTTACAGAAGTACGCCAGTGTTTTCTCTTCAAACGATGGTGACATCGGAAAGACTGGCTTAGTTCAACACAAAATAAACACAGGAGAAGAATTGCCTATCCGTCAGCGACCAAGGAGGTTGCCGGTAGCACGTGAAAAGGAAGTGGAAACCATGATTAAAGGAATGGTGAAGGATGGTGTTATAGAACCTTCATCCAGTCCATGGTGTTCACCAGTAGTGCTGGTAAGAAAGAAGGATGGCAGCATGCGGTTTTGTGTTGACTATCGTCGTCTAAACGACGTCACGAAGAAGGACAGTTATCCTTTGCCAAGAATTGATGACACGCTGGACATGCTTACTGGAGTGAAATGGTTTAGCACGCTAGACTTAAAAAGTGGTTACTGGCAAGTTGAAATCGACCCTAAGGACAAGGAGAAAACTGCATTCTCGACAGGAAAGGGCCTGTGGCAATTTAATGTTATGCCGTTTGGATTATGCAACGCTCCGGCAACGTTTGAAAGATTGATGGAACTTGTACTAACCGGGTTAATTGGCGATGCCTGTTTGGTCTACTTGGACGACATCATCATTGTAGGCCGTACGTTTGAAGAACATCTTCAAAACCTGGAACGCGTGCTCATGAAGATCCAGAGTGCAAATCTCAAGTTGAGTCCAAAGAAGTGTTCACTTTTCAAACGTCAAGTCAGCTTTTTGGGATATGTTGTGTCGGAAGAAGGCATCCGCACGGATCCAGAGAAAATCGCCGCTGTTAAAGATTGGCCAAATCCAAAAGACAAGACGCAGGTCAGAGCATTTTTGGGTTTGTGCTCCTATTATCGGCGATTCGTCAAGAACTTTGCGGACATAGCCAAACCCCTCCACAAACTAACCGAGGAGAAGCGACATTTCTGCTGGGATGAAAGTTGCGACGTCGCATTCCAGGAGCTAAAGAAACGTCTGTGCAGAACACCTATTTTGGGGTATCCTGACGCGAACAAGGAATTTATAGTTGACACAGACGCTAGTGATATCGGACTTGGCGGTGTGTTATCTCAACGGAATGGCGATCAAGAGGTTGTGATAGCCTACTTCAGCAAGTCATTGTCGAAACCAGAAAGGAACTATTGTGTCACGAGACGGGAATTGCTAGCTGTGGTAAAGTCATTGCAGCATTTTAGCAAATATCTGCTGGGACGGAAATTCCATTTACGTACAGACCATGCTGCACTCAAATGGCTATTGCAGTTCAAAAATCCAGAAGGACAAGTTGCGAGATGGATTGAACTACTGCAGGAATATGACTTTGTGATTGAACATCGCAGCGGAAGATCTCATGGCAACGCCGACGCATTGTCAAGAAGACCTTGCCCTGAAGACTGCAAGCATTGTACTAGGCAAGAGGGTAAAGAAGTCGTACCTGTGAGGATGCTCAAGACAGACCTCAGCAGCGAGTGGAAGGAAAGCCTACAATGTGCACAGCAGGAAGATTCGGACATCAAGCCGATTCTGGAGTGGATGAAGGCCAGTGCTCCTAAGCCCACGTGGAGTGACGTCTCAGCGATGAGTTCGATCACAAAAAGTTATTGGGCCCAATGGGACAGCTTAGTGATTCAGGATGGAGTCCTGTGCCGTAAATGGGAAAATGCTCGGGGAGACAGCTGTCATTTGCAAATGGTTGTCCCTAAAGCAAAAGTACCGAATGTCCTACAGCTGTACCATAATGGTTCTTCAGGAGGCCATATGGGAGTAAAACGGACTCTACTGAAGATAAGAGAACGGTTTTACTGGGTCCACTGTCGTGACGATGTCGAGGACTGGTGTCGCAAATGTACAAGTTGTGCGGCTGTAAAAGGACCTCAGACTCGCAGTAGAGGTGCATTAAAATTGTACAACGTCGGTGCACCATGGGAAAGGATAGCCCTAGATGTTGCGGGACCTTTTCCGGAAAGTGAAAGTGGTAACAAGTATTTCATGGTTGTAATGGATTACTTCACTAAGTGGCCGGAAGTCTTCGCCATTCCAAATCAAGAAGCCTCAACAGTTGCAGATAAACTAGTTCATGAAGTCTTCTGTCGTTTTGGAGTACCCTTGGAGATTCACAGCGATCAAGGAAGGAATTTTGAGTCCCAAATATTCCAGGAAACTTGTCGAGTTATGGGTACTCATAAAACGAGAACAACTTCTTACCACCCACAATCGGATGGAATGGTGGAACGATTTAATCAGACATTGGAGAGATACCTGGCAAAAGTCGTGGAAAACCGGCAACGCGATTGGGACAAGCATATACAACCGTTTTTGCTGTCATACCGAAGTGCTGTTCACGAAAGTACATCGGTGACACCAGCCTTCGCCAACTTCGGAAGAGAATTGCGGCTGCCTGCAGATCTGATCACCGGAATACCACCTGATGCCCCACGCAATATAACCGATTATGCGAATGACTTGCGGAACAAAATGAATGACATTTATGAGCACGTCAGACAATCGGGCCAGCAAATGTCTGAAAAGATGAAAACCCGTTATGACCGCAAAATGAACAATAAAGGGTTCGACGAAGGTTCACTAGTGTGGTTGCACAATCCAGTTCGCAGTAAAGGGAAATCTCCTAAGCTTCAAGCTAAATGGGACGGGCCGTACCGGATTGTGACAAAAATTAACGACGTGACCTACCGTATACAGAAAGGTACAAGAAGTGCTCCCAAGATCGTCCATGTGGATCGACTGGCGCGTTATTATGGGACCGATAATGCTCGGGACGAGCATGTCTTAGGAGGGGGCAGTGTTACGCGCCAGAATTAATGTCGGGTACATTAAGTTACTACTAGCGCCATCTAGTATCGAGTAGCAGAACTAGTAGAGTCAAGTACCTTCTAGACATTTCTTTGCTAGAACATTCTACACTTCTCGGTATCTGGTCAGTCGGCAGCGGTAGTTACGAGTACTTTCCAGATGTTTCGAGAATGAAAGTTTCTAGAATAAACTGACCTATAAAAGGAGCGCGTATTCCGCGACCGAGTGAGTATTGGATTAGCGATACAAGCGAATACTTCGAAAGCGAACTTCAAGTGCGAATAAAGTGATCAGTGGTGAAGTTGTGTGTTATAATTAGTGAGTTTAAAGTTGTAATTAGTGTTTTTAAATTAAAGTGTCATTTTGGTTATTTAATCGGCTGTTTTTATTGTCACGAACCTCAAGCTCGTAACAATATAATATATTCTGGGATAACTCACACACGGTCATCTGATCCCAAACTAGGCCGAGCCTGTGCTATGGCAACCAGACAACTGATAAACATATTTATATGTTTCTGAATACATACATATTATAAAAAACAGCCAAGTACGAGTCGAACTCGCGCACGAATCGTTCCGTACCATAAGCCGAAAAAAACATGTTTCCTTTATGCCCCCTTTTATTTTTAATTTTATTTTATTTTTATTATTTGTTGAAATAGCGGCAACAAGAATACATCATCCGTGAAAGTTTCAACTGTGTAGCTAAGGTTCATGAGATACAGCCTGGTGACAGATGGGCAGACAGACAGACGGATGGACAGCGGAGTCTTAGTAATAGAGTCCCGTTTTACCCTTTGGATACGGAACGCTAAAAAAACAGTGTGCAACCCACAAATAAAATAAAAGAGATAGTCGATTATTGCGTATGAGACTTAATAGTTCAGTTCGAAACGTTCAAAAGTGCCGTTTAATGGCCTAATTGAAATAAACGTTTTGACTTTGAAAAGATGAAAGGATAATTAGGTACTTACAATCAGGTATCAACCCAGCTGGGTACCCGTAGTCTGCACGGGGTCCGTAGGTGGCCGCTCGCACTTGACCAGCCAGAGTAAACGACAATGCGATCGCCACCGCTATCTTGAACATCCTCGACATTGTTCTGGAAAGATAAGAAAGAAAACTTCTAAGTTATCCATTTCAAAAAAAATATTATAAAGAAGATTTGGACTGGTCAACAAGAACATTGTCATTGTAGGGTATGTACAATCACCAGGGTTGCGGAATTTGTTCGAAAGAGTCACCGCGGCCCTGGAACGCAAAGGGCTTTAGAAGGAACACGGATGGGTTTTAGTCAGTAAGAGTCTGACACGCCCTTCCGATCCGCCCAGAGCGGAAAAAGTCATTTGATGATTTCCGATCCTTAAAAAAATATATCTATATCTATCTATACTAATCTATCTATATCTTCTATATTCTATATACATAATTAAGCTGAAGAGTTTGTTTGTTTGAACGCGAAAATCTCTGGAATTAACAGTCGGATTTGGATAATACTTTTGTATATGATAACCACATTAATGAAGAAGGCTTTTGGCTATACGGGAACGGGATAAAATGGGATATGCGCGTACGAAGTCGAGGGCAAATGCTAGTTGGTTTATAAAAGGTTAGAGCACAAAAAATCCAAATACCCCACCAGCAAATAATTTGTTTTGTAAACTCTTTGGGTGTTACCACACCAATCGATCGATCGTTGAGGCGATCAATAGTTTCGACTACACCAATCGATCGATCGTCCATTGATTGTAGATTGATTTAGTCGACGTCGGTCGATAGTTTCTACTTCTTTCTTCGATCAGCCAAAGCTACCACACCAGTTGATCGATCTTCGATCGATGGTATCGATCGACGATTGATCGATTGGTTGAGTAGGTACCTAGTATAAAAAACCAATTTAGCTGTCTGTGGGTTTTATTTTTTTCAAATAAATATTTAAACAATCAAATAAAGGAAGCATAATATTTGATACTATATCAAAAACATCATATTTACATCTGAAATTATTGTAATTTCATCTCATAGTAATGATAATGACGAATGATTTATTTATAATGTCTAAAAAAATATGAAATAATACAAACAAGCAGGATATTGACGAATGTAAAGCGAAAATAGATGGTGTTCCATAATCATTACGGCTCGCTTTCCAGAATGATTTGATTTATTCGGATTGAACAGAATTAGGCATAATTTAAAACAGTACCTACCTACTATCATTTGAATGACTCATATATTGTATACATATGTATGTCACCGGATAATTGCAAACGTCGTAAGATTGTAAAATATCGCGTGAAATTGTACACTAGAGGTATTTTTAGGGTCCCGTAGCCAAATGGCAAAAAACGGAACCCTTATGGATTCGTCATGTCTGTCTGTCTGTCCGTCCGTATGTCACAGCCACTTTTTTTTCTTAATAAGAAACGGGTTTATCGGAAAAGAATGAATTTGGATAGGATTTGTTGTATACAAAACGATTTTTTCATAATACATCAAGAAATTATAATCTAATAAAGATTCTAACCTGACTATATTCATCTTAATATATATATATACTTATATATTTCTTGTGTACGTGTGTATTTCACTGAACTCCTAAACGGCTGGACCGATGTTGATGAATTTTTTTTTGTGTGTTCAAGGGGATTCGAGAATAGTTAAGATTTACAATTGAACCCGGTAGGTGGCGCTGCAATCGATTTCTATAATTTTTCGTCATACACAAAGCAAACATTCGGACAGGACAACGTCTGTCGGGACCGCTAGTATGTATGTAGTTAGGTTTAGTAGATATAAATAGTTTAAGTAAAAAGTTTTATAGATTTATAAAACTAATACTTAAATATTTTACAGACACTCACAAAAAAAAAGTTTTATTACAATCTTACGGAGTCTGCAATTTTCCGGTGACATGCATTTGTGATCGTGCTGGAGAATAAAAGATATGATTTTATTATGGTCACTCAGATTATATCAAAAGATAATGGATTCTTACATATTTTTTGCTTTATTTCCAAAGATAAATGCACCAAAATACAGGAGTCAAGGTTATTTCGTCACTTCTGGGACGTAGACGCGACGTCACGCAAATAACAACGTACTATATCCATCGTCTTTATTTTTTGCGATAAAAGAAAAAATACGTGTCCAACATTTTTTGAAATGAAAACTTCTTTAGGCGATTGAGCACTTTTTGGGTGAACAAAAATCATGCAACACGCGTCATCGTCACCGAACGCTTTCCATGAGCTATATGCATACTGTGTATATATGTGTACTTTTTGGGTGAAGAAAAATCATGGATCTCGCGTCATCGTCACCGAACGCTTTAGCTTTCGCTTAGTTTTCACTTCTATCGGCAGTCCCCAAAGACTGCCCCGCATGTTTTTTTATGGTAATGAAAGTGATGGACTACATAGATTTATTAGGATTCTACCAAATTCTGCTTAGCCAATTCACATTCATGCAAAAGACCAACAAATAATCTATTTATCATCATTTTGAACAACCAAACGTCCGTAAATCATCTGAACCAGACCAACTAAGCAGAGAATCAACAAAAGTTCCATTACAAACAAAATGTGATGTTCCTATGTACGATACATTCCATGTATATATAATACATATAATGTCAAACTCAAATTAATATATGAAGAAATAAGTATTGTTCGATGGGCTTATCTATCGGTAGGTCAACTACCAGCCGGTCGATTCTGTAAACAAATCAAAATGAAGGATTGGGTGAAGTGATCACGAGGTGACCTTTCAATCCATATAATCAAGATGTCACATGATCACGAAGTGAGCTGTCATGCCATCTTGATTACATGGATTGACAGCTAATCGTTTGTTTAGGACTCACACAAAACAAACAAAAAAAAATACTAACACCGCTAGTATTCTGACAGGGCCTGTAATGCCACGGTAACACACACGGTGCACAAACTTTAACCGTATAGTTCGATGCGGATACCAAAACAATAATAAATCATTTGTCAATCATTTACACACATGCACCTCCGCTAGCTGTCGGTAGGAGTGTCATTTGGATCCCAGAGATATGTCACACAATATTCGAATTAATTCATGTGTTTCACATTCTTAACCTTTTGAACATCAGGGCATAACCGCATCGGCGTACCTCCGATGCCAAGCCACAAGTTCGCCGTATATCTTTTCATATACTAATGCCGTTTTTAAAAAAAAAAAAAAACAAAAAACTGTAATAAATTCTTCGAAAACCTTCTGTTTATCCGTCTGTCTGTTGGCAAGTAGTTATAAATGCTAATTATTGTTGTATTATGATAATTCGACACAAATGAGAGCAGTCCAAACGACTATTGTTTGCTGTTTAGAATTAATTTATTTGGTTTGTTTTAAGGCACGGTCGGTACTAGTTCATTGCCACGCACACATTTTTCCCACAAGAGTATTTGGAAAAAAGGTACCTACATGTCAAGGTGATACTTATACTATTTTAGTTGTGTTTTTAAAGAACAATAAAACAACTTTAATTGAAAGGGACAAGAAAATTAGGCCGAAAGCCTCATAGCTACTGTTGTCGCATGTCACATTGACATTAATAATATAAATTACTAGCTGCGTACCGCGGTATTACCCGCGGTTTATCAGATACACTTAAACGTGTTATATATAGCCTTCGTGTTAATGCAGGGTGTCAGCTTCCTCGGTGGTCTCCTTCTGCGAGACAGTTATCGCGCAGAAGGAGGCTGCGGAAAGGGAGAGGGAGATCACAACCGCTCTCCCGACCCGCAGCAGACGCATCGGGCGTCGGAGGAGGGCATACGCTGCCCTCTTCCGGCCCCCTAACTGGGTCCAGGGGCGGCAGACTTGGGGATGTCCGTCGCCCCCCATTCATCCGGACTCGAGGTGGCGGCGCGTGGTGTTCCCGTGCGCCCCTCTTTGACGTAGCGAGGGGAGTCAAACACCTCACTCCCCTCGCCGACGCGAGGTGGCCCGCAGTGGCGGGCCGGCACCAGCCGGGGATTGCGGAAGTCGCATACGTTCCCGCGATCCCCGGCGTAGGTGGGAGATGGAACACCGGGGTGGTTTTAGTCAGTAAGAGTCTGACAGACCCCTCCTCCTGCACCAGGGTGGAGGATTTCCATGAGGATTTCCCCCGACATCAAAAAAAAAAAAGGGGTGTCAGCTTCCTGCATACCAAATTTTATCAAAATTGGTCCAGACGTTTGCGCATGAAGAAGTAACAAACATACACTCACACTCACAAACTTTCGCTTTTATAATATTAGTGTGGTTATTTTAAATGAATAGAATTGTATTTAATTTCGTTTTATTAATTGCATTGTAATCTAAATTTAAATTATGAAATTATTATTAATATTTTTATATAATACTAGCGGTCCCGACAGACGTTGTGCTGTCTGAACGTTTGCTTTGTATATGATGACAAATTATAGAAATCGATTGCAGCGCCACCTACCGGTTACAATTGTGAATTTAAACCATTCTCGAATCCCCTTGTCCACACAGAAAAAATTTCATCAACATCGGTCCAGCCGTTAAGGAGGAGTTCAGTGACATACACACGTAAACAAAAAATAAATTATATTAAGATACTATAAATATATATAAGACAATTGCATGCTATTTAATAAGTATAACCAAGATGTAAAATCCAAATATTTGTACGGCTGAAATGCAAAATATAGTGAAACCCATACCTATATCTTAAGAACTTATGTTAGCTACCTATATTCTTGCAAATAAATCTATCATTCATTCAAAAACATTACCCTCTTTCTGGAGCAGTTGGGTTATATCGTTATGATCAATATTTTTATCTTATGAAAAACGATAGGTCGATATTAGGTACCTAGTTTACTTTTCGGGATCTTTCGAAGACACATTTCGGAGAAAATCCACGCTAAAACGAAATCACTAGAAGTATCAGGTGCTAAGTTCTATACACGGCTTATGATTGAAACCTCTTTCTTATTTACACGCTGGCTGCTGAGTTACAATCCTACCGTTCAATGAGACTTCATCCAACCGGCCCCCTTCTACCATCGGACATCTAGACGCACTGCACGTTACCATCTCTACCATGTCGCTATTTCACCAATTCGCACTAAACGTTTCCAAACGTCTTTTATACTGCGCACAGCAAAAGAGTGGAACTCTCTGCCTGCGTCTGTGTTTCCGAACGCATACAACCCTAATCTCTTCAAAATTAGAGTGAACTGAACAGGCTTCTTCTGACTTTGTCTCTGTCATCTATGACCTAGACTAGGGTCAAGAGCATACCCATCCATACTAATAAAGTAAAGAGGAAAGATTTGTATTTTTGTAAGTAACGAATAAACTTAAAAACTACTGGACCGATTTGAATAAATCTCAGCAATGGATAGCTACATTATCAGCGAGTAATATAGGCTAGCTAGGATAGTAACATAGGATATTTTATCCCCGTACTCCCACGGGAACGGGAACTATGCGGGTGAAACGACGTGACGTCCGCTAGTCTCAATAATAAAAAAGTGACAAAGTTGTGCAGCGTGGAAAAGAAGTCAGAGTGGTCACAGCAACAGTAATACCATGCGTGGCTTTACCTAATCGACCTTCTAGTAGATAAACCCACTCGCTTATACTATCGTATCGTACTGACCACTTTTACGGGCCGTAATGTAACATTCGCAGCGATCATTTTATGTTATCTGTGTAAAACAAAACACATACGTATCATGATCGTTTCCACCTACTGACTGCACGAATACTCGCTTTGTAACATGTTACATTACGCCTCGTAACACCGGTCAGTACCCACCTTAACACGCCTAACTGCTATGTTGCGTCGACCTTTTTTTTTTTTGATATCGGGTGGAAATCCTCATGGATGTCCTCCGCCCTGGGGCGGGCGGAGGGGTCTATCAGACTCTTACGGACTAAAACCACCCCGGTGTTCCATCTCCCACCTACGCCGGGGATAAAACCACCCCGGTGTTCCATCTCCCACCTACGCCGGGGATCGCTGGAACGGACTTCCGCAATCCCCGGCTGGTGACGGCCCGCCTCTGCGGGCCACCGCGCGTCAGTGGGGTAGTGAGGTGTTTGATTCCCCCCGCTACGTCAATGAGGGGCGCACGGGAACACCACGCGCCGCCACCTTGGGTCTGGATGAATGGGGGGCGACGGACATCCCCAAGTCCGCCGCCCCTGGACCCAGTTAGGGGGGCCGGAAGAGGGCAGCGTATGCCCTCCTCCGACGCCCGATGCGCCTGCTGCGGGCAGGGAGAGCGGTTGTGATCTCCCTCTCCCTTTCCGCAGCCTCCTTCTGCGCGATAACTGTCTCGCAAAAGGAGACCACCGCGTCCCAGGACTCCTCACCGCCGACCATAGCATGGACTACGGCCGGCAGCGAGAGGTCACCGCCTACAACAGAGATGAGGGCACGGCGCGGCACACTCTGCAAGCGTATGCCGCGCCGTGTCTTCCCGACAGTCGACGCAGTGGTGGCATCGAGCGTCCGGCTCCCTGCCTATGCGACACAAGAACCTCCCGAAGCAGCCATGCCCCGAGAGGACCTGCGTCGCACGAAACGTCAGAGAGCCGTGCCTTCTCCCGAGCCACAGGTCGAGCACTGGCGGATGGCCTCGATGGTGATGAGGCCGGCGGAAGGGCTCGAAAGCCTGTCCCGCCATTCCGCCACCAGGACCTCGCGCAGCTGCGACCGACGCAGCTCCAATTGTCGTTGCGTCAGTCGCTCGCCGCGCGCCCGCGCGTCCTCGCGCCACCGGTACAGTGACGCGAGCACTTTCGCCTCCGGGTCCCACGGCGGAGATCCGGCCAGTGCGCAAGCCGCCTCGTAGGAGATCGTGCGATATCCCCTGATGACTCTGACGGCCATCACCCTCTGCGGCCTCCGCAGAACAGTGATGGTGCTGGCCGTCAGGTCAGCCGCCCAGATCGGGGCCCCATAAAGGGCCATCGATCGCACGATCCCCACGTACAACCGCCTACAGGCGGTGCTCGGGTCCCCCAGATTGGGAAGCAGCGTTGACAGCGCCCCCGCCGCGCCCAACAACTTGGGCGCCAGCCGCCGGAAGTGGGGGCCGAAATCCCACCGGCTGTCGAGCACCAATCCCAGGTACTTCATGGTGGACTCGACAGCGATACGGGCCCCCCCGACCACAATGTGCGATCCCGGCGGCGGCGCTCGCCGGGGGCCATGAAAAACAATGGCCTCCGACTTGTTGAGGGCCACCTCCAGGCCGAGGCGCCGTATGCGGCTCACCACCTATGAGACCGCAGTCGCCAGCAACGCTGCCTCCCTGTGCGAGCTCCCCCGGGCAGTGACCAGTGTGTCGTCAGCGTAACACACCAGCTGCACTCCCGACCGGAGCTCGCCCCTCAGCACCCAGTCGTACCCGATGTTCCACAGGAGCGGGCCCAAGACCGAACCCTGCGGAACACCGCACGACATGGGGCGCTGGTATCTGCCATCACGTCCCAGATAGGTGACACACCTTTCCGCCAAATAAGCCCTGACGACGCGGCGCAGGTAGGCAGGCACTCGATGAAAACGCAGTGCCTCCCGAATACAACTCCAGGGCAGGGTGTTGAAGGCGTTGGAGATGTCCAAGGACACCGCCAACAACACACCGCCCCGCGACACTGCTTTCTCCGCCAGGACTCTCACTCGCGATATCGCCGTGACAGTGGAGCGCCCTTGCCGAAAGCCGTATCGGCCAGGTCCGGCCCCTCTCCGCACAAGTGGCTGACGAGGCGGGCTGAGACTATCCGCTCAAACAGCTTTCCCACCTCGTCCAGCAGCACTATGGGCCGGTACGCGGACGGTGAGTCCGCAGGGCGCCCCGCTTTCCTGAGCAGGACCAGACGACCAGATTTCCACTGAGCGGGAAACTGGCCCTGCTCAAGGCACGCCGAGTAGAGTCCTCTCAGTCGGGGCTCCAGCTCCTTCAGAGCGAGTGCTAATGCGCAGCCGTGAATCCCGTCGGGCCCCGGGGCAGTGTTCTTCGCCCGGAGCCGTGTCACGGCCGCCCTCAACTCTGGTTGTGTCACCTCTGGGACGCTGGCGTCCTCTTCGGGCTCTGCGGCTGTGGGCAGAGCCATCGGCGGCGGAGCGTGCTCCGCTCGTGCCGGGAAGAGGGCTGCTACCACGTCCTCCAGCAGCACGGGTTGGAGACTCTCCGTAAGCGGGGGCGCCCATGGTCCGAGTTTGCCTCGTACCGAGCGATAAGGACGCCCCCACGGATCCCCGTTTAGAGTCTCCAACATCTCCTCACTGGCTCGCGTCTTCGCCTCGCCGATGGCCAGCCACAGAGCCTTCTTAGCCGCGCGGTACACCTCATACCGCGCGGCTTCTTCGTCAGGGACCCGACGACGTCTTCTCCGGTATCGGGTGTACTGGCGCCTGACCTCCACGCACGAGTCGCGCAACTGCGCGATCTCGGCGGACCACCAGTACACCTGGCGCCTTCTGATGTTGCATCGACCTTACTTAACTTTTTCATTTCAAAATACGAACTCATGACATCTGTCAAACTTCAAACCAATCTAGGAAGTTGCAAAAGGTTACATAATACTTCCTAATGTTATTGCTAATTTGATCTTAAAGGTCAAACGGTAAGGTTCTTATCTGCTCGTCAATGAATTTGATTAGCACGCGTATCTTAAATCAAGTTTAATGATACCATTCATGGTCACGGTCGGAAAGTAGATGTTTATTAATTGTCAAGTTCGTGTGTATTGACGTACCTATTATACAATATAATTTATTGCGTGACTTTCAACTTTTGATCAATATTTCCGGGAGAGAAGATATACTTAATCATAAATATAAAAAAAAAACTTTAACAATGGGATCAGTTGTGTTAGATGAAAAAATAATAACTACAATACATTTGGTTCGCATAACTCGACAGTACGTCGAGTTATGCGAACCAAATGTACAGAACCTTATATAAAAGTAGAGTGCGAAAAAAATAAAATTAAATAAAATGATTTTTAATTGAATATTATTAATATCATATTCATAAAATAAAAATAAAATTCAAGTGCGAGTCGGACTCCGGATGAATCATATTTATTATACATGTATTTTAAATCATTTTATAGGCTTTCCTATAATCTTTAAATAAATAAAAAATGCACTTTTCATGATTCACAGGAGTATGTAAAACGGACAGACAGACACACAGTACGAAACCCTAAAAATCAGCACAGTTATACATACTCATGAATATTTCACCACCTCAAAACTTGCCAACGAATTAAAAATCACTTTGTTTTCGTTACCGGGAAATTGCAGACTACGTAAGATTGTAATAAATCTTGATTTGATTATAATTTCTCGATAATTTATGAAAAAAACGAACGAACGAAACGAATAAAACCCATCCAAATTCAATAGTTTCTAATGTATCTGTGTCTTTCACAAGATATTTTACAATCTTATGGCGTTTGCAATTTTCCGGTGACATATCCAATGTGAAACGATGAAAATTTAATTAATGAAATTCTTAACTGAAAAAACACCGTTCTGTGTCATTTGTTCATTCGTTCGAAAAAACCGACCAAGTGCGAGTCGGAGCCTCACACGAAGGGCTCCGTATTATAAACTGAAAAAAACACGTTTCTTGTATGGGAGCCCCCTTATTTTTTTTATTTTCAAATTATTATTTTGTTGTTATTGTGGCAATTAATATTACGGTTCTTGAGATAGGTACAGCCCGCTGACAGACAGACGGACAGCGGAGGGTTTCGTTAGTTACCCTTCGGGTACAAAATCCTAAAAATGGACGTTTCTTTGGATGTCAGCTACGGGGTAAAGCCGCGTGCAAAAGATAGTCGTCTGCAAAACTTATTGTTAAGTTCCTAATAACCTTGAAATGTCAATTTATAAGTATGATGTTAATGACGTATTTACATAATATCGCACATACCAGAATCCTGTTATCAAGGTTTAGGGCCAGACAACAATTATAATTTATTAGTGATATAACCAACAGCGGTTCTTGGATATGAAACAGCGAGGAACCGGTTGAACTTTAAGGTTAAGCAACACTTGCCGAGGTCGGTCTGCGGATGGGTGACCATCCATTACATACCGTATCTCGGAAAGCACGTAACGCCGTTGGTCATGGCTGTCATTTGTAGATATTTGACAGTCGTTACGAGAGATGGTAGCCAGAATATCTGACACCGGTCTTGCCAAGGAATACTATTTTACCCAGTTACTGAGTTTTGGAGGTCAGATAGGCAGTCGCTCATATGAAATACTAGTATTCAGCAGCATCTGGGTAGACTGAGAGCCATGAATAGGCAGATTCCTTTATCTATAAAGGTATTTAAAGGCCCTAAAACGACGCACTGACCAAATTTACCTTCCTACTTGATTAGATTGACTGATAGACGTAGATAGACGCACTGCAAGTTACCATCCCTACCTTGTTGCTATTTCACCAATTCGCACTAAACGTTTCCAAACGTCTTTTATAATGCGCACAACAATGGATTGGAACTCTCTCCCAGCGTCTGTGTTTCCGAACGCAACTAACCCTAATCTCTTCTAAATAAAAAAAAAATTGTGACACTACACCATTGTTTTAAGCTAAGAATTTTGTAATATTTTTGGTGTTAACAATTGTTGGTGAGCCTAAAAAATAAATAAATAAAATTAGAGTGAACAGGCTTCTTCTGTGTAAGCTTGCCCCATCGTCGCCTTTGTCTCTGTCATCTATGACCTAGACTAGAGTCAAGAGCAAACTCATTTTTATTAAAAAAAGATATACCGGGAGCTCGTACGAATACTTAGTGCAAATTATATTACAACCATTAATTATGTTTAATTAAATGAGTTGTATCATGGTGCCGATCGCACATTAGACCTTGTTTTTAGACCATGGCCTTACACTCTTATGAACAATCGATGGTAAGGTCGAACCGTTTACAAGGCGCTTAGCTTGCCAAAAGATAATAATATAGTAACAGGCCTGTATTAAAAATTAAAAAGGTAAAGTCAGAGCCAGTACATTTTGAACGTCCCAAAAACGCCCGCCCGTCACCACTTCCTAGTGTTGAAGCTGGGAAGGAGAAGTGGCGCAACAAACTTCCCAGCGACATATCTGTGTCTTAAGAAAGAAAGAATAAGAGTTTATTAGCTTTTTTTTAATTTCATTTTGAGGTTATATTAACGTATTTTTTTTTAAATCATAAATCTGATTTATCGGGGGAGGAAAGATACCACCCCCCTATGCCACTCAACGTGGTCATACTATTTCTGGGTGATTTTATAAAAAAATAAACAACCAGCCCAAAACCCTTCTAACCTAACCTGGCACTCCGGTGCCCAAAGTCCCGAGCTCGCTTCGCTCGCTCTTGCATCCTAAGTTCTCTGTGCTTTTTAACTAATTCGAGATGAGTCGGGGCTTGGGGCACCCCGACTCGGGTAGGTCTGAAGGAATACACCTTCTGCCAAAATTACGACAAAAGCCATGAAATAGTGCAAAATAAGAGGTTCATTATTCCTATCAGAAAGTATTTTTCCTAAACTTGAAACTTCGTGAGATGGTCCAAGATAAATGTTGGTTTGCACAAAAAAAATAATTGAAGAGTGTACTGCAAGTCCCGTATATAAAAGACGAGTCAAAAAAACCAACAACAATCCATTACCCGTTTAGCAGCGCACTGTGACTTGGGAGGCAGATCCAACTGTACACACTAATACACTAAAATAATACATACCCACTTTCAACCACATCGTTAGTTACCACAGTGGTCGAATACAAGCCTACCAGTAAATAACAAAAGATTTATCTTAAAATAATGAAAAAAAAATCATTAAAATAGATTGACAATGGCAATGATATCGCTTAACAAACTTAAAAAATTGGCGAAGTGCGAGTCGGACTCTCACACGAAAGGTTCCGTACCATAAACCGAAAAAACACGATTCTTGTATGGGAAGCCTCCTTTATTTTAAAATGTAATTAAATTTTTATTATATGCATTTTTGAAATGGGAAAAAAACCATCTTACTCGCGAAACTGTTACCGTAACCGACACCTCTGTGTATAACGTAGTATTCTACTAGCAGTGGGGATTTGGGAATGCAATAAAAAAAATACAGACGTAATTGTTTAAGTTTTCACTTCTTCGGCACTCTCGGAGAGCCCCTTTTTTATTGTTATAGCGGCAATGCACACTCTGTGAAAATTTCAACTGTCTACCTATTACGGTTCTTGAGATACAGCCCGCTGATAGACAGACGTACGAACGGACGGACGGACAGGAGACTTAGTAATAGGGTTTCGAGGTTTACCCTTTATGTACGGAACCTTAAAAAAAGAAAATTAGGCTGAATTAGAAAGCTCCGTTTTCTTTAAAATTATTTAAAAACTGCTACCTTAATATTAACACTATTATATTTTAGTTATTTATGTTCAGTATTACATTCTTTGCTTTCGACAGTACCTACCTTCGTTCTTTGTGTATTTGACAATAAATAATAAGATTTCCTTACTAAAATTAGTTCAAACAAGTAATTATATTAATTGACGTTATACAAGGTTATTTTTTGATTTTAAAAAAATGTTTATAATTCTTTTTTTTTTAAACGTTGCCCCACACTAGGGATTTCTCCTGTATCGTGGGTGCATTTATAAACATACAAACTCACGTACACAAACAGCCAGACCCGGAACAACCTATCTGTAGGCCATACAAATGTTTGTTCCATTTTGTGGTTTTGTTTGTTATTTTTGATTAATTGGTATATACAGAGATAGACGGGACATGGGACCCCGGAGTCGGTTATAGGGTACTTTGTTAACGCGAGCGAGCCCGCGGGCAAAACCTAGTAAGACAAAAAAAAAACAAACCTTATTCTAGTTCACAACAGCTGAACAAAACACAACTATTGTTATAAACCAACTATTATAGTCTTTGGTCATAAACTAAACCCCGCCAAAACACACAGTGACACGCACATTTTTAATAAAAAAACACGGCACTGACATAGAACCATACAGCCTCATAGACAACCGAATGTGAACTGAACTACTGACTCGATCTCATTCAATGATTGATGGATGGCTTGATTCATGGTCAAGTTCAAATCTTGTTGATATATTATGTAGTTGTAGTTTTGATAATACGAGTAGTTTTATGATTAAACTGGTTAAACATGTCTTACTCCTAATAGCATAATAATTAATCGAAAGAACGGGATATGCGCGTACGAAGTCGCGGACCAAGTGATAGTTAATATAATGGTGCTTAAAAAATCGGCACTTAGCGTGACCAAAGGGCTGGTTTGTTTTTTGCCGAAAAACATTCATGTCCATTAAAAATAATTGATTAATTTTATTGTTATTTTAAACTAGCTAGGAAGCTAGTACTAGCTAGTATACCTGTACTTTAGTTAGCTGACATTTTTTGTACTTCTATCTAGGGTAAAACCAGGATAGTTGCCCCAGGGGTATAGTTGCCTCTATTTTAATTACTCTAGCTTCGCGGATGAATCACGTGTTATTTTATTTATCAATCGAGAGACTTTACAACGACAACTAAGTAGACCGTGTTGCATGTGTCTGTGCGATTGCATGGGAAGGCAAGGTGCGATCAAAGTTTTTGCGCGATAAAAATCTTCTTTCTCGGCGGGGCACCTATCCTAAACGTAATTTACATGGATTAGGCAACTAACATCCATATGGGATAGATGTCACAAAATTTAGAGGTCGACAAAAATCGCCAATATTCTGGAAATATCAAAAATAATGTTCTTTACTTTCACAAATTTGAAGATAATAAACCAAAGTACCTACCCGTTTTATGAATAAAGTGACAACTAACTAAATATATAATAATTATATATTTTTATAAAAAGTGTGGCAACTATCCGGCTTTTACCCTATCTCTAAACTAAAATTCATCAAAAACAGTTTAGCAATTCAGGCGTGAAAGCGTTAAATAAATAATTATGGTGAAGTCTCACCATAATTTTTCATATCTTTTTCCAGGCGGGGAAGTTTGCTTCCCCTCTTATCAGTTTAGGCTATCAGCTCAATTTACCCGTAGGTTAACGTATGAAGATTCTATTAATATCCATACTCAACTGTTTTTGTTCCTAGGCCACATTCAAACTCAAACTCAAAGCATTTATTTCAATTAAACCATTACAGGCACTTTTGAATTGTCAAAGAGATGAAGCTATTTGCACGTTCCAAAGCGTAGATGTCTATGGAGAAGAACGCGCAAGAAACTCCACGGACACTCTTTTAAATCAATGTTTTTACAATGATATGGTTACATAATTCGTGTGCAAATTGAACCAACATACATATATGTGAGAACGATGTAGAAAGACTGCAAGACGATAAAGCGTCCGAAGTAAAAAAAAAACGCAATAATTCAAAGAACAAATAATTTATACATAACGCTTCTACTGTTATCATGATGGACCTCTAAAACCTACAGTAAAATAAAATTCTATTCAATTAAATTGTCATCATATCGGCCAAAAGACGTCCACTACTGGACATAGGCGTCCCCCAAAGGGTGGTTTGCCATAAGCGCCAGTCTTGGCAGGCGGGTTGGCAATCCGTTGTAACATGACGTTTCAGCTGGCAGGCTAATATTGATTATTTTATATTTTACCAACAGTAGCTGAAACGTCATGTTACAAAGGCAAACATGACGTTTCAGCTACTGTTGGTAGCTAACTTGACAGTTGGCTAAAAGTTGATACGTTATTGTGACTGGCCGTAAGAGGCGCCTAAGGGACTCACCAGAGAATGGGCAGCAGCATTCTCTGTACATTGCAACAGCTACACTGCGATCGCCAACCCGCCTGCCACGCTTGGCGATTATGGCAACTCCCCCCGGCGATGCCTATGTCCAGCAATGGACGTCATTCGGCTGAAGATGATGAGGACTCAATAAAGCTGCTACTGAGACACTGAGTAATTGTAGCACTTATAATATCTATAAAGCTGGCCCCTGATTGAGTATGTCTGCCCTAGAAATACGAGTACAATATATTATGTTTTTCCTCGACTATATCCCGTCTCATAATCGCATTGCATTCTTATGCAAATTCGATTATAAAGACCATGATGTAATAATCTTTATATATTCTATAAGTATTATGTACTACAACGGTATCAAATGCTTTGTCTGGGCTGACCTTACTGATCTCATAATAAGTAACACACGGCTGTTACGTCGCCATTTCCTTTTTCTTTGAACTTGGCTGAACACGCTGCTGCGTGTCTAGATATATGTGCGTTTATTTTCTTAATAGATATATTTCTTGTGTGTGTATGTCACTGAACTCCTCCTTAACGGCTGGGCCGATGTTGATGAAATTTTTGTGTGTGTTCAAGGGGATTCGAGAATGGTTTAGATTCACAATTGGACCCGGTAGGTGGCGCTGTAATCGATTTCTGCGGTTTTTCGTCATACACAAAGCAAACGTTCAGACATGAGAACGTCTGTCGGGACCGCAAGTTTATTTATGTAATACTTCACGTACTTAAATGCACGGAGGTGGACTTAATGCCTTAGGCATTTTGGGTTTTGATTATATTTGGTGGATCTGGCTCGATACTGCGTTTCTTTTATCTGATATACCTGATTCAATCTTTTTATTGAAATTTTAAAGGCTTAGAATAGAATAGAAAATATTTATTCGACACAGACACAATAAAAGAAAACACAATGAAATATGACAATATTATAGTTGATTTATTTTTAAGATAATTTTACTTTTAGTTGTAAATATTTGAATGGAATTTAATAATCTTTCGTAAAGGTTTATACTTACTTTAATACTTAGGTACCTATATATTGTTTAGGTAATCTATAAAAAAAATTACTTCTTGTGATTTTTAAATCAATAAAATTGCTTTTGCTCTAGTAAGCGATAAGGCCACCCATTGTACATGTGTTTAAGTTTGTCGTTTACTTTTATTGTTATTGTTTGTATATAATTAAGTATATAATAAATACATATGAAATTTTATCTAGACTCCCTTCAATATCTATACTAATATAATAAAGCTAAAGAGTTTGTTTGTTTGATCGCGCTAATCTCTGGAACTTCCAGTCGGATTTGGAAAATTATTTTTGTATACGATAGCCACATTCATGAGATATGTAGCTGTGTAGCTGTAGACTACACGGGAACGGAAAAAAACAGGATATGCACGTACGAAGTCGCGGGCAAGAGCTAGTCAAATAATTACAGCATAGTTGAATCAATTTTCAAGGTTGCGCGGAGCTGCGGTCAAGCATCTTTGAATTTTGATAGGTCAAGGACGATTCTACACCGGTAGGTGTGTGTGTGTGTGTGTGATTTTCTATCAATTCAATCAATCATTTAATCATGGTAGCAAAAATTACACAGGTCTGCTAAGAAAAAGTTTTTTCACAATTTTTTTATAAAACTGGTAAATATATGGACCTAGGCTATATGGGAACGGGAAATTCCTGCGGGAACGGGACATTCCCACGGGAGCAGGAAATTCCTACGGGAACGAGAAATTCCCACGGGACCGGAAAAAAACTGGATATGCGCGTATTCAGTCGCGAAAAAAAAAATATAAATAATATAACCTACATGGAATTAGTATGGTTGGTTACCAGTTTACCACGGGATCTCTCATACTTTGACAGCACATTAGGCACTTGGTTTTCTGACCTTGGTCATAGACATTATTAAATTACTAAAGGGTTCACCTCAAATACGAAACCACAAAATCTCTATTAACTTTTAATTTGACGCAACCACTTGAACTTTTAAAGGTCATGAACCTTTATGTAAATGAGGTACAGTTGGCCAAATAATTAAACTGACACCTTTATATCTATGTACTTTAAAAGAGCTATTGTTGTATCTAGGTAGGTATGTACGTATAACATTTCTGTCATAGTCATTTCTTAAGTAAGTATAATTTATGTAAAAGTTCATTGTCAAGTTGCATAACAGTTGAGATTAAGCGGTTTTAAATGGCATACATATGTAATAGACACAAATAGTTTGATTAAATTCGAAGTTTTATTTGTGTAAATCTTATTGCATAATAAAACCAATCATTTAACTTATTTACTGAGAGAGGTTATAGTTAATTTATTGATTAAGGAATTTCCCGTGTAGCCTTCCTCATGATTCTGGCTGTCATATACAAAAATAATTTTCCAAATCCGACTGGTAGTTCCAGAGATTAGCGTGTTCAAACAAACAAACCGTGTTGCTATTCCACCAATTCGCACTAAACGATTCCAAACGTCTTTTATAATGCGCACAGCAAAGGAGTGGAACTCAATGCCTGCGGCTGTTTCCGAACGCACAACCCTAATCTCTTCAAAATTAGAGTGAACAGGCTTCTTCTGGGTAAGCTCGCTCCATCGTTGACTTTGTCTCTGTCATCTATGACCTAGACTAGAGTCAAGAGCAAACCCATATTAAAAAAATCCATAAGTTTGTTTTAAGCAGCAACGAGCAGAGTAACAATTTAGGTTTCGAGTTTCGGCAAAAGTTCTTGCAACCCGTTTCAGACTTCTTTCTTAAAATTTTTAATTTAACTTATTATTGTTATATTTCATTATGTTTTCTTTTTTTCGTTTTTGCTTTGTGTTTGTTGCAGTTGTGATGTGTCTGTGTCGAATAAATGTTTTCTATTCTGTTCCAATCCTTTAAAATTTCAATTAAATAATCGAATCAGGTACCATGTAATAAAGCAAGCTGTCATGTGAATAACAATTATCAGATAAAAGATACACAGTATCGTGCCAGATCCACCAAATATAATCAAAACCCAAAATGCTCCAACAAGGAACCTTCAATTAAAATTGCTATGAATATGCTCAACTTCTAAGTAGATGGCGACTTTGCTGTTGACTGTCCTAATATATCTTATTAGTTCTTTACACGACTCAACCTAATGCCAAGTCCCCACGCTCGGACAATACATGCTCGACGTTTTACGTTAATTCGAGCAACATCGAATTCGAACCAAAACAGTTGAAGAGATTCACGTGGCTTAACTTATGTTCGAAAATACTTTTCTTTTTTTTTTAAGGTGGGTCATCGAATGACGTCTTCCGCTCTGGGTGGAGCGGAAGGGCGTGTCAGACTCTTACTGACTAAATCCCATCCGTGTTCCTTCTAAAGCCCTTTGCGTTCCAGGGCCGCGGTGACTCTTTCGAACAAATTCCGCAACCCTGACAGGCTCTGGCCCTAGCGGGCCCCGTCTTCTATGCTGACATCTCCTTGAGGCGCGCGTGAAACACAACGCGCCATCGACCCGGACCTGGTGGTGATGGGACAGCGAGCCACCCAACGCTCGCCGTCCGTAGGCCCGCGCCTACGGTGGCCGGGGATCGCCCTGCGACTTCCGACGCCCGAGGCGACTTCCTCCTTCGTTAGCAGTACTGCTTCATGTTCGATGATACTTGCTCATCGTACGTGTAGAACTGCTATATGAGGTTCAAACTTGTCTTTGACCCACCGCCTTACGTTTTTCTATAAGAAAATGTTGACAAGTAATTATAGGAATCACAGCTACACTGCGATCGCCAACCCGCCTGCCAAGCGTGGCGATTATGGCAAATCCCCCCCCCCCTTTGGGCGAGGCCTTTGTCCAACAGTGGACGTCTTTCGGCTAATATGATGAAGATGATGAATTATAAGACAACAGTTCCCATTTACGGGCGAGATTAACCTAAATCCGGGTTCACTAAAATGCCCAAAGTAGACAATGAAAATATGCAAGTAGATACGTGTCTCGCCTTTTTGCAGAAGCGGTAAAGCAAGCAATTACTCTTATCTCAGTGATGTCGGAAACAATCTAAATAATGTTCTTACATATCTCTTAACTTGTCTTGAGGTCAATGTCATAATTAAAATCATCGTTATGAAAATTATATACAGAGAGATGAACTGTAGCATCATCTGCCTAGCCTTTTCCCAACTATATTGGGGTCGGCTTCCAGTCAAACCGGATTCAGCTGAATACCAGTATTTTACGAGGAGCGGCTGGCTACCAGACCTCCGCAACCCATTAACTGAGTGACACGGTACTTTTTGGCAAGATTTTTTGACTACTGTTAATCCGTTACGACTGCCAAAGATCTACAAATGATAGCCGGTTCCAACGTGTTAACGTGCTTTACGAGACACGGAGGAGTCTTGGTATGTTGAGATGGTCACCCATCCACAGACCGACCTCGGTAAACGTTGCTTAACCTTGAAGATTTTTTTTTTCGATAATACTTTTCCATTTCGTGATTTAAAGGTCGGTCTTAATAACGTATCTACCTTTAACCAACTGTCAAATTAGCTACCAACAGTAGCCGAAACGTCATGTTTGCCTTTCTAAAATGACGTTTCAGCTACTGTTGGTACCTAATTTGACTGTTGGTAAAAGGTAGATACGTCATTGAAACCGGCCGTAAATGAGTCTTTCATCGTCTATCTTTTGCTGATCGACCTATAGTCGTATTAGCCAATGGCTTAATAGCCACGAGCCTCGACTTCAGAAGAAATCATTCGTATATTTGTCAAGAAAAATTTATGTATCATATTTAATGTATTGAATAAGTTAGAAATATGAATAAAGAGTATAATCTCATGCAGACAGGAAACAATAAAATCGTACAATATCTTCCTTAAAAATTATCATTCACGACACATTTACGTAATTTTGGCGTTTTACACGTGTATATGCTAATCAGTTCGGACGAAAACTACTCATACGACTAGCATAATTTATTAATTATGTTAAAATTATTCATAGAATTACCCAAAAACGAAAATGTTGGTTTAATCGTAACATAAGTTTAAATGCTTGAAATAATCTATGAATCATTTAAGAACTTGAGTATTTTATAGGAAGTAGAAACAAAAATATTTAATTAATTTCTAGTTAGTGATAAAGAAATTTTAAAATTCATTACTGACTGATTATATTTTTTTTTAAGTGAAAACTTCTTTAGCGGCGTTGTGCACTTTTTGGGATGGGTAAAAACTGTTAAACTCGCGTCAGGACACGTGAACTCGAAAATTTGTAAGATGGAGGGAGAGTAGACCGCCGTAAAATGAATATATTTTATATCCGCAAAATGTACAAAGTTACTGTTCAAGTTTTCACTTCTGCCGGCACTCCCGGAGTGCAACCTGTTGTTTTATTTTTTTATATTTGATTTTTTTATTTAATATGGGTTTGCTCTTGACTCCAATCTAGTCATAGATGACAGAGACAAAGTCGACGATGGAGCGAGCTTACCCAGAAGAAGCCACTCACTCTAATTTTGAAGAGATTAGAGTTGTACGCGTTCGGAAACACAGACGCAGGCAGAGAGTTCCACTCCTTTGCAGTGCGCATTTTAAAAGACGTTTGGAAACGTTTAGTGCGAGTTGGTGGAATAGCAACACGGTAGGGATGGTAACTTGCAGTGCGTCTAGATGTCCGATGGTAGAAGGGGGCCGGTGGGATGAGGTCGTGGTCGTAATTGTGTATTTGCACCTAATTTACTGTACTAACATTGCGTGTAAGTTTTTACTAATAAACATATGGATCACTGTTGTCTGATATAAATAAATAATAATAATAATAATTAGCATTTTACTTAGCTAATAACGAAAATACATGCATTTTTAATATTCTTTAGACCCAGGACCTCGTATTCATTAGTAGTGATTGCTGTACTGAAAGTTTTTCACTGGCAGATCCAGAGGGGGAGGCTAAGGGGCTCAACCTCCCCGAGTTATTGAGGAATTTACGAAAAGTAATCCAAAGAGGCTTGTCATACGTTAAGCGAAATAAAATGTTATGTGCATTTTTAAAGTTTACTTTACTAAAACCTACCCTCAGCGGGTTCAAGCTCCCCATGACAATCTTGGATCCGCCACTGATCGTATTGCCAAAATAAAACAGTGCGTGACCTATGGTAAGCTAAGACTATCTATAATAGCGTGATAAATAAAACTATGAATCGTGTGCCTTTTAGTACATAATACGAGTCTATCGTGATATGCGATAGTAAAATTATTTCATATTTTGGACTCTGACATTGATCCCACAGTAAAGAATTTTTGAAACTTCGTGCTACAAAAATTAAGAACAATAGAACTTTCCGTGTCGGAAGTAAACTGTAAACGACTATATTAACATACGATCTTGTTTTTTTTATTACCACACTAAATTGGTACTTGTTTTGATTTGCAACGTATGACATCATAACACTTATTTTAGATATGTTTTCCTCATTCGACACAATTCTTTGCCCCAATTTTAATTTTAGGTATTTTGTTCCTTATTTTCCGAAAGTAGAGCGAAAATCAAAGGCGAAAACAAATCGTCGGCGAAACGAATCATCTTTAACTATAAATAGCAAACACTTAAAAAAAAAACTAAATAATCCATAGTCTTACATCATTGTCTTCATCAGCCGAATGACGTCCACTGCTGGACATACGCCTACCCCATACGGGGAGTTTGCTATAATCGCCACGCTTGGCAAGCGGGTTGGCGATCGCAGTATAGCTGTTGCAATGCACAGAGAATGCTGCTGCCCATTCTCTGGTGAGTCCCTTCGTCGCCTCTTACGACACCCACGGGAAGTGATGGGATGGTGCAAATATATATAAGGTACCTACAAATCATTTTGAAATTAAACAAAACTACAGTCAGTGACTTACAAAACCAAAGCAATTATTGTACTTCTTTTGACGTGACAACGTCTAATAAATGTATGAACGCCGGCTACACGCACGAAAAAGGATGACTCATTGTAACGTTACGATCATTTCATCAATGTTTTGTTATGACGTTGTCACGTTAAACTATCGTCCGTAAACCGACTTTCCAGAAAACTAATTTTTTTTTAAATATTGTAGGTATTTTGTGAGTGGAATTGACATCCTGACTTTTCGACTGAATAAATAATAACCTAAATAATGGGAAAGACAAATATCAAAAAGCTGATAATATTAAATAACAGTAGTTAATCATATGTAACAACTAATATAATAAAGCTGAAGAGTTCGTTTGTTTGAACGCGCTTATCTCTGGAACTACCAGTCTGATTTGAAAAATTATTTTTGTATATGATAGCCACATTCATAAAAAAGGCTATAGGCTACACGGGAACTGGAAAAACGAGATATGCACGAACGAAGTCGCGGGCAAAAGCCAGTAACTAATATTATAAAGCTGAAGAGTTTGTTTGTTCGCAGGAACGCACTTATCTCTGGAACTACCAGTCGGATTTGGAAAATTATTTTTGTGTATGATAGCCTCATTCATGAAGAAGGCTATAGGCTACACGGAAACGGGAAAAACGAGATAATTATGCAAGAACGAAGTCGTGCACAAAAGCTAGTAACTACTATAATAAAGCTGAAGAGTTTGTTTGTTTGCAGGAACGCACTTATCTCTGGAACTACCAGTCGGATTTGGAAAATTATTTTTGTGTATGATAGCCTCATTCATGAAGAAGGCTATAGGCTACACGGAAACGGGAAAAACGAGATAATTATGCAAGAACGAAGTCGTGCACAAAAGCTAGTAACTACTATAATAAAGCTGAAGAGTTTGTTTGTTTGCAGGAACGCACTTATCTCTGGAACTACCAGTCGGATTTGGAAAATTATTTTTGTGTATGATAGCCTCATTCATGAAGAAGGCTATAGGCTACACGGAAACGGGGAAAAACTGAATATGCACGAACGAAGTCACGGGCAAAAGCTAGTAACTAATATTATAAAGCTGAAGAGTTTGTTTGTTTGCAGGAACGCACTTATCTCTGGAACTACCAGTCGGATTTGGAAAATTATTTTTGTGTATGATAGCCTCATTCATAAAGAAGGCTATAGGCTACACGGAAACGGGAAAAAAACTGAATATGCACGTACAAAATCGCGGGCAAAAGCTAGTGTAATAATGAAATCATTGCCGCATAGTTGTAACAATTTTCAAGGTTGCACGGAGCTGCGACCGGTCAAGCATCTTTGAATTGGATAGGTCAAGGACGACTCAACGTCTTGTTTTTTTTTTTTTTAATAATGGGTAATCATCAAATGACTTCTCCGCTCTGGGCGGAGCGAAAGGACGTGTCAGACTCTTACTGACTGAAACCCATCCGTGTTCCTTCTTAAGCCCTTTGCATTCCAGGGCCGCGGTGACTATTTCGAACAAATTCTAAATCCCGAGAATAGCACTACCTATGCCGATCACTGATAATTACACCTGCACGGGTAGATCTGTCAGGGTTGCGGAATTTATTCGAAAGAGTCACCGCCGCCCTGGAACTCAAAGGGCTTTAGAAGGAACACGGATGGGTTTTTAGTCAGTAAGAGTTTGACACGCCCTTCCACTCCACCCAGAGCGGAAGAAGTCATTTGATGATTTCCCATCCATAAAGAAAAAAACGGGTAGAGCTTCAAGGTTAAGCAACGCCGCGGTCGGTCCATGGATGGGTGACCAACCACTGACCATCTTAACATACCGAGAATACTCCATACCTCGGAAAGTACGTTAAGCTGTTTGTCCCCGTTGTCATTTGTAGATCATTGAGTCTACGCGTAGTCAGAAGCCAAGAAATACCAGTTACCTACTGGTTTGTGGAGGTCTGATAGGCAGTAACTCTATGTAAAATACTGGTATTCAGCTGCATCCTGTTAGATTGGAAGCCCAAAATTGTTGGAAAAAGGCTGGTAAATTGATTGACAGACAAGAAAGTAAGACGGTTGTCAAGTTTGCTGGTCATGTAAAAACTAAATAGAATCCTACATCAAATCCCGGAACAAATATTTGTTTGGTCTACAGATAGTTGTTCCGGGTCTGGCTGTTTATGTGTGGAAGTTTGTATGTTTATAAACGCACCCACGATACAGCAGAAATTCCTAGGGTGTGACAACGTTTTTTTTTTTTTAAATCTATGCTTCTATACTAATATTATAAAGAGGTAAAGTTTGTGAGTTTGTGAGGTTGTAGGTGGTAATCTCTGGATCTACTGAACCGATTTAAAAAAAATATGTTTGTATATGATAGTCACATTCATTAGGAATGCTATTGCTTTCGGGTATAGCCATTCGGGAACGGAAAATTCCAGCTAATCGCAAATAAACATATTGACATCGTCATAGTCGATTTGCGAAATTTGTTTGAAAGAGTCACCGCGGCCCAGGAACGCAAAGAGCATTTGGAGGAACACGGATGGGTTTTACTCAGTAAAAGTCTGACACTCCCTTTCGCTCCGCCCAGAGCGGAAGGAGGCATTTGATGATTTTCGAAGCTTAAAAAAAAAAGTTACCAAAAAGCATAGATCTTTTCACACACACAAAACCGGTATTATAACTCTTCCTAATTAGATGCAGGCTAAACTAAAGGTCGAATCTATTGCGAAACCCATAAATTGGCCAAAGTTAAGGTCAAATGTTAGCAATATCTTATTCATCTAACTAAGGCCTTAGCATTGAACGAGATTAATAGCAATTTTAAATATTGTAATTTTTTATGTGTTCCGCTTAACGATTTTACAATCGTTTCCTCAAAAAACTAAAATATAAGTAAATTATCTACTTTTATTTATGATTTCATCTACAACTTAACTTCGAAGAAACTTTTGAAGTTTTTAAATATTAATAAATTATTTCACGTCTAAGCATAAACTTATGTGTGCACCGTTTTTTTATTTAAATCATAAATTTCTTAAATAGGTATTCATATTGTTCTTAACATGCATGGTAAGTTCCTAGTTCAATCGCGAGTGATATATCACTCGCGATTGAACTAGGAACTTATAATATATTATTTACCCAACTGTTCCAAAAGGAGGGTAATGTTTTTATGTATGATTTCGTTTGATTTTTTTTCAGTCTTTAATATACCGTCCCAATTAATGCGTAAATTTGTCTCTCCATAAAAAAAAATAAAAATCAGGCGATCAATAGTTAAAAGAAAATTTAAACAATAAGGTCAACATATGGTCTACATTCCATGTATATATTTATTTATAGAACATTGACCTCATACCTAAATGCAATTTATTAATTTACCTTTATGCTCTTCTTATATGTGTATTTGCTTTTTCTATGTTTAGTGTTTTGTGTGTACAAGTACATACATTAATAAATAAATCAAATAAATATGTCACCTGTTCTTAGAAATGTCTAAGTCACCCAGAATTAGTTTTTTATTATAATATTTCCTAAAATAGCACAATGCGAAAATTAATTGTATATTTTACAATGCAAACTAAATTAATTTTTTTCTTTTATAGGTAAGTACTTGTAATGAGTTTTTATGGCTTTTTAACCGACTTACTCAATTCGGTTATATTTTTCATTTATTTATAGGTAAGTTTCTTATGGCTTCACATGCCAATTATTCTTATATTATTATTATTATTATCCTTTTAAAACAAATGGCACATTGGATGATCTTCCTAAGAAAATTAGCATAAAAACATACTACGAGTACAATAGTAATAAGTTTTGTAATAATTTGACCCGTCAACTATTCTATATTAATATTATGTTGGTATGCCTTTATAATCTTCGTTTTATTGTAAGCGCCGGTTGTAACGGTTTGTTATGGTTATTTTTATATGCCATAATATTGTTTTATTAAATGTTTAATTATTTGCAGGTACTAGACACATTCTTCAGATGTGTTTTGTTTTTCGAGCTTTTTTGAACTAGGACAACTTCGGTTGGAATTTGAATTTGTTTTATAAATAAACATTAGGATAGAAGTCCTTATGAAAATCAATTTTTAATTTGTTTCTTTGGGTTTTCTTTTCAACTAAGATATGATCGTAGTTGGAGAGGTATTTCAGTGAGCAAACTGTATTAGGTTCTTTGAATATGGCAAGCTAATACCTCTAACAATTCACAGATTATTTATATTCTTCTAATTGGATTTATTTCATAAAATCTTAAATACTTATTTTAATATTCTTACCGCGGGCGTAAGAATACTAAAATAAGTACCAATTTCTGAATTAAGAATTCGATATTATTTACTTTACAAGCTCCTTTTTTTAAACTACAGTTTGACAAGTTCTGAATTTTGCTTTTCGTTCTAAAACGTAATTAACGGAAACAAATTAAAAAAATAAAACTTACCTTATTCAAATCAAAATATCATCATCCGATATCACCAAATACTTCAAAAGCTCTTGAAAAAAACTATGACAATTATTTTCTCACAATCACACTCGGGCAAAACTGATTTGAAAACCTCTGTTTAAAAATAATAAGTTCTCGATTTGAATTCTGAACAAACTTACTTTTTTATTTATTAAAAGAAAATGTTCTCTATTACTTAAACAGAACCAATTTTATTTCAAAAAAATATTCTCAATTACAACTTAAATCAAACAAACTCATTTTTTTATTTTTAAAAGACCGTTCTCGATTTGAATTTCGCTCGCGTTTCGAAACAAGAACAATGTACGGACGTGTGGTACGCGACACGCATGCGCTCGACTAGCGACCAAGTTTAAGGACAACGGTCAAAGCGGCGTCTGCGCCTGATCAAGGAAATTATACGAGATGGAAGCAGTATTTAAATATTATGGTATTTTTTATATGTAAATACTGGGTATTTCAGATTTGCTTGGTCGTATTTTGGGGTGGTGTTCTGTATCTGTACAGTTAGAAATAGCTAAAAAAGTGCTTTTATTAAAATACACGACCACGAAAAATTACTAAAAAGATACAAACAAATCAATTTTCAAGAGGTCAGATTGGTGTACTGTCGGTTGGTGGTATTTATTTTAATTCATTCATAGATTTGATGCTTGAAACGTGATTTCTTATTATTTTTTTGCGGTTTCTTTAGTTACTATAAATCAAATAAAGAATATCGACCATAAAATATGACCACGTATGCAGTGGTTAATTATTATAAGCCGGTCAGCAATGTGTTGAGAGTCCAAGTTATGTTTGAGTTTTTATTAAACAATTAATTTTTTTTAAATGTATTCATAAAATAATATAATTTATTTTTTAAATACCTACCACAGTGTTGTAAATTGTAAACCAAAGGTTGAGTGCTAGAGAATTTCTTGTTGCATTGTCCGCGTTTGTACCACTACACTAAGCATAAAGTTGAATAAATAAAGCACACATAGACAAGAGATAAAAGAAGGAACAGAAAAACAAAAGATGATGGTTTTGAAAAAGAATTCGCATTTTCTTTTTATCTTTTCTTTTCTTCTCTTATTTCCAGCTGAAGTGAAAGATAGCATATTACTTATTATTAAAATCTATATTAACCCTTATAATATGTATTATAATAAGATCTCCACACTTGAACATTTTAGTATTCGGAAAAAATATAGAATATCTATCCTAAATACCTAACTTTTTTTACAAAAATATTAATACGAATTAATGAAAAAATCTTGGCTGGAAATTACTTTAATTGACTTTAAATCACGATAGCATTAATCTTCTAATAACGATTTTAAATAAAAACCGGCCAAGTGCGTGTCGGACCACGGACAGGTTCCGTAGTTACCCGTCTTCTAAACCATGTCAGAAAAATAGTAAATGTATTTCACTATTATCAAAAACAACCGTATAGGTGGCAGAGGGGGACACTTGACTCTAACAAACATTAGCACTTTAAAGCTTAATATTTCGTAAACGGATCCTTGGATGGAAAAATGGTCTTTGCAAACCAACTCAATATTTTTAAACGACCTATCCAATGACACCCCATACCATGGGGTAGACGATAAAATAAAAAATCATCACCACTTTACATGCCAACCTAAAAAAAATATTTCAAGATTTTATTTTACTACTCTGTCGGCGTGACTAATATGTATACCCATAGCAGTAAGCGTCTCTGAGCTAAACCGTGGACGGACAGACAGACACGACGGACATGGCGAAACAATAAGGGTTCCTTGTTAACTACGGAACCCTAAAAATGATTCAACCATAGTTAACAATCATACCTATTAAAATTAAATTAAATGCTTTTAATTGAGACGCATAACAGTAAAATAATTGATATATGTACCTATTTAAATAACCGAAAAGAAAAATAACTGGTCAAGTCCGAGTTGGCTTTCCAGTGTATTTGTCAATTTAAGTAGTTTTTTTTATTCGTTCTTCATATAAATGTACAAATAACGACCGAATAAAATGTATTTCCTATTTCCGGTATAACTGACTGGAATTCATAATACGTGTTTCTAAATGTTCTATTATGATGGGTATAAATGTTATGACTTTGGCAATGACTTGACAATATTAACACGACCATGTTAATATGTCAAACATAACTTGTATGATACACACCTTTTTCAGTTCTCCAACCCTGGTTAGATATAAACTCATAGTCATTTGGTCATGGGTGTGAACTTATGCCAGGGTTACGGAATTGTTCGAAAGAGTTACCGCGGTCCTGGGGGGCTACTCTCTAAGCCCGATGTCTGTATTCTAGTCCGTATCAACTAAGAATTTGACAGTAACTGTCAAATCGTGTTGTCATTCATTCTTAATTCGGGTTCGGAACTAATCGTTAGTCCGTATGTGATACGGAGTAGAATACGCCCGCAACTAAGCTCAAAACTACGGACTTCAAATTTAGAGACTAGCCTCCCTGGAAGTTGCGGAATTTGTTCGAAAGAGTCACCGCGGCCCTGGAACGAAAAGGGCTTTAAAAGAAACACGGATGGGTTTTAGTCAGTAAGAGTCTGACACGCCCTTCCGCTCTACCCAGAGCGGAAGAAGTCATTTGATGATTTCCCATACCTACTTAAAAAAATAAAATAAAAAAAAGCCTCCCTGGAACGCAAAGGGCATTTGGAGCAACACGGGTGGGTTTCTCAAAACGGTGAAAGACTATATCGTGAGATAACCGGCGATCAAATCCGAAGACATTTGTCATCGACCAACCCGCACTGGGCCGCGTGCTGGAACAACATAAATAGGCCATAGAGAGATATCCTATGTCCCAGCATTGGGAACATATAGGCTGATTTACAGATTTCCGGCCATTGAACAAAAAAACATAGTCAACGAAATTAAACAAGTATTTTATAAATAACTGCAAAATTAATGTGTCAGACGAAACCTTAAAATAGACAACTAAAAATAAGTTTTATAAAATACTGCGCTCTGGCATTTAACACCAGATTTAACTTATGCCATGTATTTTTCAAGAATTTGGTCCTTATTCATAAAAAAAACATACCATAAACAAGGATTTTGAAAAAAACATAAGTAGGTACCTAGTTTTTTTCCAAATCCTTGTCTATGTTATTTTTTTTTTAAATCTATGTTGTTGGATTCCTGGCTAGGAATACCGATTTTTTTAAACTCCAATGATGCAGCCGGTTGATTCTGTAAACATGTCGAAGTCAATTCATATAATCAAGATGGATTGACAGTTCACTTCGTGATCGCGTGACATCTTAATTATATGGATAGACAGCTCACCTCGTGATCATTTCAGAACGAATCAACCGGCTGGTTTATTTTTTATCAAAATCGTGTTTATCGGAATTCCTCGAAGATTCGGATTTGGCCATCCACTTGAAAAAGTGACTCTGTGAACTACTTATGTAATTTATTAGTCTGCATTTATCTGAAAAAAATACAAGTCTAATTTCCCTGACTGTACAATCATGACTAAACTCTGTCTCATTAAATATATAGTTAGTTTATTATTCATTAATGTTCATTAATGACTTGTCACGTTTTGCATAAGCCCATCTTTAATGAAAACAATTAACAAATCTGCTTTAATAGGCATAATTTACAAATGTTAGTGGCGGTACCTTTATTATATAAAGTAATTCTTAATCATCATTTGAGCCGAAAGAAGTCCCGTTCTGTACATAGGCCTCCCCAAGTATCGCCACGTCGACGAGTCCTCTGCGTTTTGCAACCAGCAGGTTTCCGGGTTTCCATCACACTTAAATATAAAAAAATTAAAAAAAACATGCGGGGCAGTCTTTGGAGACTGCCGATAGAAGTGAAAATTAAGCGACGTGTTCGGTGACGATGACGCGAGTTCCATGATTTTTTGTTCACCCAAAGCGTTAGGTTACGATGACGCGAGTTCCATGATCTTTGTTCACCCAAAAAGTACACATATATACACAGTATACATTTAGGTCATGGAAAGCGTTTGGTGACGATGACGCGAGTTCCATGATTTTTGTTCACCCAAAAAGTGCTCAACGCGACTAAAGAAGTTTTCACTTCAATAACATTTATTTCAGACAAGGTCCATTGCAAAGTTTGCACATAAAATTGGTCACCTACTTTAAAAAATAATTAATATATTTTAATATGACCACGTACTCCTAAAATACCCAGTGTATCCCAGTTCAGCCTGGAAGCTGAGCTAACAAAATTAATGCGCTTTTAAAATTAGCTGATGAGGCCAAAGATGTTCGGAATCTGGCGGAATCATTAAAAAGATTCTTAAAATGGCATTGGGTTAATGTCTTTTTTAATGATTTATTAGGTCAAGGGTCAGCTGGAAAATATATCTTTCTACTGAGATATTTGTGACGGAAAAACCCGTAGCGACTTTGCCCAACCTAGGAAGTCCAGTTCATTCAAACCGGTTGCAGCTGAGTACAAGTATTTTACATATAGCGACTGCCTATGTGAACTCCACAACCCAGTAACTGGCAATGGTAGTAATCTGGTCAGAAGCCAGAAAATCTTACTCAAGAGTCAGATTTTCTGGCTTCTGATCATCCGTAACTTATTGTCAACCAGCCACGGACAGTCCTCGGCAAGAGATACTAAACTTCTCAGACCGATGTGTGGGGCTGGTAATATTTATGGCTAGTGTGAAACAGGCCATAAATACGATTAAATTTCCGTTAATTTACTTGGGAAATAATTCCATGAAAAGGCTCGTTGAGGGGTCTATCATGATATTAAAACATTAAGTGCTTTAAAAACTGAACTTCATCATCTGCCTAGCCTTTTCCCAATTATATTGGGGTCGGCTTCCAGTCAAACCGGATTCAGCTGAATACCAGTATTTTACGTGGAGCGGCTGACTACCAGACCTCCACAAGCCATTAACTGGGTAACACGGTCCTCATTGGTAAGACTGGTGTCAGATTTTGTGGCTTCTGACTATCCGTAACGACTACCTAAGATCTACAAATGACAGCCGGGACCAACGGCTTGACGTGCTTTCCGAGACACAGAGGAGTCTCGGCATGTTAAGATGGTCACCCATCCACAGACCAACCTCGGCAAGCGTTGCTTAACCTTGAAGATCGACCCGTGGGGATGTTATTATTTAGCCACGAGCTCCTACCTCGATTTAAAGACTGAAATTAATGTATATAAATTATTTAAAATTTGAATTTTATTATTTAGAAATTTGTATAACATGAGAATATTTAGTTACTGTAATCTTATACTTATATGCTAATTGCTGTAATATTTTATTATTTCATGCATTGATAATAATAATTCTATGATATATTTTTTGTTTTGTAAGTCATTCATTATGGAAATAAAGAGGCTATAATACAATTTATAATAATATATATAATTGCATATAAAATATGTTCCATTTTTTAATTTATTCGATGATCATATAGTGGCCAATCGGAGGTCGTGAAACAGGCCCATAGTCACGAGCTCCTCGGCTACTAAAGTAGGTACGTAATTAACAAACGGCTAGTACCTAATTAATTATACTAATAGAACATTGTTTATCTGTCAATATTAATCGAGAAACAAGTTAATATGTATGTACCTACCTTACTGTGTAAAGATTAGGTAACTCCTACGTTTAACTTGACCGTTCGAAGATCACAAACGTTGAACTCGTGTTATTCAATGAGTAAGGGTCAACTTACACTGAGACTCGATGCGGGCTTGAACTTTAGGTTTACTAGCTACCGCCCGCAGCTCCGCCCGCATTAATGTCGAAAATTAGCCCAAGGATATCGGGATGAAAAGTATCCTATGTGTTATTCCAGACCATAATCTACCTCTGTACCAAATTCTGCATCAAGATCCGTCCAGCCGTTTGCGCTTGAAGAAGTAACAAACATACACACACTCACAAACTTTCGCCTTTAAAATATTTTAGTAAGAGAATTCGGATTTCAAATTTTCTCACTAAAATGTTTTGCTTAGAGCGGTTACCCTCTGCATCAGATCCGAATCCGTGTAAATATGTACGTTCCAAAATAGACGTACCTACAACTATTTGTATGGTCGTTTACACACAAGATCCGACTTCCGTCATCCGATTTCGATTTGATTTAGATCCGAGTCTCCAATTCGGAAGAAATATTGACGTTTCAAAGTACCCGTAGTACTGTTCAATCGGAAATATCCAAAGATGGCCTCTAAATAGCTTGGGTTTGGATCAGAGATCGGATTAGTGAATTCGGTCTGAGTTTTTTAGACTCTAGATCCGTATTTTCACACATTCGAATCGGATGCAATGTGAAGAACAATATCTATCCGAATTAGGTCAGAGTTTTTTATATCTGTATTTTCATGGATTCGGATCGGATGCAGTGCGTAACCGCTAGTCTTTAACTAATAAAGTTCTATATTGTATGGCAATCTTAAAACATGCGCACTGCGTCTCATCGCGTCTCGTTGTGTGCTGACCCTAAGGCGCTACCTCCACGAGCGATATTATCGTCTTGTCACTTTTTAGGGTTACGCACCTCAAAAGGTAAAAAAAGGAACCCTTATAAGATCACTCTCGTGTCCGTATGTCTGTCCGTGTGTCACCACCGATTTTCTCAAGAACGGATGGACCTAGCAAGTTGAAATTTATACCAGATACTGAGGTTTATAGTCCCTATTAGGCGTATACAAATCAAGGTCCTGAGTCAATACGGTAAAAAGATATGGACAAATTTAGATTTTCGCGAAAACTTGTACTAAGTTTACCATAATTTACCATATTTATTAACTTTTTTTATTTTTCGGAATTTTCTCTTTAGGTACTTGTGTGTAAGACCGTGTTTAAAAAAAAACTATAAACGGCGATACTAACGCGGCAATGCGACGAGTAACATTGACGAGTAAAACATCAAAGACTTATCGCGCACCCACCACATAAAACTTGCATGCAAGTTGTTTGCAGGCCTTATCGTTGCCAGGGATGCGAAAAAGAAAAAAAAAGAGGTAACTCTTTCGAACAATTTCGCTTTTCAAATGCCCTTTTGCGTTCTGGAACGCAATTGGCATTTGAAATGCGAAGGAACACGAGTGAGTTTTAGTCAGTAAAAGTCTGATTAATTCCCCAACGTGGCATTCTGTCGCGACTCGTGGTGATTCACACGCTCGTCGATGTGACGCCTTAGTGACAGATAAAGTAAATAAACAGTAATCCTCAATGATCCTGACATTCCTGACTACCGTTAGTGACAGCTACTGTTTACCGTTTATTGGCATAACTCACGCTTAAACAAATTTCTGGAATGCGGTTTTAAAAGGTGGCCTCCGTGCGTCAGTTCGATACTTGTTTGCTCGATTTTCATTAGTCCGAACGCTATTGTCCGAAACTATGCTAGTGTAAAACTTGTTAGATCGAAATACTTTAGGTCGATGTCACGTTTGTTTGAAATTGAAACACTCTTGTCCGAAACACTGCATCGAAGTTATGATAGTTCGTAATTTTTACATCGACAGTGTATTATATATTTGAATTCAATACAAGACTCGACATTTATTACTAATCTAGCTGCGCCCCGCGGAACTGCCTGTGAACTTTTACAAAAGCTGGAGATATTTCTCATAGACCGCTGTTTTGTCTAGTAACTTACATGGATATTTTTGTTTTATCATCATCATCATCACATCAGCCGAAAGACGTCCACTGCTGCACATAGGCCTCCCCCAAGTGTCGCCACAACAACCAGTCCTGTGCGTCTCGCATCCATCGGCTACCCGCGACCCTCACCAGGTCATCAGTCCACCTTGTGGGAGGCCTTCCAACGCGATCGCCACTCCAGAACTTTTCGGCCGCATCGACCATCTGTTCTGCAAGCAATGTGCCCCACTGCCACATTTTTGTTATACCTGTATAGTATCAAAACTAATTGTATTCTTACTTACTCATTATTTCTTACCTATATTCCCCCATAAAACAAAGTCTCTGGACAAAGCTCTCTTTGTAATTTGTAACTTGTGATATTATTTATAATATCACAAGTAGCATCTTAGTGCTAAGGCCTCTCCCAAGTCCTCCCAGATCTGCCGCGACGTCTCGAACCAGCCCTCGTGATACGCGTCCAAATCATACCGCCACTGAGAGGTACCGCTCGCCGCCAAAATTTGTCATCACCATCATCATCATCTTTAGGAACCCATTATGTAGAGACTATCGCCCACTGGTAATTGCGAATGCAGCTGATGTTACCCGCCCATATTTATTTTGCCCGCTTATAATATGCATATTAAATTCTCATACCTTTTTTTTTGATTGGATTTTGAAAAACCTTCTTGCAAGATGGAAGACTTCCCAACTTTCGGGTTGAAAATCTAAGTAGATGCACATTTAAAAATATCTAAAAACTTTTACACAACAGATTTTAAGCATGTCATGAAAAATGTATATTAAAAACCCCAAAAAGTTAAGAGACAAAAAAAACGAAATACATTTTTTTTCTATTGATAGGCACGCGTTTGACCGACGTTTGTTCGAAGATGGAGCACGCTTGACTAGAAGTAACCTATTCTGTTGACCTAAAGACTCCCAGGTTGTAGCTACAGGAAACACAGACTCTGGCAGGGAATTCCACTCCTTAGCTGTTCGCACAATGAATGTGTTGCCAAACGTTTAACGTTTCGATAGCGTTTCAAAGCTTCAAACAATAGACTATCGGTACCATTCCAAAATTTCGAACTATCGTTACATTGATGTATCGGACAAAAGGATTTCGATCAAACGTTACATCAACCTAAAGTATTTCGATATAACAAGTTTCGCACTAGCGTGATTTTGGACAATAGTGTTCGGACTAATAAAAATCAAACATACAAGTTTCGAACTGGCGTAGGACATGTCGAAATGCGTAGCTATTCATATAACAGTAATTATACTGGTTGTTGTTGAATGGAACTTTTTGATATACGTACAATGTAATAAACGAGACAATTAAAACTTGACATATTGACTTACACTGTCACGGAATGCCCTTCAGGAAATAAAAAGACTTTCTATTAATAAAAGGGTTTTTGACCAAAAAAATCTAATTAGTCCGTCACGTCAGATAGATTTCCAAAAAATTTTGGACACGCATTTTTTTCTCACGTAAACAAAAAATGAAGACGATACAGTGCGTTGAAAACTCGGGTGACGTCACTTACCAGTACACTTTTTTTACTGGAAAGTGACGTTACAAGCCCTTACTTCTTTGATGCATTTTATCTTCGAAAATTTTTATTTATTTGATAAAATAAAAAAACACATGTCCTCGCTCTTTAACTGGCGGACTAAATATAATCATATTTTTTTTTACCCAGGCAACATCCCTGTTGTGTATATTTTTACTAAAATAATACCTGTCGTATCTCCAGAAGATGTGTACGAGCGATGCGAGCAAGGAGCGCTAGAGCGAGAAATGTGCACGTACCGCCAAAAAGACTCCGCTACGCATCTTCGCATCACTCAGCTACACATCCTTTGACAGTTTTGCTAGAAATCCTCGCATTGCTCCAGTTAAAATTGTGTGATTGCTACGTATCTTTGCTTCACTCAGCTACACATCCTTTGACAGTTTTGCTAGAAATCGTCGCGTTGCTCCAGTTAAAATTGTGTGATTGCCACGTATCTTCGCTTCACTCAGCTACACATCCTTTGACAGTTTTGCTAGAAATCCTCGCATTGCTTCAGTTAAAATTATGTGATTGCTACGTATCTTCGCTTCACTCAGCTACACATCCTTTGACAGTTTTGCTAGAAATCGTCGCGTTGCTCCAGTTAAAATTGTGTGGTTGCTACGTATCTTCGCTTCAATCAGCTACACATCCTTTTACAGTTTTATTAGAAATCCTCGCATTGCTCCAGTTGAAATTGTGTGATTACTACGCATCTTCGTTTCACTCAGCTACACATCCTTTTACAGTTTTACTTGAAATCCTCGCATTGCTCCAGTTAAAATTGTGTGATTACTACGCATCTTCGCTTCACTCAGCTACACATCCTTTTACAGTTTTATTAGAAATCGTCGCGTTGCTCCAGTTAAAATTGTGTGATTGCTACGTATCTTCGCTTCACTCAGCTACACATCCTGTTACAGTTTTACTAGAAATCCTCGTTTTGCTCCAGTTAAAATTGTGTGATTACTACGCATCTTCGCTTCACTCAGCTACACATCCTTTTACAGTTTTATTAGAAATCCTCGCATTGCTCCAGTTAAAATTGTGTGATTACTACGCATCTTCGCTTCACTCAGCTACACATCCTTTTACAGTTTTACTAGAAATCCTCGCATTGCTCCAGTTAAAATTGTGTGATTACTACGCATCTTCGCTTCACTCAGCTACACATCCTTTTACAGTTTTACTTGAAATCCTCGCATTGCTCCAGTTAAAATTGTGTGATTACTACGCATCTTCGCTTCACTCAGCTACACATCCTTTGACAGTTTTGCTAGAAATCGTCACATTGCTCCAGTTAAAATTGTGTGATTACTACGTATCTTCGCTTCACTCAGCTACACATCCTTTTACAGTTTTACTAGAAATCCTCGCATTGCTCCAGTTAAAATTGTGTGATTACTACGCATCTTCGCTTCACTCAGCTACACATCCTTTTACAGTTTTACTTGAAATCCTCGCATTGCTCCAGTTAAAATTGTGTGATTACTACGCATCTTCGTTTCACTCAGCTACACATCCTTTTACAGTTTTACTTGAAATCCTCGCATTGCTCCAGTTAAAATTGTGTGATTACTACGCATCTTCGCTTCACTCAGCTACACATCCTTTTACAGTTTTATTAGAAATCGTCGCGTTGCTCCAGTTAAAATTGTGTGATTGCTACGTATCTTCGCTTCACTCAGCTACACATCCTGTTACAGTTTTACTAGAAATCCTCGTTTTGCTCCAGTTAAAATTGTGTGATTACTACGCATCTTCGCTTCACTCAGCTACACATCCTTTTACAGTTTTATTAGAAATCCTCGCATTGCTCCAGTTAAAATTGTGTGATTACTACGCATCTTCGCTTCACTCAGCTACACATCCTTTTACAGTTTTACTAGAAATCCTCGCATTGCTCCAGTTAAAATTGTGTGATTACTACGCATCTTCGCTTCACTCAGCTACACATCCTTTTACAGTTTTACTTGAAATCCTCGCATTGCTCCAGTTAAAATTGTGTGATTACTACGCATCTTCGCTTCACTCAGCTACACATCCTTTGACAGTTTTGCTAGAAATCGTCACATTGCTCCAGTTAAAATTGTGTGATTACTACGTATCTTCGCTTCACTCAGCTACACATCCTTTTACAGTTTTGCTAGAAAACCTCGCATTGCTCCAGTTGAAATTGTGTGATTGTTTCCGCCAAAGCTATGTATGTGAGCAGAGCTTTGGCGAAACAAAACAATCACACATTTTCTCAGCGGATACACATCTTCGCAACGTTTAGCTACCTCACACATTTTTGGTAGAAAAACAGCCTAAGGACTTTAAAAATAAAACCAAAAAAAAAACGATTACACTGAATTTGGATGAATGTCAAATAAATTCATTTTGAACGTCAAAATCAGATAGCGTTTTCTTTTCCTCAATAATACGCCATGTTGTTCTTTCCTTACAAGCAAAATATTTCGTAGAAAAATCTTCGTGATCTACCACCGAAGTGATTCTAGGAACGATCCGTTTCGTCAATTTTGGCACGGAATAATAAAACCAAAGAATATATTGGTACCACAAGCTTTGTTTATACCAAAACAAATAAAAGTTTTAATAAAGTATTTATCAGTTTACTGCATTTTTATGCCCTCATTTCGTTATTCAACGTATATGAGGAATTTTATGATCACAGAGGAAATTTAAGATGCGTATTTATTAAGTTTCGTGATTGAAAAACTTTAAAAAAAGAAAGAAAATTAGCTTGGCTTCCGCAGCGAGGGATGTGAGACGATCGCCATAGAAAAATAAAAAAAACCTAAACACGTTATACACTTTTTAGGGTTCCGTACTCAAACGAGACCCTATTACAAAGTCTGTTCGTCTGTCACCAGGCTGTATCTCATGAAATAAAATTAATTTTTTTCTTATATCTACCAACGCTCGCACAGTACAGGTTAAGCAGAAATAATGGGTACGCCTTTACCCATTGGTGGGCCACAAATTAGGCTAATAAAAAATATTTGGGAGATTTCGTACCTACACACTCATTGTTCAAGCAACTTAATTAAACTATTTAGGAAAATGCTGTACTGCTAATTAAGATATGATAGTTTTAACATTTTTGAAGAAGGTTAATCAAGTTAAAGAAGCCTGTTGCCTTGAGAAGTTCGAGAGAATTTCTTGGTACTTAAAAGCAGAATCCATCAAATTTTGAAACACTGTAACTTTATTACAAAGTTGACGGGTGCAAGAATTTAATGAAAAATTTAATAATTTACGCTCCCAAGATCTTGATTTAAGACGAAAAGATGAAATACCGACAGAATGATGCATTTTAGAGCAGATTCCAAGATTTATTAAAAAAAATTTTTTTTTATTTATTATAAGGCTTCTCAACAATGAGTACACCAAAGCTTTAAAATTTGCACATTGCAATCTTAAGACTAAGTGCCTCATCACTTACAGAGAAGCACAACATGCACTAAATTATGCGCAGATAAAAACATAATTAATTAAAATGATTAAAACATTGATTGAAAATTAAAAATAATAACAATTGGATTAATGTAGAAATGTAGAAAATAAAAATTATTAAATTTGAATACAATAAATTAAATAAGATTATGGTAACAATAAATTAAGTTAGATTTAATTATTTGTATAAGATAAGGCAAATAACTGATATTAGATATTAGACTAGACATAACAATTACACATTAATTAGCAAGCGCGGCTTTTTTTAAAGCTGGTAACGTTAAAATCAGATTCACGTTAGGATGGTCCTGAATTAAATATTTACACGAAAATTAAGGACATAATATTTGTTTAAAATCCTTTTCTTGTAACCGTAATATTTTTAAATAATATTTTTTTACCCACTTTCCATATTGTTATCTTTTCAGTGGATAAGTGTAGACATATTGCCAATTATTTTATTCCTAATTACCCATTGGTTAACGCGTTTTAACGAAAAATATTTCGTTAAAATGCGTTTTTCGACCAGTTTTTAGTTATTGGCTTATAGTTTCTAAGTAATACTTATTTATTTGAACATTAGCTGAGCAAAATATTAGAACTTAACGCAAATTGAAGGTGCCCTTACCTTGGTGCAGTTACCTTGCATTGGTTAAAAATTATTTTTTAACCAATGCAAGGTAACTACGGATAAAATAACCGGCCAAGTGCGAGTCAGACTCGTGCGCGAAGGGTTCCGTACCATCCTACTAATATTGTAAACGCAAAAGTTTGTAAGTATGAATGGATGAATGCATGTTTGTTACTCTTTCACGCACAAACTAATAAATGAATTTTGATGAAATTTGGCACAGTGGTAGATGATAGTCTGGAATAACACATTGGATACTTTTTATCCCGGGAATATGTTCCCTTGGGATAATTTTCGACAATCACGCGGGCGGAGCCGCGGGTGGCAACTAGATATCTATAAAATGGTAAAAAAACACGTTTATTGGATATGGCTTCCATACAGCAAACGTGATTTTTTTGCCGTTTTTATGCGTAAAAAAGTATTTCAAAAGTTCAGTTAAAAATTTATCGAGAGAAGATATTTTATAATCTTACGGATTTTGCCATTTTCCGGTGACAGAGACAAGCCTATCACCACCATCATCTGCCTAGCCTTTTCCCAACTATATTGGGGTCGGCTTCCAGTCAAACCTGATTCAGCTGAATTTCAGTATTTTACGAGAAGCGGCTGCCTACCAGACCTCCACAACCCATTAACTGGATAACACTGTACTCCTTGGCAAGACTAGTGTCAGATTATCTGGCGTCAAGCCTATCACCACTAACCAGGCTTAATTCCAAACTCCGGGCAGCTTCTAAGAAAACACAATAACATATTGCCTGAATCAAAACCCACTATCTCACGATTAGCGATCGCACTGTTGACCACGAGACTCATGAGGCAGTCCAACCTCCTCATACACTCTCGCTACAAGAAATCTCAGAAAATAATCATCGCAGCTCTAATTTAAGACATGAAAACTGTGATTAAACTAAAATTAATGCCACCAACTGGATTAGACTGCTTGAAATGTGACTGGTTTGCAGAGCTTATATACATGGCTTTGCTTTAATTAAATACAGATTACAAAATACTATCTCGCATGTATTTGAAATACGAAATACAAAATACTTTTAAGACGTGTATTTAAAATATAAAATAAAAAATACAGTATTTTAACTATTTTTATTTTAAATGCAAAACACTAATTACAAAATACTGTCGGGTGTTAAGTTAGGCTAGCCTTTTTGCTTACGAAAGCTATCGAGCGCTGTTTTCTGCAGAACGCATCCATTAATAAGATTGCAAAATGTATTTATGTTCAAATGTATTTTGTAGTCATAAGTATTTGAAATACTAACTACAAAATACCTCAGCGTCATGTATTTTGTTTTTACATTTTAAAGAAGTAATTGAAATACTAATACCAAATACGTATTTGTATTTCAATTAAGTATTTTAATTACAAGTAATTCAAATACTGCCGCACCCTGCTGGTTTGGAATTGTTAAGTAATTTTTGTGGTCGGATTTTTGAAACCACCAGCGCGTTGTTGCATTAAGCCCACCTGTGTATCGCTTCTGTACATAAAGCTTAAATTAATAAACAAAAACAGTGCTATTCCCTTGACCTTACGCCTCATTCACTGCACTCCATTCATTCAAAGTGCCTGAACATAAAAACCAGCACTTCCACCAGCGGCTTTAGGGTTCTTACAGACGAACGGCACAGCGTCGACGGCAGGTGTCAACGCGTCGCACAGTGGTCTGGAAAACGAGCTCCATACTCATAGAAACTTAAATTCAGGAATTAAAAAAAAAATTGTAATGTCTCTGGTAGGGTCCCTCTATAAATGAATTGGATGTCAGCTTAATCGCCGTGTATGGTACAGTAACTCGAGTGAGCACCAGCCCTTCAGTTCCACTGAATTTCAAAAAAATGTACTTTAAGTGTTTTCTCCCATACAAAAAACACTCAAAACTTTTATTCTCACGCGTGGAGCGACTATACACTACCATCCATACGTTAGTACCACGTAAAGAGAGGTATACCAGAGACATTTCAATTTTTTGTTTCTAAATTTCTGACTTTAAATTTCTATAAGTATGGAGCTCGATTTCCAGATCACTGTGCGTCGGCGACAGCTACCAAGCGTCGACGGCAGCCAGCGACGCTGTGCCGTTCGCAGGGCTTGGAAACCTGAAAAAAAATCGAACCGGTAAACGCCTTAGTACATAGGGAACTTATGATTTCGGTTAAACGGTTATAAGCTTTTTGAACGGGGTTTGTCGCCTACCTCCAATGCGCAGCCGTGCTGAAGTATAAGAAACGGCTGCACTACTGCCCCGCCGAAAGAGGACGCCGCATGTCGCTCGGCTCTCGCAGAATGAACCTGTTAATTAGGGTTCTTCATAACGCTCAAAACCGTTTTATAACATTTAATAACCAGTTATTTTTAAACCGGTCCCAAGCCTTGGCCGTTCGTTTGTAAGAACCCTTACTCACAAAAATTTGTTTTCTCGAATTTCCCAAGCGTACCATATGTTTTTCTAGGATAAAAGGATGTACCCATCCTTAGCCTCAACATACATTGTTCAGACAATCCTCTAAATCCGTGTGGAAGGGTGTCAAAACCAACATACTTATGTCAGTACTTCTTTTTTTCTTACGCTTCAGGTTTCAGCCGACTTGTGTCTTTGCATCGCTTTCAATATGGAAGGTAGGTACACTCCAGGGTTGCGGAATTTGTTCGAAAGAGTCACCGCGGCCCTGGAACGCAAAGGGCTTTAGAAGGAACACGGATGGGTTTTAGTCAGTAAGAGTCTGACACGCCCTTCCGCTCCACCCAGAGCGGAGGAAGTCATATGATGATTTCCCAGCCTAAAAAAAAAAAAATGTAAGTACACTACCTTTCAAAAGTATTAACCGACTTCAAAAAAAGAAGGAAGTTCTTAGTTCGGTACGATCATTCATGTGGGAATTTACTATGTTTTAATGAATACTTAACTAACTATATACACTATAAATAAAAATAACAACTCCTAACTAAATTAACCCTTAAATATGGCGTCAAAAAATTCATCCGCGTCGCTGTCGATTGGAAGTGTACCCAAAAGACTGGCGGCACTGCCACGTTGTATGGCAATGCTTATTCTTTGACCAAGGTAAAAGCCAGCCCTTGGGTAACGTGAAGTATCAACTAAGCGCCTTGAGAGATCTTTAAATAAGATATACGGCAGGTATATTTTTTTTTACACAAATTACTCCGAGGTTTCTGTTCCGATTTGTGTGATTCTTTTTTAGTTCGATTCGGTATACCGCCATTAGGTCCTGTAAACAGTTAATTCAGTTTTACTCAGTATTTTTAATTTTATGAGTATTTTTTACTTATGATTTTGACATTATTTCTGGGTGATGTAGTTTTTGCGTGCTTGGACGATGACGTCGTCCAAGTTGGTAAGCGAAATAATGTCCGGTAATTTTCAAATATTGAACGAATATTGGTGGCATTTGCCCGCAACAGAATGCCTTATGGCATCAGCATCACAGTATTTAAGCGCGTAAGGGCGCGTTCCCACTATGTCGTGACGATTTTATCATTGGACGACTGTCACATACATTTTGTATGTCAAAAGCCGTGGACGACGGTTAATCGTGTCGTCCTATATGTGAACAGCTCCATTTAAATACACAAGCCACGACGCTTTTAACGACACGATAATCTGTCGTCAAGACATATAGTAGGCGCCAGATAATCGTGGAATAACGGTCATTGACCCACCTACAATTATTGACATTAATTTGAAAAACGGAATTAATGACACAAAGCTGTCCCGAATCATCATCTCTCGTGATCCTTAACATTGTCTAATAATGAAAAACGATTCATATTTAATTGTTCAGGTACCTATGAACAGTTATTAGGGAAAGGTCAATGTACTTTATTCCACATTTATCTGGCGCCTACTATAGTGGGAACGCGCCCTAACGTAACTCTTTCACGGTAAACAGCGCGAATGTGTAGATTAATTCGTTATGGGTACAATTTCAATCCTTAAGGTACCTTACCACAGTATTTGCTTACTATTAAGTTTTAATTTTTGAGGGATACATCCAGCAATAAAAAGTGAAAAAAAAAACAACTTTTATACAAAAACATACAACCGTCTTTCAAATACAAAACCACTACAAAGTACAAAATAACTTAAATTTTGGAATTCAGTGTCAAAAAACGAAGAAACCACTCCAGAAACACCGACTTCCAAAACTAAAGTTATTTTGTACGTAGTGGTTTTTATTTGGAAGTCGGTTGTACGTTTGTGCAAAAAAGTTTGTAGCCAAAGTTTTGAGAGGCTGCCATAAAAAAACAAAAAAGCAGATTTGATTCCCATAAGACACAAACAAGGCATAAAGCTTGAAGGTAAATAAAACCGTTTCAAAACAACAGTGGACACATAGATGAGTTTAAAATTCATAAATAGAGTTGTACATTACGGTATAAATAATTTAAAATTTGTTGAAGATGTTTAATTTATTAAAATGCATTCAGGGTGGCCAAATGCTTTTGAGGGGTACTAGTATTACTAGTATTTTCTATAGTAGTACTAATATTTTGATAGTAGGTATGTACACAATATACCAAACAAACAAAACAAAAACATAAACACAACAAAAAAACAAAAACATTTTTTCTTTCTTTACTGTGAAAATACTAGTACCACAAAGAAGGTCACTAGACCTACTTTTTACCTATATTCGTTCTATACCATTTAAAAGTAGAACGCCGATGCCGGAGGTTGTGGTTCCTGCGCATTTCAATCCTCCATTGATTCTAGGAAGGTGGACCGATGACCTGGTGAGGGTCGCGCGTAGCCGATGGTTGCGAGACGCACAGGACCGGTTGTTGTGGCGACACTTGGGGAAGGCCTATGTCCAGCACTGGACGTCTTTCGGCTGATGTGATGATGATGATGATAAGTGATTCTAGGATACTTGAATATTCCTTGATGAAGTATGCGCCATCATCATCATTCCACCGACATGACATGACCGGTCCTTTGCGTTCCCGCGGCCTTTACTTCTGAGATGGTTCTCTACATAATAAAAAGTACCTGGATGACCGAGCTTTGCTCGTTTTTATTTGGAAAACGTTTTCGAAAAAAATTGAAACTTAACTACATCGATTTATCGACCCCAAAACCCCCTGTATACTAAATTTCATGAAAATCGTTGGAGCCGTGGTTTCCGAAATTCAGATTTTATCTACACAAATAATAAAGAGGAAAAATTTGTATTTTGTGTGTGTGTGTATGTTTGTAATGTATTCATTACAAACATACACACACACAAACACTACTGTACCGATATCAAAAATTCTTTCTCCATTGGAAAGCTACATTATCAGCGAGTAACATAGGCTATATTTTATTCCCGTATTCCCACGGGAACGGGAACTACGCGGGTGAAACCACGTGACGTCCGCTAGTATATACATAAATACAAGAATTGCTCCTTTAAAGGTATTACATTAGATTACACAATCCGCGCCTGAAACTTACATAATAATACAATTTGCATATTGTGGTTTTGCTTTTACCAAAACCGAAGTGTGAATTCATTCAATAAGTCAAGCCTTATCCCAAATAATTATGGGGTCGGCTTTTAGTGTAACCGGATGATGCTGAGAACCAGTATTTTACTTGCAGCACTCGCCTATTTGACCTCCACTGTAACTGAGTCCCAGTAACTGAGTAACACGATACCACTGGGCAAGACTGGTGTCAGTTTTTCTGGATTCGGACTATACGAAAGGGCCGTCAAGACGCCAGCACATTTAGCTACAACAATCTGTCAAATTTCTTTAATAGATTTTCAACTTTATCGCTAAAGCATTAGGTTCCAAGTTGACTGGGGAAATTTTAGTTTCGAATGGCTTGATGCGCTGGCGTCTGTACCAATGACAACCGGGACCAACGGCTTATTGCCTACGGTTTATAGCCTTTTTGAGGCTCAGAGGGGTCTCAGTACGATGGACCCATCCACGGACTTACCTTGGCAAGTGTTGCTTAACCTCGAAGACCAAAACTTTTTTTTAACGATGGGATTATACTTCCACTGCGCAAAACGGAAGGGAGTGTCAGACTCTTACTGACTATAACCCATCCGCGTTCCAGGGCCGCGGTGACTCTTTCGAACGAATTCCGCAACCCTGGCAGGAAGATCGACCCATGCCGCTAACATTATTTATCCACGAAGTGCGAAGTCATTATTGACTTTTAGGTATCATTATTTTTACAAGGCGAAATGCACTACCGTTAGTTCTTGCGTCGTTCTTTATTGAGAGTGCATTGACTTAGGAGCCTTTAGCCAATGTCCTTTCTTGGATACCTATAACTGATTAAGGCTCTCATTCACTCCTTCTTAGGGTTCCCGACCCGAAGGGTAGGTTACCAACCGAACTCTATTCTCACCCGTCCTCCGTCCATTTGTCTGTCAACGGTCTGTAACTCATGAACCATAGTTAAACAGTTAAAATGTTCACAGAGTGTAAATTTTATTGTAATTGTGCCCCTTTTTATAAATAAAAATATTATTATTAAAAAAAACCAGTTGCCGCTTCATCAAATCAAAGCAAACAAGAAGACACAAAAGATATTATTATGTTCATGGTACGGAGCAACGGAGCCCTACGTGTGCGAATCCGACTCGCACGTGGCCGGTTTTTTTTTCAGTCTGCCGTGTTGTGTATAGACTTAAAAGTTTATTACTTAAATAATAATTAATAGATAGACATTAAAATTGGCCAAATCCCTGTAGGTACCTTTACCTTTTTTTAATGATGGGAAATCATCAAATGACTTCTTCCGCTCTGGGTGGAGCGGAAGGGAGTACCAGACGCTTACTGACTAAAACTCATCGGTGTTCCTCCTAATGCTTTTTGCGTTCCAGGCCCGCGGTGACACTTTAGAAAAAAATTCGCAACCCTGATAGGCACTGGCCCAAGTATGGTAGTGTTTGGTGTATTCCCAACAATGAACATCTTTCAACATAAACTATGTACGAGTATGACTGTGCGCAATCGTAATTTTCAATCTACAAAATCAACACCAGTAAATTCCACCAAAAGTCCCGAAAGCACCGGTCTCTCTTTGTAAGTTGAACTCAATACCCCGGAAATTAACCACACATTACAACTGAAGATTAAATCAATAACTCTCACAATACAATCAGATGTTTGTCTGTATAAATTGACGCACCTTTCTCGGAAACTCAACACGCACTGTATCGTTGACTCGAGTATGTAAGAATAACAAAAGATATTCTTAAATAACACTTAAAAGGTAAGCTTAACAGAGCTTGGAATCACCGCAGTCAAAACAAAAAAAAAAACGATGCTTTAAACGTGAAAACAAATCGGTTTGTTCGTTAGTATGATACGTTTTCACGCCTACACCGCTAGAGTTTATTTATTTAACAGTTTATGTACACACATTTAACAAATAGATAAGAAGAAGGGAACAGAAAAATAGGTACAAAGGTCATGCTTATTTCTAAAGAAATCTCTTCCCCAACATACCTGCGAAAGGAGAGTCGAATAAAAGAGATTTATTTATTTATTAGTTACTTAATTGTACACCGAGAATTACATAAAAAGAAAATTAAAAAACTAAAACACATGTGTAGAATAGGCGGCCTTATCGCATTCCGCGATCTCTTCCAGGCAACCTGGAATGGACAGTAATTGCCTGGACATAAAATGGGGCTATCATCGGCGGAACTTCTGTACTACTTTAATTATAATAATGTATACAGGTGTACAATATTTTTATTTATTGTACACCTACCACAGTATAGTCTTTACAACCCAAAGGTTGACCTTTGGCTTGATGCATTAAGTCCGCCCATGTACCACTATTGTACATAAAGTTTAAATAAATAAATACACAGATAAATACATATTATTAACAATAGATACATATATACTAAATATATGTATAGGCATTTAATAAATGACGAACATCGATATCAAAGCGACAGGTGATGTTCCTTCACAAACCTTTTGAACACAGGTATCAATCGTTATCTGTGTTCAAAAGGTTTGAGCGCGTCTCACTGGGGCTGGCAATGCATTCCACAAACGAGCGGCTTGAACAGTAAAGGATTTAAAGGAAGGGAAGGATAGAGATTTAGACATCGTGTGTAAAAGTTGCCATACCGCCATTGCCACGTAAACTATACGTGACAATGGCGTTCAAAAGGTTAAGAAGTCTGAAAAATGCAGTTGGTGAAGTAGAATAAATACCAGCAACTACATCAGACTGCTTAAAAGTGATTTATTTTTAATTCTTACATTTTAGTGAGTTACATTTTTGGAATCATCTCCTCGTGCCCTTTACTTTGATACCCTACATGACTATGTCACTCAAAAAAAGTAAGTGAGAATGCTTGCTAACCAGATTTAAATCGTTATAGATCCTCAATGATCATTCGAATTGTGAAATTATAAAAAAATACGAAATGTGTGCTGGGACACACAGTAGAAGTGAAATTTCAACGGACAAGTGAAACTCTCCCTCCGCCGCTGCCGCCTCTCAGCACGCGATATATCGTCTACCCCTCCACGCAGCCGTCACGCTTTTTCGTGACAGAAAACTAAAACCCCCCCGTCTATATAGAAGTTTCACTTCAATAAACCTAATGATGATTTTCAAATACATACCTATTTAATCTTAACTTATGGTTATCAACTTTATTTTTTCTTTTTCGCAAAATGGCGTCTGATGGTCGCCATATTGGATTTTCATAACTGTCATATCATTAATGACACTTGCAGGAGTAATACGACTCTACTGACGTAAGAATCACCAATATGGACCACGTGTTTGGTATCTAGAGTGCCGCAAAGGACGAAACTTAAATCCATTCATATAAAGGCTGATAAACACATAACCCTCCTTCGATTCGCACAGTCGGGTATAAAGGTATATGTAACCGATTGTCTTGGAGGTCTGTGGTAAGATCAAAGTTTATAAGCACATTGTAAAGTTCACTCCTTCCAGAGATAGAGCATTCCGTTCAGTTTTTATTGCTTTTTGCAAAGACAATCGACCCGTTAAGGAGGATTTATTGTATCACCATGATTGTTGATTTGAGGTGACTGCGTCGACGGTGTGGTGGTTGAAAACGGAACTGCTTGACGCTAGGTTCTGAGTTCGATGACGAGCCGGGAATTCTCATGCAGTCTTCTTTGAAGAGGTGGTTGAAAGCGGTTGGGCGATAGTGTCGGATCGGGTGAAGTCGTGCTGTTTATTTAAAAGTAAAATTTTTACAACTGTTATTTAAACATTAGGTTCGTTACAACGATCAGTTGAAAAAAAAAATGGGCAGTTTTTAATTGTCTGGTGGTTACTAAATTACTACAGCAGTAAAACATGAAAGTAATAAAAATAAAATTTTGCGGTTATTTCATCCTTCTACAGATTTTACTTCGGGGAGAGTGTCCCGGAACTCCACGACCTCATCCCACCGGCCCCCTTCTACCATCGGACATCTAGACGCACTGCGGGTTACCATCCCTACCTTGTTGCTATTCCACCAATTCGCACTAAACATTTCCAAACGTCTTTTAAAATGCGCACAGCAAAGGATGGAACTCTTTGCCTGCGTCTGTTTCCGAACGCACAACCCTAATCTTTTCAAAATTAGAGTGAACAAGCTTCTTCTGGGTAAGCTCGGTCCATCTTCGACTTTTTCTCTGTCATCTATGACCTAGACTAGAGTCAAGAGAAATCTCATCTGAAATTAAAAAAAATGGGCAGTTTAACGACTTGCCTAGCCAAGTAGCGGAACATAGAGCACAGTTAGCTTACAGAACCCCGGCACGGATAAGTTAGGTTAGAAGGGGATGGTTATAGTGACGGGAATGATTCTACAATTTACAACAGCTGATTTAAATCAGCGGCTTTATGTACTTATGCAGTGTCCGTTGGTGCGGCAGTTGAAAGCGGGACTGTTAAACGTTGGGTCCTGATTTTGATACGACGTCGGGTAAATTTGTACTGCAGACTTACTATGACGTGCTAATGCCATCCAATCCCGATGATGTAAACGGGATAGTGCTATTCACTATGTATAGCTTCGTCTCCCTCTTAGAGCGGAATCATGATCGTTTTAAGACTTCATAGTATCCCGTTCATAGTAACCCTGGTTATGTAAATTCTCATGCAGTTCAGGAGTGGTTGTGGTGCCGTGGTAAAGGTCAAGACGTAACATGCGTTTAATTATTTCCCCGGCCACCGGAGGCGCGGGTCTGCGGACGGCGAGCGTTGGGTGGCTCGCTGTCCGATCACCACCAGACCCGGGTCGATGGCACGTTGTGTTCCACGCGCGCCTCAAAGAGATGTCAGCATAGGAGACGGGACCCGCTAGGGCCAGAGCCTGCCAGGGTTACGGAATTTGTTCGAAAGAGTCACCACGGCGCTGGAACGCAAAGGGCTTTAGAAGGAACACGGATGGGTTTAAGTCAGTAATAATCTGACACGCCCTTCCGCTCCACCCAGAGCGGAAGAAGTCATGCATTTATTGGAATTGTAGGTCATATTCATGAAGATTATTTGAACGGCCTTGTGGTGTAAGCACAGTTCAATAAACGTTCAGATATTTCTCGGTGTAGGTAACCGATACAAAAACTTGATCAGATCAGGATTCACCAGCAAGTGCCCTTTGGAATACTTGCACGACATCCTTTTATGCTTATTATTCTTTGTTTTGTGTAAACCGGCCAAGTGCGAACCGGACTCTCACATGAAGGGTTCCGTACCAAATTCGAAAAAAAACTTTTTCTGTATGGGAGCCCTCTTCAATTTTTATTTTTGCTCTCTGTGAAAGTTTCTAAACAAAACTGTAACGGTTCTTGAGATACAGCCCGCTGACAGACAGACGAACGGACGGACAGCGGAGGCTTGGTTATAGGGTTCTGTTGGTTACCCTTCGGGTACGGCACCCTAAAAACCAGCTTCTGCCCGCGACTTAGTCTGCGTGGACTTCAGATCTGGATAAAGTTTATTTACTTTTTTCGTGTGACTGATTTTTCGTGTGAGTGATGCCCACGTTTAATACACGTGGGCACTAGACAATCCTGTCTAGTGCCCACGTGTATTAAACGTGGGCATTAGGCAATCCAATCAAAAAAAATACTAAACTACATACGACGTTAGTTTTGGAGCAAACTGACCAGCACATTATATGAAAGCAATATGAATAAATTAAATAGCTTTGTTTTCGCACAACTCTTTCTTCTTTTGATTCTTCGAATCAATAATTTGTAACTAAGTATACTCAAAGTCCAGTTCATGTTTTTGTAATCCCGGGTTTGTATTGTTATGATTCCGAGATTTTACACAAGGTATTATCAACTCTATGATACTTACTTCCACGAACATTAAGTCTACCTATTCCGATCTGTGCTTTAACCCAAACCCTGTCACGGATAGGAAGAAGTCTGTGTCCCAGCAAAATACGATTTCTACTAAAATAAATATAACTTAGAGACGCCAAGCCAAGCGGAACTTCAGTATACCTTTTTTGCAAAAAATTTCTTCTCATTTTCAAATGAAAGAAAAATGCGGAAAATTAACTTACCTGCCTCCACTGTGTATTCTCATTAGATTAACTTTGTGGTGTTTTAATATGAAAAATTCGTTTAATATCCTTATTTCATTTAGATAAGGATAAAACGACTCTATATATACTGGTTTGGGTTGGGGGAAAAAGTATTTTTCCCCAGGACAAGAGAAATAAATTCGTCATAATCCATAATATAAAGTATTAAACTAAAAAAAACATTTTTACAGTAAAATACAACCGACTTTCGAATAAAAAACAATACAAAGTATAAAATAACTTTAATTTCGGAAGTCGGTGTCACAAAACGAAGAAACAACCAAAAACAGCGACTTACGAAACTCGAAGTCGGTTGTACCTATTTTTTTTTGTATTTTTTTTTTCTTTTTATTGGTGTCACCACAACGAAATTGTCATTATTCCCATAATGAGTGGTTCGCTATTTGCTGTTAAGGGGACGACGTCATCATCCAAGTACCTACGCAAATATTACATCATCCAGTAAGAAAAAAATCTAATATTTTAAAAACAGTGAGCTAAACTGAATTATTTTACGGGACCAAAATATAACAAGTACCTATACCTGCATCAAACCAAAAAAAGAATCACATAAATGTAAAAAAAAAAAATTCTAACCGAATTGAGAACCTCCTCCTTTCTAGAAGTCGGTTAAAAAACCTAAGATACAACGTGTAACAGAATATACGCAATACAATAACCTTGAAAGGGGTCACTATACTCATCAATATGAACAAATTTTACTAGAAGACCAAGCCTAAAGTCGCAATAAAATAAAATCGACTGCCCATACATTTATGTGCGCATAACTCGACAGAATGTACTGAGCAGATTTTTTTACTCGATTTCATAATGATGAGTACAAGGACCTCTTTTCAGGTACCTATTTCGTTTATTCTGTTAGGTTCACGTTGTATAGCTATGGCCTGCATTTTAAGGGTGCTGTACCAACATGATAATAAAAATGGTACATGCATGTGGAAAAATAAATTATATTTAATAATAATACATTTTAATTGACATTATTTACTCGAACCATACTTTGTATTGTATAGATTTAGACTTATTACAAAAAAATAAATAATATATTTGTATCTACACCAATTTCATTGGTAGGACATAGAGCTCGACTAAAATGTTTACTTAAGACCTTTATTTTAATACCTGTGTTCACAAATAAAGATTGATTGATAGATTGATTAATAATAATAATGTTGTCAGCCAACGGCTTAATAGCCACGAGCCTCGACCAACACCTCAGGAAGCTCTCGTTAGGCAGCTGGATCAAAGGCTTGATTCAGAAAGCAGTACTTCTGGACAGGGCTCGCATTGTTAGGAGGTTCCTCTCTCTGGAGCCCTGACCGCCGGTAGCTTGGACCTTGTTCCCGATACCGGTGAGCTACTATTTTTTTATATTTATAAATGTTTTATTTTTATTTTTGTATTTTGTAAGAAATATTTTAAAATGTAAGAAATACGTTAAAAAAAATGAATAAACGGAATAATAAAAATAAATCTTTATTCAAAATTCAAATTGGTACAATAGAATAATAAATCTTAGGAGGATCCTGTATCACAGGCGGTAAGAGCTCAACAATGTACTAAGAATCGTATAAAAAAATGTTTACAATATTTACTTAATATTAAAATAAGTAGTAGTAGTAGTATTGATTATATCCTAATAAAATAATACCCATGTCCTAATAGCTACCCACTACAGAACCCGCGATGGAAAAGTCCGACTCGCCATTTGCAGGTTTTTTTTTTTATAAAATTCCATTCCAGTTCTGTCACGAAATAAAGTTATACTCAGACAGAGACAAATGAAATTCCTTTTCATTTCTTACTACGTAGGTACCTATTTTAACTTACTGTAATTATTTCAGAGTGAAACCCTGTCCCTCAAGTTTGTCAAACTTAATTGAAATAAATAATTGAACATGTCAACTGCAGAAAAGAATTTAAAATGTCCTTGTCCTGAACTCTTGAGCGCAATGAAATATTTCTTAGTAAAAGAGTAATTTATTTTTATTTTTAATCAAATTTTCAATAAAAAAATGCTCTAAGTATTGTTTACCAAAGACAATTTAAAATTGTATCTTAAATAAAAATTTTAGCATTTTTCATTAAAGGTTTGCTTGAACTGTTTGAAAACTGAGTGACATTGATCGATGAATTTATTTTTCTTTACATTAATCATGAATCTAAAATTAAAAAGCTATTAATTTTACCTAAGCGTTTCACTACGTGCCTATACCTAACATTTCTTAAAACTTATGCTAAAAGAATTGTCTTTGGTAATATAAATAAACCGCGCTTTTTCTGTTTTTTCAAGACAATGGCAAAGGAATTCCGTCGCATACAGCCTGGTCTGTCATCTTTTATTTATACAGATTACATTGGGATGCTGATGTAACACTCTCAAACGTCTTGAGGGAGCATTTCGGGCGAATCACTCACACTTTCCTTGAATAAGTTTGCTTTTCATCAGATTGTTCCCGAGGATTTACTTTTTTTTATTAAATAAAGTAGTTTTTGGTTTCATTTTTGATTCAGCTGTCAAAGTTCCCGCGAAAGTGTTCGATTTTTATTTAAACTGTCTATTTTTTTTTGTCGTGACTATGGAATTCATACGGCGGTACCTATTCTGCCGTGACTTTTTTACTTTTCAGACATCGTGTATTTGGTTCGTTTCTGGTTAAAAACTGATTCTTTTTTATTTTCAGTCACAATAAAGGTTTTATAGTCGCAAGCTAATGCTAAGTAGTCGTTTATTTACCTAAACATCCCAAGTAAACCATCGATACCTATAAGTTGCATAAATAAGTGACACTCTCAATGCAGTAATCAAATATTATTCCATCTTGTTTATGTCATAGCTACAATGGCGGAAACTTACCACTAATTTACATCTAATTAAGTTCTATATTTCTTAAACACACAATTACAATAAACATTTAACCGCAAACCGTGTCCTGGGTTCATATTATCGTATTAGCTGCCATCATCATAGGTAGCATTATAAGAATATAGATGAAGTGGGCACAGACAGCTTTAGGCATTAGCATACCTTTTTGAAAAGGAAGCCAGCGTAGACTGTGCTGACAGTGACTGAGTTGCGGAATTTCTTCGAAAGCGTCACCGTGGACCTGGGACGAAAAAGGTTTCAGTCAATAAGAGTCTGACACTCCCTTCCGCCCCGCCCCGAGCAGAAGAAGTCATTTGGTTATTTCCCAAACCAAAAAAAAAATCATAGACATAGACAGATCTATCTAAAGACTGAAAACGCTAAATGAGCGAAAAAAACAGCTCAAAACGCGTGGTGGCTTCTTTCAAATTTCCACTTGGCGACATTCACATCGTGGCACATAAGAAAATGGCCACAACGAGTTGTGGAAATGAAGACATGCCATGTCGTGTTCTGAGCCCTAACTCTTGCAAAACTTGAAAAATGTGGGTGCCAGATGCACCCACATTTTTCAAGTTTTGCAAGAGTTGCAACGCAACGCAATGCACCGTGTGGCAACCCTCTGAGAACTAGATATATCTATGCTTATGGGTAAATAAATGGACGATACGAGTACGCATACATTAATTGCACTAATTATATTCTTAACATTGATTGGAGGAATCGGTATCGAATACTTAGCATATGACTTTGTAGGTTATAGTGCAACTTACAATTAAACGTCGTCGGTATTCCATTAACGGCCGGTCTCAATAACGTGTCCTTATACCTTTAACCAACTGTCGAATTTGCTAAAAAAACTGTCAAGCAGTCAAGGGAGTAGTATAAAAAAAAATACGTGTGGCACTCGGGGACTGCCGCGGTAAAGCTATTGCATTTTTTAGCATATAGCATTTTTTATCAACTTATGCAATTATTTATTTTATTTATGCAGTATTTTTCTTTCATATTAATTCAAGTTTTTTCTTTGATATTAATTTAAGTTACACTTTTTCGGCGTGGTGACCGATAAGAAAACAATTTTTTTTCTTTTATTGAATAAATGAAAAATTAATATTGTTTAAAATATCTTACAATACATGTAGGTTATTCAGGAATTTTTATCATTGAAACTATATAATATAATATCTGGATAGTTAATATCTGGAAATAATATCTGGAAAATACCGCGTCAATGGTGGTCCCATATTTTGTTGTGGATTCTTGTGGATCATTAATAATTTTCAAATTCAATTTTTCCGAAAGAAAAGTTGTTAACCGCTCTGATTTTTTATCAGAAAAGTTGGTGTTGAAATCACCAGCCACGATAAGTGGAAATTTATTACCATTTGTACCAAGTATTTTCGACCCCTCTTCAGTGTACTCCAGTAAAGTGCGATGAATAAAATGCTCTACCTGGTCCAATTTTGGTTTCGGAGCAATGTAAATTGCTACCATGACTATGTGTAGGCCATTATGTGTAGGGATTATCATGTCATACAGTCATGCACGTTAAGGTTCAACAAGTCGCAGGCTCGAACTCACTCGTCTAGTCGCACGTACCTACACAAACACCGTGCCGAAGTCTGCCGAACTGAAACGACGTTAGACAATGCACGGCTTTCAACGCCGCACCGCTATGCCGATGCCGGTCGGAGTGGGGGGTGTTAGGTTTATTTTCGTTACGGAATTTCTTGATTCGGTCGCCGCGCTCAAAGCCCGCGATAAAAGCTATGCAATTTATCTTAAAAACTTTATTGAAACCGGCCGCAAGAGGTAGGCAGCAAATTTAAAAAAATCTAATGAGAGGGGTATCTGAGGGGTATCTTAAAAGGGGACGCCACCAACTGTAGGTACAACGTTGTAAAATGTGTAATAAAGAAATAAACAAATTTGAATTTTGAATTTTGAATTTTTTATGATTGTAGTATTGGTAAACCCACAGTTCACTGGTTATCTTAAAAGCAAAGTACCTATTAGTCGATAGCAAATTTAGGTACCTAGGCGCCGAACACTGGACGGCGAGCGTTGGGTGGCTCGCTGTACGATCACCACCAGGCCCGGGTCGATGGCGCGTTATGTTTTACGCGCGCCTCAAAGAGATGTCAGCATAGAAGACGGGGCCCGCTAGGGCCAGAGCCAGCCAGGGTTGCGGAATTTGTTCGAAAGAGTCACCATGGCCTTGGAACGCTAAGGGCTTTAGAAGGAACACGGATGGGTTTTAGTCAGTAAGAGTCTTACACGCCCTTCCGCTCCACCCAGAGCGGAAGAAGTCATTTGATGATTTACCATCGTTAAAAAAAGGCGCCAAACACTGCTGTTCCACACTTTTTTTTTAGTAATTGAACATCTGATTTTTAGTTTCCTTTGTAGGAGATTATTTATGCGTCAATCGTGTCTTTGATTGATACCTAAGCTTAGAAAAAAATGGATAGGTACCTAAAAATCACGTTGTAAGTAGGTTCTTTGTAATAGGTACCTAAATACTGCTGCCCGTATCTACCTCATGATGACGATAACGCATTTACTTCAAATCATGTTTAACCTACTTTTAACAAACATCTTAACTGTTCTTAAACACCAAGAATACCTACATCTTTTCTGGATGCCTATGGGCGCACGAAAAACTCCGTACCTAGCACATTTCCCTTGATCAAGTTATTTCCGCATTCAGGAACCCGCGACCCGATCTAACATTATTACCTGGTGATTCAATAAAAACGTGGCCACTAGCTGTCCTAATTTGTGTTCTTGCCACAGAGCATGGAATCTGCAAGAGCCGGCATTGTCAATACTTTCCGTAGGTACTTGAAGCCAAGCGTGTCCATGGCCATGGGTGCCGGGAGAGGGGTGCTAGGGACTGCACTTACACCTCCCTGGCTTTCGATAATAGCTGGATTTTCTGGTTTCTGATTAAGATATTTAAATAGCTACGGGCTTAACGTGCTCTCCGAAGCATGGGAGAAACTCGGTGAATAACGGATGGTCACTCATCTATAGACCGACCTCGACAAACGTAGCTTGCCGTTAAAGTTCGATCCGCGCGGCTGTTATGATTGAGTCACAAGCTCCTTTTTAGCCACGAGCTTCTCAACTATCAGGCGCGAATACTTAGATTTTATCATAGTAATGGAATAGAATCACACTAATATTATATTATAATAAATGCGAAAGTTTTTGAGTGTGTGTGTGTTTGTTACTTCTTCACGCCCAAACGGGTGGACCGATTTAGATGAAATTTGGTATAGAGATTGTTTGAGTCCCGGGAAAGGACATAGGATAGTTTTTATCCCGGGAGTATGTTCTCTCGGGATGATTTTTGACATTAACGCGGGTGGAGCCGCGGGCGGTAGCTCGTATAGAATAAAATAGAAAACATTTATTCGACACAGACACAACACAAAAGCAAGAAACATCTAGCAAAAAAAAGAGGACAATAATGTAACATTTCAATGATACAGTAAAATAGTGATGAGCGTGCCCATACCGAAAGGGTTACCATCAAAGCATTTGCTGGGCGTCAGACACCCAGCGCTGGTTTTCAGTTGGCACCCCGCAGTGACACACGGACGTGGGTAAATAAAATAGATACATAGGTGAATATTTAAATTAAATTTAGGTTACAAATAATGTTATAGAAAACATAAATAAATAATGTAAAACAATGTATTTTTTTTTTGTTGCTTCACTGTAGGTACAGATATATTTTTTTAAATACCTACCTACGAATTGCAATATAAAATAACGCGGGCCGCTCGACGCGGGGACACATAATGGCGTCTTTTGCCGCTGGCTATTCCATGCTCTATGGCCCTCGTAACAGAATTAACATTTAGTTCTTTGTTAAGAACAGAATTAAATGCTTCCGTAATAAAAGGGCTGGTGTTTTCGCTTGTTTTTCCCTGTTGGTAGTTTTCCGGAGCAGGAAAAGGGCTATGACATACAGTTCAGTTCAGCAAAATACGTGACTTTGAGGAATTTCTTATTCCCTTTTGAGATAATATTTTATTTGTTTTATGTCGGGGTGACCGCGAGCTTGGCTGCTAGTCGGAAGGTCCAGGATTGTGAATCTTTTGTAGGGACTTAGTAATAATAGATTACACCGAGGGGATAAAGCAGTGTCTTATGTTACGGGCGTCATGTTAAATCCCGAACGCTATGAAGGATTCGAGAGTTAAATTCCGAGCGTAGAAAGTAGCTGAGCTGATACAAGAATCCTGAATGCAGCGAGGGATTGAAGCTAGCACAAGGCAAATACACCTTTATCCCTGAGGAGCATAGGTACTCTACTTTTCCTACCTACTGCAAGAAAAATAGTGCTCAAGCCATGAAGAGAGCTGGCTGGCCGTGAGCGGTGCGCATCGGTCCCCGCTGCTAGGAGCAGGTCGCGCGTCCGAAGCTGTGCCCCCGTCTACCGCCGAGCAATAACATTGTACCTACTGGATTTCATTACAACCCGCCGGGCAATAATGTGATTCGAATTTGAAACCTCATTTTGCGGCGGTGCAAGCGGAGGCCAACGGGCGCGCTCGTGGGTTGTAATGACGTACTTTAGGTTAGGTTTGCATGGCATATAATTAGACGTTTTCGTGCAGGTGGTGTGAAAAATAAATTAGGTATCTTATGACCATTAGGATGAATATACCATTATTACTATGAAATACTGGCTTCTGCCCGCGTGACGGTCGGAAACGATCCCAAAGCAACATATTCCCGGGATAAAAAGTATCCTCTATTCTATTCCAGGACATGGGTTGCATCATGCTTAACCAGCCCTTTTCACTCTTTAAATAGTTCATGCTGAAATAGGTGCTTGATTAATAATATCAAAGAGAATTAAGATCAAATTTCAAGTTTATTAAAATTCATTTTTGTGAATGACCACAAGTATATGGGTTATTATTATCTTTTTCTACATTAACCTATGTAGACACATGGTTCTCATATGATTTGACCAGTAAGGATTATATGGACTTTAAAAGAGACTTTGACCTCTGATGTTGTTTCGGTATTTCTTCTCAGGGTAGTCAGCTAGGAAACACCGGCCTTTTAGCTTAAAATGACCAAAAAAGAGTGACGTGTAAAAGTGTTATGTTTAACCTACTTGCAAAATAAATATCATTTATCATTTAAGTGAATCTGACCAAAAATAAACTTTTCCATACAATCCTTACCACGCTATTTCCCTTTGGGGTTTGAATTTACAAAATATTATGTCATATTCCTTGAACACACCTTAATAAAGGTTACCTTTCGGAAAATAATTGAAGTTCACTAGGTCCAAGGCCCTGGCCTGGCCTGGACGTTGATATGAAAAACTGTATTTACCTACGTTTAAGTGCAGTTTAAAGGTAGGTAGGAATCTATTACCCGAGGAACTCGAGGCTAAATAATAACAGCCGCACGGGTCGATCTTCAAGGTTAAGCAAGATTGTCAGAAGCCAGTAAATCTGACTCCAGTCTTGCCAACAACTACCGTGTTGCCCAGTTAATGGGTTGTGGAGGTCTAGTAGGCAGCCGCTCCACGTAAAATACGGGTATTCAGCTGAATCCGGTTTGATCATTAGTTATGAGTTATCTACATCTACACTAATATTATTAACAGAAAAAAAATATATTTTGTGTGTGTGTGTGTATGTTTGTAATGAATGAACTCAAAAACTACTGGACCGATTTGAATAATTCTTTCAGCAATGGATAGCTACATTATCAGCGAGTAACATTGGCTATATTTTACCAACGTACTCCCACGGGAACGGGAACTACGCGGGTGAAACCGCGTGTCGTCCGCTAGTACCTAATATAGTTAAATATCATTTATAAGTCTATGGTGAATAAATATTAGATACCTACCTACCTATCTTATCTTATCAAGGCAAGCATGCACTTTCATCGCGTACCATCCATATATGAGACCTTGGTATTGAAGTGAAGCTATGATGCGATGTCTAACAGAAATAATGTACCATAATCTACACACATAAAATCTATCCATCACGGGTCGTCGGCAATCCCAGAATCAAAATACGCCTTTTTATTTCACACATAGAATTTAAACGGCGTCATAAGTGCTGCTCTTGAACGTTATTACGAGGTCAATAAAACGATAAACAGATAAATCCATTGTTATTCTTTGGTAGTAGGTATTAAATAAATCGCTTTTAAATAGGTATCAAGAATTCGATCAAAATATTTATTTAAGCCATAAAAGTATTTATTTTGAATTCTGAAAGGTTTGTTATCGTTTGACAGATGCTCAGAGTAGCCAATCGCATAAATACAAACATTGTGATCCTAAAAACCAAAACTGATCATAATGACTAGTTAATAAGGTTGAACTTGCAGTGTCGATGATGAAAAGTCATGTAATGTTTACTTTTCATTGAAAAATAAGCTTAATAACGCAAAAAATAAGTTCAGTTTCAATATAAACTGTACATAGATAATTGATAATTTTGTGTGTAAACAATAACTAAGGTGACTCAACTTTTAATTTGCATTTCAACCTCAGTCAGTGCGCATGTCAATTTGTAATAAAATGGCGGAAAAAATTGCAGTAATAACAGGAGCAAGTAAAGGACTGGGACTCGCAATTGTGAAAGGATTGTGTCAAAAATTCGTTGGAATCGTGTACTTGACCGCTAGGTCTGAGAAAAATATCCAAGAAGCCGTAAAAAAGTTGAACGAACTCGGACTAAAACCTTCATTTCATCAACTCGATGTCAGTGACGAGAAAAGTGTTAAAACATTCGCGGATTACATCAATACAAAACACGGACGACTGGATGTGTTAGTAAATAATGCCGCAATTCTAGAATGGGACGCAGTTTATCCAACCTATGAAGCTGCAAAACGGAACATTGACATAAATTACAGAAGCTTACTCACTATTGAGAAATACTTGTTTCCACTGCTAAGAGATGGCGCTAGAGTCATCAATATTTCAAGTGCTTGTGGTCACCTTTCGAATTTGAAAAAACAGTCATGGATTAAAACTTTACAAGACCCGGATTTAACCACAGAACAGATAAACGCCTTTGTTGACGAATATTTGGAGAGTGTTAAAAATGGAACGTTTGATAAGAATGATTTTGCTGATGAAGGTAAGCATGCGGAGCATAGAGTCTCAAAGATTGCTTTGACAGCTTTAACGAGGGTCCAACAGAGGAAATATGCTGATAGGAACATCTCTATAAATGCCGTTCATCCAGGACACATGAAGACTGAAATGGCTCAAGGTGGTGGAGAAGTAGAACCTGATCAATCGGCTGAACTTGTCCTGTATTTAATTCTTGATGCTTCACCGAAGTTAAAAGGGACTTTCATGTGGCATGATAGAACATTGGTCGACTGGTGCGACGCTGAAGCTGATTTTGCTTGCAAAGATCTGTGGTAATAAAATACTGTCTCGTTTATTTTTTCAATAAAAATGAGTACCTACATATGTTATTTGTTTTAATTTTTGAAGAAAAATAATATTTATCAGTGACTATGTTTCTTACTTATGTATTCTACTCGAAATAAACATGCACCGCTAACACAAAAATTATGTAAAAGTAATAAAGATAACATAAGATTTTTTTTTAACAACAACTAGATGTCACTTTTATAAGTTTTAACCTGAATAAATACAAAGCTATCTAACATCGCCATTTATTATATATCTAATTGAAGTAATTAAATTGCTACTTATTATAAGAATAATTTAGAATAAATCTCAAGAAATAATTTAATTCAATTTTGATTAAATAGGTACGAAAACAGGATTTGCAAAACTGCTTGTTAAGGAACGCATTACTTTAATGACAGCACCGACAGGACAGCTGAGCCGATCGAATTTGACACATGTCAATCTGACAATCCACAATTCGACCGCGGAATTCCGTTTGTGGGTGTGATTATTGAATTAACATTAGAAAAAATCGTAAATTAATATTGAAAAAGATACAATTTTACAACTTGGTGACTTAAAAAGTATTTCGTAACACAAAAGACGGTGACTCCTATTTACGGATAGATCACTCTGTTGGGTAAGTAATTTTTCCGCATTTTCTTTTAGAAAATTATTATAGTCACATGCAATATGTATGCAAAAGAGGAAAGGAATACACACTATGACATAATTTATGTCAAATCAAAAATAAACTTGCTGCAACTGTACAATTTTAGCGTTAATGTTTTATTATAACGTGACAGTACAAAAAAGGCCGACGTTAGTGAACTAAAATAGATATTTTTGACGCCTTGACCTAGCTCGTGCCATTATTATTCCAAATGCAGTATTGGAATCAGTTCGCAAGTTTAAAAAGTGAACAGACCTTATTTTGTGTCAAAAAAGTTTTTTTTTATGTAATGACTGTGTTGAGGTTTTAGTGATATAAAACTCTTCTATTTAAATTCAAAAATTGAATGTGGAAATGGGCCTTGGCTGCTTGTGCTGTGGTGTTTTAGTGTATCAAGGTTAATCATATAAGGATTTTTAATTTAATAAAAACAATGTACTCTATGATTTGTTAAGATTTAATGGTAATTAAATATATTGGAATAACCTTGAGTTTATGATAATGAATTCTAATTTAAGGATAGGTACAAGGTAAACAAGCCTACCTTGTCACATATCATTCAAACATGTTTAGACATTGATATGACTATTAGTAATTAATTTAAAAATGACAGCCTTTACTTTAGTTCATAGCTTGCAAAAATAAAGTGTAATTCATAAAAAATTAAATCTCAATTACATAAGAGTTTCATACATTTGAAGCGGTTTCTTAAAACATGTTACTAACAGATAATTAGGTATTTAAGACTTAGTTATTTGAAATCTGGGTCACAGAAACCGACAAAAGAAATCGAGTCTGTAAAATATTTTGTTTTTCAATTAGCAAACTATGAAATTGAATTTTAACTGGCTAGGTTTAAGGCTGAAAATTGTATTTCTAACAGCTAATTAAAAAATAATTTGTGTCTGAAAAACTTAAGTCTAGTTAAGATAAATACTGCAATGCAGACAAATAAAAAAAAACAATTTGTATATAAAGTATTAACATCTTGTAGAAACCAAATGGGTATAAGGCTGTATGACCTGAATTACCTTTGCCATTAGAGAAAGTTTGAATTTGAAAATGGCTGCTTGCCTATTGCCAAATGAATGGTCCTCAAATCGACATTTGGTTTGTATTTTAAATTGATAACAGAAAACTAATAATGTTCAATTTGCTCCTATAATTTTATTTTAACCACTTTTGAAAAATTTTAAATTATGATAACCGAGTTTCCTCTGCTGGAATTATAATCAGATAATGAAACTGGATGTTTAATCTCATTGGTCATGTAGTAGTTACTTAAATGATCATGTTTCAGAAAAATATAAATCAGTTTAGTTTTTTCCTTATGTTAATAACTCGGTACTCAGGCTTAGTTTATATTAGACAGAAAATATTTTGTGATTACCCTTGAATGCTAACAATTTATTGTTTATCATATTATTTAGTTGAAATAAGCAGATCATTACTATTTCTATTAAGATATCTTTTAAAGAGATGAAATCTCAATTCATATTTTACTAAATGTACGCCAGCAGATCAAACTACAATAATCTGTCAAATTTCTTTAATACATTTTCAACTTTATTGCTGTTAGAGCTTTAGGTTCAAAGTTGATTGGGAAAATTTACAGTTTCGGGTAGCCTGATGTGCTGGTGTCTGTACAGTCAGCAACAAAAATAATATGCAAATTAAATCTTTTAAAGTAGATGCTATTTTAAAACATTTTTGTAATTAGTGTACACGTACAAGTACATTATTATAGATAATATATTTATATTATATAGGTCATTAATACTTAAGAGCTTATATTGTTCAGGGTATTTTATCCAAATTCACAAGTCGGTATTCTTGGAAATGAATGAACCAAATTCAATAAAAAATTATTTGCATAAGCAAGATACCTAAGTCTAGAAGTTTTTCTGAAATAAGTAACTATTGTCATTAAAAAAAAAACGACAAGAAAAATACACATACAAAAAAGCACTCACAAACATACCTACTGTAAGTATTTAAAAAAAAATCTACACTCGAAACTTCTCACTGTCCAATCCTATCATAAAAAGATATAATTATTCCAACACAAGGAAATTAGTCATCTGCCAATTAGGATTGTTGTTTTTTTTATTACTTACTTTAGTTACTTATTTAAATTAAGTGTCAAATATTATCTTATCTTTGTTGTCACTAAGCAAGTTAAGAGGAAATAAATTATTCATGTAGTTTAGCAACTACAGTTGGTCAATGAATTAACATTTTACTGATATTGCTCTTAAAACTATGTCAGATTTTATCAGTAGTTGGTATTTTTGATTGTAACTAACACATACCGTTCAACTCTTAGGCCCGCTTAAAACAGAGTTTTATCTTTTAAATTCTGTTTCAGTTACTTACCCGGGTCATCATAATATATAATGTGTAACAGAATAAACGCAATATCTCTTAAGGGGTCATTGTACTCATCATTATGAACAACTTTCACTATGGGACCAACACTGAAATCGCGAAAAAAAAGTCGACTCCCCCATTAATTTCTGTGCGCATAACGCAACGAAATGTACAAAACAGCTGATTTTTGTCACGTGATTTCAGGGTTCCTCCCAAAGTAAAAATTGTTCACAATGATGAGTACACTGACCCCTTAAAAGGTACTGTGTTTATTCTGTTACACGTTGTATAATATACAGGCTGTTCCTGAAATGTGTGAGGTCATATTTAAGGGGGATGTTGAATAGCTGATATACATTAAGGAAAAAATAGCAAAACAACAAATAAGACTTTTTTTTAAATTTGATCAGAAAAAGCGACTAAAAAGTTCCTAATAAATGACTTTTCAAGCAGTTTGTTACAGTTGGTGGTATATACTTTAGTTCAATCACAGATTTGATGGCACCAACTGTAGCATAACACTGCTTAAAAAGTCATTTCTTCGGAATTTTTGTCGGTTTTAGCGGCCGCATTTTTTCTTATTATTACACAGATCAGGCTTTCGGCCAAAACTCTTCCTTGAGGAAGGTCACCAAATGATGAGTCGGAACGCGCACCACAAATGACTTGAAATAATGAATGTTTATCAGCTGCCCAACATCACCCTTAAATATGACCACGCACTTCATGAACACCATGTATTTGTTACTTAACCTCGTGTTAGCAACTAACTTTAAGTTAAGAAGATAACTCTGGTTTGCGCAAGCAATGTCTTAAACAATCAATGTTGAAACATGAGCGATATTTGGATGGTAACTCAAATTTAATCTGAACATGTATACTTACTTACCTTAGTTTGAAAGATATTTTAATGCTGCATTTTGAGTGAAAATGAATGTTATTGTCTATTTTAATGTAGATACTCTAGTTACTAAAACTTAACCTTTTTACTATTTAACAAAACAACACAAGCAACACACAAGTGGCCAAAATTGTAGAGAAAATGTAACTAGCTACTCAATTCAAGTTCCATTGTAAATAAAGTACAATATGTGACACCAATATACTATAAACAGTGATATAAACTCACAAGAGAGATAGAGTACAAAGTGAAACCATGACTTCAGTTCACAAAAATATCAGTAGAACTATCTATAAACAAAAGGACTTAATAAGATTATAAAAAAAAAAACAAACACTAATCTTAGTGAAACCAGAAAAACGGCCTGGTTAAACTAGAAAAAAAAACTAGTGAAACTAGCAAAAAAACTTTGCAATCTAGAAAAAAAACCCTAGTGAAACTAGAACAAAAAACTTGTGAAACAAGAAAAAACACTTGTGAAACAAGAAAAAAACCCTAGTGAAACTAGAAAAAAATCTAGTGAAACTAGAAAAAAACCTAGTGAAACTAGATAAAAAAACCTAGTTAAACTAGAAAAAAAAACCTAGTGAAACTAGAAAAAAAACCTAGTTAAACTAGGAAAAAAACCTAGTGAAACTAGAACAAAAAACTTGTGAAACAAGAAAAAAACCCTAGTGAAAATAGAAATAAACCTCGTTAAACTAGAAAATGAACTTCTACTGAAACTAGAAAAAAACTTTGTATATCTAAAAAAAAACCTAGTTAGACTAGACTTACTATGTCACGAAGTTAGTTTTTAACACCAAAATGCTTATAATAGTGCGTTCAGTGCGCGCGATGGCGTCTTTCGCGGCGCAAGCGGCGCTTCGGTCTCGATGGAGCTCTCTCATAGAGTCGACGAGTGTCGACGTGCCTGGGGAAGTGACAGACGGAGTGCGGTCCGTCGTTGGATGGCTGAAACAGGCACGGATTTAAAGCTGAACATTAATTGCTGCTCTGAAGGTTGTGTTTGCGCAGTGCGATGGTGTAAAGTTGACTCATGTCCTCATGCTTCAGAATACTAAGCCTAGCACGATCTCACTGTTGTTCTTATGGTACATCGTGCAGTGTCTGAATACTTTGCGAAGTAGGGTATTTTCCTGTAAAAATCTCTTTGGTCCGTCAGTTAGATTGCCGAAAAATATAGGACATGAATTTATTTGTTTGTCACGTAACTAAAAATGTCGATTCTGTGAATCGTGTGCTTTGAAATTTCGCGTGAAGTCACTCGTTATTACACTTTGTACCACGGCACTTGAACAAAGCATAGCTTTATCAACTTTTAACGTGTCCAATATTATATAAAATCTAACTGCCCGACTAAATAGAATTATTATTTTTCTATGCAGGATAATACCCTATTCTTCCTAAGCTGTCACAAGCTTTTTAGTCCCGCGTCAAAGAGCGTTCTTGTGGCTGCAGCTTTGCGGGAACCCTGTAGCCTCTAACTCTAGCGGCTCTAGGCAAGTGACATTCTGTTTGCGGTAGCGTGGTGAAAGCAATTGTCAAAACGTCAAAAAATTATGGGATTTACAAACGCTGTCCGAAAGTCACGAGATCAATATACACTAATATTATAAAGAGGAAAAATTTTTATTTTTGTGTGTGTGTATGTTTGTAATGAAAAAACTCAAAAACTACTGTGCCGATTTCAAAAATTCTTTCATCGTTGGAAAGCTACATTATCAGCGAGTAAGGTAGGCTATATTTTATCCCCGTACTCCCACGGGAACGGGAACTACGCGAGTGAAATCTCCTATATTTTGACATTTCGACAATCGCCATCGCCAATAGAATGGCACTTTCCTAGAGCCTCTGGATTGCTCTGCTTTTGCCGTTACCTCTCACACACCTTATATTTCGATACTGCGCAAACACATGCTTCAAGTCTGAGCAGCACCGATGTTCAACGCAGATTTAATACGAGTTGGCGTGGTTATAGTTTGTCTGGGCTCTTGAAATGTTACATATACTTCAGATTCTAATTTTATATTTCCCAGTGTTATCGATGATTCTGCGTTGGTAGAATGAAATTTAATATAGAGTTGACGACCAGTTGTGATGGTCGTGGAATTGATACTTCTTTTTCGCTCTAATTAATATCTAGGTATCTCGCTGCAGATGACAGTGAAATATGTTTGAGATTCCTTATTGCTAGCTCTGTGTTTTACATTATTATTATTTGGTACGACCATAGCAGCTATTAGATGATGCCTGTGTTTCAAATAACTTGGAGATATCCAGTCCGTCCAATCGGTTCTTGGAGCAGTTCAGTGTGGGAGCTATTACGACAGTCCCCTTTACTTGTCTTCGCAAAAATAAAATATTATCTATTATATAAAATCGCTATCACGCTTAGCTTTTATTTTGGTATCATACTCATACACGCGTATTTAAAGTCATGCCTACTTGCGAAGTATACGCAAAATTATGAGATGCCTAATAGAAGCTTTTGGCACAGTTTTTATATTATAGGTAACGTAATGTAAAAAAGTAAACACGCAGTCTGTCAGGCCATAAATTAGTCTGTTGTTACCAAATGTATAATTATTTGTTGCTTGTATTTTATTTTTTAGTCAGATGTCAGACGACTGTGATTGATTTGGCTTAAAAAACTAAAGTGCCACAAAAAATCTGGTCAACGCCTACCTACGCGCTAGATGGGTTGTTGTTCAATTACTGAAACTGGTTTAAAAACCATCAATAATACGCTTTAATTATTATTATTATTATTTTATTTTATGAGTCGCAGAATCCCATTATCTAAAGGTGGCTCTCAAATAATAAAACTAATTTTAAATTTCGAACCTTAACTCGCTCCATCGTCGGGTTTGTCTCTGTCATCTATGACCTAGACTAGAGTCAAGAGCAAACTCATCTCAAAAAAAAAAATAGGATATTTTACAAAAAAATCATCTGGACGACAATCAACGTTATGAGCGATGTTTAAACACTTTTTAATTAAGTACGATAATTATTGGCCTTTCCGAACTCAATATGAAATTACCTACTGAAAAGTGACCCCAAACAAAATTGTTCGTAATATAGTTGGCACGCGATCCAATAAAATGTTAAATACTTTAACGGAGGCTCGTGCCATCGCACGCGGACATGAAAACGACCCGCTCCTCTTAATGAACTGCCATAAGACATAGCACGTGATATAATACTACTGAAATGTGCTCTCATTTCCACTACCTAAGTATAAACCTTCTTTTGCCATTTCATATGCGTGTCGATTTCTTGCATTTTTTTAAAATAGCCATTGTTGCCCCATTGCTTGAGGGGCTCGTGGCTAAATAATAACCACCGCATGGGTCGATCTTTGCGGAATTTGTTGTAAAGAGTCACCGCGAACGCAAAGGGCATAGGAGGAACACGGATGGATTTTAGTCAGTAAGAGTCTGAGACTCCCTTCCGCTCCGCCCAGACCGGAAGGATTCATTTGATGATTTTCCACCGGTAAAAAAATTATAAAAAAATGGGTCGATCTGCAAGGTCACAACAGATTTCCAACATCGGTCCCGGCCGGCTTGTAGATTTGTCAGTCGTTACGTGTTGTCAGAAGCCAAAAAATCTGACTCCAGTCTTGCCAAGAAGTGCCGTGTTACCCAGTTACTGGGTTGTGGAGGTCTGATAGGCAGCCGCTCCACGTAAAATACTGGAATTCAGCTGAATTCGGTTTCACTGGAAGCCGACCCCAATATATGTACATAGTTGGGAAAAAGGCTAGCGATGATGATTGTTGTACCACTGCTGGACAAAAGCCTCCCCCGAGACCTTCCAATATTTTTCTCCCGCGCCGTCTCGAACCAGTCCTCATGGTACGCCTCAAAATCATCTCGCCATCTCTCTCTGGGCCATACCAGCATATCATAAATAATTACATCCTTGTTTTGGCTCCTCAGTCAGTCATTTATTCAAATTAGGCTGAGTGCCAGCACTTTTTGAACGTCAACGTTTACAAAAACACAGTCCCTAAAAACGCCCGCCCGTCACCACTTTCTAGTGTTTTAGCTGGGAAGAAGAAGTGGTGCAACAAACTCCCCAGCAACACATCTGTCTGTTGAGTTTGTTACGGAATCCTCAAAAAAACAGCGTAGGTAGAAGTCATGTCCTGTTACTGGCCAAAGAATTTTAATCGCAATGGCTGTTGCTACGTATGACATAACAGGATTAGTTATTAATAACCAGCCAATTTGATTCAAGGCATCAGGTATAGATAAACCTACGATTTATGCAAAAATGAACGCACTAAAAAGAAAAAAATCAGATGTGCAGTAATTTTTTGCTAACATACCTCGACAAAATGTAGCGAAAAACTGTTTTTTTTTTCTTTTATGGTAGTGTAGTTTTTGTTTATATGGTGTCTTTGATGCATCATGCCTGAACAAATTGGCTGGTCATTTAAAACTAACCCTGTATACTGTACAGGCCGAATTCCGGTCAGAATCAACAACACACCTTTTTCATATTAACGACTTAGACAGACCCTAAGAGAGAATACATTTCTAGTCTTTTGCAAATCTCGTAATATAGCTGATATAACCTCTTCTTGTAACTGACTCCCACAACATCTTGGGTACGGAAATAAAAACTCTTTACAGAAAATAGTTCGAATTGTGTGGGTTGACCCATTCTTAGTCACCAAGACGAGTATAAGCGACGTAAAATGTTTTGCGATATCTTCCTCACAATATTGTCGATACAGCAACGTACTTTACCTGTTTTTGTGGATGGGTATTCCTTAAATAACTTCTCCCGCTCTAGTTGGAACGGGAGGGAGTGTCAGACTCTTACTGACTAAAACCCACCCGTGTTCCTTCCTTCCCGTGTGCCTTTGCGTTCCAGGTTCGAACAATTTCGCGTCCTTGGCAGGAGCGACACCACTAACACCTCTAACTCCACCGGGCAACTCTATTGCAGTTGTGACTGTTATTTAAAACTAAATTGGTCTGGCGAGCCATATTAAGGCACACGCTTTTTTTTTTTTAATATGATAGGAAATCATCAAATGACTTCTTCCGCTCTGGGTGAGCAGAAGGGCGTGTCAGACTTTTACTAACTAAACCCCATCCATGTTCCTTCAAATGCCTTTGCGGTACAGGGCCGCGGTAACTCTTTCGAACAATTTCGCAACCTTGGCAGGAGCGACACGCCTCTAACTCCTCCGTGCTCGGTTGGCTCCGATCTTCAGTGTTTGTGTGGCGTCGCTCCGCAGTCTATGGCCCACCTCTTGTCTTGCGCCGCATGCCCCTGTCACCTGTACATCTGAAGACCTTATGACTGCGTCAACGAACGGTGTTGCCGATGCTGACTACTGGGCCAAGCATAAAATAATTTGATAAGTGTATTTGCCACCGACACACTAAGAAGAAGAACTCTATTGCAGTTGTGACTGGGTATTTAAAACTAAATTGGTCTGGCAAGCCATATTAGGGCACACGCGAGGAAATAATGTCATGGGGTCGCTACCGCGCCGTTGTCGAAATCGACAAGGACTCTTATTTTAGCGATTATTTCAGCAGAAACATAAAAACATCCATGTTTAGAACAACCACCGATAACACTAATGTTTTCCGTTAAAAGCCATGTACCGTATATAATAATCTCCATCATTTTATCTCTACCAAAAATGTGTAATCCTATACAAGAGATAGACAAACTCAACCACGCCAACGTGTTAGTAGCAAATATTGGAATAAGTACATGCTTTTTCTGTTCACATGTAATTGTCGTATTTAGATCATAATTTCGCACTTCCGTCGTGTTAATTGCATACCTACACTGTTGGTCGCATTTATTTTTATGCTCTAGTGCGGTTATATTGTCTTTCAGCTTTTTCAGCCGGTCTATTCCATAAACATCTCACCATGAACACAGGTGTAGTGAGCTTGAAGTGAACTGTCATTACATCTTGATTGTATGGATTGACAGCTTACTTCACCTTAGTTTTACTGCCGGTAATTCTGTCAACGTCTCGCCGTGTAAAATTAGGCGTAGTGAGCTTGAAGTGAATTGTCATTCCATCTTGTTTGTTTTATTTGATAGCTCACTTCACCTAAGTTTACACTTCCGTCGTTTTGATTGCATACCTACACTGTTAGTTGCATTTATTTTTATGCTCTAGTGCGGTTATATTGTCTTTCAGCTTTTTCAGCCAGTATATTCTATAAACTTCACATCATAAAAACTTAGGTGTATTGAGCTTGAAGTGAGCTGTCATTACATCTTGATTGTATGGATTGACAGCTTACTTCACCTTAGTTTTACTGCCGGTAATTCTGTCAACGTCTCGCCGTGTAAAATAAGGCGGAGTGAGCTTGAAGTGAATTGTCATGTCATCTTGTTTGTATTATTTGATAGATCACTTCACCTAAGATTACACGTTGAGAAGTTTATAAAATCGTACTGCAGAATAGCACTACAGCTTTTGAAGAAGTTGATCGAGCAACTCCGGCAGCGAGTGTACCGCATAGATTGGGCAATTTTGGTTCTAATTATCTACCAAGGTCAATTGGTGGCTCGACGCTAATTACTGGATTTGTTCAAAGAATAATTTTGTTCGTCAAAAATGGACAACAAGTCATCTCATCATTGATATTGGTCATTAGTCCGTTTTTATTAGTTATAACGAAGTATTCTTTAACTTTTGATTTTGCGAGTACATATCAAAATATGTCGCATATATGCAGATGTTTTTATTGCGTTGGCTTGGAATCTTGGATTTTTTTGAGCTCCAAGGGACCCTAGACCTTGTTTGATATTATTTTCAACTAGAAACCTTGAAAAAGGGTCTTCTTGACACACAAATAGACGGATGGACAGACAACAAAGTGATCCTATCAGGGTTCCGTTTCCAACCGATTTCAAAAAATTCGGTTCTGTAGAGTAGTTCTTCTGTATGTATTTTTTTCTTTTTGAGGTACGGAACCCTAATAATTCAAACAGTGTTGTGAAAAGTATATCTGTCACAGGTAATTAAGAAAAGTTATTAGTGTAAAAACTCGCAGTCAGTTGACGCTATATAAATTGATTACACAGGAGACCTAGTCACTCTGGCCGGTGTCAAAAATGTATGGAATAAATAATTACACTACACTGCTTTTTTTTTTGAGTGTCGTCTCGCAGTTCAACTTATGAGATGTCGACTGCTTAACTGGGCATGCCTGTGGTGGCCTTAATATAATATTAAAGCCTCCAGCCAGGGCTTATAAAAAACTTACAAACTAAGCGACGCTAAGATAAACGTAGGTAACACAAAAAATAATAGGGTACCTATTTTACTAAAAAATCCAATTAGTCCGTCAGATAGATTTCTAAAAATATTGGACACGTATTTTTTCTTTTGTCACGTAAACAAAAAATGAAGACGATGCAGTGCGTTGAAAATTCGTGTGACGTCACTTACCAGTACACTTTTTACTGGGAAGTGACGTTACAAGCCCCCACTCCTTATCTTTGATGCGTTTTATCTTCGTAGTTTCTATTGATTTGATAAAATAAAAGACACGTGACCTCGCTTCTCTAACTGACGGACTAAATAGGATCATATTTTTAAACCCGGCAAAAATCCCTATTGTTGCATTTCCTCAAAGTATCAGACGTTTATACGCCAGCATATCAAGCTACCCTAAACTGTCAAATTTTCCCAATCAATGTTGAACCTAATGATTTAACGATAACGTTGAAAATCTATTAAAGAAAGACAGATAGTTGTAGCTGTGTGTGGTGTGGTGGCGTCTGTACCCAAGCTTGTGATAACGCATCATACTTTTTATTGTTATCGCACCACGCATGAAGAAAATCTTGTCTTGTAAAATATGTTGTCTTGCATGATAGAAGTTAATTTTTCATATAAGTTTGTATATCTACGTATTTCACAGGTTTATTTAATTGTACGTACATAATTTAATTATGCTATAAAAGCTATCTTTTATTAATGTATCAAAATTAACAAAAAAAAAAAATGGTTGTCTATAAAGTCGGTTTACTGACGATAGTTTAACGTGACAACCTCATAACAAAACATTGATGAAATGATCGTAACGTTACAATGAGCGTAACGTCACAATGAGTCATCCTTTTTCGTGTGTTCATCGATTTATTAGACGTTGTCACGTCAAAAATGTTACGAAGTAGGTACTTAATTGCGTAATACGCAATCAACAGCTCTCATTGAGTTATGTACATGTCGAGCAGACGAAGTTTTTAAACAAACGAGGCAGTGGAATAGGATTTTTCTGCCTAATCCGTCGGGATGTGATAGAAATTCTGTTACGCAATAACGACCCAGTATAAAAAATGTCTAGTGCTTTCTGACGTTAACTGTACGACTCATCTACCTAAGTATGGGATTAGGAACGGTGTGCCCCGTAATAAATTGCCATCTGCCGTGTGCTGGAACATTTTCTGTGTAAACAGCAAATGAAACGGAATGGATAATCCTTCTTTAAATGCTGTAGCCGCCATTTCTATGACCCATTCTTTAAGAAAACACAAATACTGAATGCAACGAGTTATCTCGGAAATAGTTCTAGAAATAGACGGTTTATTAAATAATATGGCCGATGGACACGGAATCATATAAAATCATAAAAGTTGCATAATATAATGTTGATAAGAGGAGCAATAATATAAAAAGTACTCCTTTTGTTTCGAATATAATAATTTAAATATACTATATTTAAATAAGTATACATTTCTTACCAGAGGGCTTGTAGGTATACCTAATGATTGTCATAAATTCGAATGTGTACCTACTAGCACTACGCCGCCGGCGTCTTCGTCTGTTCAGATTTGGTACAAACGATTGTCCCCCTTTTGACCCCTTAATGGTTGAAGTGGTTGGTTGTTGCCGCACGGGTCGATCTTCAAGGTTAAGCAACGCTTGCCAAGGTCGATCTGTGGATGGGTGACCATCTCAACATACCGAGACTTCGCCGATCGCCGATTCGTTGATCTTTGGCAGTCGTTACGGATTGTCAGAAGCCAGAATCTGACTTCAGTCTTGCGAAACCGTGTCACACAGTTAATGGGTTGTGGAGGTTTGTTAGGCAGCCGCTCCACGGAACATACTGGTATTCAGCTGATCCGGTTTGACTGGTAGCCGACCCCAATATAGTTGGGATGAGGCTAGGCAGATCTAAAAAATCCTTCTTAGTGCTCACCTACGTCATAAAAAAGTGGCGAAGTGCTAGTAGGTCTTGCTCACGAAAGGTTCCGTACCGTAAGCCGAAAAAAACATGTTGCTTGTATGCCCTTTTATTTTAAATTTTATTTCATTTTTATTATTTGTTGTTATAGCGGCTACAGAAATACATCATCTGTGAAAATGTCATCTGTCTAGCTATCGCGGTTCATGAGATACAGCCTGGTGGCAGACAGACGGACAGTGCAGTCTTAGTAATAGGGTCCCGTTTTTACCCTTTGGGTACGGAACCTTCAAAAGGAAGCTTTGTGACAAATTTAATGTTCCTAGTCCCAGTAGTTTAGTCTGTGCGTTGACATGTCAGTCAATCAGTCAGTGATCTGTTACCGAAATGTCACGTGTTCAAGCAAAACATAGACAATCGTTCTAATATTGCTGATAGATTGTCATTTGTAGAGCCTCTTAGGGCATGATCATTATAAAAACAAAAGAATACGCACTTCATTATAATTATTTTGCATTTGAATGTGCTGACACTTATGGCAAAATTAATGAACGTCCACTTCAATAAGCCAATTTTCTTGGATGTACGTTCTGGTGGTAACGCGACATTCTTTTTCACATTCTTCATTTTTGGCTTCTGCTGTAGGAAGTATTCAGTCAGATTCACACCTTGTCATTCTTTAAAAAAAAAACTAAGTTGCATAAAATTCTCTTTTGACGTCGATTGTTAAATCACAGTATCAAAATCATTCGTCACTGCAAAAGTCATCGAAAGTCTTTAACTGGAATCAAATGAGTTAATACAGCGGAATAACAAAAGGTTGTATATAATATAATAACATAAGGCGGAATGACAAATACAGCGACACCGGCGTGCAGTTAGCTCATAGTAACCAACGCTCGGCGCTAAATCCTTGATGGAACCAATTCAAAGAAGACGGAGTCTGTGTTTGTTTATAGCTATAACCTGAGAGACATCAACACTAGTCAAGCTAAAATTCCGCCTGGCCCGTTCCACTATCGAACTACAAGACGTACGGCAAGGCGCCACAGGTAAGTGGTGTATGTCCAACCCATACACACAGAACGTTTTGGGAATGGGTATTTTAATTGTGAACACAACACTCCAGCAGGGAATGCCGGAGTGTTCGCTTCCTGATAGCAACCTGGTGTTCTAATCAAGAGAGACTAGATTACTTCTAAGAAAGCAAAGATCTTCGGCCACATCATTGCTTACCAACAAAAAAATGAGATAGAGGTCAAACGCGAGCCAATACCAAAAAATAATCTCGCCAATAATCCACTCCGCACTACTGCAAAATTCTTCCAATTAAATCGCTCTTCCCTAACCATACCATACAGTAATAAATCCGCTCCCGCACTGCTAACTGTATTGATATGACCTTCGCCTTGCACCCTAGCGGCTATTACGATACTTCCCGAGGTCCCGCCAGCAGTAAGTGCTGTGAGAATGTAGCATCCGTAGGACGTGGGTATTTTTAGAAGGTTGGGATCGTTCTTTGTTGTATGAATGTCTGATGTTTGGAAAAGACTTCAAGTTGTCTTCGTTTCGAGTCGAGGGCTAACTCCTTATATAATACTAGCACTTCGCCCGCGACTTCGTCCGCGCGGATTTAGTAGGTACTCCACAAACTTCAACGCCCCCTCAAACCCTTTTTAAAGGTAAGTTTTGGAAAATTAAGCACTACGATATCCATTCAACGGTCTCAGGATCAGCCTACTATCCACCCAGTTCACCCCGTTCACCCCGCCAGAGGTTGACTATGTAAACATTGTTAGATCTGTTTCAAATTTCCCACTTTTAGCTTGTTCATTCCAATTTCCACGTAAATTGAAGTAAGCAATAATGTCCTCCCCTGAAAAATTCATCAACCCTTTTCGCCCCTTATATTTGTTATTCTTAATTTTTTATCCAAAACATTAATGCCGTGCATTAAGTTTCTCCCCAGTTCGCTCAAACCGCAACATTTTTCTTACTTAGAGCATCGAAAAATCCAAATATTTGTTATTTTTCTTTTTTTTATCCAAAAAATTAATGCCGTGTTTCAGCTTCATCGGACGAAGCGTTAAGATTCTCCCCAGTTCGCTCAAACCGTAACATTTTTCTTACTTAGACCATTTTTATGCCCGTCGTAACTTTAAAACGAAAGGTCCGATTTGAGTAATTTGAAGTGTAGTTTACATGTACATTATCAACCTTAATTCTAAACAAACAAACTAACTAATCTTTACTCTTTATAATATTAGTTTAGATAGATTAGATATATAATCCTGATGATGTGTCTGTTTGAGTATTATTCGCAAATTATCGGCATTCGATTGAACTGAGTCTATAAAATAATCATTAAAATGTCTTGCTATCATTTTAGGAATTTTAAATTTCATAGAATTGGTTACCTCCCAAGGGTGCTTTAGACTTGTTAGTGCTAGTTCCTATAAAATAGCTGTTTTGAGCCCTTTGTGTAAATTTGATCACTTTTTAATATCTCTTTGAGAATTATTTGAAAGCCGCTTTTGTATCACTATTTCGCTTTATTCTGTATTGATATAATAAAGTTCATTATAAAGATTAAATAAGTTCATTAACTTTATAGAATTTACTGGTGATTGTGGAATACTGAGCATACAAATGATAAAAGCACTCAATACAATTGCAAAAGAACTTGGCCCAAAGGAAATAAATACTAAAAATATTCTGCTTTTAATTTTCAAGATTAGAAACAAAATTTAGGATTCGTTGAATCTCGTGAGTTTGGAGGAATTACGTTACTCAAAAAATTGGGGCGTTTTTCAATTCTATTAGATTAAAACTCCTTTAATTGTATTAGAAGTTTCAACTACCATTACCGAAGTTAATGCAATTATCAATGTCTTCAGAACTGTTCAAAACATTATGCGCGCGTGGATTTCCTTAGCAGAGTTATTTTAGAAATGTATTTATTATACTCTTCAAAGATCTTATACTTACAATCATCAACAAATATATTTCGAAAAAGATTATTACAGGATTTTATGTTGATAAAAAACTCTATGGCCCATAACTCATTAATAGGTACCAACTCTTAACATCTTACACACGTGATAACTTTTAAACGAAATATCCGATTGAGATGAAACAAAAAGTATTTTACTTCTACATAAATACTCTTGATAACATAATGCTTAATTTCGATAAAGATTAATATAACGATACGTATTTAACGTAGTTTTTTTTCTTTAGACGATTTAATAAGGTATGTAGGTCTTAATGGGATCTTCTAACCCGTAGTACATCATTTTGTTCTATTGTCAATAGTTTTTGCAGCGCACGCAAAGGTTTTTGATTTTACACCTTGTGTTACGAAACAGCAATTTTATTACGGATCCCTAATTTTGAAAAAAAAAATATAGCCTATAGCCTTCCTCTATAAATGGACTACCCAACACTGAAAGAATCATTCAAATCGGACCAGTAATTCCAGAGATTAGCGCGTTCAAACAAACAAACTTCAGCTTTATAATATTAGTATAGATTATTTGGTCCCAGGTGGTAGCAGCGTTGATTGCAGCATAGTTGTCATTAATTAAATTCTCCAAAGTACAGGTGTATGGGCACTTGGGGCACTTAGCTTATCTTCTGAACTGGGACACCGCGCTTTAAATTGTAATTAATAAACTCGCGTTTGACCACAATCTCACGTGATAGAAACCGATGATGTGGTCGACAATGAAGCAAGCTTGCTTAGAAGTAACCTATTCACTCAGAAAGACCCCACAAGTTGTAGCTATCAGGAAACACAGACTGGCAGGGCCTCAAATCCTTTATTATACGCACAACGAAAGTACCTACTCCCAAAACGTTTAGTGAGATACCTACCATGTATAGCCGTACGTCTTATAGTCCGGTGATGGAACGGGCTTCGCGAAATTAAATTTACAATTCCGACGCACACTCCCCGAGAACGGTCAGGCTCGGCGTTAGTGTTCCCGGCTTTGGCACTTTGGCTCGACCAGTGCATTGTCATTGCATCTTGCTACTGGTTCTTTGCCTTGTTTATAGTTTAATCAAGCACAAATCGTCTCCATAACAAACATTCGATTAGACTTCACAAACCTTGCCTCATTATCTGGTCCTGGTACTTGATCAGACGTCGCTAAGACTAGAATCTTCATCGAATCTTCTCATATCCTTCATCTAACATACTCGTGCTGCCTCCAGGCATCGCTCGAAGTTCGTCAGGTGGGCAGGCGCGCCGTCAGTCAGCTGGCAGGACGAGGGATGGGGGATGAGGTGGTCATCATACACTTCAACGATGTTTATAACATCGAACAGACTACCAGTAAGTATTTGACTTTGTTTAAGATGTTGATGCTCTTTTTATTGCTAATGTTTTACTACTGCTCCAAATTATTCATGAATCCCCAGTTCAATAACTTGATCCGCGATCTTTGATGGCTTCTTGTGATTTGCCTTCTCAAAGACTTAGCAAACACGGCCGTTATCAGTTAGTTTATAGATCAGGATCCAGAGTCGGCTTGCAATACAATACTGATTTTAGGTGTAAGATAGAAACTGAGCTAGCTATGCTAAAGTGTCCCGCTGCGGCTAATATTGAGTGTCAAGTCTTACCACGAAGCAAATTTGTTCCTGGTTTGACACCGTCAATCCACCAAACAGTAAAAGGACACCCTCAGGAGCAGCGAAAATCTTCGCGGCGTGTGTAATAAACGGAGAAGAGTTGTCGAAGATCGACTTCAATGGCTTGCAATTAGAGAAGCCTTTGTCCAGTAGGGTACGCTTTAGTAGTGTTTCGCACCAGAATCAATGCCGGGTACATAACGGCATTAGTTACTAGTGCCATGTAGTATCGAGTAGCAGAACTAGTAGAGTCAAGTACCTTCTAGTATTTTCTATGCTAGGACATACTAGGGTTCTCGACATCTGGTCAGTCGGGACCGGTATTTAGGCGAACTTTCCAGATGTTTCGACAATAGAAGGTTCTGGAATTAACTGACCTATATAAGGACCGCATAGCTCGCGACCCAGTCAGTATTGGATTTGCGATACAAGCGAATACTTCGGAAGCGATCTTCAAGTGCGATTAAAGTGATCAGTAGTGAAGCTGTGTTTTATAATCAGTAAGTTTAAAGTTGTAGTTAGCGCTGTTAAGTAATAGTGTAATTTTGGTTATTTAATCGGCTGTTTTACTGTCACGAACCCCAAGCTCGTAACAGTAGTATCTATTCTGAATGATGATGATTCAATGTTATGTAACCGGTTTCGGTTACAAGATTTGCTGTTTTGTTATGTGCTCTCTTGTGACTCGCATATCCAATTTTGGCCGAAAAACTCCGAGCACAAAGCGAACATGAAAACACCATTGACGACGTGATAAATGATAGCCGTTGGTGGTACAGCTTTCAGTTCATTGCGTTTCTCGTCTAACCCAGACCTCCTATCCTCAAAGGCTTACTCTGAATGTTCGTCAAAGATATAATAAGATTTGAAGATTTCTTTTGGACTTTATATTTTTATTCTATTTAGCCGTTGGTCCCGGCTCCCATTTGTAGATCTTTGGCAGTCGTTACGGATTGTCAGAAGCCAGAAAATCTGACTCCAGTCTAGACAAGAAGTACCGTGTTACCCAATCAATGGGTTGTGGAGGGCTCTCACGTAAATTACTGGTCCGAATCCGGTTTGACTGGGAGCCGACCCCAATATAGTTGGGAAAAGGCTAGGCAGCTGATGATGATTTTAATTCTTATCTTTCAGACACAGAACCCGTGGGAGGTGCCTTAAGGTTCAGCACAGCTGTTAAAGCGCTCCAGCACTTAAACCCCTTAGTACTGTTCAGTGGAGATGTGTTCTCACCTAGCATGTGTAAGTACGAGTATAAACTTGAAACTTAATGGGATATCGATGAAGATTGTAAAGATCTATGCCTTTAGTTCTATCAAGTTCTTTTGCGGCTGAACCAGAATTGTGACAGGATGTCTTTTTGCGTACCATACTCGAAGGGACCGCCGGTACCCTATTACTAAGACTCCGCTGTTTTTAGTTTGTCTGTCAGCGGGATGTATCTCATAAACCCTTATAGGTAGACAGTAAGTTTTGAGTGTGTATTTCTATTGCCGCTATAAAAATACCAACAATAATAAAAAAGGTGTTTCCTTTATTTTTATTTTTCCATACGAGACAGTTTATGGTACGGAGCCCTTCGTGTGTGAGTACGACTCGCACTTGACCAGTTTTAAAATGGCGATAAACAGCTAGACTTACTCTTCTCTTATCTTATGTGTGGTATCTTACAGCTTCAAATATAAGTATTTGAATATATTCAAACCAAGGTTTACTGATTTACTGTTGACCAATAAGGCAAAGATTTAAATATCTCTTACGTCTATAATTTCATTGGCATCCATATCCGCGACACCAGTCAGCGAAACACGACGCCGTCATTTCGTGTGCAATAGTTAAATAAGGTTTATTAAAATGTATTAGTTTATTATTTATTGTTTAGGATTATTTTGTGTATTGTGTCTATGGGCCTCAGCAGCCTGATAATAAAATGATTATTATTTATTATATCCTTCAAGCAAGAACTACACTGCAAACTAATAATGTGTGAACAATAATACCATGTACTAATGTATGCATTAATTCTAATTCCAGTGAGTACGTTCACAAAAGGTGAGCAAATGGTGCCGGTGCTTAATGAAATCGGAACGCATTGTGCCGTCTTCGGAAACCACGACTTCGGTGAGTGAAAGTCGACTGATAAGATCTAACTAACGGTTGGTTTCAATATCAAAATCAAATCAAGAGTCATTTATTCAAATTAGGCTGAGTGCCCTACACTCAGCCTAATTTGAATAAATGACTTTGAAATCTTGCAGCTAAATCTTCAATCTCGGTATTTGCAAGATTGAAGACGTCTAATCTTGCAAGATCTCGGTATTTTGCGAGATCTCGCAAATTTACAAGTTTTTGATTTAATTTAAAAAATATTCTATTGAAACTTGGTAAAGTTATTATTCTAAGAGCGAATTAATGAAACAAGATATATATTAGAAAAAACTGAAAGATATATTAAATAAAATTAATGGTTATTTTAGAAAAAACTTCTTAGAAAACACAAGATATCTAGCGTGTTGTCAGCCAACTGGCTTCGGATGCTTCGGGCAATATACCCGGCAGCAGAAAAAGCCCGTTCAGCTTCTACACTCGTTGGCACCACTGATGATAAATTTTGCCCCGCCTGATTCGTAGAGATTAATTTCTTGTCATATTCGCGGCACTCAGTTTGAGCGCGGCCGCGCTCTTGAATGGTCATGAAACGCGTTGCTGTCCAATCTTGCAAATCTTGCGAGATCACGAGCAGTTTTAGGTGCAAGATTAATCTTGCAAAATTAGTGCGAGATCTCGGTATTTCGAGATCTCGCAATACCGAGATTGCACTCCCTAGCTGAGTGCCAGCACTTTTTGAACGTCAAAGTTCTACATAAAGACAGTCCCCCAAAACGCCCGCCCGTCACCACTTCCTAGTGTTATAGCTGGGGAGAAGAAGTGGCGCAACAAACTCCCCAGCAAGGTATCTACCTTTAACCAACTGTCAAATTAGCTACCAACCTAATGCCGCGTGCCTTGGAAAGCACGTTAAGCCGTTGGTCCCGGCTGACATTTGTAGATCTTTGGCAGTCGTTGCGGATAGTCAGAAGCCAGAAAATCTGACACCACTCTTACCAAGGAGTACTGTGTAACCCAGTTAATGGGTTGTTGGGGGTCTGGTAGGCAGCCGCTCCACGTAAAATACTAGTATTCAGCCGAATCCGGTTTCACTGGAAGCCGACCCCAATATACTTGGGAACAGGCTAGGCTGATTATGATGATATTTCTAACTAAATACAGGATATAACGGAAAAGTGTAGTCATATTTTAAAAACTGCTTCTGTGTATGAACAAGTTTCTTCAAGGAATATAGTCAATTTCCAAAAATCAGCTAATAAAAACTTTTCTTGGAAAATCCATTTTTAGGGTTCCGTATCCAAAGGGTAAAAACGGGACCCTATTACTAAGACTCAACTGTCCGTCTGCCTGACCGTTACCAGGCTGTATGTCATGATCCGTGATGGCTAGACAGTTGAAATTTTTCACAGATGATGTATTTCTGCTGCCGCTATAATAAAAAGTAAGAACAATTAAATTAAATTAAAAATTAAAGGGGGCTCCCATACAAGATACATGTTTTTTTTTTCGGTTTATGGTACAGAACCCTTCGTGTGCGAGTCGACTCGCACTTGGCCGGTTTTTTTTTCTAAGCAGGTGGTCCCGACTTTTTAAAATCTAGAAATGAGACCTCATGGGTGGGTTAATCATCAAATGTCTTCTTCCGCTCTGGGTGGAGCGGAAGGGCGTGTCAGACTCTTACTGACTAAAACCCATCCGCGGTGACACTTTCGAACAAATTCCGCAACCTTGGCAGGATGATAACATACTTACACAATGGCTGGTCACACAGTCAAACGGGAAATTGACATAAACAAACACAATACTTCGACATTTTGTTTATTGATTATAGTTTCCTGTAATCAGTGCAGACAAACATTTCACATGTGTGCACGCATTAATGATCGGCCATTATTATGATTTTTTTTTTCTGAGTGGCGTCTCGCAGTTCAACCTATGAGGTTGTCGACCGCTTAACCGGGCTTACCTGTGGTGCCCAGCCAGCCAGGCTCCAGCCAGGGCTTAAAATTATTATGAATCTGCTTAGTGAAGTCCCTTTGCTTTTTTTGTTTATTTCCGACACGAGACAAGAAGATGTCTCATCTTTTAGCTTCCCATGAACAGTGCCCACAGAAGAAATACAATCCCTTAAATACTATGTCAAGAATCCCTTGGTAACAGTCGGTAGCCGTACCTCCGTATGTAAAACCGGAACCCTTATATAACTCGTGTCCGTCCGTCACAACCAATTTTTGAAGTGAGAACTTCTTTAGCGGCGTCATGCACTTTTTGGGATGGGTAAAAAATGTTAAACTCGCATCAGGACACGTGACCTGATCGAAAATTCTTAAGACAGAGGTAGAGTAGACCGCCGGCGCGGCGTAGGAGAGGAAGTAATATCCCCCTCTCTTTTTCACTTCTACGGGCACTCCCGCAGTGCAACTTTTTTTTTCCGAATCTACTGGACCGAATCAGTTGAAATTGGTACCTAAAACCTGACCACGTAAACAAAAAAATTTTGAATTTAGGGTCACTTTTAGGAAGCCAATTAGATGATTTAAAAAACAGTTTATCGACTGTACCGTGTGACATGTCAAATGAACGGGCTGATCGTAAGCTATCCGGTCTCAACAGTAATTATTTAAAAATATTCCACCACCTTGTGGAGGCCTGCCAACGCTGCGGCTTGCAGTACGGGGTTGCCACTCCAGAACACCTCTAATCTGGCAAATTCCTATTCCAGATTTCGGCCTAGAAGTGCTATCAGGCCTAGTAGCCCAGTGCAACTTCCCCTGGCTGATGTCCAACGTGATAGACAACGAGACCGGCCGACCTCTGGGCGACGGAAAGATAACCCATGCGCTAATGTGCAATGGACACAAGATCGGCTTCATCGGGCTAGTGGAACAGGTGAATATAGACTTTATTGTGTAGGCTGCTAAAAGTCTAAAGTACTGTAATAGACAATAAGACCGGCCGACCTCTAGACGCTGGCAAGATCACACGCGCGCCCATGTGCAATGGACACAAGATCGGCCTCATCGGGTTGGTGGAACAGGTGAATATAGTCTCTATTGTGTAAGCAGCTAAGTCTAAAGTACTGTGATAGACAATGAGACCGGCTGAACTCTGGGCGATGGTAAGATCACACACGCTCTCGTGTGCAATGGACACAAGATCGGATTCATCGGGCTGGTGGAATAGGTGAATATAGACTCTATTGTGTAGGCAGCTAGGTCCAAAGTAGTGTGATAGACAATGACACCGGCCGACCTCTAGACGCTGGCAAGATCACACTCGCGCTCATGTGCAGTGCAATGGACACAAGATCTGCTTCATTGTGCTAGTGGAACTTAGTCTCTATTGTGTCGGTAGCTAGGTCTATAGTGGTGTGAAACGTAATAGACAACCAACCTCTGGGTGTTGACAAGATCACAAACGCGCTCATGCGCAGTGCAATGGACACAAGATCTGCTTCATTGTGCTAGTGGAACTTAGTCTCTATTGTGTCGGTAGCTAGGTCTATAGTGGTGTGAAACGTAATAGACAACCAACCTCTGGGTGGTGACAAGATCACAAACACGCTCATGTGCAGTGCAATGGACACAAGATCTGCTTCATTGTGCTAGTGGAACTTAGTCTCTATTGTGTCGGTAGCTAGATCTATAGTGGTGTGAAACGTAATAGACAACCAACCTCTGGGTGTTGACAAGATCACAAACGCGCTCATGCGCAGTGCAATGGACACAAGATCTGCTTCATTGTGCTAGTGGAACTTAGTCTCTATTGTGTCGGTAGCTAGGTCTATAGTGGTGTGAAACGTAATAGACAACCAACCTCTGGGTGGTGACAAGATCACAAACACGCTCATGTGCAGTGCAATGGACACAAGATCTGCTTCATTGTGCTAGTGGAACTTAGTCTCTATTGTGTCGGTAGCTAGATCTATAGTGGTGTGAAACGTAATAGACAACCAACCTTTGGTTGCTGGCAAGATCACAAACGCGCTCATGTGCAGTGCAATGGACACAAGATCGGCTTCATTGTGCTAGTAGAACATAGTCTCTATTGTGTAGGTAGCTAGATCTATAGTGGTGTGAAACGTAATAGACAACCAACCTCTGGGTGTTGACAAGATCACAAACGCGCTCATGCGCAGTGCAATGGACACAAGATCGGCTTCATTGTGCTAGTGAAACAGCCGGTCGATTCTATAAACATGTTGAAGTTATGCTTGGGTGAAGTGATCACAAGGTGAGCTGTCACTGTCAATCCATGTAATCAAGATATCACGTGGTATCATTTCATCTTGATTGTATGGATGGACAGCTCACCTCGTGATCACTTCACCGAAGCCTTCACTTCGACATGTTTATAGATTCGACCGGCTGATGAATATACTCTACTGTATAGGTAGCGGTTTAAAAAGGTATGGGTTAAGGATGCTGATGGGGTTGCCGCGATACAGTAGTGCGTCAGGGATGTTTGCGGAGGACAACACCGACTGCTTTAGGGCTATTGTGCGCAAGAGAGTGGCCTCCCTGATGTGTCGTGTGCGGGCCAGCCCCAATGGCCTTCTAAACCCTATACCAGAAAAGGTGGAGTGTCCTATTGTGCGGCACTGGAATAGGGTGCATATATCATAGTGCGAATGTTGTCCGATATAATTTAAGGTAAGTTAATAACTAGTTTTAAGGTACTAACATAGTTTTTAAGTCGTACTAATCATTTTATATGGAATTTTGTTTTGAAGTAAATTATTATTTCGTTTATTATTATTTTTTAATTTACTTTTTACATTTTTAAATATTTCTTACAAAATACAAAAACAAAAAAAAAAACATTTAAAAATTTAAAAAAAAAATATTATTATTATTATAATTCGTTCTTAATGTCAACCAATGTGTTATCTGTCTCATTTATCTCATTGTTATGTTTGTTTGTGTTTTCAGGAATGGCTGGAAACCTTAGCAACGATAAACCCGGAGGAGGTGACTTTTATAGACTTCGTACAAGCTGGCACAAAACTGGCTTCGCAATTGAAACAAGAAGTAAGTACCAAAGTGTTTATATCTCCGGAAAAATGCAAACGCCGTAAGATTGTAAAATGTCACGTGAAATTGTAAACCATTTTTTATTAATAAGACACGGATGTATTGGAAACTATTGAATTTGGATGGGATTTATTGTATACAAAAGGATTTTGAAATAAGATTTATCTTACGGAGTCTTGAATTTTCCGGAGATATCAATATCCTAAAAAAACACAGCCCGACAGCCAAAAGTACACTGAAATAAATCCAACTGTAATCCGATTTTACTTACAACCGATTATAACTGAAGTTTTTTTTTTTTAATGATTGATTTCAACGAATGTGATATTAAAAAATACCCTGTGTAAGAGGTAACACAAAGCCACTGCTGTCTGATCTCAAGAACCGTAAAAGGTAGAGAGATTGTGTATTTCTATGACCGCTAAAAATATAAATAAAATTAAACTAAATTAAAGGGTACCCACCCTTACACGTTACGGATACGTCCACACGATACAGATTTATGTCTGCGCAGAATTCTAACTCACAATTAAAAAAAAATATCACACCGACGCACAGTGTTTTACGAAGCCCATTTTTCGCACATCACATTATTATTAGAAAAACTTTAGTGCGAGATTTCGTATCGCCATTTAACTACCAAGTCTAGTTTTTGTTTTTTTTTGATAATCGACCAAATTCCATCTCGATATTTAGAAAAAAAAGTACACTTTTGATCTTGAGAATAATAAAACTGAATGTATGTTAACAACTAACGTTTATTATATTTTTCAGGGTTGTGAATATGTGATTGCTTTAACGCACATGCGGACACCAAACGATGTCAAGTTAGCTGAGGGCTGCAACGATATCGATCTCATACTGGGCGGACACGACCACGTGTACGAAGTGTTACATGTAAGTACATCATTCTTTAATAATAATATCTTAATATCTTAGGACAAGTCACACACGGTCATCCGATCCCAAACTAGGCAGAGCCTGTGCTATGGCAACCAGACAACTGATAAACATACTTAGATATTTCTAAATACATACATATTATAGACAAATTACACCCAGACACAGAACAAATGATCATGCTCATCACACAAACATTTGTCCTGGGTGGGAATCGAACCCACGACCTCCAGTTTAGCAGTCAGGGTCACTAACCACTCGACCAACAGGCCAGGTCTTTACCCTCTATTGCCCTAGTTGAAGATCCTAGAGGCCCACGCACACCGGGACGGAATGCTACCGGTCAGCGCACACTCGCCGCTTGGATACTGTAGTATTCCGGCGGCCTACCAGTGTATTCTTGATTGAGGCCTAAAAGACAGCTCACGACGTGCCGCGGGATCCCTTAGTGCGCTCTCCAATACCATGTCAAGAAATCCTTTTCGATGCCATGGAATCAATTTAAAACATCGGAATTTATGTCGTATGCCTAATAGATAAGTTTGAATATCCTTTGGTGAAAATTTAAATCCTCTGCCCTTCCGTCCCGGTGTGCGTAGGCCCTTAGATTTAGCTCCTAGCAGTTGGTACCCCCAAAAAAAATTTGTTCGTGTTTATGGCTTAGCTATGAATCCATGTACAGTATGACGGTGTAAGCAGGTCAAGTAAGGAATTCTTATTTTGGAGGGAGAGAAATATCTTAATGCCAATGAATACCGTAAACAAAACTCACGGCAACCGACTTTCTTAAAATTATAATGGTTCTCTTGTCTTGCCTCGTCTAATATTTTTCTCTTATTTTTAAGCAATATTCGCATTTGAAATCTGAATCAGGATTGGCACTCTGAAGTTCAACCTCAACTTGCCTTATACAACGTGTAACAGAATAAACGCAATACCTCTTAAGGGGTCATTGTACTCATCGTTATGAACAACTTTCACTATGGGACCAACACTGAAATCGCGAAAAAAAACTGCTCCATATATTTCTGTGCACATAAGTCGACGAAATGTGGAGGAGAGGAGAGGAGCTCGTGGCTAAATAAAAACAGCCGCACGGGTCGATCTTTAAGGTTAAGCTACACTTGCCGAGGTTGGTCTGTGGATGGGTGACCATCTTAACGTACCGAGACTCCTCCGTGCCTCGCAAAGCACGTTAAGCCGTTGGTCCCGGCTGTCATTTAAATCTTTGACAGTCGTTACGGATTGTCAGAAGCCAGAAAATCTGACACCAGTCTTGCCAAGTAGTACCGTGTAACCCAGTTAATGGGTTGTGGAGGTCTGTTAGGCAGCCGCTCCACGTAAAATACTGGTATTCAGCTGAATCCGGTTTGACTGGGAGCCGACCCCAATATAGTTGGTAAAAGGCTAGGCAGATGATGATAAGTACATACATTTTAATAAATAACATTTTAATTCCAGATAAACAACAAATACGTAGTAAAGTCGGGCACCGACTTCCGGCAGTTCAGTAAGATCAGCATCAACTTCACCGAGGCAGGCATCACGGTCGATATCGACGAGGTCGGGGTCACCAGCGCCTTCGCTGAAGATCTAGTGCTGAAGGAGAAAACTGATAAATATTCTTGTGAGTATATATTTGTAAATATTTTGTTACTATAGGGAGCGTGCAGGAACTATAGGTGGTAGCACAGTGCGTCAATGTCAAGTTTTTATGATAAAAGTTCCGAATTTACAATCTACGCCGTGCATGTTCCCCTTTTTCAGGGTTCCGTACCTCATAAGGTAAAAAAAGGAACCCTTATAAGATCACTTTCTTGTCCGTCTGTCTGTGTGTCACCACCGATTTCTCAGGTATGATACTGAGGTCTATATACCCTATTAGGTGTATAAAAATCAAGGTCCTGAGTCAACACGATAAAAAGATGGGCAAATTTAGATTTTGCGAAAACTTATAAGTACCAAAATTTACCTGTTATTTATTATTTTTTTAAATGGGAATCATCAAATGACTCCAACCAGAGCGGAAGGAAGTGTCAGACCATCCGTTTTTTTTGTGCCTCAACCTAGGAGCTTGTCGACTGCTTAACCGGACTTGCCTGTGGCGGCCTTAATATTTTAATATTGGCTTTCAGCCAGAGCTTATTAAAAACTAACAAACTAAGCGACTACACGCTGAAGTCGCCCCCTGTGGTGTACGGGCCTCGGCTTAGGGCGTCGCTGGGAGGAGGACAGCTAGAAACAGGCTGGATCGAACTAGTAACCCATCCGTGTTCCTCCTAAAGCCCTTTGCGTTCCAGGGCCGCGGTGGCTCTTTCGAACAGATTCCTGTACCCTGGCAGGCTCTGGCCCTAGTGGGTCCCGACTACTATGCTGACATATCTTTAAAAAAATATATAAATATATATATATATATATATGGTTTAGTAAACAAAAGATAACTTATTCCTATGTTAGTAAACTTATAATCTATTTAGAAACTAGGCTGTTGTTGGAAATGCATCTCCGGACAACATCACCTAACACAGGAGAATCGTACCTCCCCGCTATGGTCTTCAGGATGGAGTTGGAGCTGACCGCACTCTGTAGAGCATAGAAGCAGATTTATGTCTGACAATGGCGTGGAAGCCATCGACGTGTGCTTGTGCAAACATACCTGATGCACTGCAGAAACGGCAGCCCCATAAACATCCAGAACCCGTTATTATACTGGACCCGCAGGCTACACGTGTAAAACACTTATCAATAAGCTTTAAAAAGCGTTATTTGACTGCCTTGCTACAGCGTGCAAACCTGCGAGCCAACATGTTACATCGGACTGCCAACGCCCTACGTATCCTCAATATCCACTTGGTCATTAAGGTCGTCGGTAACATAGAGGCTGTTTGAGGCGCGCGTGGAACATAACGCGCCATCGACCCGGAGTGCATTGGACTCTTAAGAGAGCGTTTAGGTGCTATAGGTGGCAGCTCAGAAACGTCAATGTCAAGTGTTCTGTTAGTACACACCTCTACTTATCCCTTTGGGGAAAACAGGCCTGTTAACAAGCAAGTTGAAGTAGCAATGGGAAAATAACGCCCGTGACATAAGACACTACTTTATCCCCTCGATGTATAATCAGCTACTGAACAAAATATATTTCACTGGACAAATCGCGGCTCGGTCGATTAGTCAAGACGAGACAGAGAGACAGAAATCAACCGAGTTAGAGAGAGAGAGAGCGAGCTCATGAACAAAACAACTAACAAGTTCGTCTTTTTTCCAGCAATGATAGAAGGCAAAATGGACGAGGTCCTGGGGAAGATCTGCGTGCCTCTAGAAGGTCGGTTCTCGTGCATCAGGCGCCAGGAGTGCAACCTCGGTAACTGGGTGTGTGACGTGCTGCTAGCGGCCACCGGAGCCGACCTCGTGCTGCTTAACTCTGGCACCTTCAGGAGCGATCAGGTGAGGGTCATACTTCATCAGGAGCTAGCATCAAGATCTGCGGGCCTCTACATCTCGTATTCCAGGGCCGCGGTGACTTTTTCGAACAAATACCGCAATCCTAGCAGGCTCTGGCCCTAGCGGGCCCCTATGCTGACATCTCTTTGAGGCGCGCGTGGAACACAACGCGCCATCGACCCGGGCCTGGCAGTGACCGGACAGCGAGACTAACCCAACGCTCGGCGTCCGCAGGCCCGCGCAGTAGTCTCCTTCTGTAGCGGCGACTGGGGTCCGCCTCCTCCTTCGCTAGCATTACAGCTTCGCAGAAGACTGCTTCCCATGCCCCTTTTCTCCGGACCATGGATTGAACTAATTCGGAAATACCGAAATAATACAAATGTTTCCTCGCGTTTCTTAACCTCATCTACTTAATTCCAGGTCCATGCAGCGGGAGACTTCACTCTCCGCGACCTATCCACCATCATCCCGATGCGAGACCCGCTGGTTGTAGTGGAAGCGACCGGGGAGGTCATCCTGCAAGTGTTGGAAAACGCCGTCTGCAAGTACCCTAGTCTAGAGGGGCGGTTTCCTCAGGTAAGTCATGAAAACTTAGTATATGATATAGATACTTTATAATGTCACTATCATCCCGATGTGGGGCCCGCTGGTCGTGGTGGAAGCGGCCGGGGAGGTCATTCTGCAAATGTTAGAGAACGCCGTCTGCAGATACCCTAGTCTAGAGGGGCGGTTTCCTCTGGTAAGCACCTTTTTTTGTTTTTTTAACGGTGGGAAATCATCAAATGACTTCTTCCGCTTATTTTTTTGGTTTGTATGTTTGATTCTGGAAAGCGACAATGCTTTTTTTATGGATGGGAAATCAAATGAATTCTTCCGCTCTGGGTGGAGCGGAAGGGCGTGTCAGACTCTTACTGGCGAAAACCCATCCGTGTTCCTTCTAAAGCCCTTTGCGTTCCAGGGCCGCGGTGACTCTTTCGAACAAATTCTGCAACCCTGGCTGCTAAGCACCTGATGCCCTATTTCGGCCATGACTTCCAATCTCAACGGAGACTAACCATCGGCGTGGGACATATTATACACTCCCTCTTCCTTCGCTCTCAAAGTCCGATGGGACGCAACCCGACATGTCAAAATAGAGATCAGACGCAGGGGCAACTGCTTAACGTGCTTACCGATGCACGGGGATTTGACACCACCAACTTACAGACTCCGAGCTGTCACAGAGACATTCTTAACGGAAAAATCCAGTAACACTTTTTGCCGGAACATTTTTATTAACCTTTGTTCGCCACGGTCGGCTATAGCCGAAAAATGAAAAATTTCCCAACACGCCACCGTCGGCTAGAGCCGACAAAAAAAAATACGAATTTTTGGTTTGGCTTCGGGGGCACACCGATGCGTTTATGCTCTGGCGTTCAAAAGGTTTAAGGATTTGAAGCCATCAAATGACTTAGACGGAGAGTCAGCTCTTACTGAACACGGGTAGTGTTCCTGTAAATACCGCTTTGCGTTCCCGGGCCGCCGGAATCCAACTCAGGGCCCAACGCTGTTGCGGAATTAGTTCGAAAGAGTCACCGCGGCCCTGGAATGCAAAAAGCATTAGGAGGAACACGAGTGGGTTTTAGTCATTAAGAGTCTGACACTCCCTTCCTCTCCGCCAAGAGCGGAAGGAGTTATTTGATGATTTTCCATCCAAAAAAAAGTACCCCACCCTCAGCAGTCGTGTTTGCTACCGCGAGGCCCACGGAGCGGTTATCAAACTAATATTTCTGTGTCTGATTCCTTAACCTTAGTTCCAGTGTACTAAAACCTTATCTCTTTGCAGGTTGCTGGTGTTTCATTCGCCTTCGACCCCTCAAAGCCACCCGGGCAGAGAGTCGCCGAGCAAGTAGTCAAAATTGGCGACGAGTACCTCCACAAAGAACAAACGTACCGCCTGGCAGTCAAGCAGTACTTGCAGAAAGGCAACGACGGCTTCACGATGCTGCCCCACTGCAAAGTTATTGTAAGTAAAGAAATACAACGCAGACCAAATCAAAAAACAGTAAAGCAGAAAAATATATATACTGTCACTCCTGTAGATAGCTTCGGTATAAAATAAACGACTTGGTTTTACATTAGTTCAAACAACTGTTTGTGGTAGAAGACAATATTTCAATGCTCTGTTATCGGCTGAAAACTGCGCTGCAATGCTCCGACGCCGATCACCGAGAATTGAACTATATATCTTATTTCGATTGGACAACTATTAAATTCAATTGATAAATTAATAATCCTCTGCAGTCCTGTCCGCACGTCTGCGCAGGCCATTACTTTAAAACCTCATCTTACCATCATCTTTGTTCCCTCAGATCCCAGAAGACATGTGCCCTGAGATCGGCATGGCTATACAGAACCACTTCGCGGCCATCAACGTGCGCACGGGCAAGTCGCGGCCCAGCAAGCATCGCCAGTCACTCGTCACGCTTAGCAGGAGGTACACAACCTTCCCTTCTTATCACAACAGATCCCAGAAGACATGTACCCTGAGTTCTATGCAGAACCACTTCGTTTCCACTTTCACTTCTTAATTCTATTTATCCAGGGTTGCGGGATTGTTTGAAAGAGTCACCGCGGCCCTGAAACGCAAAGGACTTTAAAAGGAACACGGATGGGTTTTAGTCAGTAAGAGTCTGACACGCCCTTCCGCTCCACCCAGAGCGGACGAAGTCATTTGATGATTTCCCATCCTAAGAGGCGACTAAGGGACTCACCAGAGAATGGGCAGCAGCATTCTCTGTGCATTGCAACAGCTACACTGCGATCGCAAACCCGCCTGACAAGCGTGGCGATTATGGCAAACCCGCCCCCGCCTTTGGGGGAGGCCTATGTCCAGCAGTGGACGTCTTTCGGCTGATATGATGATAACGATACTGTAACGTTACTTTATAGAGGTATGCGGTACGGAGAGTAAAGTCCCGCATACCTCCACTGAAAATGGGAGGATCCTCTGAACCAGACGGTTGTTGTGTCTGGTGGGCAACTGCCCGATATTCGAACTGTTGTATATATTCAAATCGCACGGAGAACTTTGCTTGCGCGATGCAGGATTTCGTTGTTAGTTCGTCGTAGATGGCGCTGCGGTTCTTTTTGTTGCCGTACAAATTGCTCTTCTTAATTTTTCGTGAGGATTGATGCCGCTACAACTTTACGTCAAAAAATTCGTGCTGGGCCCTCAGGTTGATATATCGAACCTTTTATATGTTTATTTATGTACGGGCAGGCACAGCCTAGTGAAGATGCTGGATGGCAGCGAGCTGGACGGTCCGCCGCCGCTGCGCCGCGCCTCGTCCGCCGCTGTGGAGCCGAGCTCGCACACCGGACATCATAGGTATGCTAAGTAAGGATAATGCAGGCGACACTGGTTTATTACTATTCTATGTTGTTTCGTGATTTTTGTCATTTTTATCTCGGCATGTTGAATATTTTTTTTATGGTTCCGAACTTCCGTATTAAAAAACGGAATTGAAGCCGAGTCTTTTGGTTCGTAGTTAACTCAACACATGGTCAAAAAATGTGGTTAAAATGAATTTTTCGATCAATTGTTAGCTTGAAAAATGGTAAAATGAATAATAATTAGTTAGTAACTAACAGTTAATTTTAAAGTTTAACAAATATGTTGAATATTGAGTAAACTACGGATAATAAAACTCGCTGTTAAACATTTTTCTAGGCATGTTTTCGATACAACTTCCATTATTACGGGGAATCCGTTGTGGTAGCCCGGGAAATTTAAATTGTCTTGTATTTTTTGTAATTTGTAGGTCAGTGTCCTGGTGTAATTATAACCATAAGAATATTCACTCATCATCGTCAACTTAGATTTGGTGCATATTAACTAGATTTCGGAAATTAACTACCTAATAATAATATGCATTAAATCAAAGTTAGAACGGTGTACTGATTATTCCTATGTTTATAACCAGTGATTGGATAATCGGGCGCTATATATAATATAATACATAAACTTCACTTTTATTCCCACGAAAGTATAATACGGACATGCTTTTCAGAATCCCGGATCCCAGAATCGTTCGAAATTCCTGAGACATACAAAATATAGTTAGTTAGAACTCGTTGTGAACTCTCATTGTATTTTTTTTTAATTAAAAAAGCCGATTGTAAGGGAACTTTTAATGTACAATGAAAGTTTTAATGATTTTCCATTTGTTTTGAATAAAATAAAGATACTTAATCAAAATAAACACTGCTAAAATTGCATTAAATTTGTTATAGTGGTTTTTACAAAATTTTTCAATCCCGGGAACCTGGGATTACTTATTTATTCAGAAAAGAATGTCCATATTATTCTTTCACGGGATGAAGTTTAGGTATATAAGCGCCCGATTAAAAAGTAAATACATACTTGCAGTGCCGGATTAAGCAAGCGCGGGGCCTGTAGCAAATTTTACTGAGTGGCCCCCTAAAATACTAAATTTAAACTTCTGTGTGTAAGGGGGAGTTTGCACGGTTTTTGAACAACCATATAGTGGTCGAGAGGTATCAACATCTCGACTAGCAATCAAATGATGAAATCAATATGAACGGCTCTGATGATAGTAAAATATGCCCTTTTTGGAAATCTGAAAGTCCACACGGCTCGTCTGAGCCCGTACTGAGCTATAAACTTTTCGCCCTCAATATGGTTGCCCAAAAACCGTGCCGTCTTCCCCTCTATCATTTGTCACGCCCCGCGGGGTCCTTAAGAAGCGCCTCAGCACATACATTTTGCCGCTTAGATTTCATACGGTATGATCGCTTGAATGAAAAGATAGAAATAGAGTTTACGTACGCGAAGTAAGACCATAAAAATATATAAAATTAGAGGCTTATACAGTTTGGGGAAATATGCGTCATAGCCGGGCTAAAACGGCTATCGCAGAGTATGGCAGGACTTAGGACTCGCGTGTGAGACAGAGCCATGATGCTGGATTTTTAGCGAAATGTTCTTGTAAGCGCGGTGCCCCCCAATGCGCGGGGCCCGTAGCATGTGCTACTCTTGCTATATGGCTAATCCGGCACTGCATACTTGTTAATGTCGCGGATCATACATTTATATAAATTGCAAAAAAAAAAACAAGAAAATTCGAATTTCGCGGGCTACCACTACGCAACCACATTAACTAGTAGTTTTAGCGTGTTTTTTACTTTTCTCTCTATGTAGCGTGGTACGTGTCTGACGTAGATGTAGACTATTATTGCAACTGTAAATAAAGTATTCATAACTAAACAACTAATTAAGACTATTATGTATTTTGTTGTCAAATTTAATAAAATAATATTTCACATTATATTATTAACATTAACGTCTGTCATAAGGTTGAAATTAGTTTGAAGATTAGAATTGATAGTCTCTTTTGTCTTTATAATTTCTTATTTTATTTTCAATTGAACCTAATAGAGATGTTGCCTGGGTTAAAAATATGATTCTATTTAGTCCGTCAGTTAGATTATAAATTATCGAAAAATATTGGATTCGTATTTTTTATTTTATCAAATCAATAAAAAATTACGAAGATAAAACGCATCAAAGATAAGGAGTGAGGGCTTGAAACGTCACTTTCCATTAAATAGTCTACTGGTAAGTAACGTCACACGAATTTTCAACGCACTGTATCGTCTTCATTTTTTGTTTACGTGACATAAGAAAAAAATCGTGTCCAATATTTTTTGGAAATCTTTCTGACGGACTAATTAGATGTTTTTAATTCAAATACTCTATTCTGGTTTTCAAAATAATATCTGACTCCAGAGTCATGAGATTTATTTTGGTTCTAGTTTGTGTTATTTCTAGCCTTTCTTAGTCAGTAAATAAAATCCTTATACATGATGACTTCGGAGACAGTGCATACTTTTCTTCCATGCAATGAGATTAATAGAACATATTTAAAGAAAATAAATTATATATTTTTTTGAAGTTTGACATCACTTATCTCTTTATTAAGTAGGTATAAAAAAAAGTGACTACGACTTTACCTACTTATGGTTTTTTTCTCCAAAACAAAACGTTTTGGGAACACATTCATTGTGCGTACAGCTAAGGAGTGGAATTCCCTGCCAGAGTTGGTGGTTCCTGACAGCTACAACCTAGGAGTATTTAAGTCAAGAGTGAATAGGTTACTTCTAGGCAAGCGTGCTTCATCTTCGACCACATCATCGCTTACCATCAGTTGAGATTGTGATCAAACACGTGCCTTTCAATCGTAAAAAAAACATGCGGGTCAGTCTTTGGGGACTGCCGATAGAAGTGAAAACTAAGCGAAAGCTAAAGCGTTCGGTGATGATGACGGTGTCCATGATTTTTCTTCACCCAAAAAGTACACATATATACCTACACAGTATACATATAGCTCATGGAAAGCGTTCGGTGACGATGACGCGAGTTCCATGATTATTGTTCACCCAAAAAGTGCTCAACGCGCCTAAAGAAGTTTTCACTTGAAAAAAAACATGTCTATTTTTCTTTTATTATTAAAAGTCTCACGTTCGACCACAATCTTATTTATTTATTTTAATAATCTTGTTAAATGTAAAATTTGCTGACACACTGTCTCCGAAGTAACCCTGTCCATATGTCACCGGAAAGTTGGAGACTCCGTCAGATTGTAATAAATCTTTATTAGATTTCTCGATATATTATGAATACGTTTTGTATACAATAAATGCCATCAAAATTCAGTAGTTTCTAATATATCTTTGTCTTATTAAGAAAAAATAGTTTACAATTTCTTGCGATATTTTACAATCTGACGGCGTTTGCAATTTTCCGGTGACACATATAAACTGTATCACTCTAATATTATATCAATTTGTTCTTGCAGGTTAACCCGCAGAGCATCGCTGGACGATTTGGAACAGCAGTCGTGTGAACTGGCACCTAAACTCGAAAATAGGATCATTGTGCTAAATAAGCCAGAGGTCAGTACCAGATATTGCTTCAATTAATTTTAAACGTCATCCCTTGCTGAAGTAGATTTTTGTGCTTCCTACAGATTATAATTAATATTTTGAGTGTTATCTAAAGTTTTAATTTGTGAATGCTCGCTTGTGACAATTAGTAGACACTATGGTCAACATTACGGACCATTTGTTTTTTATCCGACTCCAACATTCGTTTGACTGTTTTTTTTTTCTCTGGCTGCTTAATATTTTTGGTGGGAAGGTGATTTTTTTATTTTCAAATTAATTTTGACGGATGTCTTTCAATGATCCTTAAAAGCAATATAGCCATGTCGATCATTATCAATTTTTTATAAATAAAATATTTATGTATAAGGTCCCATTAAAGTAGATGGACAAACTTTTAGAACTCATTCAGACCACTAAAATAAGGACAATGGTAAAAACAAAATACAAGAGAAACGCATTCGATACTTACAAGAACAAAAAAACAGCTAACGAAAATATACTATTAATGTTGGTTACCCAATGCATAAACACATCCATGTGTTTGTTATCTCATAATTCTGATACTACAAAATGTTCAGGCGCACGTGAACACGACAAGTACCTACCCATAATGGATGTGTTTATTCTAGTGTGCCGGCAATTTATTATCTTAGGTCAAAATAAAATCACTTTAATCAGTGTTTTTGAAGTTATACTTCTTTTGGCGCGATGGAAAAAACTGATGAGAGTGAATTTTTACGATGCGCGCGCACACCGACACCTGAATTCTACATCGTGAAGTTAGTTCTAGGTGGCATGAAAATCGATAACTATGTTCAAGTTGTAAATTCTAGTATTTTTTGATTGTCTTTTGTTTCTTTTATGTTTGAATTTCGAAGAAGAATGTGGTTTTAATTTCGAAATAAAGCGCACAAATATATGATACTAATATTTTGATAAAAGTAATTGATTAGACACTAATTTTTCCCGCGGCTCAGCTCCTTTTATTCTATCCTATTGGAATATGATGATTTTTCGAAGACAAAAAACAGCCTCTTCATGAATGAGTTTTCTTAATCGGATTTGTATCTACAGTAGAACGGAACAAAGAATTTTACCGTTTATAATAATTATTAGTATTGACTATTTTGAAAAAAGGAGTCTCGTAACTTAAATTATAATATGTCATTGTAATCCAGAATAGAAAGTTGGTATTCATTTCAAATACCACTAACAAAACATTCGAATCAAAAAAAAAAAATTTGCATGATATCTGCCCTATTTTTTTTTTTAAATTTAATATGGGTTTGCTCTTGACTCTAGTCTAGGTCATAGAAGACAGAGACAAAGTCGACGATGGAGCGAGCTTACCCAGAAGAAGCCTGTTCACTCTAATTTTGAAGAGATTACGGTTGTATGCGTTCGGAAACACAGACGCAGGCAGAGAGTTCCACTCCTTTGCTGTGTTCCTCCTATTTTATGAACAAACAGTTTTAAAACTATGAAACGTATCAGTTATTTAGCGTAATAGACTTAATTGGCAATCGTTCGAACGCAACAAATTGAAGCTGAAAACAATACAAATATTTTAAAACTTTTATATTTTTTTAGTTGTGAATGTTTTTTTTTTTTCCATACGCCAAAGAAGTATAACTTCTAACGCGTGTACATAAGTACACACACTCTTTTTTTTTTGCATGGATATCTTTGAGACGTACTGAACGCTGTGTTAAAATTTATCCATCTATTTTAATGGGACCTTATACACGCTGAAATTTTAATGGTTATTTTCCCGCGGCAGAACGATTATCCATCAGTAGTACTTTCAAAACATAAAGTTAAACTTATTTTTACTTTTTTTTTCAAATAATTAAAAAATATATCCATAAACTCAAAAGCGTGAGAAGCAATAGTAACTCACTAGACGTGACGTAGGTACTACTGGCAGAGCACCGACAGTTAAAAAGCGATTCATAAATATTCAGAGCAAAACAAGCTCTTGCGCGTAGTAGTAAGGCCCCGCGCATCGCGCGCGGCTTCCTTTTATGTTATACCTATCAGCTGGTTGATACGCAAAGGGCAACGACCGCGGCCGCTTTGCGCGAAACTATCGCGATGTATAACGATTGGTTCGAAGTCGCTTTCGAGTTTTGTTTATCACAATTTTTTCACAATTTCTTGATAAATTTATTATTTTTCATAAATCGATTGTATTACCAAGACAAACTCATTTCGCTGCGGGAAAACAACCATTAAAATTTCAGCTTGTTTAAATAGATGATTTTTATTTTATATGGTTTAAGGTACATAAAGTAAAAGTAAATCAGGCAAAAACTTTAGATACTCCTCTACTTGTGCCAAAAAAAACTAAAATATTATTTTTCATTAATTAGGATTTTGCTCGTCTCGGACTTTTAGTAAATGGACTCAAAAACTAAAGTAAACGCTGGTTGCGACATAGCGTCTATGCTTGTAAACAAAATTGAACATGATTTGTAAGTATTTTTAAAAATGGTTGCTGGGATACCTATTTTTAAAGCATCTTGATATATCACTCTGGAAATTTACTCTTCTCCATACATCTAAATATGGTCCTTTAAATACACCATAAAACGCTTACCTGAAGGGATTCAAAGGTTCATTTGCACGAAATCTAGGGCATTCTTGATAACTGTTATGGCTGACTACTCCCTCATCAGCAGTGATCGGATAAGCGGGCGCTTTTATACCTAATCTTTCTCGGGAAAGAATAATTTGGACATTCCTTTCTGAATAAATAAATAATCCCGGGTTCCGGGGATTTTTGTAAAAACAACTATAACAAACTTAATGAAATTATAGCAGTGGTTATTCTGATTTAGTATCTTTATTTTATTCAAAACAAATGGAATACCTATAAAAAATTATAATGAGAGTTCACAACGAGTTCTAAGTACATATATTTTGTATGCGAGCATTTTTAGCAATCTCAGGAATTTCGAACGATTCTGGGATCCGGGATTCTGAAAAGCTTGTCCGTATTATACTTTCGTGGGAATAAAAGTGAAGTTTAGGTATATTAGCGCCCGATTATCCTTTCACTGCTCATCAGTTACATACATATTAGCACTGGGTGTAAAACATAAGAGAATAAAATATATTGGAGACATCTTTCGACATCTGAACTTCATTACATCATAAATCTACTTACAAAAGCATGAATTAAAACAGGGATCAACATCTAGGCTTATTCTTACATTAAACTATTACTACTGTTAAACTAAAACGTCCCAACAAAATAAGTGCTCAAATAAATCAGTACCTAAAGCCAAATATGTTTCCCGGATAAAACCACGCATTATTTAATATTAAATTTAGGTATTATTTTGGGTCTAAAAATTAACAGCCTTGTTTATTAAAAAAAACTAGTGGCTCGCCCCGACTTCGCCAGAATGTATATTTTATTTTTCAAAATCTTCTTTCATAAGAACCTTCTCCTGACAATACAAACATAACAAAAAAGTAGCTAAATTGGTCCAGCCGTTCACGCGTGATGCCAAGGATCAAGGGAAATAGGATTATATGTATAGATACATATATTAGTTAAAATATTGTTTAACAGATCCTAAATTCGAATTCTATTTAGAAAATTTTAAGAAAATTTAATCTACTCCACAGTATCCAAACGAATCGTATAATTAGATTTTCTAAAAACTTATTATTTTGCTTACTCCGCCTAAAAACGCACTAAAGCACCTATTTTGATGGGAACTTCACTACAACTCTAGCACCCAATCAAGAATCTGACACTCCAAAACATTTTCCCCAGGAACTGCAAGCCTTAATCGCAGAGCGTTCCCGTTGGGAGTCAGACACCGTCATCCGCGAAGTGGACGACGAGGGCTCCCCCTAAGAGCTACCCTCCCTGTACGGCTGCTTCGTCTGGTACCGCCACTTCCAGCACTAGCGCCGCAGAAGGTACCGTTCTGACACGTCAGCGGAAAGTACCACACTGTAAAAACAGGATGTTTTCTTTTGAAAAGACTTTTTAGGTACCAGTGACTTTTTTTTTATTGTGAAGTGTTGTAAACGGAATTATTTAGTTGTGTGTAGATTTGTTTGCGTTGTTCTAGCTCAGTAAAAATATGTTTTTTGGTATGGTACCAAGAAGTACCAGTTGAAAAAATTGCATTATTGAATGACTATCAAAGGTACCGTTAGAAAGTGATTTATTTTATCAATATTCAGCTTATAATGATTATATATTTTTTTAAATAGACGCGTAATATTAAATCTGTGGGAAAAATAGGTATTTGATGTATGCAACACTTTTAAACGTTTTGGATTATTTAATTGATAAATAAAGAAGGCGACCGGATAGTGAGACATGTAGACGAGGTTAAAAAACTTAGTTGGCATCTAATTGCAATAATTTCTATTATGTATATTTGATGAAACCTTGGCTGCGTAAGATTTCGTTATATATGTAGTAAATGGGTTTAATAATATATGTCTTGGAGTGATTTCCACTTCAGCCTGGCTTTTGAACGCGTTCGTAAATATTTTCACATGAAAAGAATCGAGCTTGATTTTGAGAGAGGAATAGGAAAGATAAGAAGAAAGAATAATATCTTATGAAATAATACTGGAAATCGTCGCCTTCTATTTTAGAAATATTATTAATCGATTGTTTGCAAACGAATTTTGAATCACATAATTATTAATAATCATGTAGTCACACAAATAGAGGACGCTACTGTCGCTAGTCTTTAAAACAAATAAAACAATTGTTTGACATTTAATAACTTAAGGTTTTACACATCATGAAAATATCGTTTTTTATCATACTAAGTTATAGTAAAGTGGTAACAGTAGCACCATCTATAATAAAATTCCGTCTATTTTTACGTTCAATTATATCAAAGATCAAATCAGATCGGAATAGACATCTACCTCATGCATAGTATTCCAGTCAATATCATATAGGCCACTGTAGTGCTAGAAACGGCTCACAGAAAGTAAATCTAGCTAAAAAACTAATTTTGGAGTTCGACACGCTCGCAAAAGATGATGTAAAATACTGAGATGAGTATAAAATCTGGACATCTTGTTTCATTTTAAGGGAGAACAAAACCCGTAGTGTTATTCTGTAATAACCTCACCGAGGTAAAGTGAGCATGAAGTCAAATCAAGAATGACAGTTCACTTTTAGCTCTATCCTCAAGTTTTCTCGATGAGATATTTACAGAACAAAACCGGCTGTCTGTGTTAGATCTTACGTATGACAAACGAAGCAAAATATCGCAATGGGCTGACCAGAATTGAACAAACTAAATCAGTGCATATCAACATGTACTTATTAAACAGCCCTATATACAACATAGATCGCCGAATAAGGTGAACTAGTAATATATACAATTCAACTATTACTAAAACTAGCAAGTACCAAGGCATAAACTCCATAGGCATCGCAATCTACTCTAAGTAAGCCTGTCTAGCAATATAGTGGTCTATAAATAACTTCGAATATCTAGTTTTAAATAATGCTTTTAGGCTTTCATAGTAGGAAGAGTGGGGACATACTAGACTAGCTTAGTGTGCCCAAGATTGGAATGTATGAAAGCAAGGCCGTTCAGACTTACGCGGTATTTGCTACCCAGAGCGGTAGCAAAAGCGGAATGGAAGTGCGGTAATCTTACTATTCAAACCTAAGCGGATAGCGCTACCGCTATGAGTATCCAAACTTACTTGCAAAACTATCAAACGTGTCGCCGCCGTGTCAGGACCTGTTTCGCAAAGCAAGCGAAAGGTAAGTAAATTAAAGCATTGCTATTTAGGAGGAATCAATAGGCTCCAAAAATACAGGCATGCCTTGCCTAGTTTGGGGTTCTGAGATCTCAACTAAAACCCATAGTTTAAAATACACAACAATTTTGTATACAAGATTTTGATCACAGATTAACTACGTACCTATAATTCTAGATTGTTTACCTATTGAGTGAAATTTGAAGTAATTGGATCAATAAACATTATTATTATTAAAAATGCTCTCTTCCTGGGCGGTATGGTGATACTGGTTTCACACGTTACGCTCTAGCGGCGGGATACCGAAATAGATACCGAAACTTATCGCTACCGCTCTAAGTAGCGAATTCCGCGTGGATTTGAGCAGGCCTTAAGGCATTCGCTGTATGTTAAAAACACCAATAATCTATAGTATGTTTCAACTCTAAATAGGCCTAGTCTTCTTCCGACAGAATACTTTAATATAAACTTACTCTGTTGTGAATATTTCATGTCATTCATATTCTATGGGTAGCCCCACTGCCGGGTGTCTATGCCCACTGTCCGTTATATTGCTATATAGGTGTTTAGAAAGTAGAATTTAACATAGCTTAAAAGTGAAGTAAAGATAAAAGTGACATTATTTTAATAACGAAAAGAGGGTATTAGCTTGTAAAACAAAATCATTGTCAGTCATCGTTTTTTAGCAAATCTTTCATTCATTAATTTTTTTAATAGAATCGTCATAAAGTCATCTCCAGTCTATTCTGTCAAATAAATTATTTTGCATATAAGGTTTTCTCTTCCCGATTTTTTCCTATTTAAAGCTAAAAAATAGAAAAGGAGATTTATGCCTATATCACTAAATGCATTTAACGCTTAACGAATTTAACTCACTTCTTTTGTCAATCGTTTGAAAATAACAGAAACAGAACGATGTTTTAAAAACATTTTGCGTCGCAAATCAGGCGAAATGGGGAATTTATTCATCCATCAAACCTAGGGCGAGAACAGTGTGATTGGTTGTCCTATCTGCTGGAGTATCCCAAATGTTCATCTACCAGTACCCTAGATGTGTTATACAACCCCACCATCGAAGCAATAAACATGGCCAGCTACTGGGCCCAAACAGTACTATTTTATGAACCGTTGACACGGTAAAAAGAAGAAGCATTGAATTCATTTAGTGATCCGTGGTGTATATGGGCTTAATCTAGTATCTTTTGTAAAAACGTCTATAGACGACGACTAGACGCTTTTCTAGATACATATAAAGTACTCATTTTATATGGCCGAACCTGTAAGTGTCCTGAATTGCTCTAAATCTTCAAATATCTTCAAATCCGTGTCACTTTTATCTTAAAAACAAAACAGTCGTCCTTCATTTGCCAAAATCACACATATCATAATTAAAATACAAGTATTTTGTCTCAAAACTTCCATACATACACAAAGATATTATAAAAAACATTGTATAATTTATTAAATCGTGCATAGTATTTTTTTGAAAATATATAAGTAAGCGTATTTTTGATTTAATGCCTTGAATCTAGAATTTTGCGCAAAATCTGCGCTGTTAGGTTTTAAGCAAAATAATTGTAATAATCAATGTAGTACTAAGAGTTAATAACCAGCTAGATAGCTTAGTACAGCCGCATAATAATAATTCATAGAATAATATCAACCCCGCTCTACACTAAATCGTTGTCGAAAATACTTCAATATTTTCGATCTCGAGGCGAAATTGTTGTGAAAATCAATACGTTTATGATGCGATTTATATCTCTTTGAAGCTAAAAAATTACTTTTGTCATCATAACCAAAATCGCATGACCTTAACTTCAACAAATTATAAAACAAAAGAATCTTAAAAAATATAATATCACAAACACTGCTACTACTGCCTACTCTGCTGTGCTCTTTATATAATATATTATATAAAATAATCTTTCACTATAATAACATACAAATCACGAAATACGCACACAAACTTATCAATGAATCAAAATTCTGACACGCAGTTGGGTAAAAACACTACAAAAAAATGTGTTATATAATATTATAAGTCGAAGTTAGTTTTAGCAAGCTTTGAGTATTATGTTAAATACTCAGTAAAATTATGAAATTTGATGTAAGTTACTAAAGTCAAGTTACAACGGAAATTATATAGTTTTAGAATGTTTTTTTTCTGGTAGATGTCTCCACTACTATGGATATTTAAAGTTTGAAATAAATGACCACAAGAATAGAATTACGACTGTTTCCAACACTATTTTATATAAAAATATAATGAACAAATAGAACAGTTTAAAAAAATACTTTCAGTCTTAAAAAAATAGTTAAGTACTAACATAGTAAACTGGCTTTAAAAATTGGACATATACCGTAACAGTGGCGACATCTACATGACATTTTAGACAAATCGCTATATTTTACATACAAACAGTATTTATTAACAGTAAATTGTTCGTATTTATAAGTAGCTCATTCTGTTCTAGTATTTTGAAACACTAACTTATGTCAGTGCCTTCGCAAAGTATAGTTTATTCAGCAATTTTAGAGTAGATCACAAAAGTACAATTTTGGTACGTTTTTGCGACGGTACTTTTTAGTGACAGCACTTAAAATATACCGAGTGATTATTATACGTTTAGTGGCACCATTGACACTTGAAGTTCGTGTTATATTACTGTTTTTTGGTCCTTTTTTGCGACGGTACTTTTTAGTGACAGCACTTAAAATACACCGAGTGATTATTATACGTTTAGTGGCACCATTGACACTTGAAGTCCGTGTTATACCTACTGTTTTTGTGAAAATAAGGAATATTATTTTGTGAGCCATTTTTTAACTTGTACAAATGTACACCCGTATTCCAAGTCTTTTCTTACATACTTCTTCCATTCCACTCGACTCAGTCGACAAAACAAGTGAAAGAGTCTCGAGCTGAGGACATAACGTCACTAAGTTGAGTCGAGGTTGATTTGAGTGGAGGAAATGACTTGATTGAATATCGGCTGTAAATGAGGTCTAGTTGATTTATTTTTGTATAATTCGTTACGAAAACTAGTTACGTGTTTTGTATATTCGAATGTTTTATATTTAATTATGTTTTAAACAAGTCAAATGTAATAATTTAGTTAGTTCAATTCTCAAAGACATTTGTTTAGCATAACATGCTATTAGGAATCACGCCTTATTTATTAAGCAATACGATTGCTTTTCGCTGTCGCTTGATAGCCAGTATTTTGTATTAAGTTGAGATTTTTAATGTCTGTCATTTGTTTCGAATAAGTCTTTAATATAAATCTTGTTTTTCTGTCAATGAGACCAACTGTTTGTTGGCTCTTATGGGCTTGCACATTTCTAGGGGCCCTGGGGTCCCTTATCTTTGGTAGGCGTACGAGGGGCCGAATCCAACTACATACAGAGGCTCCGTTAACCGCTTTCAGTGTTATATTTCTTATGAATATTATTTAAAAGTGATTCTATGTTAGTTAATTTTCAGAATCTGGTTACTTATAGAGCACGGAGTCCAAATATAAACGCCATTATTGACCTGCCGACGTTGTTGTGGTAAAACAGTACCGACAGGTCTGATATTTCTATAATTGTATAAAAAGTGCTTACTCGGATATTATGAATATTTAATCTCATTTGAATAATGGTTGTGTTGGTTGGGTCAAACTTATCCTTTTTCAACGTTTCGCTTACGGTAGCGTCGAGTTTCGTTGTCAATAACACCTAGAAGAAAAGACTTATTACCAGTGATCGGCGTAGGTAGTGCTATTTTTGGTCCATGGACCAGAATGATAATGTTAATATGGACATGTCCTGGGATTCCCGGGAATATTTTTCTGAATGTCGATGTATTAAATGAAGTTAAAGTGTTTATGAAAACATGAGTACACACGACGACATATCAAACTACTTATTTCCGGTACAAGCTGGTCCCGCACGGTGCTTTTTGCCGTTTTACTTACTTGTCCCGGGATTTAGAAGGTATATCCATGTTAAGATAATGGTCACTAAATCCCGGGAATAGCGCAACCTGATCACTGGTTGTCACAATATGATCAGCTTACTTAAACGTGTCGGGTGATCGGGTCGGGTCATTTTGACCCTACTCTAAAGTCAATCATATTTGTGACCGCGCAAAGGTAATAAGTTTCGACTGTCATCTCATAGCCATCTACCATACTCAGAATTGTGGCGGGCCGTCAATTTCTATGAGTAAACAGTAAAATTCACTGAATGGAAAGATTTGACAATGCCGTCTCTGGTAGTCCGCGCCGAAACGTCTCCGTGCTCTATGGTCAACTACTTTGTTTAATCATTTCTACGAAATTTCCCAGTAATAAACCTTTTCAGTTTTTAAACAAAAACTAATCATTATATTATAATTTTAAAGCTAGCTGTGCCCGTGACTTGGTTCGCGTGGTTATTTTAATTTTATAATTAAACAAAAATAGCTGACATTATTTTTATGTAACGACGAAAAATGGATAGCTATATTTTAAAATCGTAACGACTAGGAGATAATGAGTACATAATAATTATTAAATAATAAGTGTTGTGATGAATATTAACTAGAATATTAGTGGTAAAACATCGCACTCCATTTTATTAGTGCTAGAGCACTGGACTATTAGAAACGAATGTTTTAGCGGACATTATAATAGCCGAACGTTTGTTTTTTGAAAGGATAACTTCTTATGGGAGAGTAAACCGCTTCGTAACGTAACGCGTTACGGCGCCAGTCTGGCTTCCCTTACTCTCACGCATACGGCAGCGGTAGGCAGGCTCTTCCTCTCACTCTAACCCGCAGCGCTAGTCGTATTTCGGACAGACGCTTCCCATATTAAATAGTTCAACTTAGATTCGTTTAATTAAGTTATCACTTCTGTCGGGCGTCCCGAGCACGTTTTTTTATCTTATCTTTGTTCCAATGACAGCTCCTAATAAAAATAAGGTTGGTTCGTAGGCCGCTGACCATTTTAACATACCGAGATTCCGTGCCTCGGAAAGCACGTTGAGCCTCCCGGCTGCCATTTGAACACCTTTAACAGTCGTTATGGGTAGTCAGAAGCCAGAAGTCTTGCCAAGGGGTACCGTGTTATCCAGTTACTGGGTTGTGAAGGTCTAATAAGTTCGCTCGATGTAAAATATTGGAAGTCAGCTGCATCTGGTTAGATTGGAAGACGACTCCAACCCCAAACTACAATGTCGTTGTACAAAGTGCAAAATCGGCGTCAGTGGCCCTACTATGAAGTCTTAAAACGATCATGATTTCGCTCTAAGAGAGAGACGGAGCTATACATAGCGAATAGCACTATCCCTATTACATCATCGGAATTGGATGGCATTAGCACGTCATAGTAGGCCCTGGTGCTGTGTGTCGTAATCCTTTCGAGACCAATGAAAATAAGGTTCAAAATTCAGTGTCATCACCAGAGGTCGGAATTATGTAGAATTATTTATGTACTTACACTGATTTCATACAGAAAAAGAATAAAGTAGATATGCCTCGAATCCCGAGATTAATTTTAAAGAGCAGAAAAGTCCCGTGATTTATTAAATAAAAAGTTATTTACTTTTACACAATTTAAACCACTGCACGCGCGACGTTGCCAAATTTACATCAACGACATCGGATGTCCGAAGTTGCAAAATTCCAATGCGCACACGCGCGAATGTTGCCACATTTGTAGTTCGCACAACATAGCTTGTGAGAACAAAAGAAAAATTATTATTATTTATTTATTTAACCTTTTGAACGCAGCGGCGTGCCCCCGATGACAAGCCGCAAATTCGCCGTACTTTTTGTCACACATTTGTGACGTTTGGCGTACAGGGCACGCGTTTGCTTGTCATGTATACGTGACAATGGCGTTCAAAAGGTTAATATTGTTGGCCACACGGGATTGTCTATTAGAAATCCCGGGAAGATCCATATTAATATCAACATTTCGATGCAAATACATAAATAACTCTACCTAATTCCGTTCTCTGGTCATCACAAACTTCAATGATATTATGATGTCCGCCAAATAATTCGTGTTAAGGCTTAGCACGCCATTGCAAGTGATTTCAGTGAATCTTCGCTAGCGTACGAATATTGTGATATATTTATGTGTTACGTTGCTAACTATTGTTATTGTTTTTTGATTTGTCTATTATTATTAAAGTTAGTGTGAATTATTTTGGCGTTTTCTTTATATTGCCCTGTTTACAGAATACAATACTGCTTCGTTAGTTTATTTTATTTTATTTATTTGGGAAAACAAACAATTACACACTTAGATTACAAAAGATATGATATAGAAATGATACAAATGTGAAGTCAACAACGTTCTCCACAGATACACAATTACACAGTGAGACAATTTGGTAATTTTTAAGACTAGTGTGTTGTGAGAAATGAAAAAGAGGAGTATTAATTAAGAAGTAACAACAAAAAATAAAGCTGCCAAAAGTGCCGTTTAGTGACCGCAAGTACTGCTAAAAGAATAGCACCATCCCATCACTTCCCGTGGGTGTCGTAAGACGACTAAGGGACTCACCAGCGAATGGGCAGCAGCATTCTCTGTACATTGCAACAGTTACACTGCGATCAAATAATTTACACATTGTGGGGTCATTTTACGACTTTCAACTCTGTTTCACTTGAACCACCCCTGTTCACTGCCTTGCTTCTATACAAAAATAGTGTCTGACATGAATAAAAATGAAAAGAAAACCCAGAAATAAATATTAGAAATCATTTATTTACACTTATTACAACGAATAAATATCGCATACTCGACCATCACAGTTATTTACAGTTTTCTTTTATTTATTTACAATAATTTTAAGTCGTCATCGATTTAATCGTTCTAATATTATAATAGAAATACATTCTTATAGCATTTAACGAGCGCGCGGCAATCATTGCAATTTAAACCTTATGTCCAGGAAGATAAGTCACAATGATGCGCGCTCGTGACTTGCAGGCTAAACATGTTTTTTTAAAATATACATTAATATTTTTTATCATGAGCTCATATTGGTATAGTACTTAGTTTACGACTCCTCGAAGAGCTATTAGCTAAATATATATTTTATTTTTCATAGAAATTAAGTCATTTAAAGTTTATTTTTTAGGTTTATTTCAACTTTTATTCCTGCAAAGATCATTACAAAAAGCATATCTACTGAATTATAAACTCAGTTTTAGTCTAAAGGCTTATACACACAATTAACGTTACGTCACCGATCAGTCAAGTTAATATAATGGCCTGTGCAGACTGGCGGATGAGACGGCAGGGGAATTTATCAATTGAATTTAATAGTTATCCAATCGAAATAAGGTACATATTTCATTGCTCGGTAATCGGCCTCGGAGCATCGCAGCACAGTTGTCTCTAGATTATAGAGCATTGAAATATAGACCTTGTTTCGATTGAATAACTATGAAATTCAATTGATACATTAAAAATCTTCTGCTTTCCCGTCCAGTAGTTTGCGTAGTTTGTGTGAATGACTCTGTTGCGCCGGTTATGACGTGAATGACTTTTGGGCCCGACTTCCTACGTCTTCTATTCGAGCGGTTACTCACTGCATCCAATCCGAATCCGTGAAAATACTTTACGAAGTAATCATCGAACTATTTATATGGTAGTTTACGTACTAGATCCGACTTCCGTCATCCGATTTCTCTCCGCCATCCATGAGTCTCCAATTCCGAACAAATATTGACTGACCGAAGTAGCCGTAGTACTGTTTGTATGAACGCTTTCGCATTACCCCGGATTCAAATCGGACATATCCAAAGATGGCCCCTGAATAGCTTAGATTTGGATCAGAGATCGGATGAGTGCGTAAGCAATATCCGAATTTGGTCCGAGTTTTTTAGACTCTAGATCCGTATTTTCACGAATTTGAATCCGATTCAGTGCGAAAAGCAATATAAGTATCCGAATTCGGTCCGAGTTTTTTATATCCGTATTTTCACGGATTCGGATCGGGTGCAGTGCGTAACAGCTCTTAAACTAGATTTTTTGACGCAACTGGCCGGCTATGACTGGTGTGATGTGTGTTTAAGTTGCAGGGAAATTACGAAAATGGAGTTTTTAACAAATCGCTAAAGTACATAATCGATACACGGAAGATGTTAAAATAACAATAGAACAAATCCCTTAATTTTTTTAGTGAAAAGATTTGATCTAATCTCCAATTTCATGTTTTTCCTGCGACATAATTTCTAAGATTAAGACTACAAAGTTAGCATATGAGTATAATCACAATGACTCCATCCATATACCTACATATGTAGTTACAAAGTTAGCCTCATTCATTTAATCACTACATACATTTAAGTATACATGTTTGATAAGTTGACACTGATATATTAAGGAAATATTTTATTACGAGGATCTGTGGTTTGGATCACCCTTATCTAAAGCAAACGTGAAGATTTTCGGTTAAATAATTTAATAAAGTTAAGTAATCGAAGTGTGTTGGATTAACAAAAGTCCGAACATACGAACTTTTACATCTATTATACAGGGTGTAACGAAAAGGTGAAGTCATATTTTACAGGGTGTCACGAAAAGGTGTAGTCATATTTTACAGGGTGTAAGGAAAAGGTGAAGTTATATTTTACAGGCTGTAACAAAAAGGTGAAGTCATATTTTACAGGGTGTAACGAACAGGTAAATTCATATTTTACAAGGTGTAACGAAAGGGTGAAGTCATATTTTACAGGGTGAAACGAAAAGGTGAAGTCATATTTTACAGGGTGTACCGAAAAGGTGAAGTCATATTTTACAGAGTGTAACGAAAATGTGAAGTCATATTTTACAGGGTGTAACGAAAAGGTGTGTCATATTTTAAAAATAAATTTGGCCCATGGAGATAAACCGCTTTCTTTAAGGAAGTCATAATCAATTCTCAAAAAAATCATTAGTAAATGGGTGGTACATTTTGTTTTTATACAGGGTAGTAAAATGCAGGGTGTCAAACGCTAGTATTATTATTTATTTTAATCTTTTAAGAATATTAAGATCATTCTAGATAAGAGTCGAGAATCGTCAATAATTCGTTTCGATCACAATTTTGTTAAACTTTTAAAAAGCTACTGTCAGGCCATACATCTCTGAAAATGTTTATATACTTAAATATTAAACTTACATCGGTTTAGTTTTGTACTAACGGCCGGTCTCAATAACGTATCTACTTTTGACCAACTGTCAAATTAGCAGTTAGCGATGTGCCGAGTTAGGAAAAAGTCATTTCCTAACTCGAGTTGAAACGGTAGCTAACTCGAGTTGCAACTCGGGTTGACTCGACTCGGTCGTATGAAAAAAAGGATTGATACTCAATTCTTTATTGCATTCCATGGTATAACAAAGTTAAAGATCAATATGGATCCTGCCGCAAAAAGAGTCAATAGTCAACTCGGCGCATCGCTCAAGTCCGACGCGTATAGTCAATGAAGGGTAAAGCAAAATCGAGTCAGGAACTCAAGACAACTAATCAATCGTCAATCAAAATTTTATATATATTTTTTTATTTTATTTCTCGCCACAATACACATTAGATTATACAGGGTTCAAGTTGGGAGACTGGTGACTAAACTAGGCTTGGGGCCTGTATTTAAATACACAACAAAAAGTAACAATTTTATGTTAATAAATCAAATGTTCATTAAATATTTATAAAATCAAATCAAACGACCAATGTAGTACCAAGACATGCCGAGTTGCCTACCGAGCTGTTTTGATTGCTTGCGCGCACACCGAGTTGACCGACTTAACACCGGGTGGAAGCGGGTTCGCGAATCTGTAATAAGCCTTGCCCGCGCCGTCGCGGCTGCCCGAGTCAACCCGACCGGGGTTTGTAAAAATCTTGTCTTGGTTTTTTTTTTTATGAGTGTCTTCTCGCAGTTCAACCTATAAGGTTGTCGACTGCTTAACCGGGCTTGCCTGTGGTGGCCTTAATATAATATTAAAGCCTCCAGCCAGGTTTATAAAAAACTTACAAACTAAGCGACTACACGCTAAGGGCACCCCCTGTGGGGTACGGGCCTCGGCTTAGGGCGTCGCTGGGGAGAGGACAGCTAGGGACGGGCTGGATCGAACTGGATCTTGTCTTGGGTTGACTCGTTTACGGTCTGACTCGAGTAACTCGAGTTTAATAACTCGACTCGCCCATCACTACCAACAGTAGCTTAAACGTCATGTCCCAGCTACTGTTGGTAGCTAATTCGACGGTTAGTTAAAGGTAGATACGTTATTGAAACCGGTCGTTAATGTACAGGGAACCTACTGCTGACCCTACTTGAGGTCTATAAGCTAAAACTAAGGATTTTTTTCTTAAAAATCTAGTTAAGCCATTCAAAATGCCCTAAAAATTAAATTAAAGACTCAAAGAGGTCAAATACGTTTCCATTAGCATTTAATGTGGCATAATATTGCGTATTATTGTAACACCTCAATTCGCATATTTGCGCAAAAATTCGCCTCACCAACTTGTAAAAAAAATGAACTTTATCTTCATGATTTAGGGTACATTTTTTATTATTCAAGTAAACTAATATTTTGACATATACGTCTAGTAAAGTGCCACTTTTATGTATAAGTACTCAAATTTAAAATTTGAGATAACTATCCAATTTTGTTACAGCAAATTCTATGACATACACGATAAAGTTCAAATTCCTTTGCAACCCATACTTTTTTTAGTGTCATTTAAATATCTAGCTAAAATACACACTGTTAAAGTCGAAACTGGAGTTGGAGGCGATGGATACAAATTATCTCGAATTATAAATTCAAGTGATTCGTTTTCACCCTTTTAATGACATAGGCTGTCCAGTATCAGCAGTTCAAAGGGTATCTGGTTGACCAAGTCTCATAAATCTACCTTAGCTCCAATATTACTGAGCGGGATGGCCTGTAGTTCTGTTCGGAGGCAGAGGAACTCTCCGGCAACGCATGTGATGCAGGCACAGGCTACGCTGAGTGCCCACCAGGAGAATGTCGTTGGGAAGGAACCGTTGTACAGCCAGCATGCTATGAGGTGGATCCCGTGGTATGTGCAACTGGAATGGAAAGAGATAGTGGGATTATAATTTTGTAAATTTATTTGTTTACTGATTTGGCAAATGCATAGGTTCAAATTTAGATTTTTATTTCTTTGGCAAGAACCTCTTGTTCTCGATTTCACCTGATGAAAAGCAATACATGAGATCAACGATAAAATAAACAAGCCTGGACGTGCCTGTTCACCCTTGACGTAAAACTGTTTAATTTTGGTTTGCTCTTGACTCTAGTCTAGGCCATAGATGACAGAGACTAAGTCGACGTTGGAGCGAGCTTACCCAGAAGAAGTCTAATTGCACAAAAATAAACAAAATAGTCAAGCTCCAAAAAAATAAGTATTACTCATCCACTAAAGCAAAAATATGGACTGAGATTGCACTATCAGATGACACAGTTTCTGTTGTATTCGGCTCTGATAAGAGCTAACATACTTTTTCTACAAAATAAAAGAAGCTAAACCAGGTTATATACTCTTCAGTATGCCAATATTTAATAATATATATGTAGGTATGTTATACAGCCGCATGCAAAATTATTAGGCACCCATATTGTTTGTCACCATCTCAATTAATACTGGTCAGATAAGATGTAGTGGTAGTGTAACCAAGTAACTTTAAGACTATTGTAATCTCATATATAACGGTGTGTTATCCCAATAAATAGGCAGTCTTATATCAGCATTCAGTTGCTTCATTTCTATCCTTACGCCAATCCTTACATGGCGACCGTGACACCCGAAGTCTGCACGAGTGCGTTCGCGCGTCCCAATAAGGGCTAAGTTATGTAAACATCTATCGGGACCAGTGACTTTTGAATGTAATTATTCATTATTCAATTTACCAAGATGTGTTATTACTCAGAAGCTAGACACTGTGTGCAACTGTCGCGACAATTTAATCAAAAACTCGGTCTTGAAAGTATTATCTATCTTCAAAAATGGGAGGCACCAACTCAAAGGAGGAAGTTGTAATTGCTCAGAGCGGGGGCCAAAATACAGCTAGTACACAACAAGTTCAGCAACACGAAACGACAAATATTTTACTTATCATCATATGTACTACGTTGGTGTTTGGAATTATCATAGTCGTGTATAAATTGGCAAAAAGGTGCCATGACAAGCAAATACTAAGGAGATTGGATGAGATAAGGCTGACGCGCTATGCGAGTATCCTGCGCAGACACGAGATCAAACCAGACAGTGTAGTATGAGGTGAAGAAGAAGTGTTAGTGTTGGTGCCGTGATTTGTGCGGAGTGCAAAGATTACCCATATCCCAGTGCGTAAAGTGATGCGAGTATGCAGTGCATAAATTGTAAGGGGCTCAATGTGACCGTATTTAAAGGAAATGTTTAGTAATGAGTACTATACTGTCTATTTAGTTGTGCTTAACGTTGCTATGCTATAGATATATGAATATTATGCATTACACTTTTCTTTTAGATACGGTATAACAACATATTTTGTATTAGTATATTTATGTGCATGGTTATGAATATTAATGCACATTATAATGTTTAACGCTAGTTTATTTAGAAGATAATTATGTGTTATGGCAGAGGAATTGGCGATAATTTTAAATGAATTAAAAGTTATAAGAACGTACCTTATTAAAATCGGTCCCGGTCGTAGAGTAGGTAAAGTAATAGAGATAAAAAGAAGCGAAGCAGATATAGTGCTATTAAAATATAATAAGTTTTTAGAGACATATAAATCGCAATTAGGTAAATACTCGAAAGAAGAAGTTTCCTTAATTACCAAAATTTGTGAAGAATTTGACAATTTATTTACGGAAGTCCTTTCTTTGTGTATCGATCAGTCTGGGACTAAGAAATCTTTGCTTGAAACACAAACAATGGCGGGAGATAATTTTGATTTAAAAACAGCTTTAAGCCTATTCCCTGTCATGACGGATGAAGATAAGAATACAAAGCAATTAATTGAGTCTATAGAATATTATGACTCAGTGCTAACAAAACCCGAATGTAAAAATAAATTAATAATGTTCATACTGAAAAGCCGATTATCGCAGCAGGCAAAGCTAAAATTACTACCGAAATATGATACTGTCGATGAGCTTGTAAAGGACATGCGACGATTATTATTACCCCGCAAAAGTTATGTGGCTTTACAAACAAAGCTACAGCATGCTCAACAGGAAAATAAAACGGTTCTTGACTTTGGAAAGGAAATTTCAGACTTGTTTATAGACCTGACTATCTCGCAGGCAGATGGAAACCCTAACAACTATAATGTTTTGCGACCTCTTAATGAGAAATTGGCAATAAAAAGGTTTGCCGACGGGCTGCGAGATCGTCGGTTAAGTACTATAATCGCTGCGCGAAACTTCGATTCCTTGACAGAAGCAGTCCAGGCGGCGCAAGATGAAGAAATTCAATCCGCTACGGGGGAGATGATAGGTATGTATAACTCCAGTTATCGTTTCAACACAGGGAGGAGACCTCAACGTGGCCAGTACAGAGGAGGTCGAGGCTATCAACCCAACTCCAGAGGACGCACGCATAATACGTACCGGCGCACGCCTGCTCAGCGATCCCAGGTACCGTACTCAAGAGGTAATCATCGTGGAAGTAATTATTACGCTAACGGAAATTATTCGGAAAATCGTGCAGAAAATCATTCCACTCAGGGTAACATGAATCTCGTGACAACAGAGGGCAATGATCCAGATACCACGGAACAAGCAAGTCCCAATAAGGAAACGCTGAATCATTTTTTTCGGGACTGAGTTTATGTTATCATGTAGCAGTTTAAACAAAGTTTCATTCTTGATCGACAAATGTGGACATGACTTACTTATAGACACTGGAGCATCGATTTCAGCTATCAAATCCGATTCAGTGAAACGTTTACAAATACCTTCCCATAAAGAGAACATTACGGTCAAAGGTATCGGAGGAGATATTTTTTCGGAAGGGTATTGCTATTTAGAGTTAAAGTATAAGGGGAACATTTTTACGCATAAATTTTTTATATTTAAAAGCCTGCCTTGCAAAACGCAGGGAATTTTAGGACAGGATTTTCTTAAAAAATATCGTGCACTTATAAATTATGAGTTAAACAGTTTAGAATTAGTAACAGAACGGAACGAACGGGTTACATTACGGGTTGATTACTTGACACCCTCAAGTGATTCATACATTATTGTACCTAAGCGTTGCGAATCAATACATTATATTCAGTCTAATATAAGGGAAGATTGTGTAGTAACTTCTCAGGAACTATGCGAAGGAGTTTTCCTAGCCAGTACATTGTCCAGGCCAATTAAAGGAAAAATTCCGATACGAATTTTAAACACTAGGGATACAGAAGTTAAATTAAATTCAGTTCAAATTAAAACAAATAATTTAAATGAATACCTTATCTGTAAATTTGATAGGCCCAGTATAAACGCGGATCGGGTGAAATTATTATTCACATTACTCAATTTGACACATTTAAATGACGAGGAACAAAAGTCAATTGAAAAAATTTGTGCAAAGTTTCCAGACGTCTTTCATTTACCTGGCGACAAGTTAACAGTCACTTCAGTATATGAGCAAACTATTGAGCTAAAGCCAAATAGTACCCCCATTTACACAAAGCAATACCGTTTACCCCACGCCCAAAAGGCAGAATTAGATAAGCAAATTGATAGCATGTTAAAAAGTGGGATAATAGAAGAAGCCAGGAGTGCATGGTCTAGTCCGTTATTATTGGTTCCGAAAAAAGTTGACGCTACTAAGGAAAAAAAATGGCGCGTAGTAATCGATTACCGTAAACTAAATGATAAAATACAGGACGATAAATTCCCACTTCCCAACATATCAGACATATTGGATTCTTTATCGGGAGCGGTGTATTTCTCGCATCTTGACTTATTTCAGGGATTTTTTCAGACGAATTTGCAAAAAGACAGTAGGCCATGCACAGCGTTTACAACTGGGAAAAATCAGTACCAAATGACAAGAATGCCAATGGGCTTGAAATCTAGTCCCAATAGCTTCAGTAGGATGATGACAATAGCGATGTCAGGTCTAAATTACGACAAATGCCTGGTCTATCAAGATGACCTTGTGGTGTTCGGTCGAAATTTGAAATCCCATAATCAGAACTTAATGGACGTCTTCAGCAGATTACGTAATGTAAATTTGAAATTAAACCCACCAAAGTGTAATTTCCTACAAAAAGAAGTTTTGTACCTCGGTCATGTTATTTCAAAAAACGGTATTAAACCTGATAAGGAAAAAATAAAGGCTTTAGAAAATTATCCAAGGCCACAAAGTGTTGATGAAGTCAAGCGCTTCGTGGCCTTTGCTAATTATTACAGAAAGTTTATTTCGAATTTTGCAGAGGTCGCGCAACCCTTAAATAGGTTATGTTCAAAAGGTGTAACATATTTATGGTCAAAAGACTGTGAAAACGCGTTCCAACATTTGAAATTGGCGTTAATAAATCCGCCAGTATTACAATATCCTGACTTTACTGAAGGCAGTGAATTTATTTTGCAAACAGATGCTTCAGGGATTGCTATTGGTTCAGTGCTATGTAATAAGGATGGGCGGCCTGTAGCTTATGCCAGTCGCAGTTTAAATAAGGCCGAAATTAACTATCCTACCATTGAAAAGGAACTCTTAGCAATAGTATGGAGTGTCAAGTACTTTCGACCATATTTATACGGCAGAAAGTTCAAGATACAGACCGACCATAGACCTCTTGTTTATTTGTTTGGAATGCGTGACCCCTCAAGTAGATTGCTTAAGTTCCGGTTACAATTAGAGGAGTATAATTTTGATATAGAATATCTAAAAGGAAAACAAAATACAGCTGCGGATGCTTTATCACGCATTATTATGTCGTCTGACGATTTAAAACATATGAACGAAAGAACAAGGATAAATGTGTTAACAAGAGCTCAACGTCGTAAACTACAAGCAGCGGATGACGAAAATATTAGTAACAATGAGTTAATTGATAACACCAACATAAATTTGAATAACAGTCAACCGAGAGTGGTCGAGATAGTTAAAAAACCAAATCACTCTACTGAAATTTTGCTAATTAGTAGTGGAGAATTGCGTAAATTAATAAAACGTGGAATATGGTTACAAAAATTTAATAAATTATTATATGCACCGAGTAAATGTACTATATACTTAGACCGAACATCCCGATCATCAATATCGCGAGACGAATTGGTGAGGGATTTGGTAAGTTTATGTAAGACAATTAATATCGATAATATATGTATACTGAGAAATGAAAATAATAAAGAATTCATTGCAGGTCTTATAAATGAAATAAAAAAATATCAAAGTTGGCCGGGACCTCGTATATGTATTGTAAATAAGGTGCAAAGAGTAAATAACGTTGATAACATAAAAGTAATATTGAACGACTTTCACTTGTTACCCACAAGTGGTCATGCGGGCATCAGGAGAATGGAGAGTAATATCAAAAAATACTATTATTGGCCAAGCATGCATAAAGATATAGTAGAGTATGTTTCTAAATGCGAGCAGTGTCACAAACAGAAATATTCAATAAATACTAAACAACCGATGGTAGTAACGAGTACGGCTAAGTCAGCATTTGATAAAGTATTTCTAGACATAATGGGGCCACTGCCCAGAGATGTCAATAACTACAGCTACATACTCACATTGCAATGTGAGCTTACCAAGTTCACCGAGGCGTATCCATTACAAAACAAAGATACGGTAAGTGTAGCGCGTGCCTTAGTAGATAATTTTATTTTAAGGTTTGGCATACCTCGTGAAGTCGCCACTGATCGGGGGACAGAGTTCCTATCCAGTACAATGAAAGCAGTATGCCAACTCTTAAAAATCAATCAACTCTCCTCAACAGCTTACCATCACGAGAGTATAGGAGCATTGGAGAATTCACATAAAACTATGGGTGCGTACCTTAGAATTAACTGTGAAAATAAAACAGGATATTGGAGCAGCTGGTTACCATATTGGTGTTTTGCGTACAACAATACGGTACACACTGAAACTAAGTATACACCTCATGAACTTGTTTTTGGTAGGAAATGTATCTTACCGAATAATTTATCGGGTAATGTCGTAGATCCTTTATACGCCCACGACAACTATGCGTTAGAGCTAAAATATCGACTTCAGTTAGCACAAAAAGACGCTCGCGATAATTTGCTTACTAGCAAACTCAAGCGAAAAGCTAAGCACGATGTCAATTTGAAACCTGTATATTATAAGAAAGGCGACTATGTACTATTAAGGAATCCATCTGAAAATAAAATGGATCCAGTATATCTTGGACCATATTTAGTGTTAGAGGACTTGGATCCTAATGTGAAAATTGTCAATAAAGGAAAAGAGGACATAGTTCATAAAAACCGTACGAAGCCTTTCAATGTTTTAAATTGTAATCACTGACATGACATGGAATGGCTTGTCATTTATAATGCAATAAAAGGTTAGTTTTAGGAACATTGTATACTTAGATTCATAATTCATGATTCATGTAAACTACTATATATTGTTTACTTTCAGTAATAATTTTATAATCATAATTTAAGCTTGTTATAAAAAACATGTAAACTACTATATATTGTTTACTTTCAGTAATAATTTTATAATCTGTAATGTATTCAAAAGGCAAAAAAAAAAAAAAAAAAAAAAAAAAAAAAAAAAAAAAGTGTAATTTTTACCTTATATAACACTTTTTTTTTTCCCAAAGGGGGAAGGTGTAGTGGTAGTGTAACCAAGTAACTTTAAGACTATTGTAATCTCATATATAACGGTGTGTTATCCCAATAAATAGGCAGTCTTATATCAGCATTCAGTTGCTTCATTTCTATCCTTACGCCAATCCTTACAAAGAGTTTTATAATAATAATAATAATAATATCTTGGGACAACTCACACATGGTCATCCAATCCCAAACTAGGCAGAGCCTGTACTATGGCAACCAGACAACTGATAAACATATGATCGAACCCACAGCCTCCGGTTTAGCAGTCAGGGTCACTAACCACTCGACCAACAGGATAATCAAAGTCAGTTATAGCTTTACTATTGTATCAACGGAACTTTTTTACCAAAATAAGACAAAAGAAAATTTTATAACACACAAGTGTGCTATTAGAGGATATTTCTTTGAAAATGCTTTTGTTGAAAATATTTTCTATTCTTTATTCTTCTGTTCACAGCCCAGTTCTGAGTAAACGCAAGACTGGCATCGGAATTTCTGGGTTTTGACTATGACTGTCAAAAATCTTCAAATGACAGTTGGGATCAACAGTTTAACATGCTTTCTGAGCCAGAGTAGAAACTCTGTTCATGTGTGGCCATCTAGGCCACCTATTCTGGATCTTACCTAAAATCCAAGCACAGTTTAGTTCTGCCAACAATCATCCACAGTATGAAGGCTCCAATAATTGCATTCAGTACAAATGCAAATATGACCGAGCGGCCCTCGTTGTCTCTTACGTGTATCTCCTGCAATACATTAAAGTGATTAACATTTTAAAGATAACAATTAAGGGAAAGACATTAAATAACATAATTTTATTGGAAACTACAATATTTTGGTTTGAGATCAAATTAATGTTATTGATATGTTGACAAGTACCTACTGTTCATTTTAGGGTGATTTGATAAAAATCTAATGACATAATGGCATGGCTCCTACACTGAACTGATGTAAAAATCATCTCAAAAGACTAAATATCTCCAAGTTATTAGAAAGACATGCATACATTTAATAAGCAACATGTCTGTACTTTCACAGGCAAGCATTCAAGATTATGAACAAAAATTAACCAACATATATGACAAATTCCTTAGTCAAAGTTATGTTAGGATATGTACTAGATGATTCATTAGGTAGTTTGTTTATAACTGACATATTTTTTTTATTATTACCTTGTTTAAAGATAAACATACATCAGATGCTGGTACAAGAATCTAATATGACTCAACTGAGGAAAATTCAAGACTGCTTACAGTTAGTTAATTCAATTAACTAGCATAAAAACTATGGGTGGTTCTTACGACATGAAATTTAAACTTACATGATATTCGAAGATATGGTCCAGAGTTCTAGTGGACCCCGTCAAGTCTTGCATGAGAGCGATGATCAGACATAATGAGCAGTACAGCACGGACTGCATAGCCACTATTTGTGAGACTATCAAACAAGGATCCCATTGTGTATAGCGGAACGAGCCCGTTAACTTCTTAATCTTCGACATTTCTATCGAAATTTTTCACTCAAGAACTGAAAACTACCAACTCTTTTGATGGTTATTTTAAGTAGGTAGTAATTTATTTAATTGTTTTCGTGTGTTTAAGTGTGTAACTGTAAACATATGGACGTATTGTAACGCTAATTCGATGGAATTATAATTTTTATTTGATAATATCTGATGACAAGGGGAGAAGTTCCAACGCGAATGTCGAAGTCAATTTTTCAGTGACGTTTGACATTGACATATAAACGTTTCAAGATACTTATTCTACTTCTATAGCATGCAAGAACAGTACGCAAAAATGTGGATACACTTTTATGTTGCGTTAATTAGTCAAAAGTATTTATTTTATTTAAAGGATGAATTTAGCATTCTAAAGTGATTATCTCTATTTACTATAGATTCGCTGTAGAATTTGACCTTTGTCTAGAATATTAAAGATTATGAAACACAACAGTGTTGCGCTGGAATGCATCCACGTTTTGTTTTTGCATTGCATTTTCATTAGGAACCTGTTTCGATCTTGTAAATATAAACATAGGTATAGTAGGCGCCAGATAATCGTGGAATAACGGTCATTGACCCACCTACAATTATTAACATTTTTAATTTGAAAAACGGAATTAATGACACAAAGCTGTCCCGAATCATCATCTCTCGTGATCCTTAACATTGTCTAATAATGAAAAACGATTCATATTTAATTGTTCAGGTACCTATGAACAGTTATTAGGGAAAGGTCAATATACTTTATTCCACATTTATCTGGCGCCTACTATAGTTAGAATTTTATTTCATGGGGCATAGAAAATTACCCAAAGCAGTCAATACCCAAGTACAAAACCGCAGGCAGAGGCAAGACATGATACAAACAAAAATAAACTACATCTATAACATATTAATAATTTATTTAACAATCTAAACATAATTTAATTTGGTATTATCTTGAGTTGGGTGAATCATTCTACTCCGTATCACGCTGGAGTAGTATCGCGCTGACTCGCGCGGCGTTCGAGTCCGGTTCGGATCCGAAAAGTCGACTGCATACAGACCGAATTTTGCTCTGGAAAAACACATAACTACTATAATACCGAGAAGGGTCAGTTATTATTCTTACTTGGAGAAATGTGTATAAAGATCCGTAAAGGTATATAGGTCTATACAACGTTTATGGTGGCTGTGAGTGAAGAGCGCTACTCGCTGCGCAATGTAGGTAGGTACCCCACCTACACCTTCGTGACATGAATTTGCTACTGCGCAGCGACTTGCGGAGTGTACCCATTAAAATTCGCAAACCCAAACATAGTTTGGAAAAAGCCAAGCCGATGATGAGTTTATCACTTACACGTATCCACTGAGCCACTCGAAGTTATCCATCAGCGTCCAGGCGGTGTACCCTGTCACGTTGATGCCATCATTTATAGCCAGCAGAACCTGGAAGACAAACCATATTAAATCAAGTAGTATCAAGAGACCAAACTGGTGTATCTCAACTCATTGAATGGGAAGAGTAAAGGAACAGCTTCTCAGCTACCAATGTCTAGGCTACTCGCGAGTATCTAACTTTGGTACCTATACCTAAATTAAAGCAGGTCGTCCACTGCTCACCCTACTCTCAGCCTTCTCCTGTCTGAAAGCTGAGTGCTTCAAGATACTATTCTTCCTGCGTGCGCTGAACTGAATCTTTACACTTAAGAGTTTATATTACCTGTTCCAGGTAATCCCTGTAGTACTCCAAGCGCTGCGTGTCCACCAGGCCGGGGTTTAGCGAGGGCACTCCGTTCTCGGTGATGACGATTTCCTTGACGTCGTACGTGGAGTTCAGCCAGTGCAGCTGCTCCCGAAGACCTGGAGGGTATACCTGGAAGGAGAATTTTGTTACCGCCCTCTTTGGTGTAGTGGTTGCAAGCGCGTTGACTGCTGAGTGAGATATCTTAGGTTCAATTCTCAGGAGAGAGTTGGATTTTTGCCCGTTTGGTGGCAATAGGTTTGTCTTCTATTATACAAGGCCTAGCTTTTTCTCAGCTCTTTTTGCTTTTGGCTTCCAATCTAACCGGATGCAGCAAGTAGATACCAGTAGGTATTTTACCCGAAGCGACTACCCAGTAACTGGGTGGGTAACACGAGACCGCTTGGCAAGACTGATGTCAGATTTCATGACTTCTGACAACCCATAATGCCTGTCTAACCAATCGACCAACAGCTCAACGTGCTTTTTGAGACACGGAAGAATCTCTCTCGGCATGTTTAGATGGTCACCCATTCACGGACCGACCTATGCAAGCGTTGCTTAACCTTGAAGATCGACCCGTGCGTCTGTTTTTCGAATAACGAATCTTTCTCACCGTAAACCAGGGAGCGGCTGTTTTCGGCCACGAAGGATCACTGAACATAACTGTGTTCAGTTCCTCTGAGCCATCGAAGAACCACTTCCCTGGAAGTTCCCCTGGCTTCACTCTCCGCACAAGCCGGGTTGTATAGTGGTTTAAAGCGTAGTAGTCGTAGGTTCCTGAAAGAAAGGCATCAAAAATTATCATACTTGAAAACAAAATGGTTTTGAACTTCGGCCGACTCATTAAGAACCGCCATCTCCGGTAGACCCAGATGATATAATGCTTATCCTGTGACTTGGCATATCCAGTAAATCTGATAAGTCTATATCAATTTGGCTTACGGTCTTGCCAAGGAAGGAGGCATTACAATACTTGCCTGGGTAGAATGATGTGGTACCAATAGCTCAGCCCCCTTTACACACTTTACACTTCCCTGTATAGCTCCGTCTCTTCTCACAACGGAATCATGAAACGGCACGTCATAGTAGAGGGGCTTCACTGGTAGATTCAGGGGGGGGGGGTCTAAGGGGCTCAAACCCCCACCAAATGACCGAGATATCTTTCAACCTAATGAAGTCATTGAGGAATTAATGAAAAGTTGTTATGCGTTAAGTAAAATGAAATGATTTGTACTTTTTAGTGTTTACGACAATACTGGATCCGCCACTGAGTTATCAACACTCAATGAAAATAAGATCCATCGTATGCCAGCATAGAGAATATAGTCTTTGTCTGCCAGTATCCAAACAGAACTATACCAACAGTAGATAAAACACAGGTTTACCTCTAACCAGTTCAATTTCTTCAGGAGTGAAAGGAGGCAGTCTGGGGTGACTGAAGCCTTCCTTATTCGCGATGTCATTTAACAGTTTCTCCAGTTTACGTGGCCATCCACCTTCCTTGGAAAAAATGGCGTGAGCGTATCGACCTTCCTTTAAAAGAAGAAAAAGTCAATAAGCCAATATTGTTACACGAGACAAAAATATATCAATTAATCTGCGTAGCCATTTCACAGCTATATTGGCGTCAGCTCCAGTCTATCCTGATGCAGTTGAGTACCAGTATTTCTGCCAATCTGTCCTGCACAATCCAGTGACGGAGTAACACGGGGTGTGTTACTCCGTCACTGGATGGCAAGACTGCTGTCAGATTTTCTGGCTTCTGACTATTCGTAACGACTATCAATGACCTCCAAGTCATAGGTGGGACGGAAGACCAACGGCTTAACATGGTTTCCGACGGAAAAATTATAGGTTTTATTATCAACGTTATAATCAAGTACTTAGTTATTGGTAATGAAAGTCTGTGATATGTACCCAGTGATCGATAGTGAGATCGGTAACTTCTTGATCCTCGGGCGTGAATGGCTTGAACCAGAAGAATAGAGTGGCGAGCGACAGCTTGCCTGGAAAAGACGCATGTGGTGAGTGATAATGCTCTTTCAGGATTAGTTTATACGGCGACGTGATGGTTTCGATATATAGGAAATTCGTTATGTAATTAGGTACAGCTTGATGTGAAGGCGTCCGTACATACATATGCACGGACGCCTGCACATCAAGCTACCAGGGTTGCGGAATTTGTTCGAAAGAGTCACCGCGGCCCTGGAACGAAAAGGGCTTTAGAAGGAATACGGATGGGTTTTTAGTCAGTAAGAGTCTGACACGCCCCTCCGCTCCACCCAGAGCGAAAGAAGTCATTTGATGATTTCACATACTTACTTAAAAAAAAGCACGTCAAGCTACCCGAAACTGTAAAATTTTCCCAATCAACCTTTAACCTAACGCTTCACCAATAAAATTGAAAATCTATTAAAGAAATTTGGCAGATTGTTGTAGCTTGGTGTGCTGGCGTCTGTACAACTGTAGAAATCATTTCAGAGGATAAGAAATTAATAAAGGTAATCATAAACCGCGTTTTCACATGCAAGCAACTCGCATACAAGTTTAATTACAATGCGGGGCACAGTCGAGCGATTGCTCACATCACACCTCGGTAGCACGGAATGTAATAGGGTTTAGACTAAAAACACGAATTAGTCCGTCAGATAGATTTCCAAAAAATATTGGACACGTTTTTTTCTTTTGTCACGTAATCCAAAACTGAAGACGATACATAGGTACAGTGCGTTGAAAACTCGTGTGGCGTCACTTCCAAGTTCACTTTTTACTGGAAAGTGACGTTACAAGCCCCCACTCCTTATCTTTGATGCGTTTTATCTTCGTATTTTTTATTGATTTGATGAAACTAAAAATACGTATCCAATACTTTTCGATAATCCAAACCAGGCAATATCCCTATTCAACTTACATCCGAGCTGATCGAAGGTGAAAACATGACTTAAGTGTACAAACGAGGTGCAAAAAAAAACGGCAAAAAACACGTTTGTTGTATGGGAGCCTCCCTTAAATATTTGTTTTATTTTAATTTTATTTTTTATTTTTAATAGTGAATATATAACTAATATTCTGTGAATATTTCAAGCGTCTACCTGTTGCCGTTATCAATATCGAGCAAAAACGAGCAAAAAAATCACGTTTGCTGTAAGGGAGCCCCCTTAAATATTTATTTTATTCTGTTTTTTAGTAGTTGTTATTATAGCGGCAACAGAAATACGTCATCTGTGAATTTCAACTGTCTAACTATCACGGTTCATTAGATACAGCCTGGTGACTGACGGACAGACGGACAGTGGAGTCTTAGTAATAGGGTCCCGTTTTACCCTTTGCGTACGGAACCATAAAAACACAAAATACACTATGGTACCTACCATGATACTTATCCCTAAACAACTCATCATAGACCCTGTAAGACTTAGCATGAGCAATCAGCACGTTCTTATTGCACAGGTACCGGCCCAGCGCGGGATCCTCAAAGAATGGCGCGGCTTGAAGACCATAGCCTCCGTCGCATTGTATGTACGGCTCGTTGATGGTGAGCCAGTACTTCACGCGGTCCCCGTACAGGGAGAAGACTACTTCTGCGTAGTCTGCAAACCAGTCAGCTATGAGGGGGTTTGCCCAGCCTCCTGTGACAGAAAACAGCGATATTGTCTTATTACAAAACCAGTGACTCGCCCGAGCTTAGCCAGTTAGCAGGGGTTCAAATTGAAATTATGAAACTGAGGATTTGATCAAATCCCTTAACTGTTTCAAACTGACACACCTTTATCGACTATCGATCTCCTTATTAACTATTGAAAACCGTATCCAAATCCATTTTTCGTTTAGAAGAAGTAAGCGGAGAACAGAAAGAAAGAAAGAAAGAAAAGAAAGAAAATTGCAGTTATTGGCACAATAAAAAATAACACCTTTCAAATATAGAATATAAAAAATTAAGTATGTAAAATAATATTGTGCCAAAAGGGCCTTAGTTTAGCATAATGTCAGGTGGCAACAGAAGTTATTACCACCTAACACAGATAGTTGCAGCCCACGGGTACCATACGCTCGAACGCGCAGTAGACATATAAATAAAAATGTAAAAAAAAAGTGAAGTGATAGGTATGGAAGTGGTGGGTATTTGTAAACATAATAAATACAATGTAAAATCAACAAAAAACAGGTACCTACAGAGCGACTTTTTTTGTAACTGTTTTGAGATCTGGCTACTTTTGTCTAGTAGTCAAAAGCAGGACTAGCATGACTACTAGCCAGGTCCTCGAGGATCCGAGGACCATACAAGAGGTTCGAGACAGGAGCTATTAAATTCTTTCATGACAAAAATCAGAAGCAGTAGTAGCGTGAGCATTTGTACTTGGTTAATGCCTTCTTTTTTTTTTGTTTTCGAGGGGAAACCTTCAAAAGGCGCCTGGACTTTTGGGGTAAAGTCCAGGGAGTGTGGTTTTACCTCACTAAAACCACCCCGCTGATCACCATCTGCACATAGAAGGGGCTCCGTTACCTTTTAAAAGACCACTCCGGAACCCCCTCTGTGCAACGCCTGTTAGGGCACATCCCTGGGGAGACAGTAAAGGGGTCTCCCCTTAGCCTCGCTGTGCACGTGATCACTGTGCCACCGCCTTTCCTAGGATAGATAGGATAGGCGCACAGAGTCCCCACTCTGAGCGCCCGCGACCCTGGAGACCCACCTGCCGTTAATGATACAGGCGGGGTTTCGGCTTTTAGACGTCGAGGCGGTTGCCTCACCGACGCTTCCTTCTCCGAGCGGGATCAGCCCTCTCACGATCTCGCTCGGCGGCCTCCTTCTGGACCATCACGGCTTCACAGAAAGCGGCCATTTCCCTCCTATCTGCCAGTATAGCCCTCACTACCGCTGGCAGAATCAGGTCTTGCCCAATCTTAGCGACCAGGATTCGCCGCTCAGAGGCCCACGCAGGACACTCCTCGAGCGTGTGCTGCGCAGAATCCAGGTCGCTTCCGCTGGGCATGCCACAATTGCGGCGATAAGGCCCCTCTTTGAGGAGTGGCTGGAGAGGCGCCACGGCGTCCTCACCTTCCGCCTGACGCAGATACTTACCGGACACGGCTGTTTCGGGAGGTACCTGTTTCGGAATAAGCGGGAGGACACGCCCGGGTGTCAGCACTGTGAGGATCGCCCGGAGGATACGGTGGAGCATACGATGGAGGTCTGCCCTGCTTGGGCTAAGCACCGCCGTGTCCTCGTCGAGGCGATCGGCGGCGGCAACCTCTCGCGTCCGGCCCTGGTTGAATCCATGGTCCGGAGCGGGGAGGCTTGGGAAGCGGTCACCTCCTTCTGCGAAGCAGTAATGCTAGCGAAGAAGGAGGCGGGCCGCGCGAGGGAAAGGCAAGGCCTTCGTCCCGACCACCGCTACAGGAGAAGACGCCCCGGGCGTCGAGAATCGCAGGGCGATCCCCGGCCACCGTAGGCGCGGGCCTGCGGACGGCGAGCGTTGGGTGGCTCGCTGTCCGATCACCACCAGGCCCTCAAAGAGATGTCAGCAAAGAGGACGGGGCCCGCTAGGGCCAGAGCCTGCCAGGGTTGCGGAATTTGTTCGAAAGAGTCACCGCGGCCCTGGAAAGCAAAGGGCTTTAGAAGGAACACGGATGGGTTTTAGTCAGTAAGAGTCTGACACGCCCTTCCGCTCCACCCAGAGCGGAAGAAGTCATTTGATGATTTCCCATCCTTAAAAAAAAAAAAAAAGGTCGCTTCTGCAAACTTGGTTAATGCCTACCTTTTTTTTTTGTGAGTGGTGTCTCGCAGTTCAACCTATGAGGTTGTCGATTGCTTAAACGGGCTTGGCTGTGGTGGCTTTAATATAATATTAAAGCCTCCAGCCAGGGCTTATAAAAACTAACAAACTAAGCGACTACACGCTAAGGGCACCCCCTGTGGGGTACGGGCCTCGGCTTAGGGCATCGCTGGGGGGAGGACAGCTAGGGACGGGCTGGATCGAACTAGTAATGACTGTCTACAAAAAAAAAACCCCTATGGCCTGCAACTGGTAGAATATGGTAGTTATGTATGGTTGTTAGGTACTGTTTCTGCAGAAAAGGTACAAAAGGTGATTTTGATAAGCCTGTCCTTTTTCCGTCAGTTTGTCACCTTCAAGTAACCTGACCTTCTTTAACGTACAAACTAACCAGCAGTAAAAGAGATCCTTGATATTATCTAGATTGGTGCTTAACAACTAGATTATCTAGATTGCTCCTTTTTATCTTAACAAACACAGTTGCCTCTCCGTTGTCAAATGAAAATGTTCACCTAAATCTTGCAAAGACTGCGGAAGATCGAAGTGGTACAAGGTGACAAGAGGCTGGATGCCCTTCTCCAGTAGACCGTTGATTAGGTTGTTGTAGTAGTTCTTGCCATCCTCACTGATGTGGTTGGGGAAGCCAGACGGGAGGAGACGAGGCCAGGATATAGAGAACCTGGAAGAAGAGAAGGGAGCTTGATCTTTAATGTCGTTTTATAATGCAATTGAGTTACTTTCACACAAGTATGCAAACATATCCACTCAGCGCACCCTGAGTAAGTCAGGCTCCATCTATCATCATGCGACTGGTCACTAACTATTTTTACTAAGGCATGAACCAACTCGTGCTGTACCGATACATGAGAAGAAGAGTAATATGAAATATCGTTTATATTATACCCTCGAGCAAAAATGGAGTATCTATATAGAATGCGGATTCCCAAGTGCAAATAAGCAAGTAGGTATTCGCAATAGGACTGGCAGGAACCAGTCTTACCAGGAAAAATCGTATTACTTTTTACATTACATTTATAACTCATTAACTAACTTATTACATTATATATCTGGGTTGTGGAGGTAAGAAAGGCAGCCGCTCCATGTAAAATACTGGGCATTCGAATGCACACGTGTGAGTTTTAGTTAGTAAGAGCGGTTGCGCACTACGTCCGATTCGAATCCGTCAAAATACTGTCCGAGAACTCGGATCGAACTCTGATATTGCTTACGCACTACCTCCGATCCAAATCCGTGATACAGACGACGCTACAGAGCGTTCACGTCACTATACTATATTACTCTTTTGTTCACGTCGTTGACCATGAGCCTTTTCAATCGGCGTCAACTACTGGCACTGCTGTTGTACGTACCTACGGCGACGCAGAAGAAGTAAAAAACTCTGGGGCCCCCCGGCCCCTCTGCATCTTTTCTCGGACGCAACTCGGATTCGGTTCGGACGTAGTGCACAACTGTTCATACAAATAATACTATGGCCACTTCTGTCCGTCAATAATCTTATCCGAAATGGAGATTCTCGGATGAAGGAGAGAAGTCGGATAACGGAAATCGGGTGTAGTGCGTTAGCTACCATACAAATTGTTCTACGACTACGCCGGACCTTCTTTTCATGGATACTGATCGGTTTCTGATCGGACGTAGTGCGTAAGCGCTTTAAGATTGACACCCCATCCCGCTCCGCCCAGTGTGGGAGAAGTCATCTGATGATATCCCGTCGTGGTGAGATGTAAAGAGGATGCTTACCTGAACATCTTGAGCCCCAACTCCTCACACATCTCGATGTCCCTCCTCCATAGGTGGTAGGAGTCACACGCCACGTCTCCGTTGCTTCTGTCCGCCACCAGCTCCGGACGATCGTGGAAGGCTTTCTCCCACATGTTTAGACCTTTGTCTGGAACATTATAAAACAGTTGGTACAGACGCCAGCACATCAAGCTATCCGAAACTGTCAAATTTTCCCAAACAACCTTGAACCTAATGCTTTAGCGTTAAAGTTGAAAATCTATTAAAGAAATTTTACAGATTATTTATAGTTTACACTTCCACCTGGTTTCAGGAACGAAATTCTCCAAGCGGCAGTAATTTAAGGCAAGTGATACGTTCAACTGGTTTTAGGGTTTTTAATTCTGCAGTTTATGGATGCTTGACTTGTCACATGAATTTTGATATGATTAACATAACGCTTAACATAACATATCTAGGCCAAATTATACAACTGGGGCGGTACAACTTTGAGAAGGAAGCGACCAGAAGAATACGCTTGGGCTGGGCGGCCTTCGGGAAGCTACGTGGTATCTTTGAATCGTCGATCCCACAATCCCTTAAGACCAGGGTCTTTAATCAGTGCGTCCTTCTTGTAATGACTTACGGAGCCGAAACGTGGACACTCACCATAGGCCTGGTCCACAAATTTAAGGTTGCTCAGCGTGCAATGGAGAGAGCAATGCTCGGGATTTCTCTGGTGGATAGAATTCGCAACGAAGTCATTCGCCAGAGAACTAAAGTCACCGACATTGCGCGTAGAATGAGCATGCTGAAGTGGAAGTGGGCCAGCCATGTCTGTAGACGGACAGACGGTCGATGGAGCAGACATGTGGTAGAGTGGAGACCGCGTATGGGCAAACGTAGTGTGGGACGCCCTGCGGCACTATGGATCGATGATTTGAAGAAGGTGGCTGGCAGCGGATGGATGCGGACCGCTCAGGACCGGGATGGTTGGCGATCTTTGGGGGAGGCTTACGTTCAGCAGTGGACGGCAATTGGCTGATATGATGAACATAACGCAAACATCAATTCTGTATTTCGCAGTGTTTGGTAGAGAAACACCGATAGTATCACCCACAATTCGCCAGATTCTGAGTCACACGACGTCCACGTCGCCCACATGTATCGTACGCCTCGGTGGGGTCTGCCCGGTGACTATGATGAATTTAATAAACTAGCTTTTGCCGTTACTTCGTACGCGCATACCCCGTTTTTTCCCGTTCCCGTAGGAATTTCGGGAAATCCTCTCTAAATGCTTTCCAGAGTGTAGGGAAGCTACATGCCAAATTTCATCTTTCTACGACCAGTAATTTCGGCTGTGCGTTGTCTGTCAGTCACTCAGTCAGTCAGTAACGGAAGAATGTAATGTATTAGGATTGAATACGTGGGAAAAACACTACATTGCGGGTCTGAAAGCAGTTGGGTAGGAGCCAGTCAGAATGAATTTCTCAGTATCTGTTCGGGACCTGGATTTGTTAAGCTCATTTTAAACTGCTTCTCCTTTCAGACAGTGACTTGTGAAATAATGTTTCATCTCACCAGTATCATATATCTCACCACGAAAGACGTCCACTGTTGAACTTAGGCCTCCCCCAAGTGTTGTCACAACAACCGGTCCTGTGCGTCTCGTATCCATTGGCTACCCGCGACCCTCACCAGGTCATCGGTCCACCTTGTGGAAGGCGTTCCAACGCTGCGTCTTCCGGTACGCGGTTGCCACTCTAAGTTTTCGGCCCCATCGAATGTAATTCTCATTAAACCTAAGAAGAGTCATTAACTCACCACTGACATTCCATGCACCTTCCACTTGGTAGGAAGCTGACGCTGCCCCGAACATGAACGAAGGTGGAAACTTCAGCTGTTCTGCACTCCATGACCCGCGGATCAGAATACTGGAAATACCGGTTATTGGCAGCGATAAGTAACGTAGGCATTCGCTCTCCTACCGAGGAAGCCTACCCCAATATAGTTGGGAAAAGGCTAGGCTGATGATGATGCGTAATCCTAGGACGTATCCCGGCGCCCGGAGGACACGGTGGAGCATACGGTGGAGGTCTGCCCTGCTTGGGCTGAGCACCGCCGTGTCCTCGTCGAGGCGATCGGCGGCGGCAACCTCTCGCGTCCGGCCCTGGTTGAATCCATGGTCCGGAGCGAGGAGGCTTGGGAAGCGGTCACCTCCTTCTGCGAAGCAGTAATGCTAGCGAAGGAGGAGGCGGGCCGCGCGAGGGAAAGGCAAGGCCTTCGTCCCAACCGCTACAGGAGAAGACGCCCCGGGCGTCGGGAGTCGCAGGGCGATCCCCGGCCACCGTAGGCGCGGGCCTGCGGACGGCGAGCGTTGGGTGGCTCGCTGTCCGATCACCACCAGGCCCGGGTCGATGGCGCGTTGTGTTTCACGCGCGCCTCAAAGAGATGTCAGCAAAGAGGACGGGGCCCGCTAGGGCCAGAGCCTGCCAGGGTTGCGGAATTTGTTCGAAAGAGTCACCGCGGCCCTGGAAAGCAAAGGGCTTTAGAAGGAACACGGATGGGTTTTAGTCAGTAAGAGTCTGACACGCCCTTCCGCTCCACCCAGAGCGGAAGAAGTCATTTGATGATTTCCCATCCTAAAAAAAAAAAAAAAAAAAAAAGGACGTATCCCGGACTTATTAAACATGTTCGTGAACGGGCGCCGTCAGTGGAAACTGGTCATCCCTTAGTTGCCACTGGCTCATTTTAATATTTGATACTATAAATTGTTTTTTCATTCTTTACATTGTTCTCATATATAGAAGCAACAAGGTTAATGTAACCAGGATTTTTGTAAACATAAAATGATTTAAAAGAGTGTTCGTGGAGTTTCTTGCACGTTCTTCTCCATAGAGATCTACGCTTTGGAACGTGCAAATAGCTTCATGTATTTGACGGACTAACTTTGACAATTCAAAAGTACCTGATAATGGTTTATTTGAAATAAATGCTTTGACTTTGAATTAGATTTTTTCAGTAAAATACCCTAATTTCACTGAAAAAATTCGAATTACCGTTCCGTTAGATAGATTTCCAAAAAATATTTGTTTCAACCAAGGGAGGATGTTGAAAATAGGATGGCTGTAATCCCCAGTATCCAAGACTGTAAAAAATATACTTAATTACTTTTATTGCCTGTCTTGGCGCTAGTGGTTCTATGGCTTTCTTTGATAGATAAAATATATACCAAAATATATATATATATCGCTCCGCGTACCTAATCTATATTTACTAGTTTTATTTCTACAGGGCACGTAGTTTTCTTTTTTCACGTAAACTAAAAATGAAGACGGTAATACAGTGCGTTACAAACACGCATGACGTCACTATCATGGCACAATTTTTATCAGCGACGTGTTGTTACTATGTTTAGTATCTTTTCTTGCAAATATAACTTGGATTTCAATCGTTTTCATTAGGTCCATTTTTATTTTATTTTTACCCTTTGATGTTCCTCTGCAGGGCTCTTCTTTCCGTGACGTAAAATAAAATAAATAATAAGCTTGAACAGACGTACACAAACTTAAAAAAGTAGGTTATCAATCTTTCTAGCTGCCTCCATTTTAAAACAATCAAGATGTTATCTTGTTCAGATTCACAGAGTTTTTTTATTGTTTTGGAATTCAAAGAACTAGCTAAAATACTTATCAAAATTTTAAATGAAACCAGTTACTTAATTCATTATTTTAACTGTTGGGTAAAAAAAAAGGAAATCTTGTGATCAAATAGAATGAAATAGAAAACATTTTATTCGACACAGAAACAACACACCAGCAACAAACACATAGTAAAACAAAAAAAAACATGTGGGGCAGTCTTTGGGGACTGCCGATAGAAGTGAAAACTAAGCGAAAGCTAAAGCGTTCGGTGACTATGACGCGAGTTCCATGATTTCTGTTCATCCAAAAAGTACACATATGTACCTACACAGTATGCATATAGCTCATGGAAAGCGTTCGGTGACGATGACGCGAGTTCCATGATTTTTGTTCATCCAAAAAGTACACATATGTACACAGTATAGGTACATATTGCTCATGGAAAGCGTTCGGTGACAATGACGCGAGTTCCATGATTTCTGTTCACCAAAACAGTGCTCAACGCGCTTAAAGAAGTTTTCACTTCAAAAAAGAAAACATAATGAAACATAACAATGATATAGTAAAAATGTGCTGAGTGTGCCCATACCGAAAGGGTTATCTCAGCATTAGCTGGGCAGTAAAAAAAAAACAATAGTTCCAGAGACTAGATCACCGTTTACAAATATACAAACAATGAATCTGCTGAATTTTTTCCCAGTTATGTTGGAGTTGACTTCCAGTCTGCACCTAGTGGTGCATCTGAGTGCCAGTATTTTATATCGAGCGACTGTCTCTATGGCCTCCACAGCCCCCTGGGTGATACATAACTCCTTGGCAAGACTGCAGTTGTAAATGTAATGAACGAACTAAATAAAATTTTACCCCGCTGCATAGTTCGTAATGGCGGTAAACTCATTTGACAGCAGGAGCGGGGGGTGGGGTATTGCGCAGCGCATAGCGGACTTCCCTTTGCGCTGCGCGCGCAGCTTGGTACATGTTAAGCCCCACCTCGTCTGAGGACATATTGGCCAGGTGATCGCTCGACGCGCGTCAAGAAGACGCCTTTGATTCGATTGCGATCACTAGGCTAATACTGAATCTAAATTTTGATAAAACTCAACCTTTTTTTTGAATATAAAATCATCAAATGATTTCTCCCGCTCTGGGGGGAGCAGAAGGGAGTGTCAGACTCCTACTGACTAGAACCCACCCGTGTTTCTTCAAATACGCTTTGCGTTAGAAAGAGAAATTGTTTGAAAAAAACTCAAGGTGTTTAGCCGGTTCTGCCTATCTGACTACCACAACCCAGTAACTTTACCCAGTTACTGGGTACCATACCCCTTGGCATGACTGGTGTCAGATTTTCTGGCATCTAACCATCCATCAACAACGGTCAGAGATGAAAAATGACAACCGGGCTTAACGTGCTTTACGAGGCACGGAGAAGTCTTGGTAAGTCATGGGAGGTCACCCATCCACGGACCGACTTTGGCAAACGTTGCTTAACCTGAAAGATCAACTCCTCAAGATTTTGACGCAACTAAATATTGTAGTTGCATGGAATCTTGTTAAAAGAATTTGGATGCGTTCTACGAAGCGTATCTTCGAGTACGTAGTCGAAGAAACATTCTTTTCATAATTTATCGAGAGTTTATAACCCCTGTAAATCCATACTAATATTATAAATGCGAAAGTAACTCTGTCTTTCTGTTGTCTGTCCGTCTATTACGCTTTCACGCCTAACCGCTGAATCGATTTTGATGAATTTTGGTACAGAGATAGATTAGACCCTGGTTCTCCAAGGTCTCGCGACATAAAGTAGCCTATGTCCTTCTGGAAATAGGCTACCTTTTGTCGCGAGAAAGGGCTGGAGGTGTTGAAATAGGGGATGAAAGTTTCAATGGGAGGCCATCATTATTGAAGATAAAACCATGAACTTTTGTATTCAGACACTTGATTAAAAATAAATAAACATATGTATATGTTCAAGCGTTTTTAAAATGGCTGCCCAAAGTAACTATTCCACGGACGAAGTCGCGGGCAAAAGTTAGTTCTACTATTACATTATAACTGTGATAGTTTGTATGTTTGTGCAACAATCAGGCAAAAACGGCTGAAGGGATTTGGATGAAATTTGGCACACATATAGTGCATATCTTAGAATAACACATAGGCTACTTCTAATATTTTTTATGCAAGCGAAGCCGAGGGCGGCCGCTAGTATTTAGTATTGAAATAATCCGGTGGCTGATATATACATACTAGTGCTTTAGAAGCGTTCCTCTATGTTTCGCTCTCCAATATATTACGATTTTTTTGCAGACCGTACCAGCAACCTCCGGCGCGCTAAGTTAGTTAGACTGACATCGATGCTGCTGACCGTACATTGATGGTTTTAACTTTAGTGTAATGCTTTGTGTTATAATATCGTTTGCGCGCGGTACGATAATCTTAGCGTGGTTAAGTTATAAGAAAATACATATATTTGATGTCTACAGGTTGAGCTATAATTTATTGGCAACTAGCTGCGCCCCGCGGTGTTACCCGCGGTTTATCAGATACTCCACGTGAATGTCGAAAATTCTCCGAAGGGAACACACTCCCGAAATAAAAAGTCTATGTGTAAATCCGGGGTATCAGCTTCCTGCATACCAAAATTTATTAAAATTGGTCTAGCCGTTTGCGCGTGTAGAGGTAACAAACATACACACACACACCACACACACACCAACTCACAAACATTCGCCTTTATAATATTAGTGTAATGTTTTAGGCGATTATAAACGACACTTAATAAAACTTTTTACAGAAAAAGAATATGAAAAACATTGTATATGCCTTTAAAATTTGAGGGTTGCCCTCGTTTTCCTTGGGATTCCATCTTCACATTCTGACTTGGTGCCAATGGGACCACCTCAGGAGTATGGGCTTTCGAATAAAAAAATAATCATCAAAATCCATTCTTAATTGACGGAATGATCGCATAACAGACATACAAAAAATATACAGTCGAATTGATAACCTCCTTCTTTTGGAACTCGGTGAAAAATAAGAATAAGCCGATCCGTCCCCCCCTGTTAAATATTTATTACGTAAGAACCAAAAGGAAAAAAAATGAATATACACTTGTTTGGCGTTCGACAAGGAGGTCATGATTAAAACACAATAAATACATTAATTGACAAACATCAATAAAAGAAGTTCACACACTTTAATAATTTAACTGCTATATTAAATCATCAACACAATAACGAGTGTCGTTTACGCAAACAAGTGACAGTCTAGTTCACAAGCGGGGACTTCCTGGGAGGCTCAGTGAGGGTAGCGTGGGTACGAAGCCATGGAAATAGTTTAGCTATACGCATCCGAGCGCACCTTAACTCTGCGTATATTTGTGATATTACGTAAGAACTATCAAGACTCCCCCCACCCCTTGTAAGAAAAAATAAGACATGGTCGACCCCCCTCCGCCCTTAAATCGTCTTACGTACGTAATAAATAATTGGCCCCAAACGACAGCCGTTTTTTTTATATCGGGGGGAAATCCTCATCGCCCTGGGGCGAGCGGAGGAGTCTGTCAGACTCCATCTAGTGCCAGCCCGCCTCTGGGGCCACCTCGCGTCAGCGGTAGTGAGGTGTTTGACTACCCCCGCTACGTCAAAGAGGGGCGCACGGGAACACCACGCGCCGCCACCTCTGGTCTGGATGAATGGGAGGCGACGGACATCCCCAAGTCTGCCACCCCTGGACCCAATTAGGGGGGCCGGATGAGGGCTGCGTATGCCCTCCTCCGACGCCCGATGCGCTTGCTGCGGTTGAGATCTCCCTCTTCCTTCCGCAGCCTTAATACTAGTTTTCGTCACAATTAATATGAGTTCTCTTAATTGGAACGTTTTTTATTTAGTCATAAATTTATTATTATAAATTTAATAAGCATATTTAAACGTATTTTTAGTTATCTTTTCACTGATCTAGAAAGAGAGATAAACGAGATAGATTTGTGCAAGTGTACATATAAGTTGCACTCGTGCAAAGTCGGGGCGGGTCACTAATTAAAAAAATATGTAATCCGCCATTTTGTGGCGGCGGCCAATTTGGACCAGTTTTCATCAAACATACCTAAGAACACTTCCGACTAATTCACCTTCCAAACCAAAAAACAAAATCAAAATCAGTTCATCCGTTCGAGAGATACGATGCCACACAGACACGTCAAACTTATAACACCCCATCGTTTTTGCGTCGGGGGTTAAAAAAGGAAAGTAATTTCTTTTCGTTTGAGACAGGTACAAAAAGAAGTGGCCAGATTACCTCGGAGCATACCAGGAAGGCTGGTTCGATACGGCGAAAAGGTATCTGGAAGGACTTGCGGGAGGCCTTCGCCCAGATGTGGGCCAACAACGAATAGTTAACAAAACAGTTGAAGTGGTCTTGTTCCGTACAAACTTCGACTCTACCAGTATGTATTTTATCTGCCAGTTGCGGAATTTCTTCGAAAAAACTACCGCGGCCCAGGAATGCAAAAGGCTTTTGGAGGAACACGGATAGGTTGTAGTCATTCAGAGCCTGACACGCCCTTCCGCTCCACCCAGAGCGGAAGAAGTCATTTGATGATTTCCCATCCTTTAAAAAAAAACCGACCTATCAGCCTACCAGTACTCACCACCAAAGTTGGTGGTGGGAAATCCGTTACTTGGAAAGCAAGTTATGCCGTTGGTCCTGCGCAAGATCTCTCTCCCGTCGTGTCGGGTTGCTGTCCCATCGGATTATGAGAGTGATGGAAGAGGGACTGTATCTAAGCTGCGTTTGCGCACACACTTGTGCACTATAATATGTCCCGCACCGATGGTTAGTCTCCATTGAGATCGGCCGCCATGGCCGAAATCAGTCAGGAGGGCTGGTATTATTATCACTACTCCATTCTTTCGCCATTAAACCCGCTATTAAATTAGGTAAGTTTAAAAAAAAAACATTCTTAAAAAGAAACAAAGAAAAAAGAAAGAAAGAAAACTAGTTTATTTGGCATGCACAGATACACACAATGTAAGTACCAATAAATGGAAAGTTAATTTTTAACAATAACATTGTGTGCCCCGCGACTGCACCAAATAGGTCTCGCCAGTCGATGCTGTAAACATATCGAAGTGAAGGCTAATCAAGATGGAATGACAGCTCATTCCGTGATCACGTGACATCTTGATTGTATGGATTGACAGCTCACCTCGTGATCACTTCACACAAGCCTTCACTTCGACATGTTTACAGAATCGACCGGCAGTTCAGCAAAATGCCAGACAACTAGTAGTTGCCTGACGCTGGTTTTCAACTGAACCTTATCGGTGAAGTGTCTTAGAACACGTCTCTGGGTCATCGTCGTCATCTGGGTAGTTCATTGCGCCATTTCTTCCCAGCCAAAACACTAGAAAGTGGGTGGGCGTTTTGGGAACTGTATAGCCGGCTATGGCCGGCTGCGTCAATTGCATCTATGAAAGCCTGTCAACAGGCTGCCACGTTACTGTACCTTTGATATTGATCATTGACGGTCGATTTTCAACAAATACAATAGTTTTAATCCCTTTTAAAAGACTTTCAGTGAACCTGATCCATCCCGGTCATATCTGTCGTTCAAAAACTGCCGGCTCTCAGTCTTATTTGAATAAATTTGACTTTAGATTTTTATTTAGGTCGTCTTCAAAAAAACGCTTTATATTCATAGATTAAGATTAATGATGACACAATACGTACCTGAATACAACCGCACTGATATAATTCATTCTCACGACTGAGTTTCGTGACTGTAACAGCAATTAAAAAAGAATCTACAATTATCTGCGTACAAGGTAATGAATTAATCAAACGTCTTAATTTTATGATTAAACTGCTGAGGACAATGACAGAGCATTGAATTGTTTGTTGAAAGATGAAATTCGCTACAAGTTTTTTTAAAGCAAGTGCTGGAAAAATCTTGAGGGTTCAATGTGTTTCTTTCTTTTGGACGTGGAGTACAAATCCTCATGGGTGTCGTCCACCTTGGGGCGGAAGGGTCAGACGGAGTCCGTCATATCAGACTAGATTTTTCAGGTTCTGTACCCGAAGGTCCGTCGTCCGTCTATAGGCGGGGCTGTATCACATGGACCGTAAAATTTTTTTTTTTAATCAACCTTTTTTGTCCCACTTTTGGGCAAAGCTCTCCCCTATAGCCTTCCACTCTTCCCAGTGTGTTGTCCTCTCCGACCAGTACGCCATGAACGCCTCCAAGTCATCAGGCCAGCGTTTCCTAGTCCTTCCTCGGCGACGACGCCCGTCCTCTGGCTGCCACTGCGTTGCGTCTCTGGCCATATATGACCCGTCCAATGCCACTTCAGCCTGGTAGATTAGTTGCCCACATCGGCGATCCTAGTTTTGGATCGAATTGTGGTATTACGAATTCGATCGCTGAGCCTAACACCTAGAACGCTGCGCTCCATCGCCGTTTGGCAAACCTTGAGTTTGGAATTTTGAGACTCGGTCAGGGACCAAGTTTGCGCGCCGTAGATTAGGATAGGCAGATTGCACTTCTTGATGAGTTTACGCTTCAGGGATAAGGTAGGTCACCCTTCATCAGCGATTTCATGGACCAATAGCTCCAAAAAAAGAGTAGTCAGTATCGAGTGGACCATTGAGTGCAGTTTTGACTTGGTCAATCCAACACATTGGTGACCTGCTGCGCACTCTTTTGTCTTCAACTGTGTTTAGGGAGTCTATACCTAACTCTCCTTTTAGGCCATTACCTCAACAAATAAAAAACAAAGTTCCTACTTCAAAGTATTTATTATCCGAACTGATTAGTATCACAAGGCAGCGGCATATAAAGGGAGCGTCTCTTAATGATATTGGAGTAGTACACGGCTGACTTGCGCGGAGTGCGCGTGCGATGAGGTATAGAGAAGTCCACTTCGTAGAGTCCGAATTTTGACCTGGAACCACAGAATTAGTTGAGCAATCATTCAAATAATACCTGAGTATTATTAAACAAGATCCTACAAACTTTACAGAATAACGCAACATAGGAATATCATCACTGACTGCCCAGAGTTAGAAAGAAAGAAAAGAAAGAAAAAAGGAAAGAAAAGAAAGAAAAGAAAGAACAGAAAGAAAAGAAAGAACAAAGAACAGAAAGAACAGAAAGAAAAGAAAGAAAAGAAAGAAAAGAAAGAAAAGAAAGAAAAGAAAGAAAAGAAAAGTTGTTTATTTGGCACACACAGATACACACAATATATGTACAAATAAAAGAAAACTTTAGTTTAAAACATAAATTGCGTGCTACGCGACTGCGCCGAATAGGTCCACTTTAGCAAAATGCCAGACAACTAGTAGTTCCCTGACGCTGGTTTTCAACCGAACCTTATGTCGAAGTGTACGGATGTGAATCAGTTTTTTTAAGGTGTTAAATATACAGGTCTATAGATAAATAAATATATAGTAAACGATATATATGTGTATAATGTTTTGGCTTCCAGTGATAAAACTAATGTTAATGACAAAAAAATAAAATTCAATAAAAGATCCACGCAAAAAAAATCCGTACCTAATTATATTGTGCAACTTAATATTCCGTAAATCGACACTCACACACACACACCGAATACTTTCAAGTGAGAATAGGCTCGACAGTGGCTCGATATCATAACAGTGAAAAGTTCAAATGTATCAAGTCCAGTTTCCGTCGCGCGTCTATTAAAAACTGCCGTAAACGTCTTCTAAATGTATATATTGTGTTTATTGCTCTAATAGGCAGTTCATTGGACATCTCTGAAGTTTTGAGAAAAGGTTGAAGAACACCCGCATTTTGCCCTTTGCTCGACAGGGCACAAACCCGGAGACACTGACACTTTATCCGACCGGGGAGTCTAACCCTCACGATTAGATGTTGCGTTTGCCTCATTCTTAGTGCCCGTACATGCAGCAGGACCCTAGGCTTTGCAGCTCACCTAATAAAGTTTGATCGACACATATCAGGGCCACGCACGGGACGTGAACGAACCGCGGTTTGATTATATGAACTCGTTCACATATGTTCGTGATTTTGGATGAAACTCGGCAATGGATAACCTATCACACTTACCCCGGGAGGGTGTTCTCTTGGGATTTCGTGTTTGACGCAGGCGAAGTCGTTTGTAGATAGTAGTATTACATAAATATATGCTTTATCTATATCTGCCTACATGGGCCTGGCTGGTAGAAGAAAAAGGAAAACAAGAATATCTACTTACTGATACCCGTCTATCCATTCGAAGTTGTCCATGAGCGTCCAGTACGCATACCCAGTCACGTTGACGCCATCTTTTATGGATAAGATGACCTGGAACATTTGTAATAAAAAGTTAACAAAAAGTTCAAAATAAATTCCTTGACGAAGTTCGGGTGCATAAAACAGGTTCAGGATTGGCTGCTTGGGCTTAACTATACTGAAACGGAAAACCTTTTATCCTTCAACTGTTAGAGTATTCATCCTCTCATACACACATACAAACACTGTTCACATACACACTAACACTCATTACCAGAGATCGGAATAGGTAGAATATATTTAGGTACCTAATGTTCGTGGAAGTAAGTAACATAGAGTTGATAATACCTCCTGTAAAACTTTTACTATGGGACTAACCCCGAGATCGAAAAAAAACAGCTGTTCAGTACCTACATTTTGTCGGGCAGTCTATTTTTTTTTCGTGTTTTCAATGTTGTGAAAGTTGTTCATAATGATGAGTACAATGATCCCTTAAGAGTTATTGCGTTTATTCTGTTTCACGTTGTATAAATTCCCAATGACATTTCTCCTGACCGAGAATCAAATCGAGATTTCCCGGTCGCAGCGCCATTTTCGAATACTAGAGGAACGAGGCGGTTCATCTAAATTCTATTTTATTTTATTTCTTAAGAAAACTTACAGCTAGGATACAGATAGTTGACAGTTAGTGAAAGAAGGCTAATTAAAACTTTTGAACTTTTGTGCTAACAAGAAACAGTAGACAGGCAAGAGAAAGTAAGAATTAGTAAGCACTTAAATTATAGAATGAAAAATTAAAAAAAATAAAAAGGTTACTTATAGTGAACTTCAAAGAAGTTTTTAGACAGTATTTTTTTTTTAGTTTCGGAACACTGGTGTAGAGAACAAGTCAAGATCATTAACACTGACACAACGAAAGAGTTTTGTCGATATTTGCACAATATCGTCAATATAATATATATCAATAAAGTAATTATTATAAATACCTGTTCAAGATATTTTCTGACATAGAAGATGCGGTCGTTATCATTGAGGTTTGACCCTCCATTGGAGAATCCATTCTCAGTGATAAGGATTTCTATGTCTCCATACTGCTGTTTTAACCAGGCCATCTGCTCCCGTATGCCTTGTGGATGTATCTGGTTCAAAATTTAAACATATGTAGTGTAGCATTTTTTGTAGCGTAAAATAAAAAAAGAGCAATCAGCCACATTCAATACGTATAATTTTGTAGAAACACCAAAATGTATAAAAAAAAAGTTGGAAATCACGTAGGTAACAAAAAAAAAAATCCTCTGTGGTTACAGTGCAAATTGAAAAATAGTTATTAGGATAATCGAAAAACAACAGGCACACATTTTAACCGTGTAGAAATTTAGGGAGTAACCAAGCTTTTACTCTAGAACATAATGTACTTGCAACGACATAAGCCTAAAGAACGTCTCCATTTCAATTAGGTGCTTAAAAGATGCGACTTCAGCTCCCTGGACAAATCTATATCTATCTATATAAATAAAAATGAATCGCTAAATGTGTTGCTAAGCGCTAATTCTTTTTTTGTTGTGTTTGTTATTGTCAGGAGAAGGTTCTCATGGAAGAAAATTTTGAAAAAAAAAATATATATCCGGGCGAAGCCACTTATTGTACTAAAACTAAAAAACCCGTACAATTTTGCTCCAAAGTACAAAACGAAGAATACATAGCGACGATCGATAGGACTCACTGATAACTTATTTAAAATTATTTTAACACCAACGAAAACTTTAAAATTGCGGCTCAAATATTAGGTTATCTCGCATGAGTTCCACAGAAGGAGTCCTCTATTTTTTCTCAATATTTTGTTTGACACCGTACCCTTCCAAATTTCAAAAAACTTTTTGAAGAAAACATTCTGTTCCACAAAGGTAGAAAAAAAATCTTGCAAGGAGGATTTACTTCTTGCCTAAGTAATAAAGCAGGGTTCACAATGCTGCAGTAGGTACAGATTTCAAAGTTTCGTTTTTCATAACTGCCCCAAAGAAAAATCTGACTGATATTGCTTATATTCTCGACATAGATAGCGATGGCCTACCGACTGAATTCTGTCCTAAGTCCTAAGGCCGCCCTTACACAGTCAATCTCGCGATGATCATTGATTTTGATCGTGGATCAATCCCTTCAAAAACATGACGTGGTTTGTCACGACTCACGGCTCATAACGCTTTCACTATAAAAATGTTATCAACAGCCGAAAGACGTCCACTGCTGAACATAGGCCTCCCCAAAAGGAGGGGTTTGCCAAAAAGTTATCAGAGGGAGTTATAATAGGTAGGTATTACTACTTTTTATGTAGGGAAATTGTTTTTTTGACAGATTGCGACTGACATTTGAATGCGAACGTTGCTTAAAAATTGGCCAAATGCAAGTTGGACTTGCACACCAAGGTTAGGTTCCGTACCATAAGCTGAAAAAACATGTTTCTTGCACGGGGTTTAATTATTTGTTGTTATAGCGGCAACAGAAATACATCTGTGAAAATTTCAACTGTCTCACTATAATGGTTCATGAGATACAGCCTGTGACAGACGGACAGACACACAGACGGACGGATGGCGGAGTCTTAGTAATAGGTCCCGTTTTACCCTTTGGGTACGGAAGCCTAAAAAATTGTAGATGTGGCACCTAGATCTCGAGTCGAGCCAAGACCCCTAACTCTAGAAGGACCAACTCTTCAAACGCTACACCTCGGTGAAAAGTCTGGCATGGCTGTTCAATAGTCTTAATGTTCGTGGAACTATTGCTTCTGATTTGGGTTCTTTAGTGCTATTTAGATCGAAAGCATGGGTTCGAAAATACGACAAAATGCTTCGAAAAGTCTTGGCGATGGCAGATGTTGTAAAAGGTTGTGTTACAATTTTGGTGGACTAAAAAGTAAGTTTTTTTATTTATTTTTTATCTGTTTATATGAACTTACCGCCAAAATATTAGTATAACCGAAGGCCCAGGTGGGGTCTACGTCCAGCACAGCATCCAGCTCTCCGATGTACGTGAAGATTGACCTCGAGATATGTTCCGAGGGTCTGGACTTCCGCACAAGCCTGCTGGTGTAGTGGTTCATGGCGAAGAAGTCGAAGGTGCCTAAGGAGAAGGTAAGTTGGTTGAAGAGGTAAATTAAACATGGGTGACTAATCATCAATCCAATGCCCTGGCAGGCAGAGATGTGTACGTAGACCCGCAGAGCAAAGAACATTTTACAAGTTATACAATATTTGGAATACATTCATTAATTCCATGAAGAACATGCACCCAGAATAAAAATGCTAAATTTCTAGTTGGTAAAACTAAAAAGTATGACCAGCAGAAGGAATTAATTCATTTGATAAAGGAACATATTACTATAAACACCTACTTATAAATATTGCAACCTTTGATAAATATTAACGGAAATAGATCCTGACACAAAAATGCTAGTTACTAATTTAGGATGACCAAGAGATGAAGAGATAATATGTATATTTAATATCACGCTGTTTCACCCGCGTAGTTCCCGTTCCCATGGGATTACGGGGATAAAATATAGCCTATGTTACTTGCTGATAATGTAGCTATTCATTGCTGAAAGAATTGTTCAAATCGGTCCAGTCGTTTTTAACTATATTCGTTAGATACAAATCTTTCCTCTTTATATTATTAGTATAGACAATTTGATCTATGACAGCTTGTTTGGTGGAGTGGTCACACGCATCTTTAGTCGCTGGCAAGTAATCATAGTTGCATATTTCGATTTTGTCAAAAAAAAAATCATTGTTATCGTTTATCTTACCTTTGATTAGTTCTTTCTCATCCTGCGTGAAGGACGGAAGTCTTGACTCTTTGAAGCCGAGTTCTCTGCTGACCCTTGCGACGGTCTCCTCAACTACAGCTGGCCATCCACCCTCTTTGGAATATATTGGATGAGTGTAGCGGCCAGTCTGAGAAATTTCAGGAATTACGTGAACGATATATGAATATAAATGTCGATGGATGGAGGAGAAGGAGAGAGAGGCTAAAGAAAAGACGGATGGATTGTGTGAGAAATAAAAGGGAGTTAGTGATAGCGTGACGGCTGACATGATGGAATGGAAGAAAAAAACGTATTGCGCCGACCCCAAGTAACATGGGATAAATGTTATTTATTTTGTTAGTAGGTTAAACATAACATTTTTACACGTCAATCTTTTTTGGTCATTTTTAAACTAGATGAGGCCGGTGTTGATGAGGGCAGGAAGATGATAGGTGAGGTAATTTTTTTTTACAGTGTAAACTAGATGAGGAGATGTTTCCTAGCTACCCTGAGAAGGAACACTTAGAGAGTGACAGAGGTTAAAGACTTTTAAAGTCCATACAATGGTAAACACGGCCCGTCAGGGCCAGTGCCTGCCAGGGTTGCGGAATTTGTTCGAAAGAGTTACCGAGACCCTGAAACGTAAAGGACATGAGGAGGAACGCGGATGAGTTTTAGTCTAAGAGTCTCTTACGCTCCGCCCAGAGCGAAAGGAGTCATTCGATGATTTTCCATCCTTAAAAAAAGGGAACGGTCCAATCATATGAGAGAATGAAGAAAACGGCCCCAACTATAGTGCGTCGGCACAAGGTGTACGTCTTGATGATGAATTTTACTTTACCATCATCTGCCTAGCCTTTTTCCAACTATATTGGGGTCGGCTTCCAGTCAAACCGGATTCAGCTGAATACCAGTATTTTACGTGGAGCGGCTGCCTACCAGACCTCCACAACCCATTAACTGGGTAACACGGTACTCCTTGGCAAGACTGGTGTCAGATTCAGATGAATTTTACTTTACCAAAGAATCACGCTCAACATTCCTTTAGAAATCACTGTTTTTCGCTGTTTTCTTCCAAGTCTATTCTGCAAACAACTTTTAATACTTACTATGAATTCTCTGGCTGCTTCCGCTAACTTTTGATTTTTCGATGAGTATGGCTTCAGCCATAATAAGTGGTTTGCAATTGACACTTTTCCTGAAATGAAGAAAATACATCTTCATGAAATTTATTGGACTATTGTTTCCATGAAAACGTTAAACAATCTCAGGCTTATTCAAAAGTATGTAACCTTAAACTTTGGCCCCGTCTCTACCACCACATATAAACTACAAAAAGGCCTGAGGTCCAACATGGCGCTGTAAAAGTTCTCCGCGCTATTTGAACATCAAGCACCCGACAACAACCATCGGGCAGTTGGCACCAGGCACAACACCCATCTGATCGGAGGATCCTCCCTTTTCAATGGAGGTTGCGGGTCTTTCCATCCTGTTTCGCATACCTCTACTATAACTTAAGGCAAAATTTTCTTTTTCAGGGTTCCGTACCCAAAGGGTAAATGGTACCCTATTACTAAGCCTCCGTCCGTCCGTTTGTCTGTCAGCGTTTGGGCTGTACATCATGAATCGCAATAGGTAGACAGTTGTAATTTTCACGGAGTGTGTATTTATACAAGAAATCTGTTTTCTTCGGCATATGGAAGAAAACCCTTCGTGTGCAAGTCTTGCACTTAATAGTTCTTAACCTAAAGATTACAGGAAAACACTTAAGAAATCTATAGTGTTAAAATAACATGTAACAAAAATGAAATTAATTCGGAACCCTTTGCACGCGAGTCCGACACGCACTTTGCCAGTTGTTTAAGTTTTTACGTACCATTACACTTATACCGGAACTCCTGATCATAAATATGCCAAGCCTTCGCATGTGCCAACAGCAAGTTCTTATTACAAATGTACGGCCCCACGTAGTAGTCCAGCTCAGGAGCCAAGACTCCCTCTCCGTAGTACCAGTCGCACTCTATCAGGGGCTCGTTGATAGTGATCCAGGTCTTCACGCGTTCACCATAGAGGGTGTATACGACTCTTGCGTAGTCAGCAAACCAGTCGGAGATTTGAGGGTTCGCCCAGCCACCTGGAATTTGTGCCAATATTTCGTTTTTAAAGATGAATTTGAACTTTATTTGCAGTAGTGACACAATTAAAGAGCTCGTGGCTAGATAGTAATAGCTGCACGATTCGATCGGTGAGGGTTGAAGGTTGGTCGTACGGCGTAAGCAACGCTTTCCGAAGTCGGTCCGTGGATGGGTCACCATCTATAATTTTTTTGTGTGTAATTCCTAGTGTGCAACACACTAGTAATTTATTCTGTATCGTGGGTACGTTTACAAACATATAATTTCACATACACAAACAGCCAGACCCGAAAAAACTATCTGTAGGCTATACAAAGTTCCTTGCGGGAATCGAACCCGCGACATGGAGCGCTGCAGTCAATCGCTCAACCACTGCGCCATACGTGTGGTCAAAATATATACCAGGACTCCTCCGTGCCCCAAGCCCGATAAGTATTTGGTCCAGATTGTCATTTGTAGATGTTTGACTGTCGTTTTGGATAGTCAGAAGCGAAAAAAACTGACACAAGTCTTGCAAAGCTGTACCGTTTTACACAGTTTCTGAATTGTGGAGATCAGATAGGCAGTAACTCTACGTAGGATAATGGTATTCATCTGCATCCGGGTAAACTGAAAACCGACCCCAACATAGTTGGGAAAAAGCTTGGCAAATTGGGAGATACCATTGGCATATGACCAATTGGGAAGAATGAAGAAGACAATGCTCCACAGCAAGCAACCCACCGTTAAACTCTGCACATGTACTAAGATTCACTTAGAATAAAAGTAGGAATCGTGAACTGCTAGCCACGACTACGCTTCGTACACATGGCTGGCACATCTTTTCGAGCACATCCTATTTCGTAGATTACCAGGTCGGGTAAAAAGTGTTATTGAGTTTTTCCAATAGGAATTTCTCTGTGGCAGCCCGGAGTTGGGAAGTTAATAGTGTTACACCACCGTGCTTGTTAAGTCGTTGGTCCTATACCAGCTCTCTCTCCAGACGTGTCGGGTTGCCGTCTTATCGGAATATGAGAGTGATGGAAGAGGGAGTGCACCTATGTTTGCGCACACACTTGTGCACCATAATATGTCCCGCGCCGATGGCAAATCTCCGTTGAAATTGGCCGCCATGGCCGCAATCGGTCAGGAAGACGATATTTCGCAGTGAAGGGCCACATTGGTGATGGCTAATAAAGACTTACCAAGAGCTTGAAGCAGTTGTGGCATATCCCAGTGGTAGATAGTGACAACAGGCTCGATGCCCTTCTCCAGTAGACCGTCGATCAGGTTGTTGTAGTAGTTCTTACCATCCTCACTGACGTGGTTCGCAAAACCAGTCGGGAGGAGACGAGGCCAGGATATTGAGAATCTGATAGTAGATTACGAATTGTTATTGAGAGATAAGATTCGTGTCATACAATTGAATAAGGCTGGCAAAATTGAATGGCAATGCTAATTGCTTTGATTAGATGGATGCCACTTAACTACAATATAAAGAAACCGAATGCTATATGATCTCTACCTCATAAAGACGTCATGGCGACGTCGCCGGCTACGTATCCAAGCCGTTACTATTGAAATATATGGTACCTGACCCACTTGGCGACGGTTTGGCAACGTCGCCAATTTGAAAGCGTGGCCACGAGCTGCGGCTTCCTACGTGGCGTCGTAATACTCTGGCAGACTGGCTACGTTGCCATTAAAATGTAAACTTAAAGTGTACAACACTCTTCAGTCGAAAACGATTTCTTCGACATCCATTCCGGATGACGTGAACGAACTGACTGTCGAGACGCCATGGCCACTCGACATGGCAACCATCGGGCGTCTTGATGAGGCAGAGCTCTAACAGCATAATATCTGCGTGAAACTTTCCTGTCGATCCAGGCCTATCTCCGGTCGAGTCGGATTGCGGTCCTATCGGCTTAAGAGGGAGTGATAATATGTCCCACCCCGATGGCATGTCTCCGTTGAGATTGGCAACCATGGCTGAAATCGGTCAGCAAAACTATTATTAGGTATATTGTACCTGTAGAACTGCAAGCCCATTTCAGCAGCCATCTCGATGTCCCGCTTCCATAGAAAGTAGGAGTTGCAGGCAACGTCGCCATTGCTCCGGTCTGATGATATTTCAGGATACCGGTGAGTTAAGCGGTCCCATTTGCTTTCGCCTTTGTCTGGAAAACAAGAAAAAATATGTCGCTCATTTGCTACAAGGTCGACCTTTAACGGATCATTAATTGTCCGGCCACGTCCCGGACAATGTCAGTGCCGTGGTCTGTCAGGACATCGCTGCATACATTTTATATGAACGCGTTCACACATGTTCGTGTCCGAGCAGACGACGCAGCTTCCGTGCCCGGGTCGACGCTCGGATGAGCGGATACGTCATGGGCTCTCCAGGCTTTTGTTATGTATGGCTACGCCAAAGTTTGTAGCATGAACGACACAACAACTGGCATTAGTCACTGCCCGGCCACGTCCCTGATATGTGGGAATCAACCTTAAAATATATGTTCTTCCTCTCTTACTCTACTATAGAGATTAGTTTAGATAAATTACGTGTATACAGTATACGGAGCGCAATTTTATCAACACAACTGTATTAATAACAAAACATCGTTAATTTTGAGATATGTCGACCTATGTCAGTAAATGATCTCTGAAATCCGCCGAGCCTTTTCCCAACTATATTGGAGTCGGCTTCCAGTCTAACAGGTTGCAGCTGAATACTAGTATTTTACATGGAGTCACTGCCATTCTTACATGCCAAAACCCAGTAACTGGGTAACACGGTATCTGATGGCCGGACTGCTGTCAGATTTTCTGGATTCTAAATATCCGTAACTACATTCAAAGTTGTACCAATGTAAAGAAAAGAAAGAACAACATTTATTTAACACTTACATGAATGTGTTGAAGTTGTACAAAACATACAGGGCAGTCTTTGGGGACTGCCCATAGAAGTGAAAACTAAGCGAAAGCTAAAGCGTTTGGTGACGATTACGCGAGTTCCATAATTTTTGTTGAAGTGCTCAACGGGTGCGTTGACTTCTTTAAGCGTAAAGAAGTTTTCACTTCAAAAATTGACCTCCGAGGCATGGAGGAGTCTCGGTATAAAAAGGATGTTCACCCTTCCACGGACAAACCTTAGCAAGCGTTGCTTAAACACGAAGATTGACCCGTGCAGCTGTTATTATTTAGCTGCGAGCTCTTCTTGGTGTATCAATAAAACTTGAAAATGAAGGCACATAAATTCTTCGTGTCAGGCATCTCCGGTTAACCTTGGGCTTGTGATTTATTGCTGGGAATCACAGACTTGTTTGATTTCATTGTTTCGAACAAGAATTAGCTAGTTTACTGGCCATGTTATTAGACAATCTACGTACGTCCCCGTCTACAATTAATATTTATCTTCCTAGATAGAAAAATAATAATTCTATTTGTTCCGTCCGTTCGATTATCAAAAAATAAAGGAAATATATTTTTTGGCCATTTCAAATCAAAAAGATAAAGCGCATAAAGAGCTGCTGACGTCACGTTTTAGTAAAAAATGTACTAAAATGTGACGTCACGAGATTTAAAAAAAATTTTTTTTTTTTTTGGTAGTCTTGGTTTAAAGTTAATACTTGAACTAAAGTATACTTACCGCTGACATTCCAGGCACCTTCCACTTGATAGGCTGCTGATGCGGCTCCAAACTTTAACCATCGAGGGAACTGCAGGTTGTAGGCACGCGAGTGACTTACTAAAGCACTTGAAACAAGAACAATTACTAAGAATCACGTCCAAATACAAGGTGTATAACACAGACTGCTGCACTGCTAGGACAAATTTCCTCTGTCCCAGCCGTTTTTGTAATCATCATTCGAGCCGAAATACGTCCACAGCTGGACAGAGGGCTCCGCCAAGTGTCGCCACATTGACTGGTGCTTTGCGTCTCCTCGGATCCAGCGTATTCTCGCGACCCTCACCAGGTCACAGGTTCACCTTGTGGTAGGCCTTCCAACGCTGCTTCTTCCGGTATGCGGCCATTAGTCCAGAACCTTCCAACCTCTTCGTCTATTTGTTCTGTGCCCTCTGTCACTTAATTTTGGCAATTACTAAGGCTATGTCGTTCAACTTCGTTCTTCTGCGGATATCTATCTATCTATCTATCTATTGGGGTATGGTTTCTGCACTTAGTCCTGATGTTGGACCATTGAGCGTGGGCCATGGCGGCCGTCATATCGTCTTCTACGGATAGCTTCATGTTCTGTTTTGTAATAGACGTCGATAATTCTAGGAAGAACAACTTTCCTAAAGCAACCACTATGGTCAATAAACAATTGAAAATGGTTGAGCTGAATGGTGCTGCTTTTTTTATAATAAGAATAGGAAATCATCAAGTCAGTATCAGACTCTTACTGACTAAAACCCATTCATGTTCCTCCAAGTGCTCTTTGCGTTCCAGGGTGGCTACTCTCTAAGCCCGAAGTCCGTAGTTTCGGGCTTAGTTGCGTATTCTACTCCGTATCACCTACGGACTTACGATTAGTTCCGAACCCGAACTAAGAATTAATGACAACACGATTTGACAGTAACTGTCAACTCGTGTTGTCATTAATTCTTAGTGGTTAGGTGATACGGACTAAAATACGGACTTCGGGCTTGAAGAGTAGCCCCCCTGGGCCGCGGTGACTCTTTCGAACAAACTTCGCAACGAATGTTGCTTATACACGCGTCATTTTCATGAACGGGTGACGTCAGTTGAGATTGGTCATGGGTTTATTCATAATCTTGATGATTTGTTTTATATTGTTTTTTTAGATTGTTCTCACATATTAAAGCAATAAGAATAATATTAACACGTGTAACCAGGACATTGAATTAAAATAGTGCCCATGATGTCTTGAAACGGACAAAAACCTTCGATTTTCTGAGTAATTTATAGGAAAATTGCAGTCGAAATACATGCTTTTAAGTTTGAGTATAAACTGCAACTAATGTTATTTCTAAATCAATAATTAAATAACTTAGTACTTACCAGAAGACGAGTGCTGTTACCCACAACATAACTGACACTAACCGTCTTCCAAATCATTAGGACAGTTTTTATAAGAGAGCCAATTTAAAGCCAACATTATCGTTGAGACAGGAGGTAAACTCTAAAGGGTATTATGAATTATTTAATGTGATTTGTGAGGAATTATCATTTCAGTTGGCTGCACACGATATATTTATCCTTGGTTTTTTTAAACGCATTTATCGTCTTCAGGATTAAATATCTCATTGCATGCTACTTGAACTTTAAAACCAACCCAGGAATCGCGAGAAAACAACAGCTGTCCAGTACATGACATAGGTCTCATAGTAAAAGTTGTTCTCAATGATGAGTATAATGAGCCCTTTTCAGGTTTTACCTTTATTTTGTTACATTGTATATACCTTCGTTCTCGTGAGAAAATACTGTTGGTTTTAACTCAGACGAAGCCGTTTGCAACAGTTGGTATGCCTAGCTAAAATCAATGAAACAAACATCCTAATGGTGGCTCGGAACACTCCGCGAGTCGCTGCGTACTAGCAGATTGATGGCGAAGCGGTGGTGAGGAGTGGAGCAAACTTCACAGACGTCATTAAGTTTGACGTGGGACTTTTAGGTATTTTTTTTTATCACGATTTGAACTATTCTTAAAGTTGTTCTTGTGGTCTGTGGAAATACGCCGCATGAACTCTGTAGATCGGTTACCATTCGAGAACCCCCATATGTGGAGATTGTCTTTGCTGCGGTCAACCGGAGTGCGGGGTCTGGGCGGCCATGGCAACGCGTCTGCAAGCCACAGGGTCTCCGATGGCTCAAGACCTCTCTCTTTGCGCCAACCATTGAGGACCTAATGACTGCATCAGCAAACAGTGTCATCGTAGCTGAATATTGGGCCCAATAAAAAAAAACACGAGTAAGTAGGTACATATTGTATTGTCAAAGAAGCAGAAATTATTGCCAATACTTACGACAGAAGAAAAAAAAACGGTATTACGGATAAAAATCGGATCGTGTGTAACCAGCTTGTCATTATGAAGATTTTTAAAGACAGTGATAAGTTAATTAGTTTTTGTTTTTTAATAAATAACCTTATTGGACGTCATTCATAAATTAGGATTGCGGTCGATGAAGATTTATGTATTTTAGATCTTTGGGTCAAAAAGGGTTTAAAGCATTTGGCCGTTTTGAATAATTGTGATTTTGTGAAATATGTTGAGTCAAGTAAGAGTTGTCATTGCGCGCTAATGGTTCCGTACCGTAAATTCGATCGCCAAAATGTGAACCTTGGGTTTTACCTTCCGTCTAGTGTCTGATGCGAAATGAATAGTGAGTGATTTTTTTTGTAAGCAAGTAGATAAGTGTTTGTGAGGCTTTGAGTCCAGAAAGAAGCAAACGGTTTTTGTGAAGTTCTTTAAGGTGAAAGCGCCAGGGTAGCCCGCGAAATTCAAATTTTCATACGTTTTTTGCATTTTGCAGGTCAGTGTCAGGTTGTATGTTAATAAAAATACGATTGGCGACCGTAAAAAATATGGCTTTACTGAGTTATAAAGATTAAAATCATCAATACAGGTTGTATTATTCATGTAACTCGATTGAAATAACCATTCAATCGAGTTAAATGAACTTAGAGGGTTGTATTGATGATTTTAATGTTTATAATTCTGTAAATAAATACGTGTTACGGTCGCGAATCATATTTTGTTCAACATACAGCCTGACACTGACTTGCAAATTGCAAAAAACATAAGAAAATTTGAACTTCACGGTCTATCTGGCGCTTGCACCTTAAGTATAAATATGTACTTATTTTCTAAAATAAATAAATATTGCTGTTGAGCGTAATTTTCTATTACTATAATATTTTCAAGGTTACGGTCCATACCATACATCTTTTCATTCTTCATTCCACTTTTTAATTTCCACCTTAAATAATGGTTCTTACATTAGGTACTTACTGAATCCTAAAACGATTGACTAAAAAGATGAAGTACCTAATCACTTTAGGTTTGAAATGTTCGTCGTTATAAAGCTTTTAAAGGATTATGATTGAATTAAGTAGGTACGTACCTAATGGATTTTGATGAATTAATAAAAGTGTTGAAAGGTTTTCTTGGAACCACGTTTTATTACATTGAAAAGAATAAGAAAACATAAAAAATGATCGAAAAATTACCTAGAATAGGCACTTACAAAGTTTATATATAATTAGAAACTATAAATTATTCTTATGTTAAAATGTCAATATTCTGTTAATTTAGTAATAGTGTCAGGAAAAGATAAAATTATTCCGTCAAACAAAACACTTTTTCGGCTAAAAAATCGGAGACACTATAATATGCATTTTGCGATAGAAACATTTTTAATTGACGCTTGAGTGCCGTACTATTTACCTCCTTCCAACGTTTAGGCAATATCACACTAATATTATAAAGGCGAAAGTTTTTGCGTGTGTGTACTGTGTATGTTTGTTACTTCTTCACTCGCAAACGGCTTGACCGATTTAGATGAAATTTGGTATAGAGATTGTTTGAGTCCCGGGAAAGGCCATGGAACATTTTGTATCCCGGGAGTATGTTCCCCTGGGATAATTTTCGACAATCACGCGGGTGGAGCCGCGGGCGGTAACTAGTGTTAAATATAGTGGGCGCCATGCAGACGATACTTTTGCCCATGAGTGCCGTCGTGCCATAAGTCCCGGCTGTCATTTGAATATCTTTGACGGTCGTTACGGATATTCAAGCCTAAACATCTGGTACTGGTCCAACAAATGGGCATAGTTTTACCTAGCTACTAGGTAGTGGAGGTCAGAAAGGTCCTCATCATCACCCCCGACCCTCATCAGTCACCGATCCACATTGTGGGAGGCTACTAACTAATATTTTGAACTTAAAAGGCAACATGAGCAGTTTCTAGGCCAGTATGTGTTCCGCGGCGGCGACCCATCCATCCGATCCATAAAAAAGAGGTTAAAGAGTTATTTCTCATGGTGTCCATCTCCCAGTTGACCCTTGTAATCAGACACGTGTCGTATATGTTCTGACACGATCCGGTAATACCTGGATCAAACATATAACCGAGATATTCGTGGATTCTTGTCCGACTCCCTCTTAATATTGATGAAAGGAAAATCTCAAAAATGAAACAATTTATTGTTCAACTTTTTTTGTTCAGATTTTATTATACCACTTGGGCAAAGGTCTCCCTCATTATCTTCCACTCTTTCTGGTGTGTTGGCTTTTCCGACAAACCCGTCAAGAATGAATCTAGTCGCGTTTCCTAGGCCTTCCTCGGCGACTAGACATCATTAAGTCCAACATGCAGGTAGTCATAGGAGCGCCCCCTGGTGACTTTGGAGTAGTATCGCGCCGACTCGCGCGGGGTGCGCTTGCGCTGCGGATCGTGGAAGTTTACTGCGTATAGACCAAAGTTTACTCTGAAACAGAAAGTTGAAAATTTTGCTACGTTATTTAGTTGGATTTGATTTCATCCTGATGACCCGCTCCAAAGCACCAGGCGGGATCCTGATGGTAGCTGATGGAAGACGACCGCGGAAGATCTGCGAGCTCAGAAGATGCCTAGTTCATATTCCCACAAATCAGAAGTCTTCCCTAAAGTATTTATTTAGTGCACAGCAAAGACCTTCATACTATTTTTCAGAGTCTTGAAGATGTGACTCCTTGAAGAACTGGTTTATCATGCATCTGCTGGTTTTTAATAGGAACATCTTCATTTCTCAGAATCTTCAAGACTATTTCTAGGAATCAGCTTGGCTAGGTATGCCATGCTATCTCTGTCTAGATTTCGTTTACTATATAATTTATCTATGTACCTGTATATTTAACACCTTACAAAATTGATTCACATCCGTACACTTCAACATAAGGTTCAGTTGAAAACCAGCGTCAGGGAACTACTTAACTAGTTGTCTGGCTTTTCGCTGAACTGGACCTATTTGGCGCAGTCGCGGGGCACGCAATATAATTGTTTTAAAATTAAGTTTTCTTTTATTTGTACACTAGTGGACCGCCCCGGCTTCGCCCGGATATTAATATTTTTTCAAATTGTTTTTTTCATAAGAACCTTTTCCTGACAATAACAAACACAAAAAAAAAATTGCGAAATTGGTCCAGCCGTTGTCGAGTTTTGCGTTTTTTTTCCAACACATTTAGCGATTCATTTTATTATATAGAAGATATATTGTGTGTATCTGTATGTGCCAAATAAACTGCTTTTGTTTCTTTCTTTAGATATGCCAGAATGTCACTTTATTGGGTCGAGAGTTTTTTCATTGATCAACTGACATGCGGTAGAAGTGACTAGCTAATATATCATTTTGGGGTGGAACAGATTGTTCATCTCAGAAGGTTAAATTATAAAAGATACGTACTTGTATCCGGCCAGCCACTCAAAGTTATCCATCAACGTCCAATGGATGTACCCCGTCACATTTATACCATCTTCTATGGCGTATTTTATCTGTAACCAAATGATTTTAGTAATAATACTTTGAATCGTCGAGCTTCATTGAGTGTTAAATTGAGGTCTGCTTTTAACTTCGCCTTTTCGCGGTCCATGCACATATCCGGGCTGTGCCCGTGTAGATTAACCTTTACGGGGCGGGGATCGCAACATATGTAAGTATAAGAACTGGATGAGCCACATTTCTACTTACCTGTTCCAAGTTATCCCTAATATACTTCATTCTCTTCCAGTCTTGTTCATCGTCTTCTACGTCGACGTATCCATTCTCCGTGATCATGATCTCTTTGATTCCGTACGTGTTCTTTAGCCAGTGTAGTTGCTTCCAAAGACCTTCTGGGTACATCTGGAAGTGTGTTATGTAACCTGTATTAGTCATCATTATTCTAATGTCTTTGCTTACCTTTTTCTTAATTATTCCGGCGCCAGCTTCCAGTATAACTGAACACCAACATTTTATATGAAGGAAGCGTTTGCCTCTCTGATCTTAATAACCCAGTCTCTGAGTCTCACGAAACACCTTTTTTTTGGGACAAGCCCGCCACACATCCCCAACCACTTCAACTCCTGAAAGCCAGAATCAATAGTGGCGACCACCAGAAAAAACGCCGTGTCAATGAAGCTCGACGAAAGAATTTAACTGTCTTGGATCCCGCAACGATATTAATCAGAAAAGCAAAGCGAAGGAGTAGGAAACCATATAATTTCCACTTTCCTCCATTCAAGCACGAAACACCTTACTAAGACTAGTTGAAAGGCTTACGGGTTATTCTGATCTTTAACGATTGTTAAAGATACTAGTGTGACCCTCGGGTCTATGTTCTAGGTCAAGTAACGCTTATTGACGTCGGTCGGTGTATGGGTGATCATCATTTACATTCTGAGACTCCTCCGTGCAACGTTAAGCTAGTCTTGCTAAGGGTTACGATATTACCCAGATACTGGTCAAATAGTTGTGTCGCGGCATCAATGGCGCCACATGAAAAACTAAGAAGCAAAATTTGTACGGTAATAAAAAAAAACCGCAATGCCATCTATTGTGTTAGTTCTCCGTGCGATTTGAACATATAAAACAGTCCGAATATCAACTATCGGGCAGTTGCCCACCGGACACAATAACCGTCTGGTCGGAGGATCCTCCCATTTTCAAAGGAGGTATGCGGGACTTTACTCTCTGTACCGCATACCTCCATTTACATTCGGTTAAACTGGAAGCCAACTCGATATAGTTGGGAAATTCCTAGACAGATTTACTGAATCTTATGCCACTAAATATAGAGATTCTTACTGCAAACCAGTCCACAGAACCAGCCGGCCATGAGCGATCGTTCTCCAGCACGATGCCAAGTTCTTTCGATCCATAGAACGGCCAGGATCCTATCTCCTCGCCTGGTCTTGCCTTGCGGACCTTTCTTGTTGTGTAGTGATTTAAACCGTAGAAGTCATATGATCCTGGACAAAAAATGTTTTAGTTAGAACTAGCGACCTGTTTGGGCTTTGCCCGGGTGCAAATTATATATGTCACCGGATAATTGCAAAAGCCGGAAGATTGTAAAATATGCCGTGAAATTGTAAACTCTTTATCTAAATAAGACACGAATATTATAAGATAACAACATAACGATTTTTACATAAAATATCGAGAAATTATAATATTGTAAAGATTATAATCTTACGGAGTCTGCAATTTTCCGGTGACATGTACACATAAATGTCTCGTTTATCGCTAAAATCGTATCTAAATCCTTAGTGTGGTTAAGAAGAAGTAAGTGGAGAGACAGACAGAGGTAGACGGTGGATTCGTTTTATACTATTTAGAGAGAAAAATCAGTGAAAGTTTGGCTATGGAAAACTAAAAAAACGAGCTCAAAAAAAAAATGTGCGTCTCGGGACGCCCGACAGAAGTGATAACTTAAACTAATCTAAGTTGAACTATTTAATATGGGAACCGTCTGTCCGAAATACGACTAGCGCTGTGGGTTAGAGTGAGAGAGGAAGAGCCTGCCTACCGCTGCCTTATGCGTGAGAGAAAGGGAAGCCAGACAGACTGGCACCGTAACGCGTTACGTTACGAAGCGGTTTACCCTCTCATAAGAAGTTATCACTTCAAAACGAGCGAGTCAACATTAACTTTAAAAGTACCAACTGACAGCCAACTCGACCACTGCGCGCGCTCATTGGTCAAGTCGAATAGGACGCGCTGTCATCTTTCGGTAACGTACCTCTAACCAGTTCTTTTTCTTTGTCAGTAAAGCGAGGTAGCCTGGGCTGGTGATAGCCTTCTTTTTTAGCAGCTTCGTCCAAAAACTTCTCGATCTTCGGTGGCCAACCGCCCTCTTGTGAGAAGATAGGGTAAGCGTAGCGGCCCTCCTGGAAAGATGAACATGTTGGAGTAAATTCTGCAATATTTTGGGTTAACTTTAAATTTGTGTTCTAAATATATCTGTCCACCTCCATACAATTTTTTTTTGAAGGATGGGAAATCATCAAATGACTTCTTCCGCTCTGGGTGGAGCGGAAGGGCGTGTCAGACTCTTACTGACTAAAACCCATACGTATTCCTTCTAAAGCCCTTTGCGTTCCAGAGTCGCGGTGACTCTTTGTCAAAGAGTATTTGTTTTGTTTTCTTGTTGTCGCTGTCAGTCAGTCGGGCGTCATGCCATGGACAACTGCTGAACCATAGAGGAAAGTAATATATCGGGTAATATATGTGCTGAACTTTGTTCTGTTTTGTCTGTGGTGTGCTGGTGTGACCAGAGACACGTTTAGGTTAATGTCCGGTCCAGACATGGGCTGGCAGTGATGTGTTATTTTTCAGTTTTTATTTATTTTAGTTATAATTATTGTAGTTGATATCTTTTTTAGTTTTTAGTGTTCTGTGCGTTTTTTCCGGCAGAATAAATTGATTTTCTTTCTTTCTTTCTTTCTTCTTTCGAACAAATTCCGCAACCCAGGCAGGGTTTTTAACAAATTGCTACACAGTTTTTGTAGCTGGTTACTGTTAGCCTCCATCATTCCATTGCTGGGAAAGTCGTTTGTTTTGTCCAGCCCGTCCCGCTAACTTTTACGGGGTCTGCCTCAAAAGGTTCTAGTTGTGTCAGGACTTTTTATAGTAGTTATTTCGACCAACAGTTCATTGGGTATTTGCAAATTGCTACACAGTTCTAATGCATCTGAATTAAGAAGTAAAGTAAGAAGAGTTAAGACAAAATTTTACCCAGTGTTCAATGGTGAGTTCAGTAATTTCTTTATCTTCCGGAGTTAAAGGCTCGTACCAGATGAACAGGGTTGATAAAGACACCTTGCCTGGAATAGACAAAATAATAACGATTATTTCTGTGCGGGAATTGAACCTTGTACACACATCACACCAATCTTTAAACTTAACACCAAATGAGATAACTTCTCGATGACTTGAATTAAATCCTGTTCTTCTGTAAATATATCAAACTAGCTATCCTAGTGAACTTCAGTCTAACCGTTCTTGACTTGACTTGACTTGTTCGTTACAATAGGTGTTACCAACCCGATTTTTATATATCTAGACTAGATACGTCCCAGACTTTCAACTTACCCCCATAACGCGTCTTAAACTCCTCCTGATACACCCTCCACGCCTTCGCATGAGCCATCATAGTGTTCTTGTTACACAGATACCTGCCGACCTCGGTATCGTTCAGGTAAGGGGTATGCTGCATGTTGTAGCCTACGTCACAGATGCCGAAGGGCTCGTTCAGGGTCAGCCATGTCTTCACGCGGTCTCCATAGAGGGTGAAAACTACTCTAGCGTAGTCAGCGAACCAGTCTGCGATGAGTGGGTTGGCCCAGCCACCTGGAATGGGGGTGGACTTAAGTTTTATTTATTTTATTATACATGTGCTTACACACAGAAATATAGTAATAGATAACATTATAATTATGAGTACAAAGGAACTGCTTATTTCTAACGAAATTTCTTCCAGCAGACCTGCGTGTAAAAACAAGAGAAGAAGCCTTAAACTAAAGAATCAATAAAATACGAAAATATACTTATAAAATACTAGCGGATGTCACGCGGTTTCACCCGCGTAGTTCCCGTTCCCGTGGGAGTACGGAGATAAAATAGGATGGTATTTAAAAGTACTTCAATTTATTCCCATTTCATTTACCTAATTTTGCCTGTGTTCCACCAAATATACTGAATGTGCACCAAAATATGTTCATTAAAATATGTCATAACGAGCATCTATTTAACAACTGTTGCAAATTTGTAAAAATTAAATTAATAATTTTAAAAACAAGCATTTATTTTTTTAGTTTTACTTCAGATAATGCACTGCAAAATGTATTTGGATCAAACACCAATTAATGGCCAATGTAGCTTTATTAATAAAAAATGAACACATTATAAAATGTAATGCTTACTAAAAATGTTTTTTTAATACTAATCAGTACGAACCATAATAATACAAAATGTTAAACAAAGTCTTTACTCCTACAATGTTCACATTATCAGTCCACTCAATCTCTGCAGTACTTCTTTAAATTAATATGAAATTATAACCAAACCTACTAAAAACAATCTCTTTTTTCTAATAATGCAAGTCGTTTCTAGCACTCGCCGGCCGCTGCCGCGGCACCGCTCGCTTCGCTCGCTCGGCTCGTGCGTAGGAGGTCACAGTTTTAACCTAACCTAATCTACACATTTTGTTTAAAGAAGAAATTTGCTCGCAAAAATTTGGTGATCATTTACTATATTTGGTCCCCAAATACAATTTCAACTACAGTCGTGAATAAAACAGCTAGAACTATTATTTTTTTAGGCTTAATTTTTTTGGTGTTAAGTATATATTTTTGATAAAAGAGCTTAGGGTATCGAAGTATTTTCTGGTGGTCATAATATTTATTCCCTTTGTTTAATACTATTCCTTAATTTAAACAAAAGATCCCACATTTAAAACAATAAATCAGAATCTCTTCGCCGCGCACAGAATAATAGTAAATTAACAAACACTAGAAGCATGCCGGTAACGTCGCACATGTATCTAACGCCTCGCTTTCTCCTATGATCCTGCAATATCTCTATCTCACTCAACGAACCGCCCCGCCTGCCATCGCCACGCCGCCGCGCGCCGTCTCCGTCGCACACCAGAGAGCAATAGGCAGGCAGGCATATGCGCGTCGCAAGCGCGCCAAAACCATTTTCAGTAAAATAAATATAAGTCTTAGAAGTAATGTTTTACGAAATGCATTATTTGTTCTTCAATTATAATTATTTCAGTAACATAAAAGTTGTACAAAACCGTTTTAAATGGGTATACGGTACTAGGATGCATACTAAATATTTTGTGTAACATTCAGGAATATTTGGTGCACGATCAGTATTTTTCGGGGAAGAATAAAATAGTTATTGTTACAATAGAATATTTGCAGCGCACTACAATAAAAAAGTGTTATATATTGGTGTTAATTTGGAATTTGTTTGATGTAACATATTTTGTTGGCCGAGTAGTTTAATTATAGTAAAACAATTAAACGGGTTTAAGATCAATATTTTAGAAATGCATACATAGATGTACCTTTAGATTTTTGGTGAACACAAAAATATTATCCGATAAAATATAGCCTACGTTACTCGCTGATAATGTAGCTATCCATTGCTGAAAGAATTTTTCAAATTGGTCCAGTAGTTTTTCAGTTTATTCATTAAAAATTCACACACACAAAATACAAATTATCCTCTTTATAATAATAGTGTAGATGTAAATATACTTTTAGAAATAGATAATAAATATACACACATACATTTGTATAACTATCACAGTTGAGAGGAAAGGTAGTGCTCTTCAACTCGTTTTTTGAAAACAGAAATTATTTTAGATCTCGAATGCTACTCGGAAGTGAGTTCCACAATCTAACTGCTTCTAGTACAGCAGTACTAGAAGCAGTTAGACTGTGCTTCAGAAGATCCAGGTGTAATGCTTACTAAAAGCATTTAGTAAGCATTACACCTGGATCTTCTGAAGCGTTAGGCAGAGGTCAGTGATCTCATGTAATGGGCGAGCGAGCCTTTTGCCATCAGTCGGGCACAAGTCCAGACTCCGAACTGCTACTGTGAAATTAATAGAAAAAAAAATGGGCTCCAACAGAGGTTTTGAGACAAATTCTATCAATGATATCTGAAGTGACTGCTCCTAACCAAAACACAAGTCATACAAAAACTTTCAAATTCGTATAGGTATAAATTAACAAGAACAAGAGAAAACGAACTATAGACAGATTTCTGAGCATTCCAGACAGTCTAAGAAGTTTAATTACAGAATGCATACAACAGAAGACGCTGTGGTTTCGTATCCGTTTTGAGGTTCTTGAATATTAAGAAAAAATAAAAGATTATTAAGGAGTGAGCAAAAGGATTCAGTTGCATCCAGAAAGGACAAAGACTTTGTCCTTTACTTGTAAAAGGACAACCAAAAATATTAGGAAGAGACGTAGGCAGATGTTAATTTTGTAAGGTGCTATTCCATGATTGCGATTTCTACAGATCAGAAATCTTACCAAGGTCCTGCAAGGACTGTGGCAAGTCGAAGTGGTATAAAGTGACGACAGGCTGTATGCCCTTCTCCAGTAGACCGTTGATCAGGTTGTTGTAGTAGTTCTTGCCATCCTCACTGATGTGGTTGGGGAAACCAGACGGAAGGAGGCGAGGCCAGGATATTGAGAACCTGTGAATGAAAGTTTATGATCAACAGCAGTGCAAAAAGGTGAGACGAAACATACAGGTACTAGTTCTCCAAACCGATTCCAGTTATAGTGGCTAATCTGAACTGGTTCTAGACATCGGCGTGGGAGATATTATAGTGCACAAGTGTCTGCGGGTCGATCTTTAAGGTTAAGCAACGCTTGCCGAGGTTGGTCTGTGGATGGGTGACCATCTGAACATACCGAGACTCCTCCGTGCCTCGGAAAGCACGTTAAGCCGGTAGTCCCGGCTGTCATTTGTAGATCTTTGGCAGTCGTTACGCATAGTCAGAAGCCAGATAATCTGACACCAGTCTTGCCAAGGAGTACCGTGTTACCCAGTTAATGGGTTGTGGAGGTCTGTTAGGCAGCCGCTCCACGTAAAATACTGGTATTCAGCTGAATCTGGTTTGACTGGAAGCCGACCCCAACATAGTTGGGAAAAGGCTAGGCAGATGATGACAAGTGTCTGCTCAAACACAGATGCACTCCCTCTTCCATCGGTCTCATAGTCCAATGGGACGGCAATGCGACAAGACCGGAGAGAGATCAGGCGCAGGGTCAGCGGCTTAACGTGATAACCGAAGCAAATGTCTGTCACTGTCACATCACCAGCATCCAAACACCGGGTTGTCACAGACAAATTCCTAATTGAAAAACCCAATAACACCTTTTTGCCCGACCTCGAAACTCGACCTTGTACCCAGGACCGTACGCTCAGCAGTCACGTTTGCAACCGCAAGACCAACGGACTAGGAAATACATAACTTACGTGGCGATGAACACATATCACAAGATGTTCAGTTTGTTTCTGATCTTATACCAGTGAATAGGGTTTACCTGTACATGTCCAGCCCCAACTCCTCACACATCTCGATGTCCCTCCTCCACAGGTGGTAGGAGTCACACGCCACGTCTCCGTTGGCACCTTCAGCAGCTAGATCAGGACGTGTATGCAGAAGCCTGTCCCAGATGGATTCACCTTTGTCTGAAAAACAAACATTCAATTTATACACAAATTGTGTATGAACCTTGAAATGGGTTGTATTGTAGGTACTTTACAACGATTTTGACCACGATAATTTGGGGTCCAAACTGTTTTTTAGTTTTTCGAATTATAAAAAAAAACATTTAAGTATTGTTACGCGCCAGAATTAATGCCGGGTATATATCGACATTAGTTACTACTAGCGCCATCTAGTATCGAGTAGCAGAATTAGTAGAGTCAAGTACCTTCTAGTATTTTCTATGCTAGAATATTCTAGGGTTCTCGATATCTGGTCAGTCGGGACCGGTACTTAGGCAAACTTTCCAGATATTTCGACAAGAGAAGGCTTTAGAGTTAACTGACCTATGTAAAGACCGCATAGCTCGCGACCGGGTTAGTATTGGATTTGCGATACAAGCGAATACTTTGGAAGCGATTTTTAAGTGCGATTAAAGTGATCAGTAGATAGTGAAGTTGTGTTTTATAATTAGTGAGTTTAAAATTGTAATTAGTGTTTTTAAATTAAAGTGTAATTTTGGTTATCGGCTGTTTTATTGTCACGAACCCCAATCTCGTAACAGTATTAATTTATTTAACACTTTACGCACACAAGTGTACAGAGGCGGATTTAATACCATCACTCGTCGCCGTCACTTCGTGTGTCTAAACTAAGGCACACGAAGTGAAGGCAAGATAAGTTAATTAAGAAAGATTAATATGTATTAGTTTATTTTTTGTATGTTTCATTTGTGTATTTTATCTATGGGCCTTTATTGCCTGATAATAAAGAATTATTATTATTATAAGCATTCACTACCAGTCAATATTTGGGTGATGCAGAGAATCTACCACTATTCTCTGCATCACACTGCTACAGTCCTATTCTGCAAATCACTCTATCGCACTGAGGTGAGGTGGGCGTAAAAAAACCCAATTGTAATAAGTTACTCTTTTACATAAGCTGTCCCATTATCTTTGTAAATGTGTGCAATAGATAATAATATCTTACCACTCGCGTCCCAGCCACCTTCGATCTGGTACGCAGCTGATGCGGCTCCGAACTTGAACCAGGAAGGAAAGGTCACGTCCTGCCAGCAGCATTTAGCGCTGATCAACACACTGCATATACAAAAAGAATTTATGCAAATACACCGTCAGCGGTCATAATACAAGACACAATATCTAGTAAAACAATGGCGTCACACACGGTCGATTCTGTAAACATGTCGAAGTGAAGGCTTGGGTGAAGTGATCACGAGGTAAGCTGACAATCCATATAATCAAGATGGAATGACAGCTCGCTTCGTGATAACGTGACATCTTGATTATATGGATTGACAGCTCACCTCGTGATCACTTCACCCAACTTCCCACGGACTAGAATACGTCCGCAACTAGGCCCGAAACTATGGACTTCGGGCTTAGAGAGAAGCCCCCCAGTAACGTCCGGCACATTGTTAAATTACATCGAAACAACTTTCCCGCGGCACGTTTAGCCCCGCTCTCCCTACCTAAAAAAAACACTCTTTTGTATGTAAAATGATTTTGAAGAATAATACAAACTCCCACAAGACTCAAATTATTTAGTTGCTGGCCTCGAAAAATTGCAGGGGAAAAGATGAAAAAAACTTGTAGCAAAAGACAGATCCTACTTATCCTACTAATCCTACTAATTTTATAAACGCGAAAGTTTGTAAGTATGGATGGATGGATGTTTGTTACTCTTTCACGTCAGAACGGCTGAACGGATGTCGATGATTTGGCACAGTGGTAGATTATAGTCTGGAATAACACAGGATACTTTTCATCCCGGGAATATGATCCCTTGGGATAATTTTTGACATTAACGCGGGCGGAGCCGCGGGCGGTAGCTTGTGCTTAAATAAAATTATTGTTCCACTCTCATACCACCTTTTACAATGTGATACAATTGTGGGCCAATCTTTCGACAACGAGCCTAGCTTAACACGCCATCTCCGTTTTTTGGATGGGTAGCCTTTTGAACGCCAGAGCGTAAACGCATCAGCGTACTCCCGACGCCAAGCCACTAATTCGCCGTACTTTCTGTCATTTATTTGTGACGTTTGGCGTACACGTACCAGGCCGCGGTAACTCTTTGGCCAATCGCGACAGAGTTTGCTGTTGTTTGGGGAAATTATAAAACACTGTGACATTTTGATAATATAGAAACTGCATTATATTAATTAGAGTTTTTGTAAGTATAAACAAGAATCATAAATCATTGAAGGTAGATTTGGGATTCAAATTATAATACATCAAACTGCTACCGGCCTTTTTTTTAAACCTCCTTTAGTGGCAGCTAATTGATTTTTATTTTTTATTTTGGGACTTTATCTAATGCACTTTTGAGTGGAAATGATGGATTTGCAAATCCTAAAACTTGTTAACCGGTTATTACCAGTGAATATTAAATGCGCTCAACCAAACAAACTCTGGTTATCCTTAACGGATATAGCCGTATATTCCAGCAGAACCGGAATGTTAAGTCTGATACTGTCCCGCTGCAGGAAAAAGGTCTCTCCTCATACAGAGAAGGCCTCCCTTCTCCAGATCAAAAGTTAACTTGTGAAACTCCGAAAAGTTACAGGTAGGTAATACTTTAAACCTTAAAATCATAAAAGGAAGAAAATTCCAGTAAAAAGTAGGTAGCACTAAAAAGTGAAAAAAACTTTTACAAAAAAATTCAACCGACTTCCAAATAAAAACCACTACGAGTTACAAAATAACTTCAATATTGGTGTCAAAAAACGAAGAAAAAAACACCGGGTTTCAAAACCTCCTTCATTTTGAAGTCGATTAAAAACATATTCAAAATTGCAATGTTTTCGTAGTAACTTGAAATTACGAATTCAGATAATTATATTTTTTGCTTTATCTTCTTAAAAATAAAAATCGAGTACCTAGAAGCCATCCATGTCTACGATGTTTCACAAAGCAATTTAATTTGACCCAACATAATTAGGTTTGGAAGGATATTGGAGAGGCCTTTGCCCAGCAGTGGGACAAAATAGGCTAAGGAAAAAAAAATTTTAAGTTTATAATTCTTAAATTAATGAATGTACTCACCAAAACACGATGACACTGTTATAAGTCATTGTTAAGACTAACATTCTGCGAACAATGTGTGTGTCAGAATAATAGATTACGAATATCTTATTTTAAATAGATGCGTTGTCACTTTTTTGCATGTAGACAGACTATAATAACTTTGTTGGTAGATTAAAAAAATTAAAAGGAACTGGTTATTTTAAAATATTAAAAAAAGTTTTGAGGATACAGATCAACATACATACATACACACACGGTTAAAATCATAACCCTCCATTACTTCCCCGTAGTCGGGTAAAAAATGTGATCCTTCCAAATTATCCTTTTCATTTGATGTCACACGGCACAGAATGAAAAACTTTGTTTCAAATTTTTTTAATTATGCTTCCCGTGGCACGAAAGAGTTTCGATATTTCAAGATGATCACCCATCCACTGACTGACCTCGGCAAGGGTTGCTTAACTTTGAACATCGACCTGTGCCCCTCAACTTACTGAAACAGATACCTACAGGCTGTTAAATAATTTTGTATAATTAAATAAAATTCACATTGGTTGACTTTTAGCCATTATTTTCCAGAACACAATTAAAAAAAAAAAATAGGTACAAAGTTTTTCTGTTCTTTGTTTTTTAAAGTTTCAAGTTGTCCCCCAAAACTGACCACAAACTCAATATTCAATAATCTAACTACTTTATAGTGCGCCCACACGAAACAGACATATCTGCGCAGACTTTGAACTCTGAATAAAAAAAAATCTATCACAATGACATCTGATTGATGATGATTTTAATGATTATGATTCTGTAAATAAATACGTGTTACGGTCGCGAATCATAATAATTTGTTCAACATACAGCCTGACACTGACTTGCAAATTGCAAAAAAAACAACGGATTGCACTCCGGGAGTGCCGGCAGAAGTGAAAACTGTAACAGTAACGTTGTGCATTTTTGGAATGGTTAGAGAATAATTTCGCACAAATTGCTTTAATTATAAGTACTTATAAAAGTACTATCATTTATGTGGTAAAATACAATAATCATTTATTGCGCTATCGTACACAAACATGACAACTTATATTACATTAAAAATTTAACACTTTAGAACTTTCCCTCCGTCTTACGAATTTTTGATCAGGTCACGTGTCCTGACGCGAGTTTAACATTTTTTACCCATCCCGAAAAAGTGCACAACGCCGCTAAAGAAGTTTTCACTTCAAAAACAATAAAATTTAAATTTCGCGGTCTACCCTGGCGCTTCCACCTTAAGGGTTCCGTTTTTCATCAGGCTTATTTCCCGTTTAGAGTTTTGTACTTATATCATGTGTCATATAGGTAACAAGTTTGCCCCTTAGATTAATTTTGGCTTATGTTTAACTGATCACCTGATTTAGTAAAATATCACAGGCAAAAATAGAAAATGATCACCAGAATATAAAACCGCATTTTAATTTAAAACTATAACCAAAGTTTGTACATCTTGCTATCCTATTAAAGCAAATGACTCCAAACAAATCATAGTTGACCCAAAAATAGTAAATGATCACCAAAATTAAAACCGCAGTTTAATATAAAATTATAACCATACCTACTAAAAACAATCTCTTTTTTCTATTAATGCAAGTCGTTTCTGGCACTCGCCGGCCGCTGCCGCGGCACAGCTCGCTTCGCTCGCTCGGCTCGTGCGTAGGAGGTCACAGTTTTAACCTAACACACATTTTGTTTAAAGAAGAAATTAACCTAATCTAAATAGTTGAGTTCCGGGTAACCTATGCTCGCAAAAATTTGGTGATCATTTACTATATTTGGTTAGAACTATTATTTTTTTAGGCTTAATTTTTTTGGTGTTAAGTATATATTTTTGGTAAAAGAGCTTTGGATATCGAAGTATTTTCTGGTGGTGGTGGTGGTGATTTATTCCCATTAATTTTGTCTCATATAGACAACGGGTTTTCGTGGATTATCAAATAGATGACAGATAAACTATTTCCGCGTGTTATAGTCAAATATTTACGTTTATTATCATTTACATTTGTAACGTGTTCTAAGATAGGAATAAGATTTTCTTATCTATCATAATTTGTTTAAACTTTGAAGCCTAATGCGTGAGATAAGAGATAATACTATAGAATATCTTTTTCATCGTCTGAAAATCTTAGATAAATCTGCGGTTTGTTTGATAAACGATAAATCTAATACCTTTAAACTAGCAATTCTTCTGGGAAACGGCTCCAACGATTTTCATTAAATTTTAGATGCAGGGGTTTTCGTGGGCGATAAATCGATCTAGTTATGTTTCATTTCTAGAAAACGATAACCAAAAAAAATTGGTTGTCTGTAAAGTCGGTTTACGGACGATAGTTTAACGTGACAACGTCATAACAAAACACTGATGAAATGATCGTAGCGTTACAATGAGCGTAACGTTACAATAAGTTAACCTTTTTCGTGCGTGCAGCCGGCGTTCATCGATTTATTAGACGTTGTCACGTCAAAAACCGGGCAAAGCTCGGTCATCCAGGTACTGATATTTATTTTGCAAGTAGGTTAAACATAACACTTTAACACGTCAATCTTTTTTGGTCATTTTAAGCTAGATGAGGCCGGCGTTTCCTAGCTGACTACCCTGAGAAGAAACACCGAAACAAACTCAGAGGTCAAAAAGATTTGTGTTTTTGATTCGAGATGGGTTGATAAATGAAATATAAGTGTATAATCGTATGTGTACAAGAAAGGCTGCAGATATTATTAGAGCCGTTGCAGTTTTCAAATAAAACACAGAACACCGAGGCATTGAATAAAATTTCCATATATGCGCCTAGTGTCTGTTAAGCCGCGTCCATCAGAGATGTGCGAGGATGCGTAGCGAAGGAATGTGTTTGTTAAGAACCAATAGAGTCACTTCATTAACTTAGGGTTGCTCTTCGCAGCTCCGGTAAAAACGGCTTAGCGACGCAAGGTTTTTATACGTAAAAAAACAAACGAAGGATGGGTGCGAGAGATGTGTGCGAGGCATGTGTGCAAGAAATGTGTACGAGAGATGTGAGCGAGGTAGATGTGCTATACACCTCCTCGCATTAGTCATCTGCGCACCATTTCACAGCGTCGCTACGCGTCCTCGCGCCACTCAGCTACCGCTACTCATTTTCCTTGCACATTTCTGATGGAAGCGCACCCTAACACAGGTTAATTCCTAGCACGGGGCTGGGTCTTGCTCTACCCTCCGTGTTATGCGCATAGTTATCTGCCACTAAAATGTAAGCAGTATTTAGGATAATTATGTACACAATGTTTCATTTAAATTTAACGTCTCGGGAATACTCTCATTGTGTACAGCTAAGGAGTAATATTCTCTGACCGAGTCTATGTTTCCTAATAGCTACAACCTGGAGGTCTCTGAGTCAAGAGTGAATAGGTTACTTCTAGGCAAGCGTGCTCCATCTTCGACCACATCATCGCTTTCCGTCAGGCGAGATTGTGGTTTATCGCGAGCCTATTAAAGTGAAAGCGCCAGGGTAGGCCGCGAAATTAAATTTTTCATACGTTTTTTGTATTTTGCAGGTCAGCGGCTAATTTTATGTTCATACAATTGTAATTATTATAACTCTGTAAATAAATACGTGTTACGGTTGCGAATCATATTTTGTTCAACATACAACCTGACACTGACTTGCAAATTGCAAAAAACATAAGAAAATTTGAATTTCGCAGGCTACCCCGGCGCTTACACCTTAATAGTAATTATAAAAATATAAGTCAAGCGTGTCAGTGAGTGACACCGTTTAGTCATAGAACTTGACGGCCTGTGGCAATTCTTAATTTGGCTATTACCTACAGCCTAAACTTGTACTCACTCTACCTGTTCCTCTCATTTATCCCTTCAGCCGTTGAGGCTTGATTTATCATCATCATAATTATATCAGAAGAAAGAAGTCCAATGCTGGACATGGGTATGGGACAAAGGAGGGGAGGGGGGGTTTGCCATAATCGCCACGCTTGGCAGGCGGGTTGGCGATCGCAGTGTAGCTGTTGCACTGCACAGAGAATGCTGCTGCCCATTCTCTGGTGAGTCCCTTAGTCGCCTCTTACGACACCCACGAGAAGTGATGGGATGGTGCTATTATTTTACGTCCGACACCATACAGAACAAATTGCTTGATTTATCAGTCAACTTAAAAATATCTTTACACGCAGACTTTCACATTTATAATATTAGATAGTGGGATAGGAAGTAGGAACAGACGCTCTAGCCAAATGTAAGGTATCGATCACGTGACATTTCGATAGCTCTTGTCAGTCACACAGTCATTTTTTGACAAGCGCTATCGTTGCTTTGCTAGAATGACACTTGTCTGGAGCCTCAGTAGGATGTTGTCTTAAGGGACGTGGTATACAAAGCATTCCGGGCGCGGGGCGGGCGCGCGGACCTGGCGCTGTGACGAAAATGTATGACGTCTGTCCGCGCGCCCGCGACGCTAAATATATTTCGTTCCTTTGACGCCATACTTTTTATCTTGTCAGCGCCCTAGTCGAGCGCCCTGTCCGCTTTGTGTAGTCCCTTAGTCGCTGTTGACGCGGCGATATCGTACTCTCAAAAATGAACTTACAGCATCTTCATTATTATCTTTATTTCGAGCTTAGCCGCGGAACTACGGAAAACACCCTGATTTACATACATTACATACATACAATCTTTATTTTAATCATAAAAGTCCTCTGGATTAATGTAGTGAGTTCTAGCAACACTAGAGTAGTAGCGCGCGGATGCTTTCGGAGTTCGCGTCCGGTTCGGATCCGTGAAGTCCACTGAGTATAGACCGAATTTTGCACTGGAAATGAAAAATGTAGACATAAGTTAAGGTGCAAGCGCCAGGGTAGCCCGCGAAATACAAATTTTCATACGATTTTTGCATTTTGCAGGTCAGTGGCAGGTTGTATGTTAATAAAAATACGATTGGCGACCGTAACAAATATGACAGTTTTAGTAGGTATGGAACTCTAAAAACATAATAAGATTCTTCAATATAATAATTTTGTTTAAATGTATTCAAAGCGCAATAAGTAATTTGCAATTTCTTAAATCCCAGGATACAATAGTCATGTTTATGATTCCGGGATTTAACAGGAGGTATTTTCAACTCTATGTTACTTACTTCCACGAACAATAGGTAAATATAGTCTACCTATTCCGATCTCTGGTTATTAGTCATAGCCACGTCCAGGTAGGTTCTGGAAGAAGGTGCAGGTGGTTGGGAAAGCACTTACTCATAGCCTTTGTCGAAGTTATCCATGATAGACCAGTGAATGTATCCAGTGACATTAACACCATCTTGAATTGCGAGCGCCACCTGTGAAGTTATAAAATCAATCAAAATTAAATATAATTCACATATTGCCATCACATCTCAATCTAGACAGATTTTTCTACATAATGAATATGTAGAAAAATCTGTCTAGACTAGATCTAGATCTGTCATCATCATCACCATCATTTCAGCCGAAAGACGACCACTGTTGGACATAGGCCTCCCCCAAGTGTCGACACAACAACCGGTCCTGTGCGTCCCGCGTCTAGTGGATATATAAAACCTTCACCAGGTCACAGGTCCTTCTTGTGGGAGTCCTACATTTAGGTAAATATTATTGTTGGTTAAAAATAACAATAATTGTTGCGCGAGACCTCGTTGTCTTATTAAATTACTGTTAGGTTTGCTGTTTAAGTGCGTCATAACATGGTCCCTTTTGATGATAAATATCCATTGTTTGGTTTTATCTTTACGCCAGGCCGTCCGTATAAACTGTACAATTTTTCAAGTAAGTATTGAAGAACTCCTTCCCTCTACAGATTCTAATAAAGGAACAAATACCTAGTACTTTTTGGTATTTTAAGATGTTCCAATATCGCACACCTAGATCTAAAGGGAACTTAAAAATTGTGATTTTTTAGTTATGCACACCATCGGATTCCTTATCTCGATACCTACCCACCAATAAAACAGATTTAAACATATCTCCGCTACTCGACACTAGATGGCTAAATACAGTAACACGGGCTCAATTCCACAAATAAAATGTCTATAATATGTATGTATTTAGAAATATGTAAGTATGTTTATCAGTTGTCTGGTTGCCATAGCACAGGCTCTGCCTAGTTTGGGATCGGATGACCGTGTGTGAGTTGTCCCAAGACATATTATTATTAAAACAAATATAGGTACATACATCGTTAAGCAAAAATCAAATTTTCAGCCCCAAAACATCTTTAAAATACAAGATTCTTACGATATCTTTCTTCTAGCTGCAAAAAAGTATAAATCTATACAGGAAACTCCTGCAGTGGACAGGGACACAGTAATAAGTTTTTCGCCTTTTCTGAAAAACGTGCTTTTTTGAGTTAACCCTGTTCAGATCTAGGTGTGCGTTATTCGATTACCTGTTCCAAGTATTTCCTTGTATACTCCACAGTTCTGGTATCATTCAGGGATGTTTCCCTGCTGAAGAACCCGTTCTCAGTGATCAAGAACTCTGATACTCCGTATGTGTTCTTCAAATAGTTCAGTTGCTTGCGAATACCTTCGGGGTATACCTGAAATGTGAACAGTTTTAGTACGTTGGGAAAGTTGATCGCGAATCATATTTTGTTCAACATACAGCCTGACACTGACTTGCAAATTGCAAAAAACATAAGAAAATTTGAACTTCGCGGTCTATCCTGGCGCTTGCACCTTAAGTATAAATATGTACTTATTTTCTAAAATAAATAAATATTGCTGTTGAGCGTAATTTTCTATTACTATAATATTTTCAAGGTTACGGTTCATACCATACATCTTTTCATTCTTCATTCCACTTTTTAATTTCCACCTTAAATAATGGTTCTTACATTAGGTACTTACTGAATCCTAAAACGATTGACTAAAAAGATGAAGTACCTAATCACTTTAGGTTTGAAATGTTCGTCTTTATAAAGCTTTTAAAGGATTATGATTGAATTAAGTAGGTACGTACCTAATGGATTTTGATGAATTAATAAAAGTGTTGAAAGGTTTTCTTGGAACCACGTTTTATTACATTGAAAAGAATAAGAAAACATAAAAAATGATCGAAAAATTACCTAGAATAGGCACTTACAAAGTTTATATATAATTAGAAACTATAAATTATTCTTATGTTAAAATGTCAATATTCTGTTAATTTAGTAATAGTGTCAGGAAAAGATAAAATTATTCCGTCAAACAAAACACTTTTTCGGCTAAAAAATCGGAGACACTATAATATGCATTTTGCGATAGAAACATTTTTAATTGACGCTTGAGTGCCGTACTATTTACCTCCTTCCAACGTTTAGGCAATATCACACTAATATTATAAAGGCGAAAGTTTTTGCGTGTGTGTACTGTGTATGTTTGTTACTTCTTCACTCGCAAACGGCTTGACCGATTTAGATGAAATTTGGTATAGAGATTGTTTGAGTCCCGGGAAAGGCCATGGAAGATTTTGTATCCCGGGAGTATGTTCCCCTGGGATAATTTTCGACAATCACGCGGGTGGAGCCGCGGGCGGTAACTAGTGTTAAATATAGTGGGCGCCATGCAGACGATACTTTTGCCCATGAGTGCCGTCGTGCCATAAGTCCCGGCTGTCATTTGAATATCTTTGACGGTCGTTACGGATATTCAAGCCTAAACATCTGGTACTGGTCCAACAAATGGGCATAGTTTTACCTAGCTACTAGGTAGTGGAGGTCAGAAAGGTCCTCATCATCACCCCCGACCCTCATCAGTCACCGATCCACATTGTGGGAGGCTACTAACTAATATTTTGAACTTAAAAGGCAACATGAGCAGTTTCTAGGCCAGTATGTGTTCCGCGGCGGCGACCCATCCATCCGATCCATAAAAAAGAGGTTAAAGAGTTATTTCTCATGGTGTCCATCTCCCAGTTGACCCTTGTAATCAGACACGTGTCGTATATGTTCTGACACGATCCGGTAATACCTGGATCAAACATATAACCGAGATATTCGTGGATTCTTGTCCGACTCCCTCTTAATATTGATGAAAGGAAAATCTCAAAAATGAAACAATTTATTGTTCAACTTTTTTTGTTCAGATTTTATTATACCACTTGGGCAAAGGTCTCCCTCATTATCTTCCACTCTTTCTGGTGTGTTGGCTTTTCCGACAAACCCGTCAAGAATGAATCTAGTCGCGTTTCCTAGGCCTTCCTCGGCGACTAGACATCATTAAGTCCAACATGCAGGTAGTCATAGGAGCGCCCCCTGGTGACTTTGGAGTAGTATCGCGCCGACTCGCGCGGGGTGCGCTTGCGCTGCGGATCGTGGAAGTTTACTGCGTATAGACCAAAGTTTACTCTGAAACAGAAAGTTGAAAATTTTGCTACGTTATTTAGTTGGATTTGATTTCATCCTGATGACCCGCTCCAAAGCACCAGGCGGGATCCTGATGGTAGCTGATGGAAGACGACCGCGGAAGATCTGCGAGCTCAGAAGATGCCTAGTTCATATTCCCACAAATCAGAAGTCTTCCCTAAAGTATTTATTTAGTGCACAGCAAAGACCTTCATACTATTTTTCAGAGTCTTGAAGATGTGACTCCTTGAAGAACTGGTTTATCATGCATCTGCTGGTTTTTAATAGGAACATCTTCATTTCTCAGAATCTTCAAGACTATTTCTAGGAATCAGCTTGGCTAGGTATGCCATGCTATCTCTGTCTAGATTTCGTTTACTATATAATTTATCTATGTACCTGTATATTTAACACCTTACAAAATTGATTCACATCCGTATACTTCAACATAAGGTTCAGTTGAAAACCAGCGTCAGGGAACTACTTAACTAGTTGTCTGGCTTTTCGCTGAACTGGACCTATTTGGCGCAGTCGCGGGGCACGCAATATAATTGTTTTAAAATTAAGTTTTCTTTTATTTGTACACTAGTGGACCGCCCCGGCTTCGCCCGGATATTAATATTTTTTCAAATTGTTTTTTTCATAAGAACCTTTTCCTGACAATAACAAACACAAAAAAAAAATTGCGAAATTGGTCCAGCCGTTGTCGAGTTTTGCGTTTTTTTTCCAACACATTTAGCGATTCATTTTATTATATAGAAGATATATTGTGTGTATCTGTATGTGCCAAATAAACTGCTTTTGTTTCTTTCTTTAGATATGCCAGAATGTCACTTTATTGGGTCGAGAGTTTTTTCATTGATCAACTGACATGCGGTAGAAGTGACTAGCTAATATATCATTTTGGGGTGGAACAGATTGTTCATCTCAGAAGGTTAAATTATAAAAGATACGTACTTGTATCCGGCCAGCCACTCAAAGTTATCCATCAACGTCCAATGGATGTACCCCGTCACATTTATACCATCTTCTATGGCGTATTTTATCTGTAACCAAATGATTTTAGTAATAATACTTTGAATCGTCGAGCTTCATTGAGTGTTAAATTGAGGTCTGCTTTTAACTTCGCCTTTTCGCGGTCCATGCACATATCCGGGCTGTGCCCGTGTAGATTAACCTTTACGGGGCGGGGATCGCAACATATGTAAGTATAAGAACTGGATGAGCCACATTTCTACTTACCTGTTCCAAGTTATCCCTAATATACTTCATTCTCTTCCAGTCTTGTTCATCGTCTTCTACGTCGACGTATCCATTCTCCGTGATCATGATCTCTTTGATTCCGTACGTGTTCTTTAGCCAGTGTAGTTGCTTCCAAAGACCTTCTGGGTACATCTGGAAGTGTGTTATGTAACCTGTATTAGTCATCATTATTCTAATGTCTTTGCTTACCTTTTTCTTAATTATTCCGGCGCCAGCTTCCAGTATAACTGAACACCAACATTTTATATGAAGGAAGCGTTTGCCTCTCTGATCTTAATAACCCAGTCTCTGAGTCTCACGAAACACCTTTTTTTTGGGACAAGCCCGCCACACATCCCCAACCACTTCAACTCCTGAAAGCCAGAATCAATAGTGGCGACCACCAGAAAAAACGCCGTGTCAATGAAGCTCGACGAAAGAATTTAACTGTCTTGGATCCCGCAACGATATTAATCAGAAAAGCAAAGCGAAGGAGTAGGAAACCATATAATTTCCACTTTCCTCCATTCAAGCACGAAACACCTTACTAAGACTAGTTGAAAGGCTTACGGGTTATTCTGATCTTTAACGATTGTTAAAGATACTAGTGTGACCCTCGGGTCTATGTTCTAGGTCAAGTAACGCTTATTGACGTCGGTCGGTGTATGGGTGATCATCATTTACATTCTGAGACTCCTCCGTGCAACGTTAAGCTAGTCTTGCTAAGGGTTACGATATTACCCAGATACTGGTCAAATAGTTGTGTCGCGGCATCAATGGCGCCACATGAAAAACTAAGAAGCAAAATTTGTACGGTAATAAAAAAAAACCGCAATGCCATCTATTGTGTTAGTTCTCCGTGCGATTTGAACATATAAAACAGTCCGAATATCAACTATCGGGCAGTTGCCCACCGGACACAATAACCGTCTGGTCGGAGGATCCTCCCATTTTCAAAGGAGGTATGCGGGACTTTACTCTCTGTACCGCATACCTCCATTTACATTCGGTTAAACTGGAAGCCAACTCGATATAGTTGGGAAATTCCTAGACAGATTTACTGAATCTTATGCCACTAAATATAGAGATTCTTACTGCAAACCAGTCCACAGAACCAGCCGGCCATGAGCGATCGTTCTCCAGCACGATGCCAAGTTCTTTCGATCCATAGAACGGCCAGGATCCTATCTCCTCGCCTGGTCTTGCCTTGCGGACCTTTCTTGTTGTGTAGTGATTTAAACCGTAGAAGTCATATGATCCTGGACAAAAAATGTTTTAGTTAGAACTAGCGACCTGTTTGGGCTTTGCCCGGGTGCAAATTATATATGTCACCGGATAATTGCAAAAGCCGGAAGATTGTAAAATATGCCGTGAAATTGTAAACTCTTTATCTAAATAAGACACGAATATTATAAGATAACAACATAACGATTTTTACATAAAATATCGAGAAATTATAATATTGTAAAGATTATAATCTTACGGAGTCTGCAATTTTCCGGTGACATGTACACATAAATGTCTCGTTTATCGCTAAAATCGTATCTAAATCCTTAGTGTGGTTAAGAAGAAGTAAGTGGAGAGACAGACAGAGGTAGACGGTGGATTCGTTTTATACTATTTAGAGAGAAAAATCAGTGAAAGTTTGGCTATGGAAAACTAAAAAAACGAGCTCAAAAAAAAAATGTGCGTCTCGGGACGCCCGACAGAAGTGATAACTTAAACTAATCTAAGTTGAACTATTTAATATGGGAACCGTCTGTCCGAAATACGACTAGCGCTGTGGGTTAGAGTGAGAGAGGAAGAGCCTGCCTACCGCTGCCTTATGCGTGAGAGAAAGGGAAGCCAGACAGACTGGCACCGTAACGCGTTACGTTACGAAGCGGTTTACCCTCTCATAAGAAGTTATCACTTCAAAACGAGCGAGTCAACATTAACTTTAAAAGTACCAACTGACAGCCAACTCGACCACTGCGCGCGCTCATTGGTCAAGTCGAATAGGACGCGCTGTCATCTTTCGGTAACGTACCTCTAACCAGTTCTTTTTCTTTGTCAGTAAAGCGAGGTAGCCTGGGCTGGTGATAGCCTTCTTTTTTAGCAGCTTCGTCCAAAAACTTCTCGATCTTCGGTGGCCAACCGCCCTCTTGTGAGAAGATAGGGTAAGCGTAGCGGCCCTCCTGGAAAGATGAACATGTTGGAGTAAATTCTGCAATATTTTGGGTTAACTTTAAATTTGTGTTCTAAATATATCTGTCCACCTCCATACAATTTTTTTTTGAAGGATGGGAAATCATCAAATGACTTCTTCCGCTCTGGGTGGAGCGGAAGGGCGTGTCAGACTCTTACTGACTAAAACCCATACGTATTCCTTCTAAAGCCCTTTGCGTTCCAGAGTCGCGGTGACTCTTTGTCAAAGAGTATTTGTTTTGTTTTCTTGTTGTCGCTGTCAGTCAGTCGGGCGTCATGCCATGGACAACTGCTGAACCATAGAGGAAAGTAATATATCGGGTAATATATGTGCTGAACTTTGTTCTGTTTTGTCTGTGGTGTGCTGGTGTGACCAGAGACACGTTTAGGTTAATGTCCGGTCCAGACATGGGCTGGCAGTGATGTGTTATTTTTCAGTTTTTATTTATTTTAGTTATAATTATTGTAGTTGATATCTTTTTTAGTTTTTAGTGTTCTGTGCGTTTTTTCCGGCAGAATAAATTGATTTTCTTTCTTTCTTTCTTTCTTCTTTCGAACAAATTCCGCAACCCAGGCAGGGTTTTTAACAAATTGCTACACAGTTTTTGTAGCTGGTTACTGTTAGCCTCCATCATTCCATTGCTGGGAAAGTCGTTTGTTTTGTCCAGCCCGTCCCGCTAACTTTTACGGGGTCTGCCTCAAAAGGTTCTAGTTGTGTCAGGACTTTTTATAGTAGTTATTTCGACCAACAGTTCATTGGGTATTTGCAAATTGCTACACAGTTCTAATGCATCTGAATTAAGAAGTAAAGTAAGAAGAGTTAAGACAAAATTTTACCCAGTGTTCAATGGTGAGTTCAGTAATTTCTTTATCTTCCGGAGTTAAAGGCTCGTACCAGATGAACAGGGTTGATAAAGACACCTTGCCTGGAATAGACAAAATAATAACGATTATTTCTGTGCGGGAATTGAACCTTGTACACACATCACACCAATCTTTAAACTTAACACCAAATGAGATAACTTCTCGATGACTTGAATTAAATCCTGTTCTTCTGTAAATATATCAAACTAGCTATCCTAGTGAACTTCAGTCTAACCGTTCTTGACTTGACTTGACTTGTTCGTTACAATAGGTGTTACCAACCCGATTTTTATATATCTAGACTAGATACGTCCCAGACTTTCAACTTACCCCCATAACGCGTCTTAAACTCCTCCTGATACACCCTCCACGCCTTCGCATGAGCCATCATAGTGTTCTTGTTACACAGATACCTGCCGACCTCGGTATCGTTCAGGTAAGGGGTATGCTGCATGTTGTAGCCTACGTCACAGATGCCGAAGGGCTCGTTCAGGGTCAGCCATGTCTTCACGCGGTCTCCATAGAGGGTGAAAACTACTCTAGCGTAGTCAGCGAACCAGTCTGCGATGAGTGGGTTGGCCCAGCCACCTGGAATGGGGGTGGACTTAAGTTTTATTTATTTTATTATACATGTGCTTACACACAGAAATATAGTAATAGATAACATTATAATTATGAGTACAAAGGAACTGCTTATTTCTAACGAAATTTCTTCCAGCAGACCTGCGTGTAAAAACAAGAGAAGAAGCCTTAAACTAAAGAATCAATAAAATACGAAAATATACTTATAAAATACTAGCGGATGTCACGCGGTTTCACCCGCGTAGTTCCCGTTCCCGTGGGAGTACGGAGATAAAATAGGATGGTATTTAAAAGTACTTCAATTTATTCCCATTTCATTTACCTAATTTTGCCTGTGTTCCACCAAATATACTGAATGTGCACCAAAATATGTTCATTAAAATATGTCATAACGAGCATCTATTTAACAACTGTTGCAAATTTGTAAAAATTAAATTAATAATTTTAAAAACAAGCATTTATTTTTTTAGTTTTACTTCAGATAATGCACTGCAAAATGTATTTGGATCAAACACCAATTAATGGCCAATGTAGCTTTATTAATAAAAAATGAACACATTATAAAATGTAATGCTTACTAAAAATGTTTTTTTAATACTAATCAGTACGAACCATAATAATACAAAATGTTAAACAAAGTCTTTACTCCTACAATGTTCACATTATCAGTCCACTCAATCTCTGCAGTACTTCTTTAAATTAATATGAAATTATAACCAAACCTACTAAAAACAATCTCTTTTTTCTAATAATGCAAGTCGTTTCTAGCACTCGCCGGCCGCTGCCGCGGCACCGCTCGCTTCGCTCGCTCGGCTCGTGCGTAGGAGGTCACAGTTTTAACCTAACCTAATCTACACATTTTGTTTAAAGAAGAAATTTGCTCGCAAAAATTTGGTGATCATTTACTATATTTGGTCCCCAAATACAATTTCAACTACAGTCGTGAATAAAACAGCTAGAACTATTATTTTTTTAGGCTTAATTTTTTTGGTGTTAAGTATATATTTTTGATAAAAGAGCTTAGGGTATCGAAGTATTTTCTGGTGGTCATAATATTTATTCCCTTTGTTTAATACTATTCCTTAATTTAAACAAAAGATCCCACATTTAAAACAATAAATCAGAATCTCTTCGCCGCGCACAGAATAATAGTAAATTAACAAACACTAGAAGCATGCCGGTAACGTCGCACATGTATCTAACGCCTCGCTTTCTCCTATGATCCTGCAATATCTCTATCTCACTCAACGAACCGCCCCGCCTGCCATCGCCACGCCGCCGCGCGCCGTCTCCGTCGCACACCAGAGAGCAATAGGCAGGCAGGCATATGCGCGTCGCAAGCGCGCCAAAACCATTTTCAGTAAAATAAATATAAGTCTTAGAAGTAATGTTTTACGAAATGCATTATTTGTTCTTCAATTATAATTATTTCAGTAACATAAAAGTTGTACAAAACCGTTTTAAATGGGTATACGGTACTAGGATGCATACTAAATATTTTGTGTAACATTCAGGAATATTTGGTGCACGATCAGTATTTTTCGGGGAAGAATAAAATAGTTATTGTTACAATAGAATATTTGCAGCGCACTACAATAAAAAAGTGTTATATATTGGTGTTAATTTGGAATTTGTTTGATGTAACATATTTTGTTGGCCGAGTAGTTTAATTATAGTAAAACAATTAAACGGGTTTAAGATCAATATTTTAGAAATGCATACATAGATGTACCTTTAGATTTTTGGTGAACACAAAAATATTATCCGATAAAATATAGCCTACGTTACTCGCTGATAATGTAGCTATCCATTGCTGAAAGAATTTTTCAAATTGGTCCAGTAGTTTTTCAGTTTATTCATTAAAAATTCACACACACAAAATACAAATTATCCTCTTTATAATAATAGTGTAGATGTAAATATACTTTTAGAAATAGATAATAAATATACACACATACATTTGTATAACTATCACAGTTGAGAGGAAAGGTAGTGCTCTTCAACTCGTTTTTTGAAAACAGAAATTATTTTAGATCTCGAATGCTACTCGGAAGTGAGTTCCACAATCTAACTGCTTCTAGTACAGCAGTACTAGAAGCAGTTAGACTGTGCTTCAGAAGATCCAGGTGTAATGCTTACTAAAAGCATTTAGTAAGCATTACACCTGGATCTTCTGAAGCGTTAGGCAGAGGTCAGTGATCTCATGTAATGGGCGAGCGAGCCTTTTGCCATCAGTCGGGCACAAGTCCAGACTCCGAACTGCTACTGTGAAATTAATAGAAAAAAAAATGGGCTCCAACAGAGGTTTTGAGACAAATTCTATCAATGATATCTGAAGTGACTGCTCCTAACCAAAACACAAGTCATACAAAAACTTTCAAATTCGTATAGGTATAAATTAACAAGAACAAGAGAAAACGAACTATAGACAGATTTCTGAGCATTCCAGACAGTCTAAGAAGTTTAATTACAGAATGCATACAACAGAAGACGCTGTGGTTTCGTATCCGTTTTGAGGTTCTTGAATATTAAGAAAAAATAAAAGATTATTAAGGAGTGAGCAAAAGGATTCAGTTGCATCCAGAAAGGACAAAGACTTTGTCCTTTACTTGTAAAAGGACAACCAAAAATATTAGGAAGAGACGTAGGCAGATGTTAATTTTGTAAGGTGCTATTCCATGATTGCGATTTCTACAGATCAGAAATCTTACCAAGGTCCTGCAAGGACTGTGGCAAGTCGAAGTGGTATAAAGTGACGACAGGCTGTATGCCCTTCTCCAGTAGACCGTTGATCAGGTTGTTGTAGTAGTTCTTGCCATCCTCACTGATGTGGTTGGGGAAACCAGACGGAAGGAGGCGAGGCCAGGATATTGAGAACCTGTGAATGAAAGTTTATGATCAACAGCAGTGCAAAAAGGTGAGACGAAACATACAGGTACTAGTTCTCCAAACCGATTCCAGTTATAGTGGCTAATCTGAACTGGTTCTAGACATCGGCGTGGGAGATATTATAGTGCACAAGTGTCTGCGGGTCGATCTTTAAGGTTAAGCAACGCTTGCCGAGGTTGGTCTGTGGATGGGTGACCATCTGAACATACCGAGACTCCTCCGTGCCTCGGAAAGCACGTTAAGCCGGTAGTCCCGGCTGTCATTTGTAGATCTTTGGCAGTCGTTACGCATAGTCAGAAGCCAGATAATCTGACACCAGTCTTGCCAAGGAGTACCGTGTTACCCAGTTAATGGGTTGTGGAGGTCTGTTAGGCAGCCGCTCCACGTAAAATACTGGTATTCAGCTGAATCTGGTTTGACTGGAAGCCGACCCCAACATAGTTGGGAAAAGGCTAGGCAGATGATGACAAGTGTCTGCTCAAACACAGATGCACTCCCTCTTCCATCGGTCTCATAGTCCAATGGGACGGCAATGCGACAAGACCGGAGAGAGATCAGGCGCAGGGTCAGCGGCTTAACGTGATAACCGAAGCAAATGTCTGTCACTGTCACATCACCAGCATCCAAACACCGGGTTGTCACAGACAAATTCCTAATTGAAAAACCCAATAACACCTTTTTGCCCGACCTCGAAACTCGACCTTGTACCCAGGACCGTACGCTCAGCAGTCACGTTTGCAACCGCAAGACCAACGGACTAGGAAATACATAACTTACGTGGCGATGAACACATATCACAAGATGTTCAGTTTGTTTCTGATCTTATACCAGTGAATAGGGTTTACCTGTACATGTCCAGCCCCAACTCCTCACACATCTCGATGTCCCTCCTCCACAGGTGGTAGGAGTCACACGCCACGTCTCCGTTGGCACCTTCAGCAGCTAGATCAGGACGTGTATGCAGAAGCCTGTCCCAGATGGATTCACCTTTGTCTGAAAAACAAACATTCAATTTATACACAAATTGTGTATGAACCTTGAAATGGGTTGTATTGTAGGTACTTTACAACGATTTTGACCACGATAATTTGGGGTCCAAACTGTTTTTTAGTTTTTCGAATTATAAAAAAAAATATTTAAGTATTGTTACGCGCCAGAATTAATGCCGGGTATATATCGACATTAGTTACTACTAGCGCCATCTAGTATCGAGTAGCAGAATTAGTAGAGTCAAGTACCTTCTAGTATTTTCTATGCTAGAATATTCTAGGGTTCTCGATATCTGGTCAGTCGGGACCGGTACTTAGGCAAACTTTCCAGATATTTCGACAAGAGAAGGCTTTAGAGTTAACTGACCTATGTAAAGACCGCATAGCTCGCGACCGGGTTAGTATTGGATTTGCGATACAAGCGAATACTTTGGAAGCGATTTTTAAGTGCGATTAAAGTGATCAGTAGATAGTGAAGTTGTGTTTTATAATTAGTGAGTTTAAAATTGTAATTTGTGTTTTTAAATTAAAGTGTAATTTTGGTTATCGGCTGTTTTATTGTCACGAACCCCAATCTCGTAACAGTATTAATTTATTTAACACTTTACGCACACAAGTGTACAGAGGCGGATTTAATACCATCACTCGTCGCCGTCACTTCATGTGTCTAAACTAAGACACACGAAGTAACACACGGCAAGATAAGTTAATTAAGAAAGATTAATATGTATTAGTTTATTTTTTGTATGTTTCATTTGTGTATTTTATCTATGGGCCTTTGTTGCCTGATAATAAAGAATTATTATTATTATAAGCATTCACTACCAGTCAATATTTGGGTGATGCAGAGAATCTACCACTAATTCTCTGCATCACACTGCTACAGTCCTATTCTGCAAATCACTCTATCGCACTGAGGTGAGGTGGGCGTAAAAAAAGCCAATTGTAATAAGTTACTCTTTTACATAAGCTGTCCCATTATCTTTGTAAATGTGTGCAATAGATAATAATATCTTACCACTCGCGTCCCAGCCACCTTCGATCTGGTACGCAGCTGATGCGGCTCCGAACTTGAACCAGGAAGGAAAGGTCACGTCCTGCCAGCAGCATTTAGCGCTGATCAACACACTGCATATACAAAAAGAATTTATGCAAATACACCGTCAGCGGTCATAATACAAGACACAATATCTAGTAAAACAATGGCGTCACACACGGTCGATTCTGTTAACATGTCGAAGTGAAGGCTTGGGTGAAGTGATCACGAGGTAAGCTGACAATCCATATAATCAAGATGGAATGACAGCTCGCTTCGTGATAACGTGACATCTTGATTATATGGATTGACAGCTCACCTCGTGATCACTTCACCCAACTTCCCACGGACTAGAATACGTCCGCAACTAGGCCCGAAACTATGGACTTCGGGCTTAGAGAGAAGCCCCCCAGTAACGTCCGGCACATTGTTAAATTACATCGAAACAACTTTCCCGCGGCACGTTTAGCCCCGCTCTCCCTACCTAAAAAAAACACTCTTTTGTATGTAAAATGATTTTGAAGAATAATACAAACTCCCACAAGACTCAAATTATTCAGTTGCTGGCCTCGAAAAATTGCAGGGGAAAAGATGAAAAAAACTTGTAGCAAAAGACAGATCCTACTAATCCTACTAATTTAATAAACGCGAAAGTTTGTAAGTATGGATGGATGGATGGATGGATGGATGGATGGATGTTTGTTACTCTTTCACGTCAGAACGAATGAACGGATGTCGATGATTTGGCACAGTGGTAGATTATAGTCTGGAATAACACATAGGATACTTTTCATCCCGGGAATATGATCCCTTGGGATAATTTTTGACATAAACGCGGTCGGAGCCGCGGGCGGTAGCTTGTGCTTAAATAAAATTATTGTTCCACTCTCATACAACCTTTTACAATGTGATACTATTGTGGGCCAACCTTTCGACAATGAGCCTAGCTTAACACGCCATCTCCGTTTTTTGGATGGGTAGCCTTTTGAACGCCAGAGCGTAAACGCATCAGCGTACTCCCGACGCCAAGCCACTAATTCGCCGTACTTTCTGTCATTTATTTGTGACGTTTGGCGTACACGTACCAGGCCGCGGTAACTCTTTGGCCAATCGCGACAGAGTTTGCTGTTGTTTGGGGAAATTATAAAACACTGTGACATTTTGATAATATAGAAACTGCATATATTAATTAGAGTTTTTGTAAGTATAAACAAGTCATTGAAGGTAGATTTGGGATTCAAATTATAATACATCAAACTGCTACCGACCTTTTTTTTAAACCTCCTTTAGTGGCAGCTAATTGATTTTTATTTTTTATTTTGGGACTTTTTCTAATGCACTTTTGAGTGGAAATGATGGATTTGCAAATCCTAAAACTTGTTAACCGGTTATTACCAGTGAATATTAAATGCGCTCAACCAAACAAACTCTGGTTATCCTTAACGGATATAGCCGTATATTCCAGCAGAACCGGAATGTTAAGTCTGATACTGTCCCGCTGCAGGAAAAAGGTCTCTCCTCATACAGAGAAGGCCTCCCTTCTCCAGATTAAATTTAGTTAACTTGTGAAACTCCGAAAAGTTACAGGTAGGTAATACTTTAAACCTTAAAATCATAAAAGGAAGAAAATTCCAGTAAAAAGTAGGTAGCACTAAAAAGTGAAAAAAACTTTTACAAAAAAATTCAACCGACTTCCAAATAAAAACCACTACGAGTTACAAAATAACTTCAATATTGGTGTCAAAAAACGAAGAAAAAAACACCGGGTTTCAAAACCTCCTTCATTTTGAAGTCGATTAAAAACATATTCAAAATTGCAATGTTTTCGTAGTAACTTGAAATTACGAATTCAGATAATTATATTTTTTGCTTTATCTTCTTAAAAATAAATATCGAGTAGAACCCATCCATGTCTACGATGTTTCACAAGGCAATTTAATTTGACCCAACATAATTAGGTTTGGAAGGATATTGGAGAGGCCTTTGCCCAGCAGTGGGACAAAATAGGCTAAGGAAAAAATATTTATTAAGTTTATAATTCTTAAATTAATATGTACTCACCAAAACACGATGACACTGTTATAAGTCATTGTTAAGACTAACATTCTGCGAACAATGTGTGTGTCAGAATAATAGATTACGAATCTCTTATTTTAAATAGATGCGTTGTCACTTTTTTGCATGTAGACAGACTATAGCATATAATAACTTTGTTGGTAGATTAAAAAATTAAAAGGAACTGGTTATTTTAAAATATTAAAAAAAGTTTTGAGGATACAGATCAACATACATACATACACACACGGTTAAAATCATAACCCTCCATTACTTCCCCGTAGTCGGGTAAAAAATGTGATCCTTCCAAATTATCCTTTTCATTTGATGTCACACGGCACAGAATGAAAAACTTTGTTTCAAATTTTTTTAATTATGCTTCCCGTGGCACGAAAGAGTTTCGATATTTCAAGATGATCACCCATCCACTGACTGACCTCGGCAAGGGTTGCTTAACTTTGAACATCGACCTGTGCCCCTCAACTTACTGAAACAGATACCTACAGGCTGTTAAATAATTTTGTATAATTAAATAAAATTCACATTGGCTGACTTTTAGCCATTATTTTCCAGAACACAATTAAAAAAAAAAAATAGGTACAAAGTTTTTCTGTTCTTTGTTTTTTAAAGTTTCAAGTTGTCCCCCAAAACTGACCACAAACTCAATATTCAATAATCTAACTACTTTATAGTGCGCCCACACGAAACAGACATATCTGCGCAGACTTTGAACTCTGAATAAAAAAAAATCTATCACAATGACATCTGATTGATGATGATTTTAATGATTATGATTCTGTAAATAAATACGTGTTACGGTCGCGAATCATAATAATTTGTTCAACATACAGCCTGACACTGACTTGCAAATTGCAAAAAAAACAACGGATTGCACTCTGGGAGTGCCGGCAGAAGTGAAAACTGTAACAGTAACGTTGTGCATTTTTGGAATGGTTAGAGAATAATTTCGCACAAATTGCTTTAATTATAAGTACTTATAAAAGTACTATCATTTATGTGGTAAAATACAATAATCATTTATTGCGCTATCGTACACAAACATGACAACTTATATTACATTAAAAATTTAACACTTTAGAACTTTCCCTCCGTCTTACGAATTTTTGATCAGGTCACGTGTCCTGACGCGAGTTTAACATTTTTTACCCATCCCGAAAAAGTGCACAACACACAATAACTTCAAAAACAATAAAATTTAAATTTCGCGGTCTACCCTGGCGCTTCCACCTTAAGGGTTCCGTTTTTCATCAGGCTTATTTCCCGTTTAGAGTTTTGTACTTATATCATGTGTCATATAGGTAACAAGTTTGCCCCTTAGATTAATTTTGGCTTATGTTTAACTGATCACCTGATTTAGTAAAATATCACAGGCAAAAATAGTAAATGATCACCAGAATATAAAACCGCATTTTAATTTAAAACTATAACCAAAGTTTGTACATCTTGCTATCCTATTAAAGCAAATGACTCCAAACAAATCATAGTTGACCCAAAAATAGTAAATGATCACCAAAATTAAAACCGCAGTTTAATATGAAATTATAACCATACCTACTAAAAACAATCTCTTTTTTTCTATTAATGCAAGTCGTTTCTGGCACTCGCCGGCCGCTGCCGCGGCACAGCTCGCTTCGCTCGCTCGGCTCGTGCGTAGGAGGTCACAGTTTTAACCTAACACACATTTTGTTTAAAGAAGAAATTAACCTAATCTAAATAGTTGAGTTCCGGGTAACCTATGCTCGCAAAAATTTGGTGATCATTTACTATATTTGGTTAGAACTATTATTTTTTTAGGCTTAATTTTTTTGGTGTTAAGTATATATTTTTGGTAAAAGAGCTTTGGATATCGAAGTATTTTCTGGTGGTGGTGGTGGTGATTTATTCCCATTAATTTTGTCTCATATAGACAACGGGTTTTCGTGGATTATCAAATAGATGACAGATAAACTATTTCCGCGTGTTATAGTCAAATATTTACGTTTATTATCATTTACATTTGTAACGTGTTCTAAGATAGGAATAAGATTTTCTTATCTATCATAATTTGTTTAAACTTTGAAGCCTAATGCGTGAGATAAGAGATAATACTATAGAATATCTTTTTCATCGTCTGAAAATCTTAGATAAATCTGCGGTTTGTTTGATAAACGATAAATCTAATACCTTTAAACTAGCAATTCTTCTGGGAAACGGCTCCAACGATTTTCATTAAATTTTAGATGCAGGAGTTTTCGTGGGCGATAAATCGATCTAGTTATGTTTCATTTCTAGAAAAGGATAACCAAAAAAAATTGGTTCTCTGTAAAGTCGGTTTACGGACGATAGTTTAACGTGACAACGTCATAACAAAACACTGATGAAATGATCGTAGCGTTACAATGAGCGTAACGTTACAATAAGTTAACCTTTTTCGTGCGTGCAGCCGGCGTTCATCGATTTATTAGACGTTGTCACGTCAAAAACCGGGCAAAGCTCGGTCATCCAGGTACTGATATTTATTTTGCAAGTAGGTTAAACATAACACTTTAACACGTCAATCTTTTTTGGTCATTTTAAGCTAGATGAGGCCGGCGTTTCCTAGCTGACTACCCTGAGAAGAAACACCGAAACAAACTCAGAGGTCAAAAAGATTTGTGTTTTTGATTCGAGATGGGTTGATAAATGAAATATAAGCGTATAATCGTATGTGTACAAGAAAGGCTGCAGATATTATTAGAGCCGTTGCAGTTTTCAAATAAAACACAGAACACCGAGGCATTGAATAAAATTTCCATATATGCGCCTAGTGTCTGTTAAGCCGCGTCCATCAGAGATGTGCGAGGATGCGTAGCGAAGGAATGTGTTTGTTAAGAACCAATAGAGTCACTTCATTAACTTAGGGTTGCTCTTCGCAGCTCCGGTAAAAACGGCTTAGCGACGCAAGGTTTTTATACGTAAAAAAACAAACGAAGGATGGGTGCGAGAGATGTGTGCGAGGCATGTGTGCAAGAAATGTGTACGAGAGATGTGAGCGAGGTAGATGTGCTATACACCTCCTCGCATTAGTCATCTGCGCACCATTTCACAGCGTTGCTACGCGTCCTCGCGCCACTCAGCTACCGCTACTCATTTTCCTTGCACATTTCTGATGGAAGCGCACCCTAACACAGGTTAATTCCTAGCACGGGGCTGGGTCTTGCTCTACCCTCCGTGTTATGCGCATAGTTATCTGCCACTAAAATGTAAGCAGTATTTAGGATAATTATGTACACAATGTTTCATTTAAATTTAACGTCTCGGGAATACTCTCATTGTGTACAGCTAAGGAGTAATATTCTCTGACCGAGTCTATGTTTCCTAATAGCTACAACCTGGAGGTCTCTGAGTCAAGAGTGAATAGGTTACTTCTAGGCAAGCGTGCTCCATCTTCGACCACATCATCGCTTTCCGTCAGGCGAGATTGTGGTTTATCGCGAGCCTATTAAAGTGAAAGCGCCAGGGTAGGCCGCGAAATTAAATTTTTCATACGTTTTTTGTATTTTGCAGGTCAGCGGCTAATTTTATGTTGATACAATTGTAATTATTATAACTCTGTAAATAAATACGTGTTACGGTTGCAACTACGGTTCAACATACAACCTGACACTGACTTGCAAATTGCAAAAAACATAAGAAAATTTGAATTTCGCAGGCTACCCCGGCGCTTACACCTTAATAGTAATTATAAAAATATAAGTCAAGCGTGTCAGTGAGTGACACCGTTTAGTCATAGAACTTGACGGCCTGTGGCAATTCTTAATTTGGCTATTACCTACAGCCTAAACTTGTACTCACTCTACCTGTTCCTCTCATTTATCCCTTCAGCCGTTGAGGCTTGATTTATCATCATCATAATTATATCAGAAGAAAGAAGTCCAATGCTGGACATGGGTATGGGACAAAGGAGGGGAGGGGGGGTTTGCCATAATCGCCACGCTTGGCAGGCGGGTTGGCGATCGCAGTGTAGCTGTTGCACTGCACAGAGAATGCTGCTGCCCATTCTCTGGTGAGTCCCTTAGTCGCCTCTTACGACACCCACGGGAAGTGATGGGATGGTGCTATTATTTTACGTCCGACACCATACAGAACAAATTGCTTGATTTATCAGTCAACTTAAAAATATCTTTACACGCAGACTTTCACATTTATAATATTAGATAGTGGGATAGGAAGTAGGAACAGACGCTCTAGCCAAATGTAAGGTATCGATCACGTGACATTTCGATAGCTCTTGTCAGTCACACAGTCATTTTTTGACAAGCGCTATCGTTGCTTTGCTAGAATGACACTTGTCTGGAGCCTCAGTAGGATGTTGTCTTAAGGGACGTGGTATACAAAGCGTTCCGGGCGCGCGGCGGGCGCGCGGACCTGGCGCTGTGACGAAAATGTATGACGTCTGTCCGCGCGCCCGCGACGCTAAGTATATTTCGTTCCTTTGACGCCATACTTTTTATCTTGTCAGCGCCCTAGCCGAGCGCCCTGTCCGCTTTGTGTAGTCCCTTAGTCGCTGTTGACGCGGCGATATCGTACTCTCAAAAATGAACTAATAGCATCTTCATTATTATCTTTATTTCGAGCTTAGCCGCGGAACTACGGAAAACACCCTGATTTACATACATTACATACATACAATCTTTATTTTAATCATAAAAGTCCTCTGGATTAATGTAGTGAGTTCTGGCAACACTAGAGTAGTAGCGCGCGGATGCTTTCGGAGTTCGCGTCCGGTTCGGATCCGTGAAGTCCACTGAGTATAGACCGAATTTTGCACTGGAAATGAAAAATGTAGACATAAGTTAAGGTGTAAGCGCCAGGGTAGCCCGCGAAATTCAAATTTTCATACGATTTCTGCATTTTGCAGGTCAGTGGCAGGTTGTATGTTAATAAAAATACGATTGGCGACCGTAACAAATATGACAGTTTTAGTAGGTACGGAACGCTAAAAACATAATAAGATTCTTCAATATAATAATTTTGTTTAAATGTATTCAAAGCGCAATAAGTAATTTGCATTTTCTTAAATCCCAGGATACAATAGTCATGTTTATAATTCCGGGATTTAACAGGAGGTATTTTCAACTCTATGTTACTTACTTCCACGAACAATAGGTAAATATAGTCTACCTATTCCGATCTCTGGTTATTAGTCATAGCCACGTCCAGGTAGGTTCTGGAAGAAGGTGCAGGTGGTTGGGAAAGCACTTACTCATAGCCTTTGTCGAAGTTATCCATGATAGACCAGTGAATGTATCCAGTGACATTAACACCATCTTGAATTGCGAGCGCCACCTGTGAAGTTATAAAAACATTCAAAATTAAATAAAATTCACATATTGCCATTACAATCACATCGCTAGACAGTCTTTTCTACATATTCATCATCATCATCACCATCATATCAGCCGAAAGACGACCACTGCTGGACATAGGCCTCCCCCAAGTGTCGACACAACAACCGGTCCTGTGCGTCCCGCGTCTAGTGTATATAATTATAAGACCTTCACCAGGTCACAGGTCCTTCTTGTGGGAGTCCTACATTTAGGTAAATATTATTGTTGGTTAAAAATAACAATAACTGTTGCGCGAGACCTCGTTGTCTTATTAAATTACTGTTAGGTTTGCTGTTTAAGTGCGTCATAACATGGTCCCTTTTGATGATAAATATCCATTGTTTGGTTTTATCTTTACGCCAGGCCGTCCGTATAAACTGTACAATTTTTCAAGTAAGTATTGAAGAACTCCTTCCCTCTACAGATTCTAATAAAGGAACAAATACCTAGTACTTTTTGGTATTTTAAGATGTTCCAATATCGCACACCTAGATCTAAAGGGAACTTAAAAATTGTGATTTTTTAGTTATGCACACCATCGGATTCCTTATCTCGATACCTACCCACCAATAAAACAGATTTAAACATATCTCCGCTACTCGACACTAGATGGCTAAATACAGTAACACGGGCTCAATTCCACAAATAAAATGTCTATAATATGTATGTATTTAGAAATATGTAAGTATGTTTATCAGTTGTCTGGTTGCCATAGCACAGGCTCTGCCTAGTTTGGGATCGGATGACCGTGTGTGAGTTGTCCCAAGACATATTATTATTAAAACAAATATAGGTACATACATCGTTAAGCAAAAATCAAATTTTCAGCCCCAAAACATCTTTAAAATACAAGATTCTTACGATATCTTTCTTCTAGCTGCAAAAAAGTATAAATCTATACAGGAAACTCCTGCAGTGGACAGGGACACAGTAATAAGTTTTTCGCCTTTTCTGAAAAACGTGCTTTTTTGAGTTAACCCTGTTCAGATCTAGGTGTGCGTTATTCGATTACCTGTTCCAAGTATTTCCTTGTATACTCCACAGTTCTGGTATCATTCAGGGATGTTTCCCTGCTGAAGAACCCGTTCTCAGTGATCAAGAACTCTGATACTCCGTATGTGTTCTTCAAATAGTTCAGTTGCTTGCGAATACCTTCGGGGTATACCTGAAATGTGAACAGTTTTAGTACGTTGGGAAAGTTGAGCTTAGAAATAAGCTTATCTTCCTGCATTTTTGAAGTGAAAACTTATTTAGCGGCATTGTGCACTTTTTGGGATGGGTAAAAAATGATAAACTCGCGTCAGGACACGTGACCCGATCGAAAATTCGTAAGACGGAGGGAGAGTAGACATTGTTTTAATTGTCATGTTTGTGTACGATAGCGCAATAAATGAATATTGTATTTTACCACATAAATGAGATTCTGCAAGCGTTCTCCGACAGTCGTTTCTCCTGAAAGTACTCTTATACTGATAATTAAAGCAATTCGTGCGACACTATTCCCTAACCATTCCAAAATATCAAAAATGCACAACGTTAATGTTCAAGTTTTCACTTCTGCCGGCACTCCCGGAGTGCAACCCGTTGTTTTTTTTTGTGTTTTCATAATAGTATTTATTTTCGAGTATTATGATTTGTATAATTGTGCTTTTGTGTTGTGTTTTCTGTTCTTGTACCAAATAAATGTTGTATACTACTCGTAAAAACAGATAATTTTGTTTGTTTGTAGGACCTAACTCCAAAACATGCTTATCTCGAAAAGTGCCCTATTCCTGTAGAATAGTTCACGGTACTTATTAAAAGATATTCAGTTAATAAATTAAAACCTTGCTGAACACCTCATAAACAGTTTTGTTGAAAGACCATTAGGAACATTTCAATCAATCAATTATTTATTTTGTTGAACATAGGTATGGTTACAAATATGTACCATTTGTAACCATACCTTTTATAACCTTTCTAATATATATGAGCTATGTTTTGCCAATATATGGCGTACAAAATTTACATAAACAAGCAAGACAAGCCTGTTGGTCGAGTGGTTAGTGACCCTGACTGCTAAACCGGAGGTTGTGGGTTCGATTTCCGCCCAGGACAAATCTTTGAGTGATGAGCATGATCATTTGTTCTGAGTCTGGATATTATTTGTCTATAATATGTATGTATATAGAAATATATAAGTATGTTAATCAGTTGTCTGGTTGCCATAGCACAGGCTCTGCCTAGTTTGGGATCGGATGACAGTGTGTGAGTTGTCCCAAGATATTATTATATTATTATTATTCTCTTTATTTATTTTCCTGACATACTAATTTACATTTTTAAATATTTCTTTAAAAAGACATTAAAAAATTTAAAAAAAACATTTAAAACAATGAAAAGTAGTAGTAGTTATCCGTCCTTATTATTATTATTATTAATTGCAATTACAGTTCCAATTCAGATGGCATGTCATTACATTAAACAAATAATTTAATTAAAATTATGTCAGTTAAGCCTTTATTGTGCTGGTGGGGCTGTCATGCTTCTCGGGTATGTCGGATATGTTCGCAAATGCGCATGTAGATTACTGTTACACTGTTACTGTGCGCAGGATACGCTTCCATGGTGCGCAGGGTGTGGGACAGCACCAACGATATCCCAAGCATGCCCAACCTTTGTATAAGTGATAGTTCTTATAACTCAACAGACAGATGTGTTGCTGGGGAGTTTGTTGCGCCACTTCTTCTTCTCAGCTAAAACACTAGGAAGTGGTGACGGGCGGGCGTTTTGGGGGACTGTCTTTATGTAGAACTTTGACGTTCAAAAAGTGCTGGCACTCAGCCTAATTTGAATAAATGACTTTTGACTTTTGACATGATAGCGAGTCGTCTGGACTATGCGTACGTAGTTAGGTGTAATGCAATCTCTAATGAGTTGTCGCACCGGTGATCCATGACTGTTATTATTTGTAGTTTATTTATTTTGTTTATGTGTATTACTTACATAGTCATAAGTTTTACTAACCATTTTAGGTTCAACTTAAATAAAGGTGTATACTATTAATAGTTGCCACCCACGGCTTCGCCCGCGTCATTGTCGAAAATTATCCCAAGGGAACTTATTCCCGGGATAAAAAGTATCCTATGTGTTATTCCAGACTATAACCTACCACTGTCCCAAATTTCATCAAAATCCATTCAGTAGTTTTTGCGTGAAAGAGTAACAAACATCCATCCATCCATCCTCACAAACTTTCGCGTTTATAATGTTAGTAGGATATTCTATAGACCGGGTAACAGATCTTGTGATAATAGACAGACCATACAAGTTGCAACCAGAGGAACTCAGTACAGATCTTCAGATTCCACCGTTCGTATGCGGAAAATACTAAAAGATAATTTACCGAAAACCAATCAGCATCACCGATCTCCCACGACGGGTCCCCTTCCAGCACGACGCCCAGCTCCTCGGATCCATACAGCGGCCATCTTCCTAACACTTCGCCGGGCCTGGCCTTCCGCACCAACCGCGTTGAATAGTGATTGAGGGCATAGAAGTCAAAGGTTCCTGGGAAAAGTGTTTTAATAATAATAATAATTCTTTATTATCAGGCAACTAAGGCCCATAGATAAAATACACAAATGAAATATACAAAAAATAAACTAATACATATTAATCTTTCTTAATTAACTTATAAACTAAGACACACGAAGTGACGGCGTCGAGTTACACTGCGCGGTGTCACGTAGCCTGCCGCGAAAACTTCGGTAGACTACACCCTTCGGCCAAAACTCTTCCTTTAGGAACGTGTCGAGATGTTGTATCGGAACCCGCACCACAAACGACTTGGAGTTGGTGTTGTGACGCTACTCCAACTTCTCGACCCTCAAGGTCCATTTGGTCTTCACCTTCATGTACTCCACGATCTCCTCAACCTTCGTGGAGTGATGCAGTTGGGACACATAAATATGTACAGCAACGTCGAAGGTATCGCTGGACGTAGCAGCATATTTGGTCCTGTCAGTCCAGCACCGCATTGATTGCGACAAGTAGGCTTCTTCTTCTTCTTCAGTACTTTGGTGAAGCCATCCTCATCACACTCTTGCTTCGCTGGACAGCGCTGTTTTGATTGTATTCTTTCAAGCAAATGTATTTAACCTTAAAATGTATTTTAATTCTGCACTCCATGGAGACGAAGTCGCGGGCTGAAGCTTGTAACAAGATGAAATAAATTATACCTTACTTTTAATTTAGAACTAGTACCTACCTATACCTGTTCAAGTGGTTGCCAATTCGCCTTTGCCGGAATGCTCATATTCTTTCCCTTTTATAAAATGTTCTCTTTTCTCCATATACCCCTCTATGCCTTAAGAAACGTTTCCAGTTTCTCTGTGAATCCCACACTAGATATCTGAGGGAACCTACGACTAAAAATGCCAATGCATTCCACAACTTTCTTGGATAAATCCTTCACTGTACAGGCTGCTCGTCTGTGGAATGCATTGCCAGTCCCAGTAAGACGCGCTCAGTCGTTACCTGCTTTTAAAAGACTTGTAAAAGAACATTACTTGTCCCTGTGATTATCGATAGTCATCATTTTTTTTCTGCCTGTATACTTGGTATGTATATATCGGTGCATCTATTATGTTATATTATAATTGAATTGGTTTTGACACACCAAATGACAGCCCTGTTTCATGTCCAGACAATTGCTGTCCATCCCAGGTTGTCTGGAAGAGATCGCGGAATGCGATAAGACCGCCCATTGTATGTTTTAGTTTTAAGTTTCCTTTTTGGTGTACAGTAAAGTATATAGTAAATAAATAAATATACCCTATTTTTAATTGAAATAAAGTTCATTTTGGTTTTGCAAAATACCACAAAATTTGCATAGATACAACGCCAAGTGCAGCATCAGCATTCATCAGTTTTCACCACATCATCTGCCTAGTCTTTTTTCCAACTATATTGGGGTTGGCTTCCAGTCAAACCGGATTCAGCTGAATACCAGTATTTTACGTGGAGCGGCTGCCTACCAGACCTCCACAACCTGGGTAACACGGTACTCCTTGACAAGACTGGTATCGGATTGACTGGCTTCTGACAATCCGTAACGACTGCCAAAGATCTACAAATGACAGCCGGGACCAACGGCTTAACGTGCTTTCCGAGGCACGGAGGAAACTCGATAAACTTAAGATGGTCACCCATCCACAGACCAACATTGGCAAGCGTTGCTTAACCTTGATCAACCCGTGCGGCTGATATTCTTTAGCCACGAGCTCCTCCTATCAGTTTTCATCACATCATCATCATTATAACAATAGGTATGTACCTACCTTTTACAAGTGCCACTTCAGCATCAGTGAAAGGAGGCAGCCTGGGTTCTGGGTAGCCTTCCGTTAAGCTGTTACTTGCTAAAAGCCTCTCCAACTCTTTCGGCCAGCCACCCTCTTCGGAGTAGATAGCATGACCATATCTTCCTTCCTGTAAATAATCATCATCATCATACCAGCCAAAAGACGTCCACTGCTGGACATAGGCCTCCCCAATGGGGTCGCCATAATAACCACGCTTGGCAGGCGGGTTGGCGATCGCAGTGTAGCTGTTGCAATGCACAGAGAATGCTGCTGCCCATTCTCTGGTGCGTCTCTTATTCCCCTCTTACGACACCCACGGGTAGTGATGGGATGGTACAATTCTTTTACATTCGACACCATACAGAACGTAAATACATAAGTGTGAAGTTTATTGAGCTCTTGGCTAAACAAAAATTGCCGTACAGTTCGATTTTCGAGGTAAATCAGCCGAGTTTGCGAAATTGGTCCTTGGATGCACTATGCACGACATACCGAGACTCCTCCGTGCCTCGCAAAGAATTCACCCCAGCTGTAATGTACCTATAGATCAGTGGTTCCCAAACTTTATTTGGCCCGGGACCACTTTGATTTCTTTGTTGCTAGCAGGGACCAGGAAGCAAGAAAAAAAATACACCGTGTTAAAGTAAAAATAAACTTATATCATATAGATATTAAAAACTTGTAGTTTAACTAAGCTTTGAAATCAAAATTTAACTGCCATAGATCTTTTACATTCATTACGAATAGTCAGAAGTCAATAAACTGCACCAGTCTTGCCGAGGAACCGGTACCGTGTTAACCAGTTATTGGGTTGTGGTCAGATGGGCAAAGTTAGGAAAAGGCTTTGCAGATTAATTACTTTCTTAACTTCGAAGGTAGAAGCAGTTCATCATGACGGTTTCTTGAATGTATTTATTCAGTCGTCTTCCTGACGATAATGCATGTCCGCTCCCAACATCTATTAGCAGAGATCGGAATAGGTAGACTATATTTCCCCAATGTTCGTGAAAGTAAGACGAGAGTCGATAATACCTCCTGTAAAATCCCGGAATCATAATGGAATCATGACATTTAAAACCCGGGATTATATAAGAAAGAGTTGTGCGAAAACAAAGTTATTAATTTAACATTTTTAGTAGGTACGGAACTGTAAAAACATAATAAGATTCTTCAATATAATAAATTTGTTCAAATGTATTCAAAGCGCAATAAGTAATTGACAATTTCTTAAATCCCGGGATACAATCGTCATGTTTATGATTTCGGGATTTTAGAGGAGGTATTATCAACTCTATGTTGCTTACTTCCACGAACATGAGGAAAATATAGTCTACCTATTCCGATCTCTCTTTATTACATAATAGGTTCCTAATTGAAAGCTAGGCATCAAGATTACAATAGGAAAAAAAATATTCATAGGTACCCAGTGTTGTATCGTAAGATCGGTAATTTCTCTGTCTTCTTCTGTGGCTGGTTGCAGCCAAATGAACAGCTGCACCATGGAGACTTTGCCTGAAAAATAATAAATGTTTAACGTCGGAAAAATCTACTATTAACTTTTTCTTTAGGCTCGTGGGTGGACCGATAACTGGTGAGGGTCGCGGGTAGCCGATGGATGCGAGACGCACAAGACCGGTTGTTGTGGCGACACTTGGGGGATGCCTATGTTCAGCAGTGGACGTCTTTCGGCTGATATGATGATGATGCCTTGCTTTTAAGGAGCTGAGAGGGTTTTCGAGCAACATTACCCAGGCCAAAAAGTTGATGGCTGACAAAGTGCGGTTTGCTGAGAGAACATCGCGAATAGCCCTGTGGTCACTCTCAGTTTTCCAAAATGAACACTCCCTATCGTTATATTCAGAGCCATTGATTTTCATTTAATTGAGTTGACATGACCCAAAATTACATTAACAGGCAAACTGACGAAGAGATTGTTGGCGTGTCCTGACTTCGAAAACCCCAATTTTGGACAATTTTTGAAGGATGTTCAGGGCTAAACATTTATTCTGCGCAATAGTGTCATGGTATTGTAAAGAGGATATCGTTGTCTGCAGGTATCTGGCAGACAAGATAGCCTTTGGAAGTGTCAGGTGAAAACTAAAAGAGTTTGAAATACGCGTGAAAAAATGTTTTGTTTTTTATCGGAGACTCTGGTTCCAACGTTCGTTAAAGGCAGATGCCAAATATATTTGAAAGTTTTTAATCTCCAATATAGTTTCATTTATAATAATCACAATAAGTAACACTAGCGGAGTCCCTGGTGTTACAGTATATCCTGATAATGATGTTTATACTAAAATCCTTAAAACTGTTTCAAAGCTCAATACATCTTTTACTAATTTGACAATCACTCACCATTAAACCGTGGCTTATATTCTTTCTCATAGATCCTGTACGCCTTCGCATGGGCAATCAGCACATGCTTGTTACAAAGATACCGTCCAACCTTCGTGTCAGTCACATACGGGACCGTCTCATTGTTGTACCCGTTGTCACACAGGATAATGGGCTCGTTCAGAGTCAGCCAAATCTTCACTCGGTCTGCGTAGAGGGAGTATACGACCCGAGCGTAGTCGGCGAACCAGGTGGAGATTAGGGGGTTGGCCCAGCCTCCTGGAATTGGAAAATAATAAAAGGTAGAAAAGGAAGTATAGGGAGGTTGTAGTCCAACGTTCTAACATTGTAACTAAATTGTAAACAATCGGTAGAAGATCTTCTACCGATTGTATTTCGGGGAGTGACCAGGAACTCGACGACCCCATCCCACCGGCACCCTTCTACCATCGGACATCTAGACGCACGGCAAGTTACCATTCCTACCTTGTTGCTATTCCACCAATTCGCACTAAACGTTTCCAAACGTCTTTTATAATGCGCACAGCAAAGGAGTAGAACTTTCTGCCTGCGTCTGTGTTCCAAACGCATACAACCCTAATCTCTTCAAAATTAGAGTGAATAGACTTCTTCTGGGTTAGCTCGCTCCATCGTCGACGTTGTCTCTGTCACTTATGACCTAGACTAGAGTCAAGATCAAACTCATCTCAAATTAAAAAAAAAGAATTGAACCTTAAAGTTTGATCCACACATACATATACAGGCCTTGCCCGGGACGTGCAGGCCGTGGTCCTTCACAACGTGGTCCAACGCGTCCCGGGTACGGACGTGTGAGAAGTACATAAAAAATGTACACACCGATATCTTTCGACCTCCTGACGGACCACACTTCGTCCGCTTTCCGGGCACGGCCAGGATATGCGAGCAATAAACTTACCGAGATTCTGGAGACTTTGCGGAAGGTCAAGGTGGAAGATAGTGACGACAGGCTCGATCCCCTTCTCCAGTAGACCGTCGATCAGGTTGTTGTAGTAGTTCTTGCCGTCCTCACTGATGTGGTTGGCGTAGCCAGTTGGCAGGAGGCGGGACCAGGATATTGAGAATCTGGAAATATGAAAAGTATAGTCATAAAGTGGGGCAATCTGGGTGGCTATTGATGCACCTCTGCTTTTAGATATATTTTGAAAAAATCGTTTTGTATATGTCAGCGGAAAATAGCAAACTCCGTAAGATTATAAAATAACTTGGGAGATTATAAACTCTCGAAAAATTGTCAACTGAACATTTGGAATACTATTTTCCAAAAATCTACAATTTAACCGTTTTCATGTGATAGTAAACCTGGAAACAAGGCTCTCATTGGTCTATCAGAGAAAACAAACACCAATGAGGGGCCAAGTTTCCAATTTAACTATCAGATAAATTGTAGACCAGACAGCTGATTGGTCGCCAGTTTATGTCAGTCCACAATTTCTCGGAATGACTCCGCGAGGTTATAGACTATCAAATTTTGATGCGTTAAATAGTATTCCAAATGTTCAGTTGATAATTTTTCGAGAGTTTACAATCTCTCAAGTCATCTTACGGAGTTTGCTATTTTCCGGTGATACGAGTATATACAACAAATCCCACCCAAATTCAATAGTTTCCAATATATCCGTGTTAAATTCGGCGTTTGCTATTTTCCGGTGACATATACATATTATTATGTATATGACTGATGAAGTGTAAAAACAACATTGTGATCACGATATTCCGAAGTCTTCATATACTCTCTGAATATTTTGTTTTAAATTGAATATTAAATTGTTATAAACGTCAAATAAAAAATTATAAATAAATATTTTTAGATAAAATTGTCTCCTATTAACACATTTCTTTTTTTTGCAGTATTCTTGAATATTACTCAAACCAGTGCTTACCGGTACATATCCAGCCCCAACTCCTCACACATCTCGATGTCCCTCCTCCACAGGTGGTAGGAGTCGCACGCCACGTCAGCATTGCCAACTAAGGTTTGAGGAAAGACGTGCAACTGTCTGTCCCAGACGCTCTCGCCTCGATCTGAAAATGAAAAGGGGATAGAACCTTTGTGGCATAAACCCCCGCCACCATTTAGATTTTTTTTCAAAATTGCGGCGCACGATCTTTTCCTTCTTTTCGAGTCGATGGTTGGCCACGTTAATTGCAGCGTCAGTGGCATTCATCAAATCCCCCAACGTGTGTCTCATGTTTTGAACAGAAGCACAGCACTCACGTTGTATATCCGACGGATCTATGAAACCCCATTTTGCCGGGTTGTGTCTGCACCGGCCTACCGCTAACATTTTTCGTTTTTTAAAGTGTTTTCTACCCATACATGCATGTTAGATCGTGCGCCGCAACTTTGAAAAAAGAAACAAAATGGTGGCGGGGTGCTACGCTATTAAAAGGGGTTCGAACTTTTTTCTAGAAAAATGTTCGAACTCCTTTTAAATCTGGACTTCTACTAGAAACTTACTTTGTGGTTTGCATATGTCACATGTGTTCGATTCTTTATTTCTAGGATCTGACAGTTTATCACTGCTCAAGATTTTAAACAAACATTTTGAGAACTAATCGTTGAGGAGTGGATTTGTCTGGAGTCAACCTTAGATGGAGAATCAGACCATTGTTAATTAACATAAAATATAAATGTCATCGGAACAGAACCCGTGAAATTTCAATATAGAATCTGTAGGATAATAGGATGTCCTGCCAGGGTTGCGGAATTTGTTCGAAAGAGTCACCGCGGCCCTGGAACGCAAAGGGCTTTAGAAGGAATCACGGATCTGACACGCCCTTCCGCTCCACTCAGAGCGGAAGAAGTCATTTGATTTCCCATCCTTAAAAAAAAAAAATGGATAATAGGATGTGATACTAAACCACTTAGCAAGATTTGTCCTAAAGAAACTAACAAATTATATCAAGATAAATTAAAGCTATAAAAAAATCTGATAAGTGCGAGTCAGACTCGCGCACCGAGTGTTCCGAGCGAGTCTTGATTTTTCCGAGTATAAATTACCTACGGAAATTTATGAACTGTGAAAGAAAAATATAGCAGGTAAGATTGAAGGACAAACTTAACTTTGTTGTTGAAAAAATGTTCTCCCATACATCAATGTACGTCACGGTCAATTCTTGAACCGAAAATATAAGTTTGTAATCGTAAAAAAATATTTTTTGTAACGGAAGAGTTTTATATGTATTGATTAACAGGAATAATAATGCGCACAGTAAAGGAGTGGAACTCTCTGCCTGCGTGTGTATTTCCGAACGCATACAACCCTAATCTCTTCAAAATTAGAGTCAACAGGCTTCTTCTGGGTAAGCTCGCTCCATCGTCGACTTTGTCTCTATCATCTATGACCTAGACCAGACTCAAGAGGAAATCCATCTCAAATTAAAAAAAAAATTATGTTAACAAATAATCTAAACTTACAACAAATTAAAATATGGCATCCAAATATTCGTCCTCAACGCTGTCAGCTGGAAATGTGCCCAAGAGACTGGCCACTGCCCCGTTGAATGGCAATACTTAGCCTCTAGCCAAAGTATGAGCTGAATGGTGCTGATGCACGGGTCATGTTCGTGAACGGGCGCCGTCAGTGGAGACTGGTCATACCTTAGTTGCCACTGCCTCATTTTAATATTTGATACTATAAATTGTTTTTTTCTTCCTTTACATTGTTCTCATATATAGAAGCAACAAGGTTAATGTAACCAGGATTTTTGTAGCCATAAAATGATTTAAAAGAGTGTCCGTGGAGTTTCTTGCACGTTCTTCTCCATAGAGATCTACGCTTTGGAACGTGCAAATAGCTTCATGTTTTTGACGGACTGACTTTGACAATTCATAAGTACCTGATAATGGTTTATTTGAAATAAATGCTTTGACTTTGACTTTGAGTAAAAGCCTGCTCTTGGGTCACGGGGAGTGTCAAGAAGCCGTTTCGAAATTTCTTTGAAAAGGCTGTGTGCACAAGGGACCCCCGGCCAGAGGGTTTCAACCCCAAACGGTTCTAAAATATAGTTACCAATAATGTTACCATATTTACGCCGCTTGAGGTTTTCGGCAGCTGCAGCGGCAGCACCAGCACAACACGATGAACTAGGAAGATGGGATGGCGCAAGAGTATCGACACAGGTTTTGTTCCACCCTAAAGGCCTACCCATCTTCCATTGAAAAAAATAAGTATTTATTTTAGAAGATATATAACACTAGTTGCCACCCGCGGCTCCGCCCGCGTCATTGTGAAAATTATCTCAATTCTCGTGTCCTTTCCCGGGACTCAAACAATCTCTATGCCAAATTTCATCTAAATCGGTCCAGCCGTTTGCGCGTGAAGAAGTAACAAATATACACACACACTCACAAACTTTCGCCTTTATAATATTAGTGTGAAGTGTGATAACTATAGTAGGCGCCAGATAATCGTGGAATAACGGTCATTGACCCACCTACAATTATTGACATTTTTAATTTGAAAAACGGAATTAATGACACAAAACTGTCCCGAATCATCATCTCTCGTGATCCTTAACATTGTCTAATAATGAAAAACGATTCATATTTAATTGTTCAGGTACCTATGAACAGTTATTAGGGAAAGGTCAATATACTTTATTCCACATTTATCTGGCGCCTACTATAGCTTGTTCCAGCTTAGCCCGCATCTTTAAAAGATTAGGATAAAAATAGCTCACCACTAGCATTCCAGCCACCTTCAATTTGGAAAGCTGAAGAAGCTGCTCCTATCTTGAACCATGGTGGCAGCTTGTTCTCTACGCTCGTTGATTCGACCAGCAAAACACTGTAAAATACCAAGTGAAAATGCCTTAAACATAATCTTATCTCAGTTTGTCCAATCTCAATTTATCTACTTAAAACTAAGTTTCAGAGAGAAAAAAGAATAGTTTTGGCCAGATCTGAAATTATATTTTTGTTTTAACTTATTGGAAAAAAAAACGATATTACATTACATAAAACTTATCAGTCAAGATGCTCCCTCACTTGGAGCATTCGCCTGTAATACTAGAGTCGTCAATTTTGGTTGAAAGCAAGGTCTCACAGCGCAAGTAAAGGGAAAATTCCGAAAAATTAAAAAATTAAAAATTAAGGTAAATTTAGGTACTTTCAGTTTTCGCGAAAATCTAAATTTGCCCATATCTTTTTATCGTGTTGACTCAAGACCTTGACCTTGATTTTACTCCTGATAGGGACTATAGACCTCAGTATCTGGTATAAATTTCAACTTACTATGTTCAACCGTTCCTGAGAAAATCGGTGGTGACACACGGACAGACGGACGGACAAGAGAGTGATCTTATAAGTTAAAAAAACACTACAAAGTATAAAATAACATAAATTTGGAAGTCGGTGTTAAAAAACGAAGAACAAATAAAAACACCGACTTCCGAAATTAAAGTTATATAGGATCACACGTCTCGGTTTTTCCGTTTGTCTCAGCCAATCTATTGGACTGGTTCAGTTGCTTAGGTATGCAATATATAAATATGAACTTAGTGAAACAAATATGGACGCAAAAACTAAATCAATTTTGAGTAAGCATGGGCCCACTGTTAAGGGTAAAAATTGAAAAACCGGTTTCAAAAAATATTTCATTCATAATTTTAAACCAAAGAGTTTTAAAGTTATTTAAGAAAAAAATATGAAAATATGAAACTCGAAGAAGCGGACCAATAAAACGAACAATTTCACACTATTTAAAGCCACATCTACTAACCTGAACAAAACCACGCCAATATTGATCATGATGCTAACTAACTTCCACGTTTCGGAACATCGTATTTAATTAAGAAATTTGTATAATTATAAATTTGTCTCGGTCTATAAACAGAAGGTTCATTGACACGTGTTGCAAATTTTAAAATGCCAATAAAAAATTGTAATATAATACATCCTTTAATTTATTTATTTTTAAGTGCCGACGTCTCGACCTCGCTAAAAGAAAAACGATACTTAATCCATTCATAGTTAGTACCGATTAGTGTGACCTTTGACCTTGAATATCTTGAGGCGTGTTCAATGTTCTAGCTCATGCCAGCGACATGCGTGACAGTCGGAAATTATCCCGGGAACATCCTCCCGGTATAAAGTGAACACAGATAAGCGGATAGAGCTAAGTACTGTCACATTTATAATAATAATAATATATCCTAGGACAACTCACACACGGTCATCCGATCCCAAACTAGGCAGAGCCTGTGCTATGGCAACCAGACAACTGAAAAACATACTTATATATTTCTAAATACATACATATATAGACAAATTACACCCAGACACAGAACAAATGATCATGCTCATCACACAAATATTTGTCCTGGGTGGGAATCATAATCCCAATAATTCCATTTATAATCCCAATAATATTATAAATGCGAATGTGAGGGGAGTTCTGTATGTTGTCGGACGTAAGAATAGTACCATTCCATCACTTTCCGTGGGTGTCGTAAGAGGCGACCAAGGGACTCACCAGTGAATCGGTAGCAGCATTCTCTGTGCATTGCAACAGCACCATTGCGATCACCAACCTGCATGCAAAGCGTGGCGATTATGGTAAATCCCCCCCTTTCTTTGGGGGACGCCTATGTTCAGCAGTCTTTTGGCTGATATGATGGAAGTGAGGCGATTCGATGAATGTTGGTACAGAGTAAAGCTAGGTACTGATTGGTGTTACGGGCCGTATCATGCGCTGTGTCCTAAAATCCATGTAAAACCAAACTCATACGCATCATGTTCGTGCTTGTTTCCACGTATTGACAGCACGAATGCTCGTTTTGTAACATGTTACATAACGCCCCGTAACACACCTTTAGATGAAAGCCTGGGGACTGTTTGCGGCTGTTTTTATTTGGCGGAAACGCTCACGTTAATGTAGATAGACCGCCCAGAGCGGAAGGAGTCATATGATGATTTCACATCCAAAAAAAAAGTTGGCGTGTTTCATCCGTTCCGCCGTTAATGGGTGAAAGTTAACAAACAGACAGACAGCCAGAGTGACAAATATACAGACAAGTCAGAGAGACAGATGTACGAACAGAGAGAAAGATATACAGACAGATAGCCAGAGAGACAGATATACGAACAGAGAGAAAGATATACAGACAGATAGCCAGAGAGACAGATATACGAACAGACAAAGAGAGACAGATATACGAACAGAGAGAAAGATATACAGACAGATAGCCAGAGAGACAGATATACGAACAGACAGAGAGAGACAGATAAATAGACACATAGCCAGAGAGATAGATAGACTGACAGACAGACAGACAGACAGTCAATCAGAGAGACAGATATACAGACAGACAGCCAGAGAGACAGATATACAGACAGACAGCCAGAGAGACAGATATCGAACAGACAGAGAGGCAGATAGACAGACAGACAGCCAGAGAGACAGACAGCCTGACAGACAGACAGTCAGAGAGACAGACAGATAACCAGACAGATAGATAGACAGACAGACTGACAGACAGCCGGAGTTCGGTACTTTCGGATTTATAATATTAGTATGGATGTAGAGTGGATTTTCTTATTTTTTTTTCATATGGCTGCCTCTTGTCTACCGGGTATTTAAATTTTCAATTTATGTTAAGTATGAAACTATTGACGTTTTTATAATGAGCCAGACATTCGGAATGAGTAAACAATACTTCTTGAATGAATTATTTTTGTATCGTTACTTAAAATGGTTAAGAAAATACTTAATAATGATCTGTTAGCAGATTCCAAATTAAAAAGAACCTGTTAGTTTTTTTTTTTATGTATTAAGCCAGGGGTTCCCAAATTATTTTAATCCGTGGCGCACTTACACCGTTTAGTATTATGTACCGGAGCCCTTACTTGCCAAAATAGGTTACAATTATACTAGGCACAAAATTAAAAAACCACCACAGTATGATGTTGAGTATTTTTCAAATATTAATACACAAAAAGAAATAAATACTTAGCAGCGAGCGGGTTTTGGACTGTTTATTATGTTTTGTTCCCGCGAATATATAACTTGTTCCCGAAGACGACGACGACGGACTTTCTACGGCGCACCAGGGCGCCGTGGCGCACACTTTGGGAACCCCTTTATTAGCCGATGAAGTAATTTATAACACGTGACATAAGTTACGCTTATATGTCCAAAAATATAGATGTTCTTGTACACGCTATTTTTATTTAAATATTGACTGGCTCGCGTTTGGTCACTATCTCACTTGATGGCAAGTAGCACACGATAGAGCACGCTTGACCAGAATTAAAAATCATTTATTTTATACATGCTTTATAGAATCATTTGTCCAGCAGTCTATAACCCTACTAGCAGGATAGTCAGTACTATCGTTGCAAAGCCTAAACTACTAACGGCCGGCTTCAATAACGCATCTACCTTTAACCAACTGTCACAGTAGCTGAAACGTCATGTTACAAAAGCAAACATGACGTTACAGCTACTGTTGGTAGCTAATTTGACAGTTGGTTGAAGGTAGATACATTATTGAAACCGGCCGTAAGCCTCGGAAGCTAAAGTAAGGAATAGGGAGAAACGCTAGCATCCCCAAGGAGAGATCTTGAGATATTTCAACTACAAAGAGTACAAATGGGACCCTAATGTATGCAAGTTTTTCTTCTTTAATGCCGACACCAACCACAGTCGAGGTCGCGAACAGTAGCTAGTAGGGTTATACATATAGTAGTAGTTGGATTAGTAGTTTATTAATAAATAAGTCTTGTCTCCCAGTGGGGTGATGACAATCTGGTCTCTTTTAACGCCACCAAAACACAAGCATGTCTTTTTACCGCGAAAAGGAGTCGTTTCGACCTAACTCCGACTTTTCGGGGTGCATCTGTTCCTGTAACCGATCGGCTCGAGCTCCTAGGCATGGAGTTGACAACCAGTCTCAACTTTGGTGCCACCATTGAGCACAAAGCCCAAACTGCGGCCAAAAAGCTGGGCATCCTAAATAGAGTGAAGCGATACTTCACGCCTGGACAGCTTTTAACCCTCTACAAAGCACAAGTCCGATCCTGCATGGAGTATTGCAGCCACCTTTGGGATGGCTCAGCTAAATACCAACTTGCCGCGCTTGACTCGGTGGAACACAGAGCTAAAAGGCTCATTGGCGACGTAAGACTGGTGGATGCCAAGCTTCACAGCTTGGCTCATCGCCGCAAGGTTGCCTGCTTGTCGGTCTTCTACAGATTGTACTTCGGGGAGAGTGTCCAGGAACTCCACGATCTCATCCCACCGGCCTCCTTCTACCATCGGACATCTAGACGCACTGCAAGTTACCATCCCTACCTTGTTGCTATTCCACCAATTCGCACTAAACGTTTCCAAACGTCTTTTATAATGCGCACAGCAAAGGAGTGGAACTCTCTGCCTGCGTCTGTGTTTCCGAACGCATACAACCCTAATCTCTTCAAAATTAGAGTGAACAGGCTTCTTCTGGGTAAGCTCGCTCCATCGTCGACTTTGTCTCTGTCATCTATGACCTAGACTAGAGTCAAGAGCAAACCCATATTAAATAAAAAAATAAAAAAAAAATAAAGGAAGTCACTAGCAACTGTAACTACGTAGGAAGATTAATAGAGATCAGATATTCGGAAGCATAATTTGCATGAAGCTATTATGGAAACCACATATTTGTCATAAAAATCCTGCGATACTGGGATCAACGAATTGAGGTGTTTACTCCGTGAGATGTAATAAACAGAGATCGGAATAGGTAGACTATATTAACCTAATGTTCGTGAAAGTAAGTAACATGGAGTTGAGAATCCCGAAATCATAAACATGACGATTGCATCCCGGGATTTAAGAAATTGCAAATTATTTACTACGCTTTGAATACATTTCAACAAAATTCAAGTATATTGAAGTATCTTATTATGTTTCTAGAGTTCTTTACCTGCTAAAACTTAAGTTAAATGGCTCTGTTTTCGCACAACTCTTTCTTCTTTTGATTCTTCAAAATAATGTAACTATACTCAAAGTCCAGTTCATGTTTTTATAATCCTGGGTTTTAATTGTCATGATTCCATTTACGATTCCGGGATTTTACAGGAGGTATTATCAACTCTATGTTACTTACTTCCACGAAGATAAGGTAAATATAATCTACCTCTTATGGGCTCTGGTAATAAATCTTAGTGCCAATGCTACTAATTTTTAAGCAATATTCGCATTCGCATGTTTAGTCGCAATCTGTCAAAAAAGTATGAAAATTGAGGCTGTTTCCACTCTTATTTGATACAAATGACAGTTTACTAATTACAGCGTAACATGGTTGCTTTTCCCTAATTTTATTGTCAGAAAAAAAGGATTAATACATGCCTCAAGTTACAGGGACTGACTTAAAATGGCGGTTTGTGCGGGAAATCGTATAAAGCGTGATCGTATAGGCGGGTTCTACTGTATCATCATCTGCCTAGCCTTTTCCCAACTAAATTGGGGTCGGCTTCCAGTCAAACCGGATTCAGCTGAATACCAGTATTTATGCAATCCTGAAATCCCGGGAATTTAATTTTTAATAAAAATATTCTAAGCAGCCGCCTCCTTAATATGCTATCCAAAAATTAACACTTCAGGTAAATATGCATCCAATTAACCGATTTCTATTAATCTACGTAGGTACAGTTGCTAGTCACTTCCTTTATTTATTTATAAACTACTAATCTAACTATACATACTTAAAATAAAAATAAAAACTCGTAACTAAAACATCGCTGTCGACTGGTAGTTAGCCGCCATATTTGGAAGTAACGAGAAATGTTAGGTCACCCGACACAAAATACATTAATATTCAAGGGTACATGGTAATCACTGCAATTCCGAGTAAATTAACTGTTCTACTTTTATTTAACATTTATTTGGCACTGTTTTACCTACAAGTCGTTTTAATCAAGAAATTATCTTTGCAAATGTTCAGAAAAAAAAAGCCAAGTGCGAGTTGAACTCGCGTGCAAAGGGATCCGAATGAATTAAAAAAATCATAGATTTCTTATAGGTTTTCCTGTAATCTATAGGTCAAGACCTATTTATTATCTGTACTTTTTTTAGGGCCTATAATTTTGGAGATAAGGGGTTTTTTTTTTTTTAAGGATGGGAAATCATCAAATGAATAATTTTGGAGATAAGGGGTGGAATGGTCAATTTTTAACTATATTTAACCGACTTCAAAAAAGGAGGTTTGTTATGCAATCATTCCGTCAATTATATATGGATTTTAATGTTTCTATTTTTATTCGAAAGCCTATACTCCTGAGGAAGTCCCATTGGTACCAAGTCAGAATCTGATGATGGGATCCCAGGGAATTTGAGGGCAACCCTCAAATTTTAGAGGCACATACAATGTTTTTCATATACTTTCTAACGGTATAAGTCCCGGGATTGCTGGAATTGCATGTCTGTTTATTGTTTTCACCAGTTCATAACATAACATTACGCCGCCGGTACCCCGTGAAGGGGTACGCAGATGCAAACAATTCAATCTGAATTAACATGTTTTTGGGGGTTATCTATTAGGGCATAACTTTATTGTTTATTAACCGATCTTGATGATTATTTTTGCATTGGGTTTAGTTATAGCTATATTGCATTTGCATTGGACAGTGAACTTCAAATCTAGTACCAAAGCAAAGTAGAGATTTAACTATGAGCTGGTCTGGACTTGGACAGAAAGGCACACAAAGATACTCCTTAACGGCAAATAGTACAACCACTCATTATGGGAATAATGTCACTTAGTTGTGGGGTATCACAACTAAAAATTATAAAATAAAAAGTTTTTCATGAATAACTTCGGAACGGAATATTTTAAAATAATTAAAAAAATATTTTGTATCCTTACAATAAGTCTTTTGATTTATTACAATATTTTTTTTTTTTACTTTGTTATGTACAAATAATACATATATATACCAAATTTTAACTAAATCGGTCCAGTAGATTTGGCGAAAATCGGCTGTGACAGACGGACAGACAGTAAACCGAGTAATCCTATAAGAGTTCCGCTTTTTCATACAGAGGTTCGGAACCCTAAAAACCACCCGTTTGCAAAAGTTATTTAAAAAATTAACGTCTTATTTTAAAGGTATGGCTTTTCAGTGTTACCAGTATAAACTAGGACATTCAGACCTGAACATCAAAGAGATGTCAGCATAGGAGACGGGGGCCCGCTAGGGTCAGAGCCTGGTAGGATTGCGGAATTTGTTCGAAAGTGTCCCCGGGGCCCTGGAACGCAAAGGGCTTTAGAAGGAACACGGATGGGTTTTAGTCAGTAAGAGTCTGACACGCCCTTCCGCTTCACCCAGAGCGGAAGAAGCCATTTGATGATTTCCCATCCTTCCCAAAAAGAAAAAAATACAAACACCACGCGGCTCCCGTGAGGGTTGGTGGATATCGAATTATTCTGAAAATTCGACAACCTCACACGCATTCACGTTGCCAAACCTCAAACTGTTTCGTAACGTCTCAAGATACAACCCCTACACCTCTTCCTAATGTTTATAATCTGGCAAGAAGTTTTCGCAGAACAAACTCCCAGCAAATGGACAACGAGCAGCTGCTACGGCTTGGTTTCAGGAATTTGCGGTTCCGAAAAGATCTTAAAATCCCGGTACTGGCGTGATACGACCATTCCCAGTTTCGCGATTATAAACTCCCAGAACTACCTGCCAATCATAATTAGTATTAATATTAAGTAAGAAAAAAACAAAGTTCGATTTCACAAGATTGTTATGTTCAATTATCCAAAAAAAATAATTGACTGCATATTTTAAATTCTAAAATCAAAATTCAAAAATTGGTTGTTTGTTAAGTCGCTTTACGGACGATTACGATAGTTTAACGTGACAACGTCATAATAAAATATTGGTGAAATGATCGTAACGTTACAATGAGCGTAACGTTACAATGATTCATCCTTTTCCGTGTGTACAGTCGGCGCTCATCGATTTATTAGACGTTGTCACGTCAAAAAAGCTGACCACTTTTTATAAGTATTATTTAAACGGAATTAGAGTGAGAGTTTTTGAGCAGTACTTACTTACCAGAAGACGTCCACTGCTGAGCCTGGGCCTAATCCAAGAGTCGCCACTTCGACCGATCCTGTGTGTCTCGCATCCAGCGGATTCCCGCGGCCTTCACCAGGTCACCGGTCCACCTTGCGGGAGGCCTTCCAACGCTGCGATTTCAGGTACTCGGTCGCCACTCCAGAACCTTTTGACCCTATCGTATCTGTTTTGCGAGCGATCAGTTCTGCCATCTAGCTCAAGTCACAGCTAATCTATCTTCTATATAAATAAAAATTCATTGTCTGTAAAGTCGGTTTACGGACGATAGTTTAACGTGACAACGTCATAACAAAACATTGATGAAACTATCGTAACGTTACAATGAGTCATCCTTTTTCGTGCGTGCAGCCGGCGTTCATCGATTTATTAGACGTTGTCACTTCAAAATGAATCGCCGAAATGTATGTACGCACATAACTTGAGAACGACTTGAACGATTAAAATAAATATCTATTATTTTGTTGTGTTTGTGATTGTCAGGGCAAGGTTTGTATGAAAGAAAATTTTGAACAAAAAATACATCCGGGCGAAGCCGGGGCGGACCACTAGTCAATTATAAAAGTTAATTAGCACTGACAGTGCCCTTGTAAGTCATTGTGGTTAAATTAATTTATAATACTACAAGCAAGCAGCCCCGACTTCGGTTGGATAGGGGACTTGGATGATACGTAACGTTTAGGGAGGGGTACAGATATACGTTACGGCGCGTTACATGAGGGGCTGAAATTGCGTTACGTAATACTTGAACGGTCCCTAGCAGAGAATTATAACCTCCCAATCGGCATGAGTTTTTGACACCATAACCTTCATCACGAATAACTCCGTCCATTGAAAAATAAATAAAATACATGTATTTTACGACTTTCCGTGACACAATACACAAAATTAAATTAAATAAGAACTAGCTCTTCGCCGGCGACTTCGTCCGCGCGTATTTAGACAGTACTCCACAAACTTTAACGCTTTTAAAGGTTAGTTTTGGAAAATTAAGATCAACGATTTTTACCCAGCCATTTCTGCTGCTGATTCTTTTGTTCTCTTTATTTTTATGGACTTTTATCTTTATAAGGCATGTCAGCCCTATCATAAACTAACCTATCTGTGGTCTTAGGATCAACGCAACCATTCACCCCGTTCACCCCGTCAGGGGTTGAGTATGCAAAAAATGAGATCTGTTTCAATTATCCCACTTTTAGTTTGTTCATATCAATTTGCACGTAAATTGAAGCAAGCAATAATGTCCTCTCCTAAAACTTCATCACCCCTTTTCACCCGTATTCAATTTCATCGAACCTTCTTTTTAATGGCGAAAGAAATTTTAAAATCGGTTTACAGCTTTTAAGCCAAATCTTTACAAACCAACAAATAAATATTTTCTCACTATAATTTTAGTCTAGATTAGAAATCAATAAAACAGAAACACAAAAAAAAACAGTGCGAGCCACACCGCTAAAGGTTCATTTCAGCAACATTATCTGACGCTGGTCTTCCAATGAGTCTTGAATGACGAGTGATGGAGCAAACGGTTTCAAAATAATATAAAACATAATAAAAAAATATATCGATGAAAACCGTATGAGAATCGTTCGGTTGTTTTTGAGTTTTCGCGTTTAGACAGACGGACAGATGCGACAACGGGACTAGGTGATATTATTACGTGAATTGAATTATAATTGCCTTGCTCGCAGATAACTGTAATATTTTTATTGCTATAAACACGTAATTCAGTCGAGAAAATGTTTTGTGTCAGGGTGGTTGTGTTCAGGTAAGTACGTCACTTATCTTAATCTGAACTGAGGCGGTTTTATGACTGATTAAACGTAAGACAAGGTGAAGGTACAAACATAACATTATCATCTCTTCATATAGTACCTAGGTTTAACGTAAAATCGTTTTTCTCAGTGCTTAGGACGTCTTTTTTTTAAGGATGGTAAGTCATCAAATGACTTCTTCCGCTCTGGGCGGAGCGGAAGGGAGTGTCAGACTTTTAGTGACTAAAACCCATCCGTGTTCCTCCAAATGCTCTTTGCGTTCCAGGGCCGCGGTGACTCTTTCGAACAATTTCATTTAATGACCAAGTGCACTTGTGAAAAGTGTTATTTTTAACAGACTTCAAAAAAAGGAGGAGGTTCTCAATTCGGTTGTATTTTTTTTGTTTGTTACCCCATAACGCCGTCATTTATGAACCGATTTAAAAAAATATATTGTTTCGTGACAAAGGAACTAACTTAAGGAAAAAACTTTTTTACGAAAAAAAACAACCTACTTCCACATAAAAAAAACACTACAAAGTATAAAATAACTTTAATTTCGGAAGTCGGTGTTAAATTACGAAGAAAGAACTTTTTTATTTGGAAGTCGGTTGTTTATTTTGTTAAAAAAGTTTTTTTATACGCCTAGGTTGAAAAATACCTGACGCATAGTTCAAGCTAGGTTTGTAACAAATCTCCGCCTCTAAGTCAGCTGATCGAAACTTCGCAAGAAATTGTACCTCTACTTCCGCATCTGACCTATTACCCCCAGAGACTAATTAATCAGTTGGCTAAGAGTTGAGAACGGCAGTCAGATTTAGGGCATGTAATATCGGAAGGTTTTCAATTCCGATACTGATTTCCGATATTAGATCTCAATATCGGAATTCCGATATTAATATCGGAATTTCGTTATTTCTTTAGAAATTCCACATTTTATTCAAAAATTGCACTAAATCGGTATGAGGTTGGATTGAATGCAATAAAAAACATTTTTAAATAATGTTCTTTAATTTGGTTCATACATTGGTTGTTTTGTTTTTAAGTATAGCCACTGTATTTATTAAATCATATACCTATTTCTCATTATTTTCCATTATTTTTATTACTAATTAAACTACCTGACTCAGAATAAACAAAACTTCTTATAATTTAAAATGTGCAAGCAAAATCAACAATTAGGAACAACAAGATGGGAATATTTGTTTATCATATTACTCATTATTATATCCTATACTTACAACTAATTAAACTATCGAACTTAGAATCAACAAACTTATTAGAATTTAAAATACGCAAGCAAAATCAACAATTTGGAACTACAATTATTGGAAATATTTGTATATCATACATATTACTCATTGTTATCTATACTTATTGGTAATTCAACTACCGAACTCAGGATCAACAAACCTTCTCATAATTTAAAATGTGCAAGCAAAATCAACAATTATTGGTAATATTTGTTTAAACTTTTTTTTGTTTATTTGTATATATTACTAATTAAACTAACGAACTCGGAATCAACAAAACTTGAAGAAGTCTTGTTGATTCCGAGTTTGGTAGTTTAAATTACAATATAAATCAACAGAAATAAAGGTTCATCATATTCATAGATATTTATATTTTAAAATCTCGTTTTTCTTGGTAATATGTTCTCAAGAACAACAAAGCGTCAAGCATTTTGTCTGATAGTGAACTTCGTATTTTATTGCAGAAATAACCGGCCGACGAAAAAACACGCTCACTTTCAACACTGGTAGGCAAAATTGATGTGAGATAAGTGTATGCCTGTGTCAAATAAACTCCTCTTTCACCTCTATTATCGTATATTGCCTTTTCAGTCATTACAAATCCTAAAAGATCAAATTCGTCGGACGCAAGCACTGCCTTCTTCTTTTCTTTGCATTTTTCCATTTCCTTTTCAAATTCTTGCTGCAGAGTCAACTCACTTGTTGTAGCTAGACTAGCTGTAGCTAGTGGTTCATTATCTTCATCAGATAAAGCAGTTATCGTTGCTTCAGTCTCTCTTTCTGTGACGTTGAGGCTGCTAGTATGGCTTTGTTTATATTTGAGGCGTTTTAACAAACTTACAATAATTTCACATATTTCTTCACTTGTGGGTTTCGGAAATGTATTGTCATCTGAAGCACTGTAGGTGTAGCTGTAGAAACTTTCGGAATCATGAAGGTAGTGTAATACTCCTGCTATTAATAGTCGTCTTTCTTTTATTCGTCTTCGTAAGTTCACAGCGAGACTTGAACTCACTGATGTGTTTTCCTGGTCAAGTTTATTCAGCATAAATTTCAATGCTGTGTCTGCTGTATATAGTGTGGCATCACGTCGGCAAATAGATAGCACAGTCATTTTTACCACTTCCAAACTACGATGGATATCAGTTAATGTTTGAATCTCCACGTCTGTGAAGGATATATCTGACTTAATGTCAATAAGAAGTTTGAAAATGCAGCCTTTCATTTTCAGGAACGATCCTATCATATCGTTCATGCTGGACCATCTTGTTCGACAGTCTAACTGCAATTGGATTTTTTCTCCAAACTCTTTACTGGTGTAAGCTCTCAGAGCATCGGCTTTAAGAGGTGACTTTTTTATCGATCTCACCAGATTTCGTACTTTGCCAATCACCTCTTTGTAAAGTCTAGGATCAGCTGTGCGAACTCTTGAGATTTCTACTTCGAAGCCATCACACTCTGTTGATGAATCGTTATCATCGTCGCTATCCGAGTCTGAGCGGTTTGTGGATTCCATTTCATGCTGGAGAGACGATTCAAATTGGGCTTCAGCAGTAGTCGTTGTCTTATATAACGTATCTATGACACCAAGCTGAACACCGTGGGCGAGGCAGAGTTGATGATGAGCGGGTATGTACGAACCCAGTTTTTTCATGACACTGGCACCATCGGTCGTATGACTAATAATATCTTCCTCAATCATGATATTGAATTTGGCAAGGTGCTCGCGCATGATTGACAGAGCTGTTGTAGCTGGTATGGAACCCGTTATTTTGACGAGTCCAAGATTCTTGAATTCAAAACCTCCAAAAGCCCTGCAATGAAGGTTTATATTCATATATCTCCTGTTTCGAAGAGAAGTCCACTCGTCGAGAGTCATTGTAAATTTTTCTCCATTTTCCTTCATATGCGTTATGGTTTTCACTGTTTCACATTTGACTTGTTCGGCATGTTCAAAAACCATTTTCGAAATAGTATTTGGCGTTTTCGGTAAATCGTATCCACTTTTTTTAAAAAGTTGTCGGAGATCTTGACTTTCAGAAAAAAATCTGAAACTTGCACCATTTAAAGCGGTCATTCGAGAAACAATAGCTTCCATTGATTCTGAAGACCTGAAGTATTCAGTCATTAGTTTCCGTTTCTTGAGCTTGGTGGTCTGCTCTTGTGATGTCGTTGATGACGTTGATGTGCTTGGAGTACTCTCTGATGAAGGGGTTCCAGTTCCAACTGTAGTGATGTTTGAATGCACAGTTCGTAAATGTGTGTGTAAGCCTGTAGTAGATCCTCCCGTAGTTTTTAGTTTTTTTAAACATATGTCACACTTAGCTGTTTGACCGTCATCCGATCGATGAAAATGATCCCATACATTTGATGAGCGTTTGTTGAGAAATTTTGAGTATGTGTCTTTCTTTTTTGATGAAGCCCTGCAAAGAAAATAATTGTTTTTTGTAACGTAAATATGTAAATTGTATGTAAGCTTTGACTAGTAATTTTGATAGCTATCCAACCTAGGTACCTGGGCCCGGAATAAATAAGCAAACCTACCATAGCAGGTAACTAATATTGAATATTACCTGCTATACGTCGGTTTTTTGACTCTCTCTCTACATAACTTAATATAATAATAATAATTTATTTCACCATAAGCCAAGTACATCACAAAATTTCTAGACATTAGGTTATACGAAGGCTTATAAAATAATTAAGGTCATTTTTCACACCCTGACTCCTAAACTAGGTGTAAGTCCCTGTGGCTTAGGAGCCAGTGATCCTTAGCAGCAACCAATTAAAATAAGCAAAATTTATCATACAGCAGCCAAATTACAATAGAATACAATTAGATTAAATAATAACAAAATAATAATAATCAAATCAAATTATAAATTACGTAATAAAAATATAAATTCAATTATTTTTTTCTTTTTTAATTTAAGGTCCAACGACTCAGTTGATAACGCGCCGACTATAGTTTTAGAAAGAAACCATCTTTTTACGATTACAAACTAGCATCTTAAAAGCCCACGAACGAAAGAATCACTTTCGGAGTTTTTTTGTTTTATTTTGAGCTAGCACAATTATAAAATCATTTAAACACAGATATTTATAGTTTATACTGAATTGGAAAACAACAATTAGATAATAATTTGTACTTACATCTTTTAAAGCGCATAATTTGCATGTAGCCACATAAAACACAACAAACACGTCTTAACTTACACAGTTTATGAGCGCAACTGATTAACGTTTGTAAGAATAAGTAAGACGTACCGAGCAGGTAAAGAGTGAGCGAGACAGATATTATTGCTCTTGTATCGCATGCTTAGCGAGCTGGCAACAGAAATACGGTAGCGTGCAGTCGCGCTCGGCAATACACAAGGATCTAAAATATTCGTTTAGTTTAAAACTCAAAATATAGAAAATTTTTCCGATTTCGATATTAGATCACCCAGTATCGGAATTGTAATATCGGAACTTACGGTCCGAGATTCCGATATTGCGATATTCCGAGATTCCGAGATTCATGCCCTAGTCAGATTGTTCCTTTCTTGTATCTAATTTAAACAGGCCTAGCGCGTGTCTGGACCCGCTTTGCACGAATTTTTTTTTTTTTTTTTAAGCATAGGAAATCATCAAATGACTTCTTCCGCTCTGGGTGGAGTGGAAAGGCCTCTCAGACTTTTACTGACTAAAACCCATCCGTGTTCCTTCTAAAGCCCTTTGCGTTCCAGGGCCGCGGTGACTCTTTCGAACAAATTCCGCAACTCTGGCAGAAAGTGAGGCCTATGCCAACAAAAACCCGGCCAAGAGCGACTCGGACGCACACACAGAGGGTTCCAGACGAATAATATTAACAATTTATTCCAAAACCATAGACGTACGGAACTCTAAACCAAACCAAAGACGGCCCTTACGATCGAAAAGACGAGTAAAAAACACTCCTACTGCTTTAAGTGTAAGTAAAATATCAAATGAAATGTGTTTCAAGATTTTATTTCTCGACATTGTAGGCGTGATTAATATGTCCATTTACAGCTGTTTAGTACCAAAAGTCTGACCGCAGATAGACGGACGGACGAACTTCGTGAAACTACAGGGTGTAACAGAAATGAGGGCACAATTCTATAAAATGTAGCTACTCAAAAAATACCAAACTGCGCATCGTGCATATGCAGATACTCTTTTAGGCACGAATCAAGAATACTGTCCAATATTTTACTAATAATACTTTAATTTTACTGAATAGCTAATTATTTTTTTTACAATTTAAGGTTTGGTCCCTTAGAAAAAGTTGAACATGATTATGCCCACAGTAATTCCTTCTCAGGTTTTGTGTTCATATATGTTACACGAAAGGGTTCTTATAAGGGCAAGTGATGCTCTTATAAATCAACTCATGAGTACTGATAATATGACCCTTTGGTACTCTTTAGGTACGGAATCCTAATCTAAAACATTGCACGATCATCCGTTTAGTTTTTATTATTCTCGAGCAATAATCACAAACCGATTAATTTATGCCCCTGTGGTCATAAACTTTTTTTTTATGAGGATGCACCTGTGATGATATTTTGCGTCGTGATCACTTTTATCAATCTTCCTAGCCATTTCCCAACTACATTGGGGTCGGCTTCCAGTCTAAACGGATTCAGCTCAAAGTCAAAGTCAAAACGTTTATTTCAATTAGGCCAGTAAACGGCACTTTTGAACGTCATCGTTTACAGTTAAGTAAAATAATAATATTACATTAATAAAGTGACTCTACTGTCCATTCGGAAAGGTAGATTCTTATGGAGAAGAACGGACAAGAAACTCCATAGTTACTCTTTTCAAATAATGGTTTTGCAAAATTTGGTATACAAAAATTTATTTAATATTATGTGAGGACGATGCACCCAGAGAAACACGAAAAAAGAAACAGTATATCTATAGAGTTAATACATAAATCAACCAGTTTGACTTTGCCTACACCCTTGATTGTCCTATGGAGCAGGACCAGCATGTTTCAAGCATTCTTATCTGGGTACCAGTATTCATGAATCGACAACCTATCTCACCTCCACAAACAAGTAACTGAGTAACACTATCGTTTTACCCAGTAACTGGGTTACACTAACGTTTTACCCAGTAACTGGGTTACACTAACGTTTAACCCAGTAACTGAGTTGTGGAATACATTTTACTTTGACTTTTAGATTTAAATCTGACACCAGTCTGGTCAAGGGGTATCTCCCTTGGCAAGACGTGTATATATTTCTGGCTTCTGACTGTCCGTAACGACCATAGAAATATAAAAAAAAAACTTTCTACTATTAAAATGTTTAAATTGTAAACTATTTTTTCTAAACAAGACACGGATATGTTGGAAACTTTTTGGGTGGGATTTATTGTAGACAAAAACCATTTTTTCATAAAATATCGAGATATTATAATCCAATCAAGATTTATTTCAATCTTACGGAGCCTTCAATTTTCCTGTGACATACATATATATGATAACTGTCAAAGATCTACAAATGATAACCGGGACAAATGGCTTAACGTGCTTTCCGAGGCACGGTACGTAAACTCGGTATGTAAATTGATCGTTTAATATTCTCGGGTAATAAATACAAACCAATTAATTTATGTCCCTGTGATCTTTAATCGATTTATTTATTAAAATGCACCTGTAATAATATTTTGTCTCATTGTTCATTGTTGTTTATTGGTTTTAAATAACTTTATTACTTTTGTTGTTTTATTTTATTGCAGTTTTACACCAAATTAATGCAGGTTGTTAACTTTTAATGTCATATCTAACCAGTTGAAATATCCAAATTAAATATAAACTCCCATTAAAATATATAGACATTTTTTTGAAAACATTCAGACCACCAAAATAAGGACAATAGTAAAAAAATTGGTCGTCTGTAAAGTCGGTTTACGGACGATAGTTTAACGTGACAACGTCATAACAAAACATTGATGAAATTATCGTAACGTTACAATGAGTCATCCTTTTTCGTGCGTGCAGCCGCCGTTCATCGATTTATTAGACGTTGTCACGTCAAAAATAATAATTAGTAAAACGCATTAGATACTAACAAGAAAAAAAATCAACTAACGAAAATACACTAAAAATGTTGGCAATTTATTATTTTAGATCAAAATAAAATCACTTTAATCAGTGTTTTTTTTTGCTTGTATATCTTTGGTTAGACGTACTGTGCGCTGTGCTAAAATTTTAACCATCTATTTTAATGGGACCTTATATTTCTTATTTTTACGTTACGTCTACGTCTTATTGAAAAAAAAAAAACATTATAGGATTGGATTGCTTGCGTGTCGGTCAGTTCGTCTGTAAAGCCAATTAGTCCCGAATCTGCAGGACTAATTCAGTTGAAATTGAACCGCTGAGACCTGAACAACAAGAATTTATGTGGAACAAAAACTTAATAAAATTTCAATTTGGGGCCACTTTTGGGGGATAAGAATGAATAAGTTTTTGATAAAGCTTGTTGTAAGGTCTTAAATGTATTTATAATCTTAAAACATAAAATTTTAAAGTTATTTAAGAAAATGCTCCTATGATTACCATACCTTCATTAAAAAAATAAATCAAAAAAAAGCTTTACAAATAAATTCATTATCATCATCATATCTGCCGAAAGACGTCCACTGCTGGACATAGGCCTGCCCCAAAGGGTTTTGCCGTACTCGCCACGCTTGGCAGGCGGGTTGGCGATCGCAGTGTAGCTGTTGCAGTGCACAGAGAATGCTGCTGCCCGGGGAGTGCCTTAGTCGCTTCTTACGATACCTACGGGAAGTGATGGGATGGTGCTATTCTTTTACGTCCAACACCATACAGCCACTTACAAATACACACTTATAAATCACAGGAAAACATAGTCTATGGTTTAAAAAAAAAAACCTTTATTTAATTCGGACATCAGTGATCCATTATTTTTGTCAGTAACTAAAAAAATATAAATTCAAATAAAATTTCAAAACAAAAATATAAGAATTATTACACGCGAATCCAACTCGCACTTCACCGATTTTAATGATTGAATATACTTGAATTATAATACTTAATCATTACGATTATACTTACTCATTACGAAACTACGTATGAAAAAAAAAAGTTTTTGTATTTTTGTAGTATTTCTCATGGTCACGGTGTAAAACTGTCGTAAGAAATAATCACGTGGCAGTAATTTTGACAAACAATAACAAAATAAATTGTTGGACAAAAATGAGAATGTGTAACCGTGTGTGACGACGAACATTTTGTTTAAAATTACGTTAAATAGAGATTAATATCTTAATTGTTAAAAGCCGAATAATCTGAGAAGGTTGCTAACCTAATTCATTCATTATTCTGTTAACACTAACGTACCTATGAGAAAATAAAATAATTATGATAAAACTAGTTGCCGCCCGCGGCTCCGCCCGCGTGATTGTCGAAAATTATCCCAAGGGAACATATTCCCGGGATAAAAAGTACCCTATATGTTATTCCAGACTATAATCTACCTCTGTGCCAAATTTCATCAAAATCCGTTCAGTAGTTTTTACGTGAAAGAGTAACAAACATCCATACATACATCCATACTTACAAACTTTCGCCTTTATAATAGTAGTAGGATACCGGTTTCTTTAGTCTTAGTTGGTTTACTTAACGTACTAGCATTTCATTTTAGGCTCCATGACCATAATTACCACAATGTTAGTATTTTTATGTATTTATCACATCTGCAATTTATCTATCTATACATATATGTACATATAAATAAAATGTAACGGATCGCTGTCTGTACATGGAAGATATATGAGAAAAAATATTATTGGGACCTTTGTCAACGCAAATAGCACCCAAAACAATGATTGTTAGAATTTCTGTATGTTTGTCCATGCGTTTGTGCACTCTAATCTCAGAAACGGCTTATCCGATTTAGATGTGGTTTTCACTAATACATTGTGGAAAGCTTCACTTAATATTTAGTGTTGGTTTCATATCAATCGGTTCATAAATAAAACAGTTATGCCAATTTAAAGAACCACGTCGAAAATTTTGTTAAACTATCAATATGTACATATATTCTTTTTCTGTTCAGTAGCATTGACTGAAACTTTATTAAACTTCATAATCTTAAAATAAAAATGTCTGCCCCGAGTAACTATTCGACGCGGACGAAGTCGCGGGCAAAAGCTAGTACTGTAATATGCTTTTTGTGCCAAAAACAATTTTATTGTTTGTTTAAGTTTAGGTATGGTTTGCTCTTTCCAACTTGTGGGCAATTTTCTATAGATAATTGGTGCCATGCAAAAAACACTCTTGCGCATAAGTGCAGTTTTCGATGTATGTACACACAGTTAGCTATCATCACGTCTATTCCTTGGAAATCTGTCTGCCATACGAAAAAACAAATGTGGATTTGTTTTAATATTAAAATATATAAAGTGAAGGTAATGTTAATCTACACTAATATCATAAAGAGGAAAAAATTGTATTTTTGTGTGTTTGTAATGAATAAACTCAAAAACTACTGTGCCGATTTCAAAAATTGTTTCACCATTGGATAGCTACATTATCAGCGAGTAACATAGGCTATATTTTATCCCCGTATTCCCACGGGAACGGAAACTACGCGGGTGAAACCGCGTGACGTCCGCTAGTATATGATATTTAATTAAATAATTTTTACAGCTATCGGTAGTTTTGAGATTAAACATAGATCGTAAGCAGTACTTTTGTCCTTTAAAAATGATATACCTATCGGTTGAGTTACCCTAGAACAGGGATGGCGAACCTATGGCACGCATGCCAGTGGTGGCACGCGGCAAAATAATTTGGGCACGCTTATGCAAGCTTACTTAGCATCCTCATGATAAGCAATAACAGAAATCATACTGAACTTTTACTTTAATTTGAAGAACACAAAGCTTAACATTAAAATTGCTTTAGGAATGTATTGTTGCAAAAAAAACAGTTAAGTTAATAACAACTAAGTAGTGTCATTTTCTTCCATTGAATCATCAAGCCAAGATTTTTTGGCGGCACGTGATGGCTACATTTTTTGCTGAAAATGGCACGATCAACAATAAAGGTTCGACATTCCTGCCCTAGAAGATAACACCATACGTCATGACGGATTCAACTAAAACATAGTTAGCCGTGAATAGCGCTTCTATATTTAGAGTACGTGTATAATATGCGCTTTCCAATTTAAGATTCTGTCAATTGTAAGGCCTTAAATTTTGGCGTATTAGCTGTCTGTATTTTATTATTATATATTATATTTATATTCGATGTCAAGACTAGAGAATAATGATGATCGTTGGCTATAGTGCATAATCAAAGTTTTATTTATATTAATGTTAAAATTAATATTATTCAGCCACGTTACCGTTTCAATTAATGTATTCTTTATGTCCGTTTCATATGACAGCCGCACGGGTCGATCTTTAAGGTTAAGCAACGCTTGACGAGGTTGGTCTGTGGATGGGTGACCATCTCACATACCGAGTTTCCTCCGTGCCTTGGAAAGCACGTTGAGCCGTTGGTCCTGGCTGTCATTTGTAGATCTTTGGCAGTCGTTACGGATTGTCCAGTAAATCTGACTCCAGTCTTGACAAGAACTACCGTGTTACCTAATGGGTTGTGGAGGTCTGGTAGGCAGCCGCTCCACGTAAAATACTGGTATTCAGCTGAATCCGGTTCGACTTTAAGCCGACCCCAATATAGTTGGGAAAAGGCTAGGCAGATGATGATGACTATAGTTCAGCCTTTTATTTGGATGGGAAATCAGAAAATGACTCCTCCCGCTCTGGGCGCAGCCGAAGGGAGTGTCATACTCTTACTGACTAAAACCCACCAGTGTTCTTCCAAATGCTCTTTGCGTTCCAGGGCCGCAGTGCCTCTTTCGAATAAATCCCGCAACCCTGGCAGGCAATGGCCCTCACGGGCCCCTCAAAGGTATTCATCATTAATGTTGACCATTTATTAATATTTTGTCGTTATTTCTAGTATTTTGATCTGCGGGTCATGGAGCGCGGAACAGCTGCAGTTTCCTCCCTCGTTCATGTTCGGGGCGGCGTCAGCAGCGTACCAAGTGGAAGGTGGATGGAATGCCAGTGGTGAGTAGTAGTACCAGCCTTCAGCTGGACTTACTATCCTAAAGCTGGGCAAAACCTCTTCATATGCAACGGAGATAAGAACCTATTTTAAAAAAAATTGTGTCCAGATTTATTTACTGACTCTATGGATTCATTTGTGAGCCAATGTGTCTTCTGCCCTGTATGACGGCCAATGAGGCCGTAAAGTTAAGCGAACGTGCACTAGAAATCGCAACTTGCTATGAAATTGAAATGTCCGTGGAATTTCTTGCACATTCTTCTCCATAGAGAGCTTTTTTTTCTTTTTAAGGATGGGAAATCATCAAATGACTTTTTCCGCTCTGGGTGGAGCGGAAGGGCGTGTCAGACTCTTACTGACTAAAACTCATCCGTGTTCCTCCTAAAGCCCTTTGCGTTCCAGGGCCGCGGTGACTCTTTTGAACAAATTCCGCAACCTGCAACTGGCAGGCTCTGGCCCTAGCGGGCCCCGTCCTCGTCTATGCTGACATCTCTTTGAGGTGCGCGTGAAACATAACGCGCCATCGACCCGGGCCTGGTGGTGATCGGACAGCGAGCCACCCAACGCTCGCCGTCCGCAGACCCGCGCCTACGGTGGCCGGGGATCGCCCTGCGACTTCCGACGCCCGGGGCGTCTTCTCCTGTAGCGGCGGTTGGGGCGAAGGCCTTGCCTTTCCCTAGCGCGGCCCACCTCCTCCTTCGCTAGCATTACTGCTTCGCAGAAGGAGGTGACCGCTCCCCAAACCTCCTCGCTCCGGACCATGTATTCAACCAGGGCCGGTCGCGAGAGGTCGCCGCTGCTGATCGCCTCGACAAGGACACGGTGGTGCTCAGCCCAAGCAGGGCAGACCTCCACCGTATGCTCCATCGGCTCCATAGAGAGCTACACTTTGAACGTGCAAATAGCTTCATGTTTTTAACTGACCGACTTTGACAGTTCAAGAGTGCTGTAAATGTTTTATTTGAAATAAATGCTTTGAATCTTTGAATCAACGAGAGTAGTACGCGTGAGCTTTATCTGTTGACCTGGTAAAAGTCGTAGGAATCCGCTGGATATGAGAGGAGAAAAAAATATATTGGAGCGATGCTTGAACGACAACAGTCTCCGGCAGTGGACATCGTTCAGTTGTTTATATAGTGACGTTCTTATAACCTATCAACCGGTCATCATGTTTCAGACAAAGGTGTCAGCATGTGGGACAAGCTCCTACACGACCGTCCCGAGCTGGTGGTGGATGGCAGTAACGGAGACGTGTCGTGCGACTCCTACCACCTGTGGAGGAGGGACATCGAGATATGTGAGGAGTTGGGGCTCAATATGTACAGGTAATACCGTAGCGGCATCAATGCCGCCACATGGAAAACTAAAAAGCAAAAATTGTACGGCAACAAAAAGAACTGCAACGCCATCTATCCTGTCAGCGACGAACTATCAACGAAATCCTGCATCGCGCTAGAAAAGTTTTCCATGCGATTTGAACTTATACAACAGTCCGAATATCAACCATCGGGCAGTTGCCCACCAGACACAATAACCATCTGGTCGGAGAATCCTCCCATTTCAGTGGAGGTGTGCGGGACTTTACTCTCTGTTCCGCATACCTCTATAATACCACTTTAATGATACTTTTGGGTGTACAGCTTTGTTTCCAATGTTTCTGTGCATTTTCTGTGATAAAAATTAATCTACGTTATTTTCTGTCCAAAAACTATGAAAAGATACTTCAAAAATTACTTATAGTTGATAATCCGTTGTCATAGAAGAACCAGGCAGTAAACACTCTTTAGCTTTTGTAAAGGCAGGAAAAGATAAGGAGTGGTTAAAATTCTAAAATGGCGATTAGTATCGTTGGGACTTAGTTTTTTTTTGTGTCTAAGCGTCTTTTATTTTATCTATCAGGCAATATTTACAAATACATAAAAACTTATAGATACTACATATAAGCGAGTAGAAAATATACAAGCGGAGTAAAAAGGGGAGGGGCACACAGGGCATCGAAAAATTCCCAGAAAAATAATGTCTCTAAAATATAAGTCAAATTTAATTCAATATAAGTTAAATGAAATTAATTAACACTTGTTAGCTAGCATACTCCATTAAGCCATCAAAAGCAGACAAACTCAAGCATTAAATAGTAAATCAAACTAATTAATCCTCCAAGCATAAATGGTGTGCCCCCACTTTAATGCCACCGTTTCCGATTCTACGCCACTTTTTGACAGTTCCTAAAGAAGACTTTCAAGTCATCCCGCCGTCTCCTTTGTGGTCCCGCTGCACCGTCTTGCAATTTCAGGACACCAATTTTGTGTTCTACGTGTATTATAACATAAACATGTAACAGGACAAAATAATATCATACCGGTGTATGAAATGATTGCTAAGACATCGACTTCTTATCTTCCAGATTCTCAATATCTTGGCCTCGTTTGCTTCCAACTGGCTTCCCCAACTACATCAGTGAGGATGGCAAGAACTACTACAACAACCTGATCGACGGTCTACTGGAGAAGGGGATCCAGCCTCTTGTCACTATCTACCATTTCGATCTACCGCAGTCATTGCAAGATCTAGGTAAGCATTCAAAAAGTGGAAATACCTTAGAATTAGGTAACGTCCCAATAAAAACGATCACTGCACGAATACGCGATCGTCACGTTGTTTTGTTCAACGAAACCGGATGGCGCCCTCTATCGGAACGAGGACGCGATCGAGTTTGCTGTAGTAATGGACGCGACGATCCCGTATTCGCGCGATGATCGCTTTATACTAGAACGACGCCATAGAGGCTTGGCTCATAATATTGAGTAGAGCTGCCCATGCGATAAAAATGTCATCATTTAGGTAACTCTTGTGCCTTTTATGAACTTAAAGGTGACGTAAATGACAAAATAACAAAGCCCCATTCCTGTACAGTAACATGTAAATGGAGTTCTTCTTCTTTCTTTCTTTTTTCTTTACTGGCTGTTAGTGAGAATTTACTGATGAAAATTCTTTCTAGCTCTATGCACAGAATGGGTGCTTTCGCTTCATCGTCATTATCCATAGCCCGACTTCGCCCTGTGCTGAGCATAGCCCTGTCTTTTCTCGTTCCAATTCCCACGTTCCTGTACCAATCTCATCCAGATGCTTTCACTTACTGCATATATACTTAATAAGGAACATTTTTCAATAAGACACTATTATTATTATTTTCAGGTGGCTGGGCAAACCCGCTCGTCGCCGACTGGTTCACAGACTACGCAGAAGTGGTCTTCTCTCTCTACGCAGACCGCGTGAAGTATTGGCTTACCTTGAACGAGCCCATGGGGTTATGTGACGGGGGTTACGGGAGCTATGCAGCCCCCTACTTTGATGATCCTAATGTGGGACGGTATCTGTGCAATAAGAACGTGCTGATAGCTCATGCTAAGGCCTACAGACTATATGAAGAGTTGTATAAGAATAAGTATCATGGTAAGCATGCTTTTAGGGTTTGACAGGGCGATACGTCACAAAGTCACTGGTGATTTTGGGCAGGACACTGTGTTAACCGCAGGAGGTGTTGACCAAATGGTGGCCAGGATTAGGCCAAAGGTGTCCAGAATCGTGTTGGGTTGACGAAATCATGAATTCATGGGAAAACCCTGAATGAAGGGCGTACAGGGCGGAGAAGAAAAAAAGTCCAGACCCAGATGGTGCGTTTTCAGGGTTAAACACTGAGCATGCTTTTAAGTTTGATTTACGGATACAGTCAAAGACGAGTTTGCGACGTAGTTTACGACGTAGTTACGTTTAGTGACGTACACTAGATTCTTCAGTTGTGAAATCTTTGGGTTGTATGATAAGGTTGTAGCGGTGTCATTGCCGCCACATGAAAAACTAAGAAGCGAAATTTGTACGGCAACAAAAAAAACCGCAACGCCGTCTATCCTGTCAGCGACGAACTACCAACGAAATCCTGCATCGCGCAAGCAAAGTTCTCCGTGTGATTTGAACATAATACAATAGTCCGAATATCAACTATCGGGCAGTTGCCCACCAGACACAATAACCGTTTGGTCGGAGGATCCTCCCACTACAGTGGAGGTGTGAGGGTGTCTCTCTGTTCCGCATACCTCCATAAGTTCTTCTTTGTTTACTTGAATAATATTTCAGTCACAATTTTTGGTTTTGATACTCTAGCTCTATCGTTTACCGAATACATCCTCAAGTCAGAAATATACTAAGACTGTCAATCCGGTTCCAGGAAAGATTTCGCTGTCAACCCTGTTCTTCTGGTTCAAGCCATCCACGCCGGAAGATCAAGAAGTGACTGATCTAACTATTGAACACTGGGTATGAGCATTTGTGCCTCATTTAAGTAAATAATTGCTCATAAAAGTTGAAGTAAATTATTGATTGCAATTAACAAAAACATACTTTTGTCTGCCTTTATTATTATTGGCAAACACAATGTAATGACAAAATTTACTGAACAGCTGATTTTATTTCGCGATTTCAGTGTTGGTCCCATAGTGAAAGTTGTTCATAATGATGAGTACAATGACCCCTTTTCAGGTATTGCGTTTATTCTGTTACACGTTGTAAAAGGTCTTTCTAGTTCTATATCCACAAAATTCCCGATTTATTAAAATGGCCCATTTGTAATGCATGCATGATTACTTCGGTTTGACTTGACATTAAAATAAACTTTGCATTTGAAAGTTACATTTTACATTCAATTAGTAACTGATATTGTGATAGGCATGACATGTTTTAAATATTTAGTCTATCCATTATATAAAATTCTTCCGTAACTGAGTGACAACGCACAGCCGAAACTATTGGTCGTAGAAAGCTGAAATTTGGCATGTAGGTTCTTCGAGGAGTGCACTAAGAGAGGATTTCCCAAAATTCCTACAATAACGGGATATGCGCGTACGAAGTCGCGGGCAAAAGCTAGTTTGAATATAACATTCCAAGTCCAGCCGAAGTTATCATAGTTGAAAATGGCCCAAAAAAAACTTCACAGGTAAAGACTCAATATGTTCTAAGTTTTTCTTTCTCTTTATCAAGGAAGGTCGATACACTCACGCGATTTTCTCCAAGGAGGGCGGATGGCCAGCTAAACTAGAGAAAGTGTTAAATGACGTCGCAAAGAAGGAAGGCTACAAGCGTCCAAGACTGCCTCCTTTCACTCCTGAAGAAATTGAACTGGTTAGAGGTAGGACTGGTTTTTTTTTACATCATGAATGAAATTCGAACAACTATTTCTGCAAAAGTCGCCACTGCTATGATCTTCAGGACTTTTTTTCAGCCTATACTTTCCCTCTGCTGGACAAAGGCCTCCTTCAACTCCGAACTTGGCGGCGCCGTCTATCCTCAGGCTCCCACTTTGTCCCTGGGTCACTGTGTATGTGGTGGACGTGACAGCAGCCTTTTTTCCTACGTCAATGATGCCCGTTCTTGAGCACAGCGTGGCGTTTCTTATTCTGTCAGCTTTTTACCCTAAAATGCTGAGCTCCATTGCTCTTTGGCAAACCCAAAGGCGAAATTTTTGCGACTTGGTGAGCGACCAGGTCCTAACTTACCGTAAGTTAGGACGAGCAGGACACACAAATCGATGAATTTTCGCTTGACGGAGATCGGTCGATCTGCGTTCATTTGCGTTTTCATGGACCAGAAGCTTTTCCAGGCGTTTTCGATACAGCGATCGATCTCCTTCTCCTTCGGACTACATAATAACCCCACACGTTGATCGAAGGTTAAGCCATGTTTGCGAAGGTCGGTCCATAGATGGGTGACCGCCAATTTCATCAATTCCGACTGTCATTCGCATACTAAAATCTTTGACAGTAGAGAAATTACAGTTAGTCAAGAGACTGAATTACTGATAACCAGTGTAACGAAGGGGTTTCGTAACAAACATGACGTTTCAGCTACTGTTGGTAGCTAATTTGACAATTGGTTAAGGGATACGTTATTGAAACCGGCTGTAAGTCGTAGAATCCTGTCTGTAAATAGAGCATGCAGCTGCATCTGTTCAGATCTCAGTGTAGTTAGAAAAAGGCAAGACAAATAGTCGCCTTCTCTTGTTTTATTCCTACTATTATTCCGGTTTTGGCTTCGTTGGCATTGTCCCGGCAACTATTAACTGCTTGGGTATTTACAACGTGTAACAGAATGAACGCAATACCTCTTAAAGGGTTATTGTACTCATCATCACGAACAACTGTTACTATGGGGCCAACCTCGAAATCGCGAAATAAAATCCGCTGGTTAGTACATTTTGTCGAGCTATGCGCACATAAATGTATGGGGGATTCGATTTTTTTTCGTGATTTCAGTGTTGGTACCATAGTAAAAGTTGTTCATAATGATGAGTAGGTACAATGACCCCTTAAGAGGTATTGCGTTTATTCTGTTACACTATATATAAAAATTGGCTAAGATTGGGTGTACTATGGGCAAACCTTTTTCTTAAACCTTCGGTGTATTCAGGCCATGCGCGTGCAGTAGGCCAGCCCATATACAAATAATGCCCAAAAAAAAATTTCGTCTACTTTCAAAGTGGACGAAAATTCGCATCGTCAGTATCGTGATTTCCACCCTGAATGATGTGGTGAGTTTTTTTTTTGCATTATGTATGGGCTGGCCTACCCTTACTGTAGCCTACTGCACGCCCATGATAAAGGCATTCTGTTTTGCTATATTATTCAGGAACCTATGACTACTACGCATTGAACCACTACACAACCCGGCTGGTGCGCAGAGTGAAACCTGGTGAAGAGGCAGGGAAGTGGTTCTTCGAAGGAGCGTATGAACTGGGCACGATAATGTTCAAGGATCCTTCTTGGGCAACCACGGCTGCTGACTGGTTTGCGGTAAGCGTCTTTAACTCAAGATTGTATGAGTAACTTCTAGGCAAGCACTTGAACATTGTTCTGTATGGTGTCGGGCGTAAAAGAATAGCACCATCCCATCACTTCCCGTGGGTGTTGTAAGAGGCGACTAAGGGACTCACCAGATAATGGGCAGCAGCATTCTCTGTGCATTGCAACAGTAACACTGCGATCGCCAACTCGCCTGCCAGGCGTGGCGATTATGGCAAATCCCCCTTTGGGGGAGGCCTATGTCTAGCAGTGGACGTCTTCCGGCTGATATGGTGATGATAATGATGAGGAAGCGTGTTTCATCGTCGATCTCATCATCGCTTTGCATCAGATGAGATTATGATCTAAATTAAAAAAAAGGTTTTTTTGTCATTAAGATCTGTAGGTACCAACATTACTGACTGAATAGTTCTTGTATCATAACGGAACACATTTTGTACAAGAAAAAAGACGAAATACTTTTCGTATCGCCGAATGGACGTAAAATTGTTGGTTCAGACATCTGTAGATCCTAGTTAGTTGAAAGTATGATAACCAATCTTACCAAGAGGTATCGTGTCGCCCAGTAACTGGGTAGTGGAGGTCGGATAGGCGGACGCTCCGTCTAAAATCGACTCTGTTGCATATGGTAGAACTAGACTATGTCGAAAGTGGATGATTTATCTTATGTTTAATGACATTTTGCGACAGTTATACCCGGAAGGTCTCCGCGAACAGCTGCACTGGCTGAACTCTACGTACGACGTCAAGGAGATCGTCATCACCGAGAATGGAGTGCCTTCGCTAGAACCTGGTTTGGTGGACACGCAGCGGGTGGAGTACTACAGGGATTATCTGGAACAGGTAAAGCATTCCAGTACCAGAATCAAAGTTACCGACATAGCCCGAAGAATCACCAAACTTAAGTTGCAGTGGGCAGTGCACATTGCTCGCAGATCAGATAGTCGATGGGGTTGAAAGGATCTAGAGTGGCAACCGCGTACCGGAAGACGCAGCGTTGAAAGGCCTCCCACCCGGTAGACCGATGATCTGGTGAGGGCCGCGGAAATCCGCTGGATGCAAGATGCACAGGAACGGTCTATGAGGCGATACTTTGGGAGGCCTATGTTCAGCAGTGGATGTCTATCGGCTGAGGTGATGAAGATGAAAGCATTCTGACGTTACCAAATTTTTGTAGCAGAAAATGTAATACAAAATTGCATAAATTAGGGTCGGAAATGTTCAAGATGTCTTCCAGAAGAATTTAGCAAATTTTATTTCTGACTCTTTACTTTAAATTTGGGATTGTTCGAAGTATTTCATATTAAAATCTACAAATCTGTTTGCCAATATAAATATGTGTATTGTTGTATGTTATAGACATATTTATAGACATATTATTTTTGCTAGACAACACTACATATTATAAAACTAAGTCCTCCGTCGCGTCTGTCTGTCGGTTCGCGATAAACTCAAAAACGACTGCACCGATTTTCATGCGGTTTTCACAAATGGGGTTATTCTTGAGGAAGGTTTAAGTGTATAATTCTTACCGAAATTCCTTCGGGAAAGGGAAAAATGGGATATGCGCGTACGAAGTCGCGTGCAAAAGCTAGTCTATACTTATAATATAATGAAGCTGAAGAGTTTGTTTGTTTGAATGCGCTTATACCTGGAACTACCAGTCGGATTTGTATATGATAGCCACATTCATAAGGAAGGCTATAAATTATACGAGAACGAGAAATTCCTACGGGAACGGGAAAAATACGGAATATGCGCATATGAAGTCGCGGGCAAAATCTAGTTATACATATACAGCGTGTAACAGAATAATCGTAGTACTTTCTAAGGGGTCATTGTACTCATCATTACGAACAACTTTCACTATGGGACCAACACTGAAATCACGAGAAAAATATCTACTGCCACATACATTTATATGCGCACGACTCGACAAAATGTACTGTACAACTGATTTTTTTCGGCGATTTCGGTTTTGGTCCCATAGTAAAAGTTGTTCATAATGATGACTACAATGACCCCTTAAGAGGTATTGCGTTTATTCTGTTACACGTTGTAGATATATAAACAGACAATACTTATAATGAGTTTATCGACTAGGTCCTGCTGGCTATACACGACGGCATCAACGTGACAGGGTACACCGCCTGGACGCTGATGGATAACTTTGAGTGGATGAGTGGTTACATGTACGTATTTACAAACCAGTTCAATTTTTATTAACACGCTTTTATTATTAGCTTCACCTGTATGTATGTATGTATGTAACCGACCCTTTTGAGCTCGATTTTGCCCTACTTTGAACTATCAGATTTAGTTCAAACTTTGCACACCTGTCAAGGATCGATGACAATGCAAGCATTAAATTAAAATATCCGATTATCCTAATTAGATTCGCCAGGATTAATTAATTAAAATTAAAAATGTATTCTAACAAAGCAAAACATTATCCATATATACACACTTTTTTATTGTTCAAAAAAACACACATATTCTATTTAAATAACCTCTGACAAAAAATAGTTTAAAAAAAACTAAAAAAACCAAGCTTGTATAGAAAAATCCAACTAAAAAACAGAAAATAAAATTTAAAAAATTTGATTAAGAATAGTGTAAAAAAGAAATGAATGTACATTATTGTAAAAAAAAGCGTGGGGTGCATAGTGTCAATAGTTATAAACATTTTATTGACAGATAATGAGTAGAAGAATCATCACTTTGATAATATCTTCACTTTAAAAGCACCCCACGCTTTTTAACAATAATGTACATTCATTTCTTTTTTACATTATTCTTAATCAAATTTATTAAATTTTATTTTCTGTTTTTTAGTTGGATTTTTCTATAAAAGCTTGTTTTTTTTAAACTTTTTTTATCTTGTGCCGGAATGTCACATAAAAACCTTGTTACAAACATAGCTTGTCGTTATCGTTCCAGTCTAACCTTTATTTAGTGGGCATTGACGATAAGGTTGGCTCAGTGATTGAGCGATCCAGCCGGGGATCACGGAAGTCGCATACGTTCCCGCGATCCCCGGTGTAGGGAAATGGAACACTGGGGTGGTTTTAGTCAGTAAGAGCCTAACAGACCCCTCCGCCTGCCCCAGGGCAGAGGAAATCCATGAGGAATTACCCCAAAAAAAAAAAGTGGTTGTGCGATTGGCTGCAGCGCTGCGTGTCGCGGGTTCGATTCCCGCACGAAATAAATATTTGTGTGGCAGATAGTTGTTCCGGGTCTAGCTGTTTGTATATGTGAGTTTGTATTTCTATAAACGCACCCACGATACAGGAGAAATTCCTAATTCAAATCAATTCAAACATTTTATCTCAGAATCACATCCATATATGTAGTTAGTAGTAGTACAACTTAGCCTAATGTTAGTATTAAATTAAATTTACAATAATAAACAACTAGTGTACCATTGAACTATTCGTCCAATGCTACCTACACCAGTTTATTTGGATAAGTGTGTCTGAACTCTTACCCACCTTCGTAAGAGGGGAGAGTCCCACCGGTCCGCAAATTTGGGTCAACTTTTTCTTAAAAAAATTATAGAAGTAGAGATTGAAAACCCAAGGAAGAAGCGTTTATCATGAAATCTTTAGCTTCCCTTGTGTAGAAGACTCTGAGTTTAAAAAGTTTTAATACTAAGGTGACAAAATTGACCTGAACCAGAATGATTCCATTTACTCTTAGAAATTAACGGCCGGGGACTTGTTCTGACAAGCCAAAACGTATGCTTGGCGCACATTGCGCAGACAAAAATGCCTAGTCGTTGCTGGCGTGGCGATTCTGTTTTCTGTGACTGTAACTAACTTATACTATCTCTTTCAGCTTAAAATACGGTCTGTACGCTGTCGACTTTTCGGACCCAAACCGGACTCGAACCCCGCGCGAGTCAGCGCGCTACTTCTCCACTGTGACCCGGAGTAGAATGATACACCCCACTCAAGATGCTACCAAATTAAATTATGTTTAGTTATTTGTATTATGTCTTTTATTTGTGTCGTTTTCTTTGGCAGTCGTTAAGGATTGTCAGAAGCCAGTAAATCTGACACCAGTCTTGCCAAGGAGTACCGAGTTACCCAGTTAATGGGTTGTGGAGGTCTGGTAGGCGGCCGCTCCACGTAAAATACTGGGATTCTGCTGAATCCGGTTTAACTGGAAGCCGACCCCAATATAGTTGGGAAAAAAGGCTAGGAAGATGATGATTTTGCAAACCCCACATAAGGTATTTCCCTTTGAAAAAAACGAAGAATTTACTATGCTTATTTTATTTTAACTTATCAACGCTTATTTATTTCCTTGTGCACACATAATAATTATTTACAAAAACATTTAAAAATCGTCATTCGCCAGAGAACTAAAGTCACAAACATTGCGCGTAGAATCAGTATGCTGAAGTGGAAGTGGGCCGGCCATGTTGCCGTATTTTTTCGCACCTTTTTGAAGTTTGATAACTTCGACAAGACTTGGATATTAATACTCAAATAACCGTTGATTGTGAAACGTGTCATTTCTTTTTCAAAATCAGTAATTTATTTATTTCTTTGAGTTATTTACCCTTTTTGTATGAAACTTTTTGTTAGAAATATGTTTGAGAACCAAGGTTGGAACTCATATTTTACGCAGTACCCACGAGTTTATGGTTATAAATATTTCTGAAAAACAGAACCCACAGAAACAAAGATATAACTAATCTCGAAATAATGAATGAATTACCTAAAATATTTTTTTTAATAATCCAATTTAAACCGAAGTTATAAAAGTTCAAAGTCACCCCGTTTATTACGAAATTGTCGTTTTATTTTAATTTCATAAGTAAATGTAAAATACTAAAAGACAGATGCCTATAGAAAGAACCTTGTCGCTTACATTAATGACATCTAAAGTTCATTGAAATCCTTGTGAATAATTTTAGTTCAAATCACTTAAATCTTAATGGTTCCTTGTTTGCGGAAACATGACGAATGTTTAATGTTTAAACTACAAGTGATTCAGTTGTGAATATGAGTTCTATCAGTGTGGTAGTGTTCAGGTGAGCATGACGTGTTTAGTACCTAAATCATGAATATTAAGTGGTTTTGTGACAGACAAAACAAATGAAGAAACATAATAAACGGAGATACCTTTTTTGTGGTTAGAAAATCATGGAAGGGACTGGAAGGAGTGTCAGACTCTTACTGACTAAAACCCACCCGTGTTACTTCAAATGCCCTTTACGATCCTGGGTCGCGATTACTCTTTAGAATAATTCCGCATTCACGTATTTTAAATAGCTTTCTCTAAACCTACCCCTACCCTTCTGAGCAATTGAGGAGCGGTTTTTAAGGGTGGATAGTTAGATTCCCATTTCAGCAAAGTGACTTTAAAAAAAAATGAAAAGACCTTTTCGAAAAAATAAAAAAAATCATTTGAAGAAACATTTAAAGTGTCAATGTTTTGGGTAACTACCTACTTCACCCACACTCTTTTAAAGTAATACTTACCGGATAGTTCCCGTTCGGCTTCGCGGGAAAACGGGAACTGTCACATTGATACAGATTTTCACAGAAAAATGTAGCCTAAAATCGTCTGCAGAGTCCCATTTATCTCTACACCAAAATTCATTAAAATGGGTTCAGCGTTTTAGGCGTAAACAATTACACTTTCGTATTTATAACTTGAAGTTAGGATTCAGCTTGTACTGTCCCATTGCTGGGCAATTGCTCAATCAATCAATCAATAAATTATTTATTTGCATAAACATGAGTATAATACATACAACAAAAGTGTCGTCATGCAAGAGATGTCAAAGTTATTCACAAAAAACAGGTCATCACGTTTACCTGAAACAATGGCATGCAAATATTAAATATAATTATTTATAATGTCACTGAGTCAAATTTATAAAGAAAAACAATCCTTCCAAGTAATATTTTTAGAGCCAAGCCACCTCGAACAAGCCTTTGTATTAAGCGTCTAGGTCCCATCGGATATTAAAAACAACCGGCCAAGTGTGAGTCGGACTCTCACACGAAGGGGTCCGTATCATAAACCAAAAAAAAAACATGTTTCTTCTATGGGAGCCCCCTTTATTTTTTTATTTAATTTTAAGTTTTGTTGTTATAGCGGCAATAGAAATACACACTCTGTGAAAATTTCAACTGTCTACCTATTACGGTTCTTGAGATACAGCCCACTGACAGACGGACACACGGACGGACAGCGGAGTCTTAGTAATAGTGTTCCGTTGGTTACCCTTTGGGTATGGAACCCTAATAAAAAAGAAATAGAGCTAACAAAAATATTACGAGTAGTAAGTTATAGTGTAACGTCCTTGTAGCGGAGATGGACGTGTTTATTTTATTTTGACAAGTACAGTGACAGACTACGGTCTAAAAACAATTCATCATGGCCATGACAACATACATTATGTGAATCTGGGGCCCAATTATTACTGTACACAGCGTTCAATATTTAATAAGCTTCATTAGTGACATTTTACAAAGTTCAACACGATATGAAAAAAAAAATACTCTTCTAACTACAATTTTATTTATATAAAGCATTTCTAAATTCGTTCAAAAGACATTTAGGCGTTTGCACTATTGACCCATCCGGTTGGGAGAGGCTCGCTTCACATAGGTCGTCTTGGCGCACTAAGGTTTACAACAGTGTGAAAATGTTCGAAAAAAACCGACTTGAAACCATCAACGAAAAACGCCAAATACGTAAAGAGAGACCCAAGCCCTCATATAATTATACTTTTAATTCCGCCGGTCAGCTGTAACGCCTTAGCTGTGATCGGGTATGTAAAACCAAATTCGGTCTAGCGAGTCATATCAGGGTACACGCTAGGAAGTAGTGTCATGGGGTCGCCGTTGTCGAAATCGGCAAGGAGAACTATATATATATATATATATGTATATAATAGTGTAAAATTAAATCGAACGTGTGACCAATTAAAATAACGACAATTGTGATTCATAATTACGTGAAACAGATAATATGTCTTTATTGTTCCAAAACCGGACGAACAAGAAAGGTTCTAACCTTAAGGTATTCACTTTGTACATCTCATCATCTGCCTAGCCTTTTCCCAATTATATTGGGGTCGGCTTCCAGTCAAACCGGATTCAGCTGAATACCAGTATTTTACGTTAAGCGGCTGCCTACCAGACCTCCACAACCCATTAACTGGGTAACACGGTACTCCTTGGCAATACTGGTGTCAGATTATCTGGCTTCTGACTATCCGACGACTGCCAAAGATCTACAAATGACAGCCGGGACCAACGGCTTAACGTGCTTTCCGAGGCACGGAGGAGTCTCGGTATGTCAAGATGGTCACCCATCCACAAACCAACCTCGGCAAGCGTTGCTTAACCTTAAAGATCGACCCATGCGGCTGTTATTATTAAGCCACGAGCTCTGTACATCTATGGGAATAAATAATAAGTATTCATAATCCTTTTCTATCCTCAATTTTAGTTTTGTTTCATTTTCTTTACATTCTAACTATCTTTTCGTACGCGCATAACCCATTTTTACCGTTCCCATATAGCCTATAGCCTTCCTCATGAATGTGTATATCATACAAAAATAATTTTCCAAATCCGACTGGTAGTTCCAGAGATTAGCGCGTTCAAACAAACAAACTCTTCAGCTTTATTATATTGGTTAGTATAGATATAGTAAATATAGTAACAACAGCTGCACAGGTCGATTTTCAAAGTTAAGCAACGCTTGCCGAGGTTGGTCTGTGGATGGGTGACAGTCTTAACATACCGAGACTCTTCCGTGCCTCGGAAAGCCGTAGGTCTCGGCTGTTATTTGTATATCTTTGGCAGTCGTTACGGATAGTCAGAAGCTAGAAAATCTGACACCAGTCTTACCAAGGAGTACCGTGTCACCTAGTTAATAGGTTGTGGAAGTCTGATAGGCAGCTTCTCCACGTAAAATACTGGTATTCATTCTGAATCCGGTTTGACTGGAAGCCGACCCCAATATAATTGGGAAAAGGCTAGGCTGATGATGATGAGTATAGAAGTAGGTATAGATTGTGAACTTGAGTGGATGGGCGGATAGACGTCTGTTACCCTTTCACGCAAAGATAACTGAACGGATTTCGATGAAATTTTGCAGTAATTAAGCTTACATTATCAGATTAACACAGAGGCTATTTGTAGAGGAAGGAAGTACTATTTACATGTGTAAATAGTACTTGTATATAAGTCTACGTGTATAAGCAGCTACGTTTGCTACATGCAACGAAAACAAATCGAGAGGATTGTGTTTTATTTTTATTTTATTTATTGAGAGATAACATACAACTACTAACAAAATGCTAACAAAAACTTTTAGTAGTAATGTTGCAGTCCATTATCCGCAGATAAGACATATCTAAAGATCAGTGGTTGCCACCAGACGAGCATTATCAAAATTAACAAATACTCGTATCTTTAAATAAATAAATAAGTTACTATAGAGCTAGCTATTGCTACAAAACCAAATCAGATCTGCGGCACTTTTACTATGCAATAAATAAATAATAACAATAAGATAACAATTATGATACAATTTTACAATTTCATTATGCAATAAATAAAATAATAACAATAAGATAACAATTATGATACAATTTTACAATTTCATTATGCAATAAATAAAATAATAACAATAAGATTACAATTATGATACAATTTTACAATTTCATTATGCAATAAATAAAATAATAACAATAAGATAACAATTATGATACAATTTTACAATTTCATTATGCAATAAATAAATAATAACAATAAGATAACAATTATGATACAATTTTACAATTTCATCATGCAATACATAAATAATAGTAAGATAACAATTATGATATTTTTTTTTATAAGTAATACTAGATTGATATTTATTTTTCGAGCATGCAAATGAACATGTGTTGAAAACAACAATGGGAACTTTAACATGTGTAACAACATACAAATACTTGCCTTACTATTTGCCTTGACCAAAGCTGTGAAATCTTATCCGATTTACTTTACATGGATTTCCAACTGTTGAGTTGAGTTCCTTCAAGTTTTAAGTTTGTACTACACTATAACTGACAAATGCTTGCACTGTCTGGATAGGACTACTAAAATCTGTGTGGTATTTTTCTCAAAATAACACTTCAGACGTAAACCTACATGTTTCTCATATTTTTTATTTTATTTTATTTATTACAGACATACATACAGCTATCATTACAGTCACCCAATGCGATAGTGCAGAAAATAAAATAATAATTACAATAAAAAATACATTTCAGTTCATTAATTCAATTAACATTTATAATATAAAAACATTACAATACAATAAATTAATCAATATAATACAATTATTTTAATCAATCTAAATTAAACTAACTACAGTAACATAAAATGTGTAACGTGACTTTTGCGAACTCATTCAGTGAACAAGAGAGTACATCTATCTTATCGGCAACCAGGTTTAGTGTGCGCAATGTCCGCGAGAGCGGGACCCTGGCCATTAGCTTGGTGCGCCCGCGCGGCAGTGCGAACAAATCAGGCCGTCTACGACGCTGTACGTACCCATCGGACACGCACAAACCTATTTCCTGTAACACACCCGGATTGTTTGTGTTACCCCGGAACACTCCAAGGACGTATGATGCCAACGTATGTACCTTAGGCTGTATGGGGTATACCCTCTGTATACCTTCTCGTCTCCAACTTGTTGTATCCCACCATGCCTAAAACAAACAAGGTTGGATACATCAAGGTATACAGAGGGTATACCCCATACAGCCTAAGGTACATACACTTCTCATCAAAAAAATCGAAACACCTCGCAGTTTATGATTTGATAAGGATTATCAGAAAAATGTGTATATTTAGGAATAAATGTAAAATGTCATTTAATAGTGAGTAGTATGAGGTTTTTAAATCCTAATGTTAATGTTCTAAATTCAAATTAAGTCTTCATAGGTTTCGTATTTTGTATAATGAGTAATTTTTACCCTGTATGGAATATGAAGGAAATGGGTAAAACAACACGCGTAAATGAAAATAAATGTAAGAAACGTTTATTTAATAACTTGTATTCCCTCCGCGAGCTCTTATTACTGCTTCCATACGGTTCTTCATCGATCGGATGAGAGTCACGATCACATGTTGTGGTATATTATCCCATTCCTCTTGGATTGCATTTTGCAGCTGGCTAAGTGTTTCTGGGGCTGGATCTCTTGCTCGAATTCGTCTCTTTAATTCATCCCATAGATGTTCAATGGGATTCATGTCCGGGCTTCTTGCTGGCCATACCATAATGGAGATACCGACTTCGGTAAGATAATCTCGTACGACGCCCGCGGTGTGAGCTCTAGCATTGTCGTGCATGAATATGAAGTCGTTGCCAATAAAATGTGCATAGGGCATCACATGAGGTTCAAGACACTGTTCGATGTACCGATGAGAGTTTAGTGCAGGCAGCCGTGGCCCAGATACAAAGGCAAGTTCTGTCTTACCGTCGGCGCTGATTCCTCCCCAAACCGTCCACGAACCGCCACCATAGCTGACCTTTTCTTCAATGCAGCATTGTGCAAAGCGTTCTCCATCTCTTCTGTAGACCTTGTTCCTTCCGTCGTTACCATACAGCATAATTTTACACTCATCAGAAAACAGTACTTTGCTCCACTGAAGGTATGACCAAGTTAGGTGCTCGCGTGCAAATTTAAGGCGCGCTCTTCGATGGTCTGCAGTTAATTTCGGCCCATTCGCTGGCTTATGCGGTGCCAATCCGCGTTCCTTCAACCTTCTTCTTATTGTAGAGTCACTTACAGCTACTCTTCGTACAACGCGAAGCTGCTGCTGCAGTTGAAAAGCGTTAAGGCGTCGATTTCGTAAAGAGGTTGTTACAATAAATCGATCATCTCGCTCAGAAGTGACCCGATTCCTGCCAGATCCTGAACGGCGCGTGAACGAACCAGTCTCCCGATAGCGTTTGTAGACTCTATGAACAGATGATAAGCTTAGATGCAATCTTGCAGCCACAACGCGCTGACTAAGTCCAGAATCCAGCAATGCCACCACTTGGGCGGCTTCTGCGGGCGAAGTATCCATATGTTTTAGAAAAAAAAGTTTTTTCAGACGTCCCAAAGTCACAGTAAATGAAATAAGAAACAAAAAGTTTAAAGACAAGCGCTAATTTTAGTTTTTAAACGAGAAACGTACTCCAACCCTAAATACACATTTGTCTCAAAACAGTGATTAATTTCATTTATAGGATAAACAAATGAAATTCTAATTTCGAATTTTGATTTTTTTCTTCTTACTGTAATGACCAAACTGCCAGCTACACAATAATGTTTTTTTTTTCATGGAATTAATTCTCTTTTGTAAAAAATTAGGACAAAAACAATAAAAACGAAAGTGTTTCGATTTTTTTGATGAGTGTATAACTCATATATTTATTTTGTATGCGCTCCAACATGAGAGTATATTTTGCTTCATGTGGGGCCCATACAGCTGCATTACCCTCTAACTGGCTTCTAATTAGCGCGTCGTACAATGCCGAGATGGCCTTAACATTCGTGAACGCTGCCGCTCTGCGAAGCACGAATCCCAGCCGTTTGTATGCCTTTTTACAAACGGTCACGATATGCTCCCGGAATCTCAGCTGCGCATCCATACGAACGCCCAGGTCTCGCACTGCTTCCTCTCTTTTCATAGGCGTGTCGTCCAATGTGTAAGTGTAACACTACTTAAAAGCTTGTCATTCTTAGTTGTTCTTCGTCATGATTACTATGAATTCTCTTAATCGGTATGATTATTATATATCATATTTATTAGTTTATTATTTTAGCATATATATGTATTTTATTATATATATAAGTATTATATATATTATCTGTATATTCTTTCCGAATTGTTAAAATTCAATTTTGAATCTTATTTTTATTTATTGTACACCTACTACAGTATAGTCTTTATAACCCAAAGGTTGACTGGTAGAGAATGCCTTGATGCATTAAGTCCGCCCATGTACCTCTATTGTACATAAAGTTTAAATAAATAAATAAGTGTTGTGTTTGCACGGCTGAATGTCATAATTAAACACTTCGAAACATTGAACTGCAGCTTGTTTTCTCGGCTCCATTCAACTACACGATCAATGTCCTGCTGAAGTCCAATGACAGTCTTCCTCGTTTTTGATGGCCAGGAGCAACTTGAGGTCGTCCGCAAATAGCAGACACCTGGCATCACGTACTACGTCAGCTAGGTCATTGATCATTATAATAAATTGTAACGGCCCTACATTGCTGCCTTGACTCACGCCCGACCTAGTGAAATAAGGTTCAGACCGACAACCACTGAACTCAACGTATTGCTGTCTGTCCCTCATATAGCTTGCAAAGAAGTGGAGCAATTTTGGTGTGCAACCAAAATTGCTCCACTTCTTTGATAATAAGATGTCATTATCCACCAGGTCAAATGCTTTCCTAAAATCAAAGTAGGCGGCGTCTACTTGCACCCCTGCATCGATATGAGGAACCATGTACGTCATGGCGTTTAAAAGATTACTGGATGTACTACGCGCAGGTCGGAAACCATGTTGTGCGTCTGATAGTTGCGAAGCCACCTGTTCCCGAACATCCCGCTGAATGGCAGATTCAAATACCTTCGCTGGTGCCGACAGAATCGCTACTGTTCTAAAAGACTCGACTGATGTTCTATCTCCCTCTTTTGGTATGGGAATTACGCGGGTGACCTTCCAACGTTCCAGAAAGTAGGAAGTATTCAGGCACATGTTAAAAATGTGAACGAGTGGCTCCGCTAGTACCGATCGACAATCACGCATAACAAATGCAGGGATTCCGTCCGGGCCTGCTGAGCGCTTGGGCTTGAGACGAGCAAGTGCCGCTTGCACCTGTTCGAGTGTCAGCTGAGGGACGTGCACGCGCGCGCTGTTTGCGCCGCCGGCCTCCACCGCTTCGTTAACGTCAAGCCGAGCTGGCTCCTCATTGTATACCGAAAAGAAATATTTTGCAAATTCCGTCGTGCATTTTGAATTCAATAACACTGACCCGTTTTTAATAATTTTATTTCGAGTGGTGGATTTATTTTTAGTCCTAATATAATCCCAAAAAGACTTAGGATCCTTTGCTAAATTACTCCGCACTCTATCCTGCTGGTTTTGGTATTCCCGTTCAGTATTTTCTTTAATACGCGCCCTGCATGTGGAAAAAACATTGTAATCAGCGCGCAAACCAGTGGATTTATACTGCTTGTGTAGTTTCGCCTTTAATTGTATATCAGAAATGATTTATTTGGTATACCACTCTGGATAGCAATACCTACTCGTGTGCGCGCGCTTGGGTTGTTTCCTAGGTACACAATTATCTAAAATACCATTGAAAACATTGTAAAAACACTGCAAAGCTTCATCTGGTTTCTGAATATTATAAACAGCACTCCAATCGGTGGATACTAGAGAGGAATACAGTAAACTATAGTCTGCTTTATAAAAGTTCCATTGCGGTTCGTTTTGGCCTACAACCCCTACAGGTACCTGGTAGTCCGGAGATACGGCCACGGCGGCCGATGGAACGCGCACCTCTCTCACGTTGAGCTGCAGGGCTATCTCGAGTGGCGGGTGATACGCGTCCACAGGCACCAGGGGCTCGTCCGCCTCGCACACCTGCACGTCCTCACACAAACATACCGAGCACAGCACTAAGTCCAATTGTCTCCCACTACAGTTAGGTACTTTATTCATCTGGGCGAATTCGCAAAAAGACATCAAAAAATCAAAATAATTTTTAGTGTTTTCATTACTTGAGTTTAAATTGAAATCACGTAATAAAATGACACTCTTATATTTAACACATAATTGTTCGATGATTCCAAAAAATATCATATACTCATACTCATTTGTCTTTGGTGGTATGTAAACAACGCAACACAAAAACATGAATTTATATTTAACATGTACGGTGGCACAAACTAGTTCAAATGAGCAGTTATCGACGTTGACGTCACCCGGTGTATTCACTCGTCGAAGCTCGAATCCGTGTGTGGCCACGAGAAACGCGCCGCCTTGCTTGCGGCCGTCAGACCTGTCACATCGAATAATTTGGTAACCCGGTGGTACGATATCCGCATCCATTATAGAATCATTACATCCCGTTTCCGTAATTGCAAATATGTCGGCCTTTAATGATTCTATGTTGTTACAAAAACTGCTTAACTTTGTTCGAAGTCCTCTAGCATTTTGGTAATAAAATCGATGCTGATTTGTATACTATTTAATTGGCTTGCTGGTCGATTTACGAAACCAAATCCATTCGCAAAATTCAGCATTGACTGGCCACATCTCTGGTTGACACAACTTTTCATATACTGACTCTGATACCGTGATAATAAAAGATGCATAGTCCCTCTCGGTTTTATGTTTAATTTTCTCAATCTTGACGCACACTTCAGAGTCACAAACCCTTTTTACATACGATGTAAGCTTTTCCACCGTTGTTTCTATAGCTAATCGCCAAACGTGAAGATGCTTCTTTTTTTCTGTAGCCTGTATTTCTACCAAATCCGAATTTCTTCCCGTCTTAACATTATTAGATTTAAAACTTCCCTTATTTCTTCGGACCGTGGTCCACTCATTAATGTCGTCCTTTTCGTCTAAACTATTAAATTTAACCGCCAGAACCGTGTTGGTTGAATTCTCAGGTTGCGAAATAGTTGGAGACTCCGCAGCTGATACGCACACCGACACTGGTTTTGTGGCCTCACTAGTTTTACTTGCAACGCGGGTAGTAGTAATGTTTTGTTTCTTTTCATTAATATCCGTACGGGCAACAATAGCATATGAAGATGTGGCAGTGGGTTTAATAGCCACCACATCACCCGATTTTGAGCTGCCTGACACTTTCTCCATACTCCTACCTGGTTGGTTTCCATTAAACAAGTTCTTTTGCGGTGGTTTTTCTTGTAATACCTTCATATTCGCCTTAAGTTCTTCCAATTCAGCTTTTGTAGAACAACAGACTTCTTGAAGATGTTTCACCACCTTGGTTTGCATGTCCAAACGTTGAAGTATTTCCAGCCTGAACTGTCTGAATTCTGTCAGCAAAACCGCATCGTAATCACACTCGACGATCGAAACATCAGCTGTTGTTTTCGAACGGCTGCCTCGCTGAGTGTTGACGTTAGCACTAGTCTCGTCTGTCTTCATCTGGAAGGTGCTCCGGACTGGTGTATCCGGGTCATTTCGCTTGGGTTTGGAACAAACGCACTCAGGACAAATCCAGTCGAGTTTGCGGTCCTTAGAGAAAGAATTGAACTCGCCTTCCGCAAACCCCAGACACTTAATATCGTACACTTTCTTGCATTGTTTTTTAGAGCACTTCATAAATTGTCCATCTGGCACTTTAACACCACAAGCTCGACAGTCCATCGACATTTTTATAAATATTACGGAGTATTTCTTTGGAGAACGCTAGAAACAAGCGTCCGCACGGTTATAGCGAAAGTACCCACACATATGATTTGACCAGTACGATTGTATGGACTTTAAAAGAGACTTTGACCTCTGAGTTTGTTTTGGTGTTTCTTCTCAGGGTAGTCAGCTAGGAAACACCGGCCTCATCTAGTTTAAACATAACCAAAAAAGATTGACGTGTAAAAGTGTAATGTTTAACCTACTACAACATTTATAAATATCATTTATCAGAACTGACTAGTAAATTGACATTGGTTTCAGCCACTTTATCATTGTTTTAAAAACTTATTGGGATCGATGCAAATTTTCTTCTCAAAATGTTGTTTTACCCGAATGGTAGGGTATTTCACTACTATCAAATATCTATAGTAGGCGCCAGATAATCGTGGAATAACGGTCATTGACCCACCTACAATTATTGACATTTTTAATTTGAAAAACGGAATTAATGACACAAAGCTGTCCCGAATCATCATATCTCGTGATCCTTAACATTGTCTAATAATGAAAAACGATTCATATTTAATTGTTCAGGTACCTATGAACAGTTATTAGGGAAAGGTCAATATACTTTATTCCACATTTATCTGGCGCCTACTATACCACGTCTGTATACTTTTTGGAAAAAGAATAGGTATTCTTATATCCTTGTCACGCGAAATGTCGGTTGTTAAAGAAGGCTCAAAAGGCTATGGCGGGCCCTGTGAATGATCACACGCAGAACATAACTGTCTATCATAGATTTTAAAACAGCATTTTTCGAGAATTTTTACTGCATCTTGTCTTATCTCTATGTTTCTGATAAATGTAAAAAAAATATCCATACCCTATCATATACAACATCAAATGCATCATACTTAACCTTAATGTATTTTAATGCAATTTGAATCTATAATTTTCATTTGAGTAACCTCTTTTATATCTGCATGATCTTTCACAACCCTATCAGACTTAACCTTAATGTAACATCAAAATTACACAATGGATTCATGCAATAAAAATTAATATGAATCCATAATTTCCATTTGAGTAGCCTCTTTTATATCTGCATGAACTTTCACACAGTTGTTTATCATATTGAGTCTCTCTCCACTCCCATAGCAAAATCCTTTATCAGAACTTTCCTCACCTACTTCTCATCGTAATTTCCAGTATTCTAATCTGCGGGTCATGGAGCGCGGAACAGCTGAAGTTTCCACCTTCGTTCATGTTTGGGGCAGCGTCAGCGGCCTACCAAGTGGAAGGTGCCTGGAATGTTAGTGGTAAGCAATTGATGTTGAAATAGACTGAGGAACAAGGGTTCTAGTGTATCGGCATCAATGCTGCCACAAGAACAACTAAGAAACGAAATTTTGCATCGCGCAAGCAAAGTTCTCCAACTAGACAGGAAGTGGTGACGGCTTTGAGGCTCCGATCTGGACACATACCGCTCAATAGTTTCGCATTCATGATGCGTAAAGTTGATTCTCCCAATTGCCTTGTCTGTGGAGTTGTAGAAGGCGTGCATCATATCCTGTCGGAGTGTGTTCGTGTTGGAGTCCAAAGACGTCAAACTTTTGTCAATAGCTTTAATGTAGGCTTCTATAATAGCGTTCTGGCCTCACCATTATCGGATTATAATATTTTTGTATTCAATCATCGGGTTGACATATTCTTTTTAGAAAAAACCCTGTAAATGAATAAAGAAAAAAAAATAAAAGCAAAGTTCTCCGTGCGATTTGATCATATACAACAGGTAGATAGGCCGTCACTGAATGCAAAATACAAATATGGTTTTCAGCTGTATTCGGTTTGACTGGCAGCCTATCCAACGCAGTAGGTTAAGAGTTACGAAGATGCAATATATAGCAATTTTCTTGCATTCCAGACAAAAGTCCCAACTTGTGGGACAAGCTCGTACACGACCGTCCCGAGCTGGTGGCGGATGGCAGCAACGGAGACGTGGCGTGCGACTCCTACCACCTGTGGAGGAGGGACATCGAGATGTGTGAGGAGTTGGGCCTCAATATGTACAGGTGTGTTCCATTTTCAGCTCTGAAATGGATCGTCACCGTATCAACTCGAGCCGTGCAGTATTCTTTGTATGAAACTCTCTACTGCAACGCACACTAATCGGAATGGTAATGTAATCGCCTCGCCTCGGGGCAATACGGCGATAAAGGCGATACGGTGGCGATCCCTTTCCAAGTTGATATGTGTCTAGACTACCCTGCTTATGTCTACCATTATATTAAAATTAATTAAAAATTAAAATTGTTTATTTGTCTCAAACGGTTACATTTACAATGAATGTGAATGAAACAGCCCCAGTAAGTAATTAATAATACTTGTGTTGGGGTTGAAATTGAAAAAAAAATTATATGTACATACAACATCTAATGACCTTTCGCCTATAAATCAACACAACCTTAAACTTAAATCTTTTGTTTCAAAAAGCTTCAACTTCAACTCTTGATAGGTCGCTTTTGTGGAAGTGTCACCTCATTTGCTAATAACACTTACATACCATCAAACGCAGGAGATAGTTCATTCACAAGCACTTTTAAACTGTTAAGAAGTTTGGCAATCAAAGAAAATTGACGCTAGTTGCACGTTTTAAACCATAGATCTATAAGAAGAAACACTTAGAACAAGAAAATCCATAGGCACTCTTTTAAATCAATATAAATAAAAATAGTTCTGTTTATTTTTGTAAATACCAATAAATGTACTTAACTAACTTAAAACTATTTATCTCAACTAAACCTGACTATATACACATGAATATACAAAAACAAAGTACATTTAGACGTCGAAGTATTCCTCCGCATCGCTGTCATCCGGAAACGTGCCTAGAAGACTGGCTAAATTGCCACGTTGAATGGCAATGCTAATTCTTTGAGCAAAGAATGAGCCAGCCTTTTGACTGTCACACAGAGTGTCGATCAGTCGGCGAGATACGTCCTTGAAAAGGAGACGCGCACTAGGACCCCATGAACCAAGCGCTTGGACCCCAAACGGCTCAAAACTGTAATTATCAATAAGGTTACGGTATTAGCGTCGCTTGAGGGCCTCAGCAGCTGCAGCGGCAGAGCCCGGCATAACCAAGGCGCAAGGGTGTCGACACATGTTGCGTCCCACACCAGATGCCTACCCTTCTTCCACGTCACCAACATCTGGTCTTTGCCCGTCGCCACGTACCAAGCCACTAAGTTTTAAACGTAACCCCATATAAAACGAGTAAGAAAACGTTTAAGTTAATATCGTCAAGATTTAGAAAAGTAAAATTAAAATAAACCGAGTCAGTTAAGAGATGATCAGTCCTAACTGACGACTTCGGTTAACGAACACCTACTTAGTAGAAAATAGATATTTAAGAGTCGCTTTCTCGTCTTTCAGGTTTTCAATATCCTGGCCTCGTCTCCTGCCGTCTGGTTTCCCCAACCACATCAGTGAGGATGGCAAGAACTACTACAGCAACCTGATTGACGGATTACTGGAGAAGGGCATCGAGCCCATGGTCACAATCTTTCACTTTGACCTGCCGCAGTCTTTACAAGATCTTGGTGAGTTCCTGTTCTGGGCTCTATGACGTTGCATTTTATTTAAAAAAATCGGACAATAGTGAATGGATCACTATTGTCCGATTTTTTTAGTATTAAATAAATTTTGTTAGTATTACAAACAGCTTATATTTTAGTGTTAGTGACTTTGATATAAAAATAACATAATTTTATTAAAACAAAGGATGACTTCGCAGGAAAATAATGTTTCCTACCTAATCAACCTCCGCACAAAATGCCTAATATTTGGAGTATAGCTCTCCGCCACAGTTCTCAGGATATAGTTGCGACTACTCCGCACTCTGCACAGCAGCGAAGCAGTTTTTTTAAACGGGTCATGATGATTTCTGATAACTTTGGTTTGACTTGGCATTTCAAATTAAAAAAAATATTTTTTTATTTCTATTATTTAAGACATTTATGTATGTCATTCACATCACAAACACACTGATATAAGAGGCGCTGAAGAAAAAAATATGGCCACTTATGACGCCTCATGGTTTTGTGCGAGAACTTGGCAGATTATTTTCTATTTGCATGCAGTATAGTTTTGTAGTTCCTAATACTTTCTGTCGTTTTTTTTTCAGAACAAACAAAGATAAAATCTAAATTACGGCCTGATATGGATTTATTGTAGACCAATGAACAAATAGCTCATGTTTACAGTGATACAATAAATGGACGCAAGATAACTTTGTGAAAGACTATTCCGATTATGACAAACTATATGACTCTAGTTTACAGCTTAGACGATTCATTACTTAGTGGAATTAGCATGCCCATGACATGTGAGTAAACTAGCAATTTATCCATCTGTAACACTACGACACATTGTACTTTGTCAGTCATTTGGACAAACGTTAAGACGGCTAGAAAGAACGGCTAAAATTTCAAGGTACTAACATGACAACTCATCATCTACCTAGCCTTTATCCCAACTATATTGTCATCGACTCGCAGTCAAACCGGATTAAGCTGAATACAAGTATTTTACGTGGAGCGACTACCTGCCAGACCTCCACAACCCATTAACTGGGCAAGACTGGTGTGGACAGATTTTCTGGCTTCTAACTACCAATAACCACTGTCAAAGATGTTTAAATGATAACCGAGACCAAGAGCTTAATGTGTTGTTCGAGGCACGGAGAATCACCTCCACAAACCGATCTTGGCAAGTACTGCTAAAGCTGTCTGGACTTTTTCTCTGTCGTTTTGCTCTTGGCAAAGCGGTCGTGGTCATGTCGAGGCGTCCACGTCGGTAGTAGAGTTGGACACAGTTCTCCACACGATCTCCCGCCATCTCTCTCTGTTGGCAGAATGTCTGGCACAATCAGATACGCGGCTTCCTCAGTCCAGCGCATAGGTGACCTGCCGCGCGAACTGGTTCCTTCCACTTTACCCTGCACGACCAGTCGCTCTATCGAGACATGCTCAAAGTACTGCAGTATGGACTACGGCCGACAGACGCTGCGTGATGCCTAGCTCCTGGAGTATGGACACATTGGTGCGGAACTCCGTCCACGATATCCCGGGCATTTTCCTCCAGCATCACATTTCTAGAGCATCTATCTTACCCTTTTCCAACTCGCGCACTGTCTACGTCACTACCGCGTAAAGAAAGGTGGGGAATAAAAGTGTTCGCACGAGCCTGACTTTCTGACTTGACTGTCTGGACAGATCCAGTAATATTGGTGTGATCCTTTTCTCAAAAGATCGTCTTAGACCTACATGGTGAGAGAACCATTACATGTTTTGAATTTTCTGAAGAGTCTTTGACCTCGAGTTTGTTTCGGTGTTTCTCCTTAGGGTAGTCAACTCGGAAACACCGGCCTCATCGGGTATAAACTGATGAAGATATTTCTTTAAATTATTTTAATAGGCTCGCGGTCGACGATGGAGCACGCCCACCTAAAAGTTACCTTTTAACTCTTGACTAGACCCCCAAGTTGTAGCTATCAGAAAACACAGACTCCGGCAGGGAATTCCACTCCTTAGCTGTACAAACAATGAATGTAGTCCCAAAACGAATTTGTCCTATGTGTTATTATTAACCTATTTACAAAATAAAAATCATTTATTACTTTTCAGGTGGCTGGGCGAACCCCCTCATCACCGACTGGTTCGCAGACTACGCAGAAGTGGTCTTCTCCCTGTACGCAGACCGCGTGAAGTACTGGCTCACCATCAACGAGCCCATGATGCTGTGTGACGGGGGCTATGAGGAACTAGGAGCCCCATACTTTGATGACCCTGATTTGGGCCGGTACCTGTGCAATAAGAACGCTCTGATAGCCCATGCTAAGTCTTACAGGGTCTATGATGAGCTATTTAGGGATAAGTATCATGGTAAGCATACTTTTATGTGGTTATAGGGTTCCTAGATGGCTGTCTGTCTGTCCGTATGTCACAGTCAACATTGATTTGAGTGTGACATACGGACGATTAACCATTCCTCTATATGTCCGAAGTTTAAATTTTGATGAAGCCGGTCAAAATATTTCTTTTTTTTTTAACCATATGTGGTTTAAAAAAACATGTAAAAGTATAACTGTTTCTTTTTTTATTTGGCCTATATTTCCCATTGCTTCGCACTCGTTGGTCTAAAGTTTCCGTGGCCAGCTGCGCGACACCAGTCAGCGAAATACAAAGTCGTCATTTCGTGTGCAATAGTTTATAGTTTCAATTTATTGTTATACGTTATTGTTTTATGTTTATGTATTAGCACTAGATGCCTGAAATAAAGGATTAAATTAAAATAAAATAGCCTATTGCAATCAATCAAAAGAATGGTAGTATAATTTTCCATGCATCTAATAATTGTAATGGATTCAGTAGTAATTAAAAATTTTCACCTCTTTCTTATACATATTAGTTTAGATTTGAAGTTTTGGCCCTGGTGATTCATAAACTTTACTGTTTTTACCAGGCAAGCTGTCACTACCAACTCTGTTCTTCTGGTTCAAGCCAGCCACGCCGGAGGATCAAGAAGTGACTGATCTAACTATCGATCACTGGGTATGGCGACCATTTTTAATTGATCATCAGGCATCCTTTGAAAATCCTTATAGGTTAAGTCCAGAGACATCTAATATGCCCAGCCTTCTCCCTAACTATGATGGGGTCGACTTCTAGTCTATCCGGCTGCAGCTGAGTACGAATATTTTAAAGAGAAAGACAGTATTGGCCTTAATTCTATCAGCATCTACCTACATCCTTCAAAGCCAATGAAAGTCGGAGTAGTTGTGGCTCAAGGGTTACAAGTTGAAGTTTGTGGGTTTGAACCCAGGCTGGTGCGGTAATTTGAACCACTGCTCTCAAAACGGTAAAGGAAAACATCGAGAGAAAATAGGTATGTCCTAAAACCGAAAATTCTAAGATGTGTGACATCTTTTTTTTTTTTTTTAAGGATGGGAAATCATCAAATGACTTCTTCCGCTCTGGGCGGAGCGGAAGGGCGTGTCAGACTCTTACTGACTAAAACCCATCCGTGTTCCTTCTAAAGCCCTTTACGTTCCAGGGCCGCGGTGACTCTTTCGAACAAATTCCGCAACCCTGGCAGGCTCTGGCCCTAGCGGGCCCCGTCTTTTATGCTGACATCTCTTTGAGGCGCGCGTGAAACACAACGCGCCATCGACCCGGGCCTGGTGGTGATCGGACGGCGAGCCACCCAATGCTCGCCATTCGCAGGCCCGCGCCTACGGTGGCCGGGGATCGCCCTGCGACTCCCGACGCCCGGGGCGTCTTCTCCTGTTGCGGCGGTTGGGGCGAAGGCCTTGCCTTTCCCTCGCGCGGCCCGATGTGTGACATCTACCAATCCGTACTGGGCACGCGTGCACAAGATCATGTGCTATTGTACAAAATATTTTTACGGGTGGTAAATTATTTCTTTTGCTTTCTTATTTCTGTTGAAAGAAGTAAGAAAAGAATTCATTTTCGCCAAGCACGACGCCGTACAGGAATATAATACAAAAAAGAAATAAAAATAAATTTAGGAACCTACACAAGTAGGGACGCTGAAAACACAGAAATAACTTAAATCCTAGTCTCAAGATTATCCAGCTAGCAAGAATGACGACATGGTTGAATCAAATTCAATATCAAAAGTTATTTATTCAAATGAGGATGTATGCCAACACTTTTCCAACGTTAACGTTTACAAACAGGCAGTCCAAAAGTCCCGCCCTTCGAATACCCAAGTTGTCCCTGATGAACTTCAACATCATTTAACAAAAGCTCTTATAATACTATATATCTTCTTATAGGAAGGACGATACGCTCACGCAATTTTCTCCAAGGAAGGTGGATGGCCACGAAAACTGGAGAAACTGTTGAATGACATCGCGAGGAAGGAAGGCTACAAGCGACCAAGACTTGCTCCCTTCACTCCTGAAGAAATTGAGCTGGTTAGGGGTATGTATGCCTTAATCCATGACATGGCTGTTTGGAAATCTCATGACCCACATCGATTCAAAATCAAATCAAAAGTCTTCAAATAAAGCTGAGTGCCAGCATTTTCGGTAAGTCAACGTTTACATGAAGACAGTCCCCAAAAACTTCCGCCGGTCACCCCTTCCATTTTTTTAACTGGAAAGAAAAGTAAAAAAATAACATGACAAGGTCATGAAAGGCTATATATTAAATTACGGCCACATGATTCAAGAGTACACCTATAAAACTACCAGTACCAATCAAAGTCATAAAAAGGTTCTTAACTAACTTTGATGCCCTCACAAGATGCCTTAGTTGTAATATAGGAAGGGGTCCAAACCGAAATACCGAGAAAGAGATAGCAGGACGACCGATGTCTTCCTTAAGAATTGGAAGGAATAGGCTCAAAATTGTGACCGTTGGAAGAAATGGAGAGAGGCTTTTGACCAGCAGTGTAACAATACGGGCTAGTAAAAATGCGACTATATTATAGCAAAATGTTAGTAGATTCTAATAACCGATGTTAACCCTAAAGAAAAAAAGTTCTTTCTTCTTAATCATTTATGAATTATTCAGGAACGTACGACTACTACGCACTAAACCACTACACAACGCGACTGGTGCGGAGAGTGAAGTCAGGTGAACCTCCAGGGAAGTGGCTCTTCTACGGCTCACAAGAACTGAACATAATCATGGACAAGGATCCTTCTTGGGGAACTACAGCGGTTGACTGGTTTACGGTGAGCACCTTAAAATTACTTTACTGTTAAATTATAATGTTTACTTGAACATTGTTCTGTATGGTGTCGGTCGTAAAATAATAGCACCATCCCATCACTTCCCGTGGGTGTCATAAGAGGTGACTAAGGGACTCACGAGAGAATGGGCTGCAGCATTCTCTGTGCATTGCAACAACAACACTGCGATCGCCAACCCGCTTGCCAAGCGTGGCGATTATAGCAAATCCCCCAATTGGGGGAGGCCTATATGATGATGATGACTTGAACATATAACGGCTGTCCCCCCAGTTGCATCACTTAGAGGGAGACATGTCGTTATCGTCTTTCACTCGTCCTCAAACAAATCACAGACAAGTCCAAAAGAGTGTTGAGCTCAGATGGAGTGTGAGAACACTGCAGTGCTATTTTACAAAATTCACAAAACGTTTTGGTAATCTTTCATTGTGCAGTTAAGGACTGAAATTCTCTGCAAGAGACTGTGCTTCTTGATAGCTACAATCTCGGGGTCTTAAGTCAAGAGTCGATTGTGGTTGGTCGCGAGCCAGTAAATATTTTATTTAAATCTCTCATTGACTGGCCTGTTGGTCGAGTGATTAGTGACCCTGACTGCTAAACCGGAGGTCGTGGGTTCGATTCCCACCCAGGACAAATCTTTGTGTGATGAGCATGATCATTTGTTCTGTGTCTGGGTGTAATTTGTCTATAATATGTATGTATTTAGAAATATATAAGTATGTTTATCAGTTGTCTGGTTGCCATAGCACAGGCTCTGCCTAGTTTGGGATCGGATGACCGTGTGTGAGTTGTCCCAGGATATATTATATTATATATATTATATTATATATAAACTTGGGTGCGGTCAGCGGTGCAGTTTGGTTACTCGGTGATATTTGACCAGGGCACAAAACGGCAGAATATTGTAACAAATTGTCCACTGCTTCTGTGGAGGCGCCTTGGCCATTACTAAGGGAATTGTCACCACGCACAGCAAATGACTTGGTCACTTTCATACCCTCAATATGAAACCCATCTGCTTTACCAACCGTGTTGATTTTTCAGAGTAATTCTTCCAGGTATACTCTCCAGGTCTTCGGGAGCAGCTGCACTGGCTGAACTCCACGTACGACGTCAAGGAGATCGTCATCACCGAGAACGGAGTGCCCTCGCTTGACGCCGGCCTGGTGGACACACAGCGGATGGAATACTACAGGGATTATCTGGAACAGGTATAAGCAACTTAAGCCGCTGGTCGCGACTTTCATTTGAACATCTTTGACAGTCGTTGTAAGTAAGTCAGAAGTCAAAAAAACTGACACCGGTCTTTTTAAGAGGTATCGTGTTTCCACTCCAAGTAAAGCTTAAGGTACTCAGCGCCACCTAGTTAAACTGGCAGTCAACTCCAACATAGTAGGCAGTGTCCGATAGGACGAAAAACCGCTTTACTTGCTACCCGAGACACGAAGGTATCTCTCCGGCATAACTCCGTGCTGCCACTGCGGAATATTTTTTGCCCGACCCAGGATCCCACGTCCGAGAGTCGTGCTTGCCACCATGAGACCAAAGAAGCAGTTCTTACGATATTACTTGATTCAATATTGTTTGTCTTCCAGGTTCTGCTGGCTATAAACGATGGCATCAACGTGACAGGATACACCGCTTGGACGCTGATGGATAACTTCGAGTGGCTCAGTGGATATGTGTAAGTTACAAGTCACTTGAGAAAAATATTGGCGTGTTTATTGTATCCACGGAACTCCGAGCGGCCACTGCTAGAAACGACATAGTCATTAATACAAACAACGATGAAATGTCATGTTTACTAATAGAAATTGATGGCTCTTACAATAGAGTATTTTTTTGAAAAACTTTTTAATCATTTGGTCACGTAATTTTTCTTGACCACGTAAACAAAAAATAATAAAAAAGACTGCGATGAAATTACGTGTGACGTTACGTCTTGTTACACTTCTTACTCCTGAATTTTGATGCGCTTTATCTTTGACAATATTCATTTGAATTCTGACAGACCAAATAGAATGATTAATTTCATTTTTAGGATCCAATATTACCCTCTGAAGCTACTCAGCGCATATTGCGCCTGCTGGAATATTGTTAGTAATGGAGTTTCTAACCGCTGCTCTTTGATTGTACCTAACTTAAAATATTTTCTGATTTCAGAGCAAAATACGGTCTGTACGCTGTCGACTTCGCGGACCCGAACCGGACTCGAATACCGCGCGAGTCAGCGCGATATTTCTCCACTGTGACCCGGAGTAGAATGATACACCCCACGCAAGACGCTACTAAATTAAATTATGTCTAGACAATTTTGATTTACATAAACGAAATGCTACTCTGTTTTATACTATCCTACTACTATTATAAAGGCGAAAGTTTGTAAGTATGGATGTATGTATGGATGTTTGTTACTCTTTCACGTAAAAACTACTGAATGGATTTTGATGAAATTTGGCACAGAGGTAGATTATAGTCTGGAATAACACATAGGATACTTTTTATCCCGGGAATATGTTCCCTTAGGATAGTTTTCGACAATCACGCGGGCGGAGCCGCGGGCGGCAACTAGTTTATTATAAATTGTTAATCAACTTTTAATATCTTTTTTTTATAATTCAAAGATGACCAGACAATCATATGATTACCAGCCACTTGGCTGACCACGGTCGAAGAAGACTTAAGAAGCTCATTTTCTAAAAGACGGAACACAAAACTGTGATAAACGCAAAATGCGGACGATGCGGACGCGGGAGCGGCAGAAGTCATTTGATGATTTCCCATCCTTAAAAAAAATAAAGTATGTAAGTTTTTCGTATCATCAACTTCTTGTCCGTATCTTATATTATTTGTTGACGTTATGCGTTTTTTTTTCTCCATTCTGTTCTACTAAATTTTTCGTAATTACCAACCAATTAATGGAGTCTGTCTGAAATTTAAGATTTTTATTCATTTATTGTAGTTTGTTGGCTCTCTGTATCTTGTGACTTTTTTTTAAGGATGGGTAATCATCAAATGACTTCTTCTGCTCTGGGTGGAGCGGAACGGCGGCGTGTCAGACTCTTACTGACTAAAATCCATCCGTGTTCCTTCTAAAGCCCTTTGCGTTCCAGAGCCGCGGTGACTCTTTCGAACAAATTCCGCAACCCTGGCAGTGTATCTTTTGGCTTGACACACAGTTTTATCGTAGCAAGATAGATGTCGCTACCAAAATATATTTTCTTCAAATAAGAAAATTGTACTGATGAGGTAATTTATTTCCATATCAATTAGTCTGTTATTTAAATAGCTGAAGACACGTATTTTTTAATTAAAATTATTGTAAATTGCCACTTTTGTTTGCTTTCTTATACTGCAATATATTTATTATGTCCAATTTCCAATTTTGTTTGCGCACCGAAAGTAAATAAAGGAATGCGGTAAAAACAACATATTCGTTCTCATTTATAACTTTATTTAATTAAACATCAAAATTTATATTATTTCAGTTAAAGTAATAAAATTACTACCAAGGCCACCGGAAATAATTCGCTACTTCATATTTTAAGTAGATTACATGCATGAACGTTAACGAAACAAAAGCCGAATATAATAATTGACGTTTTATAGTTTCTGCTATGGGACAAAATGTGAGGTTATAATCTTCTTCTTTACGATGTCCTCCTTAGATGGTTTGGGCCCAATGGCATTCATAAGTTCCTCAAGTGCAGGACGTGACCCAGGGTTGCGGAATTTGTTCGAAAGAGTCACCGCGGCCCTGGAACGCAAAGGGCTTAAGAAGGAACTCGGATGGCTTTTAGTCAGTAAGAGTCTGACATTCCACTTCACCCAGAGCGGAAGAAGTCATTTGATGATTTCCTATCCTTGAAAAAAATAAATAAAAATAAAAGCGCAGGACGTGACACCGCACACGGGCATCCGTCGGGTCTATAAATTTCTATTTTGCGTGCAATTATTTAAATTTGATGGAATTAATCATGTAGTCGATGTACAAAGACATATTAAAATTTAAAAATGCTGTTAAATTCTAAGAAGACTTTTTAACCGACTTCAAAAACAGGAAGAGATTCTCAATTGGGTCGTATTTTTTATATTTTTACCTCATAACTCCGTCATTTATGAACCGATTTGAAAAAATATGTTTTCATGTGACACACGGACACACGTTCCGATTGCTCCCATAGCAATTTAATCAAAATCGGTTCAGTAGTTTTGTAGTTTTTAAATCAAAATAGCTAGAGGAAATAGAAAATATATCATCCAAGAAAGTAAACAAAATTACGTTTTTTGCTTCCCTGTGACTTTCCAGTGGTGTTGTTAGGTGTGGGGTACCACTGATAAGTGAAAAATAAAAACCTTTTTTACAAAAAAAAATACAACACTTCAAAGTATAAAACTTTTTTTTTTAAGTCTAGTACGATCTTTATTATCTATTTATGTACAACTGTTCTACCTATTACTAAATAAACACTTAAATAAAAAAAATAACTAACTAAAAATAGTCTAAAATATGGCGTCGAAACATTCCTCCTCATCGCTGGCCACTGGTAATGTACCCAAAAGGCTGGCAGCATTGCCACGTTGTATGGCAATGCTAATACTTTGTCCAAGGTAAAAGGAAGCCCTTGGGTCACGCGAAGTGTCATCTAAGCGTCTTGACAGATCTTTAAATAAGTTATGAGCACTCGGACCCCACGACCCGAGAGTTTCAACCCCAAACGGCTCGAAAATAAAACTATAGAGGATATGCGGAACAGAGTAAAGTCCCGCACTCCTCCACTGTAGGGGGAGGATCGTCCTACCAGACGGTTGTTGAGTCTGGTGGGCAACTGCCCAATTAGTTGATATTCGGACTGTTGTATATGTTTTAAAGTGCGGAGAACTTTGCTTCTGTGATGCAGGATTTTGTTGGTAGTTCATCGCTGACAGGATAGATGGCGTTGCGGATTTTATTATCTACCTGCAGACAGAATCCTTTATTCGAAAAGCAAGATCTTTTGAACATAAAGTCCTAAAACCTGATATCGATCTTCGTTTGACCGCTATCCTTATTTATAACTTCTTGTAATCCAAAAAAATAGATAAGGCACATTATATCTTATCATTGTCTAGTATTCATCGGCAAGCTGTTAACACACGATACCATATTAACCGACTTCAAAAAGGAGAAAATTCTGTGTTCGTCTGAATATATTTCTATGTTTGCATGTTCTTCAAAATCTTTATCAATCGATGAACAATTTTGGATTGTACCTCATTACTCCGACAAACAAAATCCCGACGAACGCTATCTCGACAGATCATTTTACCGACCTGCAGTAGACCGACAGAACAGTAAGCCGATGGAGTTTACCTCGACTGAACGCTATATCGACATTAATTTTGTCGACAAAACTCTAGTTCGACTAACAGTTGACCGACTGAATGCCATTCCGACGTACAGTAGACCGACAGAAGACTAGGTCGAAAAGGTTTATCACGCCTGAACAATATTAAACACACAGCGGACCGTCAAAAACACAAGCGAAATAACCTCGAATTCAGAAAAATAGGGTTCAATCAAAAATTCACTTATGTATTATTAATATTATTTATTGAGATAGTTAGGGCACTCCAGCAATTAAGCCATGTTCGTAACCGCTTGAGTACTTTCCATAGTGTGGTATGGTTCATATTCCTGAGGTATCAAGAAGTCGAGAGGACGACGACGGTGACGATCCCTTTCCGAGTTGTCATGTGTGTTATGTGTGCTATATAACCTTTATTCTTGTTAAATAAAAGTCGGAATAAGTAATATATCGATATTCTTAATAGTATTGTACCTACTAGGAACACAACGAATGATTGCGATTTGTGTATGTTAAAATATTAGTAAATCGCGACTACTTGAATATATTATTTATTTGTTAACTCATCGGATGCTGTGGAACTTTTATCGATGACAATTTGACCATAAAATAAAAAAGGGAAGATAAAAGACAACATGTCCGCCATTTCAACAGTAAATACCAAACAAGCATCTGTTTAAAACGACGCAAAAATAAAATTGGTCCAAACAAATGACTCTCTTTAATGGCCTGAGTAGACAGTATGTCGTATCGCGTGAAACTAGCCTTAATTTATGTTTTCGTGAAAAACCGAAAAGAAATTTATCAAGTAGCAGTCACTAGCGGTCACCTCCTTCTGCGAAGCAGTAATGCTAGCGAAGGAGGAGGCAGGCCGCGCGAGGGAAAGGCGAGCCCTTTGCCCCAACCGCCGCTACAGGAGAAGACAGACGCAGGACGATCCCCGGCCACCGTAGGCGCGGGCCTGCGGACGGTGAGCATTGGGTGGCTCGCTGTCCGATCACCACCAGGCCCGGGTCGCGGTCGCGTTGTGTTTCACGCGTGCCTCAAAAAGAAGTCAGCATAAAAGACGGCGCTAGGGCCAGAGCCTGCCAGGGTTGCGGAATTTGTTCGAAAGAATCACCGCGGCCCTGGAACGCATAGGGCTTTAGATGGAACACGGATGGGTTTTAGTCAATAAGAGTCTGACACGCCCTTCCGCTCCACCCAGAGCGGAAGAAGTCATTTGATGATTTCCCATCCTGAAAAAAAAGGCCCCTGTGCGAGGATGGCGTTGTTATTTGTATTCTGAGGTGGTTTTAACTAAAAAAACATGTCTTCTCCGCCAGATTTCTCGCCATAGACGAGACAGACCGCATGATAGAGCGCGGTCACTTCGACGCTCTAGGAGAGCTGGTGGTCGACGATGGAGCACGCTTGCTTCGAAAACTTTTAAGCTCTTGAAAAAGACTCCCAGGTTGTAGCTATCAGGAAACAGACTCCGGCTGGGAATTCCACTCCTTAGCTGTACGCACAATGAAAGTGTGCGTGTTGGGAATAGTGGTGCGTGTTGGGTAGGAAAAAAGGCTTGCGTTAAAATAAACACATCTATATATTATTTTTATTTATATTCATCCACTAATTCGAGTTGGTTACACCATTTATAACTCAAGAACGGCTGGACTGATTTTGAGGATCTTTGATTTGTTGGATTTGTCTTTGCCCCGTATAGCAGCATTACGATTGGAAAAATTAATAAAAAAAATATGTAGGTACAAAACTCATTTTCTAATACAACGCCATTTCTGATACATGACAAAAACAAAACACCGAAGTTCGCCGGGACCACTAATTCCGAATAAAAAAATGTTGACTCATTCTTTGGTTAGTACGTATATTCAAGAATTGACCACCTGTTTCAGCAAAGTGGACTATTACAAAAATGACCAATGCCACAAATTGTTCGCAACATGTAAATATATGCCTCAGATAAAAATGTCCAAATTATTTCGTAGGCGCTTAGTGTCAGATATGTTGTGGGTAACAGCACTTGTCTTCTGGTACGTACATACTTATTAATAGTACTGATAAATAGCTGATATACATAACTCACGATAAAGTTCATTGACTTTGGTAAAAGGCATTCTATAGAAAACTCATTAGAATAAAAAAAGAAAAAAAAGTATTAGATGATTCTTTAGAAATAGATAAATATATTCTAATTCGACACCTCGAATTAATTATAATTAAAATGAGGTCGTCGATACAGTCATGAATATTTTGTTTAAGCGGGCCTGTTCTATTCTATCTTATTGTTGGCTCTTGCATCTAGTTCTTCAGTAGCACTTCACTTTTCCATGCCCCATGATCATTATTACCCTTATATCAATTTGTTTGGTTTCGACGCAACATGTTTTTTCTTCCATTTCAACTTCTCTAGGTACTCTTAAAGCCTTACCTCTAACGTCGCAAAATTTTCTCATCTCTCGCAACACATTTAAACAATTTTAAGCAGTGACGTGTCGGCACATCTTTGCTTAAAATTTTCCACTTTATCCTCTTTATGGACACATTAAAGTCAGTCTACACCCTCGCTCTTGTAATATTTCGCTTGACTTTATTTATTTACAAAATTTTCCACTTTATGGTCACATTAAAGTCAGTCTACACCCTCGCTCTTGTAATTTTTCACTTGATACTATTTCTGAAAATTGCAGACTTCATAGGATTGAAATAAATCTTTATTAGATTATAATTACTCGATAAATTATGAAAAAAAATCGTTTTGTATACAATAAATCCCATCCAAACTCAATGCTTTTCAATATATCCGTGTCGATGGGAAGAGGCCAGATGGGATGACCATAATACCTTGGAAGGTGGGTAGGCCTTTGGTGTGGGATGCAACATGTGTCGACACCCTTGCGCCATCCCATCTTCTTAGCACGGTGGGTTATGCTGGGGCGGCTGCTGCGGGTGCAGAAAATCTCAAACGGCGCAAATACAGCAACCGTATTGGGAATTATGTATTTGAGCCATTTAGGGTTGAAACATGGGCCATGGGGTCCGAGTGCTCATCGAGTTTTTCGTGAAATCAGCAAACGGTTTGTCGACTCTTTACGTGACCAGAGGGCTGGCCTTTCCTTTGGCCAACGAATCAGCATTGCCATTCAACTTGGCAATGCGGCCAGTGTTCTGGGCACTTTTCCCGTTGACAGCGATGTGGACAAATAGTTCGATGCCCTGTGAGTTCTTCCCCTCCCCTTTTTACTCCGCTTGTATATTTTCGACTAGCTTGTATATAGTATTTATAAGTTTTTATGTATTTGTAAATATTGCCTGAAAGTTACACTTGACAATAAACTACAATATATAAATTTAAAAAAAAATGGTAAAAATCGTGTTTTGTTTTAATTAATTAATCATAAGGTAATATAATAATAATTATAAAAAAATAAAAAGGATTAATTACTGCCCATAAGGTTACCTATGGGCAGTAATTATTCTTATTTAGGTGATATTAAATAGTAGTTACAGATGAGGTTTTCATTACTAAGATCTGAATTGAGTGGGGCAGTCATAAAAATGTCTAGATCAAGTAGCCATTATTATAGCAAGCATTTTATGCACCAAGCATTTGATAAAAATAATAGTGTATCTATACATGTAAAGATAAAGAAATACATAAATAGGTCCGTCCAATGACGTGTTTCCACATTATCGTTGCCACCATATTGTTTATGGGTTGTAAATAAAGATTTGACTGAGTAATCCTATCAGACATTTGTCGCGTGACTATTTTATTAGTGTTGAGCTGTCGAAACGCTTGGAACATGGAGTCCGAGTGCGCGTCTCCTTTTCAAGGACATTTCTCGCCGACTGATTGACACTTTGCGTGACCAGAGGGCTGGCTCGTTCTTCGCTCAAAGAATTAGCATTGCCATTCAACGTGGCAATACAGTCTTCTGGGCACGTTTCCGGATGACAGCGATGCGAAGGAATACTTCGACGCCTGAGTGTATTTTATTTTTGTATATTCATATGTATATAGTTAGGTTTAGTAGATATACATAGTTAAAGTTAATGGTTTTAAGTTACTTATGTACATTTATTATAAGTTATAAAACTTAATAAATCAGTAGAAATAGAACGTTTTCAGAAATCGTAATAGAAGCTGTAGCGGTAGCCTAACGTGGCAAATCCTAACTAAAAATGCGAAAATTACTTTTATTTTTTCGTTTGTTATGCTTTTACGCCTAAATCGAGGACTCGATTATGATGATTTGATGAATTTCCGTACAGAGATAGATGGAAACTTGGAGGCGGTTATAGGCTACATTAACGTGAGTGTAGACTCGGGCAAAAACTAATAACAAAAAAACTTCAATCCGACTTCGGAAGCTAAATAAAATATTTTTTCTAACCATTTTTTTTTTCGCTCGGTCAAGCACTACGGAACACACACAATTCGCTCACGATCGGCTTTTTGTATGCATTTATTTTATAATCTACCTGCAGATGGTGAAAGATGATGAAATGGCGACCAATCAGAGCACAAGTCTACAATTTAACCGTTCTCATGTTATAGTAAACCTGGAAACAAGGCTCTCATTGGTCTATTCAGAGAAAACAAATACCAATGAGGGGCCAAGTTTCCAATTTGTTTTATGTTTGATTGTCCTGTTCTTATTATGAGGTGTACAATAAAGTATATAATGAATAAATAAATAAAAAAGGGAAGACTAACAGACAACATGTCCGCCATTTCGTCCATTCCGTCCAAAACTTGACACGCGAACCAACTATCCGTGATTTTATTCCGATTTTACCAAGAAAATGTCGAAATTCAACGTTGAAACCGCTTTTAACGATTTGTTGAAGAAAGTTGCAGCGTTGACAGCAAAAATTGCATCTCAAACAGCTGTAATTGAGTCGCAAAACAAAATTATTGAAGATCATCAGCGTAAGATCGATAATTACTTCGATACTATTACTGAACAAACGAGGGTAATTGCAGATTTGTGCAAAAAAATTGAGAAACTCGATGTTCAAATTTCGAAGAGCGAGATAGATAAACCTGTGGTGGTAGCAGATACACAGCGGGCAAGTGAGACGAACGCTACGAGTTAAGCCAAGGAACCGCAAAAGAAGGAGACGGAACGCGCGCGCCGAGCCACCGAGAGCGAGCGAGCCAAGACTAAGGCTGCGTCCATTACGCATAAGACGAGCGAGTGTTTATCTGAAGTCGCGGAGCTGCCCTTGGAAGACAATGTTACGTCCGAAGAATGGAAAATTGTCAGTAATAAAAAAAAGCGAACTAACAGAGTTAGTAATGGTGTTCAGAAAGGAGGAAATTCGCAAATTTCCACGCTTCAAGCAATCCAGAAGAAGAAATTCTTGCATGTCTGGTCATTGCATCCAGAAACGACGGAAAAGGCAATAAGCGATCACGTGGCGGAAATCTGCGGATCGAGGGATATTAAAATTGAGAAAATAGTCCCGAAAACTGCTAGGGACTATGCGTCATTTATGGTTGGAGTAGCTGAATCTCTTTTTGATAAAATAAACAATGTTGATAGTTGGCCAGTAAATGCGCAATTTAACCAATGGGTGTGGTTTCGAAACTCCCATAAGGCATCAAAAGGCAGTCAAGGCTAGAAATGAGTACATCCAAGTGTATTACCAAAACGTTAGAGGATTGAGGACGAAAACAAAAACATTCCTACATAATTTATTAGCATCGACTTATGACCTTTTTGCAGTTACGGAATCAGGTCTCAATAATGGAATTCATGACGGAGAACTAATTCCAACGGATTACAACATATTACGATGTGATCGAGTGGACGGGCGGAAACAAGGAGGAGTATTTTTAGCGGCTTCCCCGCGGTTTGGTTTAAATCGCGTTTCTATTGGTAACGTGGACAATGCCTTATTTGAGATCGTGTGTGCGACAGTTCATCGACGAAATCATTTTTTGTTCTTTTGTTGCGTTGTTTACATTCCGCCAAAAGGCGATGCTAATGAATATATGCAATTATTTCATATATTAGAGAATGTATGTGTTAGATATGATAAAGTTGTGGTATTAGGTGATTTCAATATGCCTTCTGCGACCGTGGAGATTCAAAATTACCTGGATTACTTTATTGCTTACTGTGGATTTCGGCAGGTAAATAATTTGGTTAATATTAATGATCGTACTTTAGATTTAGTATTGTCAACGTTTGAGGTTAGTGACTTAGGGGTACAACTCTCTGAGGAACCGTTGGTTAACATTGATGCTCAACACCCGCCGCTGGTCATTAGCGCCAAGCTCTCGGATCGGGAACCAGAGGGTAGAAGGGAGCTTTCTAGGAATGACGGGGACAGTGTTTCGGTGCTTAATAAAAACAGATGGAATTATAATAAAGCAGATTTTCTAAGTTTATACTATTCTTTTATGTTAGTGGATTGGGTATTGTTGTTTAAAATTCAGAACTCTGAGGCGGCTTTGAATTACTTTTATAAAATAGTATATGAGGTCCTTGACGAGTGTGTTCCTAAGAAAAATCTTAAAGTTGATAAGCGAGAGTCTAGGTTTAAATATCCAGAGTGGTACACACCTGATTTGATAAGTGATATCAAACTTAAGTGGCGTTATCATAAATTATATAAAACAACTGGTTCCTTGAGCGACTATGAAATGTTTTCTCGCTATCGAGCTCGAGTCAAAATTAAGATCGCTTCAACTTATGAAGCCTACCAAAACAGACTTCAGAAAAACCTTCAAGCAGACCCGAAGTCGTTCTGGAGCATGGTTAGGAGTAAACAAGCTATACGCAATAAACCGAAGGTCACGAAGGACGGCTTGTTGCTGAAGGATGAGGAGTGTGCGGAATGTTTCGCCTCGTATTTTCACTCGGTATATAGCCCGCAGCGGCCGGCGCTGGACCCACAGGCTGCCGAGTGCGCGGGCGGTGGGGCGGAGGGTGCGACGCGCGTGCATGTCGACCGCGTTAGCGCACAAGACCTGCGCGCCGCGCTCCTTCGCCTCAAGCCCAAGCGCTCGGTAGGCCCGGACGGCATACCACCTTACATTGTCAAGGATTGTCGTATGGTTTTTGAGGAGCCCTTGTTGCACATCTTCAACTTGTGTTTGCAGGAGGGTCAATACCCGGACGTGTGGAAGATGACGCGAGTTATCCCGGTTCCTAAAGGAAGTGCAGGCTCTGAAGTGAGTGGATACCGACCGGTGGCGGTGCTGTCTGCGTTCGCCAAGGTATTTGAATCAGTATTGCATAAAAGTATTTATACACAAGTCAGCTCCCGGTTAACGGACGCACAACACGGTTTTCGGCCAGGTCGCAGTACGGCGGGCAACTTGCTGTCTTTTGGTAACTACTTGTCGCCCGTCATTGACGCCGGGGGGCAGGTGGATGTGGCTTATTTTGACTTCCGGAAAGCTTTTGATACTGTGGATAATGATGTACTTTTATGCAAGCTTGCTGCTGTGGGATTCACGCCGCACTTGCTTAAGTTTTTTGCGAGTTATCTTGGCGAGCGCCGACAGTACGTCGAGTATGCGGGACATGACTCCAGACCCTACTACACGTTCTCAGGGGTGAGTTAAGGGAGTAATATCGGGCCATTAGAATTCATTTTAGTGGTGAACGATCTGCCAACAGTTGTCAAAGAGTCGAAGTGTCTCCTGTTTGCGGATGACTTAAAGCTATTTTTAGCGGTTAAGGAAGAGGCAGATTGTATTCGGCTCCAGTCAGACATAAATAATGTAGTCCAATGGAGCAAGTCTAATAAACTTAATTTTAACGTTGACAAGTGCTGTGTGATGAGTTACAGCCGTGCACGTGTTCCACTGCATCATCTGTATGAGATGGACGCGGCAGTAATGCCGCGCGTCACTCAGGTGCGGGACCTGGGCGTGCAGATGGTGCCGGAGTTAACGTTTCGCAAACACATAGTTGAGGTGTGTGGCAGGGCCTTCAGAAATCTCGGTTTCATCTTGAGACAATGTAAGGACTTTAGCGATACGGCTGCAGTAAAAGTCTTGTATAATGCACTGGTACGAAGTCACCTGGAGACCAGTGCAATTATTTGGAATCCTCATGAGAGAAAGTACACCCTCATGTTGGAGAAAATACAAAACAAGTTTGCGAGGTTTTTGTATTTAAAAGAATATGGTGTTTACCCTTTTTATCCCCTCATGTACCCGAGTTTGTTCGTCCTGGGAATGGTCGGATACACCAGGCTGGCTGTAAGAAGAGACGTCGCGCTGGTCAAATATGTGGCTAGCGTATTGCTGGGTTTGCTGCACCACCCGGAGGTGCTAGAAGCGCTGCGGCTGCGCGCGCCGGATGGGTGCGTGGGCGCGCGCCGCCGCCCCGCTCTGTTAGACGTACCATTGGCTAGGACAAATCTACTCAAGTTTACCCCTATGTCGCGAGCCATACGATTGATTAATGTCATAGTGTTGTCGGAAGATATATTTTGCCAGAACTTGCCGAGATTTGTAAGAGTAGCGCAAAATTTAATTGAAAACGGTCTAGCAATATAAATAATGATTAAGGTATCTGATGTATTGTATTATATGTTATGTTTAATATGTACCTAAGTTATAACATCGCCTTGGATGTATCTGTAAAGGTGTTATAATAATGAATGAATAAATAAATAAATAAATAAATAAAAATTTCAACAGTAAATGCTAAACAGATTCTCTCGGAGGCAAAAGTAAAATTAGTCCAAACAAATGACTCTCTTTAACGGCCTGAGTAGACAGTATGTCGTATCGCGTGAAACTAGCCTTAATTTATGTTTTCATGAAAAACCGACAAGAAATTTATCAAGTAGCAGTCACCGTTTGATGTTTTTTGGGAACTTTTTTATTATTCTCTGGTGGAGAGCTGGTGGTCGACGATGGAGCACATTGCTTCGAAAACTTTTACGCTCTTGAAAAAGACTCCCAGCTATCAGGAAACAGACTCCGGCTGGGAATTCCACTCCTTAGCTGTATGCACAATGAAAGTGTGCGTGTTGGGTAGGAAAAAAGGTTTGCGTTAAAATAAACACATCTATATATATTTATTTATATTCATCCACAAATTCCGGTTGGTTACACCATTTAAAACTCAAGAACGGCTGGACTGATTTTGAAGATCTTTGATTTGTTGGATTTGTCTTTGCCCCGTATAGCAGCATTACGATTGGAAAAATTAATAAAAAAAATATGTAGGTACAAAAATCATTTTCTAATACAACGCCATTTCTGATACATGACAAAAACAAAACACCGAAGTTCGCCGGGACCACTAATTCCGAATAAAAAAATGTTGACTCATTCTTTGGTTAGTACGTATATTCAAGAATTGACCACCTGTTTCAGCAAAGTGGACTATTGCAAAAATGACCAATGCCACAAATTGTTCGCAACATGTAAATATATGCCTCAGATAAAAATGTCCAAATTATTTCGTAGGCGCTTAGTGTCAGATATGTTGTGGGTAACAGCACTTGTCTTCTGGTACGTACATACTTATTAATAGTACTGATAAATAGCTGATATACATAACTCACGATAAAGTTCATTGACTTTGGTAAAAGGCATTCTATAGAAAACTCATTAGAATAAAAAAAGAAAAAAAAGAATTAGAAAATTCTTTAGAAATTGATAAATATATTCTAATTCGACACCTCGAATTAATTATAATTAAAATGAGGTCGTCGATACAGTCATGAATATTTTGTTTAAGCGAGCCTGTTCTATTCTATCTTATTGTTGGCTCTTGCATCTAGTTCTTCAGTAGCACTTCACTTTTCCAAGCCCCATGATCATTATTACCCTTCTATCAATTTGTTTGGTTTCGACGCAACATGTTTTTTCTTCCATTTCAACTTCTCTAGGTACTCTTAAAGCCTTACCTCTAACGTCGCAAAATTTTCTCATCCCTCGCAACACATTTAAATAATTTTAAGCAGTGACGTGTCGGCACATCTTTGCTTAAAATTTTCCACTTTATCCTCTTTATGGACACATTAAAGTCAGTCTACACCCTCGCTCTTGTAATATTTCGCTTGACTTTATTTATTTATAAAATTTTCCACTTTATGGACACATTAAAGTCAGTCTTCTACTCCCTCGCTCTTGTAATTTTTTGTTTGATTTATTTATTTACAAAATTTTCCACTTTATGGTCACATTAAAGTCAGTCTACACCCTCGCTCTTGTAATTTTTCACTTGATACTATTTCTGAAAATTGCAGACTTCGTAGGATTGAAATAAATCTTTATTAGATTATAATTACTCGATAAATTATGAAAAAAAATCGTTTTGTATACAATAAATCCCATCCAAACTCAATGCTTTTCTATATATCCGTGTCGATGGGAAGAGGCCAGATGGGATGACCATAATACCTTGGAAGGTGGGTAGGCCTTTGGTGTGGGATGCAACATGTGTCGACACCCTTGCGCCATCCCATCTTCTTAGCACGGCGGGTTATGCTGGGGCGGCTGCTGCGGGTGCAGAAAATCTCAAACGGCGCAAATACAGCAACCTTATTGGGAATTATGTATTTGAGCCATTTGGGGTTGAAACATGGGCCATGGGGTCCGAGTGCTCATCGAGTTTTTCGTGAAATCAGCAAACGGTTTGTCGACTCTTTACGTGACCAGAGGGCTGGCCTTTCCTTTGGCCAACGAATCAGCATTGCCATTCAACTTATCAATGCGGCCAGTGTTCTGGGCACTTTTCCCGTTGACAGCGATGTGGACAAATAGTTCGATGCCCTGTGAGTTCTTCCCCTCCCCTTTTTACTCCGCTTGTATATTTTCGACTAGTTTGTATATAGGTAGTATTTATAAGTTTTTATGTATTTGTAAATATTGCCTGAAAGTTACACTTGACAATAAACTACAATATTATATAAATTTAAAAAAAAATGGTAAAAAACGTGTGTTGTTTTAATTAATTAATCATAAGGTAATATATAACAATAATTTAAAAAAATAAAAAGGATTAATTACTGCCCATAAGGTTACAATATTAAATAGTAGTTACAGATGAGGTTTTCATTACTAAGATCTGAATTGAGTGGGGCAGTCATAAAAATGTCTAGATCAAGTAGCCATTATTATAGCAAGCATTTTATGCACCAAGCATTTGATAAAAATAATAGTGTATCTATACATGTAAAGATAAAGAAATACATAAATAGGTCCGTCCAATGACGTGTTTCCACATTATCGTTGCCACCATATTGTTTATGGGTTGTAAATAAAGATTTGACTGAGTAATCCTATCAGACATTTGTCGCGTGACTATTTTATTAGTGTTACCTACCTGCCCAATATTGTCCATGACGGAATATTTGTGTGTAAGTCGATGTTTGTCAGAGCTGAATCTTAAATCACGATCAATCAGTTTTGAGCCGTCGAAACAATGCTGCCAGTCTTCTGGGCACGTTTCCGGATGACAGCGATGCGGAGGAATACTTTGACGCCTGAGTTTACTTTGTTTTTGTATATGTACATACTTAGATTCAGTAGATGTAAATAGTTTTAAGATAGTATATAGTTATATTATGTTTGTCTGATTGTAATAAACATCTTGATTAGATTATTTAAAAAAAAAGAATAAATAAATAAAACAGGGAAGACTAACAGACAACATGTCCGCCATTTCAACAGTAAATGCTAAACAGATGCTCTCGGAGGCAAAAGTAAAATTAGTCCAAACAAATGACTCTCTTATACGGCCTGAGTAGACAGTATGTCGTATCGCGTGAAACTAGCCTTAATTTATGTTTTCATGAAAAACCGACAAGAAATTTATCAAGTAGCAGTCACTGTTTGATGTTTTTTGGGAACTTTTTTATTATTCTCTGGTGGAGAGCTGGTGGTCGACGATGGAGCACATTGCTTCGAAAACTTTTACGCTCTTGAAAAAGACTCCCAGGTTGTAGCTATCAGGAAACAGACTCCGGCTGGGAATTCCACTCCTTAGCTGTACGCACAATGAAAGTGTGCGTGTTGGGAATAGTGGTGCGTGTTGGGTAGGAAAAAAGGTTTGCGTTAAAATAAACACATCTATATATATTTATTTATATTCATCCACAAATTCCGGTTGGTTACACCATTTATAACTCAAGAACGGCTGGACTGATTTTGAGGATCCTTGGTTTGTTGGATTTGTCTTTGCCCCGAATAGCAGAATAACGATTGGCAAAATTAATTTAAAAAATATGTAGGTACAAAAATCATTTTCTAATACGCCATTTCTGATACATGACAAAAACAAAACACCGAAGTTCGCCAGGACCACTAATACCGAATAAAAAAAATTTGACTTTGGTTAGTACGTAAATTCAAGAATTCACCACCTGTTTTAGCAAAGTGGACTATTGCAAAAATGACCAATGCCACAAATTGTTCGCAACATGTAAATATATGCCTCAGATAAAAATGTCCAAATTATTTCGTAGGCGCTTATTGTCAGACATGTTGTGGGTAACAGCACTCCGCTACTGAATGTCGAAGTTTGAAATGTCGACGTATGTTAGTTCTAAAGTACAGGATCTCGATGTACGCCAGTTCGAAAGTTCACTGGAGCGAAGTATGCAAGGCCGACGTATCGTTAGTTAGAAAGCATACGAGTGCGATGTACGCCAGTTCGAAATTACCCTGGTTAGGTTAGGTTAGAACTGTGACATGGGGCCCCGATCTGGGCGGCTGACCTGACGGCCAGCACCATCACTGTTCTGCGGAAGCCGCAGAGGGTGATGGCCGTTAGAGTCATCAGGGGATATCGCACGATCTCCTACGAGGCGGCTTGCGCACTGGCCGGATCTCCGCCGTGGGACCTGGAGGCGAAAGTGCTCGCGTCACTGCATAGGTGGCGCGAGGGCGCGCGGGCGCGCGGTGAGCGACTGACGCAGCGACACCTGGAGTTGCGTCGGTCGCAGCTGCGCGAGGTCCTGGTGGCGGAATGGCGGGACAGACTTTCGAGCCCTACCGCCGGCCTCATCACCATCGAGGCCATCCGGCCAGTGCTCGACCTCTGGCTCGGGAGAAGGCACGGCTCCCTGTCGTTTCGTACGACGCAGGTCCTCTCGGGGCATGGCTGCTTCGGGAGGTTCTTGTGTCGCATAGGCAGGGAGCCGGACGCTCGATGCCACCACTGCGTCGACTGTCGGGAGGACACGGCACGGCATACGCTTGCAGAGTGTGCAGCTTGGGAGGAGCCGCGCCGTGCCCTCATCTCTGTTGTAGGCGGTGACCTCTCGCTGCCGGCCGTAGTCCATGCTATGGTCGGCGGTGAGGAGTCCTGGGATGCGGTGGTCTCCTTCTGCGAGACAGTTATCGCGCAGAAGGAGACTGCGGAAAGGGAGAGGGAAATCACAACCGCTCTCCCTGCCCGCAGCAGGCGCATCGGGCGTCCGAGGAGGGCATACGCTGCCCTCTTCCGGCCCCCCTAACTGGGTCCAGGGGCGGCGGACTTGGGGATGTCCGTCGCCCCCCATTCATCCGGACCCGAGGTGGCGGCGCGTGGTGTTCCCGTGAGCCCCTCTTTGACGTAGAGAGGGGAGTCAAACACCTCACTCCCCTCGCCGACGCGAGGTGGCCCGCAGAGGCGGGCCGGCACCAGCCGGGGATTGCGGATGTCGCATACGTTCCCGTGATCCCCGGCGTAGGTGGCTGTCTCTATATAAAAAATGAAGTAAATTTATTTTTACACAAATTTGCTAATTATAATGTTGTAGGAGTACGGAGGCATTTATTTATACGGAGTAGTAGTAACAGCACGGAGGCATTTCATACATCGTAACAGAGTAATTTCGAACTGGCGTACATCGCACTCGTATGCTTTCTAACTAACGATACGTCGGCCTTGCATACTTCGCTGCAGTGAACTTTCGAACTGGCGTACATCGAGATCCTGTACTTTAGAACTAACATACGTCGACATTTCAAACTTCGACATTCAGTCGCGGAGTCGGGTAACAGCACTTGTCTTCTGGTACGTACATACTTATTAATAGTACTGATAAATAGCTGATATACATAACTCACGATAAAGTTCATTGACTTTGGTAAAAGGCATTCTATAGAAAACTCATTAGAATAATAAAAAAAAAAAGTATTAGGAAATTCTTTACAAATTGATAAATATATTCTAATTCGACACCTCGAATTAATTATAATTAAAATGAGGTCGTCGATACAGTCATGAATATTTTGTTTAAGGGAGCCTGTCAGGTTCTATTCTATCTTATTGTTGGCTCTTGCATCTAGTTCTTCAGTAGCACTTTACTTTTCCATGCCCCATGATCATTATTGCCCTTATATCAATTTGTTTGGGGTCGACGAAATATGTTTTTTCTTCCATTTCAACTTCTCTAGGAACTCTTAAAGCCTCACCTCTAACGTCGCAAAAATTATGCATTAAATTTTAAATTTTAAACATTAAAAAAAATTATGCTAAAGATTTTAAACCTAAAAAAAAATTTATGCTTAAAATTGTCCACTTTTTAGTAGTAGTTTTAGTGTGTCCATAAGGACACACTAAAACCTCGCTCTTGTCATTTTTCGCTTGACTTTGTTTAAATTGCAGACTCCGTAGGACTGTAATAAATCTTTATTAAGATTATAATATCTCGATATGTTATGAAAAAAATCGTTTTGTACGTATACAAAAAATCCACGTCCAAATTCAATAATTTCCAACATATGCGACATGCTTGTCTCATTTAGAAAATAATGTTTACAATTTCACGCGATATATTACAATCTAACGATGTTTGCAATTTTCCGGTGACATACATATATACAACATACCTACTTAAAAAGAAAATTGTATACAGAGAGAAGAGCACAAGGTTACATTAATATTATTCAGAAATGTTGAAGAAGTCAAATAATGCAGGATACAAGAGCTAGCTCGAAACTTTAGCACGTCTTGTCGTCTCAGGTTATGCTAGGTTTTCTGTAGTGTGACCTATTAGACTTGTTTCTGTATTTAACAGTGTTTAGGGCCAGCCCTTGGATACACATCCGGGCGACCATATGACTCAATTTATCAAGTTTAGTTTGTATACATATATTTGGGAAACCTATAGGCATTGGTGCAACGGGGCGCTAAGCCCTTTTTCTGGGCAGAAGACATCCATGAGGATTTCATGGATGTCTTCTGCCATGAGGCGGGCGGAGGGGTCTGTCAGACTCTTACTGACTAAAACCACCCCAGTGTTCCATCTCCCACCTACGCCGGGGATCGCGGGAACGGATGCGACTTCCGTAATCCCCGCCACTGCCGGCCACCTGTCGTCAGCGTGGGGAGTTAGGTGTTTGACTCCCCCCGCTACGTCAAAGAGGGGCGCACGGGAACACCACGCGCCGCGACCTCGGGTCCAGATGAATGGGGGGCGACGGACATCCCCAAGTCCGCTGCCCCTGAACCCAGTTAAGGCGGCTGGAAGAGGGCAGCGTATGCCCTCCTCCAACGCCCGATGCGCCTTCTGCTGGCCGGAAGGGGATTGAAATTTCCCTCTCCCTTTCAGTTCAGGGGCTGGCGTACATTCCCTAGACCTCAACATTAACTTCCACTTACCACTTGGCGAACACAGCTCGATATTCCAATGCGAGTGTGTCGCCCTAACACAAGCCACAACAGCCGTAAAGCACCTAGGGATACACAACTACGCAATTAGACTTGTGTCTGACAGCCTTGCCGTGCTCAAAGCCCTAGAAAACAAACAAACTAACAGCAAATTAATCTCCGAGTGTCACCTCGCCCTGGAGAGTATATCGCTGTCCAACAGAATCACCCTCCAGTGGATCAAGGGGCACAGTGGATCCCTAGGCAATGACGCCGCAGACGAACTTGCTAAGAGAGGTTCCGAGATGGCAGTGCTAGGCCCGTACCCACTCCTTCCCCTACCTTTCTCACAGTTTCGTACATGGATTTGCCAGAGATCCACTGAACTGCATAACAACAAATGGTCACGGGCTACAGACTGCAGGCAGTCAAAAATGGCAATGCCGAGTGTACACCCACGACTAACAAAACAACTACTCAGACTAAGTAGAATTAACCTCAGAACAATAATAGGGACAATTACGGGCCATTGCCCCCTCAACAAACATCTTTTTAACATAGGCGCCACAGACAGCCCACTCTGCAGAGGCTGCTTTGATGCCGAAGAAACAGCCGCCCATGTCATCCTGGAATGCGAGGCCGTGGCTACCCAACGTGAACAAATCCTCGGAACGGTGAGGTCGCTCCGCGAAGCCTGTGAAGCTCTCAGGAAACTTCTGCGCTTCTGGGCGGAGCTAGGCTGGCTAACGTAGCCAGGACACCTACGTACAATGGACCGAATAGGAGTCTAAGTGGAGCGGAAAATGGAGTCCCTACTCTACTCTCTACTCTACTACTACCCTCTCCCTTTCCGCAGCCTCCATCTGCGCGATAACTGCTTCGGGGCGCTGAGCCCTAGCGCAAGGATTCTGCACTCGGGTATCCCGTTGTAACCCCGGGTAAAGCCGGACGTGGTACGTGATTAGATACTAACAACTCGTGGTCTTTCCAGGGCTTCAGTGAGTCACTCGTGTGGCAACAACCTCCAGTTCCCATCATGTTTTAAGTTCGGAGCCGCATCGGCAGCCTACCAAGTGGAAGGAGCCTGGAATGTTAGCGGTAAGTAGGGTTGCCAACCGTACTCTAAAATAGAATATTGTACTCTATTTTGCTTAGACGTACTCTATAATCTATAAAAGCAATAGAGTACACTAAAATAATCAATTTATTTTGATTTTGTCTTTTAATTAAACTGAATGAAATCCTGTCATTTCAGTTATCCACTGACGGATTTTTGTCTTTTTAAGCGATAAACTCAAAAACTTCGCAAAGTATTTCCATAAGGTTTTCACCAATGGACGGAATAATTTATGAGGAAGGTTTAAGTGCATCATGCATCAAGGTTTTGTGTAAATTGCCTGAAATATGACTGATGATGATGTTCCTTAAAGGTGTCGGAAAAAATCATGCCGACTGGGATCACAATCTTCTATAGAACACAGGCCTATCTTTGGGACTTAGACAGACTTGTGCAATGGTGTCAAACCAACCAGATGCAACTTAATCCTGGTAAATGTTACCATATAAAGTTCACACGAAAACATCATCTAATAGAGCAAGATTATTACATCAATGAGGTTAAGGTTGCGGAGCTGGACACAATAAAGGACCTTGGTGTAGTATTTGATCAGAAATTAACTTTTATTCCTCACATAAATAATACCATAAAAAAGTCCTCTAGAATGCTGGGTTTTGTTATGAGAAATTCTAAACAGTTCAGGAGTTGTAAAACTAAAATGATGCTTTACAATAGTTTGGTCCGAAGCATTTTAGAATATTGTAGCGTAATCTGGCGGCCACACTATTCTGCTCACTCGTTGCGTCTTGAACGCGTACAAAAGCGTTTTCTTTGGCACCTGGCGTTTTCTAGCGGAATAGCCAAAAGGGTACGTTCGTACAGTAACCGGCTGAAGTGCTTTAGAATGGTTTCGCTAGATAAGCGCCGACGCATTAGTGACGCAATGTTGGTATGCAAAGTAATGGCCCATAAAATTGACTGTCCACAAATATTGCAACTTTTTAATTTCCGTGCCCCCTCAAGAATTCCTCGTAGTCAAATAACACCTCTCTGCCCACCGCGGAGAAGAACGGTTTTAGGCGCAAATTCTCCACTCGCGAGGTTCTGCAAGGTCATTAATAGCTGTAGTGATGAAATTGATATCCACTTTGACAGTTTGGGTAAATCGAAAGCCTATTTTCATAAAAATCTCTCTTGATGGCCCTTCATTAACTCGCGTGGAAGGAAATTTGTTCATACTAATAGAATAGAATACATGTAATGATTAGTTTGTCAAGCCACCTGATTTTAATAATTAATCTAAATATCTTCATACTTAACTTAAAACTAAATTAGTACTTTAATTTAAAGTATTTTTTTTTTGTACAACTTCCTTATGCATGCGGTGTTTACCTATAAGTGATTGTTGCACTGATGTATATTAATTTAGTGCATGATATTTTTAACATAAAACCAGTGTGAACAATTGTTGGTGAACCAATAAATAAATAAATAAAAAATAAATAAATCTTTAAGCTGCACCACAACACCTGATCTTGTATTTCGCATCAAGTCAGTCTCAGTTTCTATTTTATAGCCGTTCCGCAGCTTCTAAGACAATACGACAGTTATAATTAAACTGTACCAGTCCTCAATCAATTTGCATCTACAATGTGTGTCTGTGTGTGTGCCAAATAAACTAGTTTTCTTTCTTTTCCTCCTTTTTATAATTAATACTAAGGCTCAGGTTTGGCCGCAATCTAACCTGATGGAAAGTGAAGAAGTGGTCGACGATGGAGCATGTTTGCCTAGAAAAAACCTTTTCACTCTTGACTTAAATTCACCCAGATTTAGGTATTAGGCAATAACACTCATAACTCACTAATAACGCCATAACACTCCGGCAAGGAATTTCAGGCCTTAGCTGTAAGGTCAATGAAAATATTCCCAAAACGTGTGGGTGGGATGGCCACGGCGTACCGGTGGCGCATCGCCATAAGTCTATTAGTCCGATAATGGGACGGACTAGGCTCATACTATGTCTTGTTTTCCAGATAAAGGCGAAAGCAAATGGGACCGCCTAACTCACCGGTATCCCGAACTGTCATCAGGGTTTAACGGCGATGATGCCTGCAAATCCTACTATCTCTGGCAGAGGGACGTTGAAATGGCTGCCGAGTTGGGCTTGCAGTTCTACAGGTAAGTTTGTACAAGTTTAGTTCTCACCAGGGTTACGGAATCCAAAGAGTTACCGCAGCCCAGGAACGCATTTGAAGGAACATGGGTGCCGTGGGTAGTAGTCTGTTAGAGTCCAATTTTATTTTGCCCTCTCCTGTGTTATTTTAATGGTCTATTCTATATTTTTTGTTGGATAAATGGAAAGAGGGTTTTTTCAAGAGTAGGTATAGCAAGCAATAAGAAAAATAATATTCCATTTTTTTTTTAATTATGTTTACACAAATGTTAGATATTTCTTGCTGCTTAAATAAACTTTGGCACATTGTTTCAAGGTTGAATATTAATTTTGTCGCAAATAACATGTGTAAATACGGTTAAATTATAATACATACCTAGGTATTTCGTTTTAAAAAACTCTTTTGAAATGGATTCTCTGGTAGAAAACACGTTCACCTCAATACTAATACCTTTTTATGGATGGGAAATCATCAAATGACTTCTTCCGATTTAGGTGGAGCGGAAGAGCGTGTCAGACTCTTACTGACTAAACCCATCCGTGTTCCTAAAGCCCTTTGCGTTTCAGGGCCGCGGTGACTCTTTCAAACTAATTCCGCAACCCTGGGTGCTCTGACCCTAGCTGGCCCCTTCTGCTTTGCTGACTCTTTGAGACGCGCGTGGAACACAACGCTCCGTCGACCGGGGCCAGTTTTCGATCGGATGGCGAGCCACCCAACGCTCACCGTTCGTAGGCCTCCCCTGCGACTCCCGACGCCCGGATCGTCTCCTGTTGCGGCGGCTTGGGCGTGACGAGGAGGAGGCGGACCGCGTCAGGAAAAGGATAACCTTTTTCTGACGCGGTCCGCCTCCTCCTTCGCTAGCATTACTGCTTCGCAGAAGGAGGGGACCGCCTCCCATGCCTCCTCGCTCCAGACCATGGATTAAGCACGCGAGCCACCGATCGCTCCGACGAGGACACGGCGGTGCTCCGCATAAGCAGCCATGAACCTTGAGTTGGCGGGCTGGTCGCCGATTCAACGTAAGCGCCCACACCGAAGCCCCATAGAAGGCTATGGACCGCACGATCCCCGCGTAAAGCGTTTGGACCCCCTAGATTGGGCAAGAGCCGCTTAAAGTCATATTAATACCTACACATACCGTAAAACGAAGTTAATAAGAACTGAGGGGCGAATAGAGATAAAACTTTGAAGGGGATTTTGCGTTATTTCAATCTTGTTTGCAGCATGTCCGGTCTCCAATTTAATTGTAACATAAATGAAAAAAGTAACTCTCTTAAAAAAACAATATTATAATATTATAGTGAATGACCTCATCAAAGTTTTGTTTCTATTCAACCCTGAGTTCCTATTCAACCCGTTTTACTTTTTTTAAATTGAAATATTTTACCGAGTCCGTTCGGAAGTTCTGCCAATTTGCTCATTTTAATGTATTACTCCAATTCTATTCAAGGTCTAAGAACACTTGCTAAAACGAGCTCTTTCATTTTAACGTCTGCACACTTAAATTGGTCGGAGGGAAGCTACTCGTAGGTGTGAACGTAACATTATCTACACAATGCCGCGGAGTATCAAGGGTTTTTAAGTAGTTCTTAAACTTTTCTCCAGATTCTCAATATCCTGGCCTCGTCTCCTCCCGACTGGTTTAGCGAACAACGTTAGTGAGGATGGCAAGAACTACTACAACAACCTGATCGACGGTCTACTGGAGAAGGGCATTGAGCCTGTCGTTACTATCTATCACTGGGATATGCCGCAACTGCTTCAAGATCTTGGTAACTTTGAAAATGCTATTTTTATGACCGAGAAACTGAAAGAGAAGGACACGTATGGAGAACGAAACGCCTTGTGTAATCCGGGCTTTACTCATATAATACATATATAATTCCCGGATCAGTTACTATACAGTTATATAACAGTTCTTGTACAGCATATAGACACTTATTCAATAGGAATTCTTTTAGTTTTATTTTAAAAGCGCTATTGTAGTTGGCAATCTGTTGAATTTTTACGGACTGGTATCGTGGACTGTGTTTAACAATTCTTGGGTTCTGGTTAGCAACATTTTTGGTCTTCAAATCCAGTCTACGGGTGCCTTCCCTTATCTGTCGTTCTTCTACTGTCTCAAAATCTTGTATGTTTTTGGCCAAATTACTTAAAAGTACCAGTACCTACATAAAGACCTGGTACTATGAGTATGCCTCAATTTATAAAATGTTGTCGGCAACTTTCCCTTTGTGAGATGCGGACCATGGTACGAATTGCACGTTTCTGTAGTACAAAAGCTCTTATGCTATTATAGTCATAGCTATTTCACCAAAAAAGTATACTACCTATAGGTATCTAATTTTAGACTCTACTAGCGCCAAATATACAATTTTTAGCTGTTCTATGATTATTTCATTTCTCAGGTTTCTCATAGCGTAACATGCAGACGATACCGATGCATCGCAATCGCTTTTAACTCTGATTTCCGGTTTAACAGTTGGTCAATATATATACCTAAAAATTTTACTTCGGCAACAGTTTCAATTTCGACTTCATTTAAGGCAACATTTAAATTATCTTTGTTACGGGCTGTAGTTTTAAATAACATTATTTGAGTCTTTTTACTATTAATAAATAATTTATTGGCCGTGAACCACACATAAAATGCATGTAACGTAGCATTTATCCTTTCTGTCAACTCTACCATGTCATGCTGTCAAATGGCAGCTCCATTATGGCATTTGCGTCATCCGCTAAAATTACTAATTCCGTCCGTAAAATTCTGTCCGGTAAAATTGCATTTAGATAATTAATCAAGTCATTAATAAATAATAAAATTAAATAGGTCCTAGAATAGATCCCTGTGGTACACCTGTTGATATGCGCACAATTTTTAGAACATTAAGATCGTTTAAGTAGGATATCAACCTACTTGTTCAAGAACGCCATTTTGTCACCCTCTCGACTTCCTCGTTAGTCTAAAGGTCGCATGCACGACTGCTGATCTTGAGAAATGTGATTTGAAACCCAAATCGCATATAGAGGGATGCGGAACAGGCTGTAATGTCCCGCAAACCTCCATTGAAAAGGGAGGATCCTCCGACCAGACGGTTGTTGTATCTGGTGGGCAACTGCCCAACGGTTTATATTTGTGCTGTTGAAAATTTTCAAATCGTACGGACAACTATGATACAGAGTTGCAAGATTTGTATGACGTCTTGTCTTTAGTTCGTATCTGGCGGTATAGATGGCGCTACAAGTAATATTAACTCACTACCTACCATTGGAATTTTCAATGGAACCCTTCTAAAAAACTGCTCATTTGACTTCCAGGTGGCTGGGCCAATCCTCAAATCGCTGACTGGTTTGCTGAATACGCGAGGATCGTATATTCTCTCTATGCAGACCGCGTGAAGACCTGGATTACTATCAACGAGCCTCTGATAGAATGTGACTGGTACTATGGACACGGGATCCTGGCTCCTCAGCTGGACTACTACTTGGGCCCGTACATCTGCAATAAGAACTTGTTGTTGGCGCATGCGAAGGCTTACCATATTTACGATCAGGAGTTCCGGTATAAGTTCAATGGTACGCATTTACATTCAGACTCTAAGAAAACAAAAGCAAGAGGGTGTTACTTTTAAGACAGGTCAATCTGCCTAACCAGCCTTTTACCAACTATGTTGTGGTTCGGATGCAGCTGAGTACCAGTATGGAGCGACTACCACAACTACGACTATCCCTGTCGATTCTGTAAACATGTCGAAGTGAAGGCTTGGGTGAAGTGATCACGAGGGGGGCTGTCAATCCACATAATCAAGATATCACGTGATCACGAAGTGCGCTGTCATTCCATCTTGATTAAATGGATTCACTTCGACATGTTTACAGAATCAAACGGTTGGTGTCCACAATCCTGGGTAACACAATGCCTTTTGCGCCGTTCGAACGCCGGCTGCACGCACGAAAAAGGATGACTCATTGTAACGTAACGCTCATTGTAACGTTAGGCTCATTTTAACGTTACGATCATTTCATCAATGTTTTTTTATGACGTTGTCACGTTAAATTATCGTCCGTAAACCGACTTTACAGACAACCAATTTTTTTTTAAGAATTGGGTGCTATCACTAAAATGTAGTCACGTTAATTTTAATAGCTATCGTTCGAGTATATCGATTTCGTTCGGTATTGTTACTAAGGTCGCGTTTCGGTCGATCGGTTACAAATAAAGCAGCCAGTCTATTCTGTTATAGTATCACCTTGAAACCTTAGGTGAAGTAAGTGTGAAGTGAACTGTCACTACACTTGAAGCTATGGTTTGACAGATCACTTCAAGCTGACGTCACCTAAGTGTTTACAGAATAGCACTGCAGTTCGTATAAGCAATTGAGCTTGATGACGTGGGCCATGTCAACTAACAAAAAACAAAAAAAGTTTTAAACAGGACCATGTGTCACTGGATTGGATTCTGAAAATCTTTATTAAACACAATAATATAATGTGAGTAATTGCTCACTAGCTTCAAGAACTCTCTTCATCGAGTCCTGAGCCGTATGGTCAAAAAATATTTACCAAGAACTTTTTTTCAAAGAACTATTTCTTTTTTTCAGGAAAAGTATCAATAGCAAACCACTTGCTCTGGTTGCAGCCTTACTCAAACTCAACAGAAGATCAGGAGTTGACGGAGGCAGCAAGAGAATTTTTGGTAAGTAGGCCTATTTTAGAAGAAGAATTCCTGGAAAGGACGGGGGGGAGAGGGGAGTGACTAAAAAAAATACGAGTAAGTCATTTATCGTGCATTGCCTTAAATACTTATGTGTCTTATATGGAGGTATGAACAAGTAGACAAAACTTAAGTTATGTTATAAATGGGAAAGTTTTTTGTTTGAATATTTTTTGGTATTTAGATAAATGGGAACCTGGAGGCTCCTTTAAAGCGAGAGAATCAGCGGGTAAAAGCTAGTTAGAAGATAAAGGAGACGCCCTTGAATAGCTGCGGAAATTAGGAGCCGAAGCACAAAGCCAGGATTCGAATTCATAACATAACGTTGCGGTATTTAGATAAACAGCTGCACGGGTCGATCTTCAAGGTTAAGTAACGCTTGCCGAGGTTGGTCTATGGATGGGTGACCATCTTAACATACCGAGACTCCTCCGTGCCTTGGAAAGCACGTTAAGCCGTTGGTCCCGGCTGTCATTTGTAGATTTTTGGCAGTCGTGACGGATAGTCAGAAGCCAGAAAATCTGACACCAGTCTTACCGAGGAGTACCGTGTTACCCAGTTAATGGGTTGTGTAGGTCTAGCAGTTGTGTAGGCAGCCGCTCCACGTAAAACACTGTTATACAGCTGAATCCGGTTTGACTGGAAGCCGACCCCAATATAGTTGGGAAAAGGCTAGGCAGATGACTGATTAAAAATAAATACTGATTTTTTCAGACGGGCCGCTATACTCATCCCATATATTCTAAAGAAGGTGGATGGCCACCTGTAGTGGAGGAAGCCATTGCAAAGGTCAGCAAAGAACAAGGCTTCAAAAAGTCCAGACTGCCACCCTTCACCCAAGAGCAGATTGAATTGATTAGAGGTAAGTTAATAACAATTAATATTAACTAACCAACTGCCAACGGCCTGATGGCCAAAGCTTCTGCGAATATCTGTCGAAGCTGTCGTTGTGCGTTTGGATAAAAGAAAAGACTCTCCTACTCTTCGATACGGCTCGTATTGTGAGGAAGTTCCTTTTTCTGGAGTCCTAACCACCGGTAGCTTGGACCCTGTTCCCTTCACCGGCGGACTACTATTTTTAAAAATGTTTTTTTTTGTGCTTTTTTTTTAAAGTAATATATTAAAAATAATAAATGAAATGAAATGAGAACGAATAACCGAAATAATATTAGTTTACTTTCATACTATTAAGGTACAACGATGTAAAAGCAGCTAGTGACACCGCCACTCCTAGGTTATGGGCCCAGCCGAAACCTTACAGCCACTGCTGTAAGTTTGTGACCCGCTGGTCACAAACCTATTCTAGCCTTCTCGCTACTACGATATCAGTATACTGTTACTGCTGGTCCACGAGATCTTAAAAACATAAGGTATAATAACATACAGGCATACTCTCCAGAAGAGATGTCACACTTCATCGATTTTATACAATTAAATGCAAAAGAAAGGAAATTGGTTGCAAGTGGAAACGTGACTTAACTTCTATCTATACATATAACTTTATTATCGACTATCTTCCCAGGAACCTTCGACTTCTTCGCCATGAACCACTACACCACCAAGCTGGTGAAGAAGCTGCTTCCCTCGGAAAACATCATGAAGTCCGTGTTCTCGTTCATTGGAGACCTGGATGCTGTCTTGCAGGATGACCCGACCTGGAACTATGGTTATAGCAAGGTTATGCTCGTAAGTTGATGGATATCTACCTAGCTATATAAATAAAAATGAATCGCCAAATGTGTTGCTAAGCGTAAAACTCGAGAACGGCTCGACCAATTTCGCAATTTTTTTTTTTTGTTGTGTTTGTTACTGTCAAGAAATTTTCTTTCATAAGAACCTTTCTTATGAAAGAAAATTTTGGAAAAAATATACATCCGGGCGAAACCGGGGTGGGCCACTAGTCTTTATAATAAATTTGAATTAGTCAAAAAGTATGCTCTTAAAAGTAATAAACAATGTGTATTCAGTCTAAAATAGTAGTTTGCTCCAAGGGGAAAAAGTGTCCTATGTCACGAGCTCTCTTTTCAAAGGTTAACTCACGACCAAAGCGAGGCAGTTATACTAAAATCCTGAATGCAGCAATGGATTCAAGCTAGCCTAGAGCAAAGACACTTTTATCCCCGAAGATTACATCTGCTTTTTACGCCCAGTAGTAGGTTATTGAAAACAAGGCACGAGGAGTGGTGGTGGACTGCGAGGGAATGTGTTCGAAAGCGTCACCGACGCCCTGGAACGCAATGGGCATGTGGAGGAACACGGATAAGGAATAAGAGTCTGACTCTCCCTTGCGGAAGGAGTCATTTGATGATTTCCCATCCTTAAAAAAAAGTCACGTGGTCAATGTTTTCTTTAGAATGTGATAAACCCGTGGGCTGGACGTACAACCGGGCAATAATATTGTAGGAACTAAATTTTATTATAACCAATAATGACTTTCCTTGAGATAAGTTTATACGACATATAATTTGACAGTAACTACTGAAAGCCATCTCCCACGATCCTGAAAACTCCTTTGTGTTCGTCTTAATTCAAATTCTTTTTTCACCCAGCTAAACCCACCAGGCATACGAGAACAGATGATCTGGTTCAAACAGCAGTACGGAGACATCGAGATCCTCATCACTGAGAACGGATACTCCAGCGGTGGGTCCAACCTCAATGATGATGGCCGGATCTCTTTTATCAACGATTATCTAGAACAGGTAATCCATAACTAGGTTCTTTTATACAATCTGCCTTGTCTTTTCCCAATCTAACATAGATGCACCTGAGTACCAGTATTTACCTACCTGACCTCGACAACCCAGTAACTGGATAATATGATATTACTTAGTAAGACTGTAGCGGCATCAATGCCGCCACATGAAAAACGAAGAAGCGAAATTTGTACGGTAACAAAAAAAAAAGAACCGCAACGCCATCTATCCTGTCAGCGACGAACTACCAACGAAATCCTACATCGCACAAGCAACCGACAACAGTCCAACAGTTGCCCACCAGACACAACAACCGTATGGTTGGAGGATCCTCCCATTTCAATGAAGGTGTGCGGGACTTTACTCTCTGTTCCGCATACCTCTATGAGATTGCACTAGATTTTTGACTTTGACTACCCGTAACGCCTGTCAAAGATGTGTTTACATAGCGGTTTCTTTACATTGGGAGAATTAAACATAACTGGAGACACGTGTGTGTGATTCAAACAATTAATACGTCTTTGCCTATTTTTTTAAAGTGAATATGAAACCGTGATGTTATGTGTGCTTGTCGATTCTTTTGTAATAGTTGTGCCTGCGTTCGATCACCATCTCAGCTAATGAAAAGCGATGATGTGCTCGACAATGGCAATACCCTTTTCACTCATTTCTCAGACTTTCTTCAGACTTTAAAAAAAAACCCCAGGTTGTAGCTATCAGGAAACACACACTCCGCCAGGGAATTCCACTCCTTAGCTATACGCATAATTAAATGATTCCTAAAACTTTTTTTGCGTATGGGTGGGGTCTCCACAATGTACCGGTTGATTGTGAGAAATTCCTATGGTGTCTGTGATGTTTCGCTAGCTAGTTAATCACACTAATATTTTAAAGGCGAAAGTTTGTGAGTGTGTGTGTGTGATTTGATATGCAGGAAGCTGACACCCTGGATGAACTCATATGTAGGCTACTTTTAAACCGCGGGGCGCAGCTCATATATATGCCGTAATTATTTCAATTTAATTAAACATGAAACCAGTGGGATTCTAGAAATAGTTTTTCTAACATCGACTATTTCTTGTAGCTATAGATAATTTAGAACATGTGAATGTTCCAGGTGCTCTTATCTATCAAGGATGGTGTCAACGTGACGGGGTACACGTACTGGACGCTCATGGACAACTTCGAATGGTTAGATGGATATCAGTAAGTAGTTAAACCTTCTTTTATGTTCATGATTAATGCTCACTAACGGATCATCAACATTCGGCCATTATTCCATTTTATTCTGAATGACAGAACATTATCTTCGTCGTCTTCTGTCACACTAATATTATAAAGGCGAAAGTTTGTGAGTGTGTGTGTATGTTTGTTACTTCTTCACGCGCAAACGGCTGGACCGATTTAGATGAAATTTGGTATAGAGATAGTTTGAGTCCCGAGAAAGGACATAGGATAGTTCTTATTCCAGAAATCATCCTATAAAGGGGTGAAAAGGGGGGTGGAAGTTTCTATGGTAGTCCCAGTCCGTCATTATTGAAGATTGGGGCTGCCATGAACTGAGTTCAACAGTCCCTTTTTATTTAGGCACTTGATAAAAAATAAATAAACATATGTATAGGCGTTTTTGAAAAATATAATGGCTGCCCAAAATAACTATTCCACGCGGACGAAGTCGCGTGCAAAAGCCAGTCCCTTTATATGTTGCGGTTTCCAGTCTAACCGGATAAAGCTGACTGCCAGAATTTCTCAGAGTGACTGCTTATCTGCTTTCTACACTCCAATTGCTGGGTTAAAATGGTCGTCATCAATCCTCATCTTGGTTCAGTCACTCAGTTGACTCAGTCTTGATTTCCTACTGTCGATTATCAAAAATCACAATCAAATGTCATTTATTCCAATAAGCCTGAGAGCCAGAACTTTTTGAACGTCACTTTTACATTAAGACAGTCCCCCAAAACGCCAACCCGTCACCACTTCACCAATCATCATCATCTTCTCCAATACACCAGCCTCCTCGGCATGATTTGACTACGATTGATGTATGGACTTTAAAAGAGACTTTGACCTCTGAGTTTGTTTCGGTGTATCGTCTCCGGGTAGTCATTCAGCTAGGAAACACCGGCTTATCTAGTTTAAAAATGACTAAAAAAGATTAACGTGTAAAAATGTTATGTTTAACCTACTTACAAAAATATCATCATCTGCCTAGCCTTTTCCCAACTATATTGGCGTCGGCTTCCAGTCAAACCGGATTCAGCTGAATACCAATATTTTACGTGGAGCGGCTGCCTGCCAGACCTCCACAACCCATTAACTGGGTAACACGGTACTCCTTGGCAAGACTGGAGTCAGATTTACTGGCTTGTGACAATCCGTAACGACTGCCAAAGATCTACAAATGACAGCCGGGACCAACGACTTAACGTACTTTCGGAGGCACGGAGGAAACCCGGTATGTTAAGATGGTCACCCATCCACAGACCAACCTTGGCAAGCGTTGCTTAATCTTCAAGATCGAACCGAGTGGCTGTAATTCTTTAGCCACGCGCTCATGCTTACGAAAACATGGCCGATAAAAGACCAAAATCAATGCCAAAGCATCATCTTTGCATCTATATCGGTCGTATGCTTATGGAACCATAGCACAAGGAGGGAGAGAACCTGTGCGAGTCTCAACCAGGCTACCATGGGTGCCCCTTTAGGAAATATAAGCATATTTTGTTTCTTCGTTTCAGATCTAAGTTCGGCTTGTACGAAGTGGACTTCTCTGTTCCTGAGCGCACGCGCACCCCGCGCAAGTCAGCAAAGTACTACTCGAATATTATAAGCAGTCGATCGCTGGATGTTCCGCGGCCTTGAGAAAGCAAACAATTCGATTATCAATAAAAATAAAATTTCTTCAAGCTAAAACGTTTTTTATTTGTCGGCACCCAAAAGTATTGTTACGCGCCAGAATTAATGTCGGGTACATTAAGTTACTACTAGCGCCATCTAGTATCGAGTAGCAGAACTAGTAGAGTCAAGTACCTTCTAGACATTTCTTTGCCAGAACATTCTACACTTCTCGATATCTGGTCAGTCGGCAGCGGTAGTTACGAGTACTTTCCAGATGTTTCTGGAATAGAAGTTTCTAGATTTAACTGAACTATATAAGGAGCGCATATTCCGCGTATCCGTCCGTATTGGATTAGCGATACAAGCGAATACTTCGGAAGCGATCTTCAAGTGCGATTAAAGTGATCAGTGGTGTAGTTGTGTTCTATAATTAGTGAGTGTAAAGTTGTAATTAGTGTTGTTAAATTAAAGTGTCATTTTGGTTATTTAATCGGCTGTTTTTATTGTCACGAACCCCAAGCTCGTAACAGAACTACAGCCAAAAAAAAAATTGAGAGCCGTCACGGGACGCCTAGCAGATGTGAAACATCGAAATTATTTTATACAAGTAATACCTATGCATAAGGGTATTTCTATGATTTAGTGCAATTCTGACAGAAATGTGAGAAAATTTTCAATTCCTTATTTTCAACTTTCACAAGAATTGGTATCAAGAATATAAACTATTTATGTAATTTATACAACATTATACGCATTACATAAGTAGATATTGACCGATGAAATTCTGTACTGCTGATGGTAATGAAAACAGTGGAGTTGGTAATGAAATTGGGGACTAAGGTAATGAAAAAAAATTACTGGTAATGAAACTGGAGACTAAGGTAATGAAAAAAAATGGCTGGTAATGAAATGAGTCTAAGATAAATAAATAAAAAATGCTGGATTATATCAGTAGATAAAGTAAATAAAATCTCGTAAGTTTTACACAATCAGAGTTTATTCTTTAAAACATAACAGAAAAAAATATTCAGTCTCTCTATCACAAATCAAATAAGTTTCGTTATCTAATCAGTCATGTCTTACTTAAGAAGCTACGAGTTCAATTAAATATAAAATTATAATTACTTAATGTAACGTAATAATATAAATTATGAAACATAACTATCCTGCCTAATAATATCTGCTTAATAACATACTTATTCAAAATCACTAAAGTTATAGCAAGCTCTTGTTTCTTGTCGAGACATATTAAAAAACAGTTATATTCTTTTTTTATTGCAGTTATGTCATATCGCCAAAAATATTATTTTTAAAACAGGGCATACAATCTCTCTTATGAATACAAAATAAAAAAATACTTAACAAAAAAAAAAGCCACAAGAATGCTCAAAAAAAAAACTTCTTAGTTCTACATTCCTAACAATGTCAATTCTTTGGGTTTGGTAAATTAAAAAATATTTAATTCGTCATCAGAATCATCAAAAAATGAGGTAATGCGTGATTTTTTCTTTACAATTCTGACTTCTTCACTTATGTTTCCTCCACTGCCACTATCATCTGACTGGTCAAAAAAAATTTTCTTCCCTTTTCTATCCTTTTTGAATATTTTTCTTGCATTGTCACTTTCTGAAATATCATCGGGATTATTTTGTTCTTTTCCTTGTTCTTTTACCGTGACTTTTCCAGAAACAAACTTTTGAAAATCAAGTTGAAAATTGGTATTATCTGTTTTCTTCATTTCATTGCCAATAAAAGAAGTGTTGGTCCAATGTACTTTTACGTCAGATAGTATGGTGATTTTGTTATTATTTTGGGCTCTATTTGATGAATTTTTCATATTTTGTGGTGCTTCAGTGGTTAATATATTCAGGAATTGATTAGTAGGGGTAGGTGTTTGAGAATTTGTCACTTCTCGAAGGACTTCGTTCGTCGTGTTTTCGTTTAAGAAATCTTGTAGATGTTCAGAATCGACATTTTCATAAAGACAAGGTAAGTTCATAAATCCAAGATGGTAGTTATGTGAACATATTTCACCGTTTTCACACAAGAAACAGCTTAGTTTTCGGAAGGTTATTCGAAGCCTGTTAGATGACCAAAGCACTTGATGCACAGACATCGTTCCACGAAATCCTTGAACCGACGAGGGAAATTTTCTGTCTTCAATGTCTTGCTCTGAGACGGATAGAAGTTTGATATTCTTTACCTTGACTTGCATGAGCTCCCAAAAGTCTTTCATTGTGCCAATGTCATTACCAAATTGTACGATTTTATCTGCGGTTCTCTTCAGGACAGCACCAACTCCATCTGGTGCTCCTTTGCCGTGTCCAGCCTCTAAATAGTTCCAGGTTATAAAGTTTAACTCTGGAAAATCCTGTTGTAGTTGACTAATAACGAAGAAAATGTAGCGATTCCTATATTGACTTGAAGGGCTGTCAGATACGAAATGTACTGTATCTATCAGAGGTGATATTTCTCTTACATAACCTAATAGTGGTATGAGATGTGCCCATATAGCACTTGCGTCATGTCTATTACATTCGCTGATACTGCAAACGCTGTAGGACTTCGTGATTCCAGTTTCTGGATCAATTAAGTATGCAACCGCAGTATGCAATGTTATTTGCAATCGACTGCCACCGAAATGATAGCTTTGTATCTCCTCATTAAATTTGACAGAGTAATTTTCGGAAAAATCAATGTGTAACATTACCTCCTTGGTAGTCATTGTCGCTTTCAGAGATTTAATGCTCTTGTACTGGACAACGATGTTAGTACAATGTTTCATAAAGCATGATTTTAGAGAATCTTCCAATTTTTTGATAACGTTTCGTGGGTAATCTTGTAATCGAGTTTTCACGGTAACAATTTTTGTTTTATCTTGTCCTTTGACATTGTAGGTTTCTTTTTTTGCGCACCACTGATAATAGTATATTTTCTCTTCATTGCTAAATTCTTCATAATTAATTACTCTGTTTCGACATACCTCACATGTTCGATTTAAGCATTCTTCATTGTGTATATCACAGCACAAGCTTTCCAATATAGCAGTTCCATTTGCCTCTTTAGTGATTTTATTCTTGTTAAGACTTTTGACTAACAAATCAAAATTTACGTGTATTTTACAAGCACATGTATTACGATCAGATTCTTTAGGGTAGAGAACCCAAAATGGTCGATATTTACAGAACGTAGAATATCCAATATTACTGTTTTGAACGTGCATAAACTTTTTGTGGAGGTTGGTTAATGTGTCCGATAAATATCGTTTTTGTTTTTTTTGTCCATTACGTGTGATAAATTCTTTTTTATCAGGAGAAATTTTAGTATTGCTGTCATCTTCGAAAAAATCTTCTACGTCTTGTTTAATTTTACTCTCTGTATCCATGTTTGATTCATTGCTTTGACATATTTTATTTTTGTCTCGCACTGTAAATTTCGACGCTTTACCTAAAACCTTGTGCTTTTTGAAACGGTCTTTATCCCTCATTACTATATCGCTAAACTCTCTTTTTTCTTTCTTTCTTAAAACTTTAAATCCATCTCTTAAATTGTTCGATATGATTTCTCCAAATAATATTTTTTTCTTTACTTCTTCTCGTTTGTCTTCGTCTATTGATTTTATCAAATTATCCACTTTCTCGCCTGTTGATGGCTGTTGTTGGTTTGCTTGTATTTTTCGTTGTTTATTTATTTGCCTTATCAACATTTTTCTCATTGCATCCTTTTCTTTAATAACTTTTTCCTTTTCCTGTTTTAGTTTACCAATCTCTTTCTTGTAACTATAACGAAGTCTTCTTATTAACTTATCCTTCTTTTGACACCGTTTGCAGTTCATGTTAGACACCTCTACTGATTGGTGTGATGGCCCTTCTAATGGGTCTTGTTCAGCTACATTTTCTTCTCTATCACTTGTTGGAGGTGAATTATCAATCAGCATCTGTTGTATTACCTTTTCCTTTTTCTTTTTCTCTAAATAACGATTACTATTTTCGTTCCATTTTTTTCTTTGAAGTCTTTTTTCCCTTGGTGTCATTTTAGCAACAGATTTTATTTTATTTTGTTCTTTTCGTTTCAAGTATCTCTGTCTCTCTTTTTCCTTCTGAATTGCATATTTCTCGGGATCGTTTTTAATTTCCTCGTACTTTTTCCTTTTATGCAACCTTGCTTGAGCAAGCTTTTCTTCACGAGTTCTTTTAGTTTTCGTTTTAGCCATACTTGTTTCCTGAAATGGATAATATTTGTTAGAAACCCTGTAATGAAATCTTATATCTTATTATTAGTATAATAGGGTTGAATAGTGAATAGGATATCACATAGAATAATATGAAAAATTCATTACCTTCATTTTAGTCTCATTACCCTCACCTTCAAAGCTGAAGGTAATCGATGGTAATGAAAGTGAGGGTAATGAATTTTTCAAACTATTTTTTATTTTACTCTGCAATTAATCGATTACGGTGCATAATGATAATAATAAACGTGAACGTACGTTATAACAATTGCCTTAAGACTAAAAGTATGAAAAAAACACAACTACTTACGTCAAAAATCCGCTGAATGTAATGAAACCGAAATTGGTTGAAGCGCGTAGTTGTCGAACTTTTTTAACGGTTGCGAAAAAAATGGCGCGCGTCCTGCCCCGTTTGTTGTTGCTGGCCGACTGACCGGCAAGTGCGGAGGCGGGAGGGGGTGCTCGATCCAGGGACGATGTAATACAGCACGATGTTTGATATTTCAAGATAGGCTGAAGGTAATGTAATATATTTTTCGACAAATTGTTTTTATCACAATGTATTAAAAATATAACAATATTATATCTTGCAAAATCAAAATTCATTTCCTTATGATGTACTTGAGGTTCCTCAAGTAACAATTCGCAGCATAAACCTCTACGTATAATTTAATAAAAATGTTTTTCTAACTCATCGCATCAAAGACACGGAGGGTAATGAAATTTAAGCAACTAAAATATTATTTTGAGTCATTAACTCGTCATGATTAATTTTAATTCTTCTTGGCATTAAAAGTTAGGCTACCCAATAATAGATAAAAAATATTGGTGGCTTTTAGGATGTTTAGATTCGCCAAAATATTCACGGACATGTGATTTGCACAAAATCAGAGAAGTACCCATAAAAGAACAGATTACGACAGGAACTAAATACTAAATACTGTAAAAAATACATATAGACTGTATACAGGGTGTCCCAAAACTCAACGTCAAGCCGAAACGGGGTGACAGGATTGATCATAACCATCACGAGAAAAATCTGAAAAAAAATCTATCCCATGCAGTTTGAAAATTATGGGCATTTTAAGAAAAACCTAGAAATTTGATCAAACTGTACCATTTTTCGGTTATTGTGGTTATTATTTTTTATTTTTGTTCATTTGAACTTTAGAAACGTAATCCTAAATAACATTTCTAGAATCCCAATAAAAAATAATGACACAATTGCCTCAAGTTCCCGAGAATTGAGACTATTTGTTAAACTACGAATTTAAAATTTTCAAGATTCGTCGACTTTGACAGGCCCTCCTATAAAAAAAATGTACTAGAGTGCCTTGGCAAGTAGCATTAAAAGTTGGCGCATTTAATCAGAATTCTAAAATGGTACAATACTTGTTAGTTCCATACAATAGAAAAGAGTAAAAAAATTAAAACCTCAAGTAACCCGATTTTTGCTATCAGATTTTACTCAGTTAAAATGTTTTTAATTCGCACAAGCTCTAGGTAGGTTCTTAATTTTAAGGCAAAATGATGAGAGAGATGGATAATGGGTATGTTTGCCATGAGTGAGCGAGACAGATAGTGACGCCACGCATTGAGACGGAGATGCGTCGTTTAAACGAGTGCGAATGAAACAGATAGATGCTATGGCATCTATCTGTTTCATTCGCACTAGTTTCAGCCAAGCAAATGGCTACGCTACCAGTCCGACACCAACCAGTTAGTACGTTTCGCTCATTCGTCTACTGCGCACGTTCGTATTCGTATTAATTATTTTACTAATTTTACTAACTTTTTTTCACTTTGGTAAAAGTGGCGTCACTATCTGTCTCGCTCACTCATGGCGAACATACCCATTATCCATCTCTCTCATCATTTTGTCTTAAAATTAAGAACCTACCAAGAGCTTGTGTGAATTAAAAACATTTTAACTGAGTAAAATAAGATAGCAAAAATCGGGTTACTTGAGGTTTTAATTTTTTTACTCTTTTCTATTGTATGGAACTAACAAGTATTGTACCATTTTAGAATTCTGATTAAATGCGCCAACTTTTAATGCCACTTGCCAAGGCACTCTAGTACATTTTTTTTATAGGAGGGCCTGTCAAAGTCGACGAATCTTGAAAATTTTAAATTCGTAGTTTAACAAATAGTCTCAATTCTCGGAAACTTGAGGCAATTGTGTCATTATTTTTTATTGGGATTCTAGAAATGTTATTTAGGATTACGTTTCCAAAGTTCAAATGAACAAAAATAAAAAAGAATAACCACAATAACCGAAAAATGGTACAGTTTGATCAAATTTCTAGGTTTTTCTTAAAATGCCCATAATTTTTAAACTGCATGGGATAGATTTTTTTTCAGATTTTTCTCGTGATGGTTATGATCAATCCTGTCACCCCGTTTCGGCTTGACGTTGAGTTTTGGGACACCCTGTATATATGTCATCGGAAAATTGCAGACTCCGTAAGATTGAGACAAATCTTTATTAGATTATAATTTCTCGAAATTTTATGAACGAAAACGTTTTTTAATATAATATATCCCATCTTAATTCAATAGTTTCAAATATATCCGTGTTATATTAAGAAAAAATTGTTTAAAATTTCACGCGATATTTTACAATCTTACGGCGTTTTCAATTTTCCGGTGTCATTATACATATATATACCTTTCACATCAAAAACAAATAACATAGTATTGTAACTTAGAAAATATAAAATAAGATATACACTATACTAGGTGGATTTTTGAGAGGAGTTAGTAAGCAAAAGACAATTAATTTTTTTTTTCAAAATCTGCGTAAACAGTTGGCAATTGCCATCGGTACATCGAACCGTTGAATCCAACTTGACTGGGCGGCGTTCGGAAAGCTGCATGGTATCTTGTCGTCTCACATACCACAGTGTTTCAAGACAAAAGTCTCGGCCAACCAATGCGACTTCGCGACACTCCATCTCCATCTCGTGACACTCAATCTCAATCTCGTGACACTCGATGTTGAAGTGTCTGACACCCACGACACTCCATCTCCATCTCGTGACACTCGATGTTGGAGTGTCTGACACCCACGACACTCCATCTCCATCTCGTGACACTAATAGTCTGACACGCCCTTCCGCTCCACCCAGAGCGGAAGAAGTCATTTGATGATAAAAACGGCCCCAATTTTAGCCCGCGGACGTTTTTCTTGGTCCACCACTGATACTAGTTTTTCATAATGATCAGTTCAATGAGATTTTAACCCTTTTTGGGTGTAGTTACCTGTTAAAGATTTCGCTTTCTTTAATTCTTTATTGTACACCATAACAGCTTATATTAATTCACAGTGATTTAAATAGTTCATGTACAAAGGCGAGCTTAACTCAAAAATTAGTTTTCTACCAGCAAACCTTTAATCGCTTTTGGCGATAGGTAGCCAGCACCACTACGATCCTGCTTAGTTACATTTATTTTTTGCCAGACCTACTTTCACAAACAAACATTTTTATCAAAAAAACAGACGTTATCTACGAAACGCGTCACGCAAAAAAAAACACTGTCGATTAGTATTTCGGTTAAGACCAAAAAAAATGACTTTGCCCTTTGAAATAATGAATCGGGTCATTATTTCAAAGGGCAAAGTAATTTTTTTTGGATGGGAAATTATCAAATGACTCTTTCAGAAGGGAGTGTCAGACTCTTACTGGCTAAAACCCACCCGTATTCCTGCAAATGCCCTTTGCGTTCCAGGGCAGCGGTAATTCTTTCGAACAATTCCGCAACCCTGGCAGGCACTGGTCCTGGCCCCGTCAATTTTGCTGACATATCTTTGCAGTCTGTAGCAAGGCTAGGTAAATGAAGCGATTCTATTAGTTCTCACAAACACATCTCTCGCTACCCATCCTCGCACACTCTACAACTCCGCGCCTACGGTGGCCGGGTACGCCTTGAGAATGCCAACGCCCGGGGGCAAAGCACGTTCTATATACAATGCATTTCTAGCATGCATCCACTTCAGTGGCAGCAGACGCATTGCAGCGTATCAAAGGAGAGGATATTAATAGTACTTACAAGTCGTTATCTTTTGAATATCTTAAAAGAAAAGATAGTGGAGTTCGGGTTATAAAGATAGTAGATTAAATCCGTAGTCACTCTTATCATGGATTGGATTCAGGCAGTCGTGTTGAGGTGAGTTGATTATATCAGTTGTCATACAAATTCACGCTAATATTATAAATCTAAAATAAATAAATCTAATTTTGTATATTAGATTAATATTATAAAGAGGTATAACTGTTAATTTGTTTGTAAAAGGTAGGTTCTAAATCTCTGGGAATACTGATCCGAATTCGAAAATTCTTTTACTATATGTATATCGTCAAAGTACCTCTGAAATGTCTTGAGTGACACAACGTCACCAAAAGCATCAAGTTTTTTTTTTAAATCAAAATAAAAATTCAAACTCATTCATTTATTTCAATAAAGCTGAGAGCTACACCATTTTTAACTTCAAATTTTCTTAAAGACAATGCCCCAAAACGTGCGCCCGTCACCACTTCCTAGGAAGAATTGACGCAACAAACGCGATTGTACGTGCATTGTTACTAATTTCAGAGGGAATGCTCGTCGACATCAATTCCACCTCTTGCACGACCTCATTTTGTTGAATCATCAAGTGCTTTTGAAACATTTTCTGCGTATGGGTGGGATGTCCACCACGCACCAGTGGCGCTTTGCCTTACGTCTTTTTGACTGAGTAAATAAAGTCTGACTGTACCGAAACGGTCATAGGCTATTTCTCATCTTGAACAAATGCACTGTTGTTATGGGAAAGTCTACAAGACCGAATCCGCGGTACGAGGTAGTTATTAATTCACGTATCGAGGTCACAATTCATTAGTTTAAAGGTACAATTCCGTGCATCGCGGCTGATCGCGTCTATCGCGTGCGACAATAGTCAGAGTTTGAGTATGATTGGCGCTGTTTACGAGGTCTGCGACAGAAGCAGACAGACAGATCGCGCGCGGCTGCGGTCGGCCGCGATGCACGGAATTGTAACTTTACGCCGTTGGTCCACGGCGTCCGTCTCGCCGGATCCGTCATCTGAGAAAAAACCGGAGCGATGAAGCGGCCTATACATTTAAAAGAACCGTTGTCCACTCGACGTCCGACGTCCGAGATCCGTCATCCGTTCTTTCGACAGGCTCCGGGGATTTTGCTTGATCGGATGAACCGCTAAACCGGAGCCTCAATCAGGAGTACATGTAATACAAATATATGTATTAGTAAGAAAATAATTGAAAAAAATATCTTCATGCCGTCGTAATTTATTGTAAAGTGTATAAAATGCTCCTGCTCTTGCAGAAGAGGGTGAACCTAAAACTTCTTTTGTCTTCTGCGTCTTCGTACGTACAATAATATGACCAGAAGTTGTCGGCGTTCTAATGTAAATTCCATATTAAATGCACGTGCACACGATATCTTAGTTACACCGCATTTGAGTGATAGAGATTGGATCGGATCCGGGTGCAGTGGACAAACGTGATCAGTCTCCGTCATACGTCATCCATCTCCGTCAAAACGCCGGATTCCTAAAAAACATGACCGTGGACAAGGGCTCTTAGTCTGCGTATCCTATAGAGAAGTGCGAGGAAGCTGAATGAAAGTGGAAGGTTGGTTATTGTTATTTAAATATGGAACTTCAACTGAGCATTCGTATGAAAACTTTGCCTGCGCGACCTGCCAGTGTTTTTTGGAAACACCTCACCTTGAAAACTAAGGTGTGAGTGAGCTTGAAGTGTACTGTCATTCCGACTTAATTGGATGGATTGACAGTTCACTTCATGATTACTTATTTAATTAATTAACTTAATTAGCACTTTCCTTAGTTCGCCACGTGTTTGCCACTTACCAGAATATGATCCTTAGTAGCGTCACATTCTGATGATGTAATAATACAGGATGTGTTTATTTTTTCATAAACAACCGGTTCGATTCCCGGATAGGGGTACCGATTTTTCAAAATTCCAAGGATGCAGTTTTACTATTCATCAAAATCGGGCTCGAGACTCCTTTCAGTGTTTTTCGATATTCCTTATAGTTTCGGATTTAGCTTTGACTTAATAAATCATCCTGTATATATTGATTACTACAAATCTGGCAAAGAATGACTAGGCAATTAGTGCCAGATTTATTTTGTCACATGCTATTTATTCCTCATCATCACTTGCCCATAAAAGATAGTAATCTTATCACCAAAAAGACACATGTGTTATGATAAGAATAGTATTGTTATCTCACAAATATCTTGTGGCTTCAATGTAACACGTGTACGAGTATATCAAGACACACTTGCTTTCGATCAAGGCTGGGTACTGACCGGTGTTACGGGCCGTAATGTAACATTCGAAGCGAATAAATAATAATTGAGTATGTTTGGAATAAAATAACAATATTCTAACACACGCATACAACCCTAATCTCTTCAAAATTAGAGTAAACAGGCTTCTTCTGGGTTAGCTCGCTCCATCGTCAACTTTGTCTCTATCATTTATGACCTAGACTAGAGTCAAGAGCAAACCCAACATAATAAAAAAAATAAAAAAATGTAGGTTGCTTGGAGAGTGTAGGGGAGGACTAGGTGAAGATTTCCCGAAATTCCCACGGGAACGGGAAAAAGCGGGATATGCGCGTACGAAGTCGCGGGCATAACTTAGTACAATCATAAATTCCACAGCGCCGTGCTAGCTGTATCATGGTGCACTCAGGACCTGTCGTTTCCGCCAGGGTTCCGGTTTGGGGCCTCCACTGCTGCTTACCAGGTCGAGGGCGCCTGGGATGAAGGCGGTAAGAATACAATGTCTTAAAATTACCTTATTTAACAAAAGTATTCAAAATTAGAGTGAACAGGCTTCTTCTGGGTAGGCTCGCTCCATCGTCGACTTTGTCTCTGTCATCTATGACCTAGACTAGAGTCAAGAGCAAACCCATATTAAATAAATAAATAAATAAAAGTAAGTCTAAATAAGTAATAGCCAAAGCATAGGTATGGGCTTTCCTTGCCTTACCAGGAAAGTCACGCCGGACCGCTCGTTTTTTTTGAAGCCTCAAATTGAAGCGTAAGGCTGCGTTTACACCACAGATACCTATGCGGGGATATCTCATATATCTGGTGGAAACGCAGCCTTACGCTTCAAAAACAAAAACGAGCGGTCCGGCTTGACTTAGAAACAGCCTGTCGACTCTGTAAACATGTCGAAGTGAAGGCTTGGGTGAAGTGATCTCGAGGTGAGCTGTCAATCCATACAATCAAGATGTCACGTGATCACGAAGTGAGCTGTCATTCCATCTTGATTAAATGGATTGACAGCTCACCTCGTGATCACTTCACCCAAGCCTTCACTTCGACATGTTTACAGAATCGACCGGAACGTGCAGCTGAGTAGGTACCAGTATTTAATATAGAGCAACTGCTTGCCTATCTGACCTCCACAAGCCAGTAATTGGGTAACACGGTACCCAGACAAGATTAGTGTAAGATTTGTTTGTGGCTTTTTGACTATCGTTAACGACTGAACGAACCACCGGCTTAAATTACTTTCCGAGGCGTTGCATGCGTTACTTACCTTGAAGATGTGCCTGAGTGGCTGTCATTATGTAGCCACAAGTTGTAGAAATACCATGAGGTACAATAGTTTGAAGGAAAGTATGCTATACTTAGATAAATCTCCGCTGTTTTTTTCTGGTTAATATTCCTGCGGGATCCAAAAACAATTCAATTTGGGCTTTTCGGTGCCCAGGTGTTGAAAGAAGACACTGACTAGACCAGAGAATGGGCAGCAGCATTCTCTGTGCTTTTGTGCATTGCAACAGCTACACTGCGATCACCAACCCGCCTGCCAAGCGTGGCGATTATGGCAAACCCCTCTACCCCTATGTCCAGGGAGTCTAGGGAGGCCTATGTCAAGCAGTGGACGTCTTTCGGCGGATATAATGATGATGATGGTGATGATGATGATGACTGAGTATCTATGTTCCCCATAATCCATATCCATGTATTTTTCAGGCAAAAGCGAGAGCACTTGGGACCGGTTCGTTCACGAGGATCCACGAAGGATCTCGGATCAGACGAATGGTGACGTCGCCTGCGACTCCTACCACCAGTGGAAGAAGGACATCGAGCTGGCAGAAGAACTGGGTCTGCACTTCTACAGGTATGTTAGGCTGGGTTTCGGCTTTTCAAAATATCGGCAAAGATATACGGTTGGTTACTTAGCTGCCCACGGAATAGCTTGGTAATCCAGTCAATAATGTTGACCCGGGACTAGGGATAACGGGACCAACAGCTTAATGCTTTCTGGATGAATCTCGGTATGTTAAGATGGTCACCTACCCATGGACCAACTTCGGCAAGCGTTGCTTAACCTTGACCATTGACTTCTGAGGTTGTTGTTATTTAGCCACAAACTCCTACTTTGCTCCTCGTTCGTATAACCCTATCATTCCTAAATTCCAGGTTTTCCATATCCTGGCCGCGGATCCTTCCATCTGGTTTCGCCAACCACGTCAATGAAGATGGCAAGAACTACTACAACAACCTGATCGACGGTCTACTGAAGAAGGGCATCGAGCCTCTCGTGACCATGTACCACTGGGACCTGCCGCAATCACTTCAGGATCTTGGTAAGATAACTTTTGTCTTTTCTTTCTGCGATAAAGGGTTAGCAAAGCATCACGAATCGGGCGATCGGGATTTGCTTCTATCTTCTCTGCACTTATCACACGAATCCTCGAGAGTACCCACTGGATGATGCTCCCACACTGCTGTTAATTTTTTTTACAAACTGATGATAACTGACGGATGTCTTCTGCTAAATTAAAGGTGATAACCATCTCCAAGACATTCGTCTGGAAAACGAATGAACACAACCCATCCAATTGTAATTACCTTTTGCTGGTCAAGGTGCCTGTCAGACTCTTCCTGACTAAACTACCCCGGTGATTACGCGCACACCGAAGTTACGTTTTTCCGCCCTGTTTAACTTTTGATTTTCTTTATTCAGGTGGCTGGACGAATCCTCATATTGTTGACTGGTTCGTGGATTACGCAAGGGTCCTGTATACTCTCTATGGTGACCGCGTAAAGCTCTGGCTGACCCTCAATGAACCGCTCATCATTTGTGATGTGGTTTACAATTCTGGTGTTATGGCTCCACTCATCATCAGCCCTGAGGTTGGGGCTTACTTGTGTAATAAGAATGTATTGCTAGCCCATGCTAAGGCTTGGAGGCTGTACGATGAGGAGTTTAAGCCTAAATATCATGGTAAGGCTGGAGTTTATTTTTAAATTTATTGTTGTCCCATAAAACCGTAGCGCACCTTAACATATTATAGCACAAGCCCCTTAGTAAAAATTTTAAGTAGGACGCAAGACGTATCGCCCAGGGTAATCCAAATGAGAAGGCGGGCCGCGCGAGGGAAAGGCAAGGCCTTCGCCCTAACCGCCGCTACAGGAGAAGACGCCCCGGGCGTCGGGAGTCGCAGGGCGATCCCCGGCCACCGTAGGCGCGGGCCTGCGGACGGCGAGCGTTGGGTGGCTCGCTGTCTGATTACCACCAGGCCCGGGTCGATGGCGCGTTGTGTTTCACGCGCGCCTCAAAGAAATGTCAGCATAGAAGACGGGGCCCGCTAGGGCCAGAGCCTGCCAGGGTTGCGGAATTTGTTCGAAAGAGTCACCGCGGCCCTGGAACGCAAAGGGCTTTATAAGGAACACGGATGGGTTTTAGTCAGTAAGAGTCTGACACGCCCTTCCGCTTCACCCAGAGCGGAAGAAGTCATTTGATGATTTGCCATCCTTAAAAAAAAAGGGTAATCCAAATATCATTTCTACATTTGTGTGGAGGCTAATTGCATAAAGATGTATACGCATAGCGAGCGAAAAAAAATTTGTTTGATCAAAATTACTTCTAATACTTTTCAGGAAAAGTCTCAATAGCGAATCAATTAGTGTGGTTCGATCCTAAAACAAAAGAAGACGAGGCTCTTGCGGAGCTGGCCAGAGAGAACTGTGTAAGTATTACCTCCAGGGTGACTGGTAATTGAGTGCGTTCCTTGAAATAAGTTGTACTAGAGCTGATTTGCAACGATTTTACCACAAAGCACTTAGTGCTCCACTTTTAATAGGAAACTAATACTATTCTGACAGCTAATGAACGAATAAACTTCACATAAAAAAACCCGATAGCTTTTGAAATAAATCAGCCCGTCTAATATAATTTTTTCCACCAAAGAATGGGCAGCAGAATACTCTGTGCATTGCAACAGCTGCACTGCGATCGCCAACCCGCCTGCCAAGCGTGGCGATTATGCCCCCCACATGTTTGGGGGAGACCTATGTCTTTCGGCTGATATGATGATGATGATGACATTTTTGTTTCTAGAATGGCAGGTACGCTCACCCAATCTACTCCAAAGAGGGGGGATGGCCGGCTTCCATAGAAAAACACATGAAGGAACTCAGTTATAAGAGAGGATACCCAAGGTCTATGTTCCCGGCGTTGACACAGGAGGAGATTGAGATGATTAGAGGTGAATAGCAGCTGAAGTGACGACCGCATGTACTGTAAGACGCAGCGTCATCGGTCCCCAAGGTGGACCGATGACCTGGTGAAAGCCGAGGTGATCCGCTGGATGCGAGAAGCACAGGACCGACTGAAATGGTGAACATTTGGTAAGCCACACTCAAAAGTGGCCTACCTTGGGAAATCGTGTTACCCAATATCACGGTTGTGGAAGTCAGAAAGGGCTGACCTGCATTCAAATTAACTGATTTAAACTTCATGCACAAAGTAGTAAAAGAAAAAGAGACGCCTTTGCTCCACTTCAAGCTAGATAGACCCAAAACCAAAAACCTGAAAAATATTTGTATTTTAATTTTTTTTTTAATAATAATTATACCTATAATGATAGCCCTCTTCCTCTATCCTTACTTGCTGTGCCCGACAGGGTCCACAATGATCTAAAATTATGTATATTTTGTATGTACCTACCACCTAAGCTAACATTGTGGAAAGCAAAAAATACTTTCAACTAACGTAACTTTGCGCAGAGTCCTCTACAGTCAGATGGTGTCAGTAAGCATCCGAAAATTTTGCAAAGACAAATATTTATAAATTACTTATTTATTACCTACACCACCGCTAATTTTGGCCCCGCCAGGCCCATGTCCAAAATTGGACGTTACACACATTCAGTTAAATGAATTAATTCAATTAATGAATATGCTGAACCCTTTTTTTAGGATGAGAAATCATCAAATTACTCTTACCGCTCCGCCCAGAGCATCAGACTCTTACTAACTAAAACCCATCCGTGTTCTTCCAAATGCCTTTTGCGTTCCAGGGCCGCGGTGACTCTTTCGAACAAATTCCGCGACAAAATGCTGACCCTGGCTTCACTTATGAATCACTATTGTTTAATTATTTTTTTAATAATCTACAGGAACGTACGACTATTTCGCGTTCAACCACTACACGACCCGGTTAGTCCGCCCTGCGAGAGAAGGTGAGAAGATCTCACCCTGGCCGCTAGGTGACGCCGTGGACCTCAACCTCAAGATAGAGAAGGGAGAGGGTTGGGGCCAGGCTGCTTCATCTTGGTTCTTCGTAAGTTTGTTAACTGGTTAACTTTATTTGTGTTAAAGTAAATCTATACCTAAAATAAAATTGTAACTGGCCACACATAGGAGAAGTTTAAGAAAACTTAAATGAGTGGTCTATAACTACAATAAAACCCAAAACAACTAGTTTATTTATTTTTATCTGTCTGTATGCGCATCAAAGAAAAACTACTGCAGGAAATTGAATGAGGTGTTCACAGTTGTATTGTTGTAGGTCTAACTGAAAATCTGGTACATGTTTCAACTTAATAAACTGTCTAGATGCCAAGACTTAAGTAACTTATACATTAACTAACTATTACAAAACAAAGTCCGCTGTTACTCTTACGAACAAATTCCGCACCGTCAGTAGCAGACTAGAGTCAGGATTTGTCCCCCTTTAAGGCTTTCCGTTAAATTACATCACTGGCGCATTGAATGGATCGTTTCTCCGGGACTCGTCGTCTCGACTCTGCTTCATTGCCTCGACGTTTTTCAGATGTTTTTACGATTGATATAGATTGACAGGCTGCTCCCAAAAATTATAATTTGAGTAATACGTTCTGTTATGCAACTTCACAGGTGTACCCCCCAGGCCTACGCAAGCAACTGGTCTGGCTCAAGGAGAAGTACGGCAACATGGAGTTCATGATCACTGAGAACGGACTCTCTACGTACGGGGGACTTGATGATCAGAACAGGATTCAGTATTACAGGGATTATTTGGAACAGGTGAATCCTAACACAACAATCTGATTGGACTAGAACAGGCAGTGCTAGCTTAAAGGGTTGATGTCAGCAACACTTGGCTGGAGATATTATTGTAGAAGTGCCTTTCTTGTTAAAGTTCTTTCAGTGGCTCTACTACTAGTAATTATTTTATTCATGTTCTTCCAAATTAACAGAAAGATGTGTTCTTTTTCCCAACTGAAACACTAGGAAGTGGTGACGGGCGGTCGTTTCGGGGGGTGCTCAAAAAGTGCTGGTACTCAACCTATAGGTATTTAACTTTATTATTTAATGTTTTTTTTTTTGGCAGATGTTGCTGGCAATAAAAGAAGATGGCATCAATGTGACAGCATACAGCGCTTGGACGCTCATCGACAACTTCGAGTGGATGGACGGATACAAGTATGAACCGTTCCTTTAACTAACTTTATCCCCTTGAATCATTAGTATCTTTATTTATTATCTGTGAGGTTGTGGTATGCTTTCACCCCTTTTCTTGATCCCTAAGGAGACTGGCGTCTAAATGCGTAATACACAAATTAATGTAATGCGCGCATATGCTTTCATTTTGACATTGCAACTGTATTCATTGCGGGTTTTACATTGTCGAGCAATCGATTTTAAACATATGAAGCAATGGATTTTAATAACATCCGATTGTGAGTGGCATTGCGATTTCATTAGATCCACCATTACGGTGCTGGTTATAATTTCCCCCATAATCAGAATCTGTAGAATCTGGAGTCAAACGCATTGTAGCTTTTTGAGAGTTGATGTTGATCACAGAATTTGTATTAGTTTTGACAACCCTTTACACTTTTTGAAGTGAAAACTTCTTTAGCGGCGTTGTACAGTTTTTGGGATGGGTAAAACTTTACGTTTAAACTCGCGTCAGGACCTGATCGAAAATTCGGAAGACGGAGGGAGAGTAGACCGCCGGCGCGGCGTAGGAGAGGAAGTAATATCCCCCTTTCTTGCTACCGCGCGGTGAAAATGTATGCCTCAATGCATGCATATGCAATTCGTGCGAAATTATTCCCTAACCATTCGAAAATATCAAAAATGCACAACGTTAATGTTCAAGTTTTAAGTTCTGTCGGCACTCCCGGAGAGCAACCCGTTGTTTTTCTTATTATTTTTTTATCCTCATTCATGACCAGGGATACCCTTACTCGAGGGCCTTATTCGTAGTCTTTGTAAGCTACACCAATTTTTAACCAACTTCAAAAATTTCGGTTGTAATTTGTTTTTAATGTTTTTTACCTAATTTACTCCGTGATTTATTAATGGATTTGAAAAAAACTTTTTAAAGGATAATCCTACTCTCCAATTAGTCCCATTGAAATTTCATCGAAATCAGTTTAGTAGTAAATCAAAATAGCTGGAAAAATACGTCATCCATGTAAACGAAATTACATTTTACTGTCTTGTGACTTTCTAGCGAAAAATAAAAAAAAACTTTTTACAAAAAAATACAACCTTTTTATAACAAGTTTTTTTTGTCTCAAATGAACATTTATCTTTCAGGACCAAGTTCGGTCTGTACGAGGTCAACTTCTCGGACCCGGAGCGCAAGCGCACGCCGCGTGCGTCCGCGCATTACTACGCCAGCGTCATCAAGAGCCATTCAGTCGATGTACCCACCACACGCAATGGGCAACCACCAAATGAACGACCACTCGCAATTTTGTACACATTTGTAGTTGTTAAGCTATTCAAGCAAGCTTTTGAAGCTGTATGAAAAATTAGGTTTTTTTTTACAGATTGCGCCTAAGATTCTAATGCGATTGATGCTTAAAAATTTATAGAATTAATCCTTTGATATTTTTATCCTTTGATTAAAAATAACAAATAATGGATGATGATAAATTACTAGCTATATATTATGTCACTTCAAAATGGCACTACTTCAAATGCATTAAGCCGCGTATCCACATGGCAACATTTGACGCGCGACATGATGCACAACATGTTGCTCATCATGTTTAACGGCAACGAGCAACCCTTGATTTAGTATCGTTTTCATATTGTACGCCAGCTGGCGCTGTTGTGCAACGTTAGCGAACAGGTTGAGTGTCACGTGTTGCGCGTCAAATGTTGCCTAGTGGATACGCGGCTTTAGAAAACATGAATTTCCTCACAGTTCCATTGCCGCGCGCAATTTTGAAAACATAAACTCTGCGCGGAACCATTTGTAACTGACTTCAAAAAATGGAGGAGATTATCAATTCGGCTGTATTTTTTATGTTTGTTACCTCATAACTCCGTCATTTATGAACCGTTTTGAAATAATCTTCTTGCATGTGAAAGGATATACCTACGTTCCGATTGGTCCCATAGAAATTTCATCAAAATCGGTTCAGTAGTTTGGTTTTTAAATCAAAATAGCTGGAGGAAATAGATAATATATCATCCAAGTAAACGAAATTGCGTGTTTTGCTTTCGTGTGACTTTCCAGAGGTGTTGTTAGGTGTGGGTGTGTAGTGTGTACCACTAAAATGTGTAAAATAAAAACGTTTTTTTATAAATAATATTCAATACAACCGACTTCCGTAATAAATAAATTTAATTACGGAAGTCGGTTGTATTATTTTGTATTTTTTTTTTTTATGACGCTTGTCACAACGTGGAAAGGAGTGTCGGCCGCTTAATGACTAGAACCCATCCGTGTTCTTCCAAATGCCCTTTGCGTTCCAGGGCCGCAGTATTTCTTTCGAACAGTTCCGCAACCCTGGCTGCCTGTAGCCAACCATCAGCCTGTATCCTGCTCAGTAATGGGGCGAAACAACGTCGAACGAACACTTCAACTGCCTTGTTGGCCTCGTGGCCATGGGCGCAAGCGCAACTTTTGAGCGTAGTACCTACTGAAATAAAAGTATTGGGATTTTCCTTAAGAAATTTCTTAGTAGCGGCCAATGATATACAAACCAGCTATAGATGCGTTTCTCGCACTTTGAAAGGGCAACATAAAAAAAGCGGCCAAGTGCGAGTCGGACTCGCCCATGAAGGGTTCCGTAGCAGCAAGTAAATATTTGAGTTGATTGAATGAAAGGTAAATTGCGGTTTACGATTTATGACGTATTAAAAATAAAACTACTTACTCGATCTCGTTCAAACCAATTTTTGGTGGAAGTTTGCATAGCAATGGACATCATATATTTTTTTAGTTTTTTCATTCTCTTATTTTAGAAGTTACATAGGGGGGATTTTACCACTTTGGAAGTGTCTCTCGCGCAAAGTATTCAGTTTAGAAAACCTCAATATCATTTTCGAAGACCTTTCCATAAATAAAACTTATTTTTTTTTTTCATCAAACCCGTTTTTTTCCACACGTATGGGTTTGATGAAAAAAAAACATTAAGTTTATTTTGTAAGTATAGGGAACCCCCAAAATTTATTGTTTTTTTTTCTATTTTTGTGTGAAAATCTTAATGCAGTTCACAGACATCTACTTATCAAGTTTCAACAGTATAGTTCTTGTAGTTTCGAAAAAAAGTGGCTGTGACATACGGACGGACAGACAAACAGACAGACATGACGAATCCATAAGGGTTCCGTTTTTTGCCTTTTGGCTACGGAACCCTAAAAGGGTAACTACCGCGACTCTAAACACCGCGCGTAAACGTAGCTATCTTACTACCGATTTACCTTTAGTGCTAACGCTGTTTTTTCGAGCTGTGATGTTGGTGACGCATTTATATTTATGTAAGTACTAGCTTCTGTCCGCGACTTCGTCTGCGTGGACTTCAGAATTAAAGTACATTTCAAGGTTAAATTAATCTTAATTGTATTTTACATACTCGTAAGAACCTTCCACGGATTTGAACGAATATTTGTCAAAAATAGCCGAATTGGTCCAACCATTCTCGAGTTTTGCGCTTAGCAACACATTAAGCCAATCATTTTTATTCATACAAATAAAAATAAATGCTTAATGTGTGTTGTAATGTGTTGCTTTGTGTGTTGTAATGTGTTGCTTTGTGTGTTGTAATGTGTTGCTTTGTGTGTGTAAAATTTTATTCCAAATTTTCTTTCGTAAGTACCTTCTCCTTACAATAACCAATTCAGCAAGAAAATAATTAGCGAAATTGGTCGAGCCGTTCTCGAGTTTTGCGCTTTGCAACACATTAGGCGATTTATTTTTAACCGACTTCAAAAAAAGGTAGGAGGTTATATGTTCGACTGTGTATTTTTTTTTTTTTTTTTTTTATAGAATTAGATACGTATATCTTCGTTGAAACTGGCCACCGTGATCGAACTTCGGTCGGGCTGATTATTTTATACTTGGTCAAAATTTTAATAAAACAATAAGAAGAATATATTAAAAAAAACCGGACAAGTGTGAGTCAGACTCGGGCATCGAGGGTTCCGATCGAGTCTTGATTTTTTCCGAGTAAGTACACATTACCTACGGAAGATTATAAACTATGAAAGCACTCTCATTACTCTGAAAAAAATATAGGAGGCAAGATTAGAAGACAAACTTACCTTTGTTGTTGAAAAAAATATTAAACCTACATCAATGTACAACCGAAAAAATAAGTTTGTAATCGCAAAAAAAAATATTTTTACATGATAAAACTACAAATTCCCATATTTTCTCTTTTACCTTAACTTTTACTGTAAGATCTTTCTTCTTGCCAAATTGATCTAGGTCAACGGGTACTTACCCAGAGCGGAAGAAGTCATTTGATGATTTCCCAAAAAAAAAACAAGGTCCACGGGTAGGTACCCTACGTTTAGATTTTGATTGCCTTGAGAGTGTCAAATCCTGCTTGCAATATGCTTATTGTGGATAAATGAAATTTGAACTCCTCTATCGTGGCTGAATTGTGGCTTCCAAGGGCATTGTTCTGGTTTACCAAACCCTCTTCATTTTGCACTTTTGATTGACACATGATTTTCTTTCAATAAGCCTTCAACTCGATTTCACTCACTCAGAGAACGATTTAGATTAAATGCGCACATGATTGACAAATGGTCGCTTAAGTAGCAGGGTCGCAATATGACGACGGGACTTTAAGGAGAATAAAACATCTTGGATGCCGAGTAAATACTGAGTATATTAACACACAGAACAACAACAACATACACATAACAACAACATAACACAACACACATAACAACAACACACATAACAACAACATAACAAAACAACATACAACAACAAACATACACAACACAACAAACACACACTAACATTAACATTTGGTGTAATGATACGTTTATATGTACGCACGCAGGTAAAATATAATATACTTATCTGTTACATCACATTTTACTGCGGAGCCCTAATATCACCAAACCTACTTTCACAAAACAAACATTTTTATCAAAAACAAACGTTATCAACAAAACGCATCGCAAACAAAACACTGACGATGAAGATATCGGATAAGACAATGATAAAGACCCGATTAATAATTTCGAATTCGTGCGCAATCGTAGGACAAGCCCTTATTTATGGTCTACTAGCTACCGCCCGCGGCTCCACCCGCATGAATGTCGAAAATTATCCCAAGGAAACATACTCCCGGGATAAAAACAATCTCTATACCAAATTTCATCTAAATCGGTCCACCATCCGTTTGCTCGTGAAGAAGTTACAAACATACACACACTCACAATCTTTCGCCTTTATAATATTAGTGTGATAAGTGTGAAAAAATGCAGTTCGTGACACTTCGGTGGAAGCAGACGCATTGCGGCGTCAAGGGGGAGCGGATTTAAATAATACTTACAAATCGTAATCTTTTGAATATCTTCAAGAAAAGATAGTGTGGTTCGGGTTATAAAGATAGTGAATTGTATCTGCAGTCACTCAGTTATCATGGATTGGATTCAGGCAGTCGTGTTAAGGTTAGTACTTTAATTTTGATTATGTGCTGTTGTTACAGAAATTAACGTTACAATTATAAATCTTAAATATCGTCGGTCTAGACTTGATACCTCGTATATGCAAACTGAAGAACTTTTCAGAAGAAACTGAAAACTGTTTTACAGTTACCTATAATATAATAATAGCTGTTAATCAACAATCTTACATTATACGTTTTTCTAAATATTTAATTTCTAATCTTACAATATACGTTTTTCTAAATATTTAATTTCCAATCTTACAATATACGTTTTTCTAAATATTTAATATCCAATCTTACATTATACGTTTTTCTAAATATTTAATATCCAATCTTACATTATACGTTTTTCTAAATATTTAATATCCAATCTTACATTATACGTTTTTCTAAATATTTAATGTCCAATCTTACATTATATTTTGTTTCTAAATATTTAATTTTATTATTAAAAATCAGTTTCGCGAAGATTGACTTGCTTCCCAGCATAGGCCTCCCCTAAAGCTTGCCACATAGTGCGATCATGTGTTTTCCTTTTTCCCACATAATAAACTCAAAGTCAAAACGTTTATTTCAATTAGGCCATTAAACGGCACTTTTGAACGTCATCATTTACAGTTCAGTAAAATAATAGTATTCAATTAATAAAGTGACTCTACTGTCCATTCGGAAAGGTAGATTCTTATAGAGAAGAACGGACAAGAAACTCCATAGTTACTCTTTTCAAATAATGATTTTACAAAATTTGGTATACAATAATTAATTTAATATTATGTGGGGACGATGCACCCAGAGTATGCTACTTATAAGGACAAAGTATTACCAGCAGAGGTAAACTTTGCGTTCCAGGGCCGCGGTGACTCTTTCGAACAAATTCCGCAACCCAAGGGCTTTAGAAGGAACACGGATGGGTTTTAGTCAGTAAGAGTCTGACACGCCCTTCTGCTCCACCCAGAGCGGAAGTCATTTGATGACATTTTCTAAAGAAATTTAGGTAAATGGTACTCACATTTTTACAAACATTGGAATCATTAATTAAACAGTGTGTGAGTCAACAGAAAAATAAAAACACAAAAAAGAAACAGTATATCTATAAAGTTAATTCATAAATCAACCAGTTTGATTTTGTCTACACCCTTGATTGTCCTATGTTAATGCCTGCTGTTTTTTTAATATAATAATAATATAATAATAATAATATCTTGGGACAACTCACACACGGTCATCTGATCCCAAACTAGGCAGAGCCTGTGCTATGGCAACCAGACAACTGATAAACATACTTATATATTTCTAAATACATACATATTATAGACAAATTACACCCAGACACAGAACAAATGATCATGCTCATCACACAAAGATTTGTCCTGGGTGGGAATCGAACCCACGACCTCCGGTTTAGCAGTCAGGGTCACTAACCACTTGACCAACAGGCCAGTCAAATGTCATCCTCCCACCTACGACGTTGCCTCCCTTTGTTCCTTTTGTATTATCTTACAATAATACGCATCTTTTATTAATGTTATCTGTTGTTACCTCGTAAGATACAACTAGGCAAAGTAGTATATCTTACGAGGTTACACCGAATTGAGTTGTTATTAAGCTTGTTACTAGAGATCACTGAAATATTTTTTATTCTGTGTTTCATTTACGAGTTAATTCCAGAATTATTGTTTTAAACATAAAAATCAACTTTGCCAAAAAATGGGAGTTACGAGGTGTCACATCTAAACCGACTATATTTAAATCTCTATAAATCTAAGCAAAGATTATTATTGAAATTGACCGTGAAATCCGACTAAAAAAAAACAAAAAGAAAATTAAAAAATAAACACTTCAAGAGTCTGACAGTTGGTGACATCAAATCTGTGATTGAACTAAATTAAATACCATCAACTGTTAGAAACTGCTCGCTTCATTTAATAAGAACTTTTTAGTAGTGTCCGACCGAAAGTTCGGTTTCGGTTTCGGTTTCGGCCGAGTTTCGGCCAAAAATCAAGTTTCGGCGGCAGTTTCGGTTTCAGCCTAAATTGGCCGAAACTTTTGTCGAAACCGAAACTGATTTCGGAAGTAGTCGTGTAATTCTAAATGTAAGTATGACTGTCCTTCTAATTGTGATGTAGGTATATTTGTTAATTCTAGATGTGTGATTGAATTATCTCTGTTGAAACTGAAACTAATACTGTAATAATAATTACTAATTTTAGTAATTATAATTTTTATATAAGAGGTACCGAAAAAAGATGATTCTTTTCAGTACAAAATATGCAAACCAAAGTATTAATTAGTAAGGTTTCAAATTGCTAATACTTAGTATTTAATGAAACAGTAACAATTTGTGATTTGATTATTGATAACTGATAAACACCTGAGAACTTAATTTGAAAAATATTATCTATTAATATTTTTTATAAATAAATAAATGATTACATCAAACTTAATATACTGTGTTTTAATTTCATGTCGTAATTAATGCAGCATAATGTGTAAAATGCATCAAATTTCAGTATTTTAAGGAATTTTATACTTGACCACATGAGTTTCGGTTTCGGTTTCGGTTTCGGCCGAAACTGAAGCCAGGGCCGAATATTCGGTTTCGGTTTCGGTTTCGGCCGGAAAACCAGTTTCGGTCGGACTCTACTTTTTAGTCGTTCTTTGTGGTTGAACTTTTATGAAAAAGGTCATTTTTTTGGAGTAAGTATACTCCTTAAGAAACAATTTTCATATTTAGCCCTCAGTATGAAAATTTTCGTAAAAATAAAATCGAGCGTTAACTAAAAGTGAGGCGTTACGTTCCTTTGAGCAACATACTTAGCGCATCTTTCACTTCGAGATTATGTATGTGTGGATATGTCACCGGAAAACAGACTCCGAAAGATTGTAATAAATCTTGATTTGATTATAATTTCTCGATTTATTATTAAAAAATCGTTTGTTTACAATAAATCCCATCCAAATTCAATAGTTTCCGATATATCCGTGTCTAGTTTAGAATTTTTTTTTTACAATTTCACGCGATATTTTACAATCTTACGGCGTTTACAATTTTCCAGTGACATATATACAAAGTATACTGAGCTTATTTAAGATGCTTTCATTTACCCTCTTTTTAGATAATCTACACAATAATAGTTCCTAAGGAGTAAACTCCAGTCGTGCGTCGGAGCTGACACAGACACTTTTTTTGTTCTTCTATTTTTTTCTAAATGTGTCTCATCCATCTAACATCACCCTGAAATATGATCAAAAACTTCTAGAAAAAAATATTTAAATTATTTCTGTTATTGATCACGAAGTGACATAAGACATGGGCAAACCCAAAATATCAGACAATCTTAATAATTTAACTGGTTTCTTGTGTCGGCTGGGATTCCCAGAGTTAATAACACTGGTCAACAAAAAAACACTTTTTGTGTGTCACAAGATTTTTTTTAACTAATTATGTTAATAACATGCTTAAGTATCATAGAACTGAAATTAGAATTATCGAGACACGAACAGTTTTCTTGTCATATGATTTTGAAGTGGTGCTTTGAGACGAAAACTGAAGTTTTCAGGTGATTCTAATACAAGCACGTTATCATATTAAAGGATTAGTTGTGTAGCAGATGGCACGTCAGTATACTCAACTATCCTTTGATATTAAAAAATGCCAAAATAAAGCTCACATTTTTTTTAATGTGATGGTGCAGAATTTCTTTTTTGAGTTTTAAAAATAATTTCACCATAAATGTAAAGAAACTTGACAGAATCATTTGAACACTTTTTCTACATTATATAAGCTTAAAATAACTCAGTAAACTGAAATAACAGCTACTTTATTGAAAAATAAAAAAAATCGTAATTTACAAGCTTAAGGAAAAATTATGTTACTGGTAGTAGCTGTAACACAAAAACGAGACCTGATCAAAACAAAATAAATATGATTTTGGAAAAAGGGTAGGTAGGTAATTCGCAATTAGTGAGCAAATTCCTTGTGACAAAATCTTGTTGACTAGTGTAATTATGTTTGTTTCCTCAATTAATTCGAGGTCGTCTTTCCTCAGTACTTTCTTCCCGGTGTTTCTTGACAGAGTAATCTGTCAAGATAGTACTGGGGAAAGGTCAATAATATACAAAATGTTAGTTATTCTACCACATTTATTTTATTGCCTTCAAATTCAAGTTTTTAAAACTTAACAGACAGATGTGTTGCTGGGGAGTTTGTTGCGCCACTTCTTAAGGTTGGGTCAAGAATTGGGTCTCGGTCTCGGTACCGGTATCTGCAGGTCAGTCTAATTTGAACTTGGGTGCCGATGCGTCAGAGATAAGTTTGTAAATTAGTCTTAAGTTAAATTTGCTAGATATTTGATTTATTCAAACTACTTACTCCCAGCTATAACACTAGGAAGTGGTGACGGGCGGGCGTTTTGGGGGACTGTCTTTATGTGGACTTTGACGTTCAAAAAGTGCTGGCACTCAGCCTAATTTGAATAAATGACTTTTGATTTTTGAAAGTATGCTCCTTCAGAAATGATACACTTACGCCAACGAATGTAATCCAATCATCGAAAGTTTTTTAAACGCTTTTTCCGGAATTGAGTTGTTCTCGCCGTCAATTCTCTTTTATGTCTTCTACCGAATGAAAACGGGTGCCACGAAGTGGTAATTTGAGTTTAGGAAAATGTAAGAATTCGGGTGGAGCCATATCTGGTGAATAAGGTGGTTGCTCGATTTTTAGATTTCGTTTTTGGTCAAAAGTTCGTTCAAAATGATGGTCTTGTGCGAAGGTGCAAAATCCAAGAATTTTCTTTCCACAAATCTGGCTTTTTTCGTCGAATTTTCTCTTTTAAACGCCGTATAATGTTCAAATAATATTATTTATTTACTGTTTGACCTTCCGGCAAGAATTCCGAGTGGAGAATCCCGCTATAGTCAAAGAAAACAGTCAAAATGACTTTTACTTTGGCGTGGTTTTGTAGGTTTCGGTTCAGTTGGAAGGCGCCACTCCGAAGCTTGCTGACTGGTTTGCATGTCAAATTCGTAAACCCTCGTCTCATCACTAGTAACAATGCGTTCCATGAATGTCGGGTTGGAATCGAGTCGTTCTAGCATGTCTTCAGCGACTCTTATGCGATTGATTTTTTGGAGAAAATTCAGGTTTTTGGGACTAGTCGAGCGGCAACATGTTTTATACCCAAGTGATTGTTTAAAATGATACGGATCGACTCGTGAGACACTGACAGTTCAGCAGCTATCTCTTTCAAACTTGAATGAGGATTTTCAGTCACTATTTCCTTCACTTTTGCGATGTTAACTTCAGTTGAAGGTGTTGATGGCCTACCAGAGCGACGCAAATCTTCAATCACATCTCGACCGCTTTTGAACGCATTGTACCACTCATAAGCACGTGTTTTTGATGAATTCAATTCACCGTAAGGGTCTGTTACATTTCGGCGACTCCGAACACGAAATTCTATTTGCGATGCAAAATTTGAGACAAACTCTTTGTTCATTATGAAATTTGCAACACGTGTGTGTGTAGAGATGATCCAACAAAAATGGCATTGTATTTAATCTATGTAACAGATGCAACTCCGTAAGATTATAAAATAACTTGAGAGATTTTAAACTCTCGATAAATTGTCATCTGAACATTTGGAATACTTTTTACGCAACAAAATTTGATAGTCTATAATATCTCCGTGCCGGTCCGAGAAATTGTGGACAGACATAAACTGGCGACCAATGAGCGCTCTGGTCTACAATTTATCTGTTTTGGTGTGATGGCTAAATTAGAAACTTGGCAGGGGCCAAGTTTCTAATTGGTCTTTGTTGGTGTGAACTCATATCTGAACAGACCAATGAGAACCTTGGTTCCAGGTTTACTAGAGCCTACCAGACCTCCACTAGGTAACATGGTACTCCTTGGCAAGACTGGTGTCTGATTTTCCGGCTGGCGACTATCCGTAACTACTGCCAAAGATCTACAAATGACAGCCGGGAGTAAAGGCTTATCGTGCTTTCCGAGAACAAACGCCCAACCCATCATCCATGGGATATGGCGTGGATATATTTATTTATTTATTTATTAAAACTTTATGCACAAGTAAAATCACTGTACAAAGGCGGACTAATAAGTGAGCAATTCAACGATTTGGCTACCTACGACATATCTATGAACTTAGAAATAAGTGCATCAATCAGTTCGTTTGCAAATAATAATAATAATATCTTGGGACAACTCACACACGGTCATCCGAACCCAAACTAGGCAGAGCCTGTGCTATGGCACCCAGACAACTGATAAACTTTATATTATATTTATTTATTTCGTAACAATTGCTTACTATACATATATTTACAGTTTGCACCAAAGCGTACAGTAAGCCAACAACATAGTATTCACATATTCACGTATTTTTACACATTTATAACTAAGAAAATTAATCAATAATAATAAGAAAATTTATTAGTTGTATTTCTAAATACATACATATTAAGACAAATAAAGCTTTAATCTCTATGGAATTGTTTAAACGAGTGCATTCTTTATTTTTATTAATATACTTATTACCGAAACTCTTTTGGCCTTTCGTGCCCTTTTGGCACAATATTGTTATAAATACTTAAAATTTTTGATATTCTGTATTTGTAAGGTGTTTTTTTTATTTTATTTTTTATTGTGCAATTTTTATGTGTATTTTTATGTGCAAAATTAAATGCAATTTTCTTTCTTTCTTTCTTTTTGATCAATTTCACCAGCATAATCTATCTACTATTACATATTTATAGAAATATTTTGATAGCTACGGAGATAAGAGGCTTACTAAACAATGTTGATAATATAGATAGCATTCAAGTTATATCAGAGAAATTATCTAAGTACCATGTCATTGTCAACGGCTTATCGTTCAAAATAGTGCTTGAATAGTTATTACTAGCAACCTGCCCTGGCTTCGCTCGGATAGCAGAGCATGCTCAGGGTGATTGGTGATTCCTGAGCAAAAAAAAAACATGCGGGGCAGTCTTTGGGGACTGCCGATAGAAGTGAAAACTAAGTAACTTGTGAATTGTATCGTCGAGCTATGCTGCGAGTATTTTTAAATTTGGAAAGCGTTCGGTGACGATAACGCGAGTTCCATGATTTTTATTCACCCAAAAAGTGCTCAACGCACCTAAAAAAGTTTTCACTTCAAAAATATGATTCTACATATTTAGCCCGTCAGTTAGATTATCAAAAAATATCGGATACGTATTTTTTGTTTTATCAAATCAATAAAAATTGACGAAGATAAAACGCATCAAAGATCAGTGGGGGCTTGTGACGTCACTTACCGGTAAACAGTGTACCAAAATGTGACGTCACACGAGTTTTCAACGGACTGCATCGTTTTCGGTTTTGTTCACGTGAAAAAAGAAAAAATACGTGTCCAATATTTTTTGGAAATCTTTCTGACGGACTATGTAGATTTTTTTAGTCATCTACCCAATTGAGTGTGGTCCTTCAACAATTTTGACCACGGTACCGGTAACGAGTAATCGAACTTTGACAATTTTTTTTAAGTTTCGAACGACCAAAAGTTGCTAATTGTGAGAACCGGCTCCACACTGAGTAATAAACTGATATTTTTCTGAAAGCTCATGAACAAATACATCCCTCGAATAATAATTTCATAAATAAATGCTTTGGAAATTAAGCGTCGGTAATTTCAAACTATGAAAATTTCTTGATACACAGGGGACAAAAAAAACTCAATTTTATTCACAAGATATCGGGGTAAAATCGCTACTAATTAACCCTAGAACATCCCATTTCAAGGAACGCACTCAATTACTAATCCCTCTGTAGATATATCCCTATATTGGGTGTCTGCTTATTCACTGTGTGTACGTTTAATTTTATTGTTTTGTTTGTCTTTTGAGAGTCCCAAATTAACATTTTTCTTTCTCTACCTTTCTTTGTATAAGCTGCCAAACAACATGATTTTTTTACATCGTCAACAATCTTCGTGTGTAACTTTAATTTTGTTCAGTTCAATAAGTGCTTATGAGAGCATTTTCTTCCACAGCGCTGTGCTATCCGTATCATGGTGCGCTCAGGACTTGTCGTTTCCTCCAGGGTTCCGGTTCGGGGCCTCCACTGCTGCTTACCAGGTCGAGGGCGCCTGGGATGAAGGCGGTACGGACACGATGGTTTAAAATTATCTTATTTATTTAAACAAGCTATTTTATGAGGTTTTAATAACTACTTAACAAGCCAAAGTATAGGTGCAGACATTGACTTATGTATACAGTAAGGACAAGAAAGCCGCATGTTTTTGTGGCGCAAAACCGCTCCCAATGATCGGATTCGCTGGGAAGTTTGTTTCGCCACTTCTTCTACCCAGTTAAAACACCAAGAAGTAGTGACGGTCCGGGCGTTTCGGGCGATTCTTTTTAATGTCAAACTGCTGCGGGATCCAAGATAGTTAAATTCTTCTTTCAAGACAAGTGTTGAAGTAACCGTGATTTCAAGTTCCGCATAATCAATTTCAAATGTATTTTTTTAGGCAAAAGCGAGAGCACTTGGGACCGGTTCGTTCACGAGGATCCGCAAAGGATCGCGGATCTGACCAATGGTGACTTCGCCTGCGACTCCTACCACCAGTGGAAGAAGGACATCGAGCTGGCAGAGGAACTGGGTCTGCACTTCTACAGGTGTGTTTCGGATTTCGGCTCTTCAAAGAAATGTCAGCATGGTTGACGGGGCCGGCTAGGTCCATTGTCTGCCAGGGTTGCCTTTAAAGGAACACGAGTGGATTTTAGATATTAAGAGTGGTGGGTGGCTCGCTGTCCGATCACCACCAGGCCCGGGTCGATGGCGCGTTGTGTTTCACGCGCGCCTCAGGGAGATGTCAGCGTGGAAGACCGGGCCCGCTAGGGCCAGAGCCTGCCAGGGCTGCGGAATTTGTTCGAAAGAGTCACCGCGGCCCTGGAACGCAAAGGGCTTTAGAAGGAACACGGATGGGTTTTAGTGAGTAAGAGTCTGACACGCCCTTCCGCTCCACCCAGAGCGGAAGAAGTCATTTGATGATTTCCCATCCTAAAAAAAAAAACGACAATTTAGACAGGATCGTCCTGTCTTGGCCTACGTAAGGACTCATGGCTGACCATTGACATATTTGTTACCGATAGACAAGAAAATAAATAATAACAATAATAGGACTATTGTTGCCAATAAGCCTGACATAGTGGTTATAGATCGACTAGAGCGTCGCGCAATGATTGTTGATATAGCAGTCCAGTTCTAGACAGCGAAGTTTTAGTAATAGGGTCCCGTTTTACCCTTGGATACGGATCCCTAAAAATGAAGTCTTATTTCAGTAGTTTTCTATCTACAGTATTTAAGATACTTTCACTCCATGTGGCAAAGCCTTCGGACACCCTATAGATTGATGTGGCTGAAAAACAAATGATAGCGGAACGAATCTCTACAATCTTGCATAAGCGTGGACTGTCAACTTTGTACTTAGGATTATAATATGATTAGATAAGATAGTCGATTATGTAAAAAAAACATTAAATACAAAATTGCACTGCAATCTGTCGTTAAGGGGGTTATTTTTCGACAGTCATTCATGTGGCAATCATTAGCATTATTTTCACTTGTCCTTGTGTTTTATTGTGTTCACTAATTATCTTACCATAGCAAGGCAGAAGGAGGGTGTTTGACTTATAGTCATTAATATCACACTCATATTATAAAGGCTAAAAGTTTGTGAGTGTGTGTGTATGTTTTTTACTTCTTCACGCGCAAACGGCTAGACCGATTTAGATGAAATTTGGTATCGAGACTGTTTGAGTTCCGGGAAAGGACATAGGATAGTTTTCAACCCGGGATTATGTTCCATTGGGATAATTTTCGACATTCACGCGGGCGGCAGCTGGTTTATCAATAATTTACAAAATAGTTTTAAGTGTCGAATGGTCTTCATTCCCTATTAGCCATGTGCCCGATGGGATTCCATGGATGGGGAATGATGGGATATGTAATTTCAAAAACTCAAAGCATTTTTTCAATGAAATCATTACACTACTTTTGAATTGTCAAGGTCGGTCGGTCCAAAGAGATGATTCCTAACTTCCAGGTTTTCCATATCCTGGCCGCGGATCCTTCCTTCTGGTTTCGCCAACCACATCAATGAGGATGGCAAGAACTACTACAACAACCTGATCGACGGACTACTGGAGAAGGGCATCGAGCCTCTAGTGACCATGTACCACTGGGACCTGCCGCAATCACTTCAGGATCTTGGTAAGACCAACGAGGGCTGGACTATGTGAAATATGAAATAGTAACAGAGTGTGTGAGATTGAGAAGTATGGAAGAAGGAGATAAAGACAAGATAGTGACAGTCTTTGTTCGTTCAGTTTTGTTAAGATGTACGTTTTATTCTTGCGCAAGGATGGAGGTTTTATTTTGAACTTTTAACTACCTACGGTTTTAGGTAGTTAAAAGTTGTGTACTCCTCCTATGACGAATCGGGGGATCGCGATTTGCTACCACATTTTCTTTCTTACCAGTCCTCGCGATTACCCGCAGTGTGAGAGCAGACCGATCGATATGTCAACTATCGGGGGAGGCCTTTTTTTTTTTTTTTGATCTCGGGGGGAAATCCTCATGGAAATCCTCCACCCTGGGGCGGGTGGAGGGGTCTGTCAGACTCTTACTGACTAAAACCACCCCGGTGTTCCATCTTCCACCTACGCCGGGGATCGCGGGAACGTATGCGACATCCGCAATCCCCGGCTGGTGCCGGCCCGCCACTGCGGGCCACCTCGCGTCGGCGAGGGGAGTGAGGTGTTTGACTCCCCTCGCTACGTCAAAGAGGGGCACACGGGAACACCACGCGCCGCCACCTCGGGTCCGGATGAATGGGGGGCGACGGACATCCCCAAGTCCGCCGCCCCTGGACCCAGTTAGGGGGGCCGGAAGAGGGCAGCGTAAGCCCTCCTCCGACGCCCGATGCGCCTGCTGCGGGCAGGGAGAGCGGTTGTGATCTCCCTCTCCCTTTCCGCAGCCTCCTTCTGCGCGATAACTGTCTCGCAGAAGGAGACCACCGCGTCCCAGGACTCCTCACCGCCGACCATAGCATGGACTACGGCCGGCAGCGAGAGGTCACCGCCTACAACAGAGATGAGGGCACGGCGCGGCTCCTCCCAAGCTGCACACTCTGCAAGCGTATGCCGCACCGTGTCCTCCCGACAGTCGACGCAGTGGTGGCATCGAGCGTCCGGCTCCCTGCCTATGCGACACAAGAACCTCCCGAAGCAGCCATGCCCCGAGAGGACCTGCGTCGCACGGAACGACAAGGAGCCGTGCCTTCTCCCGAGCCAGAGGTCGAGCACTGGCCGGATGGCCTCGATGGTGATGAGGCCGGCGGTAGGGCTCGAAAGCCTGTCCCGCCATTCCGCCACCAGGACCTCGCGCAGCTGCGACCGACGCAACTCCAGGTGTCGCTGCGTCAGTCGCTCGCCACGCGCCCGCGCGTCCTCGCGCCACCTGTGTAGTGACGCGAGCACTTTCGCCTCCAGGTCCCACGGCGGAGATCCGGCCAGTGCGCAAGCCGCCTCGTAGGAGATCGTGCGATATCCCCTGATGACTCTGACGGCCATCACCCTCTGCGGCCTCCGCAGAACAGTGATGGTGCTGGCCGTCAGGTCAGCCGCCCAGATCGGGGCCCCATACAGGGCCATCGATCGCACGATCCCCACGTACAACCGCCTACAGGCGGTGCTCGGGTCCCCCAGATTGGGAAGCAGCGTTGACAGCGCCCCCGCCGCGCCCAACAACTTGGGCGCCAGCCGCCGGAAGATCGGGGGAGGCCTATGCCAGGTGTGGATGTCTTTTGGCTATAACGATGGACACAAAAAAACCAAAACAATAGCGCTCGGAACACGCGCTGCTGGGCCAAGTCCAACATTACACGTCGCCAGTCCTAATCACTACCGTGTTACCCAGTTGATGGGATGTGGAGGTCTGGTAGGCAGCCGATCTGCGTAAAATACTGGTATGACAGCTGAATCCGGTTTGACAGGAAGCCAACCCCAATATAGTTGGGAAAAGGCTAGGCAGATGATGAACTGTCGCACTGCGATTAAACGCGAGCAGTTTAGAAATAGCTGAAAACGCAAATCCGCATACAACCACGCACTGTGACTGGCGTTTTGCTAAATTTTATTACAATACCACCATTGATTTCTGATGGTGGCCACCTGCGATTAAACGTCAGATGCAACCGCTCGCGTTTAATCGCATTGCGTGCTTGGACTTTGTGTGTACCAGACCAGTTTTTTTTTGTCCACATTTCTGCTAAAACACTACGAAGAGGTGACTGGTGTATGTTTTGGAGGACTTCTTTCATTTTTTGTCGATCAATAAGTGCAAATTTTCAGCCCTGTTTGACGTATAATTTTCCTTTGTTCAGGTGGCTGGACGAATCCTCTTATAGTTGACTGGTTTGTGGATTACGCAAGGGTCCTGTACACTCTCTATGGTGACCGCGTAAAGCTCTGGCTGACCCTCAACGAACCACTAGTCATTTGCGACCTGGTTTTCAATTCTGGTATTATGGCTCCGCCCATCATAAGCCCTGAAGTTGGGGCTTACTTGTGTAATAAGAATGTGTTGCTGGCCCATGCTAAGGCCTGGAGGTTGTACGATGAAGAATTTAAGCCTAAATATCATGGTGAGTCTGAAGTTTCTTTAAGTTCTCTTTGCTCGCCATAACCAGCCGTGACCACCCACAAAGTCGATTTTCTCGAAAATTATTAAGGTCCAATTTTGTTGTTCGAGTACTATTTACTACGAATTGAGTACTAATTATTTACCAAATATGGAAGCGATTGGCGTTGTTGGTCCGGCAGTAGTCACGGACATCCTTCTTTTTATTATTATGGTTTGTCATAAGTATAGAAAGAAAGACAGAAAGTAAACATAGGTACTTTGTGATTTATCTAAATTGCTTCTATCAATTTTCAGGAAAAGTCTCGATTGCGAATCAATTAGTATGGTTTGATCCTAAAACAAAAGAAGACGAGGCTCTTGCGGAGCTGGCCAGAGAGAACTGTGTAAGTATTGACCGGACCAGCGTAAACTCTATTAAACTATAAAATGTCTTGAGATATTGCAAACTCTCGATAAATTGTCAAATGAACATTTCTTCTAAAATGATACGAATCAAAATTCTGTAGTATTTATATTTCTCCGAGTCGATCCAAAAAATTGTGTTCTGACAAAAACTGGCGACCAATCAGTGGTCAGCCGGTCGATTGATTATATGGATTGACAGCTCACCTCGTAATCACTTCACCCAAGCCTTCACTTCGACATGTTTACAGAATCGACCGACAGTAAACATTTCGAAGTGAAGGCTTGGGTGAAGTGATCACAAAGTGAGCTTTCAATCCATATAATCAAGATAGACTGACAGCTCACTTCGTGATCACGTGACATCTTGATTATACGGATTGACAGCTCACCTAAGGGTGAACAGAAGAAGGGGGAAAAGTGCAGGCCTCCGTCGACTACGACCACGTTGAGTAGCATAGGGTGGGGGGGGTATCTTCCCTCTCCCCATAAATCAGGTTAAAGATGACTGGTTTTCGTAATAAGCAGATCTTCCATTTCAAAAAGACGCTTAGCGTACGTTTATCACATTTGTCGGTGCTAAGGTTACATTATTAATAATCACCGGTAAAGGTGATTAATTTCTTACTTTTACCTCGACTTTAGGTAATTATTAATAATGCTCGGTTATTATTAATAACTTTCAATCACACTTTTTTAATTGCAAATAAGGATCATTCATTGATCTGTGTTAGAGGCATACGCCATAGTGTTACGAATTAAATAAACCACCCGATGTCTGATGTTGGTTGGGTATTTGTAAATTATGGGATGTGGGTCTTTAAAATTTTTCGCAGAGTTTAAATTTCATGGTTTTTGTGTCTCTAATAATGTGTTCGAAATAAAAATTCAAGATGGCGCTCATAAAAAAAATCAAAGGGGAATGCCGATTTTAGTCCTTGCGATGCCCAAGAAATTTAATTTAGTAAATTATATATATATATATATATATATTGAAACTATACAACGAAATTTAAAATCCGGGAAAAAATAAAGATTTGTTTGCAAAACATTGATTTGACATTTACACATCTGTCATTCCATCTTGATTTTATGGATTGACAGCTCACCTCGTGATCACTTCACCCAAGCCTTCACTTCGACATGTTTACAGGATCGACCGTTACTTTATTTATTTGTCCTTTTGTTTATAGAAGTCCCAAACGCCGTCGAAAATTTTCCAATAATTAACGAAATTAGAAATAAAACACAATTATGTTTCTAGGGTGGCAGATACTCTCATCCAATCTACTCCAAAGAGGGGGGTTGGCCGCCTTCCATACAGAAACACATGGACGAGCTCAGCTTAAAAAGAGGATACCCCAGGTCTATGTTCCCGGCATTTACTCAGGAGGAGATTGAGATGATTAGAGGTAAGCGAATAAACTAATAAAGTCCTGTTCAGACTTACGCGGTAGGTATTCGCTACCCTGTGCGGTAGCCACAATGGAGTGAGTTAGCGATAATCCTACGGTTCAATGTATAAACCCAAGCGTCGTTACCGCCCTGGGTTTGGCTAAACAATCCTTTAATGGTAACAGAGGCTCTAGACAAGTGACATTGTGACAAGTGACACACACTCTCACACTCATACACGCACCCTCCAGCACATAGAAAGAGAGGACTGCTCGACTGGTTACACACCCATAATGTTACCTTTTTAAATATTTTAATCTTTTTTTCTAAATTTTCTTTTATGAAATTGTATAACAACGTACATTTATTCATGGAATCAATACAATATCATAATAAAAATACTTAATTTGTAACTCAGGGGGATCGGCGTTGAGGGCTGGAATACAGGTTATACCTATAGTAGGCGCCAGATAATCGTGGAATAACGGTCATTGACCCACCTACAATTATTGACATTTTTAATTTGAAAAACGGAATTAATGACACAAAGCTGTCCCGAATCATCATCTCTCGTGATCCTTAACATTGTCTAATAATGAAAAACGATTCATATTTAATTGTTCAGGTACCTATGAACAGTTATTAGGGAAAGGTCAATGTACTTTATTCCACATTTATCTGGCGCCTACTATAGTCCGGCCCCAAATACTAATACTTTTGTGTACTTTAAGTTTAGATTAAGCACTCTACTTGTAACATAAATATACATATTTACGTGAATAAACATTATTATTATTAGTCAGTCAGCGTCAGCGTGGTGAAAGCGATTGCCAAAACGTCAAAAATTTATGGGATTGACAAACGCTGTTGAAATGTCACTTTTGGCATTTCGACAATCGCAATCGCTAATACAATGGCAGTTTTTCTAGGGCCTCTGGATAAGCTGAAAGTCCACGATGCCATAAAAATAAGGTCTTCGCAATAATAAAAAGGTAATGCTGATGCTCACTGCTAGATACCACCCAGCCTCGTATCCTTTCATTCATAAGATGATTCATCATCATCATCACCATCACCATCACCACCACCATCGTCATCATCACCATCATCATCGTCGTCGTCGCCGTCGTCGTCGTCATCATCATCATCATCATCATCATCATCATCGTCATCATCACCATAATCAAAATCATCATAATCATCATAATCATCATCGTCGTCATTGTCGTCGTCAACATCACCATCATCATCATCATCATCATTTCAGACATAGGCCTTCCCAAAGTGTCGTTATCTCGACTGATCATGTGCTGTGATGATTACTGACCTGAAATTCCACAGGAACGTACGACTACTTCGCGGTGAACCACTACACGACCCGGTTAGTCCGCCAAGCAAGGGAAGGTGAGAAGTTCTCATCCTGGCCGCTAGGTGACTCCGTGGACCTCAACCTCAAGATAGAGAAGGGAGAGGGTTGGGGCCAGGCTGCTTCTTCTTGGTTCTTCGTAAGTTTGAACTTTTAACTGATCAACCTTTTTATGTATGTAAAGATGAATAACGATTTATACTAAACCTAACTATGTAAATATGCCGAACATAAACACTTAGAGCCACTTGCGCTGCTCCGCTTAGCCCTTTTTTCTTTTTTTGATGTTGGGGTGAAATCCTCATGGATGTCCTCCGCCCTGGGGCGGGCGGAGGGGTCTGCCAGACTCTTACTGACTAAAACCACCCCGGTGTTCCATCTCCCACCTACGCCGGGGATCGCGGGAACGAATGCGACTTCCGTAATCCCCAGCTGGTGCCGGCCCGCCTCTGCGGGCCACCTCGCGTCGGCGGGAGGAGTGAGGTGTTTGGTTCCTCCCGCTACGTCAAAGAGAGCGCACGGGAACACCACGCGCCGCCACCTCGGGTCCGGATGAATGGGGGGCGACGGACATCCCCAAGTCCGTCGCCCCTGGACCCAGTTAGGGGGGCCGGAGGAGGGCAGCGTATGCCCTCCTCCTACGCCCAATGCGCCTGCTGCGGCGCGGAAGAGCGGTCGTGATCTCCCTCTCCCTTTCCGCAGCCTCCTTCTACGCGATAACTGTCTCGCAGAAGGAGACCACCGCGTCCCAGGACTCCTCACCGCCGACCATAGCATGAACTACGGCCGGCAGCGAGAGGTCTCTGCCTACCACAGAGATGAGGGTACGGCGCGGCTCCTCCCAAGCTGCACACTCTGCCAGCGTATGGCGTGCCGTGGCTAACGGTCTAGTCTAAGGTTAACTTTATTAATCTGCAGAAGGGTCTTGCACAAAACGAAAATGTGGTTTGCCCTGGTTAAATTACATCACATCACTGGCGTGATAAATAATTCGTTATTTCGGGACTAATTGAGCTTATTGGCAGTCAGGATATTAGAACAGTGGGCCTTCTATGGGATGTGTTGGTTTTTGCGCAATAGAAAAACCGTTAGCTTTTAAATCGAATTATAATTCACACTCAAAATCACAATAACAATATCCTCACACAATAGATATATAGCACAAGTATACGGAACGCGCAACCGTTTCTAAGACGTGTTCACTACTCTAACGCTACCAATAGACTGAGGCACTGAGCTCAACTTCGATCGAGCACAACGTTCTAAACTCCGTCGAACGCCACTACATGGTGTTGGCGCTCCGATTGTTCAATGGACTGACATATTATTATTTCCGACATATAATTATGTTATGTAACTTCACAGGTGTACCCTCCAGGTCTTCGTAAGCAGCTGGTCTGGCTGAAGGAAAAGTACGGCAACTTGGAGTTCATGATCACTGAAAACGGACTCTCTACGTTCGGAGGACTTAATGATCAAACCAGGATTCAGTATTACAGAGATTATTTCGAACAGGTAAGTCCTGGGCAATATTTATTCAGTTAGGGCACACTAGCTTGATGACTTTATTAGGGAAGTAATCTTCTTTCTTAAATAAACGAGAATGTAATTATTCTGGTAGATATACCTACCTACCTGACGTGAAGCGTTAACTTCTAACTATTACTTCTGAATAACTGAAATTATTTTTTTATCCCTGACGCACAAGCCCCTTCATTCTCATGTGATTGTATTTTGTCAAGAGAATTTCATAAGCCGTATTTTAACTGAGAAGTTATGGCGGTCCACTTACCCAGAGGATTCATGTTAATACATTAGATAATTCTACGTCAACTGAATCTTTATTTGCAGATCTTGCTGGCAATCAAAGAAGATGGCGTCAATGTGACAGCATACAGCGCTTGGACGCTCATCGACAACTTTGAGTGGATGGACGGATACAGGTTAGAGTGAATGACGCTATGGCGCGAGGACTTTTTTTTTTGAAGTTTTCCAATTTTATTGCAGTTTCGGGTTGACCTTGACCATAAAAACCATTGGCGGGGCCTGGAAGACCCCGCAATCTCCATGGTGGTTATTTTTTTATTTTTTTAAAACCACCCCCAGAAGTAGGGCTCTGTCGATACGACCTATGGAATCACTAAACCTTGACCTCAAAGTCACCTGTCCTTGACCCTGAGGTCACTAGACCTTGACCTCAAGATCACTTACCATCAATATTGACCTGTTACTGCTCCTGAGAATCACGGATCTCGCGGTGTGGACCGGGCCGTAGTTATCTCGAAAATACTTAGAATACCTTTAAATATATATATATACAATGTAACCCATTTCATGATGTGGCCAGGCATTTCATGATATGGCCAAACGGAGGTTGAAATATCATTAAACGTTAACGGTTAAACGATATTGTCAGATTTCGCTGGTCATTTCATGAAATAGAACCATTTCATAAAATTTTCCAGCACATCATGAAATCGCTAATTTTATGATATGGTCACGACAAATATATTGATTGACATTTGTCTTCCAGGTCTAAGTTCGGTCTTTACGAGGTCGACTTCTCGGACCCGGAGCGCAAGCGCACACCACGTGCCTCCGCGCATTACTACGCCAGCATCATCAGGAGCCACTCGCTCGATGTGCCCACCACACGCAATGAACTTTAATTTTGTACATACATATGTATTTGTAGATCGTTAAGGTATTATTTACTAAAAATGGTTTTTACAAAATTGTTGAAAACGAGTTCATTTTGTTCTGTTTAAGACCTTACCTTTTTCTTGGATGAGAAATCATCAAAGTTCTCCTCTCGCTCTGGGCGGAGCGAAAGGCAGCGTCAGTCTCTTACTGATTAAAACCCACCCGTATTCTTCCAAATGCCTTTTGCGTTCCAGGGATGCGATAACTCTATCGAAAAATTCCGCAACCCTGGCAGGCACTGGCAGACAACCTAGCGGGCCCCGTCCATTATGATGACATTTATTTTAGGCGCGCGTGGAACACGCGATCCCGGACGGCGAGCCACCCATCACTCTTTGTCCGCAGGCCTACGGTTGCCGGGAATCGTCCTGCGACTCCCGACGCCCGGAGTGTCTCCTTCTGTTGCGGCGGCTGGGGCGTGAGGTTTGCCTCTCCCTCACGCGTTCCGGCTCCTCCATCACTTTACCTTGACATATGTATTTTTTTTTAATTGATTGATTCGCGGTTGACCACATTCTCACCCGATGGAAAGCGATGATGTGGTCGACGATGGAGCAGGCTTGCCAAGAAGTAACCTATTCAAGGTTCTTGACTTAAAGACCCCTAGGTTTACTTATTTCTTTTCAGGACAACATGTAGTTGCTGCACTTATTTTAGAGGTTTCAAGAAGGTGGGCATGGTACCCCGCTTCCGTAATAAATTTAGGGTTTGGAAATAGCATAAGAGTTGTGTTAAACAATAAATGGCCAAAGCATATTCCAAAATAACATTTATTAAATAAATAACTACAAAAAATTAAATTTGTCCTCTCCACCCATCAAAAGACATCTTAGACAACCGTCACGTTTGGTGGCGTGACCGCGACAGGTTCTAGTGCATGCTTCTTGATGAGGTCGGCGTAGAACCGCGCCGACGCTCGAGGGGTGCGTGTGCGCAGGGGGTCCGAGAAGTCCACCTCGTAGAGCCCGAATTTTGTCCTGGCAGAAACAAAAATAATTTTGTCAACCATACATTTTCCTCATTAAATGCACAAGACTGTGGCACAAGCACGTGTCTTCATAAATCTCCCTTACACTATCATTACAGGTAGCGTGTGCGATAGCGCGGTCTTAAAATTAGATAACTCTTTACGAATTAAAACTATAAAAAACCATAGATTTTGGCTAAATATTATTATTATGGAGTAACAAAACACTATTCATAATTTCTGTTGTTTTTATCCACGAAACCTTATTACTTGAATAAAATACCAGACTTCTTCGCACGAAAGGATCGCGGGGAAGAGAGCGGGCGTTTTTACAAACTGACCTTATGTCAGTTTGATAAAAGAAAGAAAGAAAAGAAAGAAAGAATAAAATTTATTTAGCACAGGTACATGAAACACGCACGGTAAAAATAACAAGAAAAAGGTAGTTATGCCAAAAACTAAGTGACACAAACTGGGCTAGATATGATACCATTCTCGTTTTAATCTATAAATTAAATTTGCCAGATTTCAGTTTGGGATCGGATGACCGTGTGTGAGTTGTCTCAGGATATATTATTTACCGAAAAGGCAAGAGACAGATGTGACACAAAACGCAATAATAAGCTTCATAGGTACGATTGTATCCTGCCAGGGTTGCGGAATTTGTTCGAAAGAGTCACCGCGGCCCTGGAACGCAAAGGGCTTTAGAAGGAACACAGATGGGTTTTAGTCAGTAAGAGTCTGACACGCCCTTTCGCTCCGCCCAGAGCGGAAGAAGTCATTTGATGATTTCCCATCCTTAAAAAAAAAAAGGTTCGATTATATCCATTGGCAAGAAATAAGCAACTATAGAATTGTTTAAACTTTGACATCACATCAAAATAGCCCAGCGCTATCGTTCTGAAGCAGCCATACTATGTGGCCCTGTAACCTAGCATATTAGTGTTTCAAACTTTTAGTTTTGTCTATCACTCCTAGATGATGACTGAGACTATTCACCTGGTAACAAATCGAAAAATTTAGCATAGGTATACCTATACCATAGCATAATATATGCAACTGTATATTTTTCACAAAAAAATACAATTTATTTTACTGTAGCTCATTGTGATCCCTCACGATAATAGTACAAGCTCTATGTGGCCCAGGAAGATTGAGTCTGGTCTAAAGGGAATATTTTAAATCTTAGCTATAAAAGGAGAAATTGGCAGGGGAATTTTGTATGACAGTATTCGTTCTTTGAGAGGATGAGGCATCAGCTAGAATAGTTATAATTATATCACTCCACATTACAGCAGGTACATACTCTGCTTAATTACACAAATCTGCTACTATAAGAACCTTCTAGACAGCAATTAATGTTGCGTTCACACGGGCAATGAAAATTGGTCAATTATAAGCAATACTGGTCGATAGTGACGTCACAACATATCAAGCAATTTACGGCAACGGCATCAAGCGTCAATTTGGCGAAATGTTTTGCAATGCCAACATTGAACGATATTGAGGAACTGCAAAAAAAACAGGCAATACACGGTGATTTAGTTGAAAAATAAAACAATACACAGAGAGAGCAATATGGAATATAATTATGGAGCAAATAGAAAAAATATTGCCGAAACAATTGCCGCATTTTACTGAAGTTGCTGCACATTGCTCCAGATTGATCCATACGTGTTGCCGAAAATTGCCCATGTGAACGCATCTTTAGAGAAAGCAAGTGAATCTTTTTTGGTGGTAAAAATGCACTTACACATTCTAAAAATTATATCAATGCGGTTATGTCGGTCTATTCCAAATAGTAAACCATACTCACACATATCCTTCCATCCACTCGAAGTTATCCATGAGCGACCACGCGGTATAACCGGTGACGTTGACGCCATCTTCTTTAATAGCCAGCAAGATCTGTAATAAGATAAGGACTATAGGCATACTTAGATGTACCTACTCACTAAACTGGTAGCAACTTTGTCTTTCAGATGCTAACTAGCAGGCAGAGACAAGATTTTGCTTCAACAGTATTTCAGCTTCAAAAGTTCTTATTCTTGGAAATGATTTGAATTAAACTTAATGTGAATGCACAAAATAACTCACAAAATAGTCAGCTTCCAGTCCAACTGGATGCAGCCAAATACCAATTTTTTACATGGAGGAACCTCTGTGGACCACCTCGGGTCAGCGGGAGGAGTGAGATATTTGACTCCTCCCGCGACGTCAAAGAGCACGGGAACACCACGCGCCGCCACATCGGGTCCGGATGAATGAATGGGGGGCGACAGACATCCCCAAGTCCACCGCCTCTGGACCCAGTTACGGGGGCTGGAAGAAATATCACGTACCTGTCTCATGTAAGTCTTATAGTAGTTGATTCTGTTCTGGTCGTCCAGCCCTGCATGGGTAGACAATCCATTCTCCGTGATCACGAACTCCAGGTTGCCGTACTTCTGCTTCAACCAGACCAGCTGCCGCCGGATGCCTTCGGGGTAGACCTGGGAAAAATAAACACACTCGTATTATGTGTTAACGCCCAGGACAACAGAGTGCAGGGTGCCCCGCCGGCTCCCTACTCCGCAAACAACGACGGTATAAAAGCGCGTGCGCCGCGATCATTTTGAGCTACTTACTACCACTAGTACCCATGATATTCTCTTGTAAATTCGTATACCACAAGCAAAATTGTAAAGAGTCTAATTAAACGTATTGAAGATACTCCAAGTTTTTATTTCAGCTCCTATCTACACAGACCTAACACACACCACAGTCTAAGCCTAGACAATGTTTTGCGATTGGTTGCCACTGCCAATTTCAACCGTAATGAGAGACAACAGACAACAAAATCCCCCTCAGCTACTCTCATCTAGCTGTTACTAGCCATCCGCTTAAGATTGTCACATCATATAAACCTGGAGCATCCTGACGCCTATTATCACGAACATAATTTCGCCCGAAAGACGCCCTCTGCTGCCACCTCCAAGCGTTGATATTAATGGATCCTTTGCTTCTCATATCTAGCGTACTTCTGCGGCCCTAACTAAGGCATCCGCCAACCTTATGGTCGGCCTTCCAAAGCTGCGTCTTACAGATGTCCTCCTATTTCTTTATTTTTGTTGGGATAAGCCCATCACATTATTCCCAACTACCGCAACTCCTGAGAGCCAGAATCAACAGTGGCGACCAACAGAAAAGCGCCGAGTCAATAAAGCTCAACGATTCCCGAGGAAACGATTCGGGTGTCTTGGATCTCGCAACGAACATAATCAGAAAAAAACAGCGAAGGAGTAAGAAGACAATCTACTTATGTTTAACGTTTTGGGAATACTCCAGAGTCTAGATATCTGCCAGTCTGCGTTTCCGGATATCTACAACCTGATTTAAGTCAAGAGTAAATGGGTTACTACTAGACAAGCGTGCTCCATCATCGACAACATCATCGCTTTCCATCAGGTGAGATTGTGGTCAAACGCGAGCCTATAATAAAAAAGAGCGTGCTTATTGGTCAAATCAAATAGCGCGCGCTTCCTCGGCTTCCTGTTACACATTTCGGTCCCATTTTACGAAATCACTCCCACAGATTGCAGGAAAGCGAGAGGAAAGATGTTACATCAAAAAAACTCACATAGAACCAAAAAGATGCAGACACCGGCCAATCCTCCCGTCTCTCCACGATCCCGTTCAGATCTACCGCATCCCCGAGTGGCCATGCCCTGAAGGTCTCTCCCTCCTTAGCCTGGCGGATTAGACGGCTAGTGTATTGATTCATGCCGTAGAAGTCGTAGGTTCCTGGATAAATAAACACGAACAAGTTATATGTGGAGTCTAATAAGTAAGTAAAATGGTAACTTTTAAGCAACTTTTGTGTCCGCAACTAAGAGCCGACAAAGCGGAGGACAAAAGTTGCTCGTGGGCGCTATCTCTAACCTTTAATCAACTGTCAAATTAGCTACCATCAGTAGCTGAAACGTCATGTTTAAAAGGCAAACATGACGTTTCAGCTATTGACAAATGCAAATGGCTGAGAGCATTGCCACATTAAATGAAAAAAGAAAACCAGTTTTGCAAGCTCTTGGAGTCTTCCATTATGGGGACATGTAAGTGTGGTTCATCCCAAAAGTACTGAAAGAAATTGTTGATCCTAGACTGCTAATTTAATATATTCCTTCAGAAATAATCCATAAACATTGTCCAATCTGGGAATGAAACGCTCAGTTATCACAGTGGCGCCATCACAAGGCAGTTGCCATTTTATCTCATTTTGCTCCATCCACGTCTTAAAATATCATAATTATCTTAGAAAAACATTGAGGTACTTAAATTCTATTTGTTTAGTATTATGTTCTAACCTCTAACAAATGCAATCTCTTCTTGAGTAAACGATGGTAAGCAGGATTTATTGTATCCCCTCTTTATGCTGATCTCCTCCATGTGTTTTTCTAAAGATGGCGGCCATCCGCCTGTTGTGGAGAATATTGGATGGGTGTATTTGCCGACCTGGAAATAGAAATGTAATAACTTAGGTAACAAGTCTCTTTTATTGATTCGATAGTCTTGAATAATTTAAAGCGATTGTTTAAAATTTTGTCTCGTCACAGTTGAAATGGCTCCCTAAATTCTGTCGTAAAATGTCATGCAGATAAGATAAGTCTGGTAGTCATAATATAGGATAGCCCCTTTTCTTGCTTTTAAATATGGCAAACTCCGTAAGATTATAAAATAACTTGAGAGATTGACAAATTATCGAGAGACTTGGTTGACAATTTATCCAGAGTTTACACTCTCCATAAATTGTCAACTGAACATTTGGAATACTTTTTTACGCATCAAAATTTGATAGTCTATAATACCACCGCGTCGCCGCCGGTCCAAAAAAATTGTGGACTGACATAAAATGGCGACCAATCAGAACTCTGGTCTACAATTTATATCTGTTTTAGTTTGATAGTTGAATTGGAAACTTGGCCCCTCATTGGTCTTTGTTGGTGTGAGCTCATATCTGAACAGACCAATGAGAGCCTTGGTTCCAGGTTAACTTTCACACGATAATATAAAAATTTCGAAATTTATGATAGTAATATGACATAATATTTATGACAAGTCCGCTGTATGCTCGGAGTTTTTCAACCAAAGTTGGAAATGCAAGCCTCATAATCTCCCGGGCGTCGGGAGTCGCAAGGCGATCTTCGGCCACCTACTGTGCCTGCTGTGGACGGCGAGCGTTGGGTGGCTCGCTGTCCGAACACCACCAGGCCCGGATCGATGGCGCGTTGTGTTTCACGCGCGCCTCAAAGAGATGTCAGCATAGAAGACGGAGCCCGCTAGAGCCAGAGCCTGCCAGGGTTGCGGAATTTGTTCGAAAAAGTCACCGACACCCTGGAGCGCAAAGGGCTTTAGAAGGAACACGGATGGGTTTTAGTCAGTAAGAGTCTGACTCGCCCTTCCGCTCCACCCAGAGCGGAAGAAGTCATTTGATGATTTCCCATCCTTACAAAAAAAAAACCTCATAATCTGAGCTCGCACTCTCCATGTTGTTGTTTTAATTTAGTCTTTTATTTACTTTTCTGTTTGTTTTGTGCGAGTTCCAAATGAATACATTTTTTTTTTCTTTTTTTTCTATGATACCAAGGTATGCCGTCGCTGTGGCCGAATTCGGCTAGGTAGCATCATCATCACATATTTATGTGTTGGTAGTGTCAGTAAACTTACACAGTTCTCTCGAGCCAGTTCTGCAAGTTCCGCATCAGCTGGCGTCAAAGGGTCGAACCAAATATGGTGGTTGCATAGTGATATCTTCCCTGTAATAAAATGTATACCATTCAATGCAAATAGCTTACGAAAACCAACGAAACGGTTGCTTATGAAACTACGGTGCTAAAGGTTTTTTTCCTGAAAGATCACAATGGGCGTAAAGCAGTGATGGTTCGCAGGAAATAACCCTATTCAATCGCAAGCAATTTCACTCAATTTTTGGCCCTCATTAAGGTCCTAGGTACGGTAATTCACAAAATGCGATGAGCATCGAAAACATCCAAAAGTCGTCAACACCATAAAACAATAAGTCTCTAAATAGCTTTGGCCACGAAATTCGGTGAACATTTCAATGTTACAAAATTTGATATTTTGACATTTTTCTTTAAGTTTAAATATAAACTTCTGCAATCGAAAAGTTAGTATGTGTTTTTGTAATAAAATGATTCTGTAGGTACTCCTTTCTATTAGCAAATTATTATTGACAACAATAATGTAATGTGACGTCTTAATTCCAAATTCAAAACAGAATTCCTGCTTTGTCAACAAAATATTTTATTAATTGAATTTATAATTCCTTGCGTTGAACACAATGGTCAAAATATTTAAATCGTCCTAATGTGCACCATGTGCTGAATAACCGGTGAACTAGAATATCAATTTTATAAAAGTTGATCGAATTTTGTAACATTGATCTGTTTACCGCATTTTGTAGTCAGAACTGTTGAGTGACTATTAATGATTTAGCTGTTGACGGCTTTTGCTTCTTTGTCATTGCTCATCGAATCATGTCTCTGACTGTACTACACCTATAAACAGTAGCAGTTTGGAAACATAGGTAGAACATTAAGAATCATAATAAAAGCGTATTTTCCTGAATAGAAAAATAACAAATCTATTAAGTCCACCAGTCAGACTTTCAAAAAAAATTGGTTACCTACGTATTTTTTGCTTTCTCAAATAAATAAAAAAATACAATAATAAAGCACTTCAAAATTTACGACGGGGTGGCTGGTGACGTCTCTTGTTGGTAAAAAGTGGACCGCCAGTAACGTCACGCGAGTTTGTAAAGCACAATATGTACCGCCTTCATATTTTGTTTTGCGTGGCAAAAAAAAACGTGTCCAATATTTTTTAATGTAACTGGCGGACTAAATAGTTTTGTTCCGGAAAAATTGCGGACAAAAAAAAAAATTACAGACTTTCTTTTGAAGGCTTCCGAACTTACCATTATACTTCGGTCTAAACTCCTCATCATACAGCCTCCAAGCCTTAGCATGAGCCATCAACACATTCTTATTGCACAAGTAAGCCCCCAGCTCAGGGCTGACGATGGGTGGTGCCAGAATACCAGCATTGTAGACCACGTCACAAATGATGAGAGGTTCGTTGATGGTGAGCCACCATTTGACGCGGTCGCCGAAGAGGGTGAAGACTACCCTTGCGTAGTCCGTGAACCAGTCTGGTACGGCAGGGTTTGTCCAGCCACCTGCAAGGGACAACAGGAGAGTAAACATTTTAAGACTTTGAACGCCAGAGCATAAACGCATCGGCGTGCCCCCGACGCCAAGCTACAAATTCGCCGTACTTTTTGTCACATATTTGTGACGTTTGGCGTACAGGGCACGCGCTTGCTTTTCGTGTATACGTGACAGTGGCGTTCAAAAGGTTAAGGGTAATTAAGGGTGTTGCCACACCAATCGCTCGCTCGCTCGCTTTGGCTGATTGACGGATCCTGGGTGATAAACAATTGATCGACTGCCGATCGATGCCATCGATCGACGTTGATTGATTGGTGTGGTAGCTTTGACTGATCGTAGAAAGAAGTAGAAACTATCGATTGACGTCGACTAATTCATTCTTCTATCGATTGATTGCATCGATTGTCGGTCGATCTATTGGTGTAGTAGAAACTATCGATTGACGTCGACTAATTCATTCTACCATTGATTGACAATCGATCGATTGGTGTGGTAACACTCTAACGGAACCGGTGTACGTCTGTCTGTCAGTGGGCTATACCTATCGCACTCATAAAACTTAAAAGACAGTAGAAAACTATGCAGATTTTACTTTAATTATTTTGACGACATTTTTAACCGACAAAAAGGAGAAGGTTTTCAATTCGACTGTATCTTTTTGTTTTTTGTATGTTTGTTATGCGATCATTCCGTCAATTATGAATTGATTTTGATGATTCTTTTTTTATTCGAAAACTCCTGAGGTGGTCCCATTGGCACCAAGTCCGCATCTGATGATGGGATCTCAGGGAAATCGAGGACAACCCTCAAATTTGAAAGGCACTGGCAATTGTGCTAGGTAATCAACATCTCATCTTGCTGAGCTCATGATGGAAGGTTTAAGTTAGGATCTGATTATCTGATGCTGGTATCAGATAATCTAACCAGATAATCTATCTAACCAGCGGGATCAGCCCTCTCACGATCCCGCTCGGAATCTTAAACATACCTACACGTTAACAAAATTGTACATTGTAATTTCTATTGTTGAGGTACTGAACTATGTTAATGCTTTAGAGCAAAGAGATCTGAGCATAACAGAGAAATGAATGTCACTTACCAAGATCCGTAAGACTCATCGGCAAGTCCCAATGATACAAAGTAACGAAGGGCTCAATGCCCTTCTCCAGTAGACCGTTAATCAGGTTGTTGTAGTAGTTCTTGCCATCCTTACTGATGTGGTTGGGATACCCAGAAGGAAGGAGACGAGACCAGGATATGGAGAACCTGGTGATTCAGGTAAGGTTTTTAACCTTTTGAACGCCATTGTCATGTATACGTTAATGCTCTGGCGTTCATAAGGTCTGATGGTTCATTGGACTTCAAGACGTATCTGTGAACAATCCCACTTAAGCACAAAACGTTTTAGGAATACTTTCGTTGTGCGTACAGTTAAGGAGTGGAATGCCGTGCCGGAGTCTGTGCTTAATGGTAGCTCTAACCTGGTGGTCTCCTAGTGGTTGATCAAAAGTGGCTAACCATCAGGTGAGATAGTGGTCAAACGCGAGACTATCTATAATAAACTTTATTATAAACATTTTAGAAACGTTTATTACAAAAAATGAAGAAGAAAATTCAATGGTGGATTTTAGTGTTACTTGGAAGAAAAGAATAATGTAAAAGAAAGAAAAATATTTATTTGGGACTCGCACAAAACAAACAGAAAAGTAAAGTAAGTATTATCTTATCTTATATTATCTTATCTTACCTATAGAAGTGCAATCCCAGTTCTTCAGCCATCTCGATGTCCCTCTTCCATTGGTGGTAGGAGTCGCAGGCGACGTCTCCACTGCTGCGGTCTTTTATCATCTCTGGATGTTCATGGGTGAACCGGTCCCAGGCGCTTTCGCCTTTGTCTGGAAAATAAACGCATGTAAATTTGAAGGAAACAGGCTGCACGATGAAGAGTGCTTTTATTTTCGAGACTTGGAAGTTCGAAAGTTTTGTATTCGTATAATGCACCCAGCACTAGAATAGCCTTAGCGAGCTGGTACTTAAATCACGCCCAGTCTCAACCCCAATGTCGTGCCGACGAAAAATCGAATAATAAGTAGATCCCTACTATTTAGGCCCCAAAAGTGGCCAAGCTTATTGCGACGTTCGAGGCGTTGGTCAGCACCATAAAGGACGCAGGTGAACCGACTTTTGAGACACTCCAGCAATCAGGCAGGCCAATCAGGAACACCGCGATTGCACTGGGTGTTCAATGGATCGATACGAATCCCCAATTCCGCCTTATTGCCAATATTCTTAAGAGTATTCGAGCTATCAGGGAACATTGCTTCCCTAATTCCCTTAAGGGGATTGGCTGATTTACTCTCTAGCTTAAAATGGAAGTTCTTGACGGTTACCACTAGCATTCCAGGCGCCTTCGACTTGGTAAGCCGCTGTAGCCGCTCCAAACTTGAATCCGGGTGGAAACGTCAGGTCCTCGGCACTCCATGACACGGATAGCACGGCGCTGAGGAATAATAAAACAAACCCTATTATTTGTTTGAAAAAGCGATCCCAAGAGAACATACTCCCGGGTTGAAATAGTAGATTATACACCAAGGGGATAAAGCAGTGTCTTATGTCACGGGCGTCATATTGAATCCCGAACGCAATGAAGGATTCGAGAATTAATCCCGAGCGTAGCGACGGAGTTAATACAAGAATCCTGAATGCAGCAGCAGATTTAAGCTAGCCCAAGGCGAAAAATTGTGGATCAAAAGCGCAAAAATTGTGCTCTAGCTATGAAGCTAAGCTATGAAGAGGGGGGGTTCACCGCGAGCGGCGCGCGTCGACCTCCACTCCACTGCTCGGAGCAGGTCACGCGTCCGAAGCCGTGCCCCCGTCCACCGCCGGGCAATATTATTGTTCTGAATGATTTGTGCTCGACCACGTAAATGTTGCAAAATAAAAAAATCATTTATTCAAATTAGGTCGAGAATCATCACTGTGTAGTCTCAGTGTTCGTCGTAAATTAAAAGTCCCCCAAATAGTGCGCCCGTCACCACTTCCTAGAGTTTTAGCTAGGAAGAAGTGGCTCAACAACCTCTTTCATTATTTTAATAAACAATTGATAACAAACACAAAACTTTATTGATCAACAAACGTACAAAAAGATAGATCATGTTTTTATTTGACAGCCACTTCAGTGATATCAACCGGTGTGAGTACCTCGAATTCTCGAAGACCCCCCAGTTCCCAAGAAGTAGTGAGATATAAAACGAGATGGGAGGAGATATTTTATCTTGTAGTTGTAGATTATGTAGATAGTCGGAGTCAAGATAAAATAAAATAAATATAACCTACGTAGGTACTACTATCTTCATCTTATTTGTGTTTTTCCTAAAGATAGAGATTTGAGGATACTAGTACATAGAGGTACCTATGTGGGGCGTGCTATCTTATCAAAAGCTATTAAAATATCTACCTTCTTAGGAATGTTATTATTAGATACTTAGATACTATTTTATCTAATGCGATTTACGAAAAAGAAAGAACCTTGGAAAAAAAAAATCTGTTGTTTTGTATTTTGTAGATTACCTAATGAAAGAAAGAAATAAAAATGTTTATTTAGGACTCGCACACGACAGACGAAAAAGTAAAATAAATAAAAACCGGGCAAGTGCGAATCGGACTCGCGCACGAAGGGTTCCGCACCAATATCTATAAAAACGGCAAAAATATCACGTTTGTTGAATGGGAGTCCCCTAAAATATTTGTTTTATTTTAATTTAATTTTTTATTTGAGAGTTAATATATAACTAAACATTCTGAGAATATTTCAAGCGTCTACCTGTGACCGTTATCAATATCGAGCAAAAACGAGCAAAAAAGTAACGTTTTTTGTATGGGAGCCCCCTTAAATATTTATTTTATTCTATTTTTTAGTATTTTTTGTTATAGCGGCAACAAAAATACATCATCTGTGAACATTTCAACTGTCTAACTATCATGGTTCATTCTCATGAACCATGATAGTTAGACAGTTCACAGCCTATCTACAGCCTGGTCACAGACGAACAGACAGACGGACAGCGGAGTCTTAGTAATAGGGTCCCGTTTTACCCTTTGGGTACGAAACCCTAAAAACTAACAGCACTACATAAAAATGAATGAATAAAGCAAATAACATGAAATTCCACTGTGCGAGGCCAAAAAGGTTCCTATCTCAGCTTAAGAAGCTGCGATATTAAAAAAATATACCTTTATGCAGCCTCCCCTCGACCAAAAATGTCTAAAAACAAGTTGTTTAATTAACGGTGCCTACTTGAATTTATATAAAATTCGAAATTATTTATTAATTATTTATTTATTCATTCATTATTATAACACCTTCACAGATACATCCAAGGCGATTCTATAAAACATATAATACAACACATCAGATACCTTCATCATTATTTATATGGCTAGACCTTTTTCGATTAGATTTTGCGCTACTCTTACAAATCTCGGCAAGTTCTGGCAAAATATATCTTCCGACAACACTATAACATTAATCAAACGTATGGCTCGCGACATAGAAATAATTAAAAAATAATATTATTATGAAATTATTTGAATCCATCAACACCAACTCAAGACCTACCTCAAAATACCTAGTGAATTTTAGGTTGATTTAAAGCGACCATTTGTAAATATAGGCACTAAAAGTACAGTTTGCAATGGAATATCAACTTTCTTCTGAGTTTATTGTTCCAAAATTCGTTAATACAAAAAAATACAACCTATTTCCAGTCGCGGGTCGGTGTTAAAATACGAAGCAACAACCAAAAGTTTTGGTTTTCGGATTTTTTTTGGAATTTTTTTAAAGTTATTTTATGGGTAATTTGTAGTGTTTTTTTATTTTTTAAATAATAATAGATAAATCATTAGTTTGGAAGTTGGTTGTATTTTTATGTACCTACCTAGGTACCTACTTAAAATAATTTTTTATTTTTATCTTTTTAGGTGTAGGTATCCCACACCCAACACCACCACTGGAAAGTCACAAGAAAGCAAAATACGCAAATTCGTTTTCTTGGATGACATATTTTTTCCAGCTATTTTGATTTAAAAACCAAACTTTGGAACTGATTCTAATTAAATTTCTATGAGACCTACCGGAAAGCATATCCTTTCATTTAAAAAGAGTTTTTAAATCACTTCATAACTTCTTCATTTAAAAAAATGGAGCAGCTCCTCAATTTGGCTGTATGTTAATATATACAACCAAATTGAGAACCTGCTCCTTTTTTTGAAGCCTTCTTGTCGCCTGGAGTCTGGGGTTTTTCGCAATATATACCAGCGTCATCATATTAGTTGACAATATTATTGTTAACCATTGTTTTTCCTCAATTTTCTCCATGTCCGCGATAAGCCCTTATCACACTGACCTATTTAATTAATTAATACATCTTTGTGCAGAATATAAAAACCCCGTTTGTGATGTGCATTTGACCTGACCCGATGTTCATCGATGTTTAACAAACAACATTAGGATTTTCCCTTAAGTGCTCACGTTGCACAATATATCTTCAGCAAAAATATACCCAACCTACAAGTATACCTACAGACTCTGTAGGTATATTTTTGAATCATTTTTGAATCACTCTGTAGTACAGAGTGATTCAGAAGTGCCTGGTCATATTTAAGGATGATGTTGTGCATCTCATATACAGTAAAGAAACAGAAAGCATTTTTTTTAATAGTAATTTTTCAAAAAACCCGACCACAAAAAACAAACGTTTTGAAACACTCTTAGTAGGCAGGTTTTTCACTAAATATTTTTGCTAAAGACTAATAATATTACTCCTTTTAGTTCATTTGCCGATACACTCGAACATTATTAAGATTATTAAAAAAAAACTCTTTGACCAAAAAAATACATCCGACTTCCAAATAATAAAAAAACACTAAAAAGTATGAAAAATAGTTTAAAATTACTTTATTTTCGGAAGTCGGTGGTTTCGGTTGTTTCCGAAATTAAAGGTACCCCACACCTAACAACACCACAGTCTTATTTTTCCACATTTAAAACCAAACTACTGAACCGATTTTAATGAAATTTCTATGTAACCAATCGGAAAGTCTAAATACTATACGATCCCTCTCTCTGTGCCCTATGTTCCGCTACTTGCCTAGGCAAGTCATTCAACCATATAGAACCAAGTCATTTGCCTAGCTGTTCAATGAAATGCCGTGATGTCACTAAGGCCGCTGATTAAACGGCAGCGTTAAATGAAAAACTGATTAAGCCAGGTTGGCTGCGACATATTATACAACGTGCAACAGAATAAACACAATACCACATAAAAAAATCAGCTGTTTAGTAAGTACATTTTGTCGAGTTATGCACAAAGAAATGTATGGGGGAGTTGATTTTTTTGTTCGCGATTTCGGGGTTTGTCCCATAGTGAAAGCTGTTGACTGGCCTGTTGGTCGAGTGGTTAGTGACCCTGACTGCTAAACCGGAGGTCGTGGGTTCGATTCCCACCCAGGACAAATCTTTGTGTGATGAGCATGATAATTTGTTCTGTGTCTGGGTGTAATTTGTCTATAATATGTATGTATTTAGAAATATATAAGTATGTTTATCAGTTGTCTGGTTGCCATAGCACAGGCTCTGCCTAGTTTGGGATCGGATGACCGTGTGTGAGTTGTCCCAAGATATTTATATTTATATTTTATATATTATAATGATGAGTACAATGACCTCTTAAGAGAGATGGCGTTTATTCTGTTACACTTTACATTGTATAATGATAAGTAATAAACAGCAGTGCAGTTGTATTTATTTGTAATTCTTTTGGAAACAAAATTCTATTTTAAATTTTATTTTTATTTGTTGTAGGTACACCTACCACAGTGTAGTCTTTATAACCCAAAGGTTAACTGGTGGACAATGCGTTGATGCATTAAGTCCGCCCATGTACCACTTTTTTTTTTATTTCTATTGGAATATTTTCGATCGACTGACGAATTAATTAATCTGCCTAGCCTTTTCCCCAACTATGTTCGGGTCGGCTACCAGTCTTACAGGATGCAGCTGAATACCAGTCATAGAAATATAAAAAACAGATCATATCTATGATACCAGTACTTTATATGGAGCGACTGCCTATCTGACCTCCACCAACCAGCAACTGGGTAATACGGTGCCCCTTCACAAGACTGGTGTCAGATTTTCTGGCTTCTGACTACCCGTAACGACTGTCAAATACGTTCAAATGACAGCCAGGATAAACGGCTTAACTTGCTTTCCGAGGCACGGAGGAAACTCTGTTTAAAATGGATGGTGACCAATCCACGAAACGATCTCGACAAGCGTAGATTAACCTCGAACATCGATTATTTAACCACGAGCTGTTTGACATTCAAAAGGAAGCTTAATTCAAGCCTGATAAGAAAGCAACCAATTTGATTTGTGCCCCGCCTCGTGGCTGAAGCCCATGGCTGACAACGCCACTGGTCTTTTGCGCTCTCTGGTGCTTGACCAACTGAACCTTCTGCCTTCTGAGGAGTGCTTGCGTAGGCAACTTGTCTTTTGCGCACGGGAATAACACTCAGCTAGCACTGTAGTCACTGTACTGTAGACCAGTGTTCCTCAAAGTGTATGCCGCTGCACACTGGTGTACCGTGGTCATTAGTTGGTGTGCCTCGGAAAAATAAGGTGACCTCTTAAAGTTAAATAGACAGATGAAAAAATATCCTACATAAACAGCCGCAAAACACGCGAGACCGCGAGCGAGGCGTTTTGTTCCGAAATGTTGATTAAAAACCGGCCAAGTGCGAGTCCGACTCGCGCATAAAAGGTTCCGTACCATCGCCATTATTATAATCAACTATATGCCATTAAAATCGAGCAAAACACGACAAGAACAATGTCTCTTGGATGGGGACTGGGGACCACTTCATTTTTTTATTTTTTTGCGAATATAATATTACAGCAATACATAATCTGTGAGTATTTCAAGTGTCTACCTGTTGCCATTATTGCAAAAAACGCCAAAAAAACACGTGTCTAGTAAGGGAGCTCGTTTTTAATTTCTAATTTAGTTTTTGTTGTGAAATCGGCAACAGAAGTACACACTGAAAATTTCAACAATTATCATGAGATAGGTACAGCTTGCTGACAGAACGACGGATGGACGGACGGACAGCGGAGGCTTAGTAATAGGATCCCGTTGGTTACGCTTCGGGTACGGAACCCTAATATTTCGTAAAAAAAAAACATTTTTCATTTATGGTGTACCTCAACATTTTTCCGATTTCTATGATGTACCTTGAACACAAAAAAAAAGCGGAACACTGCTGTAGACCATGCTTACATGATCCATAGGCAGGTTTTCGGCAAAGAAAGCTCGCATGCGACCCAAAATGATTATGTTTAGGTAGTAATCGAGTCTCATTTCTTTCTATAAAAACACGTTATTACCTACCTGCCGCCAAATTTTTAAATCGGTACGTAAACATAACGTGAAATTTTCTACCTCAGAATTATTGACAGCTAAAAGTGAAAAGAAACACTTCAAAAATAACAATAATTCCTATTAACACTATCAACACTGAACGTTGTTTTTTACAGGATTTTTGTAAAATAAATCTTACCTCAACACAACTGCCCGCTGCCAATCCATGATCGCTACTCTTCTATTTTTCTAATGAGTACAGCGTACCTACGTCGTTAAAACATCCCACTATCTAAGCATGCATTAACAGATTAAGTAGGTATATGTAATTTGATATTTATTAGCATAGCAGATAAAAGACAATGTTGCTTTCTCTACAAGTTCAAAGAACCATTATTTGAAGCATTTTTACAGAATTACATTCATGAGATATAACCTTGTTCAATTTAAATTTATTTTAGGAAAGAAAATGATGCTACATCTTTTCTTCCATTGACCCTATCTCAATGAGCCATCATGTCAATACTTATCAATCCAATTTTAACCAATCCAAATGTATCAGCCCATCCACGAATCAATAGTTTCTGTAAAACATCTTCAAGCACCTATTTGGGCATCCTCAAAACAAGCATGTGATTAGAACAATTATCAAGCAAGCAAACAGAGGCCAAAGTTTAATACTGTCTTTTCTTATTGTTTATTTTTTGAATTCATGGTAATGGTTCTCTATGGTGTCGGACGTAAAAGAATAGCACCATATCATCACTTCCCGTGGGTGTCGTAAGAGACGACTAAGGGACTCACCAGAGAATGGGCAGCAGCATTCTCTTTGTCAACTACGATCACCAACCCAAGCAGTGAACGTCTTTCGGCTGGTATGATGATGATGATGATAATGATGATAATCACATATGGTAAATCTCGATTACAAGAGTATCTAGCTGTTTGCGCCTTTGACCTCTAAAACCTGTACCAGCTTTGAATTTGGCGTACCAAGAACTCTACCTATCCTTTGGAACAGTCGCGACTGAGAAACGGTATTTCTGAACGAAAACTGTAATTACTTCTCTGTCTACGTTACTGAACGAACCAAACTTAGCTGTCATTGTCAAACACAACGTCAAAGTCACATTGCATTGCATTGTTTTGAGGTTATGTTAGTCAAAATAACACGATTTTTACAAGTTTTTCAATAAAACTATTAAAATGAGTAAGAAACTAAACAATATGAAATGGGAGTCGGTGGCAATGGATGGTTTCCCGGCCTCCATGACGGACAAATTCCACGGTTTTGTAGGTTTAGAAGAGTGCACCGACTATAATTTTGATAAGGAAAGCAAGAAGCGGGCTAAAAAGGTTTGTTTATTTTATCGATTTTCACCTCTTTTTCTTTGTAGTGAGAATATGATTTCGCCGTCATCTACTAATGTTGATGAGAAAGCCATTGGTGATCATCGTTAGATCCTCAGTGTAATATTTCATAAGATTGAATGATAACGATGCTACCGGCTGGAAGGCACAACACTTTAAACCTGGTGTTAACATTACTACGTACTTACAATCTACGATAACTTATCATCATCATCATCATACCAGCCAATAGATATCCACAGCTGGACATAGGCCTCCCCCAAAGGAGGCGGGGTGATTGCCATAATCGCCATGCTTGGCAGGCGGTTTGGCGATCGCAGTATAGCGGTTTCAAAGTACAGAGAATGCTGCTGCCCATTCTCTGGTGAGTCTTCTAGTCGCTTCTTACGACACACATGGGATGAGATGGGATAAATGATATTTATTTTGTAAGTAGGTTAAACATAACACTTTTACACATCAAAAGTTTTGAATAATTTTAAACTAGATGATTTTGGTGTTTCCTTGCTGACTACCCTGAGAAGAAACACCGAAACAAACTCAGATTTCAAAGTCTCTTTCAAAGTCCATACAATTGTATGGACTCATATTATGCAGTAATCAATAATTTATTCAATAATCAACATCACTATGTCAATATGAGAAATCAGTTAAGAGACTTAACAAACAGAGAGATGGGACCTGTGTCTGTGTATGCACTAGTGCACTATATTGTTTAAAGTCAGAGTCAAAAGTCATTTATTCAAATTAGGCTGAACGCCAGCTCTTTTTAAATGTCAAAGTTTTACATTAAGACAGTCCTCCAAAACGCCTGGCCATCACCACTTCCTATAGTAGGCGCCAGATAAATGTGGAATAAAGTATATTGACCTTTCCCTAATAACTGTTCATAGGTACCTGAACAATTAAATATGAATCGTTTTTCATTATTAGACAATGTTAAGGATCACGAGAGATGATGATTCGGGACAGCTTCCTGGTCTCGGTGACCGAAATTCTGCCTGGGAAAATTATTTAAGCAACATACGAAATAAGCAACGTTGTTCACTTCAATATTTACATCCTAATTTTGTTGCAGAATAAACAAAAAGAAATAATCAAAGAGAGGAGAGAAAAGAAGAAGAGGAAATCTTCAGAAAGTGAGCCCAAAGAGGTTCCTAGTAAAAAAGTAAAACTAGACAATGGTTTTTTTGTAGAATCATGTAACACACACACAGCACCGTCGCTAGCTAATAGTACTCAAAAGAGGACTAAAAATAAAAATAAGAAGAAAAACAAAAAAGCAAGAAATACTCAAGAAAATAATGACAACACTGGCAGTCCGAACGAAAATAATGGTAACACTGAAAAAACAGCCAAAAATAAAAATAAGAAATCCAAAAACAAAAAGAAAGACGGTAACAAAACCACAGATAATACTCCGCCTACTCCTAAAAAAATTAAACAGAAGTTAGGGGACCTACCACAGTCTAATACGGAATTGACGCCTGAAGATATGCTGACGTGGGCCGAGTTCAAGTTGCAAGAACCTATCATAAAGGCACTGACTGAGTTGGGCTTCAAACAGCCAACTAAGATACAGCAGTTGACACTACCGGCTGCTATTCATGGTAATTTTTTTTTTGCTCGTAAATCATGCTTAAAAACTGGTGAGTTGCACTAACACAAAGGCCTTAAAAGCGTTTTCTTCTCTTTATTTGTTTTGGGGCTTTTATCTAAACAGATATGCCAACCCCATCATACTCTTTTACACTTAACCCAATTAACACATAAAATCTGCTTAACAGTTAAACAATATATACAAACACTTTGTGATGAAGATGGATGTCACAAATAAAGGACTGTTATTAAAAAACATAACTTTTTGGCAACGTCTGAAATTGATTGAGATACAATTGATTGAATGAATGCCACATTAAGCTTATTTCAATCTTATTCTACTAACACACAGAGTTCCATACCGTTTCTTGTACGACCCTTTCATTTTTTGTTATATTAGCAATAGAAATACTCACACTGTAAAAATTTCAACTGTCTACCTATTACAGTTCATGCATGTCTGGCAGACAGCAGAGGCTTATTAGTGTCCTTTGAAATACGGAACCATAAAAATAATTTCATAATATTTTGTCTATAGGGCGCAGAGACATCCTAGGAGCAGCAGAAACCGGCAGTGGCAAAACCCTAGCATTTAGTCTCCCAATCTTATGTGGAATACTGAAACTTAAAGAAAAAGCCTTATTAAAAGGCCTAGACGTCTACGACATACCTTACAAAAAGCCATCAGCCAAGAAAAAGAATGTTGAAGCAAAAGAAGAAAGAAAACAAAGGTTTAAGAGGAAAGATAGAGAGCTTAATGAAATGAATAAAGAAAGAGAGGAAGCAATTGAAGAGCCTCAAGCTAAAGAATCCTCTGAGGATGGCTACAGCAGTGGGACTGAAAGTAATGTTTCATCATTGATGATGGATGATAATTCTAAGTCAGACAGCAAGAGTCAAGATGGTACTGATGATGATTTCTTAGAAGAGATTGAAGTACCAGTACGAAAAAGAGACAATTCAGCTGATGAAGAAAATGATAGCGATGATGATGACAGTTACATCCATCTATCAGACATGTTGGACTCCGATGATTTCGCTGAAATCAGTGATGATGATGAAGATGCGAAGGACAGTGATGATGATGAAGATGCGAAGGACAGTGAAAATGAATCTGGAGATGAGATTGATGAGGATGGCGGTAGTGGTGCTGAGGAAAGTGATGGTGATGAAGTAGAGGTTGAACTAGATAGTGAGGCGGGTGAGGAGTCTGGTGATGAAGAGAGTGAAGGGATTGATGATGTTCCTGATGAAGGCAATGAAAATGAGCAAGGTAAATAATTCTGCTGTATAAAATTTATAACTTTAAAGTTGAAAAAAATTGTATAACATTAAAGTGAGGAATGAGTTCATTAGAGTTAGCTTAAAAGTAGCGCCAGTAACGGAAAAGATAAAAGGGAACCGCTTATCTTGGTATGGTCATGTAAAGAGGAGGGATGAAATGCACGTAATTAAAAGAGTTATGAATATAAATGTGGATGGATGGACAGGGAGAGGGAAGCCAAAGAAAAGATGGATGGATTGTATTAGGAGTGATATGAAAGAAAAGGGAGTTAGTGATAGCGTGACGGCTGACAGGACAGAATGGAAGAAAAAAAACGCATTGCGCCGACCCCAAGTTACATGGGATAAGGGCAGGAAGATAATGATAACATTTCTGAATCTATATTTTAAAATTCCCAAAACATAATGTACCTAATGAATGTTATGGTTGTTAATTTAAAAATGTAGTTTCAGAAATCCATACTGTCTTATTAAATACCGACCGTCATTGATGATATAAAAGTATCAAAATAATTAAGTTTTAAGATAAATATACGAGTACACAACTAGTAAATAATTCGAGAGAATTGGCAAAGAGGACACAAGTTTAAATAAATTCATCATGTTAGTTATTCAAACGGCAACATTTTATCGTTTACTTTTAAACATATCGTCACACCTGTATTCTCGAGAGGGTAGACAGAATTCTATAGTTTGTTAAGTGTAAGTTCTCATTGAAGTTCTTCTCTATAAACAATCGAAATACCTAGCCTTTTCCCAAATATATTGGGGTAATCAGTATGTGGTATTTTTTTGGAAAAATAATGGTCTAACAAAACATTTCTCCAAAAAAATACAACCAACTTCCAAATAAAAACGCTACAAAGTCTAAAATAACTTTAATTTCGGAAGTCGGTGTTTTTAGTTTCTTCGTTTTTGACACCGACTCTGTATTTTTTTTGTAAATTTTTTTTTATCACTTTTTACTTGTGTTACTAATTACCCGACGTCATTTTGCTTACTTGGAAGACGCAATTACATCATACAAGTAAGCAAAAATCTCATGAAATAAAAACTGCTGGGCCAAACTGAATAAAATTTTAACGGGACCAAATGTAAAGTATTCTCCGCGTCGAACAAAAAAAGAATCATATAAATCGAATCAAAAACCTCGGAATAATCGGTGTTCATACTTACACAAAAAATACCCACCGAATTGAGTACCTCCTCCTTTTTGGATGTCGGTTAAAAACATTTTAAATTCCATTTATTACAGGCATAGGCTGTGTAAAGGTACTGGATAACATAGAGATCCCCGGGCACGTGTCGATGAAGACTGGCAAGCCGCTGTACGCCCTCATCCTGACCCCCACCAGGGAACTGGCCATACAGATCAGCAGGCATTTAATAGCCGCTGCTAAGTATACAGGTAATTTTAAAAGTCTTTAAATTTATATTTTAAAATATTTGGTGTATTTCCAAGATAAAGCCCTAAACTTTGAATCTGAAACTTAATATATATTTAAAAATTCACTCTTTTAGGGAGATGAATATGAACGTGGGCGGGTTTTGGCCAGTTACAGTGACACTCCCTGCCGCGCCGCCCAGCGGTAAAAGTAATTTGATGATTTTCCATAAAAAAAACGAACACATTCTTTAAAGGTCACTCAAGAATTCTATTCTTTAATAAAGGTATAAGGGTAGCCACAATAGTGGGCGGCATGGCGGCGGTCAAACAAGAACGGGTGCTCCGCGCGGGGCCCGAGATAGTGGTGGCGACGCCCGGCAGGCTGTGGGAGCTCATAGGGCAGGGCCAGCCGCATCTGCAGCAGTTGGACATGGTCAAGTAAGTGTGGGTTGTGTGAGAGTGGCCACAATAGTGGGCAACAAGATCGGGGTCCGAGATAGCGGTGGCGACGCCCGGCAGGCTGTGGGAGCTCATAGGGCAGGGCCAGCCGCATCTGCAGCAGTTGGACATGGTCAAGTAAGTATGGGTTGTGTGAGAGTGGCCACAATAGTGGGCAACAAGATCGGGGTCCGAGATAGCGGTGGCGACGCCCGGCAGGCTGTGGGAGCTCATAGGGCAGGGCCAGCCGCATCTGCAGCAGTTGGACATGGTCAAGTAAGTGTGGGTTGTGTGAGAGTGGCCACAATAGTGGGCAACAAGATCGGGGTCCGAGATAGCGGTGGCGACGCCCGGCAGGCTGTGGGAGCTCATAGGGCAGGGCCAGCCGCATCTGCAGCAGTTGGACATGGTCAAGTAAGTATGGGTTGTGTGAGAGTGGCCACAATAGTGGGCAACAAGATCGGGGTCCGAGATAGCGGTGGCGACGCCCGGCAGGCTGTGGGAGCTCATAGGGCAGGGCCAGCCGCATCTGCAGCAGTTGGACATGGTCAAGTAAGTGTGGGTTGTGTGAGAGTGGCCACAATAGTGGGCAACAAGATCGGGGTCCGAGATAGCGGTGGCGACGCCCGGCAGGCTGTGGGAGCTCATAGGGCAGGGCCAGCCGCATCTGCAGCAGTTGGACATGGTCAAGTAAGTGTGGGTTTTGTGAGAGTGGCCACAATAGTGGGCAACAAGATCGGGGTCCGAGATAGCGGTGGCGACGCCCGGCAGGCTGTGGGAGCTCATAGGGCAGGGCCAGCCGCATCTGCAGCAGTTGGACATGGTCAAATAAGTGTGGGTTGTGTGAGAGTGGCCACAATAGTGGGCAACAAGATCGGGGTCCGAGATAGCGGTGGCGACGCCCGGCAGGCTGTGGGAGCTCATAGAGCAGGGCCAGCCGCATCTGCAGCAGTTGGACATGTCAAGTAAGTGTTACATTTCAACTGTTTACTTCACCAGGTTCCCCAGCGACTCCGACGAGCTAACGCCTGCCATTAACATAAGGTTTTAATTGTTCTTCTTCTTCGTGTCGCTGGCACGACAGTGTCAGATTTGAATGGCCCAAAACTTTGCCACTTCCACTGCATCGTTGATGGCAGCGTATCACTTTGGCTTCATGTTTTGGGGCACAGCGGGTAGGTTTCGAATCCACAGCCACGCCCACACCCTGCTGTTGATTCGCCAAGGTAGCCACTGTGCCAGGATAGCAGTAATGCTAGTGAAGGAGGAGGCGGGTCGCGCGAGGGAGAGAAGGCCTTCGCCCCAAGGGGCGATCCCCGGCCGACCTACTGCGCGGGCCTGCCGACGCAACGACGAGCGTTGGGTGGCTCGCTGTCTGGTCACCACCAGGCTTAAACCTTCTTAAGCCCATATATTAGTTATAGATATAGACTTAGACTTAGTCAATAAGAGTCTGACACGCCCTTCCGCTCCACCCAGAGCGGAAGAAGTCATTTGAAGATTTCCTATCCTAAAAAAGGCACTGTACGAGGTTGGCGTTGTTATTTGTATTCTGAGGTGGCTTTAACAAAAAAATCATGTCTTCTCCGCCAGATTTCTCGCCATAGACGAGACAGACCGCATGATAGAGCGCGGTCACTTCGACGAGCTGACACCACTGCTAGAGCGCCTCAACGCAGACGATGAGCGACGCGCCGCGCGACAGAACTTCGTGTTCTCGGCCACGCTCACCATGGTGCATGACCTGCCCGCGCATATGAAGGGGAAGAAGGTGAGTTTCGACTTTATTGGAGTAGTAATAGAGCTCTATATACTGTACCTATTATTCGTGTATGGGTAAAGACAGGGCAGTAGCAGATCGGAGATTGGAAGTCGGTGATGTGCATCGGAAAGCACGTTAAGCCGTTGGTCCTGCGCTGATCTCTCTCCGGTTGTGTCAAATTGGACAATTAGAGTAATGGAAGAAGGACTTGTGCACTAACTACAATATTTCCCGCGCCGATGGCTAGTCTTATCTGAAATTGGCCGTCGTGACTGAAATTCGGTCTGGAGGACAATTATCTCAGAAAAATGTGGCATAGAGAAGCTGTGCAGAAACCGACGTGACTGAAATTCGGTCTGGAGGACAATAGTCCCAGAAAAATGTGGCATAGAGAAGCAGTGCAGAGGCCACCGTGACTGAAATTCGGTCTGGAGGACTATTATCCCAGGAAAATGTGGCATAGAGAAGCAGTGCAGAGGCCACCGTGACTGAAATTCGGTCTGGAGGACTATTATCCCAGGAAAATGTGGCATAGAGAAGCAGTGCAGAGGCCACCGTGACTGAAATTCGGTCTGGAGGACTATTATCCCAGGAAAATGTGGCATAGAGAAGCAGTGCAGAGGCCACCGTGACTGAAATTCGGTCTGGAGGACTATTATCCCAGGAAAATGTGGCATAGAGAAGCAGTGCAGAGGGCGCCTTGACTAAAATTCGGTCTGGAGGACTACAAAAATGCGATCCCACAAGAAGCAGTGCAGAGAAGCAGTAGGAAGATATTAGTTAATAATACTCCAAGATGCCCGAGATAATTAAATTTGTGTGAATTTTTGCAGGTAACAAAGCGCGGTAAAATAATTAACAGAAAAGTCGAGAAGATGACTCCAGAGCAGAAAGTGAACCGACTCATCAAGATGATAGGCATGTCCGACCCCAAGGTGGTCGATATCACCACACAAAACTTAGGTAAGTTGACTTCATCCATTTTTTTATTGATTTTCAGAGATAGTTACCCGTTTACGGTGAAGCAAAAGGAAGGTTATGATTTTGAGGGTAGGGGAGGGTAGGTCGTATGCCAGACCACGGCTCTTCTGAACATCACTACGAATATTTTCTTGTTTCATTTGTTTTAGACCGCGATTTTTCAGTAGCCGGGTTTTAGTTTTTAACCCCCGACGCAAAAACGACGGGGTGTTATAAGTTTGACGTGTCTGTGTGTATGTCTATCTGTGGCATCGTAGCTCTCGAACGGATGAACCGATTTTGTTTTTTTTTGTTTGAAAGGTGAATTAGTCGGGAGTGTTCTTAGCTATGTTTGATGAAAATCGGTCCAAGGTGGCCGCCGCCACAAAATGGCGGATTACTTATTTTTTTGTAACAAATTCAAAGTAAACAATTAAAAGCATAGCACCATCCAATCACTTCCCGTGGGTGTCGTAAAAGGCGACTAAGGGACTCATACGGGAATGGGCAGCAACAATCTCTGTGCATTGCAACAGCTACACTGCGATCGCCTACCCGCCTGCCAAGCGTGGCGATTATAGCAAACGCGCCCTTTGGGGAAGGCCTATGTCCAGCAGTGGACGTCTTTCGGCTGATATGATGAACAAATTCTGTTCCTCAACGGGAACGAACTCGTAGCTATATAATAAGAGCCGTAAGGGTCGAAAATTTAGGTTAAGCTACGTTTTCCGAGGTCAGTCCATGGATGGGTGATCATCTTAACATACCGAGATTCCTCCTGCCGTGCCTTGGGTAGCCTGTTAAGCCTCGACTCCTCCGATCCTTGGCTTTCGTTACGGGTACTCAAAAGCCAAGAAATCTGAAGCCAGTCTTGTCAAGGGGTCGTGTTACCCAGTTACTGGGTCGTGGAGGTCAGATGGCAGTCGCTTCATGTGAAATACTGGTACTCAGTAGCATCCGATTATACTGAAAGCTGACACCAATATAGTAGAGAAAAGGCTTGGTAGATTAATTGATTTTTCTCATAATACTGACACAACATTGGAATTTACTATCCAACTGGCTTTTGCCCGCGTCTTCGTACGTGCAAATCCCGTTTTCCAATCCTCTATTAGTGCTGTCTTACTGAGTGCAGGGAAGCTACATGCCAAATTTCAGCTTTGTACGACCAGTAGTTTCGGCTGTGCTTTGTCTGTCAGTCACTCAGTCAGTCAATAACGGCAGAATTTTATATGTATACTAGTGGCCCGCCCAGGCTTCGGTCGGATGTACACTTTAAAAAAAAAACATATGAACCTTGTCCTGACAATAACAAACACAACAACAAAAAGAATGAGCAAAATTGATCCAGCCGTTCACGCGTGATGCCGTGACCAAGGTAAATAGGGATTCATTTTAATATATTTAGATTAGGATAGCAAAGATGTTCTACTAATAACGATCATCCCATATAACTTGCAGGTACAGCAGAAACGCTGACAGAGTCCCGTATCACATGCGCGTTAGAACACAAGGACGCGTACCTATACTACATTATAAAGAGGCATCCCGGCAGGACCATAGTCTTCTGTAACTCTATTGGAAGTGTTAAGAGGTAAGTCGATAACTTGAAACTAACTTAACTGTTTTGGCGAAAATTTATTAGTTCCTTGCATACTTAATATCCCTTTACATAACTGTATTGGAAGTGTTAAGAGGTAGGTCGATAACTTGAAACTAACTTAACTGTTTTGGCGAAAATTTATTAGTTCCTTGCATACTTAATATCCCTTTACATAACTGTATTGGAAGTGTTAAGAGGTAGGTCGATAACTTGAAACTAACTTAACTGTTTTGGCGAAAATTTATTAGTTCCTTGCATACTTAATATCCCTTTACATAACTGTATTGGAAGTGTTAAGAGGTAGGTCGATAACTTGAAACTAACTTAACTGTTTTGGCGAAAATTTATTAGTTCCTTGAATACTTAATATCCCTTTACATAACTGTATTGGAAGTGTTAAGAGGTAGGTCGATAACTTGAAACTAAATGAACTGTTTAGGCGAAAAATAATTAGTGCCTTGCATACTTAATATCCCTTTACATAACTGTATTGGAAGTGTTAAGAGGTAGGTCGATAACTTGAAACTAAATGAACTGTTTAGGCGAAAAATAATTAGTGCCTTGCATACTTAATATCCCTTTACATAACTGTATTGGAAGTGTTAAGAGGTAGGTCGATAACTTGAAACTAACTTAACTGTTTTGGCGAAAATTTAATAGTGCCTTGCATACTTAATATCCCATTACATAACTCAATTGGAAGTGTTAAGAAGTAGGTCGATAACTTGAAACTAAATTAACTGTTTAGGCGAAATTTATTACTGCCTTGCATACTTAATATCCCTTTACATATAGCCTTTCTCGTCCATTTCGACAACGGCGACCCCATATAATCACGTACTTTGTATTGAATATTAGATCACAGCTTAGGCAATACAGTTGCCCGTGTGAATTTAAAATAAATATCTCCAATTAAATGTATGAATTTAAAATCACTTGATGCTTTGTAGCGTCCGACATCTTATATTTGTACGCCGATCAGGCAAAACATGACTGTCTTAATTATAATTTGATGTAACATCTTGCATGTTATGTGTGAGTATACTCATGTTTTGGACAAATAAAATTATCCTAATACCTGGACAGCAAACACCCACATTTCAACACAACCAGGTACAAATTGAGTTTCACAGCAGTCCCTGCAAGTAACAAATATGGATGTTGTCTGGGTTAAAAAAATATGATTCTATTTATTCCGTCAGTTAGATTATAGAAAAATATTAGATTTATACGTTTTTTTTATTTTATCAAATCATTTAAAAATACAAAGATAAAATGACACTTTCCAGTAAAAAGTGTACTGGTAAGTGTCGTCACACGAGTTTTCAACGCATTGTATCGTCTTCATTTTGACGTGACAACGTCTAATAAATCGATGAACGCCGGCTGCACGCACAAAAAAGGATGACTCATTGTAACGTTACGCTCATTGTGACGTTACGATCATTGTGACGTTACGATCATTGTAACGTTACGCTCATGGTAACGTTACGCTCATTGTGACGTTACGATCATTTCATCAATGTTTTGTTATGACGTTGTCACATTAAACTATCGTCCGTAAACCGACTTTACAGACAACCAATTTTTCGTGACAAAAGAAAAAATCGTGTCCAATATTTTTTTTAAATTTATCTGACGGACTAATTAGATTTTTTTTAGTCAAATACCCTATTCTGTAGCAGCCTCGAATTTGGATTTTGCAGCCAAGCAAATGGAATATACTTAATTAAAATTGTTATTGTTTGGTTCACAGGCTTGCTCAGTTATTCACATTGCTTAAGTGTCGCCCTCTGCCGTTACACGCCAGCATGCCACAGCGACAGAGAATCAAGAATTTAGAGAGGTAAGTCACTTCCTCTATGTTTTCAAGTTTTTTTTTAAATTATTTATATAAACTTTATGTACAATTAGTGGTACATGGGCGGACTTAATGCATCAAGTCATTCTCTACCAGTCAACCTTTGGGTTATAAAGACTACACTGTGGTAGGTTTACAAGAAATAAAAATAAAATTTTAAATAGAATTTTGTTTCGGAAAGAATATACAAATAATATGTACTTATATATTTATTTATTATTATTATTATTATTTTCCTAATAAAATACATATATTATGTATACTTATGTAAACTAAAATAATAAACTTATAAATATGATATACTAGCGGATGTCACGCGGTTTCACCCGCGTAGTTCCCGTTCCCGTGGGAATACGGGGATAAAATATTATAGCCTATGTTACTCGCTGATAATGTAGCTTTCCAATGGTGAAAGAATTTTTGAACTCAGCACAGTAGTTTTTGAGTTTATTCATTACAAACATATACACACACACAAAAATACTAATTTTCCTCTGTGTAATACTACATATATCTTGGGACAACTCACACACGGTCATCCAATCCCAAACTAGGCAGAGCCTGTGCTATGGCAACCAGACAACTGATAAACATACTTATATTTTCTAAATACATACATATTATAGACAAATTACACCCAGACACAGAACAAATGATCATGCTCATCACACAAAGATTTGTCCTGGGTGGGAATCGAACCCACGACCTCTGGTTAATATTAGTGTAGATGTAGATAATAATCTTACTGATTAAGAGAATTCATAATAATCATGACGAAGAACAACTAAGAATGACTGAAGAATGGCTTTAAAGTAGTGCTTTCGGATTTTATTATCTAACTTTTTTTTTTTAAGTATGGGAAATCGTCAAATGACTTCTTCCGCTCTGGGTGGAGCGGAAAGGCGTGTCAGACTCTTACTGACTAAAACCCATCCGTGTTCCTTCTAAAGCCCTTTGCGTTCCAGGGCCGCGGTGACTCTTTCGAACAAATTCCGCAACCCTGGCAGGTTTATTATCTAACTTACACAGTAACAACCTGCATACATCTCTCCGCTCCTTCCAGATTCCGCGACGACCCGCACGGGGTACTGATCGCCACCGACGTGGCAGCTCGGGGGCTGGACATCCCCCACGTGGAGCACGTCATACACTACCAGGTGCCGCGCACTGCGGAGAACTATGTGCACCGCAGTGGCCGCACTGCCAGAGCCACCAGGGAAGGCCTCACTATACTGATGATGGAGCCCGCGGAGGCCTATCTGTACTCCAAGATGTGTAGGACGCTCAATAAAAGTAAGTGAGCTATTTTCGTATCCTGGGGTCGTAATGTACCCCACGCCATCAGCAAAGGTCGTAAAGTACCCCACGTCTAAACTTTGGGGTCGTGAAGTACCTCAAGACTTCACTTTGTGGTCTTAATGTAACCCACGTGGAGTCTAATTGCCACTATATTTTTACATTATCTGAAATGACTGACTAATTCATGAAATGGCTAAATCTACTATTTAGCTACGACACGTCGACAACGACTCAATATCAAGTTAAATGTGACATTTAGGTACCATAAAGAAATGTCAATGATTCTAAAAGTACTATTTCTCCCACAGCATCCGAAGTGCCTACGTTCCCGGTGGACGCTCAAGTCCTGGCTCCGCTGAAGGAGCTGATGTTGGTAGCTCGCGAGCTGGACGGCCTGGAACTGAAGAAGAGGCGAGCGGCGCAGGCGCAGGGGTGGAAGGAGAAGGCGGCCAGGGAGATGGACATTATCATTGATGACGATGATGTGTATCCTTTTATAAAAGTCTTTGTGAAGGGTGATACTTACTTGAATCAATGACTGACAATAGGTTTTTGTGAAAATGGTTATCATATGAATATGAACTGATGCTAAACACGATAAGTCCGTCCAAAAAATATTTCACACGTATTTTTTACGTTTTCACGTTAACAATAACCGGCCAAGTGCGAGTCGGACTCTCATACGAAGGGTTCCGTAACAATAACCGAAAAAATCACGTTTCTTGTTTGGGAGCCCCCTTTCATTTTTACACGACTGCCAAAAAAAAGGAGTGTTATGTTTTCAGTGTTCATGTATGTACGTATGTTTGTGAGTTTTTATATTCCACCATAACTTCTAAACGGCTTAACCGATTTCGATGTATGTGGTATCGTTAGAATCGTTGCATTTTCCCGAGTAACATAGGCGGAGTCGAGAAATAATAATGGGGTGGCCATGGCTTCATAAATGAAAACGGACATTATTTATTTTTCATGAATATTTAACTACGTACACTATCATCGTTTAGACCGTGCTTAGTAGATTACAAAAATATACATCAGTAGTATTCTTTATCCATTAATTCTCTAATAATTTAGTACTTTCTGCTAAACCGGAGGTCGTGGGTTCATTTCCCACCCAGGACAAATCGTTGTGTGATGAGCAGGATCATTTGTTCTGTGTCTGGGTGTAATTTGTCTATAATATGTATGTATTTAGAAATATATAAGTATGTTTATCAGTTGTCTGGTTGCCATAGCACAGGCTCTGCCTAGTTTGGGATCAGATGACCGCGTGTGAGTTGTCCCAAGATATTATAAGATATAACTTCCAGATACCTCAAGGCACTGCAATAAAAAAGTTGTTTTTCAGTTTTCGATTTTTGGGTCCAATGCTTGTTTTTAATTTTTTAGTTCATTTTTAGACATGGCAGGCGTGTTTTTAAATTACTTTTTACTATATAAATGAGATATAGAACGTTTGCGCCGGAGCTGGGTTAAATTTCTAGCATCCGTGAATCTTCTCCTTTCATTAAAAGTCCTACTTTAAAAGGTACTAAGGTAAGTGGTCCCATTTCAATTTGGTGAAGATCTGATAAAGAACTTCGGAGATAGGCAACGGAACTCCTCAAATAAAAAACACTGCAAAGTAAGAAATAACTTTAATTTCGGAAGTCGGTGTTTTTGGTTGTTTCTTCGTACTTTAACACCGACTTCCTAAATTAAAGTTATTTTATACTTTGAACTTAGTTATATTTTTTTTTAAATTGTTTTAGCGGCAATAGAAATACACACTGTGTGAATTTCAACTGTCTACCTATTACGGTACTTGTGATACAGCCCGCTGACAGACGGCCAGACGGACGGACAACGAAGGTTTAGTAATAGAGTTCCTTTAGTTAGTCTTTGGGTACGGAATCCTAAGAATGAAGACGAAACAGTGAGATAAAAACCTCGCGTGACGTCAAGCGTTGGTACACTTTACTATAGTAGGCGCCAGATAAATGTGGAATAAAGTATATTGACCTTTCCCTAATAACTGTTCATAGGTACCTGAACAATTAAATATGAATCGTTTTTCATTATTAGACAATGTTAAGGATCACGAGAGATGATGATTCGGGACAGCTTTGTGTCATTAATTCCGTTTTTCAAATTAAAAATATCAATAATTGTAGGTGGGTCAATGACCGTTATTCCACGATTATCTGGCGCCTACTATAACTAGTGACGTCACCAGTCCTCATTCCTGAATTTTGATTCGCCTCATCTCTGTCAGTTAGAGAAATGACAGCCGGGACGAACAGCTTAACGAGCTTTCCGAGCCACGGAATCTCAATATGAAAAGAATAGTCACCCATCCACGGACCGGCCTCGGCGAGCATTGCTTAACCTTGAAAATCGACCTGTGCCGCTTTTATTATACAACATAATATTCTGTTACACGTTGTATAGCCACGAGCTCCTCAAACAAGGGATGAATGTGAGCGAAATAATATAAACAAGGATAACGAAAACAATAAAAATACTTAAACATTCAATTCCATTCTTCATGACGCTATGTGGAATTTAATCTGTCTGATCGAGAGTATTATGAAAATATAAGTTCTTTGTTCTTTACTTATTGTGTTGAGTAGGAATTGGTGTTCCAATACCTACTCAAGACAATAAGTCAAGAACATAAGTATTAATAATAGATCTGCTTAGCTTCAGAGAGTGTATATATTAACCTTTTGAACGCCATTGTCACGTTTACATGACAAGCAAGCGCGTGGCTTGTACGCCAAACGTCACAAATATGTGACAAAAGTACGGCGAATTTGTGGCTTGGCGTCGGGGGCACGCCGATGCGTTTATGCTCTGGAGTTCAAAAGGTTAAAAGTATTTTTAACGATGTCTGGCAGTTTGAGTACTTTTGCGGCCTACCCAAATGTCCTTTCTTTGGCATTGTTCGTCGGGTCGTTGAGCTATTTTAAGTTCTAAGTTTGAGCTACACGATAACTGACAAATGCTTGCACTGTCTGGACAGGTCCACTCAAATCTGTGTGACACTTTCCTCAAAAGGCCACCTCAGACATTAACCTACATGGTTCTCATATGATTTGACCAGTACAGATTGTATGGACTTTAAAAGAGACTTTGACCTGTGAGTTTGTTTCGGTGTTTCTTCTCAGGGTAGTCAGCTACGAAACACCGGCCTCATCCAGCTTAAAATGACCTGAAAAGATTGACGTGTAAAAGTGTTATGTTGAACCTACTTGCAAAATAAATATCATTCATCGTTTAAAAACATTCTCTGAATGCTCTTTCAACTTGTCGTTATGCAATAAGATAGAAAAGGTCGTCAAAGTCAAAGTCAAAACGTTTATTTCAATTAGGCCATTAAACGGCACTTTTGAACGTCATCGTTTACAGTTCAGTAAAATAATAATATTACATTAATAAAGTGACTCTACTGTCCATTCGGAAAGGTAGATTCTTATGGAGAAGAACGGACAAGAAACTCCATAGTTACTCTTTTCAAATAATGATTTACAAAATTTGGTATACAAAAAATAATTTAATATTATGTGAGGACGATGCACCCAGAGTATGCTACTTATAAGAACAAAGTATCACCAGCAGAGGTAAACTTATTCATTTTTTAAAGAAATTTAGGTAAGGTCGTGGCTAAATTATAACAGCCGCGTGTATCAAACTTCAAGTTTAAGAAACGCTTGTTTGGGTAACCATACGTTACATACAGAGTTTTCTTTGTACCTCGGAAAGCACATTAAGCCGTTTGCTGTCATTTCATCATCACCATATCAGCCTACAGACGTCCACTACTAGACATAGGCCTCCCCTACGTGTCGCCACAACAACCGTACCTGTGCATCTCGCATCCATCGGCTACCTGCGATCCTCACCAGGTCATCGATCCACCTTGTGAGAAGCCTTCCAACGGTACGTCTTCCGATACGAATACATAATAATAATTCGATGGTCCATCTGTTCTGCGAGCAATGTGCCCTGCCCACTGCCACTTCAGTTTGGCGATCCTTCGGGCTACGTCGGTAACCTTGGCTGTCATTTGAACATATTTAACAGTCGTCAAGGGTAGTCAGAAATCGGAAAATATGACACCAGTTTTGCCAAGGAGTATCGAGTAACTGGGTTGTGAAGTTCGGATAGGCAGTGGCTCCACCTAAAATACTGGAACTCAGCTGCATCCGATTAGGCACTTGGCACACCGCCGACGATCAGCGAGTAGCGACTAAAGCTAGCTACTGGATACGAGTTGACCAGAAGCGAGTGTGTAGTTTCGTTAGTTTTGTCGCTCGGCTTTAAGCGAGTGCTCTTGTGCGACGGGCGATTACTCGCACCACCAGCTCCGGCATGCGGCGCACTATAGGTAGATATTACCGCCGGTAGGTCGCTCGGCGTGAGTTCTCACTTCTGACCGCTAAGCGAGCATCGCTGATCTTTGATAGCTCTTGTCGCTGAGACAAACTAGTAAATTTTTTTTTTTTAATTCTTTGAAGTTAATACATTAATTTTAGGGTAATCTAACATATGCATCGTATTAATGTATTGCACAAAAGGTAATGTTACTAATTCCCAAGCTAAGCTTGAGCTTGTATTTTGGGAAACAGTGTTCAGCCGCAGGAAGTATCACAAAATAAAATACGAATACATTGGTTTGAATGTCGCTGCAGTAGACTTACAATATTCTCTGGATAACTTTCGGTAATTCTTATTCTATAATCTATTTTTTTAATTTTATTTAAGTTTAACAGCCGGTCGATTATGTAAACATGTCGAAGTGAAGGCTTGGGTAAAGTGATCACGAGGTGCACTGTCAATCCATATAATCAGGATGAAATGACAGCTCACTTCGTGATCACGTGACATCTTGAATATATGGATTGACAGCTCACCTCGTGATCACTTCACCCGAGCCTTCACTTCGACATGTTTACAGAATCGACCGGCAGATGTGTGTGGGTGAATGATATAATTATGTATGTTACGCAATATAATATGCCAGTAGGTCTTCCGTCTTCTGATAGTCTAATAGTTGAAGCAGTGGTAAGAGAGTTCTCGCCGGCAGTGTGAACAGCCAGCTATCGACTATAAATGTATGTGTCTCTTTTACTCACAAGGGATCTTTATCTTTTGTCCGTTTCCTCAGCGAGAAAATAGTCGATAGCTAATCGCTACAAGTGGGACAAGTGCCTTAGACTGGATGCCGACCCTACCATAGTAACAATATTCTTCTTCTGGGTAAGCTCGCTCCATCGTCGACTTTGTCTCTGTCATCTATGACCTAGACTAGAGTCAAGAGCAAACCCATATTAAATAAAAATAAACATATATATACATAGAAAAAGTTCAGTTGCCTAAAATTGCTTTGACATGTTCCAATATTTAGCAAGCATTACATTCCTTAACACCAACTCCTCAGTCCCGTGAAACAGGTAGACGCGTCAATAGAGAAGGCCCTGAAAGCCAAGCGTCGCCAGCTGGAGTCCCTCCTGTCCCGGCCGATATACCCGCGGGGGTTCTCCTTCAAGTACCCCACGTTGAATGAGACTGTCGCCTTCGGGGGGAGCGAGGAAAATGCTTTGCAGGTGCGTTGTTTTTTTATAATAAATTATTCTTTATGTACACCATATAAGTTACAGAAAATATAGATGAAAAAGAGATTACATAGGGTGTCACAATGAACGTGAACATAAACGCATCGGAGTGCCTCCGACGCCAAGCCACAAATTTGACGTTCTTTTGTCACATATTTGTGACGTTTGGCGTATGCGCTTGCTTGTCATGTATACGTGACAATGGCGTTCAAAAGGTTTAAGAGAACCTTTGGATGGATTTATAAGTACACATTAGCCCTTAGTGTATAGTTGTCTAATAGATTAATAGTCCTTTGACTAAGCTGTCAAAGGACTATTAATCTATTAGACAACTTGTAACTGAATAGCCATTTTTCAGGGTTGATCCCATGTTCAAAGTAGTTCATAATGATGAGCAGAATTACCACTTTTTAGGTTTTACGTTAACCTTTTGAACACCAAAGCATAAACGCAACGGCGTGACCCCGACGCCAAGCCACAAATTCGCCGTAAGTTTTGTCACATATTTGTGACGTGTGGCATACAGGGTAAGTTTTCGTTTGTCACATATATATGACAATGGCGTTCAAAGGGTTAATTCTGTTACACGTTGTTTATCCGATGAAAAATCATGTTCATATCGTTCCTTCAAGTCAACATGCCAACGTCGGATCGTATAGAGTTGTGAATTGAAAACATATACCCAGGCTTCTTCTGAGTAAGCTCGCTCCATCGTCGACTTTGTCTCTGCCATCTATGACCTAGACTAGAGTCAAGAGCAAACTCATCACTAATAAAAAAAAACAACTCACTTGTAAACTGTATCTTATTGCCCAACAGTAAGGTTCAGAATCCAGCGTATTTCACACAAATTGTCTCACAAACAAATACAAAATGTTTTTAAAATTTTATTTATTATTTGAGCGTTTTGAAAAATGTTTGATACACGGGCAATGTAATTGCAGTATCTCGACTCCATAACGGCTATCCGCGGCATCTATTCCACCTCGGCTGCAATAACACAGTTTACTCAAAATGTATCTACTATTGATCCAAGGGAGCGTTCAAGTATTACGTAACGCAATTTTTTGAAGATTCTTGACCCTCCGTCCCCCCATGTAACGCGCCGTAACGTATATCTGTACCCAAGTGACAATTTTTACCTAAAAGTCACAATTATGTCTATTACTCTCATGTTACTAAATTTTTTTAATTAATAAACGTCATTTCAAGAAAAATATTGATGTTTATTTTTGTTTGGCAAAATGACTACTGTTTAGTGACTGTGGAACTCGAAAATATGTTTAGTGAGCTAGCGTTAAATAAAAAAACAATGTTACGTAACGCGTTGTTCGGACACCCCTCCCGCCCTGTAATGCATCGTAACGTTTTACAAGACCCCCCCTCCCCCCAAATTGCGTTACGTAATACTTGAACGCCCCCCAGCATTATTTTCAGAATATTGTCATAATTCTTAGTAGGCTAGCTAAGGTCTTTCTTAGAAAATCTAGATTTCTATGCAACTCTATGGCGCAATTGCAGTAGTCTAGTGTTATTTTTTGCGAATGAGTGCAGTAGCGAGCAATGTGAATTGGCTACTAAATTCTCAGAAGTAGGGTATCGATTGTAAACCTAATTTACGTTTATAGGCTCGCTCTTTATGTCTTTGAATCTCTACTTGATATAATAAAGTTGAGGAGTTTGTTCGTTTGAACGCGCTGATCTCTGGAACTACCAAATTATGTTTGTATAATTATGATAGCCACATATATGAGGAAGGCTATATAGGCTATACGGGAAATGAGCGTACGAAGTCGCGGGCAAAAGCTAGTACTAATATAATAAAGCGGGAGAGTTTGTTTGTTTGAACGCGCTAATCTCTAGAACTAGCAGTCGGATTTGTAAAACTCTCTTAGTGTATGATAGCCACATTCATGAGGAAGGCTATAAGGCTATACATAAACGGGATATGCGCGTAGGAAGTCGCGGGCAAAAGCTACTTTATTAATAACTAGTGACTCGCCCCGGCTTAAAATTATTTACATAAACTTTCCACGTTTATCATTCTTTCTATCCGTGAATACCGTATCAAAATTCATTAAGTACGTGGTTTAGGAGAAGTTTGCATTTTTGCAGAGAAGCAGATAGAGGCAGACAGCGGCTTTGGTTTATACCTATCTACTATTTAGATACTCACTAGCCAGACTGACATCAAAGAGATAATTAATATAGTTGGCAAGAACACAACTTTGCCCATCCTTAAAAAAATACGGGCGTGACTCACATAAAAATGGTATATCGGGTTTAATACTAGCCTATGTCACTCGACGATAGTATAGCTTTCCGTCAGTAAGATAATTTTCTTAATCGGTTGGCCCCCCTTCTAATTAGTTACCTTTTTAACGCCATTGTCACTTATAAGTAAATAGGCAAGCGCGTGTCCTGAGGGCTCAGTGCGAGTTTTTTAACGTAGGTACTCGATCGCGTTAACGTACCTAATCGTTCGCTTGTGACAAATTTTATGAAAAAAAAAAGGTTTTCCGTGAGTGTCATCAGATGGCTCTTATTCAGTTTCAATACTAAACTAACGCGATCTAGGACGTTAAAAAACTCCAGAAATAGGTAAGTAGGGATTTAACAAAAAATACGCCGAATTTGTAGCTCGGCGTCGATGCTCTGGCGATTATTGTGAGTCCAGTAAACGCCGGCTGTCGCAAAAAACAAGCGCTATCGCTCTATCTCGTTCATGAGTTCTAGCATTGTGCTGAGCGATCGCCGTTTTGCGCAGATGTGACTCTTATTTTCCTAACCTGAGGGCCTAGCACGAATGTTTTCGCACATAATATTTATTTGAATTGGATAGGTTCATATTTCTGAATTATACAAATTGTATAGGTAGGTATATCGCATAAAATTAAACCAAAATAAGTACTATGAGGTTTTCGTTTTTATATTCAAAATTCACTTACGTTGACGGTACTACCGGTCGATTCTGTAAAAATGTCGGGCTTGGGTGAAGTGATCACGAGGTGAGGTTTTTTTTTTTTTTTTTTTTTTTTTACTTCACCCAATCCTTCACTTCGAAATTTTTACAGAATCGACCGGCTGTAACATTACCAATGTTACTAGAGGTACTCTAAAACATTAGTGCTAGGCCCTCTATAGGTTGCCAGGGTTTCGGAATTTGTTCGAAAGGGTCACCGCGGCCCTGGAACGCAAAGGGCTTTAGAAGGAACACGGATGGGTTTTAGTCAGTAAGTCTGACACGCCCTTCCGCTCCAGCCAGAGCGGAAGAAGTCATTTGATGACTTCCTATCCTTAAAAAAAAGTCCCTCTATAGATAAAAGTTTTGTCTTTCTTGGTTCTAATTGTGTAAATTATTACAGGTTATGAAAAACGCGATTGAATCCGGTCAGTTGAAGAAAGAGAAGAGAAAAAGCAAGAACGCGCCTCTACTACAATTACAAAAGAAATTGAAGAAGAAATAACATAGACATCTTTAATGAACACTATTATTAGAATAATAGCCCATTATTATAATATTTCAAATCAATCAGGCGGTTGTTTATTTTCTCCCATTACCTATTCAATGATTTCAATGAATAACTATTCTTTGGATCTCAAACTATAACAATTTGCTTTTTATATTAGGGAGTATGTTTTATAATATTCAGCCTATACCCACTGTCCCACTGCTGGGCAAAGGGAGTATTAGATTCTATTCTAGTACCTACTCTTCCAAAAACTACCCAAATCTCTTCATGTGTGCCTATCAAATTTGAAGAGTTCTCTCTATTTCTCCAGGATCCCATCATCAGTCCTGACTTGATGATCATGGGGCCACCTGAGAAGCATACCCTTTCAAACAAAAAAAATCCAAATCGGTCAAGCCATCTTCGAGAAATCGAGGAACATACATACTTAAACAAAAAAGGTTCCAACGAATTGAGAACCTTATCCTTTTTTTGAGCTCGGTTAAAGAGGTCAGTAGCAGAACAAACCCAGCAATGTTACCTACCTTGTATATCAGGCCAGTATCTTTAACTTCACGTGCGAGCGCGTAAGTATTTTGCGTAATAATTTTCAGGCACCTTACCTTATATAGTTACCTATGGCTAGTTGACCAAACCTCCAAGAGAATGACATAACAAATTCATATAAAATTACACTGTAAAGTGTTAAGTACCTGTTATTAGTCTAATGACCATGACTTGAAGAATGTGAAAAAGTACCTACTCTTCGGGCATGACTCCGCATTTTGCGAATAACGGCGCAAAAGACACTGCACTACACTGACCTATCCTCAAATTATACCAATGTGTTGGTATTTTGAGATTATCTGTTCAAATTTACTAATCAATCATAAAATATTTATCTACCAAGTAATTAAGAAAAGTAACTTCATATCTTTAGTGATAAAGAAATCAGATTGAAGATAGTGTGGTACATACCTACCTAGAGCGTTCACATGTTTACCTAATATTTATGAAAGCGGTGAATTGGCAGACTGCCAAAGATAGCCTCGCTAGCTATTAATATCGGCAGTTGGCCTTTATGAGTTTCATTCGTCTAGCCCAGCCATACTCAAACTTTTTTTCTTCCTAGGCCACATAGCACTTATACTAAGTAGGTACTACTACTTCACTTCATGATGGGCCGTAATAAACTACAGTAAAATGAAACACTACATTTAACAGCATCTACGTGATTGCGTTTTTTTTATTAGTGCTAATGGATAGTTCTGGGGGGCTACTCCGAAGTCCGTAGCTTCGGGCTTAGTTGCGTGCGTATTCTAGTCTGTATCACCTACGGACTTACGATTAGTTCCGAACCCCTAACTAAAAATGAATGTCGTCATTAATTCTTAGTAGTTAGTTGATACGGACTAGAATACGCCCGCAACTACGGCCTTCGGGCTTAGAGAGTAGCCCCCCAGGAGTGGCAACCGCGTATCGGAAGACGGAGCGTTGGAAGGCCTCTTACAAGGTAACCGATGAATCCGTTGGATGTGAGACGCACGTTGCCGACTACCTACCGGTTGATTCGGCGAAACGCGGAATGCCATGTCCAGCAGTATACGTCTTTCGGCTGAAATGATAATGATGAACAGCTTTCGATAGAACTGCTACGTACTATTGCTATGGCATAGGCCAACTTTTTCGTTCTGCTAGCGGGTAAATAGTTTCATCACATCGTCAAGGAGTAGATAAATCAGTGAGTCGAGATACAGTATAAATAAATGTTCGTAGTTGAGTACTCAACAGAACTGCTGTGACACAGTAAATATAGCACAAATAAGGCGCTAGGCTACAGGGCCACATAGTAAAGCTTGGTGGGCCACATGCGGCCCGCAGGTCGCAGTTTGAGTGTAGTTGGTCTAACTAGAACCTAGCGATAGTATATTCAGGCTAGTGGATTCGTTATCTATTGAACTCTCGACCCTGATATTTAAGTCAGTTCGATATCGTTCAATCAACATCATTATTTCGCATAGTTGGTACCTTACACAAATTATATACTTACCTAACATTAATAAATGAAATTAGAGCATTTTGCCATTAATGTCGTGTACCTGTTGATGTTGATATTTTCCTCAAATATTTTCCTTCTACGTTTTATCTTAGCTGAGGTTAGCAGTACCTAGTCATTGTCAGACAATACAGTGTAGAGTTTGCGAATGTGCAATAACATTACGCGTATATTCGCCGAAGGGTTAAGCAGAGGTACCTACATTATCACTCTCATATTTTGTCAATCATGTTTAAGTCACATGTAGTATGTAAAGCTAACCTATTATCAAATGGAGACAGATTTTTGAAAGTTTAGGATACATTTAATACGGGACAGGACTTGAATTAAACGAAATTATATAGATTAGAATTATTTGATATAATTACCGAAAATTGCCGTCCAAACTTTTTTGTTTTCATAATATTTAATTGTTGTCATAATAAAAATTAGGAGTACATTTCATTTTGATTGTATACTACACAAACTTACGTGGACGTGCAGTGAAAAATAAAACAATACCTAATACTCATTGAAAGAGCTACAGGCCACGACTTATAGCGCGAGGGTGGCCTCAAAAGGCCATAACGATGCCCAATGGCCTGAGGAGACCATACGTCCTACGGCCTGAGGAGGCCACACGTCCTATGACCTTCTTAACCGACTAGCTTAGGTAATGCTCCCCGCGTGAATGTCATCTTAAAATTAATTATTGCTTACATTCCTTTCAAGCCCTCTTATTTTAACTTCACGACTAAACGGTCCCCTTTAATACTAAAAAGAAACCTAATTTCATGAGGCAAAGTCCACTAAGTATATAATAGTGACCGAGACGAATTTTAATCACACCTTAAAATCGTTTCGCCTAGATCCTCAAACGAAAATTTAAATGACAAATTCAAGCGCATTAACTACTGCGATTGGCTGTTGACAATAATTCATTCAACCAATCACAGCCGTTGACGCTTGCTTAACAATTTGCCATGTAAATTCAGATTCTGGGTACTAAAGTAGATTAGGGACTTCAAATTTGAGGCCACAACGCGACCGCACTATTTGCCGTGGCCTGGTCGGTATCGACTGCCAACTAGGCGCCATCACCTTTAGCTCTTATAACACGCCTTATGATTACAAAATTCGCGGTAATTTTTAATCTGCACCCACGGAGGCACCGCGGAAACGGACCGTGGAAAGTCTAAAAAAAAAATTGTTAAGAACTCTATTATACATTTTATTAGTTACTCAATAGGTATCTGTTTTTAGGCAGAATATAGAAGTGTCGAATAAAAAAAAAATTGTGAGTCATTTTAAAAGCTCGCTAACGCGAAATTCTTTAAATGTATCAGAATTCGGCGTTGCGAGTGTTCTAAAAAGCATTCACAGACATCATGCAAGTTTTAGACTTTCCTTCAATACGTTTCCGCAGTGTAAATAGGAACAATATCCAAAACATAATTTGCTACTTTGTCACGAAAAAAAAAAAAAAAAGAAACTGAATTGTTCTATACTTGTCATACAGGCTACTTACATACAAAATCAGATTCCTGATAAAAAATAAATCATCTTCATCAAAGTAGTTTTTGAAAGACTGGCTCATGTCTTGACACATTCCTAATCGCTTTTGGCGCCATCAAGTATTCAAAATTGGAATTCTAGCGTCTTGGTATTATTCTGCTAGAACTCAGTTTTTCTTTTCTTACATCTTAAGTACCAACCTTGCTAGGCAACTCCACAAAATATACATTTTAGTAAGCAAGATAAAATTGCAAAACATTTCGGACCCTCTTTTCCAAATTTTATATAATTTCACCAGTCATTCAAAAATTACTTTACTTTGAACAGTCTTTTAACTCTTGAATGTAAAAAATATGTAATCAAATATCCTTGTTATACATAAGGTACAATTATTAAGTATTTAAGCATTAGAAAACAGACTTTATCCAGCCAGGGAACCCATTTTTCACGGTTGAAGCGAATATCAAACTATCATTTTTAGCAGACTTCAAAAAAGAGGAGGTTCTTGTATGTAGTACCATTCTTAATTACGTTAACATCCAAAGAGTTAAAATACCGCTTATAATTTTATTTTAGCATGCATAGAAATTGACCATTTATTTATACTTTGATATCCTCGAAAATAAACTAACTTTACGGATTGTTATGCTGCGTATTCCATGCGTCCGCAGTAAAATTGGAAGAGCCATCAAAGTGACAGTAGAATCACTTGAATGAATAGGTAAATATTTTCCTTATAAATTAGGTAAGTACCTTACCTACTGAATACAACTACGCCATAATAAATGATGCACGTAGATGCATTGCATGCTGTGCCTATCGCATCATATTGTACACTATGTTTTTATCATATTGCTCTTATTATTAGGACAGTGTAACAACTTTAGATAGGCCAATAAATAAATAGATGCTCTATCGTCGATCACGTCATCCCTTTCCAGCAGGTGAGCTTGTGGTTAAACGCAAGCCTATCAACAAAAAAAGGTCTATTTTTATTGTAATAGCATCGCCCGAGAACCACACAAGCGAGTACCTAGCTATTTGGATTCACCCTCGTGGTATTCAGTGTGGCCCACCTACTTTCGCTGATAGGTTTCTAAGAGACATATCGCTTCTGATTTTCTTTTGATAAAATGACAATCAGAATTATCTGCTCTGCGGGCATTGCTTGCTGGCGCTAGATTAGCGAGGCAGCCCCAAGAATTTCAAAACGGTCATTATTCGAATGAATCCCGGGAATTCCTGTACGCTAAATGACAAAGTAACCAAACTGCAGTGAAATAGCAAATTAATCCGCAAAATTAGTTTATTTCCTACAAACGCACGACATTCTCATTAATACAAATGATTTTATTACACAACCGTGATGTATTCGAAAAAAAAAACAACACAAAATTATACAATTGTTCTTATTTACATAATCTGTATTCTATCTAGGTGTTGCTAGAAATGAAAATTTAATTTTTATCCCAAGAGGAAATTGCTAGTGGGCCATTTATAATGTGTTATTTATTCAAATCTGGGGTTTCAACCTGGCAGTGTACGTTTATCGATGCTTTCTGAATTTTTCTGTCATACATTTTATAATAGGGATATAAGGTATACCAAATGGTATTAAAAGTTCCTAGCAATGATTACCTAAGCCTAATTGGCTGACCAAGGTCTATGTCTAGAAATTACGTCTTCCCTTCAGCGAGGGGATAGTCATTATTTCGTAATGAAGTTACATTACTATGACTACAAATATTATCACTCTTATTCTATATGTAGTATGCTATGATACAACTTTAACCACTGAATAGTTCAGCAATTAATTATCACTTCATAATGGCAAACTATGTTAGAGTTCACCTCAACCAACATCTTCGAAGTTTGCGGGCGAGAATATAGCTTATATTCAGTGCCCCACTTATTCATATTGATTAAATAGTATCACCATGACAGCCCCAACTCATCGAAACAAATTGATTTCAATTTGAATCAATTAAATTTTCATTTTTAGCTCACTGGTCTAACATTGGTGTTATTCTAATTAGTGGCCTAACACTTAATTAGCCAAGGGAATATAGACTCTATGATTTTACAACATAAAAGTGAATTTCGTTAAAATGGCAAGTGATATTGGCTTCTTACTAAAACACCAATGGCGCGGGACGGGGTGAAGCGCCATTACACTGGCAACATTTAAAATAAAAAATAATATGAGTCACATTTTTTTATTCAGGGACCTTTGTATCCCGCCTTTTATCAGAGGCTAGTTTATTCCCCAATCACATGTAATATCGCAGTTCACACTATGTTTTCATGTAGCTACTGCAGCCCTACATGGCTTGTCAACAAGACTCTGCTATTCAAGTCCCTATTCAAAGTTTTCGGGTGCTATAATCCCCTTACATCATGACAGCACCTAGTCATACAGTAGATGAACTACAAGACATTAAAAGCACTTACAATTTTACAATTTGATCACCCCGCCCACGAAAATGCTTACGTTTATGTTGCCAGAATTTCTATGGTGAAGTAATTTTTAATATTGCTCTGAATACAAGAGGAATGAACTATGTTTAGGCACTTTTATATGACATGCTAATTATACAAAGTTGCTACTGATGTAGGAATAATTAGACACCTTGATTATCACTTTGTATGAAGAAATAAGCCTGGGTTTTAGTTTCAACACTTTTTTAAGAAGATAGAAGCTACACTGGCTTATAAGGAAATTGGTGTAAAAACGACTGACACCAAACTATCATACTCTCTTAGATAAAATGTAAGTAGGTACAATAGGTTTACTTTAATTTTCCAAGTGACCTTTCAAGGAAATTCAATAATTATTTATCAATTCAAGATTCAATCTCACTGGGCTCAGAGCTTAGTTCTAAAATTAATGAGAAACAATTAAATGTTTCTCAAAAATTTGAGCTTCCAAAGAGCATGCATTTCGAGTCTTTGGAAGTATCCATCTAGAAAAAAATATATTACATGTAGTATTTCAGTCTGTGTGATATTGCTGAACATCCTTCATTCCACTTTAAAACAGAGCTTATGGCAACTCAATGTGATCATCACAAAATTGTCATGTATTTATTTTCTATACAAGCCAAGGCTTTTGCAAGCAAACTCGTGACTCGACTCCCCATATGGTATATTTAACTCAGTCATTTCAGTGTTTCATGCAAATTGTTTATGTTCATAAGTCAAGAATGATTTTGCTTGCAACAGAATCTCAGCATTATCGAGATCCAATTGTCTGCCAAATCATGAGGTAGTCATGTTGTCTGATCTATTTTTGTGCAATAAAGGATCAAGCACCAATGATACTACAATGAAAAATAGCAGATCCTAGCCCACACTTCTATAATGTCAGACCTTAAAATACAAAAATTCATAGTATTCATAAGTTTAAAATAAGAACAATACAATACTGATTATTTGCTCAATATAAATGTTCCAGAAAAAAAAAAATTGATCACTTTATCCTATATTTACAAAAAGGATTTTTACACAATCTATGGGCTAAAGTGCAGTGTATAAAAATATTTGACGGAAGTAAATTTTCATAATTCGCAATGTCTAGTGTTGACTGGCAGACAGAAGGTATCACTGGACTGTAACACTGGCTGCGTCTACCTAACTTATGATTGAGCCTGACTCCAATAATGATAAATGAGTATTGACAATGATAAGCATTATCATTTAAATTCAGCACTTATTGCTTATCCTAAATGTACTTGGACTATATTAATAGTACAATTACTAGCCGCAGAGCTGCCTTGCTGGAGACGGTAAGCCCGGCCAGTTGCTGATTCACATCCAACTATAGAATATTTACATCAGAATTTCACCAAACTATGTATTTTCAAATTACACTAATAAGCGTCGGTACCGCCAAAACTAAACATTTCACCGAGAAGGCGTAACTTATTGCCTTTGATTACCATTCACTTTTCCTTAATTTACAAGGCCAGCAGAGTCCCTAGTTACATGATTGTGTCACTGTGATGTATCATAATAAATAAGTCCGCTTACACACTATAAAGTCTGAACGGAAGATAGTTCACAACCGATTACGGCGGTTCCTTATTGCCCTAAGGCGCGCTCGGCGCGACCTCTCGGATTATATGTCCCCATTTTGACTAATCCCGATCCTCTTAATGAACTCCTCTTGCAGCATCACAGTTTTGATCATGTTGGGATGTGCCCCGTAGGCAATAGTCTGGTCAGGGGTAGAGCAGTACTGCTGGGCTCCATCTGTGAGCATCACTCCTTGTCCATTGCTCAGTGAGGCAGTTGACTCAATAGAGTTCCAGTATGTTTCACTGGGCGAGCTGCTGTTCACACCAGGTGGGGGGGCAGCTGGCGCTCCTGTATACCTAAAGTATGGGTTCTTCAAATCCAAAGTGTTTGATGATGAGATGTTAGTGCCTTCTAGGTTGATCTCCATGGTAACATCGTAACTCTGGCGTTTGTTTGCCAACAGTAATACACGGCCTGTGAGTGCTTGGCCTTGTTTGGCAAAGATGGGTGTCTCTAATAGGCACCGCACCTGGTACCAATGTGTGAGAGGCTCCGTGGGTGCAGTTGATAGCCATATGTGCTGTGTAGCACCAGCAAACAGAACATCAAACCAGAATGCCAGTCCATGGCAAGTGCCTGACTGTGTAAGTTCAAATCTGAAGGGAATCTCAATTCTATGTAAGTCTGTCTCATGTGCATTCAAGAAGTCAACTACATGTCTCTCGGACCGCGCCATGCAGATACGAATATCAAATGTGTCTACAATAGGCTGTCTGAAGTATTCCTTCATGGCAGCTGTGCGTAACGCACTCAAGTCTACTCCATGGAAGCATGTTTGGTACCAGAAGTTGGCCTTGTTATACTGCTCCATGAACAAAGCATCATCAGTGAATGGTGCTATGTGCAGATCTCCTCTTGTTGGGTACATGTTGCCATTTGGTTTCAGCCATTTCTTCGCATGTAGATACGTTTCTAACATACGCTCATTGTATAACATGTAGCCCATGGGCTCTGAAATGATAACATCAACACTCTCAGGGAGCTCAATTTCCTCTATCTTTCCTGCGACCACAGTGATGCGATCGTGCAGTCCGTTGGCTCTGACTAACGCCTGGGCGTGGTGGGCCATGTTACTCGCTTCCACTGCGTACACTTTGCGAGCGCCCGCTTGCGCCGCGAAGAACGACAGAATACCTGAGCCCGCTCCCACATCCAACACCACTTTGTTCTTGAAGTCGTTAATGTTTGACAGTATGGCTCGCTGGTACGTGCTCGTCCGCACGTAGTCTTGCATCATGTTCTGCTGTTGACTCAGGTAACCATAGAACTGGAAGTACTGCATCGCCGAAGAGTCCTCCGTGCGCACTGTGAACACGGACGACGACCTGCCTGCCTTGCATTTTGTAACGAGCAGGTGGAAGGCCTGACATTCAGCGTCAGACGCGAACTTGAAGAATAGCGTTTCATTGTCAATCGTGAAGATGTACGATTGACCCGCGACGCGCGAACACTCACTCTGGCTGTGAACAGGGAACTCGAGCACCTCCTGTGCTAGCACCGGATCCGCACGAATCACTTTTACACTCAACCCCTGCGGGTCGTAATCCACGTTTACGTTTGTTGGAAAATTGAAGCGCGCTGTGAGTATGCCCTCGCCACTCACCGTCGACACCGTCACCGCGCGAAACGTGTTCGCCATTTTATTAATGTGTACGCGGACTCGCGGCTAAAGTTAATATTGTCCACACGCGTTACGGCAAACAAAGAAAAATGTCGTTGAAGAGTTCAGGGAGGCCGGCGTAAAATCGATCATTCACAAACTTCCTCCCTCTTTTGTCTATGGTTGGCAGCGTGCTGTTTTATTTTGACTTTTTTACGAAAAAGTGTTGGTACGCACAGGTAAATCGGATACAGCCAGCATTATAATCTTCTGGCAGAAGAAATAAAATAAGTTTGAAAGAATTTTTGTGTCCATGGCATTTTTTTTACCAAAAAACTTCTTAGGGATAATATAAAATAATGAGAGCTGATAATCCGACAAACACCTAAAGAGCTATTTTTTGTGTGATTTGAGCATCAATCATCATTTATTTGGAAGGTTTTTTTGGAAGAGTTTTTGACGTGACAACGTCTAATAAATCGATGAAAGCCAGCTGCACGCACGGAAAAGTAACGTAACTTATTGTAACGTTACGTTCATTGTAACGTTACGATCATTTCATCAAGGGCTTGTTATGACGTTGTCACATTTACGGACGATAGTCCGTAAACCGACTTCACAAACAAACAATTTTTTTCTATAAAACCTTATTTTTAACTAACATTTTTTTTTCTATTTGTAAATATTTATTTTTAATGATGGTTAAATAACCATTAAACAGACATTTTGCCACTAGAGGGCAACAGCACGGCTCGGAGACCGGACCGGAGCCGGGAAGAACACTACAGCCATCAAGTAATCCGAAACTGTCAAATTTACCTATTCAATCTTGAATCTAATGCTTTAGCGATGAAGTTGGAAATCTATTAAAGAAATTTGACTGATTATTGTAGCTTGATGTGCTGGCGTCTGTCCATTCATTAGACAGACGCAGACGCATGCGTTTACGTCAAAAAATCCTGACACTTTAATCCGTACCCTGTCCTCCCAAAAATACACTACACAATTTTGATATTGATGACAGCTTAATAAATCTATGGCTATCTGGCAGTGAAATAGGCATATTCTATGCAAATATGTTTTCAAATAAACAAACAAAATATTCTGATACCTTTTTTTTTTTTTTTTTTTTAAGGATGGGAAATCATCAAATGACTTCTTCCGCTCTGGGTGGAGCGGAAGGGCGTGTCAGACTCTTACTGACTAAAACCCATCCGTGTTCCTTCTGAAGCCCTTTGCGTTCCAGGGCCGCGGTGACTCTTTCGAACAAATTCCGCAACCCTGGCAGGCTCTGGCCCTAGCGGACCCCGTCTTTTATGCTGACATCTCTTTGAGGCGCGCGTGAAACACAACGCGCCATCGACCCGGGCCTGGTGGTGATCGGACAGCGAGCCACCCAACGCTCGCCGTCCGCAGGCCCGCGCCTACGGTGGCCGGGGATCGCCCTGCGACTCCCGACGCCCGGGGCGTCTTCTCCTGTTGCGGCGGTTGGGGCGAAGGCCTTGCCTTTCCCTCGCGCGGCCCGCCTCCTCCTTCGCTAGCATTACTGCTTCGCAGAAGGAGGTGACCGCTTCCCAAGCCTCCTCGCTCCGGACCATGGATTCAACCAGGGCCGGACGCGAGAGGTTGCCGCCGCCGATCGCCTCGACGAGGACACGGCGGTGCTCCGCCCAAGCAGGGCAGACCTCCACCGTGTCCTCCGGGCGATCCTCACAGTGCTGACACCCGGGCGTGTCTTCCCGCTTAATCCGAAACAGGTACCTCCCGAAACAGCCGTGTCCGGTAAGTACCTGCGTCAGGCGGAAGGTGAGGACGCCGTGGCGCCTCTCCAGCCACTCCTCAAAGAGGGGCCCTACCGCCGCAATTGTGGCGTGCCCAGCGCTGGGCCGCGATAGTCTCAGTCTCCATACCGCCATAGTATCCTGCCGGAGCTCCGTCCGCCGCGATGCAATTTGCCGTGGCAGCGGAGTTTCGCCCCGGCAAAGCGCCTCCACGCGCCACGCGTAAACGTGCGCGAGGGCTCTCGCTTCCAGATCCCATGGCGGTAATCCGGCAAGGAGGCTCGCCGCCTCGCCGGAGACCGTGCGGTATCCCCGAGCCAGCCGGATGGCCATGACCCTTTGGGCCGCGTTGAGTTGGCGGGCTGGTCGCCCCTTCAGCGTTAGGGCCCACACAGGGGCCCCATAAAGGGCCATGGACCGCACGATCCCCGCATAGAGCCTCCGGCAGGAGGCGTTTGGACCCCCTAGATTGGGCAGGAGCCGCTTGAAGGTAGCCCCGGCCCGCTCCAGTCTGGGTGCCAAACGTCGGGAGTGCTCCTCGAAGTTCCACCGGCTGTCGAGAACGAGCCCCAGATACCTGATCGTCGACCCGACGCCGATGTGAACCCCTCCTATTCTGAGATACCTACTACGTAAATCTAATTTTTTTTCCGGCTCGATTTACAAACAACATATTACAACTGAAATACAAACAAGCACCGAAAACCATATTTTTCGCATAGGTACAGACGCCAGCACATCAAGCTACCCGAAACTGTAAAATTTTACAAATTAACCTTGAACCTATTGCTTTAGCGATAAAGTTGAAAATCTAGTAAAGAAATTTGACAGTTTGTTGTAGCTTGATGTGCTGGCGTCTGCACTTAAAACTAAGAGCACGATAGAAAACCTATTACACATGATGACTAAGGTTAACAAATGATTTGTTAAAATTGTAATGCTACAATTTTGACAAATCATATGTTAACCTCGGCGTCCTTGAATTCTGCGACACGTTTCGCAGAATTCAAAGACGCCTAAGAATACGGCACTGTGAACGAGCCCCTTTTATTTGCTTAACGCTTATAAATATACCAAAAGTAGGTATGTGATTTCCCAAGCTTTAGGAAGTGTAAAAAGTGTTACAGTTTATTTATCCGGGAGTCTGTTGCTATTTATTTTATTTTGTCAATTTCTGAAAAAAAAAACAAAATTTGGGATCGCGAAATCGCTACCGCTCTGGGTAGCGAATACCGCGTAGGTCTGAACAGACCTTAATAAGACTGATGATTATTAATGCTAGTGAGTAAATAAAATATTTCGGGGAAGTCCGGGAAACGGTAATTTCGGAAATTTTGTCTATGAGTTTTTTGGGATTTAAACTATCGGGATCATCACCAATTTTGCAAGTTATAAATACAATTATATTATAAATAATTTATTGTTGTGGTCTCGTATACGACAGAACAGAATACAACATAGAAAAAAGACAGTTAATACTCCAATTACATTTATTGCTAAAACTTATTATTACACATTAAATAAAAAATCTATTATTGAAAACAAAATAATCACGGGTGAAATTTAATTTCCTACGTCATTTTTTATTTCAAAAATTTGACTTTGATTGAATTAAAACTTAAAATTCATCATACTATATGGGGAATCTTTAAACTTACAGTCCGTTCGCAGTTATTTCATATAACTTAACCTTATTACGAATCTAAAAGCAAAAAAAATCACTGTTATCTAAAATCAGAGGTAAAACAACTGTAAACGGAGTATAATTCCTATAACTAAAGGAGCACACATAAATGAACCACTTGTATCACTGTGACTACACTGTGTTATGTTGTTCTGTGTATCCTTTGTTGGAGATCCAAATAAATAAATAATGAATAATAATGATGTTAGGTTGCTTGAGGATTTCATTTCTTTTTGGTATGCGACATGCTTGGCGCAACTCTATTTCTTTCTTTCTTTCTAGGATAACCAAATAGGATACCCAAACAGGATATCGAGAGGAATGCCGTGTCTCCTTAGTAAAGCCAACATTTACGGCACCATATATTCACATGTTATGCTGTTTATTCCACTTACATTTCTATGCACACATTTGGCGTGGCGTATTAACAATGTAGTCCAGCCATTATTCGAATTAAAATTGGAACTAATATTTTTACATTAAGCCCTGTATTCAAAGGAAAGGAAAATTACACATCATTCTATTTTATCTAGCCTGAACTGTACGACTAGTGGGTAAAGGCATTCCTCCATTCCTTCCGTTGTTCCCGGTTCTGAGCCACTGCTAACCCAAGGAACACAGTCCCGCCATCTCCTTTACTGGCAACATTACATACAGTTTCAGTGTGAAGTGTTGCCAGCAGAACAAAGTGGTGATGCACTAATGTTACCCAACTTATTATGGTTTCAACTACACCTATATGGACATAATTTTACATTTTATACTACCTAAATATTAAACATGGAATTGCTATTACATTTAATTGCGCGATAATCAAAGCTGCCAACATAACAACTACAATTTCAAACATTCCAAAACGTTAGGTATTGTGTCACTTTTATATTTGCACAGCATCCTTAGTAGGTTTAGCTTCTTTTCATTCGTTTTAGAGGACTCTAGTTCGTAGAGCGTACAGAGGTTGATGAGAAGACTTTCGTTGAGGCCCCGTTCGGGATCCGAGTTGATTGCTTTCTGAAGGACTGAAATGGCTTCTTTTAGGCGACCCATGTAGAGGAGACAGACTGATAGGTTGTTGGCTACCTGTGGGAAAAGAGATTCAACATTAACAGGCTTATTCAAAACTAGCTCTTGCCCGCGACTTCGTACGCGCATTTCCCGTTTTTTCACGTCCCCGTATAGCCTATAGCCTTCCTCGTGAATGTGGCTATCAAATACAAATATTTTTAAAATCCGACTAGTAGTTCCTGAGATTAGCGCGTTCAAACAAACAATTCTTTCCTCTTTATAATATTAGTTTAGAAACAAACAAATAATCTCTTGAGCTTTATTATTAGTAGTACAGATAGATATAGTATAAAGATGACGTTGATATCAATTTAACTTATGTCAGAAATAGTATAAGCTTTGACAGTTGCCCGGACCTGACTATTCAGTACTGCCACCTATCCACCTAGCCACCATCACTTTTTGAGAGATGGAACTAGTGATTGCAATAACGCAACATTTCGATTATAGATTGATTTTATTGACACTTTCATGACCGGTCTCATAACGTCTAACCTTTGACCAACTGTCAAATAAGCTCCCAACAGTAGGTGAAACGTCATGTTTGCCTGTGTTAGCTAATTTGACAGTTGGCTAATGGTACATACGTAAATGGTACCGTAGTATCAAAGTAAATTGTGCGTGCATAGAACTTAAGTGTTCGCCGTTCAAAGTTAGCAAATTTTCGGATATTCTAAAATGCCGAAGGGAAATAAATATATGTAATCAGGCAAAAGTTCCTTGTCCGAGATGACGAATAATAACTATATATAGCACAATATAAAGTCAATTTTTCACTCAATTTTAGGCAGAAATCATTATTTTATACATAAGTGAATTAGGATGTATATGTAGAAAAAACTTTGCATCTGTCACCGGAAAATTACAGACTCCGTAAGATTGTAATAAATATTTCTTGATATGTTATGAAAAAATAGTTTACAATTTCACGCGATATTTTAAAATTTTACGGAGTTTGAAATTTTCCATCGACATATCCACTTAAATGTCAAAAAAAAAACCTTTTACCGAAATATGAACAGAGGCAAGTAGCTTTAATACTTACTCGTAATCAATTTGACCATGATTTTATTCGTCACACTGAACAAAGCGTGACACTAATTACAAAGTGCTATTTCCGATTTCCGTGAATAAAAAACTCATCTAGAATACTAGTTTGACCCCCGTCTGCGTTTCAGCCCAAAAGAGAGGGTGATGATTTTGGGAAATAAATTATGGAATTTGCAAAACGTAATAGGCAATATGCATGCATTTTTTTATTTTCAAAATATAATACTTATTATCTCTAGTAAATAATTATTAAAGTATTTTTAAAATACCTTCATCAGTGTTGAAGTTATTAAGCTTCAAAGTTGACAATTAGAACAAGAAGTCCGATACCAAATCTGACGTCAAATACCATGACCATGACGCATAACCAGCTGCCATAGCCAGTGCTTATAGCAGGGATGGCGAACCTATGGCACGCGTGCTAGTCGTAACACGCAGCAAAGTAATATGGGGACGCCTATACAAGATTACTTAGCATCTTGAATGATTAGCAACAACAGAAATCATGCTGAACTTTAAATTTTATTTGAAGAAACGCAAAGCATTAAGATTGCTTTATGAATTTATAGTTACAAAAAGAGTTAAGTAAGTAACGTCTAGTGTTTTTTTTTTGTATCCATTGAATCACCAACTCAAGATTGTTGGTGACACGTTATGGAAAAAAATATTTTTGTAATGAAAATGGCACGATCGCCAAAAAAGGTTCGCCATCCCTGGCTTATAGGAACAAAGTATTACCAGCAGAGGTAAAATTAAATACAGTCCACTGCCTTTAATTAGACCTGGGCCTAAATATGGTCCTTCTCGAAGGATCATGCTTAGGTGTGTGAACAAACATAAATCTCACCATAATATTTGTAGGTTCTTGGTCGGCGGCTCTGGCGAAGTTATTGTATGCTTCCTGGTATTTTCCGTGTGCTATGTCTATCAGACCTAGGTCCACGTATTCACGGACGTCTGGTGTTGGGCATCTGGAAATAAAATTAAAAGTAACATTAAAAATATTTCATTTATAACACGTTGGATAGCTTCTTAATGAAATGGCCTAAAAGAGCCTAACTAAGAGAAAAATGATAGGAATGGGAGTGCCAGGGAGTGGGACAGCTCAGCTTAACAAAAACAAAACCATAATGCAATGTTGCATAAAGAGTTTCATGCCTCAAAATATGCAATAGAATAATAAAGGCGCCTCACGTGTCCCTAGCAGCCACAGCCGACACAAGGCGCTGCAGATGTAATGTAACACACTCACATGTGATGCCTCGCCTACCGAGCAATGTTTAGACAGAACATGGCGGCCCTCACGTGTCCCGCTAGCAGCGACAGCCGACACAAGGCGCTGCAATGTTATGTAACACACTCACATATGATGCTTCGCCTCGCGAGCAATGTCTAGACAGGACATCACGGCCCTCACGTGTAGCGCTAGCAGCCACAGCCGACACAAGGCGCTGCAGATGTAATGTAACACACTCACATGTGATGCCTCGCCTACCGAGCAATATTTAGACAGAACATGGCGGCCCTCACGTGTCCCGCTAGCAGCGACAGCCGACACAAGGCGCTGCAATGTTATGTAACACACTCACATATGATGCTTCGCCTCGCGAGCAATGTCTAGACAGGACATCACGGCCCTCACGTGTAGCGCTAGCAGCCACAGCCGACACAAGGCGCTGCAGATGTAATGTAACACACTCACATGTGATGCCTCGCCTACCGAGCAATGTTTAGACAGAACATGGCGGCCCTCACGTGTCCCGCTAGCAGCGACAGCCGACACAAGGCGCTGCAATGTTATGTAACACACTCACATATGATGCTTCGCCTCGCGAGCAATGTCTAGACAGGACATCACGGCCCTCACGTGTCCCGCTAGCAGCCATAGCCGACACAAGGCGCTGCAGATGTTATGTAACACACTCACATGTGATGCCTCGCCTCCCGAGCAATGTCTAGACAGGACATGGCGGCCCTCACGTGTCCCGCTAGCAGCCACAGCCGACACAAGGCGCTGCAGATGTTATGTAACACACTCACATGTGATGCCTCGCCTCCCGAGCAATGTCTAGACAGGACATGGCGGCCCTCACGTGTCGCGCTAGCAGCCACAGCCGACACAAGGCGCTGCAGATGTTATGTAACACACTCACATGTGATGCCTCGCCTCCCGAGCAATGTCTAGACAGGACATGGCGGCCCTCACGTGTCCCGCTAGCAGCCACAGCCGACACAAGGCGCTGCAGATGTTATGTAACACACTCACATGTGATGCCTCGCCTCCCGAGCAATGTCTAGACAGGACATGGCGGCCCTCACGTGTCCCGCTAGCAGCCACAGCCGACACAAGGCGCTGCAGATGTTATGTAACACACTCACATGTGATGCCTCGCCTCCCGAGCAATGTCTAGACAGGACATGGCGGCCCTCACGTGTCCCGCTAGCAGCCACAGCCGACACAAGGCGCTGCAGATGTTATGTAACACACTCACATGTGATGCCTCGCCTCCCGAGCAATGTCTAGACAGGACATGGCGGCCCTCACGTGTCCCGCTAGCAGCCACAGCCGACACAAGGCGCTGCAGATGTTATGTAACACACTCACATGTGATGCCTCGCCTCCCGAGCAATGTCTAGACAGGACATGGCGGCCCTCACGTGTCCCGCTAGCAGCCACAGCCGACACAAGGCGCTGCAGATGTTATGTAACACACTCACATGTGATGCCTCGCCTCCCGAGCAATGTCTAGACAGGACATGGCGGCCCTCACGTGTCCCGCTAGCAGCCACAGCCGACACAAGGCGCTGCAGATGTTATGTAACACACTCACATATGATGCCTCGCCTCCCGAGCAATGTCTAGACAGGACATGGCGGCCCTCACGTGTCCCGCTAGCAGCCACAGCCGACACAAGGCGCTGCAGATGTTATGTAACACACTCACATGTGATGCCTCGCCTCCCGAGCAATGTCTAGACAGGACATGGCGGCCCTCACGTGTCCCGCTAGCAGCCACAGCCGACACAAGGCGCTGCAGATGTTATGTAACACACTCACATGTGATGCCTCGCCTCCCGAGCAATGTCTAGACAGGACATGGCGGCCCTCACGTGTCCCGCTAGCAGCCACAGCCGACACAAGGCGCTGCAGATGTTATGTAACACACTCACATGTGATGCCTCGCCTCCCGAGCAATGTCTAGACAGGACATGGCGGCCCTCACGTGTCCCGCTAGCAGCCACAGCCGACACAAGGCGCTGCAGATGGCCCGCCGTTGTCCCGGTGATGATGCTTGCTGTTGTAATGTTAGAAGGATATTGGCTGCTTGTCTGTAGTCCTGCAAAAAAGTTTTTTTTAAGTCATGACTTGCTTTAATGGATTACCTTGGCAAAATTCATTTTGTATAATTTTATAAGTTTGATAAAAACGAACAATATAACTTCATGTTGTTTGTTTTTTTGCAGTAGGTAATCCGATTAGAAAGTAAAATGTGTCTAGGGACGTTTATTACGAACATTCCGTCACTGATAGAAATCTATACTATAGCTGAGTGCCATATCACAGAGAAATGAACGTTGCTTATGAATTAATGATAGACCATCATCTGCCTAGCCTTTTCCCAATTATATTGGGGTCGGCTTCCAGTCAAACCGGATTCAGCTGAATATCAGTATTTTACGTGGAGCGGCTGCCTACCAGACCTCCACAACCCATTAACTGGGTAACACGGTACTCCTTGGCAAGACTGGTGTCAGATTATCTGGCTTCTGACTATCCGTAACGACTGCCAAAGATCTACAAATGACAGCCGGGACCAACGGCTTAACGTGCTTTCCGAGGCACGGAGGAGTCTCGGTATGTTAAGATCCATCCACAGACCAACCTCGGCAAGCGTTGCTTAACCTTAAAGATCGACCCGTGCGGCTGTTATTATTTAGCCACGAGCTCCACGAATTTATGAAAGACCAAATCTAGTTAAAATACCTTGCAATCTGGATTTCTAATAAAACCTCCCAATAAATTGAACTACGTATAGCAAAACGGTCATTAAATTACTAGTGACAAAAACTGCGAATAATTTTACCGTGAAGTAAGGAAAATAATAGGCGTATAAGTGCCTATTATTTTCCTTACTTACATTTGAAAAAAAACGTAAATTTAATATGCCTCCATAATTATCCACAATGGGGACACCCATCCACCCACCCATGCATGCGTGCATGTACATTTTACCTGCATATTACATAGTATTGCCAGTAACGAATTTTTCAAAATTTACACAAATATTATAAAGAGGAATGATTTGAATGTTTGTATGTTTGTTTGTAATGAATAGGCTGTAAAAATAATAAACCGAATAAAAAAAATACCTGTCGAAAGCTTTATTATCGCTGAATGCGAAAAAAGCGGACGAAGTCGCGTGCAAAGTGATTAATTAAATATGGAAGAGGTCTAATTTACCAGTCTCTCCATTACATATGTATATATAAAAAAAAATATAGAAAAAATATTTACCGCACTAAAAAAATTGCAACAGGATCTAAGGTACCTAACACGAAGGGAATAACGGGCATTAGTTCGCGTTGCTAGCTCATCCGTGTCGTGGTACCCAAAGCCCCCGAGCTCGCTTCGCATGCTCTTGGACTAATTATTTCAAGGGTTATTGAGATTAACTCTAATTGGAGGTTAAGTTTTCGATCACTTAGTATTTCTAGTCAGTATTTTGTGACTTAGAATTTAATGTGTCAATTTTCATTAATTTATATAAATTTATAGTTAACTTAATTTTTCGCAAAAAAATATACATAATGCCCCACGGATTAGTGTCTCGTTGTATTTTAATAGCAATAAAATAGTTAACGATCAGATTTTCGATAAGCAACTGTATGCTTGAATAAGCATAACTAAATATGCGTTTTATATGGTAGGCCTTTTATTTTTATAAGTCGTATCAGTTAGCAAAAAGGTTGTTCAATTAATAGACTTATGCAGAGTTTTAAAATTATTTTTTATTCAAATAATTTTAACAATGACAAATTTTTGTTTATTTTTGTTCATAAGTAATATTTGGTTATTAATGAATTTTGTATACAGTGAGTATCTTCAAAAATAAATATTTAATTTAAAAAAAAACATATATTTAGCTAGTATTAGAAATAATGTTGTTAAAACACTGAAAGGAGTTCCGAGCCCGATTTTTACTGATCTTTTTTTCAAAAATCTATGATGCAGTTTTAGTTTTTATCAACATTGGGCACGAGAATCTACAACTGCATCATTGGATTAAAAAATATTATATAAACGATATATTAAAAAGTACCTAATTTGTTAGAAATTTGCACTTTCCTTTAGTTTGCCATGTTTTATTACTTCCCAGAATTTGATCCTATTTAGCGTGTTAGCGACACTTTCGGATAGTGTTATAATACAGGGTGTGTTTTTTCAAAATCAGTCGGTTCGATTCCTGGCTAGGAATTAGCTTTCATCAAAATCGGGCTCGAGACTCCTTCCAGTGTTTTTCGTTATTTCTCATAGTTTCATGCATGGATTCGGTCATCCACGCACACTTGAAAAATTGATCCTGTATATTATAATACTAGCTTTTGCGTCGTAAGCGCATATCCCGCTTTTTCCCGTTCCCGTAGATATTTCGGGAAATCCTCTCTTAGTGCTCCCCTACACTCTAGGAACCTACATGCAAAATTCCAACTTTCTACGACTTTCGGTTGTGCGTTGTCTGTCAGTCACTCAGTAACGGGAGAGTTTTATACATTGATTCGTTGATAACGTACATTTTTACTGCGTAAAAAACAATATCTAAGTTTGCGACATGAATAGCTCAAGCAGATATTGTTTAACCATTTCTAATCGTTTTGCTATATTTATGGAGTATGGAATTATTTATGGACTATATTTATGAAAAAAAGCTATATCGGAGTTCGTTAGAAATACCTATTTTCTGCATTTTGGGATGCTTTGGGCTCCTGATTATGTTTATAAATCGTGTATTGAATATTTAAGATTATGTAAAAGTGGCAAAAGAAGTGATTTTAAATTTCAATCACCAACTTTTTGGCGAGAACCATAGCTGATAAAAAAATCTACTTATATATTTGAACTAAGCATACTATGTGTAGTCAGCAACAGCCAAAATTTTTCCGGCAACAGATTTACAGTAAACTAGTGTTATAATATCATTTATAATAATAATAAAACTGATATATTGACTTGGCTCGCGAGGTTGTCGACATGTAGGATGTGGACTCAGCAATCATTGTACCGATGGTCGTGTCAGCCAATGGCTTAATAGCCACGAGTCTCGATCAACATCTCGGGAGGCTCTCGTTAGGCAGCTGGATCAAGTGCCTGATTCAGAAAGCGGTACTTCTGGACACGGCTCGTATTGTTAGGAGGTTCCTCTCTCTGGAGGCCTAACCGCCGGTAGCTTGGACCCTGTTCCCGATACCGGTGGGCTACGATTTTAATATATTTTTTATAATTTATATTGATATATTAAAAAATATAATTGTATGTAAGTTTAAATAAATACAGGAATAAAACAACATTAATTTTCTAGGTTCTTCAGCAGAAAATAATTTAGATTTTTTAAGAAGTCATTACGGTTATGGAAGCGATTGGATTTATTTTCCGGACGGTGATGGTAATCTACTTTTTATAAACCTTACAACGACTGAACATGAATATATTTTGAGTGGAGACACACACTGTCGGACAGACCTAAATTGTTGGAATGATGAGATCGAATTTAGATTATATGACAAGTAAGTAAGTTTCATAATTCTCTAGTTCACACGGCAGACGTTGTTCCGTACCAAAGACACGGCTAAAAGGACTTGGCGACCAGGCCTACTATAAAAAACGTTTTTTTTTTCTTAATAATAATTCTTTATTATCAAGCAACTAAGATAAAAAAAACCCATAGATAAAATACACAAATGAAACATACAAAAATAAAAGTAATACCTACATCTTAATCTTACTTAACCTTTTCTTTCTTTTTTATCTTACATTCCTTTTTTCTTAATGGCAACTGTTTGGATCCGACTATTTTGACAGTGTCATGTCGTGGAAAAAAAAACGTTGTTCCGTATAAATTTATTTAATAATAATATATTATTATATTATTTTTTTTTATTTATAGGAAGAGGAGCTCGTGGTTAAATATTAACAGCCGCACGGGTCGGTCTTTACGGTTAAGTAATGCTGGCCGAGGTTGGTCTGTGGATGGGTGACCATCTTAACATACCGAGACTCCTCCGTGCCTCGGAAAGCACGTTAAGCCGTTGGTCCCAGCTGTCATTTGTAGAAATTTGGCAGTCGTTACAAATTGTCAGAAGCCAGTAAATCTGACTCCAGTCTTGCCAAGAACTACCGTGTTACCCAGTTAATGGGTTGTGGAGGTCTGGTAGGCAGCCACTCCACGTAAAATACTGGTATTCAGCTGAATCTGGTTTGACTGTAAGCCGACCCCAATATAGTTGGGAAAAGGCTAGGCAGATGATGATTTTTTTTTTTTATATTTCCGTATAAAGTGTCAGCGGTAGCGTGGCGAAGGCGATAGTCAAAAGTCAAAAATGTATGGGATTGACAAATGCTGCCCTAAGGTCACATGATAAATTCCTTTTATTTTGACATTTATAGCAATTGCTAATGGACCGCCACTCGTCCATTAAAAGGTTCATTAGAAAACCAGCGTCAGACAGCATCAGTCTGTCTGACATATCGCTGAAATGGACCTTTTTAGTGCAGCCGTGAGACACACACTTGGTTCTTAGCATACCTTCATTTATTTATTTTTTTTATTTCTATGTACCGTGCGTGTTTCATGTAAGTGCTAAATAAATATTATTATTTCTTTCTTTAATGGAATGGCTCTTTTTCTAGAGCATCTGATTGGTCCAGCCATCCTGAAGTGATGCGCTTACCAAAAAAAAACGTCTTATTTTTATTTTATACTAGCTGCCGCCCGCGGCTCCGCCCACGTGAATGTCGAAAATTTCACGTCCGGTCCAGCCGTTTGCGCGTGGAAGTAACAAACATACACACACACTCACAAACTTTCGCCTTTATAATATTAGTGTAAAGTGTGATATTTGGATCAAAATACTACCGTTTTCATTTGAAGACTGTAATAATCTAATTTAGAGACCGTTTTCAGCAAAAGCGCTGAAAACTTTTGGGTGCGAACGAATTTGAACTTTGTCCTCCAGACGTTGTCCTGTCCGGACGTTGTCCTGTCCGGACGTTTGCTTTGTGTCTGACGAAACATTATACAAATCGATTGCAGCGCCACCTACCGGGTCCAATTGTGAATCTAAACCATTCTCGAATCCCCTTGAACACACACAAAACATTTCATCAACATCGATCCAGCCGTTTAGGAGGAGTTCAGTGACATACACACGTACACAAGAAATATTTATATTGAGATTATAAAGAGGTGAAGTTTGTAAGTTTGTATGTATGGGGTAATCTCTGAAACTACTGAACCGATATTGAAAATTCTTTTTGTATATGATAGCCACATTCATGAGGAATGGTATAGGCTATACGGGAAATTCCTACGGGAACGAAAAAAAACGGGATATGCGCGTACGAAGTTGCGGGCAACAGCTAGTTTTATCTATGAAGCTAAATTCAAATTGTAATCACTTCAATTGGCGTATTTGTCAATAGACTTGCGTTCCTAGAATAATAGAAAATCTACCCTAAAATCATCGGGAAAAAGTACATATTTTAACAAATAAAATAGACGTATATTTACGCAAATATGCGCGAAGTGAGATTCCGGAATTGATTACACTTTCCTGCCACACAGGAACGACAAAACATATATTTTGCTGGACAACCAAGGACGGGCAGTAAACGCCAGCCAACAGATAAAAGCAACAGCAATATTGCGTTCCAACGTCCCTTTAAAACTTATCACCCACGGCTGGAAATCCTCAGCAGACTTAGAGAACATTTTGAACATAAAAAACGCATATTTCCAAGCGCAAAACGCAAACGTTATGACGGTGGACTGGAGTGGCACGGCCGGGAATATTATATACCCCTGGACAGCAAGAAAAACTCAGACTGTGGGAGTCCAATTGGCTTCATTTCTGGATAGGTTGTACGAAGAGTACAATGTGACTGGGGATCAACTGCATCTGATTGGACATAGTCTTGGGGCTCATGTGATGGGTATGGCGGCGTCTAAGACTAATAGAAGCGTGCATAGAGTTACGGGTGAGTCTCTTATTAGCAGAGGTCGAAATTAGGTAGACTTATTTATGTACTTGCATCGAAATGTTGATATTAATATGGATCTTTCCGGGATTTCTAATAGACAATCCCGGGATATATAAATAATAATAATTTTGCTTTTGTTCTCACAAGCTATGTTGTGCGAACTACAAATGTGGCAAAATCGCGCGTATGCGCGTTGGAATTTTGCAACTTCGGACATCCGATGTCATTAATGTAAATTTATCAAGGACGAGCGTGCAGTGGTTTAAATTGTGTAAAAGTAAAAAACTTTTTTATTTAATCAATCTGTGTGAGTACATAAATACCTCTACCTAATTCCGACCTCTGCTTATTAGTATATATAGATAGATAGATAGAATATACTTTGATAGTCCGGTTAAGCAGTAACCAGCCTTAGTGTGCTGAACTGCGAGTGGTCATCGTCAAAAAAAAAAAACAAAAAAAAAAAAAAATACTTTATTCTACCCAAAAAATATGTAATACGTTATTTTTTTATTCGGATAAATACGGATAGGGGCGGAGTCTAAATGAGACGGTTATGACAGGTTTTCCTGCCTGGCCGAGCCGACACGCTAGCCAACCGCGCCACGCGCATTTAACCCTTATTAGCTGCACTTTCGGATGGTGTAATAATCAGTGATCGGATAATCGGGCGCTTATATACTTAAACTTCTTCCCGTGAAAGAATAATATGGACATTCTTTTCTGAATAAATAAGTAATCCCGGATTGATCAATTTTGTAAAAACAACTATAACAAACTTAATGAAATTGTAGCAGTGGTTATTTTGATTTAGTAGCTTAATTTTAATCAAAACAAATGAAATACCCATAAAAATTATTATGAGAATTCACAACGAGTTCTAACTATATTTTGTATTTTTAGCGATCTCAGGAATTTCGAGCGATTCCGGGATCCGGGAACCTGAAAAGCATGTCCGTATTATACTTTCGTGTGAAATAAAAGTGAATTTTAGGTATATTAGCGCCCGATTATCCAGTTAATGGTAATAATACAGGGAGTGTTTTTTTCCAAAATCAACCGGTTCGATTCCTGGCTAGGAACACAGATTTTTCAAAAATCGAATGAAGCAGTTTTAATTTTCATCAAAATCGGGTCCGAGACTCCTTTCAGTGTTTTTTGATATTCTTCATACTTTTGGATTTGGCCACGCACACTTTAAAAATTCACCCTGTATATCTGTATCCAGATATTCGATCCGAAATTTCATATTCATTACATTCCTGACCCCTACAAAAACTTCTCATACGATTACAGGTCTAGATCCAGCTGGTCCTTTTTTCGAGTTTCGAGACCCATCCGAGAGGCTCAACTCTTCGGACGCTGAGATTGTTGACGTCATACACACGTGTGCCGGGCACTTGGGCTTCCAGGGCGCCCTCGGAACTGTGGACTTCTTCCCTAACGAAGGAAGTCCGCCACAGCCCGGCTGTGGGAATATATTAAAAGATGTTTTTAGTGAGTTTCTACTAAATCTATAACTTAAAAGAACTCGTTTCGAGGAGCTCAGTGGCCAAGTTATAATAGTCCTATAAAGCGGATGTTATAAAAATACGTAAAAAAGGGAACCCTTATAAGATCACTCTCTTGTCCGTGTGTCACCACCGATTTTCTCAGGAACGGGTGGACGTAGCAAGTTGAAATTTATACTAGATACTGAGGTCTATAGTCTCTATTAGATGTATAAAATCTGAGTCAACACGATAAAAAGATATGGGCAAATTTAGATTTTCGCCATGTACCAAAATTTACCTTAATTTTATTTATTTTTTATTTTTCGGAATTTTCCCTTTACTTGTGCTGTAAGACCTTGCCAACCAAAATTGACATTTCTAGGTCAATCGGAAGTACCCTATAGGTTTTGGGTCGAAAACCTTTATGGTAGTTCCCGTTGACCTAGAATCACGATATTTGGCAAAAAGCAAGGTTTTACAGTACAAATAAAGGAAAAATTCCAAAAAATAAAAGGTTTGAAATTAAAGGGTGTCCAAATACATACATAGTTGACGCCGGTCACCAATAAAAATGATACCAATTTTATTATGGCGGTATAATGGGTAGGTACGGAACCCTCGGCGCACGAGTTCGACTCGCACTTGACCGGTATTTTTTTATTTTACAGCCGCGTGCAGCCACAGCATATCTTATCATTACTTCCTGGAATCAATAAAGGACCCCACAGCGTATCCAGCGTACGAGTGTGCATCTTGGCAAGATTTCGTAGACCATCGATGTAACCATACTGGGTTTATGGGCGACAGTGTCAATGGCACCATGACAGGAACCTATTATCTGACTACTAACGCATCTAAAGCATTTCATTTTAAAATACCTGATAAATTTATTGTTGTGTGATAGTTTTTAGGGTTCCGTACCCAAAGGGTAGAACGGGACCCTATTACTAAGACTCCACTGTCTGTCCGTCTGTCACCAGGCTGTATCTCATGAACCGTGATAGCTAGACAGTTGAAAATTTCACAGATGATGTATTTCTGTTGCCGTTATAACAATAAATAATATCAATGAAATTAAATTAAAATAGAAAAGGGGGCCCCATACAAGAAACATGTATTTTTGGCTTTTGATACGGAACCCTTCGAGCGCAAGTTCAACTTGCACTTGGAAAGTTTTTTAATTATACCCAGTTTGTAACGACATACTTACGCGTTGTGTCTCATTAAAGAATTCAGTTCGCAATTGACTTTCATTAAATACACTACAGTGATGAATGGTGATATTTAAATGATATATATGTTCTTTTTATTATTTCTAAGATAAGGCCAGAATAGGTGTTCATTGCTTTCGATCAGGTGAGATTGTGGTGAATCGCGAACATATACTATTATTTAAAGTACTACGAAGTACTACAATTCTTTCATGAATATTGATAGAAAGGTACATATAATCATTTGCGAAGCATTGATGGCCAATTTGACCTACCAATAAATTTTGTGGCAATATTTGAACTCAAGGGTATTATTTCATTTTGTAACAACAAACTGTAAAGTCATCACGACAAAGTTCAAACCTCATTGCAACCCATACTTTTTGAGAGACTAATATACATGGTCACTTAAAAATCAACTTAAAATACAAGACATTAAAGTCGATTCTTGTAATGCTGGGACTTTGCTTGGCGTATTTGTCAAAATATTTGCGTCAATTATACAATACAAAATATACCTTATGATTTTCGAAGTAAGGTTAATTTTATATTGCACAAGTGACGCAAATATTTTGACTAATACGCCAAGTGAAGTTCCGGCATTATGTGTTGAATCCTAGTGTTGTGTAGGTTAAGGTTTGATTTCCTTTGGCGAGTAGGTGTCACAGTTTAACAAGCGTCTGTCTTTGACGGTGTTTATTTGCAACTAACTTAAAATTATTAGTACATTGGCTAGCTTCCTACTTGCTTTAACCAACGTAGACTGTATGTACGACTATTTAAGTATTAAAATGCTTTAACACCTAGTATGAGATTTAAATTGATTTACCTTCATAGCTATAGCGCAGTTGACGAGCGAATGCATCACTCTAGTCTCTCTGCCCATCCATAGACGAACAGACTCGGCTTTGTCCTGCTCCGCTATGGTTGCCGAGCCATCTTCTGACTTGCCCTCGCGGAGATTTGATAGCATCTGAAAAGGAAACAGAGGTGCGTTTTAGTCATGTTTCATTTTAGCATTGTAAATTGACATTAGTATTGTATCTTGACATCAGCATTGAAAATTGACATTAGTACCTATTGCGTATTATAATAATAATATCTTAATAATAATAATATCTTGGGACAACTCACACACGGTCATCTGATCCCAAACTAGGCAGAGCCTGTGCTATGGCAACCAGACAACTGATAAACATACTTATATATTTCTAGAATACATACATATTATAGACAAATTACACCCAGACAGAACAAATGATCATGCTCATCACACAAAGATTTGTCCTGGGTGGGAATCGAACCCACGACCTCCGGTTTAGCAGTCAGGGTCACTAACCACTCGACCAACAGGCCAGTCAACGTATTGACATTGTCTTATTATTCATTGTCTTATTATATGTCTTCGATCTGCGCCTTGACATTGATTTGTATTGATATGTATTATTAATTTATTAGTTTTTTTGTAATTCTTTTTAATTGATTTTTATTGTTTAGGCATTTTATTTTAATGATTGTATTGGCTTGATTTGTTAATCTATTACAAACATTTGTACGCCCTCTGGCATAACATAGCGCTCTCTTTGTTACTTTACTACACCATTATTATTTTTACCATGTTAAACAAATGAATAAATGACTTATGACTTACGGTTATCGGCTTATGGGTTTATAACGACGTATATTTCTACAACAGTATCAATCGCTATAACTTACAGGCAAGGGAGAACAGAGTATTTGGCACTTTTCAAATAATTTTCCGACGAAATTCGACCAATAACATAAGCGATGTGTCAAAACAAATAAACTTGTATAAGACTTTGTGCATAAACTTTAATTACCACTGTACAGTTGTTATGGTGTACACTTATCCCGGTGGAATTGCGGAAACCAGCCCGAGTTACATACACATGGTGTACAATAAAGATTTAAGAATTGGCAGATTTGCATCCCCGTTGCAAAGATATATTTTATGTCCTGCAGAAAACTGCTATGATACTTATGACAATACTTGCTGTCACCCGCGGCTCCGCCCGCGTGAATATCGAAAATTATCCCAAAGGAACATACTCCCGGGATAAAAATATCCTATGTCCATTTCCGGGACTCGAAACTATATCTCTACCAAATTTCATCTAAATCGGTTCAGCCGTTTAAGCGTGAAGAGGTAACAGACAGACACACTTTCGCATTTATAATATTGTAGTATAGTATATGATTGTATAGATTGATCAATTGTCGTTTTACTACATTGAAGATGGCCGTCTTACCGTTTGTATGGTGTCCAGAAGTATGGCTTCATTCAATTGTCGTTTTACTACATTGAAGATGGCCGTCTTACCGTTTGTATGGTGTCCAGAAGTATGGCTTCATTCAATTGTCGTTTTACTACATTGAAGATGGCCGTCTTACCGTTTGTATGGTGTCCAGAAGTATGGCTTCATTCAATTGTCGTTTTACTACATTGAAGATGGCCGTCTTACCGTTTGTATGGTGTCCAGAAGTATGGCTTCATTCAATTGTCGTTTTACTACATTGAAGATGGCCGTCTTACCGTTTGTATGGTGTCCAGAAGTATGGATTGATCAATTGTCGTTTTACTATATTAAAGATGGCCGTCTTACCGTTTGTATGGTGTCCAGAAGTATGGCTTCATTCAATTGTCGTTTTACTACATTGAAGATGGCCGTCTTACCGTTTGTATGGTGTCCAGCATTGCATACAGTCTATCGACCGCTTCGTCTGGCTTGCCGATGTGCGACGGTAGCTCTGCGACTAATAGTCGCAAGGAGAATGGCACCAGACTGCCCGTACGATTCTCGTATGTGTCGGGGTAGAACTGAAAAACAGAATTTTGATTTAAATTTACTTTTCAGTCAGGTAATTTAATTGCTGTTAGAAATCATGTTTTTAAAATAGAATCAGAAATAACTAAAATATTTATGGGACATGTTTATTAACATTCTGGGATTTATATTCCACTAGCTGTGCCCGCGTGTTCGTCCGCGTGGAATAGTGTCTTTGGGTAGCATTTTTAATTGTCTTACAAATAAGACACATACGTATAAATAAACTTTGAATGTCATATTTATTTATATCGAATCAACAGCCTAAAAAATAAGTTTCAAGCTTCTAGCTCTAGAAATGACGATACTTCCATACAACTTTTCATCCCCCCTTTCAACCCCTCACAATCCTTTTTTCGCATTGAAAAGTAGTCTATGTCCTTTCTCAGGCTCTAGACTATCTATGTACCAAATTTCATTTAAGTCGGTTCAGTAATTTTGGCGTGAAAGCGCGACAGACAGACAGACAGAGTTACTTTCGCATTTATAATATTAAAGTAAGGATTATTAAAATTTTCAATTGCAGTAAAATCAATCTACAGTCATATTGTTTAGAAAACTTTCGAATCAACTTGATGCGGAAAGCAAATTAGCATTTTTTTCGCAGGCTTTTAATATATTACATATATTATTTGAAAAATTGTTCATTTCAATAATAATAATAATAATAACTACATACCTAAACAAAGGACATCAAAAAAATTAGCTCAAATAGTAGGTTACATCGACAACGGTATCCTACCAAAACATGTCAATATAGTGTAGTGGTAGTGTAACCAAGTAACTTTAAGACTATTGTAATCTCATATATAACGGTGTGTTATCCCAATAAATGGTCAGTCTTATATCAGCATTCAGTTGCTTCATTTCTATCCTTACGCCAATCCTTACATGGCGACCGTGACACCCGAAGTCTGCACGAGTGCGTTCGCGCGTCCCAATAAGGACTAAGTTATGTAAACATCTATCGGGACCAGTGACTTTTGAATGTAATTATTCATTATTCAATTTACCAAGATGTGTTATTACTCAGAAGCTAGACACTGTGTGCAACTGTCGCGACAATTTAATCAAAAACTCGGTCTTGAAAGTATTATCTATCTTCAAAAATGGGAGGCACCAACTCAAAGGAGGAAGTTGTAATTGCTCAGAGCGGGGGCCAAAATACAGCTAGTACACAACAAGTTCAGCAACACGAAACGACAAATATTTTACTTATCATCATATGTACTACGTTGGTGTTTGGAATTATCATAGTCGTGTATAAATTGGCAAAAAGGTGCCATGACAAGCAAATACTAAGGAGATTGGATGAGATAAGGCTGACGCGCTATGCGAGTATCCTGCGCAGACACGAGATCAAACCAGACAGTGTAGTATGAGGTGAAGAAGAAGTGTTAGTGTTGGTGCCGTGATTTGTGCGGAGTGCAAAGATTACCCATATCCCAGTGCGTAAAGTGATGCGAGTATGCAGTGCATAAATTGTAAGGGGCTCAATGTGACCGTATTTAAAGGAAATGTTTAGTAATGAGTACTATACTGTCTATTTAGTTGTGCTTAACGTTGCTATGCTATAGATATATGAATATTATGCATTACACTTTTCTTTTAGATACGGTATAACAACATATTTTGTATTAGTATATTTATGTGCATGGTTATGAATATTAATGCACATTATAATGTTTAACGCTAGTTTATTTAGAAGATAATTATGTGTTATGGCAGAGGAATTGGCGATAATTTTAAATGAATTAAAAGTTATAAGAACGTACCTTATTAAAATCGGTCCCGGTCGTAGAGTAGGTAAAGTAATAGAGATAAAAAGAAGCGAAGCAGATATAGTGCTATTAAAATATAATAAGTTTTTAGAGACATATAAATCGCAATTAGGTAAATACTCGAAAGAAGAAGTTTCCTTAATTACCAAAATTTGTGAAGAATTTGACAATTTATTTACGGAAGTCCTTTCTTTGTGTATCGATCAGTCTGGGACTAAGAAATCTTTGCTTGAAACACAAACAATGGCGGGAGATAATTTTGATTTAAAAACAGCTTTAAGCCTATTCCCTGTCATGACGGATGAAGATAAGAATACAAAGCAATTAATTGAGTCTATAGAATATTATGACTCAGTGCTAACAAAACCCGAATGTAAAAATAAATTAATAATGTTCATACTGAAAAGCCGATTATCGCAGCAGGCAAAGCTAAAATTACTACCGAAATATGATACTGTCGATGAGCTTGTAAAGGACATGCGACGATTATTATTACCCCGCAAAAGTTATGTGGCTTTACAAACAAAGCTACAGCATGCTCAACAGGAAAATAAAACGGTTCTTGACTTTGGAAAGGAAATTTCAGACTTGTTTATAGACCTGACTATCTCGCAGGCAGATGGAAACCCTAACAACTATAATGTTTTGCGACCTCTTAATGAGAAATTGGCAATAAAAAGGTTTGCCGACGGGCTGCGAGATCGTCGGTTAAGTACTATAATCGCTGCGCGAAACTTCGATTCCTTGACAGAAGCAGTCCAGGCGGCGCAAGATGAAGAAATTCAATCCGCTACGGGGGAGATGATAGGTATGTATAACTCCAGTTATCGTTTCAACACAGGGAGGAGACCTCAACGTGGCCAGTACAGAGGAGGTCGAGGCTATCAACCCAACTCCAGAGGACGCACGCATAATACGTACCGGCGCACGCCTGCTCAGCGATCCCAGGTACCGTACTCAAGAGGTAATCATCGTGGAAGTAACTATTACGCTAACGGAAATTATTCGGAAAATCGTGCAGAAAATCATTCCACTCAGGGTAACATGAATCTCGTGACAACAGAGGGCAATGATCCAGATACCACGGAACAAGCAAGTCCCAATAAGGAAACGCTGAATCATTTTTTTCGGGACTGAGTTTATGTTATCATGTAGCAGTTTAAACAAAGTTTCATTCTTGATCGACAAATGTGGACATGACTTACTTATAGACACTGGAGCATCGATTTCAGCTATCAAATCCGATTCAGTGAAACGTTTACAAATACCTTCCCATAAAGAGAACATTACGGTCAAAGGTATCGGAGGAGATATTTTTTCGGAAGGGTATTGCTATTTAGAGTTAAAGTATAAGGGGAACATTTTTACGCATAAATTTTTTATATTTAAAAGCCTGCCTTGCAAAACGCAGGGAATTTTAGGACAGGATTTTCTTAAAAAATATCGTGCACTTATAAATTATGAGTTAAACAGTTTAGAATTAGTAACAGAACGGAACGAACGGGTTACATTACGGGTTGATTACTTGACACCCTCAAGTGATTCATACATTATTGTACCTAAGCGTTGCGAATCAATACATTATATTCAGTCTAATATAAGGGAAGATTGTGTAGTAACTTCTCAGGAACTATGCGAAGGAGTTTTCCTAGCCAGTACATTGTCCAGGCCAATTAAAGGAAAAATTCCGATACGAATTTTAAACACTAGGGATACAGAAGTTAAATTAAATTCAGTTCAAATTAAAACAAATAATTTAAATGAATACCTTATCTGTAAATTTGATAGGCCCAGTATAAACGCGGATCGGGTGAAATTATTATTCACATTACTCAATTTGACACATTTAAATGACGAGGAACAAAAGTCAATTGAAAAAATTTGTGCAAAGTTTCCAGACGTCTTTCATTTACCTGGCGACAAGTTAACAGTCACTTCAGTATATGAGCAAACTATTGAGCTAAAGCCAAATAGTACCCCCATTTACACAAAGCAATACCGTTTACCCCACGCCCAAAAGGCAGAATTAGATAAGCAAATTGATAGCATGTTAAAAAGTGGGATAATAGAAGAAGCCAGGAGTGCATGGTCTAGTCCGTTATTATTGGTTCCGAAAAAAGTTGACGCTACTAAGGAAAAAAAATGGCGCGTAGTAATCGATTACCGTAAACTAAATGATAAAATACAGGACGATAAATTCCCACTTCCCAACATATCAGACATATTGGATTCTTTATCGGGAGCGGTGTATTTCTCGCATCTTGACTTATTTCAGGGATTTTTTCAGACAAATTTGCAAAAAGACAGTAGGCCATGCACAGCGTTTACAACTGGGAAAAATCAGTACCAAATGACAAGAATGCCAATGGGCTTGAAATCTAGTCCCAATAGCTTCAGTAGGATGATGACAATAGCGATGTCAGGTCTAAATTACGACAAATGCCTGGTCTATCAAGATGACCTTGTGGTGTTCGGTCGAAATTTGAAATCCCATAATCAGAACTTAATGGACGTCTTCAGCAGATTACGTAATGTAAATTTGAAATTAAACCCACCAAAGTGTAATTTCCTACAAAAAGAAGTTTTGTACCTCGGTCATGTTATTTCAAAAAACGGTATTAAACCTGATAAGGAAAAAATAAAGGCTTTAGAAAATTATCCAAGGCCACAAAGTGTTGATGAAGTCAAGCGCTTCGTGGCCTTTGCTAATTATTACAGAAAGTTTATTTCGAATTTTGCAGAGGTCGCGCAACCCTTAAATAGGTTATGTTCAAAAGGTGTAACATATTTATGGTCAAAAGACTGTGAAAACGCGTTCCAACATTTGAAATTGGCGTTAATAAATCCGCCAGTATTACAATATCCTGACTTTACTGAAGGCAGTGAATTTATTTTGCAAACAGATGCTTCAGGGATTGCTATTGGTTCAGTGCTATGTAATAAGGATGGGCGGCCTGTAGCTTATGCCAGTCGCAGTTTAAATAAGGCCGAAATTAACTATCCTACCATTGAAAAGGAACTCTTAGCAATAGTATGGAGTGTCAAGTACTTTCGACCATATTTATACGGCAGAAAGTTCAAGATACAGACCGACCATAGACCTCTTGTTTATTTGTTTGGAATGCGTGACCCCTCAAGTAGATTGCTTAAGTTCCGGTTACAATTAGAGGAGTATAATTTTGATATAGAATATCTAAAAGGAAAACAAAATACAGCTGCGGATGCTTTATCACGCATTATTATGTCGTCTGACGATTTAAAACATATGAACGAAAGAACAAGGATAAATGTGTTAACAAGAGCTCAACGTCGTAAACTACAAGCAGCGGATGACGAAAATATTAGTAACAATGAGTTAATTGATAACACCAACATAAATTTGAATAACAGTCAACCGAGAGTGGTCGAGATAGTTAAAAAACCAAATCACTCTACTGAAATTTTGCTAATTAGTAGTGGAGAATTGCGTAAATTAATAAAACGTGGAATATGGTTACAAAAATTTAATAAATTATTATATGCACCGAGTAAATGTACTATATACTTAGACCGAACATCCCGATCATCAATATCGCGAGACGAATTGGTGAGGGATTTGGTAAGTTTATGTAAGACAATTAATATCGATAATATATGTATACTGAGAAATGAAAATAATAAAGAATTCATTGCAGGTCTTATAAATGAAATAAAAAAATATCAAAGTTGGCCGGGACCTCGTATATGTATTGTAAATAAGGTGCAAAGAGTAAATAACGTTGATAACATAAAAGTAATATTGAACGACTTTCACTTGTTACCCACAAGTGGTCATGCGGGCATCAGGAGAATGGAGAGTAATATCAAAAAATACTATTATTGGCCAAACATGCATAAAGATATAGTAGAGTATGTTTCTAAATGCGAGCAGTGTCACAAACAGAAATATTCAATAAATACTAAACAACCGATGGTAGTAACGAGTACGGCTAAGTCAGCATTTGATAAAGTATTTCTAGACATAATGGGGCCACTGCCCAGAGATGTCAATAACTACAGCTACATACTCACATTGCAATGTGAGCTTACCAAGTTCACCGAGGCGTATCCATTACAAAACAAAGATACGGTAAGTGTAGCGCGTGCCTTAGTAGATAATTTTATTTTAAGGTTTGGCATACCTCGTGAAGTCGCCACTGATCGGGGGACAGAGTTCCTATCCAGTACAATGAAAGCAGTATGCCAACTCTTAAAAATCAATCAACTCTCCTCAACAGCTTACCATCACGAGAGTATAGGAGCATTGGAGAATTCACATAAAACTATGGGTGCGTACCTTAGAATTAACTGTGAAAATAAAACAGGATATTGGAGCAGCTGGTTACCATATTGGTGTTTTGCGTACAACAATACGGTACACACTGAAACTAAGTATACACCTCATGAACTTGTTTTTGGTAGGAAATGTATCTTACCGAATAATTTATCGGGTAATGTCGTAGATCCTTTATACGCCCACGATAACTATGCGTTAGAGCTAAAATATCGACTTCAGTTAGCACAAAAAGACGCTCGCGATAATTTGCTTACTAGCAAACTCAAGCGAAAAGCTAAGCACGATGTCAATTTGAAACCTGTATATTATAAGAAAGGCGACTATGTACTATTAAGGAATCCATCTGAAAATAAAATGGATCCAGTATATCTTGGACCATATTTAGTGTTAGAGGACTTGGATCCTAATGTGAAAATTGTCAATAAAGGAAAAGAGGACATAGTTCATAAAAACCGTACGAAGCCTTTCAATGTTTTAAATTGTAATCACTGACATGACATGGAATGGCTTGTCATTTATAATGCAATAAAAGGTTAGTTTTAGGAACATTGTATACTTAGATTCATAATTCATGATTCATGTAAACTACTATATATTGTTTACTTTCAGTAATAATTTTATAATCATAATTTAAGCTTGTTATAAAAAACATGTAAACTACTATATATTGTTTACTTTCAGTAATAATTTTATAATCTGTAATGTATTCAAAATGCAAAAAAAAAAAAAAAAAAAAAAAAAAAAAAAAGTGTAATTTTTACCTTATATAACACTTTTTTTTTTTTTTCCCAAAGGGGGAAGGTGTAGTGGTAGTGTAACCAAGTAACTTTAAGACTATTGTAATCTCATATATAACGGTGTGTTATCCCAATAAATGGTCAGTCTTATATCAGCATTCAGTTGCTTCATTTCTATCCTTACGCCAATCCTTACAATAGATACAGATTTCGAAACCTTACAGACAGTGATATACAGTGCTGCTTGGACTGCTGCTAAAATTAATGGAAGTAAACTGTCATGTACCACCTCTAAAAATGCGATTAACATGAATCAGAAAAATAGGAAACCTAAATGGCAGAAAAGATTAGAATTAAGAGTTAAAGATTTACGAACCAAAATTGGAAGACTCACAGCGTTCATACAAGGAAACAGAGGTTGGAGGCTTGTTAGAGAGGTACACACAATATTAGAAAGCTATAGAATACATTCAATGCATGAGGAACCAAACACACAACTCACACACTTTTTAGATACACTAAAACAGAAACTCACACTTGTAAATAGTAGGCTAAACCGCTACAACAGCTGTACACTTCGCAAAACACAAAATAATAAGTTTAGGAACAACGAAAAGCAGTTTTATCGATCATTAAAAAATTCGACCACAAACACAACAGCACTAAATAATAATGAAAATAATACAAACTATAGTTTACCATCAGTAGATGAACTGCGACAATTTTGGTCAAGAATATGGGAGAGGCCGATATGTCATAACATGGAAGCTGAGTGGATTAAGACAGAGACAGAAAACCATAAACACACAGAACAAATGGAGTTCGAACATGTCCCGATAGATACATTTCATGACGTTCTTCAGAAATTACATAACTGGAAATCACCCGGTTCTGATTGCATTCACAACTTTTGGTATAAAAAATTTACATTCATTCATCCACATCTATACAATTTCATCAACAATTTTATTAAAGATCCAACAACTATGCCAACATACATAGCGGAAGGAATAACTTATATGATATCAAAAGACAGCAATGACAGCGCCAACCCAGCAAAGTACAGACCGATCACATGCCTTCAAACAATTTATAAAATAATAACATCTTGCATCACTCAAATCATTTACACTCATCTTGATTCAAACTCAATATTATCAGAAGAACAAAAAGGCTGTCGAAAATTTAGTCAGGGCTGCAAAGAACAACTTACAATAGATTCGGTAATACTCAAACAGGTCCAGGCCAGGAAAAAAGATCTATACACTATGTATATCGACTACAAAAAAGCATACGATTCTGTTCCGCACACTTGGCTCCTTGAAATTTTAAAAATATATAAGATAAACCCTCAAATCATTGCGTTTTTAAATACCACTATGACTCACTGGACAACACGCTTGCATCTCACAACATTGACAGGGATTGTTGAGACAGAATCCATTAAGATCCAACGTGGCATATTCCAAGGTGACTCGCTTAGCCCCCTATGGTTCTGTCTTGCCTTAAATCCCTTATCAAACAAATTGAATTCACTAATGCCAGGTTATAATCTCCATTATAATGACACAACAGACGACATACGAACTGACCATCAAGACTGTAAAATTAACCACCTACTTTACATGGACGATATAAAATTGTACGCGTTTTTGCCAGAGGACTTAAATGAACTCGCAAACGCCACTGATCAATTTTCGAGTGACATAGGAATGGAATTTGGAATTGATAAATGTAAAATTAATTCCGTAAAAGCAGGCAAAACATACGATCATTCATATACCACACACTCAGGTGAAACTATAGATTCCTTAGATGAACACGGAACATACAAATACTTAGGATACATTCAAGCGCAGCAAATTAAACATAAGCCAATAAAAAATAAACTAACACAACAATTTAAACATAGACTAAAATCCATTTTTAACACTCAATTAAACTCCAAACATACTATTAAAGCAGTAAATACCTTTGCGATCCCTGTCCTCACATACTCTTTTGGTATAATAAGCTGGACGAAAACAGAGCTTAAAAACCTACAACGCGTCATTAACACCACCTTGACCAAACATCGAAAACACCACCCGCGATCCTGTGTTCAGCGATTAATACTACCACGAAAAGAAGGAGGACGAGGAATAATAGATATAACAAACCTACATGATAAACAAATCAGTACTATTAGAAAATATTTTAACTCGAAAAGCACAACCTCCACCATACACAAAGCAATAGTTTATAATGACCGAAAACTGACCCCGCTAAACATGTTTGACAAAACTACTCAAACTAACGAGAAACAGACTGACAGACAGACAAAAATATTGGAATGGACCCAGAAGTCACTCCATGGAAGACATCGCCAAGACCTTTGCCAACCTAACGTCGACAAGCTAGCGTCGAACGAATGGCTCAGGCGCGGCGATTTGTTCCCTGAGACTGAAGGGTTCATGACAGCAATCCAGGACCAAGTTATTGAAACCCGTAACTACCAAAAGCACATCATGCGAATCCCCATTTCAACAGATTTTTGTAGACGGTGTCATAGTTCTCCTGAAACTATACAGCATATTACTGGAGCCTGTAAGGCAATCGTTCAAACTGACTATAAACATAGACACGACCAAGTAGCCAATATAATTCATCAAAAACTTGCCATCAAATATAAACTTATTACAACACCCTCAGTTCCCTACTACAAATATAATCCAGAAACGGTTCTTGAAAACGCAACACACAAGCTTTACTTCGATCGAGCCATCCTTACAGACAAAACCACACATTACAATAGACCAGACATAACTTTAGTAGACAAAATTAATAAAACCGCGCAAATTATTGATATAGCAGTTCCAAATACACACAATTTGCAAAATACAATAGCAGAAAAACTGTCAAAATATACAGACTTAAAAATAGAAATTAGCCGAATGTGGCGATTAAGCAGTGTTGCGATAATCCCTGTAGTACTTTCAGCTACTGGAGTCATACCTAAACAACTACATCAATCATTAAAGTCGCTAGAGATAGCTCCCTCCACCTACCAAAACCTACAAAAAGCTGTTATATTGAACACTTGCAGAATTGTCCGAAAATTCTTACAGAGCGACAACGACGCACAAACTACTAACACTTAGGTTAGTACTCTCAGGGGTAGCACTTGGCTTTGGCCCGTGTTATCCTTTAAACCCGGCAATCATTGCCGAGATACAAAAATGTATACCAACAAATAATAATAATAATAAACATTGAATTCAGATAAAAATCCATATTTCGAAATACACACACACACTAAAACACAATTAATTGACATAAAAAATAAAACAAAACAATAAATAAAGACTAACACACACAAAAAGAAAAACAGTTTAGGACACAGTTACACACCAACACACACAAAAACAAAAACAGTTAAGGACACAAATACAAACATTAGGACGAGGAGGAACTGACCACCGCTCACAGTGCAGTATGCAAACGTATCCAGTGGCGCAGCAGTGGAGAGTCCCACCTGTCTGCGAACACGCTTATAATACTATTGCTACTGGACCTAACACGACTGAGCAGCGACGCACACTGCTTCCTTATAAGAGCATGAAACCCATCAGTGTGCGCTTCTACGAACATAGTCGAAGCACTGCAAAATCGTGGTAGCCCCAGCAGCACTCTAAACGCGTTGTTGTATTGAACACGTAGAGCGCTGTATGACCCCGGTGTGTAGTTAACCCACAGGCTGCACGTGTAAAGTGTTTGGCAGTAAGACTTAAAAAGAGTCACTTTCACTTGATTACTGCTATGCGCGAACCTGCGGGCCAACATATTAAAACGGACAGCCAACGCCCTACGTGCCCTTTCCACATCCGTGTTGTCCCTTAGGTCTTCGGAAACCCAGTGGCCCAGATACTTGAACTGAGCGACTCTGTTTAAGGGGGTACCATCTAAGGTGACTGCAGGTACAGTCACGTAACTTTTGCCACGCCCCTTAAATACTAGGAGTTCACTTTTCTTCGCGTTGTATCTGAGCCCATGGGCCTCCGCATAGGACTCACACCTCCGTACCAGCTTACGTAAACCTCCGATCGATGGACTCAGCAGTACCATATCATCTGCGTAACTAATATTGTTGACACAAACTCCGTCTATGGAGCACCCGACGCTGGCACTGCTGAGTTCACCGACAAGTCGGTTAATGTACAGATTGAAGAGCTTCGGTGAAGTCAGTCCACCCTGTCTCACCCCGCACTGTAACCTGTACACATCCGAGAAAGAGCCTGCCCATCTGACACTATTTTTCTTATTGTTGTACCAATGCTGCCTTATTGTTACGCGCCAGAATTAATGTCGGATACATTAAGTTACTACTAGCGCCATCTAGTATCGAGTAGCAGAACTAGTAGAGTCAAGTACCTTCTAGACATTTCTTTGCCAGAACATTCTACACTTCTCGGTATCTAGTCAGTCGGCAGCGGTAGTTACGAGTACTTTCCAGATGTTTCGAGAATGGAAGTTTCTAGAATAAACTGACCTATAAAAGGAGCGCGTATTCCGCGACCGGGTCAGTATTGAATTTGCGATACAAGCGAATACTTCGAAAGCGATCTTCAAGTGCGAATAAAGTGATCAGTGGTGAACTTGTGTTTAATAATTAGTGAGTTTGAAGTTGTAATTAGTGTTGTTAAATTAAAGTGTCATTTTTGGTTATTTAATCGGCTGTTTTTATTGTCACGAACCCCAAGCTCGTAACAATTGGTGTCAGAAGAGTGGATATTTAAACCATGCCGATTCTACCAAAGGACGACACGGAGGGTATCCGTACCCGGAGTCAACGTCAGCAGGAGACGGACCAGAGGCGTTTTGGAGGTACAACGCCGCTGACGTCGGAGGGCCAGCTGCCGATTGTGGAGGCCGGTCCGTCCACAGCAGCTCCAGCATCTGCAGCACCAGACTTTGCTGCTCTGATGCTGATGCTGCAGGAACAGGCCCGCCGTCAAGAGGAGCAGGCCCGCCGTCAGGAGGAGCAGGCCCGCCGTCAGGAGGAGCAGGCCCGCCGTCAGGAGGAGCAGGCCCGCCGGTTGGAAGAACAGCTGCAGCGTGACAAAGAGGAACAGGCTCGCCGGCAGGAGGAGCAGGCCCGTCGGTTGGAAGAACAGCTGCAGCGTGACAAGGAGGAACAGGCCCGCCGACAGGAGGAACAGGCCCGTCGGTTGGAAGAACAGCTCCAGCGTGACAAGGAGGAGCAGATGCGCCGCCAGGAAGAACAGACGTTCCTCATGAAGGATCTGCACGCCACTTTCGGAAAAGAAATTAAAGTCGTACAAGATAAGGTAGTTCAGCATGAGAACCGGCTGATAGAAGCTGAAACCCAGATTGCTGAAATGAAAAAAACAATGGACAACCTAAAAATTGGAGATGGGGTGGCAGTGTCAGTAGCTACTACACCTTCGCTACGTGGATTCAAAGTGCCACCGTTCGATGGGACATCTTCCTGGTCAGCCTACAAAAGACAGTTTGAGGCTGTTATGAAGGCGAATGGGTGGAGTAAAAATCAGGCCATGACTGCTCTCACCCTAGGCCTGCGCGACCAGGCCTTAACTGTCCTAGAAGCTCTCGATAAGGAAGTGACTTATGAGCAGCTTCTTGAGGCGTTGGAAGCTAGATATGGCGACGCTCATCTGGAACACGTGTTTCGTGCGCAGCTCAAGGATCGCGTGCAACGCAGCGGTGAAAACCTGCAGCAGTGGGCCCTTGAAGTGGAGAAGCTGGTTCGAAAAGCTTACCAGTCCGTACCTGCGCTCATCGAAGGGAACCTGGTGCAGGCATTCACCGTTGGAATCCGCGATCTTGAAGTTAGAGCTGCTGTGAGGCTCGGGCACCACGGGACGCTTAAGGACGCTTTGGCTCATGCACTGGAGGTGGAAGCTGTACGGCAGGATCATCGTTCCCATCGCGTCAGGGAGGTTGCAGCGGCTTCAGTTCGCGACCGTTTAAAAGGATACAGCCCTAGGTGCTACGGCTGTGGGGAAAGGGGCCACCTTCGATCCAGTTGCCCTAAGCGGACTGCAGAAAGGGAAGGTAGCCAATCTCCAGAGGGCAGGGCGGCTAACAGCATCGCCCAGCAACAGCAGGGAAACGAGTGAAAGCCAGGACTGCGGGGCGGGTGCTGGCTGATGTTCAAAGAGCCCCAAGGATTTCGATCTCACAAACCCATGACGGGAATAGCCTAATCATCAAAGGCGAGGTCAACGGAATGCCTTGTAAGCTGACTATAGACACTGGAGCTTCTCGCACGGTCGTCAGTTCCCAACTTGTAAGTCGGTTCCTTGGGGACTCCGTACTCGACCGAGACCGCATAAATTTGGTAACAGCCACTGGTCAGCGTATACCCGTCCGAGGAGAGAGAGAGATGGAGTTGAAGCTAGGCAACGGAATCTACCTGCATAATGTTGTCGTGGCTGATATAATGGACGATTGCATCCTGGGCTTAGACTTTATGAGGAAGAATTGTTGTGAGATCGACGTTAATCAAGGAGTAATGAAATATGGACAAGAAGAACTTTTCATGGAAGGGGCGTTACCGGGAAATGTGTACAGCCTAAAGAAGATTGTTCTTCCTCCGAGATCGGAAACGATTGTGCCGGTTAGTCTTCCTCGGAATCCTGGGCAGAATCATCGTTGTGTACTCGTGGAAAAGGTAGACATTGACCTTCCATGGAAAGTGGCACGAACTTTGGTCAGAGCCACCGACATCTCAGGGGTACGTGTGCTGAACCTTAGTGATAAGGAACAGATGATAGAAAAAGGCACTCTGATTGGTACTTGCGAGGAAGTGGATTGGTTGCGTCGATGCCAATATCTTTCGACCGGGACCCTCAGCAAGGACGCACAAACGAAAGTGACCACACTTTTAGACGACTGTCGCAGCGCTCTGTCTCAAAATGAACTGGTCAAGGCAAAGAAGATGTTACAGAAGTACGCCAGTGTTTTCTCTTCAAACGATGGTGACATCGGAAAGACTGGCTTAGTTCAACACAAAATAAACACAGGAGAAGAATTGCCTATCCGTCAGCGACCAAGGAGGTTGCCGGTAGCACGTGAAAAGGAAGTGGAAACCATGATTGAAGGAATGGTGAAGGATGGTGTTATAGAACCTTCATCCAGTCCATGGTGTTCACCAGTAGTGCTGGTAAGAATGAAGGATGGCAGCATGCGGTTTTGTGTTGACTATCGTCGTCTAAACGACGTCACGAAGAAGGACAGTTATCCTTTGCCAAGAATTGATGACACGCTGGACATGCTTACTGGAGTGAAATGGTTTAGCACGCTAGACTTAAAAAGTGGTTACTGGCAAGTTGAAATCGACCCTAAGGACAAGGAGAAAACTGCATTCTCGACAGGAAAGGGCCTGTGGCAATTTAATGTTATGCCGTTTGGATTATGCAACGCTCCGGCAACGTTTGAAAGATTGATGGAACTTGTACTAACCGGGTTAATTGGCGATGCCTGTTTGGTCTACTTGGACGACATCATCATTGTAGGCCGTACGTTTGAAGAACATCTTCAAAACCTGGAACGCGTGCTCATGAAGATCCAGAGTGCAAATCTCAAGTTGAGTCCAAAGAAGTGTTCACTTTTCAAACGTCAAGTCAGCTTTTTGGGATATCTTGTGTCGGAAGAAGGCATCCGCACGGATCCAGAGAAAATCGCCGCTGTTAAAGATTGGCCAAATCCAAAAGACAAAACGCAGGTCAGAGCATTTTTGGGTTTGTGCTCCTATTATCGGCGATTCGTCAAGAACTTTGCGGACATAGCCAAGCCCCTCCACAAACTAACCGAGGAGAAGCGACATTTCTGCTGGGATGAAAGTTGCGACGTCGCATTCCAGGAGCTAAAGAAACGTCTGTGCAGAACACCTATTTTGGGGTATCCTGACGCGAACAAGGAATTTATAGTTGACACAGACGCTAGTGATATCGGACTTGGCGGTGTGTTATCTCAACGGAATGGCGATCAAGAGGTTGTGATAGCCTACTTCAGCAAGTCATTGTCGAAACCAGAAAGGAACTATTGTGTCACGAGACGGGAATTGCTAGCTGTGGTAAAGTCATTGCAGCATTTTAGCAAATATCTGCTGGGACGGAAATTCCATTTACGTACAGACCATGCTGCACTCAAATGGCTATTGCAGTTCAAAAATCCAGAAGGACAAGTTGCGAGATGGATTGAACTACTGCAGGAATATGACTTTGTGATTGAACATCGCAGCGGAAGATCTCATGGCAACGCCGACGCATTGTCAAGAAGACCTTGCCCTGAAGACTGCAAGCATTGTACTAGGCAAGAGGGTAAAGAAGTCGTACCTGTGAGGATGCTCAAGACAGACCTCAGCAGCGAGTGGAAGGAAAGCCTACAATGTGCACAGCAGGAAGATTCGGACATCAAGCCGATTCTGGAGTGGATGAAGGCCAGTGCTCCTAAGCCCACGTGGAGTGACGTCTCAGCGATGAGTTCGATCACAAAAAGTTATTGGGCCCAATGGGACAGCTTAGTGATTCAGGATGGAGTCCTGTGCCGTAAATGGGAAAATGCTCGGGGAGACAGCTGTCATTTGCAAATGGTTGTCCCTAAAGCAAAAGTACCGAATGTCCTACAGCTGTACCATAATGGTTCTTCAGGAGGCCATATGGGAGTAAAACGGACTCTACTGAAGATAAGAGAACGGTTTTACTGGGTCCACTGTCGTGACGATGTCGAGGACTGGTGTCGCAAATGTACAAGTTGTGCGGCTGTAAAAGGACCTCAGACTCGCAGTAGAGGTGCATTAAAATTGTACAACGTCGGTGCACCATGGGAAAGGATAGCCCTAGATGTTGCGGGACCTTTTCCGGAAAGTGAAAGTGGTAACAAGTATTTCATGGTTGTAATGGATTACTTCACTAAGTGGCCGGAAGTCTTCGCCATTCCAAATCAAGAAGCCTCAACAGTTGCAGATAAACTAGTTCATGAAGTCTTCTGTCGTTTTGGAGTACCCTTGGAGATTCACAGCGATCAAGGAAGGAATTTTGAGTCCCAAATATTCCAGGAAACTTGTCGAGTTATGGGTACTCATAAAACGAGAACAACTTCTTACCACCCACAATCGGATGGAATGGTGGAACGATTTAATCAGACATTGGAGAGATACCTGGCAAAAGTCGTGGAAAACCGGCAACGCGATTGGGACAAGCATATACAACCGTTTTTGCTGTCATACCGAAGTGCTGTTCACGAAAGTACATCGGTGACACCAGCCTTCGCCAACTTCGGAAGAGAATTGCGGCTGCCTGCAGATCTGATCACCGGAATACCACCTGATGCCCCACGCAATATAACCGATTATGCGAATAACTTGCGGAACAAAATGAATGACATTTATGAGCACGTCAGACAATCGGGCCAGCAAATGTCTGAAAAGATGAAAACCCGTTATGACCGTAAAATTAACAATAAAGGGTTCGACGAAGGTTCACTAGTGTGGTTGCACAATCCAGTTCGCAGTAAAGGGAAATCTCCTAAGCTTCAAGCTAAATGGGACGGGCCGTACCGGATTGTGACAAAAATTAACGACGTGACCTACCGTATACAGAAAGGTACAAGAAGTGCTCCTAAGATCGTCCATGTGGATCGACTGGCGCGTTATTATGGGACCGATAATGCTCGGGACGAGCATGTCTTAGGAGGGGGCAGTGTTACGCGCCAGAATTAATGTCGGATACATTAAGTTACTACTAGCGCCATCTAGTATCGAGTAGCAGAACTAGTAGAGTCAAGTACCTTCTAGACATTTCTTTGCCAGAACATTCTACACTTCTCGGTATCTAGTCAGTCGGCAGCGGTAGTTACGAGTACTTTCCAGATGTTTCGAGAATGGAAGTTTCTAGAATAAACTGACCTATAAAAGGAGCGCGTATTCCGCGACCGGGTCAGTATTGAATTTGCGATACAAGCGAATACTTCGAAAGCGATCTTCAAGTGCGAATAAAGTGATCAGTGGTGAACTTGTGTTTAATAATTAGTGAGTTTGAAGTTGTAATTAGTGTTGTTAAATTAAAGTGTCATTTTTGGTTATTTAATCGGCTGTTTTTATTGTCACGAACCCCAAGCTCGTAACATTATTATGGTTTTCAATTATTGTTTCCCAACTGGTGGTCCCCGCAAAAGCTAAAATATATAATCTGTTTGCTCTGGTCACTAAAAACGGATCGTAAGTTTCTACCAGAAATGTTGCTTTTAGGGTTCCGTACCTCAAAAGGTAAAAACAGGAACCCTCATAAGATCACTCTCTTTTGCGTCTGTCCGCCTGTCTGTCCGTGTGTCACCACCGATTTTCTCACGAACGGGTGGACCTAATTTATCGGCCGGTTTTAATAACGTGTCTACCTTTGACCAACTGTCAAATTAGCTACCGACAGTAGCTGAAACGTCATGTTTGCCTATAAAACTTGACGTTTCAGCTGCTACTAGATATAGGGTTTTAAATAAAGCAAGACATATTTTTTTATTACCTCATAAAACATATCAGGTTTGCTGAAGTCTTCGAAGGGCTCAGCCTCCATCACCAGAGGATCGTTGAGTTTGATCCTCAGCATGACTGCGAACCTGGTTAGTCACAGCTGTAGCGAGCGAGGCGTGTGCATCATGGTCGACTTGGGCATAGTAGTTCGCGACCGGTAGCGCTCATTTTAGTTCGCGGTTCCTTGGCGAACTAGTTCCCTCTTTTAGTTCACCAGCTCCCGCCTCAATTTTTCGAGACGGGATCTGACTGAGCTAGTGAGCTGAGAGAAAGGCAGATCGTTCGCGCTCTTTGCAGTTGCATATAGCATTGAAAGATGAGAAGCACGTCAGTGAGTAAAGTGAGCGGCGTCGCAACTGTTCTAGGTAGGGCTGCTCTGCGCTCCCGCTCACACTCACAACATTATTAGGTCGGTAATTTCAAAGAAACTAACGCACTAAAGAGCGGTGGATTTGGGACCTAGTTCGCGTAGTTCGCCTGTGGGAGCGCTCTTCCGAACTAGTTCGTTTGCGAACTACACAAGACTACTTCGTGGGATTATCTTATTAATCTTACCTCATAAAACATATCCGGCTTGCTGAAGTCTCCGAAGGGCTCAGCCTCCTTCACCAAAGGATCATTGAGTTTGATCCTCAGCATGACTGAGAACCTGGTTAGTCACAGCTGTAGCGAGCGAGGCGTGCGCTTCGTGGTCGACTTGGGCATAGTAGTTCGCGACCGGTAGCGCTCATTTTAGTTCGCGGTTCCTTGGCGAACTAGTTCCCTCTTTTAGTTCACCAGCTCCCACCTCAATTTTTCGAGACGGGATCTGACTGAGCTAGTGAGCTGAGAGAAAGGCAGATCGTTCGCGCTCTTTGCAGTTGCATATAGCATTGAAAGATGAGAAGCACGTCAGTGAGTAAAGTGAGCGGCGTCGCAACTGTTCTAGGTAGGGCTGCTCTGCGCTCCCGCTCACACTCACAACATTATTAGGTCGGTAATTTCAAAGAAACTAACGCACTAAAGAGCGGTGGATTTGGGACCTAGTTCGCGTAGTTCGCCTGTGGGAGCGCTCTTCCGAACTAGTTCGTTTGCGAACTACACAAGACTACTTCGTGGGATTATCTTATTAATCTTACCTCATAAAACATATCCGGCTTGCTGAAGTCTCCGAAGGGCTCAGCCTCCTTCACCAAAGGATCATTGAGTTTGATCCTCAGCATGACTGCGAACCTGGTCAGCCACAGCTGTAGCGAGCGCGGCGTGTGCTTCGTGGGACGATGCATGCGGCCCACACCTGCAAATATATGATATTGAATTTCACAAATCACACTTAGCAATCTTCTTAGCGTGACTAGTAAACGTCACCGGGACAAAATTCACGTTATCACACTTCACACTCTCACATCACATCACACTTATATCAATCACACTTCACACTAATATCATAAAGGCGAAAGTTTGTGAGTATGTTTGTTACTTCTTCACGCGCAAACGGCGGGACCGATTTGGTACAGAGATTGTTTGAGTCCCGGATTTTTGTCCCGGGAGTATGTTCCCTTGGGATAATTTTCAACTCACGGCTCACGTGTTCAGCTCGCACCACTCGTCCATACTTCAGTACGAACCTTGTCCCGCGGCGCTGATCAGCACATGCGTGAGGTTGACGGCGGCGCGCAGGTAGCCAGTGCGCAGTAACTCCCGCAGGCCTGCCTCGTCGCGGCTCACGTGTTCAGCTCGCACCACTCCTCTATACTTCAGTACGAACCTTGTCCCGCGGCGCTGATCAGCACATGCGTGAGGTTGACGGCGGCGCGCAGGTAGCCAGTGCGCAGTAACTCCCGCAGGCCTGCCTCGTCGCGGCTCACGTGTTCAGCTCGCACCACTCCTCTATACTTCAGTACGAACCTTGTCCCGCGGCGCTGATCAGCACATGCGTGAGGTTGACGGCGGCGCGCAGGTAGCCAGTGCGCAGTAACTCCCGCAGGCCTGCCTCGTCGCGGCTCACGTGTTCAGCTCGCACCACTCCTCTATACTTCAGTACGAACCTTGTCCCGCGGCGCTGATCAGCACATGCGTGAGGTTGACGGCGGCGCGCAGGTAGCCAGTGCGCAGTAACTCCCGCAGGCCTGCCTCGTCGCGGCTCACGTGTTCAGCTCGCACCACTCCTCTATACTTCAGTACGAACCTTGTCCCGCGGCGCTGATCAGCACATGCGTGAGGTTGACGGCGGCGCGCAGGTAGCCAGTGCGCAGTAACTCCCGCAGGCCTGCCTCGTCGCGGCTCACGTGTTCAGCTCGCACCACTCCTCTATACTTCAGTACGAACCTTGTCCCGCGGCGCTGATCAGCACATGCGTGAGGTTGACGGCGGCGCGCAGGTAGCCAGTGCGCAGTAACTCCCGCAGGCCTGCCTCGTCGCGGCTCACGTGTTCAGCTCGCACCACTCCTCTATACTTCAGTACGAACCTTGTCCCGCGGCGCTGATCAGCACATGCGTGAGGTTGACGGCGCGCGCAGGTAGCCAGTGCGCAGTAACTCCCGCAGGCCTGCCTCGTCGCGGCTCACGTGTTCAGCTCGCACCACTCCTCTATACTTCAGTACGAACCTTGTCCCGCGGCGCTGATCAGCACATGCGTGAGGTTGACGGCGGCGCGCAGGTAGCCAGTGCGCAGTAACTCCCGCAGGCCTGCCTCGTCGCGGCTCACGTGTTCAGCTCGCACCACTCCTCGGCTGCCCGCTGAGCTCACTCCGAGGTACTTCACTGCTACTTCTTGAAGAGCATCGGCCTGAAAAGAAAAAAGAGGGTACATGACATGCAGAAATTTTTGAGCTGCGCTATTTTAGTGGTATCATTTTCTGAGAACATTAACACAACAGAACCATATTATTGGAAGCAAAACTTTACTTTTTTTTTATTATAATAAAAATTATAAAAAACATTGCCCCACACTAGGAATTTCTCCTGTATTGGGTGCGTTTACAAACATAGACACTCACATACACAAACAGCCAGACCCGGAACAACTATCTTTAGGCCATACAAATACTTGTTCCGTGCGGGAATCAAACCCGCGACACGCAGCGCAGCAACCAATCGCTCAACCACTGCGCCAACCGTGTCAAACATTTCAGTAGTATCTCTAGCGGCATCGATACCAGCCTAAAAAACGAACCCAGCCGAATCTATGTCGAAGCTAACTAGCTTAATTAGCCGTTTCATTAAAAGCCTAGCCTTTTCATTGAACTGCGCCGTTTAATTAGCGACATAAGTGACATGGGCAAGTCATTAAACGATATTGAACCAAAGATGTCACTTGGGTCGCTAAAAATTGGCGCAGTTAAATGAAAAGGCTAGGCAACCAATTAAAAGGCTGATTAAGCTATTCGGCTGCGACAGCTATACCGCCAGAACAGTATAGAAGGATGCGGAACAGGGTGTAGTCCCGCAAACATCCATAGAAAAGGGAGGATCCTCCGACCAGACGATTGCTGATATTTGGGCTGTTGCGTAATTGTATTCACATTTATCGCAGAACAGATACCGGAAGAATGACCTGGTGAGGGTTGCGGGTAGCCGATGGATGCGAGACACACAGGACCGGTTGTAGCGACACTTGGGGGCTTATATCCAGCAGTGGATGTCTTTCGACTGATATGATGATGAAGATGATAATTATGTTCAAATCGCAAGGAAAAGTCTGATACCGTGATCCAGGATTTCTTTGACGTAGTTCGTTACTGGCGGTTTGAATATCGTGTTTCGTTTGTTTTTAGGGTTCCGTACCTCTATAGGTAAAAAGGAACCCTTATAAGATCACTCTCTTGCCCATCTGTCTGTCAGTGTGTCACCACCGATTTTCTCAGGAACGGGTGGATCTAGTTTGTGGTGATATTGATACGCTACACCTTAATGTACAGCTCAAACATAAAAGAATCCAATTTTTACTCCATAATATAAAATGATCTTACCAGTTCATCTTCAAGCACTAGGCCAGGCATTGTTAGAACTTCTCTCTCAGGAAAGAAGGAGCCCTTTGGCGAGGATTGAGCCTATGGAGAGAAAATAAAACAAATGACTAAAACCAAACTTTTTATAAGAATAATGCTTGTGTCGCTCAGTTATTCACACTCAACTCTACAAACATACTCATAACTTAGAAAATCATACTTCTATTAAAAACTAGCTTTTGCGCATACAAAGTCACGGGCTTCCCCGTTCCCATATAGCCTATAGCCTTCCTCATGAATGTGGCACAAAAAGAATTTTCCAATCCTACTGGTAGTTCCAAAGATTAGCGGGTTCAAACAAACTTTTCAGCTTTTTTAACTCTTTCTGAGAAGAAGAAAGAAAGAAAAGACATACATTCCAAAAAAAAACTGACAAAAGTTATGCAAGGAAGATATGTGTCACATTCCTGCAAAATGGCCTCTGCTCAGCATAATGCTGGGACTATGTGCAAGACAGCCAAAATGCTGGTTTTCAGTGACAACAGGCTTTGACAAAATGTCTGTCTATCTGCAGGTTTGTTAGTTTCCTTTTCAGGTCTTAACAGTTAAACGGATTTGGACGAACTTGGTATTTGGGTAGATAATGTGCAAGCTTAGGACATATAATGTTAAATTTTCCTTTAAGCGTAAAATCCGAAAACACTACTTAAAACCTTGTCATTCTTAGTAGTGCTTCATCATGATTACTATGAATTAAAATTCAATTTTGAATCTTATTTTTATTTATTGTACACCTACCACAATATAGTCTTTATAACCCAAAGGTTGACTGGTAGAGAATGCCTTGATGCATTAAGTCCGCCCATGTACCACTATTGTACATAACGTTTAAATAAATAAATAAAATTCTCTTAATCGGTATGATTATTATATATCATATTTATTAGTTTATTATTTTAGCATATATATGTATTTTATTAGTAATATATATATTATCTGTATATTCTTTCCGAAATGTTAAAATTCAATTTTGAATCTTATTTTTATTTACTGTAAACCTACCACAGTATAAGTCTTTATAACCCAAAGGTTGACTGGTAGAGAATGCCTTGATGCATTAAGTCCGCCCATGTACCACTATTGTACATAAAGTTTAAATAAATAAATGTTTTTATCAAAGAATTTTAAGTGTGTGAAGCTACTAGCAAAAGCTATAATATACGTAATAATATCTTTTATTTACCTTCATGAGTGTCTTCTTAGCTTCATCGTTTGGTAGCCAAGCATCTCTCCTTCTATCAGCTTCTTTATCTACAGGCTGATTCTGTAATAAAACACTTAAAATAACTCTATAGACACAAAAATAAATATACTATACCTATTTAAAAATTTCTTATTACTTCTTACTTAGTAGTAGATTTATCTCTATATATACACAAACTCACGAATATGCTCTAGATTTATAAGAATGTTTCCCGTTTCTATATAGCATTTTTTTTTTAAGGATGGGAAATCATCAAATGATTTCTTGGGGTGTGATGGTTAGGGTGTGTCAGACTCTTACTGACTAAAACCCATCCGTGTTACTTCTAAAGCCCTTTGAGTTCCAGGGCCGTGGTGCCTCATTCAAACAAATTCCGCAACCCTGGCAGGCTCTGGCCCTGGCGGGCCCTGTCTATTTCCATATAGCCTACAGCCTTCTTCATGAATGTGGCTATCGCAAACAAAAATAATTTTCCAATTCCGACTGATAGACAAACAAACTAAACAAATTCTTCAGCTTCATAATATTAGTATAGATAGAAAAATATATCTAACTTACTTTTATACTTAAACCATCCATAGCTTCAGGAAGTATGGTCGGGTTAGCTAGCCCACTCCCAGTTTTGGGTGGCACAATTTGTGGTTCAGGACCAATAGTGTCGAAGAAAGTCGATGGATCAGGTAGACTCGTTGCTGGCACGGCAGCAGACCCACTCACAGTAGGCAAAACATTTGTAAAAGTCATCTCGTCACTTATCTTCTGTTGTGTAAATGAAGCCGTCATATTTTGAGGAAAAACGCTGCCTGTTGATGTTTGATTACCTTAACAACACAGAGTAACTCTTTAATTTTATATTTCAGTCATAAATTTATCAGTTTCTTTAGAAAAATATTAAATAAAAGCTACGGAAATGCTACCTTCGGGTTCGCCTAAATAAATGCTCTGTATCATGTCGGACGGCGATGTCCCGATTTCATCGAAGAACTGGGAGGCGGGAGGGACTTCCTTATCACCGAAATATTGACTCAGTGACGGTTTATTATCCATTTTTTCTGTTTATAATTCGCTTTATCACTAAAATTCCTCGTAGATAACAAATGACGTTCACAGTTTGACACATTGATTAACTTTTGACAGTTAGTTAACGTTTATTTTTATTTTTGGGATCGTTCTTTTAAACTAGGCAAAGTTTTTATATAGTGAACGCATAACTATATAATGTTGCTATAACCACATTTTCCCCAAAATACGGCAGTTCATTATAAAATTGTACGGAAAATTTAGCACTGAGTGTGAAATTTCTGTAAAGGAATCGTCTCTTTGCATCAATTAAAATTGTTTTAAAATTCAAAATACATAAAAAGTAGCTTAAAGTTTGCAGTTTGTTATGTTTAGAACTTAAAAGTCAGTCGAACACCTTTGATTTACAATCAGTTCAGTTTCAGTAAGTTTGTTTGTTCATTTTACTTCAAGTTGTATGATTGTAGAGTTCTCGTAAAGACTGGTATTATTATTGCATTCACAATGTTTATTAAAATTATTGTAAATTACTACCTTAAATCATGACAACCCTAAACCTGAACAAGTTGTCAAACTTGACAAGTCGAAATCGCTTACGATAATCTTGCACAGAAGAAAATTAAATAAAATTTTCCTTACAAAATCTTATCGGTGGCTTCGTTTGTCCTCAGTTCACAACACAGGTGCGTTGCGAAATGTTACGTCGTCAATTTACACGTTGAACAGTCCGTATGGAGCAAATAAACCATCCTTTTTTGTACATTTGGTCCAGTGTTAGTAATTGTAGGTACTTTATTTATCGTAGTTTTTATCAATACGGTGCTTTATCTGTTGTGTTTTTTAGGCACAAATGACGAACCAGGCTTCTCCCGTGGAGGAGCAGGAGAAACTCCTGGATGAGGCCCTGAACATAGTCAAAGTGCAGGTTTGTTTTCAATTTGTTATCTAATTGCTCAACAATTTATGGGCGGTACAGGGTTTCCTTTTTTTCACACGTTTTACGTTGCCGCCTCAATTGAAGTTTTTATTTTTATAAAAGGTTCGTATTTTTAATATAAGTCAGCAATATAGAATGTTGTGTATAACAAAGTTGACAAGTTTAAAAGTAAGGATATAAACTTTTTCATCAAGTAGCAATTTTGTATTAAGGTTTTTTTAAATATTTTTTTCTATCGGACTTTATCATGATTTACCTTAGCATTGAGAGATAGTTACTTACCAAAACATTTCTTTCAAATTTGTTTCCAAAATAAAATACTGTATGGTACAACCAACTTTAAAATAAAATTTCGAGGCCATTGTCCATTGAAAATCATACAGGATTTATTATGCACTGAATCTAATTATAGTATTTAATAATAAATAGGAGATCTATATAAATCAAAATAATTTCACTCAGATGTGTGTGTCACTACTTACCAATCATTTACACAAGCCATATATCTGACATCAATATTATGTGTGTTATGAAGGAACATTATTATACTAGTGTCATTGTAAATGGTAATTAGCAATGTTGATAATTGTGTCACTAATATGCCGTCTTAATAAAGATGTTCAATGTTGAAACTTGCTACTGAGATTGAAATTAATGTCATTTCATTGTATTGTAACTGTAAAAAATGTCTGGTTTCATATTGTATGCAACATAAAAGGAGGTGGTTCTCCATTCTGTTGTATTTTTATAAAAAAAATTGTTTCAGGCATTTCAAATGAAGAGATGCCTGGACAAGTCCAAGCTGATGGATGCCTTGAAGCACGCCTCTACCATGCTGGGAGAGCTGAGGACTTCTCTACTGTCCCCCAAGAGCTATTATGAGCTTTGTATCCTTTTTATGTCAATGTAATGGTGAACTCCTGTTGTTTTTCTTCTGTTTGGTAAGATGTGAAAAGCTACCTGCCAGGGTTGCGGAATTTGTTCGAAAGAGTCACCGCAGCCTTGGAACGCAAAGGGCTTTAGAAGGAACACGGATGGGTTTTAGTCAGTAAGAGTCTAACACGCCCTTCCGCTCCAACCAGAGCGGAAGAAGTCAATTGATGATTTCCCATCCTTTAAAAAAAAAAAATAGATGTGAAAAGCTTAATTGCATGCAGAACTTCTTCTGATTTTAAGTAAGAACATTTTATAATAATCCCGAATCACTATCACCACCAACATTATGAAACAAAGTCCCTTTGCCAAGTCTGCCTGTCTGTATGTGATAAATTTAAACATGAGCAAATGGATTTTCATATGGTTTTCACCGATGGAGCTATTCACGAGGAAGGTGTATATGTTAAGGTTTTGTGAAAATTATGATTGGTTAACGAAAAAATCTTATACACTTCTGGACACATCTATTGGCCCACCTTGTATTTTCAGTTTCGTTTGGTCCTAGCTAAAATTTTATATTAGGTTGAGCAAAAAGTTTTTATGCAGTTTTGAACCTGGCACATTCACAATTTCATTCAATAGTCTTTTTTTGAATTTCGAACACAGAATTTAAAGAAACAAAAGACAATTTGGAGCCTGTTTGTTGATATCAAACAATCGAATACTAAGAGAACTTGGTTTTATTGGTTTACTTGGATTTAATTCTTGAAAAAGTGATTGATATCTTTGGTTTTGCAACAAACATTACTTATTCTTAACATTAAGGTGAGGTTCTATCAATAATCTATGGATACTTCACCTGAAGTCGCCGCCCAAGCTGTGGCACTTATTCAGGCCGGACACAGCCAAAGAAACGTGAGTGCTCAACTTAATTTAAGTCGATCTGCGGTCCGAAATGTTTATCGGAGGTACAAAGAGACTGGCGGCTTTGTTCGTCGCCAAGGAAGGCCACGATCTCGGGTCACAACTGAAAGGCAGGATCGATTCATCGTGACGACCAGCTTGAGAAATCGTCACCTTACCTCCATTGAGATACAAAACCAACTTCGCGACTTCCACGGAGTATCTGTGAGCGCTCGAACTGTTCGGAGAAGGTTAAAAGAACGCGATATGGTACCACACAAGCCAGCTAATGGGCCCAAACTAACGCGAGCCCACCGAACAGCGCGCCTTCATTTCGCACGCAGTCATTTAAATTGGACACAGCAAGATTGGAGCCGTGTACTCTTTTCTGATGAGTCTAAAATTGTGTTACATGGCAATGATGGAAGGAAGAAGGTCTACCGACGTAAGGGAGAGCGTTTCGCACAATGCTGCTTTGAAGAGAGGGTTGCTTATGGCGGTGGCTCATGGACTGTCTGGGGCGGTATATCCGCGAGCGGCAAAACTCAACTTGAGGTTGTTACAGGACCACGGCTGCCAACATTAAATGCTGAAAGGTACATTCGTGAGTGCTTAGAACCTCACGTGATACCATACGCGGACTATGTGGGCCCAAATTTCCTTTTTATGCATGATAATGCAAGAGCCCATGCGGCCGGCATCGTCAGGGAATATCTTCGGGATCTGAACATCACAGTTATGGACTGGCCAGCCAGAAGCCCAGACATGAACCCCATTGAGCACATGTGGGACGAGCTAAAAAGTCGTGTTAGGGCTCGTCAGCCAGTTGCCCAGACGATGCAGGAGTTGAAAACTGCCATAGAAGAGGAATGGGAGATGATCCCTCAAAATTGCATAGAGCGGTTGATAAACTCTATGCCTAATCGTATGAGAGCTGTGGTAGATGCCCATGGAGGCAACACGCGTTATTAAATTAAACCTTTATTTGATAAAACATGTTTTTTATTCAAAAATCAATTGCCTTTAACAAGGCGCATATCCGACTTGTTAGGCGTAGCTCCATGTCGTATGGTATTCTGAATTCAAATTTAAAACAATACGATCGAAAAAGATGGTAAAATGTATCAGGTTTAAAACTGCATCAACAGTTTTTGTTCAATCTAGCAATCATATTTCGGTAGGGGCCATCGAAACCTAAACTCTAAGGTGGGCCAATAGATGTTTCCAGAAGTGTAAATAACCAGCGGATGTCACGCGGTTTCACCCGCGTAGTTCCGGTTCCCGTGAGAGTACAGGAAAACGATATAGCCTATGTTACTCAGGGTGAATGTAGCTTCCCAATGGTGAAAGAATTTTGGAAATCGGCATAACAGTTTTTGAGTTTATTCATTACAAACGTACACACACAAAAATACAAATTTTTCCTCTTTATAATATTAGTGTAGATAATGCTCTGGTAAGTTACTGGTTATTTAATAAATAGTTTAGTTGGAAAAAGTATTTCAGTAGCAAAAAAAAAAAAAAAATGTGTATGTAGTATACATTCACTTTAGTTCTAGTCTAATGGTTATGTGTAACATAAACCAAACAGATATAATGGTAATATGAGACCGATATTATGTTTCTGACAGTGCTGATATTATTTTACTGAGTTTTATGATTTCACTTAGTTGAAAGTCAGGGTCTTTCAATCTTTTAACTTAGATTTTTGTTTGTTTTTGGTACACTGACAGCCCTAAATCTATCTCCTTTCGTTCAATACATCCAAAGGTTGTCTGGAAGAGATTGCCTTGTGCAATAAGACCGCCCATTGTACACTTATTTTATGTTTGATAGTCCTGTTCTTATGAGTGTACAATAAAGTATTTAATAAATAAATAAATTTAACTTTGTTATTTGTTTTTGAACTCCAAGTAATGATATTCAATCATTTAGTATGGCAACCTTTCTAACTGTATTTAATAAAAAGGACATGTTATGTCCAGCGGTCGAAATTAGGTAGAGCTATGTACTTACATTGATTTCACACAGCGAAAGAATAAAGTGGATATGCCTCAAATCCCGAGATTAAATTTTAAAGAGCAGAAAAATCCCGTGTTTTATTAAATAAAAAAGTTATTTACTTTTACACAATTTTCGTATCTATAAAAAAGGCGAAGTATTTTATTGGGAGATTTATTTATTATTTGGGGATTTGTTTTTATGTACGTACTTATTCATTTCATAATACGCAATGGCAAGTTATTATCTGATGCCTGTGTATGATATGGCCTGCAGATGTCTAGTCTGTTCCTGCTGCTCACTTTCAGGGAGCCCATTCTATACTGCAACAACTCAGTCAGGCAAGAATTGCTTCAAAGAGTTCTTCCTACATGAATTTATTCTGCTTGCCTCGTTGGCGCGATCAGTGTCGTTCTCACCACCACACCATCCTTAACTCTTATCTCAGACATGGCCATAACAGACGAGCTCCGTCACCTAGAGCTGTACCTCCTAGAGGAGTTCCAGAAGGGTCGCAAGGTAGCAGACCTGTATGAGCTGGTGCAGTATGCTGGTAACATTGTGCCGAGGCTGTATCTGCTCATCACTGTGGGGCTGGTCTATATCAAAACTAACTCGAACTTGAGGAGGGATTTGTTGAAGGTAAGATAAATGAAGAAAGAATTTAATGTGATTCCTGTCATTTTATATTTGTATCACTTGTAATACAAATTTATTTATTTATTTATTATTGGGTACACCAACAGCAGTACATACACAACTACGAGAAAAAAACAAAAACTAAATAATATATGAGTGCTGGTATGTATGTCAATTATAGGTATACACGGCTTACGCCACATGTAAAATATTAATGCTAAAAGTCAAACATAAAAAAGATAAAAGTACTACTTACCTAAAGAAAAAATAATGGACACAAAAATTATTCAGCAAAAGTTGTTTTGACAGTTGCTGGATTGAAGATTGAAGCAATCAAGGCAATTTAGCCATCTAGGTGAATATCGACAAATTCCGAGAGTCAGTCTTGAGAAACACCAAGAACCTAACGATTTTAAGCTAGCGATTTTCCAGGCTTTGATGTCAATATGGCAGAGAGTTCATTAAATATATAAATTAAAAATAGAAGACTATCCTTTAGGTTTGACGTTTTATTATATCTTAAAACGGTGTGCCTGGGAACATAACACGCCATATATTCCCTTTATATATTAAGCTTTATCTTCCAGGATTTGGTTGAGATGTGTCGAGGAGTCCAGCATCCCCTAAGAGGACTGTTCTTGAGGAATTACCTTCTGCAGTGCACCAGAAATGTCCTGCCCGATACCTCGGAGGCGCAGAACGAAAATGAAGGCGTTGTAAGTATTGTTACGCGCCAGAATTAATGTCGGGTACATTAAGTTACTACTAGCGCCATCTAGTATCGAGTAGCAGAACTAGTAGAGTCAAGTACCTTCTAGACATTTCTTTGCCAGAACATTCTACACTTCTCGGTATCTAGTCAGTCGGCAGCGGTAGTTACGAGTACTTTCCAGATGTTTCGAGAATGGAAGTTTCTAGAATAAACTGACCTATAAAAGGAGCGCGTATTCCGCGACCGAGTCAGTATTGAATTTGCGATACAAGCGAATACTTCGAAAGCGATCTTCAAGTGCGAATAAAGTGATCAGTGGTGAACTTGTGTTTAATAATTAGTGAGTTTGAAGTTGTAATTAGTGTTGTTAAATTAAAGTGTCATTTTTGGTTATTTAATCGGCTGTTTTTATTGTCACGAACCCCAAGCTCGTAACAATTGGTGTCAGAAGAGTGGATATTTAAACCATGCCGATTCTACCAAAGGACGACACGGAGGGTATCCGTACCCGGAGTCAACGTCAGCAGGAGACGGACCAGAGGCGTTTTGGAGGTACAACGCCGCTGACGTCGGAGGGCCAGCTGCCGATTGTGGAGGCCGGTCCGTCCACAGCAGCTCCAGCATCTGCAGCACCAGACTTTGCTGCTCTGATGCTGATGCTGCAGGAACAGGCCCGCCATCAAGAGGAGCAGGCCCGCCGTCAGGAGGAGCAGGCCCGCCGTCAGGAGGAGCAGGCCCGCCGGTTGGAAGAACAGCTGCAGCGTGACAAAGAGGAACAGGCTCGCCGGCAGGAGGAGCAGGCCCGTCGGTTGGAAGAACAGCTGCAGCGTGACAAGGAGGAACAGGCCCGCCGACAGGAGGAACAGGCCCGTCGGTTGGAAGAACAGCTCCAGCGTGACAAGGAGGAGCAGATGCGCCGCCAGGAAGAACAGACGTTCCTCATGAAGGATCTGCACGCCACTTTCGGAAAAGAAATTAAAGTCGTACAAGATAAGGTAGTTCAGCATGAGAACCGGCTGATAGAAGCTGAAACCCAGATTGCTGAAATGAAAAAAACAATGGACAACCTAAAAATTGGAGATGGGGTGGCAGTGTCAGTAGCTACTACACCTTCGCTACGTGGATTCAAAGTGCCACCGTTCGATGGGACATCTTCCTGGTCAGCCTACAAAAGACAGTTTGAGGCTGTTATGAAGGCGAATGGGTGGAGTAAAAATCAGGCCATGACTGCTCTCACCCTAGGCCTGCGCGACCAGGCCTTAACTGTCCTAGAAGCTCTCGATAAGGAAGTGACTTATGAGCAGCTTCTTGAGGCGTTGGAAGCTAGATATGGCGACGCTCATCTGGAACACGTGTTTCGTGCGCAGCTCAAGGATCGCGTGCAACGCAGCGGTGAAAACCTGCAGCAGTGGGCCCTTGAAGTGGAGAAGCTGGTTCGAAAAGCTTACCAGTCCGTACCTGCGCTCATCGAAGGGAACCTGGTGCAGGCATTCACCGATGGAATCCGCGATCTTGAAGTTAGAGCTGCTGTGAGGCTCGGGCACCACGGGACGCTTAAGGACGCTTTGGCTCATGCACTGGAGGTGGAAGCTGTACGGCAGGATCATCGTTCCCATCGCGTCAGGGAGGTTGCAGCGGCTTCAGTTCGCGACCGTTTAAAAGGATACAGCCCTAGGTGCTACGGCTGTGGGGAAAGGGGCCACCTTCGATCCAGTTGCCCTAAGCGGACTGCAGAAAGGGAAGGTAGCCAATCTCCAGAGGGCAGGGCGGCTAACAGCATCGCCCAGCAACAGCAGGGAAACGAGTGAAAGCCAGGACTGCGGGGCGGGTGCTGGCTGATGTTCAAAGAGCCCCAAGGATTTCGATCTCACAAACCCATGACGGGAATAGCCTAATCATCAAAGGCGAGGTCAACGGAATGCCTTGTAAGCTGACTATAGACACTGGAGCTTCTCGCACGGTCGTCAGTTCCCAACTTGTAAGTCGGTTCCTTGGGGACTCCGTACTCAACCGAGACCGCATAAATTTGGTAACAGCCACTGGTCAGCGTATACCCGTCCGAGGAGAGAGAGAGATGGAGTTGAAGCTAGGCAACGGAATCTACCTGCATAATGTTGTCGTGGCTGATATAATGGACGATTGCATCCTGGGCTTAGACTTTATGAGGAAGAATTGTTGTGAGATCGACGTTAATCAAGGAGTAATGAAATGTGGACAAGAAGAACTTTTCATGGAAGGGGCGTTACCGGGAAATGTGTACAGCCTAAAGAAGATTGTTCTTCCTCCGAGATCGGAAACGATTGTGCCGGTTAGTCTTCCTCGGAATCCTGGGCAGAATCATCGTTGTGTACTCGTGGAAAAGGTAGACATTGACCTTCCATGGAAAGTGGCACGAACTTTGGTCAGAGCCACCGACATCTCAGGGGTACGTGTGCTGAACCTTAGTGATAAGGAACAGATGATAGAAAAAGGCACTCTGATTGGTACTTGCGAGGAAGTGGATTGGTTGCGTCGATGCCAATATCTTTCGACCGGGACCCTCAGCAAGGACGCACAAACGAAAGTGACCACACTTTTAGACGACTGTCGCAGCGCTCTGTCTCAAAATGAACTGGTCAAGGCAAAGAAGATGTTACAGAAGTACGCCAGTGTTTTCTCTTCAAACGATGGTGACATCGGAAAGACTGGCTTAGTTCAACACAAAATAAACACAGGAGAAGAATTGCCTATCCGTCAGCGACCAAGGAGGTTGCCGGTAGCACGTGAAAAGGAAGTGGAAACCATGATTGAAGGAATGGTGAAGGATGGTGTTATAGAACCTTCATCCAGTCCATGGTGTTCACCAGTAGTGCTGGTAAGAAAGAAGGATGGCAGCATGCGGTTTTGTGTTGACTATCGTCGTCTAAACGACGTCACGAAGAAGGACAGTTATCCTTTGCCAAGAATTGATGACACGCTGGACATGCTTACTGGAGTGAAATGGTTTAGCACGCTAGACTTAAAAAGTGGTTACTGGCAAGTTGAAATCGACCCTAAGGACAAGGAGAAAACTGCATTCTCGACAGGAAAGGGCCTGTGGCAATTTAATGTTATGCCGTTTGGATTATGCAACGCTCCGGCAACGTTTGAAAGATTGATGGAACTTGTACTAACCGGGTTAATTGGCGATGCCTGTTTGGTCTACTTGGACGACATCATCATTGTAGGCCGTACGTTTGAAGAACATCTTCAAAACCTGGAACGCGTGCTCATGAAGATCCAGAGTGCAAATCTCAAGTTGAGTCCAAAGAAGTGTTCACTTTTCAAACGTCAAGTCAGCTTTTTGGGATATGTTGTGTCGGAAGAAGGCATCCGCACGGATCCAGAGAAAATCGCCGCTGTTAAAGATTGGCCAAATCCAAAAGACAAAACGCAGGTCAGAGCATTTTTGGGTTTGTGCTCCTATTATCGGCGATTCGTCAAGAACTTTGCGGACATAGCCAAGCCCCTCCACAAACTAACCGAGGAGAAGCGACATTTCTGCTGGGATGAAAGTTGCGACGTCGCATTCCAGGAGCTAAAGAAACGTCTGTGCAGAACACCTATTTTGGGGTATCCTGACGCGAACAAGGAATTTATAGTTGACACAGACGCTAGTGATATCGGACTTGGCGGTGTGTTATCTCAACGGAATGGCGATCAAGAGGTTGTGATAGCCTACTTCAGCAAGTCATTGTCGAAACCAGAAAGGAACTATTGTGTCACGAGACGGGAATTGCTAGCTGTGGTAAAGTCATTGCAGCATTTTAGCAAATATCTGCTGGGACGGAAATTCCATTTACGTACAGACCATGCTGCACTCAAATGGCTATTGCAGTTCAAAAATCCAGAAGGACAAGTTGCGAGATGGATTGAACTACTGCAGGAATATGACTTTGTGATTGAACATCGCAGCGGAAGATCTCATGGCAACGCCGACGCATTGTCAAGAAGACCTTGCCCTGAAGACTGCAAGCATTGTACTAGGCAAGAGGGTAAAGAAGTCGTACCTGTGAGGATGCTCAAGACAGACCTCAGCAGCGAGTGGAAGGAAAGCCTACAATGTGCACAGCAGGAAGATTCGGACATCAAGCCGATTCTGGAGTGGATGAAGGCCAGTGCTCCTAAGCCCACGTGGAGTGACGTCTCAGCGATGAGTTCGATCACAAAAAGTTATTGGGCCCAATGGGACAGCTTAGTGATTCAGGATGGAGTCCTGTGCCGTAAATGGGAAAATGCTCGGGGAGACAGCTGTCATTTGCAAATGGTTGTCCCTAAAGCAAAAGTACCGAATGTCCTACAGCTGTACCATAATGGTTCTTCAGGAGGCCATATGGGAGTAAAACGGACTCTACTGAAGATAAGAGAACGGTTTTACTGGGTCCACTGTCGTGACGATGTCGAGGACTGGTGTCGCAAATGTACAAGTTGTGCGGCTGTAAAAGGACCTCAGACTCGCAGTAGAGGTGCATTAAAATTGTACAACGTCGGTGCACCATGGGAAAGGATAGCCCTAGATGTTGCGGGACCTTTTCCGGAAAGTGAAAGTGGTAACAAGTATTTCATGGTTGTAATGGATTACTTCACTAAGTGGCCGGAAGTCTTCGCCATTCCAAATCAAGAAGCCTCAACAGTTGCAGATAAACTAGTTCATGAAGTCTTCTGTCGTTTTGGAGTACCCTTGGAGATTCACAGCGATCAAGGAAGGAATTTTGAGTCCCAAATATTCCAGGAAACTTGTCGAGTTATGGGTACTCATAAAACGAGAACAACTTCTTACCACCCACAATCGGATGGAATGGTGGAACGATTTAATCAGACATTGGAGAGATACCTGGCAAAAGTCGTGGAAAACCGGCAACGCGATTGGGACAAGCATATACAACCGTTTTTGCTGTCATACCGAAGTGCTGTTCACGAAAGTACATCGGTGACACCAGCCTTCGCCAACTTCGGAAGAGAATTGCGGCTGCCTGCAGATCTGATCACCGGAATACCACCTGATGCCCCACGCAATATAACCGATTATGCGAATGACTTGCGGAACAAAATGAATGACATTTATGAGCACGTCAGACAATCGGGCCAGCAAATGTCTGAAAAGATGAAAACCCGTTATGACCGTAAAATTAACAATAAAGGGTTCGACGAAGGTTCACTAGTGTGGTTGCACAATCCAGTTCGCAGTAAAGGGAAGTCTCCTAAGCTTCAAGCTAAATGGGACGGGCCGTACCGGATTGTGACAAAAATTAATGACGTGACCTACCGTATACAGAAAGGTACAAGAAGTGCTCCTAAGATCGTCCATGTGGATCGACTGGCGCGTTATTATGGGACCGATAATGCTCGGGATGAGCATGTCTTAGGAGGGGGCAGTGTTACGCGCCAGAATTAATGTCGGGTACATTAAGTTACTACTAGCGCCATCTAGTATCGAGTAGCAGAACTAGTAGAGTCAAGTACCTTCTAGACATTTCTTTGCCAGAACATTCTACACTTCTCGGTATCTAGTCAGTCGGCAGCGGTAGTTACGAGTACTTTCCAGATGTTTCGAGAATGGAAGTTTCTAGAATAAACTGACCTATAAAAGGAGCGCGTATTCCGCGACCGAGTCAGTATTGAATTTGCGATACAAGCGAATACTTCGAAAGCGATCTTCAAGTGCGAATAAAGTGATCAGTGGTGAACTTGTGTTTAATAATTAGTGAGTTTGAAGTTGTAATTAGTGTTGTTAAATTAAAGTGTCATTTTTGGTTATTTAATCGGCTGTTTTTATTGTCACGAACCCCAAGCTCGTAACAGTATGATATGACCATTTTTTTACAGATTTTTGAAGTGAAAACTTCTTTAGCGATGTTGTGCACTTTTTGGGATGAGTAAAAAATGTTAAACTCGCGTCAGGACACGTGACCTGACCGAAACTTCGTAAGACGGAGGGAAAGTTCTGAAGTGTTAAATTTTTAATGTAATATAAATTGTCATGATTGTGTACGATAGCGCAATAAATGAAAATTGTATTTTACCACATAAATTATAGTACTGTTATACTGATAATTAAATCAATTCGTGCGAAATTATTCCCTAACCATTTCAAAATATCAAAAATGCACAACGTTAAAGTTCAAGTTTTCACTTCTGCCGGCACTCCCGGAGTGCAACCCGTTGATTTTTTTTTGACGTGACAACTTCTAATCAATCGATGAACGCCGGCTGCACGCACGAAAAAGAATGACTCATTGTAACGTCACGCTCATTGTAACGTTACGATCATTTCATCAATGTTTTGTTATGACGTTGTAACGTTAAACTATCGTCCGTAAACCGACTTTACAGACAACCAAGTTTTTTTTAAATAATATAGTATGGGTGCAAACTAGAGCAGTGTATTTCGTGTTATGACTCTTTATATTCCTTTTCTTTCTCTTTCTTTCTTTCTTTTTTTTATTGGATATTTCTTTTTTTTTTGTTCTCTTTTATTTATGTTTTTCTTTCTTTTTTCTTTCTTTATGGATTTTCGTATATTTTAGCTTAGCTTTTGCCCATGCCAGCGGCCGCATAGTAATATTAATAACGGTGATCGAAAACCATGAACTGGATTTGACTTCTGAGTCCAAATCTAGTTCATGGTTAATCGTTAAACGTGTAGGTAACAGAATAAACGCAATACCTGAAAAGGGGTCATTGTAGTCAATACTATGGGACCAAAACAGAAATTGCGAAAAAAAACTACTGCCCCATACATTTATGTGCGCATAACTTGACAAAAATGTACTGAACATTTATGTGTTTTTTTTCGTGATTTCGGGTTTGGTCCTAGGGTTGCCAATTTTTTTTAGAAGAAATACTTATTGTGAAACCAAAATGTTGTTTTTAAAAATCCGCTTATGCACAAAGACTCCCACTTTATCTGCATACTCATGAATACAACAATGTGCTCAAAAAGTGCAATATAATAAATCTCACTCGGAAACAAATCAAAGATTAAACTGACTTCCTGGCTTCAAAACATATCATATATTTTCTCACACTCATCTCACAACATTCATAAATAGCGTTTTATTAAGTTATTCAGTTTGTTATTGTTAATTATATAATTTTGATTATTTATGTTTTAATTTGATTATTTTATTTTATGTTAATTCAAAAAAACATATTTATTTGTTTTTCTTTTGACTTTAGATTTAATTTTATTTCTTTATTTTAATTTACCGAACATGTTTACTTTAGCATACATTTTGAATGGTAAACTCTCGAAATTGGTAACAAACAAGTTTGTAATATTTTGGTAATAAACGTTTATTATATTATCTATATATATAAAAATGAATTGCTGTTCGTTAGTCTCGCTAAAACTCGAGAACGGCTTGACCGATTTGGCTAATTCTTTTTTTGTTTTGGTCGCCAGATTACAGGGAAGGTTTTAAAACAAAAAAAAAAGGGAAGTAGGGTAGGTAGAGTAGGGTAGGTGTGTAGGGTAAGTATGTAGAGTAGGTATGTAGGGTAGGTATGTAGGGTAGGTAGAGTAGGGTAGGTATGTAGGGTAGGTAGAGTAGGGTAGGTAACGGTTGGCGGTTGTTGGCGAAGGGAGCGAAGCCGCGGGCACAGCTTGTATTATTATATATTAAAAGAAACTAACTGTACTTTTAACAACTAAATGTTATTACTCCGTATCGGATTTTTTAGCTGAAAATAATTCGAGAATTACAATTAAGCCATGGATTTATTTTATCACCAATTTGCAATTATGACCAAACGTTTTAATTAAAAGACAGAGTTGAATTAAATAGAGTATTTTAGAGTATTCTATTGCTTTTTTTAGATTATAGAGTAATTACGTTTACGCAAAATAGAGTACAATACTCTATATTAGAGTACGGTTGGCAACCCTAATTGGTCCCATAGTAAAAGTTGTTTATAATGATGAGTACAATGACCCCTTGAATACATGCAATACCTAAAGTATTGCATGTATTCTGTTGTTGTATAAAACTACCCACCTCGCAAAGTTGTCGGTCTATTACGTTAGATTTCGATAGGCACCGGTATTTATGACTCAGTTTTAATTGACATTCGTAACCGGTATAGTTGTAATTTAATTGATTGAACTACAAAGGTATGATATCACACAGCGATTACTAATAGTTTAAAAATATCTTTATCGTGGCCATTAAATTCGTTATCAAACAGGTTTAAAAAAAATGTCGCTGAATATTTTATAACTAAGTAAGTACATTTTTTTTTTTAATTATGTGGATATGTAGTAATTGGTAGTTGTACATACATCGATAATAAATAGTAACAAAATACAAAAATCTGGTATTGTATAAAAAATTAATATTTTTTTTTTTAATGTGGATATGGACCTTGTATGGTCTGCAATAAAGATTATTATTAATATTGATTATTATTAATATTCAATAAGATTTCAGCGCTTATTTTCTTTACTTCCTAAAGCACACAAAGTTAAAACAGGGAGGCACTGTAAGAGCCAATTTATCTACGCTCCATTTTTATGGTTCCGTCAACAAGGAACCCTTATAGTTTCGCCATGTCGTCAGTCTGTCTGTCCGTCCGCTTAGCTCAGAGATGCTTAGCGCTAGAAAGTTGACATAACACCTACATACTTAGTTTGCAATAAACGTTTTGACTTTGACAATGACTTTGAAATTTGGTACTTTATCAGCGTGATTAATATACCCATATTAATCACGCTGACAAAGTGGTAAAATAAAATCTTGAAATCTTTTTTTTTTAGGGTGGCTTTACATATAAAGTGGCGATGTTTTTTTTTATCATCTACCCCATGGAGTGGGGTGTTGTTGAACAGGTCGTTTAAAAATATCGAGTGTTTGCTCAAACCATTTTTCCATCCAAGGATCCGTTTGCTATTAATATTAGGCTTTAAAGTGCTAATTTTTATTAGTCAAGTGTCTCCCCCCCCCCCTCTGCCAGCTAAACGGTTGTTTTTGGAGACGAGAAAACATTCATGGTAGTAGCATATTGTAACAGCAGGGACTCCGCTAGTGTTACCTATTGTTATTGTTATAAATAAAACTATATTGGAGATATGAAACTTTAAAATATATTTGGCATCTGCCTTCAACGAGGGCTGGTACCGGAGTCTTAGATAAAAACAAAACATATTTTCACATTCGTATTTCAAATTCTTTTAGTTTTCACCTGAAACTTCCAAAGGCTATCTTGTCTGCCAGAGACCTGCAGACAAGGATATCCTCTTTACAATATATAATGAATTTAAAAGGAAAACTATCAAAGCTAATTAGGCTTTAAAAGTTAACGAGTAATAGTCGACCAACTCATAAAATGTAACTGATTAGGTAAAAATTTCGTAGTTACCCCATAGAAAATTACTTAAAACTAAGTGTGTTTGTAACTTTGTAATGTCATAGTAAAATTTGCTATTTTTTATCATGGCTTACGGGACGGGTAACTAGGAACCCCACAACTGTGCGTGGCCCTACACGCACTTCGCCGGTTTTTTATGTTAGGCATATCTGGAAATAATAAAATTGGCAATTAGTCACTTTAGATTTACAACCATTCAATTTATTATGTTTTTGTTCAGGTAAAAGACGCCATCGACTTTGTTCTGATGAACTTCGCTGAAATGAACAAACTGTGGGTCAGGATGCAACATCAGGGACACTCCAGGTAATCCATTTAAATAATACGGCCCCATTCCCATTCTATTAGTCTTCATTCACGCCTTTATTACCTAATACTAAATCGTTTAATATTTCACTTCTAAAATCCACTCAGACATAAATTGCTGGAGAGTTCTTGGCGATAGCGATAATCGAAATGTCAAAATTCGATAGTGCATGTGGCATCCTATACATATTTGACTTTCGACATGTATTATCGCAGATAGAAAATCACTTAGTCTGCGGGTTCTTTGCATCACTTCTTCCCAGCTAAATTATGTTGACGTGTGGGCCAAAATTGATTGTTTTTCATCGTAATTTGAATATACTGACATATATTGCTCAGTTGAAATTTCAGTCAGTCGTTCTCTTTCACACAGGGACAAAGAACGTCGTGAACGTGAACGCTCAGAACTCCGCATCCTAGTAGGAACCAACCTAGTTCGTCTATCACAACTAGAGTCTGTGACAGTGGAAGACTACGGACGCCTGGTGCTGCCCGGCATACTGGAGCAGGTCGTCAGCTGCAGGGACGCCATCGCGCAGGAGTATCTTATGGAGTGTATCATACAGGTGACGAGACAAGCTGGCCACCCCTGCAAATTCAGTTACACTTACGAAAGCTGGCCACCCTCAGCAAATTCAGTTACACTTACAAAAGCTGGCCACCCTCAGCAAATACAGTTACACTTACAAAAGCTGGCCACCCCCTGCTATTTCAGTTACACTTACAAAAGCTGGCCACCCTCAGCAAATTCAGTTACGCTTACAAAAGCTGGCCACCCTCAGCAAATTCAGTTACACTTACAAAAGCTGGCCACCCTCAGCAAATTCAGTTACACTTACAAAAGCTGGCCACCCTCTGCATATTCAGTTACACTTACAAAAGCAGGCCACCCTCTGCAAATTCAGTTACACTTACAAAAGCTGGCCACCCTCTGCATATTCAGTTACACTTACAAAAGCTGGCCACCCTCAGCAAATTCAGTTACACTTACAAAAGCTGGCCACCCTCTGCATATTCAGTTACACTTACAAAAGCTGGCCACCCTCTGCAAATTCAGTTAAAGGCCACCCTCAGCAAATTCAGTTACACTTACAAAAGCTGGCCACCCTCTGCATATTCAGTTACACTTACAAAAGCTGACTACCCCTTGCAATGTTGGCCATCCTCTACAAGATTCTTCACCATCTACAAAGTTGACCATCTTTGACAAAGTTTGTTACTCCCTGAAAAGTTACATAATTAAGCTAAATACAGGTTTTCGGTGGCATGGACCAGTGGTTCTCACTCACCCTGAATTGAAAGAGCTCGAAGTCATAAACCGAAAATACTTTATCCAGCATGGAAATAATGGAGGTTGAAAGTAACCAGTTAATAGTCCTATTCTAGGCATGCCTGGTAGGTAGATACCAAAACTGTTTATTATAGCTTAACATAAACGTTTGTCTCCAGGTGTTTCCCGATGAGTTCCACCTGGCGAACCTTCAGCCCTTCCTCAAGTCTTGTGCTGAGCTTCAACCAGGAGTTAACATCAAGAACATCATCATAGCGCTCATTGAAAGACTTGCTACTTATAGCCAGGTAAGAAGACCTTGCCTAAGTTCCACCTATCTTCAGTAATCTTACTACTTTTATTAATGTGAAAGTTTAGATAGACGTATGAATGTTTGTTACTCAATTACGCTAGAACGGCCGAACGGATGTGGATGAAATTTGGCACAGAGATAGATTATAGTCTGGAGATGATGATAGATGAAGAGAATTCATACTGGGAGTATGTTCCCTTGGGATAATTTCCAGCATTCACGCGGGCGGAGCAGCTGGAAGCTGGACATGATTTTTTTTATTCGACTTTTTTCTTCTGATACCGATCTTTAGTATTTGAGATTTTGAAACATGAGTTTGTTTCCGCAGTGAAGTTCGTTTATTGTCCTTGCAGACATGGTGATTTTTACAAGTTATTTTTATTTGATAACTAAACTTATTTTGTTACAGAGAAACGAAGGCAACATCAACCTGAGTGTGGTTCTCGAAGATGGTAAAGAACAGGAAGTACAGCTATTTGAAGTGTTCTCGGATCAAGTGGCTGCTATTACACAGGTGAATAACATTTTATAAACCCTTTCAAGGTTCTCCCCTACTGTCTCGTAGGACCTTTTACAGACTTAATCAGAATCTTCTGAAGATTTTTTTCTTAAATAAATGATATTAAAGTTATTTTGCAAAAATAATCTAAATGAGGCCGGTGTTTCCTAGCTAGAATACCCTGAGATGAAACACCGAAACAAACTCAGAGGTCATAGTCTCTTTTGAAGTCCATACAATGGTCAAAAACATTTGAAAACCATGCAGGTCTGAGGTGGCCTTTTGAGGAAAGCACCACGCAGGTTTGAGTGGATCTGTCCAGACAGTGCAAGCATTTGTCAGTTATCGTGTAGCTCAAATTTAGAACCATAAAGGAGCTCAGCTTTATTTTGTCAAAGTCAAAAACAATCTAACTTTTACGTATAATAGAAAACATACGACTTTCATGACTTCGAGTGACAAACCATGTACCTACTTCGGGTACTTTATATCCGAAGTTATTGAAAAATCATACTGTTAAAATAATGAAACAAACAAATTGTAACATACAAACTATTCAATATTTTTTGTCTATTAAATACATATCCAAATTAATATTATAAATGCGAAAGTGTCTCTCTGTCTGTCTGTTACCTCTTCACTCTTAAACCGCTTAACCGATTAAGATGAAATTTGGTATAGAAATAGTTTGAGTCACGGGAAAGGGCATAGGATAGTTTTTATTCCAGAAATCATCCTTTAAGGGGGTGAAAGTTAATTATTAAAATCATGAACCCTCGTATTTAGGCACTTGATAAAAAAAAAAAATTTCAAGCAGTTTTGAAAAATTCGTATCTTAAAAATAAAAATGTCTGCCCAAAGTTACTATTCTATGCGGATGAAGTCGCGTGCAAAAGCTAGTAATGCACCTCCATACATACCGGTCAAAATCACACTTTTTGCACTGCCGTAGTCGGGTGAAAATAATACTAGGTTAATATTTTTTCTTTCATCTTTAGAGTCGCACCGACATGCCACCTGAAGACATGCTATCCCTTCAGTTGGCACTACTGAAGTTAGCGCAGCGGTGCCACCCTGACAAACTGAACTACGTCGACAGAGTATTGGCGCATACTGACAAGATTTGTGCTGATATACATCAGGCAAGGTAAGGCATTTATCATCAGGCTAAAAATTAAAGCTATCATAAAAACATGCAATTTAAACAACCATTAAAATTTCAGCGTGTATAATTTTGTGTACATAATTTTGTGGTCTGGCGTTCGCATCGGCGTGCCCCGACGCCAAGCCACAAATTCGCCGTACTTTTTGTCACATATTTGTGACGCTTGGCGTACAGGGCACGCGCTTGCTTGTCATGTATACGTGACAGTGGCGTTCAAAAGGTTAATAAACGAACTTTCCAGCGGCAAAACCCATCTTGAACACAACACAGCAGTCTTCAAGGAGCTGATGAAGATCCTCAAGCTACCAGCGGACCACTACAAGAACATCCTCACGTTGATAAAGCTACAGAACTATGCGCCACTCATCAAGCACTTGAACCATCCCGGAAGGATCATGATCGCTGTACATCTTATCAATGATGTACTGGAAACTGATTGTTTGATCTCTACGCCTGAAGATGTAAGTCTAACAAAATAATATATTATTCCACAAGAAATATTTTGACTGTCAAAATATGTTGCTCTTTAGCACTTTTTGACAGTCAAAAAATACAGAAGATGCTATAACGCTTCAAATTCAACATCGGAGCCTCTGCAAGCTCTGAAATTAATAAGCTCGTCGCATTTTTGCTTCAATCTTATTTTCTTTTTTTTTTTCATAATTTTGAAACTAATCCAATATAAACCTCTTTTTGTACAGGTGGAATCAGTGCTTGCGATGTTGGACGTGTTAGTCAAAGACCAGCCCGACCAGCCGACTGCAGAGCCCGATGTCGAAGACTTCATGGAGGAACAGGGCTTGCTGGCAAGGTACGTAATTATGCGAACCTCTACTTAACGTTTTTTAACCATTTAAACAGTCAACAAATCTATTTGGTATGCAGGCAGCTAACTTGATACTACTTTTAAAAAATGTTGTGAGTGTGCTGAGTAGACAATTATTGTACACCGCACTCATAAGTATGTCATAAGCTTAAAAAGTTATAAAGCACACATTAGAAATAAATATTGGTAGTGCAGTGAAAAAAAAATTATACCAAATAGCTTTGTTGACTGTACACCGATTACTCCGAGGTTTCTGATTAGATTTCTGTGATTTTTTTTAGTTCGCTGCGTAAACTTGCCATTTGGTCCCGTAAAATTTTAATTTAGTTTGACTCAGTAGTTTTTAAGATCACTTTTCCGTCTCGAGCAAGCAACACCGTTCAAGTCGAAAATCGGTTTTTTTACTTTTTAATTTCATACGGTAGAACTCTTTATCGTAGATTACACGAGGTGATCGACCAAACCTAGATCAATATTCCAATAGTTCTCACAGCACCCCAGGACATTGCTAACAAAGAAAAAACACGGTTTTTGCTCATTAACGGGTACTGTAATGTTAGTCAAAATGAGTTGAGCGGTATTGTTTGTAGCTTATTTGATTGTATTGTTTCGTCCCAGACTGATCCACCACTTGAAGTCGGAGTCGGCGGACCGGCAGTACCTGATCCTGTCCGGCGCACGCAAGTGCCTGCAGGCGGGCGGCGCCGCGCGCATCCGGCACACCTTCCCGCCGCTGCTGTTCCACGCCTACCGCCTCGCGCACACCTACAAGGAGCTTAAGGACACGGTAATGGAACTTAGTTACTATTCAAATAACTCCTTCGGAGGTCTCGTGATGTCAAACGCTGCTAGACGAATGCTGAGCATGAGGTCTTGGGTTTTTTTTTAATAAAAATGAGTTTGCTCTTGACTAGTCTTGGTCTTAGATGACAGAGACAATCGACGATGGAGCGAACTTATAAAGGGTGGGACAAACAATTTTATTTCCGAATTTCTTAGAGCAGCCCGGAGTTAGTTCGGCTGCGCGACACCCTATGTCTCGGTGTGCACGCAAAGCTCGGTGCGCACGCAAAGCTCGGTGTGCACGCAAAGCTCGGTGCGCACGCAAAGCTCGGTGCGCACGCAAAGCTCGGTGCGCACGCAAAGCTCGGTGCGCACGCAAAGCTCGGTGCGCACGCAAAGCTCGGTGCGCACGGAAAGCTCGGTGCGCACGGAAAGCTCGGTGCTACGCCTGATCTCTACCTGCTCGTGTCGGATTGCCGTCCTGTCAGAATATGAGAGTGATGAAACAGAGTACAGGCGCCAGAACATCACGCTACCCGAAATTGTCAAATTTTCCCTATCAACCTTGAACCTTATCCTTTAAGGATAAAATTGACAATCGATTAAAGAAATTTGACATGTTTTTGTAGCTTGATGTGCTGGCATCTGTATATTTGAGTTTGCGCACACTTGTGCTCTAGAAGTCTAGAATATTTTGCGCACTTAGTTAATCTCCGTTGAATTTTTGAAGTTATAACTTCTTATGGGAGGGTAAACCGCTTCGTAACGTAACGCGTTACGGCGCCAGTCTGTCTGGCTTCCTCTCTCTCACGCATACGGCAGCGGTAGGCAGGCTCTTCCTCTCTCACTCTAACCCACAGCGCTAGTCGTATTTCGGACAGACGCTTCCCATATTAAATAGTTCAACTTAGATTAGTTTAAGTTATAACTTCCGTCGGGCGTCCCGAGACGCACACTTTTTTTTTATCTTGTTCCGAGTGAGATAGAATAGTTTAGTATTTCTTTAACAAATACTATTTTTATTGTTGTTGTTGTAAATAAGTACTGTAATTCTATACTCAAGGATTTGTAATTGGCTTTTTGGTGACTATGTTTCCTTTTTACTTGTTTATTTTTATAAACTGTAAGTCCTCCATGTTTTAAAAATAAATAAATAAATTTGATTCCAGGACGATATGTGGGAGAAGAAGTGTCAGAAAATATTCCAGTTCTGTCATCAGACAATAAGCATGCTGGTCAAAGCTGAACTAGCCGAGTTGCCTTTGAGGTAAGACATTATTTTTCATTCAGGCTTCACCGTCGATTGTCAGTACAGAATTATCATCACGCCTATGTTATTTTGTAAGAATTTAAAAAAAACTTGGTTGTCTGTAAAGTCGGTTTACGGACGATAGTTTAACGTGACAACGTCATAACAAGACATTGATGAAATGGTCGTAACGTTACAATGAGCGTAACGTTACAATGAGCGTAACGTTACAGTGAGCGTAACGTTACAATGAGTCATCCTTTTTCGTGCGTGCAGCCGGCGTTCATCGATTTATTAGATGTTTCCACGTCAAAAATCGCATATGTTTCTTAACTATTTTTCCGGTGAATAACGTGGCTTTCAAAATAATAATTTTGTCTGATCGAGCCTGTAGCGCAAAATATGTATAAAATGCAAAAGCAATGTTTGTTAAATTTTCACACCGCTTGTGCAATTTTGGTGAATTGAATCTTCAAGAACGACATGAAATTTTGGTCGAGGCACTATCCTGCGAGTACGTCCCTTTGGATTAATTTCCGGCATTCATGTCGGCCAACCCGCAGGTAAAAGCTAGTCGGTTATATTAACAAATTTTCTAATAATTTCCAGATTATACCTCCAAGGAGCCCTCGCCATAAGTGAGATAGGCTTCGCGAACCACGAGACCATAGCGTACGAGTTCCTCTCCCAAGCATTCTCCTTATACGAAGACGAGATATCGGACAGCAAGGCGCAGCTGGCGGCCATTACCTTGATCATCGCCACCTTCGAGCAGATCAACTGCTTCGGTATGTATTAAAAAAAAAAAGAAAATGAATAAAAGTATTTTTGCGCTCACGAAAGAAAAACAATAATAATCGGGTTATGCAAGTTAGGAAGATACGCGTCACATTCGCGCAAAATCTTAATCTAATCTTAATCTTGGGACAACTCACACACGGTCATCCGATCCCAAACTAGGCAGAGCCTGTGCTATGGCAACCAGACAACTGATAAACATACTTATATATTTCTAAATACATACATATTATAGACAAATTACACCCAGACACAGAACAAATGATCATGCTCATCACACAAAGATTTGTCCTGGGTGGGAATCGAACCTACGACCTCTGGTTTAGCAGTCAGGGTCACTAACCACTAGACCAACAGGCCAGTCTCCAAAATGGCCATCGATCAACATAATGCTGGGACTCATGTACGAGACGGAGCCATAGCATTGTTTTTCCAAAAAAAGAAAAAAAATATGGCTTTCGCATGGCATTTTTATTTCATTACCTATCATTTATGGGAAAGCTATTCCAATAAAACTTTATGTTCCAACTTCTTCAATATCTTTATTGTGGATCATAGTTTGGTACATAATACAGGTCTTAAATAATTAAATTGCGATCAGCTACGTCCCGCCCTTAGGGCGTACAATAGATTTTACATAAAATATAGAAAAAATTGGTTGTCTGTAAAATCGGTTTACGGACGATAGTTTAACCTTTTGACCGCCAGAGCATAAACGCATCGGCGTGCCCCCGACGCCAAGCCACAAATTCGCCGTACTTTTTGTCACATATTTGTGACATTTGGCGTACAGGGCACGCGCTTGCTTGTCACGTATATGTGACAATGGCGTTCAAAGGGTTAACGTGACAACGTCATAACAAAACATTGGTAAAATTATCGTAACGTTAAAATGAGCGTAACGTTACAATGAGTCATCCTTTTTCGTGCGTGCAGCCGGCGTTCATCGATTTATTAGACGTTGTCACGTCAAAAATAAAAATAAAACGAGACGAATTAAGGTACGTATACAACAGTGGGCCACTGAACGCATCATGACTGAGTGGGTCTGTATTGGAGCGGTGATTTATCTGTCATGAAGTCCTTTAAAGAGTGGTAGCACTTGTTCCTGTTTGCATTCAGCTCCAAATTATTTGCGAACTTGCCCGATTCATTCGTTCGTATTGTCGTTAAATCCAAGCGTCCATCCAAAAAGCAACTCTAACACAATTGACACAAAGTGTATTCTTCCACACGTCACCATCAGGTGCGGAGAACGCGGAGCCAATGCGCACGCAATGCGCCCTGGCGGCCAGCAAGCTTCTAAAGAAACCAGACCAGAGCCGAGCCGTAGCCTTGTGTGCACATCTTTTCTGGAAAGCTGCCAAAGATGGGAAGCAGGTATGTCATTTATTCATAGTATACAAGAGGGCCCAGTTGCAAGTTCACACCTATCTACCATCCAACTGAACCAATTTAAGTGAGCTCTAAGGGCTTTATCACACTGGAGATTTGCAAGCGAGGCGAGCTTGCCGCGAATAGTGCCGGCGACGCCATTTTGTACACTCACGTTCAACATGGATAAAAGCCGCGAACTCGCTGCGCGCTCGTCGCGTCTTCCTAGCGTGTTCGGCGCGCGTGCGAACTCGCTTCGCTTTGAACTCGCTCGCAAATCGCCAGTGTGATAACAGCGTAACGCGTACCGTACGTAAGAACCGGAGTGGAGCAAGATAGATATGAAAATATAAGAAACGTACAAAAGGAAATTGCGTTTGAGTATAACTTGACAAGTTAGTGCTTCTTACAGATCCGTGCAAAATACATTAAATAAAAAATATAAAAACATTTGTTGGCCGGATAGACTCCTTTGCAAAATTTATCCTTTTGAACGCCAGAGCATAAACGCATCGGCGTGCCCCGACGCCAAGCCACAAATTCGCTGTACTTTTTGTCACATATTTGTGACGTTTGGGGTACAGGGCACGCGCGTGTCATGTATACGTGACAATGGCGTTCAAAAGGTCAAGTTTGATTTCAAGATTCTGACTATCCGTAACTACTACCAAAGGCTTACAATCGACAGCCGGGACCAACGGCTTAACGTACTAACTGAGGCATAGAGAAAACCACCCATCCATGAAAACGATCTCAGCAACTGTTGCTGAACCTTGAACATCTACTCCTGCTGTTATTATGTAGCCACGAGCACCTCACTGACCTTTTATTTAATATGGGTTTGCTCTTGACTCTAGTCTAGGTCATAGATGACAGAGACAAAGTCGACGATGGAGCGAGCTTACCCAGAAGAAGCCTCTTCACTCTAATTTTAAATTTAATATTTTTCAGTGGCCTCTAAACGACGCATCCCGAGCCCTGGACTGCCTCAAGAAAGCAGCACGGGTCGCACAACAATGTATGGACGGAGGAGTCCAGGCGCAGTTGCTAGCTGAGCTGTTAGGGAGATACGCCTTACTGCGGGAGCGGGGCAACGCTAGCCTCACCACCAACCTTATAGACGCGGTGAGTCTTAAAGAAAGAAAGAATAATATTTATTTTTTATTTGACAAAAAAAACGAGCGAGTCTTACAGTAGTCGCATAGGATATGTAACATGACACATGACGTCTCACTTTGGTAAAAAGCAACATCAACATTAAAAGTACCAACTGACAGCCAACTCGACCACTACGCGCGCTCATTGGTCAAATCGAATAGGGCGCGCTCATTGGTCAAAAATAAAAGCGCGCGTTTCCTCGGCTTCCTGTAACACACATCCGTCCCATTTCAAGAAATCACTCCACAGATTGCAGGAAAGCGAGAGGAAAGATATTGCACATAAAAAACGAATGACAAATGATCATTTTAAATAATCATTTGACAACCATCTCATTCCGCATTTTTTTACTTTGTAGTGTTTTTATTTGGAAGCATGTTGTATTTTTTTGTAAAAAAGATTTTTATAAAAAAAAAATACAGGCCGAATTGAGAACCTTTATACTCCTCCTCCTCCTCCTCCTCCTTTATTATCCTGACTTCACCCACTGGTGAGCATAGGGCTTGGCCACTCTATCCTTATGCCAATCCCCACGGTCCTGAGCCAGCCTCATCCAAGTTCTACCCAAGATGACAACAATGTCGTCTGCCCATCTCGCCGCCAGACAACCGACACTTTTTCTAGATCGCGGACCAGTACAGTACCTTTTACAATAGGCGAACAAATTTACCAAAATTTGGGAGACTAATAAATACTCCTTCACTTCGCAGGTAATCCAGAAAATCCGTGAAGAGCTAGCCAACCTGGATCAGTCAGAGGAAGTGGAACAGATCACCAAGCACTTCCACAACACACTGCAGCATCTGAAGAACAGGATGGAGACGCCTGACCCTGATGGGTTGGGGTATGAGGGACTCACGCTGGCTTAGATGTGGTGGTGGCGTTGACTTTTGTGGTATTTGGGATGGAAAGTGTTCATTACATAAAGATGTGTGTTAAATAATTTACATATTGAATCTTATTGAGATTTTGTGTTCAATTTTGAAGTAACAATTATTGTTATTGAAGTCTACACTTCAATTCATAATTCGAGATCATTTAAATCCATTACTACCAACTTGTGTACTTTCAGGTTGATTTTTAAACATTCTTTGTAATGCTAAAAAAGTATGGTTGCAATAGGGAATGTGCACAGCATAGACTATGCCATCTGGCGTTGCAAATTCGAAATGTTTACGTTTAAAAAAAAAAATTACACAGACACTTCTATGTTGCCACCTACAGTTCCTGCACTCTCCCTGTAGAATCTGAACTGTCATTTTTATTTTTGACTTGTTTTTAAGATTTTTGTTCCAAAATTTGATGCTACGAATTCAATTCTAAATTTAAATGTCAAGTGCTGGAGCCAAAATTTTTTTTTAAGCACAAATAAGAAGTGATAAAGTTTAATATATAAACGAATATATTAGTTAAATAAATAAATAAATAAAATAAATAAATATCAGGAATAATAACCCCTTAAAATGCTTTGGTAAACAGTAGGTAGTCAATAGCAGCTCAAATATCACAAAAAACTAAAATCATAGGTTAATTCAAAAATAATATTAATTTTGGTAATACTGCCAACAGTCGGTAAAATGGAATGTTTGATAAACGACATTCCTATTATTTTAATAAAATAAATTAAATTTGATTGATTAAAATCTCATGTTTTAATGTTAAGTGTAAATAAGTTAAGAAAATTATATTATAAAGTATTTTATATTTAAGTTTTAGGTAAATAATGCAAGTTTTGTAGAACCAATATTATATTTCTGTTAATTTTTATGTTGGTTTTATTTTGTTACACCAAGTTCATTGACCCTTTTTTATTTTTTTGAAGGATGGGAAATCACCAAATGACTTCTTCCGCTCTGGGTGGCGCGGAAGGGCGTGTCAGACTCATACTGACTAAACTCATCCGTGTTCCTTCTAAAGCCCTTTGCGTTCCAGGGCCGCGGTGACTCTTTCGAACTAATTCCACAACCCTGGAAGTTCATTGACCCTTGGAAATTATATATTGTAGTTTCCATCAGGATTGAGGGCCCTAACCGTGAATTGAAAAACTTTTTTATCATAAAGGAGATGGACAAAATTTGCCCCACGGAGTACAAACATACAGTTATTGCAGTTCATTTTATTTAAAAAAATAAAGAATTTTGAATAGGTTTTTATGCCCTATAGCAGAAGTAGAGAAATAATCTTAAATGTAAGTTTTTCTGTTGATTTTGCTCTAGAATACCTTTTAATGTTGCCATATAACATTAACAAAGATCAGAAAAGGAAAAATAGCTAAACGCATAAAAAAAAAAAACGCCGATGAGTTTTGTTTTTATACGCGGCTTATGCCTGTTTTCTTTTCAATAAAACGAGCCAACTATGATTGAATTTATAGATAGTTACGGATAGGACTATTTCACATTACTACTGGCAACACCGCCGACAAAAGTCAATTGTCAATACCATATACCCTCTTCGACGTTTGCCACCGGTTTTCTTTTGGTATTCGTTTGAATTGTGATAGATTTTGATTCGCAAACTATAGATTTTCTCAGATTATAAAAAAACTGCTCTCCTAGTTTTTTTTTCAACCAAATGATATATTTAACACCTGGCACAGATATAAACACATTTATTGATATATGATACCTTACCCGTAGTGCATAAATCAACTTTTTTAAACCTTCATAACTTTTGTTCACTACTGCTGAGCAATATGCACCTTTTTCATTTTGTTTATAGAAGATCAGTGCTATTAAATGACATAGATTTTATATCTGTACATTCTGGGGTACAAGCCCATACAATTTTTGGCCATGTCCTTTGTGGGAGTTGTAGAAAAATTGTAAAACCAATTCAAAAACGTGTAAGACAAAAACAAACCAAAAAACTTTGTATCAACTCAAAGGGATCCTTTCGTCCTTATTCAAGGGAACCTTACTTACGGCCGGTTTCAATAACGTATCTACCTTTAACCAACTGTCATATTAGCTATCAACAGTAGCTGAAACGTCATGTTAGTAATGCAAACATGACGTTTCAGCTACTATTGATTGAAAATTGAAGACCAGCCGTAAATCTCTCGGTAAATCGATAATCGATGCAAGTTCACGCTAATATCAAGATACAACACACTATTATACACATAAATTGATTATAGCAGTGTGTGTTCAGTGGTTTTGTGCTCACACCATAAATTAGTACTGTAATTCTATAGGTACGCGAGGATTTGCAATTGGCTTTTTGGTGACTGTGGTTTCCTTTTGAATTGTTTTTTTTTTAATAAGCTGTAAGTCCTCCATGTTCTAAAAAAATATCACGATCGAAATCATGCCATATATAATTCTCAATGACGTCCGTGGCCTAATTGTGTAACATTTTTCAGCAAAGGCACTGCGATCCCTTTGCCAACGACTTACTTAAAATAACAAATTAAGAATATGATTTGACACATCGAGTGCATTGCACAGGTCGCAGAGTCACAAGTAGACTGTTTCTATTCTACTATGCGAAGACGGTGCGCATCTTTGGTGAGCAGGATTCGGGATAATTTCAACGGCATCCTGAGGGCGGTGGCGCTGAGGTTCGATTCTCAGTACCTGAAACAACTCACAACAACACTTCACTTACTGAGCAATCGAAACCAGTAGGTAGGTAATATGTGTAATTTGAATAAATGTTTGTGGTATTTTTATGTGTATGTTTTTGTTAATATTTTGTTACTACCGTTTGCCCCCGACTTCGTCCGCGTAGAATAGTCACTTGGGGCCTTAGACCAACAAAAAAAGGGAGACAGCGCACTGCGAACATTAATTTTTTTTTTTTTTTTTTTTTTTGACGATGACCACTCGCAGTTCAGCACACTAAGGCTGGTTACTGCTTAACCGGACTATCCTGTGGTGGCCTTAAATGACTCTAAGGCCCCCAGCCAGGGCTTACAAACTAAATAAAACTAAACTAAATGACCGCTCGCTAGGGCATCCCCTGCGGGATAAGGACCTCGGCTAGCGGCGTCATTTGGGAGGAACAGCAAGGGACAGGCTGGGTCGTAACATTATTTGGGGAATTTAAAACTACTGGCTCAGCGACGCGGGCTGGCTCGGTAATCAAAGGTCGGGGAGGGTTATTACTGGGACGTCGCGACGGGCCCCGGCGGCGGGGCCGGAAAACGGAACGCGGTCTGTGTCGTGTATGTTTTCGAAGAGTGCTGGTTTCCCTACGGCTCTCTTGAATCTGGGTGATGGGGTCGTCGGGCTCGACGAGGGTATGCCTCGGGCGGCGAATCCTACTGATCTGTGAGGGAGTGTATCGGGTGGCCGATGCGATAAGGGGATTTTGATGTTTTGAAGCAGTTTCGATGAAACGCTGCGATAGTCGTTTCATGAACTGTTTCAATGACGTATGCGTGCGCGAAAGTGGCGCACGCATACGTCATTATGGGGCGTATGCACGTCGTGAAGATGCGCAGTTTGCATCTTAGGGACAGCTTGCTGCGTGCATTCAGCATGGAGTGGAGCCTACCGAGAGCGAAAGAGGCACGAGAACGTACCTTCTTTATGTGCTCAGCGAACGTAAGGTGATGGTCGAGGATCACACCTAGATATTTGGCTTGCTTCTCCCAAGGGATCGGCTTACCAAACATGGTGATCGGGCTGGGAGCGGGTCTGGAAAATCGGCCTCGCGTTTTGTCAAACAAAACCGCTTGGCTTTTTTCGGGGTTAACTTCGATCCTCCACTTTCGGAACCAGACGCCTAGGGCGTCGGCCGATTGTTGGAGGACTCGAGCTATGCAATGTTCGCTTCTGCCGGAGCGGTAAATGGCCGTGTCGTCGGCGAACAGGGCTAAGTGCGTCCCGGGGAAGGTCGGGATGTCGCTAGTGTAGAGCGTGAACGCTAGAGGCGAGAGCACACCGCCCTGGGGCACTCCGGCGCGAACGGGATGGGGGGCTGAAAGCGCACCCTCGATACGGTATCGAAAGGTGCGGTTCGACAAATAGTCTCGTAAGATGAGCACGAGACGATCTGGCACACCGAGTCGATATAACTTGTATATCAGACCGTTGTGCCAGACCTTGTCGAACGCTTTCGCCACGTCGAAGAACAGGGCTCCCGTCACTTGGCCGCGCTGAAAGCGGTCGCTGATATGCTCAACGATGCGGAAGACCTGTTGGGCGCACGAATGGTTGGCTCTAAAGCCGAACTGCTCGGGGGGAATCAGGCTCTTGGCCTCGACATAGTCCTTGAGTCGCTTATAAATAAGTCTCTCGTAGACTTTGCCTAGGCCGCTGAGCAAACTGATGGGACGATAGCTGGTCGGGGAGGACTTGGGCTTCCCTGGTTTGGGGATACCGATAACGGTAGCCCCTTTCCACGATTGTGGGAACATGTTGTTGGACAGAGCGCCATTGAAGATGGCGGTCATCAACATCATCAGGGAGGCGGGAAAGAGACGGATCACCCTGTTGGTGATGCCATCGGACCCAGGGGCTTTCCTGGGTTTGAGTTTGCCTATGATCTCCTTTACCTCGTCTGGAGTGACGGGGGGCAGGGGGTCATCGGGGTCCTCGACGGGGGGGATGGAAGCTCTACGTTCGACTTCAGCATCCACCATGCGAAGGTGAGCTTGGTCTACTGGTAGAGAACTGGGAGTGCATTGTGCCTCCAGGCTGTCGGCTAGGCACTCGGCTTTCTCGTCGTCATCGAAGGCGACGGTGTTATCTGGGCGAGTGAGGGGTGGCATAGAGGTGACCTCAGCAGATCGTAATTTCTTCTGAAGTTTCCAGAATGCCAAGTGGTTGGGTTCGAGGTCGCCCAGCATCTTATCCCAGTCAGCGTTGCGCAGTTCACTAATGCGATTACTTACTTTACGCTGTAAGTAGCGCATGTGAACTTTGTTATTCTGACAGGGGAAGGCGCTGTAGGCACGGACAGCCGCGTTCTTCTCCGTCAACAGGTCACGCACATCGTCTGGGAGTTTCCAGCGATGATCGCTCACCGCCGGAGTCTCCCTCGAACACTCGTTCAAGACGTATTGCACGTGATCTGTGAGAGAGTCGATCGCAGCCGTCGTGTCGGCGGCGGTCTCGATAAGGTCGGGGATTTTGTCCAAGTGAGGTGACTTTGTGTCTTTCAGCATTTCGCTTACTCGACTCCAGTCAGTGATCACTCGGGTCGGGGGGGGTTGTGCGGGGTCCATGGGTCCTGATCTAGGAGCGAGCTCCATGACCACGGGCCGATGGTCCGAGTTGAGCTCGTCGATCGCTTCCACAGAATGCAACCGTAAGTTGACATTCTTGAGGAGAGCTACGTCGAGTACGTCGGGGCGGTGAGTGGGATCGTGAGGGTAGTGTGTAGGATGCATCGGAGCGATGACATCGAAACATAGGGGCCCGCATAGATCAAGCACAGCTCTGCCTCTGGCATTGCTCGTGTGACTATTCCAGGAGGGGTGTTTGGCATTGAGATCCCCCGCCAGAAGGACGGAGTTACTCATACCGAAAAGTTTGGTAAGGTCATCTTTTATGGCGGAGGTGTTCTCCGCCGGGATGGCAGGTGGGACGTAAGTGGAGATGACCGTGATGGGTTGGTGGCCTGTCATGCCCAGCCGACAGACGGAGACCTCAAGTCTAGAGAGGGCGGGTGGATCCATAGGGATGCAGTACAGGGACGACTTATAGTAAATAAGAGTCCCTCCCCTATGACATCGAGTCCTGTCGTTGCGAACTATACGATAGTTCGCAATTTTCGGGTCTCGATGGTAAGGTTTGAGAAAGGTCTCCTGGACCAGAAGAATATCTAACCTATGGTCGCGGAGGAACGTGGCGACCTCGTCACGTTGGCTTGGAAGGCCATTGGCGTTGAAGAACCCTATCCGGAGGGCCTTCGGTTTAAACCTACGCGCGGGGGGAGACCTATCCATTAAGTGACGCGTAAGTTTCTACGTGGCGCACTACGTCGCCAAATTGGGCAAAGACAGAGGCGTGATCACCTCTGCACACCTCTAGGGCCCGGGCCATTGCCAGGGCTCTAGGGGAGTAAAACGCGTTGAATGTGACCAGGATGATGTTCCTGGTCACATCTCCGCCGGCGGTTGCCTTAGGAGTAGGTGGGGGGAGGGCCGGTGCCTGGAGCACGGGGCGCCCTGCGAGCGTTGCCCGAGTCGCCGTCGGCGGGGAGAAGGGCGGGATGGCCATGTCCAACTTCAGGTCCATGAGGGCCGGAATGGCCCTTGTGGCCGGGGCGAGTGGAGTCGCGGTGTTGGGTTGTGGGGCCTGGCGAGCGGCAGTCCTTAGGGCCGGAAAGTGGGCCCTATGGTTGCCGTTCCATGGGTTCGGACGCTGGGGGCCCGAGGCCCCCGAAGGATTTCCCACTAGTGTGGGGCACTCCCTCTGCTGGCGCGCGTGAGCACACTTCGCCAGCTTGGGGGCGGAGGATTTTGGCGCCTTGGGGCAACCCCGGTAGTTAGCCGGGTGCCCTGTTGCGCCACACAACACACAGCTGGGTGGCTCGGCGCACAAGGTACGGTCCTTGGGGCGAGGACAGTCAGCGGTGCCATGACTCCCCAGACACTTAACGCAGCGGGGTTTGCCGTGGCAATTCCCCTGCGAGTGTCCGTAAAGTTGGCAGCGATGACACTGTCCAACTATGCCACTGCGGGCGGGGGTCTCCACCTTGAGGCCAGAGAGGCCACAAATTTTGGAGAGGGCGAATATGGGGTGGTGGCCCACGGTGGGGTCGCAAACGACCAACACCATGTCGTATGCAGCGCCCCCACGGCGGTGCATACGGTGGACCTGTGCCACCGGAATGTTCTGCGACTCAAGGTCGCGGCGGATATCCTCCACTGATATCTCGCGCGGGACGTTGCGCACGACGGCGCGGGTTTGTTTCTCCTCCGCGAAAGCGAAGGAGTGGAACGGGATGTTCCTGGCTACTAAGAGCCTGTGGAGTTCCCTATAATCGGTCGCAGTGGGGACCGTGACCTTAATGCCCGCTTGGACGGCACGGGCATTGGTGAACTTAATTCGGCGTTCATTGCACGCCGTGGAAACATCTGTCCACTTCCCCTTGTCGTGAATGAACAAGGGGGGGGGTGCGGACAGTTTCCGGGGGAGGGGGGCAGCCGGGGCGGCAATAGCCATTGGGCTGTTCGGGCGGCTGGCCTGTTGGGGGACACCAACAGGTGAAGCGGCGCGAGAGACGGGGGCAGAGGGGGTGGGTGCGAACATTAAAACTGAAGCCATCTTTTTATCTGTGTGTATTGAAGGGTTGCCATTTGTTATTTTTTTTTCCCTATAATTTGGGGATATTTGTGTGGGTAGGAACTAGTGTAATATTGTACGAGTATTGTTGAATATGGTATAGTACCTCAATTGTTTAGGACTTCTATTATAAAAAAACAACTCATATTTCGAATCAACTTTATTAAATTCAAAAAGATCACCATAACAAAATCACTGACTAAAGAAAAAGTAATAAATACAAAGATAAACGGTAATGAAATAAATTATTCCCTTTTAAAAACCTTGTTGTTGAGTTAATTTTTTAAATTGCTGCCTTTTAGATTTTATAGTTTGTGAAATTGTTTCTAGTTTGAAAACGTGGTGAAACCGTATATTTAAATATTTTTCAATAATGCATTTAATTAAATTGACTTTATGCTCATTACCTGCAAAACTATGATCAAGATCCAAGTTTCCAAAAATTTTATCGTTTCCTAAAAATTATTCTAAAGTTTTTGTTACTACACACGTACTGATTTTCTTTAACCAAATTAATTTTCTCTTTTATAATTTTTCTTATAATAACTTCGCACACCAAACATATGTCGAATACATCCTTGGAAGGAAAACACAGTCCACTTTTGTTTTTTAGTGATATTAATTTGTGAAAATCATACCTGTCTCTAGCTAATAAGAAGATTTAGAAATAAAATGTGCCGTCCCTCCTGCAATATATCCTATTATCAGATTTTTATAATCATCGAACTCTGGGACATTTAGTCTTTTAGCAAGATCCTTGGTATCTTCTTTGATTTCTTGAAGGAACTCCAAATTCATTTCTTCCTCTTCTTCTCCTTCATGTCTATAAGAGGTTGCGGTTGTATTAATGACAACAGTGGAAGATACACAGTTCAAAATTGCAATGCTTTCCAACGGGACACAGTTGCCTTTTGCCAAGCATTTTAGTTCCGAATGATGAAAGTAATTTTTTGTAGCTCCCTTTAAATTGTCGTACATTTGGGTTGTCGTTAAAACCACCTTGCATTCTAATCGATGTAAACATTATTTCTAAATGGTCTTGGCTTATTTTATAGACAAGAATAAAATATAAGTGTCTTTTCGGATTCTACTAATTTGTGATAGACTCTTCAAACTCTCAATATTAAGAAGTATTCCCAAAAATCCCTGTTTTACATTTTGCCTCAATCACTGGTTTATACAAATGTGTTATTAAAAAGGTAGGCCGCCCATTTTGTATAACTTTGCGTTTAGTGACTGATTTTACTTTAGCTCTACTATGTACTTTTTAAGATCGTCCAAGAAATTGAAAATTATGTTTTTATTACGCTCACAAAGTGGTTTTAAAAGTCAAACTTTCTCATAGACCTCGTATAAAATATGTCAAACATGTCGCAAATTATTTAATGAAGATTTCTGTAGGTTCTGAATCTTAAATCTTTTTGGCTTGGCTTTGTGGCTTGGGTCAATAAAACAAGCAACATCTGAGTTATTTGCCGAATGCTTAAAGGTGGTTTTTAAATTTGCCGGATCTTTAATTTTGCACCCAAGCTGCTCGATTGCCGTGAAATTTGTGGTATGCCCATGAAACGTGAGGGACACGACGTCAACTTCAAATACAAAACACTTTATAAGACAAAGTTTGATGTGATTGGCCTTTTGTTCCCCCGATATAGTATTGATTAAAAAATATCCTAAAGGGATCTTGAATCTGTGGTTAATGCCTACCAACAAGAACACTAAAGCCTGTGTAGCTAAAGGTGCTGATTCGTCCACACCTGAACTCATATCCACCAATCCTATATACTTTTTTCCATCTCAAATTTTTTGAGACCTAATGGCCATTTCCTCGAAGACCAAAGAACAAAGAGGACGATGGTCGCTTACTTGGGATTTGGCCTTTTAAGGCCTGAAAAGCCTCCTCTGTGAATCCTGGTTCTCCTTTTATGGATCCATACCACCTACATAGTGTTTTCGGATGATGGAGGCAAGTATTAAATGAATTTCTTACTCATAAGCTAAGTGGAGGGAGTGGTAATTTAAAGTTAGACAGAATTTTTTTACTGCGGGAGTGTATTTGATGCGCTTTTTTATTTTTTTTCTGTTCAAATTATTGAATATGTCTATTATCGCAATATTTCCATTTAATGAGTCGTACAATTAGGGACTAATGTAATTTTCTTTTTTAACCCTTTACCGCATATCGTCACAAATTTGGAACATTCAGCTTTTGGTATAATATATTTATTCCTGTGACATCTATGATCTTTTCTTGGAACTAATTCGTATGTAGGGAGTGTAACTCACCTAATATGCGCCAGTGGCGCCTCTACAGAGGTGCCTAGGAACTAAAATCGACTATTTCGTCAGTTGGTTTCCAAAATTTGACAGATTGTCAATTCGCTGGTTTTCAATACGATTTTTTATTGGTTTTTTGTTAATATCTGAAGAAAATTAGTGATTCACCTGATACAACAATGGACCCACAGGCTTTTTACGGCAAAAGAAGTAAGTTCAAACCATAATATGTAGTGAATATTATCATTTTTTAAATGTTCCGAATTTGGAACACCATGCAGTTGTTATGTTTTTTGAAGTACCAAATATGGAACTTTATGCACTCCAGTCAATAGTTTGAAAGTTCCAAATCCGGAACATTATGCAGTGTTAGACCACAATACTTTATCACTAAATATGGAACAATATGCGCTCCAATCAATCATTTACAATTTCCGAATCGGGAACATTATGCAGCGTAAGATCTTTTATACTTTCAGGGTATTATTAAACCCTGCAGCTAATGTAATTTTTAAGTAGGATAATTAAAAGTAGCGCATAACAAGTTTATAATAATTGTATTTTATGGGCTGTATGATCTCCCAGCCCTGAGTATATATAATATAAAATTATGTGTATAGGTACGTAATTATTTTTAGTAAATTTGCTTAATTATTTTATTGTAGAAAAAATGGAGATGCGTCCTCGACAAACAATCGTCGTAATTCCAGAGAGCAGTGAGGATGAAAATGTATCAGATGAAGACGATTACAATACTCAAGATCCTTTACACATAAATGAAGAAAAAGAAACGTCTTCCTCAGACGGAGAAGATGAAGGAGAAGAAGATGGAGAAGGAGAAGAGGAACTGACTGAGTTTCTTGAGTGTACTGAAGAGCATGTGGAGATGTTTGAAAATTTTACAGACAATCAACCTTCTACTTCTCAGGCAGCTTCTTCACGTAAGAAAAAAAAGAAAGATAAGTTGGTGTGGTCGAATGACAATATTCAGTATGATGAATCCAATATTGCTTTTTTGGGATCTGAAACTCTTCCGGATGAAATTATGCAGCTAAATACTCCAATGGAGTTTTTCAAATTTCTTTTTCCGTCATCTGCTGTAAATTTAATTGAGGAAGAAAGCAACGTATACGCAGCACAAATTTCACCTGAAAACTTGCATTCAGTGAAACATGAAGACATCTATAAATTTATAGGTATTATTATATACATGTCGGTAGTACACCTGCCAACTACTCGGCATTACTGGAAGGAAGGCACGTATATTGAAAAAGTTGCAAATGTAATGACGTGCAACAAATTCGAAGAGATTAAAAGATTTTTGCATTTTTTCGACAAAACAAACGAACTAAAACCAAATGACCCACAGTTTGACAGGCTTCAGAAAATACGCCCACTTATGAAAATCCTTCGCGAAAGGCTACTAAAAGTTCCGAAAGAGGAATTTTTGTCAATCGACGAACAGATGATCCCTACCAAGGCCCGAACTTCGGGGATCAGACAGTACAATGCGAAGAAACCCCATAAATGGGGTTATCTAAATTATGTATTAAGCGGAGTCAGTGGATTCAGCTATGATTTTGAATTATTCGGTGGAAAATACCCTGATCAGCCAGAAAACTGCCCCGATCTTGGAGTGCCAGGAAATGTGGTACAAAGACTAATGGAGACTGTCTCAGACAATTTGAATCATAAGATTTTTGTAGATAACTGGTACACTAGTTTGCAGCTAATGGCAAACTTGCACAAAAGAGGTTTTCTGCCATTAGGCACAATACAACTAAGAAGAGCTCCAAATATAAATATATCTAAAAAAACTTTAGGAAAGAAAGAACGAGGTTATTGCTCCGAAAAAAGTGTTACTGTTGATGACGTTCAGCTATCAGTTACCAATTGGGTCGACAATAAAGCAGTCAGTTTGTGTTCATCCTACGTAGGCAAGGAACCAATGGGAGTTGTGAAAAGATATTCCAAAAAACAAAAGTGTAGAGTTGATATTCCTTGCCCAAAAGCAGTAACTATTTATAACAAATACATGGGTGGTGTTGATTTACTAGATGCCATGTTAGGCTTCTATAGGATCAAAATCCGCAGTAAAAAATGGTACCACCGGCTGTTCTTCCATTTCATTGATCTCTGTTGCGTGAATAGCTGGTTACTATGGCGAAGAGTCATGAAACAGAAAGGTGAAGATATTTACATTCCATTGCTTGACTTCAAGTTAGCCATAGCAGACGTATTGATGCACAAAGATTCAAAAGTATATACTCCGACTACACGCAAACGAGGACGACCACTGAATCAAGATGTTGAGGCAATTAAAAAGGGGCGATCAAGGCGACGCATAGAACTACCTCCAATGGAAGTAGCTGGAGATGGGTTCAACCACTGGCCTGATTGGAAAACCGATCGCCAACGGTGTAAACTGGAAGGATGCAAACAGAAATCCCAAGTGATGTGCGAAAAGTGTGGTTGTTATCTTTGTTTCAACAAAGATCGCAACTGTTTTAAAAACTTTCACACATCATTTCTTTAATTAAATAGCATAGTTTCACGTTGTTTCTTTTAATTCCTGTTTTTCAATGTTATACATAATTCGATCACACCGCATGTTGTACCAAATTTGGAACGTCTGAGTTTTAGAACTAGAACGCATGGCGTTCCATATTTGGAACAATTACTTTTACCTATGTATCTTTTTTACATGGTCTTCTATATTTTTTTTTATATTTTTTTGGGGACCTATAAATGCCCTATACCGACATATATTTTTTCCAAAGGATTTAAAAAATCCATGCGGTAAAGGGTTAAAGTACATATTATATCTTTAAGAGACTTGTTCCTGTTTTTGAGACGCCTGACCATTTGTTGTAAATTTTTAATTTTTTTCCGGTTAATACGTAGAATTTTGTCCTTGAAATTCAATTTTTGTCTCATTTTATACTTCCTAGGTGTATCGAAGGTTATTTCCTCTTCATCTGTTATCTTCGACATGACAGGTGAGACAGGTAAGACCTTAAAAAAAATGTTTTTAAGTTGTCATTTCTCAATTTAAAACATGCAACTTTTTCATAATTTTACATGGGAGTACATACCGGAGTAAATGCAGAGAATGCACTTCGTAATACCGTCCTATCAACAACCGTATCGGGTAAAACAGGTAAGTCCTATAACAAACATTATTACAAAATTAATTTCATATTTGTAATAAAAACTAGTAATAGGAGACAGGAAATACATACAGATACAAATGGAGAGGATGCACTTGGTAATACAGTGCAATCAACAGCCACACTGGGTAAATCAGGTAAGTCCTATAACAACATTAAATACAATATTAATTATATATTTTTAATTAAATCTAGCTAAGAGACATAAAAATACATACGGAAACGAATGCAGAAGATGTACTTGGTAATACCGTGCAATCAACAGCCACATTGGGTAAATCAGGTAAGTCCTATGACAAAAATATCACAAAATAAATTGCATACTTGTAATAAAATCTCGAATCTTTAAAACAAGTAATAGCTCATGAAAATACGTACGAGAACAGACACAGAAAATCAGGCAAGTCTGGTAAGTCTTTCAAAAAAATCATACTAGTAATAGCAGCTTTTGATTGAAACCCTTTTAAGAAGATTAAAGTAAAGAATTAGTACATACTTGAACTAACGTAGAGGCTGAACTTTGTGACACTGAGTTAGAGTTTCCAGCAGTTACATTGAACGACAAAAATAACATCTAAAAAAAAAAATGGGACAGTAGTATTTTAATTAGCTAGTCTTAGCTGACAAACTAACTCAAATCAGAAAAATACTGCCCGTGTTTAATTATTGTGTTGATGAAATCTCCATTTTTTTTAAATTGTACATACCTTTTTAGGATATCCGCTTTTGGTCACACGGCGAAGTCCACGATTGGTTGTGTAGAGGTCGTTATTATCAAAATGATCGGAACAAACCACGCTGGTTTTCGATGGCAGCCATTCTGGATCATTCCGACTATTTCTTATAGCTACTATCCATTTATTTTTAATTTCATTATGAATTGGAAACCTAAAATATTAAATACATATAAAAACAAAATGGGAATATAACTCGAAATAAGAAATCATATTTATATGTATAGATTAATCGAATGGGGAAATTTTAAATCGTCTTATGGCAACCTCCGCACTTTATGTCACTGCTTGCATTCGCTGAGGTTCACTTCATATTACTTACTATACTCTTTGCTGAGGTTGTTTGTTCCAGGTAACCTAAAATTCATAGATAAATAATAAAGAAACGATGTTATTTCAATTACTTACAAGTGAAAAGTGATTCCGTGAGACTTTTTATGTGATTTGCTGTTGTTTTTGCAGTTTTTCACTACACAGGAAGGCATAATTATATTTTTTAAATCTAAGTTATCTTGTCAACGACTCGTGACAAACTAAGAACGATGAGCATGGTTTTAGTGTAGGTGTGTGCGTGAGCGTGTATGTTTACTTGTAGGAGCACGGTTTTATGGTTTCACTTTTGATGTTTGCGGCGCGCTGTCTAGCAGACATTTTTATTTTAAGATTAGGAAGTTTAGTAGTTTAGCTGGTTCGAGGTGGCGCAAGAAAAGAATGTCTGGAAGGATATGGGGGAGACCTTTGCCCAGCCGTGGGACACAATAGGCTAAAGAAGTTTAGTAAAGTTTCAGTTGTTGCTACTGAACAGAGAAAGAATAGATAGTTTAACAAATGTTCGCCGTGATTCTTTAAATTGGCATAACTTTTTATTTATGAACTGATTGACATCCTCCTATCCAGATAGCGTGCACAAACGCACAGACAAAGAAATAAACAAAATATACAAAATTAAATTAAATAAATAGACAAAATTTCTAACAATCATTGTTTTGGGTGCTATTTTTATTTTTATTTGCGTTTATAAAGGTCCCAATCATGTTTTTTTCTCATATATCTTCCATGTACAGACAGCGATCCGTTACATTTTTATTACATTGTTACGCGCCACAATTAATGTAGGGTACATTAAGTTACTACTAGCGCCATCTAGTATCGAGTAGCAGAACTAGTAGAGTCAAGTACGTTCTAGACATTTCTTTGCCAGAACATTCTACACTTCTCGATATCTGGTCAGTCGGCAGCGGTAGTTACGAGTACTTTCCAGATGTTTCGAGAATAGAAGTTTCTAGAATTTACTGACCTATATAAAAAGCGTGTAGTCTGCGACCGAGGGCCCTGGCTGGGGGCCTTAAATTCATTTGAGGCCACCACAGGATAGTCCGTAACAGGTAACCAGCCCTAGCGTGCTGAACTGCGAGTGGTCCCCGTCAAAAAAAAAAACCGACCGAGTCAGTATTGGATTAGCGATAAGTACAAGCGAATACCTACTTTGGAAACGATCTTCAAGTGCGAATAAAGTGATCAGTAGTGAACTTGTGTTTTATAATTAGTGAGTTTAAAGTTGTAATTAGTGTTGTTAAATTAAAGTGTCATTTTGGTTATTTAATCAGCTGTTTTTACTGTCACGAACCCCAAGCTCGTAACAATATTGTATAATTTTAATAACAGATGTGTAATGCTACGTTTACACGCTTGCCGAGGCTTGGCAAACGTCCACAAACACAAGCGTGTAAACGGGGTGCTTGGCTTGGCTTGCGTGAGCTTGTCGCCGAACCAGGCTAGTGTCGGTTTTTTAACACAGATCAAAGGAAGGTTGTGGCAAGCGCTTGCGACGTATTTACATGTTGGCGCGTGTTTAGTGTCGCTCAGGAGCTCTCGCCGAACGGATACGTATACACGTTATCGTATATCGATACGTACGTGAGCGCGCAGCGCAACGTAAACACGTTGCGCTGCGCGCTCACGCACGTATCGATCATGAGTAGTTGGTCAAACGATGATGTTATGGCCTTCATATCAAAGTGAACCGTGCATATGGAATCCGAAGGACGTAAACCACAAAGATAAAAAGAAAGTAGCAGACGCTTGGTCTCGACTTAGTCAAGCTGAAGCATTAAAAAAGCCAGTTAAAGAATTAAAGGCGAAAAAAGAAATATCTATCGGTGGTTCCTTAAATATTTCTATAAAAATATGAAGTAAATTCTTCTCTGATTTGTTGGGCATTCAGCGGTTTCTATGGATTTTTAACATCCACCATCTTCTCTGCCGAACTTTTCGCTTCCTTTGTTTATATTTTGTATAAAAATATGTCAAGCCAAACGCAATAGCCGACACAAGTTCAACGTCCGCGTCCGCCATGTTTGCCTACACAAGTGCACAGCTTTTCCTGTCCGGAACACACTAACGCACTCGCAAGCGTGTAAATGCCATCCAAGCGTTTGTAAAGACTTGGGGCTTGTGGACGTTTGCCAAGCCACGGCAAGCGTGTAAACGTAGCATAATGTGTGTGCTACGATCCGTTGTTGCTCGAAATAAACGTTTATTATTATTATTATGCACAAGGAACAAAGCAACAAAATAAAACAACACATTCACTTATACAATAACATAATATATTCCTATAACACAGTACCTACTTATCAACAACATAGCAACAAAATGGCTACAATATTCTATTGCCCTGCACATTATTTCTGTTGTTCATCATAATCTTCTCCTGGCGTTTCTTCTCTTCTTTGAAAGCCTCACTGTTGGCTTTCTTCTCTATTCTTCTTTCTTTCCTGTATTCTTTGAGAAGGCGTTTACGTTCTTTCTTTTCTTCTGGCGATTCGTCTTTGGGTCTGTAATAAATAAAAATACTTTTATTCAGACCTTGATCCATATTATGTTAGTATTATACAAACTTATAAGCTATGTTAGTACAAAAATATTAAAAGTTTTTTTTTTATTCATTTATCTGTTGCTCATGTACATGCACCCAATGCGCCATGATGGTGCAACACGGCTTATCACTAATGACCCCCAGAATGCCGTTGACGCTCCCACGCACTCTGCGCATCATGGACGCAATCCTTTTTCGCAGTATGGTGTTGAAACCATCAGTATGTTCTTCGGCAAACATTCCTGACGCACTACAGTAACGTGAGCCCCAACAATATCCTGAAGGCATTATTATACTGAACCCGGAGGGCGCTGTATGCAAGTTTTGTATTAATGAATTATTTTGAAAATCTGCCGGTATTGAAAGTGCACCCGTGCGAAACCGGGGCTCGCTAGTTTAGTATAGAAGTAAAAGGTGGGATGATTATTATCATTTATCCGAAAGACGTCCTTGAAGGAGGTCTTTTTCCGCCAGAGGACGTCTCGGCATTATGTCAATGCTACTGATGGCCTGTTGCAACGGTCAGAGAATGCTGCTGCCCATTCTCTGGTTAGTCCCTTAGTCGCTTCTTACGAAATACACGCGAAGTGATGGGATGGTGCTATTCTTTCACGTTCGACACCATACAGAACACAGCTACACTGAGATCGTCAACCCGCCTGCCAAGAGTGGCGATTATGGCAACCTCCCATCCCCTTTGGGGGAGGCCTATGTCCAGCATATTGAGGGCTAAGAACAAATGTTTTTTGTTTAGAAACGTAACGTAAAATTTTACTAAAATTATAATGCTCGTTTCGCACACAATATTTATTTGAATTGGATACTATATTCATTAACCTACTTCAATAATAGGAAGAGGGTCTCAATTCGGTAGTATTTTTTTTTTGTTTGATTCAAATTGTGTGTGTCGCATAAAATTAAACTAAAATACTTACTATGGGGTTGTAGTGTTTTATATACAAAATTCACTTACGATAAAGATACTGTGCCGTTACTATACGTCAAAAAACTCGTGCTAGACCCTCTGGTCACAGTATGGTCACTAAGGTAGCAACCAACTCTGCTAAAGTCAAACTTTTTAGTAAAGCAAAAAAAACGGAATAATGTATTGAAACTCCAATGTACTGGGCCGCTGTGACAACCATTTGAATATTGGCCTAGTTTTGGTTGATCGCTGAAGAGTAATACAGACAGTTCGATCTGCGACAACGAGTTCTACAATTGACACAGACAGATGTGTTGCTGGGGAGTTTGTTACGCCACTTCTTCGCAGCTAAAAAACCATAGGAAGTGGTGACGGGCGGGCGTTTTGGGGGACTGTCTTTATGTAGAACTTTGACGTTCAAAAAGTGCTGGCACTCAGCCTAATTTGAATAAATGACTTTTGATTTTGACATTAAACAGTAAAAACTGGCAATTTTGGAATTGAGCAATATTGCTAACACAAAACTGACCCTTACCGTAAAGACAGAACGCTCAAAGTCGACAGCACGGTCTCTGCATTAGTCTTGCCCTCCTCGTCGCCGCTGGAGTCGCTATCTTCGTTCATAGCGTTGAACTTGGCGAGAGACTTGGCAGTTAGTTTGTTGTCTTTGCCGAGCACATCTTTAGGTATGCCGCGCGCGTTCAGTTGGATCTTGTGGGGTTTCTGTACAAAATACAAATACAAAAATAATAGAAAATACAAATACAAAAATAATACATAATACAAATACAAAAATAATACATAATACAAATACAAAAATAATACATAATACAAATACAAAAAATAATACAAATACAAAAGCGAAAGGCATTATGTTTAAACAGGTGTATTTTGTCTGTGGCGGTAGATACGTGGATATAACTACAGGAAGCCAAGTGCCAAAACCAAATCTTTAGATCTAACATAACATAATTCAGAAACAGAGGCGCATGGTTATTTATCCTTTTGAACGCCAGAGCATAAACGCATCGGCGTGCCCCGACGCTAAGCCACAAATTCCCCGTACTTTTTGTCACATATTTGTGACGTTTGGCGTACAGGGCACGCGCTTGCTTGTCATGTTTACGTCACAATGGCGTTCAAAAGGTTAAAAAAACCGGCCAAGTGCAAGTTGGACTTGCGCACGAAGGGTTCCGTACCATAAGCCGGAAAAAACATGTTTCTTGTGTGGTCCCTTTTATTTTTAATTTTATTTCATTTTTATTATTTGTTATTGTAGTGGCAACAGAAATACATCATCTGTGAAAATTTCAACTATCTAGCTATCACGGTTCATGAGACACAGCCTGGTGACAGACAGACGGACAGTGGAGTCTTAGTAATGGGGTCCCATTTTTACCCTTTGGGTACGGAACCCTAAAAATCCGTAAAGATGCGAATGAATTCTGTAGTAATAACTAATAACTCACCTTCGGCTCCTGAATAACTTTCGGATGATTGTAAAGATTGGAATAAGTCGATAGTATGGTCTCACAGTCCCACTTCTCTTTGGGATCCACGTCCACTGTTACCAGGTCATCTTCAGATTCTTCCTCTATCTCTTGTAGACGCTTCATTCTGAAACAAGGAGTATGGAGTTCATTTGGTATTTTCTTAGGTCTACAATAGACTGTATAAGAGTGTATAATAATAATAATATTAAATTCTTTATTCCGGACAACTTAAGATTCACTGTGTTAGTCAATTTCTTATAAAGGGTTTTTCAACATGATTCAAATTTTTTTTTGTATTACAACAACTAAAATTTGGCAATTATAAAATTCCGGTTAAGCAGTAACCAGCCTTAGTGTGCTGAACTGCGAGTGGTCATCGTCAAAAAAAAAAAAAAAAATATAAAATAAATAAATAAGGGGTCTGTCGACTTCGACAGAATGTCCAGAAGTGCATGGTCATATGGGTGAGATTCTGTATCTGATTTTTTTTTTCTACTTTAATTAATCTGTGTTATCTAATATAATTAATTGTAAACAATTTAACTTTTAATAGTATATCTTTTAAATTTTTCAATTGATGTATTTTAATGTAATTTAAATAATTATGTTATTATCTGCGCATAATGTAGTGCATGCTGTGCTTCTCTGTAAGTGATGAGGACTTAATCTTAAGTTGGCAATGTACAAATTACAAAGTTATAGTGTACTCGTTGTTTAGAAGCCTTAGAATAAATAAAAACTTGACTTTTATTAAAAAATACCAGACTGCTGAAAGCAATAAAAAAGTTCGAGAATAAATAACTTTTATCCGACTTCAAAAAAAGGAGGAGGTTCTCAATTCGGTTCTAACATCATAACTCCGTCATTTTGAAGTAGTCTGATGCAGTTAGCGGTATCAAATCTGTGATTGAACTAAAATAAATGCTACCAACTGCATTGGACTGCTTGAAAAATAAAGTCAAAAAGGTCTTACCTGGCGATCTCCTTCTCCTTGTCGAGCTGGTGCCTGCGCTGCGACTCCTCGAAGTGTTCAGCCGCCTGCAGCAGCATGTCGTGTGTCTCCGGCATGAAGCCCTCGATCTCCTCCAGGTCTAGAGCGCCTACCTCTGTGTCGTCGTACTCGGCGAACATCTGACGACCATACGCATACATGGCATGAGTTTACTTACACCTTCAAGCAAGAAACTACAAAATGCTACCGCTCAACGCAAACGCTATACGCTATGGGAACATCATTTTGATTTATTGCTTGTATGTAAATATATTTTAACAAAGTGTTAATGGTTTTTACCCTCCGCCGAAAAAAATACACTTTCTATTATTTTCAACGTATTTTTAGTATTGCATGATACTTGAACGGAAGAGAATGAGACTAAATGACGACGTATTCGTTGGCGACACTTTTTTGGTTCAATATTTGTCTTGACTGACTTTTATTTTGGTGTTAGATTGTCTATGTACGTAGCATTTTTAATTATTAAATCAAACTAAAATATGTATAGATTTTGTAAACTACTTATTGCTGTAACTCAATCAAATCATTTACATGGCAAAACTGACAATTTCAATTACGAAGAATTAAATTATTAACAACATTTACCCTAGCTTAACTCAATTTACCCTTCCCAAAATCAAGACTTACCCTTTCAAATCTGTTGTCGAGCAGCGTGAGGCCCTGGTTACGTTTCATGACGCTCGAGGACATGGAGTACTGAGAGAATCGAGACTTGGTGTCGTCCTTGTCGCGGACGTCCCAGTTCGGCATGCGAACACCTCGTGTTTCTCTGTCGCCCTGGTGAAATAAAATAGAAAAAGTAACGTTTATAATTGAAATAGATAATGGGCCGTAGTGGCGCAACGATTACTGTCCGGACCTACGACATGTAGTTCGTGGATTCGAACCCAGCTAAGCTGCGGTGTGACGGGCGGACTTGTATAGCCACGGCATATTATCAAAAGTCCTATAAGAGAGGAGAGAGCCTAATTTACACAATCCAGATTTCGATTTCAGAATAAGAAATCCAATCACTTTGCCCGAGATGGGAATTGAACCCAGGCCTACAAGAGCTGCTAAAAGCAAGTTAGGTTTACAGCTACCAGAGCTAAATGTTGCCTGTGTTAAAAAATATGACTCTATTTAGTCCGTCAGTTAGATTATCGAAAAATATTGGACACGTATTTTTTATTTTATCAAATCAATAAAAAAAATACGAAGATGAAACGCATCAAAGATAAGGAGTGGGGGCTTGTAACGTCACTTTCCAGTAAAAAGTGTACTGGTAAGTGATGTCACACGAGTTTTCAACGCACTGTATCGTCTTCATTTTTTGTTTACGTGACAAAAGAAAAAATACGTGTCCAATATTGTTTTAGAAATCTATCTGACGGACTAACTATATACCCTATTATGTTTTATCTATTCCTGAATATGAATAGTGACGAGATGATGATATATATATCTAACCTAATACCTTTAAACGAACAATTCTTGTATATATGTGTCACCGGAAAATGGCAAACTCCGTAAGATTATAAAATAACTTGAGAGATTGTAAACTCTCGATAAATTGTCAACTGAATATTAAGAATACTTTTTTACGCATCAAAATTTGATAATCTATAATATCTCGAAGTCATTCCGAGAAATTGTGGACTGACATAAACTGGCGACCAATCAGCTGTCTGGTCTACAATTTATCTGTTTTGGTGTTATAGTTAAATTGGAAACTTGGCCCTTCATTGGTCTTTGTTTTCTCTGTATAGACCAATATTGTTTCCAGGTTTACTATCACATAAAAACGGTTAACCTTTTGACCGCCATTGTCACGTATACATGACAAGCAAGCGCGTGCCCTGTACGCCAAACGTCACAAATACGTGACAAAAAGTACGGCGAATTTGTAGCTTGGCGTCGGGGGCACGCCGATGTGTTTATGCTCTGGCGTTCAAAAGGTTAAATTGTAGTTTTCGAGAGTTTACAATCTCTCAAGTTATTTTATTATCTTACGGAGTTTGCTATTTTCCGGTGACATAGACATTGAAAAGTTGACACAGAATGTCAGGCACACCATACAAAATACTGGTGACCTGCATTCAGTTAGACTGACCCCATCAATGGTTGGGAAAGACTAGGAATATTGATAAGCTGCGTTATTGATAAGGGGACCCTTACCGAATCACTGTCGTCGTCAGAATCGAGGTCTGACGCGAACGCCTTGTCAGAGTTCCCATCGTCTGACATGCTGTCACCATCTTCATCCTCATAGTCCTCAATGTCAGACTCTTCGCCTCCTGTAAGGTTATTTGTTACAGTGAATTTACTCCCTTAAGGTACCCACAAGAAAAAAAGCAATTTTTTAGCTGTTCACACACACACACACATCCAGCACACAAGGACGTGGTCAAGGAGCGACGCAGCGCGGCGTGGAGACCGGATACATCGCCTTGCATCGTCTGACACGACCGCGCTCGGACATTCTTACCTTTTGCCTTTAGTTTGCTATACCTACCTATCTATTGTGAATCTAATGAACCTTAAATACAACCCTAATCTCTTCAAAATTAGAGTGAAGAGGCTTCTTCTGGGTAAGCTCGCTCCATCGTCGACTTTGTCTCTGTCATCTATGACCTAGACTAGAGTCAAGAGGAAACCCATATTAAATAAAAAAATATAGTCCACTGTCTTTAATTAGACCTGGTTGAGAGTTAACCTTGTGCTCAGTTTAAGCAATCTATTACAAACTTTGAAAGGCGAACTGTTAGCCTCATAAAGTGTTAGTTATTATTATGTGTTTAATGTATCTTTAAGTGTATTTATTTTGATTTTCATGGGAAAAAAGCTCTTATAGTGGTAGTTATTATTATGTGTTTAATGTATCTTAGGGTAAGTGCATTTATTTTGATTTTTATGGGAAAAAAAGCTCTAAGGAGCTCGTGGCTAAATAATAACAGCCGCACGGGTCGATCTTCAAGGTTACGCAACGCCTGCCGAGTGCCGAGAAAATAACTGAAGACGACACGGTTGGCGCAGTGGTTGAGCGATTGACTGCTGCGCTGCGTGTCGCGGGTTCGACTCCCGCACGGAACAGATATTTGTATGGCCTACAGATAGTTGTTCCTGGTCTGGCTGTTTGTGTATGTGAGTTTGTATGTTTGTAAAACAACGTTTAAAAAAAAATTTTTGCGTCTCGGGACGCCAGACAGAAGTGATAACTTAAACTAATCTAAGTTGAACTATTAATATGGGAAGCGTCTGTCCGAAATACGACTAGCGCTGTGGGTTAGAGTGAGAGAGGAAGAGCCTGCCCACCACTGCCGTATGCGTGAGACAAAGGGAAGCCAGACAGGCTGGCACCGTAACGCGTTACGTTACGAAGCGGTTTACCTTCCCATAAGAAGTTATCACTTCAAAAAAACAAAAAAGTAACTTACCATCAGCCATAGCAAGATCAATAAAGTTATCTTCAAGTTCATTATTAGGATCATCAAAGTCAAAATCATCATCCAAGGCCGCTATCACTTCAGGATCCAAGTCCAGGCACAATCCTATAAATAAAATTACAAATGGTTAACTTTTGGAACGCCATTGTCACGTATACATGACAAGCAAAGCATGTGCCCTGTACGCCAAACGTCACAATTATGTGTCGGGGGGTTGGGGGGGGGGGACTGGGGTTAACAAGGGTGCAAGTTGATCTCCAATGACGAATTTTGCAAGAGTTTTTAACTGTAATACTGGTCAGTCACATGCGGTAGCTAGTTCTTCTTAATTAACCTCAACACAATGTATTAAAAAAAAGCTTTCAAGCTCTAATCTCTAATTTTCATTGATAACCTTCCTCTGGGGCAAATGAAGGGGTATGTCAAAGCTTCCCACCTGCACGCAAAATACGCGCTTAGTCGTGTAGTTGCGGAAACCAGCCCGAATTACATACATACATATGTCAAAGTCCTATTGACTTCCGGCCGTTTTCAATAACGTATCTACCTCTAACCAACTGTCAAATTAGCTACCAACGGTAACTGAAACGTCATGTTACAAAGGCAAACATTACGCTTCAACTACTGTTGGTAGCTAATTTAACAGTTGGTGAAAAGTAGATATGTTATTGAGACTCGTCGTTAAACCCTACCGTTACCATTACTTTGAGTCAGGAGATCCTAGTGACAACTTGATAGGGGGCAGACAAATTAGGCATAATAATAAAGCTAGTTATAGACAGCAGAGAGGAAGACACTGCTTCCAATCTTCACAGCTTTTGCAAGAGTTTTTGACTGTAATACTGGTCAGAGCCACAAGCGGCAGCTAGTTCTACTTTTTTAACACAAAAAGAAGCTAATCTTAATAAACCTCAACACAATATATGTAACATTAAAAAGCTTGCAACACATTTCAGTGGATATTAATTTATAAAAAGTCATAGCTCAGAGGCCCTACTACGTCTTAAAACAATCATGATTCCGCTCTAAGAGGGAGATGGAGCTATACATAGTGAATAGCACTATCCCTTTTACATCATCGGAATTGGATGGCATTAGCACATCATAGTAGAGCTGCTGATGTCAAATCTTCATTGATAACCTTCCTCTGGGGCGAAGGGTTATGTCAATCTCCTACTGATATAAATCCCACTGTTACCTCAACTATGAGACAGGAGATCCTAGTGACAACTTGATAGGGGGCAGACAAATTAGGGATAATAATAAAGCTAGTTACAGACAGCAGAGAGGAAGACACTGCTTCCAATCTTCACAGCTTTAGCACTTCGCAGCTTTAGATGGAAGTGGGTTGACCAACATACCTTGTGGAGCAGCTTTGTTCAGTAGACCAACATCTTCTTCAACCTCTGAAGCAAACACGGAGCTGGGCAGGTTCAGTACCTCCTTGACGGGGATGGTCTCGCCATCCTCTGTTGCCTCGGTGGATTTTTCCTTGCGTTTGTGGATGGGTTTCTGAAATACATAAAGTGCTTGATTAAATATAAGAAAATTTAAATGTGAATGTGATTTTTGGCAGAACGTTTTTAGAAGGAGACTGCTTTTGATTTTGTTCTACATATGTAGTATAAGTAAATGTGAGTTTATACATAAATACATGTGTGTATTTCTCATGTTGGTAGCTAGACTAAAGAATGCCACGTACTGCAATCTATATATACTCCTTTGCTTTGTATATTTTCACACTTGTTTTTATTTTTGTCATGAGTGGTAAGTTCAGCTAAATTCTTTTAGGGCCTGTAGACACTATTAGTTAAGGCTCCACAGATAACGTGAAAACTTGGTTCTAAGTCTGAATACATCACTTTTTTTATTCGAGTTCTAATATCCACACTGGTAGATTTTGTATTAGCTTTAATCCTAAGTTTTACAAATTTTGTAAAACTATGGATTAAACCTGAATGTTTTGATGCCACATAGAAATTTATTAAAAACGCTAATCAGACCCCGAGCATAAGTCAAAGCGATATTGTACCTACTGGTTTATTAATGAGTTTATTTTTCACAGTTGTTTAAATAAAAGGCCTACATTATAAAGACACTACAATATAAATAAACTAATTTAAAAGAAAAATCAAAATTTAATACAAAAAAAGATTCTTACAGGCTGCACCACCAGTGTGACTTCCCTGGAGTCTTTAAGATGTTGTAAGTAGTTGTAGTCATCATCAAAGTATATCCCGTACTTGATCTGTTCCTCTCTGCGTTGCTCTGGAGTAAGTTCCTAAAAAATTTTGGTAACCCAAAAAATTACTTTGTCCATTTTTTTGTTGTTTCTTCATAAAGCTTATTCTGGGACCTTAGAATTTTTCACTATCATAAAATATCAAAGTTGATTGGTTTACACAGCCTACTTTTACAATTTAAAGAAAATGCTAAATCTGCAGTACATATTCTGTTTCTTGATAACAGAAATAGTGAAATTTTCCTAAAGGTTTCTTCCACTCAAGCATTGAAAATTATCCAAAATCTGTTTAAAGGCTAAACTATTAAAGCTTTGAGTTTAAAAAAAAACTCAACAGAGCTTCACTATAGTAGGCGCCAGATAAATGTGGAATAAAGTACGTTGACCTTTCCCTAATAACTGTTCATAGGTACCTGAACAATTAAATATGAATCGTTTTTCATTATTAGACAATGTTAAGGATCACGAGAGATGATGATTCGGGACAGCTTTGTGTCATTAATTCCGTTTTTCAAATTAAAAATGTCAATAATTGTAGGTGGGTCAATGACCGTTATTCCACGATTATCTGGCGCCTACTATAGTAAGCTTACAAAACAATGTTTATTTTCAAAGTAATAGTAATACATAATTAGGAACACAAGTTAATCATAATTTGATAAGTCAGAAGTGGCTTTAATACCACCTAAAGCTCGCTATTATTGCCAGTGAGAGTAATTAAGAATTGTCCACCAAACAGATAATCAAAACATAAAGCATACTCACTGGGTCTTTCTCCTTCTTCTGAGGCACATTAGCACTAACAGGCACTAACACACGTTGTGGTGCAGTCTCGTCAGCAGCCAGGGGATCCCTTTGAGAACGATGCACTAGGTTGAATGTCACCGCTTTCTTGCGATCTATGAATTTCTTTTTTGTCTTCGGCTGAAATTAGGTTATGTGGTGTTAATTGTAGTATTACTGACCAAATATTTAACGCAATTACAGTGATGAGAGGGATATAAGATACTTTACCATTTTGAAGTAGTTTTATTCGAAATGTAGCGTGGAAATTATGAATATATGATCAAATACGCGCAAAACATGTGTTGTTTTGAATAGGCGTACGTCAAAAGAATGTCTTTTTCGTTCCGAAACAATGAGATAAACACATTTGTATGTTTTGAATTTCTGAACGGAACAATGTTAGTTTGTTCACTTCAAATTTCAAATCCCTACAATGTTTTTGCTTTAGGGCTGGTCTTCATTTGCAGAAAGAGAAAATTTGTCTTTTGACATATTGCATGATAAATCGAACAGGTCTTGGCGTTGGCGTCGACAAATTCTCACTCCAATACCAACATTTAACCAAAAACCGTCATCTGTTGCTGTCATAACAAAATAACCTTTAAAAATGTATTTCGCGAAAAATTCAAACATTTTGTCTTATAAATATAGAAGAATCATATCAAAATGGACCTGTACAAGTTGTATACGTGCGAAGAGTACAGCTGCGCCAAAAACCAAGACGTATTCTCATACTATTCTTTCCCCAAAGACTAATTTCCCTGCTCGGTCCAGTAGCGCAATAAAAGAGCAAATTCAAAAGGTAAAACAATTAAAAAACTTATAAACATATGTTTCTTCATAAAACACAACATTTAATGACATCAAAAGTACGCTACAACCCCAGCTTTAGTGAGTTTATGTGTTTTAATCGTTATCCAAAGTTGTAATGTATTTTCAGACTGCACAATTTGCTGAACTTTATAACTGGCAAAGGAAAAACCTGAAGGGTCCAGAATTTGTGCTGCACGATGGCCCACCGTACGCCAATGGAGATTTGCATATGGGCCATGCTGTTAACAAGGTAAATAATGGTCAGAAATCATAATTTAAAAAATACCAAACTACAAAATACGTTTTCCAGCCTCGCTCCCTTGGCAAATCGGAATCGTGCATTTTTTCGCAGTAAAAGTGGCCTATATCACTCCGAAATCAAGCTTTCTAACAGTGAAATATTTTTTATAATTGGATCAATACTACCAGCGATCTACCTATTTATGGACATTTGTCCCTTTACAATATTAGTTCAGATTTATTCTTTTATAGCTTTCTACTTTTTAAGAAGTAGGCACACCTACTTCAATAACATACAAATTTATAATTTTACTTTTCCAGATAATCAAAGACATAAACAACAGAAGTCAAGTTCTTCAAGGCAACCGAGTCCACTACATCCCAGGCTGGGACTGCCACGGCCTACCCATAGAGCTCAAAGCTCTACAAAAGGCAAAGAAAACTTTAAAAAACAGCCTAATATCTGACCCAGTTCATATTAGAGAAATTGCCAGAACTTTTGCCTTGGAAACAGTAGATAGACAGAAAAATGCATTCAAGAAATGGGGCGTCATGGCTGATTGGGATGAACAGTGTTACTTGACGCTGAATAAAGGATATGTACAGAATCAGTTGAGGCAGTTCCATAAGATGTATAAGTCTGGGTTGATATTTCGGGCACTAAAACCTGTTTATTGGTCACCTTCTTCAAAGTGAGTATGTATTGGTTACTTTTTGAGGTAATTAATGTTTTTTTTTGCTTTGGCTGCCTACCAAATTAATTTTCTTTCTGTGTATTTTATACCATGTATGTAGAAAACATGGTCTTTTCTTAATTTCTTAGATCAGTAGGAATCTTTCTCTTGGTTTTGGCTATGTAATCTCAATCAAAAGTAATGCAGTTCGATGTTGTACACTTTGAGATCAATGCTAATTGATTTTTATTCAATATTTTGTTTATCTTGTTTTAGTACTGTCTATATTGTATTCACCTTTCTCTGTGTGTCACACATGATATAAAATTAATTTTTGTATACCAAGTTTTGTAAAACCATTATTTGAAAAGAATAACTATGAAGTTTCTTGTCCGTTCTTCTCCATAAGAATCTACCTTTCTGAATGGACAGTAGAGTCACTTTATTAATTTAATACTATTATTTTACTGAACTGTAAATGATGTGCCGTTTAATGGCCTAATTGAAATAAACGTTTTGACTTCTTTTGACACTGCGGGGTGCCAGCTTAAAACCAGCACTGGGTGTCATACGCCCAGCAAATGCTGAGATGGTAACCCTTTCAGTATAGGCACGCTCAGCCGAATTCTATTCCTACTACTACTGTATTATTTCTGTTACTTTGTCTTTGTTTCTGTTTATTTGTGTTTGAGCCGCATAAATGTTTTGTATTATTAATTAATTTAGTGAATTGTGGTTTTCCTTTCATTTCAGAACAGCCTTAGCGGAAGCAGAGTTGGAGTATGATCCTCAATTTAAGAGCAAAGAGGTGTATGTCACTTTTCCTCTGGTAAATCTGCCATCTGTAGTAAAGGATGCAGTAAAAGGGTGAGTACAGTTTAAAAATGAGTAGCGTCAGTCTAGATGTGGCACTTCATATATATTTAAACTGATGAACTTAAGGAGTGACAATAAACTAAAAAAAAATTAGGTATAATAGAAAGACAGAAAGATAGAAAAATGTTTATTTGGGACTCGCACAAGACAAACAAACCAGTAAAATAAAATTAAATAACTAAACAGTATTATAAAATAATTATCTGTGCGAGACCAAAATGGTCCCTATCTCAATTATGCTGCGATATCTAAAAAAATAAATAATGCATCTTTTATTAATTTTATCTTGTGTTACCTCGTAAGATCCAGGATCTTATGAGATTACACCAAATTGAATTAAAGTGATTACGCTTGTCATGAAAGGTCACTGCAATTCATTTTTATCTGTCAAATGGATAGTAATCCAGGAGGCATTTACGAGTTAACTCCAGAACTATTGTTTGAAACTTTTTGCTTAAAACTTAATTATGCTAAAAAATGTTAGTTACACATTTAGACCGAAGATTGGTGTCTTTTAATGGCGCTTTGTTTTTTGTTCTAGATTTCTATTGGTATTACAAGTTAAGACTACCAGTTACCCTTTGATCAAATTAGAAAATGCAAAAGCAGCTCTGTAATATGCTCTCTTTCTCCAGGCAAAAAAACTGGTTGTCTGTAAAGTCGGTTTACGGACGATAGTTTAACGTGACAACGTCATAACAAAACATTGATGAAATGATTGCATACTTTTATGAATAAAATTTAATCGTGCAGCGCTCTCGCTCCGATCGTAACGTTACAATGAGTCATCCTTTTTCGTGCGTGCAGCCGGCGTTCATCGATTTATTAAACGTTGTCACGTCAAAAATGATGTGCGTAAAACATATAATTTCTGTCTCTGTATTTACTGCTGGACACATAACAAATATCCCCAACCTCTCTATTCCAGAAAGCAACTGTCAGCCATAATCTGGACGACCACCCCCTGGACGTTGATAGCCAACCGCGCGATCTGCTACAATCCCCAGCTCAAGTACAGCGTCGTATCACTGAGCAGTAGATCTGATCACTTGCTGGTCGCCAGTGGACTGGTGCAGGCTTTGAAGGAGTTGTTACAAGTAGATGTTAAGATTGTAGCTGAGTTTGATGGTATGTATTAAGTTCTTTATGGTTTACTAGAATTTAACAACCGCTTTGCTCCTGTAGTCTATGTAAGAAAGAAAGAAAGAAGAAAGAAAGAAAGAAAGAAGAAAGAAAGAAAGAAAGAAGAAAGAAAGAAAGAAAACTAGTTTATTTGGCACACACACAGACACACATTGTAGATACAATGTGTGTCTGTGAAATTATAAAAAGAATTCAACCACGCATATCCCGTTTTTTCCGTTCCCGTATAGCCTATCGCCTTCCTCATGATTGAGGCTATCATACACAAAATAATTGTCCAAATCCGACTGGTAGTTCCAGAGGTTAGCGCGTTCAAACAAACAAACTCTTCAGCTTTATAATATTATAGTATATAGATTCCGTGGTGGGGTTGTCCTCATCAGACCTCTTTCTACCTCATCGTATTACTTGTCCCCAGGCCACCACCTCTCTGGCACGACGTACCAGAACAAGCTGGTGAACCAAACCCTCCCGTTCCTCGAGGGAGACCACGTGACCGACGTCAAAGGCACGGGTCTAGTCCACACGGCGCCGGCGCACGGCCCCGAAGATTTTCTTGTTGCGCTGAAGAATAATATGACTGTGGTAAGTTTATCTTCGGCAATGGAATGTTTTTTTTTTGTGTGAGTCGCTCAGCGGTCGAAATTCGACCATATTATTTATGTGCTTCACGTATAGGAAAATTGCAGACTCTGTAAGATTGTCGACTTTGTCTCCGTCAGCTATGACCTAGACTAGAGACAAGAGTTAACTCATCTCAAATGAAAGAAAAAATGCAAGAAATCTTAATTAGGTAATATATTCTCGATATATTATAAAAAAAAAAACGTTTTGTATACTCCCTCCAAATTAAATTAATTGTTTCCAATATATTCGTGTCTTAATAAGAAAAAAATTGTTTACAATTTCACGCGATATTTTACAATCTTACGACGTTTGCAAGTTCCGGTGACATATAGATTTTTGTGCTTAATTAATTTGCACTCTGTAGAATCTGCTTTAAACGCGCGGAGAACTTTGATATCGTGATGTTCGATTTGTTTGACTTCAGGTCCATTTCACCTCCAGGTCACATCAAACTACAATAACCTGTCAAATTTCTTTAATCGATTTTCAACTTTATTTCTCAAGTTTTAGGTTCAAGGTTGATTGGGAAAATTTGACAGTTTCGGGTAGCTTGCTGTACTAGCCTCTGTACTTCGTGTGTGGTTTCATCGCCTTTTTCTTTTTACACATGCAAGTCCATTTACAGTCTTTTGGCTAAACCACCAACTTTGCTTTAAGCTTTTGCCTTTTATGAGCGCGAGTTGATCATAATAATTTAACCTTTTTGTGAATTTTTCAACATGAGTTTGTGCCCATAGCGGAAGGTTTTTTAATTTAACTTGCCAATCTTCAGACAATATAAATTTAAGTAACCTTATTTTTCATAAGTTCGTCGTTAACTCGTTTGATAATGATGACAACAATAAATTATCCTTTAACCCTTTCACGCACGTCCTGTCGTAAATTCTCATAGGGTTCAATATTCATATACAAAACCTTTGCGATAACGACCTTCAGGTGATTGTCCACTTTACTGGCCGCTTTGAATCCTATAATGGGTACATTTTTTCCAGGAATGCAACGTAGACGAATCTGGTCGATACACCTCCATAGACCCCGAACTCAACGGTCTCCCAGTCCTCGGCGAAGGTCAAGACCTGATCATCTCCCGTCTCGGGGAAGACGTTGTGCACCGCGGAGAGTTCGTGCACTCGTATCCCCTGGACTGGAGAAGCAAGAAGCCGGTCATCCTCAGGGCGAGCCAGCAGTGGTTCATTGATACGGCGGCGCTCAAAGACAAGGCCTTGGTAAGAAATCATTGAGTTTTGATCATTGCATGGCCTCCTGGTAGTTTTGTGATTAGCTAATATTTGACGGTAAGTAGAACTTTATTTTGATAATAATTAGCGGACGCCACGCGGTTTCACCCGCGTAGTTCCCGTTCTCGTGGGAGTACAGCGATAAAAATATTGGTGTAGATTACAATGATAGTGTAAAAAAAATTATGCGGTCGAGGGACCCCCGTCAGGAAAGATACGTTTTCACGAAATTTACATGTGTCTGTACAACCGTGTGTTGAGGTTACATGATAAAAAGAGACAGGGACAGAGGGAGAGAGAGAGAGAGAGAGCTGCACACCCGGCTGCGCACTCACTTGCGCTCATTTGCTTGTAGTAGGGTCGATACACACTCAGCATACAGCATTTCGTTACGTGACGATTTCTACTAAATCGCAATACCCGTAAGCCGCATTAAGGAACTTCGTTCCAAAAATACCCCCCTATTGACTCCGCTGTAGTCGGTTAAATCAATGTAAAAAAATGTGACAGTACTCATTAGCACTGATTTTTGTTCCACCTGTATGCAAAACACGCGTTCAGTCGTGGAGTTGCGGACACCAGCCCGACACAACATACATCCTTGATTTGTAATTTCGTTTTTTCTTTTGACTCCAGGCAGCCTTAGATAAGGTAGAGATCCTACCACCAGCTAGCAGCGAGCAATCCCGCCAAGGTTTCCGAGCTCAGTTGGAGAAGAGACCTTACTGGTGTATCTCGCGACAGAGAGCCTGGGGCGTGCCCATACCCGCCGTGTATAGCGGGGAGCGTGTTGTGGTGGATGAGTGAGTAATAGTAGTAAGTTAGAACAGAGGCCTTACTGGTGTATCTCGCGACAGAGAGCCTGGGGCGTGCCCATACCCGCCGTGTATAGCGGGGAGCGTGTTGTGGTGGATGAGTGAGTAATAGTAGTAAGTTAGAACAGAGGCCTTACTGGTGTATCTCGCGACAGAGAGCCTGGGGCGTGCCCATACCCGCCGTGTATAGCGGGGAGCGTGTTGTGGTGGATGAGTGAGTAATAGTAGTAAGTTAGAACAGAGGCCTTACTGGTGTATCTCGCGACAGAGAGCCTGGGGCGTGCCCATACCCGCCGTGTATAGCGGGGAGCGTGTTGTGGTGGATGAGTGAGTAATAGTAGTAAGTTAGAACAGAGGCCTTACTGGTGTATCTCGCGACAGAGAGCCTGGGGCGTGCCTATACCCGACGTGTATAGCGGGGAGCGTGTTGTGGTGGATGAGTGAGTAATAGTAGTAAGTTAGAACAGAGGCCTTACTGGTGTATCTCGCGACAGAGAGCCTGGGGCGTGCCCATACCCGCCGTGTATAGCGGGGAGCGTGTTGTGGTAGATGAGTGAGTAATAGTAGTAAGTTAGAACAGAGGCCTTACTGGTGTATCTCGCGACAGAGAGCCTGGGGCGTGCCCATACCCGCCGTGTATAGCGGGGAGCGTGTTGTGGTGGATGAGTGAGTAATAGTAGTAAGTTAGAACAGAGGCCTTACTGGTGTATCTCGCGACAGAGAGCCTGGGGCGTGCCCATACCCGCCGTGTATAGCGGGGAGCGTGTTGTGGTGGATGAGTGAGTAATAGTAGTAAGTTAGAACAGAGGCCTTACTGGTGTATCTCGCGACAGAGAGCCTGGGGCGTGCCCATACCCGCCGTGTATAGCGGGGAGCGTGTTGTGGTGGATGAGTGAGTAATAGTAGTAAGTTAGAACAGAGGCCTTACTGGTGTATCTCGCGACAGAGAGCCTGGGGCGTGCCTATACCCGACGTGTATAGCGGGGAGCGTGTTGTGGTGGATGAGTGAGTAATAGTAGTAAGTTAGAACAGAGACCTTACTGGTGTATCTCGCGACAGAGAGCCTGGGGCGTGCCCATACCCGCCGTGTATAGCGGGGAGCGTGTTGTGGTGGATGAGTGAGTAATAGTAGTAAGTTAGAACAGAGGCCTTACTGGTGTATCTCGCGACAGAGAGCCTGGGGCGTGCCCATACCCGCCGTGTATAGCGGGGAGCGTGTTGTGGTGGATGAGTGAGTAATAGTAGTAAGTTAGAACAGAGGCCTTACTGGTGTATCTCGCTACAGAGAGCCTGGGGCGTGCCCATACCCGCCGTGTATAGCGGGGAGCGTGTTGTGGTGGATGAGTGAGTAATAGTAGTAAGTTAGAACAGAGGCCTTACTGGTGTATCTCGCGACAGAGAGCCTGGGGCGTGCCCATACCCGCCGTGTATAGCGGGGAGCGTGTTGTGGTGGATGAGTGAGTAATAGTAGTAAGTTAGAACAGAGGCCTTACTGGTGTATCTCGCGACAGAGAGCCTGGGGCGTGCCCATACCCGCCGTGTATAGCGGGGAGCGTGTTGTGGTGGATGAGTGAGTAATAGTAGTAAGTTAGAACAGAGACCTTACTGGTGTATCTCGCGACAGAGAGCCTGGGGCGTGCCCATACCCGCCGTGTATAGCGGGGAGCGTGTTGTGGTGGATGAGTGAGTAATAGTAGTAAGTTAGAACAGAGGCCTTACTGGTGTATCTCGCGACAGAGAGCCTGGGGCGTGCCCATACCCGCCGTGTATAGCGGGGAGCGTGTTGTGGTGGATGAGTGAGTAATAGTAGTAAGTTAGAACAGAGGCCTTACTGGTGTATCTCGCGACAGAGAGCCTGGGGCGTGCCCATACCCGCCGTGTATAGCGGGGAGCGTGTTGTGGTGGATGAGTGAGTAATAGTAGTAAGTTAGAACAGAGGCCTTACTGGTGTATCTCGCGACAGAGAGCCTGGGGCGTGCCCATACCCGCCGTGTATAGCGGGGAGCGTGTTGTGGTGGATGAGTGAGTAATAGTAGTAAGTTAGAACAGAGGCCTTACTGGTGTATCTCGCGACAGAGAGCCTGGGGCGTGCCCATACCCGCCGTGTATAGCGGGGAGCGTGTTGTGGTGGATGAGTGAGTAATAGTAGTAAGTTAGAACAGAGGCCTTACTGGTGTATCTCGCGACAGAGAGCCTGGGGCGTGTCCATACCCGCCGTGTATAGCGGGGAGCGTGTTGTGGTGGATGAGTGAGTAATAGTAGTAAGTTAGAACAGAGGCCTTACTGGTGTATCTCGCGACAGAGAGCCTGGGGCGTGCCCATACCCGCCGTGTATAGCGGGGAGCGTGTTGTGGTGGATGAGTGAGTAATAGTAGTAAGTTAGAACAGAGACCTTACTGGTGTATCTCGCGACAGAGAGCCTGGGGCGTGCCCATACCCGCCGTGTATAGCGGGGAGCGTGTTGTGGTGGATGAGTGAGTAATAGTAGTAAGTTAGAACAGAGACCTTACTGGTGTATCTCGCGACAGAGAGCCTGGGGCGTGCCCATACCCGCCGTGTATAGCGGGGAGCGTGTTGTGGTGGATGAGTGAGTAATAGTAGTAAGTTAGAACAGAGGCCTTACTGGTGTATCTCGCGACAGAGAGCCTGGGGCGTGCCCATACCCGCCGTGTATAGCGGGGAGCGTGTTGTGGTGGATGAGTGAGTAATAGTAGTAAGTTAGAACAGAGACCTTACTGGTGTATCTCGCGACAGAGAGCCTGGGGCGTGCCCATACCCGCCGTGTATAGCGGGGAGCGTGTTGTGGTGGATGAGTGAGTAATAGTAGTAAGTTAGAACAGAGACCTTACTGGTGTATCTCGCGACAGAGAGCCTGGGGCGTGCCCATACCCGCCGTGTATAGCGGGGAGCGTGTTGTGGTGGATGAGTGAGTAATAGTAGTAAGTTAGAACAGAGGCCTTACTGGTGTATCTCGCGACAGAGAGCCTGGGGCGTGCCCATACCCGCCGTGTATAGCGGGGAGCGTGTTGTGGTGGATGAGTGAGTAATAGTAGTAAGTTAGAACAGAGACCTTACTGGTGTATCTCGCGACAGAGAGCCTGGGGCATGCCCATACCCGCCGTGTATAGCGGGGAGCGTGTTGTGGTGGATGAGTGAGTAATGATCCAAAATCAGGACCTTCTCGCAGCGATCACTAGCATTTTCAGAATTTCAACAATATTTGCGGCTCTTACGCATAAACTAAAAAAAAAATAACGTTGTTTTTAGAGTTCATCATTACAGCTGGGACACGTCCACTATTGAAACTAGGCATCCACCAAGCGTCGCCGCGTTAACCGGTCCTGTATGCGTCTCTCATCCAGTGTATTCCTGCGCCCTCCACTTGGTCAACGACCCGCCTTGTGGAAGTCCGACCACAAATAATATTGACTAAACTCCTTTATTCCAGACGCATCATAGACAAGCTGTGCTCTCTGATAGAATCACGCGGCGCCGACGTGTGGTGGACGTGTGACGTCACTGAACTGCTGACCCATGACGTCATCAAAGATCATCAGATTGATACCAAGGAGGTTACTAAAGGAAAGGTGATTCCGCATTAAAATCTTCAATCTATCCGAATTTGAACTTTGTGTATATCAGAAGTTAGTCCATTTTATGATGACATAAATAGATTAAATATGTAAAAGTTATTAGAAATTGAGCTTTGTAGCCTAGCTTTTGAGATTTTTTATTATTTTAGAATATTCGTATAAGATAAGTAAATAAGGCCTTATTCCATAGTGACACACGGAAAATAATTCTATTCAGGTTCCAATCTGAATGAAGTGGAACCACTGTTACTCATTGGAAATTGAACCAAATGGGTGTTTTCATTCCCAGGACATAATGGACATCTGGCTTGACTCAGGTCTGTCCTGGTCCACTCTAGGCGGTCGTACTGCAAGACTGTACTCTGAAGGAGTGGACCAGCTGACGGGCTGGTTCCAAGCCTCGCTGCTGACTTCTCTAGCCCTGACTGATGAGGCGCCTTATAAGTAAGTTCTATGATTTATGAGCCCAAATATTTTAGTGTAAGTTCTGACAGCGGCTTCGACCGCCTAGCACTTTCGGTGCCCAGAACTCAGCATGTGGGTCGAACAATAATGTGTTCGTGTGCTCACGACTCGTAGCTATATAGACGATGACCCGGCTGCCGAGTTGTGGGCACAAAAACGAAATTATTGTACGACCCATATGCTGAGTTCTGGACACCGAAAGTGCTAGAAAGCTAGAAATTATCCCAAGGAAATGTGCTCCCGGGTTAAAAACAATGCTATATTTTGCTACACTAAAATTGGTTTAGCGGGTTAGGCGTGAAAACGTAACAAACAGACAGACACACCCATTCTTATGCTTTATTGTACACATAAAACTGTATATTTGTAATTTAATACATACGCTTGACTCGGTAGAACGCAGAGCTAAGAGGCTCATTGGCGAAGTAAAACTGGTGGATGCCAAACTTCACAGCTTGGCTCATCGCCGCAAGGATGCCTGCTTGTCGGTCTTCTATATATTGTACTTCAGGGAGAGTGTCCAGGAACTCCACAACCTCATCCCACCGGCCCCCTTCTACCATCGGATATCTATACGCACTGCAAGTTACCATCCCTACTTTGTTGCTATTCCACCAATTCGCACTAAACGTTTCCAAACGTCTTTTATAATGCGCACAGCAAAGGAGTGGAACTCTCTGCCTGCGTCTGTGTTTCCGAACGCATACAACCCTAATCTCTTCAAAATTAGAGTGAACAGGCTTCTTCTGGGTAAGCTCGCTCCATCGTCGACTTTGTCTCTGTCATCTATGACCTAGATTAGAGTCAAGAGCCAACTCATCTCAAATAAAAAATAAATGTGTTTAAACATGATAATACAGCTTATGTATTAAGCTGATATTAGTAAGAATAATCACAACAACTAAAATTTAAAAAATCGGTCTTTCCTTCAATACATGCCATTGATTCGATCCTTATCGAATAAGTTTTATTGATGGTAGTTTCATTTATCGGCGTGCTCCCGACGCCAAGCGCTGTTATCATACGCCTAAGGATTTAAGCTACTTGACACTGGACCAATAGAAAGGAATGACTTAAATCCTTCTAGGATAGAAGCAGGGAAACTCCGGTAACAATAGAAGGTGAACTGTATTAAAATATAAGAAACGTGAACAAACGGCCAATCGATCGCTGGACTTAAGGTTTTAAAGAAAGAGTGTGCGCTTCGCATGGAGGACGATGACGCAGTGTCGTGTGTGCCAGCCGCGGTCGCCCGGAGCGTAGTGATGTTTCCAACAACCAATCTTACAGTTATGTTATCTCTTTATCCCAGGTCAATATTCGTGCACGGCTTCGTAGTAGACGACAAGAAGCGCAAGATGTCGAAGTCCATCGGCAACGTCATAGATCCCACAACGATTATACTGGGAGGCAAGGACAAGAACAATCAGCTGGCCTATGGCGTTGACACTCTTAGGTAAGCTATGTTTGTTAGTAAACAGCGGTTTTTTTGCTGTCGTTGGTTTAAGGTTGATATCAGGGCCGTTCATCAGAGAACTAAAGTCTCCGACATTGCATCATCATCAGTATGCTGAAGTGGAAGTGGGCCGGCCATGTCTGTAGACGGACAGACGGTCCATGGAGCAGACATGTGTTGGAGTGGAGACCGCGTATGGGCAAACGTAGTGTGGGACGCCCTGCGGCACGATGGATCGATGATTTGAAGAAGGTAACTGGCAGCGGATGGACGCGGACTGCTCAAGACCGGGATGGTTGGCGCTCTTTGGGGGAGGCTTGCGTTCAGCAGTGGACGGGAATTGGCTGATATGATGATCAGGGCCGTGGTCCGTCACAATGTGGTCTAACACGTCCAAGACACGGACGTGAGAACGAGTTCATATCAAAAGTAGGCCACGTCCAGGGCACGGCACGGTTATGTGTGAATATTTTTTTAATGATTTATCGTAAGGCCGTGGGTTGTGTTCCGAGGTAAGGCAAGGTGTTATTTGGATTTTGTATCTGGAGCTTCTCAGAAGCTGCCCGGGTTCCTTAACCTTTTAAACGCCAGAGCATAAACGCATCGGCGCGGGCGTGCCCCCGACGCCAAGCCAGAAATTCGCCGGACTTTTTGTCACATACATATTTGTGGCGTTTGGCGTATAGGGCACGCGCTTGCTTGTCATGTATACGTGACAATGGCGTTCAAAAGGTTAATAGGCCTGCCCTCTAATACATGTGACTTAGCATAAGTGGAAACTTGCTGTATCCCTTCGAGTTTTCTAAATCCGATATTTTTTCGAAAACGTTTTATAATTAACTTTATAGTAAGTGTCTTTAACCTTTTGAACGCCAGAGCATAAACGCATCGGTGTGCTCCCGACGCCAAACCACAAATTCACCGTACTTTTTGTCCGCTCTAGCTGATAGTGGCGTGTTGGGCACTTTTTCATTTGTCGGCTATAGCCAACCGTGGCGGTCAAAAGGTCAAAGTACAAGAACATGACCGATCTTGAGGACCCCATTAAGCCATTTTGTGTCGTTGTTTGTAGAAATTTGCACTTAATGTTACTGAAAATAAGAAATAAATTTAATTGAAAAATCTTTTGCTTCAGATGGTGGGTAGCAAGCCACTCCACCCAGCATTCTCAGATCATAATCAGTAAGAAACTTCTGGACGACTGTCAAGCAGAACTCATCAGAATCAGAAACATCATGAAATATCTCCTAGGAGTCGTCAGTGACGTACAAAAAACCGATTTTGACCGAAAACCGGAACTAAACTATTTTGATAGCTACATGATCAAAGAAACAGATGATTTTGTCAACCAAATAAACGATAGTTATAATAATTTTAGGTATAATCATGTAGCACAAAGCATTTTGTACTTTATAAGCAACAAAATTTCCGGTTTGTATTGCCACTGCATAAAAGATAGGTTATATTGTTCTCAAAGAGATTCCGAAGAAAGAGTCTCAGCTCAGTTAGTTGTACATACGATTCTAGTCTCTCTTTGCAAAACTTTAGGACCTATTTTACCGCATCTAATCGAAGAAGTCTGGCAACACCACCCGTTGTATGAAAAACCGTTTTATTTTACCGAAAACTTACCGGTTTTGCGACCAACTCATGTGGATACATCATTAATGGATGCCATATTAGATTTGAAAAGGGAAATATGTGTGATAGCGAAAAATGAAAACTTAAAAAAGTTTGTAGCTAATATTGTATTAAATTCAGAATTGTATGATAAACTAAATGAATTAAATAAGTCTGACGGTGTAAATGACAGTGTTTTGTGTGAGATTTTGGAGCTGTCATCTGTCAGGTTGACAGTTAAAAATGGCGGGAAAGATACACATATTGAGTTGTCACAGAGCAAAAATGGCCAGTGTTTACGGTGTAGAAAATATAATGTTACTGAAGATAGCGATAAATGTGTTAGATGCGACAAAGTTTTAAGTGAATTGTAAATATTTATTGTTAGATCATAATAATTAATCTTGTGTTATTACTAGTTATTGTTAGAGGCAGTAAATGAATGTTTATTGAGCTTAACATACTAGCTGTTAAGAACCTAAACTCAAACATTTACATAGAAATCATATTATTGCAGTGAGTATTAGATTTATCTATATATTAGAGTTGTTAAATTAAACAAATTGAAATATATTAAGTTATTGACAAGACTTTTATTTTTCACACTCGCAAACCCAATATTATAATTACACTAAAATGATACTTTATTTATAAAAGAGAGGTGGGAAGAATTTTTTTTGGGATATGCCCCCAACACTATTCCAAATCACTGCAACTCATGAGAGCCAGAATCAAAAGAAAGCGACCGCCAGAAAAACGCCGAGTCAATGAAGTTCGACGAGTGCCCAGTGAAGGTCCGAGAATCATCAAATTATTTCTGCTATGGGTGGAGCGGGAGGGAGTGTCAGACTCTTAACTGACTAAAACCCACCCGTTTTCCTTCAAATGCCCGTTGCGTTCCAGAGCCGCGGTAAATCTATCGTAAAAATCCAAAACTGGCTGGCACTGGCACTAGCGGGCCCCGTCAACTATTCTGACATTATAGAGGTATGCGGTACAAGGTGCAAAGTCCCGCAAGCCTCCATTGAAAAGAGAGGATCGTCCGACCGGACGGTTGTTGTGTCCGCGATGCAGGATTTCTGATGGTATAGATGTCGCTGCGTTAGTTTCTTTGTGGCGGCATTAATGCCACTACTACATGTCTTTGAGAGGCGCATAAAACACACGCGCCGTCGACCCGGGCCTGGTCCTCATCGGACGGCAAGCTATCCATCGCTCGCCGTCCGCAAGCCCAAGCCACAGGTGGCGCCCAGGGCGTCTCCTGCGGCAGCTGGAGCTTGAGTATTGCCTCTCACTCAATTGAGCAGCTACCTACATGATCGCTAGCAAGACTTGTCAGTTTTTTTGGCCTCAGATTATTATCCGACACGACTGCAGAAGTACCTACCTAATTACCTAATGGACGGTTATCTGCCTAACCGCAAACAAAAGTCGTGATGTTACATACCCTTATTACCGATGCACGTATACCGGTTACCAATTTGGACTAGTTTTAATCCGGATCAAACCGGCTCGAGCCAATTATTCCCGAACTATTCGGCTGAAACGTCCACTAATCAGATTTGCATCGTATTTGTGCGTCCACAAAATGGATGGCGGAATATTTTATTGTTTGATGTTAGTTTGAATAAAAGGATGTTAGGTAGGTACCTACCTATAGTAAGCCAATTATCTGTTGCATTTCACATGTAGTGACCCCATGGTAGCACGATGCCTCTTGGCAAGACTGGTGTCAGATCATCTGGTTTCTACGGCTACCCGTGACTACTGTCTATAATCTTCAAATGAGAGCCGAGACCAACGGCTTGCCTCGCTTTTCGAGGCACGGTTCAAGGTTCCATCCATGCAACACCAAGAGACCTGGTGTGAAGTGGTGTGTAATGGATGGAACCTTGATGGTTGAACCGAGCGGCTGTCACCTATAACTTAGGCATTGTAAGCTAATATATAAGAGTAGCCGATGGATGCGAGACGCACAGGACCGGTTGTTGTGGCGACACTTGGGGTGGCCTATGTCCAGCAGTGGACGTCTTTCGGCTGATATGACGATGATGATAATGATGAAAGCTAATGTGGATGGTATACGCACGTGGATCAAAGGTTTATCTATGTAATACCTTGAAACGAGCAACTCTTGTTTATATGTATACCTATATACATATAATCTGAATCTCGGAAACGGCTCCAACGATTTTCAAAATCCAAAATCCTTTTGGGGGCGATAAATCGATCTAACTAGGTTTCATTTTTAGAAAACGTAAGATCGGTCATTTAGGTATTGAATATAAAATGTGAATGGATGCATAGAGAAGGGGTGTCAGTTTAAAATCGTTATTCCTAGGTATTTCAATCTCAGATGTATGAATGTGAACGGAGTATGTAGGTAAGGATAGTAGCAGGTCGCGTTCTGTACTTTCTGCATATCCCACAGGAAAATGGCGTCAGTTTACTATGAAGGTATGTACCGTCGCGGACATTTGCGGTGAACCACTTTTCGACCTCATATGTAAATATGGTTATAGGTAAGGTTCAAAAGTGGTTCACCGCAAATATCCGCGATGGTACCTAGTCAGTATTATTACATGCATACATAGGCCACCTAGTCTGAAGTGCTTTTTGATTCTTATAACAACTAGAGAGTAAGGTAGCAAGCAAATGCTATTCATGAACTTATGAATAATAAAATAGTTCAGCGTACATTCTCTAATGAGTGCACGCGTACCTACTAATCCTAGTGTCCTGAAACAAAGCTGTGTTGAAGTAAAAATTAATATAATTGTGAACAATTTGCTATGCATTATACTGGTATCATGTAATTCACCAACTACGGTGGACTTACAACGGGGCTTTGCGAAAACTGGTTTAACGGTCATGACATTAGTTAGTTTTGTCATTTGGGTTTTACAAAAAAAAAACTAATACTACTACTAAGCCCACCTCAGGGTACTCTCTAAGCCCGAAGTCCGTAGTTTCGGGCTTAGTTCTAGTCCGTATCACCTAACCACTAAGAATGAATGACAACACGATTTGACAGTAACTGTCAAATCGTGTTGTCATTCATTCTTAGTTGGGGTTCGGAACTAATCGTAAGCCCGTTTGTGATACGGAGTAGAATACGTCCGCAACTAAGCCCGAAACTACTGACTTCGGGCTTAGAGGGTAGCCCCCCAGACATTAACCTTACATATTTCTCAATTATCTTCTTCTGAGCGTGTCGATGACATATACAGTTTCATCAAATTTGACGCAGCCATAAGATTCTAGCATGTACAGGTGACAGAGCTCTGACTGAAGATCGGAGCCATCCGAGAACTCTGAACCTGATGAGGTTATCTTTACTGCGGCCGACCTGAGTCCGGAGTCTATTTAGAGTTTTCCAGGCCGGCCACCATAACGCGTGCCCAGCTGGAAGGTTCTCCGAGGGCGCGATGAAATAATCAAGAGCCTTGAGCTTCTCTCGCCAAAGAATTCTCATGATTACACAAGTAGATACGGATTGTAACTAAGAACTTTAAAAGGACTAAGGAATTTAACTTCTGAGTTTGTTTCCGTGTTCCATCTAGGTACCTAAGTAATATTTGGAATGTTCTAATCCAAATGTCACCCTTAATAAAACATGATTAACTAGCGACCCTCCACGGCTTTGCATGGGTGCTAATTTTATAAATATTTGTTTACACCAATCTTCCTCGCAGAGCTGGGCAAAATACATGCTTTGCTTTAATTAAAATATAAATTACAAAATACCTACTATCTCACATGTAAGTATTTAAAATACAAAATACAGTATTTTAACAATTTTATTTAAAATAGGTTTTGCCCGCGACTTCGTAAGCGCATATCCCGTTTTCCCCGTTCCCGTAGGAATTTCCCGTTCCCGTATAGCCTTCTTTAATAATGTGGCTATCATATACAAAAATAATTTTCCAAATCCGACTGGCAGTTCCAGAGATTAGCGCGTTCAAACAAACAAACTCTTCAGCTTTATTATATTAGTAGATGCAAAATACTAATTACAAAATACTGTCAGGTGTTAGGCTAGTCTAGTCCTTTTGCTTACGAAAGCTATCGAGCGCTTTTTTCTGCAGAACGCACCCATTAATAAGATTACTAAATGTATGATCAAATGTATTTTGAAGTATTTGAAATATAAACTACAAAATACCTCAACGTCATGTATTTCAAATACCAATTACAAATTACGTTTTTAAGAAGTAATTGAAATACATTATACCAAATATGTATTTGTATTTCAATTACGTATTTTAATTATAAGTAATTTTAGTTTATTAATTTTAATAAAAAAAATAATCAAAGTAATACTGCCCAACCCTGCTCCCTCGTTTATCGTTCTCTCTATTAGTGAAAGCCGAATAAAATCTGTTGCGTGGTTAGAAAGAAGTAAGCAGGGAAACGGACAGACTGAGGCGGACAGAGACATCATCATCATACACAGTCCGAATTTGCCCACTGCTGAGCATATGCTCTTTTCTTGTGCCAATCCCCACGTCCCTGTGCCAGCTTCATGCAGGTTCTACACACAATGGCGACTTGCATTTATTAAATTGAATTAGGTACAGTTTTTGCTGCATCCTCAGAAATAAATGTCATCATCTTCCTGCCCTTATCCCATGTTACTTGGGGTCGGCGCAACACGTTTTTTTCTTCTATTCTGTCCTGTTAGCCGTCACGCTATCACTAACTCCTTTTTCTTTCATATCACTCCTAATCCATCCATCTTTTCTTTGGCCTCCCTCTCCCTGTCCATCTATCCACATTTATATTCATACATCTTTTAGTTACGTGGATTTTTTTCCCTCCTCCTCTTCACAGACCGTACCAAGATAAGCGGTTCCCTTTTAACTGTTCCATCACTGGCGCCACTTTTAAACTACCTCTAATGAACTCATCCCTCACTTTATCCATTCTCGATACTCCACACATCCATGTGAACATTCTCATCTCCGCTACATGCAATCTTTTCTCAACCGTCTTTTTCACAGCCCACCATTCTGATCCATAACGTATCCAAAATGTATTTGTTCTAAAGATAAAAGATCAGATCAGTTTCACGTTCGTATTTACTCAATATTTATTCAGACAGACTTCAGAAATGCAATAATTCAAATTAATGTACCTACATATTATGTATGTATATTTATAAATTAATCTATTCTACGTTCAGACAGTACACAGTTAAGTCTTAATTAGTCGTGATAATGAATTTAATCAGTGTGGTTGTGTTAAGGTAAGCTAAACAATTATTACCCCGGAGAGTTGACGTTGACGATGTTGAGATGAGGTTAAGCTCGAGGTGACGCGGTGGTCTCCTTCTGCGAAGCGTTATCGCGCAGAAGGAGGCTGCGGAAAGGGAGAGGGAGATCTCGACCTCTCTCCCGGCCCGCAGCAGGCGCATAGGGCATCGGAGGAGGGCATGCGCAGCCCTCTTCCAGCGCCCCTTTTTGACGTCGCGGTGGGAGTCAAACACCTCACTACTCCCGCTGACCCGAGGTGGCCCGCAGAGGCGGGCCAGCACCAGTCGGGGATGACGGAAGTAGCTTACGTTCCCGCGATCCTCGGCGTAGGTGAGAGAAGGAACCCTGGGGTGGTTTTAGTCAGTAAGGACATCACCCATTCAAAAAGAAGGCATACCGAGGTCGTTTCGTGGATGGGTAGCCATCCATTAAGCACGTTAAGCCGTTGATACCGGCTGTCATCTGAACATCTTTGACAATCGTTTCGGCCAAGAGGTACTGGAGGATTGAGTGGTTGTGGAGGTTAGATATGCATCGCTTCATGTAAATACTGGTTCTCCGTAGAGTTAGGCAGGGAAGGAAAATGTCTGGAAGGATTTACTGGTGAACTCATCCAAGTTAGGTGTTAGAAAGTGAATCATCTTTAATCTATGGAAGTAAATGTGTGGCAGCACGTTCTTCACTAGGTTCCGTTTTGCGATCCCTGGTAATCCATAAGTCCCGCTGGGTTCTTTGAGCCTCTGAAGATCCATAATTCCCCAGGAGATTCATCAGTCCCCCAGAATTCAGTGAGTACTCTTAAGTCTTCCATGATTCCCTAAGAGATAAATGAGTCCCCCGAAGATTCATGAGTATTTCAGAAATGCACGAGTTTCGTCTCTTCCGGGACACCGATGTAATCATAGGCCTACGTTGTGCGTTCTCCTGGTGATCGTCGATGAGTCCCCCAAAAATTTATGAGTCCCCCGGAAATTCATGGGTGTCCCGAAAATTTACGAAGTCCACTGAAGATTCATGAGTCCCCTGGAGATCCATGAGTTCCGAAAGGCCAGAGGCCACTGCATTATATGTAGTTTTAAATAGTAAAGGTCTAGAGGAGGTTATCTCGCTTTCGTCTTGTGAAGATTCTCATTTACCTACTGAAACACGGTATACCTACTGTGAAACTGTAAAGTCATAAACTTATTCTTATTTACTTTTATATCGCTATAGCCAGGAGACATGACAGCCCCTTGGTGAGGTCACTTGTCACCTGTACATTGTCGGTGTTATTAGTTAAGTACTAACATAGGTTAAGACAATTGTTACTAACCCAATAGATCTTTGTTATCTTTAAATAAATGATTATTATTATTATTATAAACATTTTACTGTAACAGCCGCACGAGTCGATCTTTAAGGTTAAGCAACGCTTGCCGAGGTTGGTCCGTGGATGGGTGACCATCTTAACATACCGAGACTCCTCCGTGCCTCGGAAAGCACGTTAAGCCTTTGGTTACGGATAGCCAGTCGTTACGGATATAGATTGTCGTCGTCAGAAGCCAGATAATCTGACACCAGTCTTGCCAAGGAGTACCGTGTTACCCAGTTAATGGGTTGTGGAGGTCTGGTAGGCAGCCGCTTCACGTAAAATACTGGTATTCAGCTGAATCCGGTTTGACAGGAAGCCGACCCCAATATAATTGGGAAAAGGCTAGGCAGATGATGATAAACAATTTACTTTAAAAAATCTCATGACTTTGTGTTCAGACTGTTAAAAAAAAAGGCTGAACGTTAGATTTCTGCAATAACATATTTAATTTACCTATGTTAATAATACAATAGGTAATATTATTAATAAAATGTGATAAAATAAACCAATTGAGCTAAATCTATTGAATTAAGCATACTTAATTTTATTATTCACGTCAAGCCATTGTTTAATTATTTAAAAGGGAAATTGTTTATTTCATTGCAATTATTTAAGTACCATTCAACACTGCGTAACTTAAATTTTAACTAACAATATATATCTACTAAACCTAAATACGTACACAAATACATATACAACGTGTAACAGAATAAATGCAATACCTCTTATGGGGTCATTGTACTCATCATTAGGAACAACTTTCACTATAGGACCCACTGAAATCGCGAAAATCAGTTCAGTACATTTTGTCGACTTATGCACATAACTCCCATACATTTATGTGCGCATAACTCGACAGTCGACGTAGTCGTTTTTTTATAAAAAAAACAACGTGTTGCACTCCGGGAGTGCCGGCAGAAGTGAAAACTTGAATATTAACGTTGAGCATTTTTGATATTTTGGAATGGTTAGGGAATAATTTCGCACGAATTGCATATGCATGCATTGAGGCATACATTTTCGCCGCGCGGTAGAAAGAGAGGGGGATATTACTTCCTCACCTACGCCGCGCCGGCGGTCTACTCTCCCTCCGTCTTACGAATTTTCAATCAGGTCACGTGTCTTGACGCGAGTTTAATATTATTTACCCATCCCAAAAAGTGCACAACGCCGCTAAAGAAGTTTTCACTTCAAAATTGAACGTCGAAATACTCCGCATCGCAGCTTTGCCGCATTGAATGGCACTGCAACTTACCGTTTTATTTTTAAATAAAATAAATACATTGAGTAGATAGGTAATGAATATAATTAATTTCATTCAACTGAAAACATTCGTGCTAGGCCCGCACGAATGTTTTTGACGTACCTATGGTAACGTAACGTACAATTTAATATTATTTAAACCCACCCTCAGCGGCGCCATGACAATCCTGGATCCGCCCCTGTTTATCAGTATCATGGTGTAAGGTGAAAATATATAAATGTATAAATGGTGAAATGTGGCTGAACTATAACTAGCCTCACCCTTTTAATCCAGACAGTACTTTATCTTTGTATACATATATATATATTTTTAAAAAGTTGCCTCACACTAGAAATTTCTCCTGTATCGTAGGTGCACATACACAAACAGCAAGACCCGGAACAACTTTCTGTAGGCCATACAAATAGTTGTTCCGTGCGGCGATCGGACACGCAGCGCAGCAATCAATCGCTTAACCACTGTACCACCACCCCTGCTCCTGCTCCCGCTGTACTGTTTATGTTGTTTTGTGTTGTTTTACTGGTTTGTTTGTCTTGTGCGACTCGTCCAACCGAACGAAACGTCCCAACTAAAAAAAAATCTGTCCTTCATTTTCTTTGAACCGTGTCGTCAAACTTTTCAACTTATCAAATTTATGGCTTTGAAGCGTGTGAAGCCACTAACAATAACTAGTCGTGAATATCCTTTGTTGCTTTAGCAGACTCACGTGTTTTGCTTGTATCGTAATGCTTTTACAAATAAAACGTTATTTTAACTTGCATCACGATTTTATAGCATCAATAAACGCGCGTGAATTACTAAGCTGATACTGGAATTTATAGTTCAAGATTATTTTATTGCATCCCCAAGTACAGTACATATGATAAGATAGAGTCAAGTATCGACTTTAGCGTAGTGTACTTGAGGTTGTTTTTTAAGTGATCGTTGGTCTTGAAAAGGCACTAAAAAGTATAATTATCCATCTATGAAAGAAAGAAACAAAGAATTTATCTAATACCTTTAAACGAGAAATTCTTGTATATATGTATAAATATATTCTGAATCTCGGAATCGATTTTTATGAAATTTAGTATAAACCCACTGCGGTTTCGGGAGCGATAAATCGATCTAGCTAGGTTTCATTTTTAGAAAACGGCTCGGTCATCCAGGTACTATTATTTCAATGAACTGTGGTCACTGCTACATTGAAAGCGATTTGTTAACAATGCTTGCTTTTTTACATTCAGTGGGACATTGGTCTTTAGTCCTATACTTGTATATATATAGGCTTAAAAAACCGAATAGACCGAAAAATACATGTTTTTTGCGTGGGAGCCCTTAATTTTTAATTGTATTCTGTTTTTAGTATTTGTTGTTATAGCGGCAACAGAAATACCTACATCCATCTGTGAAAATTTCAACTGTCTAGCTATCACGGTTCATGAGATACAGCCTGGTGACAGACAGACAGACGGACAATGGAGTCTTAGTAATAGAGTCCCGTTATTACCTTTTGGGTACGGAACCCTAAAAAGGGTCCAAAACAATTTTAAGAGTTGGGACTGTTTTATTAGAGATCTTTCTGAGGTGACCACCATATACGCACAGGGTGACCCGTTACAGGTTGTGCTTAGTCTACAAGCTGATACTTTTTTTTTTAACGATGGGAAATCGTCAAATGACTTCTTTCACTCCGGGTGGAGCGGCAGGGCGTGTCAGACTCTTACTGACTAAAACCCATCCGTGTTCCTTCTTTGCGTTCCAGGGCCGCGGTGACTCTTTCGAACAAATTCCGCAACCCTGGCAGGCTCTGGCCCTGGCGGGCCCCGTCTTTTATGCTGAAATCTCTTTGAGGTGCGCGTGAAACACAACGCGCCATCGATCCGGGCCTGGTGGTGATGGGACAGCGAGCCACCTAACGCTCGCCGTCCGCAGGCCCGCACAAGCTGATACTTACCATTGCCATATCTACCTGCTCTCGTTCGATGTGGCAATCTTTAAACTATCTCTCCAAGAAATAGGTTATTTGAACACGTGCTAACTTGATAGCGACTGCTAACATAATACAGTAGCAAGCAATCGTATTTAATTCAAATACTTAACTGTCTATTTGCAGACATGATGCTAAGATAAATATGAAAGCAACAGGCCTGGAATTGTCTGTGGTGGGGTCTTAGAAACTAGTTTTTTACACGTACGGTTTCTCACACGTAGTCTTTGCCTATTAGGACTGTGCATTTTTGACCGACTTCCAAAAAGGAGGAGGTTCTCATTTGGTGAGTTTTTTTTAAGTATGTACACCGATTACTCCAAAGTTTCTGATCTGATTTATGTGATTCTTTTTTTGTTTGGTGCAGTATACTTGCCATCTGGTCCCGTAAAAATTTTATTCCCGTATAAGAATTAGAAAGCAATCATATCAGTAGTTCAGTACTTCCAGATATCAGTATTTAATTTCCATCCCTGTTTCAATTCAAACATTGTTTTAGTGTGTAAATGTTTTTATGATTGACATATTATTATTATTTTTATAATTTGATTAAGTATTTTTGTTGTTTATTATTTCCAGCATTTTTTTTTTTTTTTAAAAACGTTGCCCCACACTAGGAATTTCTCCTGTATCGTGGGTGCGTTTACAAACATACAAATTCACATACACAAACAGCCCGTACATACCAATTTGTTTTTATTATTGGTAAATAATTTGTTATTCTGTATTTTTTTGTTAATTTTTGTGTGTGTAACTTTTCAATTCTTAAATTATGACTCTCTATACGTGTTGGTTCGTACTGTAAGTGCAGAGAGTAATTAAAGCTAAATAAATAAATAATAAATAAACAAAACAAGCAATTTTACCCCTTTTAAATTTCAATCTCTACTACCTTTTTCATCATCATTATCTGCATATCCTTTCCCAATTATATTGGGGTCGGCTTCCAGTCAAACCGGATTCAGCTGAATACCAGTATTTTTCGTGGAGTGGCTGCCTACAAGACCCCCACAATGCATTAACTGGGTAACAAGGTAGTTCTTGGCAAGACTACTACCTTATTAACCCCCCCACTTTGTATATGTCGTGGCCGTGGCTATATCGTAGAATTGGCAATATCATGATATTACCGATCATATAGCCGAGGTTAGTTTTGAGGGAACTAGAGTACCCCGACACGGATACGTTAGGTTAGCATGGGATGGCGGGAGCTAGAGTGAGCGAGCGAAACGAGTAGGTAAACTTAGCTCCCATCATACCATTCATGTTAGGTTCCTTTAAACCCTGCTGACAGAAATAGGAGCCCCTCGCAGTGGGGCTTCGTCGTCGAAGTTAGGATTGAAGTGGCCATTTCATGATGTGGCGAGCCGTTTCAACCAATATTCAACTATAAAAATCCAAATTCTACGATATGGCGACAACATAAAATAAAAGCTAGATACTTAATTTTACTTCGATTAAAATTGTAATAAACTTAGACCTTGACAGTGTCCTCATCTTCGATGGTTGCTGTGAACAGAACCTGACGTTTCCATCGTGGTTCATGTTCGGGGCAGCCACTGCCGCCTACCAAGTAGAAGGCGGATGGAACGAGAGCGGTAAGCCATGCCATAATTGGTATTACTCGTAGAACACGCGCAACCAGCTCGCATGCAAGTTGTATTACAGTGACGGCTACTGCATGTAGTGTGAATGTGATCAAACGCTCGATCGTGCAACCACAATGTAGTAAAATTTGCATGCAAGTTGCTTGCAGGCGGAAAGGCGACCTTCCTCGTAGATGCGTGCTTTGATAATTTTATAATCTCCTTATTATATTAAAAATCTGACTGAACTGAAAAAAACGATCAATTAGGTCAAACATAATATTAAAAGTTTCAAGTGAAAATTGAATACACCACTTATCCATTTCTCAAACCCTGTGCCATACCACTTGACAATGAAAATGTCGGACAAATATTGTAAACCAAACCTGCAAGGGGAGATAGAGCAATTAAAGAAAACGGAATCAAAATAGCATTGGCACATTACAGTAGGCATCATCCCATCACCTCTTGTGGGTGTCGTAAGAGGCGACTAAGGGACTCACCAGGGAATGGGCAGCAGCATTTTCTGTGCATTGCAACAGCTACACTGCGATCGCCAACCCACCTGCCAAGCGTGGCGATTATGGCAAACCCCCTTTTGGCGAAGGCCTATGTCCAGCAGTGAATGTCTTTCGGCTGATGATGATTAAGCATCATATTAACCTGGGACACAATTGAAAAGTCCACAGAATCCACAAACTTCATTTACTATGAAGGTTCCCCTGATCCTTTACTTCCAGATAAAGGAGAGAGCGTTTGGGACAGACTCTTGCACACACGACCTGACGTGATCGTAGATGGATCATCTGGAGACGTAGCCTGTGACTCGTACCACCAATGGAGGAGGGACATCGAGATGTGTGAGGAGCTGGGAGTCAATATGTACAGGTAAACATCCTCATTGTGCCACACCAGCTGGTGGTGGATCGAAGCAATGGAGACGTGAAGTGTGACTCCTACCACCAGTACAGGAGGGACATAGAGAGGTGTTAGGAGCTGGGAGTCAATATGTACAGGTAAGCATCCTCTTTGTGCCACACCAGCTGGTGGTGGATCGAAGCAATGGAGACGTGAAGTGTGACTCCTACCACCAGTACAGGAGGGACATAGAGATATGTGAGGAGTTGGGGCTCAATATTTACAGGTTTTTTATTGGCAAAGGGGCTGAAGAGTTCATATTAAGAGCAGCAATTGAATGGGACAGTCAAGGTATAGATTCATTTTCCGAGGTCTGCCTATAGTTGGGTATTCTTACTTACTGAGACCCTTCCGTATCACTAGAAGCAAGTCAAGTAGTTACATAATGAAGATTATTTTGGCTGAAGGTCAGCTCACACTAATACCTAAAATTCATAAATGATGGCACTTTAATTCAATAACGCCTAACCGTCAAGCCGGACGTGTTTTTACCACGCTGTGTTTTGGAGACTGATTTCATGAAAAAATATATTAAAGATGGGACGGTTGTTACGCGTCCCTGCGCCAAATCTACGAGTCAGCACAACGAATTATATAATATTCTGTCTTCATTACCAGGTTCTCAATATCCTGGCCTCGTCTCCTTCCATCTGGTTTCTCCAACCACATCAGTGAGGATGGCAAGAACTACTACAACAACCTGATCGACGGTCTACTGGAGAAGGGCATCGAGCCTCTTGTGACTATGTACCACTGGGACCTGCCGCAATCCTTACAGGATCTTGGTAAGATTATTTGAATTTATATGTTTTCCTGACAGAGTCGGATAGCGAAAGCTTGCCAACTACTCCACCACATTGCTGCCATTTAGTAATAAGTAGAACATTGGGTAAATGTATCCCTACTCCTTTCCATTTATCTCTCCCTCCCGAAGCTGATTGGGATCAGTCTTTATTGAAGGAATTCATTTTCGTTTAATAATAAACCTTTTCTAACAGATTAGTTCTTTATATTTTTTCTTGTAAGGGATGAATTGCACGAGTTTCGTGGTTTTCTAACAATTGGAGCGATACAAGGAGTGCCTTGAGTGGGAGAACAGGCTATCGTTAATATAAAAGTCTATCGCAGTCTACTTTATATCAACCACCAGCCAGATCTAATTAAACCCCAAAAAAACATCGTCCTTTCAGGTGGCTGGGCCAACCCCCTCATCGTCACCTGGTTCGCCGATTACGCCAGGGTCCTATACTCCCTCTTCGCTGACCGTGTGAAGTACTGGCTCACTCTGAACGAGCCCATGGTCATCTGTGACGGAGGATACAGCGAGTTGGCCGCTCCATACTTGGATGACACGAAGATTGGACTGTACTTGTGCAATAAATATGTGCTACTGGCCCATGCGAAGGCATATAGGATCTATGATGAGGAGTTCAGGCATTTGTATCATGGTGAGTTTAATTTAGTCAGATATATACGGTTTCAAAAACCCAGGTTCGGTATACCAGTTACGAGTAAAAAGATTAATGTTTGGATAGATTCACGGCACAATTATTTAAGCAGCAGAGGGCTCGCAGAACTGATAGTCGATGGGGTCGAAAGGTTCTGGAGTGGCGACCGCATAGGGGAAGATGAAGCGTTAGTAGGACTAGTCGATATGGCGACTCTTGTGAAAGGCCTATGTCCAGCAGTGGACGTCTTTCGGCTGAGAGGATGATGATGACGATGAATCAATTGCTGGATGCAAGAAGCAGAACCAGTTCCAGGTAGAACCAGTTCGTGTGGCGACGCTTGACAAGTACTGAAATATATCGACTGAAATGATGAATTTAAACATTGCTGGACATGGACATAAGCTTGGCCAATAATCAGCTCTATTTTTGTTTCTAATTCTTCGCTTCCTATCCAGGGGTGGCAGTAGGACCTATATTTAAATTCATCTTCATCTTCCTGCCCTTATCCCATGTTACCTATGGTCAGTGCAACACATTTTTTGCTTCCATTCTGTTGTCAACCGTCACGCTACCGTTGCCTCCCGTTTCTTTCATGTCCTATGACTTAGGACCTATATTTAACGTACATTATTTAATTCGTATTTTTTTTTCGATTTCAGGCATGTTGTCGCTGACAAGTATTTTCTTCTGGCTTGAACCGGAGACACCCGCAGATACTGAAGCTACAAAACTCACATTGCAATTCTGGGTAAGCAATGATTTGCGCTCTCTTCTATCTTGATGACTATGGAAAACAGGTATTTTTCAGAAGGGCAAGGTCCGGATCATCCTTCCAACTATGGCTTCCAGTCTAGTCAGATTTAGCTGGGTACCAGTATTTCATACGGAGCGACTTATCTGCCTGTAGTCTAGTTTTGGGTAACACGCTTGACAAGATAGTTGTCAGATTTCTTGGCATCTGACCACCCGTAACGATTGTCAAAGATCTATAAATGAAAGCAGGGACAGCTTAAAGAGATTTCAAAAGCAAGGGGGAGTCTCGGTTTGTTAATTGAATGGCAAGTTGTACAGAGCCTCCATAACTGAGGAAAGCCATTGCTTCGACTGTCGTGTGCATTCAGCACCAAACCTACCTTTCAGACCAAGATAATTCATCATATGAACGTTTTAGGAAGGTAGATACGCTCATGCTATCTACTCCAAACTGGGAGGCTGGCCACCAGAACTTGAGAAACTCCTAGCGGAAAACAGTAAGAGGGAAGGCTATCCGTATCCGAGGCTGCCTCAATTCACTCCTGAAGAAGTTGAATTTGTTAAAGGTGAGGATTTGTTACAATATTGTGTTTCACTCTACCTGTTAAAATGATTTTAATTGTATGCATGCAAGGTGTTCGAAAAGTTAGCGCGGCCCTGGAACGCAAAGGGCATTTTGGGGAACACGGGTGGTTGTCAGTCAGTATGAGTCTGACACTCCCTTCCTCTCATTCTCAGAGCGGGAGGAGTCATTTGATGAAATCTCATCCAAAAACAACCGGCCAAGTGCGTATCGGGCCACGCATAGTTGTAGGGTTCCGTAGTAATCCGTCCCGTAAGTCATGACAAAAAATGGCAAAATCTTTAAGTAACGAAGAAATTGATTGCGAGTAAAAAAGGAGAGGAAATAGAGATCATTAAGTCAGAAATGCACCTTCCGAATCAATCAGCAACCACTAGCTACTTCGAGTCTATGCTCAGTCTAGCACAGAAGTTAAACCTAGCCACCTTTTTTTAAGGATGGGAAATCATTGAATGACTTCTTCCGCTCTGGGTGGAGCAGAAGGGCTTGTCAGTCTCTTACTGACTAAAACCCATCCGTGTTCCTTCTAAAGCCCTTTGCGTTCCAGAGCCGCGGTAACTCTTTCGAACAAATTGCACAAATCTAGCAGATTATGGCCCCAGCGGACCCCATCTCCTATGCTAACATCTCTTTGAGGCGCACGTGGAACACAACGCGCCATCGACCCGGTTCTGGTGGTAATTGGACAGCGAGCCACGCAACGCTGGCCATCCGCAGGCCCGCGCCTACGGTGGCCGGGGATCGCCCTTCGACTCCCGACGCCCTGGGCGTCTTCTTCTGTAGCGACGGTTGGGGCGAAGGCCTTGTCTTTCCCTCGCGCGGCCCGCCTCCTCTTTTGCTAGCATTACTGCTGCAAACCTAGCCACCAACTGGATCTAAATAGTACAAGATGTACAATCGATTCGAAAAACAGAAACACTGAACCAAATAAAAATATTCTTTGTTGATTTAAAGCGAGGCCTTGGTCATCACTTGGTGCTCTGCCATCAAAGGAGTCAGGGCCTTCACTGATGTTGTATCCTATTCCTATGCAAATAAATAAAGATTTATTACCAGTCAAACAGTTACTGAAAATGCTTGGTATTTACAGGAACCTATGACTTCTATGCACTAAACCACTACACGAGCAGACTGGTCCGGAAGGTAGATCCCGAAAAGGCTGGGTCCTGGCCATACTACGGGTCGTCGGAGATCGGAGTCAACATGGTCAATCATCTTGACTGGAAGACAGCTGTCACTGACTGGTTTGCGGCAAGAATCTTTTTAAAATATTGTTTTTGATGGACCAGGTGGATTGTGGAGGTTAGATACGTAGGTGTTCCATATCAGTTGCGGAATTTGTTCGAAAGGGTCACCGCGGACCTGGAACGCAAAGGGCTTTAAAAGGAACACGGATGGGTTTTAGTCAGTAAGAGTCTGACACTCCCTTCCGCTCCACCCAGAGCGGAAGAAGTCATTTGATGATTTCCCACCCTAAAAAAAAATAATGTCCAAGTTCATCCATGTTACTCATTAACTTGAAAAGCCTACTTAGCTGTGATAGTTTTCCTTTTAATTTCTTTATATATACTAATACCATGATTTTTTCACGTCTCCAAAAACTACCGTTTAGCTGTCAGAGACCCTTGACTTTAACAAAAATTAGAAAGAAAGGAAAAGTATTTAATTGCCACAAAACGACATATCCACCCACATATATAATATTTTTCTTAAACTAAACTCTAAACGATAGTGTTGTGTTAGTGTGTTGTGTGTGTGAAGCTTAATATTTCGCAAACGGATCCTTAGATTGAAAAATGGTTTTCGCACACCGTCAATATTTTTATTTTTTTCAACGACCCATCCAACGACACCACACAACATGGGATAGACGATACAAAATGAATGGTAATTATGTACGTCAGCATAATCAGCTCACAGATTGAAAGAGAAATTAGGAAAAAATTAAGTTTCGTTAACTAGGGGTCAAAACTGGATGGTTACTGAGCTGTCGGTTATTCCATTTTAGGGTTCCCTCCACAAAGGAATAGCTTCCTCTATCCGTCCGTCTGTTCGTCCGTCTGTCTGTATAGGTAACACGAACGCTGACGTTTAATCGGAGTTCTGTTTGGACTTCTCCTTTTAATTGTAAAGTTTGAAGCTCCATCGCTGATGAAGATATTTAAAATTTTTTTTTTTTTTACTAGAGCTTATAATCAGCATATTATTTAGCGTATAAAAAAATACATGTATACTTTCCATTACTGTGAACTTTATTCCTTTCGTATATTCATCATAAAATATCTCCCAATCTTCCAGGTATACCCTGAAGGTCTTCGGAAGCAGCTGCACTGGATCAACAACACTTACGGAGTCAACGATATATTGATTACCGAGAATGGTCTGCCGTCCGTCAGTCCAGAACTGTACGACTTGAAGCGGCTGAATTACATGAGGAATAACTTGGAGCAGGTACTTATTAGGGTGGGCGGCTGACCTGACGGCCAGCTCAGGCGGTGACCTCTCGCTGCCGGCCGTAGTCCATGCTATGGTCGGCGGTGAGGAGTCCTGGGACGCGGTGGTCTCCTTCTGCGAGACAGTTATCGCGCAGAAGGAGGCGCGGAAAGGGAGAGGGAGATCTCGACCGCTCTCCCGGCCCGCAGCAGGCGCATCGGGCGTCGGAGGGCATACGCTGCCCTCTTCCGGCCCCCCTAACTGGGTCCAGGGGCGACGGACTTGAGGATGTCCCCCCCCCCATTCATCCGGACCCGAGGTGGCGGCGCGTGGTGTTCCCTTGCGCCCCTCTTTGACGTAGCGGGGGGAGTCAAACACCTCACTCCCCACGCCGACCCAAGGTGGCCCGCAGAGGCGGGCAGCCGGGGATTGCGGAAGTCGCATACGTTCCCGCGATCCCCGGCGTAGGTGGGAGATGGAACACCGGGGTGGTTTTAGTCAGTAAGAGTCTGACAGACCCCTCCTCCCGCCCTAGGGTGGAGGATTTCCATGAGGATTACTCCCCGACATCAAAAAAAAAAAAGGTACTTATTAGGGTGTTATCAATTGGTGTGGAAGTTTTGGCTGATCGAGAGATACCGGGCGATAAACAATTGTAACCACACCAATTGATCAACTTCCATAGATGCCATCGATCGAAGTTGATCAATTGGTGTCATCGATCGACGTACAATCACACGTATCACAACCATAATACGTGGGTGGGCACTAATTTGTGTGTCAACAATCAGCGACACCTCGCCACCTCGCAAACTGAACGTTGCGTCGACGCAACGGCATCACGCGCCAGAGTTCGACTGTGTCTGTTCGACTGCTAACACTACCCATAACCACATTTTGTAGTTAACACAACGCAACTGCAAAAAGTAGCAGCGATTCTATTCACACGTGACCAATTCTTATCAACAGTTTTGTTGCTGTGATGTGGTGTGGTTGTCGTTCATGTGAACTCACCTTAACTGACGAGATGTCAGTGTACTATTACACACATCTGATTATCCCTTCGGGTAATACAGACGCGGTTATATACGTATTTCCTATTGTGTTTTCAGGTGCACCATGCCATAAACGATGGTATCCACGTGATGGGTTATACAGCTTGGTCCATGATGGACAACTTCGAGTGGATTTCGGGAAATATGTATGTATTATGATGATCATCCTTTGTCATATTGGCACTAATTATAATAACTTAAGCACCTTTACTCCTTAGGGTATCTCATAAAAAGTTTGAAATTGTTTTTATCTTGGCGATGAATGAATTGATTTCAATGAAACTTGATAAGCATATTACGCAAGATATCTAGGTCCAAAAAGACTTCTCGATCCTCTCGAGGGCCGAGCGGCGCTTAATCAGGTGTGACGCCATTGTTTTACTATTATGTCTGCTATTGCGCTGAAGGTAAATACTACTCTTAAAATAAAAACTTCTAACTAAGTAAACCTCAAAATATGTCAAATTCTTTTGAAATAGAGGTAGCCCAATTTGTCCAAGGTGCTCTTGAGTATCCCCTCTCGTTGCGACTATTGATGTTAGTTTTATAGTTTAATTTACTTCTTCATTTCCTATTCAGTCCAAAATACGGTCTGTATGCCGTCAACTTTACCGACGTGAACCGAACGCGCTCGGCTCGAGAGTCGGCGAAATTCTACGCGAGCATCACCAGGACACGGACTCTTCGACTAGACAAGGAGACGAATGATTTTGAAGAGGAGTAGTTAGTTAAATTAGCTTTTAATAAAGAGAGAAGAGAAGAGGTTTGTTTTATTTCGTAAAATATTCGTTAAAAGCAATCTCTAAATCAGTCAAGATCCCAGAGCCTACAGACATCATTTATTTACTGAGTAACAAAATGTGGGATATAGTAGTGTTAGTATCTACTTTCAACGTATGCATTCTTGGACCTTTGGCCAATTTACCGGTACGTAGGTACGTAAGTTTGTATCAACACTTCTCTATTCCATACATTTTGTTACTCAGAAAAATCAATTTGCCTGGAGACTCTAGGGACTTGCTCTAACATGAGCAGAGGCCAGAATTAGGTAGAGTTATTTATGTACTTACACTGATTTCATACAGCGAAAGAACAAAGCGGATACGCCAAATCTCGAGATTAGTTACTGTTGTAAAGAGCAGAAAAATCCCGTGATTTATTGAATAAAAAAGTTATTTACTTTAACACAATTTAAAGCACTGCACCCGCGATGTTACCAAATTTACGTCAACGACATCGGATGTCCGAAGTTGCAAAATTCCAATGCGCACACGCGCGATGTTGCTACATTTGTAGTTCGCACAACATAACTTGTGAGGACAAAAGAAAAAATATTATTATTTATTTGTAATATTGTTGGCCACACGGGATTGTCTATTAGAAATCCCGGGAAGATCCATATTAATAATTCCGACCTCTGCATGTTGCTTAACAACTCTGTTTATAATTAACTTAACTTTAACTCTGGTGATAAAATTAATATGTTTCGTGATAAATAAGTAATAAATGTACATAAATACGATAGATTTAGTTATAAGAACCACGGATCTGTGTTTGTGAGTTGTTTCATTGCAAAATCAATGAGTAATAAATAAACTAGTTCCAGCAGCTGTCATCCAACGGACGGATTTGAAACCACCACCAAACCCGGGGAGTATTTCTTTTAATTTAAAGCTTATTTACGTAATTCCCATAATTATATCTTATTGCCCTTAAATGATTTTCACTTTCGTCCTATTGAGCTACGTACTAAACAACAATTTTTAGTGTCTTAATTGCTATAGTTTTCAAATTTATGCAGAAATATTTACATGAAATACGTTTAATCCATAAAGAAATCATAATACTGTTATTAGTGATAACATTTTCATGTGTAATCATTGGTTATCAATTAATTATTTAAATTTAAAATCGTTTTAAATGGTAGTACCCTCTAATATGATTTGTGTTTTTCCCCTTTTCTTTCTAAGTAAATAAGAATCTCAATTGGACTCACATATTAATAATTGTATTAAGTAATTTTCCATAATTGAGAAAACAGACCCATCTTAACCTTAGTTTATTTTGTTTTAAACTTTCCATTCTGCCCTTCATCCTAGATACCTACTTACTTTCTATAATTATCTTTCCCTTTTTATTTTCTTTCCAACACTTAGCTGTCTCTTCTCTCATTCCAGGGCGCTCTTGGGTCAGTTTCTCAACATGTTGACCCGTAGAGCTGCATCCTTTGAGGACAAACTGAGGGCTACATTGAAAGAACTAGAATCTAGCAAGGACCAGTGCAATAAGCTGCTGCAAAAAAGGGAGGATAGTGAGGTGGAAATAGAGTATATTAATCTTAAGAACACTGAGCTTAAAAACCAGCTGGCTGAACTACATGTACAGCATTTGGACATACTTAACCAGCATCAACACCTCCGTCAGCTTGTGTCTAATTTCCAACATTGCAGTGACACCCATGAACTGGCATTGAGGCGCATTTCTGAGTTGGAACTGGAATTAAGCAGGGCTCACAACACCTTGACCCACTTGGAATCTGTTAAAGCCAGTGAACAGTCTACAAGGACCTGCAGCCTATATGATGAGTTAGTTGGTAGCGGGTCGGGACCCATATGTGTCGAGCCAATGGTAACAATAGATTTAACTAACGATACCATCACTAAATCCAAATTGTCCACTAGTCACAATAAGTTAAAAAAATACATTAAAATTAATCGATTTATTAGAAAACTTCAAAAGTCATTAAAACATCAAAAATTAAACAAGTTAAATACAAAACTTAGACTAAACAAACTTAGTTTAAAGCAAGAGTTACAAGATTGTTATAGTGAATTAGAATTATGGAAAACAATGCATGACAATGACACTCAGCGTCTTCAGGAGGAACTGTTTATAAGGGAAAATGTACTAAAGGATATCTTTAGCAAATATGAGGCTTCTCAACAAGACCTGAGTAAGCGCATGCAGGAGGCCAATGAGTTGGTGGACCTGGTAACGTACAATGCAGAGAGGTATGAGTCCCTGACTAATAACCTTTCTTGCAGCTGTGCTTGCTCCCAGTCACCACAGCCTCAGCCCATAACACCCACACCCCCGCTGGCTCATCCAGATGGTAGCTGTCATGATAATGTCAACATTAATACTACTTATGTTTTTTCAGACCAATTTGGTCAGGGTTTTGGTAGTGTATTTAACCAGTGTTCAACACATTATGTAATAAATAATTGTTCACCCGGCACCAGTTTTAGACAATTAATTAGGAATATTAAATTAACTAAGCTAAATCCCAATTCAACTATCATATTATTATTTGGGGATAGTTTAGCTGTAAGTAAAAAAGACATAATTAATTGTGTCAATTTAATGTTACATCTTAATGAATCCAATACTTGTAAATTTATTATATGTGCCTTGCCATATTCTGAATACTTATCTGAGGAGCAAAATAGGTACATTTTTGATTTGAATTTACTCATTTATAATAGGACCTGTCATCATAGTGATGCTATTTTGTATTTTGATTGTAATCAATTTATTACTGTAGGAGACAAATTGCTAATCTTTTAGCATACAATATACAGTCTGACACTGGTACATGTAGTGTACCAAAGGCTACTGTTAGTAATGATACTAACATTTTTATTGATACCCCTAGTATTAGTTTAAACTATTAGGTTCGACAACGGAAAAGCCTCATATGTTGAATGTTGTACATCAAAATATGCAAGGTCTGTCCGGCAAAGAACTAGAGTTAAGTTTATTTATAGAAAATTATGATGTTCAGGTTTTATGTCTAACTGAACATTGGTTGAAAGAGCATGAAGTAGCTTTTTTAAATAATGATTACTTTACCGTACAAAGTGCGTTTGTGAGAAAAAGTGCCATTCGTGGTGGATCATTAGTCCTTGTTTCAAACAAGTTGAAATGTAAACAACGTTTAGATTTAGTTAATCATTCTATCGAGCGCACTGTGGAGTTGTCTTGTGTTGAACTCGAGCGTTACATAATAATTTGTGTTTATCGACCGCCCTCTGGTGATTTTGGTCTTTTCGAATCTGTAATGGAGGATTTACTTAATAAGTTAAAGTCAAGTAGTAAAAGTATAATTTTATGTGGAGATTTTAATGTTAATATTTTAGATGTTACTCCACTAAGTATTCGACTTCTCAATCTGTTTAAGTCTTATAATTTAGTTAACTTGTTTTTTGAACCAACTAGAATCACGGCATCTTCATCTACTTGTCTTGATAATATTTTTAGCAATTGTGATTCTGAAAATAAATTTGTGTTAAGTGACCTAACGTCTGACCACTGTGGACTACTAGTTAGCTTCCCTATGCCACTAAATAAAAAGCCAAATAAAATAGTATACCGGCCTTATACATCTAGTCGTTGCAATAAGTTTAAGCATAATGTATCTAAAAAACTTACACCATCTATAGTAAAACATGAACATCCTAATGATATCTATGGAGCCCTTTTTGATGTTGTGCAGAATGAGTACCAAGCTACATTTAAGTCAAAAACTTTAAACACTATGGGTACCTCCATTGGCTTCAACCAATGGGCTACACCAGGTATTTATAAAAGCAAAGCGAGACTATATGAGTTATATGGTTTAAAAAAATATAAGTTTGATGCTCCTTTTCTAGAGTATGTTAGAAATTATTCTAAATTATTTAAAAAGATTTGTGCTACTGCTAAATCTAAATTTTTAAGTGACACAATTAAAAATTCTAAAAATAAAGTACAAGCGACTTGGAAAATTATTAACAATGAAACGGGCAAGTCGGTTAAACAAGAAAATCAAGTAGAGATTATTGTTGACAACAAATTAATAAGTAAAGCAACTGACGTAGCTGAGGCATTTAATGATTTTTTTGCTAATATACCTATAACTACGACTCGCTCCTTAAGTTCGTCCTCGTCTAATGCTGAAAACCTTTTACATAGTAGTGTGCCTAAATGTAGTCAATTATTTAGTTTCGAGCACGTAACACCAAGTGATGTAGTTAATGTTTTCAACACACTTAAGTCAAAAAACACAGGTGATTATTGGGGCATTTCCATTAAACTTTTGAGTAACATAATAGACATCGTAGCCCCTTACCTTGCTGTTACTTTTAATAAATGCGTGGATTTAGGAACTTTTCCTGATCTCATGAAAAGTAGTAAAGTCATACCTTTATTTAAATCTGGTAATAAAAATGATATAGGCAACTTCCGGCCTATTTCTATCTTACCTGCATTTAGCAAAATATTTGAAAAGTTAATACTCAAGCAATTGCTAAGACATTTTAATCTAAATAGCCTCCTCCATAATGAACAGTATGGATTTACAAAAGGTCGTTCAACCACAGATGCAGGTGTTGCTCTCCTGAAACACATATTTAACGCATGGGAGAACTCGCAAAATGCAATTGGAGTTTTCTGTGATCTCTCCAAGGCCTTTGATTGCGTACACCATGATACGCTTTTGCGTAAACTGCGTCATTATGGTCTCCAAAAGGAAGCTCTTAACGTAGTTGATTCATATTTGCATAATAGGTTTCAATGTGTAGATATCAATGGTGTGAAGTCCTCCGGGCTACCAGTTCATTTAGGGGTGCCTCAAGGTTCTATACTGGGTCCATTCTTGTTTCTGGTGTATATAAATGATTTACCATTTTTCTTAAAGGGTATCTGTGATGTAGTTCTCTTTGCAGATGATACCTCTCTTGTCTTTAAAGTAGACAGAAATAGACAAGATTTTGATGACGTAAACAGTGCTCTCTCCATGGTTACGGATTGGTTTACGACAAATAACCTAGTTCTCAATGCTAAGAAAACAAAATGTATCAAGTTTGCCTTACCTAATGTTAATAATCTAGGACCGAATATCGTCTTAAACAAAGAGATGCTTGAAACTGTGGACTCAGCAGTATTCTTGGGAATAACTGTTGATTCCAAACTACAATGGGGCCCGCATATATCAAGCCTGTCAGGAAGGCTCAGCTCGGCTGCCTACGCCGTCAGGAAAGTAAGACAATACACTGACGTTTACACAGCTCGGTTAGTCTATTTTAGTTATTTCCATAGCGTTATGTCTTACGGTATCCTATTATGGGGAAGAGCTGCAGACATACAAAATATATTTGTGTTACAAAAACGCGCTGTTCGAGCAATATATCAGCTGGGGTCAAGAGTTTCCTTAAGAGAACTTTTCAAAGATATTGGAATTCTCACGGTAGCATCTCAATTTATTTTTGCAAACATATTATATATTAGGCAAAATATACATTTATACACTAAAACCACTGATATCCATAACTTTAACACTAGAAACAAGCACAAATTACATGCACCATCCCATCGTCTTCGAAGGGTCCAAGGCTCATTTGTGGGGCTCGGTATCCGTTTTTACAATAAGCTCTTTCTTATCTTGAGCTGCCTTTTAACTCGTTTAAAGCTAAAGTTAAATCTAACCTTTGTTCGAAGGCATACTATTCAATCAATGATTATTTAGACGATGATAATAGTTGGTCGCAGTGTTGAACGCAAGACATACTTCGTTTTTAATGTTCTTTCATAGTTAGCTTATGACATATGAGTCCATATATTTGTTAATTTATATGTCCGTAGAGGTCAATTATTTGTTATTTTTTTTTTTTTTTTTTTTTTTGTATTGACTTAATACTCTCATAACAATGTTTTATAATGAGTGTATTGCAACATGTGATTAACTAGTGACTTCGACAGTTGTATGATTTTATTCTATCCTGAGCAACCGGCAGCAAGTTCGTCATGCTCCCTTAGATTTTACTGCTTGCGGTAGCGTCGGGGGTCGGGTTACCTCTTTCCCTCAAATATGGCGAGGGGGATAATGGCTGATCTTTGCGTTATGCTCGTGAACGGGTGCTGCTTGTGGTGAAAGGTCGTCTTGTTAGCCATGGATTTTACTATTGTTATAACGATTATATGCTTAATGTTTAATTTTGATGGCCCTGGTTTATCACTTGTGGCGTCGAGTCACAGATCTTTTTATTAAATTCTACCCTCTGCACGTGTAAGCGGGCACACCCTTCATGTCTGGAGGCTTATTTAGTTTGATTTGATATTGTTTTTATGCTTGAGTTTGTCTGTTTATGCTGGCATAATGGAGTGTGCTAGCTTACAAGTAGCGAATTATTAAGTTTTATGTTTTTACGTGTTACCTTTGTTGTATTGTTTTCTTTGTAAGAATACTGACTACTTACATACCTTTGTATAAGTGATAGTTCTTATAACTCAACAGACAGATGTGTTGCTGGGGAGTTTGTTGCGCCACTTCTTCTTCCCAGCTAAAACACTAGGAAGTGGTGACGGGCGGGCGTTTTGGGGGACTGTCTTTATGTAGAACTTTGACGTTTAAAAAGTGCTGGCACTCAGCCTAATTTGAATAAATGACTTTTGAATTTGAATTTGAATTTGTTTCAAAGACAAATTGTTTTTCTGTAGGTAATTTCATGCTGTTTATATTTATTTATTTATTTATTTAAACTTTATATACAATAGTGGTACATGGGCGGACTTAATGCATCAAGGCATTCTCTACCAGTCAACCTTTGGGTTATAAAGACTATACTGTGGTAGGTGTACAATAAATAAAATTAAGATACAAAATTGAATTATAACATTTCGGAAAGAATATACAGATAATATATATATAATATCTACTAATAAAATACATATATATGCTAAAATAATAAACTAATAAATATGATATATAATAATCATACCGATTAAGAGAATTCATAGTAATCATGACGAAGAATGACTAAGAATGACAAGCTTTTAAGTAGTGTTTACGGATTTTACGCTTAAAGGAATTTTTTGACTCCGCCTTCTTGATGTCAAGGGGAAGCATATTCCAGAGTTTAATTGTAGAAATAGCGTAGGAATTAGACAAAAACCCGGTGCGGTGAGAAGGGATATGAAGAAGTAAGTTTTTAGATGCTCGAAGGTTGAGACTGTGAGAACTGCCCAACACTTTAAAATATTGTTTTAAATAATCAGGAGCACAAGGATGCGAGCACGTTCATGATAGTGAAGAGCATGCAGAGGGATCTGAGGGATCTTCTCTGACGGATAGGCAACCATTTAAGCTGAGAACGGAAGGAAGAAATGTGATCATATTTACGAAGGCCAAAAATGAAACGAATACAGTTGTTAAGAAGTCGATCCAGTTTGTTGAAAAGTTCTTGGAATAGATCAGAGTAGCAAACATCAGCATAATCAATTATAGGAAGCACAAGTGACTGGACCAAAGTGATAGGTGGTTCATAATCATATCTTCGTGGAAGATAGTATTAAGAATGGTTTCATTGTCTACTTTGTGTAAGTAATAATGCTCGTTACCATATTTGATTTACGATATGCGTAAGACCTTTTAGATTCACACAATTGTATTTTTCTTATTTTCTGTAGTACTCAATAATTGAATGCCTGAAACTGTTATTATTTGTGTGTATATAATATAACTATTGGGTGTTAGTTTTAGTAACACTAAAACAAGTTAATAGATTTAATATTTGCATGCCATCACTAAATGGCTGAATGTGTATTTGCAATAAATATATTATATAACATCTATTTCTACCACAGTTTATGCAAATAAATGATATTATTATTGATGTGTAACATCTTTCCTCTCGCTTTCCTCCAATCTATGGGAGTGATTTCGTGAAATGGGACGGAAATGTGTAACAGAAAGCCGAGAAAGGGCGCGTTATTTAATTTGACCAATGAGCGCGCCCTATTCGATATGACCAATGAGCGCGCGCAGTGGTCGAGTTGGCTGTCAGTTGGTACTTTTAATGTTAATATTGCTTTTTAGCAAGGTGAGATTTTACACGCTCGTTTTTGACGCGCGTTTTTTTATTATTCCGTAATATATTAAGGACCCAAAATGTTCTTAGATCAAAATAAGGCTAAGTACCACTGATCTAGAACCATGTTCGCCTGGCCAGTAAGCATTCTCTTTCAACTACACTAGTCCAATGTTAAACAACATTTCGTACAATTTTAATATCTCTGAGTGATTCCAAGTCTTCAAGTTTGAGTGGACGGTCTTCAATGTTAATTTAATTTAAAGCAGAATATTAAATTAAAAGTGAAGTGTGCCGGAACTGGGATCATAGACTTTTAGAAATTTGCTAAACTTGGTACAAAAAAAGTGGATGCTTTTAAAGGAATTAATTTGGTTTCGTTGAACTTTCAACAGTATTCAAACTAAATTATATTTTTTTAAACATATTATTTTTTTTTTAATTTGATAGGTTCGCGTAAGAAAGAAGAAAACATGTTTATTCAAAAATAAAAAAAGAGAAAAATATATATATCTCAGCTGGGCAAATATATATATACATACATATATATAAACAATGTTAGATTTCACACCATTTTGTTTTTCCCTTTGTTTAATTAATATAGCCTTATTATTTACATACTTGTTGCTTTGATTTAATGTCAACAATTCCACATTATTATTAATAGCTGCACTTGTACAACGTTTTTGAAGTGTAAACTTCTTTAGGCGCGTTGGGCACTTTTTGGGTGAACAAAAATCATGGAACTCGCGTCATCGTCACCGAACGCTTTCCAAATTAAAAAATAATAATCCAATAGCTCGACGATACAATTCACAAGTTACTTAGTTTTCACTTATATCGGCAGTCCCCAAAGACTGCCCCGCGATATATATTTTTTTCTGTTCGCTGCTTTGTAGTTAACCTATCTTTATCAATGCCGTGAAACTCTGTTATTGGCTTCAGAGATAATTTTGATCATCTTGCTATCACTGTGCAGTATATGCAGACTTTAAGACGCTAGTAACTTTAACGCAACTACATTGGATTGATAGTGAGGTAAACATTCATAACTCATGTTGAGTTTCCAAATAAATAAAATAAAAGAATGGAGACTTAATATTAAAACAATAATATTGTATGAATCACGGCTGTGTCGAATAGGTCCAGTTCAGCAAAATGTTAGACGCTGGTTTTGCTGGTTTTTTGGGTGGCCGTATGACCACTAACTCACCCAATGGTAAGCGATGATGTGGTCGACGATGGAGCGCGCTTAGAAGTAACCTATTCACTCTTGATTGAAAGATACACAGGTTGTAGCTATAAAAAACACAGTTTCCAGAATTCCACTCCTGAGCTGTAAGTACAATGAAAATACCTGCCTATAGCAAAACTAAGGAAGAACGGTACTGACTACTGAGTACTAAGGTACTGACTCACACAGTGTGGTCCATGTAAAACACAATATTCTCTCGCCACGTCCGCTTATCTGTAAACGTAAAACTCAAAAAGTAACGAACCGATTTTCATACGATTTTCACCAATGGTCCATTGGTAATGCATGAGGAAGGTTTACATGTATTATTATTAGGTTTTGTGTAAATTGGCTGAAACATGATTGTTGAAAATGTCGGAAAAACACATACCGATTGGAAACATGAGTCGGACGCCTAAGTCCGTTACACGCTCATGCTAACTAACGTCAATCAATTCCAAAAGTCATGAATGACGATGGAATTCAATCGACATTACCTTAAACTTAAAATAATCTGAAATATGGCGACGAAATATTATTGGCCCATAACCATAAAAAAGAGACCTATTAACTTAAAAGTCGTGACTCATCAAATATCCAGATTTTCGTCAATCAATTTCATGTAATCATCAGTCACTGCAATAGACGATAGGTTATCTGTCAATCACAGCCGTGACTGACAACAAAACCTACCGTGTAGTGGGCCCCTTAGTACCTATGCTCTGCTACCTGAGCGAAGCCGGGGCTTCGCTCCTTTGATAAATAATTCTTAAAGGTTTTTGTTTGTTGTGTACAAAACAGTCATACCTACTGGGATTGACATTGAAATTCGAGATGGGAAATGTGGAAAATTTGGAAGTTTCAAAGAAACAGCATTTCATGGAAGTAACTATCCGCACTTGGTCGATATCCCGTACGCAGCGCTTCTCCTCCACATTTATTATGAGCACAGCCAAAGTGAGGAACTCTCTGCCAGCGTCTGTGTTCCCTTCCATATATAACCCGTCTACCTTCAAAGCCAGAGTGAACAGGCATCTTCTGGGCACGCTCGCTCCATCATAACCTTTATCCATAGCTTTTCATTAAGCGTGATCGAGGTCAAGATCAAGCCCTCAAAAAAAATACACAGTGGCACTCTAGGAGTGCCGACAGAAGTGAAAACGTGAACAAAAATGGCCAACGCGATTCGCGGACCGCTACCGTTGCCGAACGCGCGCTGCGTCGTATCGTAGCGAATCGCGTAGCGATCGAACCGAGACATAAAAAGTAAAAAGTAACCAAAATTTGGTCTCCCTTCATAAAACTCCGTATAAAGATCCATAAGACCTGAATTCATAAAAAAAAACTTAAATTAACACACGATTCCCATACCCCCACTTCTAGTAGAATACTACGGTATACACAGAGGTATCGGTTACGGTAACAGTGTCGCGACTTAAATGGTTCTTTCCCATCTCAAAAATGCCCAACGCGCCTAAAGAAGTTTTCACTTCAAAAATAAAATAAAATTAATCGTGGTGGTATCATCCTCAATGATTCTGCTTATATTATTGGCAGGCTCACGTCTACTATCTCACCTGATGGTAAGTGATAATCTGGTGAATAATGGTGTACACTTGCCTAGATGTCCACGATCTCATCCCACCGGCCCCCTTCTACCATCGGACATCTAGACGCACTGCAGTTACCATCCCTACCTTGTTGCTATTCCACCAATTCGCATTAAACGTTTCCAAACATCTTTTATAATGCGCACAGCAAAGGAGTGGAACTCTCTGCCTGCGTCTGTGTTTCCGAAGCTTCTTCTGGGTAAGCTCGCTCCATCGTCGACTTTGTCTCTGACATCTATGACCTAAACTAGAGTCAAGAGGAAACCCACATTAAATAATAATAAAAAAATGTAGTAGTACCTAGCTTTTCTCTCTCGACTTGAATACCCCCAGCTATAAACACAGGCTCTGGCTAGGAATTTCCCTTCTTTACGTGCAACGCACAATTAAGGTGTTCCACAAAGTTTAGTGCGTGGACCTGTCGCGTGGACAAATTGTCTAACATATCGTAAATTATATTAGTGGATGTCACGAATGACAAAAAGGTGTGTGGCAACTATCAAAAATCTATATGAATGAATACTTATTTGAAACTATTACTAAAGTGGGATGATTTCGTGCCTCGGAAAGCACGTAAAGCCGTTGGTCCCGGCTGTCATTTGTAGATATTTGGCAGTCGTTACGGATAGTCAGAGGCCAGAAAATCTGACACCAGTCTTGCCAAGGAGCACCGTGTTACCCAGATAATGGGTTCTGGAGGTCTGGCAGCCGCTCCACGTCAAATACTGGTATTCAGCTGAATCCGGTTTGACTGGAAGCCGACCCCAATATAGTTGGGAAAAGGCTAGGCAGATGATGACTAAAGTGGGACGATTTCTGAAAAAAAAAACAATAATGTCGATGGAAAAATAGAGACTTCTTCTTCTGTCCTTGTAACGTCGGTCGTTTGCACACGTGACATTCGAGTGAAGTCACTCCCAATAAACGTTGACTTTGGTTAACATTGATTTTGACGCTCACATAATATCCGTAATTATTTTAAATTTTTACACATGTTTCTAACCGCGTCCAGCCTTTTCTCTTAGTTATGAGAAATTTTACAAAAAATAATCCTTTCAAATACTCTATTCTTTCAGCCATAATAGTTTAAAAGTCTTCTTTCCCGTCTCTATCATTCTACCCACAAACTATTGCCTTCGTGGGTAGATGGACACCAATCCTGAAGATAGGTAGGTACCATTGACAAGATTTATAGATATTTCACTAATACACTTAAGGGACTCTAAAAAGTAGGGTTCCGAAATGTACGGCCTAATAAAGAAACATGTAAACATTTGGTGGAAACTAGCGGAGTTTCGGTGTTGCCAGGTACGGAAATATTGGTGAGAATGGTAGAAAAACGTTTCAATATTTAAAGTATTCGCAATAGTAGCAGTGGGCTTGATTAGGTGGATAAAATACAAAATTGAGTTCTTTGTCTCGGGGCCTTGGGGCTCGTCATCAGGCGGGGTAAAGTTTGTTGGGTAAGTATTTTGAAAAGGAATTGCTCACTAGCAATTTAAATTTCCAGACACTACAGTCTGAAATGAATGAATGGGTACGTATTTTATATAGGGCAATAAAATATATATAGGCCTCCTGACCGATTTCGGCCATGGCGGCCATTGTCAACCGAGACTAGCCATCGGCGCGGGTGCGCATATTATAGTGCAATAGTGTGGGCACAAACACAGGTGCACTCCCTCTTTCATCACTCTCATATTCCGATGGGACGACAACCCGACACGACCGGTTGGAGATCAGGCGCAGGACCAACAGCTTAACGTGCTTTCCGAGGCACGGGGATGTCACACCACCAACTTCCAAACTCCGAGCTGTCACAGAGAAATAGTAAGCTAGCGAAGTATGGGTGTACAAAATATACGAGTACCTTAGGCGACGTCGCCGGGAAGTACAGGAGTGTTATTATTACAAAAAAAAAATGTCTTTCAAAAGTGCTTTTTAAAATCATACTCTTTTGTAACTCTAAACTGGCAACACTAAAACTGAACACTTGTAACGCGATCAAGAAGCCGGAACACATAAACAAGCCGTTCGAGGCTGATTAGATTTATTTGAACATCGCTCGGGACCGCTGCGTCTTGTGCGCAACACAAATCACTAAGTCGCTATTAATGTTCAATTTAAATTACTTTTTGGTACCTTTTCAGTTCCCGCTTCGATTTATTTAAAAAAAAAAGAAACAGAAAGACAAATGGCCTGATTTATAAAAATTCGGAAACCATATGATTAGTTTGAATTCTTTATTCAAATTCTCAGTAGGAGAATCTGCTAATCAGAGATTATTTCCGCCACTCTTTCCGACCACCAGAATAAGCGCCGAGTCAATGAAGCTCGACGCGTCCCGGAGAAACGATTTAAGGTGACAGCGTCAGGGTAGCCGCGAAATTCAAATTAACATATGTACGTTTTCTGCATTTTGCAGGTCAGTGTCAGGTTGTATGTTGATAAAAGTACGATTGGCGACCGTGGCTTTACTGAGTTATAATAATTAAAATCATCAATACAGGTTGAATCATTCATGTAACTCGATTGAATGACTTTTTTATGAAATAACCATTCATTCGAGTAATATGAACTTAGAGGGTTGTATTGATGATTTTAATGATTATAATTCTGTAAATAAATACGTGTTACGGCCGCGAATCATATTTTGTTCAACATATCTACAGCCTGACACTGACTTGCAAATTTTTTATTTTTTTTTTATTTTTTTTCAATTAGGCCATTAAACGGCACTTTTGAACGTCAGCATTTACAGTTCAGTAAAATATATTAATAAAGTGACCCTACTGTCCATTCGGAAAGGTAGATTCTTATGGAGAAGAACGGACAAGAAACTCCATAGTTACTCTTTTCAAATAATGATTTACAAAATTTGGTATACAAAAATTAATTTAATATTATGTGAGGACGATACACCCAGAGTATGCTACTTATAAGAACAAAGTATAACCAGCAGAGGTACTTATTCTTGTTCTAAAAAAAAATTTAGGTAAATGGTACTCACATATTTACAGATAATCTTAATAACCATTAATTAAACAGAAAATAAAAACACAAAAAAAGAAACAGTATACCTATCTATAAAGTTAATTCATAAATCAACCAGTTTGATTTTGTCTACACCCTTGATTGTCCTATGGAGCAGGACCAGCATGTTTCCAAGCATTCTTATCCTGAATGTAATCTTCTAATTTGTAATATGCTTGTTTACAAAGTGTACTTTTAACATAAGTTTTAAATTTTCTTTCATTTAGTTCTAATATGTCAGAAGGTATTTTGTTGTAACATTTAACACAATACCCCGTGAAAGAAGTGTGGACTTTAGCTAATCTAAAAAATGGTTGATCTAATTTGTCTCTATTTCTAGTATTAAAATTATGTCTATCACTAATTTTACTAAAAAGATGTCGATTTTTCCGCACATACATAATATTTTCATAAATGAATTGGCAAGGGACTGTCATAATATTAATCTTTTTAAAAAGTTCCCTAAGAGAATCACGGCGACGCAGATTATAAAGGGCTCTGACAGCTCTCTTTTGTAAAATAAATATGGATTCAATGTCAGCAGCCCGACCCCACAGCAAAATACCGTACGACATAATGCTGTGAAAGTAACTAAAGTAGACCAAACGTGCGGTTTCTACGTCTGTTAACTGTCTTATCTTTCTAACAGCATACGCGGCTGAGCTTAAACGACCCGCAAGAGATGTTAAATGAGGCCCCCATTGTAATTTCTCGTCCAATGTGATACCTAGGAAAACCGTTTGATTAATGAACTCCAGTTTTTCTCCATTCAAAATGATGTCACATTCGCTACTTTTAACATTTGGTAAAGAAAATCTAATACATTTAGTTTTTTTTTTATTTAGAGCCAAGTTGTTTACCGTAAACCAATTTTGGACCTGATGAATAGAACTATTGACGTCGTCAAGATTTTGTGAACGTCGGTCTATTTTAAATATTAGTGATGTGTCATCCGCAAATAATATCATTTTTGGTTGATTTTTAAGTAATTGGGGCAAATCATTTATGTAAACTAAAAAAAGGAATGGACCCAATATTGAACCTTGAGGAACGCCCATTGTCGTTTCCGACCCTAGTGAGTTTACACCGTTTATCTGAACTTTAACCTGTCTGCCCATCAAGTATGAACTAAGTAAACCAAGGGCTCTATTCCTAATCCCATAGTGCTCAAGTTTCAACAAAAGCGTCTCATGGTTAACGCAGTCGAACGCTTTCGAGAGGTCGCAGAATATTCCAATGGCATCTTGCGACTCTTCCCAGGCGTTAAAAATGTTCTTTATTAGGGTGACACCGGCGTCAGTTGTACAACGCCCTTTGGTGAAACCGTACTGGTGTTCATGAAAGATGGAATTTTTATTAAAGTGACGTAACATCTGACTAAGCATTAACTTTTCAAACACCTTACTGAGAACTGGCAGAATTGACACCGGCCGATAATTGTTGGGTTCTTGAGAATCACCCGATTTGAACAATGGAACGACTTTACTGTGTTTCATGAGATCCGGAAATTCTCCTTTGTCTACACTAGTGTTAAATATGACAGCCAAGTAGGGGGCAATAGTTTCAATGATAGATCTACAAACTTTTACAGATATTCCCCAAAGATCTTCTGTTGATTTAATTTTAAGATCTTTAAAAGCTTTTATAATGGCCTGGGGGTTTGTATGTTGAAACTTAAACTCCGATGGGCATACCTTTACATTCTGTCTAAGTAAGTCAGCAGAGAGCGCGGATGACGAGTTGAGAAGCTCTGTAGTTTTAAGAGGAATATTGGCAAAGAAGTTATCAAATTCCTGAGCTACCTCTGCGTCCGAGTTTATTTGGCCATGTACAGTATTTAAATTAAATTTAGTTTCACGCTGTTTCTTCCTACCTGTTTCGTTATTTATTATTTTCCAAGTAGTTTTTATTTTGTCGTCTGCTGATTTTATTTTATTGCTAATATGCAGAGCTTTTGCTGTTTTGCATACACTTTTATATGTTTTTGAATATTTTGCAACATACTTATGAAAACTTATATTATTCATATGCTGCTTCAGGCCATACAGTTCATATAGCTTTTCCCTGCTTATACGAATGCCTGGAGTTGCCCAATCGCTAAATAAGAACTTAGTGTAAATACTTTTAGATTTTAGAGGAAAAGTGTCATTAAATTGCGTGTTTAATATAGAAAAAAACTCGGCATAGAACTCATTAGGGTCGTCTATGTTATTAGAACTATGAGCACCTAGTTTACTAGCCAAAGTATTGTTTAGTTTTTTTCAAATTTTTATCTGTAATTGGTCTAAATTTTATTAGAATTTTTTGCAAAGGAATGTAAGTGCAAAACGTTATTGTTTGTCCGCTGTGATCAGATGGTAACTTATTAACAATTTCTTTATGTAAGTAATCACAATTACAAAATATATTGTCTATACAAGTTGAAGTAGAAGCTGTCACACGGGATGGTTCAGTAAAAACATTTGACAAATTAAATGAATTAAAAAGACTCAACAACCTGATAGTATTCGAGTTTGTTTCTAATAAGTTAATATTAAAGTCGCCACAAATAATGAGTGTTTTACTACTAGTACTTAATTTTTTTAACACCTCTTCCATTACAGTATCAAACACAGGTAGATTCTGGTAACTCGGAGGTCTATAGACACATACCACAACATGCTTATCAAGCTCAACACAGGACAATTCAATGGTGTGCTCAACCGACAGTTTAACAATATCCTTTCTTTCTTTTGATTTAATCGAAGTTTTAATTAAAATTAATGACCCTTTTTTTTTTTTTTTTTTTTTTTTAGGATGGGAAATCATCAAATGACTTCTTCCGCTCTGGGTGGAGCGGAAGGGCGTGTCAGACTCTTACTGACTAAAACCCATCCGTGTTCCTTCTAAAGCCCTTTGCTTTCCAGGGCCGCGGTGACTCTTTCGAACAAATTCCGCAACCCTGGCAGGCTCTGGCCCTAGCGGGCCCCGTCCTCTATGCTGACATCTCTTTGAGGCGCGCGTGAAACACAACGCGCCATCGACCCGGGCCTGGTGGTGATCAGACAGCGAGCCACCCAACGCTCGCCGTCCGCAGGCCCGCGCCTACGGTGGCCGGGGATCGCCCTGCGACTCCCGACGCCCGGGGCGTCTTCTCCTGTTGCGGCGGTTGGGACGAAGGCCTTGCCTTTCCCTCGCGCGGTCCGCCTCCTCCTTCGCTAGCATTACTGCTTCGCAGAAGGAGGTGACCGCTTCCCAAGCCTCCTCGCTCCGGACCATGGATTCAATCAGGGCCGGACGCGAGAGGTTGCCGCCGCCGATCGCCTCGACGAGGACACGGCGGTGCTCAGCCCAAGCAGGGCAGACCTCCACCGTATGCTCCACCGTGTCCTCCGGGCGATCCTCACAGTGCTGACACCCGGGCGTTTCCTCCCGCTTAATCCGAAACAGGTACCTCCCGAAACAGCCGTGTCCGGTAAGTACCTGCGTCAGGCGGAAGGTGAGGACGCCGTGGCGCCTTTCCAGCCACTCCTCAAAGAGGGGCCTTACCGCCGCAATTGTGGCGTGCCCAAAAATTAATGACCCACCATGTATCATGCGTTGTCGGCTAAAATGACTACCTACACAATAATTTTCATAATTAATGGAACTTACTTGGTGGTCTTTTAACCAATGTTCTGTTAAGCAAACTACATCAAACTTGGTTTTTTCTAAAAACATTTCTATCTCCAGTAATTTGGAAGAGCAACCTTGAATGTTTTGGTTAAATAATTTTAAAGTGTATTGCCCTCTCTTAGGATTTTTACTATGAACTAAATTGCCAGAAGATACCTTGTTATTATTCACTAATAATAATTGGTTATTTGAAGGGGTAACTTCTGTTGTCTTACAGTTCAGTTTAAAGAAGGAATGATCCCCATAGCTACACTTGAGGAGTCTAAAAAGTCTGTATGGGTTCCATCAGGAAGAGAATACTCTACCTGATTGGTTGAGACCTCCAAGAATGTTGGTATTATAAGTGGGTCCTCCTTCGTACACAAGGAATCATAATAATTAGTCACTGTGTTGTTAGTACAACTAGACAACACAGACTCGTCACTTATCCTAATATTTGTTATATTAGCTATAATGTCATTAATATTATATGCTATCATCATAGCAATCATATGTCTACATCTACCAGACAGGGATAAAGCTCCCTGAGTTAACTTAAAACAACTAACAAACTTATTAGTGTCAGCAACAAATTGCAAAAAACATAAGAAAATTTGAATTTCGCGGGCTACCCTGGCGCTTCCACTTTAACTGTCTTGTATCCCGCAACAAAATTAATCAGAAAAGCAAAGCGAAGGAGTAGGAAAAAATAATTAGACCATATTCTATAATAATGACAACTAGCGATATGAATGGAATATTCTTAATTGTAGATTCATCAACATCGCCATTAATGAAAACATGGTACAGTGGCGGTTTTTATTGCTGAAGTTTTTTATCCTAATAATTACCTCTCTTAGGTTGTCACCAGGTTAGCGGGCGATATGGCCATATAAGTCAAAAATCTTGCGAAGGCATACATTACATTCTCTGCCTGCATCTGTGTTTCCGAACGCATACAACCCTAATCTCTTCAAAATTAGAGTGAACAGGCTTCTTCTGGGTAAGCTCGCTCCATCGTCGACTTTGTCTCTGCGATCTATGACCTAGACTAGAGTCAAGAGCAAACCCATATTAAATAAAAAAAAATAAAAAAAAACTACAATCACGTTTATTGCGGTTTTCGTATCTACATATTTATTTGTTTCTACATCTATCAAATGAGCAACTACATTACTTAGACGTTAGTATCTTCCGACCCTACATTCATTTCGAATAAACGGCGTACCGTATCTACATATACGCCCCGCAGCGCGTATTGAGTGGATGCAACGCAGTCCCGCGATTATTCCAGAATACACGTAGGTAGAGCTGCGATTACCCCGGGATAGATCGTAGGTAGTGCGGCTCTCCGGGATGAAACGTACATCTGTATTAGTGCCGGGTCAACGATGCCTCTAACTTTCATTCGGTATGGGTAGCAGAACAAGTTGGAAGAATATTTTTATTCGAATTAAAAAAATCATTACTTCATTCATATTTTAGCACCAGTATATCATATTTTGGTACCGGTATTTTACATGGACCAACCGCTTATCTGTCCTCCGAAATCCAGATACTAGGAAAGCCTATCGACCGGTTTCTGAACGGAGTAATTACTGCGCCTGGAGGGGGCGAAGAAGAGGGTGCACTTGCAACATGAAGACATAAAGAAAAATATTAGACAAGCGGGATATAGTAAAAGAGAACCAAGCAAATCGGAGGCGAGGTAGGTACTTCTAGCTCCCTTCGCTCGGACTTGCACCTGTCTTCTTCAGTTGTTTCTCTATGTGAATGGGCTAAAGAAAACCTATCCTTATTCAGGCGGGGTTTTGAAATGCACCCTTTTGAAAATAATCCTGCCGATGTCCATGGCCACAGCAAATGACTTCTTTCGCTCTGGGTGGAGCGGAAGGGCATGTCAGACTCTTACTGACTAAAACCCATCCGTGTTCCTTCTAAAGCCCTATGCGTGGGCCGCGGTGACTCTTTCGAACAAATTCCGCAACCCTGGCAGGCTCTGGCCCTAGCGGGCCCTGTCTTTTATGCTGACATCACTTTGAGGCGTGCGTGAAACACAACGCGCCATCGAAACCGCATTTCTTAGCTTTTCATTTTGTCAATCCTACTATCATATAAGAACTGCACCGTTGGTCTCGCGGTTGCAAGTGCGACTGCCGAGCGTGGAGTCCTGGGTTCGATTCCCAGGTTGGGCGAAAGTGTTATTGGGTCTTTCCAATAGGAATTTATCTGTGACAGCCTGGAGTTTAGAAGTTAGTGGTGTGGCACCCCCGTGCCTCGGAAAGCACGTTAAGCCGTTGGTCTTGCGCCAGATCTCTCTCCGGTCGTGTCGGATTTCCGTCCCTGAGGAATATGAGAGTGATGGAAGAGGGAGTGCACCTGTGTTTTCGTACACACTTGTCCACTATAACATTTTTCGCGCCGATGGCTAGTCTCGATTGAGATTGGCCGCCATGGCCGGAATCGGTCAGAAGGACTATATGAACTACAAAAACAGACCTGACGTCACACAAATCCTACATCGCACTATCAAAGTTCTCCACGAAATCATCTGTAAAAGCCATCTGGTCTGAGGATCCCCTCTATTCAATGAAGGTATGCGGGATTTTACGCCCAGTTAATACATACCTCTATTATGTCAAAGTTTAACAGGATTTGGACAGTAGAGTTTGACAAATAGTAGACTACAAATTCTTAATTCATAAATCGGGGGTACTATTGAGACAAGACAGCGTCCCAACTGTATTTGCTAACGGTACCCCTAGTCAATAAATGGGCGAGCTGAATGCGAGTCGTGACGTCACGGGCTACATATCAATCATTTGTTAATACTACTCGCTGCTTCTTCACCAGAGGGCGTTGTAAGAGATTACATGAAGTCTACGCGGAAGATAGAACTCAGAGATACTGACGCTTTTCACAGGTGACCTGGCAAGACTTTGCGGGCATTGAAGTTTGTAGACTTTACCTATTTCATTCCTCGTCAAGGCGATCAGCGGCGGTGGCCTCTCGCGTCCGGCCCTGGTTAAATCCATGGTCCGGAGCGAGGAGGCTTGGGAAGTGGTCACTTCCTTCTGCGAAGCAGTCATGCTGCGAAGGAGGAAGCGGGCTGCGCGAGGGAAAGACAAGGCCTTCGCCCCAACCGCCGCTATAGAAGAAGACTTCCCGGGCGTCGGGAGTCGCAGGGCGATCCCCAGCCACCGTAGGCGCGGGTCTGCGGACGGCGAGCGTTGGGTGGCTCGCTGTCCGATCACCACCAGGCCCGGGTCGATGGCGTGTTCCACGCACAAAGAGATGTCAGCATAGGAGACGGGACCCGGTAGGGCCTACCAGGGTTGCAGAATTTGTTCGAAAGAGTCACCGCGGCCCTGGAACGCAAAGGGCTTTAGAAGGAACCCTTCCGCTCCACCCAGAGCGGAAAAAGTCATTTGATGACTTCCCATCCTTAACAAAAAAAAGCTTGAATGGAGTTTCTAAGAATGATCATTAGATAAGTCAAGCCACGAATTTTTCCCACTGCACACCACACTGTGTGTAGGCAGTTGCTACGGAAAAGCTGACCTTCACAAACAAGTTACCAGGAGAGGCTACTGCCGCTCAACAATACAGCACAAGACATCGTCCCAACTGTATTTGTTAACGCTACCCCTCGTCAATTATAAATGGGCGAGCTGCATGCGAATCGTGACGTCACGGGCTACATATCAATCATTTGTTAATACTACTCGCTGCTTCTCCACCAGAGGGCGTTGTAAGAGATTACATGAAGTCTATGCGCTAAGCTAAACCCCTGGAATAGTTTTTACAGGTGACATGACAAAACTATGAAGGCAGTAGTATGTTTGTTACCTATCACATAGGGTTGAATGTAGCTTCTAAGAATGATGATTTATTAGTTTACAAAAGTCAAAGTCAAAATGTTTATTTTAATTAGGCCATTAAACGGCACTTTTGAACGTCATCATTTACAGTTCAGTAAAATAATAATATTACATTAGTAAAATGACTCTACTGTCCATTCGGAAAGATAGATTCTTATGGTGAAGAACGGACAAGAAACTCCATAGTTACTTTTTACAAATAATGATTTTACAAAATTTGGTATACAAAAATTAATTTAATATTATTTGAGGACGATGCACCCAGAGTATGCTACTTATAAGAACAAAGTATTCATAATTATATTATAGCTTATTTGGCATTTAAGCCTCACTTTTTGTGTGAGTAGGTACTGTGTACCTTAAACTATAATTTTCTTTGACTTCAATGTGCCCGGGCGGTTGGGAGTGTCATTCTCACTTAAAAGTCTGGCTGATGGTGCTGGATCATTTGGCACTCTTCAAAGTGGTTGAGCCGAATGATGCTAGCGCAGGCGTCATATTGCTGAGCGAGTGCCGTTGGCTAGGTGTGGTCATCTCTCAGCTGCCACGGTTTATTTTAAGTATTTGTTCTTTGAATTGTTGCTTTTTTTTACTTCGGACGCTTGATCGTGCAAGGCCTTCTACATCGTTCTCACACATATGTATGTTTGTTTAATTTTCACACGAATGATGTAACATATCATTGTAAAAAACATAGATTTAAAAGAGTGTCCGTGGAGTTTCTTGCGCGTTCTTCTCCATAGAGATCTACGCTTTGGAACGTGCGAATAGCTTCATCTCTTTGGACAGACCGACCTTGAAAATTCAAAAGTGCATGTAATGGTTTCATTGAAATAAATGCTTTGAGTTTGAGTTAAAATCTACCAGGCACATATGGCATTACATGCATACATATGGACTCTCGAAAAACATTACCCTCCATCAGGGGTACTCCGGGTTAAACCGTACAATACCTGCCTGAAATGGGGATTTCAGTTTTGTTGTTCTTTATAAAATCAAGCAAACCTTTTTGTATAAACAAAATACTCCAAACAAGACTAGATATTATTTGACGGTGAAGGATATCCAAGAGATATTTCAATAAGCAGAGATGTACGAATACCGCCCCGTTATGACAACTGTCGACTGCTTAGAATATTGTGAACTCATTCAGTTATTTAATATGAATAAAACGGGAATTTTGTGAATGTGAAACAATATGGCTGCCATAGAAAGTCTGAGGAGGGTTTTAGAATTTGTATGTAGATAGTTTGACTGTCTGACTAAACTCATATACTTCTAATATTTCCAATATTTTTAAATACATATGTGAGTACCATATACATTCTTCTTCTGGGTAAGCTCGCTCCATCGTCGACTTTGACTCTGCCATCTATGACCTAGACTAGAGCCAAGAGCAAACCCCTATTAAATAAAAAGAAAACCTGAAAAAAATTAAAGTTTACCTCTGCTGGTAATACTTTGTTCCTATAAGTAGCATACTCTAGGTGCATCGTCCTCACATAATATTAAATATTTTTTTTGTAAACCAAATATTGTAAAACCATTATTTGAAAAGAGTAACTATGGAGTTTCTTGTCCGTTCTTCTCCATAAGACCAACCTTTCCGAATGAACAGTAGAGTCACTTTATTAATTGAATACTATTATTTTACTGAACTGTAAATGATGACGTTCAAAAGTGCCGTTTAATGGCCTAATTGAAATAAACGTTTTGACTTTGACTTTGTTTTGATTCCCAGGTCGGGTGTTATTTATTGGGTTTTCCATTAAGAATTTCTCTGCGACAATTTGGAGTTTGGAAGCTGGTGGTGTGACACCCCCTTGGTTGGTACTGCGTCAAATGAGATATCTGGCGTCCGGAGAGAGTCGGGTTGTGTCGGATTGCAGCCTGAACGGACTATGAGAGTTATATCAACGATATATTTTTTCTTTTGATAATGCCATGCATAATCTCAGAAAAAACTGAAGAGTATTAAAGTTTTATAACTTTTTCATTTAATTTTGTCTTGCATGATCTCTGATATAAATTAAGTGTAATTATAGTTTTAAAAATGATCTCTGTACCTAGTTTGTATTAGTTGTTATCTTAATTTTAAGTTTTTTTTGCATGCTGAAAATGAGTAAGCAAAATATGTGGAACGATTTAACTTAAGAGCATTATGTACCATATTTTACGCAAAAATAAATATTCTAACGATGGAGCTGAGTACTGTTAGTAACAGGTGAACATTATTAATCCACTGATTAATTTTATATTTAAACCCCTAAAACTTTTATTGTGGTAAGTAAGGGCTCTATAAATCAAATGAAAGTTTTATTTTTTCCAGACAGGCACTTTGTTCACCTGATGCTTGTACTTATTATTATTCTCTTTATTCATTTCAGTTACATACTAATTTATATTTCTTAAAAAAAATATATATATATTTTATATATATTATAATATAAAAAATATATATTATAATTATTATTTATTTATTTCAGACAACATAGTCCATACATTCACATACACAAACAACAACAAACAAAATACTTAAAAGATGTTAGTAACAAAAACAGCTTATACCCTATGTTAGTACTTATATACCACGAGAGACATTGTAGTCTTTATGAGATGCCCCATAACGGGTCTCTCATCAAACTTATCCACAATCACTCTCAGGAGGCTGTAGCCGCTACCACGCAATCTGGCAAGAAGAGATGCACTCTTCTTGCGCACGATGGCTGAGAAGCTTATATCAAGAACAATATATTTAAGGTCACGTCCAAAATCTATCCCTGCTTCCATACTAATATTTAAAGTAGTGCTGCACCGATGATAGCCCCGTTTTATGTCCAGGCAATTACTGTCCATTCCAGGTTGCCTGGAAGAGATCGCGGAATGCGATAAGGCCGCCCGTTGTACATGTGTATAAGTTTGTAGTTTTCTTTTTATGTTATTCTCGGTGTATAATTAAGTATAATAATATAGTATTAATAAAGCCATAATATAGTAATAGCAATTAAGTAGGTATATATTAAATAAATATCTAGTAATTTTAAATGAGCAATTCTTGTATATATATTATCTGTATCTCGGAAACGGTTCCAACGATTTTCATGAAATTCAGTATGCAGCGGGTTTCGGGGTGGGCACGCCACTATTGCGGCGGTAAGGCCCCTCTTTGAGGAGTGGCTGGAGAGGCGCCACGGCGTCCTCACCTTCCGCCTGACGCAGGTACTCACCGGACACGGCTGTTTCGGGAGGTACCTGTTTCGGATTAAGCGGGAGGACACGCCCGGGTGTCAGCACTATGAGGATCGCCCGGAGGACACGGTGGAGCATACGGTGGAGGTCTGCCCTGCTTGGGCGGAGCACCACCGTGTCCTCGTCGAGGCGATCAGCGGCGGCGACCTCTCGCGTCAGGCCCTGGTTGAAACCATGGTCCGGAGCGAGGAGGTTTGGAAAGCGGTCACCTCCTTCTGCGAAGCAGTAATGCTAGCAAAGAAGGAGGCGGGGAGAGACAAGGCCTTCGCCCCAACCGTCGCTACAGGAGAAGACGCCCCGGGCGTCGGGAGTCGCAGGGCGATCCCCGGCCACCATAGGCGCGGGCCTGCGGACGGCGAGCGTTGGGTGGCTCGCTGTCCGATCACCACCAGGCCCGGGTCGATGGCGCATTGTGTTTCACGCGCGCCTCAAAGAGATGTCAGCATAGAAGACGGGGCCCGCTAGGGCCAGAGGCTGCCAGGGTTGCTGAATTTGTTCGAAAGAGTCACCGCGGCCCTGGAACGCAAAAGGGCTTTGGAAGAAACACGGATGGGTTTTAGTCAGTAAGAGTCTGACACGCTCTTCCACTCCACCTAGAGCGGAAGAAGTCATTTGATGATTTCCCATCCCTAAAACAAAAAAAAAAATTGAGCTGGTTTCGGGGGTAAATCGTTCTAACTAGGTTTCATTTCTAGAAAACGTTTACCAAAAAAAAACGAGCTAAGCTCGGTCAACCAGGTACTAATATTATAAATGCGAAAGTATCTCTTTTTTATCTCTACGTCTTAACGTATTTAGATAAAACTAACATGGGTGGACCATGTCGTAAAATATGGAATTTTCATCTCGAGAGATTAAAATTCCATACTTTACTACACTTTTAGAAATTCCTTAAGATAATTGTCTACGTTAAAGTGAAGTACTTAATATGGAACTTCTTCGTAGGTACTTCAGTGATAAGTAGATAAGTCTGGGGTCTAATGCACCGTGTCCTTCACACGGATCTAAAGTCAAAAGCAACTTTATAGACAACACAAACTACAAAAACCGGTCAAGTGCGAGTCGGTTGCATACGAAAGGTTCTTTGCCATTGGGGGGAACTTGCTTTCTTGCGTAAAATGAAATCAAAATGAAAACTATTTATTTGTTAGAATATGTTTTTTTTTTGGTGACGACTCGTAGTTCAACCTATGAAGTTGTTGACTGCTTAACCGGACTTGCCTGTGGTGGCCTTAATATAAATATTAAGCCTCCAGCCAGGGCTTATAATTAGAATATGGTATAATAGACGTTACAATATTGGTTCCAGCATTTCCTGTCATAACATGGCGTACTAATATTTCTATAAAATACAGAAAGCTTATATTTTGAACCTATAAATAATTATGTATATAATAGAGAATACATTATTTTATGAATCTATAATAGTTAATTAATAAACATTGAAATTGTATTGTAGTAAGAAAAATGATTAATAAATGAATATGTAGTTGTTGCATGTGGTAGAATAAAGGCTATTTTTATTAAATTACAAGCTACCGCCTGCGGCTCCACCCGCGTTTATGTAGAAAATAATCCCAAGGGAACATATTCCCGGGATGAAAATCCTATGTATTCCAGACTGTAATCCAGACTATAATGTATCTCTGTGCCAAATTTCATCGAGATCCGTTCAGCCGTTCTGACGTGAAAGAGTAACAAACATACATCCATCCATCCATCCTCACAAACTTTCGCATTTATAATACTCGTAATAGTAGGATATTACTAACGACTTATCCTCTAAATATTATTGAACTCCATAAAAAAACACCACCTGGCAGATGTGAAACAACGAAATTATTATGTACAAGTAATATGCATTAAAGAACAGATTACGACAGGAACTAAATATGGCATATTATATATATACCATCGTATAGCGTGGCGACGCGTTGCCACGGCATGCGTCGCCACGCCAAATATCGGTTTTACCCGCGGCTATAGATGTTACACATGAAAAAATCTAATAAGTAACTTTTTACAAACAAACATAGTCGGTGCCTGCCTCTGTCTGTTTCTCAATTTACTTCTTCCTGATACGGTTTTCACTAAAATAAAGATCTATAAACGAGGCAACACATTTTACAGCAATCATTGTCACTCTTTTATTTCGATTCGATTACTTAAGAACGAGATAAGTGATACCAATTCTTCTAAAATAAAAATTTATCCGTTTAAAATGAATTGGGTGTGAAGGTCCCAACTATCATCTTTCGGGACTCAAGCTAACCTCACCTGCACGTGGTGCACCCTGCCGACAAACAAACGAGGCTAAAGCGACCTGCCAACACGCACTGGTGGTATGTATGATAGAGACTTATTAACAAAAGCAGGAAATAACAATAAAAAAATATGGGAAGCGATAAAAACAATAACAAATACAACAAAATTGAAACATAGCGCTACGGAATTAATAAACCCATTAAAACCAAAAGAGGCTGTAGAGATGGTGAACGACTTTTTCGCATCAATTGGCAGAAAGTTGTCTGATAATACTCATTCCTGTTTAAACCCTACCCATATTAACTTTAATAAAGCGCCCTGACAGCCGGTCTCCAAATCCTTTGTTTTACTGGAAACCGATGAGTCTGAAGTGGAACGTTTAATACTGAACCTGAAGGATGTGTGTTTCGTTGGTTGGGATTCTGTACCAAATAATTTACTCAAAGAATATAGACACATTTTAATCCGTCCATTAACGCATATTTTCAACCTCTGTTTAAATAAAGGTCAGTTTCCTACGATGTTAAAGAAGTCAGTAGTATACCCAATTTATAAGTCGGGAGATAGAGACCGTGTCACTAATTACAGACCCATCTCCATATTGCCTTCGATTTCAAAGCTTCTGGAACGTATAATAAATGGTAGACTGATTGTTTACCTGGAATCAAATAACCTTTTATCCAACAACCAGTTTGGTTTTAGAGCAGGTAAGTCTACTAGTGATGCAGTCCACGAGCTCCAAGACTATGTGGTAAGGAATCTCGATTCAGGTAAAAAGACATTAGGCATTTTCCTTGACCTAGCCAAGGCATTTGACACGGTCTCTACACCTTTGTTGATTAAAAAACTAGAACATCTAGGAATACGAGGAAATCAACTACATCTTTTTAAGGACTACCTATCTAATCGTTTACAGTGCGTTAAGATCAATGAGAGTGTCAGCAGCGATTTGCCAATCACTCACGGAGTCCCGCAGGGGAGCATTCTGGGACCGACACTCTTCCTCGTATACTTGAATGACCTCTGTAAACTAGACCTGTCAGGAGGTAAAATTATATCATATGCAGACGACACAGTTCTGTTGTTTGCTGCTGATACCTGGGACAAAGTATATAGGGAAGCGCAGGATGGATTCAATGTTGTGACCCACTGGCTGCAGAATAACTCCCTGACTCTTAACCCGGATAAAACGCAGTACATGAGATTCACGATGCGCACCCAAAATGTGCAGCTTCCTTATATCCCCTCGATTTCAGCACATAATTGCTGTAATTAATTATAGAATTTTTACTATTAAAATTCGACAACACAAAAAATAATACAACTAACATAGATTCTGTCTCCGTGTCTGACTCATTAGTGTGTGATCTCGATAATTGTACTCCGCCTAACTTCCCATCTAATCAGTCGTTAAAAATTCTCAACCAAAACATTAGGAGTATAACTAAAAATATGCCAGAGTTTCACACCTTACTCGCTAGAACAAAAGTTGATTGGGATATTGTCACCCTGACAGAATGCTGGCTTCCTAGCACGCACTCCATTCCAAACCTTGAGGGCTACAATTACTTTAAGACAGTTAAAAATCTTACCCAAAATGAAGGTATCGTCGTCTATGTACATGAAGACCTTAAGGTCTCTGTGGAAGAACCTCCACTACTGGAAGCAAATTGTCTCCAAATAAAAATTGACAACAATACTGTCTTACTGGCAATTTATCGTCCACCAGGTTATAAAGACGTTAACATTTTTCTTAATTCATTAGATACAACTCTTCATAACATAGCGAATTATCGAAATGTAATCATTTGTGGTGATATAAACATAAATATTCACGATCAGTGCCATGACTCAGCTAAAAGTAGTTATTTAAATTTATTAGCCTCACATGGTCTCCTGCCAGCACATGTCCTGCCCACACGTCAACTTGCATGCCTAGATCATTTTATTCTTAAAACAACTTTGCCCGCTACCACTTTGGTTGCCCACTCCGCTCTCACTGACCACGAAACTGTTTTGTTATTTCTTGCAAAGAAAAACCCTAAATCGACTGCAAGAAAAACAGTGAATCGAGTCAATCACGATCAGCTAGATTCAGATCTGAAACTAGTTGACTTTAGTGCGGTGTATATGTCAAATGATCCACATGTAGCGGCAGATCTATTAATTAGTCCCATTATGCGGGTCATTGAGTCAAACACGAAAACAGTTAAAGTCCCGAACCGTAAAAAAATCGTGAAGGCATGGATTACTCCTGGCCTTCTCCGTTGCATTAGACATAGAGATAATCTTCATAAAAAATTTAAAAATGACCCTGAGAACTCAATTCTAAAAACGACATATTCAAGATATAGGAACTATTGCAACAAAATATTAAAGCAATCTAAAATTGACCATGATAAAAAAGAAATCAGTGATGCTGGCAACAACACTAAACATCTGTGGACAGCTATAAACAGCATAACGAGTAGGGTCGAAAAGAAGGACAGCGCTTCAGAATTGCTATCGACTTCAACTACACCAAAGCAATCGGTTAACGAAATCAATAACTTCTTCGCAAATATTGGTAAATCCCTTGCTGAAAAAATTGTAAGTCGGTCGGCTTTGTCACCGAGTGGTACTTTCTGCAATAATTCACATTCCATGGTACTGTTACCCACAGACGAAGCAGAAGTGACAAAACTAATACTGTGCCTCCGTAATGACTGTGCTATTGGTTGGGACCGAATTTCTAATAGTTTCCTTAAGAAACACAAAGCTGTCATAGTTCCACCGTTGACTTACGTTTGTAACCTTGCTCTCGAAACAGGCCAATTTCCCAGAGCATTCAAGAGGTCAATTGTTCATCCGGTCTTTAAGGGTGGGGACAGAAGCCGTGTCAACAACTACAGACCCATAGCCGTGCTGCCAGCGCTTTCCAAGATTCTTGAACGGATCATGAACGGCAGACTAGTTGATTACTTAGAGAGCAATAGCCTTCTATCTTCCTCTCAGTATGGTTTTAGAGCCGGTAAATCGACGTCCGATGCCGTTCATGATCTCACTAACTTTATCGTCACTAACATGGACAAGGGTCGTAAAGTCTTGGGGATTTTTCTAGACCTAGCGAAGGCATTTGACACGGTTTCTGTTCCCATACTGATTCAGAAGATGGAAAATCTTGGAATTAGGGGTGTCCAATTGAATCTGTTTGAGGACTATCTGAGTGGGCGTACTCAGAGCGTGAAAATGAAAGAGTACGTCAGTGACGAGTGCCACGTTACCTACGGCGTGCCTCAAGGCAGCGTACTGGGTCCTACACTCTTTCTTATATATATAAACGACCTGGGTATGCTCACTCTCCCAGAGGGTAAAATAATAACTTTTGCAGACGATACAGTCCTGTTGTTCAGCGCGACCACGTGGAGTGATGTCTACGGATTTGCTCAGTCAGGCTTCAATATGGTATCAGAGTGGTTACGAAATAACATCCTCACTCTAAATGCTGCAAAAACGAACTATGTCACTTTCTCCATAAAACATAACAGACATACCTCGGCAACAACCCCGCATTCCATCCTAGCTCACACTTGTCCGATGCCATGCTGCGCCGCCTGTACTTGCACTCAAATCGGTAAAGCAGATAGTGTGAAATATCTGGGCGTTATCATAGACAGTGCACTAAATTTTCACAAGCACATTACCGTATTGAGTGGCAGGCTGAGGAAGTTAATATATGTCTTCAGGACCCTTAGACGGGTGGCTGAGGATAAGGTGAAGAGATTAGTGTACTTTGCCCTCGTTCAATCTTTGTTGACTTACTGCATCACCTCCTGGGGTGGTGCCCCAAAATGCACTATTCTTGAGTTGGAAAGAGCGCAGAGAGCCGTCTTGAAGGTCTCGCTGTGCCTCCCTTTTAGATACCCTACCACCCTCCTATATAAAGAAGCGAAGGTCCTGACTGTACGCCAACTGTTCATACAACAAACAATTATGAAACAGCATAGCCTCTTAACATATTCCCCCTCTCTTTCACGTGGCAAACGCAGATTCGACCCCGTGGATAGTTATCACAACCGGCTTTTGACCAAGTTCTCTCAGCGATTCTTCTGCCACCTCGGTCATTATCTCTATAATAAAATTAATAAGATTCTTCCTATTTACGACCTTAACAAGATTAAATGTAAAATGAAATTAACTAACTGGATCCAGGACTTAAACTACCTTGAAACTGAAAAAATCCTAGCTGTCTCGGTATAGATCACGATTTAAATAAATTAGTTAACTAGGCATATACTTTTCACATAAATATTATATGTTTATATGTTCAGGCTACAGAAACTTCTACATCCTCACTCACTACACAAAACCACACTCTACACTTTCCTTCATCTCCACACAATACTAACCATACTAACACTATATAGATTTAGAATCATTATAATAATTCTTAACTGACTCGCGACCACTGTCTGATTCGGAATATTATGTAACCTAAAGGGTGGAGACCTGGTGTCCTGAAATACAGGCCACAAGCCTAGTTTAGGCACCAGTCTCCCGCAATATACTTGCTGTATCCACCTGTTCCTTTAAATATGTACTCAATGTGTATTGTGGCGAGAAAATAAATAAATTATTATTATTATTATTATTAATAGCTTAGTATGCTCTTGTCCAACACTAACAAAGACAGAGTCAATTAAATATCTTGGAGTTATTCTAGACTGTAACCTCTCCTTCAGAGACCATATTCACCTTCTTACATCTAGGACAAGAAAACTGATCTATGTTTTCAAGAACCTTAGACATGTGGCGCCCCCAAAATTAGTAAAGCAAATTTACCTGGCACTCGTACAGTCCACTCTTCAATATTATTTGTACCCTACCCATCTTGTGTATCAGTCGTGTGAGGTCCTGACAGTTCGCCAGTTGTTTATATGTCTTGTGGTCCTGAAGCAACACTCTTTACTGCAGTTCACAAAAGGTGATCTAACTAAAAGACGAAATATTATTAGTAATAGGGCCTGAACTTTCTTCAGACATGCGTACGTAAACAAATATTTCTGCTTCTTGGGACCGTGCTTATATAATAAAATAAATGACGCTTTAGATATATACCCGTTGAATAAAAAAAGATGTAAAAGCACAATTTTTAAATATATTAGTAAACAAACATATGATGAGACAGAAAACTTATTAAAAATAATTAAATAATAAATCTCTCTTTACTCACCCTCTCACACTCCTTCACTAGCTTAAACACATTACTCACCGAGAGGCTAACACTCCACACACTGTTTTTGTTTATTAAGATTTGTACTTTTTTTCTTTTTCTGTGAACTCCTCATTTAATTATAATGTCTATTTAAGCAAATAATGTAATGGTCATCATAAGGAAGAGCGCTGATGTCTGAGATACAGATATTTTATATCTAGTTCAGACACAGATGCCTTCAATATAAACTTAAGAAAATTTGAATGTATCCTTCATATCTGTTAAAATGTAACATATGTGTTGTGTCAAATAAATTATTATTATTATTCTCTTTATTCGTTCTAAATACATATAAATTACATTTTTAAATATTAAAATACAAAGATATAAAAATATTTAAAAATATAAAAAATAGTAGCCCACCAGTATCGGGAACAGAGTCCAAGCTACCGGTGGTTAGGGCCCCTGAGAGAGGAACCTCCTCACTATGCGCGCCGTGTCCAGGAGTACTGCTTTCTGGATCAAGCCCTTGATCCAGCTGCCCAACGAGAGCCTCTTTAGATGTTGGTCGAGGCTCTTGGCAATTATGCCATTGGCCGTCACGACTATCGGCACAATGACTGCTGTGTTCACATCCCACATGTCGACAACCTCGCGAGCCAAGTCAAGATACTTCGTTTGTTTATCTTTCTCAGTCTTCACGAGGTTCTCGTCATGAGGGACTGCTATATCAACAATCATTGCGCGACGCTCTAGTCGATCTATTACCACTATGTCAGGCTTATTGGCAACAATAGTCCTGTCAGTGATGATAGACCGATCCCAATACAACGTGCAGTTGCCATTTTCGAGAACTGGGTCGGGCACATACCTATAGTACGGTACTTCCGATTCCACAAGATTGTATTTAAGAGCAAGTTGCTGGTGGATAATCCTGGCTACAAGGTTGTGTCTGTGCAAATAGTCTCCGTTAGCTAGACTAGAACAACCGGAAATAATGTGGCGGATGGATTCCCCGGGCCGGTGACATGCCCGACATATGTCAACGGTACCATCCTTCACAATGTATTTCCGGTAGTTGTTCGTCATCATAACTTCGTCCATAATCGCACAGACAAAACCTTCGGTTTCCCCGAAGAGGTCACCAAAACGCAGCCAGGCTACGGACGCTAAAAAGTCTACATCGGGCCCATGTAGGACCCGGTAAAAGCGTCCGTGAAGCTCCTTGCTCTGCCATACCTCCCTGCGGTCATTAGTATCTAATACCACAGGTTTGCGCCAGTTCTCGTTAGCCAAGGAGAGCGCAGTGAGGCCTTTGTCTACTGCTACCACATCCCGATGCATACCCACGTCGGCCTCTAGGAAGAACTCCCTAAGGCTGCATATCTCGCGGTTGTGCAGGGTCTTAGCATTTAAGAAGCCACGACCTCCGCACTTCCGCGGGATATACAGCCTCATCACCGATGACCGTGGGTGATGCATCCGATTTGCGGTAAGCAGCGAGCGTACTCTCCTATCCAGGGCGTCAAGTTCCGTCTGAGTCCATTTGAGTATGCCGAAAGAGTACATTAATACCGGCATGACCCAACCGTTAAAGGCGCGCACCTTGTTTCCGCCTGATAAAAGACTATTTAGTACTTTGTTCAGGCGGCCAAAGAAGCGCTCCTTCAACGATTGTTTCATGTCATTAGCATTGATGCCCAACGCTTCCGACATACCCAAATACTTGTAAGTTTCGGTTGAGCTGAGGGATCTAAGGTTTATGGAATCCGAGAGTTGGGTTCCCACGGATTCCATAATCTCCCCTCGCTTCACATGCATGACCGCACATTTGTCCACACCAAATTCCATACTGATGGCGCTACTGAAGGTTTCTGTTACCTTCAGTAGCTCCATCAGTTGCAAGTTGTTGGGGGCAAAGAGTTTCAAGTCATCCATGTAAAGGAGGTGTGATATGACCTGACCACCTCTTCTCAACCGATAGCCTTGGCCCGAACCTTCCAGCAATGTGCTCAGAGGGTTGAGGGCCAGACAAAACCACAGTGGACTCAGGCTGTCACCCTGAAATATACCACGCTCGATCCTTATCGGGTCGCCGTTCACCTGGATCTGTCGACATCCTGGATAGCGGAGGATCGTCCTCCACTGCCCCATACAAGACATCAGGAAGGTGCGTAGAACTGCATCAACTTTATACAGCTCCAGCACCCTCATGAGCCATGTATGTGGCACTGAGTCGTAGGCCTTCTTATAATCTATCCAACATGTCGACAGATCCTTTCGGGAACGACGCACTTGTTGGCTAATGGCAATATCCATGAGGAGCAGCTCCTTAGTACCGCGGGACCCGTTCCTACATCCATTCTGAGAGGCAGACATGATTGAATTACTTTCAATATGATGGTTAATCTTTGCTCTCAAAATGGATGTAAGAACTTTATAGACCGTCGGTAAACACGTGATTGGTCTATAATTTTTGGGCTCCGCAGTACTACCTGATTTATGGAGCAGGTGGGTTATTCCTGTAGTTAGGAACTGGGGCAGCGACCCTGACTCTAAGGCAGACTGGAATTGAGACGCCAAGCGAGCGTGCGATCCTGTAAACCATTTGATCCAAAAATTGTGCAGTCCGTCCGGCCCTGGAGATTTCCAGTTAGGCAACGGACGGACTGCACGAGCTACATCTTGGGGGCTGATGGTAGTTGCCCCCATTTCTAGTATTGGATCGCACGCGCGCTCAACCTCCCGAATCCAGTCACCCTCGGTGTGACTGACAGGCACCGACCAGATGTTGCGCCAGAATGAACACATGACATCATCATCCGGTAGGCGCGTATCAGTCACACCTTGGTCCGGTCGCTCCCAAGCCCTATAAACCCACCTCTCATTGCTTTGGAATGTGCGATTCTGAGTGTATCGCTCCACTCGCCGCTTGTACCGACGTATACGGTTTGCCCATGCATAATAAAAATAGGGCGCTGGTGTGTGCTCTAGATTCGCAGCTAACAAATTGTTTTGATAGCAGCGAAGACCTCGCCGATACCCACTCGATCTTGTACTGTGCGGCTGCAGCGGCATGTCGTGTAGCTCATGTCAAATTTCTCAACAGTGACAGAGCTACACGGTACACGGCCTACAGAGGTAGACGGGGTCTAAGCTCAGGCGGTGTGGAGCGATACTCTCGGAAAGCATCCTCCAAAGCGCTCCTCAATCGCTCATTGCATTGGGTACTCACGGATATAGCCCCATCATCATCATCTTCACCGACGTTGTTGGATCGCGGTGAAATACTAGATTGTATTTGCACCGCGGCCGGTGGCGAAGCAGGTGAGACGCGGCCACTCCGTGACTCCAGACGCAGTCTATCAAGTACGGCGTCATCTAACATACGGTTACGCAGGATGACCCGCACCTGATCCGATAGTCGTTGGGCTGATACGTTAACAGCTGGCTCAAGCACCTGAAACAGAGAGAGCATCCGACCACGGTACGCAGTCAAGTTAGTTCCCCCCTCTGTAGCCCCATAGTATGAGCGCATGACGTTTTCATTGATCGTTTGCGTCCATCGCATGCGCTGCACACTTCCACCGATAGCGGGGACCCTGTCAGAGGCCGGTGGGCCTCGAGGTCCTAAGCTGGTCGGAGGTCGGCCTCGTCCGCGCCGACGCGCAGGTTGTGGTGTCGTCGGCGGCGAGAAGTATTCGTCGCTCGAGCTCGACGCAACTGCAGCGACCGGAATCTCTGGACTCACGGCTGGCGCAGGTCCCGGCGGCTGCGAGGCGGAGCTGAGCGACGAACCCGAAGATGTTGGTTGTGCGGTTTGTGCTCGTGCCCGGCTTCTTGTCAGCATTTCATAAGTATGACAGATTCATTGTTTTTCAAGTAGGTATCAATAAAATGTATGTGCTAATGTTTGTATTTTTTTTTCCTTGTTGTGTCCAGTAATATGAACATTTTGAGCTGTTTTTGTATTTAAAGTAATGTAAAAAATATGAATATAATTTTATTGTGTCAGTGAGTTTGACAGCCGGACCACAGATTATTATTATTACTGGACCAGCGTGGCAGATTATGGTCCAACCCATAAATGGGCCTTTGACCAGCAGTGCAGGGAATTGGCTAAGGAAAAAAAAAAAAATTAATTATCTTCTATTAAGCTTACTGATTGCATGAAACAAAAATGTGCACTGTCTCCGAAGTAATCCTGTATAATTTAAAACCGGTTCGGTACGGTTTTAAACCAATCAATCTTTCAGTCACACCCATGATTTTCATTTCACCCCCTCACATGTCTGCAGGTTGAATTCAGATCTCTAAACCAACAGTACGAACCTCCCTTCAAATCCTCGACCATACAGCCTAATATGACAATAGGTACCTACTATAAAATGCAACAAACAATGAACTCATCGGTCAATCAGTCGGGGACGTTCCAGCGACTCGGTGACTGCTTGCGTTCCGAATCCGTAATCAAGTCGATGTAGATATGTGTATTCATGTATTATTGGCGGAGATATCCAATGTTGCCTTCCCGATCCTAAAATGCAGTAAGAGCAAATCCACGAAACTTTCGACTTTAGAAGCTTTATTTTAGAGTTCAATCTTTTCGTGTTTATGCTGTTACTGCACTTTAGGTCGGGAGGCTAGTATAGGACATCGCTGTGGTATGTCGGGGATACGATGCTATAAATTTCCGTAGCTAAATTAAATAATCGGCGAGATGGGATGATAACTTTGTTGCCATCGCGGACAGAACCTGGATGAGTTTGGCACAGGAACGTGGAGATTGGCACAAGAAAAGAGACGCCTATGCTCAGCAGTGGGCGAAGACGGGCTTGAATATTACTGATGATGAAAATTGTTGACTTTGTCTGTGTCATTTGACTTAGACTAGAGTCAAGAGTAAATCCATATTAAAAAAAAAGTATAATTACAAATGAATTCGATAGGTATTGTTCACTTGACAGAAGTCCCGCCATTTTGAATTGAAGCCATCCAGTACAAATGACATTTTTTGTGACAAGGATAGAATAAATTCTCTGTTTATCGACCATTGTTATTTATTTTTTCACAAATCGTAATGTGCACAAGGCAGAAGTTACCACGAATATTCACTACAAGGAGTACTGAATGAATGGCCATTATTGCTTCGCTTACCCATAGAGAACGTCTAAACATCGACTTAAGCTAACGGAATTCGATAGGCAATCGGCAATACCTACCTACAATATCCAGGTAGGGAGACGGTACCTATTGTGGCTCTGCCAATTGATTCCGAGGGGATCGGTCATTGCATTGAAATTAGTAGATATCTGTCGGAGTTACGCGTGTACAACTTGGATTTAAGAAATATGGATATCACATCACATCACACTTATAAAGGCGAAAGTTTGCAAGTGTGTATGTTTGTTACTTCTTCACGCGCAAAGGGCTGGACCAATTTTGATAAAATTTTTGTATGCAGGAAGCTGACACCCTGGATTAACACATAGGCTTTTTAAACGCGGGTAGCACCGCGGGGCGCAGCTACTAATATTATAAATGCGAAAGTTTGGATGGATGGATGTTTGTTACTCAATTGCGTCAGAACGGCTGAACGGATCTTGATAAAATTTGGTGCAGAGGTAGATTATACTTTTTATCCCATGAGTATGTTCCCTTGGGATCATTTTTGTCATTCACGCGGGCGGAGCCGCGGGCGACAGCTAGTGTTATATAAAGAGATAGGTACTTATTGTAACAAAATTAAACTTAAACCTTGGCAAATAATAAATGTCTTCGATTTTTGAATTAAAGCATAGATCGCTGAGGCTTTAACTTGTTTTTTTTTTAAAAGCTCGCTTTTGACGATTTGCTTAGACGATGCTATTCTAAGATGGAGCACGCTTGCCTAAAAGTAATCTATACAACGTGTAACAGAATAAACGCAATACCTCTTAAGGGGTCATTGTACTCATAATTATGAACAACTTTCACTATGGGACCAACACTGAAATCACGAAAACAAATACAAAATTAAGCATTTACATTCCTTAGAAGAAATCTGAATAATAAAGTCAGTAAATCCTATAGGAACGGTGTCTTTTTAGGGTTAAAGAATTTCGTAAACGAATCAGTAAATCCAGGGACAATCTCCTTCAAATAATTTTACCCGTTTGTTATATTAATTTAGATAGATAGGATTCGGAGTTAAGAAACCTCAATCAAAGTCAATATTACCTCCATTGTGTACGAGAATTAAAATAATTTAAACTTTAAAACAATGACCAAATCATTTCTCCTGATTTCAAAATTAATATTTCAATAGAAAACTTTCTTCACAATCAATTTCATTTGAAACAATCAACTTCAAAATATCAATTATGAAACGCATAACTGAATTTCGTTCCAAAGATTCCAAATTCAAAATTCAAAACTTGTCCAAGTTCTAATTTTGAAAAAGGTTCTGTTCTATATTCAAAGTGGATACGCCGTTTTAATTGGCGGCGATTCATTTTGGCGGGAGAGATCGTTATTTTAGAGCGAGGCTGTCCAACTTATTGTAAAGGCGTGCCATTATTTTAACTCCAATTCGGTTTGTTTTCACATTTTCTTTTCCATTTGACCATCCAGAGTCGGTATAGGTACATTTATAACAGTTGACACACTATCGTTAATGAGTAGCCGGAACACGGACGTCACAAGTCTATTAGTGTTGTGGGCATGCCCATCGTGCCCACAACGGTGGATCCGAGCTTGTCTCAATAGACAACTTTATCAATATGTTATGGTGAAATAAAATGTCTAACAACATTGTCACATTTGTTGGACGTAGAACCATTCACAGCAGTGGCCGTGGCCCGTGCCAGCGTGGCCCGCGGGCCTGGAGTTGGGCAGCCATGTTTTAGAGCAATTGAATTATTAATGGGTTCGGGAATGGGCTCGCCATAATGATAATGGTCGGTATGGCGCGAGGCGGTCTGGAGGCATCGCTGTGGGGAGAGAAGGTGACTGATTGTTGCTTTGTTTCTTTTTTGGTTTAGTTCAAAGTCTTTGAAATTATGACAGTTGTCTTTATTGATGTTGTGGCGAAATAATATGTCTGCTATATAAATTGAATTAAAAAAAAAAAAATGTTTTTTTTGGGGTTCCGAACCTCCGCAGCTCCGTATGGAAAAAAGGATCGCTTAAATTTAAAGTAAATAAGCTTGGCTTTGCGCTTTCCTCGGTTTTTCGAAACAATATTTATGTCATTTCGGTCATATATCGATAGCTGAATATACTTGTTTGTTAACCAAAAGTCCTTCCACAACTCTTTTACACAACCTCAATTCTATGGGTACAATGGCGGCCTTATCGCTGACGTCGACGTCTAACAGACAACTTAAAGATAAGGCGCCATTCATTTATTACAAAAACATAAGTAAAAATGATCTTGGATTTTTTGTTCAGAACATCCCGAATACCAATAACATTTTTTATGTATGTGTCAAAAAACCTTTCATATAAATCGGCGTTTTACGAGGAAGCCATGATTAAAACACAATAAAGATATTTACTGGACAATTGAGACACTTCAATAAAATAAACTATTCATTCACTTCAATAATTCAATCACTATTTAACTACAATATTAAAATCATCAACGCAATAACGATTGTTGTTTACGCAAACAAGTGACTCTCTCCGTCAAGCGCTGAGTCGCGATGTATCGCGCTGGCACGCGCCGGCTGGCTCCGACCATCGCGAGACATCGCTGCATATTATAATCTTTTCTTGACATAAGTACAAGATTATTTCTTCTTCTAATATCTTCTTCCGACTCTTCTTCCTCTATTACCATATTAAATAACTAATGACGAAACATGACACAAGACAAATCGCTGAACGTTGATCGCACAATACGACCGTAATAGCACTGGCTCTTTCTCCACAAAACGTAGTAGCCGCGCGAGACACGGCTAGCCGGGCGGCGCGCGCGAGCCGGCGCGGGCGCGAGACAGCGTTGGCCATCGCGAGACGGCGCGGCATAGCGATGGAAATCTGTCGGTGTGATTTCAATTCTCTCCCATCCCAACCACGCCTCGCGTCTCCGGTGTAATACCACCTTTACGTAATAAATTAGTAGCCCCTATGTAGATATTTTTTTATTAGATACGAAACTTTTTTCAATTATTTTTTCTTAACCAACAAACCTCATCATCGTTCGACCAAAAACGAGAAAACTTCAAAATGAAGAAAAACCATCAAAACTGTCACCGCAACGTTAGAAGAAGTACATGAAGAAAAATGGAGAAAATACAAAAAAATTATAAAACTGTAAAATAAAGTTTCCAACCTCCTTTTTTAAAACAAAATAAAAACACGGAACCCATCAACCGAATTCAAAAGTAATCAAAATATTTAAATTGTTCCTAAACGGAACCAAAATGGGAAAGCTTCCGTACGTGTATACCGACTCTGAAACCGACGACACTAATTCGCTCAGTTCAATTGAAAACAAGAAGAAAAAGAAGTTCTCGTAAGTATTATTTCTTCTTGAATTTTGAATTTAAAATTACTTATTTTTTCATTGGTTTGCATGCTTGTCACTCGCATCGGCCCAATAAATTCAATATTTTCAAAAGGTTTTCGATTCATACCTAAAACATGTTCCAGACGGATGTAATCCAGCGTCCCAACAGAGGTGACCTTGCTTGTCATCCATATAGATGGCAGATGTAATCCAAATTTTTATTTGACCCTCAACGTCCTTGGTGGACTAGTGCGTGCTCCAATCCGCAGTTGGAGTCGGTGGATTACATCTTACCAAAGATAGTTGTGTTGTGGTAGGCATGCGCACCCTCTGCCAGGGTTGCGGAATTTTCACCGCGGCCCTGGAACGCAAAGAGCTTTAGAAGGAACACGGATGGGTTTTAGTCAGTAAGAGTCTGACACGCCCTTCCGCTCCACCCAGAGCGGAAGAAGTCATTTGATGATTTCCCATCCTTAAAAAAAAGGAATGCGCACCCTCTGCCTACCACAGCACAACTGGTGCAAAATGGACGACGCGACTACGAAATTATAGGTGGATTGATCGATCTGTATAGAGATTTGCCATGCCTATGGAATATTACGTCTGAAACTTATAAAAGATGCTTGTCAAAAGAAAACCGTTTGGGAGATATTTCTCCAAAAGTACAAAGTGCCGATGGATGTGGGACGCGCAGGACCGGTTCTTGTGGCGACACTTGGGGAGGCCTATGTCCAGCAGTGGGTGTCTTTCGGCTGATATATGATTATGATGACAAAGTGCCAACGAAGCAAATGTCAAAAAGAAAGAAAGTCCGTGTAGCCGAAAGGCAATTCGTGGATGGAAACCAAGCTCTCACCAAGGTCACCTCTGTTGGGTCGTCGTTGGAACATGAATCACGTGACCCATAAGCATTGCCATACAACGTGACAATGCTGCCAGCCTTTAGGGCACACTACTCAGTGGCCATCGACGCGGAGGCCATATTTTAGATTATTTTTAGTTTTACTTAGTTTTTTTTTAAATTTAATATATTGTAATACCTAGTTAGTTGTGAATTAATTGAATAAATATTACTAATATCACCTAAAACCTGTTTACTGATACCGCAAATTGGCGTTACATTGGCCCGACTAACCCGAAGCGAACTCGCCTCGTGGTCGGTTACCATCGGGAGCGGTCGAGTTCGCAAGACATGAAAAATGCCGTGTGTTTCTTGTATGGTGAACGTTAAGCAAACTTTCGGAATGCCCTATCTTTTCTGTTCAAATCTATACGTTTCCTAATTTTGTTCGTAAGCTTTTGTAGTTGATCAATCGGGCAGTCACTAAGTGCTTGGGATCAGATAAATTAGTTTCTAATTTGTCACTAAATAGCTATACCGTCGTACTCGATAATTTTTCCACGGGGACGTACGACCGACATAAAAGTCCTATCTTATGCCCTGATGTAAGAGCTGGTTCGAGATGCTTCGGGGAAACAATACCCAGAAGGATTTGGAGGTGGCCTTTGCTTAGCAAAAGCATAAAAGGCTGAATAAAAAGTAAAGTTCTAAAAAAGAAACCAACGTAGCAAAATCTACATCGCAACAAAAGAGAACCGCAACGCCATCTATCCCGCCAGCTGCAAACTAGCGCAACGCCATCTATCTCGTCAGCTGTGAACTTACTCAACGAAATCCTGTATCGCGCAAGCAAAGTTCTCCGTGCGGTTTGAACAAATGCAACAGTTAGAATATTGACTATTCGGGCTATTGCCCACCAGACACAGCCGTCTGGTCGGAGGATCCTCCCATTTCAGTGGAGGTATGCGGGACTTTACTCTCTGTACCGCATACCTCTATAATTTAACCGTTTGCCAGATTCATCTATATCCGTCGCCAACTGTCGGCGCGAAGATGCGTTCGGGTTTCCGAACAAATGATCTCGTCGATCGCGTATTTGCGCGATGATCGCTGGTTATTGGTACAACGACGCCTGAGTAGCATAAGATAGTAGGAAGGATAGGATACGAAGCAGTATTCCTTCTCCGTGTTACAACTTTCACACTTTCTTTGCACAAGAACAAATACTAATAATAATCCCTGTTTCGTTAGTTTTGCTTCAAGCATCCTCAAGTATACGAACGGCAATGTGAAGAAGAAGAAATGCAAGATTCTTAGCAAGTCGGAGCCCGAGGACTCCGACTACCGGAGCCGCAGTAGCAGGAGCCGGAGCAACCAGCGGGTGCGGTACAAACTGCCTGGAATCCTGAAGAAGACTCACACCGACAGTAACAGAGAGAGCAAGTTTACTTTTTATCGAAATAATTCCGTCACTTTCAATTTGCCGAACCTGTTTGTTTCCAGTCGTAGTGAATGCAGCTAAATACCAGTATTTACATGGAGCTCCTGCTTATCTGACCTTGGAAAGTCTGCTGTCGAGAATATCTGGCTTCTGGCTAACCGTACCGAATGTCAAAGATCTACAAATGACAGACGGAATCAACAGCTTAAAGTGCTTTCCGAGGAACGAAGGCGTCTCTATGTGTTATATATATAGTCCTCCTGACCGATTTCAGCCATGGCGGCCACTCTCAACCGAGACTTTTGCACTCTCTCTTCCATCACTCTCATATTTCGATGGGACGGTAAGACGACACGACCGGAGAGAGATTTGGCGCAGGACCAACGGCTTAACGTGCTTTCCGAGGCACGGGAATGTCACACCGCCAACTTCCAAACTTCGGGCTGTCACTGAGAAATTTCTAATTGTGTAATAAATTGTCACCCATCCACTGAGCCTTGGTAATCGTTGCTCAACCTTGAAGATTGGCCAGAAAAGCTGATATAACTTAGTTTCACCCACGGCGAAATGAAGAATGTGTATGCATTTAGGGTTAACAGTTAAAGTACTCGAATTCATATAGGAAATGTAACTGTTGAAGTTACATTTCCTATATGAATTCGAGTACTTTAACTTTTAGAGTGATTGAGGGCATCATCATCTGCCTAGCCTAGTACAAGGCAAGATAATGTTTTCAAATACATATGTGTTTGAATAATATTCTCTTTGCCTTTGAAATTCTCACTCCTTCTACAAGGGAAGCAATCAACCCTTACTCCTCTCTCTTTCTCTTCCACAGCATCTGAAGAAGACGAAGACAGCGAGCCGTTCCAGCCCCGGTCCCAGCACAGGTACCTGGTGGGACGGGTCCCTCGGCCGCCGGGGGCCAAGCCCGGCAGGGGGGGCGGCGTGGCCATAATCGTCAAGAAGAATATTAGCGTGAGTATTGTGATCCTCTTCAATCAATCTGCAAAGACTTTAAAAAAACAAAAAAAATGTGTGTGTCAGCTGCGACGCACGACTGGAGTTTACTATTATTGTATAGATTATGTAAAAGGAGGGTAAATGCTAAGTATCTTACAAGCTGAGTAATTGAGTATACTTTGTACATACACACAAACATAATCTCGAAGTGAAAGGTGCGCAAAGTACGTTGCACAAAGGAACGTAACGCCTCACTTTAGTTAACTTTCCATTTTACTCATAAAATTTTCACACCGCGGGCTAAATATGAAAATGGTTTCTAAACGAGTAAACTCCAAAAAAAAAACTATCTTGGGGTCGGCTTCCAGTCTTACCGGTTTCAGCTGAATAACAGTATTTTACGTGGAGCGACAGCCTATCTGACCTCCACAACCCAGTAACTGGGTAACACATTACTCCTGTCGAGAATTCCATTGCCTAAAATTTTTGGCTTCCGACTGCCCGTAATGACATTTGGCACCCTTCAAAGTGGTTGAGCCGAATGGTGCTGGCGCAGGCGTCATATTGCTGAGCGAGCGCTGTCAGCTAGGACTGGTCATGTCTCGGCTGCCACGGTTTATTGTAATTATTTGTTCCTTGAATTGTTGCTTTTTTTTACTTCGGCGCTTGATCGTGCAAGTCTTTCTACATCGTTCTCACATATATGTTTGTTTGTATAATTTTCAAACGAATGATGTAACCTTATCATTGTAAAAAAAAATGATTTTAAAGAGTGTCCGTGGAGTTTCCTGCACGTTCTTGTCCATAGAGATCTGCGCTTTGGAACGTGCGAATAGCTTCATCTCTTTGGACATATCGACCTTGACAATTCAAAAGTGCCTGTAATGGTTTAATTGCAATACATGCTTTGAGTTGAGTCAAAGTCGTAGAAAAGTGCCGTCCGAAGCACGGTGGAGTCTCGGTATGTTATGGATGGTCACCGATCTACAGATCGACCTTAGTAAGCATTGCTTAACCAAGAAAATCGCCCCGTGTCAGTAATTCTAGTCGGCAAAAATTATAGCAAAGCAATGTGTATGTGAACTTAATATATATGGACACTAATTGTAAAAATGTAGGTATAGTAGGCGCCAGATAATCGTGGAATAACGGTCATTGACCCACCTACAACTATTGACATTTTTAATTTGAAAAACGGAATTAATGACACAAAGCTGTCCCGAATCATCATCTCTCGTGATCCTTAACATTGTCTAATAATGAAAAACGATTCATATTTAATTGTTCAGGTACCTATGAACAGTTATTAGGGAAAGGTCAATATACTTTATTCCACATTTATCTGGCGCCTACTATAGTTAAAAATTTTCTGCACTTCTAATCATTGTTATCATTACATGGTATAAAACAAAGTCGCCCGCTGTCTGTTTGTCCCTATGTACTCTTTCAGAGTGGAGGCGGGCGTGTGTAATTCAAAATGTATGCAGACGCCCTTTGCGTTCACAGTGCTCCCGCGAGCCGTCTCTATGAGGCGGGCGCGGGCGGCGCGGGAGTTTCTAATGGCTCAGTCCGCTCGTATTGTTACAGTGATATTCCGTCTGTTAGGTGACTACGCTTGTGATTCTAAACCATTTTGATTCTCCCGCCGAAGATCTTATTTAATATGTAGTCAAAAGTGTGTAATAACATTCTCGTGTTTTCAAAGAATTTATCGGGATACGTCCGTAAATCAGCGTAAAATACATACAATTCTCCAAACTTTTCTCTTCCTTTATTTAAATCGTGTGTGCCAAACTTCATATATTGCAATTTCCATTTCAAGTATGAATTTTCCATTAATAAAAGCAAATCTTCATCCATGTCTTCTAAATACGTGGCAAAGTTTGAGAACGACCAAATACATGTGCAATGACACTCGTAGCTCGTTCGGCACTTTGAATACGCAGACGCCAAGGCCCGAGCGCCCGCGCCCGCCCCCGCACCCGCTAGTGCAGTCTGATTGAGCATTTAGTATGCTAAGATCTTTAAAACGACGGGACAGATTTTGATGCAGTTTTTTTTAAAAGATAGAGTGATTCAAAATGAATTATATTTATAGTATATTTAGTATCAGCATTGCACCCGTGCGAATCTGTGTACAGATTTGGACTCAGCAAATTATTGCCGATTGTAATCACAGCAAAGTTTTTGCTCCCAATTTTTCCCCGATTTATTTTTTGCCAACCAATGATCAAGCCATGAGCTCCTGTTTTTCTGTCTTATAGAGGTATGTGGTACAAAGAGTAAAGTCCCGCACGCCTCCACTGAAATGGGAGGATCCTCCGACCAGACGGTTGTTGTGTCTGGTGGGCGACAGCCCGATAGTTGATATTCGGACTGTTGTATATACTCGTAATCGCACGGAGAACTTTGCTTGCGCGATGCAGGATTTCGTTGTTAATTCGTCGTAGATGGCGCTGCGGTTCTTTTTGTTGCCGTACAAATTTCGCTTCTTAGTTTTTTATGTGGCGGCATTGATGCTGCTACAGTCTAAAGCAAGTTTAATTTTAAAACTTTTCTCAAACAGTTTAAAGAAAATGTCATCTAAAATTCTATTTAAAACAAGGCGACGTTTCTCGGAACTAGATCGTATTGTCAGGCAGCCAGCAAAATTGGTGTGCCTCGAGGCATACATTGCTGAAGACGCCACGAGGCAGACTTAAGACAAAGTTGTAGTATTCAATACGACGGAATTCTACGGTATATTCCAATTGAAAGGTTTAGTTGGAAATATTAACAGATTTTGTATGTATATTTTGGTTAGCAAGCGTTAAAAAGTCCATTACCTAGCCTCTCTTAGAATTAAGAACATAGGAGTGCAAGCGTCTGGTCATCAACATCATTCAGCCGAAAGACGTCCACTGCTGGACCTAGGCCGCCCCCAAAAGGGGGCGGGGGGTTGCCGTAATCGCCACGCTTGGCAGGCGGGTTGGTGATCGCAATGTAGCTGTTTCAATGTACAGAGAATGCTGCTGCTCATTCTTTGGTGAGCCCCTCACCTAAGGCTCTGGTAATTTGTCCTAATGACAAACTTATCCTACTGATAATATAATTATTTTTTAAAATATTAAATCATCACGCTTTCTGTGTCGGCTTGGTCGATTGCGATGTTGCTCTACCCGGGAATCGACCCAGAGGTCGATTCCCGGGTAGAGCAAATTGTGTGTTTTTTTACTCTAGTTTGTAAGCTCGCAATTCTACTAACACATATGGATGTAATCTTAGGATGAATCTGAAATAAATGATTTATTATTATTATTATTATTAATATTGCCAATAGTGGCCCGTACTTTAGATTTGTTGAAGTCAATAGAATCGCCCCTTTTTACGTGGGATTAATGACAGACCTTGCGCAGTGTGCACGCTGCTTGTCGCATCAAACAAAAAAGATTATGCACTCAAATTACAGACAGTAAGATAAGTAAAGAAAAGAAAAAAATAGAAAATGAATAAGTTTACCTCTGCTGGTAATACTTTGTTCCTATAAGTAGCATACTCTGGGTGCATCGTCCTCACATAATATTAAATTTATTTTTGTGTACCAAATTTTGTAAAACCATTATTTGAAAAGAGTAACTATGGAGTTTCTTGTCCGTTCTTCTCCATAAGAATCTACCTTACCGAATGGACAGTAGAGTCACTTTATAAATTTAATATTATTATTTTACTGAACTGTAAATGGTGATGTTCAAAAGTGCCGTTTAATGGCCTAATTGAAATAAATGTTTTGACTTTGATTTTGACTTTATAAACCTAAGTACACAAATCTAAGCACGTCCCACTTTAAACACCTCTTCACACCGAAACTTTTAACTAAACATTAGCATTATTCTCTCGCGTAAACAAGGATTACTCTAAAACACAGAAAACTGAGAGAACATTTTTAAATCTACTTGAATCACAATTTACACTCATCCACATAGTTTAGAGGTGTGACTACGTTGCCCGAGCTCATATTGTCGTCAGGGGACTCACTTAGTGAAACGTGCAGACTGGGGGCCCCTCTAAAGTTAGCCAGACGTATTTTGCACTTATTATTACAGATAACATATTGGTTTTGTGGGATTTCTATAAAGAACAGTTGCTTGGAATTAGAAGCTATAATTTCTACATTGCCTTACTGTTACTGTAGATGTAGTATCGAGGTACTCCATATTTTGAGGCAAAGGGATAAAAGGAGAATATGCTGGGTTACTTTTAATTCAAGGGTAACCATCCTTGAACACTCCTACCAGTCTTGCCAAGGAGTACCGTGTTACCCAGTTGATGGGTTGTGGAGGTTAGGTAGGCAGCCGCTCTACGTAAAATGTTGGTATTCAGTTGAATCCGGTTTGACTGGATGCCGACCCCAATATAGTTGGGAAAAGGCTAGCAGATGATGATGACGACTTCTTGTAGAGATAAACAACATTTAGTAAGAGATCAATTTATTCTGAAAAGTATATAAGTAGGTACTGTTATTTTTTGCTTTGATTTAATCTTAACACACCATCAAATAAAATTTAACATTTTAATGAAGAACAATTCTAAAAACTTTACGTCCCGGAAGCCATATCATAAAATAGCAAATTTTACTATGACATTACAAAATTACAAATACACTTAGCTTGAAGTCATTTTCTATGGGGTTACTACAAAATTTTTACCTAATCGATTACTTTCTACAAGTTGGTCAACTATTACTCGTTAACGTCGACACTTGACTCGTAACAAAAATTTGCACTTTTGAAATGCTTATCTTTCGCAAACGGATCCTTGGATGGAAAAATGGTTTGCGCAAACCCACAATATTTTTAAACGACCTATCAAACGACACCCTATATTATAGGATAGACGATACAAAAAAATATCTCCATTTTACGTGTATATTACATTTTACCACTTTGTCGGCGTGATTAATATCTGTACCCATACCAAATTCCAATTTTCTGGTGCTAAGCATCTCTGAGCTAAGTTGCGGACAGACAGACAAACAGACGGACATAGCGAAACTATAAGGGTTCCTTGTTGACTACGGAGCCCTAAAAAAGGTTGATGTGCTTTCCAGGAATATTTATTGGGACCAACCATAATTTAATCCTTCTGAAAACACTAGAGAATTAGACTAAATAACAATTTGTTAGACGAAACATCCAATAAGGGTTGACTCGTGAAGGCACCCCAGACCTCCGATACTCTGTCGCTCCCGACCGAGCAGTGTGACACCTCTTTACGGGATAGAAAGCGGCGAGTGACCAGACTAGCGGCGCTTTGGTTTACTGAGCTAACGAGTCTGTAGACAGGGTGGCGAAATAACGCTCCATGAGGCTCAATATTATTATAATGAGAAAAAGAGAGTCTTGTAGCGGCATCAATGGCGCCACACGACAAACAAAGAAGCAAAATTTGTCCGGCAACAAAAATAACCGCAACGCCATCTATCCTGTCAGCGACGAACTACCAACGAAATCCTGCATCGCGCAAGAAAAGTTCTCCGTGCGATTTGAACATACATATACAACAGTCCGAATATCAACTATCGGACAGTTGTCCACCAGACACAACTACCGTCTGGTCGGAGCATCCTCCCTTTTCAATGGAGATTTGCGGGACTTTACTCACTGTTCCACATTTCTCCATAGTCTCATAGTCATAATAGCAGTTACTAAGAATAGACATAACTCTTGATAAATAAAAATAACAACTTTTACTGTTAGAAAACCCTGAAAAATCTAAAAGAAGCTGTTGTATCATATATTTCATCCGTCTAGACACGCAGGCGATTAAAAAAAACCTTTTTGTACCTATATAAAAAATTCCAAAAAAAAAATGACTCGTGAAGGATTTGCACCCCCGACCTCCGATAGTCCGTCGCTCCCGACCGAGCAGTGTGACACCTCTCTATGCGATAGAAAGCGGCGAGTGACCAGACTAGCGGCGCTCTGATCTACTGAGCTAACGAGTCTGTAGACGGGGTGGCGAAATAACCCTCCCTATCATGCGAGTGTGCGAGACATCCCTCCCAGCTCTACCATTTTTATTTTGTTTTTTTTTTTGAGATGTCTTTGCTCTTGACTCTAGTCTAGGTCATAGATGACAGAGACAAAGTCGACGATGGAGCGAGCTTGCCCAGAAGGAGCCTGTTCACTCTAATTTTGCCTTACTTTTTTATTTATTTGACACTCTCAAAACAAAAAAAAAACGAACAAAAACAAAACAACAACAAAAACAAAACAAAACAACAACAAAAACAAAACAAAACAACAAAATTATTCTTATTCTTACTTTTCTGACACAAATGCACAGAGGTCGACGTATGTGTAGTCAGTATACAGATACTCGGATGGTATAATCGTGTGCCAGCACCTTACATTCTCTGCCAGTCAACCTTATTGTGACGCAGAGACAAATCGTGATACATGATGCAATATAGAGAATAAAAATGCGATTGATATTTACTCAAAATAACGAACAAACATGGAAAACAAAACAAAAAAATATGGAGATATTGATAAAAACAGCAACAAATAAACTCAATTATTAAAAAAGGAAAAGATCAAGCTTGTAATAGTATCTAAAACTAATAATAAAAAGTTTGTGTCCGTAAAGTTATCTTATTTTAAACAATAAAAAAGCACGGCAATGTCTAAATTATACGCCCGTCGTGCTTTACCATTCAAACTGAACTTTAAAGCATAGAAAATGGCTCACTGGTTGCGATTTAAAACCTCATAAATACGGGTTTCGTAACGATGTTTTCATTCACCATAAGTTAGAGGTGGAATAGGGAAAAAAGACATTTCTTAAAGTCGCAGCTTTTGCGGTAACATAAAATAAAAATGGCAAAAAAACACACAATTAACATTAAAATAATTGACTCGTGAAGGATTTGCACCTCCGTCCTCCGAGGTAACCTCGCTCCCAAGAAATGAACACGGAATACGGTGAGCGAGGACCAGCCGGCGCTCTTACCTACTGAGCTAACGAGTCTTCTGGGGGCTAGGTCCAAATTCCGATACACATGCTTGGCTTTTAAGACTAAAACACAAGCAAAATGTACCTATAAAAGTCTGGATTTGAACCGGATATTTTAGAGTCAATATGGGACTATAGCTCTTAAGTAATACGCTATCGAGACTAGTGGGAGCTACGACTAAATAACGATACATATTGCGTGCTTTAAAATATTAAGAAAAAGCATAAAGTGTAATGTATGAGGCGGGATTTGAACCCGATCTCTTAGAGCCGAGAAAGTCCAATCGCTGCCTTTTAACAAGGAACTACGGAGTCTAGTGGGTGCGAAGATTAAATATCGAAACATATTCCGCCCCTTATAAGATCAAGAAAAAGCAAAAAGTATAAATTTGATGATGCGGGATTTGAACCCTAAGTTATTGAGTAAGGAAGGACGAACCGGTGTTCTTTACCACTGAGCTAAATAGTCAAGTGGAGAGTAGGATCAAATAACGATACATATTGTGTGCTTTATAGGACCAATAAAAAGCATAAAGTGTATAATGTGGCGGGATTTGAACCCGATCTCATGGAGTCGGGAATATGGGAAGTCAAATCGCTGTTCTTTAACACCGAATTAAGGAGTCGAGTGGGCTCTAGGACTAAACTAATCAATGCATATTCCGCCTCTTAATAATTTATTCAAACAAGAAAAGGCAAAAAAGTATGGTAGATTTGAATGTAGGGTTTGAACTCGAGGCTGTTGGAACTTAGGGTAGTGTTACTAGGGAATTGGTTAACTCTAGATTGTGAAATTGGATGAAATAACGTTTCAATATTGTCAAATTTTCTCACACGTACTTCAGCTGAAAATCAATTCTGAGCTCTTGGCTCCTTTGGCAGAAATGTGTATTGGTTTAAATTAATTTTAGGCGTTTATGTGTATTCCAGTAACTTCCAAAATTCTTTCTTTCTGCTTCCAGTCTGTCCGAGGCCAGCCAAGCTCGATGGCTGAGCCCAAGAGAAGCAGTGCCAAGAAAGAATCATGGCATCGCCGGCTCGCAAGGAAACGATCTTATTAGGTATGCGCGTTCTACTCATCATCACACCAGCCGAAAGACGTTCACTGCTGGACATAGGCCTCCCACTTGAGGGATTGCCATAATCACCACGCTTGGCAGGCGGGTTGGTGCCATATACTGCTGGACGCAGGATTCCCCCCATCCCGTAAGTAACGACTGGTCTAAGGTAAAAGTTTAATATGTTTGTTTCAGCTTCCAGTAAAATCAAATATATGGCTGTGTATCAGTTTTGTACTTGAAATTATTCCTCTAGATCGTCATTGTTGTTTACATATTCAATAATCTGATGATTAAATCATCGAACATCGTTCATCATCGTCATCATTCGTTCATCATCGTCATCATTCGTTCATCTGTTCAATGGCCTCCTCTTTGTGAGAGGGAGTGGGCTATAAATGCTGTAATCCTTCAAATTTTGTCATTATAACACAAGATATCGACTCATAAAGTAACTAGCAATATGTGTAGGAAATTTCAGTATTGTAAGCAATCCTGCCAGCTCATTATAGGCAAAATAGGAGTGATATCATATTTTTATGAACTCACCATATTGTTTTTATTTACATATATATTTACAACTGTTTTAATAAATACTTAACTAACTTTTATACACTTAAAATAAAAACTCCTAAATATAAAATGGCGTCAAAAATTTGAATTGAAGTCTCCATAAAAACAAACTGCTTTGCTTCTGAAATATGATCTTTTTTTTATTTATTTCAGACATCATTGTTATCAAACTTCATACAAAATACTCAGTATACTCACCATAGTAAAATATTTAAAAACACATTAAAAAAAACGAATTGGTCCCAAAAATACGTCCATTGTAAAGCAGAACTGACAATTGCCAATTATTTTTTCCAGTTCAGTCGATGTCATGAAGTTCGGCCATATTCGGTAACGAGTTGAGGATTGTTGCGGGCCGGTGCTGTGCGGCCGCATCAAACTAAAGAACCCGCATCGACGGGCACAATCGCAGTAATTACTAAGCTAACACATTTTATAATTTTATTATTATTCATGTCGGGTTTTGAGTTTCAATAATAAAGGTGTATTTTTGGATTCTAAAGGCTTTTTCATTTGTTTGTAGGAAGTCGGGAGAAAATTATGGTTCGGCTTAATGAATAGTTAGAAATACGAAAAAAAAAGACTCGAAGAGATCGAGGTTGGATTGATTTTTGTTTGCGGCATAAAGATCACTGGGCCCTGGCACGAATGTTTTTGACGTATAATAACGTACCGTAAAATTTTACTTTAATATAATATTATACTTGTTTCCCACTTACAATTTATTTGAATTGGATATTCATATTTTTGTATGATGGTATGGTATGATATGGTAACTCGGGCTGGTTTCCGCAACTCCACGACTAAGCGCGTATTTTGCGTGCAGGTGGGACAAATGTGTCATTCGATCCACCCCAGCTCCCCAAGGAAGGCCAGCAACGCCTTGGTGTTACTAACTATCTCGCAAAGGGTACCTGGGTTACCGAAGTACTTAGCCCTGTAATCAGCGACTACCGGGCAGCTTAGTAGCAGGCGTGCTCCTGTCTCGTCCTCCTCCATGCAGGCTCTGCAAAGTGGGCTGTCGGTGACTCCTATGACATAGAGGTGTTTATTAAAAGACCCATGGCCACTTGTGACGGCTGTGACTGTACGCAACTGCTGTTTAGTAAGTCTTTTTGTATGATACAAATTGTGTATGTCGCATAAAATCAAACCAAAATACAATGGGGTTGTAGTTTTTTGTATTCCAAATTCACTTACGTTAACGAAACAGCCGGTCGATTCTGCAAACATGTCGAAGCGAAGGCGTGGCTAAAATGAGCTGAGGTGAGCTGTCAATCCCTTTTGAATATATGGATTGACAGCTCACCTCGTGCTCGCTTCACCCAAGCCTTCATTTCGACATGTTTAAAGAAACGACCGGCTGTAACGTTACTAAGGATACATCAAAACATTTGTGCTAAGTCCTCTGATGTCATTACTTCATTAGGTACAATTCAGTTGATTAGATTTTTTCATTTTCAAATTCTGATTTTTTGATATTCAAACAAACCCCATCAAAACTTCTTGTTTGAACATGTCAAAATTTAATCAAAATCATAATAAAAAAAACATTAATTATTCAAACTACAATAGGCTGTGAATCAGCACTTTTTGAACGGCAAAATTTACTTGATACAGTCCCGCAAAACGTCCTTCCATCACCATCTACTGTTTTAGCTGGGAATTAGAGGTGAAAAACAAACTCCCAGGAGTCATGCTAAAAGACAAATACTCAACTTAAAATTCCTAATTCAGAAACCGAGTGTACTCTTGTCTCACCGCCGACGATCAGCGAGAAGCGAGTAAAGCTAGAAACGAGATACGAGTTGGCGAGTAGAGAGTGTGTAGTTCCGATAGTTTTGTCGCTTGGCTATAGTCGAGTGCTCTGGTGCGACGGGTGATGACTCACACCATTCGCTGCGGCCCGCACTATATACGTAGAAATTACTGTTTGATCTCTCGGCGTGAGTTCTGACTTCTGACCGACAAGCGAGCATCGCTGAGCGAGTATCGCTGAGCGAGTATTATCTTTGATAGCCGTTGTCGCTGAGACAAACAAGTAGTAAGAGAGTCCTCGCCGGCAGTGGGAACAGCCAGCTATCGACTATAAATGTATGTGTGTCTTTACTCACACGGGATCTATAAATTTTGATCGTTTCCTCAGCGAGAAAACAGTCGATAGTTTATCGCTTCCTCTTCGGCGGCGAGACTAGTATCTAAAACTCTAAATCATTAAAAGCCAGATACCAAATATTTTCTTAAACAGCGAAATAAAAAAGGGACTAAGTATAAGTAATACTATATTCAGTCAAGCTATATTTACGTACATATGTTATCAATTTATCAGACAAGGATTTATAACGCAGACCCTACGAGCTAGTTTATTTGCCTCCAGGGAGGAGAGGAAATAAAACGGCTTCAACTGAGGAACTATTAATATATTCTGTTTGTTCCAAGAATAGAGTCTTAGGTCGATATTATAATATCTTTGTTTGTTAAAGTGCTAGCATGAGAGATGATTGAATCTTTGATGAATTATTTGTATAATACATTTTTGTTTATTTAATACTTTAGGCACACTAATGTACAGAGGCGGAACTATGCCTAAGGCATTTTCTACCCTTTGGGTTTTCTTTGGAGGCAGGGACAAAGAATCGAATTATCACTAGCTACAAGTGATAATTCAACTTCAATTATAACAAAAAAAAACCCATCACTATCAGCCCATGTCAGGACCGGACATTAATTAAAACGAGTCTCTGGTCACACCACAGACAAAACAGAACACAGTTCAGCAGTTGTCTATGGTATGATGCCCGATTATCTATCTATCTGCAGGCTTCTAAAATACCGGAATTAGCGAAGCAAGCATTTCGTTTGGCTTCTTAATTGCATCTCTTTCTAAAGTAGAGGCTTAATTTTACTGATGTGTTGTTAGCAATTCAACGCCTTGTTTTTGTATCGTTTCGACGTTCCATCAAATTATGGTGCATGAAGCCAGAAAGTGCTACGTTTATTACACCGGTGGAGGCGTTATTCAAGTCATATAGGAGATACTCCAGGAAATGAAATAGAACGTACGAAACGTTGATTTATATATTTCTAGTCTAGGTCATAGATGACAGAGACAAAGTCGACGATGGAGCGAGCTTACCCAGAAGAAGCCTGTTCACTCTAATTTTGAAGAGATTAGGGTTGTATGCGTTCAGAAACACAGACGCAGGCAGAGAGTTCCACTCCTTTGCTGTGCGCAGTATAAAAGACGTTTGGAAACGTTTAGTGCGAATTATTTCGTAATCAGGTTGACTAATGAAAATGACTGTAAACATTTAATTACATCTTCACTTGCATTGACTACCAGAATGTAGCTATTGGCTAACAAACAATTTGGCAAAGAGTTCCAATCCTTATTGTAAACCTTGATAGATATTTTGTAACCAGCTCGACACACCATTTCAACCACTGCAATTCCGTAAAGTCATTTTCAACAGTGACGATCAGAAAGGTGCCGAGGCAATAAAGTACGACGAGTCCCGAAAAAGAGATTCAACTGTCTTCTATCCCACAATATGTAAGTTAAAGTACAGAAATTACGTAAAACGTATATTCATAGCATAGAGGAGCTCGTGGCTAAATAATAGCAGCCGCACAGGTCGATCTTAAGGTTAAGCAACGCTTGCCGAGGTAGTCTGTGGAAGGGTGACTATCTTAACAAACAATAGCACGTTAAACCGTTGGTCCCGGCTGTCATTTGTAGATCTTTGGCAGTCGTTACGAATTGTCAGAAGCCAGTAAATCTGACACCAGTCTTGCCAAGGAGTACCGTGTTACCCAGTTAATGGGCTGTGGAGGTTTGGTAGGCAGTCGCTCTATGTTAAACACTGGTATTCAGCTGAATCCGGTTTGACAGGAAGCCGACCCCAATATACACTTCTCATCAAAAAAATCGAAACACCTCGCAGTTTATGATTTGATAAGGATTATCAGAAAAATGTGTATATTTAGGAATAAATGTAAAATGTCATTTAATAGTGAGTAGTATGAGGTTTTTAAATCCTAATGTTAATGTTCTAAATTCAAATTAAGTCTTCATAGGTTTCGTATTTTGTATAATGAGTAATTTTTACCCTGTATGGAATATGAAGGAAATGGGTAAAACAACACGCGTAAATGAAAAAAAATTTAAGAAACGTTTATTTAATAACTTGTATTCCCTCCGCGAGCTCTTATTACTGCTTCCATACGGTTCTTCATCGATCGGATGAGAGTCACGATCACATGTTGTGGTATATTATCCCATTCCTCTTGGATTGCATTTTGCAGCTGGCTAAGTGTTTCTGGGGCTGGATCTCTTGCTCGAATTCGTCTCTTTAATTCATCCCATAGATGTTCAATGGGATTCATGTCCGGGCTTCTTGCTGGCCATACCATAATGGAGATACCGACTTCGGTAAGATAATCTCGTACGACGCCCGCGGTGTGAGCTCTAGCATTGTCGTGCATGAATATGAAGTCGTTGCCAATAAAATGTGCATAGGGCATCACATGAGGTTCAAGACACTGTTCGATGTACCGATGAGAGTTTAGTGCAGGCAGCCGTGGCCCAGATACAAAGGCAAGTTCTGTCTTACCGTCGGCGCTGATTCCTCCCCAAACCGTCCACGAACCGCCACCATAGCTGACCTTTTCTTCAATGCAGCATTGTGCAAAGCGTTCTCCATCTCTTCTGTAGACCTTGTTCCTTCCGTCGTTACCATACAGCATAATTTTACACTCATCAGAAAACAGTACTTTGCTCCACTGAAGGTATGATCAAGTTAGGTGCTCGCGTGCAAAGTTAAGGCGCGCTCTTCGATGGTCTGCAGTTAATTTCGGCCCATTCGCTGGCTTATGCGGTGCCAATCCGCGTTCCTTCAACTTTCTTCTTATTGTAGAGTCACTTACAGCTACTCTTCGTACAACGCGAAGCTGCTGCTGCAGTTCAAAAAGCGTTAAGCCGTCGATTTCGTAAAGAGGTTGTTACAATAAATCGATCATCTCGCTCAGAAGTGACCCGATTCCTGCCAGATCCTGAACGGCGCGTGAACGAACCAGTCTCCCGATAGCGTTTGTAGACTCTATGAACAGATGATAAGCTTAGATGCAATCTTGCAGCCACAACACGCTGACTAAGTCCAGAATCCAGCAATGCCACCACTTGGGCGGCTTCTGCGGGCGAAGTATCCATATGTTTTAGTTTTTTCAGACGTCCCAAAGTCACAGTAAATGAAATAAGAAACAAAAAGTTTAAAGACAAGCGCTAATTTTAGTTTTTAAACGAGAAACGTACTCCAACCCTAAATACACATTTGTCTCAAAACAGTGATTAATTTCATTTATAGGATAAACAAATGAAATTCTAATTTCGAATTTTGATTTTTTTCTTCTTACTGTAATGACCAAACTGCCAGCTACACAATAATGTTTTTTTTTTCATGGAATTAATTCTCTTTTGTAAAAAATTAGGACAAAAACAATAAAAACGAAAGTGTTTCGATTTTTTTGATGAGAAGTGTAGTTGGGTAAAGTCTAAGCAGATGATGAATATTCATAGCATAACTCCGACTTGTAACTAAAAAAGTAAAAGGATTAATTGAAATTTGCAATTTTTTTCAATCGAGAGTATTTAGAAAAGAAAGAAAAAGAAAGAAAGAAATTTGCATTTATTGGCACAATAATAAAATAATAATAATAAAAAAAAAAAACACCTTACAGATAGAAAATATCAAAACTTAAGTACATATAGCAATATTGTGCCAAAAGGGCCTCAGCTCAGCATAATGTTAGGTGGCAACAGTAGTTATTACCACCTAACGCAGATTTTCAGCTGCAACCCACGGGTACCATACGCTCGAACGCGCAGTAGACATATAAATAAAATAAAAAATATAATAAGTAAAAAAAGTGAAGTGATAGGTTCGGAAGTGGTACTTGTAAACATAATAAATATATGTAATGTAAAATCAAAGTGAATAAACATCAAAATTGATAAACTAGAAATTATAAAAAAATCATGTCAGAAATTCAAATAAAATATATACCTATATCTAATAAAAAAAATCAATTAAGCAACAATATTTCTTCCTATCGTGTATCCTTCAGTAAAAAACTCATCTATTCAGTTAATATGTAACAAAATGTGAAATCCCCATTCCAGGTACAAAAAGGAAAATAGCCTATTTATCAATGTTTTTATCGCCTTAACATATCTATGTATTTAAACGCGTTTGCTTAGTTGTATTAAGTAAATATGAAGTGACCCATTTTCAAAGCAAACAATCCTTTATTTCCTTCACCTACTTCGCGATGTATAAATAATACGCTGGTTACCATTTAAAATAAGTTGTTAGCGTATTCTCACCTCCGCGCGAAGCAATCTGCTTCTCTGCTGCCATTGAATTAATTCCTTGGGCCACGGTGTAATGCATGAGTGGGAGCGAGTAAGTCTCATAATGTGTGGAATAAGGCAAAGTTTTTTGAAAAAATAATTAAATATATCAAGCCTTGAGGCTGAGTTCCCACTACAAATGTGCGACACGCATCCTCGCTAGGGATGTGTTTGTTAAGAACCAATAGAATCGCTTCATTTACCCAGCCTCGCTCAGCGCAAGCGCAGATATGTGCGCATCCTCGCACATTTCTAGTGGAAACGCAGCTTAAAGGTATGGTCTATTACACACAGAGCACGAGTGTTTATTAAAATCTTACTTTAAAATTAATTGGGATTTTTGACAAACACGTCATAATTTGATGATTAGCAACTGAAATAATGCGACAGTATCATTAATTTATATTGTAGCGGTTATTTTTTCTTAAATATTTTGAAGTAAAAAATATGAATAACTCCGCTTTTAGATGCGATATGAAAATAAAATATTTTCAGTTATTTTTCATTAGTCAACCTAATTACGAAATAATATAAATAAAATCTGCAATAAACGTAGCACTTACTGCCGTCATGCTGCAACTACCTATAATTTGATGAAACGTCGGCACGAAACAAAGACAAGGCTTTGAATTGCTATCAACACATCAGTAATATTATGTCTCCACTTTAGACAGAGATGTAATTAGGAAGACTTGAGCGTGAGTTGGCGGTAATTTCGGTATATTTAGAAGCCTTTTTTTTAAGGATGGGAAATCATCAAATGACTTCATTCGCTCTGGGTGGAGCGGGAGGGCGTGTCAGACTCTTACTGACTAAAACCCATCCGTGTTCCTTCTAAAGCCCTTTACGTTCCAGGGCCGCGGTGACTCTTTCGAACACATTCCGCAACCCTGGCAGGATATTTAGAAGCCTACAGATAGAATAGTCGATGAAAAAGGTTGCCAATAACATAGTACTTTCTGTCAAAGTACGTTTCATCCCACAAGGTGGACCGATGACCTGGTGAGGGTCGCGGTTAGCCGATGGATGCGAGATGCACAGGACCGGTTGTTGTGGTGACACTTGGAGGATGCCTATGTCCAGCAGTGGAAGTCTTACGGCTGATATGATGATGATGACGTTTTATCGATCCTAGAGGTATTTAACTGGCGTAAGTTCGGCTTACGTAATGTGATTCACAAAAACGCTGCCTCCTGTAACTTAGAACCAACATTTGTTTCTCACAGCTAGTACGACATTACGTGAAAACAGGTCAAGAACTAATTTATAAAGCTTACGTTTCTACACGTTTTATTCATCAGAAAAATAACTTTTTATTCCTCAAATGGACCTAGTTATACGAAAAAGTACAAACAGAGATTTTAGCATTTTTCTGTCGATCAGTGTCCTTCGGTTGTTTATTACTCAAACATAAAATAATCAGAAACTTAATGAAAAACCGAATAAACACCGATTGACAGAAAAACCGGCCAAGTGCGAGTCGGACTCGCGCACGAAGGGTTCCGTACCATTATCTATAGAAACGGCAAAAAAAACATGTATGGGGAGCCCCTTATACATTTATTTTATTCTGTTTTTTACTATTTGTTGTTATAGAGGCAACAGAAATAGGTACATCATCTGTGAAAATTAGAACTATATAACTATCACGGTTCATGAGATACAGCTTGGTGACAGACGGACGACAGCGGAGTCTTAGTAAAAGGGTCCCGTTTTACCCTTTGGGTACGGAACCCTAAAAATGCTCATATTTTCTCTGTTTGTGCTTCTCCCGACACTTTTTTTTTTACTCCGGTCACTTGATTGTGCAGGTCTTTCTACGTCGTTCTCATCGTTGATGTAACCATATTATTGTAAAATATTGATTTAAAAGAGTGTCCGTGGAGTTTATTGCACGTTCTTCTCCATAGAGATCTACGCTTTGGAACGTGCAAATAGCTTCATCTCTTTGGACTGACCGACCTTGACAATACAAAAGTGCCTGTAATAGTTTAATTGAAATTGAGTTTTTTTGACTTGCTGCTTTATGTAAAACTGAACTAAAATTTGGACCTACCAAATAAAACATTTCTGAATTTCGAAAAATCGACCTTATTGAAATTGACCTGACTTGTGTGTAGTGGTTCACTTTAATAGTGCAACAGCAGGGAATCGAACTTACGACCTCTGCGTTCGCCAAACGTACATATCCCGGCAAAATCCCTAACGCGCTTAAGTTTCAATCTGATCCAATTTCAGTCACAGACAGACATAAAATTGAGCACAGATATAAAAATACAAATAAACTCGCGCTAGAATATTTCATATTCACAGATAGTTTTATCGCTGGCAGTTTCTGATTGAATGTTTTAGTATCTTACCTTCAGCTAACTTGACTTGTTTCTTATGAAAGGTTCCATCTGCAGGTTCGGCCCCGTGGCTTATTCTACTGAAACAGTGTATTTATGAACGAAGAGAGAGTACTTAAAACTACTTTTTTTTTTTCTTTGACTTGAATGTGCCCTGTCGGTTGGAAGTGTCATGCTCACTCAAAAGTCTAGCTGATGGTGGCGCATGTGATCATTTGGCTCCCTTCAATATGGTTGACGCGTGCGTCATGTTCGTGAACGGACGCCGTCAGTTGAGACTGGTCATCTCTCAGCTGCCATGGTTTATTTTAATGATTTGTTATTTGAATCGTTGTTTTTCCTACTCCGGACGCTTTTATCGTGCATTTTTTTCTATATCGTTCTCACAAAGTCAAAGTCAAAAGTCAAAGTCAAAAGTCAAAGTCAAAACGTTTATTTCAATTAGGCCATTAAACGGCACTTTTGAACGTCATCATTTACAGTTCAGTAAAACAATAATGTTACATTAATAAAGTGACTTCACTGTCCATTCGGAAAGGTAGATTCTTATGGAGAAGAACGGACAAGAAACTCCATAGTTACTCTTTTCAAATAATGATTTTACAAAATTTGGTATACAAAAATTAATTTAATATTATGTGAGGACGATGCACCCAGAGTATGCTACTTATAAGAACAAAGTATCACCAGCAGAGGTAAACTTATTAATTTCCTAAAGAAATTTAGAACATTTAAATTGGAACCATTAATTAAACAACAGTGTGTGAGTCAACATAAAAATAAAAACACAAAAAAAGAAACAGTATATATATAAAGTTAATACATAAATTAACCAGTTTGACCTTCACCCTTGATTGTCCTATGGAGCAGGACCAACATGTTTCCAAGCATTCTTATCCTGAATGTAATCTTCTAATTTGTAATATGCTTGTTCAAAAAGTGTACTTTTAACATGAGTTTTAAATTTTCTTTCATTTAGTTCTAATATGTCAGAAGGTATTTAGTTGTAACATTTAACACAATACCCCATGAAAGAAGTGTGGACTTTAGCTAATCTAAAAAATGGTTGATCTAATTTGTCTTTATTTCTAGTATTAAAATTATGTCTATCACTAATTTTACTAAAAAGATGTCGGTTTTTCCGCACATACATAATATTTTCATAAATGAATTGGCAAGGGACTGTCATAATATTAATCTTTTTAAAAAGTTCCCTAAGAGAATCACGGCGACGCAGATTATAAACGGCTCTGACAGCTCGCTTTTGTAAAATAAATCTGGATTCAATGTCAGCAGCCCGACCCCACAGCAAAATACCGTACGACATAATGCTGTGAAAGTAACTAAAGTTAACTGTTAACTGTCTTATCTTTCTAACAGCATACACGGCTGAGCTTAGACGACCCGCAAGAGATGTTATATGAGGCCCCCATTGTAATTTCTCGTCCAATGTGATACCTAGAATAATTAAATATGATGTCACATTCGCTACTTTTAACATTTGGTAAAGAAAATCTAATACATTTAGTTTTCTTTTTGTACACATACATGTATGTTTAATTTCAACAAGAATGATGTAACCAAAACATTGTAAAACAAAAAATGATTTAAAAGAGTGTCCGTGGAGTTTCTTGCACGTTCTTCTCCATAGAGATCTACGCTTTGGAACATACAAGCTTCATCTCTTTTGACTGACCAAACTTGATAATTCAAAAGTGCCTGTAAATATTTAATTGAAATAAACACATAATTTGTGTTTTTAAGTTTTGAGTTATGAAGGTGTTTTTCAAGAGCATATGTCGATGTGTTTTAATTTTTGTCGGGTTTTGTTATATTTCGAACTACACTGCGCAAAATAGGCATGATAAAATGGGACTGGGCGGGTCACACCAGCCGCATGCATAATGACCGCTGGGCAAAAGTCTCCACGCAATGGGTGCCAGAGGATGGACGGCGTCGCCGAGAACGGCCCAGAAAGCGATGGCGAGATGACTTGGATGCACACCGCGAAGGCTGGTTCGAGGTGGCACAAGAAAAGAATGTCTGGAAGGATATGGGGGAGGCCTTTGCCCAGCAGTGGGACACAATAGGCTAAGGAAAAAAAAATTATATCTCGCCTTTCTTGCGGACGTGGCTGCAACTGCATGCCAGCGCATGCGCTTATTAAATACTTTAATTATGTGTATGTTACGAATATTATGTAATTTTGAATACTAATTATGGTTTTAATTTATTTTGATTTAAATTTTGTTTCTCAAATAAATAAATAAATATTTATGTCTTTATTGGTGAATATATTATTATGATGTAACTACGGTTTATCTTAGTATTGAAAAAGAATCACTATGAAATCAACAGTTTTATTCACAACCCCCTCTCCCTGTCAGTTGAAACCAGCAATATTTTATTCAATAAAAACATGTGCAACTCACAAGTGTACTCGAGATCTCGAAGTCCCGAGATATACTATCCGAGGGAGTCGTTTACAATGTGGTGTAATATTGTAGGTTATCCTAAATTTTATATTATACAGGGACGCCAAATCGGATGTAAGCAATTTTTAAATAAAGATAATTTTATTTACTTTTTAATTAATTTATTCATGAATTTGTTTTTGTATTTAATGATTTTATATTGATTTTAGTTATTATTTTTTTAATTTTATGATTTTTTATTTATTGTTAACTGATGAATTTGACGATTATTGTATTTTAGTGTTGGAGTGATTGTCGAATGTTTGTTTATAAGCTTGTGTAACTTTAATATTTGGACTTGGTGCCTTAATAAAGAAATTTATTATTATTAATCAAGTTTCGCCATTTAATGGATAACAACACTATTTTTACCATATCTTCATCAACTTTTCGCAAATTTTATTAAGTATCCATTATTAGTAAAAGTAACAAGTATTTTGCTTTCAAGTTAACAGCATTCGAGATTGACCACGACTCGATTCTTCATAAACCCCACAGTAAAAGTCATATTTTACTTAATAAAATTTTTAGGATATGCTAACCTAAAACGCTCGATCTAGAAGCATGATGTCGCTATCTATACTTTCTTCTACACTATAATATAATAAAACTGAAAAGAGTTTGTATGTTTGTTTGTTTGTCTGGAACTACCAGTCGGATTTGGAAAATTATTTTTGAATATGAAAACCACATTCATGAGGAGGCTACTGGCTATACGGAAAGGGGAAAATCTGGATATGCGCCTACAAACCGGGGGCAAAAGCTAGTATTATTATGTAGCCAAAAAAACATATTAACTGCCAAAACATACTTTCAATTAGCTAATCTATCCAGCTGGCGGGAGCAGTGATTGCTTGTTTTCAATCCGGAGTTAATTCTACATTGAAAACTAAGCGAACATCGTTACGCTTCGGTGTGACACACAGCCACTTTATTGGAGACGAGTGAATTGACACATGAAGCTGCGGAAAAATTGCATTTTCTTATCCAACTACCCCATTCTCTATATAAATGTAGTCTTCCATTGTCTAGCGTTCCCCCATTCTTCTATAAATGTATTCCCCCGAGAACGTTTGAATTCTAACAAACAGATAAAACGGACTGTTTTAAGTGTATTGACTGACACTTAATTTTATAGAGTTTGACACCAATGTTGGGGGTTTATGTTGGTGCCAATGTTGGTGTAGGTTTGTGTGAGAAGATTGCACCTGATTGCAAGGAGATTGAGGGATTATTTTCGACGGAAGAGTATCCGTTTTATCTTAATATTAAACCTGTTTGCTATTTGTGATCATCATCATTGTCATTCTCCTGGCTTCGACCAAAGTTACATATTTGGGATTGGAAAAACACGTTTACTATTTCCATTGCTTCCTGTCACATTATCATTGTTTGCATTTCTGGCGACTGTAGTTTATTTTCCGCCCGTGTTGTACTCAGAAGGGTAACTGTTGCATTAGGGTTCTGTGTTACACTCTGGGGGGCTACTCTCTAAACCCTAAGTCCGTAGTTTCGGGCTTAGTTGCGGGTGTATTCTACTCCGTATCACTTACGGACTTACGATTGGTCCGAACCCGAACTAAGAATGAATGACAACACGATTTGACAGTAACTGTCAAATCGTGTTATCATTAATTCTTAGGTGTTAGGCATGGGCATGCAGTAGGCTACAGTAAGGGTAGGCCAGCCCATACATAATGCCCAAAAAAAAAAACTCACCACATTATTCAGAGTTGAATTCACGATACCGACGATGCGAATTTTTTTTTGGGCATTATGTATGGGCTGGCCTACCCTAAATGCAGCCTACTGCACGCGCATGGTGTTAGGTGATACGGACTAGAATTCGTCCGCAACTAAGCCCGAAACTACGGACTTTGGGCTTAGAGGGTTGCCCCCAGATTAGGCTTGAATTCCGTAATACTACTACTTCACTAGCAACTGGCTTTGTGCACTAGTGATTCATATCTTAAGCTCTACCCTGCATTGTACAGGTGCCAGCACATCAAGCTACAATAATCTGTCAAATTTATTGAATATATTTAATATATTTTTAACTTTATCTCTAACGCTTTAGGTTCAAGGTTGCTTGGGAAAATTTTGTCAGTTTCGGATAGCTTTACGTGCTGGCGTCTGTACCTAATACAAAATATGTGGGTCCACAATACACGACTATCTTCAACGTCAGGGAATAGAGTTGTAATGTTAAACTAGTTAATGGTGAGGGTGCCAACACACGAATCGATCGATTCTAGACCAATAGTCGATCGATGACATTGATAAACATCTGTCGATTGGTCTGTTAGCTTCTGGTCTATTAGAGACCGTTGATCGACGTCGACTAATCCATTCACCGTCGATCGATGTCACCGATCGAGGATCAATTGGTTTGCACCCTACATCCATCTTCAATCAATTCTTCTCTTCAAAAAATCTATTTTTTACAAACGGATTGAAATCGGCTCCAACGCCAACATTGGCACCAACATCTCAGACATTGTGCTAAAGCTTGGTCCACACAGAAAGAAGTGTCCACCATCAAGACGCTATAAAGACGCTCGTATAAACCTAGCTCATAAACAGTTAGAACTTATCGATTGTTTGTTCATCTTTATAAACTTTTTAATTAGCTGAGTACTGTTCAGGGGCGGTTATCTTTTGTTTTTGTTCGGTTATGGTGATTATAAAAAAAAAAATGCCTTTATTTACTCTGGCCTTTACATAGTTCGTAATATAACAAATAAAACATTTAAAGTATACCAACTAGGTATACTGAACTAAACTATACTAACTATACTTATTTCTATGTTTCTTGTGTATATAACTTAACCAAAATAGGTCAAAATACGCTGTAAGTTAACTGTAGACAGGTCTTGATATTGAGTTGAGAAAGGACAGACATAATTGTGCATTTGGCTGTCCTTTGGATTCGGAGCATCCGCTTCCAGCACCACATTTCGAATGGTACACCACATAATGCGAAGGGGAGATAGCAGCCTTGAAAAGCTGGTCATTGTTGGCAATACCGAAGGAAAGAGAACACGAGGCCGGTCGCCAACACGATGGTCGGACAGAGTGAAAGAAGCTATGTCAAGCAAATTCCAGAAGGTGGTGATGGCAACTTTGGACCGGAATCGATGGAGACAGATTGTCCACTTAAAGGGGTCTAGTGACCACGACCCTCAGTAATGAGGGACCGACTGAAAAAGAAGAAGAGATATAACTTAACATTTAATATCAGTTACTAGGTCAGGCTGTCTTTGATGTGCGCCCCTCTTTGATGTAGCGGGGGGAGTCAAACACCTCACTCCCCCCGCTGACGCGAGTTGGCCCGCAGAGAGACCAGCCGGGGATTACGGAAGTCGCATCTGTTCCCGCGATCCCCGGCGTAGGTGTGAGATAGAACACTGGGGTGGTTTTAGTCAGTAAGAGTATGACAGACCCCTCCACCCGCCCCAGGGTGGAGGATTTCCATGAGGATTTCCCCACGACACCAAAAAAAAAAGCCTGTCTTGCAACATAGGCCTCCTCAAGTTCCCTCTACATTTGCTGGTCCATTGCTGTCCTTCTCCAACCTTTGGGCAGATCGTCTTCCCTCTACGTCTTTTCCCGTCCCGCGGGTACCATAACCACAAAAAAAAGTAACAGTGTGTTTACGGCGATTAGGTTATTTCATTAATGACCAACTGTCTTAACCCTTTAATGGGCATAATAATTTGGAAATCAAAAAATATGCCTAGAATCGTCATAATTTGGTAGGCATTATGGATAAAACATATAAATATATATTTTTTTATCCTAAATGAATTTAATTAACGATTGATATGTCTTGAGAATACCATTTTAATACAATAGAATAACTAATGGTAATGTTATCATTGATTCATGAACTGTGAAATATGATGGTAAAAATATTCCCTCTGCCTTAGAAAGGGTTCGGTTCTATAATAAAGAGCTATCTTTAATAAATACCTGAAACGGTTTCGTTTGCATATCCACTATTAAATTGCAACCTTCACTCACCTGCTTACCAGATGAAAATTATTATTATCAAATAAAATGTTTTTGAATAGGCTATAAATAATTTTAAATCGATTGAAAAAAATGTATGTTAAAATATATTTTCAAAAATACTTTTTAATCCAACCATGTAATTAAATTAGAAGGTATCTTCATACCTTTAATAAGCCTCGCAAGGAGAGGAGGGTGGTGAATAAAACTGTTACCTAATAGATATGATCGCTTTCATATCTATCTTTTTCAATACTAAGAAACATAAAATTCTAGTATTTTTTTTTGTATCTTTAATAGGCAATAACAACGGTAGGCGATGATTTGGGGCACGAACGAGCACGCTTGCCTAGAAGTAACCTATTCACTCTTCAATTAAAAACCCCAGGTTGTAGCTATCAGGAAACACAGACTCCGGCAATCCGGCGACAGTGAAAGTATTTCCAAAACGTTTTGTACAAGTATTTCATGTGTCTACTAAATAATTCCTACAAAGTCCTTCATAATAGGAATCACTTTAATTATTTACCCCGATAAATTATTCCACGATTTATAGCTTTCATCTCCATTTATACCAAATACTACAAAGTTCGCAGGATTCTTCACTTTATTTACTAGATTGTGAAGGTCAAAAGGTGAAGTAGTAAAATATTTAGTACTGAAAATCAATAGGATAATCACTAAGGGTGAACTCACTCTGAGACACCGTTAGAAAAGGCCAGACGGAGGCTCCGTTTGGCCTTTTCTAGACAAAGTACCATTCTATTAACCATGGAGGTTTTCGAAATGCCAAAATAAAATACAATCTAAACTAAAAATTCTAACTAAAAATGCGACATAAAATAAAAACTACTAAACCAAATTAAATTAAACTTTTACGAGACCAAATGGCATGTATACTGCATCAAACTAAAATAGAATCACAGAAATCGGATCAAGAACCTCGGAGTTATCGGTGGACATATATAAAAATATATACCAAGCGAATTGAGAACGACCTCCTTGTTGGTAATCGGTTAATAAGCAGGGATTCCCAAACTGCGTCGTGACTCCCGCAAACCGCCACCGAAATAAAACAATTATGCTGCAACTGTCGAATAAAATAGTAGTTTTTCAGAAGAAGTTACTATTATGTAGAGAAGAAAAACGGAAATGGAGTAAAGAAATACTGTTTTCCTATTTCAAAGGCTTTATGCAAAAAAAGCTGTTTAAGATCTGAAGCTAAGTTAACAATATATTATATATATATTGTCGAACACTTATCAAGCACACATTTTATAAATATTTTTCGGAGTATCTTAATCAAAAAAGCAAGTTCATCCGTGTCATTGATTCTACGTTCTTTCTCGTTTCGCCAAACGAAGCTATACTAGGTACCTTATTTTGCTGATAGAAGCTGGTGGCGACATTGCTGGTAGAAGCTAGTTTATAATATTACTAACTTCTGCAAGGGTCTTTTTATATTAAGGTCATGTAGAAGCTCTAGACAAGTTACATTGTCAGCGGTAGCGTGGCGAAGGTCAAATAGTGTGGGATTGACAAGCGCTGTCGAAATGCCACGTGACCAATCCCTTACATCAGGGATTTTCAATCTTTTTTATACTGCGACTCCCTTTGAGTGTTATCATTTATTTGCGACGCCATTGTAATATAAGATAGCTACTGTAGCTTCGTTTGGCGAAACTAGAAAGTACGTAGAAAAAAAGAGTGCCTATGATTTTTACTTTTAATTTCCGATATTCGAAACATGGTGAAACAACATCTTGTGTCTTGGTATAAGCTGACCTTTACTTTTAGTTTATTACTGTCATATAATTTGTTATCTAGATTTGACTCGAGAAATAGACTCAGAAGTTGAATTTAGCATTTGATTTCATTGTTACCCAAGGTATTTGATTAAAGGGATACTGTGATTAGAATTTGTTATTTAATAGTGTTAAATCTTAACTTAAAAGTCTGCTAGAAAAAGTACAGGAGTTCTATGCAAAAGACCTCGTCCCGGGAAGTACTAGTAATATAAAAGTACCTGGATGACCTGGATGAGCTTGGCTCGTTTTTTTTTCGGTAAACATTTTCTAAAAATGAAACCTAGCTAGATCGATTTATCGCCCCCGAAATCCCCCTTTTTTTAAGGATGCCTTCCACTCTGGGTGGAGCAGAAAGGCGTGTCAGACTCTTACTGAATAAAACCTATCCGTGTTCCTTCTAAAGGCCTTTGCGTTCCAGGGCCACAGTGACTCTTTCGAACAAATTCCGCAACCTTCGCCCCTGCGTACTTAATTTCAAGAAAATCGTTGGAGCCTATATACATATATACAAGAATTGCTCGTTTAAAGGTATTAGATATACATAATTATATACGTGGCCAAATTGCTTGCTTCTGGTATACTTGGCGTTACTTGGCTCTGGTTTAATGAACTGGTATTTATTTATTTATTAAAACTTTATGCACAAGTAAAATCACTGTACAAAGGCGGACTTAATGCCTTAGGCATTTTCTACCAGTCGACCTTAGGGTGGTGCAGAGACAACATGGCAGGTGCAACTTAAAGAAAAACTAAAAATAGAGAGAAGAAAAAATATATATAAATACATAGATACATACATACACATAAACAAAGTTATTAAGAAAAACGAATCCAACGAATTAACGCTGTGATGATTCTACCAATCTTGCGAATGTGCTCACGTGCTTTCACCTTAAAGGCACACTTCGACTTGAATTGGAAAATTCAACATTGAATCGAAGAATCAGCAAAGAATCTATGATGCCTCAGTAATTGCATGAGCATATGCAATCTACTAGGCAATCGTGACCGCTTGAGTGGGTCACATGCCCCAAAATAGGATATAAAGTCTGTTAGAAAGAAAATGTAGTTATCCTGATAGTTATAACCTGCGAATCTTTAACTAATGACTGAATAGTTACTTCTAGGCTAGCGCATCGTCAACCACATCATCGCCTCCGATCAGGTGAAATAGTTGATTAACGCGAGCCTAAAAAAAACAACGGTTTGCAATCCGGGAGTGCCGGTAGAAATTAAAACTTGAACATTAATTTTGTGCATTTTTGATATTTTGGAATGGTTATGGAATAATTTCGAACGAATTGCTTTTATAATCAGTATAAAAGTACTATAACTAAAGTACTATTTTATAATATTCATTTATTGCCTTATCGTACACAAAATGACAATTTATATTACATTAAAAATTTAACACTTCAGAACTTCCCTCCGTCTTACGAATTTTCGATCAGGTCACGTGTCCTGACGCGAATTTAACATTTTGTACCCATCCCAAACAGTGCACAACGAACGCCACTAAAGAAGTTTTCACTTCAAAAATACTTAGATAATATTAAGTTTGGTTTCCAAGTATCAAGTGGCTTATTAAAACAGCCTTCAAACCTTGAGATCGAGATCACTCTCCTTCATAATTTAGGTGCAGTTTTTAATACCACCTCCACAGCCGCTTGTCTGCCATCCCCGGGGAAATTATACCGTCTCAATGATATCAGTGTTGTATCACAACGGGGATAAAACTCTAGCCGTTCATGTGAAGATCGTATTTTTAGTTTACCTTCTTAGTACCTACTACTAAAGATATTGTTTTTTTAGAAGTTCGTATAATATAATTAAACTCTGAATTCACTATTATTTATAGTATAGAAATAAAAACTCTCTTCAAGTTACAATTAACAAAAACTAACCAATAAAATATTTACCGCTACGCCTCGGTGCCTCGTTATCCTTGTAGCACTATAGATCTCGTAGAACTCAATATTTTGTAGTACCGGGGAACTCGGTAGACTTTCGGGCTTCATGGATCTCGTAGCTTAGTAACCTTATAATCAACGATGGCGTAGTTATGTAAACCCCGTTGCTTCGTAATTTCGGAATACCATAGACCTCGTAGCACCATAGAACTTGTAGCTCCGTAGACCTTCTAACATCGTAAACTTCGAAGCTTCGTAGAGTTCATTATTTCGTAGCCGCGTAGACTTTCGTAGCACCGTAGCCGCGTAGCACCGTAGCTTACTACGGCGTAGTAAAACGTCGTAGCTTAAGTCCATCGTTAAGTTTATGACTACTTTATGTCAGTCAACAATGTGTTTATATTATTATGACGTACTATTATCCCTTTTTGGGGTAGGCAGGAGTGTTGGTTAAGGGATAAACCACATTGTTAGGGAGCTTTAAACTTTTACGTGGGGTTGTGGAAATAGAATTTCCTTACTTTGTAAGTAAGGTTTGTGTACGTGAGAATTGTTATAAATAATTTATGTTGGAGAGAGAATTGACAGACATTGCTTTTTAGGACAATACATTTGTAGTAATTGGGGAAATATGGGGATATTGCTCATTCGTTCTATTACAGTAAATCGAACACACGGGGGAATGAACTCAAAACTTTTAAGGGGATGTTTACTTTATTTCAATATTTTTATCAGTGTATAAGGTCTCCGTTTTTTTATTGTATGATTTTTTAGAAACCTTTTCTTTCTTTCTTTCATTCCGTTATTATTTTTGACTGACCGACTTTGAAACCTGAAAACATGAAACTGGCCACTTCAAAAGTGCCAGTAAATAGTTTGCTTGAAATAAATATTTGAGATTAGGCATTAACAATTTTATTTTATTTGTAACTAGTGGTCCTGGCGAACTTCGCTTTTTGTTATGTAGTTATCAGAAATGAAGTTGTATTTGAAAATGATTATTGCACATATTTTTTCCTTTAATTTTTTCAACGTCCAGCCGTTCTTTCCTTTAATTCCTTTAATTCTTTATTGTACACCATAACAGCTTATATTAATTCACAGTGATTTAAATAGTTCATGTACAAAGGCGAGCTTAACTCAAAAATGAGTTTTCTACCAGCAAACCTTTGAGTGATAGAGAGAGATCACAATAGAGGGTAGGATCCAGTGCACACATTTTACAATACTACATTCTGTATCATACATAAATTAATTTCGTTCGTTCTTAATTTAGAAATGGTGTAACTAACCCGACTATGTTATATTTGTCACCGGAAAATGGCAAAAGCTGTAAGATTGTAATATATCGCGTGAAATTGTAAACTATTTTTCTAAATAAGACACGGATATATTGGAAACTATTGAACTTGATGAGAATTTAGAAGTTGCTGGGGAGTTTGTTGCGCCACTTCTTCTTCCCAGCTAAAACACTAGGAAGTAGTGACGGGCGGGCGTTTTGGGGGACTGTCTTTATGTAGAACTTTGACGTTCAAAAAGTGCTGGCACTCAGCCTAATTTGAATAAATGACTTTTGAATTTTACTGTATACAAAAAAAAATCATAATATATCAAGAAATTATAATATAATCAAGATTAATTACAATCTTACGGATTCTGCAATTTTCCGGTGACATATATATATGTAGATATGCAACCACTTTAGCACATATTTTATTTCTGCCGTATCAACCAGCCATAGCACTTTTGTATCTGCAGTCAAGTGATTAAACCCACAGCACTTAAAATTATGACACCAGAAATAATTGGAACTCAAACATGTCATGAGACCATATGCAGCCATAATTCAAAAGCCGTTGACGAAGTGTTATCTTCATATCATTTATCAACACATCACTCAAACGAAGCGATGACATCATTGTCACGGGCATTATGGAGGGAACAAAAATATTACTATACTATTATAAATGCGAAAGTTTGGGTGGATGAATGGATAATAATAATAAAATATATTTAAAAATGTAATTGATATGTAGTTACAACGAATAAAGAGAATATAATATGGATGCAATTCGGCACAGGGATTGATTAGTTATAGATTATACTTGCATGACTCATTAGTTTTGTTTTTTTGAAGTGAAAACTTCTTTAGGCGCGTTGAGCACTTTTTGGGTTAACAAAAATCATGGAACTTGTGTCATCGTCACCGAACGCTTTCCATGAGCTATATGTATACTGTGTGTAAATGGTACTTTTTGGGTGAACAGAAATTATGGAACTCGCTTCATCGTCACCGAACGCTTTAGCTTTCGTTTAGTTTTCACTTCAATCGGTAGTCCCCGAAGACTGCCCCGCATGTTTTTTTATGGTATGCGTCATGCGTGGCTCAAATAAACTTTATTTCTTTATTTCTATAGTCTGGAATAATACAGAGGCTAATTTTAATACCGGGAATAAAATATTCCCGGTATTTAACACTAAATAATACCGGGACAAAATATTCCCGGAAATTATCCCAAGGGAATATTTTATTCCCTTGGGATATTTTCCGACATTCACGAGGTCGAAGCTGTTGGCAGCTAGCAGCTACTCGTCATATAATTTATCAACACGTCAGTCAAACGAAGTGGTGACGTCACGGGTATTACGGAGGGAACAATAAAATATTCAATATGGAAGAGTAAAGTACACGGTTTTTATTTTAGAATTTGATCCGTGATAAATGGAGATAGGATGTTTAGACATTAGCCATTGTAAAAAATAAGATATTTCAAAATACCCTGTGGTCATCCTTGATTTAATGTGTTACTGCAAGGTTTTTGTCGAGATTTCTTATAAAGGAACTTTTTCGGGAAAGTAGAACAAAAAAAAACTTTTTGACAAAATATATAACCGACTTGCAAATTAAAAAAAAATACTAAAAAGTATAAAATAACTTTAATTTCGGAATTCTGTGTTTTTGGATGTTTCTTCGTTTTTGAACATCGACTTCCGAAATTACAGTTATTTTTAGTTTTTTAGTTTAGTTGGGGCACAACTAACAATACCACTGGAAAGTCACAGGAAAGCAAATCCGTTTACTTGGATGACATATTTTTTCCAGCTAATTTGATTTTAAAAACCAAACTACTAAACCAATTTTGTTGAAATTTCTATAGGACCCATCGGAAAGTATATCGTGTCACAAAGTAAAATATTTTTTCAAATTGGTTCAAAAATTACGAAGTTATGAGGAACATAAAATATATAGCCGTATTGAGAACCTCCACCTCCTTTTTTTGAGGTCGTTCAAAAAAAACATCAGCCTAGCCTTTTCCAACTGTTGGATCGGCTTCCAGTTCAATCGAATGCAGCTGGATCCCAGTTTTACTTAGAGTAGTTTATATAAGGGCCCATCAAAATAAGTGGTCAAATTTTAACACAGCGTTCAGTACGTCTAACCAAAGATATCCAAGCAAAACAAAAACACAAATTAAAGTGAAAAATCTCGATTAAAAATAATATTTTCAAAAAAAAAATTTTTTCGGCACACCATCCATTATGGGTCGGCACTTGACGTGGTCACGTGCACCTTTACATTAACTAGTTTCAGAACTATGATATAATAAAGACATTGATGTGTTTATGCATTTGGTAACCAACATTTTATGTGTATTTTCGTTAGCTGTTTTTTTGAAGTGAAAACTTCTTTAGGCGCGTCGAGCACTTTTTGGGTGAAAAAAAAAATCATGGAACTCGCGTCATCGTCACCGAACGCTTTCCATGAGCTACATAATTATATGTATAGGTACTGTGTATATATGTGTACTTTTTGGGTGAACAAAAATCATGGAACTCGCGTCATCGTCACCGAACGCTTTCCAAATTCAAAAATAATAATCTAAGAGCTTCTATCGGCAGTCCCCATAGACTGCCCCGCATGTTTTTTTCTTGTAAGTTTCTAATGCGTTTTTCTTTTTTTTTACCATTGTCCTTATATTGGTTGTCTGAATGATTTCTAAATGTTTGTCCGCCTTAAAAAAGCTTCTCGAACTTATTTGAGTAGTTTTTTTGGGGTTCCGTACCCAAGGGGACCCTATTAATAAGCCTCCGCTGTCCGTTTGTCCATCCCTCCATCCGTCCGTCTGTCAATCCATCCGTCCGTCTGTTTGTCAGCGGGCTGTATCTCAAGAACCGTAATAGGTAGACAGTTGTAATTTTCACAGAGTGTGTATTTCTATTGCCGCAATCGTACTATGCCGGTTTAAAAAAAATAAGATTCAAAACTTTTATTTCAAATCACTATTTACAAGCACTTTTGAATTGTCAAGGTCGTTCAGTGGAAAGCATGAAGCTATTTACACGTTCAAAAGCGTGAATCTCTACGAAGAAGAACGTGAAATAAACTCCACGGACACTTTAAGATCCTTGTCAGTAGTTACCGGTTGTCAAAAGCCTAAAATCAACGTTAAAATATATACGTAAATAAAGATCTATAGATCGAGTGTAAAAGTGATGAAGTACTACCGCTATTTCTAGATAAACCCTTTCACGAAGAGCTTTATGTACTTAGCCTCAATCTACAAAAAAAACGTGCCGGCCAAGTGCGAGTCGAACTCGCGTGTGCAGGGTTCCGAACGAATCTAATTTTTGTGACATTTTACTCTAAAATTATAGACTACCTATAGGTACCTTATCTGTTTTTCAAAAATGTTGGCTAGCAAGCCATAATTTTCGGATTTTCGGAGATAAGGGGGAATTGGTAATTTTTCATTAAATTTTTTGAATAAAAGCCAGCAAAAAAATTTAAACACACTGTACAGTTTGAAAACATTTTTTTATAACTTTTTATTTTATCCCCCATCATCATCATCTGCCTAGCCTTTTCCCAACTATATTGGGGTCGGCTTCTAGTCAAACCGGATTTAGCTGAATACTAGTATTTTACGTGGAGCGGCTGCCTACCAGACCTCCACAACCCATTAACTGGGTGACACGGTACTCCTTGGCAAGACTGGTGTCAGATTATCTGGCTTCTGACTATCCGTAACGACTGCCAAAGATCTACAAATGACAGCCAGGACCAACGGCTTAACGTTATTTTATCCCCCATACGTGACATAATTTATTTATTTACATTACGCGTCTATATTTGGGTCACAGATGTACACATATGAACCAAATTTCAACAAAATCAGTCCAGTAGATTCGGAGATTGGCTGTGATAGACATACAGCTAGACAACCGACTGACCCTATAAGGGTTCCGTTTTTTAAGGATGTTCGGCAACTTTTTTTTTTTTTAAGGTTGGGAAATCATCAAATGACTTCTTCCGCTCTGGGTGGAGCGGAAGGGCGTGTCAAACTCTTACTGACTAAAACCCATCCGTGTTCCTACTAAAGCCCTTTGCGTTCCAGGGCCGCGGTGACTCTTTCGAACAAATTCCGCAACATGTTCGGAACCCTAAAAAGTTATTTGTGTAACTTCATCTTGATCGAGATGAGGCTAAGGGTCTAATTTTACGAACGGAAGTAGGCGTTTGCTTGCTTAGAAGGGTTATGCTTGAAAGGTTAATCAGTCTGGGTTGCTATACCCAGAAATAACGTGTTATTTTAAAGATTTTATCTCATGACCTTATCATCAGTTGCCATGGAATATACGGTGGTAGCAACACCCACTCAAGTGTCTTAATCGAAGAAAATAGGGAATAGAAAAAGTGATTAAAATTCCTAAAGTGGGAATTTCTCAAAAGCAGTACGGATTCGGACACAAAGTGGGTGCCTGGGGATGGACGGCGCCGCAAAGACCGGCCTGGAAGAGGTGGCGAGACGACCTAGACGCATACCGCAAGGGATGGTTAGGGAAAAGCATACCTGGAACTAATTGGGGGAGGACTCTACCCAACAGTGGGTGAAATGCTGAATTAAAAAAACCAGTCAAGTGCAAGTCGAACTCGTGCGTCGAGGGTTCCGTACCTACCCATTATAACGCCATAATAAAATTGATATCATTTTTATTGATGGCAGGCATCAACTATGTATGTATGGGGACACCCTTTAATTTTCAACTTTTCTTTTTTAATTTTTTCCTTTATTTGTACTGTAAGACCTTGCTTTTTGCCAAATTTTGTGATTCCAGGTCAACGGGAACTACCATATAAGTTTTCGACCCAAAACCTAGAGGGGTATATGGAATGTCAGCTCACTCCGTCATTACGTGCCTTGATTGTATGGATTGACAGCTCACCTCATGATCACTTCACCCAAGCCTTCACTTCGACATGTTTATAGAATCGACCGGCAGAAAATATTCCCATACGATACCCATACCATAAATATTTTTATGCCCATTCCTGAGTCAGGAACTCTCATCATACACGGCAGGTACTGTTAGCTTAGGATAATGGTGCTCATGGCGTGCCTCCGAGGGAAATTGAAAAAGTTTCGTCTGACTCAAGAGGGTTAACCGACTGTGCCGTGTCTGGGAGGGTGCTGTGTTTACGGATGAAGGTGAAGTGAAGAAGGTGAAATATGAAAGAACTGTGTTGTGAATCTAATTTACAAGGTTTTTTTTTAAAGGTAGAAAATTGATTGATAAATAAAACATCTAATACCTTTAAACGAGAAACTCTTGTATATATGTATGTATAATGTATATGTCACCGGAAAATTTTAGACTCTGTAAGATTGTAATAAATCTTGATTAGATTATAATTTCTCGATATATTATGAAAAAATCGTTTTGTATACAATAAATCCTATTCAAATTCAATACTTTTCAAAATATTAGTGTCTTATTAAGAAAAAATTGTTTACAATTTCACGCGTTATTTTACAATCTTACGGCATTTGCCATTTTCCGGTGACATATATGTATAATCTGAATCTCTGAAACGGCTCCAACGATTATCATGAAATTTAGTATGCAGGGGGTTTTGGGGGCGATAAATCGATCTAGCTAGGTTTCATTATTAGAGAAGATTACCAAAAAAAAACAAGCAAAGTCGGTCATCCAGGCACTTTATCTTTACACGAAGAAAAGAAAACACAACAAATTGAAGACTGTCCAATCCTGCTTTTACGAACTATTACAAGCGCGAAGGGATGGATGTTTAACTCTTTGAGTGTAATTGTAATGTAAGAATACCTAACGGCAACCTTCAGTTGACTATTAGCAAAATATGGAGACCGAAGATAAGGGACTATGGGTTCGAGTGGTTTAGTGGATTCATCATCTTGTACTATGTAAGAGTTATGGGCCCCTCACTGACCACTGTTATGCTGGGGCTACATTAATAAATATTTGTGCGAATATTAGTGTCGCGTTGTCGCGATAGTTTACCCGTACCCCACAGGGAGTGCCCTTAGCATGTAGTCGCTTAGTTTATAAGCCCTGGCTGAGGCATTAATATTATATTAAGGCCACCACAGGCAAGCCCGGTTAAGCAGTCGACAACCTTATAGGTTGAACTGCGAGACGCCATTCACAAAAAAAATATGAGTATAATGACCCCTTTTCAACTATTGCGCTTATTCTGTTACACGTTGTATTAGGATGGTCACCCATCCACAGGCCAACCTCGGCTAGCGTTGCTTAACCATGATATCGACCCGTGCTGCTGTTATTTAACAACGATATACTGTTAGGTACATTATTACCATAGTTAGAAACTGTTTTGCTATAGAAGTGTTTGTCAAGTCAAGAATATCGAAGTTCGCACACGCTCTAGTTAGGAGGCACTGCGTCTTGTAAAATACTGGCATCAAACTATGTTGGAAGATTGAACGCAAGTATAGCGTTACACCTGCGAGGCGTTAAGGGAATGTGGAAGGGACATTGTGAGCTAAAGTAACTAGGTATTTGTGTGATGAGGAATAAGGATGTCGTTTCTTGATTTTCCCTAGGGAGACTTGCGGACAAATTAAGATTAGGAAGGAAAAAATGTAGCAGCATTTTAACTAACAAAAACAACATGCGATCGAGAATCTCTTTTTAAAATCATTAGTAAGGAAGCTTGGTTGCAAGAAGTTTGAATAATGATGATCATTATAATCATTTCCTTTACACCTACCGCTGGACGAATGAATGATCAAGAAATCTACACTAATATAATAAAGAGGAAAAATTTGTATTTTTGTGTGTGTGTATGTTTGTAATGAATAAACTCAAAAACTACTGGACGGATTTGAAAAATTCTTTCAGCAATGGATAGCTACATTTTCAGCGAGTAACATAGGCTATAATTTATCCCCGTACTCCCACGGGAACGGGAACTACGCGTGACGTCCGCTAGTCTATTATAATAAAACAGCAGAAACCGGTGTTTCTGTACATTGAAAGAAAAGTAATTAAAAAGACAGGGTGAGGTGACTCAAGAAGAGCTATAGTAGGCGCCAGATAATCGTGGAATAACGGTCATTGACCCACCTACAATTATTGACATTTTTAATTTGAAAAACGGAATTAATGACACAAAGCTGTCCCGAATCATCATCTCTCGTGATCCTTAATATTGTCTAATAATGAAAAACGATTCATATTTAATTGTTCAGGTACCTATGAACAGTTATTAGGGAAAGGTCAATATACTTTATTCCACATTTATCTGGCGCCTACTATAGCGCACGTTTTCGAAACTACTGAATGATTTTTTTAAGTTTACAAAAGGAAATACACTTTTCCCTTTAATGGGTAAAACGTCGTGACAACTCTTAAATGATCACCAATCATGTTTGACTTGTCCAAAACCCATAGGTACTTGAAGTCTGAGCAACACGTTTTTGTTGAACACCTATTGACTTTGTTAAATAAACATTTATGACGTTACGATTGCGTCACGATTATCGCTACTGAAGCGTTATTTCTAATGAAATTATGGCAAATACAAGTATGGCGTGTAAATTTTTTTTTAATAATATAATATCTTTTTTTTTTTTTAATATCTTGGGACAACTTACACACGGTCATCTGATCCCAAACTAGGCAGAGCCTGTGCTATGGCAACCAGACAACTGATAAACATACTTATATATTTCTAAATACATACATATTATAGACAAATTACACCCAGACACAGAACAAATGATCATGCTCATCACACAAAGATTTGTCCTGAGTGGGAATCGAACCCACGACCTCCGGTTTAGCAGTCAGGGTCACTAACCACTCGACCAACAGGCCAGTCTAATTCTAATTATTGCATTTTAAATTATGGCAAACATTAGTTAATCCGTTAAGGGAATGTGGAAGGAACATTGTGAGCTAAAGTAACTAGGTATTTATGTGATGAGGAATAAGGATGTCGTTTCTTGATTATCCTCATGCTGTAAATTAGCGTAAGTAAAGCATTGGAATCAACAAACTCCCAAAATACAGGCATTCCTTGCCTAGTTTGGGGTTCTAAAGTTTCAAATAAAACCCATAGTTTAAAATACACAATAATTTTGTACACAAGATTTTCATCACAGATTAACTACGTACCTGTTTCTAGATTGTTTAGCTATTGTGTGTAATTTGAAGTGATTGGATCAATAAACATTATTTATTATTATTATTTATTATCTCCCTGCCCAAAACTATATATATACTTGGAGTCGGCGCAACACGTTTTTGGCCGAATATCTGTCGACTTTGTTAAATAAACATTCATGACGTTTACAAGATTATGACTGGCCTGTTGGTCGAGTGGTTAGTAACCCTGACTGCTAAACCGGAGGTCGTGGGTTCGATTCCCATCCAGGACAAATGTTTGTGTGATGAGCATGATCATTTGTTCAGTGTCTGGGTGAAATTTGTCTATAACGTGTATGTATTTAGAAACATATAAGTATGTTTATCAGTTGTCTGGTTGCCATAGCACAGGCTCTGCCTAGTTTGGGATCGGATGACCGTGTGTGAGTTGTCCGAAGATATTATTATTATATTATTAAAAAGGAAATAGTGGTAGAAGATAATGAAGCAACTTAGAGTGGAACTGTTGGTGTGCGCAAGCCCTTACAAACTTATCGTCTATCTGAGCGGTTTATCAATTTATCCAAAACACATTATAACAACTTTTCAATTTCTCTTGTATACGGGTATTTGATGTAGGGTGACCATAACTTGATTGATTGCTGGACATTGTAGAAACAAGAGCCGGTCGATTCTGTAAACATGTCAAAGTTAAGGCTTAGGTGAAGTGATCACGAGGTGAGCTGTCAATCCATTATAATCAAGATGGAATGACAGCTCACTTCGTGATAACGTGACATCTTCATTTAATGGATTGACAGCTCAAACGGCTGGTGAATTTGTTATGTTCTATAAAAAGATCGGGTGCATAGTACTCACAAGCGGCGTGTGTGCATTCGCATGTTTGAATGTAAACAAAGCAAAAGGAGTACCAATACTCCTCCCGATCATAGTCGGTGGCGTTCTTTAGTTTCTGCCCCGAAGCGAAAACTCGTGAGCTTATGTAATATTTTCACAGTTCCTTTAATATCTAGCCTGAACTGTCCCACAGCTGGGCAAGGGCTCCTCACATTCCTTTCATTATTCCCGGTTCTGTGCCACTTCTTTCCAATTCCCAAGGAAGACATCTAAGTCGCCCCGCCATCTCCTTCGTGGTCTGCCGTGACCCCGTTTTGCGATTTCAATATTTTGGCCAAGCATTATTATATTTTGGCCATGGCGTGACGAATTGATATGTTGATTTAATTTTTTCTCTTTTGGACTTTCAAGTTGAATTCAATGGAATAGGGATGCCGATCGAAAGTCATATACGACGCGCTATATTCTACGACTAAAAGCCAAAGCGTCATGTTTTTAGCACATTTCCGCCACAGAAAAGGTTTCACTCCAGGCAGCACACTGCCATACTCCTTCCAACAAAGTGTCAATAACGCACCTAATTTACTAAAAGCGTGAACCAATTACATGATCATTTCCCAGAGACCTTGCAAGTAACACACCATAGGATGTAACCTTGACCTCGGTAAATACTTAAGGCCCCGACCAGGGTAAGAAGCTTGCGCGAAATATTCCTAGTCTTTTCATAAACGGCAGAATTTATGTATAAATTTATATAAATATATATATATATATATATATATTATATATATATATATATATATATATATATTAAATAATATATATATATAATATAATAATAATATATAAAACTCTTCTGAGTGACTGACAGACAACGCACAGACGAAACTGCTGGTCGTACAACGCTGAAAGGGGGATGCCAAGCCGCCATAGTGATTTAGGCCCTGAATGCCCACAAGTAACATCGAATGCATTGAGACTTCTATAAACAAAAGGACAAATAAATAAAGTACAATATGTGTAAATGTCAAATCAATGTTTTGCAACAAATCTTTATTTTTTCCCGTATTCTAAATTGGCAACCTAGCAAATGTCTGTTTATTTCGTTGTATCGTTTCAATATTTATTATTTATTAAAAAATGTTACTGACTTGTATCGCGTCGTAAATAGAGGAGTTAATTACGTAAAATTTACATATTTTTTTTACTAAATTAAATTTCTTGGGCATCGCAAGGCCTAAAATAGGCATTCCCTTTTGTCATGTAGCTTCCCTACACTCCGTAGGGGAAGCACAAAGGGACTTGATCTACAAGGCGGACAGGGCGCTAAGAAGATAAAATGTATGGCGTCAAAGGAACGTTATACACTTAGCGTCACGGGCGCGCAGACAGACGAAGAGAGCAGTAGAGAGAACAATAGAGAGAAATTGAAATCGAAATAGAATTTTTATTTTTAATGATTTGATTAATTGTGTATTTGCACCTAATTTATTGTACTACTTAGAGTTTAAGTTTTTACATTTTATATTTTTTTTTAAATTTAATATGGGTTTGCTCCTGACTCTAGTCTAGGTCATAGATGACAGAGACAAAGTCGACGATGGAGCGAGCTTACCCAGAAGAAGCCTGTTCACTCTAATTTTGAAGAGATTAGGGTTGTATGCGTTCGGAAACACAGACGCAGGCAGAGAGTTCCACTCCTTTACTGTGATTATAAAAGACGTTTGGAAACATTTAAATATATGGATCCTCCTCTCTCATCTGTTGTCCGAAATAAATAAATTATACACATGCATGTCGTGGTTGTGGTAAGAAGGCTTCCACTCAGCATAATGCTGTGCCGTGTGCGCCCGCACCCGCAGTAGTTACGGCGCATTCACTCTGGCGAGGTCTTAAAGAGAACATACACGAGATTGTCAAAACACATATTTTTTTCTTTTAGTTTTTAGGATGGGAAATCGTTAAATGACTTCTTCCACTCTGGGTGGAGCGGAAGGGCGTGTCAGACCCTTACTGACTAAAACCCATACGTGTTCCTTCTAAAGCCCTTTGCGTTCCAGGGCCGCGGAGACTCTTTCGAACAAATTCCGCAATCATGGCAGACACATGGGCACCCTACAGGCATTTTTACGTCAACAGAATATAGTTAGAGAGAAGTTTTATTTTTTGCCAATAACCCCTAAGGGCGAACAACTTATATTAGTTTTTGAGTTAAGTGCTCAAGATTTACAAGCCAAGGGGCCCCGGAACGAGATCGAGAATATTTTGAGCTTAGAAATGATGTGATTATGGTAATCTTTCGACTTTGTTTTTGTATGAGTTCTTGTTTAGGGAAATATGGCCTGTTTTGGGAATTTAAAGGTGGGGTTTTGTTTGCGTCACGAATGGGTTTTGGAAGGTACCTACAGTGTTGTGCTGGTCCTGCTCCATAGGACAATCAAGGGTGTAGACAAAATCAAACTGGTTGATTTATGAATTAACTTTATAGATAGGTATACTGTTTCTTTTTTGTGTTTTTATTTTCTGTTTAATTAATGGTTATTAAGATTATCTGTAAATATGTGAGTACTATTTACCTAATTTTTTTTTAGAAAAGGAATAAGTACCTCTGCTGGTTATACTTTGTTCTTATAAGTAGCATACTCTGGGTGTATCGTCCTCACATAATATTAAATTAATTTTTGTATACCAAATTTTGTAAAATCATTATTTGAAAAGAGTAACTATGGAGTTTCTTGTCCGTTCTTCTCCATAAGAATCTACCTTTCCGAATGGACAGTAGAGTCACTTTATTAATATATTTTACTGAACTGTAAATGCTGACGTTCAAAAGTGCCGTTTAATGGCCTAATTGAAATAAACGTTTTGACTTTGACTTTGACTTTGACAGTGTGGTTCTACAAGAAGTTGGTGTTCGATGAGCACGCCACTTGAATCTTGCTCTTCAAATATTTTTCTTTAATTCTTTATTGTGCACCAAAACAACTTATATTATATACAGTCATAATTCAGTTCATGTACAAAGGCGAGTTTAACTCAAAGTCAAAAACCTTTATTCCATAAATACTTAACTAACTATATACACTAGAAATAAAAATAAAAACTCCTAACTAAATTAACCCTAAAATATGGCGTCAAAAAATTCATCCGCATCGCTGTCGACTGGAAGTGTACCCAAAAGACTGGCGGCATTGCCACGTTGTATGGCAATACTTATTCTTTGACCAAGGTAAAAGCCAGCCCTTGGGTCACGTGAAGTGTCAACTAAGCGTCTTGAGAGATCTTTAAACAAGTTATGTGCACTCGGACCCCAAGACCCAGAGTTTCAACCCCAAACGGCTCGAAAATATAACTACCAACAAGTTTATTTACTCAAAGTTGAATATTTTCCTAGCAAACCTTTTAGTGATAGAGAGAGATCAGCATTGATGGTAGGAATCAGAGTACAAATTATATACATAAATATACCTACATACATAAATAACATTTTTGTTCGATTTCCAGCAATAAGTAAAATAAGTTTGATTTCGCACGAATGAACGTAAAAATGTCGAGCATGTACGCACGTGTGGAGCTAGCTTTTTGTTAATAATATGGCACATCGACTGGTAGCGTTGTTCTTGTTACCTTTAAGCGCAGGCCACACCACCAGCTAGCGAGCGAGCGAGCACCGTTTCATCTCTTTCATACTTCGGTTCACACTGCGAACTACAGAGCTAAGCTACGCCAACGAGATGAATCTTCTGATATTTCGTTCGCATCGTTAGGCATCGTCATGCTCGCTCGGCTCACTGCTCGCTCGCCCGCCCGCTCGCTCGCCCGTCCGTCCGTAGTTTTCAGTGTGAACCCACATAGTTTGGCTTGCCAAGGCTTCGCGTAGTTTATATAGTTTCAATCGCCTCCCTTCGCCCACCAGCTCGCTCGCTCGCTAGCTGGCGGTGTTGCCTACGCTTCATACTCGTACCGATGTAATAATCTCTTTCTACAGTTCCAAAAGTCATTTTAAACGCCCGTAATGTGCTTGGATAGGTCCTGTAGTGTTACTGTGAGTTTTTATACGTACTTGTTATCATAAACGTTTGCTTAAAAAAGAGATTCTTCTTTGATTGTCACTAGACGGTGCTAATTCAGTTTAAGTACCTACGAATTGACGATTAGTTTAACGTGATCGAGTACGTTAAAAAACTCGAACTAAGAACGCTGTACATATCTCTCCCCGATTCTATTTAGTTTTAAACGTGCTGCAAGAAATCGTAGTGAACATATCGATGCTTATGGAGATGAAATATACACATGTAGTATGCAACGTATACATAAGTATCGGATGCGAGAAGCACTGGGCAGGTCGATGTGGCCAGCACTTGATGTGCAACATCGGAGAAAGGAATGCCACCTACGCGACGCTACATTTAACGTAGCCAACTACTAGGCCCAAACAATTTAAGGAGTTAACCATCGATTCGAACTTTTTGAACGTTAAATGAGAAAAAAAACATTCCAGAAGATCTTAAAACATAACATGAATCTTATGATCATTTCGTAGCATTTAATGAAGCATCCAGCCTTCTAGTTCCAAAATACACAAAAGGCTTAATTATCACATCAATATCAGCAATACTCCTCAATTCTTCGAACACTGGCGTTCATTAAAATCGTCTTTACTTCAAAGTTCAAACGAAGCGACTTTCACTAAGTACAGTCAGTCGCATGAATAAATGATACAACCCCATTTATTAGCGACTCTGTTTGTGTCAACTGTCTTGATGTTTGTTCATTAACTGTACTCATTAGTAGGGCGCACAGAGTAGGTGGGGACAGAAGTTTCAGGGGTCGGTTGTAACGGGGTAACACGTGTTGATAGCAGTTCTGTTGAGAATATAAAGTGTTGGATGAGTTAATAGCGTCATTATTTCAAGTAATATTATGGAATGATAAGTTTATATGTTTATACTGTTGTTTAAGATACTTTGTAAATAAGGTAATACCAGACTCTATTTTAAAGTTATAAAAAGACTTTTCAAAACATTATATGTCCAGGGGCTATAGATAAAGAGCCATTCCATTAGTGAATGCTTGGCAATTCTAAAATTGTTTTTTTGTTTTTTTTTTTTTTTTTAATACGGATTTGCTTTGACTCTAGTCTAGTTCATTGATGACAGAGACAAAGTCGACAATGGAGCGAGCTTACCAATGTTTGTCAATCAAATAATATTTCTGACTTTTCGAAAATTGCCTTCACCACTTTACCACCGTGAATGTCACTTGTCTAGAGCCTTTTTTTCTTGTTAATCAAATACTTATTTAAACCCTCATAACATTGAAAAAATAGTTTTCAAATATTTTGTTAGATGTGCATTATTTGAAAAAAGAACCAAAGACACAAACGGCCCAGAAAAAAAAAATATAAATGTTTAATTCCTGAAATCGCCTGAGTATTTACTTGATTTACAGAGAGATACATTTTCACATTATGAAAATTAGAAAAGTTCCGAATACGTACCGATGAAAATCAACACACCCGAAATATTCAATATTGCAAACAGAAAACCACATTGCAGCCTCTGTCTCTCCCTACTCTGTACCCATGAATTAATAAGTGATTCCCGCGTGAGTGCGTCCGTCAGCATGGAGAACTAAATGCTTACCACCGCTCACCGAGAGCCTGTATCACTACTACTTACCTAATGGGCCAGAGCTTAAAGAGAAACGGCATACGTAAGGATATGTCTGATGGACGGACAGACCGACGGAAGGACCTCGTGGCTAAGTAATAACAGTCGTACGGATCGATCTTCCATGTTAAGCAACACTTGCCGAGGTTATTTCTTGGATGGGTGATCGAACAGCATGTTTCAATATTACTTACCTAATGGGCCAGTGATCAAAGAGAAACGGCATACACAAGGATTTATCTTATGGACGGACAGACCGACGGACGGAGCTCGTGGCTAAGTGATAACAGTCGTACGGATCGATCTTCCATGTTAAGCAACACTTGCCGAGGTTATTTCTTGGATGGGTGATCGAACAGCATGTTTCAATATTACTTACCTAATGGGCCAGTGATCAAAGAGAAACGGCATACACAAGGATTTATCTTATGGACGGACAGAGCGACAGACGGAGCTCGTGGCTAAGTGATAACAGTTGTACGGATTAATCTTCCATGTTAAGCAACACTTTTTTTCTTTTTTTTTTTAAGGGAGGGTAATCATCAAATGACTTCTTCCGCTGTGCGTGGAACGGAAGGGCGTGTCAGACTCTTACTGACTAAAACCCATCCGTGCTCCTTCTAAAGCCCTTCTGCAACCCTGGTAACCAGACTCCTGCTTGATCTTTGTAAATAAATTTCAAATAAATAAAAAGTCAGCTTAGTGATTAGTAGTTAATTTCACAAAGCCAATTCCCTTAGCAACCCAAACATACCATCACTTTCATCGCTGTCACTCCAAATTACTAGTCCATTACCATCCTACCATCAGAACACTCACAGAACCTGTGCGTTCTGAAAAAGCCAAGTGAAGTAAACAAAAACAGCTATAATGAACGACCCGACGCGACTGAACACGGGTAGAGATTCGTCTGTACAGAGGGTGTGGCTCTAGTTTCGTGTGACTTGATGGGAAACTATGATATGGTCAATGATGGAGCACGAATGCCTAGAAGTAACCATTCACTCTTGGCTTAAGCAACCCCCAGGTTGTTGCTATAGTAGGCGCCACATAAATGTGGAATAAAGTATATTGACCTTTCCCTAATAACTGTTCATAGGTACCTGAACAATTAAATATGAATCGTTTTTCATTATTAGACAATGTTAAGGATCACGAGAGATGATGATTCGGGACAGCTTTGTGTCATTAATTCCGTTTTTCAAATTAAAAATGTCAATAATTGTAGGTGGGTCAATGACCGTTATTCCACGATTATCTGGCGCCTACTATATAAGTAACTGCAAACTACTAGGTACTCTTTCTTCTTCCACAAACCAACTTTTTCAGAACCTGTAGCGTTCTGAAAAAGCCAAGCGAAGTAAACAAAAACAGCTATAATGAACGACACGACGCGACTGAACACGGGTAGAGATTCGTCTGTACAGAGCGTGTGCACTGGCTTTGTGTGACTTGATGGAAAACGATGATATGGTCGACGATGGAGCACGATTGCCTAGAAGTAACCATTTACTCTTGACTTAAGCAACCCCCAGGTTGTAGCTATAAGTAACTCCAAATTACTACTCTTTCTTCTTCCAAAAACCAACTTTTTCAGAACCTGTAGCGATCTGAAAAAACCAAGCGAAGTAAACAAAAACAGCTGTAATTAACGACCCGACGCGACTGAACACGGGTAGAGTTTCGTCTGTACCGAGTATGTGTGCTGGCTTTGTGTCACCTGATGGAAAGCAACGATGATATGGTCGACGATGGAGCACGAATGTCTAGAAGTTACCATTCACTCTTGACTTAAGCAAACCCCAGGTTGTACTTACTGTTACTACTCCATTACCAACCTACCATCAGAACGACTTTCAGAACCTGTAGCGTTTTGAAAAAGGTAAGCGAAGTAAACATAAACAGCTATAATGAACGACACGACGCGACTGAATACGAGTAGAGATTCGTCAGTACACAGCGTGTGTGCTGGTTTTGTGTCACCTGGCGGAAAACGATGATATGGTCGACGATGGGGCACGATTGTCTAGAAGTAACCATTCACTCTTGACTTAAGCACCCCCCAGGTTGTAGCTATAGGTTACTCCAAATTACTACTCCATTCCCAACCTACCATCCGAACAACTTACAGAACCTGAAAAAGCCATGTAAAGTAAACAAAAACAGCTATAATGAACGACCCGACGCGACTGAACACGGGTAGAGATTCGTCTGTGCCGAGCGTGTGTGCTGGCTTTACGCCTCGTTACGCGCGAGCCTAGTCTGAGGTTTATAGCACGCACATAAACTGATGGAGATACTACACAGACGAGTGGGGTGATACGGGAGGGTGTCGTGTCTAGCTGAACTATTGTAGTTCAATAATAGGTTGCCCAATGAGAGTCCTATTAGGAAGAAAACACATAAAAGTAAAAGTGCTTATTCTGTTCAATCTGTTTGAGCGGAATAAACACACACTCAGTAGATTTTTCATCAAATTTAAGATACGAAAAGTTAGTTCATAGTTTAGTAAGTTGCCATCGCGGGTAGAACCTGGATGAGGCTGGCACAGGAACGTGAGGATTGGCACAAGAGAAGAGAAGCCTATGCTTAGCAGTGGGCGAAGTCGGGCTGTGGGTGATGATAGTAAGTTCGTCTAGTTAGTTAGTAGTAGTTAGTTAGTATAAAACAATAAAAAAATTAAATTGAGAAAAAAATAAAACGTGTTTGTTCTAGAACATCGAGATGATTATGAAATTGGTTAGAAGTTTTAGAATGATTTCGTTTGTTCATTTTTCAAAGATATTTGATACATTTTAAAATATTTCTTAAAAATGCTAAGAAAAATCATTTAAAATTTGAAAAAATAGTAGTCCACTGGTATCGAGAACAGGGTCCAAGCTACCGGTCTGGGCTCTAGAAAAAGGAACCTCCTAACTATATGCGCCGTGTCCAGGAGTACTGCTTTCTGGATCAAGCCCTTGATCCAGCTGCAACGAGAGCCTGAGCGGAAGAAGTCATTTGATGATTTCCCATCCTTAAAAAAAAAAGGCATGGAACCCACCTGACAGGCTGGCTTATGTCTGAATATCAAAGAGCGTTATTATCCAATGACAATGCTGAATTTTGCTTGTTTATGCCTTTTATGTCCGATACGCTACTGCCATACGCACAAAACAATTTGAAAATACTTTCATTATGCATGTAGCTAAGATGAATTCACTCCTGGAGACTGTGTTTCATGATAGCTACAACCTGGTGGTCTTTAAGCCAAGAGTATTCACTCTTGGCTTCTAGTCAATAGGGAATATGCATGCAATTTTTGAATTTGCAAAATAAAATACTTATTATCTCTAGTAAACAATTATGAAAGAATTTTTAAAATACCTTCGTTAGTGATGAAGTTATTAAGCTTCAAAGTTGATAATTAGAAAGAGAAGTCCGATACAAACTGTGACGTCAAATACTATGACGCCTATACAACTGCCATAGAAAACAGCGTTTTCGCGAGAGGTACCTACAGTTATATTTGGTTAAAATAGTTATATTTCATTTGTGTTTCGGTCAATGATTCTTTTTTTACTGTTAGTATTATTGTTTTGAATACTTCTATATATATATTTTTTTTTTAAACTCACACACGGTCATCCGATCCCAAACGAGGCAGAGCCTGTGCTATGGCAACCAGACAACTGATAAACATACTTATATATTTCTAAATACATACATATTATAGGCAAATTACACCCAGACACAGAACAAATGATCATGCTCATCACACAAAGATTTGTCCTGTTTGGGAATCGAACCCACGACCTGTTTAGCAGTCAGGGTCACTAACCACTCGACCAATAGGCCAGTCCATATACTGTTTAGATAGTAAAAAAATCATGCAAATTCCCTATTGTGCTCCTTCATTAACCACATCATCGCTTCCCATCAGATGCGACTGTGGTCAAACGCTTGCCTTTCAATAATCAATAACAATAAATAAATCTCTGAAATTATTGTGATGGATAGAATTATAGCCATTCTCTTACTGTTTCTCCATATTTTAAGATTTCTCTATGGTATTCTCTTGAATATTATGCTCTATGGTATTCTCTCCCGTATGTTTCAACAAAAGTAATGTAAAGCGCGCGGATCAGACGCGAGTTACTCGTAACGTAGACTTTTTTGTCAATGATGTTCGGAACATAAATCATTTGGGTTCATTCCCAATAACATGTCATTTGCGTACTTCTATGTTTGTAGAATATATTTATTTATTTATTTAAACTTTATGTACAATAGTGGTACATGGGCGGACTTAATGCATCAAGGCATTCTCTACCAGTCAACCTTTGGGTTATAAAGACTATATGTACTGTGGTAGGTGTACAATAAATAAAAATAAGATTAAATTTTTTTATATAATTATATATTCATGTTTTAACATGTCTTATTCTTCTATATTTTAACCGACTTAAAAAAGGAGGAGATTCTCAATTTGGTTGTATTTTTTTTATATTTGCTACCTCATAACTCGCCATGCATGACCCGATATGATTTTTTTTTGAAGTGATAACTTCTTATGGGAGGGTAAACCGCTTCGTAACGTAACGCGTTACGGCGTCAGTCTGTCTGGCTTCCTTTCTCTCACGCATACGGCAGCGGTAGGCAGGCTCTTCCTCTCTCACTCTAATCCACAGGGCTAGTCGTATTTCGGACAGACGCTTCCCATATTAAATAGTTCAACTTAGATTCGTTTAAGTTATCACTTCTGTCGGGCGTCCCAAGACGCACACGTTTTTTTTTCATGTGATAGGTATACGTTCCGATTGGTCCCATAGAATGTTTATTAAAATCAATCGGTTTAGCAGTTTGGTTTTTAAATCAAAATGGCTGGAGGAAATAAAAAACATATCATCGAAGTAAACGGAATTGCGTGTTTTGCTTTCTTGTGACTTTCCAGTGGTGTTGTAAGGTGTGGAGTAGATAAAAAAAAAAGTGTAAAATAAAAAAACGTTTTTTTCATAAAATACAACCGACTTCCAATTAAAAAAAAAACACTACAAAGTGTAATATAACTTTAATTTCGGAAGTCGGTGTTAAAATACGAAGAGACAACCAAAAACACCGACTTCAGAAATGAAAGTTATTTTACACTTTGTAGTGTTTTTTAATTTGGAAGTCCGTTGTATTTTTTTTTAAAGCTTTTGTCTTATATGAGTTTTTACTATATTATTTAAACTATAATCTATCCAAGAATTTATTTATTTTAGTCGATTTATCAGCAAGTTCATTATTTTGTCCTAAACCGATACTTTAAGTATTTATCAGAAATAATAACATTTTATTTAGCACATGCATGAAACACGCACGGTAGCGGGCCGCATGGCTTCCTGTCAAACAAACATATAAAAAAAATGGTTATTTCTATGTAACAAAAATTTTAAAACAAACGAAAACTAAGTGTATGTCGCACTGCTATTTAGTTTTTTAAGAAAGGGTTTGTGTTATCACTTTTACATAATATAATATGCTCAAGTCTTAGTTCGTAGAAAATACTTCTTAAATCTGTAAAAAATACAATTGCAAATATCTCTTACTTAAATATTTATTTGTATAGCCAATCACAACTGCGGACATATCTCTTAATCATCATCATTACCATCATATCACCCGAAAGTCGACCACTGCTGGACATATGCCTCTCTCAAAAGGAGGGGCGAGGGGGGTTGCCATAATCGTCAAGCTTGGCAGGCGGGTTGGCAAACGCAATGTAGAAAAAAGAAAAGAAAGAAAGAATAAAATTTATTTAGCACAGGTACATGAAACACACGGTAAAAATAACAAGAAAAAGCTAGTTATGCCAAAAACTAAGTGTGCGTCTCACGGCTGTACTAAAAAGTTCCCTTTTAAGCGATATGTCAGACAGACTGATGCTGTCTGACGTTGGTTTTCTAATGCACAGAAAATCACAGAGAATGCTGGCGCCTATTTTCTGGCGAGTCTATAGAGGTATGCGGTACAGAGGGTAAAGTCCCAAACACCTCCACTGAAAATGGGAGGATCCTCCCGCCAGACGGTTGTTGTGTCTGGTGGGCAACTGCCCGATAGTTGATATTCGGACTGTTGTTCAAATCGCACGGAAAACTTTGCTTGCGCGATGCAGGATTTCGTTGGTAGTTCGTCGTAGATGGCGCTGCGGGTCTTTTTGTTGCCGTACAAATTTCGTTTCTTATTTTTTTTCATGTGGCAGCATTGATGCCTGATGCCGCTACAAGTCCCTTAGTCGCCCTTTACGACACCTACGGGAAGTGATGGGATGGTGTTATAACAAAGCAAAACATCTCTAAACCACATGTATAAAATGTGCTTGTAATATGTAAGCACGTAATACTACTCTAAAATGCCATCTCCCGCAGACAAGATTCGATACATGTTAACATAGAGCCGGCGGCAGTATCCCCAACTGCATTTACTGGCATCTGATGCAAATACATATCTATCAAATATTCCATACCAGTGTACTAGCATATCGCGTGTGTGGAAAAATATCCTATGGAGTCGTATTATATGGATAGTATTGAAACTTCAAAAAGTGCCCATGGATTGGGTATAACACCGGGGCGTGTGACATTTCTACCTCACAAGAACCACCCTGGTGATTACCATCAGCACAGGGGAAAGGGGCCCCATTACCTCTTAAAATACCACGCCAGCACCCCCTTTGTCGACGCCTGTTAGGGCACATCCCTGAAGTCCCAAACCCTCGACTGAGCAAAAGTGAAAGGAGAGCTAAAGTAAATCAAGTAGGAGCTTCGACCAACGCCTAAGGGGGCTCATGTTAGGCAGCTGTATTAAGGGCTTGATTCAGAAAGCAATATTCTGGTCACCTCTCGAATTGATGAAGGGTTCTTTTTTCGAATTTTTTATTCGATTAATCGATGTCATGGTCTACCGTTGTTCAACATGGAAATCCGAACCAAACACATGGAATTTTTTAATAGGAAATTCGTATGCGTCATACTATACTTACATATCTATAAAGCATACGATTTGTTGGTAAAATAGACCGTTACGCCTTGCGCTAGTAATTTCCGATAACGATAAATTGTCGACCTTAGATATTACATAACATTATACCACGCCTGCTTCCCTTGGAAGTATAGGCAGAGGTATGTGGTGACATATGTACCTCCCCTACCCTGTCACCGGAAAATGGCAAACTCCGTAAGATTATAAAATAACTTGAGAGATTTGGAATACTTTTTACGCATCAAAATATGATAGTCTAAAATGTCTCGAAGTCATTCCGAGAAATTCACTGACACAAAATACTGACATAAAAAGGCGACCAATCAGAGCACAAGTCTAAAATTTTTCCGTTTTCGTGTGATAGCAAAACCTGGAAACAAGGCTCTCATTGGTTTGTTCAGATGTGAGCTCACACCAACAAAGACCAATGAATGATTGTAGAATGTGTAATTGTAGAACAAATGTTCATTTGACAATTTGTCGAGAGTTTACAATCTCTCACGATATTTTGTAATCTTACGTAGTTTGCAATTATGCGGTGACATGTATATTGTATTAATTGTTTACACACGTTGCAGCTATGTGTAAGTACCATGTAATGGGGACAAGCCCTTAGAAAACCTTTTTTCTTAAAAAATAGTTCTAACTTTTATTTTTTTTGTTTTTAAGTGTCAATATTGGTAACTTTCAATAAAGGGAAGGAGCGAGACAACCCCAACACAAGTATAATTAATAACTTACTGGATCGTTTGAGACACAATTTTATTTTTTGTTTTTACCTTGAACTTAATACAGACTCCGTCAGGGAATTCCACGCCTTAGCTGTTCGCACAATAAAAGAATGACTGAATGTATATAGGTAGGTCAGAAGTCCGCCATCTTGTTCCGATGATGGAACGGGTTAGGTGCAATTTAGTTGTGCGATTCATTCATCGTCACATTTATTGTAGTCTCAACTAGCTGTTGTCCGCAACTTGGTACGCGCATATCCCGTTTTTTTCCCGTTCCTGTAGGAATTTTCCGTATAGCCTATAGCATTTCTCATGAATGTGGTTATTATATTATACAACAAAGTATTTTCAAGATCGGTTCAGGAGTTCCAGAGATTACGCCCTATATACAAACTTACAAACTTTACCTTTTTATAGTATTAGTATAGATTTCAGCCTCTGTTCTACATTTAACCAGATATGTTAGCCCTTGTTATAACAAGGGGCCAATATATATGGTTAAATTTATTATATACTTTATTGTACACCTCATTACAAACATAGTAAAAACCTTTAAAAAACAAGTGTAGAATGGGCGGTCTTATCGCACAGGGCAATCTCTTACAGACAACTTTTGGATGGACTGAACGAAAGAATTTAGATTTAGGGCGGTCAGTACATAATAATATAAAATACACACAATACTAAATAATATACTAATAAATATCTAATATATAAATATACGTATTCTATAGAATACGAGCCTATTGCCGTCCCCCGGGCACAAATCCACGCTTCCACTTAGAGATTCCTCGTCATATTTTTATGAATATTCATTTTAATCACGACGCCTGCTCTTCTAAACCATAACTAATCAGCACTACTCTGGCAGTCATCCCTCCCGGGCCATTACACGATAGTGTCATGAGGTAACATCTGAAGTTAAATTAATATATCTATTATTAACAGGTCCCACACAACTTTGAGATTGTTTACTCCCCGTTGTTTTGTGGAGTAAGGCATAGGCGAAAACGTGTTTGTGTTCCGTACTAAGGGGTAATCAACGGAGCCTTATCTATAAACCTTCGTTGTCCGTCCGTGTATCTTTAAGCGGGTTTTATCTCATAAATCGTAGCAAGTAGACACTACACATTTTCACAGAGTGTTTACTTCTATAACGTCTTTTTAGGGTTCCGTACCCAAAGAGTAAAACGGGACCCATTACTAAGACTCCGCTGTCCGTCCGTCTGTCTGTCTGTCCGTCTGTCACCAGGCATGTAGTAGTAGGCTGTATCTCATGAACCGTGATAGTTAGACAGTTGAAATTTTCACAGATGATGTATGTCTGTTGCCGCTATAACAACAAATACTAAAAATAAAAAAAAACCGAATAAAATAAATATTGAAGGGGTCTCCAATACAACAAACGTGATTTTGCTCGTTTTTGCTCGATATTGATAATGGCAATAGGTAGACGGTTCAAATATTCACAGAATATTTAGTCATATATTCACTTTAAAATAAATAATTCAATTAAAATAAAACAAATATTTAAGGGGTCTCCCATACAACAAAAGTAATTTTTATGCCGTTTTTTATAGGTAATGGTACGGAACCCTTCGTACGCGAGTCCGACTTGCACTTGGCCGGTTTTTTGTGTTAGCCCATGTTGTCCCACTGCTTGGAAAACCCCTCCCAAATATTTTTCCAGCCAACTTTAGGTATATGTTGCCTTCTTCGGCTAATCTGTCAGGAATGAGTCCAAATCGTCACGCTAGCGCTTTTTAGGCCTGCCTCGGTTGCGACGTCGGTCTTCAGGCACCCACCGCGTGACAATCTTGGCCCATCTGTCCTCGTGCATCCTGTAAATGTGGCCTACCTTATTCCACTTTAGGCTCGCCGATTTTTTCTCCAACATCGGCGATGCCTGTCTTGGAGCGTATATATGTATGTGTTACAGATTCCGTCGGTCCGTTTGAATTGCAGAATGCTGCTCTCGATCGCTCTTTGGCAAACCTTAAATTAATATTAATAATAACAAGTTCAGGATGTTGATGGGGCTGCCCCCTTTCTTCAGTGCATCAGAGTTGTCCCAAGATATTATTATTATAGCGGGGAGGTATGATTCTCCTTTGTTAGGTGATGTTGTTCGAAGATGCATTTCCATCAACAGCCTAGTCTCTAAATCTATACTTCTATACTAACATTATAAAGAGGAAAGATTTATATTTTTGTATGTAACTTAAAAACTACTGGATTGATTTGAATAATTCTTTCAGCAATGGATAGCTACATTATCAGCGAGTAACATAGGCTATATTTTATCCCCGTACTCCCACGGGATCGGGAACTACGCGGGTGAAACCGCGTGACGTCCGCTTGTAGATTATAAGTTTACTAATATAGAAATAAGTTATCTTTTTGTTAACTAACCCATATGAATGTTGCTTATCCGAATTAAAGATTATTTAATGTTTGCAAAAAGTACCTTAGAACGTTACAGGCTTATCACTTGATCCCCACAAAAATGTTCTGGCATACATATTATTGTAACAGTGTCGACGAAATAATTAATTTTAACGCTCCCGACACTTGCACAAAATTATAGTTGACCTGATTAGAAGTTAATTATGCCTAATTGCTGGAGCTGTTTTTTTGCTAAGAGAACTGCTACCGGGGCCTTCAATCCGTCTGGCGCTTAGGAGATGGGTAGAAAGGTCGGTTAAAGCATAGGTATATACATTTTAGCCTTGTTTTAAATGATAGGAAGAAAGCAGCACGAGGCTAAAAATAGCCACACATGTCGATGTTCAAGGTTAAGCAGCGCATGCCGAGGTCGGCCCGTGGATGGGTGACCATCTCAATATACCGAGATTTCCCGTGCCTCAGAAAGCATGTTAAGATGTTGGCTCCGGCTGTCATTTGTATGTCTTTAACAGTCTTTACAGGTAGTCAAAAGCCAAGGATTCTGACACCAGTCTCGCCAAGGGGTATCCAGTTTCTGGGTTGTGGAGGGCAAATAGCATGCGCGTACAGTAGGCTACAGTAAAAGCAGCCCAGTCCATACATAATGACCAAATTGCAGATAGCAGATAGGTCTCTCCATGTAAAATACTGGTATTCAGCTGGGTCTGGTTATATTGGAAGCTGGACCCAACATAGTTGAGAAAAGGCTAAGTAGATTGGTTGATAGGAATACACCGCTTTTTTTTTTCGCACAGAACTCGTTTTTAATTACCTCTACGGATCCACGTATTATTATACCAAAATTCAACAAAGTCAGTTCTGCGATTTTGGTGTGTTAGCGTTACAAACAAACAAACTCCATTTCGCTTTTTTAATATTGGTTAGGACTCCTTTGGAATACAGTAAAATCCGCTTATAATGACATCGATGGGATGTGAAAAACACGTCATACTTAGCGAACGTCATACAAAACGTAGTCTTAAGCTAACTACAACACTACCTATTTTTGTTGGAAATTTAGTGTAATAGAGAAAACTAAAAAAAAAATAGTTTACAAAAACTAAAAAATACACGCTTTTAAAGTGCTTTTTTAAGATATTATCAAAGTGATGATTCTTCTTCTCAAAATCTGTCAATAAAATGTTTATAACTATTGACACTTTGCACCCCACGCTTTTTTACAATAATGTACATTCATTTCTTTTTTACACTATTCTTAATCAAATTTATTAAATTTTAGTTTCTGTTTTTTAGTTGGATTTTTCTATAAAAGCGTGTTTTTTTAGTTTTTTTAACAATTTTTTTTTTTTTTTGTTAAAGTTAGTTTAATAGAATATGTGTGTTTTTGTGAACAATAAAAAATTGTGTATTTATGGATAATGTTTTGCTTCGTTAGAATATTTTATAATTTTAATTAATTAATCCTGGCGAATCTAATTAGGATAATCGGATATTTTAATTGAATTCTTGCATTGTCATCGATCCTTGACAGGTGTGCAAAGTTTGAACTAAATTGATCGTTCAAAGTAGGGCAAAATCAAACTCAAAAGGGTCGGTTACAGACAGACATACAAACATACAAGTGAAGCTAATAAAAGCGTGTTAAAAATAATAACAGCCGCACGGGTCGATCTTCAAGGTTACGCAAAGCTTGCCGAGGTTGGTCTGTGGATGGTGACCATCTTAACATACCGAGACTCCTCCATGCCTCGGAAAGCATGTTAAGCCGTTGGTCCCGGCTGTCATTTGTAGATCTTTGGCACTCGTTACGGATAGTCAGAAGCCAGATAATCTGACACCAGTCTTACCAAGGAGTACCGTGTTACCCAGTTAATGGGTTGTGGAGGTCTGGTAGGCAGCCGCTCCACGTAAAATACTGGTATTCAGCTGAATCCAGTTTGACTGCAAGCCGACCCCAATATAATTGGGAAAAGGCTAGGCAGATGATGAGAGAGAAACTAGTCAAATTTCACAAAATGTCGTCGCAGGGAAAGAGATGGGTATGATCCCGAAAATCAGTGAAGGTGTTAGGAATCATGTCACTCACTATAACTGAACAAAATTCCTTAAAAATATGTCACAATAAGCGTCATTATATCCGAACATTTTATAAACAATTTTATGTGAGAACCAGACTTCGCACTGTATTTACTTCATAGTAAGTGATTGGTCCAAGTAACCGGGTCATAATAAACGGTTTTCACTGTACTTTCATAAAATTATGTTCACACCTTTTTTTTTTAAGGATGGGAAATCATCAAATGACTTCTTCCGCTCTGGGTGGAGCGTAAGGGCGTGTCAGACTCTTACTGACTAAAACCCATCCGTGTTCCTTCTAAAGCCCTTTGCGTTCCAGGGCCGCGGTGACTCTTTCGAACAAATTCCGCAACCCTGGCAGACACCTACTTATGTAATAAAGAGAATGCCTAATTAGCTGTGGACCTTAATCACACAAAACGTATTCGACACCAACTGTAAAATTAATTAAATGAGCTTGGAAAAACTTGACTTAATGTCGTTTAAAATGTTAATATGGATGTGAAAGTATTCTTAATTTTTGATGAAGGACGGAAATGTTTGCATAGCTCTCCCAGATCGGAATGTTATGATCAACTTAGCTTTTGCACACGACTTCGTACGGGTATATCCCGTTTTTAATTCCTTTGATTACTCTAAAACTATCTTCGCATTATTGCCTTTCTAATGAAGCCGGTTTGGGGCACATCGGTAGGATGATTTCAAAGTCTTTCAAAGTATCTTCTATGCTTTTTGTAGGTAGCCGCAGGGAAACTAGTTATAAATAGGTATAAGGGACCGTCCAAACTTCCATAAACGTCTGTGGAGACATAAATCTCTATCGTGTGGACCCAATATAAGCAAGAAAGTCAAATATCGAAACCAGTCGAGGGTCCGTTTGAATATAAAAATATAATATATATATTATATATATATATATATATAATATCCTGGGCCCCTGACTCATACTGGTAGGAATTATGAGGTTGTCAGCATAGCACTTCGTTCTCCCTAGACAGAGAATATCTTTTTAGGATTTCACCACAAAAAAAAAGTCAAAGAAAAACTTCACAATAATAAAGGCTTAATTCCCAAAATGTTAAATTCCCAAAACGTCGGATTCCCATGTAGTACACCTCTGCCTAAGCCTTCGGAAAGTAGGCATGATGTTGGATTATGAGATATCTAGGTCACAGGAAATCCTCACACTAAAACCTTATGAAAAACAAGGCCCCTCACTCTAATAAACCAGTAACCGTGTTTGTGACAAACAGTAGTACCAACCTACCAACACAATGTCATAATTCTCGGCAACTCACAAAGAGCACACAAAGAGAGGATTTCCACGCAAACAGCGTCAAAATAAGCGGCTAGACACGGGATAAAACCTGATATTTTCACTATGAAATATCTAACAAAATGGAGACAACATAACAGCCGCACAGGTCGATCTTCAAGGTTAAGCAACGCTTGCCAAGGTTGGTCCCTGGATGGGTGACCATTTTAAGAAAATGAGACGCCTTTATGCCTTGGAAAACACGTAAAGCTGTTGGTCAGCTGTTGGTTTGGCTATCATTTGTAGATCTGTGACAGTCATTACGAGAAGTTAGGTACCAAGACACCATAAGGGGTATCGTATTACCCAGTAAAAGGGTTGTAAAGGCGTGTTTAAGTGTGACCTCCGTTCTGTAAGAGGGAATCATAGGCCAATCAGATTTTCTACTAATTACTTAGTTCTTTCCCATAAATAAACAAAGCAAAATACAAAAACCAGCCTTCTGTGTGTGTCTGTTCTTAAATACAGGCTACAATTTAGCCTACCACAGAATAAATCAAGCGTTTGAGTGTTGCCATATTGGGGCCTCGCTCAAAAGTAAACTACTTTAAATTAATTAAGGCACTGTTTGTTCCCTCCCCGCTCGGCGTATTACATCAATCACGGCATATTAATTCACTGACGACCAAGTTTCCCATACGCCGGGAGTTGGGAATACGAAATGGCGTATTGTGAGAATAATACGCCGTTTCGGGTCGGCACTAGTTTCGAGACTAAATATTTGTGTTGTTTATTTGATTATAGTCTTGATTTAGGTATTGTTATAAATAGAGTCAATTGATTTACGAGAGTACTAAAGGATTTTTTTGTTTACTTTTCTCGATTGGCGTATTGTTTCACTAACAACACGCTGTGAGTTGGGAATATGAAATAGCGTAAACGTTGTTTTAGGTTTGCATTAGTCTGGGACCTAAACATTTAGTGCGGATTTGAGTTTTGTTTATTTAAAGCTTAATTTTAGATAGGTTACGAGAACAGAATTAATTTATTAGACTAATTAAGTCAATATTTGCTCCCCGCTTCTCGTATTAGGTAAATTAATCACGGAATATTCAGTCACTGATGACTAATGACTAAGTTTCATATTACCGGGAGCTAGGAATACGATAAAGTATTGTTCGCGCGTATTATGGGAATAATACGCCGCTTCGAATCATCTCTGTAAGAATACGTACCCGAAGCTGCGTTTTTATATGACTTAGACAAATTTAAGCAATATTTGTTCCCTACTCCGCGTGTTACATTAATCAAGAAATATTATTTTACTGTTGACTAATTTATCCAAACCAAGAGTTTGGATTACGAATTGGCGTATTGTAGGAATAAAACGCCGTTTCGTATTATGAAACGAAGTAACGAGTTCAGTGTGTCATTATAAAGATAACTAAGGGACTATTTAGAATAACACAAAATTAGCATAAACTTAATCAGGTTTTAATTTTCCCCCTGCTAGGACACAAGCCTCCGTTCTCGAAGAGGGAATGGAATGTCTCAATGTCTTCGAATTTTCGGTTCTAGGACATGCTGTTTTCCTGCACCGTTTTGTAAAGTTCACACACACCTAATTTCATGATACGTAAAACTCATTAAAGCAATTTTTACTGTCTCCAAGTATACATCAATCACTCCTTAATTAATTTACCACGACAAAGTTTACTACACATAGTCCAGGAGTTGGTACATGTGGTACGATACTCGGTTTTGGGATGATTCGTACTTTCGAATTTTGTTTGAGCTCTTTTGCTGAACTTAATATCATTTAAGTGATGACTGATGACTGTTAAATTATTTTATTATTTCGTGGTTGGATCTGGTAATATTTTTACTTTTTTATTTAAATAGGGCGAAACAGACCAAAATATAATTGCAATGGTGATAAAAACCTAAATAGTTTTAAGGCTTACCAAATAATACATCTACATATTGTTACGAGCTTGGGGTTCGTGACAATAAAAACAGCCGATTCAATAACCAAAATGACACTTTAATTTAACAACACTAATTACAACTTTAAGCTCACTAATTATAAAACACAAGTTCACTACTGATCACTTTATTCGCACTTGAAGATCGCTTTCGAAGTATTCGCTTGTATCGCAAATCCAATACTGACTCGGTCGCGGAATACGCGCTCCTTATATAGGTCAGTTAATTCTAGAAACTTCTATTCTCGAAACATCTGGAAAGTACTCGTAACTACCGCTGCCGACTGACCAGATATCGAGAAGTGTAGAATGTTCTGGCAAAGAAATGTCTAGAAAGTACTTGACTCTACTAGTTCTGCTACTCGATACTAGATGGCGCTAGTAGTAACTTAATGTACCCGATATTAATTCTGGCGCGTAACAATATGCTTAGCATTTTAAAGTCATAATTATACGATACCTTTATTTCTTATATGATTTAATAAATAATTAATTCATTGACAATAATATAAGTTGAACATTTTTTGTTTATTTTCGTATTATTTTAGTTAAATAACAATACAGTGCGTTCCACATTCCCGTCCTACACCGGTAGCGAACTACTCGTCTTGCAAACACTGTCGTCGTATATCATTCATATTTGACTACACCTGCGTTGACTACCTACGATTTTGGACGCGTAATGTCGAACATTAGTTATCTACATGTGGTGACTACGATTATCTCTTTAAAGCCTTGCCTTTGTTTTGCAGCGTTGCCTGCTGGCGCGCAATATGTTGGTATATTTTTTGTCTTAAACTTACGTAAAATTGATAAGATAACTTCAAAAAAAAAATTGGTTGTCTGTAAAGTCGGTTTACGGAATATGGTTTAATGTGACAACGTCATAACAAAACATTGATGAAATGATCGTAACGTTACAATGATCGTAACGTTACAATGAGTCATCCTTTCGTGCGTGCAGCCGGCGTTCATCGATTTATTAGACGTTGTCACGTCAAAAGCTTCAATTTGATATGTTTCACGTTACGACACTGTTTTAAAACCTTTAGTAATTTTCTAATTTGAACCCAAAAGTGGCCCATATGAAAAAAAATATTTATGTACCTTCGTTCCGCCCCGTGATGAATACCAAATTACAAATGAATCGATCCAGTGAATTCCGAGCAAATAGGCTGTGACAGGCAGACAGATGACAGACACACAAATGATCCGATAGGGTTCTATTTTTACATACTGACGTTCGGAACCGTCAAACTACGGAAATCCCACCCGTTCTCAGCGCATAATAAAACCAGTGTTACAAAATACGCTACCACGCTCACTTACTGTATGAAAGTTTCGACCATTTAATAAATTGAGATAGTTTCTGCCGCGACTGCTGCTTACATTCACTAATAGAATTTGTTTTAAGGAGTTTTGTAGAACGCTCCATGTTTTAGAGTTAATTTGTTGACACAAAATCGCTTGAAGAAATTTCAATCGAGTTTTTGCTTTGCAAACTTGACTTGATCATCGGAAATCGAACGTATATAATGAACTTTACTACTGAACTGTATTGTCTAAGGGTATGAAAGGCCGCGGCAAATAGCATCGCGGCGGACGGATCTCCGGCAGGATACCATGGCGGTATGGAGACGGCGACAATCGCAACCCAGCGCTGGGCACGCCACAATTTTGGCGGTAAGACCCCTCTTTGGGGAGTGGCTGGAGAGATGCCACGGCGTCCTGCGGAAGCCTGACGCAGGTACTCACAGGACTCGCGTGTTATGGGAGGTACCTGTTTTCGCGTTGAGACAATCAGCGGCGGCGATCTCTCGCGTCGAGCCCTGGTTAAATCCATGGTCCGGAGCGAGGAAGCTTGGGAAGCTTCATGAATAAAAAAAAAATAATTTATAAAATCAAAAAGCACGCCTGCCATGTCTAAAATTAAACTAAAAAAATTAAAACAAGCAGTCGGGGACAGTTCCCTGGAACATTTCTTTAAACGATTTTAAAATTAAAATTGAATTTTTTAGTTCATTTTTAGACATGGCATGCGTGTTTTTTTTGCCTTTACCATTACATATCTACCATCTACTGTAAAGTACAGACTTATAAATGCTATGCAAATTTCACCAACACGAACTACCGATCCATTTTCCCCCAATTGGTTGTTTATCCGTTACTTTCAGCTGGCAAACTAAATAGCGGCAGAAACAAAACGTCGGCTTTGGAAGCATCAGCAGTGTTCGAACCGGTAACGAAAGCTGATGGTATGTCAATGTTTGCACGCTAGCCGATTGCCACAGAGTAGGGAGAACAGTGTGACTATTTATGCCAGTTCGATAATTATACTTGTACCGCGGTGTTACCCGCGGTACGGCCTCTTTATAAATCCAGGGTGTCAGCTTCCTGCATACCAATTTTTATCAAAATTGTTCCAGCCGTTTGCGCGTGAAGAAGTAACAAACATACACACACACACTCACAAACTTTCGCCTTTATAATATTAGTGTGATAACCGCTTATTTTGGTATGGTCTTGTGAAGAGCAGGGCTGAACTGCATGTAACTAAAAGAGTTATGAATATAAATGTATCGACATTTATACTCATACAGATACACATAGTTACAGTAGTTACAGATAGTTACAGTAGCTAGTTTTAGTTAGTTTTAGTAAGTCAGGTAGAGAGGGAGGCCAAAGAAAAGATGGATTGTGTTAGGAGTGATATGGAAGAAAAGGGAGTTAGTGATAGCGTGACGGCTGACCGATTGGATAGAATAGACAGATAAAACATTTTTTTTTGGATTATTGCATCAAAAAAATCATTACATAAAAGCAAAATTATAGTACAAAAACGCTGTGCATGTAAACAAATAATAAATACAAATTAAAATTATCTTAACCTTATGGTGAAAAGATAAAAGGCACGTTGACAACAAAGAGAGGTAGGCATGTTTAACTACCTACCTGACATAATCGCAAAGAGCTAATATGTAGATATAGAGTAACTAATCATGAATGTCACATTCTTTGTAAAAAAAAACTGAAATAGATAGGAAAAACCCCATTGACTGGCCTGTTGGTCGAGTGGTTAGTGACCCTGCTAAAGTGTGACTGCTAAACCAGAGGTCGTGGGTTCGATTCCCACCCAGGACAAATCTTTGTGTGATGAGCATGATCATTTGTTCTGTATCTGGGTGTAATTTGTCTATAATATGTATGTATTTAGAAATATATAAGTATGTTTATCAGTTGTCTGGTTGCCATAGCACAGGTTCTGCCTAGTTTGGGATCGGATGACCGTGTGTGAGTTGTCCCAAGATATTATATATTATATTATATTGCGGTGTGGTGGTATTGCCAGGTTGCACCAAATGGGAGTCCAGCACAGCATGTGTCTTGCAGTTGCAAATACGGTGGCCTCATCAGCAGACTGGAAATTAACCAATGGACAATTGGAGAAGACACAAGAACACATTTTAACCGCGTCGAATAGTGGTCAGTGTCGTCAATATTATGGAATACTAGCGCCTTTTCCCGTTCCCGTAAGAATAAAAAAATAAAGTGAAGCGATACTTCACGCCTGGACAGCTTTAACCCTGCTTTACAAAGCACAAGTCCGATCCTGCATGGAGTATTGCAGCCACCATTGGGATGGCTCAGCTAAATACCAACTTGCCGCGCTTGACTCGGTGGAACGCAGAGCTAAAAGGCTCATTGGCGTTGTAAGACTGGTGGATACCAAGCTGCACAGCTTGGCTCATCGCCGCAAGGTTGCCTGCTTGTCGGTCTTCTACAGATTGTACTTCGGGGAGAGTGTCTAGGAACTCCAGGACTTCATCCCACCGGCCCCCTTCTACTACGGACATCTAGACGCACTGTAAGTTACCATCCCTACCTTGTTGCTATACCACCAATTCGCACTAAAAGTTTCCAATCGTCTTTTATAATGCGCACAGCAAAGGAGTGGAGCTCTCTGCCTGCGTCTGTGTTTCCGAACGCATACAACCCTAATCACTTCAAAATTAGAGTGATCAGGCTTCTTCTGGGTAAGCTCGCTCCATCGTCGACTTTGTCTCTGTCATCTATGACCTAGACTACAGTCAAGAGCAAACCCATATTAAATTTAAATATTAAAGAATTTCGGGAAATCCTCTCTTAGTGCTCCCTTATGGAGTATAGGGAAGCTACATGCCAAACAGCTTTCTACGACCAGTAGTTTCGGCTGTGCGTTGTCTGTCAGTCACTCAGTAATGGAAGAACTGTATATATGTATTAGGATTAAACCTACAGCTTTTGATCTCTGGTTAGTGGTCGCATTCAGTTTCAGGTGGAATTCAATATCACTGTGTTAAAACTATAAGTTGACAGACTGATGTTTTTAGACTATGGCATCAAGCTTCATTACCTTGTAAACGATTGTGCAATCGTCAATTTGGCAGTTTTATTTTTAAGTTTTATTTTCCCGCAACAGTTTTGTACGCTGACCTGGTTATTTAATAAGAAAACATTAAGTACTTTAATAAAACAATAACACAACAAACAGAGACCATACATTACATACCTGCGGAACGCACATCAAGCTGTTGGTCTCGGATGTCATTTGTAGATCTGAAGCAGTCCTTACCAGCAAATCTGGGACAAGTCGTGTCAAGGGTAGTGATTGTGTTATTCAGAGATTGGGTTGTGGAAGTCAGATGGACTGCCTAGCCAGCTTTTGCTCTATTGTCATCATCATCATATCAGCTGAAAGGCGTCCATTGCTGGACATAGGCCTCTCCAAAGTGTCGCCACAACAACTGGTCATGTGCGTCTCGCATCCATCGGCTTGCTACGACCATCACCAGGTCATCGCGCCACCTTGTGGAAGGCCTACCAACGCTACGTCATCTAGTACGCGGTCGCCACTCCAGAACTTTTCGGCCCCATCGACCATCTGTTCTGCTAGCGATGTGCCCTGCCCACTGCCACTTCAGTTCGGCGATCCTTTGGGCTATGTCGGTAACCTTGGTTCTCTTACGGATATCATCATTCTTGATTTGATCACGCAAGGAAATTCCGAGCATTGCAATCTCCATTGCCCTTTGGGTGACGTTAAGCCTTCTGACGAGGCCCACTGTGAGCGACCACGTATCGGTTCCATAAGTCATCACTGGCAACACGTAACGCTACACTGCTCCATTGTAAAATACTGGTATTTAGCTGCATTCCGTCGGTAAGACTGAAAGCTGACCCCAACATAGTTGGAAAAGGCTGGGCAGATTGATTTAATACAAGTCTCACCACTATTAGGCTTAGTTCAAAATCTGGTACACTGATTAATATGTCGTACAGTCAACAAAGCCGTTTGGTATACAGAGAAAAATATGAATTTTTCCACTGCACTAACAACATTTACATCTAATATGTGCATTATTACTTCTTAAGCTTATGACATATGTACTTACGAGTGTGGTGTATAATAAGTGTCTACTCAGCACATTCACAACAGTGTTTAAAATTAGTTGCAAGTAAGCTGCCTGCACACCAAATATCTGTACATTGATGTTAAATGTTAAAATGTGGTACATTGATTAATATGTCGTACAGTCAACAAAGCCGTTTGGTATACAGGGAAAAATATGATTTTTTCCACTGCACTAACAACATTTACATCTAATATGTGCATTATAACTTCTTAAGCTTATGACATATTATGTACTTACGAGTGTGGTGTATAATAAGTGTCTACTCAGCACATTCACAACAGTGTTTAAAAGTAGTTGCAAGTAAGCTGCCTAACAACAAATAGCTGTACATTGATGTTAAAATGTGGTACATTGATTAATATGTCGTACAGTCAACAAAGCCGTTTGGTATATTAGTATATTACGAGTGTGGTGTATAATAAGTGTCTACTCAGCACATTCACAACAGTGTTTAAAAGTAGTTGCAAGTAAGCTCCCTGCACACCAAATAGCTGTACATTGATGTTAAATGTTAAAATGTGATACATTGATTAATATGTCGTACAGTCAACAAAGCCGTTTGGTATACAGGGAAAAATATGAATTTTTCCACTGCACTAACAACATTTACATCTAATGTGTGCATTTTAACTTCTTAAGCTTATGACATACTTACGAGTGTGGTGTATAATAAGTGTCTACTCAGCACATTCACAACAGTGTTTAAAAGTAGTTGCAAGTAAGCTCCCTGCACACAAAATAGCTGTACATTGATGTTAAATGTTAAAATGTGGTACATTGATTAATATGTCGTACAGTCAACAAAGCCGTTTGGTATACAGGGAAAAGTATGAATTTTTCCACTGCACTAACAACATTTACATCTAATGTGTGCATTTTAACTTCTTAAGCTTATGACATACTTACGAGTGTGGTGTATAATAAGTGTCTACTCAGCACATTCACAACAGTGTTTAAAAGTAGTTGCAAGTAAGCTGCCTGCACACCAAATAGCTGTACATTGATGTTAAATGTTAAAATGTGGTACATTGATAAGTCGATTTGTCATTTTTATGCATGGACCGGTCGATGTGGTAACTTTTGCTATACGCCTATATATCCAGCCTTGGACGTTTTTCAGTTGCGTTGATGAAGATCTTACTATGAAGTTGCCACACGCGGTTTTGCTCGGGTGATGTCGGAAATTATCCTAGGGAACATACTTCCGGGAAAAAAACCAAATATGGTCCATAGACACGGACATGGTGTACCCATGTGCCAAGTTTCATCCAAATACGTCCAGCTGTTTAGACGTGAAGAGGTAACAAACAAATCGCCTCCGCTGTCCGTCCATCCGTCTGTCAGCGGGCTGTATTTTAAGAACCATAATAAGTAGACAGTTGAAATTTTCACAAAGTGTGTATTTCTATTGCCGCTATGACAACAAATAACACATATTAAATTAAAAACTAAGGGTCCCATACAAGAAACGTGTTTTTTTTCGTTTATGGTACGGAACCCTCCGTGTGAGAGTCCGACTTTCACTTGGCCGGTTTTTGTTTAAGTAAATATTTCGCCAGTATATTGAAAATATACTATAGTAGGCGCCAGATAATCGTGGAATAACTGTCATTGACCCACCTACAATTATTGACATTTTTAATTTGAAAAACGGAATTAATGACACAAAGCTGTCCCGAATCATCATCTCTCGTGATCCTTAACATTGTCTAATAATGAAAAACGATTCATATTTAATTGTTCAGGTACCTATGAACAGTTATTAGGGAAAGGTCAATGTACTTTATTCCACATTTATCTGGCGCCTACTATAGAACCGGCAGCATTGAAAGTCAAGTTGAATGTTAACACCTAGCTGCCCCCTCCCTCTCAACGAATTTAAATGGGCCAAAGCTCAAATGAAATAGAACATGGCGGACATCTCATACACTTGCACAAAACGTTATGGGAACACATTCATTGTGCGTACAGCTAAGGAATGGAATTCCCTGCCAGAGTCTCCTGATATCTTTTGTTGTTTGGTTGTCCTGGGAGTCTTAAACTCAAGGTTACTTTTAGGTAAGCGTGCTCCGTCTTCGACCACATCATCGCTTACCATCAGGTGAGATAGTGGTCAAACGCGTGCCTATCAACAGTAAAAAAAATGATAGAACCGAAGATATAGACAAAACAAGGTATGACAACATAAAACATGTACAGGACGTTCACATATGTACGCTAATCGCGCTTGAGAATAACACGAGAAAGGTGATAGTTGGTGATTTTTAATGCTTGATGACGGCAAATCTGAGCACACCTTTCAATTAACGGCCGGTCTCAATAAAGCATCATCTTTGAAAGGCAAACATGACGTTTCAGCTACTGTTGGAAGATAATTTGACAGTTGATAAAAGGTTATTGAAACCGGCCGTAAAAAAATAATAATCAAAATCGGTTGATAGATTTTTACGGAAACAACAAGCCAAACTGCCATCCCTGCCTACAGACACTGTAACATGTATTTACAATCAAATCACCCAGGCATCTTATTACACCCAATAAGCATTGGATCCAGTTGCTCTATTGGCTAATGGATTAGTTCCATCGGATACAGCTCACAACTCACTGCGTCCCTATTAAACCTAACTAGGTATCGTATCTCAATCGTGTTAACAGGCAGAGCTACTTAGATATTTGTCATTATGCATGTTATAATTGCATTGTTTAGAATTAAAGTCTCTTGTCATGTAAGAATTGGATTTCGGGTACGGAACCCTGGAGAATCATCGAGACCAAAAAATAAAGAATTCTTGAACCTTATTTTAAGCTGTTAAAATATTTTTTCAGTCCTAAGGCCTGTAAAATATAGACCTAAGTATTTTGATAAATGATTTTTCAGGACCATTCATCTTGATCCTAGGTACCGTCGGGAGACATACGACATTATCGCTTTTTACTTGAGCTGCCTATTTTTTTACCTAAAAACATTCGCATCTGTAAAGATGAAGATCTTATTTTAAAAAAAATATCTTATGTAAAAAGTACTTCTCTAAAGATGCTTTTTGAAATATCTTTTTGCATTTCTGTCTATACTGTATTGACCAATATGTTCCTGTTAAGTTTTTACAAAAACACATTTAGCTAATTAGTATTGTTTAAAACGTTTGTACACTGACAGCCCTAAATCTATCTCCCTTCGTTCAATCCATCCAAAGGTTGTCTGGAAGAGATTGCCTTGTGCGACAAGACCGCCCATTGTGCACTTATTTTATGTATGATTGTCCTGTTCTTATTATGAGGTGTACAATAAAGTATATAATAAATAAATAAAAAAATATCTAATGTAAAAAGTACTTCTCTAAAGATGCTTTTTGAAATATCTTTTTGCATTTCTGTCTATACTGTATTGACCAATATGTTCCTGTTAAGTTTTTACAAAAACACATTTAGCTATTATTATCTATCTAACCTTACCTTCTTGGCTTTTGGTCTATTCAAATGCAGTATTTTTAATCGTCTTAAAAAAAAGGAGGTGGTTCTGAATTCGGTTGTTACCTCATAACTCCAAAATTTATGAACCGATTTAAAAAAATCTTTTAAGTGAAAGGATATATTTTCCGATTGGTCCTATAGATTTTCATCAATTTGGGATGAACAGTTTGGTTTTTAAATCAAAATAGGTAGAAAACATATGTCATTCAAGTAAACGAAATTGCGTGGTGTTGTTGGGTGTGGGGTACAACTAAAAAGTTAAAAAATTAAAAACCTTTTTACAAAATTAAATAAATACAAACGACTTTTAAATAAAAAAAAAACCCTACGAAGTATAACACTAACTTTAATTTCGGAAGTCGGTATTAAAATACGAAGAAACAACCAAAAACACGTTGTATTAATTCTTGTAAAAAAGTTTTGTCTGAGTTAGCCCAGTAACTAGGTAACACGGATACCCTTTGGTAAGATTAGTATGGACCTACGGACTTCTGAGTACTTGAACAACTGTCTTGACTTGTGCTATAAGTTGAGGTAGTTTCTGCCATCGACTTCACCCTCATGGAATTCGGAACTACTTCTAGGTTTAAATATTTCCTACGTCCTAAAACAAAAGTATCATCATCATCATCATCATCATCACCATCATACCAGCCAAAAGACGTCCACTGCTGGAAATAGGCCTCCCCCAAATGGGGGGGAGGTTTACCATAATCGCCACGCTTGGCAGGCTTGGCAATCGCAGTGTAACTGTTGCAATGCACAGAGAATGCTGCTGCCCATTCTCGGGTAAGCAAAAGTATACCAGGTCCTTTGTACATGTACATGTGTGTTCCGTGTGGCGGCTGCCGTGGCCGCGGCTGCTAGCAGTGCCACGCGGCCGAAAATGAGATTCTGTTGAAAAATTCTATACCGTTGTCCCCCTTATGTACATATTGGCAACGGGGACAACGGACAGTTAAGATTTCACGTGTCGTTGTCAACTTTAAATTTTCATTTCTTTTTTAAACATCTTGTTTTCCTGAAATACAATTTTACTTCTGTTACTAGGAGAACTTGGATGCAAGAGTGAGCTAAGCGAGCTTGGAACTTGGGGCACCCCGACTCGGACAGGTTAGGTTAGAAGGGGATGGCGGGGTCTAGTGAGCAAGCGAATCAGACCCTGCTATCCCCTCCGTGGTTGATTTTTTTTAAACTGCCTTCCGACTTCGCCTTTTGGTGAGCATTTATCGATTTTGGCAGACCGGTATTTCGAACATGGTCTACGGGGACAACGGGAATTCTGGTACATTCAATAAATTAACGGGGACATCGTACGGAGATTACGGGAAGTAATTTTAATTATTTGATTAAATTCCCTTTGTCCCCCTTTAACGGGGACATGGCACACGGGTACAACGGGAATACAGGCCAAAACATGCAGCCAAACAAACAGATAGACAAGCAGAGTGACTTTCGCAATTTTTTTTAGTACAGATAAATAAATTGAATCTACATTGTATATAGCCACCAATTCTGCTTATCTCCTTACCATACCTACTTAAACCACAGCCTCAAAAGTTCAAAACCAAGAAGATACAAATAACATGCAACGCTAATAAGTTCCAACCTCCTTACATACGATACTTCAAAACAAAACAGATCGCTTGAATCAAAACAAAAGAGATAGGCATCGAACTTGTCTAGCGCACTGCCGATCGAGATAAATATGTATGTAGATTATGAAATATGTGTAGAAAGCCAAGTTTGATTTCGCAGATAGGCGCGACGAGACAAAGTGACAACAGTGCATCAATATTAGGGTGACAAATAACTTTTACAGTTAACTTGGTTGTCTGTGAAAGACCGCTCGCTGTTAGCGATTAGACCGTCCATTGTTATACCTTATTACTATTTAACCTCTTATTGTTATTTCATATGGTGAACATTTAACAGTTCTGTGTCATAAAAACGGACGCGTCGGTGACGTAAATAAATAAATGTCGATGGTCATTTTTGCATTCAAAATAAAAAATATAAAAATGTTTTTCAAACTCTGCCGTGTAACATAATTATTGTGAGAGTTTTTGATATTATTTTTTCATAATTTATTTGGATAAAATATAGGATCTAAGGCAATTTCTACATGAAAATTCTGGCCAAATGCGAGTCGGACTTGCGTGCAAAGGGTTCCGAACGAATTTCATTTTTGTAACAATACTTAAACACTTATTATTCCTGTAATCTATAGGTAAGAACTATTCTTGAGTTTTTTGAAAATTTTAGGTTCAGTATTTTCGGAGATAAGGTGGAATGGTAAATTTTAATCTAATTTCTTGAATAACTTTTAAATTGTTTATTATTAAATTATGAAAATATATAAAATAGAAACCCTCACAATAAGCCCTTTCATTTGATATATCACTCGGTACAGTTTGAAAAACATTTTTTTTATTTTTTTTATTTTAGTTCGTTCCCCAAAAGTGATCCCCACACTCAAGATTTACATATTTACGTAACGCTTCCGTGTTTGGGTCACAGAATTTCATACGTGCACCAAATTTTAACAGAATAGATTCGGAGAAAATTGCCTGTGACAGGCGAACAGACAGACAACCGAGTGATCCTATAAGGGTTAAGTTTTCACGGATGTTTGGAACCCTAAAAAAAAGTGTTTTTATTAAATAATATACTCAACTAGGCATTAAAACTTAACTGAAGCATATTAATAATTAGTCGTAAACAGTAGTTGGGTCGTTCTTCTTTTTTACCGACAATAGCCTGTCTTTATCTTATTATAAGTTGCATTGGAGTATTGATTATTACGTTTTTAGTCTTTGAATATACGTCCATATATTTATTTATCCATTAGTACTAAATACTCTTTCACTATCTCTAGCCGGTATTTTTTTTAAAGTTTGTTTTTCATAGAATGGCGTGACAGAGTGGTAATCCAAAATGTGGTGTCAAGAAAAAAAAAATATCGGCAGGGAAAGGAGCATTAATAAGTCCTAATAAAAAGTCCATGCAACGTTCATTGAAATTAAATATTAAAACCATAAATATCGATAACTAGTGGCCCGCCCCGGATTCGCCCGGATGTATTTTTTTTTTTGCATAAGACCCTTCTCCTGACAATAACAAACACAACAAAAAAAGAATTAGCGCAATTGGTCCAGCCGTTCACGCGTGATGCCGCGACCAAGGGAAATAGGGAATCATTTTTATATATATATAGATTAAAAAACCGAAAAAAATCGGTTTACTGTCAGTAAAAAAAAAACGACCTAGTTACCCTTCTACAAATAACTTATTCTATGACATGTTATCAAAGGTGTGTGTGAGCAAAGTTAAATGCGTTCAATTTAAGTTCCGCAGGCGCCCCCGTGCGGCATAGTTTCTTGTAATTCTGTTAAAGACACACAACTTTTATAATTACGTGGTGCATCGAGTAGCGGGTTTGAGGGATTCGACTGATTCGTTTTTTATTTATTAAGACATTTGGCGAGTTTCAATTATATATTAAAGAAAGACTCTAGATAACAGTTCTGTATACAATATCAATATTATTGACATTATCGTATTTCATTAAATTTTGACATTACCCGATATTACTTAATGCATTTGTACTTAATTTTTGATATATATATGGAGTTTCTTGTCCGTTCTTCTCCACAAGAATCTACCTTTCCGAATGGACAGTAGAGTCACTTTATTAATATAATTCTATTATTTTTACTGAACTGTAAACGATGACGTTCAAAAGTGCCGTTTAATGGCCTAATTGAAATAAACGTTTTGACTTTGACTTTGACTTTGATATTCTCTATTTGTAAGGTGTTTTTTTTTTTTTTTTGTTGTGCCAATAAATGCAATTTTCTTTCTTTTCTTTCTTTCTTTGTTTTATTAAAATTGATACTAGTACCTATAGATTTATTTACTTCAAAAAAAAAAATCAAAAGTCATTTATTCAAATTAGGCTGAGTGCCAGCACTTTTTGAACGTCAAAGTTCAACATAAAGACAGTCCCCCAGAACGCCCGCCCGTCACTTAATTAGCAAAAGTCTCCTTTAAATGTATATTTGCATGCCAAATAGCAAAACATAGATAACTTTAATATGTATAACAATTAAAGACAAACAAAGAGTATTGATAGATTGAAAGAAAAATAATTCTTGTCACAGAACTCGACATCAAATAATAAAGTTAAACCAAAATCCTTTAACGATGTTATAAGTATTACTTAAATCATAATTTAAGAAGACAAATTTAAAGAATAATATTTAACTGGTTACTTAAGAAAGAGCAGAAACCAGGAAAATAATAATAATAAACGTCTAATTCGACCAATAACGGATCATAGCACACACATTACTAGTAAATAAAAACAAAAACATATACATGAGAAATGTTATAGACTGACATATACGAGACCAGGAAATTCCTACGGGAACGGGAAATGAATTTTCCAAATCCGATTGGTAGTTCCTGAGATTAGCGCATTCAAACAAACAGCCACTGTTGGTTGCTAATTTGACAGTTAGTTAAAGGTATATTATTGAGACCGGCCGTTAAAGAATCTTTCCAAACTCAATTTTTTTTTTTTTAAGGATGTGAAATCATCAAATGACTTCTTCCGCTCTGGGTGGAGCGGAAGGGCGTGTCAGACTCTTACTGACTAAAACCCATCCGTGTTCCCTCTAAAGCCCTTTGCGTTCCAGGGCCGCGGTGACTCTTTCGAACAAAATCCGCAACCCTGCCCAAACTCTAACTTAAGTATCAAACTTTTAACAGTATGAGAATTTGCCCTTTCATTCATCTAAACCACAAGGGGTGGGTATATGGCTAAAGTCCTTAAGAGCCAAAAGCCGTCTTCCACAGCTTTTCTTTAATAAATAATTAAAAAACATCATTAATTATTTCCATAAGAAATTAATCGAATTTTCCGAAGAGCACCATTGGTTACCTGCTAACATTTTCGCGATTTTCTGACTGAACTTCATTTGTGTCACATTGAAATTACGACTCAATTTCGTGAGCTGAAAAGTTGAAAATGCAAAACGCTGTTTTGTGGCATATGTCATTCTGGAAATGGGAGGAAGGAACAGAGGTGTTTCATAATTTGCTCAAAGCCAGTTTGCGCCTGACGCTCAGCCCGGTCGGTCGTGTCAAAATCGTTGGAAGAGCGATTTTCGTGTTCGCGAATTTGAATGTTCGTACAGTTATCGTGCGGAAATAATATACTGAAAGATAACAGCAATTCGTAATACTCTTGTGTTTTAAAGTGTTTGTTGAAGCTATCAGTTAAAAGAAGAAACTAATTGAACTTCTCGATTAACTAAGATCGTCTAGAAAGGTAAGATTTTTCTATTGAGGACTTTTCTCCGTTATACGTTTCGTTTCCGAAGGATCCTTTTCACTTTCGTTTTAATGAAACGGTGTATTTCGTATTGAAATGGTTAATTATACGGATTTTCACTGAGGAAGGACGCGAATGAGAAATATTTTTTTTTTTGATTGAACGTTTTATTTTTCCTGCCAGACATATTTTTTAATGAATGTTTTTGAAAATGAAAATGGAGGAATTGAATGGAAAATAATGGTTAAATTTTCATTGGAATTTTCTTTTTTGTTCCTGCCTGTTGCAATCACGAATCAGGCCGTGAATGTTAGGGATAAGTCTATTTTTATCCTCATTCGACGATTATTTAGAAGTCTATTGTTAACGCTGGTATGTATTTGACCTAGTACAAGGAATCTTTGGATCCTATGATTTTACCAAGGATTTTTTGCCGGTTCTTCTCCAAAGGAAATCACCTATTGGAATCATGCTTCTGACGTTTTATATGTGCTCTAGGCTTATGTGAAATATTTTTTACGTTATGTACATCAATGGTACAAAGACGAACCTAATGCATCAAGTCATTCTCTACCAGTCAACCTTTGGGTTAGAAAGACTACACTGTGGTAGGTGTAAAACAAATAGTAATATTTAAAAATAAATTAGTTTCGTAAAGATTACCTATAAATATAAGTTTAGCTATTTAAAACTTCCTCTCTCCTACATATATTTGTTTTTGCTGTGCCTAACAGGGTCCATAATGATCCCAATCTCTTTTTTAAATTTACCACCTAAGTACACATTGTGGAATGCAAATAAAGTATTGAGTATTGCACATAAACATTGTATGCAAAAACTTTTTACAAAAAAATACAAGTAGTAGTTTTTTTTATTCGGAAGTCAGTTGTATTTTTTTGTAAAATATTTTTTATTTTCCACTTTTTAGTGGTGATACTCCACAACTAAACTGATATTATTCCCATAGTGAGTGGTTGCGCTATTTGCCGTTAAGTGTGACTTCATTGTCATAGGCTTTCGAATAAATAAGAATCATCCAAATCAATTCATTATTGACGGAATGATCGCATAACAAACACACAAAAAAAAACACAGTCGAATTGAGAACCTCCTCCTTTTGGAAGGATGTTAAAATAATCAAGACAAAAAAAAAATATTCAGAGTTTAATTAATTCAATTCGGAATACAGAAGACAAAAATAAGACTGGTGACTCCTTCGATATCTCCAACTTTAGGCCGATATCGCTTGCCACTGTCTGTGCTAAGGTGTTGGATAGTCTGCTTGATAAAATTCTAGCTAAGCATATTGTTCTCGAGGATGCTCAGTTTGGTTTTAGACCGAACTTATCTACGGATAGTGCAATTTTATGCCTCAAGCAGACTGTCCAATATTATATAGACAGAAAGGGCATGTTTCCTGGATTTATCGAAGGCTTTCGACCTGTTTATATGACATTTTCAGCAATATATTTAACCAAATTTTCAATTTCAATGAAACAGATGTGATAAAAAGGGATTGATCCTAAATCAAAATAACTTAGGGTACTGCCGAACTAGTATTGCGACGTGACAGTAAAACTACCGATGTTAGGGATTTGGTTTATATCGGATAAATTTATATTTTCTCGCTCAGTTGGGCGGATGAGAAACTATCCAATGTGTATACTTATCATGCTGAAAATCGTAAAGTCTTCGAAAGGGAAAAGATTACTATTTTAGGCGTTGGAAAGCTTCGTAAATATGTGAGTACCATTTACCTAAATTTATTTAGAAAATGAATAAGTTTACCTCTGCTGGATACTTTTTTCCTATAAGTAGCATACTCTGGGTGCATCGTCCTTACATAATATCAAATTAATTTTTGTATACCAAATTTTGTGAAACCATTATTTGAAAATAGTAACTATGGAGTTTCTTGTCCGTTCTTCTCCACAAGAATCTACCTTTCCGAATGGACAGTCACTTTATTAATGTAATATTATTATTTTACTAAACGTTAAATGATGACGTTCGAAAGTGCTGTTTAATGGCCTAATTGAAATAAACGTTTTGACTTTTGATTTTTGGCTCTTTGGGAAAAAACACGACATTTTACGGTTTTAGACATTTATTCCTTAAAAAGAATACATTTCACTTATGAAAGAAAAAGAAAGAAAGAAAGAATAATATTTATTTAGCACTTACATGAAACACGCACGGTACATCAAAATAAAAAAAATTAATAAAGAAATGTAGGTAGGTATGCTAAGAACCAAGTGTGTGTCTCACGGCTGCACTAAAAAGGTCCATTTCAGCGATATGTCAGACAGACTGACGCTGTCTGACGCTGGTATGAGAAATACAAGTTATTCTTAAATACTAAATACGTAGACATAAGAAATGTAGGTAGGTTTTACCATGTGGTGGGTATTAAGAAAAAAGTACATATTTGTTGTGTTAGTGAACGTATCGTTTCTTGAAGGCAAGTCTATAGCAATTTCAAATTGTTCACTATAGCAAACTTTTTTTTAAAATTTTATATGATTTGTTAATTTAACTATATAACTTTATATTTAATATAATTTTATTGTGGATTTGATTTTCTATTGAGTGTGATAACTTATTAACTTATTATTGAATGATTTGAATGATCTTGTTAAGTAGGTTACATATTTTATTGTGAAAAGACTGATTAATTTATTTACATTTATGGAAATTTACGTTAACTGTTTTTAGATAGGTAACTTAATTAAAACAGAGAAAAATCTTTCAAAATGTGGTGTTTTAAGGTTTTGTTGTGTTGGATTGGATCTCTTTTAGCTGTCGTTGTTGTGGTTTTAAACGTTTTTAGGGTAACGGAACCCTATTACTAAGCCTCCACTGTCCGTCCGTCCGTTTGTCTATCAGCGGGTTGTATCTCAAGAACCAGTATAGGTAGACAGTTGAAATTTTCACAGAGTCTATTTCTATTTGTAATAAAAAAAAATATAAAAAATAAAGGGGGCTCCCATAAAAGGAATGTGTTTTTTTCGCTTTATGGTACCCTTCATGTGAGATACCGACAGTTTTTGTTTAGAGTTTAATGGTAAAATTATTCATACGAGTATGTAAAACGTTGAAATCTGTTCAGTACTTTTTGCGTAGAAGAGTTACAAACCTCACATGATCATATTATGATCAGTAGGATACATAGTATAGTGTAGGAAGTAGAAAAGGATGGGAGGGTTGCTTCTAAGATACTTAGTTCAATCTTCAAGGTTAAGCAACGCTCCCCGAGTTCGGTCCGTTTTCGGGGGGCCATCAATTAGGTACACACCGAGAGCCCTACCTCGCTATTCCATGTAAAATACTGGAACAATGCTGCATCTGATACGAAGCCGGTTGATTGATTACACTAGTTTACAAATATATATTTTTTAATTTGTCCTTTTAACAATTCTATCATTTTTTGAAGGTTTTCGACGCACTGAGCTCAAATCTGACGTACACTACGTACTAGCACGTCAGGAGTTTTAGAAATCGTAGGCCTAAAGTACCAAAACATCGATCGACATCAGCGTGCAGTATTTCATTTTTGAAAAATTGATCCTGATATCTGAAATTACTACCATCAGTTACAAACATTATGTGAAAATTATATTTTTCGGATTTCATTTTTTCATCTTATACCGTCAATCAATGATGGGGCATTTTTACATAGAAAGTATTTCATACAATTTGATAAAAAAAAATCGGAGATGGAATGAGGTATCGTAAAGAATCAAACTGGATTTGTATGATGTCAACTTTTACCGAGCTTATAATTTATATTATGACTAGTGGTCCCGACAGACGTTGTCATGTCCGAACGTTTGCTTTGTGCTTGACGAAAAATTATAGAAGTCGATTGCAGCGCCACCTACCGGGTCCAATTGTGAATTTAAACCATTTTTGAATCCCCTTGAACACACACAACAAATTTCATCAACATCGGTCCAGCCGTTTAGGAGAAGTTCAGTGACATACACACGTACACAAAAAATATAAATATTAAGATATAACGGTGCCTCAAAACTCGAAAGTTCGCGATTATCAGTTTAGGTATCTAGTTATCCTGGCGTGCTAGATAAATTTAAACGTCAGACTTGAATTCAGCGCCTCAAACACCTTCCGAAAACAAAAATAGTATTTCTGGGACAGAAACCGTTAGTTGTATGATCCTACTTCCTATTATCCTACTAACATTATAAACGCGAAAGTTTGTAAATATGGATGGATGGGATATTTGTTACTCTTTCACGTAAAAAATACTAAACGGATTTTGATGAAATTTGGCACAGAGGTAGATTATAGTCTGGAATAACACATAGGCTTTTCCCGGGAATATGCTCTTTTGGGATAATTTTCGACATTAACGCAGGTCGAGCCGCGGGCAACAGCTAGTAAGAAATAAATTTAGTTAAAGTCATCATCTTCCATTTCAATTAAAACACGGCCACTGCTGGATATAAAATAATACTCCCTAAAAGTCGTCACATCGACCGGCTCCATGCTTCTCACATCCAACGAACTCCTTAAACTTTGTTAAAGTAATTAAAGGTTATTAAAAGGAGCTCTTATGTTAAATTATAATTATAGGATCTTCCGCATTTTCCTGACATTTAAGGGGATTATAATGAGCAAAAGTATCAATACCCCATTACGAGGAATTTGATATTTTTTCAAGGGGATCCCTGTTGTCGATAAAAACAAAGAAACTTCTACTTTTAACTGACTTCAAAAAACTAGGAAGGTTCTGGAGGAATTCGTGTGTAATCGCATTTCTTGTTTTTTGGCCCATTCATCGTTTCTAAAGTTTTGTCAAGAAATAAAATTGTTTGTTAGTTTGTAGCAATCAATCTCTGGAAGTACTGATCTGATCATGAAAATTATTTTTTTCACTGATAGAAAACTACATCCTATTGTTATTGCTAGATTCCTGTGAAATTTGCGTCGAACGAAGCCGGTGGAAAAAGCTAGCATCTTAAGCATTAGTAAAAAGATAAAAACTGGTTAAGTGCAAATCTGACTCGTTCCGATCGAGTCTTATTTTTTTCCGAGTATGCATTACCTAGGACGTTTATAAAATATGAAAGCACTCTCATTCCTCTCACAAAAATATAACAAGTGACATTGAAGGACAAACTTAACTTTGTTGTTGAAAAAATGATCTTCCATACATCAATGTGCGTCACGGTCAATTCTTGAACCGAAAATATAAGATTGTAATCGCAATTTTATTTTGATAATACTACTACTACTATTTCTACAATTAAACTCTGGAATATGCTACCCCTTGACATCAAGAAGGCGGAGTCAAAATTTTCCTTTAAGCGTAAAATCCGAAAACACTACTTAAAAGCTTGTCATTCTTAGTTGTTCTTCGTCATGATTACTATGAATTCTCTCAATCGGTATGATTATTATATATCATATTTATTAGTTTATTATTTTAGCATATATATGTATTTTATTAGTATTATATATATTATCTGTATATTCTTTCCGAATTGTTAAAATTCAATTTTGAATCTTATTTTTATTTATTGTACACCTACCACAGTATAGTCTTTATAACCCAAAGGTTGACTGGTAGAGAATGCCTTGATGCATTAAGTCCGCCCATGTACCACTATTGTACATAAAGTTTAAATAAATAAATAATACTACAATCTCAATTATCAGACTTTTTCCTTCACTTGTACTGTAACTGTCAATCCATATGGAATGACAGCTCACTTCGTGATCACGTGACATCTTGATTGTATGGGTTGACAGCTCACCTCGTGATCACTTCACCCAAACCTTCACTTCGACATGTTTATAGAATCGACCGGCAGAATAATTGCTATCACAATAATTAATGAATTCTATTAAAGTAATGTCAGTCTTATAGCACAGTCAGTAATTTGTAATTTAAATAGAAGGTTTCAAGTGATATTATTTTCTAAAGCGGGCATTCAATTTCTGAGAAAACAACCAGATGCCGGAATAATTTAAAATTAAATAGTCCAAGTATTATCTCTGTATTTGTACTGAGAATTTGATATTACAGTTGTAAATAAATTGATATTTCATTTGATTTAGAAGGTAGCAATAATAGTTTGTATGAGAACTGAGACGTATAATTTAGAAGCAATTTTTATTTCAAGTTCTGTAAATGTGAGAACCCTGGACCATTATGTTAATAGATAGTTTCCTTGTTTGACATGAAATAGCAGGGGCAGTTGAGGGTGTGTCATGCTCACTCCAATGTCTCTCTGATGGTGGCGCGTGTATCGGATCATTCAGTTCCCTTCAAAATGGTTGAGCTGAATGGTGCTGATGCACGCGTCATGTTCGTGAACGGGCGCCGTCAGTGGAGACTGGTCATCCCTTGGTTGCCACTGCCTCATTTTAATATTTCATACTATAAATTGTTTTTTTTTCTTTCTTTACATTGTTCTCATATATAGAAGCAACAAGGTTTTTGTAACCAGGATTTTTGTAAACATAAAATGATTTAAAAGAGTGTCCGTGGAGTTTCTTGCACGTTCTTCTCCATAGAGATCTACGCTTGCGAACGTGCAAATAGCTTCATGTTTTTGACGGACTGACTTTGACAATTCAAAAGTACCTGATAATGGTTTATTTGAAATAAATGCTTTGACTTTGACTTTGACTTTTCGTTTGACAATGTTGTTCCCCTATTATTGTGCACATTTCACGCATATAACCCTAATCTTTTCAAAATAAGAGTGAACAGGTTTGTTCTGGGTAAGCTCGCTCCATCGTCGACTTTGTCTCTGTCATCTATGACCTAGACTAGAGTCAAGAGTAAACCCATATCAAATAAAAAATCTTCGCAAACACAAAGTAGAGTACCGTAGTAGCCTATATCCTTCTCCAAAGTCTAATCTATCTCTTTACCAAATTTCATCTAAATCAGTTCAGTGGTTTAAGCGTGAAGAGGTAACAGAGAGACAGACACACTTTTGCATGTTTGATATTAGTATGAATTTATAGAGTACATATTTATCTTCCCATTAAATAGAACAATGATTTACATACACCAAATACTCCTAATAACATCGTAATTCATTTGTTTAACTAAATTATTGGTAACAAGCCAACTTGTCGAACATAATCCCGTATTTAATAACTTTTGGACCTAATCGTGTACTCCTGTTAATTTATTAGCCGTAATAATACGGCTATACAAGAGTTCTGAATGGGAAACGGTTTGGGGAAAATTATAGATTTTAGGTAAAAATGGTGTGCATACTATGTAGCCATGTTCCGGTTTTATAAATGATATGGTGCAGTGTATTATTTGGGAAAATAGCACTTGGGATTCGTACGCGAAGTGTTCCGTACTATAAAAGGAAAAAATCTCGTTTCTTGTATGGTCCGTCTGTCTGTCAGCGGGCTGTATCTCATGAACCGTAATAGATGGACAGTTGAAATTTTCACAGAGTGTGTATTTCTGTTGCCGCTATAGCAACAAATAATAAAAATAACTTAAAGGGGAAGTGGTGGCTATAAAAGATTGAGAACTCTATGAAGTGTAGTTACGTAACCTGTGTCGTTTGGTATTTTAAGAATTAAATGGAGATACGCTTTAATTTTTTAAATATTATTTACCATATAAAAGACGTGATTTTTGGGAATTTTTGCTCAATTTAAACAGCATAATAGCAAAGTATTATAATGGCGATGGTACGGAACCCTTCATGTGCGTGTCCGACTCGCATTTGGCCGGTTTTTCCTCTTACGTTGGATTTGACTTTCAGTCTAACCGGACGAGGCTGAATGCCAATGACATACCTATTTGGAGCGGCTGCCTATCTGACTTCCATTAGGAAGACTACTGGGTGTATCTCGGCAAACAAGATACTGTTACGCACCAGAATTAACGCCGGATATATAATGTCATTAGTTACTACTAGCGCCATCTTGTGTCAAGTAGCGGAACTAGTAGAGTCAAGATCCTTCTAGACTTTTTTTTGCTAGAAAGGAGACGGATACGTTTTCATACAATTTTGGGCCTAGATGTAAAAAGATGAAATTAGTGTCAATTTATAGCTACTATATTAACAATTAACCACTGAAAATTTTGCAGATTTTGGCAATCTGAGAGCCGAGATAAAAGAGATTTAGGAAAAGTGAGATTACGTAGCAATCTATACTTAACAGCCGATTTTTGAAGTGCGATTGTCTTATTATTCTAAGGCGATTGTCTATTTGTCATTTTTTACCCGACTGCCGAAGGAGGGTAATGGGTTTATCGGTATACGTATGTATATTTGTATGTGTTTATGTTTGTTCTTCTGTAGCGTTCTAGATACCAAACGCGTAAGCCGATTTTGATGATTCTTACGTCGATATACTCGTCTTAACCTTGCGAGTGTCACTGGCTACATTAAAATTTAAAAATAACGGATTTTGGGCGCCTTAGGATTGTGGGGGGGGGCATTTTCTTTTCTTCCAACGTGATCGTGTGGGGTATCAAAATAAAGGGTTTAAAGAGGTGATTTTTGTTTACGTCTTTTTAGTTCGCTTCATGTCAAGTCAGATTTAGCACAGATTAAACTACAATAATCGATTAGCAAACGTGAATCGATTTATCTTGATTACGGAGCTATTTAACAAATTAAAACTCATAATACTTTAATTCTAATAGATTTAATTACATATTATAATTCGATTAATCATCTGGTGAAAGCATTTTCATAAATAGTATGAACTCTGTAACGTTTATCGATATAATAAAATCGATATTCCAATTACACCTTAACTTAATTATTGGATTTCTCATTTTCCAGATTGTAAATTGAGTTGATTTTTCACATTTTGAAATAGAAAAATATAACCTTTTTTTTTAAGCCATACCTCAACTTATTATGTACAATTAGGCCCAGAAGTCCCCGTCTCCATTCTACAGTTCTCAATATCTGATCAGTTGGGACCGGTATTTACGCAAACTTTCTAGATGTTTCTACAGTAGAAGGTTCTGGAATTAACTGACCCCTATATAAGGACCGCATATTCTGCAACCGAGTCAGTATTGGATTTGCGAAACGAGCGAATACTTCAAAAACGATCTTCAACTGCGGACTAAAGTGATCAATTATAGTGGACTATTCCACTATAGATCAATTTAAGCTGTAGTTGTTGTTTTGTAATTAGTAAGTTTAAAGTTGTAATTCCAGTTGTTTAATTAAAGTGTCTATTTTTGGTTATTTAATCAGGGAACATATTCCCGGGATAAAAGTATCCTATGTGTTATCCTAGACTATACTACTACCACTGTGCCAAATTTCATCAAAATCCATTCAGTCGTTTTTGCGTGAAAGGGTAACAAACATCCATCCATCCATCCATCCTCACAAACTTTCGCGTTTATAATACATATTAGTAGGATAAAAACACATTATGCTTACCTACACGTTATAGAAAAAGCTGCTACCATTTCTTCTCGTTATAAAAACAAAAAAAAAATGGCCTTTCTAAAGTAACTTGAACTCAATATTTTACTTTTATCCTTCGAGTAGATTTCGAAAGTTCATTAAAAGTTCACTATATTATTTCGCTTGCGTAAGTTAGTTGGTACTTTCTAGTGTTTACTGGGTACTCTGAAACTTTGTAGTACCGTCACAGAGAATATTTAAAGTTACGAGGTGATAGGTATGATTAATAATGTCCAACTTCGCCTGTAATATGTCAGTCATAATGGGTATTAATGATTGGTGTATACTACGCTTAACAGTGAAAAAGCTTATTATAAAGCACGCTTCCTTCGGAACCCTTTGCACGTGAGTCCGACTCGCACTTGGCCAGTATTAGTAATTAAGTGCAAAATAGCTCTAGAACACCTCATTTGAAGGATCGCGCTTAATTACCAATCAACCTCTACAATAAATAAATAATATTTCTAATGACACTGCTAAATTCGCTTGCGTAAAACCCGGTTTAGAACCTTCAAACTCGTTTTCAAAAACCAACTTCCAAAACTCAAAGCCGCCATGAAACATTATTATAAAACGAAAATGTTATTATTCTTCAATTCTACCCCCCACACAAAAACCAACGAAATATCGACTGAAAACAAGAAAAAATAATCAAATAAACTTTGTAAAAAGACATGAAACGTTTCCCCAGCCTTTAATCTAAATATATTTGATGGAAATTCCTTTATATTATATGTTTCTTTGTATCGGAACAACATTACCAATGACTTTCCTTTGATCGAGTTTGTATTATTAGATTATACTTAGCTTTTTCGCTGGCTTTGTCCGTCTTCAATTTCGGTTTAATGTAAATGGGTGTAGAAATTGTATCTGTTGGCTGTGTGTTATTGATCTTTTGATGGCAAATATAACTTGAAATTAAACACTTTTTTTTTTAAAACGTTGCCCCACACTAGGAATTTCTCCTGTATCGTGGGTGCGTTTACAAACATACAAATTCACATACACAAACAGCCAGACCCGGAACAACTATCTGTAGGCCATACAAATATTTGTTCCGTGCGGGTATCGAACCCGCGACACGCACCGCAGCAGTCAATCGCTCAACCACTGCGCCAATCGTGTCGTCAACACTAGAATAGAATAGAATAGTGTTATTTATTTGCTTTGAATGTAGGTACATAAAAATAAGTTGTTCAATTATATAATAGGATCCATGTACATTCTGCCTAAATATAGCATGCAAATGAACACACAGTAGAGAATAATAAAGACGACTACTACTACATTACAAAAGATTATCATTTAAGAAAGCCTGCACAGAATAATAACATTTGTTTACTAGTAATTCTGTGAAACGTTTTTTAAATTTTTGCAACGGTAAGTTTTTAATTTGGTCAGGTATTTTATTAAAGATATGAATGGTTAGGTTCTGTTTCTCGATAGCTGTGACATGGAAGCCTTCAAGGCAAGAGTTAATAGAGCCTCTAAACAAAGTGTAATTCTATTAGCAGTAACGATAAAAAATCAGCCGTTCCCTACATTTTGCCGAGTTATGCGAGCAAAAATGAACCAAACAGCTTTTTATTTTTATTTTAGGAGTGTGTTTTTGCATAAATCGTGTCAATGTTTGGTACTTTATGCTTGAAAAAAAAAGGTTAGTAAATGAAAAGCCGAAAGACGTCCAGTGCTGGACATAGGCCTCCCCCAAGCGTCGCCTCAACAACCAGTCCTGTGTGTCTCGCATCCATCGGCTACCCGCGACCCTCACCAGGTTATCGGTCCACCTTGTGTTGGGCTTCCAACGCTACGTCTTTCGGTACGCGGTCGCCACTTCAGATCTTTACGGCCCCGTCGACCATCTGTTCTGCGAGCAATGTGCCCTGCCCACCCTGTGCATGGTAATGTTATGCGCTACCGAAATGGCACGTGGTCATTCCCATACTTATTGGCATGTCAACATTGGTTATCGTCGCGGCCGGTCTATCTATCTATCTATCTATTGGGGTATGGTTTCCGCACTTAGTCCTGATGTTGGACCATTGTGCGTGGGCCATGGCGGCCGTCATTCCAACCAGCCGACCTCCCTCCAGAAGCAGATCAGTCCTCCTAAAGAGTTCAGGGTGTCTGTGAGTGAATTTGGTGTTCCTATTGTTTGTCTACGTATATCGGCGACGCCTGTGCACTCAAGGAGCACGTGCGACACCGTTTCCTCCTCCTCCATGCATGCTCTGCACAGAGGACTGTCTGTTATACCTAGTGTGTGGAAATGCTTATTCAGTGAGCAGTGTCCGGTGATGGTCCCTGCCACCATTCGCAGGCTGCCCCTATCCAGTCGCAGACGGCGCTTGGTGAGTTTATTGTTTAGGAGTGGCATAGCCTCCTTGGACTGCCTGCAGCCTGGTGCCGAGGTCCACCAGCGTTCTGCTTGTGTGTGGGTATGTTCTTGTAGCCACGTGCGTAGCTGGGTGAAAGGGAGTGGCACTATGGGTTCGGGTCCAACAGCCATCGTACCAGACCCCCTCCTGGCCAGTTCATCGGCCGCGTCATTTCCTAGTGATCCGCTGTGACCTTTTATCCACTGCAGCGTCACGGTGTTGCGGTTTGTCACCGTGACGCGTTCTAGTGCATCGTGGCATTCTTGTATTTGTTTCGAGGTGGTATAGTTTCTATTTAGGGATTGGAGAACTGAGGCGCTGTCGGAGAGTATACGAATATGAGTGTCCGTGACTCCCCTGGCTTCTATGGCATGGATCGCTAGGATAATGCCCACGCATTCCGCCTGGTAAACGGTATTGAGCTTTCCTAGTGGTCTGGATATTCTAATGTTGAGGTCGCTGGAGTAAACTCCAACTCCGGTTCCGGTACTTGTTTTTGATCCATCAGTGTAGATTCTCAGCTCTTTGGGACCTGAGTGGTCATCCGATTCTTGTGTTAGCACTATGTTATAGTGCTTTTGGAAATGGTGCATCTTTTGAGCTTTGTCATTGGGTGATGACATCATGGGTTGTCGTTTTACGGCATCTTCCATGATGCGTGTATGCTTGAGTCTAGAGTCTTTACCTAAAGTGCCAGCTGTGCTGAGCCTGAAGGCCGCTAGGGCCGCTTCCTCCTGCACTATAAGGTGCAGTGGTGGCAGTCCCAGCATAGCCTGAAGGGCCGCAGTGGGTGCCGTTCTCATGCTGCCAGTGATTGCCACACAGGCAAGCCGTTGCAGCTTCTCAAGGTCTTTCTGTGCTGTGCTCAAGTCGGTCCTGGGCCACCAGACTAAGGAGCCATACGTGATTATCGGTCTGATAACTGTGGTGTATAGCCAGTGGGTTGTATTGGGGCTAATACCCCAGTTCCTACCTAGCATGCGTTTGCATTGCCACATGCATATACTGGCTTTTGTGGTGGTGTATTGAGTGTGCTTCGCCCAATTCAACTGCTTATCCAGATATATGCCCAGGTATTTGGTTTCAGTTGAAAGGCTGAGGGTGGTTCCGAAGAACCGTGGTAATTCTAGTGTTGGTAACTTCCTCTTCTTGGTGAAGAGGACCAGTTCGGTTTTGGTAGGGTTCACTGCTAGCTGATATTCTTTGCACCAGTCCTCTACTATTTTCAAGGCTTGGCGCATGAGGTTGCATATCGTGTTTTCGTGTTTTCCGTTTATTATTATGGTTATGTCATCTGCGTAACCAACGGTAAAGTATCCTTTATCATTGAGTCTTTTAACGAGGTTATCTGCGACGAGGTTCCATAGTAATGGCGAAAGGACTCCCCCTTGGGGGCAACCCTTCGCCACAATGGCCCTTGTTGTGTTATTTATTGTGACTTGTACAGCTCTTTGCTTGAGCATGTTTGTGATCCAGCCGCTTAGGGTCGTGTCGACACCGTGCTTTCCGAGGGCTTTGCTTATACTCTGGAACATGGTTTTGTCAAAGGCGCCCTCTATATCAATGAAGACAGCCAGTGAGGAGCATTTATGGTTTATAGCGCTTTCGATCTTTGAGACCACGCTGTGCAGCGCAGAATCTGTTGATTTCCCCGCGGAGTAGGCGTGTTGTTGTCTGTGGAGTGGGTATTGGCGCAGGGGTCCATCCCGAATGTATCTGTCACAGAGCCTCTCCAGGGTTTTCAGTAAAAAGGATGTCAGGCTTATTGGTCTGTATGCTTTGGGTTGTGTGTAGTCTGTTTTTCCCGGTTTGGGGATGAAAATGACTTTCACTTCGCGCCATGCTAGGGGTACGTATCTGTGTGCTATACAGGCTTGGTAGATTGCTAGCAGCCATGGTGTTATGGTGCTCTCCCCCCATTGTAGCAGGGCTGGGAAGATGCCATCTAGTCCTGCGGATTTATATGGTTGAAAGGTCTTTATAGCCCATGCTATTCGATCTTCTGTTACTATATTCCGGGCTGTAGACCAGTCTTGGTCAGCAGGGGTTCGTCCCGATTCGCCTGCCCACACTCTGTCCTCAAGAAGATTACAGTCTGGGAAGTGCGTTTCCAGAAGGACTCTGCTGGTTTCTTGGTCTGTTTGTGTGTATGAATTATCTAGTTTCTTTAGTGCGCCGAGAGTGCGGTCCTGTTCAGTTGATAGGATCTTCCTTACTCGAGCGGCTTCGTTGTTTGATTCTATGGATTCACAGAATTTCCGCCAAGCAGTTTTCCTGGCGGTTCTGATTTGTTTCTTAAAGGTGTGTTGGGTTTTTTTGTACGTTTCCCAGTCTACAGGAAGTCTAGTGTTCTTTGCTCTATTGAATTGTTTGCGGAGTGTACTTCTGAGTTTTTTAAGTTCTGTGTTCCACCAGGGGTTACCCTTACCCTTGGTATGTGATGCTGTTAGTTTACAGCACGTGTGATATGCTTCGGTTATGTAATCGGTTAGTTTTGTTACCGTGTTTTCTAGTTCTGTGGGATCTGTAATTGGAGCTTGATGCAGCTGGTGCCCATTTAGCAGAGAAGCTAGGAGGCGTTTAAATTGAGGTATATTTGTTCGGCGCGGATTTCGCTTGGGTGCGGGTTTTTTTGTGTTGGCTACTAGTGTGAAACGAATTCTCCTGTGGTCAGAGCAAGAGGGTTCGTCGGATACACGCCAATTAGAAATGATTCTTGTCGCATTATCTGTGGCCAGCGTTAGGTCTATGTATGATCGTTTGTCCCCTAGCAGTGACCCAAGTGGGTTCAGAGCCGTGGTTTACGATGTTAAGGTTAGTAGAGAAAAGATATGTGGATAGTGCCTCACCTCTGGTGTTCGATACTTCACTGCCCCAGAGTGGGTGATGAGCGTTTGAGTCGGTGCAGATGATGAGGTCCAGGTTGGCGTTCTCGCAGTGTTGGACCAAATCAGTCATCTCTTTAGGTGGGCAGTTCTCGTCGTCGCCTGGCATGTACGCCGAGGCTAGTACAAGATCTGGGATATTATTGTCGGTTTGAAGCCTGATCACTGTCAGGTCTCTGGAACAGAATTGAGTTAGTGGCGTAATAGGTACGTCTTTAGGTGTGAATATGCAGGTTCGTGGTTTGTTGGTGTTACTTGTATTGAGTGTTAGTTTACCTCCGATGTTTCCAAGGCCGCATATCCTGTCACTTCTGATCCACGGCTCTTGTATCAGGGCAATTGTTCGTGGTTGCACCTCCAGTGCCCTGCGCAGGCTAGCGGTGGCAGTTTGGCTGTGCTGGAGATTTGCCTGTATGATCTGGATGGTGTTAGGTGTGGGCGACGTCGACGGTGGTGGTGGGTTAGGAGGAGACGGATCCATCGGACAGTCTGTCTCCCTCCTCCATTCCGGGCCAGTTGTCTCGAGTCGGCGAGGATGCGAGCAGCTGCGATGTCCACCCTGGTGATGTAGGTGGTGCAGAGTCTACCTCTGCATCAGCCATCGCTGCTCTCGCCATTTCCTCCTCCAGTCTGGTCATATCTTGGTCGTTTGTCTGGGTCGGTTCTGTGGTCTCAGTCACAGTCTCGGTGTCAGTCCTGACGTCAGCGGGCTGGGCCTTGGGGTAGAAGCGGACGTATATAGACCCAAGAAGGTACGATATACGTCGCTCCCGCCCCAAGACCTTTTCGGCTTCATCGGTCGGGATTCCCAGGGTCAAATATGTCCCGTGGTTATCCCCACCGACAGAAGTTGCCCTGTACAGTGACCACCTCCCGATGTCGTACCAAGTATTCTGACGAATCAGAATGCTCTGGAGCCGCGCTATGTCCCCATTGTACCTGGGAACGAAGAGCGCAGCTCTGACACGGGTAGGCACGTCGGTCTGTCGCATGACGGTCAGAGTCAGGTCAGTGTCTGGGAGTCTTATTTTGGGCACATTCAGGGTAAGCCAGGTCAGGGAGTTGTCGTCCTCGCACCACATCTGCACGGTGCCGTCCGCTACCCGAGAGTATCCGCGGAAGGCCGGGAGTGGTTTCGTCGGGTCGGTTTCCATAACCAGTCTTTCTAATTCTGTCCGAATGTGTGTCGCCTCAGTGTGTGTCAGGTCTCTGGAGAGGGGGGAGAAGCAGATCGCTACGGAGAGTCGCGCCGGAATGTCCTTTGTGGCTCGCGCGTAGGTTCTCTGCTCCCCTTGAGCAGCTTGGGTCCTCACACGTTTCGGGTTTCCCTGAAGCGTGCTCGGCGAAGCCGTATCGTCAGGACATTCCCTCTTCGCCGCACCCGAGCCGCTAGGTTCAGGTTGTGGTTTGGAGGTGCCCGGAAGATTTCTAGGCTCCAGGTTATCCCCGCGTGGGGCCCGAAGCCGCTTCCCCCTCGCCCTTCTCGGTGGTCTTTCGGTGTCGCGTCTTTGTCGGTCTGGGTTCTGGCCTACAGCTCCGGTGGGTTCCAACGCTACCGGAGATTTTTCGCGCTGGGTTTCCCCTTCGCGGACTCGTCCCCGGTCGCGCGTTTCCGCGTCCGGCCGTTTTTCGCGCTGGGTTAAACCCTCGCGGACTTGCGGCTGGTCGCGTACTTGCTCTGTGGCGACCATCCGGTCGCCGTATTTCCTCTCCCCAGCTAAGGTTTTTTCGCGCTGATGCATGCGTACTTCGCCCGCTGGGGTCGGGATGGAGCCACCTGAACCGGCAGCCTTACCCGTCACTTTCTGGTCATTGTCAGGGTTTTTCCTAAAGCTGTTCCGGACGATGCTCTGTTGCCAGGCGCTCGTGGAAAGCTTGGTCAGGGTAGTTTGTGGCGCTTGAGTGGCAGCCGAGTCTGTGTTTATTGGCGCGAGTACCGCAGCCGGTTTCGGTGTTTTTGGCGCGTGTACCGCAGCCGAGTCTGTATATGTATTTGGCGCTGTAGTAGCAGCCTGACGCGCTGAAGGCGCGTCCTCTAACGGCAGTAGGTTGCCCCCTCCCAGAATACGATGGGGGCTGACCGACGAGTCGGCATGGGATTCCCCGGCTTGGCCGGGACCCACCTGGGTAGTTTCTTTTACTTCCTGCTTCATTTGTTAGGTTGGTGGTTGTTGGGCTTTTTTGGATTACGAGGTTGCCCTTCCTCTGGACCGATGGGAGTAGAGGGAGAAGGAAGGAGTGAGAATTTGGAGTAGGTAAGTCAAGGGATAATGGGGTACTAGGTTAACCCTTGGCCTGGGATTTGGCTTTCGGGAAACTTCGCCTGTCCGGGGTCTCGTTCGAGACACTCCGGCTGGGAGATCGACTCCCAGTAGTCAGGTGGCGGTCCCTCAGCCGAAGCTGGGCTATCCGCAACCCGCCCACCCGCTCGGTTGCATGAGAAGAAGTGCCTGGCGGTCCAAAATCGTCTCGTCGCGTGGATACGTGTAGCCCCGCGTCAGGACGACTCAGCCGGCCCCGAGCGTCGCGGCCGGTACAATGCCACTTCTTCTAGAGCACAAAAAGGTTTTTAACATGCGAAGATACAACATTATCGCTTTAGATGGTTCGGAAGGTAGTATTATTTTTACCCGGATTTCTGAATTAAGAATTTGAAGTTGAGTAATTGTTAAATTTAACTGAAAATTTCTCAAGTTACGGCATTAAAGCAGGATTTGACATACTCTTACCTCAAAATACTCATACAGAAACCGGCCCTTTTCTTATGAAGTAGTACGATTCCGTGAGATCTTTCTAAACCAAAGACTAGCTATCAAATAAAAAATATGGTATTGATCAAAGAGCAATCAAAACCTACCCTCCTTAACCAATCGTCCAACAATATATTTTCACACAACTCAGCCACCCCTTTTAGGGGTGTAGGCAAATTATAATGGCCCCTTTGATCCATGGGTACGTTGTGCCATGGCAAACTATTCGGTAATTGGCCGATCATGACTTGCCAGAAAGCTGGCTTTTACAGCCTTTACAACAGACAGATGACGCACTTTTGATATTGGTGTTTTTAGATATTTTGGAGCGGCGTTAAAAAGTTGTATTGTTTGGTTAGATAAGCCTTGGTTCCTTTTGTAGTGACTTTATAGTTTGTTATAGAAATTTGCCGTAAATTGCGTAAACCTAGACTAAATAAATAATTCATCATCATCATCTTCCTGCCCTTATCCCATGTTACTTGGGGTCGGCGCAACACGTTTTTTCCTTCCATTCTGTCCTGTCAGCCGTCACGCTATCACAAACTAGACTAAATAATTAAGGTTGAATTCGTTATTGACTAATTCTAAACGATTTTTTGACTGAAACTGTAACAAGAATTCAGAAGTGATACATGATCTTTTTGTACATGGCCACAATCGGAATTATTGCAGCCATATTGTTATTCGTACAAAACTAAAAAAAAACTGCGTCAAGTCGGATATTATTATTTGTTGTTATAACGGCAATAAATATACACACGCTGTGAAAATTTCAACTGTCTACCTAATACGGTTCATGAGATACAGCCCACTGATAGACAGATGGACGGAAATACAGCGGCTATAGGGTTCCGGTAGTAATTTTACTCTTGAAACTGAATTAAAACAAATCGAATCAGACTCCTTAGTTTCGTTTTTGATAGGTTAATCAATTATATTTAACGTCAATTTGTACCTGATTGCTTCTTGGGTCAGACAAACAGCCGGTCGATTCTGTAAACATGACGAAGTGAAGGCTTGGGTGAAGTGATCACGAGGTGAGCTGTCATTCCATTCCACCTTCCAAGGTGGACAGCTCACTTCGTGAAAGGTTTTAGTCAGTAAGAGTCTGGCACGCCTTTCTGCTCCACCCAGAGAGGAAGAAGTCATTTGATCGTAGAAAGTAGCGGTTATAAAAGAAACTGCCTTTTTCCTCGCCGTATTAGCACGAGCTTTACGAGAATAACTTACTATTTGATGAAAAGGTAGGCCGGGCTAGTACGTTAACCTGTAATTATCTGATGCGGTTTTGTGTTGTAAATATCATCTTGTTTTTAACTCTTTCATGTATTTTGTCGACTTATGCGTTCAGAAATGTATGTCTTTGCAATATCAGGGTTGGTCTTACAGTAAAATTTGTTCACAATGATGAGTAAAATGACCCCTTTTCAGATTCTGCGTTTATTTTGTTACACGTGGTATAAAACATTATTGTGTCCACTTTATTTATTTATTTATTAACACTTTATGCACACAAATATACACAGGCGGACTTAATGCCATAGGCATTCTCTACCAGTCAACCTTCGGGTGATGCAGAGAATGGTGGTAGGTGCAACATGGTGAATAAAAAGCGATTGATATTTAATTAATACACACAAACGTTTAAATTAATAAAACGAATATATAAACTATACATACAATATAAATATATAATATATACTCAAATTAACAAGATAAATAGATACAGGGAATACTTAAACAATTATAACAAATAGATAGATGGAAAACATTAGCGATGTGATGATACTACTGCCAACTTCTTACGAATATGTTCGCGAACTTTAACTCTGAAGGCTAATTTAGGCTTCGGTTATTTTCACACAATTAGTGTGATGTTTGTATTTAAATAAGGACATTTATGATGTGTAAGTGGAAAGGCGTCCTCTCGCGTCCGGTCCTGGTTGAATACATGGTCCGGAGCGAGGAGGCTTGGGGAGCGGTCACCTCCTTCTGCGAAGCAATAATGCTAGCGAAGGAGGAGGCGGGCCGCGCGAGGGAAAGGCAAGGCTTTCGCCCCAACCGCCGCTACAGGAGAAGACGCCCCGGGCGTCGGGAGTCGCAGGGCGATCCCCGGCCACCGTAGGCGCGGGCCTGCGGACAGCGAGCGTTGGGTGGCTCGCTATCCGATCACCACCAGGCCCGGGACGATGGCGCGTTGTGTTTCACGCGCGCCTCAAAGAGATGTCAGCATAGAAGACGGGATCCGCTAGGGCCAGAGCCTGCCAGGGTTGCGGAATTTGTTCGAAGAGTCACCGCGGCCCTGGAACGCAAAGGGCTTTAGAAGGAACACGGATGGGTTTTAGTCAGTAAGAGTCTGACACGCCCTGCCGCTCCACCCAGAGCGGAAGAAGTCATTTGATGATATCCCATCCATAAAAAAAAAATAAGTGGAAAGACGTATGTTCATCAATGGACTGCGGACAACGATGACGACTAACCTTTATTCCATCTTTAGCACAGATTTTACAGTCGAAGTTCCACCGAACTAAAACAAAAGAAACGCAACGCATTTATCGCTTGAACAAACAGTGAAGCATACATTGCTGGCTGCCCAAACAGCACATATTTGTCAACCACACAGACCGTGAAATGTAATGTGCTTGGAGTTAATAATGTGGATCGCGGTGTGTATCAAATAGATGGCGAATTATCTAGATGTTAGCAGTGTTGATATTGTTGAATTTGTTATTTTGGAGCAATATCTTTGTTAAATGTGCCTTGCCTTTTTAGGGTTCCGTATTCAAAGGGTAACCAACGGAACCCTATTGCTAAGCCTCCACAATCCTTCCGTCCGTCCGTCCGTCTGTCTGTCAGCAGGCTGTATCTGATAAACCGTAATAGGTAGACAGTTTAAATTTTCACAGACTTTGTATTTCTGTTGCCGCTATAAAAAAAAAACAAAATTAAATAAAATTTAAAAATAAAAGGGGAACCATACAAGAACCATATATTTCAGCTTATGGTACGAAACCCTTCCTGTGCTAGTCCGACTTGCAGTTGGCCGGTTTTTTCATACTAACTATTTTGGGGTCGGCATTCAGTTATTTGCCGGTTTTTTTATATTCAACTATTTTCGGGTTTTTGGGGGACAGTTTTTTGTTTTTTATTATTGCTCAGCTCGTGTTTAACCATAATCTCACCTGATGGAAAGTAATGATGTGGTCGACGATGGAGTACGCTTGCCTAGAAGTTACCTACACTCTTTACTTGAATAACCCCAAGTTAAGAACCGAATTCTGCTTATCGAAATAGCTGAATCTAATATAAATTACAAGAATATAAATAAAACGAATTTAATTTTTGAAGAAAAAAAAAATCTTTGGTGTTTGGTTGGTTTATATAGAATTTGAACTCGATTTTTTCAAAAGTACATCTCCGAGGAGTATTGTTGAAAAGTCGACATATGGAGAATGAAAATAAATGTTATTTTCACATTTGCCAGTACCACTGCTTCCTAGATTTACTGGCTGCTTATTTTCTATTAAAACCAATTATTGACACTGCCATAGCTGTTGCGTTTTAGCATGCCAATAGCTGTCAATACTCTTTACCAAATAACACTTTGTGGGAACCTGGTATAAATTTACTATCGTTTTTTCATTACTGCAAAATGTTTAGGTTCGTGATAGATATCGTTCCAGGACTATTAGTATTTCCGTTGTAGAAATTAAGAACGTCAAAAAAATATTGTTGGGTCAATGACCCTTACTGCCACGCTAAAACGCAACAGCTATAACAGTGTCAATGACTGATTTGTTCCCTCACTATTTTGTCGCCAATTTCAACTCCATTAAACCGCCACAAAGACTTCTGACTTGTAAAACTGTACAAACCTGATCCCTTTCACCCTTCCGTGGGCCATTAACGTCACCTCCGAGTACTTGAGTTTGAGTAATTACGGCCCCAGCATCTCATTGTCTTAATAAAGAGAGCCGTGTAGCGTTTAATAAACAATGGAAGAATTTTAGGAGATCAAATTCTTGAAGGGAAACTTTTCAAGGATAATTCTTTTGAATATTTTCCTGTGGTTTTATCGTCAAGGGTGTAAAAGTAGGTAGTGACTATAGACGCCATTTTATAACTTTTTTAATCGACTTAAAAAAAGGAGGAGGTTCTCAACTCGGTTGTATGTTATTTGTTGTATGTTTTCTACCTCATAACTCACAAAAACACAAAAAAACACTTCCAATTTATACACAAATTTTCCTCGATTATTGATCTTTCTTTTAGTGAACACCGTATCAAAATCCATTGTGTGGTTGAGAACTATTAGTAAGAAGTAAGTCCCCAAATGATATTAAAAACTACGCGCAAACGGAGTCGAGGGCAGAAACTTACTAATATATACCCGCCGTGTAATGAGGGTTTACGAAAATAAAACCTGAAAAAAGGATTGTGTTTTGAGATATTAGTTCAGTTTACGTGACGCGATATTATTTATTTATTTAACAATTTATGTACACACAATTATTTAAAGACAGCCATGTCCAACGGCTTAAAGTACTTTTCGAAGCACAGAGGAGCCTCCGGTATGTTAAGATGGTCACCCATCCTCGGACCGACCTCGGCAAGTGCTGCTTAACCTCAAAGTTCAAACCATGCTGCTGTTATTATTTAGCTACGAGCTCCTCCAGGTGCTCTGTGGTAAAGGGTGAAAAATAATGTAAATTTTTTAATTGATTTTCGTTTGAATTGGTTCTTGATTGAGCAGTTGAAAAGAAGGTGTTAACAATTGGGGTATGGTACGGCCATCGGCTTAGAAAATTGCTTTTATTATTCAAGCAAGGCTGTTTCAAGCATGTTTTTTAGTATTTCTTTGGATTCGATAATTTTGTTAACTTTATAAACCATTGGGGATTGTTTCAATACAAGGTCTTTTTTTTTAAGGATGGGAAATCATCAAATGACTTCTTCCGCTGTGGGTGGAGCGGAAGGGCGTGTCAGACTCTTACTGACTGAAATCCATCCGTGTTCCTTCTAAAGCCCTTTGCGTTCCAGGGCCGTGGTGACTCTTTCGAACAAATTCCGCAACCAATACAAGGTCTTGCGTTTCGTGCAATGCGGCCGCTCGCAGCCGCGTGCGGTCAGAATGTATAGCGCTGTTTCCGAGGTCTGCGACAGACGCTCGCGGCCGACTTCGGAGACAGTGCTATACATTTTCATACTCTTTCAATTGTCGCATTAGCCGCGCGCGGCAGTCGCATACGATAGACCGCGCGCGGCTGCGATACTTTAGGGACGATTATTTGCAATCGGTACAGCTGGTCGATTCTGGAATATTCTATGGTTTGACACCTCACTTCAAGCCTATTTAATCTAAGTTTTCATAGTGAGTTTTTATAGCATAGCGCTACGGGTCTGTAAAAATAAAACTTTTTTATCTGCGCCTGAAATTATTCAGGTAGTTACGTAGGTACCATTTTTTCTGGGCATCCAGGTTTTGTTGTATGGTGTCGGACGTAAAAGAATCCTATCACTTCCCGAGGGTGTCGTTAGAGGTGACTAAGGGACTCACCAGAGAATGGGCAGCAGCATTCTCTGTGCATTGCAACAGCTACACTGCTATCGCCAACCCGCCTGCCAAGCGTGGCGATTATGGCACCCCATGGGGTGGCCTATGTCCAGCTGTGGACGTCATTCGGCTGATGATGACGATGCAGCTTTTGCACCAATAATATGTATAAGCAAAACCGTTTTTCTATTTCCCATCCATCTTTTATTTATCCAAAAATATACAGAGTTTGTAATACAGTTTCATATTTCATTATCTTCCTGCCCTTATCCCATGTTAGTTGAGGTCGGCGCAACACGTTTTTTTCTTCCATTCTGTCCTGTCAACCGTCACGCTATCACTTACTCCCTTTTCTTTCATATCACTCCTAATACAATCCATCCATCTTTTCTTTGGCCTCCCTCTCCCTGTCCATCCATCCACATTTATATTCACAACTCTTTTAGTTACGTGTATTTCATCCCTCCTCTTCACATGACCATACCAAGATAAGCGGTTCCCTTTCAATCTTTCCGTTATTGGCGCCACTTTTAAGCTACCTCTAATGAACTCATTCCTCACTTTATTCATTCTCGATACTCCACACATCCATCTCAACATTCTCATCTCCGCTACATGCAATCTTTTCTCATCCGTCTTTTTCATAGCACAACATTCTGATCCATACAGTACGACACGTCTTATCACGGACTTATAGATTTTCCCCTTTTACTTGAGGGGCATCCGTGGGTCGCCATTTAAAAACATCATTTAAAGTTTATGTTGTGAATTCAGTACAAGAGTAATACTCTACCTCTTCAGCTAGGGTATACCTGTATTTTAAGAGGTAGTTTACGGTCTTGGTTTACAATGATCAACAAAAATTTATCTATAGAATAGAATATAATAGAAAACATTTATTCGATACAGACACAACACAACAGCAACAAAACACAAAGTAAAAAAGACAACAATCATAAGACAACAATTATCTAGCAAGCCGCTAGCTGAGCGTGCCTATACCGAAAGGGTTACCATCTCAGCATTTGCTGGGCGTCAGACACCCAGCGCTGTTTTTCAGTTGGCACCCCGCAGTGACACACGGACGTGGGTAAGAGAAATAAATACATTCATACTTGAATATTAAAAATAAATAATGTTTTAGAATACGTTAATAAGTATCATAAAAGTTTCTCAAGTGGACTGTGTCATTCTACTGTATACACAAGGAGTAAAATTGTATGTGTTAGTGTGTTGTGTGTTTGTGTAGGTGTGTGTGTGTGTTTGCGTGTGAATGTATTACCTACACAAGATAGGTAAGTAAGGAATCCGTATAAGAGTAATCCTTAAGGAGATGCCGCTCTGTTAATTTGACTGGCCTGTTGGTCTAGTGGTTAGCGACACTGACTGCTAAACCGGAGGTCGTGGGTTCGATTCCCACCCAGGACAAATCTTTGTGTGATGAGCATGATCATTTGTTCTGTGTCTGGGTGTAATTTGTCTATAATATGTATGTATTTAGAAATATATAAGCATGTTTATCAGTTGTCTGGTTGCCATAGCACAGGCTCTGCCTAGTTTGGGATCAGATGACCGTGTGTGAGTTGTCCCAAGATATCATATCATTACTTTAGATTTTAGTGAATGTGATTTCAATCTAACTATTCTCCAACATTTCTCCACAGTGATCAACAAAATATAAAATCTGCAAACAGTTTCGTAGTTAACTCGTTACGAAGTAGGAACGGTTAAACTTTGCCGGAGTTTGGCTCCGTTTTAAAGAGTAGCTCAATTCTAGCCGGCAGAGTGACTTGCCGGAATAAGAGATGGCTTTATTATGTGATGAGCCATTTAACGTGCACGCGGCTAGAAAATTTGATTGTCATTGTGTGGAGTTTTGAAAGTGGTTTGGCGTTGAAACATAACGTAGATTTGAGTTTCATTTATGTGTAACTAGTTGACGCCTGCGTGGTTTTCGAAAATTATCCCAAGGGAACATACTCCCGGGATAAAAACCTATGTCCTATGTCCTTTCCCGGGACTCAAACAATATCTATACCAAATTTCATCTAAATCGGTCCAGCCGTTTGCGCGTGAAGAAGTAACAAACATACACACACTCACAAACTTTCGCCTTTATAATATTAGTGTGATTGTTATACTAATGAGTTTGAACGCGCTTATCTGCAGAACTGCCAGTCGGATTTGGAAAATTCTTTTTGTATATGATAGCCACATTCATGACGAATGCTATGCGGAAAATTCCTAGGGGAACGGGAAAAACGGGATTTGCGCGTACAAAGTTGCGGGTGAAAGCTAATGTAAGTATATGTCACTGGAAAATGGCAAACGCCGTAAGATTGTAAAATATCGCGTGAAATTGTAAACTATCTTTTTTAAATAAGACACGGATATATTGGAAACTATTGAATTTGGATGGGATTGATTGTAAGCTCGTTCTATCATCGTCTTTGTCTCTGTCATCTATGACCTAGACTAGAGTCAAGAGCAAACCCATCTCAAAAAAAAGGTGACTTTAAAAAAAAACAAAATTCTATGGAAAGCGATGATGTGCTCGACTGTGGAGCACGCTTGCCTTAATATAACCTGTTCACTCTTGACTTAAGGTCGTCAATTTGTAGCTATTACGAAAAACGAGACTCCGTCAAGGAATTCCACTCCTTAGCTGTACGCATGTGATTCTGATTTATAATTTATTCCACTCCTCAGCTGTACGCATGTGATTCTAATTTATAATGTATTCCACTCCTTAGCTGTACGCATGTGATTCTTATATATAATGTATTCCACTCCTTAGCTGTACGCATGTGATTCTAATTTATAATGTATTCCACTCCTTAGCTGTACGCATGTGATTCTAATTTATAATGTATTCCACTCCTTAGCTGTACGTATGTGATTCTTATTTATAATGTATTCCACTCCTTAGCTGTACCTATGTGATTCTAATTTATAATGTATTCCACTCCTTAGCTGTACGCATGTGATTCTAATTTATAATGTATTCCACTCCTTAGCTGTACGCATGTGATTCTTATTTATAATGTATTCCACTCCTTAGCTGTACGCATGTGATTCTTATTTATAATGTATTCCACTCCTTAGCTGTACGCATGTGATTCTAATTTATAATGTATTCCACTCCTTAGCTGTACGCATGTGATTCTTATTTATAATGTATTCCACTCCTTAGCTGTACGCATGTGATTCTTATTTATAATGTATTCCACTCCTTAGCTGTACGTATGTCATTCTGATTTATTATATATTCCACGCCTGGGCTGTTCGATTACCACCACGCCCGGGTCGATGGCGCATTGTGACCCATGCGCGCCTCAAAGAGATGTCAGCATAGAAGACGGGGCCCGCATGGGCCAAAGCCTGCCAGGTTTGCGGAATTTATTCAAAAGAGTCACCGGGGCCTTGGAACGCAAAGGGCTTTACAAGGAACACGGATGAGTTTTGGTCAGTAAGAGTCTGACACGCCTTACCGCTCCACCCAGAGCGGAAGAAACCCTTAAAAAAAAAAGCTGTACGCATGTGATTTTGGTTTAAAATGTAGAAGGCAGCTTTGTTTAAAGATTCCATCATGTTCTCAATCATGATAACATACCCCCTTAACTACCTCTCAATGTCACAACACAATTCCCATCCCTCATACAAAACGAACTAAAAGAATTACTACTCGTACATAAAACTGAACATTTAAGACCTGACCCGACGTCTCAAGATGGTCCGGTGATAAATCTCCCTCGCAACGGAAATTAAAATGATGCTTTACCGCCAACAGATTAGGGTGTAATTTAGATTGAAGACAGTATTTCGTTGATGCTTTTTGCGATAGAAGGTATTAGTGTTTCGCTTGATGAGATTAAATGTTGTGAGTACTAAGGAGACTACTTAAGAGATAAGTCGTTATGGTCAACCTGTGTCAGGACGTGCTTTAAGTGTAACTTTTTCAGCCGGTTGATTCTGTAAACAGTGAAGTGAAGGCTCGGGTGAAATGATCACGAGGTGAGCTGTCAATCCATTAAATCAAAATGAAATGACAGCTCACTTTTACAAAATCGACCAGCAGGTCCTTCATCGACGACCACATCGTCGTTTTGTGTCATGTGAGATTGTGGTCACACACGATTTGAATACTGAAAAAACTGAACCTCCGCCAGGGTACGGAATTTGTTCGAAAGAGTCACCGCGGCCCTGGAACGCAAAGGGCTTTTGAAGGAACACGGATGGGTTTTAGTCAGTAAGAGTCTGACACTCCCTTCTACTCCACCCAGAACGAAAGGAGTCATGGGATGATTTCCATCCACAAAAAAATGAAAGGGGCCTGTATTCATAGTTGTTACAGCGCCCAAATTCACACCAACAACGGGTTGCACTCCGGGAGTGCCGGCAGAAGTGAAAACTTGAACATTAACGTTGTGCATTTTTGATATTTTGGAATGGTTAGGGAATAATTTCGCACGAATTGCATATGCATGCATTGAGGCATACATTTTCGCCGCGCGGTAGAAAGAGAGGGGGATATTACTTCCTCTCCTACTCCGCGCCGGCGGTCTACTCTCCCTCCGTCTTACGAATTTTCGATCAGGTCACGTGTCCTGACGCGAGTTTAACATTTATTACCTATCCCAAGAAGTGCACAAAGCCGCTAAAAAGTTTTCACTTAAAAAAAAACAAAAATATTAATCTCAAGACATTGTGAACATACATAAGATTAAGATAGCCCCACTGTCCCAGTAAGTTAGAGATGTACTTGTTGGTTTACATTGGTTACAATCAATTATTTTGTTCGTCGCTTTACTGTAAAATTCAAATGACTTATCAAAGCGGTGTTGTTTTCTGAGCAACGAAATACATATTACTTCAACATGGTTCTCATATAATTAGACCAGTACAGAATGTATGGACTTTAAAAGAGACTCTGACCTCTGAGTTTGTTTCGGTGTTTCTTCTCAGGGTAATCAGCAAGATTGGCGTGTTAAAGTTTTATTTTTAATCTACTTGCAAAATAAATATCATTTATCATTTAACACATCATTTCAAAGTATGAGTATGTATTTTCCGCTCCTGTCTCAATTATATATTTGATATTTATTAGTATATAAATTGGTATTGTATTTATGTATTTTATATTATTATATCTAATTAGTATTGTTTAAAACGTTTGTACACTGACAGCCCTAAATCTATCTCCCTTCGTTCAATCCATCCAAAGGTTGTCTGGAAGAGATTGCCTTTTGCGATAAGACCGCCCATTGTGCACTTATTTTATGTATGATTGTCCTGTTCTTATTATGAAGTGTACAATAAAGTATATAATAAATAAATAAATATTTTATTTAATAAGGCAAACAAGTTAACTCTTTGAATTCCTACTCAAAATTATGTAACTTTTTGTATCGTCGGCGAAAACCACAGACAAAGTATAGGTTCCATTCGAAAGGTACATATGTATGTACATAAAAGAAGGGATAGCCACGTGTGGATTTTAAAGGTCATTTGTAAATAAATAATGAAGGGTTCCGCAGTGTCTATCCGTGTGCCAGATCCTGTATTCATGGGTTCGCGTTGAAAACCTTATTTTCGGCATGGTTAGAGCTTATGTCCCTTGAACATGGGCTTCGTTTTAAGTGAGGAATTAAGGATGCCCATACATAATTACATAGTACTATAGACTATTTCCATGGTTGTGTAATAGTAATTGAAAAAGAAGAGAAAATTAACATATTTTTAAGAAAACTTAGACAATTTTTGACGTGACAACGTCTAATAAATCGATGAACGCCGGCTGCACGCACGAAAAAGGATGACTCATTGTAACGTTACGCTCATTGTAACGTTACGATCATTTCATCAATGTTATGTTATGACGTGGTCACGTTAAACTATCGACCGTAAACCGACTTTACAGACAACCAAATTTTTACTCAATAAAGCTTACTACTCGGTAAACGAATTTCTAAGCGAAACTCATAACTTAAGTACCAATTCAAGTCTTTAAATTTTATTTGATTTGTTAATTCTATTTACATCTCTCAATAAGAATAGGAATAAGAAAATTTTATTTGCATTTAAAACATGGCACTTTTAAGTTTTTATTTTAAAATCTAACATGTTTCGCCATTTATTGGCATACAAATATTTGAGCAAATGTTTACAAAAATTATGTATTTATAAAACTAATGTTTTTTATACAATCAATAATTAAGTTATTTTATGAATTCATCTGTATGCTTACACTAAATATGGTATAGTACTAATTTGAAATTTTAACAATATGTGATAAACTAATTTAAGTAGGTAGGAATAATTAAAGTAATCAGTAACCATATTTGTCTGTTACTTTTTTGTCAGTAAATTCTTTAACACTATAAAAACAATTGCCGACCAGCCATTTATGTAGTTTGAATTTTAAATGTTTCAAGGGCAGTTTCCTTTTTTTGTTTTGGTATAGTATTGTATAACTATATATTTATATTAAGAGTTTCCTAAGTAATTTTACATATCATACAATGCTTCCTCTCTCCTAACCTAGATACTTATCTTGCTGTGACCGACAGGGTCCATATGAACTAATTGGCATTTTACCACCTTAGAATACATGTGGAATACAATAAATAAATGGATGAGGCTTATCCGAATTAAAGTTTTTTTTAAATAAAAGAATTGAGTATCGAGTTAAAAAAAACTTGTATGAGACTACATTGAATTAAAGAAGCTCAATGCTAAGTAATTACAGCCAAAAAGGTCAATCTGCAATGTTAAGCAAGGTCGGTCTGAGGATGGGTGACCAAAACTTTACTGTCTCTTCTTGCTTTTATGTAATAGTAAAAGATACAATATTTTTTCGAGTTTCACTGTTTTTGAACTAACAGAATCGATTAAACGGTGACCCTCGGTGTTTGAAGGCATGTCATCAAGTTCCGATAAAATCATGTTAAATATTATTTACTTTTTTTTCTAGAACTGTCAGTCGGATTTGGAAAATTCTTTTTGTAGATGATAGCCACATTCATGAGGAAGGCTATATAGTATGCTATACTGTAACGTGTAATTCCTACGGGCACGGGAAAAACGGAATATGCGCGTACGAAGTCGCGGGCATAAGCTAGTTCCCTATATTTTGACATTGATCCTCGCTGAGATGATATTGCGACTTTAACGTTAAAGGGTTCCGTACCCAAAGGGTATTCAATGGACCCCTATAGCTAAGCCTCCGCTGTCCGTCTGTCCGTCCGTTTGTTTGTCTGTCAGAGGACTATATCTCAAGAACCGTAATAGATAGACAGTTGAAATTTACACAGAGTGTGTATTTCTATTGCCGCTATAACAACAAATAATAAAAATTTAAGTTAAAAATTAAAGCAGTCTCCCATACAAGAAACGTGTTTTTTTCGGTTTATGGTACAGATGCCTTTGCGCAAGAGGCCGACTCGCACTTGGCCGGTTTTTTAAGTAGATATAAGAACTTCATCATCATCATCATCCACAGCCCGACTTCGCCCACTACTGAGCATAGGCCTCTCTTCTCTTGTGCCAATCCGCACGTTCCTAAGCCAGCCTCATCGAGGTTCAACCCTCGATGGCAACAATATCGTCTGCCCATCTTAGTATAAGATATAAGAACTTAGTTTAATTTTATTATAAGTGAAAGGAGTGTTGCACTCCAGACCTGTGTTGTAGAGTTTTTCAGATACCATAGGAACTTGCAAGAGAATAAAATAAAATGATTTGTTTGAGGAATAATAACTGCGGTGTGGAGTAGCAGTTAATGTGTTGCGTGGGCGGTGTCTGACGATAGAATGAACGCCGATTTTTTTTTTATTTAACTTCAATAACTAGAGCTGTTATTTAGCCATCCAATAAAACAAAAAGATTTGATTTCACGAAAAATCTTCTTGCTTATTTTCCAACACCAGAAGTTTTCGTACAAAAGCATCACTTACTTGCTAATCGATCACCCTGCGACCTACAGAAATAAACCCAGTCCAAAGGGAGGGTTTGATGCATCGCCCTCCCTGATTGAGAGTATAAAAAGAGGGATAATGCTCAGCCAAATCATGATGGAATTATTTACGTTCGTTTATTGTGTTGGCTGTTCTGTTATTTTGTGTTTTGTATGTTGGTAACACTGTTTTGCATTAAGGTTTGAAGGGAGCACAGGTCTTTGTGCCAGAGTTCCTTTGGAGAAATATTAAAGTATTATCGATATAATTGATGCGTGATCCATTCTGCCGATAATTCGTTTGATATCATCGAAACATTAAAGTTTTTCTTGTTTTATCTTGCATGGTGCACTTAGGACGTTTTAAATTGTAAAAACTATATCAATGCGAACATAGAGTCGTGGTTGGTAGAAAGAGATGGAATACCTGAAAAACTACTTAGAAGTGTGAAAGAAAAACACAATCATGTTGCGTCGACCCATAATGTGATGAAAATTCAAAATTCTCTCTGTACCACGTTAGCCATGCCAGGATTGCGGAATTTGTTCGAAAGAGTCACCGCGGCCCTGGAATGCAAAGAGCTTTAGAAGGGACACGCATGGGTTTTAGTCAGTAAGAGTCTGACACGCCCTTCCGCTCCACTCAGAGCGGCAGAAGTCATTTGACGATTTCCCATCCATAAAAAAAACCTGTTTTATTATTTGTTGTATTTTTTTGTAAAAATGAGATCTTATTGTACACCAGGTGTGACAATTTCCACCCGAGAAATAAATTTTCCCATCCAATTTTTTCCATGACAAGTTCCATCGAAAAAAAAAAAGATGTCGAATGTTTTCCTGCCCAATATTCCCCCAATATTCGTCAAGGAAATGCGGAACCCGATTGATATTCAAGACGTTAAAAGATCTATCACTCATCATTGCGGTTTCCTCGTTTCCCGGGTTCCGCAGTACAGGTTTAGCTCACTAATCATTTTCACCTCGGCGCCAAAGTAGGAAGGTACCCGCGTCAGGATAAAGTGCTAAATCGCATGATTTCGGCAGAATTATTTATGGATGCTCCCTAAAATGTGTTTTTATTTGAGACTTGTTTCTGTCGGCGGCTTCGTTCGTGAGATCGTCGAGAATTATCCTAGGATGTGGTTTACTTGTATGACAAATTTTATCCAAATCCATTAACGGCCGGTTTCAATAACGTATATACCTTTAACCAACTGTTAAATTTTTCGAATCGTCATGTTACAGAGGCAAATTTGACAGTTGGTTATAGGTAGATACGTTATTGAGACCGGCCGTAAGTCATGAAGAGGTAACAAACAGACAGGCAGACAGGGAGAATTACTTAAAGGTAGGTACTGACTGGTGTTATGGGGCGTACTGTTTCATGTTACAAAGCGAACATTCGTGCAGTCAGTACCAGGAAACGAGCACGAAGACGTGAGCAGCGAGCCACTCGTTGCTTGTTTAGAGTGCTCCGCCCGCTGTCGGTTTTTTGGCGAATCCCTTTGAGTGTTACGTAGTTTAGTCAGTACACCGCAAAAAGACAGACATCTTGACGTGTCTTGCGAATTTAGAGAACGTGTGAGCAAAGAGTTCGAAACGAGCATGTTACACAGATTTTAGAACACGACGTCACGTAACATGCTCGCTGCGAAACGGCCTGTAATACCGGTCAATATCCACCTTTAGCATTTGTTTGTTTATTGTTTGTTACGCTTTCACAAAGGACCGTAGAGACGTATTTAGGCAACTTTTTTTGCGAAAATAAGAAGTATGTATATGAATGACTGAGCCAAGGAGTACCGTGTTACCCAGTTAATGGGTTGTGGAGGTCTGGTAGGCAGCCGCTCCTCGTAAAATACTGGTATTTAGCTGAATCCGGTTTGACTGGAAGCCGACCCCAATATAATTTTGAAAAGGCTAGGCAGATGATGATGTATATGAATGATTGAAGAGTAAATATCCGTTAATTTAGGCCTCAATAAGACAAGCAAAAACCTTCCATCGTAAAAATAATGCCTTTCTGTTGACACAGTTATAAATCATTGAATAACGACCGAAGCCAGAAATAAAACCCTGATGTTATGTTTAAATCCATTAACTCATATCAGCATCGTTAAATAATTACGAACGGCAATAAAATGCGCTTGAAATAATTACTTTTAATTATTTAACTATGCCACAGAGTGCCATAATGCTCAGAACGGAAATTGACTGCGTTTTTCATAATTGTTGTACCCATTTATAGATTAATAATTATGTTTCAAGTACTTCAGAACATATATAACATAACTCTTGTTTTCTTCGAGGCGTGCAGAGGTGTATTATGACCTCCTTGGCTGCAGGCACTGGCAGACAATTTATTGATATTGACATATTATTATTATTATTTTCTTTATTCATTGTATAAACATTTAAATTACATTTTTAAATATTAAAATACTAAGACATAAATATATTTAAAAATATAAAAAATAGTAGCCCACCGGTACCGGGAACAGGGCCCAAGATAACGGTGGTCAGGGCTCTTGAGAGAGTAACCTCCTAACTATGCGCGCCGTGTCCAGGAGTACTGCTTTCTGGATCAAGACCTTGATCCAGCTGCCCAACGAGAGCCTCTTAAAATGTTGGTCGAGGCTCTTGGCAAATATGCCATTGGCCGTCACGACTATCGGCACAATGACTTATTATTTTTTATTATTTCCATCAATTGATTATTTGATTTTATTATTGGTTTCAAAATTATTTGTTGTTCTGTATTGTTTTTTGTTATTTTTTTAATATGTGTTTTACTATTCGATTTTACAATATCTAATTTATAATAAGATTATGACTATGTACGTGTTGGTCCTTAGAAAGTCCTTAGAGAAAGCTAAATAAATAAATAGTCGATGGAACTTCAGGAGGGGTCTGGCAAAAATATAAATAGTATTTGAATTACGAATGTAAACTATGTCTTGTTTTTTATATGGCAGACATGTATTAGCTTTATTCTGAGGAAGGCCCTTACTAAGTAATGGTTCAATAATTCTAAACAGTATTTTATAAATCCTAATAATATATACAATTCTTCCGTTACTGACTGATTGATTGACTGACTGACTGACAGACAACGCACAGCCGAAACTACTGGTCGTAGAAAGCTAAAATTTGGCATGTAGCTTCTGTCGATCCGTAAGGGAGCAAAAAGAGAGGATTTCCTGAAATTCCTACGGGAACGGGAAAAAACGGGATATGTGCGTACGAAGTCGAGGGTAAAAGCTAGTATATGAAATAATTCTAATATCATAATTATTAAAAAAAAAAAGTGCTCATACATGCGCAACGCCACAACTCGACGCCGAGGCGACGGCCATTTTTAATAGAGGTTATACTACCGATAAATAAATCATATTGCCTTTACCCGTTAATAAACAACCATCAAGAACGATTTATAAATACGGACAGTTTACTACCACAGTCTACCTCAAATAAAGATTGACACACATAAAATTTATCAAGCTACCCTACAAATACTGTCCATAATGGTTAGCCCAGTATCCTTTCTACTAATAATATAAGTCGGAAAGTCTGTCTGTACGGTTGGATGTTTGTTAATCAATTGCTGGCTAAACAGCTGAACGGATTATTGAAGTTAAAACTTCTTTAGGCGCGTTGAGCACTTTTTGGGTGAACAAAAATCATGGAACTCGCGTCATCGTCATCGAACGCTTTCTATGAGCTATATGTATACTGTGTATATATATGTACTTTTTGGGTGAACAAAAAACATGGAACTCGCATCATCGTCACCGAACGCTTTAGCTTTCGCTTAGTTTTCACTTCCATCGGCAGTCCCCAAAGACTGCCCCGCATGTTATTTTTATTTATCTCACAATCTCACCTGATTAATGGCAAGCAATGATGTGGTCGACAATGGAGCAAGCTTGCCTATAAACAATCTATTCACTCTTTTCTTAATTTTTTACGACAATATGTGACAAAAAAGGTTACCCTGTACGCTAAACGTCACATATATGTGACAAACAAAAGCTTAGCCTGACCACCAAACGTCACAAATATGTGACAAAAAATACGGCGAATTAGTGTCTTGGCGTCGGGAGTACGCCGATGCAGCTGTCAGGAAACATGACACTCGTTCATTTGGGAAGGGCAAGTAAGTCTTGCCAAGGGGTATCGCTTTGCCAACTTACTGGGTTGCGAAGGCCAGATAAACAGCCGTTCGTTGAAAAATACTAGTATTCAGCTGTGTCCTGTTAGACTAGAAGCCAACACCAGCCTGCATCATACGCCTTGCCTTTCCCAACTATATTCGAGTCGGTTTCCAGTTAAACCTGATTCAGCAGAATACTAGTATTTTACCGTAACGACTGCCAAAGATCTACAAATGACAGCCGGGACCAACGGCTTAACGTGCTTTCCAAGGTACGGAGGAAATTCGGTATGTTAAAATCGTCACCCATCCACAGACCAACCTTGGCAAGCGTTGCTTAACCTTGAAGATCGACCTGAAGCCAACACCAACATCGTTGATAAAAGACTAGGCAGATTGTTAACGTCCGCGTGGGATAATAAAACACTTCACGCGGGTGACTTCACTGGTAAAAGCTAGTTAGCCATAACGTTTGCTTCACTTGGCCTGGTAACATTTTGAAGTAAAAAGCTCTAGGGGGGAATGAGTGTGACACAGTCGCTAGTGGCTATAAACCGTCGATGACCATAAAATTACTGGAGCACACGCACTGGGTGGGGTAAACGTGGCGGTATTTGGTGTAAGCGTTTTTTCGCGTTTTTTTGTCTACCCTGTTTTGCCTTATACCTTGAGATGCCTTCCAACACTGCCTTTTGACAGCCGGTCTATTCAGACAACATCTCACCGTGTAAACATTGGTGGAGCGAAAACGAAGCGAACTGTCTTGCTTTCATATTTGTATGGATTGTCAGTTCACTTTATGTTCACTTCCCCTAAGTTTACACGGTGAGATGTTTCCATAATCGCACTGATGATGAGAGGAGGTTGGATGACCAGCAAATGATGATGTTGAGAAGGATATAGAGTTATGCGATACAGAGTGTAAAGTCCCGCAAACTTCCATTGAAAAGGGAGGATCCTCCGACTGGACGGTTGCTGTGTCCGGTGGGCAACTGCCCGATAGTTGATATTTGGACTGTTGTATATGTTCAAATTGCACGGAGAATTTTGCTTGCGCGATGCAGGATTTCGTTGAGTTGGTTCACAGCTGACGAGATAGATGGCGTTGCGCTAGTTTGCAGCTGGCGGGATAGATGGCGTTGCGGTTCTTTTTTGTTGCGATGTAGATTTTGCTACCTTGGTTTTTTTTTTGTAGCGGCATTGATGCCGCTACGACAATAATATAAATATACCTGTGCATACCTGCCTCTCAGGCCAATTTATCATTAGTGGTCCTAGAACAACCAAATTTCGAGAGTCGTGTGTTATGTCCAACATAAGCACATGAGGTGAGCCTAGTACCGTCAACCAGTCCTAAATCTAAACTCGAAACTGCTAGACTATCAAGCTTAATCTAAAATTAAATATATCTAATTAAGAATTGAACACATTCGTTATTTTTTATCGCAAACTCATTTTTTGTCGATACACACAATCTAATTTCGCTGCATGTTTTGATATTCTTTTATCTTCTTAATCAAATCATCTCTAATTACTCTGTTTTCATTGACTAGGGAATCACATTCCATTACTCTTGACTAAAAGCCTATTTTTTATTAAAAAATAACTGAATTCTAGAATTATTCTTTTGTCTGGAAAACCTGACTAAAAATCTCAATTAGACTTTTTGATTGGCTGGGGAATGAAATCAAAAATCCTTGACCTAACTGCAGGCTTTCACAAAAGAGATGACTTGTCGAGTCAAATCCCAAAGGCAATATGAACGGTACAGCCACAGAATAGATGGGCACAGAAGGTCGACTTCGTGCAACGAGTGAACACGTGCAGACACATAGACACGCTTCACGACCAGAAACTGCATTTGTTTCAGATCGCTGTACGTACGCGTCTATTGGCTAGTTTACACAGTGCGAGCTGCTGACTAGAGAGTAGACAGTTACTAGGATTGTCTGCTCGTATACCAGTAGCTCGGGTCGCCTTAGCTGTCTACACGGTGATAGCTCAGTCTTTTCTGACAAAAAATACAAGTCCCGCTCGTTGCTGCCATGTGCGAGTTACTGTCGGCGGGCAGGCAAGTGAAAACAACCTGCACGTGCCAGGAACTCGTAAGATACGTCTAAACGATGCGAGTTACTGTACTGCAGCTACTTGGCAGGCTGCACGATTGCTTACACTGTGTAAACTAGCCATATAAGTGTGCGTGTGCCGGTTTCTGCTCGTTGTATGATTACCACCCTAGAGAAACTTGAGGGAAAATAATAACATCCCGTGTGGGTCATTCTTCAAGTTTAAGCAGTATTTGCCTAAGCGTGTAAGTTTATGATTCATTATATATCGCGACTCTTCAATGCCTGAGAAAGCACGTTAGCTTAGTGGTTCCGGCTGACGTTTAGACTAAGACTGTCGTTACAGCTGGTCAGAAGCCACAAAATCTGACACTAGTCTTGCCAAGAGGTTTCATATCACCTAGAAATATGGTGGTAGAAGTCAGATGATCAGTCTTTCCTTGTAACAAAGGTAGTCAGTCAGGTAGGTAGGTGGTGTAGTCAGCCTGTTGGAAATCGCACCCAACAAGCACGCAGACGGCACGCGCTGGCGACGTGACTGACTTACGCGTCATCGCGAGCGAGCGGAGATGCGGCGTGTGTGAGCCGGTCCGGCCGGTAGCACTCTCTTTCTCGGAGACCACCGCGACGGACGCCCTTTCAACATTATTAGATTTATATAACTTTGTCTGGGACAGCTTTAATATTGTAAATTTATCGGCAATACACCAAGCCTATTTAGATACTGTCCTCTTTTATTTATCCCTAACGAGCGTTTCGAACACAGCCGTATCCGGTTAGATTGAAAGCCGAACCTAAATTAGTTCTGGAATGGTCATAATTATGTTTTAGAATAACGCTATTAAGCTAACGACACGTTTTCCTAGTGTACTACTAAACTCTCTATCTCAGAAACTACTGGACCGATTTTAATTAAACTTACACTGTTCCCACACGCGCACACACATAGACACACAAGACAAGGCATCTATGATTGTGCGGACTCGATCTTCTGTATTTACTATTCTGTGTTATTGCAGACAAAACTGAATTCTTGACGTGTTTACTTTTAATATAGTGTTGCCAGGAAACGTTTGAGGGGAAATAAATACAGCCATATCTTAGCCATGATTGTTGAGGGAGCGTTTGGTGCAGAGCTGAGGGAAAATTACTTGTTATTTTTGGATGATTTTTCTCTCTTATATTCTCGGAATTGGATATTGACTGATAGCGATAGATTAAGTGCTATTTTTGTCATAAAAAAATACAAACGAATTGAGAACAAACTCCCTTTTTTGAAGTCTATAGTCAAAAAGGCTATGTGTTTTCTAGTATTGGGTGTCAAGGGGAATATAGATGAAATACATCTTTAATTTTAAATCTTATATGGAGATAGTATCAGTATCTATCGAGCCCTCCTCCGACGCCTGATGCGCCTGCTGCGGGCCGGAAGAGCGGTCGAGATTTCCCTCTCCCTTTCCGCAGCCTCCTTCTACGCGATAACTGTCTCGCAGAAGAAGACCACCGCGTCCCAGGACTCCTCGCTGCCGACCATAGAACGGACTACGGCCAGCAGCGAGAGGTCTCTGCCTACCACAGAGATGAGGGCACAGCGCGGCTCCTCCCAAGCGGCACACTCTGCCAGCGTATGCCGCGCCGTGTCCTCTCGACAGGAAGCTGACATCCCGGATTAACACATATGCTTTTATATTTTTATACTAGCTGCGCGGGTAACACCGCGGGGCGCAGCTAGTAATAAATAAATAAATAAAACAACAAACTTGCTTTCCATTTCAAAGAAGAGACCAACACCGTTCATAAAATAATAACAATGAATTTTTTAATAAAACATTTCTATTCCAACTGCTCCTGCAAAGCTATGCCTCACAGAAAAGAATGAATTTAAAAAACTCGTAAGCTCCTTATGTTCCACAGCAAATTGTGTCGTCAACAGGAGTTTTTTTAAAGTGTAGTTCCACTACTGCGAAATAGAAATGATTGTGTTTAGTAGTGGGACGAAGGTTTAATTAACTGGGTCACTTTTATACATAAGTAATGATTTGAAGTAACAGTTTTTTTTTTATAGTTTTAATAACATTGATTGCCTCGTATATATGTGTTGGTTGTTATATTTGTTGAGCGTGTAAGCCTGAATTTATTGTCGACCTATATCTATACTATACTATGTATTATATATAAATCTATATAAATACAAATGAATCGCCGAAATGTATGTACGCGCATAACTTGAGAACGACGTAAACGATTCAAATAATTATTATTTTGTTGTGTTTGTGATTGTCAGGGCAGGGTTGGTACGAAAGAAAATTTTGAAAAAAAAAATACATCCGGGCGAAACCGGGGCGGACAACTAGTATAACATAATATGTATGTATAATATGTGTGTATAATACAAAGAACGATAAACGAGGAAGGCTTGTGTTTATCATTTGCACCCGTGCAAAGCCAGGGCGGGTCTAGTATTATTAATTATATCGGTCCCTAGTATTATTAATTTCACGAAATTCGTCTATGTTTCTAATAAACCCCGACTATAGAAATTATATTTAATATTCATATCCCAGTTCTATTCATAACCCAACTTCAAATATTAGTACTACAATATCAAATCAAATCACAAATTGTATATATTATTATCATAATCAATTCTATTCTCAATCAAATCCAAATATGATTGTACCTTGAATAATATTAGTTGGGGCTGTATTAAATAATGCTCGTATGGTTAAATTGTTCCACTTTATTACTCGGTTTTTAGGGTTCCGTACCCAAAGAGTAAAACGGGACCCTGTTACTATGACCGATTGTCTGTCTGTCTGTCCGTCTGTCACCAGGCTGTATCCTATGAACCCTGATAGTAAGATAGTTGAAATTTTCACAGATGATGTATTTTTGTTGCCGCTTTAACAACAAATACTAACAAAACAGAATAAAATAATTATTTAAGGGAGCTCCCCCACAACAAACGTGATTTTTTTAATCGTTTTTGCTCGATATTGATAACGGCAACCATTAGACACTTGCAATATTCACAGAATTTATTTTAAAAATTATTAAATTTATTTTCACAGAATTTATTTATTTTAAATATATAAATAAAATAAAATAAATAGTTAAGGAGGGGATACAACAAACGTTTTTTTTTTGCCGTTTTTATAGATACGGAACCCTTCGTGCGCGAGTCTGACTCGCAGTTGGCCGGTTTTTATGAATGAATATTTCATTTATACATCCATTCTTTCAGGGTTGAGTTAACCAGATTTAGTCCAATTATTCTGACAAAACACAGCGTTTTATAGATACACTGTGCCAATCGCAAATAAACTGAGGTAAGGATAATAAATTTGTGACAAAACGAAAATAAAATAGACCACAGACAAATTAAAATAGAGAATATGCTATTTTTTATTAGTTTCGAGCATTATATCGTAGTGCAGAAGTCAATTGCTAACCCATTGCGCTTTTAGGCGGCAAAAAGTTTCTCATTTATTTGGCACTAGCAAATTCCCGCGGCTTCAGTAGCCTATTTAAGATCTTAATAATGACATTAGTACTTCGACATTATTATGAATTCTTTGACACCATATTTTTATTTTGACGTTTGATTTATATTTTGACATTATGATTATTTTTTGACATTATGATTAATTTTTTGACATTGTGATTTATATTTTTTATTTAACTGAATGAACCAATCTAAGAATTAGTCATTCAAATTATAAATTTCATAACTTCATATAATAATCTAATAATGTACCTAGTTTTGATTTTCACGTATTATAGGTAATATTTCTACACCAGCAATGGTAGTATGTGTGAAACAATGTTTAATGTAAGATCTCAATGTACCATATACTGAGAAATAAATTATTATTATTATTTGGAAAAACATAGACTGTTTCTTAGCTCTTTGGCTAGTCTTAAGCTACATTAACGGGCTAAGCCAAGTCAATGTAGCATGGTATGAAAACAATTTATGGTGTAGGATTGACGTTATGAGGAGAAATTTCATTTTCTTCTAACTGCATGAACTTCCTCACTATTCTACAGGTGTTAAGAATTGCCGCTTTCTGAAGTATAATGTAAATTGAGTCTTTCAGGTCTATTTGTGTGAGGCTATGGTGGAGATGATTGGGTATGACACCTGTAGTGGAGACAACAATGGGTACCACGAACACTTTTTCTTGCCTCCAAATTCTAGTAACTTCTTCTTTAAGTTCAGCGTATTTGCTGATTTTCTCATCTATAGTTTTTTGTAAGTTTCTATATAAACCGTGCATATCTCGGGATAGTGTATCTTTATATTAGTGAACATATATCTTTATAATACGTGAAGCAAAAAAATTGTACCCCTTTTCACGAAAATTACGCAGACGGAGGAGTATGAAATTTGGCGCAGTTAAAGTTTATGTAGACGAAGAGTGCAGAAAGCTTATATATTTTTTATAATAATGCTTAAAAATACATGAAATTAATTTAAAAAATATGGTAGAGTATCAACCATTGGGCGACCAATAGTACATAATTAATGAGCTCCTACAAACAACAATATAAACTTTTCATAATATTAATTTAAGGGCTTAAATTAATTACTGCCCATAATTCTAGCTTCACACAGAAAAGAAAAAAGGGTTCAACATTTTGTTTTGTTGAACCTATAAATACTAAAGTGTGACCTACGCACACAACGGGTGGATACTTGTATAAGTCACAAAAAGGACACTAATAAAATATGGTCCCTATTCTCAAATCGATCGACTTTAATAAAACATGGGAGCCTAACGTGATATTTAATTCAGACAATGTTAATGTTATAAATGTTTGGATGTTTGTTAACCAATCATGCTTAAACGGCTGAAAGATATCCTATCGTATCTTAAACTAGTGAGGTACATCCTATGTATAATATTTTAATAAATTTATTTGCATGGTGTAAGGATTAGCCAATCGACGGAAGTCGATTGCTCAGGGTACGCCGGACGTTACAGAAGGTCGAAGAGTACGTCGCTCGGGGAGGCTCCTTTCATGCACCTCAATTATAAATTAAAGTTGGTGATCATAGATTTGTATTACTATTTCAAGCCAACGTTCGCAATTCGCATCTCAGTCGCATTCTGTCAAAAATGTATAAAAATCGACGCTCTTTTGATAGATTGCGGCTGACATGCGAATGCGAACGTGACTTAAACATTAGTAGAATTGGCACTCTGGTTTTACATATTCCATACTTTGAGTTGATCCTGGAAGTACGTCGTACGTAATTTACTAGTTTCGACTTATTTAGAAAACGATTAGTCTACTGATACAGCCTTGATTTGAACAAAGGATCCTTTTGAGCACGGGTCCTCGGTCAGATAATTTTCGACGATCACATGGGTAAAGCCGCTGGCTTAAACATGTCTTGTATCAAAGTCCCTTCAAAGGTCTGACACTAATAAAATAGGGCCCTATTCTCAAATCGATCGACATCAATAAAACATGGCATCCTAAGGTGATATTTTATTCACACAATATATCGAGTGCGTCTAACCCTTGGATCGTTCGTACGATTGTTCTAACCTTCCCAATACTGACTTGTAAATATTTTATGTAAGCCTTTGAAAGCGTTTAATCAAACTTTGAATTGTATTTTCGATAAAAGCTATTTCGGTGTCAATGGTCGACTAATACAAGGGCTTTGTACGGAAATAATTTCATGAATTAGTGTAATGATTTTATCATAACGAGTTGTGCTCGTAAAGCATGCGATGGAAAGGTTCTGGAGTTGCCACCGCGTACCTGAAGACGAAACATCGGAAGGCCTCCCACAAGATGGACAGATTACCTGGTGGCGCCCACGAGAATCAGCTGGATGCGAGACGCACACTATGTGAGGACTCTTTTTTTTTAAGAATGGGAAATCAATTAGTGACTTCTTTCTGTCAGACTCTTACCGACTAAAACCCAACCGAGTTCCTTCTAAAGCCCTTTCAAGAGCCGCGGTGACTCTCTCGAACAAATTCCGCATGGCAGATGTGAGGACTCTTGGAAGTGATTTGGCTGAAATGATGATAATGAGCTGTGTCACGACAAACACGGCAAGACGTTAGCTGCGGCTGTCATCTTCTGATGTTTAACAGTCGTCACAGGTATCCTGAAGCCTACCCATGTTACCCAGTTAATGGGTTGTGGAGGTCTGGTAGGTAGCAGCTTCACGTAAAATACTGAGATGACAGGCATTCTGAAGTCCAAAAATCTGACGACAAGTCTTATCAAAGAGTATTATGTCACTCAGTTACTGGGTTGTTGAGATCAGAGAGGCAGCTCTATGTAAAATACTGGTATTCAGCTGCATCCCGTAAATACAGACTCTAAATACAGAAAAAAGTATCAGATATAACATTATAATTATTAGTAAATTTCTTCCAGCAGACCTGCAAAAGGAGAAAAAAAAAAGAAATGTTGACAAAAGTGTGTAAGAAAGAACAAGAGAAAGGGTATGTGAAGCCTTAAACTAAAGTATCAAATCATCATCATCTGCCTAGCCTTTTCCCAACTATTTTAGGGTCGGCTTCCAGTCAAACCGGATTCAGCTGAATACCAGTATTTTACGTGGAGCGGCTGCCTACCAGACCTCCACTACCCATTAACTGGGTAACACGGTACTCCTTGGCAAGACTGGTGTCAGATTTTCTGGCTTCTGACTATCCGTAACGACTGCCAAAGATGTACAAATGACAGCCGGGACCAACGGCTAAACTAAAGTATCAAATAAACCTACATAAATATTTTAAATATTAATTTATGATTATATATATAAAACATTCCTAATTCTATAATAGACTACTATAACCATGGAGATTATCGATCAAATATAGGGCATTGATTACGTGACATTTCGAAAGTGTCTGACAATCCCATATATTTTTGTCGTTTCGTCGATCGCCTTCACAGTTTCGTCGAAGTGAATGCTTGGGTGAAGTGATCACGAGGTGAGCTGACAATCCATATAATCAAGATGGAATGATAGCTCACTTCGAGATCGCGTAACATCTTTATTATACGGATTGACAGCTCACCTCGTGATCACTTCACTCAAGCCTTTACTTCGACATGTTTACAGAATTGACCGACTGTAAACATGTCGAAGTGAAGGCTTATTGTCAGTGCAGCTGAAAATTTCCATATTAATTTGCTTCTGTAAAATCTTGTTAATCTAATAAACTGTCCTATTAACGACTCGCATTAAAAACGCTACAAAACCGTCGCTCCACCTGAGCCCAGTGTGTCAATAAACTATGCAAATGTCAGAATAAATTCCGCCGCGAACAACACCCTCGGTTTTACGTGCAACATTATTTAGCAAGTTTATAATAGAGGGCGTTGGAAATGACTCAAAATTCGAGTAGCTCACCGGCTACTAACTATAAATATTCGGGACTTGGTCACTTATTAATAAGTTATGATTTAGTTTGTCTATTAAAAAGGTTCATAGTAAATAAGGTAACTGGTGGCAACTTAGGTACTGCCAAAGTTTTGGCCTGAAAATGTTTGTACAGTCTTTTAGCCAGCCATCTGCATCTCTTTTTTTCTTCTTGTTTATCCGACTTCAAAAAAGTAGGAGGTTCTTAATTTGGTTGTATATTTTTTGTTTGTTACCTCATTATTCTGTAGTTTATGAATCAATTTGAATAATTCTTCAATTATATGGAACGATATACTTTCCGATTGGTCTCATAGAAATGTCATCAAAATCGGTTCAGAAGTTTGGTTTTAAATCAAAATAGCTGGAAAAAATATGTCATCCAAATAAACGAAATTGCTTTCCTGTGACGCTGTACGCTTTTTAGTGTTCTTTACGCTTTTTGGCTCTTCAGTGGCAGTTACAAATTTTATTACAAAAAATTATAAAGCACTAAAAAGCGCAAAAAAATACCTTTTTTACAAAGTAATACAATCGACTTAGAAATGAAAAACGTTACGTAGTAAAAAATAATCTTAATTCCGGAAGTCGAAAAAGGCGAAGAAACAACCAAAAACATCGACTTCCAAGATTAAAGTTATTTTTTCATGTCGAAGTCGGTGGTATTTTTCTATTTTTATAGGCGATGATGTGATTGGCAATGGAGCACGCTTGCCTAGATGTATGACGAAATTGCTTGCTATAACGGTGCCGCAGGTAGATATTATTTCGTTCAGCTATACATAAAACACAGATGCGGTGATTTAAAATATCTACGTAACAAAAAATCGTAATACAGGTAAGCCCGCTCTCGGTCTCACCTGATTATAAGCAATTTCGCCTGATGATAAGCGATCTAGCCTGATCATATGCATTTTCGCCTGATGATAGGCGATGGATGAGATCCATTTTAGAACGAGGACATTCAGGTAGAAATATTTACGATTAATTGAAGTTAAGTCACCACAGTAACTGATTTACCAGTAACCAGAATCAACCAACATAACATTTTTGTTAATGATTAAAAAAAAATAAGCCCAACATTAATTTAAACAGGTTATAACTTTGGGTTTTAGGTTTACGACTTATTTTATATACCAGGCCTGTTTTAATTATAAGTATAAGACCCAGTGAATTCATCAAAAATCTTTAAAGTATTTATTAAAAAAAATAATTATTATGAACATTTCAGTTATTAAATCAAGTCTTTTTATATTTAACTAGCGACCCGCTCCGACTTCGGAGGGGAGCAATTTATACATACAGCCGGTCGATTCTGTAGGCATGTCGAAGTCAAATGAGAGATGTCACGTGATCTCGAAGTGAGTTGTCATTCCATCTTGATTATAAGGATTGACAGCTCAGCTCGTGATCACTTCACCCAAGCTTTCACTTCGACGTGTTTACAGAATCGACCAGCTGACCTTCTTCGTGTATCGCTCTTTCTATTCAAAACAATATCCGCATCAGTTGAATTTTTTAGGAGAATTAAGCGTAGAAACATACAGAGACAGATAACGACATTGTTTCATACTATAATTTACAAAAATGTCAAATTTAATGTGAAAGTTAAGATATTTGTTAATAAATCACGACTGACAGGATTTTTTATGAAATTTGAAGCAGACAATGGCTACATAGCCTCAATTATGCCAAAGAATACCTTGATATACAATGTGAACGTTTTCGAAGTATAGTATAATTTATTTAAACTTTATGCACTACAGTGGGACATATTTTTAACTGCGAAGGCTGTCTTTCTGTGTGTTTTCTTTTTACGGCTGAACGAATTTGTTAGAAGTTTGGCAGAAAGTTTGTCCTGGATTAAGACATAAAAATTTTAATCCGTGAAAACAAAATTAGAGTGAACAGGCTTATTTTGGGTAAGCTCACTCCATCGTCGACTTTGTTTCTGTCTTTCGACCTAGACTAGAGTCAAGAGCAAACCCATATAAAAATATATATATATGTATATTTATTATAAAACTCTTCCGTTACTGAGTGACTGATGCCCGGTTTCTGAGGTCTGTTAACGCTATTTATCACAACGCAATAGTTGGTTAGTGGTAAACGAACAGATAAATGACACATAAAGTACCTCAGAAACCGGGCAAGAGTGACTGACAGACAGGGTTGGGCAGTATCTGAATTACTTGTAATTAAAATACGTATATATAACGTTATTGAAATAATACGTATTTGGTGTTTGTATTTCAATCAGTTCTTAAAAATGTGATTTGTATTTGGTATTTGAAATACTTATGACTACAAAATACATTTGAACTAAAGCTATCGTAAGCAAAAAGGCTAGCCTAACCTAACAGTATATACAATTTGACAGTATTTTGAAATTAGTATTTTTCATTTTAAATAACAATTGTTAAAAAACTGTGTTTTGTATTTCGTATTTTAAGTACATGCGAGATTATATTTCGTAATTTGTATTTTATATGGGATATGCGCGTACGAAGTCACGGGCAAAAGCTAGTATATTATAATATTCGACTTTCACGCGGGAAAAGCCAATGGCAGAAGTTAGTTGAGTATTAATAGGTGGCTGTTAAATGTAAATAAGAATGGCACCGTGTATACCACCAAGCTTATAAAAGGCAGCAATTAATGGAAATTCTATTCGGCCATTCCGCCATTATATTTCAATTATAAATCCGCATTAATTTAAGTTATGATTATTAATTTCGCAAAACAAGTGAGGGTGGCAAATTTGTTTGCAAATTAACGTTAATAAATTAATTGCGATTGTAATTACTTTTAATTTAGCATTTTGGGATTGCACTACGGTATAATGAAAAGCACGACTCGTACTGGCCAGTTTTTTATCTTCCACTCTGTCTTGTCAACCATCACGCTATTTCTGACTCTTTAATATCACTCCTCACACAATCTAACCATAGTTCCTTTAGCCTCCCTCCCTCTCTCCATCCAAGTAAACAACAAATATGTCATCAATAATTAAATCAAACCCCAAAAACTAATCCGCCCCTAGTTAAGCCACTAAATTAAGTAGCCCTCTGCTTAATAATATTATTTTTACGCCCCGAAGTCTATAAGGTTACGTCCACACTGACACGCGACGTGATACTTCAATATGAAACTCGTGGCTGGTTCGAACTTCGAGGTTAGCTATGCTTGCCGAGGTCGATCCGTAGATGGGTGACCAATATGGAACTTTATAATACAACTCATTCGGAGTCTGTGTTTTCTGATAGCTGCAGCCTGCGGGTCTTTAAACCAATAGTGAATAGGTTACTTCTAGGTAAGCGTGTTCCATCGTCGACCACATCATCGCTTTCCATCAGGTGGTCAAAATCGAGCCTATCAATGAATAATAAAAAAAAAGTATACAAAACCGGTCAAGTGCGAGTCGGACTCTCACACGAATAAAAAAACACGTTTCTTGTGCCCCCTTTAATTTTTAATTTAATTTTTGTTATTTGTTGTTATAGCGGCAATTGAAATAACGGACGGACAGACTGATGGACGGACGGACAGCGGAGGCTTAGTTATAGGATTCCGATGGTTACCCTTTGGGTAAGGAACCCTAAAAATGAAGATTGTAGGTTACAGTAGCCTACTGGTATCGGAAACAGGGTCCAAATTTCTGGCGGTCAGGGCTCCTAACAATACGATCCGTGTCAAGCAGTTCTACTTTCTGAATCAAGCCCTTGATTCATCCGCCTAGCGAGAGTCTCATGAGGTGTTGTTAGTCTAGGCTCGTGGCTAAAATATTTTTTATGAATACTAATAAAACCGGGGAAGTGCGTGTTGGACCACGCACAGTGCAGGGTTCCGTAGTTACCCGTCTCCTAAACCATGCCAAAATAGTAAAAAGTACTTAACTATTATTACATTACAAAGTTACAAATGCACTTGGTTTTAAGTCATTTTCTATTGAATTATTAGGACTTCTTTACTTACCCTTTTATAAGTTGATCGACTAGTACTCATTAACTCGTTAAGCCTAGGTAGCGTCGATTTCCTTTTAAATTCGTTATAAATACTACTCACATCTCTAAAAACAACACTTGTCTCTAACAAAAAAATCATCGCCCTACGTGTTTCAAGATTTTATTTTACCACTTTATCAGCGTAATTAATATATATAACCATACCAAATTACAACTTTCTAGCGCTAAGCGTCTCCGAACTAAACCGCGCACGGACAGACAGCCAGCCAGACAGACAGACATGACGAAACTATAAGGGTTCCTTGTTGACCACGGAACCCTAAAAAAACAGCCGAAAGACGATAATTGCTGGGCGTAGGCCGTCCCCAAGAATGGTGAGTCTTGGGGACGGCCTAATGTGGTGACATTACCCTGTGTCTTACGGCTAAAGTGGTGATGATGATGAATAAAAAAACGGACATGGGGTACAAAGGGCCCAAACAATCTGATTGTTTGGGCCCTTTGTACCCCATGTCCGTTTTATCGTCGATTAATCGGCTCGAAGAGAAGACCTCGCTGATCGTGGCGTCGAGATTGTTATCGCGTCGCATCTCAATGTAACCTGACCCTTATGTTCAGGGCGTTTATATAGGACAGTAATGAAATGATAGAGGAGGGCTAATCCCTTTTGAAAGGTGTGTCTCCGGGGAAGCCGGGCTTATTTAGAGGATATTTTGATAAAGACATTTTTGACATGGGACTTAAGTGATGAGTTGGGGCGTTTGGAGTGTCTGTGGTGTGGTGCGGGGTTAGAAGTGTCAGAATAGGGATTGAAAAGTGTATTTTTGATAATTATTTGAGGTTGAAAGTGTTAAGTCTGTTTATAATGATTTAAAAATTGAGACTTATGATTTCCACTTGTACTGATTTGTTTTCTCTTAATAGCCACGTGTCTATCGAGAGGATATTCCGTTTAGCATCATCGTTTTTTCTGTCCGATTCCTTGAGAATTCCAATCTGCTTGTTAAAAAAATAAATGCTTTGCGTTTGAATATCATTGCTTATAAATATTTATTGAGACATGAACCTTGAAGTGAACTTTTTGACCTTTGAATTAATCACACTGAGCCTTTTAAATCCTCCCAAATGCGTGAAGTGATCTAAAATTCAATCTTAGTGCTACGCCGTAGCTCGTAGAACGCTGCTACGCCATAGTTCTGAGGTCTCTGCTACGCCGTAGCTCATGTGACACTGCTACACTATAGCTTGTAGGACACTGCTACACCATAGCTTGTAGGACACTGCTACGCCATAGTTTGTAGGACACTGCTACGCTGTACCTCGCGGGGCATTGCTACGCTATATCTTGTAGGACACAACTACGCCATAGCCTATGGGACACTACTACGCCGTAGCTCATGTGACACTGCTACGCCATAGTTTGTAGGACAATGCTACGCTGTACCTCGCGGGGCATTGCTACGCTATACCTTGTAGGACACAGCTACGCCATAGCTTATGGGACACTGCTACGCCGTAGCTCATGTGACATTGCTACACCACAGCTTGTAGGACACTGCTACGCCGTACCTCGTGGGGCATTACTGCTCGTAGGACGTAACAGGACGGCTTTAAGTTTCCATCAGTCATGCAAATACACAATGTGATTCCCATTGATCCACATTGTGTCGACGGACTCCCGGAAAGACAGATTTTCCCATAAATTCCATTTCATAGGCCTTTTCTGTTTAGTTCAGAATCACTTGCTCAGTGTACTTTATTTAGGTCAAAAATCGAATCTGGTGTCCAATTTTAATTAATTTGAAGCAACATTCGCATTCGCATCGAAACCGTACGTTGCTTAAAATAAATAAAATTAAACCTCTGGTCACCGTCCATCCAAAACTCAATTACAAAACATCACAAAAAAAAACATTTTCATCCCTACTTTTTACACGTACCCTGAAAACAGCCGCATCCTCGCTTAGATCTAATCCATCTTCGTTTGCCCAAGAGACCAAAAGTTCTCAGCATTTTTCATCCCCGGATCACCATAAACCAACACCAGGTATAAACTTATTAATTAAACAACAGAATGTCGGCTCTCAGGTTTTAATATAGAAATATGAAAAATGCTAATTTTTCTCACTGCTTCAGTACTTAAGCGACGATGGCGGCGATGCTGGACGGTGTAATTAAAATGGAAGTTTGTCAACTGTTTAGGTTTTTAGGGCAATGTGCAGTGAAGATAATGTTTAAAAAGAAAGTAAAAAGGTTGAAAGTGTTTTGACACACTTCTGCCGGTCGATTCTATAAACATATCGAAGTAAAGGCTTGGGTGAAGTAATCGCGAGGTGAGCTGTCAATCCATATAATCAAGATGGAATGACAGCTCACTCCGGTGTGATCACGTGACATCTTGATTATATGGATTGACAGCTCACCTCATGATCACTTCACCCAAGCCTTCACTTCAAAATGTTTACAGAATCGACTGGCGTAGTCGGGGCCCAATCATAATAGAGATGTTTCCTGGATACAAACATATTTTTTCTTAATGTAACTGATTAGGTAAAAAAGTCTGTGCAGTATCTTCGGAGATTACCTTTAACAGACAGACAAACAGAACGACAAAATATTTTTTGTGTTTTATGTTCCTTTTGTATCGCCCTTAATCCATTTTTGGTAAATTTATTGAATGTACAGACACAGCGGTTCCTACTGATCTATAATATGTATAGATAATTGTTTTGTAAACAATAAATGCTATACAAATTCAACAGTTTCCAACATATTCGTGACTTATTAAGAAAAAATAGTCTACAATTTTACGCGATATTTAACAATCTTACGGCGTTTGCTTTTTCCCGGTGACATACATAATATATGCAAAGCACACTACAATTATACAAGCTTTGAAAAGCCGTGCATTTGTGTGTTTCTATGAACTATCGATTCTCAGAACTACATAAGTGCACGCTTCAAGCAAATGACATGGTATCGTGGGAATCAATATCATTAAGAACTAGCTGTTTGTCACAACCCTCTTATATTTCCCCCTGAGGCCTTTGAGTCTTTCTTGGAACGCGGTTCTGTTGGAGCAGGAGTTGGAAACTATTTGTAGATTTAGGTGAGGTGCACTTGTTTGTGTGTATATGTTACTTACTGTTATATAAATGTTAGTTCTTCTAACTCAACAGACAGATGTGTTGCTGGGGAGTTTGTTGCGCCACTTCTTCTTCCCAGCTAAAACACTAGGAAGTGGTGACGGGCGGGACAGGCGTTTTTGGAGACTCCCAAAAACGCCCAGCCTGTCATCACCTCCTGTGATTTTGTAAACGTTGACGTTCAAATATGTTGACTGTATGACTTTTGACTTTGACTTTGTTTGGATGTTACGTATATTTTCTATATTTGTGTAACTTTTTCTACGGAACTCGTGGCTAAAAGAACAACAGCTTCACGACGCTTGCTGTGGCAGGTCCGTCGATGCGTCACCCATCGGCACCCCATTTCTCTGGCAAAACGTGGAATAGTACAATTTTCAGGTTTATTATATTGTAAAACTTTTGTTAAAAGAAAAGTAAACAAAACGGTTATCAGTAAAATGTTTGGGATTGATTCTCGATTTGATTACCGTCGTACTAATTAACGCTTTGTATTCCAGGTCGATACCTTATACGTTCGACTGTCTTGATCACTTTTGCAATTTGCATTTTTTAGAGCCTAGTCTATTTCTGTAGTGACTAGAATTGTTTTTTTACCTGTAGACATAATGGATGACCGATTGCAACGAGCAATAAGGAAGAACAGCCCTACTATGAAGAGAGAGACGAAGCTATACATAGCGTGTAGCACTATCCCTTTTACATCGTTGTCGGAATTGGATGGCATTAGCACGTCATAGTAGGGGCACAGGTCGTTAGAAACTTGGTCAGCTCCAGTGTAAGTTACTTTACGATTCTAAAAGAACATTACAAGTGTCCACAAAAGACACTATAACAATCCATTTTTGCCCAAAATCAAATACCAGCACGTACCCACTGTAATTTTCAATAAATTATGCAATATAACCAAGTGAGAATTTGCGTGGGCACTATGCTTCACAAAATCCTCTGAGTCCAATAGGTCGGGCTTGACCTGTGACCTTTTGATGGGTTCAATACATTTACTCTATGTTCATATCGCTTGGTGCCGTTTAGAGATGGGCCAACTATGGATTCGGCCAACTACACAACTAGCGCTCAAATGCCGACTAGTCGGCAACTGTGACTGTTCGCTTTCTCAGCGAGTTGGCGACTAGACGTTTAATTTTTGTTGATTAAAATAATTACAAATCATAGTTTGACAGTACGTCTGTTCTTGTAAGTTTGATTTAATTCTTAAAAAAATTGGTTGTCTGTAAAGTCGGTTTACCGACGATAGTTTAACGTGACTACGTCATAACAAAACCTTGATGAAATGATCGTAACGTTACAATGAGTCATCCTTTTTCGTGCGTGCAGCCGGCGTTCATCTATTTATTAGACGTTGCCACGGCAAAATATAAAACGTATTGCCGTTAAGAAGTTACTCTCGCATTTATAACATTAGTATGGACTTTGCAGCTCAGTAAAGTGCCGACTAGTCGATATTTTTAGTGGACTTACCGCCGACTGCAAATTTTCGTCGCCTTTCTGAACTAGTCGGCGACTAGTGAGCCCAACTCTAATACTTTGTCGTTATGTATTTCTGGGAACCTTCTGTAGGTGTACCTACAAAGTTTGTTCTGATGTGGTTGGTATGAACTTTAGATGAACAGCAAAGCAGCTCAGTTTATGGAGGCTTGAGCCTTTGATGACCTCTTCGGGGAATAGGGGCATGATGTTATGTTATTAGTAGTTACAGGAAGCGCTAAAAATAACCTTCACGAGTCAAAGGAACCGGAAAAAAACATTTTTTTAAGCGACTTCAAAAAAAGAGGGGGTTTAATTCGGTTGTAGTTATTTTTATGTTTGTTACCTCATAACTCCTCGTTTGAAAAAATCTTTTATGATGGGAAATGATATATTTTCCGATTAGTCTCATAAAATTTCATCAAAATCGGTTAAGCAGTTTGGTTTTAAATCAAAATAGCTGGAATATAAATTTCATCCAAGTAAACGGAATTGTGTTTTTTGCTTTCTTGTGACTTTACAGTGGTTTTGTTAGGTGTGGGGTACCACTAAAAAGTAAAAAATAAAAAACTACAATCGACTTCAAAAACGGAAGTCGGTGTTTTTGATTGTTTCTTCGTTTTTTTAAATTTATACTTTGTAGTGTTTTTGGAAGTCGGTTGTATTTTTTAATTATTGGTTCGCATTTGACCACACTCTCACCTGATGGAAAGTGGTGATGTGGTCGACGCTGAAGCACGCTTGCCTAGAAGTAACCTATTCACTCTAGACTTAAAGACCTACTGGTTGTAGCGATCAGGAAACATAGACTTCGGCAGGTAATTCCACTCCTTAGGGCACCCGGTGAAGTATTTCTATCTTGCTTATTTATTTTTTGTGGTTTGATTTGAACACTATAATTTTTCTTATTTCTGAAATACGTGAAACTGTTATTTATTAATGTTATAGGTATATAATTATAAGTTTACTAGACCACAATATTTGCGTAGGCTTGTGGTATAACCGCATTAGTTGAACGGGTCCTGTGACCTTTGCATTGGTATCCAACACCGAGTTAATATTAACAGTTACGTCAACTATTTCTGCTGATCGACTTTGTAAACATGTTGAGGTGAAGGCTTGGGTGAAGTGATCAAGAGGTGAGCTGTCAATCCATATAATCAAGATAGAGATAAAATAAAATAAGATGTCACGTGATTATATCATTCCGTCTTGATTATATGGATTGACAGCTCACCTCGTGATCACTTCACCTAAGCCTTCACTTCGACATGTTTACAGAATCGACCCGCTGATCGAGTTACCATGTCAGCACATTTCACATTTTGTCACACATCTCGTCTATTTGAACGATAAATTAATTTTGTGAACACCCACCCTATCTTCGAAAGTAAATATTTTACTGGTAAGAACGGTTCCGTACTGCATCCGATCCGAATCACTGAAAATACAGATAAAAAACTATTACCAAATTCGGATATTGCTTACGCACTAATCCGATCTCTGATCATATTTTACTGGTAAGAGCAGTTCCGTACTGCATCCGATCCGAATCACTGAAAATACAGATTCGGATATTGCTTACGCACTTATCCGATCTCTGGTCAAAATCTACCCCGCGCCCCGACCCGCTGTCGAGGCGTGCGGATATGTTCGATTAGGATCCGAGTTAATGCGAAAGCGTTCATACAAACAGTACTACGGCTACTTCGGTCCGTCAATATTTCTTCCGAATTGGAGACTCACTGATGACGGAAGTTGGATTTAGTGCATTAACTACATACAAATAGTTCTTATGGGTTGCGGAATTTGTTGGGTTACGGAATTTGTTGGGTTGCGGAATTTGTTCGAAAGAGTCACCGTGCCCCGGAAAGTAAAGGGCTTTAGAAGGAACACGGATGGATTTAGTCATTGAGAGTCTGACACGCCCTCCCGCTCCCCCAAAGCGGAAGAAGGCATTTGATGATTACCAATCCTTAAAAAAAAAAAAAAGTTCTGTGGCTACATCGGAATGTATTTTCACGGATTCGGTTCGGATGCAGTGCGGAACCGCTCTAAAAAAAATACATATCGACATATCGCACCATGAGAATAAAAGTGACCTAACACGAAATTTGCATTTTGTGGGAAATCACAAAATTGACTTCGTATTTTAGGGAGTTTCCAATAAAATATGTCATAACTTTTTCAAATGGAAAGCTATTTACATATTTATGATGCCAATATATTGTTTAGAAAAAATAAGAGCTTAAGAGTTTATAAAATAATCATTAAAAAAACCTTCCAAAAATTTTGAGATTTTGAGTTCGGTCACTTTCATTCTCACTGTGATTATTTTGCGTAACATGAATGATTGTAAGTAATTGAATCTATAGTAGGCGCTAGATAATCGTGGAATAACGGTCATTGACCCACCTACAATTATTGTCATTTTTAATTTGAAAAACGGAATTAATGACACAAACCTGTCCCGAATCATCATCTCTCGTGATCCTTAACATTGTCTAATAATGAAAAACGATTCATATTTAATTGTTCAGGTACCTATGAACAGTTATTAGGGAAAGGTCAATATACTTTATTCCACATTTATCTGGCGCCTACTATAGTCAAGTGAGTTTATTTGTTGATTTAAATTGTATGTACAGTAGTGTTACATAGGCGGAATTAATGCAACGAGGTTTTCTCTATCATGCACCAATAGGAAAAAAAAACTAAACTGCTACAAAAAATAAATAATATTTAAAATCAAAATTAGTTAACCTTCACTGGTCAAATAATGAAAGCATAAATACACATAAAGTAGGAACAAAAAGGAAGAAAAATTATTTTTTAAACAATACCTACACAATAATGTTAAAATAAAAAATTGGTTGTATGTAAAGTCGGTTTACGGACGATAGTTTAACGTGACAACATCATAACAAGACATTGATGAAATGATCGTAACGTTACAATGAGCGTAACGTTACAATGAGTCATCCTTTTTCGTGCGTGCAGCCGGCGTTCATCGATTTATTAAACGTTGTCACGTCAATAATATTTCTGAGATAGCCTGGTAGTTACTCACCATATTTTCCATGTTCCAATCTACCATCCGAACCCACTACCCCTAAATAACTTCGCCACTCGAACTGAACAAGTCTCATCCTTTTACCAATGTCAAAAAAAAAACAAAAAAGAATCGCCCCATTCACTTCGACTGCACCTAACCCTCTCGCGCTGCGCTATGCCGATATTACGCCAGTAGACCGCATCGGGTCTAATTGGACCACGCCATAAATACCGCGTTTTAGTGTTGAATTCGGAGTAGTGTTACCAGTTATGAAACGAACGTTTTTTGAAAATGTTTAAAACCATTTTGGTATTGGTGTGATGTTAGTTTGTTAAAAGCCGGGATTAATTACGCCTGGCAAAAAATATCAGGTATTTTTTTTTGGTTAGCCGAGTGAAAACGGGTTGTACTGTGTACAATATTAATTAATTAATTTAAACTTTATGTACGATAGTGGTACATGGGCGGACTTAATACATTCTCTACCAGTTAACCTTTGAGTTATAAAGACTACACTGTGGTAGGTGTACAATAAATAAAAATAAGATTTCAAATTGAATTTTAATATTTCGGAAAGAATATACAGATAATAAATATAATACTAATAAAATACATATACATATATGCTAAAATAATAAACTAATAAATACGATATATAAATAATCATACCGATTAAGAGAATTCATAATAATCATGACGAAGAACATCTATGAATGACAAGCTTTTAAGTAGTGTTTTCGGATTTACGCTTAAAGAAAATTTAGACTCTGCCTTCTTGATGTCAAGGGGTAGCATATTCCAGAGTTTTGAATTCATTGAGTCATGAATTGTAGAAATATTAAGACCTATGTACAAAAATAACAACATTTGAATTAAACTTTTGTACATAATATTAAGTTACAATTTTAGGCAGCGGCTTCGTCCGCGTGAAGCTAAAAAAGTATCCCAAGGGAATATACGGCCCTGAAACGCAAAGGACTTTAGGAGGAATACAGATGGGTTTAGTCAGTCAGAGTCTGACACTCCCTTCCGCTCCACCCAGAGTGGAAGAAGTCATTTGATGATTTACCATACCTAAAAAAATAAATTACATTCTGCTGATATAAAAAAAAAAATGTTATGTCCTTGCATTCTACCCATGTTCGAAGTTTAATCTAGATAATAATCTGTTAAGCCTTGAAGAGGTCAAAACAGACAGACACAGCATTATTAATAGCTCCTGTTTGTTGGTGATTTTTCAGACAGAATTATACGGAAGCAAATAGTCCGATCCGAATCAATATCTGAAGGCCTTACAAATAAATTGCCGGAGCGGAAATAAGAATCAGCAACCGGTAGCTCTGCAAGACTATTGTTTCACAGCTCCTTCATTCGTTATTTTCTGCAATCTGTTGGTTCGATCTTTGCAATTTTTCCTATGGAATGTTTCAGATTTTAATATCTTGTTTTTTTTTTTCAGGTAAGACATGGACAAAATTAACGGAGTGGCAGTGAGAACAGGTTGAGTTTATGTAAAAGTTATTAAAAAAAATAGAAAAAAAAAAACTTGGTACTAAGATACCACTTACCTGCGAGACATTCAAATCACATTTTCACGCAAAATAAAAATTCAAAATACTTAGATAAATAAAAAAAAAAAAAAACAAAATAGTAAGACGTTTTTTACAATACCAATCTAACTGTCAAAATGATGTTGATTTCGTTTGGTTTTCGTTGTGGAACTGCATTGTGGAAGAGTTCAAGACATGAAATGTTAACATAGCTTAACTTCTAGTTTTAAAATGCAACACATTTTCGAGGTATTTTTCCGGCGGAGATGCCACTGCCTATCAGATTCCTTCTTGGAAAACATGTTTTTGTTTTAGAAATATTTCATGAAATACGTCTTTCGTGGTGAAAAACCTCCATAAACTTTATTGATGTGATACAATTCAAATTCATCCAAAATGCTTCCCCTTTCCATTAATTTCAACCCTACTCATAATTACTCTGCACAACAATGTTTAAAGTCCCGGAAGAAACATTTGATATTTCTATAAGTGGCTCCGCGGCAATTTGAATACCTTGCCAGTCGCTGACGTTTTCCGGCATGACGTGATCAATCATTTACAATGTTGGCAACACTGTCGGCCGGACGAGTGACCCGTTTTTGTACGGTTGGTACCGTGAGATTGCAAAATATTTGGGAGTCATAGTGCTGGTATAATGTGAAGTAGGGAGTGGGTTTCGATTTTTTGATTGGATTAGACTTTTTTGGATTACAGTTTAGTTATGTAATTTTTTTAAATAAAAATTTCATATTTCTGTCTGGCGATAAGTGTTGCTATAAGTAGAGAAGCTTTTTAAGATTAATGTAATTTTTTACTTTCTTAGGAAAACAACCAAAATGTTCATTTCTACTGTATTAATCCTACTTGCTTTCTAATATAAGAAATGTAAAAGTTTGTAACGGTCCCCCACGGCACAGCATTATGCTGAGTGGAAGCCCTTTTGCCACAACCACGACATGCATCTACTTTGTACCTACTCATACTTTTCTTTTTTTTTCTTATTTAGTTTTTAACGTGTCCTTACTAATACAATTTAAACTACTAACACTATCGTTTAGGGTTTAGTTTAAGAAAAATAAAATTATGTATTTTTACTTATATACTTATATAAATACTTTTTCTTTCTTTCTTTCTATACAAAAACTACAGGATGAATTTAAATGAAATTTGGTACACATAAGGTTTATAAGCTGAATTACCACTTAAAATACGCGAATTCACGGGCAGAAACGAATTCTGTATAAAATTAGATCAAGCCAGCTTTAGTATTACCCAGAGAAAAAATAAACAGAAAACAAAACATAATTTTCTCTTTTCCAACGACAATTACAAAACGACTATCCGCAACTAACAATTTTGAATATTCAAGCGTAATAAAAACAAAACATTACGGTCCATATCTTCTTTAATACATATTATCCACAATGCAACGGTGGTTGGCACGGAGCCAAAACCCGTAAATGATGGCTATCTCGTAACATTTGATACACATATCAGTGCGGATTATTTCCCTTTCGGCGTAGCATAGTCCTATGAATCTGTTGAATGGACAATTTTGCTGTCATAATTATATTTTATTGTGGTTTAATTATGGTCGTGGTCAAAATGACCGCGGTCGGCATTTTTGGGTTAACTGTTTCATTTTGACAGTGGATTAGGACTTTGTTTTGGATCATTTGATAGTTAATTTATATATTTTAGAAACCGATTCTGTAAAAACAAAGAAAGAACGAAATTTTATTTGCTCAAACATGTGTCTAAAAAACAGAATTAAAATAAAACATGCATTCAAGATCTTAAATAAGAGTGGCTCACGACATGTCTGCCATTTCTCATGGCGTGCAAATATCTTAGGTACAATTATTATTATTATTGAATCAATGATTTTTACATATTACAATAAAGATCAGTCACAGGTAAAGAAGGTTCTCATAATATTATTTTCATTGGATAAAAATAATAGTCCAATAGAGAAAATTAGGTTTATTTTATTTATTGTACTACCTCTTAATTTTATGAATGTTACTCTAGATTTTAAATATATTGGATGTTTGTTTATCACTAATTTATATTATTATTATTTATTTATTTCAATCAACTTTGGATCATACAGTTAAACTAAACTCATCATCATCATATCAGCCGAAAAACGTCCACTACTGGACATAGGCCTCCCCCCAAGGGGGAAAAGGGAGTTAACCATAATCGCCACGCTTTGCAGACGGTTTGGCGATCGCAGTGTAGCTGTTGCAATGCACAGAGAATGCTGCTGCCCATTCTCTGGTGAGTCCCTTAGTCGCCTCTTACGACACCCACGGGAAGTGATGGGATGTTGCTAATCTTTTACGTCCGAAACCATACAGAACTAAACTAAAAATAATAAATTTTTAATCAAATGAAAGAATCACATTTAAATTGAAAATCATACACACACACAACAACAACAACAACGGCACAACAACAGCAGCTACACGAGATTTCATGCAATTTGAACACAGTTCGTTTCTCTTGAATAATGTTCCACTTTCATACTACGGAAGTCGCTGACAAAAGACCAATTAAATGAATATTTTTTCTTAATGGTGACTTTTTTACTCTCTCTCTCTCTCTTTTTGACTCTTCTAAAATATAAAAGCATAATTGGTTACATGTTTTCAACCTACATCCATCATCAATGCCGTATGTTCAACATAAGCCAATACATCTCCTCGCAACACAGACATGTCTTCGGGGCATTGTTTCAATCGTGTGTTCAGAAAAGATTGGTTTGTGTTTTTGTCAGATATCGTGACACGTGTATTTGGTCTTATATAACGATACAGTTGGGTCAGGGTTATGCAGACTGCTCTTAATCCTAATATATTAAATTCTTCCGTCCAATATAACCTCTAAGCTAAAAATATTCATATGAAAAGGGGCGAGTTTTTAAAGTGTGTAACTATGAGGGATATCGAAAAACACTGAAAGGAGTCTCGAGCTCGAGTACTTTTACACCATCCGAATGTGTTTTATTTTTTTCAAAATCAACTGGTTCGATTCCTGTCCAGGAATACCGATTTTTCAAAAATCCAATGATGTAGTTTTAGTTTTCATCAAAATCGTGCTCGAGACTCCTTTCAGTGTTTGTCGCAAAACCTGATAATTCCGGATTTGGCCATCGACGCACACTTTCAAAATTCAAAATTCATTCTGTATATTCGTGGCTACTCATATATCTGAACAATAATCGAGGGAACGCGAGCGTAACAAAATAATTAGCTGTCAGGAACTAAGCATACCACAATGTCACCATCTCAAAGTTAATTTACTATTCAGTGGAATCTCAGTATTTGTGATAATTTGAATTAACTACAATTCGATACGTTGAATTCAGATCATTGAGATTAATTAATACATAATAACTAATCAACGGATTCGAGAACACGAAACAATTACATAGCTGTTCCATTACGGGAAATAGTAAATGTATATTGTATATAATAGGCCATACTTCAGTGGTAACAAAACCAATATAAGCTGGTCCTCTCATTGATTGAAACTACACACTTTGCTGGGCCACCTCAAAGTCGAATTGATGGCAATGATGAACGGCTGACTGTACTAGCCACGTCAGTTGTGACGAAACTAGTATAAGTTGGCCTCGTAATCTATTGAAACTGCGCACTATGCTGGGTCACCGCAAGATTGAAGTGTTACCAATGATGTAAAGAAAGAAAGAAAAATATTGTTGATTGTTGTTGTTGAATGTTGTTGTTAAATCATTTATTTTTGGAAAATAGGACTTACAGCTAATAAAAATAAACAAGAAAAAAGGAAACCATAGATTTTTTGTTGTGTTGCCTTGTTAGTTGTCTTTGTTGTTGTTGTTGTGTGTTGTTTATTTATTTATTTATAGAACATGGAGGACTTACAGCTAGTAACTATAAACGAGAAAAAAGGAAACCATAGATTGTTGTATTGTGTTGTTTTGGTTTGTTGTCGTTGTTGTTGTTGTTGTGTGTGTTATGTGTGTAGGAGAGAAGATATGTATAAATACGGTAGATATGTATTATCATGACTAAGCAATCGCAATAGCTTCCCCAACTGTGATGGGCTGGCTCAGACAGTAAACCTTTGCACACGTACAATAATTTTGTGGCGCATTTGTATCGATACGAACGCACTGATACGGCGATACAAACGTGACGCTTAATATCGATACAAATGCGATATTCTGCTTTTTGTTCATCTACAGCGCCGCGAGTACGCGTTCGTAAAACGCGCGTCGTCGGCGCGTGTAAAATACGCCGTGCGCATAGACTCTTAATTAGTTTTTTTAAGACTATGCTATGTAACTACATGTACCTATGTATATTTCTTTGGCACACCCTGTAGCCTAAGCGGCTGGATAGATTTAACAAGTGATGTATCATTAGATTCGTCTTTAAACGACTAAAAAGATATAAAAGTCACTTATAAAGCAGTCTGATGCAGTTGGTGCATCAAATCTGTGATCGAACTAAAATAACTGCCAAGAATTGCCTAGGACTGCTTGAAAAGTAAAGAAAGAAAGAAAGAAAAAGTATTTAACTGCCACAAAACGACATACCTACCCACATAATATTACTTTTCTTAAACTAAACCCTAAACGATAGTGTTAGTAGTTTTTAAATTATATTGGTAAAGACACGTTAAAAACTAAAAAAGAAAAAAAAATGTAACGTAATTATGAGTAGGTATAAAGTAGATGCATGTCGTGGTTGTGGCAAACGGGCTTCCACTCAGCATAATGCTGTGCCGTGGGGGACCCACAGCAGCGCGCTAATTTTCAGTGGTCGCCTAGGTGTGCCTAAAGTGATTTGTTTCGAACTTTTTAGTCGTTTTTGCGGTCGGGTTATCTGATACAATCGTTTTAGAGGGTTCCATAGTCAATAAGGAACCCTTATTTATTTCGTCATGTCTGTCTGGCAGTCTGTCCGTCCGCGGTTTAGCTATACGCGGTATACATATTAATAACGCCGACAAAGTGGTAAAATGAAATCTTGAAATACATTTTTTTGTCTTCCTTAATTAGAAGCAAAACCTGCAATTCGAATATAAAATGAAACGTCTCAGTCTTTCAGATTAATAAATGCAGAAAAAAGACAAAATTGTAGCGGAAAAGTTTTTAGTGAGGAGCTTCAAATATAACGTTTTACAAAGTGGGACATTCGAAACTTGCTGCAAGTTTTGCGCGACGATATTGTGTGAAAAGTGGACGGTGGGCTAATTTATAGGATGTAGCGATTCTTTGTGAGTAGAGGAACTTTTGATGCTTTGAAATACTGTGGAAGCATGAAACTGGACTTTGATCATAGTTGTAAATTGGTCAGAACTTGAGTTAGTTCTATGTCGCAACCGTGTGTCGCAATGTGCTCGCTGGAAATGTGTTCGCTGGGAATGTGCTTGCTGGAAATGTGCTTGCTGGAAATGTGTTCGCTGGGAATGTGCTTGCTGGAAATGTGTTCGCTGGAAAGATGCTCGCTGGAAATGTGCTCGCTGGAAATGTGCTTGCTGGAAATGTGTTCGCTGGAAAGATGCTCGCTGGAAATGTGCTCGCTGGAAAGATGCTCGCTGGGAATGTGCTCGCTGAAAATGTGCTCGCTGAAAATGTGCTCGCTGGAAATGCGCTCGCTGGAAATGTGCTCGCTGGAAATATGCTCACTGCAAATGTGCTCGCTGGAAATGTGTTTATGCCAGTTATAAACGTGCCTTTGTGCCTAGCTCAGTTCTGCGTCCAGTTTGATATGGAGGGAAGTGAAAATTATGTTTTAGTTACATGATATATTTTTCGGATTAACTTCGTTGAAGGATCCAAGACAGTTGAATCGTTAAAATCAGCAGTGGTTGCCACTGTTGATATTTGGCTTTCAGAACTATACCTACCATCACTGAGTCCCATCCCAAAGTTCAAATTCCAATATAACCCAATTTTAAAGGCCCTTATTTTTTGTAGGTTACTTCAAAATAAACTTAAAATATACAATTCCAAAGTCGATATTTGAGTAGCGATGTATAGATGCCTAGTAACTTAAAAGGCCAAGTTACAACTTAAAATATATTTTTTTTCCTAAATAAATCAACCCTTTGCTTGTCACTCGCCCCATACAACAAGGAACTGTAAGACAAAGCGGTGTTCGTCCCGCGCGTGAGCTGCGTCCCTGATTGTCGAGACGAAACGGGGCGAAACGAGCACTGATCATTTTAGTGTCACGCGCGCAGACAGAGGGTTGACTATGTATGACAGGATTGGCTTTTTGTTTAGAATACACACAAAGAACACACACACACACATAGTGTGATATTGGAATAGACTTTTTTAGTGGCTTTGATTTTTTCGGCTTAGGCTCCGCTCAAACGGGACGCCGACCACAGCCACCGGTGGCTGGCGACAAGCTGTTTACATGATTTTTAACACGTTTTGTATGGAATCGCCGCAAACGTGTAGCGAGTGGCGTCCACTCGCGACTCAGTGCCGCGACACGCCACCGGTGGCGGCCACTCGCTACTTAAAAAACGTCGAATCCATCGTGAGACTGTACAGTACAGAGCAGGAGAGTGTTAAATTTTAGCGGTTACTGACTACTAGTTGCGGCCACCGACCACTCGTGGCAGCCACGATTGCGCGGTACCAAAGAACGCGCGACAGCCTCCGGTGGCTGTGGGCGGTGGCCGGAGCCTTACTGATCAAACATTTTTATTTTTATGTATGACTCAAAGCATTTATTTCAATTAGACCATTTACAGGCACTTTTGAATTGTCAAGGTCGGTCGGTCAAAAAGATGAAGCTCTTTGCACGTTCCAAAGCGTAGATCTCTATGGAGAAGAACGTGCAAGAAACTCCACGGACACTCTTTTAAAAATGTTATTTTTACAAAGTTATGGTTAAAATAAATAAAATAAATATCTTGGGACAACTCACACACGGTCATCTGATCCCAAACTAGGCAGAGCCTGTGCTATGGCAACCAGACAACTGATAAACATACTTATATATTTCTAAATACATACATATTATAGACAAATTACACCCATACATTTACATCATTCCTGTTGAAATTATGCATATATGTGAGAACGATGTAAAAGAAGTGCAGGATAAAATCGTCCGGAGTGAAAATGGTCTTCACAGCTTTCAAAGCCCACGAGGTCCAAGACTTAGAACTTAGCCTAGAAACTCGTGGTCCAATAATTATCCATTATCTCATAGGATCACCCAATTACATAAAATATGTAGGGAAATTTTCCTGTCTCTTGGAGAAATACAAGAGTGATGTAGTTTTTATGTTATCCATGATACTGTCTTGTGATTAGTCTATTTTATGACCAATCACGATATTGCTATGACTATGATGTTTCGTAAATATCTATTGGACTTATGGTACTTTGCATGGATAAAGAATATAATACTTAATCTGCTTTATGACACTCATTAGTGAGAAGAAGTGTTTTCTTTTATCAAGACCATAAAGTTATTGTAAGAAAATTGAAATTAGGTTTCCTGAGGCCAATTCTCGTACTTAAAAAACTTTTTTACAAAAAAAAAATACAACCGACTTCCAAATACTTAAATTTAAAAACCAAACTCCTAAACCGATATTGATGAAATTTCTATGGCACCAGGCGGAAAGTATATCCTTTCACATAAAATAATATTTTTTCAAATTGGTTCATAAGTGACGGAGTTATGAATTGAGAACCTCCTCCTTTTTTTTAAGTGGGTTAAAAGGTGTTTAAATTTAAGTCGCAATATCATTACAGCGACGATCAATGACAAAATTTAAGTAATTTGAGAAGTGTTTTTGACAGTTTTCGATCACGTTGCGAATGATAACGCACCATAAAAAATACGAGAATTGCCTCTCTGAAGTCAAAGTCAATTCATTTATTTCAACTAGACCATTAAAAGGCACTTTTGAACGTCAAATTTACAGTTTAAAATTAAAATATAAGTGACTCTAGTTGTCCATTCGCAAAAAGTAGATTCTTATGGAGAAGAACGGACAAGAAACTCCATAGTTACTCTTTTCAAATATAAGTTTTACAATATTTTGTATACATAGGTACATTGATCAATTGATTATATTATGTGAGCACAATGCATCCAACATTACACTAATATACAGCACACACTTATATACTAATAGGTACAACAAAGCAATACCAGCAGAGATAAAATTAAGTTTGCTAGTAAGGGACATGGTACTCACATATTTACAATATAATTAAAAACAATGGATCAGTGTGTGAGTTAAATTACATATTAAAAACCTGAAAGTACACCAGTAAATAAAACAAGTTTGACTTTTTCTACTACACCCTCGATTGTCCTATGGAGCAGGACCAGCATGTTTCCAAGCATTCTTATCTTTAATATAATCATCTAGTTTGCCGGATGTCGAACGGTTCATGGGCTAAAGCAACCACAATGTGGGTCCCAGAAAATGCCCGACGACATCGCGGGAGACCCAGGCGAAGATGGCGGGACGAACTTGACGCCTATCGGCCAGATTGGTCCAGACTTGCCCAAAGCCGGGAGGAATGGAAGGAAGAAAGGGAGGCTTTGCCCTGCAGTGGGACACAATTGGCTAAAAATAAATAAATAATCATCTAGTTTGTAATATGCTTGTATACAAAGTGTGGTTTTAATGTAAGTTTTAAATTTTCTTTCATTTAGTTCTAATATGTCACAAGGTATTTTGTTGTAACATTTAACATAGTACCCCATGAAAGATGTTCGTACTTTGGCTAATCTACAAAATGTTTGATCTAAATTATTTTTATTTCTAGTATTAAAATGATGTCTATCACTAATTTTGTTAAAGAGCTGTCGATTTTTTCTTACATACATAATATTCTCATAAATGAATTGACAAGGTACTGTCATAATATTAATCTTTTTAAAAATTTCCATAAGAGAATCGCGGCGACGAAGATTATAAATGGCTCTAACAGCACGCTTTTGCAAAATAAATACAGATTCAATGTCAGCAGCAAGACCCCACAGCAAAATACCGTACGACATAATGCTGTGAAAGTAACTAAAATAGACCAAGCGCGCGGTTTCTACATCTGTTTACTGTCTTATCTTTCTAACAGCATAAGCGGCTGAGCCTAGCCGCCCCGCAAGAGATGTTATGTGAGGTCCCCATTGCAATTTCTCGTCTAAAGTGATTCCCAGGAAAACCGTCTGATCAATAAACTCCAGTTTTTGTCCATTCAATACGATGTCACATTCGGTGCTTCTAACATTTGGTAAAGTAAATTTAATACATTTGGTCTTTTTTTCATTTAGTACTAAGTTGTTTGCCGTAAACCAAAGTTGGACCTGATGAATAGAGTTATTGACATCATCAAGACTTTGTGACCGTCGATCTATCCCAAATATCAATGATGTGTCATCAGCAAATAATAATCTGGACCATTTTACCCCAATAATTACATCAATTTTTTTACGAGATTGTTATAAAAGAATGTAATAAAGTCTACATAAAATTTCCTTATTAAATAAAGTACCGAGCAAGTGCAAGAAGTCGCAAATGAAAAGATAATGAACACAGGATTGGCAGGAGGAGTAGAATATAAACGAGATGAATGCGTCCCTCAGGCGTGCGTTGACGAATTGAATGCGTCGGGACGACGTGGGTTGTGTTACTGATAAGCTAGAAACTGTTGCTGCATTCAAGTTTAGAACATTGAACTTTGTGTTATTTGTTCATTTGGCATTTGTTTTAATTGTAAATGCTGCTAGTGCGATGAAGATACGACCAATATTTTCTTCCTGCATTTTTTTTTGTGCAATATATCAGTATATTATACTTGTGGAGCGTATTTATTTACAATAAGGCTCTTCTGCATTGAATTATAATAGCTGTTTCCCGCGGCTACACTCTTTAAATTAACCCTTAACCGTCTCCAAGTCCCCATCTATCTATTTGCTAAAATTCATCAAAATCAGTTCAGCGATTTAGGTGTGAAAGTTGAACAAACAAATACCCTTTTGCATTTATAATATTAGTTATCATGATCAGGCTCTTCGACAATGGGTACACCATTACTACATATTATTATAGGTATTATTAAGAACACTATTGGCGCAGTGGTTGAGCAATTGGCTGCTGCGCTGCGTGTCGCGGGTTCGATTCCCACACGGATCAGATATTTGTATGGCCTACGGATAGATGTTCCGGGTCTGGCTGTTTGTGTATGTGAGTTTGTATGTTTGTTAACGCACCCAAGATACAGGAAAAAATACTAGTGTGGGGCAAAGTTTAAAATTAAAACTTGTCAAGTGCGAGTCGAACTTGTGCGTCGAGGGTTCCGTTCCTACCCATTATACCGCCATAATAAAATTGGTATCATTTTTATTGGTGGCAGGCGTCAACTATGCATGTATGGGGCACCGTTTAATTTACAATTAATATTTTTTAAATTTTTCCTTTATTTCTGCTTCTACTAAGCAAGCAAACTAAGCAAGTTCTTACAGCACAAGTAAAGGGAAAATTCCAAAAAATAAAAATTATGTAAATTAAGGTAAATTTTGATACTTACAAGTTTTCGCGAAAATCTAAATTTGCCCATATCTTTTATCATGTTGACTCAGGACCCTGATTTTAAACCTAACAGGGACTATAGACCTAAGTATCTGGTATAAATTTCAACTTGCTAGGTCCACCCGTTCCTGAGAAAATCGGTGGTGACACACAGACAGACAGACAGACGGACAAGAGAGTGATCTTATAAGGGTATATTCTTTTTTTACCTTTTGAGGTACGGAACCCTAAAAATAAGAAAGGATAAAGAACTTACCTGGCATCAGTTGACTACTTACCACAGATTGGAATCTCTCTGGCTTTGATATGCAGTATGTACGTTACAATAAGATAAACTTCAACTGCATAGATCCACCTCTTGAAGATTAGAGGTAGCACAGATTGCATGCACAAGCCGACATTCATGGAGTGTCAAAAGATCTCCTGCCCTATAGTTTAATCCTCTCCTTGACTAAGCTCTTACACATCACGCCTCAAGCGTGACTTCAATACTTAAGTCAGAGAACCCAGCTGCTATGTCAAAGGTCCAAAACTAATTACAACAGAAAAGGAAGTAAAAAAAGGTACGTCTGTTGGACGTGTGAGTAGCATCCGTAAATTGTTAGGACGACGGCCAAGAGTCGTGTTGAAGGTCAAACAGGACCGTCTGTGGATGTAGGGTTGACGAAGTTTAGGGATTACAACTGGGTTATTGCGTTACACGATGTATACAGAATGGTTCAGAAGTGCATGGTCATATTTAAGTGTGATGTTTATATAAAGCCGGTTGATTCTGTAAACATGTCGAAGTGAAGGCTTGGGTGAGGTGATGACGAAGTGAGCTGTCATTCCATTTTGATTATACGGATTAACAGCTCAGAATCGACCGGCTGAATGTCTGATTTTTTTAAACTGGAACTTTTGTTTCTGGATGCTATCCAGGAACAAAGCAAAAGACAAACTCGAAAAAAAAAAACCAAGATATGGAACGCACATTCAAAATTAACACAGATTGCATTATTTTGCAAAAAGGAGTCTAAAGCGAATAACGAACATACGCGCCGCCATTTTGTTATTTCATTTTTGGTTTTCGAATGCCGCGAAAAGGTTACGGTTCCACGGGCAAGCTATGAATTTATGGTACGACGATTCTGCATACACGCTGTTTTTAAAAGCTTGACTTGTTAGTCTATGATTTATGCTTGGATCATGATGTGCCGTCAAAAGAGGATTATAGGAGATTACCCCTTTCCAAAAATGGGAGGAAAAATAGTTATGGGGAAATTTCTGTTTTCAGTATTAGGATTTTCAGTCGTGGCTCGTGGCTAAGGGCAAAAAAACAGCTGCTAATGATGCGTTTCCACCAGAGATGTGCAAGGAAGCTGAGTGGCGCGAGAATGCGTAGCGATGCTGTGAAACAGTGCGAAGATGACCGATACAAGGATGTGTAGCGGATTCTTTTCAGATTCTCGCTCGCGTGCATCCCTAGCACACATTCCTCGCACACATCCGTCGCACACATCCCTCGCACACATTCCTCGCACAAATCCGTCGCACACATCCCCCGCACACATTCCTCGCACAAATCCGTCGCACACATCCCTCCCACACATCCCTCGCACCCATCCTTCGCTTGTTTTGTACGTACAAAAACCTCACGCCGTTAAGCCGTTTCCGCCGGAGCTGCGAAGGGCGAGACCAGGTAAATGGGTAAATGGAGTGATTCTATTAGTTCGTTCTCGCTTCGCATCCTCGCACATCTCAGGTGGAAATGCACCCGAAAGCGTGATGTAGTTGGTCCCGGTTGTCATTTTTAGATTTTTGTCAGACAACTATCTGCCCGAAAGGGCTCCTTTTACTCGGTAATTGGATTTGGAGGTCAGAATGGCAGTGCTCCATGTAAAATACCGGTATTCTGCTGACTGGAAGTCTATCCCAATATATTTGGGACAAGACTACGCAGTTTGATCGATTAGTTAGCCTTACCAATGAAGTGTTAACCTTACCAATGAAGTCATCTTCTGTACTTATTTTGTAGATTTCATAGCACTATTATTTATTTTCTAGGAACTAGAACTGCAGAAGGTATTATGCTGCGAAAACAATTAATTAACTGCGCCGCAGCTTAACAACATTGAAACAGTTCCCTGGAATGCGAAATAAGCGGTATGAGCTAATCCGTAGCCATTTTATCTTTTGCAAATTAATTCAGCTGTTACGGAGTGGCTGGTTTGCAAACTTTCGAATATTATTTGAGTTTTATGCATTTTAAAAGTGCTTCGAGTGGTTTAGTTGTTAACTGGCTACTTTATTCATGTTTTTTTTAACTACTCATGTACTACTTTTGTTAGGAACTCGACGTAAACATCGTTTTACAAAAACCACACAGGCTGAACTTTTCAAGTGGGCGTGGATGGCTTTAAAAATAACTGCGCATCATAATTCTATAAACGTACTCCTGAACGCGGCTTTGCCCGCTTGAAAGACAAAAATTATTCCTCGGGAACGTACTACTTACTACTACTACGTACTACTTTGTACTTTGCAACAGCTACACTGCAATCCCCAAACCGCCTTTTTTTTGTGACTGGCGTCTCGCTGTTCAACCTATGAGGTTGTCGACTGCTTAACCGGTCTTGCTCCAGCCAGGGCTTATAAAAAACTTACAAACTAAGCGAGCGACTACACGCTAAGGGTACGGGCCTCGGCTTAGGGCGTCGTTGGGGGGAGGACAGCTAGGGACGGGCTGGATCTAACTAGTCCCCAACCCGCCTGCCAAGCGTGGCGATTATGGCAAACTTTGGGGAGGCCTAGTATGTCCAGCAGTGGACGTCTTTCGGCTGATATAATGATGATCATGAACCTAATTTAGACTGGAGAAAAGTTACCCTACATGTGTTTTTATGCAAATCCAGCTAGCCATTGAAGTGTTATTCATTAAACAACTATCTTATAATTTAAATATCTGAATATAAACTTTCACATTTATTATATTAACCTTTTGAACGCCAGAGCATAAACGCATCGGCGTGCCTCGACGCCAAGCCACAAATTCACAATACTTTTTGTCACACATTTGTGACGTTTGGCGTACAGGGCACGCGCTTGCTTGTCATGTATACATGACACTGGCGTTCAAAAGGTTAAGAATAGCCACTAATCACCGAATAAACTCGAAAAGGGAACATAATTTGTATGTTTTTTTTATTATTTAAGGCACTCGTTTGACCACTATCTCACCTGATGGTAAGCGATGATGTACTCCAAGATGGAGCACGCTTGAAGTAACCTATTCATTCTAGCGCTCTCCGGCGCAATGCCAGATTGTACTAAAAATCATAGATCACCTGAAAATCTAACCCAAAGATAAATTCCTGAAATCGTCACCATAAATCCAACGATGAAAGATGGGACAGCAGTGGTCCAGCTATAAATAATGTTGCCACTGTGATTCGAGCTGACTTTATATGACGTCTCTAATTTATTAGTATTAATTACGAGTTCAAAGCAGACTCGTTAAGATTTGTTTGGATTATATTTAGAAAGGTGAATGGGACGGAATATAAAACATGGTGACTGACGCGAAGTGTGTAATCAGTTGTCATGGTATGGGCTGGGTATACGGAGGAATGCGTGAAGTTTTCAGTATGAATGTGGCTATAATCGTCATCATCATCGTATCAACCCAAAGACGTCCACTGTTGGATATAGGTCTCCCCCAAGGGGGAGGGGTTGCCTTAATCGCCACGCTTGGCAAGCGGGTTGGCGATCGCAGTGTAGTTGTTTCAATGCACAGAGAATGCTGCTGCCAATTCTCTGGTGAGTCCCTTAGTCGCCTCTTACGACACCCACGGGAAGTGATGGGATGGTCCTATTCTTTTACGTCTGACACCATACAGCATAATGCTATAATGCATCGCCCAAATACAAAGCGATAATTGCGCGAATACGCGATCGTCGCGGAAGTGGGCGTTCCCGGTTAGAAAGAATTAGGCCAATCGCATACACACAATTTTTAATCGAAGAACTATTTAGTTGTGTGTTCAAAGTATATAGAGAACAATAGAGGTCTGCATATTATCAACAAGATAGTAGCTCGGCTAAAAAATAAAAAAAAACAACATCGTTCGCTTTTTGATTAATCAGTCGAACAACTACGACTACTATTGTGACGAAATATTCCAAGCAGTCTTTTGCAGTTAGTGACATCAAATCTGTGATAAAAGACAACATATTCGTATGAAGTAGTATTGCCAGCGTTTTGATTAATGTCCTATCGTCGTTTCCACCTGATTTAAAAGTATGAGTAGGTTGGTAAAATAAAGGTTGATTTAAAGAGAAAGGATAGGCAAAGATGATGAAAAAAAAGGAGGTTTTAAATCGATTTCATTTTTTTTAAATTCTTACTAAGTCATTAAAAAACGGATCTGCTATTGTTTTATTTGAAAGGATGAAGGACTTCCCGATTAATCTCACTTGAGTAAAGACCTGTGGTTTTCAGAAAATGAATTTTCACAATCGATTCAGGACTTGCAGAGATTAACTAGTACAAATATATAATATATAAACGTCTTTACCTCTTCATTATAAAATAGTTAAGACGTTTAGATTTAGGTGAATGAGATATAAAATTGAATTGTACCTATTTCATAACGAATAAACGGAGTAATCGAGAAGCTAGCAATAACTTCTTGACCTAAAAGGCGAGTCGTATTGACTCTCTGGTTTTAATAAAGGGAACAATCACTGCAAAGAAACTTGACCCAGGTACGGATTTATCGGTACCTGTTAATCTCCACTTGGACTGTAATACCTTGCTTTTTATGATTAAGAAAAACGATCTAGGGAATTATTACGATTGTGGTGGTTTTGCGTCGATACTAAAGATTTTATGAGTTTTGTTTTATGTAATATGAGCTTTTTCCCGCGGCTTCGTTCACGATAAAGTCATCATCATCATCATCATCATCATATCAGCCGAAAGATGTATGGACATAGGCCTTTTTTTTTTTTTTTTTTTTGATCTCGGGGGGAAATCCGCGTGGAAATCCTCCACCCTGGGGCGGGTGGAGGGGTCTGTCAGACTCTTACTGACTAAAACCACCCCGGTGTTCCATCTGCCACCTACGCCGAGGATCGCGGGAACGTATGCGACTTCCGCAATCCCCGACTGCCCCCAAGTGTCACCACCTCCAACGCTGCGTCTTTCGGTACGCGGTCGCAACTTTAGAACTTTTCGGCCCCATCGACCATCTGTTCTGCGAGCAATGTGGGCCCACTGCATTTTGACGATCGGGTTAGTTAAGTTAAGTAAGTAAGTTAAGTTTCGGTAACCTTGGTTCTCTTGAGGATATCGTCATTCCTGATTCGATCACGCAAGAAAACTCCGAGCATTGCCCTCTCCATGCCCTTTGGGTGGCTTTTGCACTTAAAATATTAGTTAGGATTCAATATGCTAATATGCTGCACTGAGTCATTGGTCTCGCGGGGTCTTGGATTCGGTTCCCAGGCGGGCAAAAAGTGTTATCGAGTTGTTCCGTCATGATTTTTTTAGAAGCATCCCGGAGTTTGGAAATTGGTGGTGTGACCCCAGTGCGTTGGATAGCAAGTAAAGCCGTTAGTCCTGCGCCAGATCGAACTCCAGTCGTGTCGGGTTGCGTTGCCGTCGGGTTGTTGTTCTGTAAGGTGTCGGACGTAAAATAATAGCACCATCCCATCACTTCCCGTGGGTGTTGTAAGAGGCGACTAAGGGACTCACCAGAGAATGGGCAGCAGCATTCTCTGTGAATATTGCAACAGCTGTTCTGCGATCCGTCTGCCAAGCGTGGCGATTATGGCACCCCCCCCTCCTTTGGAGGAGGCGTAGTCCAGCAATGGACATCTTTGATAGAACGTAAAGCCGTTGGTCCTACGCCTGATCTCCACCCAGTCGTGTTGGATTGCTGTCCTATCGGATTTGAGAGTAAAGGAACATATAGTATTTCTGGGTTTGTGCACACTTGTGCGTTAATTATCTCGTGCGTACTTGGGTAATCCCCGTTGAGCTTGGGCATGGTGTTAGCCATTTCGTCAGGAGGATAATTGTATTAATCATCAGTCTAAATACAGGGTGTAATAAAATGCGTGGACATATTTAAGGATGATGTTGAGTGGCTGATATACATTAAGTAAAAAAATGGCAAAACATAAAAAAAAATAATTACTGACCAGATAAAACGACTAAAGTTGCGAAGAGAAATCTTTTCAAGCAGTTTGATAAAGTGGCATTTTATTGAGTTCAATCACAGATTTGATGTCACCAGTTACATCAGACTTCTTGAAAAGTCATTTCTTTGGAACTTTTTAGTCGTTTTTTGTGGTCGTTTTTTTGTGTTTTGATATTTTTTCCTCAACATCACCATTAAATATGACCACGTACTTCTAGACCGTACTGTGTATGGGATTGAGATGCGCTACTCTCCAGCCACTCTCCACGAACTACTACTTGCCAAGAGTAGCAGCTCACTCTTCGTGCGGATAAAGATTTGTCAAAGGCACACCTACTATTGTATGTTTTCTAATTCACAGTCAAATGCACAACTTAATTATGAAATCAAAACAACAGCATTCCAGTCTCATTAGCTTATCAAACTACGGCAGCAGCATAATGTTTTAGCCGGAGCATTATGCTCTCAATTATAACGACCGGAGCACAATTACTCTGTTTATAACCAGAGAACGCTAGCTAAACAGTACGGTTACCGCTCTATTAACTGGGACAGGGCTTAACGTTTATTATTCTGGTTTTTAATAGGAATTGTGGATTTTTTCATATCGGATTTTTCCTTTTTTTTCTTATGCCGTTAGTTCTAAGGATGACTTTTGTTGTTCTACAATTAAGGAAAATATCGTTAGGAAACCAGTGCAGAAACAAATCCTGTCCATCCCAGGTTGCCTGGAAGAGATCGCGGAATACTATAAGGCCGCCCATTGTATGTGTTTCAGTTTTAAGTTTCCTTTTGTGTTTTACCGGTGCAAGTATACAACGTGTAACGGAATAAACGCAATACCTCTTAATGAGTATAATTACCATTGTACTCATACCGGTGCAAGTATACAACGTGTAACAGAATAAACGCAATAACTCTTAAGGGTTTATTGTAATCATAATTATGAACAACTTTTACTATAGGACCAACCACGAAATCGATATGGGAGAAGGCAGAAGTGAAAACTTGAACATTAACGTTGTGTATTTTTGATATTTTGGAATGGTTAGGGAATAATTTTGCATGAATTGCATATGCATGCATTGAGGCATACATTTTCGCCGCGCGGTAGAAAGAGAGGGGGATGTTACTTCCTCTCCTACGCCGCGGTGGTCTACTCTCCCTCCGTCTTACGAATTTTCGATCAGGTCACGTGTTCTGACGCGACTTTAACATTTTTACCCATCCCAAAAAGTGCACAACGCTGCCAAAGAAGTTTTCACTTAAAAAAATCAGCTGTTCCGTACTTTTTGTCGAGGAGGGATTTTTTCACGATTTCAGTGTTAGCCCCATAGTAAAAGTTGTTCATTATGATGAATACAATGACCCCGTAAGAGGTATTGCGTTTATCCTGTTACACGTTGTATGATAAATAAAATTAATGGACGCCCCCTTACATGTTTCTCTGTTGCATGGGTGATACGTAAATATGTGAATAGATACGGTACTATTCACATCTGCCTACCCCTTCGGTAAATACAGCCGTAAAGTTACATAATCAAAACATTGAACGGTTATATGAACGGGAATCAGAATATTATCCATCCAGTAATGAGGTTAATGCAAGCAAACATTCACGGAATATTCTGCCGGTTTAACGCAATGAGGTCATAATGCCTTATTTGTTCTACTAGGTATTTTGAATATTATACTTGGCAAAAAAATCTAGTTATTTCGTCAAATAGACTTTCAAAAAATTTGGACGCGTAGTTTTTTTTTGTCACGTAAACAAAAAACTGGCCAAGTGCAAGTTGGACTTGCCACGAAAGGTTCCGTATCATAAGCCCCTGCCAGGGTTGCGGAATTTGTTCGAAAGAGTCACCGCGGCCCTGGAAAGCAAAGGGCTTAAGAAGGAACACGGATGGGTTTTAGTCAGTAAGAGTCTGACACGCCCTTCCGTTCCACCCAGAGCGGAAGAAGTCATTTGATGACTTCCCATACTAAAAAAAAAAAAAAAACATAAGCCGATAAAAACATGTTTCTTGGATGGCTTTTTATTTTTATTTCATTTTGATTATTGTTGTTATAGCGGCAACAGAAATACATCATGTTTAAAAAAATCAACTGTCTATCTATCACGGTTTATGAGATAAAGCCTGGTGACAGACAGACTGACGGACAGTGGAGTCTTAGTAATAGGGTCCCGTTTTTACCCTTTGGGTACGGAACCCTAAAAATGAAGACGATACAATGCGTTGAAAACTCATGTGACGTCACTCACCAGTAGGTACATTCTATTGGAAAGTGACATTACAAGCCCCCACTCCTTAGAATAGAATAGAATAGAATAGTTATTTATTTGCTTTGAATGTAGGTACATAAAAATAAGTTGTTCAATTATATAATAGGATCCATGTACATTCTGTCTTAATATAGCATGCAAATGAATACACAGTAGAAAATCCTAAAGTAACTACTCCTTATCTTTGATTCGTTTTATCTTCGTATTTTTGATTGATTTGATAAATTAAAACATATTGGATATATATACTCATATTTTGCTAACCCAGGCAGCAGCACTATTAATTGATCTTAAAGATTATTTCATTTGAATGCAGTGGTTTTTAGTGTGAAATAGAGTTAATACGAAATGATTGCGGTGTCAGTCGTCAAGGCCTTGTAGACAGATACAATGCGACATTACGACAACATGCTGTGATCTTAATAATTTCATGAACATTAAGAAAATACCTCTAATTTTTCCACTCGCCTTTCGCAGGTTTGCTGGAATGGATTTCTTTAGAAATAAGTATGACTTTTGTTTATTTTTTTTTGTTCGTTCTTCTTTTTGGTTGGTTATGTGTACATGAATAAATTGTTTTTTTTTTACATTTAATTGGACAATAAACAGCTACAATATATATATATTTACTAAAAGTGTCGGTTCAAACGATCGTTTACAATATTTGCAGCTCACTGCATTATCCACATATTAAACAGAGAATATTACCGGCAGTAAATGCCGCTGGATTAACATACATAAAATACAAATTGAATAATAAATACTTTTGATACAAAATTAAAATACATTTCGCCTCAGCTTCAATAACGTGATAAGTTTTTTACGGCGACGGTATTTTTTTTTTTATTTGGTAATGGAAACCGCCCTGACCGATTATTTTTTTTTTAAAAGCGTGAAAAAAATATATAATTGTCGGACTAATCACGTTATTGAAGCAAAGAAGCGATTTAATAAAATTATTAAAACAAGCAAAATCATGCATTTATTTAAATAATACATTAAATCAAATTATAAAATAGAGGGACTCAAATGTTTACTATACCTATACACATAAACAAATAAAATAAATATGCCCTAGAGCTACTTGAGCTCAACTTGAGATCTGATAACTTTTTTATAGCGAAAGCGTTATAAACTCGTGTGTATTGAAAACCAATTTACATTAAAAAATTAAATGATCGGATTCCTATTTAAAAATCGTCAAATAATTAAATAAAAGTAATTCTATATTGTTTGACATTGACTTTGAATAAATATGCCCCGTAACTCCGCATACAATTCCCCCCTGCCTACCTTTAACGAACATCCGTACAAACACACCATAATTATATTTCTCTTTGAACTAACATCAAAGCTGCATTATAATGATTCCTAGAAAACTGTATAGAAATCGATTGAAGGAAAATATTGCCAGCCTTGCTTTGTTTTAATTGCTTACCTACTTATGATTCAAATGCAAAAATGTTTGTTTGTCTATACATATAATAGGAATGATGATATCTGCAAGAGAACCATAACAACATAGCCCGAAGGATCTCCAAACAAAGATGGGAAATCATCAAATGACTTTTTCCGCTCTGGGTGGAGCGGAAGGGCGTGTCAGACTCTTACTGACTAAAACCCATCCGTGTTCCTTCTAAAGCCCTTTGCGTTCCAGGGCCGCGGTGACTCTTTCGAACAAATTCCGCAACCCTGGCAGGCTCTGGCCCTAGCGGGCCCCATCTTCTATGCAGACATTTCTTTGAGGTGCGCGTGAAACACAACGCGCCATCGACCCGGGCCTGGTGGTGATCGGACAGCGAGCCACCCAACGCTCGCCGTCCGCAGTCCCGCGCCTACGACGGCCGGGGATTGCCCTGCGACTCCCGACGCCCAGGAACTGAAGTGGCACTGGGCAGAGTACATTGCTTACAGAACAGATGGTTGATGGGGCCGAAAAGCTCTGGAGTGGCGACCGCGTACCGGAAGACGTAGCGTTAGAAGCCTCCCACAAGGTGTACCGATGACTCGCGACCCTCACCAGGGTCGCGAATAGCCGATGGATGCAAGACGCACAAGACCGGTTGTTGTGGCGACACTTGGGAGAGGCCTATGTCCACCAGTGGACGTGTTTTGGCTGATATGATGATAAAATATTAAAACAATTGTATTCGAACCACGGTCTTCCTTCAATCATGCTCGCTCCTAATATGCTATCTACCTTCCTCGCACCACAGTCACTCAAGCAACCTCTTACGCATAGACACATAATCAGATTTTGTTTATAGACACATTCCAGCTGCTCACACGCTTTGTAATTTTTTCACATTCGGTGCAATAACTTTTTATGAATATGAAAACAGGTAAAAATGAAATAAAATTCGGTTGCCTAAAAAATCTTAATTATTACAAAATCCCGGAATCCCGGAGGCATATCCATATTAATATATACGTGCCAGTTCATTGACCCCAGATCAATCTACTTCCTCCGATCACTGATTATGAACTTATAAATAAATCATCTGCCTAGCCTTTTCCCAATTATATTGGAGTCGGCTTCCAGTCTAACCGGATTCAGCTGAATACCAGTATTTTACGTGGAGCGGCTGCCTACCAGACCACCACAACCCATGAACTGGGTAACACGGTACTCCTTGGCGAGACTGGTGTTAGATTATCTAGCTTCTGACTATCCTTAACGACTGCCAAAGATCTACAAATGACACCCGGGACCAACGGCTTAACGTGCGTTCCGAGGCACGGAGGAGTCTCGGTATGTTAAGATGGTCACCCATCCACAGACCAACCTTCGGCAAGCGTTGCTTAACCTTAAAGACCGACCCGTGCGGCTGTTATTATTTAGCCACGAGCTCCTCGCGAACTTATAAATAAATAAAAGTCATAAATGTCTTCAAAGGTATTCATCGACCAGTAATGTTAGGTCGTCAAATAATTGATGAGTTTGAGTATGGTCGTTAGTTTAAAGACTAGATAATGTGTGTTTTTCTGGGAATTGTTCTAGGCTATTCTGAAGGCTGCTTGGAAAATCCATACTAATATAATAAAGCTGAAGAGTTTGTTTGTTTGAACGCGCTAATCTTTGGAACTTCCAGTCGGATTTGGAAAAATATTTTTGTTTATGATAGTCACATTCATGAGGAATGCTATAAACTATACGGGAATGGAAAATTCCTACGGGAACGAGAAAAATAGGTACGTAGTCGCGGGTAAAAGCTAGTTATAAATAACTAGCTCGCGCCCTCGGCTTCGCCCATGTGAAATTAGTAGTTAAAGAGGGATGTGGAACAGTGAGTAAAGTCCCGCAAACCTCAACTGAAATTAAAGGATTCTCCGACCGGACGTTTGTTGTGTCTAGTGGGCAACTACCCGATAGTTGATATTCGGACTGTTGTATATTTTCAAATCGCACGACGAACTTTGCTTGCGCGATGCAGGATATTGTTAGTAGTTCGTCGTTGACAGGATAGATGGCGATGAAATTTTGCTTCTTTGTATTTCATGTGGTTGATTCATGCCGCTACATAGGTATTTGCCCCCTTTATAAATTATAACTAACATTTTCTGAAGTATAAGCTAAATTGACTGTAAAGTTTCATTCGAATCCATTCTGTGGTTATTGCGTTGAAAAATAACAAACGGCCATCCATCGATCTTCACAAACTTTCGCGTTTATAATAAACTAGCTGACCCGTGCGTTGAGGCGATGAGGAAGGTTAAGGTAAAAGCGCCAGGGTAGCCCGCGAAATTCAAATTTTCATACGTTTTTTGCATTTTTCAGGTCAGTGTCAGGTTGTATGTTGATAAAATACGATTGACTGAGTTATAATAATTAAATCATCAATACAGGTTGCTTCATGTAACTCGATTGAATGACTTTTTTTATGAAATAACCATTCAATCGAGTTAAATGAACTTGGAACTTGGGTTGTATTGATGATTTAAATGATAATAATTCTGTAAATAAATACATGTAACGCTCGCGAATCATATTTTGTTCAACATACAGCCTGACACTGACTTGCAAATTGCAAAAAACATAAGCAAATTTGGATTCGCGGTGTACCCCAGGGTACACCGCGTCTTCCACCTTAAAGGCTAATCGGGAACGGGAAATAACGGGATATGCGCGTACGAAGTCGCGGGCAGAAGCTAGTTAGATATAAGTGGTTTTGATTTCAAATAGGTATTATTATGTGGGCAGGTATAGGAATTGTTGAGAATGGTGCCAAGGTGAGCAAGGTTTAAAACGCTTTCAAGTAGTAGTGTTTGTTTTACTATATATATAAATAGTCATCCTGACCTATTTCGTCCCTGGCGGCCAATCTCAACCGGGACTAGTGCATACGCAAACACAGGTGCACTCCCTCTTCCGTCACTTTCATATTCCGATGGCACGGAAACCCGTCACGACCGGAGAGAGATCTGGCGCAGTACCAACGGCATAACGTGCTTTCCGAGGCACGGGGGTGTCACACCACCTACTTTCAAACTCCACAAAGACAGACGAAACCAGCAGCTTAGCGGGCTATTCGGGGCATGAAGAAGCCTCGGTATGAAAGGATGGTCACTGGTCCCCCATCCACGGATGGAGCTCAAGCCCTGCAGATCGAACCGTGCTATTGACATTATATAGCTACGAGTCCCATCATCATTTACTTGTCCTCATCCCATGTTACTTCGGGTCACCTATCAATCCGTCATACTATCACTGACCCCCTACTACCCCCCCCCCCCCTCTACTAACTGGTGGATGGCAAGCTTCACAGCTTGGTTCATCTCCGCTAGGTTGCCTGCTTGTCGATCTTCTAAGAATTGTACTTCGGTGAGTGTGCCCAAGAACTCCACATCCTTATCCCACTGGCCCCATTCTACCAGCGGACATCTAGACGCACTGCAAGTTACCATCCCTACCTTGTTGCTATTCCACCAATTCACACTAAGCGTTTCGAAACGTCTTTTATAATACGCACAGCAAAGGAGTGGAACTCTCTATCAGCGTCTGTGTTTCCAAACGCATTCAACCGTAATCTCTTCAAAGTTAGAGAGAACATGCTTCTTCTGGGTAAGCTCACTCCATCGTCGACTTTGTCATCCAGGGACTGGTGTTGACTCTAGTCTAGGTCAGAACCTAAATTAGAGTCAAGACTCAAGAGCAAACCAATCTCAAATTAAAAAATAAATAAAAATATACAACGTGTAACAGAATAAACGCTATTCCTCTTAAGGGGTCGAAAAATTTACTGAACAGCAAATATTTTTTTTGGCGATTTCGGGGTTGGTCCCATAGTGATAGTTGTTCATAATTAAGAGTGCTACCCCTTAAGAGGTATTGCGTTTATTCTGTTGTATACATATATTTTCCACACACAATCCATCCATAATTTCTATGGTCTCACGAGTCCTATTATAATAAAATTACCCAAAATGAGTTAGAAATGTGTCACCAGGCTAAGATCCTAAGTGGTACTTAGCAGACGTCGTAAAATTACTATAACTATTAACTTATATCAGGTCAAATCTGGAACATTGACCTTTGATGGCGATGGGTCGATGTGACGTTGAAAATAAGTAACTATGTATTGATTTTGGGGTTAAACCATTAACCAACCATTTACAGGCACTTTTGAATTTTCAAGGTCGGTCAGTCAAAGATGAAGCTATTTGCACGTTCCAAGGCGTAGATCTCTACGGAAAAGAACGTGCAAGAAACTTGTTGAAATGCACGATACAAGCGTCGGGAGTAAAAAAAACATCAATTTAAATAACAAAATCATTAAAATAAACAATGGCCGTTCAAATTCGTTTTTTCAGAACTTGTAGTCCTTTCTAGTGTCGATTTTTTGAAAAAAGAAACACATTTATGATTCGTTAAAAATGAAAATATAAAAAAATCTATGTTTTGTTTTTTTTTAAATGAAAACTTCTTTGACGGCATTGTGGACTTTTTGGGATGGGTAAAAAAATGTTAAATTCGCGTCAGGACACGTGACCTGATCGAAAACTCGTAAAACGGAGGGTAAGTTCTGAAGTGTTACATTTTTAATGTAATATAAATTGTCATGTTTCTGTACAATTGCGCAATAATCGAATATTGTATTTTACCACATAAATGATAGTACTTTAATACTGACAATTAAAGCAATTCGTGCGAAATTATTCCCTAACCATTCCAAAATATCAAAAATGCACAACGTTAATGTTCAAGTTTTCACTTCTGCCGGCGCTCCCGGAGTGCAATCCGTTGTTTTTTTTTTGGAGGAGCTCGTCGCTAAAGAATAACAGCCGCATGGGTCGATTTTCATGGTTAATACTGGTATTCAGCCGAATCCGGTTTGACTGGAAGTCGACCCTAATATTATTTCGTTAATTTATATCAGCGACTTAACTCAACATCACCCTTAAATATGACCGCTCACTTCTGGAACACGCCGTAGTTTCCTAAATATACATGCTCTACCAACCCATTCGTCCTCAACCTATTTCCGAATTACCTCACAGCCGAAAACGTCCCGACAAAAGCCATATTTCAGACAAAGTGGGTAAACACTAGTTAAAAAGTTGCCACGACTTGGCCAATTTAACTTGGCTAACTGCCCCACTTTAGCCGGTTGTTTCGAGTGGCGACCAAGGAGTTTGTCACACCGTACCGTAATACGTGACGGTAAATAAGTGGCTGAGTTATTTTCTGTTGCGGTGTGAGTGGAGTTTTAAGTAGGACCTTGAATGTTTACGGAAATATATCACATCTTAAGTATGAGGGGTGCAAAACCTTGTGCGAGAGTTACCATGGAGTTCTATGGTTTGTTTTTTTCCACACGTAAAATCTATTAATATAATAACAGCCGCATGGGTCGATCTTTAAGGTTAAGCAACGCTTGCCGAGGTTGGTCTGTGGATGGGTGACCATCTTAACATACCGAGACTCCTCCGTGCCTCGGAAAGCACGTTAAGCCTTTGGTCCCGGCTGTCATTTGTAGATCTTTGGCAGTCATTACGGATAGTCAGAAGCCAGATAATGTGACACCAGTCTTGCCAAGGAGTACCGTGTTACCCAGTTAATGGGTTGTGGAGGTGTGGTAGGCAGCCGCTCCACGTAAAATACTGGTGTTTAGCTGAATCCGGTTTGACTGGAAGCCGACCCCAATATAATTGGGAAAAAGGCTAGGCAGATGATGATGAAAATCTATTAATATTCTGAAAAATATATATATGATTTGATTTCCTATAGATAAATTTAAATTTGACCACGTATAGGTTTATACGTGGTCAAATTTAAATTTATTAAATGATTTTTACCCTTGGATTCTAGAAATTAAAGATTCATCATCATACCAGCCGAATGACGTCCACTGCTGCACATAGGTCTTCCACAAGGGGGGGTTGAGGTGGGGTTTCCTTCATGCCTTGGCAGGCGGGTTGGTGATCGCAGTGTAGCTGTTGCAATGCACAGAAGCACAGAGAATGCTGCTGCTCATTCTCTGGTGAGTCCCTTAATCGCCTGTTACGACACCCACGGGAAGTGATGGGACGGTGCTATTATTTTATGTCCGATACCATAAAGAGCCTATTCGTGGTCAAATTTGATTAATTAAATGATTTTTACTTAGTAGGTACTTTTTTTCTTGGATTCCAGAAGGTTTGGACACGTGCCATTTCAGTTTTGCATGTGCCCTTCTGGACTTTTTGACAATCGCTTTGCCTAACCCAGTCATTCTCAAACTTGTTTCTTCCTGGACCTCATAGCGCTTCTACTATTATAATTATAGGCCGCAATAACATACATAAAATATGAAGATTTTTTAAATAAATTTGAGAAATACTCTTGCATTTTCCAACTATTTCGTTTTACTTGCGGATGCATAGAAGGGAAGCCGAGATCTGTACAATAAAGATAAAAGTAGTTAACCCATTTGCGCTCGCCGTGTACAAAGCACGCTGCCTTGCTAAGTTTAGATAAAAAGGACACTGGAAGTGCCTAGTGACCAAATTTGGGCACGACAGTTTTTCTCAAACAATTGTTTTTACAAAAAAAAAGAAATTAAAAAAAAAAAACCTGCTACAGGCCCACACAGAAAAGCTTGAGAATATCTGACCTGGTGATTTTACATATAGTTCCAATTCACTATAACTGTAGGCAGTAAATACCCATTCCATCTCTGCAAGACAGCTTTTCTTTAACAAACAATATAACGATAACATCTAACATTGTTCCACAGCATAAAATCTCGAGGTACAGTCAGTAATAAAAGTCGTTCGCCGGAGTTTGCTCCGTTGATTGACATTTTTACGTGAGCGTCCGAGTTCAGTAGGTACATGCGATCATAAAAATGTAATATAATATTATTTTATAATGATACTGCTTTGACCTCGCTGTTGTTTGAGCAAGAAATTGGTTTAGTTATGTTCCTTTTATAATATTGGGTTCGTAAAGTAACTTTGGCCGACAAACAGCGTTGCTTTTACTGTGTTCTGGATTGAAGGACATGGGCGCCGGTGTAAATTTATAAATTAAACATTCCAGAGTTGTCATTTGGATAGCAATGCATCTGCTTGCCACCCAACTCTTTTAAATTGATATACCTACGACAATAATAAACAATATCAGGGTTTGACCGGTGTTTTATTTATTTCGCAGTCAAACAATACGGAGACGTGAGTGTTTCAAAATATCTGATAAACAGAGAGAGCACTAACTACCAGTGACGTCACTTGCAAGTCACGCTATAGTTAAATTGCGTCATCTAGTAAAAACAACGATTTGAGTGATAAGGATAGAAGAATAAGTTCAGAAGCGTGTTCTATATTTTTTACGGAATTACTTTTTATTCACATATTGTTTTTAATATTCCAGTAATAATGTCCAGTAGGCAACTACCCCATTGCTGACTAGTTACTGTAGTGCTAGATAGTGCAGCTATTGCTGGCTAGATACTGTAATGGTGGAAGCTTACTGGAGATGAGCTTTTCTGTTCAGCCACACCGTAAGCTCTCGTTTGTCAAAAGAAAATCGAACCTGTCTTTTCGACGTGATAAAAACTTAATATTCGTCAATGTTGGCATTGCTACTGCTAATCGTTTGATTCTGCGTTAAATCGAGCAAAACCTATCGTATTTTTCCATAGGAAAATTCTCAGTAGCAATTTAGAATTTGTTACAGCGTTCGTTTAAAGGTTGCTCCGAAATACATGGAATAAATGCTTATTGTGCTCCAACAACATAATAATTAACGAAGCCTTTCGAGGAATATTGGCTTCCATAGCTAACTTGAATCTATTCACGGGATATTCAGAGCTGCTATACAAACTAACAATTTCTATGAATTTCATATTTAGGTCACCTGTTTACCGCAATTCTAGCTTTAAACAGGATCATGTACTGTTTAATATCCACAGCTTTCGGGGATTGTCAAGCTTAAAATTCCATTAAAATTGGCTTAGTTGTAATTTGCAGACTAAGCAAAACTAAATTCTTGGTGGGTAGGAGTATGAATACAGACAGGACCATAGAGTAGAGAATCGCCATTTCAGCGGCTTTAGATGCGGATATTATACAAATAGTAAGTATTCAAATTATTCAACTATTCATGCCATTTTTATTTGCTCAATAAAATACTCATTAGCTCTAGTAAAAAAATATGAAAGAGGTTTTTAAATATATTCATCAGCATGAAGTTATAAAATTGATAATTAGAAAGAGAAGTTCAAAATAGTGAGACGTCAAAGTTCATCACGCTCATAGAAAAATGCGTTTTTGCGAGAGGGACAGATATGTACTCGCATATTTGTTTTAAAATGTCATATCTCGTTTGTATTTTGATCAATATTGAATCTGTTTTCACTGTTAGTATTATATTTTTGTATATCTAGCGATAACTATTTAGATGATCAATCTTTTCATGCATATGTCATAGCACTAAGTACATGTCTCGGCTGAGATCTATCTTCTATCTATAAATCTACATAATATTTGTACTTATACAACGTGTAACAGAATAAACGCAATATCTTTAAGATGTATTTACTCATCATTATGAACAACTTTTACTATGGGACCAACCCCGAAATCGTGAAAAACAATTAGCTGTTCAATACATTTTGTCGAGTTATGCGCATATAAATGTATGAGGCAGCCGATTTTTTTTCGCGATTTTAGTATTGGTCCCATAGTAAAAGTTGTTCATAATGATTAGTGCAATGCCCCCTTAAGAGGTATTGCGTTTATTCTGTTACACGTTGTTTAAGGGAAACTGACTGACTGACATATCAAAGCACAGCCGAAACTACTGGGACTAGGAATATTAAAATTGTGCATAAGACTTCCTGTTTTGATGTAGGTGAGCTCTAAGAAAGGATTTTGAATTGATTAAGAAAGGAATTCGAAAACAAAGTCGCGGGCGAAGTGCTAGTAGCCAATATAGTCATAGTCAGAACTGTCACGTACCCTCAATTTCTATGAATAAACGGTGCCACTCACTGACACTCCTGGATTTTTATTTTTTATTTTTTTAAAGGGGGCTTTTATCCACAATTGCATGTCAGCCGCATCATAACTTAAACTTGTTCTAAGTAAAATCTCTCTTCGTACGGAAATTGTTGACTATGCCGTCTCTAGCAGTGGCCACTAAGGCCGTTCCGTGATCTGTGCATGAGACCCATATCTTTCTGTGCGTGTCATAGGAGCGTGTGTAAAGAATTATCTGTACTTAAACCCTTTTGGGATCATGAGTTAAGAGATTATGAGGACACATGTATTTTTGGACACGTTAAGCTCTTTTTGTTCATGTATTCATTGTCTGTTGGGAACAAGAATCCTGCTTCGATCAATTTGCCGATCCTTTTTCCAATTATGTTGGGATGGGTTTTAGCCTACCCGGATGCATTTGAGTACCAACGTGAATCCGCTTATTTGACCTCCACAACCTGTAACGGGTTAACACGATACTCCTTGGCAAGACTGGTGTCATATTTTCTGGTATCTGACACCTGTCTGTATTTAGTCTAAACGGCCCAAAGCAAAACCGCGGGCAAAAAGACCGCAAACAAAAATTTTCTACGTTCCAAAGGACCGGTGATAAAATGATTACAAAATTTAGTTTAATGGGACAATCGCATACGTCGTGAATTTGTGAATTTTAACTATTGAAATAATTACTTATTTGAAATCATCTAGTTAAACAAAATACGTTATTATATTCATCAAAAATACATAATAATATGTTTTGTTTCCTTAAAATGAGACTGATTTTTTAAAATCTTATCCTTAAATTGTTTTTTTTTATTGTTTGGTCATTAGTTTCTTTAAAATAAGACAGATTTTTACTAAATATTATTGTTGATTGTTCTTTCTAAAAAAGATAATACAAATCTAAGATTATTTTTTATTAAATTTTTATTTGAACTTATCTTTTGCACCCGAATGTACTTCATGTAGTTAATGACATTGAATTTGTTTACAATTTTTTATCACCGGTCTTTGCAATTTAGACAGTTCTTGTTTGCGGTCGATTGGCCCGCGGTCTTTTCGTTTTGTTTACGGTCCGGGCCGTTCAGACTAAATACCCCTTCAAATGACAGCAACGGCTTAATGTAAGAGCCGCTTTTGCAGCGGGTGAAAAAGCAGTTATTGCTCTAGAGCAAATAATTAATACCTTATTAATTTACAATAATCATACAAATGTAAACAAGCAAAATATAATTCATTTTTAATTAAAACAAATAATTGGCTTGTCTTTATAGCTTTTTGGGATGTCATAAACTATAATTTAAAAATAATTAACTTAATCCACACCAGGATCAGTTTTCATAATTCCAATGAATATGTAAATGTCTGACCGCATAATAACTGTCAAAATAATTGGATACATGTTAAACTTTTTGTAAATTCGAGAATAATTCAAGCCTTTCAAAGTTTTAATCTGTTTTCGTTGCGGTGTAATCAAGGCTGGACTGTTTAAAAAAGTTGTTTTATGGCTTTTAGGATTCCGTACCCAAAGGGTAAAACGGGACCCTATTACTAAGACTCTGCTGTCCCTCCGTCCGTCCGTCACCAGGCTGTATCTCATGAACCGTGATAGTTAGACAGTTGAAATTTTTACAGATGATGTATTTCTGTTGCCGCTATAATAAAAAATACTAAAAACCGAATAAAATAAATATTTAAGGAGGCTCCCATACAACAGACATGATTTTTTTGCCGTTTTTATAGATTATGGTACGGAACCATTCATGCACGAGTCCGACTCGCACTTGACCGGTTTTTTTCTTGATACATTTAGCTTGTTAGGAGTTCCCCAAATAATTTGCAGCACCAACACAAGTTTGCCTACAATTATAATTGGAGATGATTTGAATCCATAGCAATGTCTCCGTTCTTTTAAAAGAAAATACCCATTTTGAGTTGCAACAGTATTCTTCCAAAGCAGCGAGTTCACATTAATCGAGATTTTCTTCTGTTGTCATGGCGACTGAGTCGTCAAATTGACAATCGTCGTCGCTGGAACAATGTTACATTGTCTAGATCCCAAGAACATTTAATCGAATGGAAATCTTCCCGAATAGACCCAACATCGAGTACCTAAAACAAATCGGCTGAAATAAGATGCGTGTATGTGTGCGACTATTTCTGTCGTACGTGTTACTACGGCCAATGGGAGGGTCGAATCCTAACAATTGCTCGACCCTACTCTCATTTTATTTATTTTCGCTGACTCCGTTATGAAGGAGGTTTCAATTTAATTAATTGTTTAATTTATGACAGCATCAGTCTGTCTGACATATCGCTGAAATGGACCTTTTTAGTGCAGCCGTGAGACACACATTTAGTTCTTAGCATACCTACATTTCTTTTTTTAATTTTATTTCTATGTACCGTGCGTGTTTCATGTAAGTGCTAAATAAATATTATTCTTTCTTTCTTTCTTTCTTTCTTTCTTTCTTTCTTTCTTTCTTTCTTTCTTTCTTTAATTGGTTTATTTTCTTGTGTTTTTATGTGGCTCTCGACCAAGGATGCTTGTTATTCGATTGTATAACAAGCCAGCGGTTCTGACGTGATTACGTCAGAACGGCTGAACAGATCTTGATGAAATTTGGCACATAGATAGATTATACTCTGGAATAACACATTTTATCCCGGTTATCATCCCATGGAAACATTTCTTGGGATAATTTTCGCCATTCATGCGGGCGGAGCCGACAGTACCTATAAGTAATTATAAAAATAATATTTTTCGACTTTTTCGTGCACGAATCCGCTGGAAAAAGTTAGTAGGTATTCTAATGTGAATAAAGGATTTGAACCCCACGAACTTCGAATTACCACTCCGAGGTACCCGACATTTTCATTCGCGACAAAATATGATTTTCTTAATTAGTCCTTGTCTGTATCACTGAGAATCGTAAGAAAACAAATTATCCAGCGTAATGAGATCTTTCAGAATTAACAAGATATTGCGTTGTTGGCAAAAATTAAGATTTTTTCTTTTTCTTTTCGTAATATTTATTTCATGTCTGTGATGAGATTTTTAAATGTTTCAAAGGTAAGTATTGTTTTATTTGTTTTGTGATGTAGGTACAGGTTTTTATTGGGAGCTTATATTTTTACCATTTTCATTAATAAAAGTCGTCTTGCGCAGAGGTTTGTGGGTGTATTTTTTTTTACAGTAAACTTTTAAATGATAATTATTTTATTTATTTTTTATTTACATGTGGCTACTACAATACAGATGCTAAAATTAACTAGTACTCTATATTAAAAAAAAGTTAGTACCTATATATAACTAGTTCGATCCAGCCCGTCCCTAGCTGTCCTCCCCCCAGCTACGCCCTAAGCCGAGGCCCGTACCCCACAGGGGGTGCCCTTAGCGTGTAGTCGCTTGGTTTGTAAGTTTTTTATAAGCCCTGGCTGGAGGCTTTAATATTATATTAAGGCCACCACAGGCAAGCCCGGTTAAGCAGTCGACAACCTTATAGGTTGAACTGAAAGACGCTTCTCACAAAAAAAAAAATATATTCAAACGTGTTATCTATACTAATATAGTAAAGCTGAAGAGTTATTTTGTTTGAACGCGCTAATCTCTGGAACTACTAATCGAATTTGGAAAATTATTTTTGTATATGATAGCCACATTCATGATGAAGGCTAAAGGTAGGCTATACGGGATTGGGAAAAAACGGGATATGCGCGTACAAAGTCGCGGGCAAAAGCTAGTAAATCATAATTATGATCAAACGCATACAAAAAGAGCTAATTGGGCATCTAAATTCATTCACATCACTGTCAATGAGATCAATTTTATTTTTTTTCTACGCTGCGATTAGTTACTGCTCAAGTCGTGCCTATGGTGGGAGCCAAAAAGTTAAGCAATATTGAAGTGAAAACTTCTTTAGGCGCACCGCACACAGATTTTTTCGTGGGTAGTAAGTTTGGCTGACACGTCATGCTCTGAGGTGAAACGCTGGATCGGGTGAACTCGGGACCGCCGAGTGTACCCGAGCGAGAAAGAAACAGTCAGCTGTTCTTCGCAGTTGTATCGCTGTATTTCGTATAATCAATTCTTACGTCTGTAACGCCACACCGCCTCAGCCAATCACAGCGCGCCATACGAATCAGCCTACCCTAGCCAAGCCAAGCCACCACTCCATCTACCGGTGGGGGAAATGATATAAACTGCCTGCCAGCTACTTGAAGGCCCTCTTTTGCTGCTGAAAACGTTGTAAGCTGTTACTATATCCTAATCCTGTACGAACTTGTAATTTTAATTAAATAGTTTCATTGAAGTTCACTTTTTGTTTTATACCCACTGTTACACGTCTTAATTGTCTTTTTTTTTCATTGAAATTATTCGAATTACCTTTATATAATTTTCCATGACTTGAGGATCGGTCAACGGCTTTATATTTGTGTTGTAGTTTTTTTTAATTAAGTCAATATGTTGAAGGTTGGTAATGAACGGTATTGGCAATCTTTAAGGCACCTGCTGTGATATCTTCAGCAGACAGTCAACTAAACTGGGCAGCTGAGTCCCCAGTATTTGCAAGACGTTGTTATAGTCACTAATGCAGCAATTTATTTAACATTTAACAAAATATAATATATGTACAAATAACCTGAACTAACTCGTAGATATTATAATATCTTGGGACAACTCACACACGGTCATCCGATCCCAAACTAGGCAGAGCCTGTGCTATGGCAACCAGATAACTGATAAACATACTTATATATTTCTAAATACATACATATTATACCCAGGCACAGAGCAAATGATCATGCTCATCACACAAAGATTTGTCCTGGGTGGAAATCGAACCCACGACCTCCGGTTTAGCAGTCAGGGTCACTAACCACTCGACCAACTGGCCAGTCATAGATATAGATACAAAAAAACTCAGAAAATAAATAAATGCCTACCTACTTAATTTAGTGATGTACATTCTAAAATAGTGTCGGTATTTCGGTTCGGATCCCATTGATACCGAGTTTACGATCTCTGTAGGGAAAATTATGTGGGTTCCTGGTATTTTTTATCCGTGGGCCAACTCTATATGTTTGAAGTTTGCTTTGAAGAATAATTTGGCAGGAGTTTATAGAATTTAAACAGATGGTATTATTTCCATTGGTGTAATTTTGAGTCAGTTTACTTATTATTGTTTGGATATAAAACCGTTTTTTATCAGCTCTCTTTTGAACTGGTTTTTTAAAGTTTTCTTGATGAAAATTGCTTTCATTCTTTTTGATGTGAAACATCTATAGCCGCGGGTAAAACCGATTGTTGGCGTGGCGATGCATGCCGTGGCGACGCGTTGCCACGCTATACGATGTTATATATACATACAGTCTATATATATATGTATTTTTTTCATTATGCCATATTTAGTTCCTGTCGTAATCTTTTCTTTTAAGCATATAACTTGTACAAAATAATTTCGATGTTTCACATCTGCCAGGCGTCCCGTGACGGCTCACAATATTTTCATGGTTGACATATTTATGACTCAATTGTAAAATATCTAATGTTGGTTTCGGAGTTACAGCCAAAATAGTTTATTCACCTGTAGTTAAATCTGCAGTTGAAAATACTTTCTTTTTCTTGGCTATTCCCGTAACAACTGTCAAAGATCTAAAAATGATAGCCGGGATCAACAGCTTACCGTGCTTACCGAAACATGGAGAAGTCATCATCATCATCATATCAGCCGAAAGACGTCCACTGCTGGGCATAGACCTCCATCAAACTCTCCCCGGGTTGTCATAATCGCCACGCTTGGCAGGCGGGTTGGCGATCGCAGTGTAGCAATGCACAGAGAATGCTGCTGCCCATTCTCTGGTGAGTCACTTAGTCGCCTCTTCTGAGACCCACGGGACGGGAAGTGATGGTGCTATTCTTTTACGTCCAACACCATACATGGAGGAGTATCATTATGTTAAGATGATCATCCATCCACGGACCGGCCTCGGCAAGCCATACAGCCACGGGTTGATCTTAAAATTTGCTTTACCTTGAGGATCGCCCCATACGGCTGTTATTATTTAGCCACGAGCTCCTTAAGTACCTGTAATTTGTTTTATGAGAACCAAATAAAATGTACAGCTTTTATCAAATCAAATTCTTTATTTGCTAGAATGTAGTTATAAATTACAATAAGGTGGAATATTACAACTGAGCCATACGTTCTGCCCAAGTGGGTATGCAAAATTAAAATTAAACTTTAATTAAAATTAAAATGGTCAAATCCAGTTGCCAAAATGTCAAAGTGCAACCATGTTATTTGGATACAATAATTAAAATGTCTAAATACGATAAATATAAATGGAAACAGTTAAAATGGATAAAATACAATTATTTATTTTACGAGTACAACATATCAAGATTTCTCAATCAGAATCAAATTTGGTTGGAATTACTAGACAGTATTTTAAATTCAACTTAGTTCAATACAATATTACAGTACAATTACGATAAATGATATTTATTTTGCAAATAGGTTACAAGTAACTCTTTTACACGTCAAACATTTTTTTTTGTTATAATAATCTAGATGAGGCCGGTGTTTCCTAGCTGACTACCCTGAGAAAAAACACCGAAACAAAGTCAGAGGTCATAGTCTCTTTTGAAGTCCATACAATGGTCAAACACATTTGAAAACCATGTTGGTTAACGTCTGAGGTGGCCTTTTGAGGATATCAGTCTTGTTACTCTATAAATTCAGTCGTGAAGTAGTAACATTTTCTTATTAGGAATTGTTTTATAGATCACCTTATTGTTTGACGTCAACGTCCATTAATCTCACTGATACTTTGACAGCTTAAATTAACAAAAAAAGGTACTTACAATAAAAAAGACCACAAAACTTTTCCTGACGACAAATATTTTATTTTATAAGTCAACAAACTGTGGATGTTGCCACTCTAACCGCGTACTACTTATTTTTCACGCTCCCACAACTGTCGAAAAGTTTTTAAGTATTTTTACTCTGGTAACATTGTTATAACTCCACCTAGAAGTGTACAGGGGAGGACAGAAAAAATTGGCCAGTAAAATTTTATTTGTTTTGTCGTATTTTACGACAATATTATAACTTTGGGCCTTGATAAAGGTACACTGAATCTTTGAATTATTATTTTGACGTTTGAATTATGAATTTAATAAAAAAAAACCTAAAGTAAGATATATTTCAAATGCGAAAGGAACTGTCTATTTGTTACGTTTTCATGGGATAATGCTATGGGTACAATGGCAGTTTTATCCCTGACTACGATATCTACCAGAAATGACGTAAAATAAAAAGGGAGTCTTCGTGTGTACTATGTAGTATTAAATAAAATATGTATGTCACTTAGAATAAACTATCATAAACCTCTCAACTTAATTAAATAACTCCCCAGTCAGTTGTCATCCTGCTCTAGGAAGAACAAAGATAAACTAACTATTTCATTGAGATAACACCACACGTCTCAAACGGAATGTCAGATCATCAGTCACTGAGCCGACTGACTGACGTTTGGTCCATGGCATGAATTTCAACACGAGTCAATCAATCAACTAGGGTGACTCGGTCAGAGAAGAAACGGCTGTAGAACATGTTTGTAGGTTATATTGGGGAGAAGGGGTGATAATAACGGGAATAGCCAGTATTGCATTTCTTCATTGAAAGAGGACACAAGACGCTTTTTTATGGATGGGAAGTCAACAAATGCCTTCTTCCGCTCTGGGTGAAGCGGAAGGTGTCAGACTCTTACTGACTTAATCCCGTGTTCCTTCTAAAGCCCTTTGCATTCCAGGGCCGCGGTGACTATTTCGAACAAATTCCGCAACCCTGGCAGCTTAGCTGCATCCGGTTGGACAGGAAACCGACCCCAGCCCAGTTGGGAAAAGGCTGGGCAGATGTTATATTAAACATGAACGGATAAAAATCGTATTTTCTTATTGTTTAGATCAGTGGCTCACAACCTGATGTCCACGGACCGTAAGGGCCAAAATACGGTCCGTGAAAGGATTAAAATTTCAATCTTTTCACCTGCAAAAAATAACAATGATGCTACAAGTTTTGAATATCTTTATGTTATGCGTTTATTTTTAGATTTATACAGATTAATTTTTATTCCCAATTTCTGGTTCTTGCTCAATTTCCGGTTCTTTGTTTCTCAAAGACGCTAAAGTGGTTCCGGTACAACATTGATTGGGAACCACTGGTTTGGATAAATCAAGTATTAAACACAACATTTTTATTAGATTTTGACGTGAGAGCTGCGTCCCGCGAAATTGCACCTTTCCAGAAGACTCGGTTTGAACGTCTACGTGGTAAAAAACCCATTGTAACTAGTCAAAAACTGGTTCCTTTCAAATTTAGTAACCAAAACAGAGACTGTCTTTTTTGATATCACGTCTATTATTTCTCACGATAAATCCTTTCTGTTAATCTTTCCCATAAATTAGCCATTTCAGTTTCGCAATGAGAATAAAATCCTCATTATCTTTCGTTTTGATTCTTAATCTTTTACTGCCAAATATTAAATATTGAATCACTGTGTAATCGCTTTGCTAAATTGACAATATAGACGGTTTATCTATTCTTCTTGTTGGTTCATTTAACCAGCATTTTAGTTAAATAACCTAAGTTAAGTTTTTTTTTAGCCTATGTTGCCCTACTCATCATCTTCCTGCCCTTATCCCATGTTACTTGGGGACGGCGTAACACGTTTTTATCTTCCATTCTGTCCTGTCAGCCGTCACGCTATCACTAACTCCCTTTTCTTTCATATCACTCCTAACACAATCCATCCATCTTTTCTTTGGCCTCCCTCTCCCTGTCTATCCATCCACATTTATATTCATAACTCTTTTAGTTACGTGTTGCCCTACTGCTGGGCATAAATATATCCCATATTTTTACACCTATCTTTATTTCCTGCTGTCTATCGCCAACTTGTCAGGATGAGTTCCAATCGTCATGCCAACGTCGTCAACGTCAATGCAGGCAAAAATATCTGTCAGTTTCTGATGAAATTCCCTGAATTAGTTCTACTAAATGTCGAATCATAAACAACTCTAGATAAATCACACTAATATTATAAAGGCGAAAGTTTGGAGTATGTGTATGTTTGTTACTCTCTTCACGCGCAAACGGCTGGACCGATTTAGATGTAATTTGGTATTGATCCCGGGAGTAAATTTCCTTGGGATAATTTTCGACATTAACGCGAGTGGAGCCGCAGGCGGTAGCTATTGTGTTAATAAATCATAATAATGTAAGCTTTTGAAAATGACTGAACAAAACGTTTGACACTGGAAAATAGATTACATTTCGGAAACTGATGGATTGAACATTTGTCTGAATTATTTGCTTAGGATAAAAGCTTGTCAAAAGCTTTAACAAGAATAACACAAAGCCTTCACACAATAGAAAGGTATTATACTGTTTTCCAATAGCATGGCAACTCTAATCTGCCTATTACAAACATTTTTTTTTAAGGATGGGAAATCATCAAATGACTTCTTCCGCTCTGGGTGGAGCAGAAGGGCGTGTCAGACTCTTACTGAATAAAAACCATCCGTGTTCCTTCTAAAGCCCTTTGCGTTCCAGGACCGTGGTGACTCTTTCGAAAAAATTCCGCAACCCTGGCAGCTTATTACAAACCTACATTATTATAAAACAAAGTCCCTCCACCACATCTGTGTGTCTGTACTCAATAAACTCAAAACCTGCTGAACGGATTTTCATGCGGTTTCACCAATGGACGGAATAATTTACTAAAGGAAGGTTATGAAGCATTATACATTACAATCGCCTACAATACGTCTTTTATAATGCGCACAGCAAAGGAGTGGAACTCTTTACCTGCGTCTGTGTTTCCGAACGCATACAACCCTAATCTCTTCAAAATTAGAGTGAACAGGCTTCTTCTGGGTAAGCTCGCTCCATCGTCGGCTTTGTCTCTGTCATCTATGACCTAGACTAGAGTCAAGACCAAACCCATATTAAATAAAAAATAAAAAATGTTGTGTAAATTATTAATACTGGTAAAACTATAAAAATAATACAATGTTTTTTGCATGGCCAGTTAAGATAAACTTTTTTTCACTTACTAGAAACATCGTATTTTTGAAGTGAAAACTTCATTAGCGGCATTGTGCACTTTTTGGGATAGGTAAAAAATGTTAAATTCGCATCAGGACACGTGACCTGATCGAAAATTTGTAAGACGGAGGGAGAGTAGACCGCCGGCGCGGCGTAGGAGAGGAAGTAATATCCCCCTCTCTTTTTCATTTCTGCCGGCACTCCCGGAGCGCAACCCGTTGTTTTTTTATACCAAATTATGTGTTTAGCACTAAACATCACATACAACTAGCAACACACACTCAAAGTTTAAACGTTCAGGTCTTAAACCGAGGTTTAGTTCCGATGGAAACCATTCCGACTCTTAATAGTAACTTTTAAACTGCCTCGGAGCCAACCATTAATGTAGCTGTAAAATTGAACGAACGACTTTGTAGAACTTTTTAAAATTAAACTCGTTTAAGTTTCCAATAAAATCCAAGTACGAGAAAATAAAGAACTTACTCTTACAATAGAGTGTTAAATTATGAACTGGGACACAAAATATTATTATTGAATTCATACTGCTGAAAGAGGAAAGGGTAATTGCAATTACGATGTAAAAGAGAATATTCGCATCCAAAATAGTGAAGAATTTTTGAAGTGAAAACTTCTTTAGGCACGTTGAGCATTTTTTGGGCCATCGTCACCGAACTGTTTCCATTAGTTATATTTATTTAAACTTTATGTACAATAGTGGTACATGGGCGGACTTACTCTACCAGTCAACCTTTGGGTATCCTCCATATCCTATAACCTCTGTGTATATACACAGCATACATATAACTGACTGGCCTGTTGGTCGAGTGGTTAGTGACCCTGACTGCTAAACCGAAGGTCGTGGGACAAATGTTTGTGTGATGAGCATGATCATTTGTTCTGTGTCTGGGTGTAATTTAGCTATAATATGTATTTATTTAGAAATATCTAAGTATGTTTATCAGTTGTCTGGTTGCCATAGCACAGGCTCTGCGTATTTTGGGATCGGATGACCGTGTGTGACTTGTCCTAAGATATAAAAAAAAAAAAAAAACTAATGGAAGTAGACATGTATATGTGTACTCTTTGTGTAAACAAAAATCATGGCATCATGGCGTCATCGTCACCGAACGCTTATCAAATTCAAAAATAAATAATCTAATAGCTCGACGATACAATTCACAAGTTACTTAGTTTTCACTTCTATCGGCAGTCCCAAAAGACTGCCCCGCATGTTTCACCAATTAATTAGAAGATTTTTAGTAAACAATAAGTCTCTTCTTAATAAAATAATATCCGATAGAAACCAATCACAACAATTTTAATTAAAGTTTTTCGCTCCCCTGCTATCGGACATCATTCCCTTCTAAGAGGCCAAGTGGATTAAATCCAGCATCTACACTTAACGTAACGTAAGAACACGAAACCTTCTTTATTGCACAACCCTTGTTCTTTTAAAAGGTCACGTTCTTCTTTAAACTTTACCTGTAGGTACTACTTTTTTCTGGCCGGCAGTGTACGAAATGAAATAGAGAATGCCAACAGAATTTTTAGTAGTGAACTTAGAGCCGTGTCAGATGACTTTAAAAATATTGTTGGGTGTTTTAAAATTCCATCTGCTGTAATGGATGCTTTCTACAGAATGTAGAACAACTGAATTTTGAAGGAGTGTCTTGTAACAAATGTCGGGATAGTTCGTAAGATTACAGTGTGTTGTTATTTGAAGACAGGAAGACGCAGTTGCCAAATGTTTTTGTGCTACATAATCCTACTCATAAATATTTGTCTACTAGATTTTGTTACAGTAGAATCCGCAAATAGTCTAAAAACTTTCTGTCTTCTAAAGCAAAATCAATTCAACATTTAATCGAGTGATTTAGGCCTGAAAGCGTCAGAAACAAACACTCTTTCGCATTTATAAAATGACTAGCTTTTGCCCGCGACTTCATACGCGCATATCCTGTTTTTTTCTCGTTCCCGTTAGATTTCGGAAAATCCACTCTTAGTGCTCCCCTACACTCCCCAAGGAACCCACATGTCAATTTTAGCTTTCAACGACCAGTAGTTTCGGCTTGTCTGTTAGTCACTCAGTAACGCTAGACTTTTATATTTAGGGTTAATTTTTTAATTGTGCGTGAATGGCCAATTCGAAACTATGCGGAATATCGAAAAACACCGAAAAGAGTCTCGAGTCTGATTTTAATGAAAACTAAAACTGCATAATTGGATTTTTGAAAAATAAAACACATCCTTTATTATTATAACATTCGAAAGTGTCGCTACTAGGGGTGCAAATGGTTAACTGAAACAAAGTGCTCATTTTTAACAGATCACATCATTAATTTTCAAAAAAAAAATCAACCGGTTCGATTTCTGACTAGGAAAACCGATTTTTAAAAAATCCAATAATGTATTTTTAGTTTTCATCAAAATCGGGCTCTAGACTCCTCTCAGTGTTTATCGATATTCCGCATAGTTTTGAATTGGCCATCCACGCACACTTTAAATTAATCCTGTATATTGATATTGATAGGATAATTGTGAAAATTTGTTAATTATTCACTCCTCAACTAGAAATGGATGAAGAACCATAGATGCATCGTGTTCTAGATAAAGATATTGAATACTTCATAACTATCCCGGTCTATATATATCGGTATTTACGCTTGGAATAATTTCGTCTTTCACTCGGGTAAAGTAAGATAAAGATTCACTATATGTTTTTACTGAAAAAATCTAATTGGTCCGTCAGATAGATTTCCAAAAAAAGTATTAGACTCGCATTTTTTTTTTTTTTCACGTTAACAAAAACGGAGACGATACAGTGCGTTGAAAACAGGCGTGTAGTCACGTCGCTGGTAAAAAATGTACTAACACAGTGACGTCATATCTGTTTTTAATTAGATGTTTTCAGTAACACACCTTATTTTTACAAAAAAAAAAGTAATTAAAATACCGAAATCAATCCTAATATAACAGTTAAAATAATGTTAAAGCTTCTTTTTATCAAGCATTAAACTGTAAACTCGTATAGAACTCCAAATAAAAAAAACAAATGTTTATCTACATTTTTACCTCACCAACTAAAATACCTTTTGCACAAAATTCGAGGCATCAGACTCTCAGATCGTTATGACGAATAATTTCCGCTTTTCTGAGTAAAAATGGCTCCCTCCCGCACTCTGGTACCTCGGAGGCCATTATATAGATAGCCCGATGTATCTGGAAGAATTTAGAACGTTCTATAGCCTATAGATAAGCTGGAATGTTCCAGAATGAGGTGTTTCGGGCTGGGTTTTGAATTTTGCTGAACGAAAATTGTGGTGATGTATCGGGTTTGTAAAAGATATGGAATGGGTTATATGTAGATATCGTCAAAGATGATAGATACACATGAATCAGTTCATCATTTTCTGAATCAGACTGCAGTGCATGGCCTTTTTTATGTATGGGAAATCATCAAATACTCCGTCCGCTCTGGGCGGAGCAGAAGGGAGTGTCAGACTCTTACTGACTAAAACCTTCCCGTGTTCCTCCTAATGCCCTTTGCGTTCCAGGGCCGCGGTGACTCTTTCGAACGCCCTAACCGGCCCCGTCTACTACGCTGACACCTCCTTGAGGCGCGCGTGGAACACATCGCGCCATTGACCCGGGCCTGGGGGGCTCATCTCTAAGGCCGAAGTCCATAGTTTCTTCATAGGGCTTAGTTGCGTGTTGTTATTCATTCTTAGTTCGGGTTCGGTACTAATCGTAAGTCCGTAGGTGATACAGAGCAGAATACGCTCGCATCTAAGCCCGAAACTACGACTTCGGTTTTGAGGGTAGCCCCCTAGGTTCTGATCGGACGGCGAGCCACCCAACGCTCGCTGACTGAGGTGGCCAGAATTAGCTCTGAGACTCCCAACGCCCGGGCGTCTTCTTCTGTTGCGGCGGCTGGGGCGTGAGCTTTGTCTCTCCCTCACGCGGTCCGCCTCCAGACAGAATGGCCTATATTCAGCCCGCGAGCACAGGGTATCGGTAAATGCTATGGTAATCAATTTGTCTAGCCCTAAGGCCTTTTGTTGGGGTCAGCTACCAGTGTAACCAGATGCAGCCGAATTAGTATTTTACATAGAGCTACTGAATACTGGTATTCAGCTGAATCCGGTTTGACTGGAAGCCGACCCCGATTTAATTGGGAAAAGTCTAAGCAAATGATGATAGAGCTACTGACTATCTGATCTCGTGGAGGAGCTCGTGGCTAAATAATAACAGCTTCACGGGTTGATCTTCATGGTTAAGCAACACATGCCTTGGATGGTCTGTGGATGGGTGACCATCTTAACATATCGAGACTCCTCAGTGCCTCAAAAAGCACGTTAAGCTATTGGTCCCGGCTGTCATTTGTAGATCTCGGGCAGTCGTTACGGATTGTCAGCAGTCAGAAAATCTGACATAAGTCTTGCCAAGAAGTACTGTGTTACCCTGTTACTGGTTTGTGGAGATCAAAAAGACCGTCGCTCCATAAAATACTGGTACTCGTATAGAGGTATGTGGTACAGAGAGTAAAGTTCCGCACACCTCCACTGAAAAGGAAGGATCCTCCGACCAGACGGTTGTTATGTCTGGTGGAAAACTGCCCGATAGTTTATATTTGGACTCTTGTATATGTTCAAATCGCCCTGCACTCCCTAAGGAAGCGACATGCCAAATTTCAGCTTTCCACGACCAGTAGTTTCGGCTGTGCGTTGTCTGTCAGTCACTCAGTCAGTTCGTAAAGGAAAAAATGTATATCTATTGTTTAAAAACTTGAACAAAAATGCATTTTCAACAATAACTACATAATAAACTTACTTCATAACATTCCTACTTTTTTCTTAGTAAATTTCTCAGAGATTGCGTACATTTTTCTAAAGCAAACATGTCAAGTAAAATCAAGTGGCTTCTTTGAACGAACGAACGAACGAACTTTAAAGCTACAATATTCTACATAGAGTGCTCAGTATGAGGAAATAAATATTTTTAGAGTAACACGGGCTCTTAAAAATGTTTATGAAGTTTTCTCGTGCAGAAGAAAAAAACGCGTATTTTAACAGACTTATTTAGATAAACTGTATTTTTAGTTTAATCTAGAAAAAACCGGCCAAGCGCCAGTCGGACTCTCACACGAAGGGTTCCATTCTATAAACTGATAAAAAACTCGTTTCTTGTATGGGAGCCTCTTTAATGTTCAATTTAATAAAATTTTTTGTTGTTATAGCGGCGATTGAAATGCTGACTTTGTGAAAATTTCAACTATCTACCTATAACGATTCTTGAGATATAGCCCGCTGACAGACAGACGGACGGACAGCGGAGGCTGAGTAATAGGATTCCGTTGTGTACGTACCCTTTGTGTACGGAACCCCGGAGTAGTAAAAGGATTTCAGCCTATGTAAGTTCAAAGAGTCATGATAAATGCGAAAATGATTTTGTTTGTTTGTTACCCTTCACTTCTTAAAGCTGAACGAATTTGGATGAAGCTAAGTACACGGGTAGACCATGTCCTGGAATATTTTTTGACAATGACGCGTCGAAGCCTGTAGCAGCTAGTAAAGTATAAATTAACTTCATTCAGTCATCCATCATCTACCTAGCCTTTTCCCAACTATTGGGGTCGCCTTTCAGTCAAACCGGATTCAGCTGATTACCAGTATTTTAAGTGGAGCGGCTGCTTACAAGACCATTAACCGGGGAACACGGTACTTCTTGGCAGGACTGGTGTCAGATTTTCTGGTTTCTGACATTCCGTAACGACTGCCAAAGTTCTACAAACGACGCGTGCTATCTGAGGTACGGATGAAACTCAGTATGTTAAGATGGTCACCCAGCCACAGACCAACCTTGACAAGCGTTTTTTAACCTTGAAGATCGACCCGTGCGGCTGTTATTATTAAGCCACGAACTCCAAATTAACTCCATTCAGTAACTCAAGTTGACTTTGTCCTTTAACGTTTAAACAAAACCAGTGTTTCCAAAACTATACACACAGTGCATATTAAATGACCCAGCATAACGTACAAACAAAAAGGTTACACAGTTGTCCACTTCACTTATTCATAAGCCGTATCTGTATCGCGACACAACTCTACTACATACATATTAAATCACCCGGGTACGGCAATTCTGTGTAGTAAATCTGACCTTTCGTTGGCTTCCGTGAAGTTTTATTACTGGTCCCCTTTTTCGGCTACGAAGTGTACGGAATTGTTGGGCGTTGGGTTGTAAATATTTTGCTGTGGATGGCTGGATGAAAGTGGTGTCCAGTTTCTATATTCACAAACGAATTGGTTTGTGTAACAGCTTGCATTTTCATACATTGTCTGCGGCCAAAAACGCCGTGTCTTGAACGAAAATTATTTCAGAACTTATGTGTAAAACTAGAAAGTTGTTGACATTCATTGTCGCTGAGCTGATCTCGCCATTTTAATTTGAACGCTTTTAAGAACGAGAATTGCCGACTCGTGGTTGTTTTATTGAAGTTTGTCATTCGTATTACGTGCGGTTGACCAGCTTGCCGGTCGATTCTGTAAATATGTCGAAGTGAAGGCTTGGGTGAAGTGATCACGAGGTAAGCTGTCAATCCATATAATCAAGATAGAATGACAGCTCACTACGTGATCATGTGACATCTTGATTGTATGGATTGACAGCTCACCTCATGATCACTTCACTTCGAAATGTTTACAGAATCGACCGGGTTTATCTCTGAGATGGCAACGCATCGTCACTGTACCTCTGGCATTGCCGATTTCCATGGTAACACAATGACACATGTTTGCGACTCAATAACATAAAAAAACTTCTCTAATACACATACACATCGCTTAGTAGGTGCTTAATCGTTTTCTTATTTTCCAAGCATAAATAAAGGAACTCGTCGTCACCTTCCTGCCCTTATCCCATGTTACTTGGGGTCGGCGCAACACGTTTTTTCCTTCCATTCTGTCCTGCCAGCCGTCACGCTATCACTAACTCCCTTTTCTTTCATATCACTCCTAACACAATCCATCCATCTTTTTTTTGGCCTCCCTCTCCCTGTCCATCCATCCACTTCATATTCAAAACTCTTTTAGTCGAAATAAAGGAACTATAGTAGGCGCCAGATAATCGTGGAATAACGGTCATTGACCCACCTACAATTATTGACATTTTTAATTTGAAAAACGGAATTAATGACACAAAGCTGTCCCGAATCATCATCTCTCGTGATCCTTAACATTGTCTAATAATGAAAAACGATTCATATTTAATTGTTCAGGTACCTATGAACAGTTATTAGGGAAAGGTCAATATACTTTATTCCACATTTATCTGGCGCCTACGATATACACCTAAATTAAACACTCAAATAATAAAGCCCAAAGCAGCTCAAAACAAAACAAAACGATAAAATATAGAGGCTTCACCTAGCACCATTATTGTAAAATTACTCGCCACTGTCGGCTCGCAGTTATGCAGTTAATAACGCACAAACAGACAAACAGTGTAATTAAATCTTGGCCTGAAATTGCCTGAAATGTTAATAGAGTGGCTCGTGGCTTGTGCTTTGAAATTTAGGCTTTGTTGCAATATGATATGCAGTAAAGGATTTCGTGAAAATTAAGTATGTTGTTTATTTATTTATTTTATTTTATTAAAACTTTATGCACAAGTAAAATCACTGTACAAAGGCGGACTTAATGCCTTAGGCATTTTCTACCAGTCGACCTTAGGGTGGTGCAGAGACAACATGGCAGGTGCAATTTAAAAAAAAAAATAACTAAAAATAGAGAGAAGTAAAATAAAATAAAATTATAAATACATACATACATACACTTAAACAAAGTTATTAAGAAAAAACGAATCCAACGAATTAGCGCTGTGATGATTCTACAAACTTCTTGCGAATGTGCTCACGTGCCTTCACCTTAAAGGACAACCGACTTGTTGCCGTCCTGGTGTTCAGAGGGAGGGTGTTGTTGTCTCTTACTAACAAGTGATGTAAGGCAAAGATAGAAGATATGTCATCATCATCTTCATCTCAGTCGAAAGACGTCCACTGTTGGACATAGGCCCCCTAAGGGGGGGTTTGCAATAATCGCCGCGCTTGGCAGGTGGATTGGCGATCGCAGTATAGCTGTTGCAATGAACAGAGAATGCTGCTGCTCAGTATCTATGAGTCCCTTAATCGCCTCTTTTAAGGGTGGGAAATCATCAAATGACTGTCAGACTCTTACTGACTAAAACCCATCCGTGTTCCTTCTAGAGCCCTTTGCGTTCCAGGGCCGCGGTGACTCTTTAGAACAAATACTGCAACCCTGGTAGCTTAGTCGCCTCTTACGACATCCACGGAAAGTGCTGGTGGGATGGTGCTATTCTTTTACGTCCGACATCATTCAGTAGGAAGATATTTAGAGCTGTCATATTCATTTGTTTGGTTTGGTTCTAGATAAAATGACATTCTATCAGCGATATCAATCTTACTCACAACGCCTTGTGGGGTTTTGTTTGAATTTTTAAACTAGTTCGCATATCCATGTCCTCTGAAGCGGAGCAGAGACTTCATTTAATAGGGATGTTGCCTGGGTTAAAAAAAATCGGTTGTCTGTAAAGTCGGTTTACTGACGATAGTTGAAAATACTGATGGAATGGTTTCATTGTTTAAAAGAAAATTTTAATTACAAAATACAATACAATACAAAAAGTTTATTTTCTCTCTCACATAGCATTATACAAGGAATACATAATTCAAGGTGTACATTTGTGGGTTATAATCTATGTGAGAGACTGGTTTCTGTACTAGGAGACCTGTATGACAGATTACCAGCCTCTCCAGACTCCGGAAGTGAGTAACGGTAAGCTGTACATCATTCCAGTTACGTGATATTTAAATAGGTAAAACTTGGTGAAGTGTGACTGTAGTGAGAATTAAGTATAAGAGGTTGTGATCATCAGGTGTGTGAATGTGTATATGAGGGTATGTGTGGGGGGTGAGGGTGTGTGAGTTGTGTGGGTGTAAATGTGTGTGTGGAGTGGGTGTATGTGTGTGGGTACCTATATGTAGGTGATAGTGTGGGTGTTTGTGTGGGTGTGGGTGTATGAGTGTGTGTGGATGTGGATGAGTGTGTGGGTGATGTCAAATCATACTAGGTCATTTTAGGACGGGACTTTAAGCAAATTTTCTGTTTCCTCGTAACTGAGGGACTTTAGCCAAGTGGTTAAAGCCCTTTTACAATTGGCTCTTGCCTTTTACAATTGGCTATTAAGTGGATAAATTGCAAGCTTTTTATTTATTTTATTGTAAAGAAATCCACCTAAAAATTCAAAGAATTTGCGTGAGAAAGCAGTGTTTCGCTTGGTTAACGTTTGCCAAACCCTGTGTAAATTTTGTTTGGAACGCCTCAGAGCGAGGTAACGCCGCATGCGTCATGTTTTTTCGTGCGTGCAGCCGGCTCCATCGAATTATAAGACGTTGTCAAGTCAAAAATATGATTATATTTAGTCTGTAAAAATAGGTATCCAATATTTTTCGATAATCCAACTGATTATCGAAAAATATTGGATACCTATTTTTTTATTTAATCCAATCAATAAAAAATTGCGAAGATATAACGCATCAAAGATAAGGAGTGGGGGCTTGTAACGTCACTTTTAAAAAGTGTACTGGTAAGTGACGTCACCGACTTTTCTACGCACTGTACCGTCTTCATTTATTGTTTGCGTGACGAAAGTAAAAATACGTGTCCAATATTTTTTGGAAGTCCATCCACAGACTGTGTAGATTTTTTTGTCAAATACCCTATTGACAGACATAGTCCGCAACTCCGCTCGGCATTACTCTCCCGCTCCGCGTCAATAGACAGGTAGCCTAAAATAGGGTACACCCTTAAAATTAAAATATATCACTGTTTATCCAGTCTTGTAGTAATAAACGGACAGATAAACATACTGTAGGACAGTTTAATTAAATCTCGCCGTGAAATATTTGACTTGTGTCCGCGTAGTTTAGTTTTAGGATAGGGTATTTTATGATTGGAATATTTTGAAATGGTTCTATCCATACTAATATTTTAAATGCGAAAGTGTGTCTGTCTGTTAGCTCTTTACGTTTAAACCGCTGAACCGATTTAGATGCAATTTTGTACAGAGATAGATTAGACCTTGGAAAAGGTCATAGGCTACCTTTTGTCGCGGTAAAAGGGATTAAAGGGTTTGAAATAGGGGATGATAGTTTGTATGGAAGTCCGTCATTATTGTAGCTACGAACATGAACCAACCTTTGTATTTAGAAAAATGGCTGCCTAAAGTAACTATTTCACGCAAATGAAGTCGCGGGTCAAACCTAGTTATTTTGTAATTTATTATTTTTATATATCTAGGTATACATGAAAATCATAAATTAAGAAAGTATTTAAAGTTAAGGATGGTTTTTTGTTTGAAAACAAAACCTTAATTGAATACTTTACTTACGTTTATCTACTTATTATACATATACTGCTCTGACTTTTCTTCCCAAAAATATCTTAAAGGTATGAAGAATCTGCTCTGGAATTGAACTGTAATTAAAATACATAAGGTTTGGAATAATATATGAATAATATTAACAGTTATTTTTGCTTTTTTTCAGGTACGGTCCCCGAACATTTGGCTCGCACACAAGTGAGAATATTACTTTAGGTATTTATTTCTAACTACAATCCAAATTGTATTATAATCACGAAAACGAGTTGGCTTGTTAAGAACTGATTTTGTTGAAATTTTTGGGCAGAGATAGATGGTTATAAAAACACAAGCCCCAACTTTTCGCCCCACTTTTGAAAAAATCCTTATTATATTGTTGTTAGAAACACTTATAAAACTATGTTAGTAATCTTATCTCCTCACAACAAAGGAAATACATACAACTCAATAAAAATAAAACTTATTCAAATACTTATAACTATGTCCGCTTCCCGCTGCACTAGACCTGCAGCTGTGCATACTGGTCCAGTGCCTCAGGAACGGGCAATCAGGCTTGTTCACTATCACCTTCAGAATGCTGTTGGTGCTCCCCTGAAGCCTTCGCATCAAAGATGCTGTTCTTATACGAATAATAGCTTGAAAGGTATCTGTATCAGCTTCAGCAAACATGTCCGATGCGCTACAAAACGTGGGCTCATGAATTGAGGCGAATGCCAAAATAAGGTGAACGCTGAACAAATCATACTAAGAGTTATAAAATTCAAATATAATAAGTAAAATGTAAAGGAGAGTATTTATCTTTTCTTCTTTTTCTTATTAGACACTTACTAAAATTTGAATGACCAAAAACAATGCCACTTCCACGGTACCATTGTAGTTAGTGGCAGCGCATAAAATATGTCACTCTGGCTGCATGTTTTGGAGCACAGATGGCAGAATAGGAGGTGGAGCATGGTCTGTGACTCGGTTTCATACTTCCACAATCTTCTGTTGATCCGTCAAGGCCCAATATGATAGGTTGGAGTTACACAAAAAAATTGGTTGTCTGTAAAGTCGGTTTACGGACGATAGTTCAACGTGACAACGTCATAACAAAACATTGATGAAATGATCGTAACGTTACAATGAGCGTTACGTTACAATGAGTCATCCTTTTTTCGTGCGTGCAGCCGGCGTTCATCGATTTATTAGACGTTGTCACGTCAAAAGAAAAGCAACTTCACTAACAGTTTTTATTATTTGCTGACCTTCATCATCACAATATCAGTCGAAAATGGCCACTGCTGGACATAGGCCTCCTCCAAGGGGGAAGGGGTTGCCATAATCGCCACGCTTGGCAGGCAGGTTGGTGATCGCAGTGTAGCTGCTGCAATACACAAAAAACTTTTTACAAAAAAATACAACCGACTTCCAAATAAAAAACACTAAGGAAGTCGGTTGTATTTTTTTTGTATATATACAGACAATACAGTAAATACAATAGACAGACATGAAATTTCAGCAATCCCGGTCCATTTGCTATCATTTATTGAGGAGTTCCGTTGCCTATCTCCGAAGTTCTTCATCAGATCTTCAACAAATTGAAACGGAACTCCGAAAAAGTACTCTTCCAAAAACTACCCAAATCGCTTCAAGTGTACCTATAAAATTTGAAAAGTTCTCTCTGTTTCTCCAGAATCCCATCATCAGATCCTGACTTGATGATCATGGGACCACCTGGGAAGTATACCCTTTCAAACAAACAAAAATCCAAATCTGTCCAGCCATCTTCGAGTAATCGGGGAACATACATAAAAAAAAGAAAAAAAAACGTTCCGACGAATTGAGAACCTCCTCCTTTTTTTGAAGTCGGTTCAAAAGCTCAGATAATGCTGCTGCCCATTCTCTGGTGAGTCCCTTAGTTGCCTCTTACGAAACCCACGGGAAGTAATGGGATGGTGCTATTCTTTTACGTCCGACACCATACAGGATTCGCTGACCTTACGTATAATAAAACCCAAACAATTTTGACTTACTTTTCAACCAACATATTATTCCAGTACATAGATTCCTACTATCACATTTGCTTACAACAGCTCTTCATCATCTTAATGAGGTCCCAAATAATTCTCTAACTGTAGTTTAATGTAGTCAGACGCCATCTTGGTTCTACGTTAGTAACGAGTCAAGCATTTTGAGGTCGCCTCCATATGTACTTCGATAAAATTTAGTGAGTTTTGTAAGAAACGGTGCTTAAGGTTTTATTGTTATTATAATAGGGTTGCTAGATTTTGATCTGAAAGATTTGACGTGGAACTTCATTTATTCCGGTAGGGGGTCACTTGTAATAATTATACGTAACGAAATACATATGTTATGGCAAAATTGATAATTACTTTATAGTAGAGGTATACAATATATCAATGCCGCCACATAAAAAACTAAGAAGCGAAATTTGTACGGCAACAAAAAGAACCGCAGCGCCATCTAAGACGAACTAACAACGAAATCCTGCATCGCGCAAGCAAAGTTCTCCGTGTAATTTGAACACATACAACAGTCTGAAGTCAAAGTCAAAGTCAAAAGTCAAAAACGTTTATATCAATTAGGCCATTAAACGGCACTTTTGAACGTCAGCATTTACAGTTCAGTAAAATATATTAATAAAGTGACTCTACTGTCCATTCGGAAAGGTAGATTCTTATGGAGAAGAACGGACAAGAAACTCCATAGTTACTCTTTTCAAATAATGATTTACAAAATTTGGTATACAAAAATTAATTTAATATTATGTGAGGACGATACACCCAGAGTATGCTACTTATAAGAACAAAGTATAACCAGCAGAGGTACTTATTCCTTTTCTAAAAAAAAATTAGGTAAATGGTACTCACATATTTACAGATAATCTTAATAACCATTAATTAAACAGAAAATAAAAACACAAAAAAGAAACAGTATACCTATCTATAAAGTTAATTCATAAATCAACCAGTTTGATTTTGTCTACACCCTTGATTGTCCTATGGAGCAGGACCAGCATGTTTCCAAGCATTCTTATCCTGAATGTAATCTTCTAATTTGTAATATGCTTGTTTACAAAGTGTACTTTTAACATAAGTTTTAAATTTTCTTTCATTTAGTTCTAATATGTCAGAAGGTATTTTGTTGTAACATTTAACACAATACCCCATGAAAGAAGTGTGGACTTTAGCTAATCTAAAAAATGGTTGATCTAATTTGTCTCTATTTCTAGTATTAAAATTATGTCTACTTATCACTAATTTTACTAAAAAGATGTCGATTTTTCTGCACATACATAATATTTTCTTAATGAATTGGCAAGGGACTGTCATAATATTAATCTTTTTAAAAAGTTCCCTAAGAGAATCACGGCGACGCAGATTATAAAGGGCTCTGACAGCTCTCTTTTGTAAAATAAATATGGATTCAATGTCAGCAGCCCGACCCCACAGCAAAATATCGTACGACATAATGCTGTGAAAGTAACTAAAGTAGACCAAACGTGCGGTTTCTACGTCTGTTAACTGTCTTATCTTTCTAACAGCATACGCGGCTGAGCTTAAACGACCCGCAAGAGATGTTATATGAGGCCCCCATTGTAATTTCTCGTCCAATGTGATACCTAGGAAAACTGTTTGATTAATGAACTCCAGTTTTTCTCCATTCAACATGATGTCACATTCGCTACTTTTAACATTTGGTAAAGAAAATCTAATACATTTAGTTTTTTTTTTATTTAGAGCCAAGTTGTTTACCGTAAACCAATTTTGGACCTGATGAATAGAACTATTGACGTCGTCAAGATTTTGTGAACGTCGGTCTATTTTAAATATTAGTGATGTGTCATCCGCAAATAATACCATCTTTGGTTGATTTTTAAGTAATATCAACTGAATATCAACTATCGGGCAGTTGCCCACCAGACTCAACAACCGTCTGGCAGGAGGATCCTCCCACTACATTGGAGGTGTGCGGGACTTTATTCTCTGTACCGCATACCCTCTATAGTGTCTTTTCATTTATTGTAACAACTGTTTAGTCAGTTAAAAATGGAAAATCATAATTTTATTTTACTCAAAAATCTCCGCCGCGCTGTTGCCGCTCTGCCGCCTACATGAAACAGACAATTAATGAGAGAATGAGACAACGGCACGCGGTGTTGCCCGTTCGAAATTCGAACAACGCTAGAGGTTGTAGAATTTCGCCATGTTTTTATTTCTTTATAATGAGTATGACGTCTCTGTTATTAAAATCTCCCATGAAAGTCACAAGATGTTTCAGGGACTCCACTCCGGCTGAATCCCTGATACAGCATACTCTTTATTTTTTAACTTCGCCAGGTGGATGACCGAAAGTCGAAGAAAGTTTGTGTTTAATACAGCTGTCAGTTTTTATAGGATCATTGAGCTAAGTTAGGTCGTTCAAAAGTTTCCAACTGTGGTTGGTATCAAGATAATATTATAGTTATACTTATTTTTGCAAAGATAAGATAGAAAACTAGGGGTTGAAGAAATTTCATTTTTAAATTTTAAAGTTTGGATACCACAACATTTTTAATTTATTTTTCAAGCTGAAACCACGAGTTTTCGCCAAAAATTTTACCGAATTTCAGCTCAATTTAGCACTTCTTTATATTTTAATATTCATAAACAATGAACCAACTTCGCAATTCGGAGCGCATCGCAAAACCGGGCTCCTGTGAGATACACAACATTTTAAAACCGATTTTTTGGCAACGTCGCACCAACCCTAACTGTAGTTTAAACAGAAAATTACTTTTTTCGCGAGATTACGAGGAAAATTGAGTCGTAACAGTTTCCCACCGAAAATGATTACTAGTACAAGAGGTTGAACGAATTGCCAGAATAAAAAATATAATATTTTACGGTAAAAAAGGTGGGGAAATTCGAAATGTTTATCGTTAATCGAAGTTAGGTTTACTGTGTTTCTGAGGCTAACGTAATAAATTGGTTTCGTTATTACAGGATGGGAAGTTGATATTATTGGGATTTTTTTTGCTAAAGAAATTGTTTTAGTGTAAAATTAATTTGAGGAACTTGATTGATAGGTTATTAAAGTAAATATCAGATATTTCAAAGCTATTTGAAATGAAAATTTACTATACGGTTTTTTTGACATCCGATAACGTTTTCTATCACAGAGGATATTCTTGTATTTTCATGGAATGGTTGCTTTGAAATCTTTTTGAGGACGAGGAAGCTCGTAGCTACATACGGGTCAAACTTTTTTGAAAAGAGTATTTGATAAGTTGTTGACATTAATTGACACTGAAATGCGACTTAATTAAAATTATATGAAGGTATTTTGAGTACGAGAATCAGCCTTCTGATTTCACGGAGTTTCTTTGCATATGTATTTTTTAGAGTTCCAAATTTATGCATAAAAAAAACCAGCCAAGTCGGACTGTCACACGAAGGTTTCCGTACCATAAACCAAACACCACGTTTTTTGTATAATCCCTTAAATTTTTAATTTAATTAATTTTTTAATTTTTGTTGTTATAGCGGCAATAGAAATACACACTGTGAAAATTTCAACTGTTGACCTATTACGGTTCTTGAGATACAGCCCGCTGACAGACATACGAATGGACAGCGGAGGCTTAGTAAAAGGGTTCGATTGGGTACCCTTAGGGTACCGTATCCTAAAAACGGAACCCTAGTAAAATCACTCGTGTGTGTGTCTGTTTAATTCATGAAAATTAAATAGTTAGCATTCAAGCAGACATCTGATTACGCATATCAAACAGCGTTTATTACAGCGTGGGTGACAACTGGATATATCTAGGTAAACCTTTGTAGCGGCATCATTGCCGCCACATGACAAACTAAGAAGCGAAATTTGTACGGCAACAAAAAGAACCGCAACGCCATCTATCCTATCTGCGACTAACGCTCGATAAATCCAGAATTTATAAAAAGTTAATGCATCACAAATATTTATTTCTTTATCTTCAAACCCTAAATCACTTTCTCGTTCCTATTTTCAGACATATTCAACACTTTTAACCCCATTTTCAAAACATATAAATGTCGAAACAGGAGCAGACTAGAGCGGGGAACATTATCCGCGCCGCGTATACGGGCCGCTAAAACTTGCGGATATCCGGGATAACGTTTGTGAGCTAGTTTTGCGTACTCTAAAATGTACTTTAAACATTAATTAATTAGAGTTCTCTGGTTTGTTATGAAGTGAGGAGGGTAGAAGGTCAATATTTTAAGGCTATACATATGTTTGCCACTTTATGCTGCCTCCGTTATTTAACGTAAGTTGGTACCCAAATTATTTAAGGCACAATACACGGTAACAAAGTAAGCTACAATAGAAGTTCAACAATATTTTACCAGCAGGCATGTTAAAATAACATAATCTTGCGCTAAAGTTAATGTTTTATCTTGGTGTACAATAAATTATAGATATAAATAAATACTTATTTTGTCGTAACGATTTTAAATCATTATCATCATCTTTCTGTCCTTATCCCATGTTACTTGGGGTCGGCACAACATGTTTTATACGATGACGATTATAAATATTGAATACTTATGTCTATGACCACTGCGTAAAATACTTTTGAAAATTCTAGTTACAGATTCTAGTTACCTATTTGTTTATCCATACTGCTGTAGTTTATTTTGAGAAAGGTATTACCACAATGTTAGCAATGTAATCAATATGTACTTTATTTGTATGCGTATCGTGACACTAAACTATCTAGACATAGAACTATCATGTTCACCTAGTCCCAATGAATTGTTATGTATTAAATTGACTTCGATCTCGCATTTATTCCGATGCATCATCGGCATTACGTTTGATTTACTTCTATTTTAAGCGTCCATTTTCGGATATATTATAACGTTTTTAAGCGGCGGTAGCCGTAAGCCCCGTCTGTCAATAGGGGTGTCTAGATTACAAGGGTTAGGTCGAGTATAGTCCAAAACTACCACGGTAAACTCAAAATAATACGCATGGCCAAAACTCTTCACAAACATCAACGCACTGACGCCCACCACTTTTTATCTCACTCTATTCAAGGCTCTAAATATAAACACATTTTGTCAGCTCCTCATTTTTTCGCAACCTTATATCAGTCAAGGGCCAGCAAGATATCTTTCAGAGTTTTCCTCACAAAACCCTAGTTTGTCGCTGAAGCGAAAAAAAGGTATTGTGTCGGAACATTTAAAAGGCAATTTCGGTATCATTACGTCGTTTTGGCTACAATAGTGTGTGGCCGATGCTTGGGTACAATGGTGCCTTGTAGCCGGATCCGACAGCGCGGATAATGTGGCTGATGTGTCGGATATTTTTGATGATGGGAACAACACTCATGTTTAGAAAAGGGTGTGATTTTTGGCTTATCTTTTTTACGTTTTTATTTTAGTAAAAATACATTATTATAAGGTGGCTGTCGGATTTGGTTATATGGTTGTCGTTTTATTGTTTGGGCCGATAAGGCGGTGACCGTGAAGTTTCGGGTTTTATTTAATGGCCACGCAATGATTTAAGTGAAGCTAGATTATATAGATGTAAGTAAATATAATTCACAACATTTTATATGAACTTTATCTAACCGATGTTACTGATGATAAGTATAAGGTACCTATACACACAACTACATAGATTTCTAAGGTAACAATCCTAAACTCGCTAGAACAAATGCATCATCATTATTTCAGCCGAAATACGTCCACTGCTGGACATATGCCGTTCCCAAGTAGCGCCACCTCGACCGGTCCTGTTCGCTTTTATCAGGTCTTTGGTCCACCTTGCATCTTCCGGTACGCGGCCACCACACCAGAACCTTTAAACCCTATCAACTGTCTGTTCTGCGAGCAATGTGAACCCCCACTGCCACTCAAGTTAGGCGATTCGTCGCGAGCAAACGCTTGAATCATTGGTAGCTAATTTGACATTTGGTTAAAGGTAGATACGCTACTGAATCCGGCCGTTAGTGAGACATGACAAACTGTTAACGATTGAAAAGTTGAACTTTCCGTTTTATAAGTTAAAGGGTACTTTCAAGTTTATTTTACGACAAGTAAAACACGTACTGCTGACATCATGGACTCCGTTATCTCATCGTCATCTGCCAAGCCGTTTCCCAACTATATTAGGGTCGGCTTCCAGTCAAACCGAATTCGGCTGAATACCAGTATTTTACGTGGAGCGGCTGCCTACCAGACCTCCACAACCCATTAAGTGGGTAACACGGTACTTCTTGGCAAGACTGGTGTCTCGGGAAGTCAGTGAGTCAGTTTGTTGTCTGGTGGTGTCTGGTGTGTGTTTCTGGTGTCCTGGTGTGGTGTGATGGTGTTGGGTTGGCGTATCCATGTGGATAAAAACCCCGTGTTAAATAAATAGAATAAAAAAAGACTGGCTTCTGACTGTCCGTAACGACTGTCAAAGATCTAGAAATGACAGCCGAGACCAACAGCTTAACGTGTTTTCTGAGGCACGGAGAGTCTCGGAATGTTAAGATTGTCACCCATCCACAGCACAACCTCGGCAAGCCTTGCTTAACCTTGAAGATCGATCCGTGCAGCTGTTATTATTTAGCCAACAGCTCCTCATCATCTATGGAACGATATTAGGCCTCCTCTATGACCCCCTTAGGGCCGGTATTAAGCATTCCTTTTCTCCATGGAGATTAACTCATTATTTTTTATACCACCATGTCGTTCAAGTAACGACCGGCTTTATCAAAGGAAAAATGAGGAATTTTCTTTTTTAAATAAAGGAAGGAACAGACAAAATGACATTGCGGTTGTCAGTTAATTTAGAGGGAAATTGAGGAAACGGAAAATAATTTAATTTTTCTTTTTAAGGGTTAGTCCTTTTTGTGACAGGTCATTATGGTCTTAGAAGGGTCAAAATTATATTTGTAAGTACCTTTACTTCGGCGAGTGTTGGGTGGCTCGCTGTCCGATCACCACCAGGCCCGGGTCGATGGCGCGTTGTGTTCGATGATTTTGGCATTCATTTGATGATTTCGTATCCTTAAAAAAAAAAGAAAGTAACCTTTACTTCCCGTAGCCTATTACATAAAATTTGTTCGTTTTTTTTTTGCAATAATAGGTGGCCTGTGGTACTTACTCAGTGAAATTGTAGAACCAGGGAAATACTAATCCTACTAATATTATAAATGCGAAAGTTTGTAAGGATGGATGGATGTATGGATGTTTGTTACTCTTTCACGTCAGAACGGCTGAACGGCATTTGATGTAATTTGGCACAGAGGTGATTTTAGTCTGGAATAACACATAGGACTTATTTTTTTAGGATCATTTTCGACAGTGACGCGGGCGGCAGCTAGTAAAATATATAAGCTGAAGAGTTTGTTTGTTTGTTTGAACGCTCTAGTCTCTGGAACTACCAGTCAGATTTGGATTTTTTTATATATGATAGTCACATTCATGAGGAATGCTATAGGCTATACGGCAACGGGAAATTCCCACGGGGAAGCTAAAATACGGGATATTATGCTCGTACGAAGTCGCGGGCAAAAGCTAGTTCGAAAGCGAAAGGAAGTTTATTTGAAACCTCTTTACGTTTTAACGTCTGAAAGAAACTTGGATAAAACTTGGCACACTGGTTCATGTTCTGAAATAGCTCATAGAATACTTTTCAACCCGGAAGCCGCTGATGGAAGCTAGTTATTTTGCAGTCGGAACAGTACTTCCAAAAAACATACACACATTTATTACAATTTTAGGGTTCCGTACCCAAAGGGTAAAACGGGACCCTATTACTAAGATTCCGCTGTCCGTCCGTCTGTCTGTCTGTCCGTCACCAGGCTGTATCTCATGAACCGTGATCGCTAGACAGTTGAGATTTTCACAGATGATGTATATCTGTTGCCACTATAACAACAAATAATAAAAGTGAAATACAATAAAAATAAAAGGGGGGCCCCGTACAAGAAACATGTTTTTTTCGACTTATGGTACGGAACCCTTCGTGTGCAAGTTCAACTTGCACTTGGCAAGTTTTTTTATTGTTCAGAACAACCGTAAAAAATAGAACCCTAATAGGATCACTCGGTTGTCTGTCTGTCCGTCTGTCATAGTAAATTTTTTACGGATCTTCTAGACCAATTCCATGGGACACATAGAAACTTCTGTGACCTAAGCACGAAAACGTTACATGAATAAATAAATGTTGAGTATGGGGATCACTTTTGGGAGACAATCTACAAAAGTTTTGAAGTTATTCAAAAATATAGATGAAACATGACCATTCCAACCCCCCTTATCTCCGAAACTACTGAGCCGAGGAAAACCTATAAGAAGTCTATAGCGTAAAAATAACATCATCATCTTCTTGCCCTTATCCCATGTTACTTGGGGTCGGTGCAGCACGTTTTATTCTTCCATTTTGTCCTGTCAGCCGTCTCGCTATTACTAACTCCCTTTTCTTTCTTATCACTTCTAACACAATCCATCCATCTTTTCTTTGGCCTCTCTCCCTGTCCATCCATCCACATTTATATTCATAACTCTTTAAGTTACGTGCATTTCATCCCTCCTCTTCACGTGACCTCACCAAGATAACTTTTCCGTTACTGGCGCCATTTTTAAGCTACCTCTTATGAACTCATTCCTCACTCTATCCGTTCTCGATACTCAACACATCCATCTCAACATTCTCATCTCCGCTACATGCAATCTTTTCTCATCCGTCTTTTTCACAGCACGACAGGTCTTATCACGGACTTATAGATTTTGCCTTTTAACTTGAGTGACGTAAAATAACATGTTACAAAAATGAAATTCGTTCGGAACCCTTTGCACGCGATTTCGACTAGCACTTGGCCAGTTTATTTTAATATTTTTTTTTATAAAAGTGCGTTAGATTCCGCCTTCCTTCGAATAAACCTAAGATAATACCAATAATATTCCCCCATTCCTGTAATATTAAATAGAGTATCGTTTTCTCAATTATTGCGCTGACTGAGCGCGAGATTGATTCATATCGTTTATCAAATGGAGCGGCTAAATATAATTAAATACTCTCTCAATAATTTAATAGCTACGTCTTTCTTACTTCTGACGTTACTGTTTTTCATAAAGATCCATGGAATTATTTAGTACTTTTTTATTAGATTTTTGGTTTGGATTGTGGTTTTTTATTGTAATTTCATATGGTAATTTCATACTACCTCCGTCATTACATATTATAAGTCCTCCGCCGCGTCTGTCTGTCTAGACGTTCGCGATAAACTCAAAAACTACTGCACCGATATTCACCAATGGATGGGGTTATTCATGAGGCAGGTTTAGGTGTATAATTCGTCCCGAAATTGTTCGGGAACGGGAAAAATGGGATATCGCGTACGAAGTCGCCGGCAAAAGCTAGTAAGATTATGAAATACCTTGAGAGATTTCAATCTTTCGATAAATTGTGAACTCAACGTTTCTTCCACAATGATACGAATCAAAATGTTGTAGTTAATAATCTCTCCGTAACTTTCAAAGGAATTGTGCAATGACATACACTGCCCGAAAATCAGTGCACAGGTTTATAACTTATCCGAAGAAACTAAAAGTATTTTGATACATAACCAGACGATTTATATATTTAGAGGTACAGCAAAGTACTTATTTGTTTCGACAATCGTCATTTTGTTGATTTTTTAGCTAAACTTTGATGTTCGTATGAGGGAAGTAATTATGTTGGTTTGAGTTGTAACTGGTAACTAGTAACTTGGTGCTTTTCCGTGTTGGTCGTTTGGGCTAATTATTATTATTTGTAGGTAGTGGAGTTTCTTGTCCATTCTTCTCCGTAAGAATCTTTCCGAATGGACAGTAGAGTCACTTCATTAATTTAATACTATTATTTTATTGAACTGTAAATGATGACGTTCAAAAGTGCCGTTTAATGGCCTAATTGAAATAAAACGCTTTGACTTTGGTAACTTTATCTTTGATGTTAATAATAACTTTGCTGTTACTAGGTAGGAAACCAGCCAAGTGTGAGTCGGACTTTCACACGAAGGGTTCCGTACCATAAACCAAAAAAACACGTTTCTTCTATGAGAGCCCCCTTTAATTTTTAAGTTAATTAATTTTTTAATTGTTGTTGTAGCGGCAACAGAAAAACATCATCTGTGAAAATTTCAACTGTCTAGCTATCACGGTTCATGAGATACAGCCTGGTGACAGACAGACAAACGGACAGTGGAGTCTTAGTAATAAGGTCCCGTTTTTACCCTTTGGCTACGGAACCCTAAAAAAGGAAACACATGTTTGACTCTCTGTTATTTCCTACCTTGTTGTTTGTTGAATCATTATTACGGTAACTTTCTAGAACAATTAGAAAGACGAAAGGTCTTTATAATTTAGTTGTTTTGATTCATATCCAATATCCGTGCCCTTAGATTGTAGAGAAAGTGACAATCAATCAGCGATAACTATTGGTGAAAAGCTAAATTGTAACTGATTTCATCATATCAGGCGAAAGACGCCATAATCACCACGCTTGGCATGCGGTTTGGTAATCGCAGTGTAGCTGTTACAATGCACAGAGAATGCTGCTGCCCATTCTCTGGTGAGTCCCTGAGTCGCCTCTCACGACACCCACGGGAAGTGATGGGATGGTGCTATTCGTTTACGTCCGACACCATATAGAACAAACTGATGAAAAAGTAACTGATTTGCCACGTGACAATTTGTAATCTTACACCATTGTATTTTTTATCATAAAAAAATCTAGAGTTAGAATACCAAAAAATATTGTAAACATATTTTTTCTTTTGAAAGAAAAGAAAGAAAGAAAAATGTTTATTTGGGACTCGCACAAGACAAACAAACCAGTAAAATAAAATTAATAACTAAACAGTATAATAAAATAATTATCTGTGCGAGGCCAAAATGGTCCCTATCTCAGCTTAGTTAGTTTTGTCAAGTAAACAAAAGTTTTGCGTGAGCTGTCCTGAATTTTGTTTTATTTTTATACACATTACATTGATTAGTAAAAGCAAAAAATACGTGGCCAATATTTTTTGATCTATCTGACGGTTAGTCCGTCAGATAGATAGATAAAATCATAATTTTTTATTCAGTTTAAACATCTTATGGCCTATCTTGGAGTGCCTGGAGAGGCGCCACGGCATTCTCAACTTCCGCCTGACGCAGGTACTCAACGGACATGGATGTTTCGGGAGATACCTGTTTCGGGACGGGAGGACACGCCCGGGTGTCAGCACTGTGAGGATCGCCCGGAGGACACGGTGGAGCATACGGTAGAGGTCTTCCCTGCTTGGGTGGAGCGCCATCGTGTCCTCGTCGAGGTAGTCGGCGGTGACGACCCCTCGCGTCCGGCCCAAATCCATGGACCGGAGCGAGGAGGCATGGGAAGCCGTCACCTCCATCTGCGAAGCAGGAGCAGTAAGCGAAGGAGGAGGTGGGCCGCGTGAGGGAGAGGCAAACCACACACTCCAGCCGCCGCGCCGCAACAGAAGGAGACGCCCCGGGCGTTGGGAGTCGCGACCACCGTGGAGCTGCGGACGGCTAGTGTTGAGTGACTCGCCGTCCGACCAAAATCAGGCCCGGCTCGACGGCACGTTGTATTCCACGCGCACCTCAAAGAGATATCTGCATAGTAGATGGGGCCCGCTTGAGCCAATGCCTGCCAGGCTTGCGGTCTTGTTCGAATGAGTCACCGCGGCCCTGGAACGCAAAGGGCATTAAGAGGAACACGGATGGGTTTTAGTCAATAAGATTTTGACACTCCCTTCCGCTCCGGGCAGGGTGGAAGGAGTCATTTGATGACTGCCAACCCTGAAAAAAATGAAATAGGCCTGTCTTGAACCCCATAACATATAGTTTGATACTTTGCATTGAAACAAGGTTTACCGCATACTGTTACGTACCTGTTGCAATAGGCTCTAAAAGATTAAACCCACATAATCTCCACTGTGGGACTTAGCTAGGTTTACAAATGAACGCTCAAAGGGGCAATTGCAAACCACGATCTTTAGCAAAGCTTACAAAATCAAGTCCAGAACAAACAATTTACTCACCTTCCAATGCAAATCGATTTCGATTCAACTCTACCGATTTTCCCCAAATTCAGTATTCCTACCGAATTAACACGTTCGATGCAAAGCGCCTTGGATTCGGTCCCGGAATACAAATTACCCGTACCGTGTTACTTGGGTAGAACTGGGTACCGGGTAGGTACGGTCCGGGTACGTCTGATTTATAACCGGACCGAACCGGGCGTATTTATTGTTATAGCCGGCACGGTATTGTAAGAAATTTGCAAGTGTGAATAGAATATTTTGAGGAGGCCCTTTGTATGATGATTTTTTTTGTGGTGCGAGGGTAATACCTATTCATGAGCCAACCTTGGTTTTTGTTTAACTCTCGATGATAGAAGTGGGTAAACATAATACATCCAATCATACAAGTGAGACATAGGGCCGGCTTCTAAATTTTATATTTGGAATTAAGAACGTATTTAACCCTATTTAAATGCCAAACTTTAGTTTTTCTAGTTTCAGGCTAATATATTATGTATGTATAATTTTTCAAAAACTCAACTTCAAATAATTAATATACTAATATATAACAGAAAATTTTTCAAGTGACTTTTCATTTTCAAGTGAAATATTGATGACATCACTTAAAGGCTGGAGGTCTGCCCTGCTTGGGCTGAGCACCGCCGTGTCCTCGTCGAGGCGATCGGCGGCGGCGACCTCTTGCGTCCGGCCCTGGTTGAATCCATGGTCCGGAGCGAGGAGGCTTGGGAAGCGGTCGCCTCCTTCTGCGAAGCAGTAATGCTAGCGAAGGAGGAGGCGGGCCACGCGAGGGAAAGTCAAAGCCTTCGCCCCAACCGCCGCTACAGGATAAGACGCCCGGGCGTCGGGAGTCGCAGGGCGATCCCCGGCCACCGTAGGCGCGGGCCTGCGGACGGCGAGCGTTGGGTGGCTCGCTGTCCGATCACCAGCAGACCCGGGTCGATGGCGCGTTGTGTTTCACGCGTGCCTCAAAGAGATTTCAGCATAGGAGACGGGGCCCGGTAGGGCCAGAGCCTGCCAGGGTTGCGGAATTTGTTCGAAAGAGTCACCGCGGCCCTGGAACGTAAAGGGCTTTAGAAGGAACACGGATGGGTTTTAGTCAGTAAGAGTCTGACACGCCCTTTCGCTCCACCCAGAGCGGAAGAAGTCATTTGATGATTTCCCATCCTTAAAAAAAAGACTACCCAAACCCTTATTTACCCCAGCAACACGATAGCCTCTTCCCAAAAACTTTCCAAAACTCGCTTAAATTAATAAACACTTTAAACACCGTTGCACTTAATTTACTCAACATTTTCATAAGCAGATGAACTTTGAGTATAAATAAGGAATGGCCCAGACCCTACGCATATTTGCTCAACTCCCAACTTTGCTGGAAGTTACACATTTTAAAACAAGTTGCCAAGATATTAAACTTTGATATTTTAACGGAAAAACTCGAAATATATTAATTTTCGTGCGTTCGTTTAAAGGGCGGGATCGATGAGGAACGTGTATTTGCATTGTTACAACAAACATTGGTTTAAGTGATAAGAATAGTTTGATTTTCGTTGCGGAATCCAAGACAGTTGAATTGTTTCTCCGATACTCGTCGAGCTTGATTGACTCGGCGATATTCTTGTGGTTTCCATTGATTTTGGCTCTCGGTATCTCGTCGTTCTCTCTCTCTCTCTCGTCGATCGTCTTTAATTGTAAACATAGGTCAAATTACAAGAGTGTGAGATGTTATAGATAGGTACATAGATCTTCTATGTTGCATTGTATTGCCCAGAGACAGATTCGTTAGGAATAGTGTGGCGGGTTTGTACAAAAAAAGAAATGAAATTGAAGTTATGCCTTGGTGGTAGTAGTGAGTTAGTGACCGCTCCAACCTCAAGAAAAGTGAGTTAGGCAAAGTTACTTTATGACTAGCGAGCCGCTCATCACACTTGTGAAAACCACCTTCTACGCTTATAAATTATAGCTCTCTTTTCAAGTTTTCTTTGGAGAGGGCACATTTCGCCCGCTATTCTCGAGCGAAAGCGCGCTCAACCCGCTCTTGAGGTAAGTGCGTTCGCTTCGCTCGCTTTGTGGGGAGCTCGCTTCGCTCTCTCATCGTTTGATTAGTTAGAGCGTGAGTGGTGTCGCTTGGGCTCGCTACACTTGCCAGGCTAGTTAAGGGTAGACATTTAAATACCCTCTTTCCATGGCAATCAGATAAAAATAACCATTTTATTTATGTTTTTTTTTTGGTATTGTAATTGAAGCCATTTTTCGCCTCCAGTCATATCTTGTACCAAACAGAATTCAACACGGTGTAATGAGTGCGCGACTAGGAATACAAAGTGAAGACGACAACGTTTTGATTGTCACCAGTGTTCTGTATTGTTACCTCTATTCGGTATTGTTACCGAATGTTTATTGTTGAGAATTAAATACATTTTGGGAACGTTCTAATAACAAGGTTTTGATTTAATGTTTGAAGTTGTGGTGAAGATGTTTGTTTTGGTAATCATAAATAAACTGTCTTTATCATTATATCATTAGTAATAAAATAAAGAAAGAAAGAAAAAGAGTTTATTTGCGACATGTATGATACATACCAAAAAAATAAACTAAATTACAAAAGTTATGCAAGTTGGGAAGATATGCGTCACATTCGCGCATTACATTTTTAGGATTCCGTAGTCAACAAGGAATCCTTAAAGTTTTGACATGTCCGTCTGTCTGTTTGTCTGCCGCTCAGAGACGCTTAGCGCAAGAAAGTTGGAATTTGGTACGGGTATACATATTATTCACGCTGACAAAGTGATAAAATAAAATATTGAAAATAAAAAAAAAATTTAAGGCTCGTAAAGTGGGATATTTTTTTAACGTCTATTTCAATGTGTGTGTGTGTGTTTGGGGGGTGTTGTTGGATAGGTAATTTTAAAATATTGAGGGCGTGCTAAAACCGTTTTTCCATCCATGGATCCGTTTGCGAAATAATAACCTTTAAAGTGCAAATTTTTGTTAGAGTCAAGTGTGCATGCTAAACGGTTATTTTATGAGACATGAAAAAAATCATGGTAGTAGCATAAAAAACGAATTTAGAAGAAAAACTATCACGCTACCTCCGCTTAACGATTTAATGAGAAGTAGTAAAAAAATCCGAATAATTCCATAGAAAATTACTTAAACCCAAGTGCATTCGTAACTTGGTAATGTAGAAACTTAAGTACATTTTACTATTTTTCTGGCATGGCTTCGGAGACGGGTAACCACGAAACATTTATAGTATCACTCAGGTGTTTGTCCGTCTGTTTATCTCCCTGTCCGCCTGTCGCAACCAAAGTGGTCCGAATATACTGTATCGATTCATATTTATTTTGTACACAAATAAACTTCTGCGACCCAAACACAGAAGCATAAATTATACAGCGTTATAGAGGTATGCGGAACAGAGAGAAAAGTCCCGCATACCTTACCCTGAAAAGAGAGGATCCTCCGACCAGACGGTTGTTGTGTTTGATGGGCAAATGCCCGATAGTTTATATTTGGACTGTTGTATATGCTCAAATCGCACGGAGAACTTTGCTTGCGCGATGCAGGTTTTCGTTGATGGTTCGTGGCTGACAGGATAGATGGCGTTGCAGTTCTTTTTGTTGACGCACAAATTTCGTTTCTTTGTTTGTCATGTGGCGGCATTGATGCCGCTACAGCGTGACTGGTAATTGAGTGCATTCCTTGAAGTGGGAAATACTAGAGCTGAATTGCAACGATTTTGACCCCGAAAACTTGAGGTCATTATTGGGTTGTTTTCGAGTTATCGAAGTGTTTAAGATCAAAAAAAAACTGTCTCATGACCAAAAACTAAAAAATGGGAAATCGAGTGCATCCTGCTTTTAAAAGACTTGTAAAAGAACATTACTTGTCGCTGTGATTTACCGATAGTCATCATTTATTTTATTATATACTTGGTATGTATGTATTTATGTATCTATTATAGAGCTTTTTATGTATTTATCTGTGTATCTATTATGTTATATTATAATTAAATTGGTTTTTGTCACATCAATGACAGCCCTATATCATGTCCAGACAATACTGTCCATCCCTGGTTGTCTGGAAGAGATCGCGGAATGCGATAAGGCCGCCCATAGTATGTTTTTTAGTTTTAAGTTTCCTGTTTGTTTTACTTTTGGTGTGCAATAAAGGATATAATAAATAAATAATACATTCTGGAGAGTCAACTGATACTGTTCTGAAGAGACTGGTTATTATTGCTACTTACGTGTTCAATTGACTTACTAACACTTGAAATAATATCGATTATTTTCCGGATGCCGTCAGCACTTTAAATCTTCCAGATAACTTCACGCTTCATCTGTAATCAAATTAAATTATGTTCAGAAAAGGACTTTCCTTATTTTTGAGGGTCCCGCAGTGAAAAAAGATTTATTTTATTCTTGATAGCATTTCGCGATCTCTTCAACCTGGAATGGACTGTAATAGAGAACCCAACCACCGCTACAGGAGAAGACGCCCCGGGCGTTGGGAGTTGCAGGGCGATCCCCGGCCACCGGAGGCGTGGACCTGCGGACGGCGAGCGTTGGGTGGCTCGCTGTCCGATCATCACCAGGCCCGGGTCGATGGCGCGTTGTTTTTCACGTGCGCCTCAAAGAGATGTCAGCATAGAAGACGGGGCCCGCTAGGGCCAGAGCCTGCCAGGGTTGCGGAATTTGTTCGAAAGAGTCACCGCGGCCCTGGAACGCAAAAGGCTTTAGAAGGAACACCGATGGGTTTTAGTCAGTAAGAGTCTGACACGCCCTTCCGCCCCACCGAGAGCGGAAGAAGTCATAATTTGATGATTTCCCATCGTTAAAAAATAAATAAATAGGGAATTATTATTATAATTTCTAGTTTGTACTGCCTCACCCCATTTCAAATGATAAATGATATTTATTTTGTATAAGTAGGTTAAACATAAAACTTACACGTCATTTTTTTGGTCATTTTAAACTAGATGAGGCCAGTGTTTCCTAACTGGCTTCCCTGAGAAGAAACACCTGAACAAACTCAGAGGTCAAGTCTCTTTTAAGGTCAAACAATCGATTTGAGTGGACCTGTCAAGACAGTGCAAGCATTAGTCAGTTATAGAGCTCAACGATATGACGAATAATACCAAAGTAAGGAATTTCTCCAGGGATTCCTTCCAACGGTCAGTTTCGTGCCTCCTCCTTCCAATTCTTAAGGAAAATATCCAGGTCGTCCTACCACCTCCTTCGCGGTCTGCCTTCGTTTTTCCAGGGCACCTGTTCCGAATGCCAGTCTTCTGATATATAACGGTACTCTCAGTCCCATTTGAGTTATACAGCCTTAAAAGCGATTATGCATCATTATAATATTTATTATCTAATCAGATCATGATAGTGACCGCTGGAAGTTGCCACGCAATGGGTGCCAGAGGATGGACGGCGTCGCCGAGGCCGCCCAGAAAGCGGAGGCGAGATGATTTGGATGCACACCACGAAGGCTGGTTGGACACAGAAGTCTAAGAAAAAAAAAAGAAAAGCCAGATCATAGAAAAAATTACTAAGATTTAAAACGGCATCAAAATCGACCGAAATACTTACGAAATATAATAATTTTAAACGAATAAAGCCCTTTCACGAAAGCGATGTTTTATATGGCAGCTGTATGTGCGTCATGGCTTTTGCCGTCAATAGCCACGATAGACTTCTCTTTCTAATTACCAGCTTTAAAACATTGTAATTTCGTTGCAAATGCAGATAAAAAAAAAAATCGTTCATAATTGTTTGCTAGAGCCAATAAGGATTTATTTAGCAAATAAACAAATGACATGCCAATTCTTTTTGCCTGGATATGAAATGGGGCTGTCATTGGTGTGTCTGTAGCGGAATCAATTCTACCACATGAAAAAGCTAAGAAGCGAAATTTTCACGGCAACAAAAGAACCGCAACGCCATCTACGACGAACCAACAACGAAATCTTGCATCGCGCAAGCAAAGTTCTCCGTGCGATTTGAACACATACAACAGTCCGAATATCAACTGTCGGGCTGTTGCTCACCAGACACAACAACCGTCTGGTTGGAGGATCCTCCCTTTTCAGGGTAAGGTAAGCGAGACTTTTCGAGAGAAAAGTCTGCATACCTCTATACTATAAAGTTGCATGCTTTATGCTTGAGTGTTTGGGTCGCAGGAGTTTATTTGTGTACAAAATAAATATGAATCGATACAGTATAGGAGCACTTTGGTTGTGACAGGCGGACAGGGAGATCAACAGACAGACAAATAGCACTCACACTCACAGCCTCAGGAAAACAGTTATAACAGCGCGCTCAAAGAGGTTTCTGAGATGGAATAAAATAAATGCTGAAAAACAATGGGGCAAAAGTTAACTCGGTTTATGGGACCTTACATCTATGAATACATTAATCACGAACGAAAATTAAGTCTTGTCACCTTCCTCAAAAAAACATGTAGGATAACTATTTACAAGTGGTTAATGAGTCAAGAGTATACGCACACTGAGGCAATTCTATAAATACCTCAAGAAAACTTGATATACACACACACTTGCCCCACAAATAAATCTCATACACTTACACTACACTTTTCACAAGTACAAAAATGTTTTTCGTATTTTAAGTTATTATTTTTTTATAGGTTTTAATTATTTTTTCTGTTAACAACTCATTTCTTTTGTAACATTTCTGTGTAACTTTTCTATACTTACCCTTTTAATTTACATTTTTTGTCATTACATATTAAAATTATGTCTCCTGGACAGAAAGAGTTTGGATCCAATGACAAAGAGAATCCTAGCGTGGGGTCTAGCGTTCAAATTAGAAATAAATATTTTTAGGCATAATATAAATATATTTATTATTTTAAAACTCTACGTAAAACACTAGTATTCAGCTACAACTAGAAGCCAATCCTAAAATACTTGGAATATAGACTCGGCAGATTAATTTTGTTCCCTACATTTCCATCCACACGGAACCCCACTTCATACTTTTTATAAAAAAAAGCGTCTGCCATTCATCCGCACTCATAAATTCGACCCTCGGATATTGAGTTCATGGCTAATATTGATATTCTCAAAGCCAATTGATTAGATTATTGGGGTAACAGGTTTTCATCCTTATTTATATTCTTATTCAGCGAAAAGTGGCCCTACTATGACGTGCTAATGCCATCTTATTCCGATGATGAAAAAGGGATAGTGCTATTCGCTATGTATAGCTCCGTCTCTCTCTTAGCGCGGAATCATGATCGTTTTCAGACTTCATAGTAGGGCCCCAGTCTCCCTTGGAAGGAAGACGTGTCCCTTTCTTATAGGTTTTTTAATATCATTTGATTAGGTTATAAAGTCTTTAGATATCTTTTGCTATATTTTTAGGGTTCTGCAATGTTGGAAGTTACAAATATGAATGTAACGGAACCGTTTGGTGTCTATTTATGCACTGATGTTGTCTGAGTTGTCCCAAGATATTATTATACTTACTGATGTTACAGTACAAATGAACGAAACAAAAATAGTATAATGTGAGTATTTAAACTGTCCACCTATTACGGATCTTTAGATACAGCCCGCTGACAAACAGATGGACGGATGGACGGACGAATGGATGGATGGACTAGGGTTCCGTTGGTTACCCTTCGAGTACCGACGGAACCCTAAAAAAACTATACGGTCAATAAAATTAAACGTAAGAAAGTATACCTTACGGCCGCGCTAAATAGGTCCAGTTTAGTATAATGCCAGACGACTAAAGCCTGACACTGGTGTTCAACAGAACCTAAGCGCGTGAGGTGAACCAAACAAATAGGTGGCATAATTTCCTTTTTACACCACCTGCACGAAAACGTCAAATTAAATGGTATGCAAACCTTACCTAAAGTACATTATTTAAAGCCCTCGAGCAACGCCCTTCGGTCTCCGCTGCTAGGTTCGTGCGGTTAAAAATAGGTTCCACATACAAATCACATTATAACCCGGGGTTATAATGAAATTCAGCACAATATTATTGCCCGGACACAACACGGGGCACAGCATCGGACGCGCAACCTGCTCCTAGCAGTGGAGGCCGTCGCGTGCCGTTCGCGGTGAACAGCAACCTCTATTCATGGCTTGAGTACAATTTTCTCACAGTAGGTGTGAAAATTAGAATATGCTCCTCGGGGATAAAGGTGTCTTTGCATTTTCCCTCACTGCATTCAGGATTCTTGTATTAACTCCCTCGCTTCGCTCGTGAGTTAACTCTCAAATCCTTCATTGTGTTCGGGATTCAATATAACGCCCGTGACATAAGACACTGCTTTATCCCCTCGGTGATATCATAATCTACTATTGTAGTCTTGGACATAACCGCCCATTCTAAGTACAAAAGTTAACCTTTCAGGAAAAAAGGCTACATGAGTTATTAAGTTGCTTTCCCAACATCCAATTTACTTCCTTTTCCAATGAAATCAACCTTTTCCCTACAACAATATACATAGGTCTAATGATTGGTCAATAAAAACAACTGTCCTAATAGTCCAAACTACTATTAGAAGCAACCATTAAAAATGTTTTTACCGAAAATCGATGAAATGCCTTTGGGCATTATCAATCGTTGATAGGCGGAACCATTTCTTTTGTTCGGATATTTTTTTATCCATATAACGAACCGTTATTCGTAAAAAATCGCAAATCGGTTAGTATAGAGATAAACTATATAGATTAACAAATTTTTACCAAATATTGAAAAAACCTTTACTACGTCCATTTGTTCTACATTCTCCAGTAGAGTCTTCTATAGTCACTATTTTATTTAATGTAAATGTCGACGTTCAAACGTGCCTTTGAACGATCTAATTGAACTAAATATTTAACTTTGATCGTACTACAAAAACACACGAAAACAATCCCTCAAACAACATCAAAGTGTCACCTAAAGGCAATGTTATAGATACCATCAAGCATTTCCGACATTATTTACTGATGCCGCAATCGATCAAGCCGAACTGATGGCGTCAACGCTTCTCAAATTCTCGCCTTTCAACCTATCTGTCATTTAAGGTCGAGTTTGGAACAATTTTTTATTTACTGAGAGTCAATGTACTCTAGGGAGCTTTTAGGGAGGGAATTTGAATGTATTTGCTTGTGACGAACGTTGAATTACAGAAAGGTAAACTTGTAAACTTGGTTACGACTTGGTTGTAGATTGCTAATACTGAAAGATTTCTTATACACCTATAGGTAAGTAGCTTATTTGTCTCCAGGCGTCGGGAGTCACAGGGCGATCCCCGGCCACCGTAGGCGCGGGCCTGCGGACGGCGAGCGTTGGGTGGCTAGCTGTCCGATCACCACCAGGCCCGGGTCGATGGCGCGTTGTGTTTCACGCGCGCCTCAAAGTAATGTCAGCATAGAAGACGGGGCCCACTAGGGCCAGAGCCTGCCAGGGTTGCGGAATTTGTTCGAAAGAGTCACCGCGGCCCTGTAACGTTAGGGCTTTAGAAGGAACAAGGATGGGTTTTAGTCAGTAAGAGTCTGACACGTTCTTCCGCTCCACCCAGAGCGGAAGAAGTCATTTGATGATATCCCATTCTTAAAACAAAAAAAGGTGCTTATTTGTCGTTCCACAAGCGCGATTGCCGAGCGTGAGACACTGGGTTAGATACCGGAGGTCGTTTAAAAAAGAGTAATTGGGTTCCATTTAGAATGTCTCAGAAGCATCCTGCAGTTTGGAAGGCCATACTTCGCTGGATGCTTCACGGGGTGTGTGACAACCCCGTGCCTCGGAAAGCACGTAAAAACGTAAGTCGTATTGGATTGCCGTCCCATTGAACTATGGGAGTAGAGAAACAGTGCAGTATTTGGCTTATCTCGTTGCGATCGACCGCCATGATCGAACTTTTAATGGGAGCATTACGCAGAGAGCAGTCTTTCCAGGCATATTTCTAATAGCTGCCCACGGAAATGTTACCCCATTGAATTCCGGGGATCCTGAGACCACAGAATCAGCAGCAGAAATGGCTGGGTAATTAATGAAAATCGCTGTGTTTAATATTTCAAAAGTAACCTTTAAAAGGGGGTAGAGGGGGCGTTGAAGTTTGTGGATTATCTATTAAATCCGCGCGGAAGAAGCTGCGGGCGAAGTGCTAGTTTACTAAATAATCTTGATATCAAACTCAGTTCTATAAAGAATCCCTAATTTCTTCAAAATTAGAGTGCAGGCTTCTTCTGGGTAAGTTCGCTCCGTCGTCGACTTTGTCTCTGTCATCTATGACCTAGACTAGAGTCAAGAGCAAACCCATTTAAATAAAAATAAAAAAACCACATTGAAAAGAAAACTTCGACCATCAATCTCGCGTAAGTGAAAATGTGAGCAAACCCATGGGGCGCGCTAATGTATTGATATGGTACATGTTGATTTACTTTGCTGTGCGATCTCTGATTACAATGTTACATTGGGGGAAATAGCTATAACTAGGGATTCTCGATTAAGACTCACCCTGTATTAATTTTTGTGGCTAAAACAAAAGAAACGATGTTTGGAATTGGGACTCGTGATTTATTATTATAAGCCGCATGAGTCGATCTTCAAAGTTAAGCCACGCTTGCCAAGACTCTTCACCAGTCCCGGTTGATTTAAAGACCATTGACAGGCATTACGATTTGGCTTGAAATTCTGAGGAACATTTGTTGCGGCATCAATGCCGCCACCTGAAAAACTAAGAAGCGAAATTCGTACGGCAACAAAAAGAACCGCAACGCCATCTATCCAGTCAGCGACTAACTACCAACGAAATCCTGCATCGCGCAAGCAAAATTCTCCGTGCGAATATCAACCATCGGGCAGTTGCCCACCAGACACAACAACCGTCTGGTCGGAGGATCCTCCCTTTTCAATGGAGGTGTGCGGGACTTTACTCTGTGTACCGCATACCTCTATAAATTCTAGCAAAAGGGTAAAACCTTTTTGCTAGAATTATCCTCAGAATGTCGACTGAAACTGAGTAACACAAGAGTGTTACACAGTTGCCGTGTTGTGGGGTTCAAAGGGGGTGATGATGACGTCATCATATCAGCCGAAAGACGTTCACTGCTGGACATAGGCCTCCCAAGTGTCGCCACAACAACCGGTCCTGTGCGTCTCGCATTCATCGGCTACCCGCAACCCTCACCAGGTCATCGGTCCATCTTGGTACGCGGTCGCCACTCCAGAACTTTTCAGCCCCATCGACCATCTGTTCTGCGAGCAATGTGCCCTGCCCACTGACGCTGTAGATAGAGTTGACGGAGTATAATCATCATCTTCATTTCAGTTCAAAGACGTGAATTATTTTTAACTCTTTTTATTTCTTTCATTTCTGGAGGTAGTCCCCAAGTGTCGCCACATCGAGTGTTGGAAATCCGCTGGAAAGATCGCTTTGTCGAAACTAAGGTGAAGTGAGCTGTCACTCCCAAGCATTTATGTCAATCCATTCAAACAAGATGGAATGACAGTTCACTTAAGCTCACTCTACCTAAGTTTACACGGTGAGATATTGATAGAATAGACCGACTGAAATAACAACTCACATCAAGCACACTTGACCTTTGTTGTCACAGTGCGATTTTCACAGAAGATCAATTCTATGAAAATCCCAGTGACATATGGTTGAACAAGTTGCAGCGTTTTTAGTTTTCCCCATAATTAAATACTTATTATCACATGGTAGGAGCTCTAACGACAGCCCACAACAAAAGAGTTCTTCTTTGTCAGATTAGAACACATACACGTCGGGGATCGGCGAATTTGCCCGTACTACCTCGTTTTACCCCCTTCGCGCTTTCCCCCGATACATTTGTTTAGAAAAAGATATGCTCTTTGTTCGCGATGACGTTTAAGTGAATGGAACGAGATTGGGAATGTATCTATATTTTTTTGTAGCTTTTCACTGGAATCTTGATTTTGTATTTTCGAACACGTGTAGGCAGACTTATTTGGAAGAATATTTTTCTTTTCTAGGTCGTGTCTACAGAATAATAAAATTCTTTTGTAGAACTAATCGGCCTAAGAATCACTCGGCTTGAAGAAAGTTACTTCTTTGATATTGGCTCACGATTGATCGCATTCCGACCCCGTGGTAAACGATGGTGCGATGGATTCAAGAACGAATACAACGAGGTTATAGCTCGCAACAAAATTAATCAATGAGAACAGTGGAGGGGTAACAAATATAAAAGTTGCCGTGAAATGGGCAAAAAACGTCGTGGTCAATACTGGTCGAACCTGGATGAGGTTGGCACGAGAGTCTAGAAAGAGAGGTCTATACCCAGAAGAGAGTAAAGTCGGGCACTGAATGTTCATGACGTACCTTTGCATTCACAGCTGTATTCATTAGTAACTATTGGACTAGTTCTGTTACATCTCGTGCTTCATATGGAGGGTAATGGGAATTACACCTTATATTAAAAACCAAGTGTACAATGGGCGGTCTTATCGCACAAGGCAATCTCTTCCAGACAACCTTTGGATGGATTGAACGAGAGGAGATAGATTTAGGGCTGTCAGTGTACAAACGTTCTGAACAATACTAATAAGACATAATAATATCATCTGCCTAGCCTTTTCCCAACTATATTGGGGTCGGCTTCCAGTCGAACCGGATTCAGCTGAATACCAGTATTTTACGTGGAGCGGCTGCCTACCAGACCTCCACGACCCATTAACTGGGTAACACGGTACTCCTTGGCAAGACTGGTGTCAGATTATCTGACTTTTGACTATCCGTAACGACTGCCAAAGATCTACAAATGACAGCCGGGACCAACAGCTTAACGTGCTTTCCGAGGAACGGAGGAGTCTCGGTATGTTAAGATGGTCACCATCCACAGACCAACCTCGGCAAGCGTTGCTTAACCTTGAAGTTTGACCCGTGTGGCTGTTATTATTTAGCCAAGAGCTCCTTTTTTTAATTCGACGTAATAATATAAAATACATAAATACAGAACCAATTAAATACTAATAATTGATATCAAATACATAATAAAGAAAGGAGCGTACAAATGAAAGTGAAAGGTAATGCTCCTTCCCCATTTTTTTAAACGCTTCGTTTAAGCACGCCTCACTTCTATGGGTAATGCATTCCACAAACGAGCTGCTTGTATACTGAAATATTTGTCAAAGAAGGAAGTGGAACGCTAAGAATACTTAATTTTAGATTCTCCGATCATCTCAATTATGTTTTTCTTATAAATTTTGTCACGGAATCCAAGACTGTTGAATCGTTTCTCCGAGACTCGTTGAGTTTCATTGACTCGACGTTTTTCTGGTGGTCCCCACTATTGATCCTCAGGAGTTGCAGTGGTTGTGAGTACTGTGGCGGGCTTGTACCTTTCCATTCTCATTCTATGGAGTTGTGGAAACCGTTCTTTAAATCTGCTAGAAGTCCTTGGTCAATTTACGTGTCCACATTAATTTATCTGCAATTGAATTGAGGCTTGTACCTTTCAATTCTCATTCTATGGAGTTGTGGAAACCGTTCTTTAAAGTTGCTAGAAGTCCTTGGTCAATTTACGTTGCCACATTAATTTATCTGCAATTGAATTGAGGCTTGTACCTTTCAATTCTCATTTTATGGAGTTGTGGAAACCGTTCTTTAAAGTTGCTAGAAGTCCTTGGTCAATTTACGTTGCCACATTAATTTATCTGCAATTGAATTGAGGCTTGTACCTTTCAATTCTCATTTTATGGAGTTGTGGAAACCGTTCTTTAAAGTTGCTAGAAGTCCTTGGTCAATTTACGTTGCCACATTAATTTATCTGCAATTGAATTGAGGCTTGTACCTTTCAATTCTCATTTTATGGAGTTGTGGAAACCGTTCTTTAAAGTTGCTAGAAGTCCTTGGTAAATTTACGTTGCCACATTAATTTATCTGCATTTCAATTGACACGGTGATTAAATCCAGTAACAATTGACAGTAGCGGTTGGTGACCACAGAACAATTAGGTATTGATGGATAGACACGTGGTTTGGGCACGTTCTGCTTCACAAATTAATAGTAATAATAGTGTGGTGAAATAATTATTTGTGGGGATGTTGGTTTCAATTAGTGTTGAGTCACAAATTTAGTTTATGATTTTTGCTATTTAATTTTTACATCTGTGGCCCTACTATGAAGTCTTAAAACGATCATGATTCCGCTCTAAGAGAGAGACGGAGCTATATATAGCGCATAGCACTATCCCTTTTACATCATCGGAATTGGATGGCATTAGCACGTCATAGTAGGTCAGCAGTTCTTATTGTTGAGGATCAGAAAGCAAAGAAATGCATCTTGAGTTTACCTTTTTGTAATTATCCGAATGTGTAGAATAAAACTAGCCCAAATCCAACATCTTCTTCATGAGCGAACCTTATACCTCAGTGATTATTTGTTATCATATTAATATTTGTATGACACCTACTGGAGTGGAACACACAGATCCAGTATAAGTTTGTAACCCAGGTACAAGAAGAAGTTACAAGGTGTTACAAATTCACACCACAAATACTGGCCTGTTGGTAGTGGTTAGTGACCCTGACTGCTAAACCGGAGGTCGTGGGTTCAACTCGCACCCAGGACAAATCTTTGTGTGATGAGCATGATCATTTGTTCTGTGTCTGGGTGTAATTTGTCTATAATGTGTACTTGAATTTAGAAATATATAAGTATGTTTATTAGTTGTCTGGTTGCCATAGCACGGGCTCTGCCTAGTTTGGGATCGGATGACCGTGTGTGAGTTGTCCCAAGATATTATATATTATTATAATATATTAAAGAAACATATTGATTTGATTGATAGTTGCATTTATTAGGCAACTCCCAAGTGCTTTGCGTTACCCTCCGAGTTTATCAGCTGGTCGATTCTGTATAGTGAAAGCTTGGGTGAAGTGATCACGAGGTGAGCTGTCAATCTATATAATCAAGATGGAATGTTTACAGAATCGACCGGCTGAAGTTACTAATTTATGTTTGCCTGTAGACACAAAGACCTGTCTTCCCCAAAAGTTTCTGAAATAATATCGAAAAATCTCTTCGTTGGAGTTTATGTTGGTAGTTATATACTTTACAAGATTAAGAGAGCAAAAATTTACTTTGTCAAACAGACATTTACCATCTTAGCGTTTCGGTGGCAAATACAATTTTATTATCAAATTTCATGCTTGACCGAGTACTCAGCAATGGCAACACCGTTCGCTGACGCAGTCATAAGGTCTTCACATGTACAGGTGACAGGGCATGCGGCGCAAGACTAGAAGTGGGCCATAGACTTCGGAGCGACGCCACACAAACACTGAACATCGGAGCCATCCGAAAACCTCCACTTGAGGAGGTTATCTTTAGTGGGATCAACCTGGGTGCGGAGTCTATTTAGGGTTTCCCAGGCCATTTACCATTATAACTAGGTTCTGAAAGTCTTACTAAAATAGTTCACACGTCACACAAAACAGTAGTAAGACCCGGCTTGAGCAGCCTTATGATATCATCTCACTCTAATGCCCGAAGCTATCGCCGAGCGAACACGAACGTACTTCGTGTAGCCGTAGTACGTCTGTAACGACCATTGGAAAACGCTTTAGATTGGAAATTATTCTATTGTCATTCGATGTACGAGTATGGTAGGAGTTGTGTCTTTGTGATTAAAGTGTTTGAGGAATTGTGAACTATACAACTTCAAATAACGAAATTTTCTATACTTCAATGCTAATATAATAAAACTGAAGATTTTTTTTGTTTGAATGCGTTATCTCTTGGACTACCAGTCGGATTTGGAAAATAATTTTTGTATATAAGTATATATTATTTTTTTATTTAGGCAAACCAACTAAATACACACATTCATAGTACAAGCATTTACAAATATAATAGCATTGCATGCATCTAAATTATAGGTAAGCTCAGCATTTTATGTAGATTTCACTATACAATAATAATTAATATATAGATGGATAACAATGTGATTCGAAATAATATCAATAATCTATCATACTTAAAATTAAAATGAATATAAAAATTAGAATAATAACAATAACAATATAGTAATAAGCAATATAATAATAGTGTTATAATGTAACAATCCCACTGACGTACGAATGACATTCGTCAACAACTTTAAAAGTCATCTGTTGCAGTAATCATGTCCATAAATGAATTTATTGTAAACATTTCAAATATAAGATACTTAAATTAAATTATTAAAATACACATAAGAAAATGTTTTTTTTATTATTTATTTTTAGGTTCACCATCAATTATTTACACTGATTACTTATAAGGAACATGTTAAGCGTGAATTAACATGTTATTTTTTTTTAATTGATAAAATTACACACACATACATCTACTAAAAGAGTATGTTTAACTATAGTTAGTTTTTGCCACCGTTGTATAAGACTCAATAAATGGAATTTATGAGATCAAAACGACAATATCCCCAAATCAACTTTCTAGATTCTTTTTAGAGATAATTATTGCAGGTTGGTTTTGAGCACAGCTAGCAGGTCATTTGACTGGAAATTATGCAACTACAACGGTTTCTATGTCATTTCTCATTGAAACACAAGGTAGTCATGCTCAAAGGTTTGAAATGATAGAATTTTAATACTTTGGTAATTCGACACAGTAGACTTGATCCTGGTCCTGCCAGGGTTGCGGAATTTGTTCGAAAGATTCACCGCGGTCCTGGAACGCAAAGAGCTTTAGAAGGAACACGGATGAGTTTTAGTCAGTAAGAGTCTGACACGCCCTTCCGCTCCACCCAGAGCGGAAGAAGTCATTTGACGATTTACCATCCTTAAAGCCGTTTGCGTTCCAGGGCCGCGGTGACTCTTTCAAACAAAATCCGCAATCCTGGCAGGCTCTCCTATGCTGACATCTGTTGTTGTGCGTGGAACACAACGCGCCATCATCCCGGGCCTGGTGGTGATCGAACAGCGAGCCACCTAGCGGCGCCTACGGTGGCCGGGGATCGCGCTGCGACTCCCGATACCGGGGGTGTCTTTTTCTGTATCGGCGGGGTGTCTTCTTCTATAGAGCGTATAAAATAAAAAAATCTCATAAAGTTACACTAACACTGACCATTCGAAAGTGGTTCGTCAGATCGTCCAAATAGCCACAATAGCCACGCGCCTAAGCAGGTGCTTAGGCGCGTGGCTAGGAAACTATCAAAAACGACAAATCTTAGATTTAGACGACGAATGTCATTCGTACGTCAGTAGTTCAAATATATTCTATATTTATATCTCTCACTTTACTGACAAAATAGGAATGACAGTGATATATATCTCTAGCCTAACCCATCGAGAATAGAAGCTAGCTAAATCCTTTAAAATTATCTTGAGTAAAATATAAAAAAAATCTTTCAACAAAAGAAAATCCTAAAATATAATTCCACAATCAAAATTGACGGCATCATTATTCCGTCGATACAATTACGGACCCGGAACCGGCAATACGCTTCGGTACGACGTTCCGTATTACCCCATTTGGCTGGGGTAATACGGTACATTTCGTAGTCGGCGTATCGGACCCGTTTCTGCGTTTCATTATGAAAGTCTATGGCCTGATGAAACGTAATAATTACTTTCAAATTGGACAGTTGATGAGGTCTATAGAAAATGTAAATGTTGTTATTTGAGTATTCTGGAGCTAGGCTTGTTTTAGTAGATTAATGTGAACCTTTAGGCCTCGATAAAGCACTTTCTGAGAAGGCCTGAGTGTTTTAGTGCGAAACAGTTACATTTTCGTTTTTAAATCCCTTAGGAATGGTCTTTTTCATCTACGCAAAAGAAACGTAAATTTAACTTGTATGTTGGAAATTTTATCCTCTTACTAATAATATTTTGAGTCAGCAAAATACGAGGCGCCTACGGTCAAGGTCATTTAACTTTTTGAATTGTAGTTTTAATTGAATATGTTAGAAATATGAAGACGTGACGTCACAAACCCCCACTCCTGAGGGCCTATACGAATGTTTTTGACGTATGATAACGTAACGTAAAATTTTACAAGAACTCGTTTCATAATATTTATTTGAATTGGATACAATTTTCATATTTTTGTAAGATGTATTTTGTGTATAATTAAATACTATGGGGTTGTGGTTTTTTATATTCAAAATTCACTTTTGTTAACGATACTGTAATATACGTCAAAACATTGTACTAGGCCCTCAGATCTTTGATCTAAGCTCTCTAAGCTGAGACAGGGACCATTTTGGCCTCGCACAGATAATTATTTTATTATACTGTTTACTTATTAATTTTATTTTACTGGTTTGTTTGTGTTGTGCGAGTCCCAAATAAACATTTTCTTTCTTTCTTTCTTTCTTTTATCTATATTATCTTTGTAATATTTTATTGATTTGATAAAGCGAAAAAATACCTGTACAATATTTTTTGATATAATCTAACTCAAGGACTTATTAATAGAATCATTATTGTGAACAAAAAAAAGACATTTAAAGAGATCTATTTAAAACATCTAACATAAGCATTCATTCAAAAGTCATATCGCAAAATCAAATCAAAATTTCATCCGAGCATCCTTTAGCATTCAAAAAATCTCCATAAAAAGGAAATGAAAAATGCTAACTTGTTGACAACAGAGCAGTAAATAACAGTATCTTCCTCCCATCAGTGTGATTGGTCCCTAAAATTCAAAATGGCCGCGATATACACTAGGGATGTTACGGACCCCTGATATGTCGGAACTCCCGACTAAAATAACAACTCCGGTTCTGATTTCTGCTCTGACACATTTGAAAAGAAGCTTCGGAGGTGCGAGAACGGGTCCTTACGTGTTTTCTGTCGTGATTCTCTTTCACCGGCCTTAAGACATCTCTCGTCTGCCACCCCTTCTGATTCCGCCTCCGCCTCCGAATCTGGTTCCGACAAGATGGTGTGACAGCTCACTTGTCGTTTACTCTACCTAGTGTACACGGTGAGATGCCGACAGAATAGGCCAGCCGATCTATTAACTCTTAAACTAAAGACCCCAAGGTTGCAGCTATCAGGAAACACAGACTAGGACAGGTAATGCCACTCCTTAGTTGTACGCATTATAGAGGTATGCAGAACAGAGGGTAAAGTCCCGCAAACCTCCACGGTAGTGGGAGGATCCACCGACCAGTCGGTTGTGGTGGACAAGTGCCCGATAGCTGGTATTTGGACTGTTTGTTCAAATCGCATGGAGAACTTTGCTTGTGCGATGCAGGATTTCTTTGGTAGTTCGTCGCTGACAAGGATAGTTGGCGTTGCGGTTCTTTTTGTTGCCACACAAATTTCGCTTCTTTGTTTTTCATGTGATGGCATTAAAGTATTTTTGGGAATCCTTTGTGCGTATGGGTAAAAACTCCGATTCCAACTTCGGTTCCGATAAAACCACCTCCGTAACATCCCTGGTATGGACGCAGTACGTTATGGAAAATTAATTTTCAATATGGAGAGTGTTTCGGTTCACGTTTGACATTCGTTTAATAGCGAGAGGCTATTCGGGGGTTATTTGAAACAAGTTTGGTGCTCTCGGGACACTTTTGGGTATTGGCTTAGCAATACGATACATGTTTTTGCCACCTTTAGTGAAATCTCACTAAAGGTGAAACTAAGTTAAAAAAATATATATATACCTCATGAACCCGAAAATCCACAAGAGTTGAACTTTCTAAAGAACTTCTTTCTGGATTTCGGAATTTTCGGAACTTCGGGAATTTTTGAACATCATTACATAAAAAAAAAAATGTTTTCTGGCATAACGATAATAATATCTACTACATTATTATCAACAGATTTCAGACTTCTACAATGGAAACTGCACCTCTAAACAACCTTGCAAAAGAAACAAAAAAAAAACTATAATTCTTTGTGACGACAAATTACAGAATCCGCAGTGACACACTTACGACTGCTCGCAACATATCTATTATATATACCTACTTGTATATACAGATGTATACACTCGTATATAACGGACATAAATACAATGATAATCATTTACTTCGCACTAACATTAAACTAATCACACTTAAACTTTACTTTATTATTCATTAGGGTTGTCACTAAAATCAAATAAACTGCGTAAGAGTCTTGGGTTGTTGCGGAATTCGTTCGAAAGAGTCACCGCGGCCCTGGAACGACACGCCCTTCCGCTCCACCCAGAGCGGAAGAAGTCATTTGATGATTTCCAATCCTGAAAAAAAAAAAAAAAGAGTCTGGGGTTCTGCTTGCTGTTTACTTTTGTGTGTATTTACGTTTTGAGAATACTTTAATTGTGCGTACAGCTAAGGAGTGGAATTCTCTACCGGAATCTTCTAGGTAAGCGTGCTCCATCTTCGACTACATCATCGCTTACCATCAGGTGAGATTGTGGTCAAACCATGCCTATCAATAGTAATAAAAAAATATGTTTTTTTTGGCTTGTCTTTTTTCTTTTTTAATTCTTCTTTGCGAGATTGTAGTAAAACCCAAAGCTATCAACTATAGTAAAAACAATTAAATATGCATAATTCCATACTAAGATTTTTTTTTTGCATATCTGGCACATACCATCTAAAATATATATCAACAGATCGATACAAAGAAATTTCAAAGCATATTTTTTCGACGGGAAATATTTATTCATCAAACATCTTTACTGATTTAATAAACCTGAAGAGTTTGTTTGTTTGTTTGAAAGCGCTAATCTCTGGAACTACCAGTCGGATTTCGCAAATTTTGTATATGACAGCCACATTCATGGGGAAAGCTAGAGGCTATACGGGAACAGGAAAAAACGGAAAATGCGCATACGAAGTCGCGGGCAAAAGCTGGTCTGTCTGTGTACCTTTGATACCTTTTGTACCTTTGATACCCTTTCATGTCTTAACAGTGGAAAAATGTGTTCTATGGTGTTCTATGTCATGAAATAGAACATAGTATACATTTTATCCCGGGAGTACTTTCTCTTGAGATAATTTTGCGACTTTCAAAACAGCCGAGGACGCTCGCTCAAGCAAACCTAGCCTATAAAAATCATAATTTACCAGAAGGTGCTTAACTTTTACAATCCATGATTAGCACAGTTTGATTTTTGTCAACCCTACAATCTGCCATAAAGCTCCACACACGTTGTCACACTAATTTATTTTCTCAAACAAGAGACATTAATTACGAACTAAATTAAGATTTATTTGAATTAAAATAACGTTTGTGTCTCATTCGTGTAATGTAGAGTGAGGAAACCTGACTGGATTTTAGAACAAGAATAACGATATTATTAAATTAATTAAGTAATGAAAATGATGCCCTGAAGCGTAGCACTAGGCCACCCATCGGCAAGTATTGCTTGCGTGCAGCTGGTATTATTTAGCCACGATCTCCTCAGTCGAGGCCATCTTTATATAAACACAAAAAGCGAAGATGGTTTTATTCTGGCACTTATCAAAATATTTGCATTACATCGTCAATAAAAGCAACCTTATTTTCAAACCAATAAGGTATATTGTTTAGTACACAATAAAATTGACACGAACATTTTGACTAATACACCAAGTGAAGTGACACCATAAGACTACATGAACGGGATGTGCGCGTATGAAGTCGTGGGCAAAAGAAAATTTGACATGGCTACAATTTAAATTCGTACGAAATAAAATATGTTAACTTCAAATAAAATAAACCCACTCTATAACGAGGTGCCTAAAGAACAACGTTTTAAGTTCCAAAATATTATAAACTCATCAGAATAATTGTACGTGTTGTTATATATTCTTTTTGCCTACCAAAATGGATATATGCTCACCAAATCTTGATTTCTTGGAATACAATGTTACTTCTGTTACTAGAAGAACTTGGATGCAAGAGCGAGCTAAGCAAGCTCGGGACTTAGGGCACCCCGACTCGGACAGGTTAGGTTAGAAGGGGATGGCGGGGTCTAGTGAGCGAGCGAAGCGAGTGAATCAGACCCCGCTATCCCCTTCGTGGTTGTTTTTTTTTAAACCAACCAATTGACTTCGCCTTTTGGTGAGCATTTATCCATTGTGGCAGAAATTTCGAATGTTTTGGTAGTAAAATAGATACTTTTCTGGTAGACGTTTAAACACAAGCCATTTAACATTAATTGCTTCTAACGGTCGCCTACCGCGCCGCTCCACTTACCTGTGACAGGTCCCAATAAACGCGGATGCTCCAAGAACTTGGAGTGTTACCAAAATACAAGAGATCGTTATGAACTTCAGAAATAGCCACTGCATTTAATATCTAGTTTATTTACACACGTAACAATTTTGTTTGGAATAGCTCCACCATTCTGTTGTTATACAACATTTTCTGTTCATTCAGTTAATCCTAGTTTTATTCCGGATTTTGTCAGTGAATTGTGTTCTTGAAGATCATCCAAAATGTGTTTAAAAGATGATATTTTACATTACTAGCTTTTTCCCCGGCTTTGCATTGCATTTGCATTTTGGTTCTGTATGGTGTCGGATGTAAAAGAATAGCACCATCCCATCACTTCCCGCGGGTGTCGTAAGGGACTCACCAGAGAATGGGCAGCAGCATTCTCTGTGATTGCAACAGCTACACTGCGATCGCCAACCCGCCTGCCAAGCGTGGCGATTATGGCAAACCCTTTTCTTTTGCCTTTGGTGGGGGCCTATGTCCAGCAGTGGACATTTTCGTTTGAATTAAATCTGTGCAGATGAAGTCACGGGCCAAGTGCTAGTATTTTAATAAATGAGGTTAAATATTAAAATAAAACCTAATCAATTTCTTCAACTTACACAAATTAATTAGCAGTCATTTCTTTTCATCCTATTACTTCATTTTAATCCTGCACCAGTCTGCATCGCCTCGTGCTGTCTTCTTCAGCTTTTCAATATTATTACTGAGAGAGAAAATTAATCTTATTAATATTTATAATTATTATATTGATTCAAAGAACCGCCTCTCGTCCTTTGAAAAATTCATTAGAAAACCAGCGTCAGACAGCATCAGTATATCTGACATATCACTGAAATATACGATTGTACGTGTTTCATGTATGTGTGTGCTAAATAAATTAAATTATTTTTTCTTTCTTATTAATTCAACAACCAATGGTAAAAGAATTGGCAAACGCTATACTTATTTTGTCTTTATTAAAGGAAGATTTTGATCGTATTATAATCAGTGTTTTGATTTAATGGAAAAAAGAAAGAAAACGAGTTTATTTGGCACAAACTGAGAGACTGTTTTGTATGGTGTCGGATCATTCCATCCCTTCACTGACTAAGAAACTCACTAGATAATGGGCAGGAGCATTCTCTGTGCTTATGTGCATTGCAACTACACTGCGATCATCTACGCCTATGTCCAGCAGTGGACGTCTTTCGGCCGATGATGATGAAGATAATAGAGAAACCAGTTGACTAATGTATAGATCCAGCAGCCTATGATTTCCCACCCTTAAAAAAAAAAAGCATGCCTATGTTCAAGGGGGCTACTCTCCGTATCACCTACGGATTAGTTCCGAACCCGAACTAAGAATGAATGAATGAATAATTCTTAGTGGGTAGGTGATACGGACTAGAATGCGCCCGCAACTAAGCCCGAAACTATGGACTTCGGGCTTGAAATTGCCCCTCAGCAGTGGACGTCTTCTCGGCTGATGATGATGATAGAGAAATTTCATCCCCGTGGGAAGGATGTCGTGTCAGTCACTCGCCCACTCACAAGTGTAAATTTGTCAACATACCTCAGGACTGGGCTCAGTTAAGTGGTCAGGGAAAAACTGTTTATTTTTCCAAAATACAACCAATTTTACCATTCCACAAAATTATGTCAGGAATCAATCAATACGCAAAAAAAATCGGCTAAGTGCGAGTCTGACTTGCGCACTAAGGGTTCCGTACCATCTATCTATCTACATAAATAAAAATGAAAAAAATGAATCGACAAATGTGTTGCTAAGCGCAAAACTCGAGAACGGCTTGACCAATTTCACTAAATCTTTTTTTGTTGTGTTTTTTATTGCCAGGAGAAGGTTCTTATGGAAGAAAATTTTGAAAAAAATATACATCCGGGCGTAGCTGGGGCGGGCCACTATTAGCTATAAAAACGGCAAAAAAATCATGTCTGTTGTATGGGAACCCCCTTAAATATTTCTTTTATTCTGTTTTTTAGTATTTTTTGTTATAGCGGCAATAGAAATACATAATCTGTGAAAATTTCAACTGTCTAACCATCACGATTCATGAGACAGCCTGGTGACAGACGGACAAATTAGTCTTAATAATAGGGTCCCGTTTTACCCTTTGGGTACGGAACCCTAATAATCAGGCAGTCTATATTGCACTCAAGGCCAAAAACTAGATGGCCTATTTTCCACGAAAAAAAATCATGACGTATCAAATTAAAAAAACAGCAAAGTTTAAATATAACAATGGCATTCCGTGCATTATAGTGTTAACTATTCTAATCGACTTTGACAAAACGCCGGCAGACTTGAGATTAATGGCGACTGCGGCATAATAACAAGAATTGTTGCTTTATTTAAGTTTTAAAATATTTCAGGCTGAAACAAATGGGTTGGTCAGACGAGGAAATAAAGATGTACGATTTTAGTTTTGCTTTTTTTATTGTGGAGAATAAATCTGTGAATTTAAACGTTTTGTGAAGGGGGTTAGTCTAAAATAGGCTGGGATAAATGAGTTGCCCACCGGTACAAAATTAACACAAGATTTGATTAGAGCGTCCTCTCTGTTTAAGGAAATGGTACCAAATCAATAACTGAAAAATTATAAATTATATTTCAGTTACATCCAATTGAAGTTATGACCCAATAACGATTCTTACGATACGAAGTACTTTCACTGATGATGACACTGCATACTACTGTTTAAATTCAAGATATTTATTTATTTAAACTTTATGTACAATAGTGGTACATGGGCGGACTTAATGCATCAAGGCATTCTCTACCAGTCAACCTTTGGGTTATAAAGACTATATTGTGGTAGGTGTACAATAAATAAAAATAAGATTCAAAATTGAATTTTAACAATTCGGAAAGAATATACAGATAATATATATATAATACTAATAAAATACATATATATGCTAAAATAATAAACTAATAAATATGATATATAATAATCATACCGATTAAGAGAATTCATAGTAATCATGACGAAGAACAACTAAAAATGACAAGCTTTGACAGATATTAAAACTTAAAAGACAGATGTGTTGCTGGGGACTTTGTTGCGCCACTTCTTCTTCCCAGCTATAATACTAGGAAGTGGTGACGGGCGGGTGTTTTTGGGGAATGTCCTTATGTAGAATTTTGACGTTTAAAAAGTGCTGGCACTCCGCCTAATATGATGATGATTTTAATTAAAAAATGCACGGTATCTGTCAATTTATACCACAGTAGCTATATCGAGGGAAAGGCCAGTATAGCTTCAATGGATAGTTCTGTACACAGTTCTTGGCTTCAGGTACTTCTTTTTTTTTTAATGATGGGAAGTCATTTGATGACTTCTTCCGCTCTGGGTGGAGCGGAAGGGTGTGTCAGACTCTAACTGACTAAAACCGATCCGAATTCCTTCTAAAGCTCTTTGCGTTCCAGGGCCGCGGTGACTCTTTCGAACAAATTTCGGAACCCTAACAGGCTCTAGCCCTAGCGTGCCCCGTCTCCTATGCTGACATCTCTTTGAGGCCGCCTTCAGGTATACGTAATAAGCCTCCCAATAACCAATCAAATCCCCCTCAAATCTCCCTGTGTTCGGGTCAATCACCGAACAAGTGAACATGTCAGCGTGATTGCGACACCGTGCTATATGCCTTTAATATTTTATGTTTTACCTAAGTACAAACAGTCGACTGTCGGTACGTTTTCGGATAGCATATCGGGCGTGGCTCAATCCCATCTCATTCACCTCATTAGTTTTAATAGTTTTCCTTTATTACTGAAATATAGCATCTTTATAATCTTAACCTTTTGAACGGCACCGTCTCGTATAGGTGACAAGCAAGTGCGTGCCCTGTACGCCAAACGTCACAAATACGTGCCAAAAAGTACGGTAAATTTGTGGCTTGGCGTCGGGGGCACGCCGATGCGTTCTGGCGTTCAAAAGGTTAAAGGACTTGTCACACTGAATTCGTTCTGCGTCCTACGGTCCGGTGACATCGAACATAGAGTGCGGGTAGCGTTGACCGGACCGCAGGACGCAGAACGCCTTTAGAAGGAACACGTATGGGTTTTAGTCAGTAAGAGTCTGACACGCCCTTCCGCTCCACTCAGAGCGGAAGAAGTCATTTGATGATTTCCCATCCTTAAAAAAAAAAAGGACGCAGAACGCACCCAGTGTGACAAGTCCTTTAATCTTAGTTTATTTCAATCTCACCCCAAACCCGAACAACCAACCTTCAACCCAATAACACATTGCCTTCAAATTCGAACAAAACAGGCTAAAGTACATCAAAAAGCCTTCCATACGATGGAGAGGAATAACTTTTTCCTCAAATAAATGTTATGTTATAACTTTCTTTGCAGTTTGCGGTGGAATCAATTGGGTGTGAAAGAGTGCGTCTTTGAACTCGTTGGCTGTTCCAACTCTGAAATAACAAGTTTTTATATTTGTTCTCTGAGAAGAAGTATCTGTTTCATAAAAAAGAAAAAGAGAATGAAAATGCAAATCGATGCCTGCCACTCAAAAAGTCGTAACATGTTCTTTTGGCAAATTGGATTTTAGTCCCTGCAATGCAATCACACTAATCCACCACCCACCAGTCCACCAGTCTAACCACGGAGTACCGTGTTACCCAGTTAATGGGTTGTGGAGGTCTGGCAGGCAGCCGCTCCACGTAAAATACTGGTATTCCGCTGAATCCGGTTTGACTGGAAGCCGACCCCAATATAGTTGGGAAAGGCTAGACAGATGATGATGCAATCACACTAAAATTATAAAGGCGAAAGTTTGTGAGTGTTACTTCTTGACGCGCAAACGGCTGGATCAATTTTGATAACATTTGGTATGCAGGAAGCTGATACCCTGGATTAGCACATAGTCTACTTTTTATATATATGCTAGCTGCTCGGGTGACTCCGCGGGGCGCAGCTAGTATTATATAAATACTATACGTTCGCAAAAACGATATTTTTATTGCTTTTGAAAATAGAGTATGTTTTTTTTTTGGCAAAATGAGATTTTAGTACCATTATACAATATTATATAAATACTACACAATTCTTAAAAGTATATTTTGACTAAAAATCGAGTTTCTAACCCGCTAATAGTCTTATGTTTTGCGGCTCATCAACAAAAAGATGAAGTTAAAAATCTTCTTCTTGAGAAATCACAAATTTAAACATACGACCTAATGCGCGGGAGGTGTCGAAATGTGTTTTTTTTTTCCTATTTTTGTGTAAAGCGGTTACAACAGGCACAGCATCTAGGCAAAAATGTGAAGACTAATGATCACAAAGATGACGCTCATAATTATGGGTACAGATGCATTTGTTTCAGAAAATATAAAAACTTGCACAAAATCCCCAAAATTTGACACACACATTTGGCTCATCGCGGCAAGGTTGCCTGCTTGTCGATCTTCTACAGATTGTACTTCAGGGAGAGTGTCCAGGAACTCCACGACCTCATCCCACCGGCCCCCTTCTACCATCGGACATCTAGACGCACTGCAAGTTACCATCCCTACCTTGTTGCTATTCCACCAATTCGCACTAAACGTTTCCAAACGACTTTTATAATGCGCACAGCAAAGGAGTGAAACTCTCTGCCTGCGTCTGTGTTTCCGAACGCATACAACCCTAATCTCTTCAAAATTAGAGTGAACAGGCTTCTTCTGTGTAAGCTCGCTCCATCGTCAACTGTGTCTCTGTCATCTATGACCTAGACTAGAGTCAAGAGCAAACCCATATTAAATAAAAAAAGAACACACTGTTGAAATGCTTTTGTTTGACCCAATGAAGTCTATGGTAATGTTTTCTTCGAATGTAAATGTGTCACAAGTTACATAGTTACCTCACTGTGTATAAAGCAGACGCTTCGGTTTCTCTCCCTATAGTCGCATCAGGCCAGATGTACGAGAAATTCAGTGATTCTGAGAGCTCGAGATAAAATTTCTCCTTTACCTCTTTCTGAGGTCAAATGTGGATGATTCATACAAGTCTTATTTTCTATGATGCTCAAATGTAAACAATCAACCCTAATCTCTTCAAAATTAGAGTGAACAGGCTTCTTCTGGGTAAGCTCTCTCCATCGTCGACTTTGTCTCTGTCATCTATGACCTAGACTAGAGTCAAGAGCAAACCCATACTAAATAAAAAAAAATAAAAAAAATGTGAGCTACGGACTTTGTGACTTTATTTTTTATTTTTGTACGGTTTTCAAACATCCAGCATCTGGCAACCCGAATCGGATCCGACAATCGGATATGTGTGCCCACTCTAATCATTATTATAACCGATGAAAACCAGAGAGGCAGCCACCACAAGAAAACAACATAATAATTTCACCTACACACATAAATCAGCATCAAAACAGGCTAGAAACTCCTTGACACGGATCTTCCGACCTATTTCCCGTGTATGTTAGTTGTACGGGTACATTTGAACACGCGTGCCGTGCGCAATCAGCCGGACGTCCGGTTTTACCGCCGTACGGGATATCATCGGGCCTATATCTCGGGGAAAGTTTGTTTGAGCATTTGTGGATTATGATATTATTTAATGGGAAATGAGGGAATATTAGGTCACAGTATGCAACACTAACAGGACCGGTTTGTAATAGAAATACTTTACACGATATTAAATTACAAAAGAGGTTATATACAATTACTAGTTTTTGCCCGCGACTTCGTACGCGTATATCTTATTTTTTCCCGTTAGTGTAAGATTTTTCCGTTTCCGTATATCCTATAGCCTTGCTCATGGATGTGGCTATCATATACAAAAATAATTTTCCACATCCGACTGCTAGTTCCACAGATCCGCGTTGAAACAAACAAACAAATCTTCAGCTTTATAATATTAGTATAGATAGGGTGTAATAATAAGCGGTCTCATTGTTACATGCGATCTTTACACACAGCTTCTAAATGGATTTGACAGAGACGAAGAAAAATACGCAGGTGGTCCATGTCCTCCGCTATTCTTATTTTATTCTGGCAGTTTGAGTTCTTTATGCGGCCTACCCAAATGTCCTTACTTTGGTATTCTTCGTCAAATCGTTGAGCTCCTTAAAGTTCTAAGTTCGAGCTACACGATAACTGACAAATGCTTGCACTGTCTGGACAGGTCCACTCAAATCTGTGTGGCACTTTCCTCAATAGACCACTTCAGACAATAACCTACATGGTTCTTATATGATTTGACCAGTACGATTGTATGGACTTTAAAAGAGACTTTCAGCGTTCCTTCTCAGGGAACACCGGCCTCATCTAGTTTAAAAATGGCCAAAAAAGATTGACGTGTAAGAGTGTTATGTTTTACCAACTTACAAAATAAATATGATTTATTAATTGGTTTCATTCTGGAATCCGAGACAGTTGAATTATTTCTTCGGGACTCGTCCAACTTGAAGCTTTTCTGATAATTTTCAGTGTTGATTTTGGTTTTCAAGTGTTGTGGTGTTTGGGTATTGTATGGCGAGCTGACCCGGTCGATGTGGTGACTCGTGATGTAGGCCTATGTCCAACAGTGAACATCTTAAGCTGTTATGATGATGACGTGGGGTTTGATCTAAAATTTTCTTGTGTTTCATATGTAGAAATCGTAAAAAGAAAAAAAATATATATTTATATTATTTTAATTATTTTCACAAATCTTTTCAAATTTTGTTTTTTGATTTTCTTTTTATTAGAATTTATATCATACTAGTTGCCCGCCCCCGCTTCGCCCGGATTTATATTCTTTTTCAAAATTTTCTTTCATAAGATCTTTCTCCTGGCAATAACAAACAAAAACAAAAAGAATTAGCGAAATTGGTCCAGCCGTTCACTCGTGATGCCGTGACCAAGGAAAATAGGGTTTTATTTTTATTTATATTGACTTCTAACATTTTTTTGCTACAAATGAGGTTTGAGTACCTTCTAGTACCTAAATTGTATTCGAGGCCTTATGCTAGTCAACTTATAAAAGTCCTTTTTAATAAAATACAAAGAACTTACAATGTGAAATTGATTGAACGAAGAATACAAAGCGAATACAAATCAGAACAAAATCAATTACTTCAATAAAAACAAAGGAAAATTACAAGACCTTAAATAAATCCCTAGAGACATATCATTTAAACTGAAGCCCTTGAAGATCCCAAACACATTATAATGAAATAAAAACTATTCATCAAAATGCCATTTGAAGTCCTAAAATACTTTGCATAACGAGGGTGGAGCAAGGTCCCCTTAAAACCCTTAAGGGACATAAGGGATAAGGGGTTGGGGTAACGCGGCATAAAATATTTCAGCAAAAATTGGGGTCCTTCTGGATTTAATTTAGTTGTAAAAATAGATTTAGGATGATAGGTCCATAATTAGTTAATTTAGTTTTTGATTCGATAGTAGTCAAGATATTATTATAGCTATGCGACTTTTTGTAACCACTTAGGTACCTACTTTAACGCTAGCGGACCTCACGCTAGTACTACTTAAGAATATTATTCAAATAAAACCACGTTCCAGATTTAATTTCGTAATATATTCGGCATTTAGACGAGAGCTGGTACAGGAGTCCCACACAAAAACAAAACATATTTTCACATTCCTAATTCAAATACTCTTTTACTTTTTCTAGACGCTTCCAAAGTTTTACCTTGTCTGCCAGTGACTTGCAGCCAAGGAGGTCCAGACAGTACCTTTTACATAAAGTTGAAATTATATTATCGTAACGCGTCAGTCTTTGGGTCACAGCACTGGTTATTGTGTAAATCAAAGTTCAAATGAATCGGTCCAGTGGATTCCAAGAAAATCGTCTGTGACAGATGGACAGACAGACCGACAGACAACCGTATGATAAGGGCTCCGTTTTTACATACAAAGGTTCGGATCCCTAAAAACGGAGACAGGTTCTAATCTGCAGGGTTATTTATGTCTTCCGCCTGACGCAGGTACTAACCGGACACGGCTGTTTCGGGAGGTACCTGTTTCGGATTAAGCGGGAGGACACGCCCGGGTGTCAGCACTGTGAGGATCGCCCGGAGGACACGGTGGAGCATACGGTGGAGGTCTGCCCTGCTTGGGCTGAGCACCGCCGTGTCCTCGTCGCGGCGATCGGCGGCGGCGACCTCTCGCGTCCGGCCCTGGTTGAATCCATGGTCCGGAGCGAGGAGGCTTGGGAAGCGGTCACCTCCTTCTGCGAAGCAGTAATAGCGAAGGAGGAGGCGGGCCGCGCGAGGGAAAGGCAAGGCCTTCGCCCCAACCGCCGCAACAGGAGAAGACGCCCCGGGCGTCGGGAGTCGCAGGGCGATCCCCGGCCACCGTAGGCGCGGGCCTGCGGACGGCGAGCATTGGGTGGCTCGCTGTCCGATCACCACCAGGCCCGGGTCGATGGCGCGTTGTGTTTCACGCGCGCCTCAAAAAGATGTCAGCATAAAAGACGGGGCCCGCTAGGGCCAAAGCCTGCCAGGGTTGCGGAATCTGTTCGAAAGAGTCACCGCGGCCCTGGAACGCAAAGGGCTTTAGAAGGAACACGGATGGGTTTTAGTCAGTAAGAGTCTGACACGCCCTTCCGCTCCACCCAGAGCGGAAGAAGTCATTTGATGATTTCCCATCCTTAAAAAAAAAAAGGGTTATTTATGTATGCTTTAATTGTGCGAAGCTAGGTTGCTAATACATTTTCAAATAAGATCATCGTTGTTTCATACCTCGGTTTAATTTAAAAAAGAATTAGAAAACGCCAGAAAGAACAAAAACAAAAAGCAATCGACAATCCATGTTCTATCTCAAATTGAAATAGAACGAAACATTAGCGCTTCGGATCCTACTACAAAGCAGTCTTGTAAAAACTATTATTAACGAGCAGTGGTTCCCAACCTTGAGTTGACCCGGGACCACTACAGTGTCTTTGTTTCTAGCAAGGACCAGAAAATCAAGAGTAAAATTAAACTGTGGTAATCTAAAAATAAACGTTTATCATAAATAAAATCATCTACCTAGCCTTTTCCCAACTATATTGGGGTCGGCTTCCAGTCAAATCGGATTCAGCTGAAGACCAGTATTTTACGTGGAGCGGCTGCCTACTTGACCTCCACATTCAAACTATTCAACATAGCTACACTTTGAAACCAAAAGTAATGAGCATAAAAACTTAAAATCAATTTGTATCAATTTTATTTTTGAGGTGACAATATTTTAATTTTTAACCTTTCGCGGACCAGTGGCCCAAGGACCACAGTTTGGGAACCACTTACCTAAAGGAACCATTAACTTCTTTCCTACATTTTGTATTGACTTAAAGACCGTATTAAGAATTCATTTCGTTTCAAATCAGTACAATCCTGGTACCTTCTTCATTTAATGAGTTTCTTTATTTTTCGAAATTGAACCTTTTGTAACGGTCTTAAGGTGTTCTTTCCTTTTGGTTGTGTTAGGACATTAAGGTGCTAAGTATGTATTGATTTTATCTTTGGTAATAGAAAGTCGCCTGCCGATGTTATCTGTGATTATTCTGATTTCCCGAGTGGTGTTAATATTTTCTTAGCACGTGTTTTTTTTTTGACATTGCTGTTCTTTTTGTAGAAGAAAGGTGGAGTGACGGATCTCTATAATTATATTACAATTTATTTTGTCCACTTAGTCTTAATATAGCAGTTTAAAGATTCGAAAGTCGAAATGACACATTTTGTATTTTTTAGTTCACTTCACCTCGATTATAATTTTGGCCCCACTAATAGTACCACAGATAATATAATACTCAGTACCAAAGCGAATAATAGAAACTGTATGTGACACGTGTCTAACCTTTTACACAAAACACGGAATCACCATCCATCGCTGCGACTAGAAACGCCATTATTTATAACACTTGTGCACCACGCAATGTTCAAAAATGTTAGCTGTTATAAATAGTCAGAATTGTCACAGGCCGTCAAATTCTATAAGAAAACTGACACTCACTGACAAGCTTGCTTGGTTTGTAAGAAAAGTAAAAAAAAAACGCTTTTTACATAAAAATAAAACCGACTTCCAAATTCAAAGTTTTTCACTTTTATTTGATACCTCACACCTAACAACGAACCAAAGATAAAAGGTATTCTAATTTCAAATATATTTTCATTTTAGTTTAGTTTTTATCCAGGCCCTGTCATTAGGAGAAATGGCCAGTCATCAAAGACAATAAAATGAAAGTAGAAATCGATTTGTCCGAGAGCCGTTTACCCTAAAACTATTATATCGGGACATGACCTATTGGATAATTTGAACTTACAAAAAGTTTACAGGTTTTCATGTAGCTTCAAATTGTAGTATGATCGAAAATAAAATTTGTCTTATTGAATGATTACTTATTATTTCAAACACCGTAAGATTACAAAATACTAGCTGACGCCCGCGGCTTCACTTGCATAAAAAATATTAGAAGTATAGCTATGTGTTATTCCAGGATTTGCACTATATGTGCGCCAAATTTCATCCAAATCCCTTCAGACGTTTTTGCCTGATTGTTGCACAAACATACAAACTATCACATTTAATATTAAAATAATAAAAAAAATTGCAATATAATAGTAGAACTAGCTTTTGCCCGCGACTTCGTCCGCGTGTAATAGTTACTTAGGGCAGCCATTTTAAAAACGCTTCAACATATGTTTATTTATTTTTAATCAAGTGCCTGAATACCAAAGTTCATGGTTTTATCTTCAATAATGATGGCCCCCATTAAAACTTTCATCCCCTATTTCAACACCTTCAGCTCTTTTCTCGCGACAAAAGGTAACCTATTTCCAGAAGGACATAGGCTAACTTTTGTCGCGAGACCTTGGAGAACCAGGGTCTAATCTATCTCTGTACCAAAATTCATCAAAATCGATTCAGCGGTTAGGCGTGAAAGCGTAATAGACAGACAGACAACAGAAGAAAGAGTTCATTTCGCATTTATAATATTAGTATGGATTTGTAGGGGTTATAAACTCTCGATAAATTATGAACAGAATATTTCTTCGACTAGCGTACTCGAAGGTACGCTTCGTAGAACGCATCCAAATTCTTTTAACAAGATTCCATGCAACTACAATATTTAGTTGCATCAAAATCTTGAGGAGTTGATCTTTCAGGTTAAGCAACGCTTGCCTAAGTCGGTCCGTGAATGGGTGACCTCCCATTACTTACCAAGACTTCTCCGTGCCTCGTAAAGCACGTTAAGCCTGGTTGTCAGAGTCATTTATCATCTTTGATCGTTTTTGACGGATGGCCAGCAATCTGACACCAGTTTTGCCAAGGGGTATGGTACCCAGTAACTGGGTAAAGTTACTGGGTTGTGGTAGTCAGATAGGCAGTCATTCCATGTCACCAACTCTAACATAGTTGAGAACCGGCTAAGCATCTTGAGTTTTTTAAAACGATTTCTCCTTCTAACGCAAAGCGTATTTGGAGAAACACGGGTGGGTTCTATACTAGGCGCCAGATAAATGTGGAATAAAGTATATTGACCTTTCCCTAATAACTGTTCATAGGTACCTGAACAATTAAATATGAATCGTTTTTCATTATTAGACAATGTTAAGGATCACGAGAGATGATGATTCGGGACAGCTTTGTGTCATTAATTCCGTTTTTCAAATTAAAAATGTCAATAATTGTAGGTGGGTCAATTACCGTTATTCCACGATTATCTGGCGCCTACTATAGTCAGTAGGAGTCTGACACTCCCTTCCGCTCCCCCCAGAGCGGGAGAAGACATTTCATGATTTTATTTTCAAAAAAAAAGGTCCATTGTATTTTTCAAAATATAGATTCAGGATTAGCCTAGTGATCGTGAACGTGTCAGACTCTTACTGACTAAAACCCATCCGTGTTCCTTCTAAAGCCCTTTGCGTTCCAGGGCCGCGGTGACTCTTTCGAACAAATTCCGCAACATATAAAAAAAAAAACACTACACAGTATGAAATAACTGACTTTTGGAAGTCGGTGTTAAAATACGAAGAAACAATAAAAAACACCGACTTCTAAAAAAGTCGGTTGTATTTTTTTGTCAAAAAGTCTTTTATTTTTCACTTTTTATTGGTAGGTCCCCAACACACCTAACAAAACCACTGGAAAGTCACAGAAAAGCAAAACACGCAATTTCGTCTACTTACTTGGATGACGTATTTTCTATTTTCTCCAGCTATTTTGATTTTAAAACCAAACTACTCATCCAATTTTGATGAAATCATAGCTATCGGACCAATCGGAACGTATATTCGCAATTTGATCCTTCGACTGATTCATATGGCTAAAATTTAATTTCACTTTCAGCTTTGGGACACAATTCCATATGAAAAAAAGCGTGTTAAAAAGGTAATGACAACCAGCGTCAGGCTATTTGGCAACTCCAAGTTATCTGGCATTTTGCTAAACTGGAATTACTTGGTGCAGTCGTAGGTCACAAAATGTTGTTGTTTTAAAATTAAGTTTTCTTATATTTGTACATTTCAGCCGCATGGGTCGATCAAGGTTAAGCAACGCTTGCCAAGGTTGGTCTGTGGACGGGTCACCATTTTAACATACCTCCGTGCCTTTGAAAGCACGTTAAACCGTTGGTCCCGGCTATCATTTGTATATCTATCAGTCGTTACGGATTGTCCAGTGAAGCTGACTCCAGTCTTGCCAAGAACTACCGTGTTACCCAGTGAATGGGTTGTACGCTCCACGTAAAATACTGGTATTCAGCTGAATCCGGTTTGACTGGAAGCCGACCCCAATACAATATAGTTGGGAAAAGGCTGGCAGATGATGATATAAGTACATACGTTGTGTGCTAAATAAACAAGTTTAATTTCTTTTAAGTGTAAATAAGTAACTTTTGAAAAAGCGTGCTCCATATTTCAACTATTTTATCGCTAAACATCCATATGTAAAAAGGTTCAGTGAAATAAGTTAATTCTAAAATAATATACTTACATCGTTTTTCATGCTTTAGTTGATTAAACTCAATTTATTTTAGTCAATCATGTTTTATTGAAAGAACGTGGAATGCATAATATCCAATTTAAAACATAATTTATCATAAACGAAAATGGTTAAATTAAACGTAAAATATAATAAACTCCAGATATTTTTTTTCTTTTATTTACAATCCAGAATTTAATGGCTCGTTTAAGTTATTCAAATCTGTTATGAATATATATTATATTGATACTAGTTTTTGCCCGCGACTTCGTACGAGCATATCCAGTTTTTTTGCCGTTCTCGTATTTATTCTTGTTCCTGTTTAGTCTTCCTCATGAATGTGGCAAATCCAACTGGTAGAGTTCCAGATATTAGCGCATTTACACAAACAAACAAACTCTTCAGCTTGATTATAATAGTATACTAGCTTTTGCCCGCGACTTCGTACGCGCATATCACGTTTCTTCCCGTTCCCTAAAGCTTCCTCATGAATGTGGCTATCATACACTAAATAATTTTCCAAATCCGACTGGTAGTTCCAAAGATTAGCGCGTACAAACAAACAAACTCTTCAGCTTAATTATATTATATAGTATAGATGTTAACCTCCAACACTAAGGTCAGATTGATGGAAGGTCATCCAACTCATCATTTGCCCAACCCTTTGCCCAACTATCATGGGGTCGGATTCCAGTCGAACCAGATGCAGCCGAAAACCAGTTATTAACATGGAGTAATTGCTTATCTGACTTCCAAAACGAGAAACGAACCAAGAGGATCGGCAATGATAGGCTCGTCGAGTCGAAGCTCCAAAGTCTTGAGCATCGACGCCGAGTTGCTGGCCAGTCGGTTTTCTATCGGTTGCATTTTGGGGAGTGTGCGACGGAATTTCATAGTTAAATTCCGCTAAGCCTGTTCCATCATCGGACCACAAAGCGTACGGCGGTGCGCCACCGCTAAATGGTGGTCATCCACCCACACGCACAAAACTTTGGGGCCAGCTAGTACAAAAGCCCTGTATCAAACATTTTTGGGGCCCCAGCCCAGAACTGTCTTGGCAGGCCACGAAAGAGATGACGCGACTAAATGTATAGCTTTGCGTCCACACGTCGGGGGCCGTATAACCCGGGGGACCCGTATCTTTGATACGGCTGATACGGCGGTAGCTACGCCCCTGTTGGGAACACATTTATTGTGCATACAGATAAGGAGTGGAATATCCTGCCAGAGCCTGTGTTTCCTGATAGCTACGACCTGGAAGTCTGTAAGTCAAGAGTGAATAAGTTACTTCTAGGCAAGTGTGCTCCATCTTCGACCACATCATCGCTTATCATCAGGTGAGCTAGTTGTCAAACGCCTAGTTCGATCCAGCTCGTCCCTAGCTGTCCTCCCCCCAGCTACGCCCTAAGCCGAGGCCCGTACCCCACAGGGGGTGCCCTTAGCGTGTACTCGCTTAATTTGTAAGTTTTTTATAAGCCCTGGCTGGAGGCTTTAATATTATATTAAGGCCACCACAGGCAAGCCCGGTTAAGCAGTCGACGACCTTATAGGTTGAACTGCGAGACGCCACTCACAAAAAAAAAAGGTCAAACGCGTGCCACCTAATTAAAAAAAAAAACCGTGGTTGGACTTTTCGGTCACTGACAACTTTCCGTAACGTCTCTCAAAGATGGACAAATGGCAAAAGGTCATCCAACTATTAGTGACCAAAGGTTGAGTCGTTGACTGGCAATAAAGAGGTCGCGGGTTCAAATCTGGGCAGATTAAATTGTTACTCTTTTGTTAGACGCAGACAATTTAGATTTGTTTGGAGACATTAAACCGTGTGTTTATTCATCTGATTTAATGAAACGACACTCATAAATTTTACAGTTTAATCAAAATAATACGAATTGTTTCAGCTGGACGAGGATTGTATTTTTTTGTGTTGAGTCAGTATATTCTACTAATAATATCGACCTGCTTGACCCTTTTGTACCAAACGCGAACACGTGTGTGTCAGCAGACTGTAACGCTACGTTCGGGCGCACGCTGGAAACAGCAGTGCGATTCTGTAAAGATGTCGAAGTGACAGCTTGTGTGAAGTGATCACGAAGTGAGCTGTCAATCCATGTTATCGAGATGGAATGACAGATCACTTCGTGATCACTTCACCCAAGCCTTCACTTCGACATTTTTATAGAATCGACCGGCTGGTATACAGCGGCATCCGGGTAGACTAGAAGCAGCGTTTTGGGGGACTGTCTTTATGTAGAACTTTGACGTTCAAAAAGTGCTGGCACTCAGCCTAATTTGAATAAATGACTTTTGATTTTGATTTTGAGACCTTTTTGTTTTTAGGTTGGAATCATCAAATGACTCCTTCCGCTCTGGGCGGAGCAGAAGGGCGTGGCAGACTTTTACTGGCTCAAACCCATCCGTGTTAATCAAGAAGAAGTTAACTGTCATTGCATATGGATTGACAGCTCACTTCGTGATTACTTCTCCCAAACCATCAGTTCGAGATGTTTACAGACCGGCTGTATTTAATTAATGACTGCTCAGAATGTAATGAAAGGTCACCCATCCACGGACCGACTTCGGCAAGCGTAGCTTAACTTCGAAGAACCCGTGCGACTGTTATTTTAGATACCTAACGATAATTTTAGATAACATAATGTCTTGAGAGGAGCTCGTAACTAAGTAATAAAAACCGCTTTGATCTTCAAGGTAAGCAACACTTGTCAAGGTCACCACTTGGATGGGTGACCATTCATTATTTACCGAGATTCCACCGTGCCTCGGTGTAATTTTCACAAAAAACTCTTTATAAATCAGAACACGATATCCACTTTAAAAATTTAAACTTCACAAACATTTGGTAAATTGCAGAACTTTTCTTTCAATTCTAGAATAATCTCTCTCATCGCTACCTTTTCTTAAGTCGCTACTTCCGGGCTTTTCTTTGATCTTTATTAGACGTTTTTCTTCTGGAACAAACAAAAGCATTACTCAAGAATGTCGCCTCTCGACACCTAATTAGCAGTTTCTTTACGTTCAACTAATTTTTAGTATTTTTAGTAGATATAGTTTAGTTTTTAGGGTTCCGTACCCAAAGGGTAAAACGGGACCCTATTACTAAAACTTCGCTGTCCGTCTGTCCGTCTGTCATCAGGCTGTATCTCATGAACCGTGATAGTTAGACAGTTGAAATTTTCAGAGATGATGTTATAATGAGAAATGTTGCACGAAAGAGTCACCGCGGACCTGGAACGCAGAGGGCTTTAGAAGGAACACGGATGGGTTTTAGTCAGTAAGAGTCTGATACGCCCTTCCGCTCCACCCAGAGCGGAAAAAGTCATTTGATGAATTCCCATCCTTAAAAACAAAAGGTATTCATGTGAGGTATGCGTAGGTATCTGTTTACTGGAATTAATGGTAGAAATTACCTCTGCCTATCTCTTAAGGGAATACCAGCGTGAAGTCATTTTCCCCCACTCCCCCCTCCCGACATAACGTAATCTCTGGATTCACTCACGTGCACACAGCCGTCATCTTTGATCTGAAACCATCTATCGTCAGATCGCTTGCTTCCGACCTCGGCGATGCCTGCTTTATTTTTTATTTTATTTTATTTTATGTGGCACGGAAACACGGTCGTCTGAAATAGACTTTAAATGTATGTGTTTAGGTTTGTTGTATAGTTCGAGCGATGCTATGTGAATGCGATCATGTGGCTTGTCTTTTACCAGTATTTTATAATACTGTGTGAAACCGATTTAAATGAATAATTAGGTATTTATTTTCTTTGAAAAATGGGTAACATTATTGTTAGAAACAGTCCAGAACAAAAACACCAATTGGGATTATGTTGTTTTTTTTTTTAAAATAAAAATACTTTGCTGTATGTAGCTCTCAGATAGTTAAGGCCCAGAGGATGGAATTGTAACCAATAGGATTTCGCCCTATCAGGACAAATTAATGAAGGGTAAGTACCGTATTACCCAGCAACCGGTCTATGTCAAATCCTTTTGAACTGACTTTAAAAAAAGGAGGAGGTTTTAATTCGGTTGTATTTTTTTATGTTTGTTACCTCATAACTCCGTCATTTATGAACCGATTTTAAAAATTCTTCTGTGAAAGGATATACGTTGCAATTGGTCCCATAGAAATTTCATCAAAATCGGTTTAGTAGTTTGGTTTTGCTTTCCTGTGACTTTTCAGTGGTGTTGTTAGGTGTGGGGTACCACTAAAAAGTGAAAAATAAAAAACTTAAAAAAAAAATACAACCGACTTCCAAATAACAAAAACACTACAAAGTATAGAATAACTTTAATTTCGGAAGTCGGTGTTAAAATACGAACTAACAACCAAATACACGTATTTTTTGTAAAAAAGTTTTTTATTGAGCTACATCCGGTTAGGCAGAAAGCCGAAACTAAAACAGTAGATAAAAAAAAAAACGAAACTCGCGTCGATTTTTCAGTGTGACACAAGCCTTAACTCACATTTTTTTCAATTTAGTTGTAATTCATTAGTAGATGTCACGACAATCATTCCGCGCTGACGGGCGGATGTATCCACGATTTATATGTAGCGATATTTAGATACGTAGGTAGGGTTTGGTGCCAATGATCGCGATCGCTCCGTGTTAATAATTTGCGGTCTGTCTGCCAAGCGTGATCATTTCTTCAGGGGATGACCGGTCAATGTTTAAAAATCGATATTCCTGGGTGGTGGGGCTCAATCGGAATGAAAGATAAATAAGTAGTGGACTGTATTAAAATAGGTTTAATACCATAATTTACATGAGCAACGTAAATAGATTTGCTACAAAGAAATGCCCGTAGTGGAGCGCGTCTGTGAGCTTAGTGGTGTGGCGGGCGCGCAGCGGCCGTCGTGTCCCGGGTTCGGTACCCCGACACCCGCGCAGTCCTCGCGGTTAGTAACGCGCATATGTGATGCGCCAACACTGGGTTTATATTAAAGAAGAGCTTGATGAGTGCATAATCTAAGTACGGGGTCGGCTTCCAGTCAAACCGGATTCAGCTGAATACCAGTATTTTACGTCAAGCTGCCTATCTGATCTTCACCACCCAGTAACTTCTGACTTCTAACAATCCGTTACGACTGCCAAAGATCTTCAAATGACAGACGGGACCAACTCTTTAACGGGATTTCCAAGGCACGGAGGAGAAGGAGGATAATAACAGCCACACGGCTCGATCTTCGAGGTTAAGCAACGCTAGCTGAGGTCGGTTTGTGGATGGGTGACCATCTTAACATACCGAGACTCCTCCGTGCCTCGGAAAGCACGTTAAGCCGCTGGTCCTGGATGTCATTTATAGATCTTTGGCAGCCGTTACGGATAGTCAAAAGCCAGAAAATCTGACACCATTCTTCCCAAGGTGTACTGTACTATCCAGTTAATGGGTTGTGGAGGTCTGGTAGGCAGCCGCTCCACGTAAAATACTGGTATTCAGCTGAATCCGGTTTGACTGGAAGCCGACCCCAATATGCTTGGGAAAAGGCTAGGCAGATAATGAGTTGACATTTTGACAATTATTCGATCGGAAAGTAAATTATTGAGATAGCACTATCAGAACTATACAAAACAAAACTCAAAAATAAAATCAATATGGCGTCGTTGATTAGACGTGTGATTTTCTGTCACTTTAATGTTTAACATAGAAAATTGTGGGTGGTCATTTTCTGAACCTCTATTATTTTGTTTTTCTGATTCACCAGCAAACGTCTGGTCATTCCCTGATTTAAAACCATAGATTATCTACGAAATGGATCCATTATAAAGTTATTTATTATATTAAAGAATTTGATTATTTATTTTGTTAACAAGAAACCTATTATGAAGAGGAAACTGAAATGTAGTTGTAACACGATGTATAGAATATTATTTTTGTGTCAGAAATGTAATAAAATTTATATATTTAATGGGGTATATGGAACTGAAAATGGGGTTATAAATGAATGATTTATGTGGGATAGCCATTCACAGAGATAAATTATAAATAAATAAATAATTATAAATAAAATAATATATAATAAAAACTAGATTTAGTCTTCTGAATCCCTGCTTTATTTTTGAAATACTGATCAGAAATGTTATTGTAAACTAACAATTTCCTTTTTACCCGACTGCGCAGAAAAAAATGGAGGATTAGTGAATTGAGAGCACATAACTATATTACATTGCAGATTACTGCAATCTACTGACTAGACGGCTGACTTACTAGAATGGGACCCGACTACACTGTGACGACCTTCTTGTTGTAGGCTTTTTTCATTTCCAAATTACACAGAAACGTAGTTGGGTTTTTTTTAATTACCGTTTTTTTTCCATTAATGATGTACGCATACACAGATTTTTATTTATAATGTAAAGCCTGTCAATTTGAATTATTTGTGAAGTTGGGTATTTATTAATCAATTACATCTGAACGGATTAACATGAAATTGAGAACACAATAGCTTTTGTCCGCGATTTCGCGCATATCCCGTTTTTTCTCGTTCCCGTATAGCCTATAGCCTTCCTCATGAATGTGGTTATCATATACAAAAACAATTTTCTAAATCCGACTCAGTGCCAGAGATTAGCGCGTTCAAACAAACAAACTCTTCAGATTTATTATATTAGTATAGATTTTAGGTTGGCCTGGATTATTTTCAAAGAAAAGACATAAATAGAATATACTTTATTTATATTAAACTTTATGTACAATAGTGGTACATGGGCGGACTTAATGCATCAAGGCATTCTCTACCAGTCAACCTTTGGGTTAAAAAGAATACACTGTGGTAGGTTTACAACAAATAAAATTTTAAATAGAATTGTGTTTCTCTTACAACTAAATTGTAACACTACTCAACAATATTATTCCTAACAATCACGCAGACTATGTCGCTATTTAAGGCTCGTTTATAATAATACATTTAGGGGCCATCCATAATCTACGTCACACAAATTTAATGTGTTTATGACCCCCTCCCCGTCCTTGTCACAGCTGGTCACATTTGTGAGACTTCCCCTTCCCTAGTGTGACGTGAAATATTTTGTAAAATATCTAGAAATTATTAAATTAAAACAGCACTTCCGATATTATTTTATACCAGATTTATTTATTTTTTCATAAAAACAATATCAAATCAAACATTAAAAAATAACAAAGCAAAAAAACTGAAACCTTATATACAGATAGGACTGAAAATATTTTAAAGTTTTTCGTTAATATTTCAAATTATGTACGTTTTTAAATCTTCATTTAATATTTGATTTTGTAATAAGACGTCACGAAATTCAGGAGCCCTTCCACCCCTTGTCACACAATGTCACACTTCGTCGGCCCCTTCCCCCCCCTTAACGTGAGACGTAACTTATGGATCGCCCCTTACCAGTCTTCCAAAGCCAGGTGATAATAGTAAACAGCCATGTTCTCTGGCCATTCACCTACCAACATCCATTTACCCATATTTCTGCTGACCCAGTAACTCGCTGCCACAGCCGCCAGCCCTACTGGCTCAGTGCCAACAAAAGTTTACGCAACAATCCCAGTTCGAGTCCGGCTCGCACATTTGGACAGATAATAAAAATTTTATGTGATTCCTGAGAGCGTATTGTGATTTTTATGGTGATACCTGTATCTAGCTCAGATATTCTAGGTGAATGTTATGGTGTTGCTTGTAAGGTTACTAGTTACCGCCCGTGGCTCCGTCCGTGTGGTATAAGAGCTTCTATCTTAGTTTGAAGTTGTTTTAAACGTTCTAGACTTATTTATTTTATAAAAATGTAATCATAATTATGAAAGGGTTAATGTGATGTATGTATATATGTATAATTTCTCTAAATTAACTTATATTGTGCCAGCTTCGCCCAAATAAAAGCCGAAACTTATCTCTAGATGAAATGGGACAAATTATTCTTTTGATCCTGGGACTAAGTTCCAAGTCCCAGGATCAAAAGAATCATTTGTCCCATTCCAAGACATCCACCCCTGTGCGAAGTTTCTTCCAAATTGAATCAGCCGTTGAGACATGCTTCGCAGCAGAACTACTCTGACTACATTTTGTAAAAATTACAGGATAAAATGTAGATAATGTCTATATTTGTGAAGTGAAGTGAAGGGAAGTGAAGAAGTGACAAACAGGCACACAAACAGATATACAGCCAGAACTATTTACCTCTATAATAATATAAATAATGCTGGCACTTCACTTGGCGTATTTGTCAAAATATTTGCATTATTCTTTGGAACAAATTCCGCATTCTTGTCAGGCTCTGACCCTAGCCGGCCCCGTCTCCTATACTGACATCTCTTTGAGGTGCGCGTGGAACACAACGCGCCATCGACCCAGGCCTGGTGGTGCCCGGGGCGTCTTCTTCTGTAGGGCTATAATATGAGTTAGTGTTATTTTTCACTAAGCAAGTGTGTAGGTACTGCCCCCCCACCGCGGCCCTGAAACGTAAAGGGCGTCAGAAGGAACACGAAAAAAATAAAAAATAATAATAAATGTATTTATATAATAAAATTTAAAATTCTGTGACGAATCGTTTTCTAACGAAGTTTTCCTTCACTGATGTCCAAGACAAAGTTTTGAAGTTATTTTCAAAATAATTAATGCTTTATTTTCTTTTGTTTCAGGTATATTTAAAAAGAGGTGCACCAGGTCATCATCATCATTCACTTCTCCCTATCCAACTTTAGTTTGGGTGGGCGGAACAGCCGGTCGATTCTGTAAACATGTTGAAGTGAAGGCTTGGGTGAAGTGATTACGATGTGAGCTGTCAATCCATATAATCAAGATGTCACGTGATCACGAAGTGAGCTGTCATTCCATCTTGATTAATATGTGGATTGACAGCTCACCTGCGATGACAACATCTGAGATGACATTGACAGCTCACGACTAATCCCAAGATGTGGAAAACTGTTAATTCTCTAGCTAAACAAAAAAAAATGCTAAAAATGTTCTCTGCTAACTTTTTAGACCTATGTTTCCCGCTTAAAACGAATAAAAGCTTGTAAAAAAGAAGACCTGACGTTCGATTCTGTAAACATGTCGAAGTGAAGGCTTGGCTGAAGTAATCACGTGGTGAGCTGTCAATACATAATAATCAAGATGTCACGTGATCACTAAGTGAGCTGTCATCCCATCTTGATTATACGGATTGACAGCTCACCTCGCGATTACTTCACCCAAGCCTTTACTTCGATATGTTTATAGAATCGACCGGCAGAAGTGTGTCAAAACACTTTCAACCTTTTTACTTTCTTTTTAAACATTATCTTCACTGCACATTGCCCTAAAAACCTAAACAGTTGACAAACTTCCATTTTAATTACACCGTCCAGCATCGCCGGATATATAATCACTTCACCCAAGCCTTCACTTCGAGATGTTTACAGAATTGACCGGCTGATAGGTATTGAGTGCCATAGCCTTAATTATAGGAACTTTAATATCCAAGAAATGGCCTGATGTTCCTTTCTACATATTTCGATGTGGCAGGATCATTTTTTTTGGTTTTTTTTTTGTATTGATAACTTCTCTAGGCGCGTTGAGCACTTTTTGGGTGAACAAAAATCATGGAACTTGCGTCATCGTCACCGAACGTTTTCCATGAGCTATATGTATACTGTGTGTATATGTATTCTTTTTGGGTTAACAAAAATCATGGAACTCGCGTCATCGTCACCGAACGCTTTAGCTTTCGCTTAGTTTTCACTTCTATCCGCAGTCCCCAAAGACTGCCCCGCATGTTTTTTGTAATAGTTTGTCTTGAAAGTGATCTGTCTAGCTAGGCTCAAAACGACAAATTGCTAAAATATTTGGCATATTTCGTAAATACTTTTCATTTCTAAAAATTTTGCAGTGACGACACCTGGTGGTGACCAATCAAAGATAATTTTCTGCCCTGTATTTCTTAATGAAAGTTTCTCTGCCAACAGTAATAAAATTAAAGTATTTAGGTAGATAATAAGATAGAGTTTGTAGATAAACCAGTACGTCAGGTTTGTCTTTTCATCTGTCTATAGGGCGTAGTTAATATATAATAGCTTTTGCTCGCGACTTTGTCCGCGTGGTATAGTTACTTGGGGCAGACATTTTTATTTTAAGATTATGAAGTTTAGTAAAGTTTCATTCAATGCTACTGAACATAGGAATAATAGATAGATATACATAGTTTTTTTGTGTTAAGGATGGGAAATCATCAAATGACTTCTTCCGCTCTGGGTAGAGCGGAAGGGCGTGTCAGACTCTTACTGACTAAAACCCATCCGTGTTCCTTCTAAAGCCCTTTGCGTTCCAGGGCCGCGGTGAGTCTTTCGAACAAATTCCGCAACCCTGATAGGCTCTGGCCCTAGCGGGCCCGTCTTTTATGCTGACATCTCTTTGAGGCGCGCGTGAAACACAACGCGCCATCGACCCGGGCCTGGTGGTGATCGGACAGCGAGCCACCCAACGCTCGCCGTCCGCAGGCCCGCGCCTACGGTGGCCGGGGATCGCCCTGCGACTCCCGACGCCCGGGGCGTCTTCTCCTGTTGCGGCGGTTGGGGCAAAGACCTTGCCTTGCCCTCGCGCGGCCCGCCTCCTCCTTTGCTAGCATTACTGCTTCGCAGAAGGAGGTGACCGCTTCCCAAGCCTCCTCGCTCTGGACCATGGATTCAACCAGGGCCGGACGCGAGAGGTTGCCGCCGCCGATCGCCTCGACGAGGACACGGCGGTGCTCAGCCCAAACAGGGCAGATCTCGACCGTATGCTCCACCGTGTCCTCCGGGCGATCCTCACAGTGCTGACACCCGGGCGTGTCCGCCCGCTTAATCCGAAACAGGTACCTCCCGAAACAGCCGGGTCCGGTGAGTACCTGCGTCAGGCGGAAGATGAGGACGCCGTAGCGCCTCTCCAGCCACTCCTCAAAGAGGGGTCTTATCGCCGCAATTGTGGCGTGCCCAAGATATAGATAGTTTAACAAATGTCCGACTTTAAATTGACATAACTTTTTTATTTATGAACCGCCAGTAGAAATCCACATCTCACACACATACACTCACATCTGATTAGCCGTTTCTGAGATTAGCGTTCACAAAGAAATAGACAAACAGACAAGAATTCTAACAATCATTGTTTTGGGTGCTATTTGCGTTGATAAAGATTCCAATAATATTTTTTCTCATAATTATATCTTCCATGTACAGACAGCGATCCGTTACATTTTTATTATAATGTATAGATAGATAAACATTTTATTTATTAAAAAAAAAACTATCAAGTAAGGTATTGGAAGGCCTACCACACGGTTGACTGAAGATCTGGTGATGAGAGACGCACAGGATCTGTCGATGTGGCGACACTTGGTGAAGGCCTGTGTCCAGCTGTGGACATCTTTCGGCTGAAACGATGATGTTGATAAGGCATATATGAAATAACTATCAATAATGTTTTAACACAAACCAGCACAGCGAAAAATAACTTTATGGTAACAGGGACTTAAGTTCGTTTTTGAATCCCAGAGACTAATTTGACTTCTCAAATGAATGGTTGTTTTTTTTTTTCAATTTGGAATTTGGGATTTGCGCCTGTCAAATTAGTCTCTGGGATTAAAAAACGAACTTTAGTTACTTTCCCAAGCGCATTTTTTAATACATTGCAGTCATGAAATTGATTAAAAAAAAAATTAAACATATTTAATAATATTCACTTTTAAATTGTACAGGCAACAAGCATCGCCGCGAAACAAGCCTAGCAAAACTAAAAACAATAATAAATACGGTACTTCAATAAAATCGGCCGGTACATAACCACTAACTACACAATAATATAGACCAAAGTATTTTATGATCATCGTACTAGCGACTCATTATTTGCTAGTAATCGTTTAGGCTTAGGATACAGTCACACTGATTTTTACATATTTATTTTTTTGTGTTTTTAAAGTGAACACTTCTTTAGGCGCGTTCAGCACTTTTTGGGTGAACAAAAATCATAGAACTCGCGTCATTGTCACCGAACGCTTTAGGTGAACAAAATCATGGCACTCGCGTCATCTTACCGAACGCTTTAGCTTTCGCTTAGTTTTCACTTATATTGGAAGTCCCCAAATACTGCCCCGTATTTTTTTTTTTAAGTCCGTGCCTACTGTAGGTACGAACTTAAAAAAAACATAGCCACTATCTACAAAATAATATTGAACAAAGTATTTTATGATCATCGTACTAGCGAGGTCTGATACTCATTCTTTACTGGTAGGTAATCGTTTAGGGTTAGGATGCAATCACACTGATTTTTTACAAATTTCAGTTTTGTGTTTTTTTAAGTCCGTACCTATTGTCCCACTTTTGGACAAAAGGCTCCCCAAATCCTGCCAGTTATCTTTTCTGGAACGGCCTCGGCGGCGGATCTTCGAGCACACATTGTGTATAAATGTCACCTGAAAATTGCAAACGCCGCGCCGTAAGATTGTAAAATATCGCGTGAAATTGTAAGAATTTTTTGATGAACTGGGAACTATTGAATTTGGATGGGATTTACTGTACACAAAACGATTTTTTCATAATAATTCGTGAAATTATATTCTAATTAGATGTATTACAATCTTTATTTTTATATAATTCTTTATTTTGCACTTTTAGTGCTACCCCAAAAAAATCCAACCAGTCCACATCAATATAATCGAATCTCGAAGTTCTGCATCCGATATTAACGTTTATATGGGACCATTTTGGAATATATAAACTTCTTTATAATAAAAAAAAATTGCAAATCCGTCTATATATAACGGAATATACCTATAATATAAATACTGGTATCCAGCTAAATCCGGTTTGACTGGAAGCCGACCCCAATATAGTTGGGAAAAGGCTAGGCAGATGATGATGCCAGAATATACCTCTACAAAAAATAATAATATATAAACATCCGAATTGATAACCTAAAATAGGATCCTCGCATTCCCAAGCAATCGGAAGGGAATCAGCTCTCATAACAATTCTTCATATGAATATCCAAGAAAGCCATAAAAAAGGTCACATTATGCCGCACTATATTATTACCACTCATAAACCTAAACTATGTCACCTCTACAGGTATAAAATTAAATCATTTCCTTCCATATTATATACCTTCTACCTCTCTCGGGTTTGCAAACAAATGACAGTCTATTCATTCTCAAGTAAGGGCGATTTCTTTGATAAAGTGGTACCTTCTTGGTCTTTTGACTCAGAATATCGGCTACTTCCCGCTTCGTCACATTCCCGATTCAACAACATGTCAAAATTAGAAAAAATAAATGTACACAAGTGGCGATTCGTCAAGATTTTGATCTTCGTCCATTCATTCCCGATTCGTCAACTTTTGAGAATGCCTATATTCGTTCCCTATTCGTCAACCTTTTTTAACTATTTTATTGTACGGTACAGTCCGCTGCAAAAGTTACTAACTCTTTTTTGACACTCGTTTTATCACCAGATTTTCCCAGAGGTGGGCATTATGTTTATCTAGTGTATGTAAATTCGTAAAATTATATGCGTGACATGCATGAATTTCCTAGGCACTACCTGTAGCCTACAGATTGATGGATTTTAAAGGTATCGAAATATTAGTCTTTACACCCTAATTACCAAAGGGTGTGTAGGTACTGGTTTTAAAACAAGATGGATTCAGTATTTTTCCAAGTTTTATTTTGTTTTACATTTAAGTCAGGCATACTAGTAAATTTCTTAGGGTATTCGTAGAACAAAAAATAACTGATGAAAAAGTCCATTCTTCGGGAAGGTGAAAAAAGCCCTTTCAAGTTTTGATTAAATACATAAATTAATTAAGGTTTCCTTACCTTACCAATAAAAACTTTAAAATATCGATACCAAAACCACCCGATAGGGACCTCAAGGAATCGTATAAATACTGTGATTAATTAGCTGTAGTATAAAACGTTTTAAGGAATGCACCGATTTAACCATCTTATACCGTGAGATACCTATACAATGAAGATCAAAATCTTGACGAAACGCCAGTTTTGGTCATTTGTTTTTAAAACTTTTGACATGTTGACGAATCGGGAATGTGACCAAACGGGAAGTAGGCGAATATCTAAACCCGTATTTTAGAAGGATAAAAGTTATGAATGTCGTTTTTAATGTTTATTTGAATAATAATAATAATATATCCTGGGACAACTCACACACGGTCATCCGATCCCAAACTAGGCAGAGCCTGTACTATGGCAACCAGACAACTGATAAACATACTTATATATTTCTAAATACATACATAATATACACAAATTACACCCAGACACAGAACAAATGATCATGCTCATCACACAAAGATTTGTCCTGGGTGGGAATCGAACCCACGACCTCCGGTTAAGCAGTCAGGGTCACTAACCACTCGACCAACAGGCCAGTGATCTAATAGATTTTAGACAAGATTCAGAACCCGAGTGTTGAATTCGGTTGAATTCAAATTATAATACTCAGTTCTCATCCCAGTCACTGGCTATGTCGATTGTCAAATATCGTAACGACATTTAGGTGAACACGAAGATTTAGGTGAAACATAAAAAGTTGTAAATATGCAAATGAAAAGAAAGGCCCAATGATTAATCTACATTTTTGAAAAAATGAGGTCGGTATTCCTGACTTAAAAATATAAAGAAAAACTGCGGCAAACGCAGTTTAAAATGTTCTGCCCCCTTCCTGTAGTAAAGGAGCAGATAATGAATATTTTTTTTTAAATAAAGCATACAACATTGTTATTATTTCACTCAAAACCTCTCTAGCCATACAACATAATAACCATTAACCAAGAAAAAAAAAACAACATAATTTTCTTCGACGTATTAAATTCCACAACTCTTTTAAAATTCGACAGTGTACTCCAATCTTAAGAATACAATATTACTGTTGGCCGTCCGCCAAACAGTTTGATTCTAGGATTGAAAGTAAATTATTGAGCTCTTAATAATACACGGAAAACTCGGTTATTATGAACACTGATGCTGAAAGGCAGACAGGAGTATTCGTAATTGGTGAGAGATATGTTGATATATGACTGAGCCGACCAGATGCGACCATCTGGTCGGAATGGCTCTGACGGAGATTGAATTTTTTCTTAATTTTGACTGAAGACCTAAAAAAAAATTATTAAGAGACAATTCCTTGTTCTAATTTGTGTCGCTCATACTACAGTAAATTAGATTTGTGAGGCCCAAAACTTTGCCACTTCCACGGCATTGTTGGTGGCAGCTCATAGATCACTTCGGCATGTTTCGGGGCACAGAGTGCAGGATAGGAGGTAGATCTACACCCAGACTATATTAAAAAAATAAAATAATATATTCAAAAATAAAATAATATATTTAAAAATATTGATGTTGTAAATGTCACGTGGTCATAGTTTTAATCCTAGTGAAGTTTCAATTTCATCATCAGCATCCGCAGGCGCGACTTCACCCACTACTGAGCATAGGCGTCTCTTTTTTGTTCGAATCACTAAACTCCTGGTGGTTTTGAACAAAAAAGTAGTTTAAATTTAGTGGAACTCCATTTAGTAATTTCTCTGATTTAACATAATTATCAGGGATCATAATTAAACTTATATTATATTCATATAATTTTTTTTATACTTGATAGGCCTTTGACCACAATGTCACGTGATGAACCAATTCAATCTCTACTTAAATACCCATAGTAATGAGGAAACACAGATTCCTGCAGTAATGATGTATCACCTATTTACGTGTTGCAAAACAATTAATTAAAATAAAAAACAAAGACCTTTTTACACCGAACGGTATTCAAATAATTACCGTTCCTGCAATTATAGTAACTCTGCATAATCCCGAGTTAAAATCGCAGTAGGTAGGTACTATGAATACGGGAAATTGCAGGAAGCAGAAATTAATTAAACAGAAGTATTTATATATTAATTTTGTGGCAGACTTTATGCCAAATTGTAACTAACCGGAAACTTGATGAAGCAATGTTTATTATTATTTGTATGTGTTTGACAATCTCGGGACCCTGAGGTCCCGGTCCTTTGGTGTACGAGGGGCCCAAGCCAACTCGCTGAGGCTCCGTTAGACATTGCAAATGGAATGGGGCACCAACCGTCGATTATACCTGTATGTACTATGAAAGTATACCTAAGGACAATCCCCGGTTGGTGCAGGTCTATTGCAAAATATGGGAACTAAACTTAAACGCAATGGGTTTGAGTGGTTTAGTGGACTGGTAATCGTATACTATGTAAGATACGATTTTATTGCTTTAGTGGACTAGTATTGCGACGCGTTTATGCTCTGGCGTTCAAAAGATTTAAATAGACCGCTTCTAGCGAGAACTTTGTAAGCGCAATTTAGGATTTGTGGACGACAGATCTATTTTTGTAATGATATTTCTATTTCGAGTAAAATTATCCAAGTTCGTATTTAAAATGATCCCCACGTTTGACTGTCGTGGGTTGCCGCCCACAACTAAATAATATTCCCGAGGTGGTATTTATGAGTTTTAGGGCTCGGTTTCAAAACCAATTAAAGAGGAAATGTGTATATTTAGTAAGCAAATTTCGTAACAGCAAACTTTGTTTGAGAACGGTTATTAATATATTAACGAAATGAAAAAAGAATTCGTCACCAAAATTATATTACAGTTTTGAGCCGTTTCGGGTCGAAATGCATGGGACATGGGATCCGAGTGCCCGTCTCCTTTTTAATGACACTTTGCGTGACCAGAGGGCTGGCTCGTTCTTCGCTCAAAGAATTAGCATTGCCATTCAACGTGGCAATGCTGCCAGTCTTCTGGGCACGTTTCCGGATGACAGCGATGCGGAGGAATACTTCGACGCCTGAGTATATTTTGTTTTTGTATATGTATATAGTTAGGTTTAGTATATATAAAATAGTTTAAGTAAATAGTTTTAAGTTAGCTATGTACATTTATTGTAAACTTGTGGCCCGCCCCGGCTTCGCCCGGAAGTATATTTTTTTTCAAAATTTTCTTTTATAAGAACTTTTCAACGGCTGTTATTTTTTTGCCACGAGCTCCTCACTAACAGGTATGATTGCCAACCGAAAAAATTTTTAAGAAGTTCATTTATTTATTTAACAATTTATTTACATACATTTAAAAAAGATAAGAAGAAGGAAACAGAAAATAGGTACAAAGGTGATGCTTATTTATTAAAATCTCTTCCAGCATACCTGCGAAAGGAGAGTCGAATTATTCAGATATTTAAAGTTGCCAATTGGCGGATGATCTGTGAGAAGTTGTTCTTATTTCCTGTGTTGTTTGGCACCCACGCCATCCGCTTATGAATGAAAAAACACATAAATGCGACAGTGACATTACGTCACTAGCCAAAAAAAAACACATTTAAATCTACTGCGCTTGTTAAGCCGGCACCATTTGCAAAAGAAAGCTGTCAGAACTGTTAAATTCAGTGCATTCTGTTTTAGTTCTCTTTTCCGCCACAACAAAAGTATAAATATGTAAGTGTACCATGATTATACTAGCTGTTGATAGTGGCTTCACCCGCGTGAAAATCATCATCTGTAGGACATACTGACCTGCAACTCTCAGGCTAGTCGACACCTAGAGTCGACTACCCTGGGAGTTGACGGGCGATTTCCGGCCATCGTAGGCGCGGGCCGGTATAAGAACCAGCCAGTCGATTCTGTGAACTTGGGTGAGCTGTCAATCCATATAATCAAGATGGAATGACATCTCACTTCGTGCTCACTTGACATCTTGATTGTATAGGTTGACAGTTCACCTCGTGTTCACTTCGCCGGGCCGGGTCGATGGCATTCTACGCGCGCCTTAAAGGGATATCAATATAATTGAAAGCGTTACCAAGTCAAGGGTTCGAAAGCGTCACCGCGGCCCTGGAATGCAAAAGGCATTTGGAGAAACACGGGTTGATTTTAGCCAGTAAGAGTCTGACACTCCCTTCCACTTCGCCCAAAGCGGAAGGAGTCATTTGAAGGTTTCCCATCCAAACACAAAGGCTAGTCGACTCGTGTGCAAAGTGTCATGACAGACGAAATGCGATTATTTTTGCATTTATAATATTAGTATGCATGCCAAATGTTTGCATAATTACCAGTGAATATTTAGTTAAAATACTAGAAAATTGAGAAAACACAAAAAATGTTTTGAAATGTTACTGTCACAATATTGCGAGGGAAATGTAGCGTGAAATGCAATTGCCGTGAAAATGGTGTCGAAATAACATAATGTTACATTAAGTTCGAGTTGCATCACGTACAGAGTAAATCTAAATTTTATTTTGCTTCGGGATTCCTGGAAAAGACTGGACGGTGTTTTGACATATTCTTGGTGACTATGGATTACACTAATTTTTTAATAGCAGCAGTGAGATGTTGTCAAACGCAAATCTGTCAATAATAATAAAAACCAGTCAATTACAATTCGGATTCACGCGCAAAGGGATTTAAACACATTTTTGTAAGGTTATTTTAAAACTAAATACCAAAGGGGATAGAAACTTTGTGGCATAGCCGGGCGTACCCATTTTGTTTTTTTTTACAAAATCACGGCGCACGATTAAACAGATATACATAATTATGTATAAGGGTAGAGGACACTTAAATAAAATAAAAAAATGTTAGCAACATGGTGCCCTAAAGTGTCACGTTGCCGAGATATTTGGAGGTAAATTCGCGAAGTGAGATCAGTGACTGAATAAAAATGTATAATGCATAGAAAAATGTTCGAATCCCTTTTTCTGATATCTATAAGTAAAGAAATATTTTCCGTTGGAAAATTTTTCCTAATATATTTTTTTTTATTTTAGGCTCCTTGGTTTCGGAGATAGGCGAGAGTTCAGACGTGTTTGATTTGGAAGTAATACAAAAAATATGATTCGTTCGTTCGGATCCATGAACGATGACCAAAAAACAAAACTCATCCAGTATTATCTCACTCACAATAAGTCAAAGTCAAAGTCAATTCATTTATTTCAACTAGACCATTAAAAGGCACTTTTGAATGTCAAATTTACAGTTTAAAATTAAAATATAAGTGACTCTATAGTAGGCGCCAGATAATCGTGGAATAACGGTCATTGACCCACCTACAATTATTGACATTTTTAATTTGAAAAACGGAATTAATGACACAAAGCTGTCCCGAATCATCATCTCTCGTGATCCTTAACATTGTCTAATAATGAAAAACGATTCATATTTAATTATTCAGGTACCTATGAACAGTTATTAGGGAAAGGTCAATATACTTTATTCCACATTTATCTGGCGCCTACTATAGTTGTCCATTCGCAAAAAGTAGATTCTTATGGAGAAGAACGGACAAGAAACTCCATAGTTACTATTTTCAAATATAAGACCAGGAGCAACCCATTTCCCCAGTCACTAAGTATGTTTCCTTTATTCTACTTTTTACAATCCATATCCCTTACTAATGCAACAACCAGAGAACATAATGGTGGAGTACACGAACATTATACAGAGTACACAGTGTTTGTGTACTCGAGTACACAGAGTACACAGGTTAGACTGAAAGCTAATGTACTGCTAGCGTGAATATTTGTATGTTTGTCTTACAAATTGTGCTCCAATAGTGAGTGACTTGAAATAATACTCGTTCAAGTCGGTTCTGCGAACGATGTATGTACGTTGTATGTTTAGATTTCCTGTTTCTATAGTAACGTACATATTGGTTTAAATAATAAAATTTAGAAGTTATGGTTTGTTGAATACTGATCGGGTGATTTATTTTAGTTTCCGGAAATACAATGTTTTAGTGGATACTGGCACATTTGCATGGGTTACCTCTGCCCACAACACATTTAAGACGGAAATGTGTTTATTTACGACATCACTTTAGAAACCTCAAAAATTATCAGTGTTTCTCTACTATATTATGCATGTAATATACATAGAAAACCTTCCTCTTGAATCACTCTATCTATTAAAAAAACCGCATCAAAATCCATTGCGTAGTTTTAAAGATCTAAGCATACATAGGGACAGACAGGCAGCGGGAAGTGACTTTGTTTTATGATGACTATGTAGTGATACGTAGTAATAAACGATCTTCAAGGTCAAGCAACGCTTGCTGAGGTTGGTCTGTGGATGGGTGACCATTTTAACATAACGAGACTCCTCCGTGCCTCGGAAAGCACGTTAAGCCGTTGGTCCCGGCTGTTATTTGTAGATCTTTGGCAGTCGTTACGGATAAATAAAGCCAGATAATCTGACACCAGTCTTGCCAAGGAGTACCGTGTTACCCGGTTAATGGGTTGTGGAGGTCTGGTAGGCAGCCGCTCCACGTAAAGTACTGGTATTCAGCTGAATCCTGTTTGATTGGAAGCCGACCCCAATATAGTTGGGAAAAAGCTAGGTATATGATGATGTAATATATCTTAAAAAGATCTTTCCGAGACTCCTCTGTGCCTCGAATAGCATATTAAGCTATTGGCGCTAGCTTCTGAGAACGATGTATTTATTACTAGTTGCGCCCGCGGCTCCGCCCACGTGATCGTCGAAAATGATTCCAAGGGAACATATTCCCGGGATAAAAAGTATCCTATGTGTTATTCCAGACTATAATCTGCAACTATGCCAAAATTCATCAAAATCCATTCAGTAGTTTTTACGTGAAAGAGTAACAAACATCCATCCATCCATCCATACTTACAAACTTTCGCGTTTAAAATATTAGTAGGATGTTGCATGGTTAGATATCCCGCTTCTATATTAGCAAATACATATATTGGTCTTAAAATAAAACATTGAAGTTATAGTTTCTTGAATACTAAAAAGTATTTGTATCGGTTGATTTATTTGAGTTTCTTAAGATACATTTTTTTATTTGGTGAGAGATACTGTTTATGTTGCTAAGTCAATAGCATTATGCTGTTTCGAGTATAAAGCGTTGAAAATTGATGGTATTTTTGAGACAGTTAAATTCACACATAATATTTGGGAAAAAGCTAGCAAACTCTTCTTCTGGGTAAGCTCGCTCCATCGTCGACTTTGTCTCTGTCATCTATAACCTAGACTAGAGTCAAGAGCAAACCCATATTAAAAAAAAAATATAAAAAGCGTGGGGTGCATTTAAAGTGAAGATATTATCAAAGTGATGATTCTTCTACTCATTATCTGTCAATAAAATGTTTATAACTGTTGACACTATGCACCCCACGCTTTTTACAATAATGTACATTCATTTCTTTTTTACATTATTCTTAATCAAATTTATTAAATTATATTTTCTGTTTTTTAGTTGGATTTTTCTATAAAAGCTTGTTTTTTTAGTTTTTTTAAACTTTTTTTTTTTTTTGTCAAAGGTTATTTACCTAAATAGAATATGTGTGTTTTTGTGAACAATAAAAAAGTTTGTATGTATGGATAATGTTTTGCTTTGTTAGATTATTTTTTAATTTTAATTAAAAAATTCTGGCGAATCTAATTAGGATAATCGGATATTTTAATTGAATTCTTGCATTGTCATCGATCCTTGACAGGTGTGCAAAGTTTGAACCAAATCAGATCGTTCAAAGTAGGGCAAAATCGAGCTCAAAAGGGTCGGTTACATGCATACATAAATACAGGTAAAGCTAATAAAAGCGTGTTAAAAATAAACAAAAAAAGAACGACCTATATATTGGCAGAGACACAAAACACGTTTTCCATCAATAACGCCTGTGTAGCTTGTTAGCCAAACTTTATCAAGTACTAAGTTAGTATATAAAAGCACGTCTGTATTATAAAATTACCACTTTAAAACCGCAAACAAACGGCTTTTTTATTACTTTAGTAGCTTCAAAATTGTGTACCTACTGGTTTCATAACAACACTGGCCAAGTGCGAGTCGGACGCGCAGGGTTTCCGCAAGAATTACATATTTTTAAATTTAAAACCACTTGATAGGTTTTTTCTTAAACTAAATATATAAGTGATGGACTATTTCTGTTTTTCTTTCTAAATTTTAGGCTTATATGGTAGGCGCTAGATAAAATAGCTATGAAGTACATTGACCTCTCCCTAATATCCCTTCGTAGACTCGAACAATAAATTATGAACCGTTTTTCATTACTAGAGAACGTAAAGGATCACGATAGAAATCGATTCAGGACAGCTTTATGTCTTTATTACTGTTTTTGATATTAAGAAAGTCAATAAATGTATGTGGGTCAATGACCGTTATTGCACATTTATCTGGCAGCTACCATAGTTTCGGAGATAATTATTGAGATTCATACAGACGCTCGGAAACATAAAAACAAGTTCTAGCTCATATAAGTATTGCCCATTTCTTTGAGACAGGTACATGTAACTGAAACAATTTTCTGACGCAACCCACTCTGTTGTTTTATAGAAATTGCTCAACAGGTAACTTGCGTATATATTATGTATTTTGCCCGAAGAACAATTTCTATGACAAATGGTCGGTCATCGCATCGTTGTCGCATTGTCACGTCGCAAATTTCAGTTGGAGCCCTAACATATTGTTGTGGACGCCTTTTACAAGCTGTTATTTATTCACACTAATGGTCCGTATTATTTTAGTTTATTTCGTGAATAAAATTTGTCCTTCAGGATGGATTGAAAGAAAGAAAGAAAGAAAAATGTTTATTTGGGACTCGCACAAGACAAACAAAACAGTAAAATAAAATTATATATAATATTTTTTATTTATTATATTTTTTATTTATTGATTGGGTTAGAACCTTTTTTGTTATAGCATGTGAAATCATTAAATGACCGCTCTGGATGGAGCGGAAGGGCTTGTCAGGCTCTTGACTAAACTGACTAAAACCCATCCGTGTTCCTTCTAAAGCCCTTTGCGTTCCAGGGCCGCAGTGACTTTTTCGAACCCTGTTTCAAATTCAAATTTCGCAACCCTGGCAGGCACTGGCCCTAATAGGCCCCGTCTTCTACGCTGACATTTCTTTGAGGCGCACGTGGAACACAACGCGCCGTTGACTCGGGCCTGGTTCTGATCGAACGGCGAGCCCGGGTAAGCATCTTAATATGCCTCAGAAAGCACGTTAAGTCAATGGAGAATTTCAACCGTTGCACGACCATAGTAGGTCATTAAACTAAAACTAACTAAAATATGGCGACAAAAAATTCGTCCGCATCACTATCGACTGGAAGAGAGCCCAAAAGACTGACGGCATTGCCACGTTGTATGGCAATGCTTATCGTCTGTCCGAGGTAAAAGCCAGCCCTTGGGTCACGCGAAGTGTCAACTAAGCGTTTAGCAAGTTCTTTATATAACGCATGAGTACTCGGACCCCACGGTAGAAGAGTTTCGGGCTCGAAAATATAATTGCCAACTAGGTCTCACCGCTTGAGGAAATAAAGTTTTTGAATTGAATTCATAGAAATCAAGTCTCATGATTTCTCAGCTTCCAATGACAGTTATAAACCTAGGCATAGATTATGTCAGATGCTCTAATTCAATCCAGTCGTAAGCCGTCGCCACCGGAATACATTACATAGTAACAGGCAGATGAAATTATCGCATTAATTCTATTAGTCGTAGGATGCGAGAAACAGCGGATTAATATTAATGTATACGTTCGTGGAGGAAGCAATAAAACTGTCTATGCGTGTCTACCTGCCTTTCTGTATATTTATGTAGTACTCACTCCCTCTCGCGACTCCGCCCGCGTGGAATAAGTTCCTCTTTATTAATTACTAGCGACGTCACGCGGTTTCACCTGTGTAGTTCCTGTTCCCGTGGGAGTACGGGAATAAAATGGTTCACCCTTGTTTGATAGAACAACGTTTGATATAATATTACTAAATCGAATTTTAGTTGCAATAAAGTCATTTCGAAGAATTATTCATCTGACCGAATAATTCATTGGTAAATTTTTATTTAGCGTAATTATTTATTTGAACTAATTTCATTTCGCCGAATTTTCAAATGCACTAATTTTATACTTTATACCCTATACACCTGCCACCCTCAACTATTGTTACCAGGAGAAACTGGATGCAATCTGGACTTTAGGGCACCCTGACTCGGATAGGTTAGGTTAGAAGGTTCCCCTTCGTGGTTATTTTTTTTATAAACCACCCAGAAGTAGGAGGCTCCGTCGACCAAGCCCACCCTCGACCATGCATAGAATATTTTAAGGTTTGGTTAAGTGTTAAATACATGGTTATACCATCTAAACATTACATCAAATGAACATTATACCTTTTGATCATTAGCGCAAATGTTGTTATAGCAAATAAATATTCGATGAACTGAAAATTCTGTCAAACGATATTATACAAAGTGATGATTTTCTTAAACGTTGTTCGATTTAGTAATATTATATCAAACGTTGTTCTATTAAACAAGGGTGAACCGAATAAAATATAGCCTATGTTACTCGTCCATTGCTGAACGAATTTTTCATAACGGTCCAGTAGTTTTTAATTTTTTTGTTACATACAAAATTACAAATCTTTCCTCTTTATAATATTATAAAGAGGAAAGATTTGTATTTTTGTATTCACGTAACTAATATTAGTATAGATATGTTTTGCCCGCGACTTCGTACGCGCATGTCCCATTTTCCCGTTCCCGTAGAAATTTCCCGCTCCCGTATAGCCTTCCTCATGAATGTGGTTATCATATACAAAAAGATTATTTCAAATCCGACTGGTAGATCAGCGCGTTCAAACAAACAATCAAACAAACCCTTCAGTTTTTATTAGTATAGATAATAATAAAAAATAATGAAAAAAATAAAATAAAAAATGATATCTTGCTAATTTCTGCTAGTGACTTCACCCGCGTGATCTTTTGTAAATCATACGTAGTGAACACACGCTCGGGATGAAAAGTCCTATGAACTATTCCAGGACATCGTCTACCCGAGTGCCAAATTACACCCAAATCCATTCAACCGTTAAGATGTAAAGAAGTAACAAATAGATAGACAGACTAGCACGGTTACTTTCGCATTTATAATATTTGTTTGGATGTGTTATTTTCATCTTTTACCTTTGCTATACCTATTACTGTAAAAATTCATCAAAATCGGTTCACTAGTTTTTCGTGAAAGAGTAACCAGCAAACTTACAAAATTGCATTGCATTGCATTTTACATATACTACATATTAAACAAACTCAAACGTCAAACAGTACCACGAACAAAATGACAAAGTAAACGTCAAACGCCCAGTGACTCACTCGTACTGTCCCGAAGTGTACATAAAGATGCAACGTAAACACTCCAACCATGTCGCATGGACCACCGTACTGACGAGATTAGTTTGAACGGTTAAACTACTATTTATTTATATTATTTAGTGCCTGAATTGTCCTACTGCAGGATAAAAGCCTTCTTAGTAAAAACACAAAAACAAAATAATTACATATATTAGGGTAAGTAATAGATGATATAACAACAAAATCTCTAATATTTACAACATTTATATGTTGTAAATATTAGAGATTTTGTACGGAAGCTATAATTTTATTTAATGTAACGATTAGTTAATATAATAAACGATTGATATAATTTTAAAGTAACGAATTTTTGTAAGCATAACATACATTAAATATAAAATCGTTTGACATAACATACATTAAATATAAAAACCGTTTGACATACCACTCAAAATATATAAAAACATAACTAGTAACAGATTCCCACTTGCGCTAAGATAGTTCGAAGGAGTCCGGCTTCGCGGGGCTACTATTTCTGGGTGGTTTTAAAAAAAAATAACCGCGAAGGCTAAGGCGGAAGCGAAGCAGAGCGGATCTCCCGCCTTAGCCTTCTAACCTAACCTATTCGAGTCGGGGTACTCTGAGTCGGGGTGTTAACCGATTACATGAACGTTATATCAAACAATGTTATACTAAATAAGTTATGAACGATACTAAAATGAAATTAGACCAAATGAGTTTATACGGTATGAAACGCACCCATTACATTAACCCGAGGCATTTAACAGATAATTACCAGTCCCAGCTCACGGCGCTCATGCACGAACATGAGATTAAACCTTTGTTAACTCTGATGTATTGATAGACTCCAACAGGGTCTCATCATCTGCCTAGCCTTTTCCCAACTACATTGGGGTCGGCTTCCAGTCAAACCAGATTCAGCTGAATACCAGTATTTTACGTGGAGCGGCTGACTACCAGACCTTCACAACCCATTAACTGGGTAACACGGTACTCCTTGGCAAGACTGGTGTCAGATTATCTGGCTTCTGACTATCCGTAACGACTGCCAAAGATCTACAAATGACAGCCGGGACCAACGGCTTAACGTGCTTTCCGAGGCACGAAGGAGTCTCGGTATGTTAAGATGGTCACCCATCCACAGACCAACCTCGGCAAGCGTTGCTTAACCTTAAAGATCGACCCATGCGGCTGTTATTATTTAGCCACGAGCTCCTCCAACAGGGTCTAAACTACCCAATTACAATTAGCGACTCACAAACTTTCACATAAAGAGTCTTGAGAGAAGGAGATGAGTTAGTGATGGGGTACATTGCATAAAATTGCTAATGGCTCCTTTTTTTAAGTATGGGAAATCATCAAATGATTTCTTCCGCTCTGGGTGGAGCGGAAGCGCGTGTCAGACTCTCGTGACTGACTAAAACTCATCCGTGTTCCTTCTAAAGCCCTTTGCGTTCCAGGGCCGCGGTGACTCTTTCGATCAAATTCCGCAACCCTGGCAATGGCTCCTTTCACATTCAATTGTGTATGTAACATTATCCTATTTTGTAAACCTAGTTGTGCATGCTGTGGTCTCCTATAACTGAAGGAGCACACGTAAATGTACCACTTGTATCACTGTGACTTGTGTTGTTCTGTGTCCTTTGTTGGAGATCCAAATAAATAAATGAATAAATAATTACTTCGCAAGATAAACTTTAAAATACCAACTCGATATGTGCGCACTCCACAATTATTCAGTATTCCTGCTAGTAACAATTGTGTTTCGGGAAACAATTCTTTATCCAGAAAGTGCAGTCAATATAATGCAATATGCTCTAAGGTAGACTTGTTTTAAACAGTTTTAAAGAATTTAAAATATTTTGTATAAATTGTAAAATTTACAACACTGTCATTTAGTAACTTCTCCGTGTTATTTCATCTTAAATGTCACTAATGAAGCATATCAGACATTGAATGCTTCGTACACTGTGTTCAGTCATAATTGGACTTTAGATTTATGTAGGTACTATATATTGTCATAGCTATGCTGAATTGTCTTAGTCTGTAGTCTGCCACTTACAATACAATAAAATCAGATAAATAAATATCAAATCAATATCAATCATGCCTGCAAAGTTTCTCCAAACAAACCAATTTGACATTGCATAGAAAATGAATTGCTCGTGAAATAACCTTAAACGTCAAAACACAGTTCTATTATATTCTATCATTTATTTATGGCAAGCAAGGCCGATGCCAACTATTCTGCCAATTTCAAAAGTATATTGGAAAAGCCACTTTGCATTTTGATTTAAAAGTTTTCAAAGTAAATAAGACGGGACATCAACTGTTGTCGCCTAAAAAATATTCGATTGAGCAAGTACTGATACTGGACGTCAAAACACAGCAATTGTTTTTGATGACACAAACAATAAATTGTCAAAATAAACGTCAAACATGACACCAATGTATATATTCGCGCAGTGACCCACTCCTACTGTCCCAAAGTGTTCATCAAGATGCAACGCAAACACTCAACGTTGCTGAGAGGACCACAAACACGTGATCAATTTGCATCGTGTGTTTGTTTAATAATACAGAGGTATTATTAAATTCACATCGCTATTTAGATAAACAATAGTACTAGCTGGCCACTGTTCTATTAATGGGTAAATTTTGTTTGTCAGCCGTACTCTAATTTAGATAATTGTATTCTATTTCGCGTACGCGTATGTTATTTTCGAATTCAATATTGTACGCTAAAATATTTAGTTAATTTGGATTCTGGCTTTGACTTAAAATATATAATTTTATCTGGAAGTTAGAAATAGGTATACGAAAGTATGGCTTAGCATTTTCAGCCTATAATATTATTCCCACAGCTGAAAACAGGCCTCCGCTTTGTGAGAGGCCGTCATCTACCACGTGGGCCCAGTGTGGAGGAAGACAATGGAAAATGTCACAGGTCTTCGAAATATCGTCCTAAAGTTCCAAGTTTGAGCTACAAGATAGGTAACTAATAAATGCTTGCACTGTCTGGACAGGTCCACTCAAATCTGTGTGGTACTTTCCTCAAAACACCACTTCAGACATTAACCTACATGGTTCTCATATGATATGATTTGACCAGTACGATTGTATGAACTTTAAAAGAGACTTTGACCTCTGAGTTTGTTTCGGTGTTTTTTCTCAGGGTAGTCAGCCAGAAATCACCGGCCTCATCTAGCTTAAAAATTACCAAAAAAGATTGACGTTTAAAAGTGTTATGTTAAACCTACTTTCAAAATAAATATCAATTATCATTTCAGTTCTAGGATACAAAAAGGTCTGCCAGGATTGCGGAATTCGTTCGAAAGCGGCACCACGACCCTGGAACGCAAAGGGCATAAGGAGGAATACGAATGGGTTTTAGTCAGTAAGAGTCTGACACTCCCTTTCGCTTCGCCCAGAGTGGAAGAAGTCATTATGATGAATTCATATCCTTCAAAAAAAAAAAAGTATACAAAAAAGGTGTCAATAGCAGTTTAATGGGTTGTGGTGGTGTGGTAGGCAGCCGCTCCACGTAAAGTACTGGTATACAGCTGAATCTGGTTTGACTGGAAGCCGACCCCAATATAATTGGGAAAAGGCTAGGCAGATGATGATGAGCAGTTTAAGGTCATATTCGTTAACGAGCGCCGTAAGCTGGGATAATATACTCTTTCAAATGCGAAAGCGATTTTTTTTGCGTTCAAAGACGCTATAAAATAATTTTACTATAGTAGGCGCCAGATAAATGTGGAATAAAGTATATTGACCTTTCCCTAATAACTGTTCATAGGTACCTGAACAATTAAATATGAATCGTTTTTCATTATTAGACAATGTTAAGGATCACGAGAGATGATGATTCGGGACAGCTTTGTGTCATTAATTCCGTTTTTCAAATTAAAAATGTCAATAATTGTAGGTGGGTCAATGACCGTTATTCCACGATTATCTGGCGCCTACTATAGATTGCTTTTCATAAAACAATACTGCCGGTCGATTTTGTAAACATGTCGAAGTGAAGGCCTGGGTGAAGTGATCACGAGGTGAGCTGTCAATTCATATAATCAAGATGGAATGACAGCTTACTTCGTGATCACGTGACATCTTGATTATATTTATTGACAGCTAACCTCGTAATCACTTCACCCAAGCCTGAAGGCTTGCGAAGTGAACTTCGAAGTGTATAGAGAATCGACCGGCTGTTCTATTCAGCGATTAATCGAAACTTTCTAGTATGCAACACATACATGATAATATAATCAAACTAATGTTTTATACCAATCAACAGAATCCATGATAGAGCGAATTTCTGTGAAATAAATATTTATTATTTGAGAACTCAATACGCAGAGTACACTCACAGAGTAAAGTGCTAGCTAAAACAAATATTTACTTTAGGCGAATTTTAAATTGTGAAGTGGTACCAGGGTTTATATTGAATGTGTAAAAATAATAAAAATAGATGTTGAATATTTTCAAAGTATCGTTTGAATTATTTATTCAAACAAGCTATTGCTAGCAGCTTCGCCCGCGTTAAAATCGAAAATTATTCAAAGGGAACATTCAACATGGTGATGATAAAGATATCATCTAGCCGATTTCTGCGCCACAGGGACGCATTCCTTGACTCCTCATGGTGGTTGCGATCCCAGATTTGCTGCTCTGTTATGCGTTTTTAGGTAACTTGCATAATTACCCACTTTGCCCTAAACACTCTGAACATAGATTGGACATGTTTAAACACCATTGACGACATGATAAATTAATATAAATATCTATGGTCTATCTGTGTTCAAAATTGTACCAAATCCGTTCAGCCTTTTAGGCGTGACTTATCAATAAACGTAAAAATATGCTAACACATTTATAAATATAACTAGGATTTTCAAGTACTATGGGCACAAGTTTTAAACTTTAAAATATACGTACATAAATTCATGCCGTCTACCCCTAGGGGTGTTAAGAAGTGCTGAATGCCACATGCTACCACTTTCATACGTCGTTTTGGGTTCCTACTACTTGTGAGTAAATGCACGTTGCTCTTATGGACCTAAAAGTAATGAGCACAAAACTTTTTAGTCGGTTTAGGCTTTTACGCGGAAATATTAAGGGAAAAAACTATCTTGAGATGAAAGATTTAAGATGTATGGAAGAAGAAGTGCTGCTGTGCTGATCCCAATTTAACTTTCATTAAGAGTGATGTTACCTTTGCTTTTTCTACCTGAAGTAATGTAATAGTACATTTGATGCAATTTATCAAATTTTGGCATTGCAGCCGGGCGGAGTAGACACTCCAGGCAAAGTTGGGCTGATTTGGAGCTAGAGACCACAATGAAAAATGTCCAACACATTTTTGAAACAAAAATAACATAAACAACGTCGCTGGGATTCATTTTCTAGACCTATTTATAACTTAACTTGCACAAAATAAACAAAGAATTTTATTAACAAACATTAAATGTTTGTTAATAAAATTCTTCAGTAGTCCGACCCAAAAACTAATTTCTAAATCCGCACAGAAATACAGATATACCCTTTGCACTTAATCCGCACAAAAATTTCGTTAATTATCTGAATTGCGAACCCCTCCAGGTCTCGACGGCGCCATGAATTCGGTAATGGTTGGTTGTGAGCCGTCAAATTGACGGCGTGCATGTCATTAATTTGCGTGCAAATTTAAATTGTGAACCACTTGTGTAGTCGAGTGTACTTTGACAAGTTGTCACTTTATTTTCTCTTTAATATGCGCGTGTTTACGGGTTAAGTTTGTTGTTTGTTAAATAAAATATATATGTAAATAGATTTTTGTTTTTGTGTAACTTATACCATTATTATATTCATACGGACTAATAGATAGATGGAATATACTTTTTTGTACATTAAAATAGTTACACAACCCTTAGGCGGTATTTTAATACTCGTGGATTCAATTCGTTTGGATATAATATTAAACAAACATTGATGCAATGTGTTCCAATTTTGATATGATCTAACCCAGCATTATTTTCTACGTATAACCTAGATTCATAAAAATAAAACCTAAATCAAATCACATCAAAATAATATTTAAACTAAATACTTAGTACAATCACGTCCAAAACACGCCCCTAATTAAATAAATCACACCATTTATCCCATCAGCAAAACCGTTGATAAATTATAAAACAAATGACAGATAAAATTAGGACAACAATATTGCCAGCAAAAAAAAACACTATCAATGAAAGAAATATTTTTTAGCGTGGCAATAAATTCTTTTGAACAAAAAGGAGGACAATAATAACGTGTACGTCTGATTCTAAATGGGGACCAAAAGATGATATACGTTTGTTAATAAAAGCATTAAGAAAAATAGCATTTTTTTTTTCTAGCCGTCAAAATCTGTCGCGGGAAGCGTGCCAAGATTTTATGCTCGGGAGCTGGGATGACGAAAATGTGTTGAATTTTATAAAGTTTTTGAATGTGTTGAGATTGACTGCAGCTTTTAGTTTTATTTTAACTTATGTAGTAGACATATGTGAAGGGCTATTTTAAACGTGCATTGATTTGGTTTTTATTAAATGTCTTTTTCAATATTTTTGTACTTTAATATTAAATCAAAGTCAAAGTCAAGGCGTTTATTTCAATTAGCCCATTAAACGGCACTTTTGAACGTCATCATTTATAGTTAAGTAAAATAATAGTATAAAATTAATAAAGTAACTCTACTGTCCATTCAGAAAGGTAGATTCTTGTGGAGAAGAACGGACAAGAAACTCCACATAACTCCATGTTGGTGCTTACATCACAAAGAATTCGTATTATTGGATGGTTATATTCCTAAATTATAAATGCTGTTTGTCTTGTAAATAGGTAAAAATAACACTTTTTCACGTTAATACTTTGGGTTGGCTTAAACTAGATGAGGCCAGTTTCTTTGAACGGACTACCCTGAGAAGAAACACCGAAACAAACTCAAAGAAAGAGTCAGTAATGTCAGAGAGATATTTTCTAGTTCGGTAGTGAACAGGCTTCTCCCGGGTAAGCTCGCTCCATCGTCGACTTTGTCTCTGTCTTGAGATGACCTAGACTAGAGTCAAGAGCAAACCCATATTAAATAAAAAAAACACATGCGGGGCAGTTTTTGAGGACTGTCGATAGAAATGAAAACTAAGCGAAAGCTAAAGCGTTCGGTGATGATGAAGCGAGTTCCATGATTTTTGTTCAACCAAAAAGTGCTCAACGCGCCTACAGAAGTTTTCACTTCAAAAATGTACACGTGTTTCACCAGAAACCAAGTTTTTGAATTAATGTTTAAGACTAAATTTTTGTACCGTTGGACATTGTTGTCTTAAACATCTAATAAAGTGACATTTTATACAGAATCCTAAAAGGCTGAATATAATTTATTGTGTCCGCGTACAAAGGAGTTGCCGGCCCAGTGCACAACGTTCGTACCCACAGAGCTCAGAAGCGAAACGGTGGTCACTGGTATAGAGAGCTTTGGCAAAACTGTCGATATGTCACCGGATAAATGCAAACTACGTAAGATTACAAAATGTCTTGAGAGATTGTTAACTCTCGATAAATTGTCAAATAAACATTTGTTCTATAATTATGCGAATCAAAATCTTGTGTTCTATAATATCTCCGTGTCGGTCTGAGAAATTGTGGTCTGGCATACACTGGTGACCAGTATAATATATATTTATATACCTCTACTAGTCTACAATTTATCTGTTTTGATGTGATAGTTAAATTTGAAACTTGGCCTCTCATTGGTCTTTGTTGGTGTCAGCTCACATCTGAACAGACCAATGATAACCTTGTTTCCAGGTTTACTATCACACAAAAACGTATATATTGTAGACTTCTGGTTAAAAACGTTTAATTCTCATAAAGAAATTTACATTTCACTTACATGAGAACAAATTTAAATATAAAAACTAATCATTGTCCTTCGACACTCGGACTTGTGCTCTGATTAGTCGCCATTTTACGTCAGTATTTTGTGTTTTCACGGAATTACTTCAAAAGATTATAGAATATCAAATTTTGATGCGTAAAAAGTATTCCAAATGTTCAGTTGACAATTTATCTAGAGTTTACAATCTCTCAAGTTATTTTATAATCTTACGGAGTTTGCCAGTGACTGTCACCGTTTTCTCATAGAAATTGACAGCCCGTGACAATTCTGTCACGAATGTCTCATAATATGCGGCCAGGAACTGAATTAACTTACTACCGGAATAAAAAGTGTTCTATGTACTAATCTAAGTCATGCTTTACCCGTGTACGATGTTTCATACATTTCTGTTTAACTGTTGAGGTTTGGTTATCAAACATCCAAACATCCAGAAAGTAACATTCATACATGCTTTATTTATAAATGTGAAAGTTACTCTCTATTGATAGACCATATCCTAGATGAGAACAAAGGATACTTATGGTACCGGGAGTACATTCCCTTGATACAATTTTATGCTCGCACAGAGATAGGTTATATAATCTGTAATTTAGCTCATACGGTTTTATTGTTTAAAGGATAGGAAATCATCAAATGACTTCTTCCGCTCTGAGTGGAGCGGAAAGCTGAGTGGAGTGTCAAACTCTTACTGACTAAAACGCATCCGTGTTCCTTCTGAAGTGCTTTGCGTTCCAGGGCCGCGGTGACTCTTTTGAACAAATTTCGTAACCCCAGGCTCTGGCCCTGACGGGCTTCGTCTCTTATGCTGACATCTCTTTGAGGAATAGCGCATACCTAGGCTTTTTATCCCGGGAATATGTTCCCTTGGGATAGTTTCCGATATTCACGTGTAACGACGAAGCCGCTGATAGACACTAGTTTATATAATTAGTAAGATAATAGCGTCTCCATTTTGCTGCCGCTGCTACAGATTCCGTGGTCTATGTTCGTACCTAATCTATTTCTCCATTGACTTTTGCGTAAGCTTCTTATATTAGCATAGAAATGTTTTGTCCTAGATCCAAAGCTAATTTCCCGCCTCATTGCTCCAATGGTACGCCCCGGTAAATCTGAGGTTCTAGATTTGATCCTTAATCTATAAAATTGTAATTTGTTTTTATTCTTAGTGTGTTTTTATACAAATGAGTAACGGCTTTTGTAAGTTAAAGCACGTAACATAAGTTTATTTTTTGCCTAGCTCTGTTCCGAATCCTAGTTGATTTGGAGGGAAGTGTAAATTATTTATTTAAAATTCCGTATATAAAACCTTAACACCTAATTTTATTGATAAAAATCGCATCTAAACATTTGCAATGCAGTTCAATGCTGTTTTGTGAACTTCATTTGTTTTTTCTTATTCCTACGCCGCGCCGGTCTCTTCTGCCGGTCGATTCTGTAAACATATCGAATTGAAGGCTTGGGTGAAGTGATTATGAAGTGAGCCGTCAATCCATATAATCAAGATGTCACGTGATCACGAAGTGAGCTGTCATTCCATCTTGATTATGCGGATTGACAGCTTACCTCGTGAACATTTCACCTAAGCCTTCACTTCGACATGTTTGCAGAATCGAACAGGATTCATTTTTTATCGGTGAACGTGACCGTTGATTTGATATAGTATGAGGAGTTTTTGTTACTTAAATATACTGCGTAACTATACTGCAGTAAGTTCAGTAGGTCACATAATCGCGTGAGTCGTGAATAAGGCAGTCGATCGCGTATGCCCAAAATATGCACATACGTCTCAGCCATGCAAATTCTGACACAAAAGTGAGAAAGCCTAAACTGAGATTATTCTGGTGAGCGCATAGCTCTTCCCTGTATGTTATATCGTTCAAAGTTGATGTAAAAAAAATGATGTTCAATGTTTGAAGTCCAGTTGGCCTCAAAAGGTTTTTTTATTTAGGTGGGCTGAATGCTTTAGACATTTTTGCCAGTCAACTTTAGGGTGATGCAGAGACAAATAGTGGTAGGGTGCAATATTGACCAGGGTTGTGGAAGGTCTGGAACACGGATGGGGTTTAGTCAGTAAGAGTCTGAAACGCCCTTCCGCTTCGCCCAGAGTGGAAGAAGTCATTGATAATTTCCCATCCTTAAAAAAAAAACAAGTGCTATTGAGAATAAATAGTAAAAAAGTATCAGAAGAAAAAACTATGATGACGATTATAAGACTGCTCATAAAAATAGTATCGCTTTGGTTATAAATATCATCGATAGTAATTTATCAAAGAGTTAAAAATGCATGAGATTGACTTGCGCTATCATAACATTCACTCTTTCTCCAGAGCCCCGGGTTTCTTAGGTATTTTAGCTTACACACTGTAACATCATCTGCTAAGCCTTTTCCCAACTATATTGGAATCAGCTTCCAGTCAAACCGCATTCAGCTGAATACCAGTATTTGTTTGACCTCTACGATAAAGTGACTGGGTAATACAGTAAGTACTCCTTGGCAAGACTGGATTCAGATTTACTGGCTTCTGACAATCCGTAACAACTGCCAAAGATCTACAAATGACAGCAACTAAAATGCAGAAAGCAACGGCTTTACGTGCTCTCTGAGGCACGCAGGAGTCTCGGTATGTTAAGATGGTCCCATCCACAGACTGACCTTAGCAAGCGTTGCTTAACCCTAAAGATAGAACAGTGCGGCTGCTTTTATTTAGCCACGAGCTCCTCAGCTTATAAACTATAACATTTAATAAAATAAACCAAATATTACAATTCGGTTTTAACATTGGCCCCAAACTAGGCAAGCCTGTAACTTGGGTACTAAAAACTCGTTAGTGTCGCTGCCAACTATAAAGTGTAAAACAACACATTAATGCTCGCAACACTATGATTTCCAAGCCACAGCAATACATCTTAAATAACCCCCTTAAATTAACATACAAACACATCGCCCAGATCACAACGTAATGTGTCTAGCGTTACACAAAGCGACTGAAATAGAGCCCTCTTATAGAGAGGGGCGGACTATGGACTGGGCGACTATTCGACTAGACGACTAATCGGTTTTATATAGCCAACTACTCGCCAACTATATTGTGTCCGGGTAGTTGGCATTCCCGACTAGTTGGTCAATTTTTAAAAATTACTTTTGTTTTTAATACTTCCTGTGTGATTTATTTAAAAAAAATAAAACGTCTAACGTAGAAACAAAAAAGACTGTTTTTTTTTTAAGAATCAATAAATCGCCATTACTGAGTTTACAGTACTGGTGATTTCTTTATTTATTTCCTTCCTTTCTTATTTAGTTGCTCGCTACGTGCCAACTAGTCGCATCTTTTGCCAAATAATTGCCGACTAGTTGCTGACTATTTCGCAGCAAGTTTGGCCATCTCTACTCTCTTGAAATTTTATGACGTGCAGACAATTGCAAGACCGGAGCAATAAAAGCCACTGCAGATGCTACTGGTTGTAAATACACATAGAAATCTAGGATGCCATTTCAATGTGTCGAAATTGCCCAATCTGAATCTAATATATTCACTGTAGATAAGGATCTACAGATATTATATCAAGAGATAGTCTAAAAGTTTTATTGATTTACCAAGTGGTATTTCAGTAGAACAAATCAATCTATAAACCTTTTTTTTTGCATTTGACCATAGATATCAATACATAGCAGAGAGAAGGAGCTCGTGGCTACATTACAACAACCAAACGGGACAATCTTTGAGACTAAGCAACGCTTGCTGAGGTCGACCAGTGGATGGGTGACCACATACCAAAATCAAGTCATTAATTCAAATTTGGCTTAGTACCAGCACTTTTTGAACGTCAAAGTTCTACATAAAGACAGTCCTCTAAAACGCCCGCCCGTCACCACTTCATAGTGATTTAGCTGGGAAGAAGAAGTGGCGCAACAAACTCCCCAGCAATATCGGAATTTTCCCGTGGGTCGGAAGGGACGTTGAGCCGTTGGTCTCGGCTGTCATTTGTAGATCTTTAATATATTGTATCGTGTTACCCAGATACTGGGCTTTGGAGGTCAGATGGGCATTAGCTCCATTAAAATACTGGTAATCAGTTGCTTAGACTGCAAGCTTAGTTCTGTATGGTGTCGGACGTAAAAGAATAGCACCACCCCATCACTTCCCAACCAAGGGACTCACTAGAGAATGGGCAGCAGCATTCTCTGTGCATTGCAACAGCTACACTGCGATCGCCAACCCGCCTGCCAAGCATGGCGGCGGAGGCCTATCTCCATCAGTGACACTACAAGCCCACACTTTTGCGGAACTGGAACTATTTGGTGCAGTCGCGAGCCACACGATGTTATTGTTAAAATTAAGTTTCCTTTTATTTGTACCAACATTGTGTAAGTAAGTAAGTAAGTAAGTAAGTAAATTTTATTTGTTTAAACATGGTGTACATGATACATTGCATGCAAGATAAAAATGTGGTAAGGAAAAGTTCTAACATGTTCAGCCGCACATCGTGGCGTACAAATTGGTAGGAAGAGAGTGTGTACCTGTGTGTGCCAAATAAACAATTTTTCTTTTCTTTCTTTTCTTTCTTTTCTTTCTTTTCTTTCTTTTCTTTCTTTTCTTTCTTTTCTTTCTTTTCTTTCTTTTCTTTCTTTTCTTTCTTTTCTTTCTTTTCTTTCTTTTCTTTCTTTTCTTTCTTTTCTTTCCTTTCTTTCTTTCTTTTCTTTCTTTTCTTTCTTTTCTTTCTTTTCTTTCTTTCTTTTCTTTCTTTCTTTTCTATCTTTTCTTTCTTATCTTTCTTTCCTTTCTTTCTTTCTTTTCTTTTCTTTCTTTCTGTTTGTTTTTGTTTCTTTCTTCTCACATCAACGTAGTTGGAAAAAAGCTAGGCATGTTGATTGACCATAGTTATCAGGAAAATAGATTGTCACTTTCGTCTCGGCTCTCTAATGTATTCATAGCTCGAGAGTCTGCTGGTAAGCGAATAGCTTTGAGAGCTAATTTACCTTATCTAACTCCATTAGGCACAATCGGAGCTCCAGAAAACGCAATCATACCAGATTAACTTTTAATGAATGAGCATGTTTAATACTGAACCTCTTTCTGTTTTAAGCAGGTTAAAAAAAATAAAGAAAAGAAGTTGTTTTCGTAATAGCTTTTGCCAGCGGCTTGGCACTCGCACTAGAAAAAAAGATATGAATATCTTTTTTTATGAAAATTTTAATTATTAAAAAAAAATACTTATTCATTATCATGACGCATGACGTAATTTGAAACATCCTGTAGCGAGCGCAGTCCACGCCTTGTGTTCCAAGGACGGCGCGGAATGGAATGGCGACATTGTTTTTATACGTAAACTTTAGTAACAGGGTATTTCATCATTCGAATGCGTTATTTATTTCCTACTAGCTGCGCCCTGTGGCATTACCCGCGGTTTTTGCATATATATAAAAAGTAGCCTATGTGTTAATACAGGGTGTCAGCTTCCTGCGTACCAAATTTTATCAAAATTGGTCCCGCCGTTTGCGCGTGAAGAAGTAACAAACATACACACACTCACAAACATTCGCCTTTATCATACTAGTTGCCGCCCGTGGCTCCGCCCGCGTGATTGTCGAAAATGATCCCAAAGGAACATACTCCCGAGATAAAAACTATTCTATGTCCTTTCCCGGGACTCAAACAATCTCTATACCAAATTCCATCTAAATCGGTCCAGCCGTTTGCGCGTGAAGAAGTAACAAACATACACACACTCACACACTTTCGCCTTTATAATAATAGTGTGATTATATATAATATATATAATTATGTAGTGTGAAGGTTGACTAGTAGATAATACCTTGATGCATTAAGTCTCTACATGTAGCACTATTGTACATAAAGTTTAAATAAATAAATAAACTGCTTCCTAATGAAAACAGTTCAAAAGTGAAGTAGAAACGCTTTTCAAGCAACTCTTCTAAAACACTTCCGACCAGTTGCATCAGCAACTTCTATGTCTAACTTGGAAGTTATGTACTTAGCGGTAACTTGTTAGATTAACAAGACTTCAAAAACTGTAAGCTAGTTAGTAAATACTTGGAAAATAAATAAAATACGGGATTTTTAAGAGACTCAGTTAAATTTGTTATTGCCCTGTGGGATAAGACCGCTCATTACACACTTATTTTGTAAGTTATTGGTGCTTATTAAGAGGTGTATAGGAAAATTTAAAGTAAACTAGCAGCCGTCCCCGGCTCCACCCGCGTGAATATCGAAAATTATCCCAAGCGAACATACTCCCGGGATAAAAGTATCCTATGTGTTATTCCAAACTATAATCTACCTCTGTGCTTAAATTAATCAAGAGCCGTTCAGCCGTTCTGACGTGAAAGAGTAACAAACATACATCCATTCTCACAAACTTTCAAATTTATAATAAGCCCGCGTGATTGTCGAAAATTATCCCAAGGGAACATACTCCCGATCCCGGTATAAAAACTATCCTATGTCCTTTCCCGGGACTCAAAATTCTCTACACCAAATTTCATTTAAATCGGTCCAGCCGTTTGCGCGTGAAGGAGTAGAAAACATACACACACACTCACAAACTTTCGCCTTAATAATATTAGTGTGATTAGTAGAAGTAGATAGATTATTATTGTTGCTATACATAGATTAGATGATATATTAGTATACATAAATACTTTTTTGTAATTTTTCCCTTTTTAAAACAAATCAAATGTTATGTTTGCAAAAAAAATAAAGAACTTATTTATGTCATATGAATGAATTGTCTGATGATAATGATATATCAGGGGGAAAACCAGAAAAATAGAGATGACGATTGATGTAGAATTAGGGAGGAAAAAGTGTACCACGTACCTCAAATGAATTGTGTTAAAGACAAATGAACAAAGCAAGAAAAAAAAGTATTTGGGACTCGCAAAGGACAAATAACAAAATAAAACAAATTAATAACTAACTCTGACAACTGAGTCTGAAAACGTTTATTTCAATTGGGCCATTAAACGGCACTTTTGAACGTCATTATTTACAGTCCAGTAAAATAATAAGTAAGTCCATTCGGAAAGGTAGATTCTTATGGAGAAGAACGGACAAGAAACTCCATAGTTACTCCTTTCAAATAATGGTTTTATAAAATTTGGTATACAAAAATTAATTTAATATTATGTGAGGACGATGCACCCAGAGTATGCCTATTTATAGGAAGAAAGTATTACCAGCAGAGGTAAACCTATTCATTTTCTAAATAAGTTTAGGTAAATGGTACTCACATAATTTACAAATATTGGTACCATTAATTAAACAGTGTGTGAGTTAACAGAAAAATAAAAACACAAAAAAGAAACAGTATATCTATAAAGTTAATACATAAATCAACCAGTTTGATTTTGTCTACACCCTTGATTGTCCTATGGAGCAGGACCAGAGTACTAAAAGATAAAAACATAAATGCTACTGAAATACAACAACACAAATGTGGCACCTACCTCAGCATGTGCTGCAATGTTCCAAAAATAAAATAACGCAGCATATTCTGATAGGACATGTGATTCCACGGACACACTCATGGAACACAGACTAAAAAAATGTTGATGTTTTTTTCCTGGAAGACATAATATTTTCCAGTGAAACTGTAACATCAATTTAGTGTTGCCTGTTCACAAATTTAAATGAGGTTATTCCGAATTCCGTAGTAAATTCCTAACTAGAACTGTGCCCAATAAAATGCCCAATTTATTCACACGAGACATAAAACGGTCATCGTTAAAGTTTACGTGTACTTTAGCACATTGCTTATCCCTTAGAGAAACACAGTTTTTATGTTACGTCTATACGTTATTAAATGCGGATTTACGGCTTTTTATATCCATCAACATCATCTAAATACTTTTACGAGCAGTAAAAGTTAAATAAAATAAAGATAGTCTGGCTCCCGAGCTATTCGAATATTTGTAAAAATAGTGGCGACTCGAACCAAACTCGACTTCAGTTTATTGCAAGCCACAGGCGGAAAGCAACCGTTGCCCGCCGTGCCAAATTTGAATACTCGAATTCGGAATTGTGAAGTGTATTTTTTTTCTTTATTTTTTTTTTCTATAGTGACAAGACGTGCTCTTCTCGAAGAAGGTTTTTAAAGATTGATTTTTATTGCGAGAAAGATTTATTCTAAACTTTTTTGTTGGTGTTGCTAGTGAATGGCAGTGTCTTTTTAGTGATTTTGTGGTAAAGTGTCGTTCAGTGAAAGATCGTGTTAAAGACAAGCTTTTAGAAGATTAAAGTTCATTCAATATTTTGTCATAACAAGTAAGTAGTACCTCTTAAAACTTTACTTCTCTCTTGAAATACCTACTAAGTTATTTAAATACTAATCAAACAAAGAAACCTATGATATTTCCTCCAACAATACGCTACAAGTTTCAATAGCAAGCCAGCCAACGTTTGCAAGACTAGCTTTGATTATCTAGTTCCAAGATATTGTTTATGGAAGCAGTATAAACAAGAAAATAGATAATCGTACCTACTTGTATTCTGTGATGCCTTTAGTGTTCCCACAATAACAGGATTTAGAGGTATTAGTCTGCTTTAAGCTCAGTGTTCTGAATAAATTAGGAGATATTCTAGTATGTTATAAAAGTTTTCTGTGTTGCTAGGCTTACATAAATCTGAACTGACATGTGTTAATAATGAGCAGTACAGTAACTAATAAGTTTCAAATCCAGACTTAGGCAGAGTATCATCCCATCAGCGATAACGACTGTCAAAAAGAACACACGCCTTCCTTCAAAAAAAAAAAAACACATCTCATCAATCACATCATGTCTCTCGAGTAGAGACAGAGACAATCTGTCAAATTTATTTAATAGATTTTCAACTTTATTGCTAAAGCTTTAGGGTCATGGTTGATTGGGAAAATTTGACAGTTTAGGGTAGCTTGATGTGCTAGCGCATGGAAAAAACTGCCGGCATCGACAACGAAATATTTTGGAATTTTAACTACTTAATTTAGGGTAGCTTTATCGCTTTTCGCGTAGATCATTTTTAGGGTTCTGTACGCAAAGTTTAAAAACGGGAACCTGTTGCTAAGACTCCACTGTCCGACTGTCTGTCACCAGGCTGTATCTCATGAACCGTGATAGCTAGACATTTGAAATTTTCACAAACAATGTATTTCTTTTGGCACTATAACAACAAATAATATTACAATAAAAATGAATTAAAAATAAAAGGGGGCCCTCATACAAAAAACATGTTTTATTTCGGCTTATGGTACGGAACCCTTCGTCTGCGAGTTCAACTTGCGATTGGCCAGTTTTGTATTTCCTTAGTGCATGAGTTTTTGCGTGAATATTTCATAGAGTAAGTATAAAATAATATATGTATAAACAAAGTGTGTCAATATTATAACAGTAGGGTCACTTGAAAAATACGAACCGGCCGTTTTTGCAATAGTCAGATAATTTTGAACTGATGACTATTTGACGTAGGTATTAGTACCGAAGCTGTCACACCGCCATTTTTATTCCTGAGGTAAAAGTTACTTGCCAATTGAAAATCCCAGAGAAGGCAGAAGATTTAAATAAACCGAAGATTGAAGTAAGCGAAGAAGGCTATTCAAAATTAGATTAAAAATTATACTTTTTCTCTCAGAAATCTTGCGAAACTCTACAGGTGTCTCATAAAATGTGTCTCATCTCCCGTTCTCGGAAAATATCATAAATGATGTTCGTGACATACAAATTATAATAGACTTTCTTAGAAGTTTTCACCATCCGGTGGTCGGAAAGTTTTAATTCTTCGTATATTATTTTCAAAGAGGTTTGTGTGTGACGGCTTCAGCTAATGAATATATTACGTTTTCGAAGTTTGTTTCATATTGTGTGGTTTTTATTTAATATCTATAATGTCTTTGTTACTTACTCCTGTTTAACTTTAGTGGCCGCACTGTGAACGTGAAAAGTATTTTATTAATATGCTAAAATTATCCCAAGGCAACATACTCCCGGGATAAAAACATCCTATGTCCTTTCCCGGGACTCAAACAATCTCTATACCAAATTTCATCTAAATCGGTCCAGCCGTTAGCGCATGAAGAAGTTACAAACACACACATACACTCACAAACTTTCGCCTTTATAATATTAGTGTGATCATGAGAATGTCTTTTAGGGTTTCGTACCTCAGTCGGCAAAAACGTAACCAACAAACGGACAACAAAGTGATCCGTAACACTTTGTTGTCCGTTTGTCTGTCTGTCTGTGTCTGTCCGTCTGTCTAGACCCATTTTCTCAAGAACGCGTTGAGGAATCTAGCTGAAATTAATATCAAATACTCAGGTCTGCTACCCCTTAGAGCAGTGAAAAAATCAAACTTCTAAATCAACGCAATCTAAAGATAAGGCCGTTTATGCCTCGTTTATCGCGTATGTTTTGACGCTCACAAGGGAATCAAAACCTATAGGGTACTTCCCGTTGACCTAGAGTCACGAAATTTGGCAAGAAGATAGATCTTACAGTACAAGTACAGGAAAAAGTCTGAAAATGGGAATTTGTAGTTTTATCATTTAAAAATCATTTGTTACGGTTACAAACTTATATTTTCGGTTGAAGAATTGACCGCGACGTACACTGATGTTTGAGAGAACACAGTTTTTCAACAACAAAGTTAAGTTGGTCCTTTAATCTTATCTGCTATATTTTTTTTTTTTTCAGAGTAATGAGAGTGCTTTCAATGTCAAACAGCATACAGTGCCGGAGGGCACTGTATGCGGTTTGCCCTAGTACAACAGCGCGTTCCGGGCGGTGTTGGGACTGCCTCGTTTCTGTAGCGCATCAGGGATGTTCGCGATGGCGCGTACTAATTGTTTCCACCATAGAAAGAATTGCATGTGTAGTAGTTGCCGTATGGCGGGGATAATATGGAGACTTAGGGTTCCGATACATTTTCGTCTACCGGGCATATCTCCTTGTTTATTATATCTATGGTTTCGACGCTTCAATGCGTAAGCGGTGTGCGTCCGTGGTGCGTCGGGTGTGGGCCAGCCCTAATGCTGTCGTGGCAATGATCGCCAACAGGCTTGACTGCCCTTATGTCCGGCATTGTTGTGGCAGACATGTTGCTGTTCGAAAATTATACTAAGTATAACTGTAACGGTGTCTCTAATAATTAGTATGAGTCTTGTAACTTGATTATGAATAAATAATAATAATAATAATGTTTATGTACTCCCGTAAGTAACGTTTACTCGGAAAAAATCAAGACTCGACGGAACCCCCGGTGCGCGTTTCACACGGTTTACGGGACGGCGGCGTGAATATGTTGTTTTGTGCATAAGTTATGCGTATGTGTGTGTTGGAACATGTCTCGAAAAGAATGTGCCGTGACGCCTACGAACGAATGAAGTCGCGTGACACTAGATCATGTGCTTCCTAGGAATATTATGGGCAAGAAACGGCTATCGACGATTTGCCAAATTACATGAAATAAAGTTCACCGCCCTTAGCCGTACTGTCACGTAACGATATACCTCCTTAGATATTAGAACTAAATTAAACAAAATTTAAATCTTGTATTAAACGCACTATGCAGGCAAGCATATTATAAGTTGGGAGATTACATTGAAGATAAAAATGCTTGGCTCAATGCTGGTCACAAACTAATCTTTTTGCAGTTGTTAGACTCGCTGAATATTGTCAGACCATCCAATTTTCATTGTATAGACTCAATTAATTTCACATTGTATAATTTCATGAATTAACGGCACATGTGTGAGTACTGTGTACCTTAAACTATAATTTTTCTATGACTTGAATCTGCCCTGGCGGTTGGGAGTGTCATGCTCACTTAAAAGTCCAGCCAGACTTTTGGTGGAGCTGGATCATTTGACACTCTTCAAAGAGTTGAGCCGAATGGTGCTAGCGCAGGCGTCATATTGCTGAGCGAGCCCCGTCAGCTAGGACTGGTCATGTCTCAGCTGCCACGGTTTATTTCAATTATTTGTTCCTTGAATTGTTGCTTTTTTTACTTCGGACGCTTGATCGTGCAAGCCTTTCTACATCGTTCTCACATATACATATGTATGTTTGTATAATTTTCACACGAATGATGTAACCATATCATTGTAAAAAAACATTGATTTAAAATAGTCTCCGTGGAGTTTCTTTCTCGTTCTTCTGCATAGAGATCTACGCTTTAGAACGTGTAATTAGACTTCATCTCTTTGGACAGACCGACCTTGACTATTCAAAAGTACCTGCAATGGTTTATTGAAATAAATGCTTTGAGTTTGAGTTTTGATACCAAGATAACGTTGAGAGAAAAGTGTACAACTCTATTTGAGAGCCTTTTGACAGATTGTGTGCTTAAGCTCTTCATGATTATCATCCTCTGACTACCAAAATACATACATATAGAAAAAAATTGCCATCCACTTTCACGCCACTTACCGTCTATACCTATAAAGCAATATCCTCGAGCCATAAGTAAATAAATACCATCAAAAAGGGTCTCTCGTAAATTAGGGTACATTTCTTAGCTGGAGATGGGATGCTGCGGATATTTCCTTATTTCGTGTGTCTCGTTAGATGAAGGGGCAGTTGGAATGAAGAGCGAAGCGTTTGGATAAGATGGTGGTGTATGGGGAGATAGGCGATCGTGAGCGATTGTAAGCTAGCAATGGGGTTTTTAAATTGTAAAGATTTTTTTTTTTTTTTTAATTTTTGTATCCTTTCACGAGAAGCTCGCAGGGGACATTACAACAGCCACATGGGGTCAATCTTCAAGGACTATCTTAACATACCGCCGTGCCTCGAAAAAGCACAAGAATTTGTTGGTCCCGGTTGTCATTTGTATATCTTTGTCAGTCGTTACGGGTAGTCAGAAATCAAGAAATTAAAAGTCGAAGGGTAAGAACTCATTGGGCATTGATAAATTCGTCAGCATCGTAATCAAAAAGGGGAGAGTAAGAACTCATTGGTCATTGAAAAATTCGTCAGCATCGTAATCAAAAGGGGGAGGGTAAGAACTCATTGGTCATTGATCAAATTCGTCAGCATCGTAATCAAAAAGGGGGAGGGTAAGAACTCATTGGGCATTGAATAATTCGTCAGCATCGTAATCAAAAAAGGGGAGGGTAAGAACTCATTCAACGCATCGTATAGAAACAGTGGATTGAAATAGGAAAATATACCAAAAAAAAAAAAAATTGGCCGATACAAAAAGGCCAGTCCTCTGGTCATATGAAAAGTTTAAAGCTTGCCAATGTCGCAAAAAAACTCGATGAGCAGTCGGATCCCATGGCAATAGTGTTTCAATTCCAAGCGGATCAACATAGTATAAACACAATGAGTTGATTTTTTTGTTCAATTGTAGAGTCCATTTGTACCATTATTCGTCTCCTTGAATCTGATAGCCGTATTGTCTATATTCTTGTATCTAAATTACCAGCTAACGTTACAAATAGATTTAAAAGACTAGCCCATTGTAATTCATAATCTCACACAGACAGTTACGCTACGGCATGTCTGTACAGTTTCTGAGATAAAACCTTATGACAGACATTAAAGATGACTTCTGTCATCTTTTTTGGCAGCGTTGGCATCCCGTGGGTAACTCATAGGATAATACTAAAATCTATTAAAAAACTATCCTGAGTATTAAACAAATAGCGCACATCAATATAAAATACAATAAAAAACATGTTTTTTTTATTGTATTTTGAGGCAGTCTTTGGGGGCTGCCGATAGAAGTGAAAACTAAGCAAAAGTTAAATCGTTCGGTAAAGATGCCGCGAGTTCCATGATTTTTGTATACCCAAAGCGTTCGGTGACGATGACGCGAGTTCCATGATTTTTGTTCACCCAAAAAGTCCTCAACGCGCCTAAAGAAGTTTTCACTTCAAAAAATTAAACGAAATACTCCCTTTTTGTGTTCTTTCAATCCATCGAAAGAACGCCATATACCCTTAAAATTAAAATTTCTTGTTCAACAGTAATTGTGCCATTTTGGTGTTCAATAAGTAATATATTCTACTTTCATGGTTTTGATGTTTATCATCATCATCAGAAATGTTCTCTAGTTGCTGGATAAGCCTCTTCAGTAGCACGCCAACCGCCTCCATTTTCAGCCACTTCATCCACCTGCTACCAGTCTACCCGTGAATATCGTCGCTCCATCTGGCCCGAGGGCATCCTACCTTGCAGAACATAAAATTAATTAAAATGAATTTATAATGTCTAGAATAATTAATGCATTATTCATATTTGGACCTTACAAAAGTCAATTGGAAAACTATTGCTTACCAAAACCATACAGACAACAATCACCACTTTTCTACAAATACAACGACCATGTAAAAAAGCTTAGAGTAATTTTAGGAATACTCATCATCTACGCTTTACACGACAGCTAAGGCATACAATTTATAATATAAAAAAGTTTAAAAAACAATATTTTCATTCCAATTCACTTGAGTACCAAGGAAACCCGATCTTTATGATGAAAACGTCAGTCATTGGCCACTTGGCGCATCACATAATCCGTGTCACGCATTTCATGCCCGAGGTGAAACGGCAGCGCTCTCTGTCGCCGTCTGACGGAACGACATGTGGCGACCATAGAGCTCGGAATCTTGCACCGGCTCTGAGCGACTATTATAAACGCCATTACTTATGAAATTCATGGCGACGCATTTATTTGTTCTTAGTAGAAGTATCGGTTGCCTTTGCCATAGTCAAATTTAACGAGACAAAAAAAAACAAAAATAGACTCGAGTTTGATCATAATTTCACCTTAAGGCCGGTGACAATCGATGACTAAATGAAGGGAAATTATAGGTGTTTCTGAGTAACTGAACGAGAACGCTACTTCAAAAATCGAGAATTGTCCCTAAAATGAAATCTTTTATTCACATCAAGCTTACGCAGAACACCCTTGACTTTAAAAACCCCAGGTTGTAGCTATCAGAAAACCAGACTCCAGCAAAGAATTCCACTCCTTAGCTGCACGTACTATGAAAGTACTCCCAAAACGGATATCTTATGTTCTGATAGCGCAATTTCAATGACTAAAAATTGATACTCATTGACACGCTTGGTTTGAGAAAGATGGAAACTTTTGATTATAATAATATAATAATAATAGTATCTTGGGACAACTCACACACGGTCATCTGATCCCAAACTAGGCAGAGCCTGTGCTATGGCAACCAGACAATTGATAAACATACTTATACATTTCTAAATACATACATATTATAGACAAATTACACCCAGACACAGAACAAATGATCATGCTCATCACACAAAGGTTTGTCCTGAGTGGGAATCGAACCCACGACCTCCGGTTTAGCAGTCAGGGTCACTAACCACTCGACCAACAGGCCAGTCATTATGCCGTGTCTAGGCATCTCAATGATCTGTGGACACGACACTGCAAGCGATTGTCTTCTATTATGAATGGGTGCCGTGTGCGTGCAATATGAGCCAATGAAGGCCAACAAATGAGCATCAGTTATAATTGCACGTGATGATCCTCATCTATCGTCGGTCTAAGAATGGAACTGATGAATATGACACGTCTTATGAATAAACACAGACAGAAGAAGATATTAGATATGATGATTTGAGGCCCTTTCGGCTTAATACTGCAGTTTTATTTTTATTTATAAACATTTTTCGTGTTTAGTTAATGGAGGAGGGATGAAATGCACGTAACTAAAAGAGTTTTGAATATAAATGTGGATGGATGGACAGGGAGAGGGAGGCCAAAGAAAAGATGGATGGATTGTATTAGGAGTGATATGAAAGAAGAGGGAGTTAGTGATAGCGTGACGGTTGACAGGACTGAATGGAAGAAAAAAACGTATTGCGCCGACCCCAAGTAACATGGGATAAAGGCAGGAAGATGAGTTAATGTTGTGCCAATAAACACAATTTTCTTTCTTTCTTTGTATATTAATTATTAGAGAAAACGTCTGAAGAAGTTCGCCAGTATTATAATGATTTTTATTGTGGTGAGCCAGTTTGAAGTTCTATCTTGACTGATGGAAAGCGATTAAAGAGGTCTACAATAGAAAAAGTACACCCAGAAGATGTCCGGTCACTCTTGCTTTTAAGGTAAACGGGTTACAGGATGCAGCTGGCAAAGAGTTCTATAATCAGCCATAGTTAAATTCTATATTGATGGTACTCGTCGGTTTGAAAAGTCTCATCTCACATACTTTTCAACTTTGTCTCTTAGGTTGGCAACACATCGACTTTACCACATTCCTTAACTTTTATCTAAATTTCTCAATCCAACTGGAGCAAAGTACTTCAAAATATAATAAGAAAACAAATAAAATACAACAAAGGAAATGTCAGTCAGTGCTACTTGGCACGATATGTATGTATGATGTCAGACTCCTGGTTAATGACCGACGGACGGACATTAAATACGGTTAAATATATATTACAAGCTGTTTCCATTCAAATCGCTGTACTACTGGCAGTAAGTGCTCATCGTGGTACGATGAAAATAATATTTGGGTTTGTTGGAACGGGTATTAGGTATAAACCTACTACCCACCAATTTATGTTTGAGTAGTCGTAAATTATAATTTTAGTGGTACGTTGGTTATTGTTTTTGGAACTGGCACGCGAGACCAAGCCTTGCATTTAACAGTTGATGTAAGTTTTGCATAGTAAGGATATGAATACCTATTAACCCTCTTTAACCTTTTGAACGCCACTGTCATGTATAGGTGACAAGCAAACGCGTGCCCTGTACGCCAAACGTCACAAATACGTGACAAAAAATACGGTAAATTTGTGGCTTGGCGTCGGGGGCACGCCGATGCGTTTATGCTCTGGCGTTCAAAGTTAAGAGAACTTACCTCTTGAAGTCTCAGGAGAAAAATGCTGTTGTGTTCGTAAAGAAATATGATATAGTGAGTTTTATGTTAATTGTCTAATGTACAATCTAGAAACGAGGTAAAAAGAGATCGCGCGTCTTTCGGGGATTTTTTTGCGCATTCAATTCCAAAAGTCATGATTGATGGTGAGTGATGGATTCAACCGACATTACCGTTAACTTCAAATAATCTTAAATATGGCAACGAATATTATTGGCTGATATACAGGATTCGAAAAAAGACAAGGCCCATTCTATAAACATATAAAAAACAATACCATTCAATTAAACATCGTCAGTCAATTTCATGCAACCACAGCATTAGAGGATAGGTTATCCGTCAATCACACCCTTGATTGTGATTAAAATGATAGTAAAACCTACCGTGTAATGGGCGCTTAAAACATTCCACAGCTAAGCTATATTCTGTCATTCGGTGTGATGCTGTCTCTATTGCTTCAAAGCGTAGTCACGAGAATTGTAGCGGATTCGGCCTTTATAGGTTTCGCACCTTGCTTTGGGGTCCTGTGTGCTTGGCAATTCGGCTTACCCCAGTTGTAACTGTTTCTATTGGACTAACTTTGTTTTGTGTCTTGCTTGATAAGGAGAGAAGTAGAAATTTCCCTCCTTCTTCTCTGATTAATTTGGTTGCGGGATTCAAGACAGTTGAATTGTTTTTTCGAGACTCATCGAGCTTCACTGACTCGACGTTTATCTGGTGGATGCCACTGTTAGTTCTGGCCATCAGGCCTTGCCGTGCTTAGGAATAGTGTGGGGGGCAAGAGGAGTTAGGAGAGGACAGCTTACTCGTACTTCTTTTTATCACTAGTATTGTTGATTTGACCTTTCTTCTATTTACAAATTAGCCTTGGAAGACTGGCTCGTAAAACCGTACGTGAACGCGACAAAACTTTGACAATGAACTACAAACTAGAGGTATTCTAATACAATAGCTTTAATATTTTAACGATCTTTTGGCACAATGTATGATATTACGACCCGAGTTTATGACCAAAGTTGACACCTGAAGTTTACACTTTACACCTTTGCAGGAAGACATTCTTGGAAGACATGTTTGTTACTACGTTTATTATTGTTATATGTTGTTTATGTAGTAGTAAGTAATAAATAACATCACTATCACACTAATATTATAACGGCAAAAGTTTGTGAGTGTGTGTGTGTATGTTTGTTACTTCTTCACGCGCAAACGTCTTGACCAATTTTGATAAAATTTGGTATGCGGGAAGCTGACACCCTTTTTTTTTTTTTTTGATGTCGGGGGAAATCCTCATGGAAATCCTCCACCCTGGGGCGGGTGGAGGGATCTGTCAGACTCTTACTGGCTAAAACCACCCCGGTGTTCCATCTTCCACCTACGCCGGGGATCGCGGGAACGTATGCGACACCGCAATCCCCGGCTGGTGCCGGTCCGCCTCTGCGGGCCTGCGGGCCACCTCGCGTCGGCGGGGGGAGTGAGATGTTTGACTCCCCCCGCTACGTCAAAGAGGGGCGCACGGGAACACCACACGCCGCCACCTCGGGAGGAAGCTGACACCCTGGATTAACACATAGGCTACTTTTATCACGGGTAACACCGCGGGGCGCAGCTAGTCGGATTATAAATGATTAAATTGCCGTGTCAGAGTCTTAACGGAGACTAGCCAAGTATGGAAGACATAATTATAGTGTACAAGTGTGTTCGTAGATATGTTTACAATTCCGTGCATCGCGGCTGATGTGACAATAATAAGAGTATTAAAATGTATGACACCGCTTCCGAAGTCGGCCGCGCGCGTCTTTCGTAGACCTCTGAAACGGCGCCATACATATATTCTTATATTCTGACTATTGTGGCACGCGGTAGATCGATGCACGGAAATGTACCGTAAGAACGCTTACGCACTACGTCCGAACCGAACCCGATCTGCGTCCGAGAAAAGCAGCAGAGCGGGGGGCGGGGGGTGAAGTGACTCGGGGATATTTTTGCGTTAATTGAAAATGTTGAAAATAGACCCTGTTAATGGGACAAATCTATAGATGACTACAATAACACAAAATCGACAAGGAATGCATGGACCAAAGAGTAACATAATATAGTGACGTGAACACTCTGTAGTGGCTCCGCGTAAAATGACGTCTGAATCACGGATTTGGATCGGAGGTATGCGTAAGCAATATCCGAGTTCGGTCCGAGTTTTTTCGGACAGCATTTTAACGATTCTGATCGGACGTAGTGCGCAACCGCTCTAATTCTCATATTTATAACCGTTCAAATTCAATTCGCCATATTATCTCAGCGACAATCAATGTCTTATCAAAATGTTGGGAAAGAGGTGTTTTTATCAGTTTTGTCGACTTTGATGCGAATGCGAACACTTCTTGGAAATACAAGAATTGCTCCTTTGTATAACAAGCTCTTTCAAAGGATCAATGAGTTATGGATCAGTGAAGGATAAGCATTGAAATCTTAAAATGATCTACGGTAAAAAAATGTTTTTCTTAGCCCGTCTTTGCATTTTCGCTAGCTAATTTAATTTGACCGTGTATTTACTCCTCTGCAATTTCTTCATCCAAAATATTCGAACAAGTTAAAAAAAACACCGTAAAGATAGTCAAGCGATAAATGTCAGCTTTAACAGGAAGCGCAGCTTTAGGTTTGGTCCCTTCTGGCTTACACTTAATTTGATAATTTAATAAAAAAATATTTTTCGCTAAAAAGTTTGTTTCGGCCCTTCGCGGAAGCCTTTGATATTATAATCCGTACTTGAACGTCTTTTATGAAAAGGGATAAATGAGTCAATATTGTTTTTCCGGTATGTGGAAAGAGTAAATAAGTTTTAATTCTTATTAGGCTGTTCGAGGCAATATGTTGCCCCGCAAGTTTGCACGTTGTACATCACAAGTGAAAATAACTCTTTTTAAGACGTTTCTAATCGTTGTACACGTGTGGGTTCGATATACGCAAAGGGCACACAGCGCCCTCCGGGTTCAGTATATAATCCCTTCAGGATGTTGTTGGGGCTTCCACGTTACTGTAGTGCGTCAGGAATGTTTGCCGAAGCACATACTGATGGTTTCAACACATACTGATGGTTTATACTGCGAAAGAGGATTGCGTCCATGAGGCGCAGAGTGCCTGGGAGCGTCAACGACAATCTCCCCCAGATTGTCGTTGACTTTCCCAGGCACTCTTTAGTGATAAGCCGTGTTGCACCATCATGGCGCATTGGGTGCACGTGTATGTGCATGTACAACAAACAAACAAATATATGAAAAAAAAACTTAATATTTTGTACTAACATAGCTTGTAAGTTTGTATAATACTAACATAATATGGATCTAGGTCTGAAAGTATTTTCATTTTTATTAGCCGTGTTAGATATAAAAATAATAACAAAGATTTTTTTTTTCTTAAAAAAAGACGATGACACTAGGAATTTCTCCTGTATTGTGGGTGTGTTTACAAACATACAAAATTACATACACAAACAGCCAGACCCGGAACAACTATCTGTAGGCCATACAAATATTTGATCCGTGCGGGAATCGAGCCCGGCACCCAATCGCTCAATCAATGACCCAACCGTGTCGTCAATTCCCTATAGATATAGTTTTTTTCAGTTGAAAACCAAGCATTTAGTTGGTTTTTGAAGTAAAAACTTCTTCAGCAGCGTTGTGCACTTTTTGGGATGGGTAAAATATGTTAAACTCGCGTCAGGACACTTGACCATATCGTAAATTCGTAAAATGGAGGGAAAGTTCTGAAGTGTTACATTTTTAATGTAATATAAATTGTCATGTTTGTGTACGATACCGCAATAAATGAATATTTTATTTTACCACATTCATAATAGTCCTTTTATACAGATAATTAAAGCAATTCGTGCGAAATTATTCCCTAACCATTCCAAAATTTTCACTTCTGCAGGCACTCCCGGAGTGCAACCCGTTGTTTCTTTTAAACCTCCATTTTAAATGTAATTTTATTTGAATTATAAGTGACAGTGATGTTGGTGTGCTTATTATAAATAAATAAATTCCATTCTGTATCTGGAGAAAGGCGGTGCCAGCTTAGCTTTTTTGTTTGTTTTTAGGGATGGGACATGACCAAAATTCCTCCGCTCTGGGTGGAGCGGAAGGGCGTGTCAGACTCTTACTGACTAAAACCCATCCGTATTCCTTCTAAAGCCCTTTGCGTTCCAGGGCCGCGGAGACTCTTTCGAACAAATTCCGCAATCCTGGCAGGCTCTGACCCTAGCGGGCCCCGTCTCCTATGCTGACATCTCTTTGAGGCGCGCGTGGAACACAACGCGCCATCGACCCGAGCCTGGTTGTGACCGGACAGCGAGCCACCCAACGCTCGCTATCCGCAGGCCCGCGCCTACGGTGACCGAGGATCGCCCTGCGACTCCCGACGCCCGGGCGGTATTCTGTAGCGACGGTTGGGGCGAAGGCGGTATTCTGTAGTAGTAGTACTTAGTTTTGTGTTATTGTTCCGAAATTAACTTTTATTTTATTTTATTTTTATTATTATTTGTACTAACGGTAACATTCTCTCTTTCCAGGTACAGTGCCAGTGAGTGAAGTGATGAGTGACAAGTGAGTGTGTGAGTGAGTGAGTGCTGACATGGAGGCGACGCCGCTACCTCTTGAGGTGGATGAGGAAGGCCGCCCTCAGCAGGGCTCCTCCACTGGCAGTGGATCCTCTTCGGGGACTGGGTATTATGCGCATAAGAACGGTGAGTTTAGATATTTTTCATTCAGAAAATTTAGTAATATCAGGTTTTGGGAACTATAACTTAATGTTATGAACGACAAAACTCAAATTTCTTTGCACCTGTTTTATTGCAAACCTTTTTTTAAGACGCGTGGACCTTTCGTAGAAGCGTTGATCTTTCCTAGACGCGTAGGCTATTCCTAGGCACGTAGACCATTCGTAGGCGCGTAGAACATTCGTAGCCGCCTATGGTAGGCGCCAGATAAACTTGCAATGAAGTACATTGACCTTAACCCCAAATATTCCTTCGTATACCCGAACAATAAATTATGAACTGTTTTTCATTACTAGAGAACGTAAAGGATCACGATGGAAGTCGATTCAGGACAGCTTTATGTCTTTATTTCTGTTTTTGATATTAAGGAAGTCTAAAAATGTGTATTTAGGTCAATGACCGTTATAGAACATTCTACCATAGACCTTTCGCAGACGAGTAGATCTTTGGAGGCGCATAGATCTTCAGTGTAGCAGCCACAAATAAAATTAAAACTACAAAAGTCACAGGAAAGCAAAATACGCAATTTCGTTTACTTGGATGATATATTTTTTATTTCATCCACCTATTTTGATTTGGAAATCAAAGTACCGAACCGATTTTAATTTAATTTCTATGGGCCTAATCGGAACGTATATCCTTTCACAAAAAAACAAAAAAAAAATTCAAATCGGTTAATAAATCACGGAATATTATGATGAGGTACCAAAATAAAAAAATACAGCCGAATAGAGAACCTCCTCCTTTTTATGAAGTCGGTTAAAAACGGAAATCTGACCTATTAACGTCAAAAGTAATAACGTTTTGTGTCAATTTATTTTTTTAGCAGATTTCTGATAGTTATATAGGGCCTAAAGAGGAAACACAGATATGATAGACAATATCAATCATTTCGTGTTCTATTTTTCAATGAATCTATAAAATAAGAAAGAAAGAAAGAAGAAAGAAATCATTTATTTGCCAATAATGTAGGTAACAAATATGGTGTTCATTTATGGAGAGTCCCGATACATTTTGCCTTACGGCATGCAAAATTATTAAATTAATTTAAACAGTGCTTAATTGCTACGTTAACATTTAAATATCATTTCTATACAATTGAGACAACATAATGACTTAGAATTACTTACATCTAACATTTTTCGCTTACATACAGCACAAAATAATCATCATATATTGCAAATAATAGTAATATTAAAAAAAAAGAAAGAAAATTACGCTATTATTGATAAAACTAATAATAAATATTACCACACATATAATTTGGAATTAGGCACTTATGTACTATAGAAATGTCATAAAAATAATTATAATTTTACATCTAGAATCCGATCTCGGTTTTTGACGTGACAACGTCCAATAAATCGATGAACGCCGGCTGCACGCACGAAAAAGGATGACTCATTGTAACGTTACGCTCATTGTAACGTTACGATCATTTCATCAATGTTTTGTTATGACGTTGTCACGTTAAACTATCGTCCGTAAACCGACTTTACAGACCACCAAATTTTTTTTACTAGCAAAAAAAATTAAAAGCAGCCACATTATTATAAACTAATCTCCACTATAATAACGTATACATAACGTAGGCGTAACATAAGTATGATTATCCAAGTCATTAGAACTGACTTAAGTATGATTATACCGAGGAATAATTACGAAAATCACGGCTTACGCCTTCTGAAAACCAAAAACTAACATAATGTAATGGCAGACTGTGAGGCGACTTTCGTTGTAAATAACTTGAAAGTCAACACAAAGTCAACTTATCAGATTCACTTATATTTTATGAGTTCTGCGACCGAATCTAAGCTTTGAAGTAAGGGTGCGGTTCCATTGCTGCGCTCTTTTAGCTTTAGATATAGCACCCTAAAACTCTCGATAAATTGTCAACTGAAAATTTGGAACTGTTTACTAATCAAAATTTGATAGTCTATAATAGTATCTGAAAGTCATTCCGGGAAATTGTGGACTGGCATAAAATGGAGACCAATCAGAGCACAAGTCCAACCAATTTATTAAAAAATAAAAATAAGTGAAAATAAACCTTAAAAAACATAGAATTGAGTAAAAATCGATTCGCGGTTTTCTATCTGAGGGCAATGATTAGAATAATATCCAACGGACGGAATAAATAGTATTCTATGTTCAAAACCATGACATGATATCCCCGAGTTCCAATTCCATGCCTTTCAATCATTGAAGGTGATTGATTTACAAGCAAATGAACAGATCATCGTACAGAAGTTCACATGCAAAAAAATTGTAGCACAGGAAAAGGCATAGCTTCCCGTTGTATGAAATATTAGCAGGATTGTCCACGACGTCGCGGCCACGTTACGCACAGCTGTGTGGTTTGCAAATAAATTAACCGTGCAGCTAACTTGTCAAATTTCTCCGTGCAAATGCAGCAGTGAGATCGCGCCTTTATGCTAGATTTCAAGATTGTAGTCGATACGGTTTTCGGGTCGAATTTTCGTCGCAAAATGTCGTTTGAGCATACTGCGTGGAAATTGTGAAAGATTTGGTTTTATGATAAATCGGTTTAATTTAATCGCCATGGAGAAGTTCGAATAGGTCCTCTTACAGAGCACGATAGTTGATATAGAACATCGAGGTTGAGAAAACGTAACAAGATACGCTTTTTTTTCTGTGACTCGTTGCGCCAATCTCTTTTACGAGTCTCGACCAAGCTTATCCACTAGCGATCTTTTGAATATCGGAATAGAGGAGCTCGTAGCCAAATAATAATAGCCGCACCGATCGATCGTCAAGGTTAAGCAACGCTTGCCGAGGTCGGTCTGTGGATGGGTGACCATCTTAACATACCGAGACTCCTTTGTGCCTTAGAAAGCACGTTAAGCCGTTGGTCCCGGCTGTCTTTGAAGATATTTGGCAGTCGTTACGGATTGTCGGAAGCCAGGAAATTTGATATCAGTCTTGACAAGAAGTACCGTGTTACCCAGTTACTGGGTTGTGAAGGTCTGATAGGCAGTCACTCCACGTAAAATACTGGTATTCATCTAAATATGAGGCTAGGCAGACGATGATCTTTTGAACATCGGTCCTAGCTGCATTAATAAATAAGTCATAATATTAATAATTTATCTTTATTGCAGACCATACAAAGTACATATTCACGTTAAAAATAATAAATATATTTAAAATTATATAAATGATAAAAATATTAATATTTTTATTCATTTTATTTTGATTAATATACACGCTGAAAATTTAATGGTTATTTTCCCGCGGCAGAATGATTAGCCATCAGTAGTGCTATCGAAACATAAAGTTAAACTTAAAAAAATAAAAATGTTTTTTTTTTCAAATAATTAAAAAAAATATTCATAATCTCGAAAGCGTGAGAAGCAATTGTAACTCAATAGACGTGACGTAGGTACTACTGGCAGAGCGGCGGCGCGCCGACAAAGTGAAAAGCGATTCATAAATGTTCAGAGCAAAATAAGCTCTGGCGCGCGTAGTGTTTATCACAATTATTATTCTGCCATTTCTTGATTTGTCAGCTTGTATAAATGGCAATAAGCATGGCTACGTTACAAATTGCATTCAGCCAATATTAAGCACTAAGAAACCTCTACATTTCAAATTAAGGTTAGAAGTGTAGGGGGCCCCTTGCCCCTACACTTGTAACCTTCAACAAAATATAACAATAATTACATTAAGCTCACCCTTCGACAAACAAACTCGCAGTAACTTACGCTCGTATATCACATTATTGCATAACGACATTATGATGACCGACTCCGAAAAATAAAGGGTTATTTACAAATACTAGCTGGATTTTTTGAGGTTGTAATCTAGATTCTATAACACACTACCTTCAACTTTGCATATACTTTGAGCAACATTTTGACTGGCCTGTTGGTCGAGTGGTCAGTGACCCTGACTGCTAAACCGGAGGTCGTGGGTTCGATTCCCACCCAGGACAAATCTTTCTGTGATGAGTATGATCATTTGTTCTGTGTCTGGGTGTAATTTGTCTATAATATGTATGTATTTAGAAATATATAAGTACGTTTATCAGTTGTCTGTTTACCATAGCACAGGCTCTGCCTAGTTTGGGATCGGATGACCGTGTGTGAGTTGTCCCCAAGATATTATTATTATTAGATATTATTATAGGAATCAATCTACGCATTCATCATCATCATCACCGTCACCAGCCGAAAGACGTCAAATGCTGGACATAGGCCTCCCCAAAGGGGGGGCCATAATCGCCACGCTTGGCAGGCGTACTGGCGATCGCAGTGTAGCTGTTGCAATGCACAGAGAATGCTGCTGCCCATTCTCTGGTGAGTCTCTTAGTCGCCTCTTACGACACCCACGGGAAGTGATGGGATGGTGCTATTCTTTTACGTCGGACCTCATTCAGAACAAAAATGGGGTTGGCTTCTAGTCTGAGTACCAGTATTTTACAAGTAGCGACTGCCTATCTGACTCCCACAACCCTTGGTGAAACTACTATCAGATTTTGTGGCTTCTCCGTAACGACTGTCGAAGATCTTCAAATGACAGCCGATCAAAATCTTAATGTGCTTGCCGAGACACGAGGAATCTAGGTATGTAATAGATGATCACCCATCTATGGACCAACCTTGGCAAGCGTAGCTTAACCCTGTAGGCTGTTATTTGTATGTAGTTGAAATCTATACTAATCTAATACAGCTGAAGAGTTTGTTTGTTTGAACGCGTTAATCTCTAGAACTGCCAGTCGTAATTGGAACATCATTTTAGTATATGATAGCCACATTCAAGAGGAAGGCTTTAAGGCTATACGGGAACGGGAAAAACCGGATATGCGCGTATGAAGTCGCGAGCAAAAACTAGTTATGTTATTCAACTACAATTATTTACAACTCTTACTGCAATTATTCACTACCCTTTCAGCGTAAAAACAATGATACGAAACAGAAAACAAAGACATTGGTAGCTGAAGGTTCTTAACCTACTCGAAACTTCTTTTAAACCGGCCCAAATGACCCGAAACATTACCAAGCATGTTTTTTTTCACCTGAACAATATGCTGCAAATAAAAACCGGCCAAGTGCGAGTCGGACTCGAGTGCAAAGGGTTCCGATTTTTTTTCTTAACATGCTCATTTAAATCCATAGACTTCTTTTTCTTGTAATCTCAACTTCGGTATGAAATAGGAATATTAAATGATTTAAAAATATGTTTCAGATTGAAAAATATGTTTCAGATCCTTACGATGAAGCCATTTTCATTTTATATTATGTCACATTGTGAAGTTGAAAAAACGTTTTTGCATCTTTTCTAATTTGGCCCTCGAAAAGCGACCTCATTTTCAAAATTTTCATTATTTCGGTACGCGTCCGTGTTTGGGTCACAGACGTTTATTTGTGTACCAAATTCTAACTGAATTGGTTCAGAAGGTTCGGAGAAAATCAGATGTGACAGACAGATACGCGTGTTACCGGTGTTACGGGCCGTAATGTAACACTCGCAGCGAGCATGTTACGCTGTGTCCTAAAATCCGTGTAAAACAAAACACACACGCATCATGTTCGTGCTCGTTTCCACGTACTGACTGCACGAATGCTCGTCTTGCAACATGTTACATTACCGGTCAGTACCCACCTTAAGGGGTCCGTTTTTCCATAAGGAGTTTCGGAACCCTAAAAGTGCCAAATGAATGGTTTCTAATTGATATAGAGCCAACAAAGAGATTAATGTACTGTGACGTTACAACACCTGGCTTAATGGCTTTTGGATGTGTTCTCCGGATTATTTTAATGATCATAATGAAAATGGAAGGTTTATCACACGACTGCCTCAGAAAGGGGAGTATTGTTTTTCGAGAATTCGTACCTTAGTGTATGTTTGTATGTCTATTTCTTTGGCACGCTCTGTAGCCGATTAAAAATGTCATTCACTAAAAATCCGACCGCAAACAACATGAGACTTGTTGAAATGTGTTTTTTTTTTAACCTTTTAGGCGGTTTTTGCAGTCATTTTTTTGATACAAGTCAACGTCTTTCGACATAGCGGTTTTCGAATCAATGTTTTTTCGAACTGGCGTACCACTCGTAAAGTTTTTCGGAAAAGCGTGAGTCGCAATAACACCCGTCATTCGAATCTTCATATAACACTCTTCATAAACAAGGGAACATCTTCCCGCAGGTTCTAACCTTCTGTTGTCCACTTGAAAGTCCCTGAACCGCTTCCGAACCCAAATATCACGGTAGACCGTGACTCACAAACATTTTGTGAAACACAACAATAATATTTTGTTTCACAAACATGAAAATAAAAATATAAAAAATACGAAAAATATTACAAAAAAAAAAAAATCCAAACGACCACGTCTTAATTTCTTTTATTTTGTTCTTAGCGACAAATTGTTGTTAACAGGAAAATGTTCGAAAAATACTTATAATAAACAATTTAAAAAAAAAACATTTTCATTTAAAATAATATTGTAAAAACGTGTTTTTCATACATTCGATATTTCTTTTATAACATTATTTCGGTTCAGTATTCAAACAAAAGTGAAGAAACGTTTGTTTAAATCAAAATAATTTGATCATTTCGAAGTTTAAACATTGAATTAGTACAAAATACGATTTCAATGGATGTCCAAAACTATCCCATTCGTTACTATAACTAATGGGCAATAAAAATCGAAGAATTCTCCACAATTTACTGGACCCAAGATATATTTTATTGTCTAAGATAACCATGTTGAAATATCAAGAAAGATTAATACAATCGACACTGAAAATTGCAATTTCGACCTTATTACCACTGAATCAAAGTCTTAAATAGTTATTTAATGTAATTGCTAAGAATCAGGAAGTAACAATACTACGTGATTCAATGCAGTGAACTTTAAATCTTAGATTAAATAAAATAGAGTTCAAAATGTGATTAGCTCTACCAGATCTCGATATAAGTATCTAATTAATGTTTGTTTGTACTGAAAACTTGTTCAATCTATTTGTCTGTTTGTTATACACGTTAGTAGATATTTGGATAATTGGCCCTTTTTTTTTTTTTTTTTTTTTTTTTTTTTTAAGGATGGGAAATCATCAAATGACTTCTTCCGCTCTGGGTGGAGCGGAAGGGCGTGTCAGACTCTTACTGACTAAAACCCATCCGTGTTCCTTCGAAAGCCCTTTGCTTTCCAGGGCCGCGGTGACTCTTTCGAACAAATTCCGCAACCCTGGCAGGCTCTGGCCCTAGCGGGTCCCGTCCTCTATGCTGACATCTCTTTGAGGCGCGCGTGAAACACAACGCGCCATCGACCCGGGCCTGGTGGTGATCGGACAGCGAGCCACCCAATGCTCGCCGTCCGCAGGCCCGCGCCTACGGTGGCCGGGGATCGCCCTGCGACTCCCGACGCCCGGGGCGTCTTCTCCTGTTGCGGCGGTTGGGACGAAGGCCTTGCCTTTCCCTCGCGCGGTCCGCCTCCTCCTTCGCTAGCATTACTGCTTCGCAGAAGGAGGTGACCGCTTCCCAAGCCTCCTCGCTCCGGACCATGGATTCAACCAGGGCCGGACGCGAGAGGTTGCCGCCGCCGATCGCCTCGACGAGGACACGGCGGTGCTCAGCCCAAGCAGGGCAGATCTCCACCGTATGCTCCACCGTATCCTCCGGGCGATCCTCACAGTGCTGACACCCGGGCGTGTCCTCCCGCTTTATCCGAAACAGGTACCTCCCGAAACAGCCGTGTCCGGTGAGCACCTGCGTCAGGCGGAAGGTGAGGACGCCGTAGCGCCTCTCCAGCCACTCCTCAAAGAGGGGTCTTATCGCCGCAATTGTGGCGTGCCCAGCGCTGGGTTGCGATAGTCGCCGTCTCCATACCGCCATGGTATCCTGCCGGAGCTCCGTCCGCCGCGATGCAATTTGCCGCTGGATAATTGGCCCTACACTAACAAATCGCTCTTTGATGAAACACATAAATAATTTAGGTTCATGGTTTATTTACGCATCGCTTATCTGTCTTAATATTTGGGAGGGAGGGAGAGCTACACAAGATGCAAAGCATTATCCCTTTTGCACAACGGAATCATCTGGCATCTCGGTAACTCCGGTTACCTAGGCCTTATACAGGCCGAAGTCATCCTTCTTAATCTATTGGAAATATCTTAGGAGTAAAAGTTCTCAATAGTATTTCTTTCCTATCGTATAAATTCTGAAATGTTAAATATCTAGCTTTTGCCCGCGACTCCGTACGCGCATATCCCTTTTTTCTCCGTTTCCGTAGGAATATCGGAAAATCCTCTCTTAGTGCTTTTTTCCTATTATTTCGACTTTCTACTACCAGTAGTTTCGGCTGTGCATTGTCGTTGAGTTTCACTCAGTCAGTCAGTAACGGAAGAATTTTATGTATTACGATAGAATTTGCTGTTCTAAAAACATAATATTGACAGTTACTGGGTTGTGGAGGTCAAAAAGGCACTAGGTCCATGTACAACACAGAACAACACTAGTCCTCTTTTGGTTGGACTGGAAGTCGGGACCGATATAGTTGGGAAAAGGCTATGCTCATTGGTTAATATCTCTATGTCGGAAACAGCAGAATTGGTTTTCAATTCTATAATCGGTCATCATGAATAATTATAATATGTATAATAATATTTATTTATTTTATTTATTTTATTTATTTTATTTATTTTATTTATTTTATTTATTTTATTTATTTTATTTATTTTATTTATTTTATTTATTTTATTTATTTTATTTATTTTATTTATTTTATTTATTTTATTTATTTTATTTATTTTATTTATTTTATTTATTTTATTTATTTTATTTATTTTATTTATTTTATTTATTTTATTTATTTTATTTATTTTATTTATTTTATTTATTTTATTTATTTTATTTATTTTATTTATCTTGCACGTTTTTTATATCCTGTTGAAATTATACATGCATGTATAATTTCAACATTATGATGTAACCATAACTTTGTAAAAAATATTATTTTTAAAAGAGTGTCCGTGGAGTTTTGTTGCCCGTTTTCTCCATAGAGATCTACGCTTTGGAACGTGCGAAGAGCTTTAGTTTTTTGAACGACCGACCTTGAAAATTCAATAAATACTTTGAGTCTTGCGTATTAAAATTATAATAAATTATTCAAATAAAAACGTTTAGAAAAGTGTACATTTAGTCAACAGTTTATTATTTAGTCAACATTTTCCATACAACAATAGTACCTAAAAATAAACTAAAACTAAGATATTTTAATTAAAGGTACAATTAATGATGGTTCGGAATTGCAATGTTAGATAGCGATCCGCCCGATCTAGATTACTTTAAACCTGTGTTTCAGGCCATTACTTTACAATCCAATTACTTTGGGACAGTACAATTTAAAGTTAAACTATGAATATATAAATAAAAAAATAATTATCTATTAGCAACTACGAGAAAAAGCTTAATGGTACCTACATTAGAACCTAAAACTAACCCTATGTAATAATACAAAAGTACAAAAATATTGAAAGCATGAAGAGTCCCAAGATAATTTACTCAACAAAAACCGGCCAGCTAGTCGCTAGTCGGACTCTCACACGAAGGGTTCCGAACCATAAACCGAAAAAAACACGTTTATTTTATGGGAGCTCCCTTTCATTTTTAATTTAATTTAATACGTTTTTTTTCCTTGTTTTAGCGGCGATAGAAATACACCTTAATCTGTGAAAAATTTCAACGGTCTACTTATTACAATTCTTGAGATACAACCCGCTGACAGACGGACGGCGGTGGCTTAGTAATAGGGTTCCGTTGGTTACCTTCTGGTTATGGAACCCTAAAAACGAATATGAACAAAACAATTCAACAAAAACAATAGGGGTATAGCAAATTCCTGTCTCGTTGACGAATTGTTTTGTCTACTGAAGCCGAAATAAAAAACGTTTATTGGTCTATAAGGCCCTTCATCGCCCAAGGGATTATTGGATACGCATCGGCGGTAGTTATTCTAGTATATTGCGTCTTAATTCTTTTATTTTTGTGGTGTTTTGTAAGAAATGTTGCCGGGAATAAAATTGGTGGTGACGATTATGGGGAACTGTAACAAAATGTTTATTGATTAAAAACTAGCCTTTGGTGTTCGCAAATCCGGGTGGAATTCGGAAATTATTCCAAAGGAATTTATTCCCGAGAGAAAAAAGTATCATACAAGGTCCAATTCAAAGACTCGTGAAATGAAGAGTTTTAAGATTCACTGTCCAATTCAAACGCTGTTGATTGTCCAAAAGGTCACCTATGAATTGTTAAACCTTCTTCATTAAAAATATATTTTTCACCGGAAAATGGCGAACGCCGTAAAAGTAATATAGATATCCAATGCCAAAACTAAACAACCCCACCACAAATACTGCAAACATCTTGAAGCTTTTATCCGAAACATTATTAAAACTCAATCAACCAACAATTTTAAAACACAACAAACGCAAACAATACTCCCTCGTTTGGCAATTGGTGCGCAGTTGTATTCACAATCATGTGACCCCTCTCTTCATCCCTCCCCTCGACGGAATGTGGGTCAATCGCAACCCTTTAATCAAACCGACTGCGAATCATGGACGTCATTCATTGATAAGCATTGTACGGAGTGGATTTTAAATTGAAATTGAAGATTTTAAAAACTGATTTTAGTTTGTGAGTTCAAAATAATTTTCAAATTGAAAACAGATTTTTGAGCACGGTTCGTAAAGGGAAACGCGGGCCAAGTGCGACCTGGACTCGCGTGCAAAGGGTTCCGAACGAATTTTTTTCTATGTATCTGTATTTTTTCAAATTTTAAAGGGGGGGGAGTGGGAAAGGTCAAATTTCATATATTTTCTTTAATAACTTTGTAATGGAATATTTAAAAATTATTCTCTCACTATTAAATTATCACTCTGACAAAACAAGTACCTAGGTAACTTTATTTAATCTCATTCATTTGGTTCCGTGTTGGGTGCCAACTTCGTTCAATTAGTCATAAAACCGCAGTATGCGAAGCTTACTTGTTGATGTTTGTGGTGTAGCTCTGTTAATTACGTACATTATTTTAATTATGTTATTAAAATATGTTCTGTATGGTGCCGGTTCTGAATGATGTCGGACGTAAAAGAATAGCACCATCCCATCACTTCCCGTGGGTGTCTAAGAGGCGACTAAAGGACTCACCAGAGAATGGGCAGCAGCATTCTCTGTGTATTGCAACAGCTACACTGCGATCGCCAACCCGCCTGCCAACCGTGGCGATTATGGCAACACCCTTTGGGGAAGGCGTATGTCCAGCAGTGGACGTCATTTGGCTGATAATGATGAATGAATTAATAATTACGAATTTTAATGATTAAACATTTTAGGGTAGGTATTGAGAGTTGTCCCGCGGTGGGCACCAATTATTTTTAAATAGTATCCGACAGAAATCAGAATAAATCCTATCATAATATTAAATCATAATATTAAAGGTGTGGATAGTTCTAGTCCCATGGTGGGCGCCAATTCAAATAAGCGAACAAGATTGATCTGAATGTATGCATATTTTATTTTCAAAATTTTAGCACGATGCTCCCAACCTCAGGGGTATCTCAAATTTCCAAGTACATACGCGTTTCAATCTGAGTTTTTCAGAAATACGTAATGTCTTATTTAAAATTGCGACAAGATTTTTTAACATTTTTTTCATAAATAGCTTTCTGAAGGCCAATTCTCGTAGGTACTTGAAAAGCGTTCAAATTCAAGTTTCAATTTTATAATCTCAGCGACAATCAATGTTGAAATCTGGTCAAATGTGGATAAAATTAGTTTAATTTTTTATTGCGGCTGCAATGAGAATGCGAAAGTTCCCCAAAATACGGAAATAACCCTTCTGGTACGATTATATGTTTTGAAATTGACAGATCTCATACTACCCTTAATTCAAATCAACTCAACTGAAAGCATTTATTTCAATTAAACAATTACAGGCACTTTTGAATTGTCAAGGTCGGTCTGTCCGAAGAGATGAAGCCTATTTGCACGTTCCAAAGCGTAGATCTCTATGGAGAAGAACATGCAAGAAACTCCACGGACACTCTTTTAAATCAATATTTTTTACAATGACATGGTTACATCATTCGTGTGGAAATTATACAAACACATACATACATGTGAGAACCATGTAGAAAGACTTGCACGATCAAGCGTCCGGAATAAAAAAAAAGCAACAATTCAAAGAATAAATAATTAAAATAAACCGTGGCGAAGATGACCCCTGCGCGAGCACTATTCGGCTCAATCACTTTGAAGGGTGCCAAATGATCCAGCACCACCAGCAGATTTTTAAGCGAGCATGTCACTCCCAATTATTTTTTTATAAAACGAGGTTCATTGACCTTAAGCCAGCCATAACAGGGTAAGTATTTCCCATGATTAATATTGCAGTTTTTCTATGCATCATAAAGCATTGTTTTTTTTATGTAATTTCTTGTACGAATGCGTGTACACTTCCATATTATTTTTACAAACTAATAAATAACAATTTAACAACGACTGAATGGTCACGCGAGGTCTTTACGTCATGAGCCAAGTAACCAGTCATTCTTCATAGTTACCGGCCAAGATATAGATTAATAGTTTTTAGTGTTGGTCCAAAGTTATTGTGTTGTTAAAGGGTGCTAAAGATTTGAAGTTCATGTTTAAAATATGTAGGAGGTAAAATAGTTAACAGGGGATTTATTGTAATATCCTAAAACCACCATGATTCTGATTGATATATTGATTGATTAATGTATACAAAATATTGTAAAACTTTTATTTGAAAAGAGTAATTATGGGAGTTTCTTGTCCGTTCTTTTCCATAAGAATCTTCCTTTGCGAATGGACAACTAGAGTCACTATAATATTGTATTTTTAAATTGTAAAATTGACGTTTAAAAGTGCTTTTAAATGATCTAGTTGATAAATGGACTTTCTGATGTGGGAGAGAGACGGGGCTATACAAGACGTATATCCTTATCTCCTTTTTCACAGCGTTCAAGCTCCCAAATATGTACAATTGTACAGGTTCTATACATATTCTATCTAAAGAACAATTTTATGAATTCCCGTCGTTGCACTGTCCAGTCGCACCTTTCTGTGGGACCTGTAAAATGTTGCTATATACCTAAGCATTGACAAATCTGACGACAGTAAAATCATGGCATATGTAGTGTGTACCCTTGTAGTCAAGAAGGTGTGAACAGTAGATATTGGCATGCCTATGTTGCAATGTGAACATAGTGAAATTGCTGAATCAATTTCAAGCATGATAGGAACGTAATTTCGAACAAAATAAACAGCGATTTACAGCCGAAAATTCGACATTTACAGCCTAGTATAATTGAGCTGGTAAAACTATAAAAAAACACTATAAATGTCACATTGTTTTAGCAACAGCCATCGTTATTCGACGGTGTTATTTTGTAGCAGCTGTCACGGTTAGAATAAATGCGCGCTGTGACAAATTAATGTAATGAGTTATATTAGGAACGACGGCAGTTGTTTTAATATTATTTGTACTGTTATTTTGTGCAACAATGTATGTAACGAAAAATATATGATACAATCATTTTTACGAATTTGCTGGATTGGTAAAATTATACCAATCTCAATGATAATCTTTGGCTCTTTCGATTGGCTTGAGTTTGTAAGCAACGTTGGGATTGGTGTCAGAATGTTTCGGACTGTTTTTGTTAATCTTGTGGTGCTCAACAAAAACAATTTGATCAATTATTACTTCATATAAAACCTGTAACAGAATAAAGCAAATAGGTATCTCTTATGGGGTCATTGTACTCATAATTATGATCGACTTTTACTATGGGACCAACAATGAAATCGCAAAAAAAATCGACTGCCCCATACATTTGTAAATGTACTGGAGCAAAATATACTGGACAACTGATTTTTTTATGCGAGTTCGGGGTTGGTTCTATAGTAAAAGTTGTTCATAATGATGAGTACAATGACCCCTTCAGAGGTATTGCATTTATCTTGTTACACGTTGTATAATGAATCACATGGATTGCACATACAGCTCTCTTTATCCAGTTTAATGCATCGTTGTCCTTCCTGCAGTACTACGGTACATCCACGACCCTTTCCCCGAAAAAAATGTAAGGACACTTCATTCAAACAAGTTTTGCACAAATGGTTTTTCAAGGGGACACTACTGTGGCCCTTTCATGTCTGGACACCACGGACTCCGAGGTAAGAATTCTACACTTTCCAGTCTTGACCCCGAAATTCGAGATACTGCTCTTTCTCTTCAATCAGGATGTTGTCTGGATTAAAAAATATGATTCTATTGAGCCCGTCAGTTAGATTATCGAAACATATTGGACACGTATTTTTATTTTATCAAACAAATCAATAAAAAATTACGGAGATAAAATGCATCAAAGAAAAGGAGTGGGGCTTGTAACGTCACTTTCCAGTAAAAAGTGTACTGGTAAGTGACATCACACGAGTTTTCAACGCACTGTATTGTCTTCAGTTTTTGTTTACGTGACAAAAGAAAAAAATAGTGTCCACGCTTTGGTGCCAAAAGACTTTAAACACTATTATTACCTACCTCAAAGTCCAGAACCCAACTGCCATCACCGTCACCTTTCCTCCCAAAATCAGTTACCAACACTTTATTTCCTAAGAAACATTTACGAGTATTTTTAATAATACACCCATAACGATTGCGTGTTCCAACCCCGTTAGCTTCTGGGGGTAGTATGCAAAAGTGGTAGTTTGATTGATTGGCTGAACATTGCAGTACTGGACATGCTGTGTAACATGAAGTATTTAGTAAAAATGGTGTTTGTCGTTACTGTAAAATCAATCACGATGCTTTATTTTCATGTAGGTCAAGTAGGTTACACGTGTATCGACCTATATTTACTAATTACCGACCGCGGCTCCACCCGCATTAATGTCGAAAATTATCCCAAGGGAACACTCTCGGGAAGAAAAAGTATCCTATGTGTTATTCCAGGCTATAATCTACCTCTGCACCAAATTTCATTAAGATACGTTCAGCCGTTCTGACGTGATTGAGTAACAAACATCCATCTGTCCAAGCATCCAAACTTTGCATGTATAATCTTAAGTATTAGTATACAAGTTTATATTCTCGGGTGGCTCCAATCTTCAGTGTTTATATGGCGTCGCTCCGCAGTTCATGGCCCACCTCTTGTCTTGCGCCGCATGCCCTGTCACCTGTACATGTGAGGACCTTATGGCTGCGTCTGCGAACGGTGTAGCCGTTGCTGAGTTCCTACTGGGCCAAACATAGAATTTGATAAGTGTATTTGTCACCGAAACGCTAAGAAGAAGAAGTATAGATAGATTTGATTTAAAAACTAGAGGACCCGTGCTGCTCCGCTGCAGTGAAAGTCAAGTTGAATGTCCACATCCGAGAAGTGTCTTTACAAAACTCCTGCTGTGTAAAGACACTCCTCAGATGTGCATGTTATCTTATTTTTCAGAAAATAGATAAAACTAAATGTGAGCTATGTGAACTGTGGCGATTTACTTGAGAAAATATCCTGTTTTGTTTTGAACACGCTTTTTCAAATCCAAATACTTATGTAGAAGATCCCATTACGTATTTGTTCAAGATGTATAACGATTTATTTTAGCATTGATAAAAAGACCTCAAATTCAGTTGAAAATTATAAATTTGGATATATCCCCTTTTGAAAAGACTCTCCTCATCTAAGTTCTAAGTGGGTGACGCTCAAATTAAATGTCTCGTTCCAGCGAGTGTTCTAAGATCGCGCACCTCAATTAGGGTCGAAGATTTAGACAAAAAAGCGTTTGACTATAACTTGAGAAGAGTAAAAATTAGGGGGTTTTCTATGCTTGATGACAAGTCTGTGCGTCAAAACATTTCATTTAAAATACATACGCAAATAATTTAGTTTAATTATTTTTGCGATGGGACACAAATTAGGCTACTAAAAAAAATTGCGGGGCCATCTTTGGGGACCGCCGATAGAAGTGAAAACTAAGCGAAAGCTAAAGCGTGACGATATCGGTGACGATGACGCGAGTTCCATGTTTTTTGTTCACCCAAAAAGTGCTCAACGCGCCTAAAGAAGTTTTCACTTCAAAAACGCTTATCTTCCTCGGTTGGTCTATGAATTATCGTCATTTATAGTATTCATCTCGGGATATATCGACATTGAAATTACGATCACTTTAATGTGTTAGTTACGGATGCCATAAGTCATCATTAGAAAAGAATACTCTTAATTATGTACTTCATATAAGTTACAGAAAATATAGATGTTGAAAACATTACATAGGGTGACGCAATGGCCGGCCTTATCGCTAAAAAGATAACGTTACTACAATCGTCTGTTACATCTGCAAATAAATAATTAATTCATCATTAACCAAAAGGTAAAGAGATTAAACGACTGTGATTAATATTCGTAAAACCAGCAAACCAAAATACCAGAAGAAAGATCTTATAATGCTCAAAAAGCACAACAACCTAATCTGAAATCAAAATGAATAAAAACACCAATCAAAGATGGCGGTCTTCCTCATAAAAGCTTAAACAAATTAGAAACCCAACTTAACATAAACATTGCTCGGAATTTCATTCACCATAACGTAAAAGCCAACCGACTTAAATTCAAAAGAAAATAATTTAGCAAAACATCCGAATTAATATGAAACGAGCCGCATAATACTCCACTTTGGCGCCAAAACGCCGCCATATTGAAAATGTTGTCGTGACACAAGTAAATTAACATAAACCACTCTGATTGTATGAATATTTACAAACCGTCGATCTTACGCTTTATTATATTCAAATAAGACAAAATTTCCCTGTAATCTGCATTGCACTGCGTTCCCCTAAAGAATGTTAAACGACTGAATAACTTGACCTGTTCCCACTAAAATAATTCGAAGCTGCAGAGCTCAAAGTAAAATGGCGTGGAAAATGCCTTTATCGCTGTCGTTAGCATAAAATAATACGTAATGTTTTCTTATATTATTTTTAGTACGCATAACAAATTCGTAATAAGAATGCCGTAGGTCGTTTTATTATTTTACGTAAAATTAAAATGACAGAAATAAATTGGTAAGTTTGCGTAATTTTGAAACGGATTAGACTTTCAAGGAGGATAAAAATGTGACATGATGTATTTTCTCGTTCAGACTGAATTAATTTTGAGAAATTAAGACACGGCCTTGTAATAAAAGTTAAAGAGCAGATGTTACTCTTACCTAAAATTTTTGTAAATATCGTAGACTTTATTTTTCTTTGTATTTTCAGTGTGTTCAGAGCACTGTTTAAGGTTTTTTTTACCGATTTAAAAAAAGGAGATTATCCAATTCGACCCATAGGTATGTAATATTGTCAGAATTGCACAGTTTTTGCAAGTAACGACAAGTGCGACACTCTTAATACGTGTGCCAAATTTTATAAGTGTATGTGTCTGTACATATGTGTAAAAAAAAAGTTTGCAAATTTTACTTAAGATTTTTTAAAGATTTAACTTTCATTTCTCCCTTTGTACTATGTGTGTTATTCATTTAATAAATTACAGTTTTTAAGTCGGTTAATTTTTTTTTAATTACTTTTTTTCTCTTTTATGATTACTTTGACTCTTGAAGGAAACTATGTTGGTCGCCTGTCAGCAAGATGGGCAGACGACATCGTTGCCATCTTAAGTAGGACTTGGATGAGAGTGGCACAAGAGCGTGAGAATTGACACAGAAAAAGACTTATGCCCAGCAATGGGTGAAGTCGGTCTGTGAAAAATGATAATGAAGCTTATGATTTGGCATAAATAATGATAAGAAAGGTTGACAGCAGATAAAAATTGACTTTTAGGGCCAGTTTCTCAATAAGGTATTTTGTGAAATGAAAAAATCTAATAAGTCCGTCAGACGGATTTGAAAAGAAATTTGGACACGTATTTTTTTATTTTTTCACGTAAACAAAAAATATAGACGATACAGTGCGTTGAAAACACGCGTGACCATGTTGGTACAATTTTTACTAGTGACGTGACGTCATGCGTGTTTTCAACGCACTGTATCGTCTTCATTTTTGTTTACCTACGTAAAAAAAGAAAAACACGTGTCCAAAATTTTTTAGAAATCTGTCTGACGGATTAAGTACTTAGATTATTTTAGTAAAATACTCTTTTGAGTAATTTGAGTAACACATGTGTCAAATCCTACTTTAATGCTTGAGTTTGAGAGATTTTCAGAATAAAGTAGATTATGAGAAATGCTTATTCAGAAATCAGTGGTTTGGCTCAGATTGTGACATAGGTAAGAGTGTGAAGCTGCATATGAAGCAGAATAAGAACTTTTTACTTTTTGGACAGTAACGTTGGGTGGTACAAAACGAAAAACGTGTTCTTGGGCCGTTTAAACCGTTTGAAAATATATATTTTTTTCGTCATTCCCGGAGTCTGTGTTACCTGATAGCTACAACCTAAAGATCTGTAAGTCAAGAGTGAACAGGTTGCTTCTTAGGTAAGCGTACTCCATCGCCGATCACATCATCGCTTATTAATAGTGGTCAAACACGAGCTAGAATATTATAAAGAGGAAAGATTTGTATTTTTGTATGTAACGAATAAACTTAAAAACTAAAAAACCGATTTGAAAAATTCTTTCAGCAATGGATAGCTACATTATCAGCCAGTAACATAGGCTATATTTTATCCCCGCACTCCCACGGGAACGGGAACTACGCGAATGAACCACGTGACGTCCGCTAGTACTTTATACTTATACTTTAAAAAGAACACCCTAATTCGTTTTGAATCTATTTCTAACGCATTTTAATTCTCATACATCGATATTAATTTAGACATCAATTTAATCAATACCTACAATCTCTAATTACTCACAAATATCACTACCACTAAATTACACAAACAATTTACTTCACAAGCAAATAATTATCAGAAATAAACACGAACTCAAACAAAATAATTCCCTCGAATAATTCGGTTAAAATATGAAATACCCGTATTAAGTCTGGTTTTAAAATTACTCTGAGCTAACCAATATTATACTAATTGTCATGCAATCAAGGACCGGCAAATAAAATTATTGGCATACGAATTAAACGAGACGTGGCATTATTTCCATTTCCGTATTTGCATAATACCGACCATCCGTGTAATGGCGTAGGCATGGCGCGTTGTGATTGGTGGAAAATCAAGTGGCCGCTGTTATGCAAGAGTACACAATACGACGTTGCATCGTGACATGTGAGCGTGTCCATCGTGTGATGTCGTATTCATGTTCGATATTGTGTCCTTATGTTTTGTGTTTTCCATATGCGATTTCGTGTCCATATGTGTTGTTGTGTCCATATGCGATATCGTGCCTATATGTGTTGTAATGTACATATGCGATATCGTGTCAATATGGGTTGTCGTGCCTTTATGCGATATCGTGTCCAAATGTGTTGTCGTGTATAAGCATGTCGATAAGCGATGTCGTGTCCTTTTGCGATGTCTTATAGAGGTATGCGGAACAGGGTGTAAAGTTTCACAACCTTCATTGAAAAGGGCGGCTCCTCCGACCGAAGGGTATTTTTTCTGGTGGGCAACTGCCCGATGGATGTTATTGGGCGGTTTTATGTTCTAAGCGCGCGGAGAACTTTGATAACGCGATGTAGAATTTATGTGCCATCACGTCATTTTGTAGTGTGTATGTGCTGATAGATGCCGCTACAGTCTTGGCAAAATGCGTCCATATGCGATGTCTTGGAAAACACACGTTGAACGTCGTGTAGCGATTTTTCCGTTGTCATTGCATATTGTCGCGATATCGCATCGCATTGCAACACGACATCACAACGTGGTACGATGCGATATCGCATCGTGTGATAGTGTTTTGGCCCTTTTCAGCTTAATTCGGTTTTGTATATCGCGATTGATTTTGAATATAAATTAAGTATTCGTTTTATGGAGTTAAATTAGTAGTGTCTTTATTAAAGTTTATTCGGTGAATGCTCGCTTTCAGTATTTTAATATTTATTTTTGGAACAAATTTTTTCAACCGATATTTTTTTTATGCGAGGTTAAGGTAGTTGAGAAGTACCACCGTAGCTATGATAAAATAAAAATCATTTTCTATTAGTAGGCCACAAATTCACCTGCTACCAGCTCTCTTGCAAGTGGCATTACATTACGGGCTCATCATCATCATCATTTCAGCTGGAAGTCGTCCACAGCTGGATACAGGTCTCCCCCAAGTATCGCTACCGGTCCTGCGAGTCTCGCATCCTGCGTTCAGCAATCGCAGTTGCAACCACGAAACGAAAAGAACTCCCCTTAAAATAATTCAAGCAACAGCCTAGAACTATACTTACCTATCTACTTAAAATTTAATTTGCCCTTTGAATTCAGCAATCACCATTTTACATCACCCATTTAAACACAACCAAACCAATCCACAAACAACTACCCAAATCAAAGTTTAAACCCTTATAATTAATTGAACACCCCAAAATAATGGAATTATTAATTAATATTCGAGTTTAATTGAAAGCCATTGAAACGCATTAATTTATTACTTGGACCGCTTTGACTGGCGACTAATGACATGATGGACCAATTAATTACTATGAAGCTTTTTGTTGAGGACTTTTTGTAAATAATATTATGGCTAGTTTACACAGTGCGAGCTGCTGACTAGACAGTAGACGGTAACTCTGATCATCTGCTCGTATGCCAGTGGCTCGGCTCGCCTTAGCTGTCTACACGGTGATAGTAGCTAGTAGTAGGTGGTACTTTAGATTCAAATTGTATAAATTGTTTTGCATGTGACAATTTTATTATAATTATGATGTATCTAGCGAATATTCTACACGATTTTTTTGTTTGAATAAATAACAATGAAATGTAATTAAATTAAATGTAGCTGGCCAGTACTTTGCGAGTCGCAGCTCACAAAAAAATACAGGTCCCGCTCGCAACTGCCTGGCTGACACTGGCGAGCTAATACCGAACGCGTCCGAACGATGCGAGTGATGTCCGAACTGCTACCATGTGCGAGTGGGCGGCGGGCAGGCGAGTAAAAACAGAAATTTTGAAGTAACTCGGATACCACGTGCCAGTAAATCGTAAGATACGTCCACACGATGCGAGTTACTGCACTGCAGCTACTCGGTAGACTGACTCGCAAGCTCGCTCGCACTGTGTAAGCTAGTCGTGAATGTGTAAAGTGGTTGGAGATATTGGACACGGGGTAGTGATAGAGTGTCCTTTTTATTTAGGGTCTTCCTTATTATCTTATTTTATTTTCAGCCTGTTCTGCTTCCCTTTTTTTATTTTAAGGATGGGAAATCATCAAATGACTTCTTCCGCTCTGAGTGAAGCAGAAGGGCGTGTCAGACTCTTAATAACTAAAACCCATCCATGTTCGTTCTAAAACCCTTTGCGTTCCAGGGCCGCGGTGGCTCTTTCGAACAAATTCCGCAACTCTGGCAGGCTCTGGCCCTAGCGGGCCCCGTCTTCTGTGCTGACATCTCTTTGAGGCGCACGTGAAACACAACGCGCCATCGAGTTCTGCCTCCCTGCAGAGTATATTCCGTTTCTTCATTTCGTTCCTCCCGGCTTTGGATAAGTATGGGCCAGTCCTGTGGATTGGCGTCAAGCTCATCCCGCCGTTTTCGCCTGGGTCTTCCATGATATTGTCGTCCAGGGTCTTCTTCATAATCTTCTGCCAGCCAATCCTATTCTTTTTTTTTTAAGGATGGGAAATCATCAAATGACTTCTTCCGCTCTGGGTGGAGCGGAAGGGCGTGTCAGAATCTTACTGACTAAAACCCATCCGTGTTCCTTCTAAAGCCCTTTGCGTTCCAGGGCCACGGTGACTCTTTCGAACAAATTCCGCAACCCTGGCAGGCTCTGGCCCTAGCGGGCCCCGTCTTCTCTGCTGACATCTCATTGAGGTGCGCGTGAAACACAACGCGCCATCGACCCGGGCCTGGTGATCGGACAGCGAACCACCCAACGCTCGCCGTCCGCAGGCCCGCGCCTATGGTGGCCGCGGATCGCCCTGGGACTCCCGACGCCCGGGGCGTCTTCTCCTGTAGCGGCGGTTGGGGCGAAGGCCTTGCCTTTCCCTCGCGTGGCCCGCCTCCTCCTTCGCTAGCATGACTGCTTCGCAGCAGCACTCGAAACAGCCGTGTCCGGTAAGTACCTGGGTCAGGCGGAAGGTGAGGACGCCGTGGCGCCTCTCCAGCCACTCCTCAAAGAGGGGCCTTACCGCCGCAATAGTGGCGTGCCCAAGCCAATCCTACTGAACTGGTACACAAAATATTATTTTTGAATTCGTACTGCTGAAAGATTGAAAAGTTATTGCAATTCCAAGGTCAAAGAGAATATTCGCATCCAAAATAGTGAAGATTTTTTGAAGTGAAAACTTCTTTAGGCGTGTTGAGCACTTTATGGGTCATCGTCACCGAACGCTATACTTTCGCTTAGTTTTCACTTCTATCGGCAGTCCCCGAAGACTGCCCCACATGTTTTTATGTGGGTATGGGAAATCATCAAATGACTTCTTCCGTTTCTTCTGTGTGGAGCGGAAGGGCGTGACGACATGCTCTTCCTGACTAAAACCCATCCGTATTGCTCGTAAAGCCCTTAGCGTTCCAAGGCCGCTGGGACTCCTTCAAATAAATTCTGCAACGTCTGGGGCACACCCTAAATTAATAATTTGGTCATAATTATCATAATTCAACTTAAAAAAATTCACTGTCAACGGAAATGAAGACAAAAATTAAAATTTCAACTCTGTAGAATTAAAGGAATTTGTTCTAATTCATCTTGCTATATTTGACTTAAATTAACTAAAAACCATTGCAAGTTACATTAATAATAAAAGTTTGTAAAAAGATAACGCTCCGTAGCACATTGTAAAATAACATTTATAGCAACCACTAGCCCTCGACTTCGTACGCGCATATCCCATTTCTCGGTTCCCGTAAAAATTTTGGGACCAATTATACACCTAAACCTTCCTCATAAATAACCCCATCCATTGAATAAAACCGCATGAAAATCCGTTCAGTAGTTTTTGAGTTTATCGCGAACAGACAGTCAGACAGCAGCCGCGGCTAGGGACTTTGTTTTATAATATGTAGTGAAGTTACTACATATTATAAAATAATAAGACCATCTTAACATACCGAGACTCCTTCGTGCCTCGGAAAGCACGTTAACCTGTTGGTCCCGGCTGTCATTTGTAGATCTTTGGCAATCGTTATGGATAGTCAGAAGCCAGAAAATCTGACACCAGTCTTACCAAGGAGTACCGTGTCACCCAGTTAATGGGTAGTGGACATCTGGTAGGCAGCCGCTCTACGTAAAATACTGGTATTCAGCTGAATCCGGTTTGACTGGAAGCCGACCCCGATATAAATGGGAAAAGGCTAGGCAGATGATGAGTGAAGTAACTACATTTTTTTATTCTACCTAGACCAAACTATTTTTGAGACCAAAAAGTTCTGACGCGAAATTAATTGTAGCTCACTCACAGAAATATGCTAACACATAAATATGAAGTCTCCATTATTTGATTCACTGAAATCGGGAATTGGACCGAAATTAATTGCTATCGAATTGCGGGTAGTTTCACAAAATAAGTATCTCCAATTTTGTTCAGAGTTTTTTTTTTGCATTTCTACTCTAATAGATATATTGGCAGTTATATTGGTGTATTAGTGTTGTGCATTACTTATGTATGTGCGATATGTGTATTTTGAAATGAAATGAAATGAAATTGTTTATCGCCAGATTAATATCCAAATAACACACATAAATAAGAGTAAATAATAAAAAATAAGTTGCAAAAACATGACAACTGCAAACTTGGACGCCGCGAATCATGTTATCGGCGTATGGTAAGACTGCCATCTTTGATGAAGAGGGCTGTTGTCCCAGTCTCGCACAGCGACCACCAAGGAGTTAGCGAAGCGATGTATGGCGGAGCGTGCGGCGGCCGAGCGGCTCCTCAGCAGGGCCTGGCAGGGCAGGGATGTTTAGATACTTTGTAAACTTTGATATTTTGTTTCGCTAACACAATGTATGTATATATCTAGAGGATCGAAAGCCGCGCGTCTGTAATAGGGGTTACTGAACACTAAAGGTTCGCCGCACAAGTAACTTAGAGCTCCAACAAATCTAATTTAAGTATCCATTTGAATGAATAAAATGATGGAAGAAGATTATATATACAACGTATAACAGAATAAACGCAATACCTCTTAAGGGGTCATTGTACTCATCATTATGAACAACTTTCACTATGAGACCAACTCTGAAATCCCGAAAAAATATTACTTTACGTCAAAAACATTCGTGCTAGGCCCTCAGTTGAATGAAAATAATGATATTCATTACCTATATACTCAATCTATTTATTTTATTTAAAAATAAAACGGTAAGTTACAGTGCCATTCAATGTGGTAAAGCTACCAATGACCCCTTAAGCGGTATTGCGTTTATTCTGTTACACGTTGTAGAAACTATGGATAGATCGCATGAAACAAAATAATATGATTGTGTAAAAAATATGCATAATTCGAAATGAAGCATGTGTAAGTGGTATACATGATTATACTATAAAATGCAAAAGAGGAAAAATATCCCCGTTCCATTGAGCATCAAAATTGAAAGTACCTTCAGGATAAGAGAGATATTTTACGGGCTAAATATGTTGCGGGATGTTACTGAAACCCTGGGTTTTTCTAGTTGATAGGCCACAGTAAACTAGGGTTCAATTGGCGTAGGTGGGAGAGATGGTGTCTGACAGACACCCTCCTCCTCCCGCCCCAGAGCGGAGGACATCCATGAGGATTTCCCCACGTTAAAAAAAGGGTTGAACTCGTATTAGGAAGTTGCGAATCCAAGATGCATCGATTCCATCAAAAAAAAACTAAATAATACACAACTTTCACAAGTAACCTATTTTCCGGCTGAACTCATTCAGATTTCAAAATAACGAAGAGAAACTTGGTCTCGGTACCAGGAGCTCATGATGCAACAAGATAGAGCGCAGTGCGAACTGTATCAGAACCAACAACTCTATTCCATGTCAAAGCTGCAAAAAGGCTACAAAATGCGAAAGAGGAAAAATATCCCCCTTCCATTAAAATATCAAAATTGGAAATCCTCCATCAAAAACAAACAAAATGCAAATTTCAAGCAACCTATTTCCCGGCTGAACTCATTCAGATTCCAACATAATGAAGAGAAACTTGGTCTCGGTACCAGGAGCTCATGAAACAACAAGATAGATGCGAAGTGCGAAGTGTATCAGAAATAGCAACTCTACAGATATCTTGTAAAAGTTGTCGAAAGTTCGCCGCGGTAATCTTGTATTCATATTGATAGTTGGTCGGAGCGTGGGAAATGTATTTTAAGGTTGAATGGAGATGCGCTTTGAGTTTTGGCGTGCTGTGGACTTTAATGTAACAGTTTTTGAAAGTTATTACTTCTTCTTTTCTGAAAGTTAATACTACGTAAGATTACAAAATATTTTGATATATTGTAAACTCTCGATGGTCTTATGAACGTTTGTTCTGCAATTATGATTATCATATTATACATCTATTAATTCAAATACCTTGCACGTCTGATTAGTCAGTTTATTTTTTGCAAACGCATGTTTAATAAATATATATTTATTTCCATACCATTATTTCCATTAATAACTATCTTAAAACTAATTATGTACATATACAAAAACAAAATACACTCAGGCGTCGAAGTATTCCTCCGCATCGCTGTCATCCGGAAACGTGCCCAGAAGACTGGCAGCATTGCCATGTTGATTTTTTTTTAAAATCTTTATTGGAAAAAGAGGATTGTATCACGCATGATAATGTCATCCCCATAGTTACAGACGTTACAGTTACATCTTATCTACGCTTTTCAAGCACAATCAACCATATTATATATGCATCTCGCTTCCTCTGATAAGGGAAATGCAAGAATGCTATTGCCACTTTGAATGGCAATGCTAATTCTTTGAGCAAAGAACGAGCCAAATAAATAAATAAACAAATTGATTAATCTTACTCTTATTATAGGAACCAAAATCATCTATTCTATAATATTTCCGTGCGTTCCCAGAAATTGTGGACTGACATAAACTGGCGACCAATCAACTCTCTGGTCTACAATTTATCTGTTTTGGTGTGACAGTTTAACTGGAACTTGGCCTCATTGATCGTTGTTTTCTCTGAATACACCAATGAAAGCCTTGTTTCCAGGTTTATTATCACACGAAAACGTATATTGTAGACTAGTGCTCCGATTGGTCGCCATATTTTTATGTCAGTCCACAATTTCTCTGAATGACTTGGAGAGATTATAGACTATCAAATTTTGATGCGTAAAAGTATTCCAAATGTTCAGTTGACAATTTATCGAGAATTTACAATCTCTCAAGATATTTCATAGTCTTACGTAGTTTGCCATTTTCCAGTGACACTTCAACTGAAATGTTTTTAAGAGTATTTATGGCTCACGGTTTTCGAACATCCAAATTCTTTAAGCAGTAATTGATTAACAAACATTTAAATCACTAGCTTCTGTTGCGGCTTCACCCGGGTCATTGTATCCTATTTCCTAATTAATCCAAGTTATAATTTATCGATGTTCTAATTTTCATCTAAATCCGTTAAGATGTTATTGATGAACAAATATCTACATAGAAATCAGGGAACAGGATTCTGTAGTATTAGGTCCGCGTGTCGGATTACGACCCATAAAGATTCTTACACCCAGCTGAGGCAACATTCCAGGTTACTTCATACAAGTTTTGGGAATTTCTCGCGCTACTTCTTCTGAAGGGTAGGCATCTTAGAGACTGTCTTTGTAGCCTTTGACCTTCGAAATCTTTTGATCCTAAGCCTAATTTAGAATTCTGAGTAAGTATCACGTGCCAAGATAAGTGATGCCTGAAACGGTAAAGGGTGGGATTATTGGAAGACTGTCTTAGGTAACTTGGAATACCTTTCAGCCGATTTAAGATAGGACGATTTTTATATTTCTTCAACCATTTTTGAAAAATTCTTTTGTCTTTCGATTTTTTTTTTCGCGTTTTTCGGGAAATAAATGAAAAATTGAAAAATCTTTTAATTCAGACAAAGTCCATTAATTGGATGACTTGCCCAGAAAGGCTTCTCTTTTCAATATTGTCTTAACATCAGCAGTAATTTGTTTTTTTTTTACTGTTGATAGGCCTTTGACCACTATCTCACCTGATGGTAAGCGATGATGTGGTCGAAGATGGAGCACACTTGCCTAGAAGTAACCTAATCACTCTTGACTTAAAGACTCCCAGGTTGCATGCGCGTGCAGCAGGCTACAGTAAGGGTAGCCCAGCCCATACATAATCCTGCCAGGGTTGCGGAATTTGTTCGAAAGAGTCACCGCGGCCCTGGAACGCAAAAGGCTTTAGAAGGAACACGGATGGGTTTTAGTCAGTAAGAGTCTAACACGCCCTTCCGCTCCACCCAGAGCGGAAGAAGGCATTTGATGATTTCTCATCCTTAAAAAAAAGTGGAAAATTCGCATCGTCAGTACCTATCGTGATTTCTAACCTGAATAATGTGGTGAGTTTTTTTTTGTGCATTATGTATGGGCTGGCCTACCCTTACTGTAGCCTACTGCACGCCCATGCCAGGTTGTAGCTATCAGGAAACGCACACTCCGGCAAGGAATTCCACTCCTTAGCTGCACACACAATGACTTTCTGGTCACTTCAAAGTTCGTCTAAACTCTAAAATAAATATTCAAAAACTAAGGCACCAAAACTTGAAGCCACTTCCGAAACTAGAGCCAAACGAGCTCCGAAACAAATTGTTTAAAAGTTAAAGTTTGAAGTTAAAAATAATTTAATTTCCTAACCCGTCGTGAACTTGGTAACATCTGTTTCTAACGTCAGGCTGAACCTTGAACAACTTTGATTAATTTCGACACAACGACTTGTAAGGGTCAGCGTGGACAGCGAGTCAATTTGCTTGAGCGGTTTTCCCGACTTAAGATTTTTTAGGGTTCCCCGTACCTCAAAAGGAAAAAACGGATCCCTTATTGGATCACTTTTTTGTCTGTCTGTATGTCTGTCAAGACTCATTATCTCGGGAACGCGTGGAGGTATCGAGTTGAAATTAAAACCATATTTTCAGATCTACAGTCCCCTGAAGCTGTGAAAAAATCAATCTTCTACCTTAACGTAAAAAAAGATGCGGCCGTACTTCTCGTTGACCTAGAGTCATGAAATTTGACAAGAAGACAGATCTTACAGTACAAGTACAGGAAAAGTAAAAATTGAGAATTGGGAATTAGTTGTTTTATCACATTTTTTTTTTGCTATTCCAAACTTATATTTTCTGTTTAAGAATTGACCGTGACGAACATTCATGTATCCATAGGAAATGTAGACTCGGAAAAAATCAAGACTCGATCGGAACCCTCGGTGCGCGAGTCTGACTCGCACTTGGCTATTTTTTTTGCAGTCATCAAACTGACTCCTTCCACTCTAGGCGGAGCGGTAGAGAGTGTCAGACTCTTACAGACTAAAACCTATCCGTGTTCCTCGAAATGCCTTTTGCGTTCCAGGGCCGCGGTGACTCTTTCGAACAAATCTTGCAATTACCTAGGAATATGGTAATGTTTTTTTGAGAGTTTGTACCTCTGTTTCGTTGACAAGCCAATAGCCTAAATAGCTTTATGGATTCCACAAAAATCGAATGCAATGATTCCTTCGTTAGATTTGACATAACAATTTGAGTGTCATAATATACTGTATGGATTTTGAAAACAAAAATAAGTGTTAACAAACAGCTATTAAGTCAATTTAGTGTTATTTTAGTTAAATGCTCATATAAACAAAGGGTCAAAGGACGAGATTATAAATGTATGAAAAAATAGCTTTTGTCCGCAATTTCATCCGCGTGGAATCATTACTTTGGGTAGCCATTTTTATTTTTAAGATTAAGACATTTCTTTCAAAAACGCTTGAACGTGTTTATTTATTTTTTATCAAGTGCCTAAATATCTTCTACAAACTTCCACCCCATTTTCACCCCCTTAAAGGATGATTTCTGTTACAAAAACTATTCTATGTCCTTTCCTGGGACTCAAACTATCTCTATACCAAATTTCATAAACGTCGGTTCAGCGGTTTAAGCGTGAAGAGGTAATAAAGAGACAGACAGACAGAGAGACACACATTCGCATTTATAATATAAGTATGGATATAACGTAATGTCGAGTTTGCTTTTATTTTCAAAACTTGTCAGGTGAGACTAAGATCTTTTGAAAATAATGCCACTCCGTCTACGCTGAGCCTAAAACGCTAGCTTTGATTGAGAAATATTGGCAGTTGTTTCAAAGTCAGTTTGAATTGAAAACGTTAACAAACGGAATTGTTTTAATTAATATTAGGTAGGTATTGTGCTCTCATTTTATATGACTTTACTTATGGTGAAGTTGGTTCTGATTGCTGGTTTGAAACAAAGCCTTTTTGCCATATTTAAGTGACATTTATAACATTTTGTTTAACATTAATTGTTAGATCTTCTTTTGTACACTTTCTTTTAAATTAAAATGTTACGAGATAGAAAGTGGACAAAACCGTTTTTCAATCACAGATTTTCATACGAAGTCCTTATTCTTGGAAATTAATGGACCGATTGTAACAAAACTTGGTAAGCATAAGAAAGGTCTGAGCTCTTTTTTAATAAAATCTTAAATTACTTTTTACACCTTGGTATCTTGCGTATGCCTTAGTTTCATTACCATCGTTTCATTCATATCCAAAAATCATCATCACCTGCCTTGCCTTTTCCCAACACTATATTGGGGTCGGCTCCCAGTCAAACCGGATTCAGCTGAATACCAGTGTTTTATGTGGGACGGACTAGACCTCCAGAACCCATTAACTGGGTAACACGTTACTTCTTCCCGTGGGTGTCGTAAGAGGCGACTAAGGGACCACCAGAGAATGAGCAGCAGAATTCTCTGTGGTTCTGTGCATTGCACAGGTACACAGCGATCACCAACCCGCCTGCCAAGAGTGGCGATTATAGCAACCCGAGGGGGGTTGCTATAATCGCCACTCTTGGCCACTCTTACAACCCCCCACTCTTCACTCCCAAATGTCCAGTCCTCACAAATTGCCTTTCTATGGTAGAGGAAGCAACACCCACCTTCAGTAACGGTGACTTCAAAAAACACTAAAATTCAAAGCCAGCCCGTCTCAATTCCTGTCCACCGTAGGCGCGGGCTTGCGGATGGCGAGTGTTGGGTGGAAACGCTGTCCGATCACCATCAGATCCGGGTCGATGGCGCGTTGTGTTTCACGCGCGCCTCAAAGAGATATCAGCATAGAAGACGGGGCCCGCTAGGGCCAGAGCTTGTCAGGGTTGCCGAATTTGTTAGAACGAGTCACCACGGCCCTGGAACGCAAAAGGCTTTCGAAGTAACACGGATGGGTTTTAGTCAGTAAGAGTCTGACGCGCCTTTCCGTTCCACCGAGGGCGGAAGAAGTCATTTGATGATTTACCAACCTTAAAAAAACAAAAAAAAGCCCGTCTCAATTACGATCACCCTGCCTTTCAATTTATTTACGTAGATACATTGGAAGACACAATACATCAATTTGCCTCTAATTCTGCCGACTTTATATTGGACAGACGCCGTAGTAAACCTTTTTACTGTCGTCTCGGGCCCGGGTTGTGCCTCGCGAGTGAGTTTGGTGTGAATAATAAAAGAAGGTATTTTAGGGTAGGTGAAACTTAAAGTTTTATTTTTTGGGATCGAATCAAGGCATTCATAGGTACTTCAAAGGTTGCCTGCTGAAGAGAACTTTGCAGCATGCAGACTGGCTGAAAAATATTAAGTACTAGCTTTTGCCCGCGACTTCGTACGCGCATGTCCCGTTATTTTCCCATTCGCGTAGGAATTTCCCGTTCCCGGATAGCCAATAGCATTCCTCATGAATGTGGCTATCATATACAAAAATAATTTGATTTATCATGTGAAAAGTAATTATGATATTACTCTAAAACAGTACAATATAATAGAAAACACCATATAAGAGGGGTAACGCACTGCATCCGAATTGAATCCGTGAAAATACGTTCCGAAGTAGTCATTGAACTATTTGTATGGTAGTTTACGCACTAGATCCGATTTAGGTCATCCGGTTTGCTCCGTCATCCATGAGTCTCCAATTCGGAAGAAATATTGACGGACCGAAGTAGCCGCAGTACTGGTTGTATGAACGCTTTCGTATAACCTCGGATTCAAATCGGACATATCCAAAGATGGCCCCTGAACAGCTTGGAAGAGATCGGATTAGTGCGTAAGCAATATCCGAATTCGGTCCGAGTTTTTTAGACTCTAGATCCGTGTTTTCACCGATTCGATTCGGATGCAGTGCGAAAAGCAATATCCGAATTCGGTCCGAGTTTTTTAGACTCGAGATCCGTGTTTTCACGAATTCGATTCGGATGCAGTGCGAAAAGCAATATCCGAATTCGGCCAGAGTTTTTCACATCCGTATTTCACGGATTTGGATCGGATGCAGTACGTAACCACTTTCACACACTTCGCGTCATTTATGTTATATTTTAACGAATGACATGTTCTCCCACAAAAGTAATAAATCCGTCTAGCCTAACAATGTCGGGGTCGGCTTCAAGTCTTATCGGCTTCAAGTCTTATCGGCTGCAGCTGAATACCAGTATTTTACAAGGAGTGACAGCTTATCTGACCTCCACAAACCAGTAACTGTGCAACACGATACTGCTTGCCAAAGATCTAAAAATGACAGCCGCTCCACGTACTTTCCGAGGAACGGAGAATATTGGTATGTTAAGATGGTCTCCCATACGTGGACCGACCGTTGCCAGACTTTTTTTTTTTTTGATGTCAGGGTGAAATCCTCATGGAAATCCTCCACCCTGGGGCGGGTGGAGGGGTCTGTCAGACTCATACTGACTAAAACCACCCCGGTGTTCCATCTCCCACCTACGCCGGGGATCGCGGGAGCGTATGCGACATCCGCAATCCCCGGCCGGCCCGCACCTGCGGGCCACCTCGCGTCGGCGACGGGAGTGAGATGTTTGACTCCCCTCGCTACGTCAAAGAGGGGCGCACGGAAACACCACGCGCCGCCACCTCGGGTCCGGATGAATGGGAGGCGACGGACAGCCCCAATTCCGCCGCCTCTGGACCCAGTTAGAGGGGCCGGAAGAGGGCAGCGTATGCCCTGCGCCTGCTGCGGGCCGGGAGAGCGGTTGTGATCTCCCTCTCCCTTTCCGCAGCCTCCTTCTGCGCGATAACTGTCTCGCAGAAGGAGACCACCGCGTCCCAGGACTCCTCACCGCCGACCATAGCATGAACTACGGCCGGCAGCGAGAGGTCACCGCCTACAACAGAGATGAGAGCACGGCGCGGCTCCTCCCAAGCGGCACACTCTGCCAGCGTATGCCGCGCCGTCCTCCCGACAGTTGACGCAGTGGTGACATCGAGACCGTTGCCAGACTTTCTTAACCTTTTGAACGCACGTGTCACGGAAACATGACAAACAAGCGCGTGCCCTGTATGCCAAACGTCACAAATATGTGACAAAGGTAAGGCGAATTTGTGGCTTGGCGTTGGGGACACGCCGATGCGATTATGCTATGGCGTTCAAAGGGAAACCTTAAATAATTAGCCACGAGCTCCTTTGTCCTCAAAACATAACAAAAAAAAATAGAAAACACCGTGTAAGTCTCAAATGTCACACCATACGTGCCATTAACGCTACATCTTGACAAATGACATGTTCTTCACAAAACTAATGGCAGGACCAAATTGTTTTCGTCTCACAAAAGAAACGGACATCGGGAGACATTTAATATCTTTATAGCGATAAGTTTCTCTCACGAAATGGTTTTAGTTTGTCTTCGAGTTTAGTTTTGGGGTTCCTTGTCGGTATTGACGGAGCCATTTTGTGTTGGGTTTACTGTATGGGTTCTGTTGTGTTTTAACATTAACATAAGGCTACTAGAAAAGAAGAAAGAAAAAGAGTTTATTTGCGACAAGCATAACGCATACCAAAAATAATAAAAAAAAAAAAAACAAAAAATTACAAAGGTTCATATCATAGCTTATCATCAGGTGAGGTTTTGGTGAAATGTGGGGCCAATCAATTATTAAAATAATAGGTACATAGGTATTATTATTTGCCAAGTTAATTGCTATTTACAATCAGTCTACTAAGAAGATATTTTTGCAATTAAAAAATTCGAACTTGTTCAATTTGAGTCGTGACTGAACAACCAATAATGCAGTTTAAAAAATAGGCTTTATGGTTTTGTTCTGCATTTTTTCACATATTTTAGTTATGTATCTACTTATATAATTTACTTATGAGAAATCCAACACAAAACCAGTGGATAGCAAAATTAAAAAACAGTAACCAATTTATTTTTTATTTTGTTTTATAATTACCAATTTTTCATTGTACGTGCAAGATCTATTTAATACTTCCAAATTAAGGCCACCATTTCAACTTCCAGCAATTATACCTTTGAGTACCGACCAAACTCCATCCAGACATTCTAGCCAAGCCACCTCTCAAAATGTTTAATTATCGCCCGGGCAACTTTGATGCGCAACGTACGGAACACTAATCATGTGGAACCGTCTCGGGCTTAGCTCTCGGTGAGAATTCCCGAGTGTTGTCAAGGCTAATACCGTGTGGTCCCTCGGTAAGAAACTTCTTCTATTTATATATTCAGAAGCTTTTGCTAAGAACTTTGGTTAGAACAAAGAGATTGTCGGTTTTAGTGTTCTCGGTGACTCATATTTCAATGTTAATTTTCTCTCAATTTATGTATTTGATGGGAGCTCGTGCCTAAACAATAACAGCAGCACGGGTCGATTGTTAAGGTTAAGCAACGCTTGCCGAGGTTGGTCTGTGGATGGGTGACCATCTTAACATACCGAGACTCCTCCGTGCCTCGAAAAGCACGTTCCGGAAACAATCCCGGATGTCCTTTATAGATTTTTGACAGTCGTTACGGATTGCCAGAAGCCAATCTGACACCAGACTTGCCAAGTAGTATCGTGTTACCCAATAAATGGGTTGTGGAGGTCTGGTAGGCAGACGCTCTTCGTAAAATACTGGTATTCAGCTGAATCCGGTTGGATTCAGCAGAATATAGTTGGGTAAAGGCTAGGCAGATGATTATGTATTAGATGGACTCATGGCTACATAATAACAGCCGCATGGATCGATAGTGCGAACCATGTAGGTTAATGTCTGAGGTTTTTTTGAGGAAAGCACACAGGTGGACCTGTTTAGACAGTGCAATCATTTGTCAGCTATCGTGTAGCTCAACTTAAAACTGCGCTCAACGATTTGACGAACACTACCATTTAGGGCATTCCGATTGGCCGCAGAAAGTAGTCAAACTACCAGATTATCACCAACACGGGTGGACCCTCTGTGCTCTGAGAAAACGGTTGACCTCGGCTGTCATTGGTAGATCTATGACAGTCGTTACTGGTACTCAGAAGCCAAAAAATCTGACACCAGCCTTGCATTTCGTGTTTTTCAGTCACAAATTTTTGGATATCAGATAGTAACTCCTTGTTAGTTACTGGTAAAGCCCTCAACACAGTTGGGGAATGGCAGGCAGATTGTGATACGTTCAATGGTTGGCAGTGCAGTGTCGTGAGACGCGGTGATCTCGTTCTGCGAAGATGTCATGTCGCAGAAAGAGGCAGCGGAAGGAGAGAGGGAAATTTCGAATGCTCTCCCGGCCCGCAACAGGCGCACCGGGCGTCGGTGGAGGGCAGAAAATGCTCTCTTTTGGCCCCCCTAAATGGGTCCAGGAACAGCGGATCTGCCGGGGTTGCGGAATTTGTTCGAAAGCGTCACCGCGGCCCTGGAACGCAAAGGGCTTAAGAAGGAACACGGATGGGTTTTAGTCAGTGAGAGTCTGATACGCCCTTCCGCTCCACCCAAAGCGGAAGAAGTAATTTGATGTTTTCCAATTCTTAAAAAAAAAAAAAGGTATGGTGGATTCGGGGACGTACGCCCTCTCCCATCATATAGGACCCGAGGTGTTGGCTCCGCTCTTAGACGTCACAGAGGGAGTTAAACACATCACTCGCGTTGAAGATTGCTTAAGTGCTCCCGTAAGCCCCGGTGCATGTGTGCGAAGGAACACGAGGTAGTTTTAGTCAGTAAGAGTGGGATAGACCCCTTCGTCCAAATACAAAATGCGGGCAGATTGAAAAATAATGGGTAAAGAAACTCCATGGGTGGCAAGATCGTCAATTTAGTTCTAAGATTCAACAATCGAATGATCAACTCGGTCCTGCATTTAGCATTGTGTCATAATCAATCATATAAAATGGTCTCAGTACAAATTATTCGTGTGCCAAATCGTGCTCGTGGCGTTCAGTCGTGAAAGGCCGAACAAATAACACAAACAAAATGACTTTCACGTTTAGAATATTAGCGAGGAAGTTAGTTTGCAAATTATATTATCAATGGCTGAACTTAGGCTGAAAGTAGTATAAGATAGAGGAAACCTATTTTTTGTAAATTATTTGAAAATCTTCACTTGGTAAAGCATTGGTGAGAACAGATGTATATGTCACCGGAAAATTGCAAACGCCGTAGGATTGTAAAATATCGCGTGAAATTGTAAACTATTTTCTTTTTAATCAGACACGGATATTTTAGAAACTACTGATTTTGGATGGGATTTATTGTATACAAAACGATTTTGTCATAATATATCGAGAAATTATAATCTAGTAAAGATTTATAACAATCTTACGGAGTCTGTAATTTTCCGGTGATTATAAATATCAGTCTTTAAATGGCGTTCCCGCATCTGGGACACAGGACTCTTCATTGTGAAATGGATCGGACTAATACATCACGTGGACGTAGTGCGGTTTGGTGATTCGAATTCAGTTTATGCAGGTTTCCCCACTATGGTTTTATTCAGGTTTTGAGAGCTATGGTGATAAAATCACGAAAATAAAACATCTTCTTGGAACCCACACGACCTACAACGTAAGGGCGAGGTCACACGGTGAAGTGCGGTGCGCCGCGGCACCCGCAACCATCTTGCCGGTGTGGCGCCGCAACGGTACCATTGTAGTATATGCTTGCAATTTTGCAAGTACGACCCATGTCTACATCTGTGGTCTGCGACGTCGGAGCGGTGTCGCTCCGGTGCCCCCTTGTGTTGGATCGGTGAGAGAGCGGCGCGGCGCCGCACCACACCGTGTAGTATACCATGGACATTTGTATAATTATGTATTACGCCGCAGCGGCACCGCTCAGGCACCGCGCCGTGTGTCCTCTCTCTTACTTGTGAGATGACTCTGACAAGATTATATCACTTGCTGCCACCAAAAATGTGATGCCTGCCACCTTGATGATCCAAATTTTGAAAATTGCCTGAAAGGGTTTTTAGCGTGTTTTAAGTAAAAAAATAATAACCAAAAGCATGAATCATATGGAATGGAGGTATGTCAATCCCGCACCTATATACTACAACACATCATTCACAGACAGAGTACAGATTCTGGTATCCCAAAGTCAGTCATCAGACATTTCGGGCTTGCGACGGACCGACGACCGAGACGCTTATCACAGATTACCATCAAGACCAGGTCAAGCTTGGCAATAGCAATGTTTAATCTTGTTCACCAATCGGTTTGTTCTGTTTCCAATTTGCCTCGAGCTTGTTAGGCTGTGGTTATCCTGGGAGCGGGGTTGTGGAACTTGCGAAGCCACAAGCTTTGGTGAAAGTGGACTGGAAGTGGTTTCTGTTTACCGCTGTGCCTTAAAGCTACTGTTTTTAAACTTTACGAACTACAAGTACAAATGCGCCTTAGGCATTTCCTGCCATTCGACCATAAGGAGGTGCAGAGACGAAATATGGCAGATACATCTTAATATAAAGACAAATAAAAAACGAAAATAAATATAAACAATTTTTAATGAAAAACGAATAGGTAGACAATCTCCTTCGCCACGCTACCGCTGTCAGAATATCACTTGTCTAGACCCGTTAGACGTGTACCGTTATGGCTAGTTTACATAGTGCGAGCTGCTGACTAGACAGTACACAGTTTTTCGTACCGTCTACTCGTATACCAGTAGATCGGCTCGCCTTAGCTACATGGTGATAGTAGCTGCCCAGTCTCTTGCGAGTCTCAGCACACAAAAAATTCAGGTCCCGCTCGCAACTGCCTGGCTGAAACTGGCGAGCTACTGCCGAACGCGTCCGAACGATGCGAGTGATGTTCGAGCTGCTGCCATGGGCGAGTTACTGTCCGCGGGCTGGCGAATGAAAACAAAAGTGTTGAAGTAACTCGGATACGAGCTACTTATCCACGTGCCAGTAACTCGTAAGATATGTTGAAACGATACGAGTTACTGCACTGCAGCTACTCGGCAACCTGACTCGCACGCTAGCTCGCACTGTGTAAACTAACCATGGGCTGGTACTAGGCGGCGCGGGAAAATAATTCTGAAAAAAAGACTGGAAGGACATGGGGGAGGCCTTTACCCAGCAATGTGACAGTTTATGCAAAAAAAAAGAGAATTTGAATTACGAATCTTTGAAGCAGAATCTTAATTCAAATTTACTTTTTTTATCAGCATTAATTTATCAAAATATATTTTTTTTAAATGCACTTACCGTACACTCGTATGAGTATACAGTAAGTGCATTTGTTTTAATTGAGAATTTGAATTAGGAATCTTTGAAGCAGATTCTTAATTCAAATTTTCTTTTTTTATCAGCATTAATTTATCAAAACATATTTTTTTTAAATGCACTTACCGTACACTCATATAAGTGTACGTTAAGTGCATTTTGCAATTTTACCTTACAATAATTCCTGCTTGCCACAAGCCTACACACCCGAACACCTATTAAACACACACAATCTGCACCACTTATCAGCAAATCTCTCAAGATCCGATGATAATCAAATGCACAGGTGTGTTGGCACTGTTGCCGTTCCGCAGCTGAGCTGGCAACGCCTGCCTGACCGTGGCTGGCTGCCAGACGTAATAGCCCGTTAAGCAATGTTATATCGGCATAGAATCTTAAATGCTGAAGTGAAAGCCGGATACTGCGTGGTTTAAGGAAAAGAGTTGCGGTCTGTGGGTGGATTTCGATTTTGTTTTTGATCTAAGATTTGGAACGGCTTGAGAAATGTCTTTTTGTAAGTTTTGGTAAATTTATAGGTTAATGCTGTTGGCCATTATCGAGTAGGCAGTGGCTAAACACAATCCGCTAGTAACCTGCCTGCTGTCAATCCATATAATCAAGATGGAATGACAGCTCACTTCGTGATCACTTTACCCAAGCCTTCACTTCGACATGTTTACAGAATCGACCGGCTGGAACCTAAGGTACTTGATATACAAAGCGGACAGGGCGCTGACACGATAAGCTGTATGCCGTGAAAGGAACGAAATATACTAAGCGTCGCGGCCGCGCGGACAGATGTCATACATTTTCGTCCGCGCGCCCGCCGCGTGCCCCCGACCCTTGCTCGAGCCACCCCGCACCGCTAAGCCTGTGTAGTCTTAAAGTAGCCCCTTAATAATAATTCTAGTTCGATCCAGCCAGTCCCTAGCTGTCCTCCCCCCAGCGACGCCCTAAGCCGAGGCCCGTGCCCCACAGGGGGTGCCCTTAGCGTGTAGTCGCTTAGTTTAAAGTTTTTTATCAGCCTTGACTGGAGGCTTTAATATTATATTAAGGCCACCACAGGCAAGCCCGGTAAAGCAGTTGACAACCTTATAGGTTGAACTGCGAGACGCCACTCAGAAAAAAAAAAGCCCGCCCGTGCCCTGTCCGCTTTGTATATCAAGGCCCTAAGTACCAGGTTTCTAGCTAGATGAAAATTGTTCATCGCTATTAACACTGTTGTTGCTGTTGCTGAGTTTGGCAGAGATGTTTGTGTGTAAGTAATTTTTCATATCAATGATAAGTCCTTGAGTCCCTTTTCAGTAGTAGGATACGTATATTAGCAGCTCTTGGCATCTCTTTATTCTTAACTTATCTCAGACAGGGTGTGAAGTAATTTTTTATTTTTTTTTATTTACCCCGAAAGTAAGGCTATAAGTCTTTTGACCATATTGCCTAGTCTTACGTCCTTAATTTCTTGATTTGCATTAGAACGCAGATGTTACACATTCTAATGGTTTTTGGAGTAACTGGTAACAAATATATATGTATATCGATTCGGCCTTCTCGGCAAGTTTCGAGTGAGGTAGTCAATACTACAATAAAATTCTCAGCTCCACTTAACCGAGATCGCGCCTGTTTCAATTATTCCACGTATTCTCCAAGTGCGTGGACACTTGAGACACAAAACTACACCAATTGATATCACATTCACAATATCCACTAGAAATAAATTAACGAATAATTAAAAAAGCCGCTAAACATCACTCGACAAAATTCCGCCAAAAAACTCCGGGTATGAAGTCAGATTTCCACGTCTTTTGGTTTTTTTTAAATTTTATTTTAATAATTTTGCTGCCTGCCAATTACATCAGGAATTCTAGTAACAGTCTATTTATAGCACTGGAATATTCAATACAAGGCGAGCTGAAATTCAGTAAATTCAGGCCAAAATTCAAGCCGAAAAAACCTTCCCATTCACAACCAAAAAGTAGGTCATTCCCGCAAAGAGATTGAATTTAACACATGTTTTTGAATGTTGAAAAAAATATTATCGTTATAATTCCTGCATGGCTTTTCAACGAATGTTTATAGTTTTTTTTTCAGTGTTTATTTTGATTAAAGTTGTATTTTTATATGCGAATGAGTTTGGGCATGAGGCTCGTTTTTGCATTTTATTATTATTCATTGAAATCGGTCGAAACATTTTTGAGTTTATCGCACGAGAAAACACACTCAATGAAAATTCCAAAGTTCAATTCCAAGTTCATGGGATACAGCCGGATGACAGTCGAACGGACAGCGGAGGCTTAGTAATAAGGTTCCAGTGGATACTCTTCGATGACGGAACCCTAAAACTGTCTCGTGTGCAAAATCAAGTTATTGTCTCCAATAAAAACATTACCTATTTATTAACTTGACTTGACATTATAATAAATTGCTTCTTACATTCATCTCTTTCAGGAAAATGATAGCGAAACAAATTAGCTTTTACCGAGTTTCTTATCAACCTAATGACCAAAACATTTTGGTATCATTTAGAAAGTTGAAAAGATCTTTGTTAAAGATCACCTTAACTTTAAATTATATTTATTCTTGCACTAGCTGCGCCCCGCGGTGTTGCCCGCGGTTTATCAGATACTCCGCGTGTATGTCGAAAATTATCCGAAGGGAACACACGCCCGGAATAAAAGGTAGCCTATGTGTTAATCCAGGGTGTCAGCTTCCTGCATACCAAATTTTATCAAAATTGGTCTAGCCGTTGGGCGTGAAGAAGTAACAAACATACACACACACAAACTTCCGCCTTTATAATATTAGTGTGATTAATAACGAAAATGCCCATACACCTACACTTTTGGGAGACTTAATTAATGTCACTGATACTGCAATTAACGAATCTATCTGGGCCAACTGGGTCCAGACAATCTAAGGAGTGAACCATCGCTTCGAAGATAAGGAGAATAATTTGGATTATATTAGTTCTGTGTGGTGTCGGACGTAAAAGAATAGCACCATCCCATCACTTCCCATGGGTGTCGCATAAGGCGACAAAGGGACTAACCAGAGAATGGGCAGCAGTATTCTCTGTGCATTGCAACAGCTACACTACGATCGCCAACCCGCCTGCCAAGCGTGGCGATTATGCAAATACCCCCTTAGCAGTGGACAGCTTTCGGCTGGTACGATGATGATGACGATGATATAAGTTTAACTAACGTACTAGGCCCGTGGTAGTTGCGCACATCGCTCAACTAGAAAAGAGCTGATGATCTGAAACGGCTGAACCGATTTTGACAATACATATCTAAGAGCCACCGCTAGAAAACCTGCGTTAAAATAAAAAAAACCGCATCCGGTTCACCCTTTTAAGAGTTACGGTGCGACAAACAGACAGACACACATAGCGGTCAAACTTATAACGCCCCTTTTTTTCTTCGGAGGTTGAAAAAACATTGATCGCATATACCTACTTTAATTTGTCATTTGAACAGTATTCATTGCGAGTTTTTTGTTGTCCAGCGGATAATGTTTAAACATAAAAATGCAATGGTTCTGGATTTACTTTCGACAATGAAAGAATATGCGATTTTGTGATCTACGCTATGGGAGTGTTGGTCATCACTTCTTCTTGTGGGAAGCCTGCCAAAGAACTGAAATTTTGTAGTACTTCCAAATTAAAAAAAAAAGTTTTCCAGCCAGTATCTAACTTTCATCGCCATTCCCGCAAAACAATAGCCTAAAATAAAACTAAACTATCTATGATAATATTACAAAGACCAACACTTTACGATAATAGCAATGGCCGCCGATAGTCTCCCGCCAAAACGACTTTCGCGCCAAAGCGAGCGCGACATTTGCAATTCATTTCTGAGAACGCGTTTGAAGGGGTTGGGGACATACGGATGACATTTTTGTCTAGCGAAGGTCAAGGTGAAAAATGATCAGAGATCGGAATAGGTAGACTATATTTACCTAATGTTCGTGAAAAGTAAGTAACATAGAGTTGATAATACCTCCTGTAAAATCCGGAATCATAAACATTAATAATAATTAACAGGTGTGGCTTTTATTATTTCACTACAAACTTCTCACTTCAACCCATTCATTTATCGAACACGGCAAGCGTAGGATAACGCTTCTTCTTCAATCTTCAAATGAAAGCTGGATCCAACGGCTTAACCAACTTTTCGAAGCACGGAGGAATCTCAGTAGGTTAAGATGGTCACGGACTGTCCGTGGCAAGTGTTGCTTAACCTTGAAGAGTGACCCGTGGGGCTTATAGTATTTACCCACGCTTTCATGAAATAAATTTCACAGAGTAAAGCGCCTGCTTGGGTTCGAAACCACTTCCTACAACTTGTAAGTTGTAAGATAACTTCGTCAAGATTACGAATAAATGACGCTTTTTACGAAGGTTTAAAAATGTGCAGCTTGCCATAGCAAGTTTCAGTTAATTACTTTTTCAGAACCTGTGAAAACCGGCTGCTACTGTTTCATTGCCAGTGTTTAAAGGGGATTTCATAATCAACATCATCATATCAGCCGAAAGACGTCCACTGCTGGACATAGGCCTCCCCCAAAGGAGGGTTGCCATAATCGCCACGCATGGCAGGCGAGCACAGAGAATGCTGCTGCCCATTCTCTGGTGAGTCCTTAAGTCACCTTTTACGATACCCACGGGAAGTGATAGGATGGTGCTATTCTTTAACGTCCGACACCATACAGAACCATTTCTAAATAGATAAAAGTGAATGATTAAGATTTATTTAATCTATAGTATAGATAGAATACACAATCAAATCGCAATACAATACCAAATGCCAGGGTTTAACAGTGATCAATTAGTTAGTGAGCAAGAGCCAAACGTTCTCTTCCAATTATCTCGCTGTTAAATAGCTCATGTAATAATAACATTCTACTAATAAAAAGTTTGTAAGGATGGATGGATGGATGTTTGTAACTTTTTCACGCAATAACTACTTAATGGATTTTGATGAAATTTATAGGATACTTTTTATCCCGGGAATATGTTTCCTTGGGATAATTTTCGACAATCACGCGGGCGGAGCCGCGGGCGGCAACTAGTATTGAATAATATTTGTCCGTCAAAACAATTGTGGGATTAAATTGGAAAAGCAAAAAGCTTTAATATGGGTACAATTTCAGGCATGAATATTATTTTATATTGTTGTAAGTATGTTCTTTGCGAGTCCTTTATAAACATTTTTTCTTTTTAGGGTTATGAACCTCTGTATCGAAAACGAAAACCTTATAGGATCACTCGATTGTCTGTTTGTCTGTCACAGTCGATTTTTTCCGAATCTACTGGACAGATTCAGTTGAAATTTGGTACACATTTAACCTCAAAGTCATGTAAAATCAAAGAGCTCGTCGTTAATGCTTCAAAAGCATTTTTTTTACTATTTTAAAATATTCCATTCCGAAGTTATTGACGAAAATAGACGAAAATTGATAATTTCCCCCCTTATCTCCGAAACTATGGAGCTTCAAATTTTGAAAAAAATACGAGTAATAGCTATTTTCCTATAGATTAAAGGAAAACCTATAAGAAGTCTATGCCCTTTGAACGCATGTCCGACTCGCACTTGTTTTCTCCTTTTCTAACATGAGCCACTGACTTTGTCTACGTGGTACCCGGAAATTATCCTACGTGAACCAAAATTAATACCATGGGTAACATGATACGATACTCTAATAACATGCTATCCATTTTTTACGCCCGTGAGTCACCCACAAACATGCCACGTCAAGATATCTCCGCTGACATACGTCCACTGTTGACTTGTACCGTCCGCCATACACATCACACTCCAGACAGTTTTATAGCAACCGTATCTTACTGTGGAGTAGTGCTCGACGGATTATGTGAGTTCTGAAGAAACGGTACGTAATAAAATTGCAATACTCCAGTATACATATAATGACGGCACATATATATTTCCGAATGGACAGTAGATTCACTTTATTAATGTAATATTAATATTTTACTGAACTGTAAACGATGAGGTTCAAAAGTGCCGTTTAATGGCCTAATTGAAATAAAAGTTTTGACTTTGACTTTGACTTTGATAGCATGACCATCTCTCCTCTGCGAAAAATGGACATAGTAACATCTCTTTATTTCGCATAATTTTTGACATACCTAAGAAATCTTTCTACGACCTGTTATTTCGCCTTTATATTGTCCCTTATTAATTACTGTTACAAGTTGCCGCCCGCGGCTCCGCCCGCGTGATTGTCGAAAATTATCCCAAGGGAACATATTCCCGGGATAAAAAGTATCCTATGTGTTATTCCAGACTATAATCTACCACTGTGCCAAATTTCATCAAAATCCATTCAGTAGTTTTTGCGTGAGAGAGTAACAAATATCCATCCATCCATACAAACTTTCGCGTTTATAATATTTTGTGGTCATGCTGCACCACCAATGGGTTCCTTAAGATGGGTGGCACCGTCGAGGCTAAATCACTTTAAGCAAAGAATAAGCTGTCCATTCCTCACGCCCGTGTGTTACAACAAACATGCCACGTCAAGATATCTCCGCTGACATACGTCCACTGTTCACTTGAACCGTCCGCCATACACATCACACTCCGGACAGTTTTATAGCAACCGTATCTTACTGTAGAGTAGTGCTCGACGGGTTATGTTAGTCTTGCAGAAAATACATATATAACAAAACGCGTTTTATTTCGTTTCCAAAAGGGTTGTCTATTCTTTGAAGTCGAGTTTTTTTTTTTAAATCGGAATCGTCAACTAGGTACACGAAAAAATACGACTTCACTTACCTAACGACGGCCGCCATCATGTTTATTTTTCAAAATTCAGAATTATAGCAGTACTAGTTGCCGCCTGCGGCTCCGCCCGCGCGAATGTCGAAAATTATCCCAAGAGAACATACGCCCGGTATAAATATCCTATGTCCTTTCCCGGGACTTAAACTATCTCTATACGCGTGAAGAGGTAACAGACAGACACATTCTGGCATTTATAATATTAATATGGAACTGGCTGTCACTGAAGACGAATCTACATAATAATTATATAATAATATATATAATAACTTCTTTCTTCTTCGGATCTTAGTCATCTGAATAAAGGAATTATATATATATTATATATAAATGACTTCTTCCGCTCTGGGTGGAGCGGAAGGGCGTGTCAGACTCTTACTGACTAAAACTCATCCGTGTTCCTTCTAAAGCCCTTTGCGTTCCAGGGCCGCGGTGACTCTTTCGAACAAATTCCGCAACCCTGGCAGTAACTGTTAAGGCTACAGGGCGTATCAAAGAAGTAGACAAACAAACATACAAATATCGGAACAATACTCTCGAAAACCATTACCTCCTTCGAGGACAGTCATGTTAAAACACCACTGTTGCCAACCAAGCACTCTAAAGCGTCCGTAACACGCTTCTGCAAACGTCAATCAATTCCAAAAGTCAGGATTGACGAATGATTTATGATGAGTGATGGAATTCAATTGACATTACCGTAAACTTAAAATAAGCTTAAATATGGCGACGATATATTATTGGCTGTTGTACGGGATTCGAAAAACGACCAGGACCCATTCCATAAACATAAAAAAACAGACCCATTTAATTAAAAGTCGTGATTAATCAAATATCCAGATATTCGACAATCAGTTTCATGCATACCTTAGACGATAGGTTATCCGTCAATTACAGCCTTGACTGTTATTAAACTGACAGCAAAACCTACCGTGTAGTAGGCGCCTAACCAAGAATCCCAAGTTCAGCATTTTTGCTTCCCCCAACTCACAAGGTAGTTGAAAAATGATGAAAACATTTCAATAAGTTCGCAATAAAGTGAGGGTCCAAGTAACGCAGATGTATATAATGGATATACTCAACCTACCCCAAAGGAATGTGAAGATTGATGAACGTAACTCAAGCTGAAGGGCCGTCAGGGAAGTAGGTAAGGTTATCAGAACCCAGGGGAATGACGTGACTGATTAAGTTTTCTACGCGATTGCACTGAAGATGTACATTGGAGACCTCATACGTTACGTAACTGACTTTAAAAAAAAATAACGAGTTCCAAAATGGATAGTGGATTCATCGAGAAACTCGGCTTCCTTCCTTGGAAGTTACTGGGATATAATTAGTATTATACTAGTCACTTTAAACTAAGGAGTGGAACTGGAATTCCCTGCTGGAGTCTGTTTCCTGATAGCTACAACTTGGGGGTTTTCAAATCAAGAGTAAATAGGTTAGTTCTAGGCAAGCTTACTCCAATGTCGACACATGATCAGGTAAGATTCTTGTCAAATGCCTACAAATAAAAATGAAAAAAAAGCAATAAAAAATTATCTACAAGAGTATTTTTCACATAAAATGAAGGCTACAATTTAAATGCGTACCAAATAAATTATGTTTATTTCAAATAATATAAACCCACTCTATACCGAGGTGCTTAAAAAACAACATTTTAAGTTCCAAAATAATTATACACTCATCAGAATAATTGTACGTGTTGCATTTATATTCTTTTTGCCTACCAAAATGGATAAATGCTCACCAAATCTTGTTTTCCTGAAATACAATGTTACTTCTGTTACTATAGTAGGCGCCAGATAAATGTGGAATAAAGTATATTGACCTTTCCCTAATAACTGTTCATAGGTACCTGAACAATTAAATATGAATCGTTTTTCATTATTAGACAATGTTAAGGATCACGAGAGATGATGATTCGGGACAGCTTTGTGTCATTAATTCCGTTTTTCAAATTAAAAATGTCAATAATTGTAGGTGGGTCAATGACCGTTATTCCACGATTATCTGGCGCCTACTATAGGAGAACTTGGATGCAAGAGCGAGCTAAGCGAGCTCGGGACTTGAGGCACCCCGACTCGGACAGGTTAGGTTAGAAGGGGATGGCAGGGTCTAGTAAGCGAGCTAATCAGACCCCGCCATCCCCTTCATGGTTGTTTTTTCAAGCAGGCATTTCGAATTGTTTAGTAGTAAAATAGGTACCTACTTTTGTGGCAGGCATTTAAACACAAGCCAAAAATATATCATCGATAACTGCTCATGGCACAATTCAAAACTAGGTTTTGAAGCAACCCAAGAAGCCGATTTGTGTCGCAAACAAACATTTTCAGCATCAGCAACAAAATACTGAAAAGTTACACTAAAACATATTAAACATATTATCCCACAACTCCCAAACCGACCATAACATCAAACGGTGCACCTGAAAGAATATCTTCCAAACTTTCCTCTTGCGTAGTCCAAAAATTCCAGCGACCACACTCCGCTTATAAATATTAAAACAAGCCCATATTAACTACAAAGTTTCGGCTTTTGACGAAACCACTGTTGCAATATACACTTCGTTTGTAAGGGTAAGTGTAGACAGCATGAAAACCGAGAGGCCGAAACGAATGCCGAAACCGCATTACCACATTTGATGAAGGCTGACGGGACCGACGTGTTAATATGCGGTTTTTCTCGCGCTGGCACGGTGCAGTGTGTCCACACATTCGTGGAAGAATACTGTAAAGGATTTCTACGTTTTGCTTTTACAACCTTCCAATGGACTTTCCAGCAGCTATGTCACCGGATTATTGCAAACAATGTAAGTTTATAATAAATCACAATATATTATAAACTCTTTCTCCTCGATAACACACAGATATATTGTATTCGAAATAACATATCTGTTCACAATATAAAAACTCTCTTTATAATAATCAAGATTTATTAAAAGGTCATGTTTAAAATAATCCAGTGACCGCTCCAACAAACAAAATGTTAATGACTTCTCTAATTAATTAAAATTCGTTTGGAATCCTTGCCAGTAGTAATTGGCATTTCCTGAAACTGAATTTGAATTTATTCAGTTAAATTATTCACATGAATTCTATAGGTCTTGTTTACATGAAATGTAGTTTAAGCCTCGCTCCAGCCTTGTGCACGGATTCGGCGAACAGGATTTTCGCGGAACCCAACTATGTGTTTAAAGCGGGTTGTGTAAACTAAGCCTAACGGACTCCACAAATAATTCATAGGGTAAAATGCTGTAAGAAACAAAGTCGTAGTACTGAATTTTACACAACCTTAAGCATACGTCACTTTAGAACAAACATTTTGTAGGATAGTGGAAGATTTTTATGACTTTTACGTTTCAAGGTTTTACTACTTTCGCTTTAAGAGAATGTTTGCTTAAATAAAATAGTTTTTTTATACTTTTTCGGGGTTTTAGCATCCTGTCTTTATATCAGGTGTTCTTTTGATTGATTTAATGGTTCTTTTCAACTTACACAGTTGTGCAGCTGTTTAAAAGACACGACAAGTTATTTAGGACCTTAACAGTGAAAGAATAATAGCGTTGATTTTGACTTTCAGTCTTCCGGATGCAGCTGAGTACAAGTATTTTACATGAAGCGACAGCCCATCTGACCTCCACAACCCATTTACTGGGTAACACAATACCCCTTGTCAAGACTAGTATCAGGTTTCTTTGGTTCTGATTACCCTTAATGTGTATGAGGAACAGAGAGTAAAGTCCCGCACACCTCCACTGAAATGGGAGGATCCTCCGACCAGACGGTTGTTGTGTCTGGTGGGCAACTGCCCGATAGTTGATACTAGGACTGTTGTATATGTTCAAATCGCACGGACAACTTTGCTTGCGCGCTGCAGGATTTCCTTGGTAGTTCGCCGCTGACAGGATAGATGGCGTTGTGGTTCTGTTGCCGTACAAAGTTCACTTTGTTTTTTTCATGAGGCGGCATTGATGTCGCTGTAGACTGTCGAAAATTAACAAATACAACCGAGACCAACAGCTTGAACGTGTTTTCTGAGGCACGGAGGATTGTCGCGGTATCTTAAGAGTCCTACCCATCTACAAATCGACCTCGGCAAGCTTTGTATTAAGCTACAACCTTTTTTTTTTAGCTTTCACTCCCACTGCTGGGCAAAGGCCTACCCTTTCTCCTTCCAAATCCACTCTCTTGGCCGATCTCTGACCAAGTCTGCCCCTCAAACATGATGAGATCGTCACTCCACCTTCGCCGCGGTCGACCTTGACGACGACCTTCGCCCTCCTGTTCGGGTGCATTCGTGCGACGTGGCCATCCCACTCCCACTTTAGCTTGGCTGTTGTTTCCCCAACATATAGATGTAGTAATAGCTACCTATCATAAAATAATGATAATAAAAATCAATGACATAAAAGCTTCTATCCTCCATCAGTAAAAGACATTAAAGATGGCACCCAACACAATAACTACGTGTACGTACAAAAACCAATAAATCTCTCAGATAATAAAGGCTTTCCACACAACCCATCAAATGAGCATCACGGTAACAGGTGACGTGGCCCATTCAAAATACATTACAGCGAACCCGTATGAAAGGGCATAAAACATCGGGTTATGCTCATGTGAAGGTACGTGAGATGGTTACTAAGCGCGATGTAGGGAAGAATGAGGTGTCATGGCGGTCAAAATGGCCGCCATGGGAAGTGTCAAAGTGATGGTTAATGACAGGTAACCGTAAAGTACCACAGATTAAATGTCCTTTGTGCCGATTAGCGTTAGAAAAATACTTATGATATTATACTGGGTCCAACAGACTCGGGAGCGTGTACTTGTGCTATAAATTAGGGTGCGACTCCTTAAAGAGAATGTGCTCTAATTGACCGCTGCCTGCCTGCTCTTATTTATGGTCCAATTAAAATAGGTCGAAAATCTTTTAGAAATCATTCAGACCACCAAAACAAGGACGATGGTAAAAAAAATGGAAAAATGCATTAAATACTTTCGAAAAAAAAAAACATTTAACGAAAATAAACTTAAAATGTTGGTTACCCAATGCATAAACACATCCATGACTTTGTTATCTCATAATTCTGAAACTACAAATATGCAGGCGCATGTGAATACGTCAAGTACCTATCCATAATGGATGTGTTTATTCCAGTGTGCCGAAAAAATATTATTTTAGGTGAATATAAAATCAATTTTTATCACTCTAGTTTTTTGCTTGGATATCTTTGGTTAGACGTACTGAACGCTGTATTTGTCCACCTATTCTAATAGTACCTTATAAACATAATATTCAGGTTTAGGTTATGTTATTTTATATTCTTCATATCAGTGCTTTGGATACAAACATCTTCAATGGACAAAGACAATGCTACATTAGTGTGTTTGATAGCTACAACTGATTGATCAATATTATATTAAATTGACAGCCTTGTATTGTACTCCAAGTCTTCAATAGAATGCCTGATTGATGAGATGCTTAGATTATTCCTTTGTGTGGCCGACAGGATGATCACAAAACAGTTACGTAGATACAGAAGGTTGGAGCACAAAGACTGGGTGTAACAGAAATAATGCATTACCTACGAACAATTTTTACTATGGGACCAACCCTGAAATCGCAAAAAATAATCAGCTGTTCAAAGAAAGAAAGAAAAATGTTTATTTGGGACTCGCACAAGACAAACAAACCAGTAAAATAAAATGAAAAACTAAACAGTATAATAAAATAATTATCTGTGCGAGGCCAAATCAGATCATGATGATGATCTGTGTGTACAGTACATTTTGTATAGTTCATCATCATCATCATTATCATATCAGTCGAAAGATGTCCACTGCTGGACGTAGGCCTGCCCCAAAGGCCCCTTCACCCCTAAGGGCAACGCTATAGTCACCTCGCTTGGCAGGCGAGTAGGCGATCGCAGTGTAGCTGTTGCAATGCACAGAAAATGCTGCTGCCCATTCTCTGGTGAGTCCCTTAGTCGCCTCTTACGACAACCACGGGAAGTGATGGGATGGTGCTATTCTTTTACGTCCGGCACCATACAGAACCGGGGTTATGTAACCATAAATATATTGGCAGTTGATTTCTTTTCGCGATTTCAGCCTTATTAAAGTCTGTTCATAATTATGAGTACACTGACTTCTTTTCAGGTTTTGCGATGTTTCGTTCTTATAAGAGAAAGTGGCTCTGGTGACTAAAAAGTTGTGTAAAAATTGGTTGTCATAATAAGGGCGTGTGATGCAGAGGAGTGATGTAAATTTCTTCATGATGGTTTTGATTTGGTGAAAAACCAAAGAAACGATGAAAGGAGTCGAGTTGCTGATCTGACGACTACTATAGAACTATAATAATAATAATATCTTTATTGCTAAAAATGGTATTTGTAGTAAACACGGTATTTCAGAAAATGTGCATAGATGTTACAAATTATTGGGTGAGCTGCTGTTCTCCTTGCTAGATTGCTGAGCAACCTGTATTAAGGAGAAACAGTTGCCTCCCTACATAAGTGTACTATATTATAAAAATATGCTACGTGTTGATTCCTTTCAATTTGGTTGTTTACTTTAACAGCATTGTAAATAACTATTCTTAAAACTAAAAGAAAACATGCAATTAAAAATAAAAATAAAATGTTTTAGAGAGTCGTGTCTGTCTGTGAGTGATTGTGTGTGTAATGAATATGAATTGATGTTATAAAATTGGGCCAATAAAATAAAAATAAATAAGCTTTGCTGTGAATGAAAGTTAAGAGCGAATTTTCAACAGTGCCTCAGTCTCATCATAGGTTTTGGAGAGTAGGAAGGAGCGAACGGTACTTTGGAACAAGTTCACATGTCCCTCAGACCCCATGGGATAAGGGCGCTAGCCAATTGAAGCAACCATCTGGATCCTATTCTCCGCTAAAATCATGGGGTCCAGTGATCACAAGGTGAGCTGTCAATCCATATAATCAAGATGGAATGACAGATCACTCCGTGATCAGGTGACATCTTGATTGTATGGATTAACAGGTAACATCGTGATCACTTTACTCAAGCCTTCACTTCGACATGTTGATAGAATCGACCGCCGATTCTATACTACGGGACCACAACATGCGGCGATCTCAAACAACAAATAAATGCCGGTCACAGCTTTGTACTCGCTGTAGTTACGTAAAACGTGTCTATTGTGTGCGTGTCTTTTTCCTCCTTGTACGGCTCCAACCTTCTGCATCTACTATTTTGTGGAGTTGTTACCGTTTTTATATTTGTTTGAGTTGATATTTTCGTGTACATAAATAGTCACCTGTTTCAATTTATTTTAATATTCTTTTCGATATAATAATACACGTGTCACGATTATATTTATGATGTAGAATTTCTGTTTTCTTTTTGTGGATATTTTAGGTTATTCGTTTTCTGGTTTTAATTAAAAAATATATTTAATGACATAAAATAAGCGACTTAAGACTGTACTCCAAACAACAAGTAGGTTTTACGTATTTAGATAAGCTGTTGCATCTTAATTAAGTTACTCCATGAAATTTAAGACATACTTCCTCTAGAGACTAAGTCTGGATTAAGCTATAATGTTTAGCATAAGACTTCACATGCAAAACAGCCACGCTAGCGACTTCAAGGGTTCAGAAGTTAAACTCTTGAAGTATTATCCTTGTTTAAAGAGAATAGAACAGTTTTTGAAGTGAAAACTTCTTTAGGCGCGTTGAGCACTTTTTGGGTGAACAAAATCATGGAACTCGCGTCATCGTAACTGAACGCTTTTTATGAGCTATAATATGTATACTGTGTGTATGTGTACTTTTTGGGGGAACAAAAATCAAGGAACTCGCGTCATCGTCACTGAACGCTTTCCAAATTCAAAAATAATAATCTAATAGCTCAGCACAACTTACTTAGTTTTCACTTCTATCGGCAGACCCCAAAGATTGCCCCGCATGTTTTTTTTTTGAACTGGAAGGGTGGAAGGATAAACCGCTTCGTAACGTAACGCGTTACGGCGCCAGTCTGTCTGGCTTCCCTTTTTATCACGCATGCCGCAGCGGTAGGCAAGCTCTTCCACAAAGCGCTAGTCGTATTTCGGACAGACGCTTCCCATATTAAATAGTTCAACTTAGATTAGTTTGAGTTATCACTTCTGTCGGGCGTCCCGAGACGCACACGTTTTTTATCTATTTTTGACCAACTGTCAAATTAGCTACCAACAGTAGCTGCTACGTCATGCTTGCCTTTCGAACATGACGTTTCAGCTACTGTTGTTAGCCAATTTGACAGTTGGTTAAAGGTAGAAACGCTATTGAAACCAGCCGTTAGCAAAGCATATCGTGTTACCCAGTTACTGGGATGTCGAGGTCAGATAGGTACTCCCTTTATTAACCGACTTTAATGTATTTTACTTCTCCGTTGTTCTTTTCTGATTAATTTCGTTGCGGATTCCAAGACACTTGAATCGTTTCTCCGTGACTCGTCGAGGTTCATTGACTCTTTTTCTGGTGGTCGCCACTGTTGATTACAGCGTTTAGGAGTTGCAGTGGTTAGTAATCGCAAGGCGAGCGTTGGGTGGCTCGCTGTCCGGTCACAACCAGTCCCGGGTCGAAGCCACATTGTGTTCTACGCGCGCCTCAAAAAAGTCAAAGTCAAAGCATTTATTTCAAATAAACCATTATCAGGTACTTTTGAATTGTCAAAGTCAGTCCGTCAAAAACATGAAGCTATTAGCACATTCCAAAGCGTAGATCATGGAGATCTACGCTTTGGAGAAGAACGTGCAAGAAACTCCACGGACACTCTTTTAAATCATTTTATGTTTACAAAAATCCTGGTTACATTAACCTTGTTGCTTCTATATATGAGAACAATGTAAAGAAAGAAAACACAATTTATAGTATCAAATATTAAAATGAGGCAGTGGCAACTAAGGTATGACCAGTCTCCACTGACGGCGCCCGTTCACGAACATGACAAGAGATAGATATCAGCATAGGAGACGGGGCCCGCTAGGGCCAGAGCCTGCTAGGGTTGCGAAATTTGTTCGAAAGAGTCACCGCGGCCCTGGAACGCAAAGGGCTTTAGAAGGAACACGTATGGGTTTTAATCAATAAGAGTCTCACACGCCCTTCCGCTCCACCCAGAGCGGAAGAAGTCATTTGATGATTTCCCAAACTTGGAGAAAAAAAAATAAGCAGATAGGTACTTATTAAAGTCAACGTCAAAACGGTTTTCAGTCAAAAGAATTCTCAACAGTCAGTTTTACTTACTTGACTAGAAAAAATGCATAAACTTGTAATCCCTGGCTCGGCTTGTTTTTAAATATGTGCGCTCGCTGGAATATTATGTTTGAAACTACTCAGACATGCCCAAAAAGGCCATAAAGCAAGACTTTGTAAACACGAATGTCTTTCGCTCATGAAATGTTATGACATGTTGCAATTTCATTTTTGCCTACAAAGTTTTAAAATTTAAATTTATTGTTTTTATGCAAAACGTATTGCAGTTCGTCGTGTTGAGGAGTTTGTTCGAGACAAGGGAATTGTTTGTAATACTTTGTAAATTTGAGTTTATGTTTCTGTTTATGAGGTTGCAGGTGTAATAAAAATATTGACTGAGCCGTTGGTTTAAGTGGAATCAAACTCGAACGTTGCAGGTGGACAGTCTTTATGTAAAACTTTGACGTTCAAAAAGTGCTGGCACTCAGCTTCAGCACAGCAGCCAGAAAATAAATGACTTTTGATTTTTTTATTATATTGCTGTCGATTGCAGACATTTGCCAGTCGTTACGGATTGTCTGAAGTCAGTTAATCTGACTCCAGTCTTGCCAAGAAGTACGGTATTACCCAGTTAATGGGTTGTGGCGGTCTGGTAGGCAGGCACTCCACGTAAAATACTGGTATTCAGCTAAATCCGGTTTGACTGGAAGCCGACCCCAATATAGCTGGGGGATGAAAAGATTCTATGTTGTGAACCGTGATGTCCGTATGAAAGTGACTCAACGAGTGTATCATTATGAATTAACTACTAGAATTAACTAGAACAGACAGACGGACAGTCCTCTAGTTAGCTTTATTCACGTATCTAATGGCTAGGGCCAGAGCCTGCCAGGGTTGCGGAATTTATTCGAAAGAGTCACCGCGGCCCTGGAACGCAAAGGGCTTTAGAAGGAACACGGATGAGTTTTAGTCAGTAAGAGTCTGACACGCCCTCCCGCTCCACCCAGAGCGGAAGAAGTAATTTGATGGTTTCCCATCCTTAAAAAAAAGACTGGCCACCCATAATGCGAAGGCTCGACTCGCAATTGGCCCCTCTTTATCCATTTTTATTAAGTTTTTGCAGTAGGGTATGAAAAATCTAAATGAATGAATACTTATTTGATAGATGATATTAAATCATTACGATTTGTGAAAAAATAAATAAAATCGTCCAAAAACAGAGAAGTATACCTTTTGAAGTCATTCTTCTATCCTTGTGACACAAAATGTAATTCGTGCTGGATGGCTTCAATTCAATATGGCGGGACTAGTAAGTCACACGCAATTAGTGTTGCTGACAACACCGCCATTTTATTTTTATTTTTCAGCAATATTTTTTAACTGCGTCTTGTCTGCTCTCTAGGATTGCGAAAGGTAATAAAAAAAACATGCGGGGCAGTCTTTGGGGACTGCCGATAGAAGTGAAAACTAAGCGAAAGCTAAAGCGTCCGGTGACGATGACGCGAGTTCCATGATTTTTTTTCACCCAAGAAGTGCTCAACGAGCCAAAAGAAGTTTTTACTTCAAAAATCAGGCAAACCCGTCTATAACATCTCCATGACCATATTTAGCTAAAAACAATTTACCCACAGTATGTTGCTTTATATTTTACAGCATTTTTTCTATTCACAACTCTCTTCCTGCCATTACTGTAATTACTATAATAAAATATAATGACACGGTTAATGGCGAAAAAAGACCATATTTGAGCACGGTGTGATTTACAAAATGTGTCCTTAATGATGGGACTACGTCGTATTATGTGCTGAAAATTAATTATGATCGGGGTAATGTAGGTAAAGTGTGTTGTACCCACTCATTTTGTGAGTAAAAATTATATAAATCATGGCCTATGATGGACATACCGATCATTTTGCTCAATTTTCATAAAATATACAAATGGTTTTGAATATCTGGTATTATGGTATTAAATAATCTTTCAATACTTCTACGTATGAAAGTTGATATGAGCTTAGAATAGAATAGAATGGAATAGAATATCATTTATTTGCCAAAAACATGGTATAAAGATGATTTAAATCATTTTAGTCGTGTTTACTTTGAGTATTTATTACAAATTATTTATTTACTTAATTGATCATCTTCAAAATAATTTCAATCTTTCGCCACCAAATCAAATGTCGATTTTAGCGTTGCGTATTTTAAGTTGATTTTTAAATAAATATTTATTTTGATATGCCTAAAAAGCATAGGTTCGCTACACGCTCAATCTTGCTTGCGCAAACAGTTTGTGCAAACATTGGCGCAAAAACTGCATTGTTTTGCCGTATTAACGCACATGTTTGCTTGCAAAAACAAGAATTGCTGCAAATAAGATTGATGTGTAGCCAATGGTACCCAAGGCTTTAGGTTGCAATAGAATTTGAACCAAGTATATCTTGTTAACTTATTTATCTTGATATTGTTTTTTGGCATTGAAGGCGAGTCTGTCTTTTATAAAGCCAATAAACACAATTTTATTTCTTTCTTTCTTGTATGCCATTTATTTATTTATTCATTAATTATTACAACACCTTCACAGATACATCCAAGGCGATGGAATTGGTTGTTAAAAAAATTGTTAATTACCTCGAATTCTGAATTCAAATATAATCAAAAACACAAAATGAATTGTTTCTAAACTGACCGTGTGACCCAAGCCTTTGCCCAAGCTTGACACGTTTCTGACAATATTATTAATTACTTTATTATGCATCATAGTTTTAGCTACAAAAACTTTATTAGCACGCCCAACACGCTATTTCAGGCTTTAGTATTGAGTGAATAAACTTAGACTTCCCAATGAACGTCTGGCCCCCGATTTCTGAACTTATTTTCAAGTTGAATATTTCTCCAACTCTATTTGAGCTTGAAAACCTGTCGAAATTGTGCGTTAAAGCAGGTTCTGACACGGTATTAACTTTAAGAAAATATGGAATTTGCTCTCATAACAAGTCTCTGGCCATTAAACTAGCTGTCAAATCTAAAACATTTGTCATTTGGTGGACCCGCGCACGAAGGGTTCCGTACCATTATTATCTATAAAAACGGCAAAAAAATCATGTCTGTTTTATGGGAGCCCCCTTAAATATTTATTTTATTCTGTTTTTAGTTTTTGTTGTTATAGCGGCAACAGAAATACATTATCTGTGAAATTTTCTACTGTCGAAATATCACGGTTCATGAGATACAGCCTGGTGACAGAAGGACAGACAGACGGACGGACAGCAGAGTCTAAGTTATAGGGTCCCGTTTTACCCTTTGCGAAAAATTTTAAATTATGCGAAAAAAATAACAAACTAAGTCACTTAATTTCCTTACTTACACGCACAACTTACTTCAAAACCTTTTTAACTTACACAAGACGAAATGCTCGCGTGTTTTTCTAAAACCTAAAGCGAACTAATGGTAGTCAAAGTTAATTGCCAGTTCGTAACTTAGGGGCTTAAGTTAAAGCGGCTAAGTTGAAGGGCGCTCTGCCCCAATACCCTGGTTTATAGCCCGCTGGGACCAAGTGTTGTGTTTGCCCCAGATCTTGGAGATAAACATGGAGTTTGTAAAAATCAACACATCTATACTGTACTAATATTGCGAAAGAATTGTCTGTTTGTTTGTAATGTTTTTATGTATGGCGGCTGAATGTTTTGATGAATCTTGGTATATACGTGGTAGCCACATCGTAAAATTGACCATTATTAAAAGCTTGGCCTTCATATGAAATGGCCACCTCAAACCTATCCCTCCTGCACCCAGGGCTCTTATTTCTATCTACAGGGTTTAAAGGAACCTAACATGAAAGGGATGACGGGAGCTTAGTTCACTACTTACTAACCTATCCGTGTCGGTGTGCCCTCTAACCTTACATAACCTAGCTTCGGCCACATTATGAAATGGCCGTTCAGTTATGACCACTTACGGACGGACAGACAGACTAACAGATGAATGAAAACTACCACGGATATTACCTAATATGACACATGAAAACCACAAATGATAATTATTTTATAAGTAGGTTAAACAAAACACTTTTACATGTCAATGTTTTTGGCTAATTTTAAACTAGATGAGGCCGGTGTTTCCTAGCTGACTACCCTGAGAAGAAACACCGAAACAAACTCAGAGGTCAAAGCCTCTTTTAAAGTCCGTACATTCGCACTGGTCAAATCATATGAAAACCATGAAGGTTATTGTCTGACCTCTCTCTCTTCCTCTCTTACCTCTATTGTGTTTATTTTGAGCATATTCAGAACACCTTTGTATGTATATCCCATCTTCTTATCTCAGGTAAGGTCCGTAATATATTTCAATAGTAGGGATAAGTAACTTAAGTGAATGCGGCTAAATTAAGGTGTGTACTTGTACTTGATTTGAAGGGATCCGTACCTTTGTCCGTTTAATTTACTTACGGGGACAAGAAAAGGTTTTTCCTTTGTGTTTGGTGGACCCTAGTTAAGAGTAGCTACTTATTTGCTGTTTTGTTGAGTAGAGTAAGTAAGTCTGTATTTACTTTGTGTTTTTCAAGTAGCTTAGTTAAAAAAAACTTTTTACAAAAAAATACAACCGACTTCCAAATAAAAAACACTACAAAGTATAAAATAACTTTAATTTCGGAAGTCGGCGTCAAAAGACGAAAAACCAACAAAAAACACCGACTGCAGAAATTAAAGTTATTTTATACTTTGTAGTGTTTTTTATTTGGAAGTGGGTTGTATTTTTTCGTCAAAAGTTTTTTTTTTCACTTTTTAGTGGTTCACATGTGCTTACCCCTTCACAGCGTACCGGCGTGATGTTATGTTATGAACTGGTGTAAACAATAGACAGACATGAGATTTCAGCAATCCCAGTCCATTTGCTATCATGTATTGAGGAGTTCCGTTGCCTATCTTCGAAGTTCTTCATCAGATCTTCACCAAATTGAAATGGGACCACTTCGACAAAGTACTCTTCCAAAAACTACCCAAATCGCTTCAAGTGTGCCTATAAATTTGAAGAGTTCTCTCTATTTCTCCAGGATCCCATCATCAGATCCTGACTTGATGATCATGGGACGACCTGTACCCATTCAAACAAAAAAAAAATTGAAATCAGTCGAGCCATCTTCGAGTAATCAGGGAACATACATAAAAAAAAGGTTCCGATGAATTGAGAACCTCCTCCTTTTTTTTGAAGTCGGTTAAAAATTAAATGTGAACCTAACTAGAAATTTGTAATAGACACTTAATCACTTAAATCTGCCTCCGTCTAGTACATGAAAATGGTGTTATTTCGTACGTTAATTTCGTACGGCTTTAGATATGGTTTTGAAGACATCGATATCTGTAATGTTAGGTTTAATTCCCGGGAGCGGGAAAATAACACTAGTAATATTGGGTTTCCCTTTTAGATTTTCTCAAACATAATTGGCGATTAGTGGGTCTTTGGGGAATAGATGCGTGATTTATGTGTATATCAGGTAATCTTGGTTTATATGTTGCAGCCAACTAGTTTCCGTAGGCGCAGGCCTGCGGACGGCGAGCATTGGGTGGCTCGCTGTCCGATCACCACCAGGCCCGGGTCGATGGCGCGTTGTGTTTCACGTGCGCCTCAAAGAGATGTCAGCATAAAGGAAGGGACCCGCTAGGGCCAGAGCCTGCCAGGGTTGCGGAATTTGTTCGAAAGTCACCGCGGCCCTGGAACGCAAAGGGCTTTAGAAGGAATAACTAGTTTAATCAGCCGTTTCATTAAAAGCCTAGCCTTTTCATTTAACTGCGCAGATTATTATTTTAATTACTTTCTGCGACCTGAGTGACATTTTGGCTTCAATATCGTTTGAATGACTTGCCCATGTTGCTTATGTCGCTGATTAAACAGTGCAGTTCAATGAAAAGGCTAGGTTTTTAATGAAACGGCTGATTTAGCCAGTTGGCTGCGACATATGTATATAAAACGAATCATCCCCGAGTTTTGAATTGAGAATTTGAGGTTAATTTAGTATAAAGTCTGTCAAAAATCTGGCATAAATGTAGGATTTGACACGCGCTTCACTCAAAATGCTCAATTAAAAAAACCGGCCCCATCTTACTTTAATATAGAAAACACTGTTATTTTACTCCGGCTTATGTATATAAAAATAAATTATTATTATGTTTCCAACTCAGACTAACTTCTGTATAATTCAAATTACAAACACCACCGAAAATGCCAAAAGTCAAGAACCGAGGCTGTATGTTCATATGTCACTGGTTTCATCCTAAACAAACATGGCGGCCTCAAAACATAATACAGGGGTCACAATGAAAAATAACCCCCGTTTTCTTGGGTACGGTCTGCAAAAAAAACAACAGAACATCGTGAATTTATGTCCGCAGTTTGTATTGGTTGGGTTCGGGGAATTTTTGCCACAATTATGCGAAGTCGCGGTTGACTTCGACTTATTTTATGCTGACCGTATTTGGTGAGGCAGTTAATTTTATTTTTTATGTATTGTTTTGTTGTGGTCCTCTTTTCAACTCGCTCCACTTAAGTTTTCACGTAAAGACTTTTACAGTATAGACCGGCTGAAGTTGCCAAAAACTCGAGTTCACATATTTCACTACACAGTACTACTTATTTTTTCTGATATTTATTTAGGAAAGTGCTCAAATATAATACTTTTTTGTAAAAATTCCAGACTCCGTAAGATTGTAATAAATCTTTATTAGATTATAATTTCCCGATGTATTATGAAAACATCGTTTTGTATACAATAAATCCCATCCAAATTCAAAAGTTTCCAATATATCCGTAAGAGAAAATAGTTTACAATTTCACGCGATGTTTTACAATCTTACGACTTTTGCAATTTGCCGTTGATATATATAAATTTATCAACAAAAGGCATAATAGTTGGATCTAGAATACCTTTGAAAGGCACACTAATGCAGAAGCTACGACAATGTCTCCGTTATCTTAACGACAGGTTAGGAAGACGGATGGTTTAAACACATTACAGTTGCCGGTGCAACCCGTCGCACCTACCGATATCTTTCAATTTATCATCATGTTTTTGGAATCAATACATTTTTATTTATGTAGTTTCTAAAAGGAAGGATTGTTGCTTTTTATTCTATTGTTTATGATAAGTAAATGGTAATGAATTTTAGAATATTAACCAACATTAACTGCACGTCTACCAACTCATATTTTTTATTGAATAACAACGGAACCCTTATAAGATCACTCGTCTGCCATATTGAAAGCTTCTGATCCACGTATTGCACTGACTGATATAATCACGTTTTACACTCAATATGAGACGAACCCAGCGATCTGGAAACGGATGCTGTACAAGTGAATGATTCGATAAATCCCGACTATCCATTCATATATTATATTTACCTAATACGGCCCCTTTAACAGGATAAAGCACTATCTAGTCCCACTAATATCATGCATGTGATAGTCGCTATGTTTGTTAAACAACACAGACAAAAAAAAGCTCTAAGACAAGAACTCTGGAATATGAGTAGACCATGGCCTTGTATTTTTTACCGATGAGAAATCATCAAATGACCACTTACGGACGGACAGACAGACAAACAGATGAACGTGAAAAACTGCCACGGATATTCCTAATATGAAACATGAAAACCTTAACTCTCTTTAAGCATGGGAAATCATCAAATGAGTCCTTCTGCTCTGGGCGAAGTGGTAGGGAGTGCTCGACTCTTACTGGCTAAAACCCATCCATGTTCCTCGAAATTGCCTTTGCGTTCCAGGGCCGCGGTGACTCTTTCGAACAAATACCGCAAAACTGGCAAGAGACCATGGCCTAGTACGATCCCGGGGATGATTACCGGCATTCGGCGGGCGTTGGCTCTGCAAAAACGTGTAAATAATAAATAAAAATGAGAGACCCTATTTTACCCTTTCAAAAACTACCGTCACGAAAAGAAGAAAAAATAGCCTATTTTATCCCAGACCGAAAACTGCCAAATAACCTAAAACTAAAACCTACTTTCGACCAACTTTATCGATACGTCGTATCTTTTTCTCGACGGAGTTAGTTCATTATTTCTCCAAGACTTTTTTACTGAACACCATTATTTATCGAATGTATTTGCTGACGGTACGTGTAAGTGGTTCCTTGTAACATAAACAAGTTTATTTATTGACTGTACCGAATTGTCGGGGCTGTCTCACTATTGCTTGGTATTTTTTTTTTAACCGACTTCAAAAAAAGAAGGAGTTTCTCAATTCGGAGTTGTATTTTTTTTTTTAGTTTTTTATTAAACAAAATACTTATTGGAGTATATTACGAATTGTCATGGCCACACAATATCAATGTTTTTTTAGGTTGAATCAATGTCAGTCAATGGTTTTTTCGCCTTTTCAGTAAATAAACAATTCAATGAAGTAGGGCAATTGATATAGATAAGTTTTTTCTAGTGGCTTAGCTCCCATAGCTTGGCCACTAGAAAAAAGTCAGTCACTAGTCAGCATATGAGGCAAGAACCGTATTTTGGATATTTTTTTAAAGAAATCCACGGCACTAAGAGATTATGTAGCTTCTTATTAGTGACAGAATATTCTTAATCGAATTCCTCACAAAAACAATTATTTTAACTCAATACGCTTGAACGCAAAAACGGCACGTCCGGTTTCAATAACGTATCTACCTTTAACCAACTGTCAAATTATAGTAGGCGCCAGATAAATGTGGAATAAAGTATATTGACCTTTCCCTAATAACAGACTGCTCATAGGTACCTGAACAATTAAATATGAATCGTTTTTCATTATTAGACCATGTTAAGGATCACGAGAGATGATGATTCGGGACAGTTTTGTGTCATTAATTCCGTTTTTCAAATTAACAATGTCAATAAATGTAGGTGGGTCAATGACCAATATTCCACGATTATCTGGCGCCTACTATAGCTACCAACAGTAGCTGAAACGTCATGTTTGCCTTCCAAACATGACGTTCAAAGATAGATACTTTATTGAGATTATTTTATTTTATTTTATTTATTTTAGGAAAACGTACAGTTAAACAAACACAGTAAGTAAAAGTTCGACCGTTAATCGAGGGTCTAAATATATGTATGTAGTCTTTTATCAGTGACAGAATATTCATAATCGAATTCCTCATAAAAAAAACTCATTACGCTTAAACGCAAAAATGTACGGTTTTAATCAAGGGTTGTATTTAAGCCAAGTTAAGTAGACTGATAAAAAATGCATAATTTTCATCAAAATACTGTTTACCCATAACCGGCAAACTTCATCGTCTTACTCAATAATTCACTATATTTTATAGAGGTCAGAACTTATAAAAAATGCTATGAAGGTCACATAGGATAATGGCTGTAAAAAATTGGCAATGTCCTCACAAAAGTTCGGGGGTAACCCCATAAAATATTTTATGGGGTCGCCTCTTGTAAATAACTCTCCAAGTCAAGATAAGAAAAGAGATAAATATATTATAAATGTGTTCAATGGGGTTCTTTGCCTTTGACCCTATTGAGGACATTGGCCGAAATCATACTTGGATAATTCACGCTTTTCCCCATGATGGTAGGCAGAAGTTACAGAATGCCACCTGCCACATACGATCCTCAAAAATACGCTTGTTGCTGTACTAAATTAATAGTTACTGTATTAACAATTTATGCCCGTCAGTTCATCTATGACAGGTCTGTAGGAATGTAAATATTTACCGAGCACAAATCCAGAAAACAGGCTGCTTGTGAAAAGGTTAATTTCAGCAATAACTGGTTATTGGGCTTTTCCAATAGGAATTTCCCAGTGACAGCCCGGATATGGAAGTTGGTGGTGTGACGCTCGTGCCTCGGAAAGCACGTTAAGCCGTTGGTCCTGCGCCAAATCTCTCTCCGGTCGTGTCGGATTGCCGTCCCATCGGAATATGAGAGTGATGGAAGAGGGAGTGCACCTGTGTTTGCGCACACACGCCTGCACTATAATATGCCCCGCGCCGATGGCTAGTCTTGGTTGAGATTGGCCGCCATGGCCGAAATCGGTCAGGAGGACTATATTTAAAGATAGATATCTGGGATTATCTGGGTATCTGCCTAACACATCGGAGAATATTGACGTAATAGTTGTTTGTTGATGTCAAATTTTATTTACTACTATGCAATAACCTTATTTTATTTTATTTACAGGTAAGACGTCGTTCGAATACCTCTCAGCTCAAGGTAAATTAGATTAAATTAAGCGAGTTAACATTTATAATTATTGCTAATTCCTGAACGGTGGGTTGTCAGCATTTACAGGTGTTGACTAGGAAGGCTGCGATCGTAAGTTAATTGATTTAATTAACGTTACCTCTTTGTCAATAAGAGTCAATTTTAAAGATGATGAAGTTCAAGATTTTGGACGTTAGCCCATGATTAATATAAAATTAAATTCCGATATCCCAATTGAGAAAAAGCAAAATTTTACACGTTCAAGAGAACTCGCTAGCAAGAGGTAAAGTAGAGCTTTAAAAGTTCTTAACTTCGGTTTCACATTTAAGAAACCGGTAGCCGTATTGCGGTACATAAAAATGAACGCAATGGGTCGAATAAGTTATTTGCCTAAAAATGTAATTAGTCCGTCAGATAGATTTCCAAGAAATATTGGACACGTTTTGTTTACTTTTGTCACGTAAACAAAAAATGAAGACGATACAGTGCGTTGAAAACTCATGTGACGTCACTTACCAGTACACTTTTATTGGAAAGTGACGTATTAAGCCCCTACTCCTTATCTTTGAGGCGTTTTATCTCCGTAATTTTTTATTGATTTGACAAAAAGTACGTAGCCAATGTTTTTCAATAATGTAACTGAGGGACTAAATAGAATCATATTTTTTTAAACCAGGCAACATCCCTATTATGCTTTCATTTTGACATTGCAACCGTATTCATTGCGTGAAGTCAAGCAGACATTGTATATGAAGCAATGGATCAGCAGGTCTATTCTGCAAACATCACTCCGTGTGAACTCAGGTGGAGTGACATTGAAGTGATCTGCCGGTCGATTCTGTAAACATGTCAAAGTGAAGGCTTGGGTGAAGTGACGACGAGGCAAGCTGTCAATCCATATAATCACGATGGAATGACAGGTCACTTCGTGATCACGTGACATCTTGATTATATGGATTGACAGCTCACCTCGGTGATCACTTCACCCAAGCCTTCACTCCGACATGTTTACAGAATCGACCGGCTGTAATTACACCTTGATTTGGAAAAATTTACAGCATGCCCACTTCACACACTTACTTGAGTTTCCTTCCATTGTGAAAAAATATGCGATTTTATGAGTTACACAATGCGATGCGGGTTTCTAAGTCCTCCTCTGTATTTACTATTGTGTGGTTTACTTATAGATAGATGAAATACAATGTATTTTTTGAAAAAGAACGGTTTGATAGTGTAGACACAATGGTATCAAGAGACTATTGTGCTTACACAACAAATCCTCTCATTGTTGTACTATTCTTAGTCATTTTATATTCTTAGTAACTATAAAAGTTTGCTTTGTGAAGTACCCTCAATAAATGTCAATGAAAAACAACCATAACATTACTGTCAATTTGATCATTCGATTTGGAAGACATGACTTGAAGTATAAGGGTAAAGATTTACACTTCTACTGTCTTTGAATACCGGTCAGTGCTAGCCGGACTTGCACACGAATGGTTCCGCATCATACAAAAACAAAAAACATGTTTGTTGTAAGGGGTAACACACTTACAAGAAAAAAAAAAATAAGTTAATTTTGTCTTTACTATTTTTTGCCATAAAGGCAATAGAAATATATACGTATTACAGTCAAATACCGAAGGCCCGGCGCTCCTAGGTTTGCCAAGTCAAACTTCAGGGCTGACATTACGTCTTAGTCGAAGTCCAAACGAATAGAGCTTTTCTACCTTTGAGTAACGAATTTTCGGTTAATCCTAGGAGAGGCTAATTTGGACAGTTAAACGGGTTTGATCAATCAGACCTCAATTATTTAAAGAGACAACAGAGCTCCACTGCGCGGTATTCCTATTTCTATCTGCAGGGTTTAAAGGAACCTCACTTGAATGGCATGACGGGAGCTCAGTTCCTTACCCTTTGCGTACGGAACCAAAATATAATGTCCTAAATACAATGCTTAATTTAACTAAAAGAGCTGTACCTATGGCTCTTTTAGTTAAATTAATATTTTTATTCCACCTGTCCCTTAAAACGCGAAACAAAAAGGACAAACTCATTACCGTCGTTTGACTTTTAAAGTTTCAGAAAAAAATACATTATCATTCGTACAAAAACACCCCGACGGGAGAATATTGTTTTCAACAAAGTTTTGTTAAAAAATGTCCTCGAAAAGTTCTTTCAGGGTTCAGTAATGAAGCTAGGGGAACTTTTATTAAAATGTTATGTTTAGACCATGTTTGTCAGTTATTTAGCTTGTAACTTTTACGCCTAGTTTGATTGTCTGTGCTCAAAAATACGTAAAATAAATCACTTTAATTCCAAACCTTCGGCAAACACACATAAAGTATCAATTTAAATATTAAGCGGTATATTTACCCAATCATTTTAATTTAATAACCTATATTATTACGATAGAGCTATAAAACGGACATCAAAACTAAAATAAATCTTCATCTTGCATGAAAATGAGAGATGCACTCTCATTTTCTTTCAATTATTAACAGAGATTGAACCTTTTAAGTTTATCCTAGTATCTGGATACTTCATTATTGTACATTAACAAACCAAAAATGTATACATAATGTTAATGCTGTAAATATTTTCGTATGCACTTCTGAAAATATTTACAGAATGTTCAATAAAATCTCAACAATATGTAAACTATTCAAAGTTCAACATTTAATGATTTGTAAATCTTGCAGAATTTATTTCTGTGCTAATAAAAAGTAATGTTTACAACAGTTTTTTGGCTCGAAGTAAATTCTCACGACTTTCTTATGACATTGCACGAATCATTTGCGAAGCAATAAAACCTGAAGTTTAAGGCTGATTTATAATTTGCATTAAGTACGTAGGTACGTAAAAATTATATATATTCATCGTCTGTCTAGCATTTTCCCAACTATATTGGGGTCGGCTTCCAGTCAAACCGGATTCAGCTGAATATCAGTATTTTACGTGGAGCGGCTGCCTACCAGACCTCCACATCCCATTAACTGGGTAACACGGTACTCCTTGGCAAGACTGGTGTCAGATTATCTGGCTTCTGATTATCCGTAACGACTGCCAAAGATCTACAAATGACAGCCGCGACCAACGGCTTGACGTGCTTTCCGAGGCACGGAGGAGTCTCGGTATGTTAAGATTGTCACACATCCACAGACCAACCTCGGCAAGCGTTGCTAAACCTTAGAGATCGACCCATGCGGCCGTTTTTATTTAACCACGAGCTCCTAAAACAAAATATATATTATATTGTATAAGCATTGTTTTCAGTTTCAGTGTAGGTACAGTCAAATGTTATTTTAGTTATCTAGTTTTTGTCAAGATGGCAGTCGAAATCCAACAATAAAAATGAAAATATTAGTAAAAAAAATATATTAAATATTTAATATTAATTGTTTTAACCTCTGCAGATAGGTATCTACGCTTGGTCCCACAGCTGGACAAAGGCCCCTTTCAACCAAAATACTATTTCTCGGGCAATATTTTGTCCTTTAATAGGGTATTCAAAATGAAGCATTTTATATGTTACTCCTATTTAGAAAACAATTAACTCTCGCAAACTATTTCAACGCTTTTAAACGAACATAAAAAAGAAAATTAAATGAGGTTCTCCAACAAAACTCGGCTAGCGTTAACCTTTCTAAAAGGCATTTTTTTTAAAAAGACTAGTGTGAGCCTAACTTCTCAGGTAATACTTTTTCCATTTTTAAAGTAAAGAATTTCTTCCATTTCACACCTATTTTGCACAAAATAACTCTAGAACTATTTCAACGCTTTTAAACAGACGCAAAAAAAAAGAAAATTAAATAAGGTTCTCCTACGAAACTCGGCTCAAGCTTGCCATTCCTAAAGACTTGAGAGTCAAACAAAAAACAGTGATGCACAGATAAAACTTTGTCAAAGCAATAAACTGTCTCGTCCACAGAACACGGAAACTAATCGGTGGCCACTGCTAGAGACAGCAATATCAACACTATGGCAGGCGCCAGATAAAATAGCAATAAAGTACATTGACCTTTCCCTAATATCGCTTCGTTGAAACCCGAACAATAAATTTATAAACCGTTTCTCGTTACTAGAGAACGTGAAGGATTACGATAGAAGTTGATTCAGGACAGCTTTATGTCTTTATTTCTGTATTAAATATTATTAAGGAAGTCAATAAAAGTATGTGGGTCAATGACCTTTATTGCACATTTATCCGGTGTCTACCATAATCATACAAACCAAGCATGTTACTGAGTGTCACCGTTGACTTATGCTCGCTAAAAAACTATTTAGTCCGCCAATCACATTCTCAAAAATTTGGGCATTTTTTTGTGATCAAATAAGGTACGTAAAAAACGTAGGTACGCTACGTTTTTTTTTTATGATCCCTTAAAAAAAATAAAAAAAGGTACGCTGCATTGTTGGGGAATTATTCGAAAGAGTTACTGCGGGCTTGGAACGCAATGGGAATTTGAAGGAGCACGGATGGGTTTTAGTCAGTAAGAGACACTTGATGATTTTTCAACCTTAAAAAAAACAGGTAGAGGCAGATGGTAACTTTATTTTATTCTATTCAAAGATGGAGTCGCTACTTGTGTATGCATCTATCTTTGGCAGTCGTTACTGGTAGTCAGAAGCCAGAAAATCTTACACCAGTCTTGCTGAGAGTTTTCTTGTTACCCAGTTACTGGGTTATTGAGGTCATGTAGGTAGACGATTCGTGTAAAATACTAGTATTCAGCTGCGTCTGGTTAAGCTGGAGGCCGACCCTAATACAACGTGTAACAGAATAAACGCAATGCCTCTTAAGGGGTCATTGTACTCAGAATGATGAGTACAAGACAAGTTGTTCATAATGATGAACAACTTTTACTGTGGAACCAACATTGGAATCACGAAAAAAAATTCGACAGCCCCATATATTTCTGTGTGCATAACTCGACAAAATGTACTGAACAGCTGATTTTTGTTCTCGATTTCATGGTTGGTGGTGATTCCACATTAAAAGTTGTTTATAATGATAAGTACAATGACCCCTTAAGCGGTATTGCGTTTATTCTGTTACACGTTGTATACTTGTGTAAAAACTGAGCAGACCAATTTCTTGCGTTTAAAGTTACAGCCGAAACTGTGATTCTTTGCTCTGTGGTCCCATTGGTCGCTGTCCCAAAGTTGTGCCGATTTAGAGAAATTATATTAAAGGGACAAACACTTGGATGTTAGATGGGACTGAATAATTACCGACTGTTGCTGAAATTGGGGCTTTGGGCGTATTTAGGGTTGGGACACACTATGGGACGCATAGTTGCGTAGTGATACGATTGTTTGTGAGCAATTAAGCAATGCATGTTTTATCTTCGTTCGACTGTAGTTATTTTGAACGGATATTTGTTCGTAGCAGCTTACAGTTGTGTCGTTGATTATACATTTGTCTCGCTGTTTAATTAAAATTTAATATATTATTAAAATGTGTAAACGTTTTGCTAAATAGAAACGGGACGATTCAATTTCGTTAGATTAAGGGCGAACTATATACTTATTTTTACCATGATAATTACTAAATAAACAGTTATTAACGGCTATGTATCGATGTGATTATATTGTTATAACAATACTTGTAATTTGACGACACGGTTGGTGCAGTGGTTGAGCGATTGACTGCTGCGCTGCGTGTCGCGGGTTCGATCCCCTCACGGAACAAATATTTGTATGGCCTACAGATGGTTGTTCCGGGTCTGGCTGTTTGTGTATGTGAGTTTATATGTTTGTAACCGCACCCACAATACAGGAGAAAATCCTAGTGTGGGGCAACGTTTTAATAAAAAAAAAATGTAACGAGAATTATAATGACATTGTCAATTATTTACAAAATTACAAACTTAATAATCATCCATTTGTGAATTTTCTAGCAGCCTAATCAACATTTCCACGTTCCTCTATCAGCACAACCTTAATTACATGGAAATGACAGTTACATTATTCAAAACTCATTTTGCGTATTGTTTCACATAATATGGCACTACCCTAGCATTTTGCAAATTGGCAAACGACACCGTTTCACCGTAGTTATTTACTGTCAAAGCTCGCGCTTTTGGGTGTTCTATAATTGAATTAAACTGTCATTTAAGACAAAATGGCGGATGTGGAACGGTAACGGCGTCGGCTTTGGCGGTTGCAGTCTTGGAAATTTTTTAATTGTTTTTTTTCTGTTGATTTATTTAATTAGATTACTTCTCTTACCGTCTAAATTGAGTATTTTTTGTTAGAATCCGGTCGAGCCCTTTTTTAAAGGTTTTTCAGGCTAGTGTAGAGTATTGAAAAATACTCAACATCACCTAATCAATTCAGAAATAAATAATCGTGGTCGCCTATGTTAAAATTCTATTATGTAATCTTATAGAAGTAGATTTATACCATTTACCTAATAGACGCGTCCCAATTTTAATCAGGGCAAGTTTAGCTAACTACCAAATATATAAATAAGGTTCCCTGGAACTTTTTAATGGCTATGAATTATGATCAAAGCAAGTTTATTAGGCTTTGAATCACGATAAAAACAAACACACATGTATATGATTTGTAATATGAATCAGACGGTCGATTCTGTAAACATGTTGATGTGAAGGCTGTCATTCCATCTTGATTACATGAATTGATAGGTCACTTCGTGATAACTTCATCGAAGCCCTCACTTCGACATGTTTGCAGAATCGCACTGCAGAAAGACAATTCTCGTACTTGAAAAACGTTAAAATTCAAGTATGTTTCGACAATCTTTATCAAAACTTTATCAATTGTAGCAGATTCGAGATATTTTTGACGGGTGTCGCATACTATTCTAAACATTACACACCCATTTGCAATTTTACGACTGCGACGCGCGGACGCTCCTTGAAAATAAGGGAATATTATGCATAAAAAAAAAATTATATTATTTTTTTTTTATGCATAATATTCCCATTTTATTTTTGCAAACAAAAAATATAAAAAAATATAACAGTGAAAATAGAATTGATATTGTTCGAAAAATAAAATATTTTTTGTTTGCAAAAAAAATATTGTTTGCAATATGAGTGGGAAAATAGGGAATTTTCCCACTCATATTGGAAGCCGCCCCGGAATATCTCACAGTGGATGGATGGACTTGATAAATAACAAATCAACAACAAAACATCAAACAAATCAATTCCACACGACATTCAATAAAGATTCTATTTCAAATCAACTTGAGAGCCAACACAACACTATGACCTAGAAACGCAGCAAAAACAGCCAAGCCAATTCATAAATCCTCCTACAAGACAAATGGTCACCATTGTGTGGATGGCGGAGACAAAGTCTTGGAGTCCACCGTCATTCGATGGCTTAGGCCTTCGCCCCCGGGCCCCTTTTGGGGCTTATCACTGTCCGTGTAATATGAATGGATGGTAAGTAATAGTTTTGGGACATAGACGTCCGTTAGATGGCTAGCAAATTGTGATTTAGAGGTGTGTTAGAGTTGTGAACAGGATTTGTAGAAGTTAGTGTATTTCTGGGGTCAGAGTATACGTATTCTACATTTTAAATCTATGACTCACAGCGCGTTTTTCTATGCTAAAATGTAGTTAATTGTAGCGATAATATCATATCAACCGAAAGACGTCCACTGCTGGACATAGGCCTCCCCCAAGTGTCGCCACAACAACCGGTCCTTTGCGTCTCGCATCCATCGGCTAACCGCAACCCTCACCAGATCATCGGTCCACCTTGTGGGAGGCCTTCCAACGCTACGTCTTCCGGTACGCGGTCGCCACTTTTCGGCTCCATCGACCATCTGTTCTGCGAGTTTGACGATCCTTCGGGCTATGTCGGTAACCTTGGTTCTCTTGCGGATATCACCATTCCTGTGATAATGTAGTTTTCTATTAATATAACTGTTGAAAATGTTAATTAAATCAGTACCGACTTCCAATGTTATCTGTATTTAAACGCTAGTTTAGACAACATAACAACTATACTCCTCTCTAGTAAAAACTAATTCAATAAAATCAATAGATAAAACAAAATATTGTGAGCCGTTTATTTTGTACAAGTTATATATACTTATGTGTAAAAGAACAGAATATTACGACAGGAACTAAATGTGGCATAATGAAAAAAATACATACATACTGTATATATTTATACAGTACGGCCAACAGCCACGCCAACAATCGGTTTGACCCGCGGCTATAGATGTTTAACATCAAAAAGGGAAGTACTCTCAATTAACAATATTCCTTATCAATTTAGCCCCTAAATAAGAAATAGCATCTTCCCATAGAAAACCGCAAAAACTCTCAAAAAATAAAACAAGTGCTACCCTCCACCATATTTTTTATCCGATTCGATAATATTTTCACAAATTTATCTCTCCTATCTTATTTTTTCATAACAATGTTTCACGAATTATGTGGCAGTGTGTATCGCATCTACCTAACCGGCTTCAAGACTATCAACTTTATGATTGTCAACATAGAGTTTAGTTTTGTTTGGCGGTGTTAGTAAATGTTATTCCTCAAAGACATTCGTTTTTATTTACTTCAGTTTCAGACGTAATCTTGTTGGTGATCATTTTGTTTGCCTCTGTTGGTTTGTTTCTATTGGTTAGAACTATTTGTTGGATATTCTGTGATTCTGTGTGGAACTGTCAATTGATTTTGTTTGTCTTGTGTTTTATTTTCAGAGTCTGTGGCTTTTAAGGGTGAGAGTATGCGACACAGGGAAGAAATTCCTGTAGCCTATTGAAAAGGGAGATACCTCGACGGTTTGTGTCTGGTGGGCAACAGCCCCATGATTTTTGACGGACTGATTGAACCCGATTGATGTCCATATCACGCGGAGATCTTTGACAGGGCGATAAAGAATTTGTTAGACGTCCAGGTCTTTTTGCATTTGCGGAATTTGTTCGATTGAGACACCGCGGCCCTGGAACGCAAAGGGCTTAAGAAGGAACACGGATGGGTTTTAGTCAGTAAGAGTCTGACACGCCCTTCCACCCCGCCCAGAGCGGAAAAAGTCATTTGATGATTTACCATCCTTAAAAAAAGGCCTTCTTGCATTTCGTATGTGGCAGAATAAATGCCGCTACAGTACGTACTAATTATTTTTGAATCAAGAGATTAATATATAATAATAAAAGACAAGTAATTAATGAAGGGAACTCAGCTGTAAATTACGTATAAGTTGGTAAACAGCCGGTCGATTCTGTAAACATGTCGAAGTGAAGCGCTTGGGTGAAGTGAGCACGAGGTGAGCTGTCAATCCATATAATCAAAATGTCACGTGATCACGAAGTGAGCTGTCATTCCATCTTGATTATATGGATTGACAGCTCACCTCGTGATCACTTCACCCAAGCCTTCACTTCGACATGTTTACAGAATCGACTGGCCGTAATTGTCTGTCAGTAAGGGAACATATTAAGTACTTGGAAACAGTTGAACAAATTTAAACCAGTCGTTGACTTTAATACTGAATACTCCATCGCACATAAAGGAAGCCTGTGGCTGATATTAGAGACAGATTACACAAAGCAGTCTACTGTCCCTACTCATTTTGACTGGCCTGTTGATCGAGTGGTTAGTGACCCTGACTGCTAAACCGGAGGTCGTGGGTTCGATTCCCACCCAGGACAAATCTTTGTGTGATGAGCATGATCATTTGTTCTGTGTCTGGGTGTAATTTCTCTAAAATATGTACGTATTTAGAAATATATAAGTATGTTTATCAGTTGTCTGGTTGCCATAGCACAGACTCTGCCTAGTTTGGGATCGGATGTCCGTGTGTGAGTTGTCCCAAGATATTGTTATTATTATTTGATATTATTATTTTACGAAATCAAAAGTTGTACAATATGAATTTCGTGTACGCGGCCATTTTGGCGATAAAATGTCAGATAGAGGTACCCGAAAAATTATCAACACTATCATCTAGGTAAAACCAGAGGAGAAGCTAGTATGCTAGAACAACAAAACCAACCCATATAAGATAAGTTACAACACAATATCTTTAATTTTATCGCTCAACTCAATGAGTACCTATTGTGCGGGAGTTCGAAGTGGCTTTGTTTGTCAAGAGCTACAACAATAGTTATAATGTTTGCGAGGGTTGAAACTATATTAGTTGTAACTAATAATATTCTTGCCGATGTTCGATTAAGAATATTATTGGATAGGTATACTAACTTATAAATAGGGTAAAGAGGGATGTGGTACAGAGAGTACAGTCCCTAAACCTTTATTGAAAAAGGGAGGATCCTCCGACCAAGCTATTGTGTCTGGTGGGCAACTGCCCGATAGTTGATATTCGACCTGTTGTATATGTTCGAATTGCACAGAGAACTTTGCTTGCACGATGCAGGATTTCGTTGGTAGTTCGTCGCTGACAGGATAGATGGCGTTGCGGTTCTTTTTGTTGCCGTAAAAATTTTGCTTCTTAGTTTTTCATGTGGCAACATTTATGTTGCTCCAGCGGTATTTGACCAGAGGGCCAGTTACCCTAAAAAAATACTGTGATGCGAATGCGAAGGTTGCTTAAAAATGAGTAGAATAAAGGTACAATTCCGTGCATCGCGAGGGATCGCGCGCGACAGTAGTCACAGTATGAGAATGTATGGCGCCGTTTCCGAGGTCTGCGACAGATCGCGCGCGACAGTAGTCCAAATATGAGAATGTATGGCGCCGTTTCCGACGTCTGCGACAGATCGCGTGCGATAGTAGTCCAAGTATGAGAATGTATGGCGCCGTTTCCGACGTCTGCGACAGATACGCGCGACAGTAGTCAAAGTATGAGAATGTATGACGCCATTTCCGAGGTCTGCGACAGATCGCGCGCGACAGTAGTCCAAGTATGAGAATGTATGGCGCCGTTTCCGACGTCTGCGACAGATGCGCGCGACAGTAGTCAAAGTATGAGAATGTATGGCGCTGTTTCCGAGGTCGGCGACAGATCGCGCGCGACAGTAGTCAAAGTATGAGAATGTATGGCGCCGTTTCCGAGGTCTGCGAGAGATGCGCGCGGCTGACTTCGGAAGCGGCATTTTCATGCTTTAACTATTGTAGCATCAGCCGCGATGCACGGAATTGTACCTTTAATTGACCTTTAGATTAAAAAAAACTTTAACTCCTACGAAAAAGGCAAGACACAGTTAACATCTGGCTAAGTGCGTGTCGGGACACGCACTATGTAGGGTTCTGTAGTTTTCCGTCCAGAAATTCTTGACAAAAAATTAAATTTATTCGAGCCCATTTCAGACGATTCAGATTCAGGATAAGATGGAAACATGTTGGTCCTGCTCCATAGGACAATTAATTAAGGGTGTAGACAAAATCAAACTGGTTGATTTATGTATTAATTTTATAGACATACTGTTTCTTTTTTGTGTTTAATTTTTATGTTGACTCACTTACTGTTTGAAAAAAAAAAGAAAGAAAGAAAATTAATAAGCTTACCTCTGCTGGTAATACTTCCTATAAGTAGCATACTCTGGGTGCATCGTCCTCACATTATATTAAATTAATTTTTGTATACCAAATTTTGTAAAATCATTATTTGTAAAGAGTAACTAAGGAGTTTCTTGTCCGTTCTTCTCGATAAGAATCTATCTTTCCGAATGGACAGTAGAGTCACTTTATTAATGTAATATTATCATTTTACTGAACTGTAAATGATGACGTTCCAAAGTGCCGTTTAATGGCCTAATTGAAATAAACGTTTTGACTTTGACTTTGACGTCTCTGAAAATCATGGAAATTACACTGTCTGCCATGTCAGGTCCTGCCAGTATAGCTTTTCAACCTGAAAATTTTAGGCGAAATTTTTCTCCAACCTATTTCTAGTTTCTACCCACTATCTAAAATCTCTTACCTTCGTAAATAATTACATCCCAATAGTTTCCAACTAAGTCTCAGGTTCGTTCCCCGGCAGTACAACCGCAGGCCATCAATTTTCTCACCGCCCCGGGCGCTAAGCTCGTGGTCTATTTGCCTTTGTAGTAAATATAGACTGTTTACTAACAATAGACGTGTTTAGTTTTATACTAATTTTCAATAAGGCTTATAAATCGATAGATGGCCTAATAATAACACTTGCAAAAGTTGATTATTAAGGTTAAGTATCGCTTCCTGAGGTCGGTCCGTGGATTGGTGATAATTCATAATTCATCATGGGTGTCGTCGGAAATCAGCGTTATCGCTCTGGCACACGAGTCCTAGCATTATGTTGAGCGATGACGTTCATTTTCTAATTTGGAAAAATAAATCCATTTTGAAAATGGGGACCCCATTTTTAAAATTGATTTATTTCGTTTCGCGTCCGTGTTTGGGGTCCAGAAACTCATATTTCATATGTATACCAAATTCAACAGATTCGGTGAAAATCAGCTGTGACGTACAGACAGACAGGCACACAAAATATCCTTTAAAAGCTCCGGTTTTCATTCGAACGAATGGCACCCTAAAAAAACCGGCAGATTGACAAGAGTTTTAAATCTTCACTGAAATAGGTTATCTAGGTACTCCTCCTTAGTCTTTATAGTTTCTATAAAACCCCGTGTACCTATTATAACCCTCGTTTCTTTTTCATTGCTGTGCAAGACAGCCGGGCCTGTCGTCTTAACTTTTTTATTTTACTTCAAGCGACTAAATCCTTTTTCTGCTTTACATCGCATAGATTTTTTAATTATGTGTCTGGGTGTAATTTGTCTATAATATGTATGTATTTAGAAATATATAAGTATGTTTATCAGTTGTCTGGTTGCCATAGCACAGGCTCTGCCTGGTTTGGGATCAGATGACCGTATGTGAGTTGTCCCAAGATATTATTATTATTATTATATTATTATTTTTCTTAAGATTTCACTTTATCTTTACGAACGGAAAATGATTTCCTAAACTTTTTTGCTTATGTGATTAATTAATACAATTGTCACCGGATAAATGCAAACCACGTAAGATTACAAAATATCTTGAGAGATTGTTAAATCTCGATAAATTGTGAAACGGAGATTTGTTTTGCAATTTTAGAATATCTCTTCTTTTCTATAATATCTGCGTGCGTTCCGAGAAATTGTGGACTGACATACACAGGCGACCAATCAGCTCTCTGGTCTACAATTTATCTGTTTCGGTGTGATGGTTTAATTGGAAACTTGGCTCCTCATTAATCTTTGTTTTCTTGAATTAAAATCAAAAGTAATTTATCCAAATTAGGCTGAGTGCCAGCACTTTTTGAATGTCAAAGTTCTACATAAAGACAGTCCCCCAAAACGCCCGCCCGTCACGTACGTCATCGCCGCCCGCCCGTCTGAATAGAGTTTTCAGGTTTACTATCACACAAAACTGGATGAATTGCAGAATAGTGCTCTGACTGATCGCATCATTTTTTGAATGAGTACTAGAGATTAAAGATTACCAAATTTTGAGACGTAAAAAATGATTCCAAATTCATAAATTAATTTTAATAAAAAAAAATATATTATTAATAAATAATTGATCAATAAAATATATATTTAAAATATGAAATAAAAAACATATAATTCTAATTATAAATGAATATCAAAAAATTTACAATGGTCATGTCCCCTCGAGGTTGTGCAAGAATACATATATCTAGGCCAAATTATACAACTGGGGCGGCACAACTTTCAGCTGGGCGGCCTTCGGGAAGCTACGTGGTATCTTTGAATCGTCGATCCCACAATCCCTTAAGACCAGGGTCTTTAACCTGTGCGTCCTTCCCGTAATGACGTACGGAGCCGAAACGTGGACACTCACCATAGGCCTGGTCCACAAATTCAAGGTTGCTCAGCGTGCAATAGAGAGAGCAATGCTCGGGATTTCTCTGGTGGATAGAATTCGCAACGAAGTCATTCGCCAGAGGACTAAAGTCACCGAAATTGCGCGTAGAATGAGCATGCTGAAGTGGAAGTGGGCCGGCCATGTCTGTAGACGGACAGACGGTCGATGGAGCAGACATGTGGTAGAGTGGAGACCGCGTATGGGAAAACATAGTGTGGGACGCCTTGCGGCACGATGGATCGATGATTTGAAGAAGGTGGCTGGCAGCGGATGGATGCGGACCGCTCAGGACCGGGATGGTTGGCGATCTTTGGGGGAGGCTTACGTTCAGCAGTGGACGGCAATTGGCTGATATGATTGATAAAAAAATATAATTGACAATTTATCGAGATTTTTTTTTTTTTAATAATGCTCAAAGCATTAGCCACATTAATTCAAAACGCATTAACAAACTCATATTTTTTCAATAACCCAATCAGAAGTAGCTTAACTTCTCTTTTCTATATCAAAAAGGCGTTTCTTCCTCCACATGTGGCCTCCAACTTAATATATTTTCTAAGCTGGTTCTCGCTAAGTGCACTCTGCACAATTTTAACACAATGTAAGCTTAACGAACTAGTAGCAGTATTAACTAAGATTTTATTTAGTAGACCCTTTCAGAATAAAACATTTTAGAAGCCTTAAGAGAAAAGGATTTAGAATTATATCTTCACATCGGTAAGTATCTACAGGAGTTGCGGAATTTGTTCGAAAGAGTCACCGCGGCCCTGGAACGCAAAGGGCTTTAGACGGAACACGGATGGGTTTTAGTCAGTAAGAGTCTGACACGCCCTTCCGCTCCACCCAGAGCGGAAGGAGTCATTTGATGATTTCCCATCATTAAAAAAAAGGCCTTCTTGTATTTCGTATGTGGCGGAATAAATGCCGCTACAGTACGTACTAATTATTTTTGGATCAAGAGATAAGGACAAGTAATTAATGAAGGAAACTCAGCTGTAAATTACGTATAATTTGGCAAACAGCCAGTCGATTCTGTTAGCATGTCGAAGTGAAGCGCCCATCCTTGAAAAAAAAAAAGTATCTACAGGGGGAGCTTAGTAATCACAGCCTTTTTCGATCTACAAGGTCAGCCGGTGGATGGGTGACCACTCATTACGTACCCAGACTCCTCCGTGACTCGGAAGCATGTTGAGCCCTTGGTCTCAGATGTCATTTGTCGATATTTGACAGGCGTAGCGGGCAAACAAGGCAGAAAATCGACCGATTCTACTGAAATTTGAGACACATATATGATTTTCTGTGACGGGAAACCTTATTTATTTTCATAATGCGTCGGACATCACGAAAATACAATCGTACTGGTCAAATCATATGATATAAATATTTATATCATATGATTTGTACGATTGTATGGACTTTAAAATAGACTTTGACCTCTGAGTTTGTTTCGGTGTTTCTTCTCATGGTAGTCAGCTAGGAAACACCGGCCTCATCAAAGTCAAAGTAAATTCATTTATTTCAACTAGACCATTAAAAGTCACTTTTGAACGTCAAATTTACATCTAGTTTAAAATTACTCAAAAGATTGACGAGTGTTATGTTTAACCTACTTACTAGATAAATATCATTTATGATATTTATCATTTATCGAACAAAACAAAATCCATTGGTTGTTGGCTATTTTATGTTGCAGAAGTTTACACACCCTTGAACCGCTGCCCACCCTAAATGTGATACATCGCTAAGCCCACATAATCCCATACAAATTGAGCTCTGTTTAAAATAGCATCATTGTCACGACAAAATTTTAAAAGAAGGTCAACGAAAACGCAAAAAAGCTGGGATCTTTTCCTTGCAGGCAAGCCCGTTTACCTCTGCTGGTAATACTTTGTTCCTATAAGTAGCATACTCTGGGTACATCGTCCTCACTTAATATTAAATTAATTTTTGTATACCAAATATTGTAAATCCATTTTTTTAAAAGAGTAACTATGGAGTTTCTTTTCCGTTCTTCTCCATAAGAATCTACCTTTCCGAATGGACAGTAGAATCACTTTATTAATGCAATATTATTATTTTACTGAACTGTAAATGATGACGTTCAAAAGTGCCGTTTAATGGCCTTATTGAAATAAACGTTTTGACTTTGACTTTGACCCGTCTAGCGAATTCATAATTTTAGAAAAGACGTATAATAACAATCTTCCGATCGAATTTCGGTCTCAGAATCTAAACAGAGATTATATTTATAGAGCCAAATACGCTGATATAGTGCAAAAGTGTCACAAGTGCACTCTCATAGTTGAATGGTATGCCGACTCGACCGGGTAGAGATCAGGGGGGCTACTCTCTAAACCCGAAGTCTGTAGTTTCGGGCGTCTTCTACTCCGAATCACCTACAAAGAGGGTCCGAACCCGAACCTAGACTGAATGACAACACGATTTGACAGTAGCTGTCAAATCGTGTTGACATTAATTCTTAGTGGTTAGGTGATACGGACTAGAATACGCCCGCAACTAAGCCCGAAACTACGGACTTCGGGCTTAGAGAGTAGCCCCCCAGGCGCAGGACTCACGTGCTTTCCTAGGTATGGGGGTGTTGCACCACCAACTTCCCAACTCAAGGCTGCCAAAGCAAAATTCCTTGTAGAAAAGCCTAGTGACACTTTTTGACCGACCTGAAAATCGAATCCAGAACCCCACCCTCGGCAGTTGCTCTTGTAATCACGAGACCAAAGGGGCAGTTAAAAACCCATTTGCTTGACATATGTATAAACATGACCTTACATATCTCTAGACGACTGTTCTCATTCACCACGAAACAATGGAATCACTCCCTAAAACTTCTGCGTTCCCCTACCTCGCGCACTGATCCCCAAAAAGTAATTACGTCAGCAAATTACGCGGGTTCCGTATAATTTCATTTATTTTGTTGGTCCGTCTGGCGGTGCTTATTACAACATTTCGTTGTGGCTTCATTTCTGGATTAACGGATGTGAAGGCGGATTGACGATGGCTGTTTTGGAGAGGGCAACATTTTTTATTGATGATTTTATAATTAAATTATTTTATGTTATCAAAGTGTGGAATTCCGTTGTTTCAAACATGGTGTCATAAATTGGTAGGTGTATTTATTATTATTTATTTATTTAGCTTTAATTACTCTCTGTTTTTACACGAATCAACACGTACAGAGAGTCATAATTATATTATATTTTACGTATTTAAAAAAATGAAAAGTAACACAAATAGATATTAAAAATAAACAAAAAAACAGAATAATTAATTATTTTCCTACCAATAATAATATTCAAATAATAAAAATAGTAATAATAAAATAATAAAAATAATAATAATCAAATAATAAAGCCTCATTTTAAAGGTCCCATTGCCGCTATCTGGGCATAGATATAGATTTCAACGTGTTAACATAGATTGTGTGAACGGAACTCACAACAACTTTTAGAAACCAATACAATTGGCATGACCTTAAATAAATGTTGCCAACGCGGCGAGCGATGACCAATTGACCATTACCACAAAAGTACCTGTAGTACTTTTGAATTGTCAAAGTCAGTCAATCAAAAACAAGAAGCTATTTGCACGTTCCAAAGCGTAGATCTCTATGGAGAAGAACGTGCAAGAAACTCCACGGACAATCTTTTAAACCATTTTATGTTTTACAAAAATCCTGGTTACATTAACCTTTTGCAGTCCACTGGACATAGACTTCCGCAAATGTCGCCACACCAACCGGTACTGTGCGTCTCGGATCCAGCGGATCCCGCGGCCATCACCAGGTCATCGTTCCAACTTGCTTAGAGGCATTGGTTCATTGGTATGATAAAGTGACGTCATATCAGCCGATTGCCGTCCACTGCTGAACGCAAGCCTCTCCCAAAAAGCGCCAAACATCCCAGTGTTGAGCAGTCTGCCACATTCTTCAAATTATCGATATATCGTGCCGCAGGGCGTCCCACACTACGTTTGCCAATATGCGGTCTCCACTCTAACACATGCCTGCATGCTCCATCGACCTTCTGTCCGTCTACAAACACAGCCGGCCCACTTCCACTTCAGCATGCTGATTCCACTCGCAATGTCGGTAGCACACTTATAAAGTGCCGTATCCAAAACCAAAAATTGTTTACAAAACCATGAATCCATGTTTTTCCTTCGCCCCATATCACATTGTCCGATTGTTTATTGAAATAATTAATAAATGGGTTTCATATTAAATTCAATACGACCAGTCTGAAAACAAAGGGAGGAATAAAAGACAATATTGTAATATGAAGGGCTACTCAAACTTTTTGACAGAAACGGATGAGTTCATGATCTGCCTAGCCTTTTCCCAACTATATTGGGGTCGGCTTCCAGTCAAACCCGATTCAACTGAATACCAGTATTTTACGTGAAGCGGCTGCCTAGCAGACCTTCACAACCCAGTAATTGTAACAAGGTACTTCTTTGCAAGACTTGTGTTAGATTTTCTAGCTTCTGACAATCCGTAACGACTGCCAAACACATACAAATGACAGCTGGGAACAACAACTTAACGTGCTTTCCGAGGCACGGAGGAAACTCGGTATGTTAAGATGGTCACCCATCCACAGACCAATCTTGGCAAGCGTTGCTTAACCTTGATCGACCCGTGCGGCTGATATTCTTTAGCCACGAGCTCCTCCGTGACTAATACGGATACAGCCCATCCGTATTCTTAATGACGAATATTAAAATTGATTTTGTTTTCTTTGTCAAACCATTTAAATACATTTGTTTGGTTTGGTTCTGAAGTTGCTGCTGAGTTTTGCTGTGAAATTTATGTGCAATGAATTTATAACCCGACCGCAAATAACGATCAGTTGGTGTCATCATATCTATGATTAACCTAAAATAAATGCCACTGACTGCTTGAAAAGCGACTTGTTTGTATTTTTTTAACGTGGTTTTGGGTCTTTATTCATGTGCCTAATTTTTTTAACAGTTTTTTGATCCAGTGTTAACATTGCCACTTTCTTTTTCTAGTTTTAGCCGGACGGCTAAAACTAGAAAAAGAAAGTCATTAGGAAGGAACATTAGGCTATTCCGATCTCTGGTAATCAATTATTTTTAATACAGGACACAAACTTAGTTGAGTACGATAATTTCACCACTAAATCCTACTTGTTTAACTATAGAGGTACTATTATAAATGTGTAAGTTTTTAGGAAGATAGAAGGATGTTTGATACCTACTCTTTCACGAAAATACTTCTAAACGGATTCGGATAAACTTTGGCAAACATACTTATAGTTTATAACCAGTTCTTTTTTCCGATATGAAATCCACGCAGAGGAAGCCGCAGGCAGCTTTAGTTTCCAGGAGAAGACGCCCCGGGCGTCGGGTGTCGCAGAGCGATCCCCGGCCACCGAAGCCGCGGGCCTGCGGACGGCGAGCGTTGGGTGGCTCGCTGTCCGATCACCACCAGGCCTGGGTCGATGGCGCGTTGTGTTTTACGCGCACCTCAAAAAGATGTCAGCATAGACGACGGGGCCCGCTAAGGCCAGAGCTTGCCAGGGTTGCGGAATTTGTTCGAAAGAGTCACCGCGGCCCCGGAACGCAAAGGGCTTTAGAAGGAACACGGATGGGTTTTATTCAGTAAGAGTCTGACACGCCCTTCCGCTCCACCCAGATAGGAAGAAGTCATTTGACGATTTCCCATCCTTAAAACAAAAATAAGGCAAAAATTAGTTCTCCTATAAAAATCACACTCACAAATCTAAAACCAATTAAAACCCCAACAATTTCAATATAATTGACGTGCGTGTAACAAGTATCACCTCAACCAAAAATAAAAAAATGTTCGCCCACTTACTACGAACTAAATAAGGCTTAATAACACTCTATGGGGTGATAATGATCTAAGGCGACTGAATTTATAAATAAACACTTAAATATTATGTGAACAGTCTAAACAAAGGTTTTTCCACGGTTATGCTTCCGTGACATATAATCACATTTAATTAATTAAATATCAATAGACAATAGGGTATAAAAAGAACAAAAATCTAATTAGTCCGTCAGATAGATTTTCAAAAAATATTGGACACGTATTTTTTCTTTTGTCACGCAAACAAAAAATGAAGACGATACAGTGCGTTGAAAACTCGTGTGACGTCACTTACCAGTACATTTTTTACTGGAAATTGACGTTACAAACCCTTATCTTCGTATTTTTTATTAATTTGATAAAATAAAAAAACGAGCCACCCATCGCTTGCCGTTCGCAGGCCTATTCTATCAGTGAATTGATATCACAATTCCGTTGCGAGAAAAGGACAAAGCTATACAGCACAAAGAACAATATCCCTTTACCGCAACGAAATCATGATGGAATTGGCACGTCATAGTGGGGGTAATCCAGTATGTCAGACCACTTCTCGAGATAACCTTTTACAAATAAATTAAGTTACATAAACAAACAAACACTTTTACCACTAAATAATATATATAGTTAAGATTAGATTGACCTTTCGGCAACGTCTTAGCTATGACTTTAACTTAAGTTTTCAGGGAAGTTTCGTTATGTAAGAAGCCAGGCCACATAATAGGTGTGAAAAAATTAAATATTGTAACTCGGGGCTATAATTTGAGTTGAAATACTGAGTAAGTGGTCCAGGAAAAAAGTTAAAAAGTAAATTCTTTTTAATCTCCTGACACCGATTTATTGTTTTCTTTTGATACATAAGTAATGGCTTGGTGTAATTTCTAGACTAATTTTATGAGAGAAAAATATAGAAAAATAAACTTGAGGAAATAAATCCATTGAAATTCAGCCACACTGCTGCTGTATTATTATAATTTTAGCATACCTTTCCTTAGGCAGTGTTGTGACGAGGATATCCTTGACTCTAGGTCTCTGGCAGACAAGATAGCCCTTTGGAAGCGTCTGGCGAAGACTAAAAGAGAATTTGAAATAGGAATGTAAAAATATGTTTTGTTTTTTTTTGACACTCCGGTACCAACGTTCTTTGAAGGCAGATGCCAAATATATTTTATTTGATAGTAATATCATAAGTAGCACTAGCGTGAGTCCGCTGGTGTTACAGTATTGTTCATTGTGAACGTTGTAACTGAGATTTTAGCCTCGCACAAGTCTATTTATGTTATTATCTCTTAATACTAAGTGTTAGTTATTATAGAAGATTATGCACCTAGGGGATAAAGTAGAGTCTTATGTAACGGGTGTCGTATTGAATCTCGAACGCAATTAAGGGGTCGGGAGTTAACTCCCGAGCGTTAGGAGTTTAGAGTTTAACTCAACAGGGAAGCAAGGGAGTTAATACAGAAATCTTGAATGCAGTGAGGGATTTAAGCTAGCCCAAGGCAAAGACACCTTTATCCCTGAGGAGCATACTTTACTTTTTACACCTACTGCGAGAAAATTGTGCTTAAGCCATGAAGACAGGTGGCTGTTCGCCGCGAGCGGCGCGCGTCGGCTTCCACTGCTAGGTCGCGCGTCTGAAGCAGTGCCCCCGTCCACCGTAATAATATTGTGCTGAATTTCATTATAACCCACCGGGCAATAATTTGATTTGAATTTGGAACCTAGCAGCAGAGGCCAACGCGCACCGCTCGTGCGCAATAATTACGTACTTTAGGTTAGGTTTGCATGACTTATAATTTGACGTTTTCGTGCAGCTGGTGTGTGTTTTTTTTATCCTGTGCGTGTCCCAAATGCCAAAACACATTTCCTTTCTTTAATTGTCACCTCAGTATGTACGTTTGTACAATGTACATAGTAGTCATCCGTCAATTCGAAACAATTCTAATAATCGATCTACCGGTACGGCCTCAAAACACGAGCACGCCTTTGTCCTTTTAACGCTCTCGCACTAGGCTTGCAAATAGGCGGATTCAAAATGGCGCGTATGTTATTTGTATGCGCCGCGGGCCGGCAATTTCACGTGCGGTCACTGCAGCTTAACGGTGAAGTGCACCACCTTTATGTGAAATTAAGGGTTCGCACTTGTTTTACTGGGTTTGTGTGATATACTGTGACATGTTTGTTGAAAAGGTTTGTAAGTAAATTTATTAAAACTGAAATTAATTTGGGAGCATTTATACCTCACGATGTTATTTTTTTTTAATATATGTTTGCTCTTGGCTCTAGTCTAGGTTATAGATGACAGAAACAAAGTCGACGATGGAGCGAGTTTACCCAGAAGAAACCTGTTGACTCTAATTTTGAAGAGATTAGGGTCTTAGGGTCGTCTGTGTTTCCGAACGCATACAGCGTTTGGAAACACAGACGCAGGCAGAGAGCCACTCCTTTGCTTTGCGCATTATAAAAGAATTGGTAGAATAGCAACACGGTAGGGATGGTAACTTGCAGTGCGTCTAGATGTCCGATGGTAGAAGGGAGCATACAAATTTTCAGGTGCATTCTTGTTAATTTATTAACCGATTTAAATTTACTTTGTATGCATACGTGTGAAACCTTGGTCTAAAAAAGTTAGTCTGAAAAGGGGTTTAGAGGGAAAAAGTGACCAATTTTCTTTTAAAAGTGAATACCTAATCTCTTTCTCCCTCTGAACTCTTTTTCTCTGAAAGTTTGTATGAAGAACTATAAGGGATAAACGCTGTTAATATTTTTCTGGCTAAAGGTTTTTTGGGGACAATTGCTTCAAATACGCAGGGCCTTAAACTTTTCTACTTAAAGAAACTGACAAGGTCTGGAAGTTACGTTTATAAAAGTAAAGATCTTCTCACCTAAGTGGCGCTAACTGGTGGCGTGAATTTTCCAGAAAACCCTCATTGCACTAGGCAGTGAACAATTTTGTCAGCAATTTTACTGTCGACGAAAATCACAACAAATGCAGATAAAACCCCAAAACCTTCATCATCATCATATCTGCTGAAAGACGTCCACTGCTAGACATAGGCCTTCCCCCAAAGACCCCTCTTTGGGCTCCCCCACGCATGGCAGGCGGGTAGCTGTTGAAATGTACAGAGAATACTGCTACCCATTCTCTGGTGAGTCCCTTAGTCGCCTCTTACGACACCCACGGGAAGTGATGGGATGGTGCTATTCTTTTACGTCCGACACCAATTTTATTCTACACAAAAAAAAAGCAACAAATAAATGCGTAATACGCCTAAAACCTTGTTACCCCCAAACTAAATAGGATGTGAACAAGATATTATCTATGCAAATCAGCCGGGACTGACCACCCCTAGCTTGGCGGTACAGTGACCTGAATTTACTGGATTACGTATTCCAACTACGCGGTCAGGCTAGAGAGTGACTGTCAATGAAATTTTGAGGGAGCAGTACGGTTTTTTATGGTAGGCTGTTGGAGGGTTAATTTTGAATGGATGAAAAAGAACGAATGGTGAGGAAGTTACGGGTGAAATGCAACAATGTTGTAATATATTTTATTTTTTTACGATGACCTTCGCAGTTTAGCACTCTAAGGCTGGTAACTGCTTAACCGGACTATCCTGTGGTGGCCTCAAATGAATTTAAGCCCCCCCCCAGCCAGGGCAATTTGTAAATGTAGAAGATATATAATATTTATATGCATACCTATGAATCTGGGTACTGACCGGTGTTACCGTAATGTAATATTCGCAGCGAGTATGTAATGTTACGCCGTGTCCTACAATCCATGTAAAACAAAACACATACGCACATGTTCGTGCTCGTTTCCGCGTACTGACTGCACGAATGCTCGCTTTGTGCATGTCACATTACGCCCCGTAGCACTGACTATCTGACTGACTGACATATCAACGCACAGCCGAAACTCATCATCTGCCTAGCCTTTTCCCAATTATATTGGGGTCGGCTTCCAGTCAAACCGGATTCAGCTGAACACCAGTATTTTACGTGGAGCGGCTGCCTGCAGACCACCACAACCCATTAACTGGGGAACACGGTACTCCTTGGCAAGACTGGTGTCAGATTATCTGGCTTCTGACTATCCGTAACGACTGCCAAAGATCTACAAATGACAGCCGGGACCAACGGCTTAACGTGCTTTCCGAGGCACGGAGGAGTCTCGGTATGTTAAGATAGTCACCCATCCACAGACCAACCTCGGCAAGCGTTGCTTAACCTTAAAGATCGACCCGTGCGGCTGTTATTATTTAGCCACGAGCTCCTCTTCAACGCACAGCCGAAACTGATAGGACTAAAAACATGAATCAAATTAAATCAAATCACTAATTTCTTTGCAAACATGGGTGTAGTACATGGGTACTTTTATAATTATAAAGTTCTCCATATTTTACCGTCACATGGTCATGCAAAGGTTTAAAAATTTCAAATAAAAAATCATAAATAAGTGGCAGATCATTGGAATTACATTAATTAAAAAAAATGTCAGCGCGATTACATTAAAAAAATAATTAAATAAGACAATGAGAAGATCACAATAATTATATTTACATCTCTCAATAGATAACTATATTAAGAGTTTCCTAAGTAATTTTACATATCATAAAATGCTTCCTCTCTCCTAACCTAGATAGGTACTTATCTTGCTGTGCCCGACAGGATCCATATGAACCAATTTGTTATTTTACCACCTAGGAATACATGTGAAATGCAATAAAAGTATTGAGTATTGTCAATCAGTCAGAGTAACAGTATGTCAATCATTTAGTGAATCATAATTAAGAATTTTTTGCAGAATTTTTCCTTTTGTGATTTAGGTTGGCACTAAGATATTTTTGGAAATTCTATCTAAGAGGGTGAAAAGGAAGAACGTTTGCTGCAACCGCGCAGATAAAGTCACGGGCGAAGTGCTAGTCTACCCCTATGCCCAAACCAATTTTGTAATAATTTCATTCAACGTGTGGCTAAGGAGTGGAATTCTTTGCCGGAATCTGCGTTCCCTGATACCTAGAACTTGGAGATCTTTAAGTTAAGAGCGAATAGGTTCCTTCTAGGCAGGTATGCTCCACTGTCAACTCTCTCTAGAATGAAGAGAAATCTATCAACTACAATACAGTCAGAAAAGTAAGTATTAAATAACAATTCGGTTCCCAAAATCAAACTATTTTAGACAGATGTTGAATATGCGAGTCCACAGAAAAATCTGCGCCATTAGAACCGATACAAAATCAACAAAAAAAATGCAAATCCATCGTTTGAAACCCTCTTTTACACCTTCATCACAAAGGCATTACACCTCCGATTCCTCTCGTTCCCTCCTCTATTGAATCTCGTTGGAAATTTCCAATTTTCCTCACATTATGTTTCCAAACTTAATTTCCTTGCTGCCATCACGAAATGCTTCGATTATTGCGCAATTTTAAATTGGAACTGTCGTACAATAGAAATAGTGTTACCTCTTGTACTGTGGCGGGCCATGAAATGAGCAGAGACTTTAAAGTATATTATTTTTATTCAAATGTTTCGTAAAATCAGACAAGTGTGATGCGACAGCGTTTTCATAGAAATTGTTTAAAAACGTATTCGCAATATCGCGTCAAAGAGTAAAATGTTTTTTTTCTTTTTGAAAATTCGTTTATAGTTTACACATTAAAACGTCAAACTATTTGTCAATTTAAACTAGACGATAATGTCGAGCTAGTCTTTTGGGAGACTTTAAGCATATCACTTTATCGAGCGGATTCCTAAGATTAAGAGCTTAAAGTTTCATAATTAATAACTTAGAAAGTTAGATATTATTGTAGAACAATTTAATAAAATAACAAATAAAAAAAATTACATACACATATTGAAAACATTTACATTTTGTTTGTTTTATTAAGCTTTCAGGAACTTTGAGTACAAAGTATTGTATCTTATTACTTTACGTTCCAAATACATTAAAAAGTCAAGGTTCCTCGAGTTCAAGTATACAACTTTTAAGAAGCAAATACCGAATTCCAATTATCTCATAAGTCATAACTGTTAAACATTTCTGTCCACAGAAAAAGCTTTTGCTCAAAACAAACTCTTCTAAGATAAATGGTCTTTACTAAATAAATAAGAAAATAATGGTCCGACTCTCTAAACATATTTCAGTTTATTTGAACATTTATTTCTGTCAAGAATTTATATATAAATCATACTCTTTATAAATATATAATTAAAGGGCTAAAAAAATGTTTGGGTTTATGCCAAAAAATGTTCTCACAAAAACATGTCATAGGAAACGTTATTATTTATCTACTGATAAAAATGTTGAATCATAGACATTGTTTTATTTTTTTTATAATCTACGCCTTCACCGCACGATTTTTTTATTAAATTGAATGAAAGAAAATCATAAAATATTCTTAAATGTTATTTGTTTCTCGAAATGTTTTTAGGATAATAAAGAAATTATCAGTTGTTGAAAAAGTGGTAGAATGAGTTTTTTAGTTCATTTTAAATAGTTATGACGGCGTAAAATGAAAGATAGCGCAGGCCTCATTTGAGATGTTTAAAATATTTTTATGAGTAGCCTGGAATCCAAATGAAAATTCTGCACGTCACGTAACGACGCGACGGTTAATTATAGTAAACACACTAGCTCAGTTTAAAACACTTTTTATGACACGAATAAATAGGTTGGAGAATTTAAAAAAGACACCAGTTTATTCGTTGCAAGTTTTATAAATTATTATTTGAATGTAACATTAAATTAAAAAAATATTTTATTAAAGAAATATTTTAAAACTTGTAATATTTTGTGCTTTATTAATAAAGCAATATATTTATTCTTTAAAGAGCCGATTTTCCGATAGTCAGTCGACCGGTTTAACATCCATTGTTTAAATAATATGTCACACAGCCACATTTATTCTTCAGTTAAAAAAATATCTGGCTAATGGAAAATTTACCCTAAAACAAAACCACTGCAAGCAACTGCACTAAAACACCTGCATTCCAATCTTCTAACACACTCCACAACTTTACTTCAGCAAAACCATGATTTAAAAACTCTAAAACTTCCCGGACACATACCAATATACAATATTTCCTAGTCGCCGCGACAGAGCGAAACTTTACAAATAAATCCGCTGGCTTTATGGCCCCACAGCGAGCTGGGCGTGCTGTTATTACTGGCTATTTTTCAAGCTATTGTGATGATTGGTGCTCGTGAGCTGCTTACTGAGCAGCATTTGACCGACTTCGAAGCAAAATATTGTGTGTTTAGCACCTTTCTGGATGTTCTTTTCGCCAACAAAATCAGTTAGTCGTTATGAAATTGGAATGGACAAATGTGGGTAAGGAAGGGTAGGCTAGAGTAATGTAATAACGTCAATATTTTCGTCGTATTATTTCTGTCGTGTAAAGGAATTGCCGTGTTTTGGTTTAAAAGTCAATTATGGATGAAATAACAAGCACACTAGTCATTCGAATGTTACCTCTATAACGTCTAAAAGCGACAAAAATAACGTTCCAAAAGGCGAGCTGTTTCAAGCAAGACATTTCTAAAATTGTAAAGGGAAATTCAATTCATGGTTTTTATGTCTGACTTACTGTAATTTTGACAGCTGTCAATATTAACGCGTTATTTACAAGTCAAATGATAGGATGAAACAACACATTTAAGGCATGCATCGTTTGGTCCTATAAAGACTATATCGGTCAAAGCATTAAAATATTTTAAGTTGTTCAATACAGTAGTAAGAATTTTTAAGATTTCCAACAGATTTTTCACGATGATTACGATTAATGAATACAATAATCTTTCTGTCAAGATCATGCTATTTTGTTTTGGTTTTTCTTAAGACTTGCGTCTATCAGCCGGTTTCAATAACTACCTTTAACCAACTGTCAAATTAGCTACCAATGGTAGCTGAAACGACATGTTTAAGAGGCAAACATGACGTACTGTTGGTAGCTAATTTGATAGTTGGTTAAAGGTAGATACGTTATTGAGACCGGCCGTATATCAACAATAGATAGGTAAACACCAACATGTTTTACTGTCAAAATAAAATAGATATGTTTCAATAATAACGTACACTCAACTGCCTAGCCTTTTCCCAACTATATTGGGGTCGGCTTTCAGTCAAACCGGATTCAGCTGAATATCAGTATTTTACGTGGAGCGGCTGCCTACCAAACCTCCACAACCCATTAACTGGGTAACACGGTACTCCTTGGCAAGCCTAGTGTCAGATTATCTGGCTTCTGACTATCAGTAACGACTGCCAAATATCTACAAATGACAGCCGGGACTAACGGCTTAACGTGCTTTCCAAGGCACGGAGGAGTCTCGGTATGTTAAGATGATCACCCATCTACCAACCTCGGCAAGCGTTGCTTAACCTTGGAGATCGACCCGTCCGGCCGTTATTATTTAGCCACGAGCTCTCGAATAATAACGTACACAATGAAAGTAAATTACAATAAATTTATAATTCAAAGTGATAGTAACAAATGGTTCTCATCAGTTCTAAATTGTCGAACTTTATGATTTTGAGAGAAAGGTGATTTATTATCTAACATTTTAGTTCGAACAAAGTTTTGAATAATATTGATGAAAACGGTGATTAGGTTTGAAAGGACATTGAACAATGTTGAACCGTCCATACGTCTTAACAGAAGAAGTAACCTTTTTTCCTAAACATATTTTTTTTAAATGGAATTATTATAGAATTTTTAAATTCACAACTTTCAGTGATGTTGTTTCATGAAAAAAAAACATGCGGGGCAGTCTTTGGGAACCGCCAATAGAAGTGAAAACAAAGCGAAAGCTAAAGCGTTTGGTGACGATGACGCGAGTTCCATGATTTTTGTTCACCCAAAGCGTTCGGTGACGATGACGCGAGTTCCATGTTTTTTGTTCATCCAAAAAGTACACATATATACACAGTATACATATAGCTCATGGAAAGCGCTCGGTGACGATGACGCGAGTTCCATGATTTTTGTTCACCCAAAAAGTGCTCAACGTGCCTAAAGTAGTGTTTAAAAAATTACTAACTTCGTTACCAAAAATATTTGGATAAGTACGTATTTTTTCTTTTGGACACGCACACAAAAAATAAAGACGATACAGTGCATTGAAATTGAGCATGACTTCACGCGTTGGTACTCTTATTTGTATAATAATTATTTGTTTCAATAATCTTTTATAGTGTTTAATATTGTAATTGTTTTATTTTTTAATGTATAATTCAGTGTAAAATTTCGATATAATGTAAAAATTGTTAATGATATAAAATGAATGCCTTAGGTACTATTTTTCTATACAGGATTGTACCCTATTTTTCGTGGTTAAACTCACAGTAAAACACTTCTCATACAAATTGCGAGTTCCTATCTCCACTGTGTTACATAGTCTGTCTGATGGTCACTCACGAAACTGTTTCCTATTCTTCTCCGTAGTTTCGTATTTCTCACTTTCCGCTGGCCATTTGCAGTACAATTTGAAACGAGTGCAACATGAGTGCATTTGTTATTTCGTCGTGACAAGGAGTGATCTCTGGCTAGCACTCACTACAAATGTGGCGATATTGTGTGAGCTACGGCAGTGGTCACTGGTGTACTGTATTGCGTGGTGGGTGGCTTTGAAGTTAGCGGGATATCGTGGCGGATTTATGGGTGCAAGGATCCTTGGCAAAGAAACTTAGCATGGCTTTTTTTTAGGGTTCCGAACATCCGTAAAAAACGGGACCCTTATAAGATTACTCGGGTGTCTGTCTGTCCGTCTGCCACGGCGAATTTTTCGCTCTAGAATACAAAGTTATACTTTATCTTTAGTACAGGTTGAAAACTACAACCTATACTATCTTGGAGATTCTTTAAAATATTTATTAGTTTTAAGCAAAATGTCTGCTTTGTTGCTGAAAAAAAGCTTTCTTATTGGTAAGTATAGCAAAAATTAGCAACCACTCTATTTTTTAAAAATCAAGAATACACAACTACGAGTGGTCCCCGTCCAAAAAAAAACCGAAACATGTTGCGATGAAGTTTATCAGAAATCGCTCCCGCTGCCTGCCCCGCTCGTTTCCCGGCCCCACACGACGGCTGTTAACTATCTAGTTTTCTGTTCTGTCTCACCGAAGACACTTGAAGTTTACCAACTGTTGTTTTTGTTATCTGTGGCACTTCTGTACTCGTGTCGCCAGAACTATGAAACGGGAGCGTGTCACTAATTGAGTACATTTAGTATGTAGGAGTGGGGTATTATTTACTGGGTTATTTTTGTGTGAAGAATTTCTGTAAGAGAAGGAAAAAATTGGTAGAAATTATTCTCGTGATAGTGTTGTAGGTTGTTGAAGAAATAAGAGTATTGATTAAAGCCTAGCTAGAAATACTTAGGCTAGATTTTGTTTTTCATTCTTTTATTTTATTTAATACTAGTTGCCGCACGCAGCTCCGCCCGCGTGATTGTCGAAAATTATCCCAAGGGAACATATTCTCGGGATAAAAAGTATCTTATGTGTTATTCCAGACTATAATCTACCACTGTGCCAAATTTAATCAAAACCCATTCAGTAGTTTTGCGTGAAAGAGAAACAAACATCCATCTATCCATCTATCCTTACAAACTTTCGCGTTTATAATATTAGTAGGATGGGTTTGCTCTTGACTCTAGTCTAGGTCATAGATGACAGAGACAAGGTCGACGATGAAGCGATCTTACCCAGAAGAAGCCTGTTCACTCTTATTTTGAAGAGATAAGGGTTGTATGCGTTCGGAAACACAGACGCAGGCAGAGAGTTCCACTCCTTTGCTGTGCGCATTATAAAAGACGTTTGGAAACGATCCCTAATCTAATCAAGATTCTTTATTACGTTTCATTTATTTCAAAGCAATTTATGATACGTTTCAAACTTTTGAAGGGAAGCAAAATACACAAAATACAAAAGAAAATTACAAAATGACTGATTTGATTTTACCTTAAGTTAGTTTTGAATTTTAGTTTTAGTATTTTAGTGATTTTTACACTTGCTGTTGTCCAGGTTTTCAGCACAAGTATGATGGAGTTGAATCTGATTTTTAGATGTAGTTCAATCAGAAATGCGTTGGATAGATCCCCTCAAGGAGCCTGCCAGGGTTGCGGATTTTTTTTCAAAAAGCGTCATCGCAGCTCTGGAACGCAAAGGGCTTTAAAAGGATCACGGATGGGTTTTAGTCAGTAAGGGTCTGACACGCCCTTCCACTCCACCCAGCGCGGAAGAAGTCCTTTGATGATTTCCAATCCTTAAAAAAGGGTAGATCCGTTATGAATATATTATATGTATAATTGAAATACAAATTAATTACTAAAATAAAAAGGTAAAAATAACAACAATATTCAAAACCACAACTAGACTTTATCTTTTTTCAGAAATAGACGTGAATTAGATCGTTATCATTAAGTGAAATCATAATACCGCCTGAACTGAGATAACAATCAGTAACTTTACCTGTCCCTTATAATCGTTTAAAAAGGGTCATGGTACGGGGTACAGTCGGTAACAAAACTTTTACGAAAATTTACAATACGATTTCCGTATTGAGTATTTGGAGTTGAATGTCAAACCCTTTTTTCAACAAGGGGAAATCCCCATGGATGTCCTCCGCCCTGGGGCGGGCGGAGAGGACTGTCAGACTCTTACTGACTAAAACCACCCCGGTGTTCCATCTCCCACCTACGCCGGGGATCGCGGGAACGTATGCGACTTCCGTAATCCCCAGCTGGTGCCGGCGCGCCTCTGCGGGCCACCTCGGGTCAGCGGGGGGAGTGAGGTGTTTGACTCCTCTCGCGACGTCAAAGAGGGGCACACGAGAACACCACGCGCCGCCACCTCGGGTCCGGATGAATGAATGGGGGGTGACGGACGTCCCCAAGTCCGCCACCCCTGGACCCAGTTAGTGTTAAACCCTACTTTAACGGCAATGTTAGAGTTTGATAAATATTAAACTTCAAATTCTTAATTCAGCAATCGGGGGAATGTAAGACTGATTGACATTTTAACCGACTTTATAAAAAGAAAGAGGTTCCCAATTCGATTGTATTTTTTTTATGTTTGTTACCGCATCACTCCGCCATTCATGAACCTTTTTTTTACTTTCTGATTGGTTCCATAGAAATTTCATCAAAATCGGTTCTGTAGTTTGGTTTTTAAATCAAAATAGCTGGAAAAAATATGTCATCCAAGTAAACGAATTGCGTAAAAAATGGAAAAATAAAAACTTTTTGACAACCGACTTCCAAATTACAAAAACACTGCAAAGTATAAAATAACTTTAATTGCGGAAGTTGGTGTTAAAAACGAAGAAAAATAAAAAAATACTGACTTCCGAAATTAAAGTTATTTTCGAAGGAAGTCAGTTGTTTTTTTTGTCAAAATGTTTTTTCTATGAGTAAAAAACTTCCTAAATACTCGAAGTTCTATGATTTTTAAGTTTTATATGCGATTGATAAAATAATCACAAAAAATATTCTCTCTCTCACTGTTGTTTTATTGAATGGTTTGATCTTTTTATTAAGTAACCAAAACTCGTCTACTTATGTTCTTATTCAAGAAAAACTAAAACTTATTAATTTCAATACGACACAATTTTTCAGAAACAATTTACAACACGATTACTTTTCTATTCCTAATAGTATAGGTAGAAATTTATTTTACTAGAAGTACCTACATTTACATGAAGCGACTTCTGTCCCCACCAGTACAAGACGACCATTAATTCAGTTTTATCCACGGAAGTACCGGGCCCAGGTGCGGCCATCTTGAATGTACTTAAAACGTCAGACGCACTACGCAAGCGCCCGCACACACGATTAATATATTAAGGAGTCGGTTCTAATGTGCCTGGTAGCACGACGTTGGAATCTAGTTTTATCTATTGAAATAGGAATTTTGGTAGTTCTAACATTATTGTACCTACCACCAATCCATAAAACATATATGTCTGAAATATGAGAAGCTACAAACTTAATTCATATTGGTAGTTTCCTTTGAAGAGCCAGGAAAAGTTCCGTATACTTTGTAATAAGCAAGAGAAGTACAGCCCTTGTTGAATTTTTAGCTTATTTGCATTCAATAATAGAACTGGAATAGCTTTGGCATTCAGACAGATGTCAGACGTTGTCATACTTGCCAAAGCATGGTCACAAGTAATGTGAGGTATCACAGCGGGCCGCGTATTTAAAATTGGATATCAGCCGGTCGATTCTGTAAACATGTCCAAGTGAAGGCTTGGGTGAATGGGTGAAGTGATCACGAGGCGAGCTGTCAGTCCAGATAGTCAAGATGAAATGACAGCTCACTTCGTGATCACGTGACATCTTGATTATATGGATTGACAGCACTCACCTCGTGATCACTTCACCCAAGCCTTCACTTCGACATGTTTACAGAATCCACCAGCTGATCCACACCACTCAGTAACTGAGTAAAACATTACCTCTTTGCAAGACTGGTACGCACATCGAAATGTCCATGGTAAGATATTTATGCTCGTGGCGAAAGGTATATTAACTCCGCAGTGCATTAGAGATTTGTTATATTCCACCGTCTTGGCACTTGATAGCCGAATAGTTCCGTTTATGAAAACGGAAGCCTTTAAATTATGGTAACTAGCATCAATATTTTACAGAATTTAAACAATTCCAACATAAAGAAAAGTAGGTAGCGTAAACTTCAATTAATTTGAGCATATATTTTCTTTTGTTTTTCTCCTATTGCAGTTTACCTCGTGACGTTTTTCTGGCCGAAACAAAAACGAAAATGAATTGAAAAGCGAAAAAAGTATTATCAAAATTGATCTATTTCGCGTAAAAACAAAACGCAATAACACAAATAAATAAATCCTTACGAGTCGACCTGAGAGAGAACTTTTTTTTACAAAAAATAATACAAATCTCGTTTTTCAAATATCACGTTTTCTACTTCTTTACAAATTCCTATAATTTTCTTCTCAGCTAAGAAATAGGATATAAGAGCAATGACAAAATTAATAGTATCACTACCGGGGTTGAATAAAAATATGTTTGCCAAGACACTCGCAAGCCGTCCGGGGAGAAATACAGGAAATTATGCAGAAGATAAACGTTATTCATACCTATTCAGGTGTGAGGAATAATAATAAATAGCTACATTTTTAATAAGGTTGTAACTTAATACAGTTTCCATGTTTTCAAATAGACCTCACCATTTCCCTGCGTTCACTTCGCTTGCTCTTCAGAGCTGTGTCTTCTTGAAGGGCAGGTGAGCTCGCTTTGCTCGCTCATTCAAAGAGTGGTCTAGCTACACTCCTATGTTTTTCTCATTCTCTGAAAGCCTGATCAGCTGCTTTTTGTAATGTAGCCGTTGTTGTGACTTACGTATCTTTTTTGCCACATTCGCTTCACTCGCTGTTCTATGTGAAAGAGCTTTGCTTACTTATGGATAAAGTGTTCTCGCCGCGCTCACTCGTTGAGCTTGATCCGCTCGCTTATTTTGTCGACCAAATTGCCTTTTCCTGTAAACCCGATCAGCAGATCTTGCCATTTAATTGGAGTGGTTGCTAGGAATGTATATGTAGAACTCATACTTGCAAATGAAAGATTTTTAATTTCAAAATGAATAAAATGTAAACTTGAGATTTTACCAGAGTTGGTAATTATATTGGATTAAAAATGCTAAAACCAGGAAACGTATAAGTAACTGTGGATTGTTCTTTCAGAGAATAACATAGACACCAACCAAAAATCCTCTTTGTAACCTCACTTTACAACAGCACTCCCAAAAAGCCACCTGCAACCTGAACTCTCTCGCGAACAACTCATAAAACGCAATGAATACAAATAACAATATTTCAGCCACCTGCACTTCTGCCCACCCCTTTTCCGATGTCACAGGTGAAGTCTCTCTGTATAAATATTTCCAGGCTACTAAATTATTCATGGTTCTTGCAACGCCATCTCGCGGATGCAAATATCGGGAGTCCGTTGGCTGCAACCTTATGCTTGGGAGTTGAGGGCCGAGTTATAAGAGGAGGCGTTTTTAAGCAAGACTGACTTGTATTGGTACAGAAATAGGTTTAAAATGACTGATATTCGTGTTTTATATATTTTGGTAGCCAATCAAACTTCGTCTTTTCATTAGCAATTTGTTATGTTATTTAAAAAGTTACTAGCGGTCAGTTTATTTCTGTTAAGACACTTCTCTCAGAAGTTTTCTTGCACAAAAATGTGGCGTATTGTCTCTTAAGTAACTTTTTTGTTGTGGAAAACTCACGGTCAATTTCTAGTAGTAGTAAATTCATACTATACGTATGAATTTACTACTACTAGAAATTGACCGTAAAACACTAGCTATCGCTCGTGACTCCGCCCGCGTGAATGTCGAAAATTATCCCAAGGGAACATACTCCCGGTATAAATGATCCTATGTATTATTCCAGACTATAATCTACCTCTGCGCCAAATTTCATCAAGATCCGTTGAGTAGTTTTTGCGTGAAAGTGTAACAAACATACATCCATACATTCTTACAAACTTTCGCGTTTATAATATTAGTAGGATTCACATTTAATTTTAATTTTAGTATAGTATGTTTCTGAGATGAAAATGTAACGCCTCGATTTACTAGAAATAGACGTCTGGATTTAGCTCCTTATTGCAATAGGTTATGATATCAAAACAGCAAGATATCTCCATCGTAAACCTACGTGATTTATTTTTTCTTTTGAACATAATGAGGATGTCTGCTCCTGACTTGCACCCCACTCACCCCGTAAAATAAGTACCGGTTTATTTACACTCGGCTCAAGACGCTCCTGAAATTTATGTGAAGCATTAATTTCAGCATTTATTGCGACGTAGGCTTATCTTAGCAAATTAGTAATGACTGTACGTAACCTAAATTGCTGAATTTGCTGATAAATCTTCTGGTTAACTTGGTGAGTCTTGAAGTAGAATAATGAACGTACGGATTACGAAATTGAATTCAGTAAAAATGAAAACATTCCCTCTCCTTCTAGGACAGTCGGGTAACAACGTTTAGGCTTACTCTGTTCATTAGCAATTTTGTTGCCAACATCTGCAAACATCAAACTAGTATAACTGGATAATCAGGCTATATTAATGTCAGGGTTGCGGAATTTGTTCGAAAGAGTCACCGCGGCCCTGGAACGCAGAGCTTTAGAAGGAACACGGATGGGTTTTAGAGAGACGGGATTTAAGAGTCTGACACGCCCTTCCGCTCCACCCAGAGTGGAAGAAGGCTATGGCTAATGTGCTTAAAAAATCAAAAGTCATTCATTCAAATTGGGCTGAGTGCACTTTTTCAACGTCAAAGTTATAAATATCGATAGTCACCCAAAACGTCCGCCCGTCACCGCTTCCTAGTGTTTTAGCTGGGAAGAAGAAGTGGCGCAACAAACTCCCCAGCAACACATCTGTCTGTTTAGTTTTAAAAACTTGAATTTAAACGCAGGTATAGAAGCCCCATCTCAAATGGAGTGGTTCAAATCTACCACGCGGGCTTCTAGCGGATTGATAAAATTAACACGTCTTCATATTTATTGGTCTAGGACAGTCCAGTTCTCCACGGTGTTTTTCTTAACAAGTAACTAAAATCATCTATTTCTCGAACGAGTAGATATACGTTTTAAGGTAACACTTTCGACTCTTAATTTAAGAGAGCAATATTTAATGGGAACCAAAGAATTTAACGTTATTGTCTAGTAATTCCTTTGATACTGACGTTCCTCATTATAATAATATGGGGATAATTTTACTCTTGTCAGCACAAAAAAACAAAACACAACTTTGTTTTATGAGTATACTTTATAACTTTAATTTCGTGAACAAAAAAACTCGTAAAACACGCATGCAGTTTGTCATCTCGTATAAAAAAAATGTCAAAAGGGAAATATGAGTGAACAAGGCTACGTTTTTTTCGCAAATTAAAAGCAAAGATAATGTGCTTTTTTCAATCTTTTCAGAATGTTTTTTTCTTTTTTTGTGGAAGAAAAATAATCAAATGACTCCTTCCGCTCTGGGTGAAGCAGAAGGGAGTGTCAGACTCTTACTGACTATAACCCATCCATGTTCTTCCAAATGCCCTTTGCGTTCCAGGGCCACGTTGACTCCTTTGAACAAAATTCCGCAACCCTGGCAGGCACTGGCCCTAGCAAGGCCCTTCTAGTTTGAGCCCCGAGCTGTGTTATTCTTTGCCGGAAACTGTTCTCTGATGCTGACAACCTGGGGGTTTTTAAGTCAAGAGTGAACTCGCCTTCCATGGGATGAGATTGTGGTCATAGGCCAGCTATAAAAATAATGGAGATTACTGATTATTTCCAAACTAGCTTTTGCCCGCGACTTCGTCCGCGTGGAACAGTTATTTTGCGCAGCCATTTTTATTAAAAAAAAACGGTTAAAGATATGCTTTTTTAATTTTTTATCAAGAGCCTAAATACGAAGGTTCCTGGTTTTATCTTCAAAAATGACGAACTCCCATACAAACCTCCACCCCTCTTTTCACCCCTTAAAGGATGATTTCTGAGATAAAAACTATCCTATGTCCTTTTCCGTGACAACTATCTCTATACCAAATTTCATCTTAATCGGTTCAACAGTTTAAGTGTGGAGAGGTAACAGACAGACACTTTCGCATTTACAATATTAGTATGGATTGTGTGTGCCGAATAAACATTTTTTTTCTTTATTTCGATCTTTAGCCACAAGCCATAAAGTCAAGAGCCGTAAATCCTAGTACATACCAATATTACATATTTTATGCCCAGTCATAAATAACCTAAAAATAAACCCTTTCCTACAAAAACCCTTAACTTTTAACAGCAAAACATAAAAAGGGAATCCGCTTTACAAGTAACATCTTAATTTGTGGCTGAAATTATCTTTTTTCCCGTAAACAAAACCCTTCCTATGGTACTTTAAATTTATGCGCGTGAAACCGTCCCGAATGATGTTAGGTGTAAAATATTGACTTCATTAATATTTTCCTTAAGTAAGGGGAAACGTTTTAGTAAGTGGTTGTAGGAGAGATGGCAGGAGATATTTAAATACCTGCTCTTGAATGAAGCAAACTGCGGTAGGCGCCAAATAGTATATATAGTATAGTATATATTATATAGTAGCGTTTGAATTTGCCGCCAGAGGCGCTAGTGTAGTGTAAGGTCTTCTAAATGTCAAATTTCATATTTCACTATTGGTTATTGGTTCTTACTAGAGTTTTTTTACTATTTTTGTTGTGACTATTGTGAATATTTTACTAAAACAGCCTGACCGACCACTGCATTATTTTTTTTTTTTTCGGAAATATGTAAATGTCCTTAGTTTTCTCGATTATAGCAAATCTGGTGTCAGATTTTTCTAGCTATTCATAACGAACGCCACAGAGCTACAAATGACAGTCGAGACGAAGTGCTTAACGTGTTTTCCGAAGCACGGAGGAGTCTCGATATATTAAGAAGGTCACCCATCCACAGACCAACCTCGGCAAACGTTGCTTAACCTTGAAGATCGACCCGGGTAGCTATTATTATTCTGGCTGTTATAATTCATGAACAGTCTACAGGACATATCCTGTAGATATGATGGAATGCATATAATTACCTAAGTAATAATTCAGTTCCATCTAATGTATATCCTACGGTATATGTATTTAAGTGTCAATATTCAAACATCATGATTAATGGCATTTCAACCAATGATGTCTATACTAGATACTTACCAACTAGGAAACCTAAAATTGCTTGTAACCATACAACCAAAATTCAACCTTAAAACTGGCACGAGAAGCTTCAAAATCTCCTGCATGTTTCAGACCAAACACAGGATTAATTGGCTCAATCATTTCTGAACTTAACTTGTTTGTGTATAAGGTTGGGTTTCGTCTGCTATGGACATGATTATGCAACTGTAATGAGAAGTTTCAATTAGATGGCTCTGTTTAGATCATTAGGGCTCTATAATTTATGGGCGATTGTAAATTGTATGTGACGTCATCGAGCTAGTTGAGTACGTCATCTGATATTATTGGATTTGAGTTGTTTGAATATTATCTGTAGAAGGGATTGTTGCCTGAACACACGTAAGAAGTGAAACTTCTTTATGACCTTATTTTTCGAAAAATTATCTACTTTTGTTTTCATTTTTACTTTGTAAAAACAAAACACAAAACAACAACAACTACGACAACAACAACACACAACAACTACCATAACAACAACTATCTCTAATACAAAAAACGGTCAAGTCTAGTGGTGGGAGTAAGTCCGCTTAAACGACATGCTATCCTTACTCCGCTGGAGAAAGTACTCTTCGAATCAACCGTGGTAGGGACAAGAAAAAGATGGCGCGTAACGGAAAAATGTGACGTGTAACCGAGAAATGTGACGGTAATTTTTTTTCCGACGCCGATAAAGAAGTTTCACTTCAAAAAATATTATTCTATTTAGTCCGTTAGTTAGATTATCGAAAAATACTGGATACGTATTTTTGTTTTATCAAATCAATAAAAAAATACGAAGATTAAACGCATCAAAGATATGGAGTGGGGGCTTGCAACGTCACTTTCTAGTAAAAAATGTACTGGTACAGTGACGTCACACGAGTTTTCAACGCACTGTATCGTTTTCATTTTTTTTTTACGTGACAAAAGAAAAAATACGTTTAAAATATTTTTTGGAAATCATATGACGGACTAATTAGATTTTTAGTCAAATACCATATTATCCACTTACTAGATGATAATCATTCGTTTTTTTTGGGCAAGCGTGCCTCATAATTCCCTTCCACTGCAACTTCTGAAGTCCAAAAAAACTTTTTCCAAAAAAATACAACCGACTTCCAAATAAAAAACAATACAAAGTATAAAATAACTTTAATTTCGGCAGTCGGTGTTTTTGGTTCCTTTTTCTTCGACTTCCAAAATTAAAGTAATTTTATACTTTGTCCCTCCTCCTTCTTGAAGTCGGTTAAAATCAACAGTGATGCCCACCAGAAAAACGCCAAGTCAATGAAGCTCCACGAGTCCTGGAGAAGCGATTCAACTGTCATCTTGTCTGATCACAAAATTAAATTAAATAGAAAAGTACAGCGGAGGACTAAGAAACACCTCCAATGCAAGATGTTAGCAAATCTGAAAGTAGAATAGAATAGAATACTCTTTACTATGTACAGGTACACCATATAAGTAACAGAAAATATAGATGAGGAAAACATTACATAGGGTGACGCAATGGCCGGCCTTATCGCTCAAAGCGATCTGTCGGAAAGCACGTTGAGCCATTGGTCCCGGCTGTCATTTGTAGATCTTTGGCAGTCGTTACGGATTGTCAGAAGCCAGAAAATCTGACTCCAGTCTTGCCAAGAACTATCGTGTTACCAAGTTAATGGGTTCTGGAGGTTCGCAGGCAGGATGATGATCAGACCAGATGAATCTTAAATAGGGCGGAATACGGGATTCCAAAAAGGACAAGGACCCATTCCATAAACATGAATTACAGACCCATTCACTTAAGAGTCGTGGCCAATCAAATATCCAGATTTTCGTCAATCCATTTTATGCAACCATCAGTCAATAGGTTATCCGTCAATCACAGCCTTGACTATGGTTAAATGATAGCAAACCTACCGTGTAATGGGCGCCTTACTGACTAAAACCCATCCGAGTTCCTTCAAATGCCCTTTACAGTCCAGTGCAGCGGTAACTCTTCGCAGAACAATCCCGCAACCGTGTCAGCCTTACTAACTTAGGAAGTAGAAAACATGTTCGTAGGCCTGCGGACGGCTCACGTTGGGTAGCTCGCTGTCCGATCACCACCAGACCCAGGTAGATGGCGCGTTGTGTTCCACGAGCGCCTAAAAGAGATGTCATCATAGAAGACGGGGCCCGCTAGGACCAGAGCCTGCCAGGGTTGCGGAATTTGTTCGAAAGAGTCACCGCGGCCCCGGAACGCAAAAGGCTTTAGAAGGAACACAGATGGGTTTTAGTCAGTAAGAGTCTGACACGCCCTTCCGCTCCACCCAGAGCGGAAGAAGTCATTTGTTGATTTCCCATCCATAAAAAAACATTGTCGCTTTTTTCCAGAATCAAACATACAAACCAACAAAATACACTGTAAGCACAAAGTAACAGGCCACCAAACAATTCATATCTCACACATTGTACACATATCTATGGAAATGTTTGTGAGTTTATATCTGGGGCTTCCGTCTCACTGGGCCGCTAAATAACGGCTTACAGTGTAAGGAATTGTGTGAGTTCGCTGTGAAGTGGAGCGGTGGAGGGTTACATTTTATTTGATGATGTTATTGAGTTCACAGTTTTTATGAAAGGATATTTTCTGAAGAAGTGCTGTAGTTGCGTGATAACTTATTACCAGAGATCGGAATAGGTAGACTATTATTATTTACCTAATGTTCATGGAAGTAAGTAACATAAGAGTTGATAATACCTTCTCTAAAATCCAGGAATCATAAACATGACGATTGTATCCCGGGATTTTAGAAATTGCTAATTACTTATTGCGCTTTGAATACATTTGAACAAAGTTATTATATTGAAGAATGAGGGTACAGGTATTATCAACTCTATGTTACTTACTTCCACGAAAATTAGGTAAATATAGCCTGCCTATTCCGATCTCTGCTTATCACTCATCATCTGCCTAGCCTTTTCCCAACGATATTTGGGTCGGCTTCGAGTAAAACCGGATTCAGCTAAATACCAGTATTTTATATGGAGCGAGTGCCTTTCTGACCTCCACAACCCAGTAACTGATGTCGGTATTAAATGAACGGTCACCCATCCACAGACTGACTTTGGCAAGTGTTGCTTAACATCGAAATTCGGCTTGTGCGTCTGTTATCACGAATCGTGTAAACCAGCTACATCGAACAAGAAAACACAAGTTCACGTCAAAATTAATCGCAGCAGCTACAATTTGACAGATATTTATCTGAGACTCATCCTAAGCGGTCCAGACCAGAGAAATTTAACATGACAGTAACAATTTATTAGCTAACCGCAGTTTAACGTTATTTACGACTAACTTATAGTTTAGTGTGCGGTTAAAATTGCGGAAAATCTGGTTAAATGTCGTGCGCTCACGTAAATCTATATAGAATAAGATTTATGGTCTACAACTAAACTAAACGCTGGTTTAATGGATCCTGCATCCAGTTTGGTCGACTAGAATTTTTTACTTAGAGAAAAGGCAAAAACTAACAAAAATATTGATTAAAAAACTCATTATCGATTTGAAAATCTATCTATTCTAATTTTATAAAGAAGAATGATTTGTATGTTTGTATGTCACGAATAAACTTAAAAATTGCTGGACCGATTTGAAAAAGTCTTTCAGCAATGGATAGCTTAATTAATATTTTTTAAATCAATTGCGTAAGACGTCACTCGCAAGTTATTTTATTTTATTGAGAGGATTAAAATAAATCGGCTTGCCCATCATTTTGTGATTGCTTTCAATCTAAAAATCAAATACTTATCAAAATGCTTGTTTGATTAAAATATGTTCCATGTTTGACACATTTGATATGCAATATGTTAGAGTTTTGACTGCCATCGGAATATAAATTGTTCATATTTGTATGCATAGAACAATGTTTTTTTAATAGCATGCGACGAAAACGTTAGTGCGGCAATTTTTTAGACTATATTCGACGGTGAATAGACGTACAGTCAGGGAAATAAATTCTTATTAGCCATTTGTGACATCTTTTAAAAGATACTATTGATAGGTTTGCGTGTGAACACAATCTTACCTGATGGAAAACGATGATATATTGTTACCGACGATGGTACACGCTTGCCTAGATATCTAATACATATAATAATATAACAGATCGCTGTCTGTACATGGAAGATATATGTGAAAAAATATTATTGGGTCCTTTATCAACGCTACTAGCACCTAAAACAATGATTATAGAATTTTTGTCTGTTTGTCTTTGTGTTTGTGCACGCTAATCTCAGGAACGGCTTATCTGATTTCGACGTGGTTTTCACTAATAGCTTCACTTAACATTTAGTGTTTGTTTCATGTCAATGAGTTCATAAATAAAAAAGTTACGCCAATTTAAAGAATCACGTCGAACATTTGTTAAACTATCTATATCTATCTATTCTTTCTCTGTTCAGTAGCATTGATTGAAACTTCACTAAACTTCATAATCTTAAAATAAAAATGTCTGCTCCAAGTAGCTATTCCCCGCGGATGAAGTCGCGGGGAAAAGCTATTTATATAAAGTTCTTTATTTATTATTTATTTAATTTTATTTATTCATTCATTATTATAACACCTTCACAGATACATCCAAGGCGGTGTTAAAACTTAGCTACTTATAAAACATATAATACAACACATCAGATACCTTAATCATTATTTATATGGCTAGACCTTTTTCGATTAGATTTTGCGCTACTCTTACAAATCTCGGCAAGTTCTGGCAAAATATATCATATATAAATATATTTATAGTTGACACTGACACGTAGACTGACAATGACATTTTAAAATAATGTGGTAAGCAATTAAATAATTTTCCTGACTGTGAATGGACTGTGTAAAACTGTGTTTCGAAAACTTTCAGAGTTAAAACAACTGTAACTTTATTCGATAGTTTTTTGTTGAATATTTCCATTGTTACATTTGGTTTTTGAATACATATCCACCAGAATAGTTGCCTCGCTATGCTATTCGATTCTGCATGCATGTTACAGTTTTAGTTTCTGCAGTGCGAAATAGTAACTAAAAATACTCGTGGTACTAGTTCAGTAGAGTAGCGTATTTTTATTTTATTTATTTATTTATTAGTTTCACATATTGCTTAGTTAACTTATAAACTAAGCCCCACAAAACCTTGTACTTATAGAATTATACACTGTAGCACTTTAACAGCTTTCTAAATAATATCTTCTTAATTTATTTTTAAAACAATTTTTTTCATTTCACTCATTATGTCTGCCGGCAGACTGTTCAGTAGGTATGGTATTCGTTTTTTTAGAGTTTTGTTACCAAACTAATTGGTGACTCTGGGGACACTGAATCTGCCAGCAGCCATAGATCGTGTATTATAGTTGGGACTCCATTTTCTGCACTTAGACTCCCATTCGGTCCGTTGTGCGTAACTACTTGTAAGTAATAATACATTATCATCATCAACATCGATATATCAGCCGATGGACGTCCACTGCTGGACAAAGGCCTCCCCTAAGGGGCTGAGGGGCATTAGCCAGAATCGCCACGCTTGGCAGGCGGGTTGGCGATCGCAGTGTAGCTGGTGCAATGCACAGAGAATACTGCTGCCCATTCTCTGGTGAGTCCCGTAGTCGCTTCATACGACACCCACGGGAAGTGATGGGATGGTGCTATTCTTTTACGTCCGACACCATACAGAATAATACATATAAAGAAGTAAATTGTCGGTTTTTATGGTTCATCTGTGCCTCAGCTAAGTTTTTGGAAGAAATTATCCGATGTCGCTGAATGTGACTTGGTAGGTACGTATCCCCAAAGTTAAATATCATTTATTCAAATTAGAGGCTAGTGGTTGAGAGGCAGCACATTCTACGGGTCCTCCAAAAAACCCACCCGTCACCACTTCCTCGTGTTAAAACAATAGAAAGTGGTGAGAAGCGCTGGGCTGAAGAAGTGGTGCAAAAAACTCCCCAGCCACACATTCAGTCAAAAATTCCTTTGAGACAGATCGCGGGAGCAAAGAAAGCGAAAATATAAACGTTTTGAAGAAGGATGAAGTTGTAATTTTGCACGTTACAAATTCAACGCTTACGCCACCAAAAGAGAGACTAAAAAGCAGAGAGTGAATGTTTGCAACCCCGGAAAGAACACAGGTAGGTACTCAAGGGCCTAAACCGCTTTCATTACGTAAAAACTACAGCTAGCGCAGGCAGAGTCACGTTCACACATTGTGCTATTAAAAAGTCAAGATGGTATTTATGCATGCGATAAAGACTTTTGTAGTTTTCCAAGCTGTAAGTCACTAATTTTATTTCTTTTTTTAGGGTTCCGAGCATCCGTAAGAAAAGGAACCTTTATAGGATCACTCGGTTGTCTGTCTGTCCGTCTGTCACAGTAAATTTTCTCAGAATCTACTGAACCGCTTCTGTTGAAATTTCGTAAACATATGAAGTTCTGTGACCCAAACGCGACGTAAATAAATACATGTTGAATGTGACCTTTTTTTTTCATTTTCTAGTTTGTCCCCTAAAAGGGACAAACTAGAACAAAAAAAGGTTTTCAAACTGTACCGTTTGGCATATCAAATAAAAATGCTTATCGGGAGGGTTTAAATTATATTTTTGTCATTATTTTACACTAAATAATATTTAAGTTTTCAAGGAATTAGACGTAAAATAACTATTCCCCCCCCCTAACTCCGAAGCAACGGAGCCTAAAATTTGGAAAAAATGTAGATAATATTAGTTCTTTAACTATAGATAACTGGAAAACCTATGAGAAGTCCACAGTGTTAAAATAACATGTTACAAAAACAAGTGCAAGTTGGTATTGTAAAAGCCGAAAAAAACATGTTTCTTGTATGAGCCCCTTTTATTTTTATTATTTGTTGTTATAGCGGCAACAGAAATACATCATCTGTGAACATTTCAACTGTCTAGCTATCACGGTTCATGAGATACAGCCTAGTGACAAACAGACTGACGGACAGTGGAGTCTTAGTAATAGGGTCCCGTTTTTACCCTTTGGATACGGAACCGTAAAATTAAATTCGTTCGGAACCCTTTGCACGCAAGTCCGACTCGCACTTGGCCAGTAATATTTGTAGGTTTGCGTCATATTTGGCATAAAGAAACGCTTTTTCTTTCATTTCTTTCTTTTTCAGTTTTCTTTTTAACAGTGAGTCGTCTATTACGAAATAATACGCCATAACTCTAAGCGTACCCGTGATTGTGTTTTTGATAATCTTTTTGTAAAAGAGAGCAGTGGTATCTTTGGAACTAGGAATATGAAAAGAAAAGATGCTTTTATCTTTCTCATATAATGTGCGTTTTATCGTCCGTTTCACGTGTAAGTTTTTTCGGCTAAAAACCTGATAGGCTGAAAATATTTGATAGTAAAATAGAATTGGAGACACTTCAAATATATTTTCTACTGGATAGTCCCCAAGGTCTGAAAAGGGATCTTACTTTGAAATCTTTTTTTTTTAATTTTTTTTTTATTTAATATGGATTTGCTCTTGACTATCGTCTAGGTCATAGATGACAGAGACAAAGTCGACGATGGAGCGCGCTTACCCAGAAGAAGCCTGTTCACTCTAATTTTGAGGAGAAAATAATTTAATAATATAATTTTGAAAGATCTTGAAATAAAGTAACGTGTCGAAGTTCCCTTTGTAAAGAAAATCGAGGTATTTCGTGACCATTATATAACGATCAAGACTGGGAACACGCTGGTAGAAGCTTCAATTGGTCCTTTTTTTTTAGGGATGGGAAATCATCAAATGACTTGTTCCGCTCTGGGTGGAGCGGAAGGGCGTGTCAGACTCTTACTGACTAAAACCTATCCGTGTTCCTTCTAAAGCCCTCTGCGTTCCAGGGCTACGCTTTGTTAATAGCCGTAACACGAACTGTGTGACTTAACTAGCTACAGCCCTCGGCGTAATTAATACCAGCGTAGAAAGTGTTAGTAATACCAAATTAGCAGTTGATAAAAAATTGATTGATAAACAATCATCCAAATATACGAACCTACTTCCCATTCTTAGGGTTCCGTACCTCAAAAGGTAAAAAAAGAATTCTTACAAGATTACTCTCTTGTCCGTCTGTCTGTCCGTGTGTCACCACCGATTTTCTCAGGAACGGGTGGACCTAGCAAGTTGAAATTTATACCAGATACCTACAGAGGTCTATAGTTCCTATTAAGTGTATAAAAATCAAGGTCCTGAGTCAACACGATAAAAGATATGGGCAAATATAGAATTTCGCGAAAACTTGTAAGTACCAAAATTTACCTTGATTTTCAACTTTTTTTTTCGGAATTTTCCCTTTACTTGTGCTTTTAACCAAAATTGACAATTCTAGGTCAACCGGAAGTACCCGGTTTTTGGTTGAATCGCTTATAATCACGAAATTTGGCAAAAGGCAAGGTCTTACAGCACAAATAAAGGAAATATTTAAAGGGTGTCTGTCCCCATACATACCTACATAGTTGACGCCTGCCGCAAATAAAAATGACACACAACAATGACATTTTATTATGGCGGTATAATGGGTAGGTACGGAACCTTCGGCGCACGAGTTCGACTCGCACTTGACCGGTTTATTTTTAATATCTTGTGTTTTAGGGCTTTTAGTCTAGGAATATGCCTTCCCAATAGAAATAATTGTTACTACATTTGTTACTTCACGCTAGCATTGCATGAATATTGAAATAAAACAACGTTAAAGATTGCAACTTCATAATATATTCGGTATCTGTCTTAGAAGAGATAGCTCTCTTCTAATATTCCCATTTAAAAACAAAATATATTTTTTAATATTTCTTATTAAATACTCTTTTACTAGATGCGTCCTAAGTTCTACCTTACCTGCAGCCATGGAGGTTCTGACAGTCCTTAATATATGTTACAATATCTTGGGACAACCCACACACGGTCATCCGATCCCAAACTAGGCAGAGCCTGTGCTATGGCAACCAGACAACTGATAAACATACTTATATATTTCCAAATACATACATATTATGGACAAATTACAACCAGACACAGAACAAATGATCATGCTTATCACACAAAGATTTGTCTTGGGTGGGAATCGAACCCACGACCTCCGGTTTAGCAGTCAGGGTCACTAACCACTCAACCAACAGGCCAGTCAATTACTACGTACAAAATATTACTACGTAGTATTTTTACCTTGTGGATCGCAAATAAATGAGCATGTCATGAATAGTGAATGCATTAATATAGATCCATTTATTCCCATAAGATCTTCTCTGAAACTCAATTAATTTACCAAAACAACCAATCTATAAAAATACAAAAACAATCCCAGTCCAGCATACAACATAAAGTAAAGCAATATATTAAGAAAAATTCAGAAAGGAACCATACCGCCTGCAGCTTGCATCGGAAACTATAAAATCTAATATTGCAAGGCCGGTTTGCCTTGCTTTTATTTTAACTTGCTCACTCGCGTGGTTTCGCTCTGAAATTAGGGTTCTGTAGGTGTTCAAGGGGTACCAACTAGACAGACAGGCATAAACGGCTTTGAGGTCATAATTAAGCCTGCGACGTCTTTTACTGTAGGTGTATTTTTAATGTAGGTTAGCAAGTTGAAATATTATTAGAATAAATTTACTTAAGGCCGCTGTCATGGCAAAATAATAAAAATCAGAGGTCCAACACGCCTTGTTCTGGGCCTCTAAGTCCTTCATACAGAACATCTAGAGGAAAAAAGTTCTTACTCTATACAGAAACTACACACCAGCGTCAATCTTGCTCAAATTCTAGTGCTTTCTTTACATTAAAACAATAAAAATTGTGTTAGTAAACACAGTTTTTATTATTGGTTTTCCTTAAATGTTTTGCATACAGCATGAAGTGGAATTCCCAGATGTTCAATTTCCTGATTTCTACAACCTCGAAATCTTTAAGTCAAGAGTGAATAGGTTACTTATAAGCAAGCATACTCCATCGTCTACTACAATGTCGTTTACCATCAGGTGAGTGGTCAAATGCAAGCCTATCCTAACAAATATTATAAAGTAATGAGACAGCAAGTTTGTTTTCTACTCTTACACCTAAATCGCTTAACCGATTTTGATGAATTTTAGTACAGAGATAAATGGGAGTCGGAGACGGTGATAGGCTGATTTTGGGCAAAACGTTATTTTAAAGTCGTCATTCCATAGGCATGTGCATAGTTGTACGGAACCTAGTTGCGCGAATCCAACTCTTGCTTGACCAGTTTTTTTCCAATATTCCTCGCAAACCTGGGATGAAGAAAAACACGGCACATATGAGAAATGGCGTAGGCTGCAGGTGTTATATTCCGATAAAGGTGAATGACGCGTGTATCCTTGACGCGAAAATATTGCTGTATGCAAATCACTCAACAGAATTTTATGCGGAAATGATTAATTTTGATCGCGTGGTGGATTGGCAATGTCTACAGCTTTTTGGTGGTGTAAAATTTTTGAAGGCATGAAGAATTCTGAAGAAGGAAGGCAGGGTTATATTTTTAGTAGCTAGGTACTATAGAAATAAAATAATTAAGGTTTTGTGCAATTGTTTTTCAGCAATATGGCAGAAAATATTTAAAGTTTACAATTGGCCGACGTAAGCTGTTGTGGGCCCTTATAAAACGTCTGAACCTGGTACCCACAGTTTTGATAATATAAAAAATAAAAAAATAGATGGTTTTGACGAATTGAGAACCTCCTTTTTTTGAAGTCGGTTAATAAGAAAACTTTTTTTATGACATGTGTCATGTCATGTTTATCGCGGAAAAATATTCAATAACTTCGAATTCAGTTTAATATTTAATATTACTTCTAAAACTTTCGAGTTATTTCTATAATAAAATTAATCTCGGATAGTAAAACAAATCTATATAATTCTACCTCACAAAATATGTAATCGCTTTCGCAGATAGTCTTCAAAATCCCCCGCCACTATCTGTAATAGGTCAAAGCAATAAATTCAATAAAATTTTCAACAAACCACAAACACTTGCAAAGCTATTACAATCACAGAATACAAACTCCAAAATAGCCGGGCAATTTGGATAATGTCCAAGTGCATATTTTGATTTAATGCAACAGTATTTGCAAGAAGGATTTCGCTTAATTTATGGCTTCCAAAGATAATATTGAAATATTTAGTATCCGGGTTCAAAAAAAAAAGAAAATGATTAAAGTATCACATGTTTTCTATCCAAAGAGATTTATGTCTGGAGTCATTATTTCGATATTGGCTGCAATTCCATCCGTTGGAATTTTTATTTTATTCTTGCATTTTTCTTCGCTTTGCCAAATAATTGTGCTGTTCACCACATGTGGCTAGTTATTTTAAGTTACATAGAGCGTCTTCAATAAATAAGATTTTATTTATTGGAGACGCTCTATGTGAGTTTGTCTTGTCGACTCATCATAATTGCTTTAAAAGTGTGGAATCTTGACGTATAAGAAATCCACCTTTTTTTAGAACTTTTTTTTTAATCTTTCCACACCGGGTTGTGTTATGGATTTTAAAATTAGAACTGTCAGGTGACCAAAAGCAAACGTGTTTGGAAGAAGAAAAGAGAAAATTACACATTCTACCAACTTTTGAAACAGATACCAATAGTGATCATAGATTATAAGGCATATAAACGTACATACACAAAGCTATAAACAAGATACGAGTTGGCGAGCAGCGAGAAGCGAGTTTGTAGTTCCGACAGTTTTATCGCTCGACTATAAGCGTGTGCTTATGTGCGACGGGCGATTACTCGCATCACTCGCCCACACTTTAAATGACCGCTACCGCTAAGGTAGAAATTACCGCTGATTGGTCTCTCGGCATGAGTTCCGACTTCTGACCGTCAAGCGAGCATCGGTAAGCGAGTATTATCTTTTATAGCCCTTGTCGTTGCGACAAACTAGTAGTAAGATAGTTCTCGCCGGCAGTGTGAACAGCCAGCTATCGAATGTATGTGTCTCTTTTACTCACATGGGATCTATATCTTTTGTCCGTTTCCTCAGCGAGAAAATAGTCGATAGCTAATCGGTTCCTCGTCGGCGCGGCGGCGAGATAAGTGCCTAAGCTTGCTGCAAGAAGACCCTCTAGCTAGAAAGTGGTAATATCTGTCGTATCTGTCCGCCATATTTTCTTTTTAATACCCTTGTAATCCATGTCCAAGGAGGAGCTCGTGGCTAAATACTAATAGCCGCCCGAGTCAATCTTCAAAGTTAAGTGACGCTTGCCGTGGGCATCCTGTAGATAGGATCTTAACATATCGAGACTCCGTGCCTCGAAAAACACGTTAAGCACCAGCTGTCATTTGTAGATTTTTGTTATTTGTAACGGATTGTCAGAAGTTATATAGTTGGGAAAAAGGTAGGTAAAATTACGACGTGCACAAACTTGTTGCAAGAGCATCCAGAAAGCGGGACATTTGCACGCGGCAGTTATTGTAATTGAAGGATTCGGATTGTAACGGAAGACGTAGCGTTTTGAAGGCTTCCCACAAGGTGGACCGATGACCTGGTGAGGGTCGCGGGGAGCCGATGGATGCGAGATGCACAGGACCGGTTGTTGTGGCGACACTTGGGGGAGGCCTATGTCCAGCAGTGGACGTGTTTCGGCTGATATGACGAGTTAATGTAAGTCGTATCCAGGAATATTGTTTTCTTTTTAATACCGTTATATTTTATGTCCAAGTCAAAACTTATCAAGACTCTTTCATGTCCCAGAACAGTACATATAAATAATAGTGCTAGACTAAACGAAGTCTTAGCACTAAAGTGTTTAGTCACTAAACTTTAGTGCAAGGATATGCGTGCGCGTGTTTGCAGAAGTGCGAACCTGAGTACCATGGTATAAACGGTTTTGTGGTGCAAGTTCTGAGCGTCAGTGGTTGTTTTTTAGGGTTCCGTACGACTCCACTGTCTGTCACCAGGCTGTATCTCATGAACCGTGACAGCTAGACAGTTGAAATTTTCACAGATGATGTATTTCTGTTGCCGCTATAATAAAAATGAAAATAAGTTAAAAATTAAAGGGGATACATTCAAGAAACATGTTTTTTTCGGCTTATGGTACGGAACCCTTCGCGTGCAAGTCCAACTTGCACTTGGCCAGTTTTTTATTATTATTGGTAGACTCGTGTGTGACCACTATCTCGATGATGTGGTCGACGATAGTGCACGCTTCTCTAGAAGTAACCTATTCATTGTTGACTTAAAAACCACCAGGTTCGGTCGTGTATTTGTATGTATGTCCGTTCTCAGGCGATAAATATATTTTCTTTCTAACAAGAAATCAGATTCCAGTAGGGAATTCAATTCACAATGAAAGTATTACAAACTTTTTGTTCATAGGGGTCTGATGTCCACCAAGTACTGATGGTACATCGCTATTCGTCTTGTAGTCCGATGATGGAACGTGCTTGGAGGAATTAAATTGTGCAATTCTAACTCGCACTCCCCGATATCTATATACTAATAAAATAATGCTGAAGAGTTTATTAATAGTTTTATTAAAAGCATGTAAAAACTTTTAATAAATAAATGCTACTATAATGTTGACGAATATTTAAGTGACGTAACTTTGATTTTTGTATTGTGATATTTTATTATTAGGTATTGTATTTTTGAATTTGTACGCCTTTTTAGGCAAAACATGTTGAAACTTTTTTTCTTTTCTGTAATCGTTCGAACTGATTTTAAACCTACACGTGTTTTTGACAAATCAAATTTATCTTATCTTATCTTTATTTGTTTGTTTGAACGCGCTAATCTCTGGAACTACCAGTCGTATTTGGAAAATTCATTTTGTATATCATAGCCACATTCATGTGGAAGGCTATACGTGACCAGGAAAAAACGGGATATGTGCGTACGAAGTCGCGGGCAAAAGCTAGTGTTACTGATAGACAGGCTGACAACTCGACGTCGTTTCACAAAACTTTGAAGCTTTGACTCGACTGTTGTATCAAGGCAGACGAGCGTGTTGGCTCGGTTCTGTGGTTTTGGCCCACCTGAGAGTGGATATTTAGAATCGAATAAAAAAAAATCGCTGCATCTCCTCCCTGGACCACGGTACAAACCTTCGACTGCTACGCTTGGCTGCGAACCTAAAAGATGTCTTTGAAGTTTTACAATTTATAAGAACATGATGTCTGTCACAGCTGGCGGGAAGCGCACACTATTTTAATTATTCCGGACGACGGAATGCATGCTGAATTTCTGGAATTTAATATTCTTTTTACAAGCTTTTATTTGACCATCCCATCACTTCCCGTGGGTGTCGTAAGAGGCGACTTAGGGACTCACCAGAGAATGGGCAGCAGCATTCTCTGTATATCGTCAATCCGCCTGCCAGGCGTGGCGATTATTGCAACGCGGGGGGCGGTTGCCTTTGGTGGAGGCCTATGTCCAGCAGTGGACGTCTTTTGGCTGATATGACTCAGCTCAACCCAACTCAAAGCATTTTTTTACAGGCTCTTTTGAATTGTCAAGGTCGGTCTGTCCAAAGAGATGAAGCAATTTGCACGTTTCAAAGCGTAGATCTCCATGGAGAAGAACGCTCAAGAAACTCCTCGGACACTCTTTTAAATCAATGTTTTTACAATGATATGGTTACATCATCAGTGTGAAAATTATACAATCATACATATTTGTGAGAACGATGTAGAAAAACTAGCTCGATCAAGCGTCCGAATTAAAAAAAAAAGGAACAATTCAAAGAACAAATAATTAAAATAAAACTGTGATGTCTGTTAGTTTGTTTGTAAATAACAATTTTTATCAATCAAGTAGGTTTGGTACAAATCTTGTAAACTGAATTAGAACCACTTCCTCTTATGCTACGAAGTTGAAATTTTACATGTCGGTTGAGTTACCATGACATATTTGTTTTAGGTAATTATGACCTGATTCTTCATACATAGGGCTGGCTCCAGACGAAGAAACTCTTCACCGGTCGACAGTACAGACACGAAGTTTTGATTGATTTTTTAGCTAAAAAGAGGTAAAAAAATCTTGTAGTTGTTCACGAAAATCTTTCACTAGCTGACCCACGCAACTTCGTCTGCGTCACATTTTTCATGAATGCTCGGCTCTTATTGGTCGTAGCTTGATGTTATATAGCCTATAGCCTTCCTCAATAAATAGACTTCCTAGGATTAACGCGTTCTACCAAACAAATAGTCAAGAATGGTAATTGATCATTAAATTTATCGAGCGGGATGAAAAATGATTAAATTACTAAAATGACTATTAAAAAATAGAGGTTGGTGATAGATAAGTGAAAATTTAGGGTTGTATGTATTTTAAATGAAACATTATAAAAAAAAATTGTCTTTAGCCCTTATCACTTAGGGGTATGAAAAATAGATAGTAGCCGATTCTCAGACCTACTGAATATGCATTATTAAATTTCATAAAATCGGTCAAGCCGTTTCGGAGGAGTATGGTAACTAACATTGTGACACGAGAATTTTATAAATAAGATTATTTTTTTATTGATTTGCGAATAAGTTATAGCTATATAAGCCAAGGCCATTTTCTGCCAAGCTACATCTCAGATTTTATTTAAGGGAAATAAACTTTATATCGTTAATGTTTCCAGATTTTCTGAACTCATGGTATGGTACGCTGGTATGGGCCAAGAATAAACGTTTAGAAGAAAATTTCAGAAAGCTCTCATAAAAGGCTTCCCGAAACACGTCCTCCGTTTATGATCAGCTATTTTTAGTACATAAACGTATTTTAATTCTCGACTGGCTTAATCATACAAATCCTAACTAACCTATGTATATGTATTAAAATGAATCCCTATTTCCCCTTGGTCACGGCATCACGCGTGAACGGCTGGACCAATTTCGTTAATTGTTTTTTTGTTGTATTTGTTATTGTCAGGAGAAGTTTCATATGAGGGAAATAAAAATAAAAAATATACACCCGGGCGAGGCCTGGGCGGGCCACTAGTCCATATATAGAAATGAACCCCTATTTCTCCTGGTCACGCTATAACTTGAGAACGGCTTGATCGATTCACAGCTTGTAAATTATAAATGCGAAAATGAATTTGTTACGTTTTCACGCCTAAATTGCTTAACCGATTTTGATTATTTTTGGTACAAACTCAAAATCAAAAGTCATTTATTCAAATTAGGCTGAGTGCCAGCACTTTTTGAAGTTCTACATAAAGACAGTCCCCCAAAACGCCCGCCAGTGTTATGGCATGTATACAGAGATAGATGGGACTGTGGAGACGGTTATAGACTTTTTTCCGAAATAAAACTTAACTAAGACCAAAATTATTTACCTAATATAACTAATGTTTTTCGGGACAAGATGTACCTACATGTCACGTAACTAACATTCAGAAAATTACCTAAACATTTAGAAAATGAAAGTCTTTTGCCGAAACGCAATTAGGGTGCTAGTCACGCATTTCTTAATGAACATTGACCTTTAATAAAGGCCAAAACATTACCCACACCAAAAACGCTTGAACAAACCTAGAACATAAACAAAAATATTTTCATTAAAACTTATCGCTCACTCGAATACAAACCGCCACACTCAACTAACAAGAACGAATGAGTGAACGAACGAACAAGTGAACTAAAGCATTTGTGAACGACGCACCGCTCGTTAGTCAAATGAACGCGTCCACTGAATGAACGCAAATAATTATCAAAGGCGTCATTGTTTTGGTACGCTTTTGTAACTAAATAAACATGAATGGAGAACGAGTGAAGGTTTTGTGCTAAACTAACGTAATACAAAAGATTTTAGTGAACAAAAGAGTGAAGGGAATGAATAAGATGAAGAGAAGTCTTGAGGAAATACGATGCCCCTTAAGAGTGACGTGCCTATTATGGCTTTGTTTGTTTCCGTAATAAAAGAGGTTCTTTCATATGAGACGGCTTTAGCGTTTGTCCGGCACATACCGGGCAGCGTTGATACTAATCTGCTGAATGGCTAATCCTTTTGACACAGCTTAAGCGTTTAGTGTTGTTAATCCACTTGCATTAAAAGTGTCCTATTGGTGTATAATAATAATAATTGCAATGTTGGCCTCTATATGTATAATTTGTATTGGAGGACTGGTCCAAGATAATATGCAGCAAGAAATCCATACTAATTTAATAAAGATGACGTGTTTGTTTGTTTGAACGCGTTACCTGGAACTACCAGTCGGATTTGGATAATTTATTTTTTATATGAGAGCCACATTCATGAGGAAGTACGGGAACGGAAAATTCCTACGGCAACGGGAAAAAACTGGATATGCGCGTAAGAAATCGCGGGCAAAAGCTAGTTATTTAATAATTTTCAACACACTTGAAACTGGCTCATACTGCACCGATTTCAGGCTGTTAATGCACTGTGTTTCACAAGCAGTTGACCTATATATATTTTTTAATCAACCTATATTGCCCCACTTCTGGGCCAAGGTATCCCCCATAATCTTCCACTCTTCTTGGTGTGTTGCTCTCTCCGACCAATCCATCATGAACGCCTCCAAGTCGTCACGCCAGCAAGCCTTCCTCGGCGGCGACGTCTCTCCTCTGGCTCCCAGTGCGTAACGACTAATTATTTGAGCTATCATCATCATCATCACCCACAGCCCAAACTTCACCCACTGCTGAGCATAGGCCTCTCTTCTCTTGTGCCAATCCCCACGTTCCTGTTCCAGCCTCATCCAGGTTCTACCCGCGATGGCAACAATGTCGTCCGCCCATCTCGCCACCGGCCGACCAACGCTTCTTCTTCCAGTTTTCGGGCGCCACTCGGTCACTGCCTTACTCCACCTATCATCACCGCGCCTTGTCAGGTGTCCTGCCCAGCTCCATTTTAGTTCCGCAATTCGTTTTCCGATGTCGAAAACCTTCGTACGTCTTCGGATCTCGACGTTTGGAACTCGATCTATCAGGCGTATGTCATTTGAGCTATACAGGGTGTAAAATAAATTACGCAAAACATGAAAAGATGAGATCATTGTACTCATCATTATGAAAAAAAAATATTTTGGGACCATCCCGGCAATTGTGAAAATAAATCAACTGCCTCATACATTTAGGTATGCTTGCATAATTCGCAAAATGTACTGAGCAGCTATTTTTATTGCGATTTGAGCGTTGGTTCCGTGGTAAAACCTGTATACCAGGCAAATAATATGTGTGATACATATGTGTGGTATAATAATAGGTATATGTGTGATCCGACTGTACGTTCTTTACTCAGTCGAAATGAAAAACAAATCGCACCTTTAAAGTAAAACCGTTACTAAACGAAAATTTTCATGAATTGAAGTATCAATGCCATCTATCTACAAACAGTGACTATTTTCTAATATTAGCTCCCCTATAAAATTTCATAATTTCGTTTAGTAACGGTTTTAAATATTCAAAAACCATTAACTTAAATTCATTGAAAACAAACAATAACATTAAACAAAAAAACAACCAAATCAATTTGAAAACCAGGACGGCAAACTAAATAATTCCATAAAAAATTCACACGGAATCTTGCAACGGATCCGGAACTAACTTTTATTGACCGGCGCGGCGCGGGCCGTACCTATCCGATCCCGTCCGGTTTCGTCCGACGGCGTCCGGTTTGGAGCGACGCTAACTCGATTGAACCAGTTGGAACTAGTTAGATCCGGGGAACAATATGGCCGACGGAAGTCTCGGGTCCATTTGATGATAAAAGGTAACAGGGTATCATGTGGAGTTTGTTTTGTTAACTCTGTTTTTGTACAATGGAATATAAGGATTATTGGGAAAGTTTTAAAAACCTTTTTCGCTTGCAGCGTGTGCATCAGCCAATCACAAAGCGCAGAACAGATGGTCGATGGAGCCGAAAAGTTCTGGAGTGGTGGCCGTGTACTGGAAGTCGCAGCGTTGGAAGGCCTCCCACAAGGTGAACCGATGACATAGTGAGGGCCGCGGGTAGCCGATGGATGCGAGACGCGCAGGGCCGGTTGTTGTGGCGACACTTGAGGGAGGCCTATGCCCAGCTGTGGACGTCTTTCGGCTGATATGATGATGATGATGTGTGCATAAACCAATTGATACTTCATGGCCACTGCTTCAGTCAGTAGTCTGCTGGGATGGTGCAAAAACACAAAATACCCCGACTGCTGGTGTCGCAATCAGAGGTGAATAACATAAATACCTTACTCCTCGGCCTATATTCGTTTGGTGGGAGTTCAGTTCGATTTATTATTATTTGAAGTGCTGATTTTGGGCCTTCAGGTATACAAGGTGTTTCAAAAATGCGTGGGTTATGTTGGGTTGGTAGCTGATACTTATTTTTATTTGTATTTATTGTAAACCTACCACAGTATAGTCTTTCTGACCCAAAGGTTGACTGGTAGAGAATGCCTTGATGCATTAAGTCCGCCCATGTACCGCTATTGTACATAAAGTTTAAATAAATGGTTGGTTGGTAGTGGTTAGTAGGTAAATAAATGGTTGGAAGGTTGTTCTGTATGGTGTCAGACGTAAAAGAATTACACCATCCCATCACTTCCCGTGGGTGTCGTAAGAGGCGGCTAAGGGACACACCAGAGAATGGGCAGCAACATTCTCTGTACATTGCAACGTCTACACTGCGATCGCCAAACCGCCTGCCAAGCTTGGCTATGATGGCAAACCCAGCCTTTAGGGGAGGCCTATGTCCAGCAGTGGACGTCATTCGGCTGATGATGATGATGATGACATTAAGGAAGAACATATCAAAACGAAAAAATACCTTTTTTTTCAAAAAATCTACCATTAAAAACGACAAAAAAGAACCAAGAAAATGACTTTTTAAGCCGTTTGTTACAGTTTTTGTATTTCAATCACAGATTTGATGTCACTAACAGCATGAGACTGCTTGAAAAGTCATGTCTTCATAACTTTTTAGCCGATTTTTGTGGTCATTTTTTTTCATCAACACCAAGGTGTATTTGTAACTTTGTTATATAATGTAGCTGAAATAATAGTTAAGTACATTTTACTATTTTTCTGGCATGGTTTAGGGGACGGGTAACTACAGAACCCTATACTGTGCGTGACAACAACGAGAGTCACAACAATTACTCCAAACATCCTTACAATACACCAACACAACGACATCCCACTTGCAACGTTCACTTGTTTACCACACAAAAGCCAGTGTATTCAAACTAACTGTTAAATTGTTGTGACACTCAATTAGAACACAATGTTAGTAAGTGGTGGAACGTCGCGCAGCTGTGGTTTTGTGACGCAGGCAAGCTTCCAAGTGGCTTGCAAGATGGGCATTGTTTTACTTAATGAGATTGTCGTTTACGGTATGGTACAAATAAACATGGCATTGTGGAATAGGGTAGACGTCTACCAGCCAAATAGATTGGACACGTATTTTTTTCATTTGTGACTAATAATCAACATCATCATCATATCAGCCGAAAGCCGTCCACTGCTAGAGATAGGCCTCCCCTAAGTGTCACCACAACAACCGGTCCTGTGAATCTCGCATCCATCGGCTACCCGCGACCCTCACCAGGTCATCGGTCCACCTTGTTGGAACTTTTAGGCCTCATCGACCATCTGTTCTGCGAGCAATGTGTCCTGCCCACTGCCACTTCAGTTTGGCGATCCTTCGGGCTATGTCGGTAATCTTCGTTCTCTTGCGGATATCGTTATTCCTGAACAAATAATGAAGAAGTTAAAATATAGCATAACCTAGTAACGCCACCCATCCACGAAGCGACCTCTGAAAGGGTTGTTTAACCTTAAAGATCAACCCATGTGGCAGTTAACATGGTATGTGGTTCTATGGTTAAATTCCTTGGATTTTGAGCTAAATTAATATGTCTATAATTTCTGCCTGCCAGGGTACTATAGTAGGCCCCAGATAAATGTGGAATAAAGTATATTGATCTTTCCCTAATAACTGCTCATAGGTACCTGAGCAATTAAATATGAATCGTTTTTCATTATTAGACAATGTTAAGGATCACGAGAGATGATGATTCGGGACAGTTTTGTGTCATTAATTCCGTTTTTCAAATTAACAATGTCAATAAATGTAGGTGGGTCAATGACCGTTATTCCACGATTATCTGGCGCCTACTATAACAGCAAAGTCACAACAATTACCCCAACAATCCTTACAATACACTAACAAAACTACATCCCACTTGCAACGTTCACTTGTTCAACAGTGTATTCAAACTAACTGTTAAATTGTCGTGACACTCAACTAGAACACAATGTAAGTGGTGAAACGTCGCGCGGCTGTGGTCTTGTGACGTAGGCAAGCTTCCAAACATCAAAGTGGCTTGTGAGATGGGCATTGTTTTACTTAATGACAGTTTCGTTTACACTATGATGGTAGGTAGATTTAAGGTACGAACAAAAATGGATATGTCACCGGATTATTGCAAACACTAAGTTTGTACTAAATTTTATTCAGTGAATTTGTAGTCTGTGATTGTGGAGTCTGTGTGTGTATTTGGATGTTTAGGGAACTCTTCAGAATAAAGGCAGCTGTAACGTTATTAAGTTTATTACTAAACAATAAAAAGTTTAAACAATAATGCGCGGGGCGAGCGAGTCAATAGTTCTGGCTTCTTCGTACATCGTTTAGCGCGGAATGGCAAGGGCGACCGAGGGGCTCATCAAAAGCGCGGGGAGGAGCTCGTCTCGCGGTTCGACAAACTTCGTTCTTCTTCGGAGTGCTGTTAGAGCGGCTGAACTGTACAAATTAATTTGTTTGTAACTCTTTCACGCCTACATCTCTTAACCGATTTTGATGACTTTGGTTCAGAGATGACCTCGTGAAGAGCTCGTGAAGAGCTCGTGGCTAATGAATAACAGCCGCACGGGTCGATCTTCAAGGTTAAGCAACGCTTGCCGAGGTCGGTCTGTGGATGTGTGACCATCTTAACATACCGAGACTCCTCTGTGCCTCGGCAAACACGTTAAGCCGTTGGTCCCGGCTGTCATTTGTAGATCTTTGGTCAGTCGTTACGGATTGTCAGAAGCTAGAAAATCTAACACCAGTCTTGCAAAGAAGTACCGTGTTACAATTACTGGGTTGTGGAGGTCTGGTAGGCAGCCGCTTCACTTTAAATACTGGTATTCAGCTGAATCTGGTTTGACTAGAAGCCGACCCCAATATAGTTGGGAAAAGGCTAGGCAGATAATGATGCTTTTTTGCAAAAATCTAAATTAACGCAAGCGAACGCGGGCAATTATTATAGGATATTATTATAATGCTCCCCAAGTGACAAAGGTACATGAAAAATTTAAGTTTTCTAAGACCGGTAGTTTCGGCTGTGTGTTGTCTGTCAGTCACTCACTCAGGAACTGAATAGTTATATATATATTGATTAATATGTTTTGCATAAATAATTTCAACGATAATTTACAATTCATCCGTGTCTTATTGACAGGAAAGAGATGACAATCTCACGCGATTTATTATAAATTTAGGCTGTTTGCAATAACCCGGTGACAGACATATTTTATCTAAGTAACCCATATTGTTCCACTTTAGAATGACCGCTTATTCCATAAATGTGAAAACGACAGGGCATGCAATGATGAACATAGAAAAACATATTCACAAATTCTCTTTTATACCATTTAAATTTTAGCAAATCTGTAGCGGTATCAATGCTGCCACAAGAAAAAATAAGAAGCAAAATTTGTACCGCAACAGAAAGAAACGCAGCGCCATCTATTCCGCCAGCGACGAACTACTAAATGAAATCCTGCATCTCGGTATCAGAGTTTTCCGTGCGATTTAAACATGTACAAGAGTCCGAATATCAACTATCAGGCAGTTGCTTACCGGACACAACAACCGTCTAGTCGGAGGATCAGGCCTTTTCTATGGAGGTTTGCGGGACTTTGCTCCCTCTTTCGCATACCTCTATAAACCTATTCATAGAATATTGTTGTAATTTTCGTTTTAAAATTCAATAAATTAAAAAAAAATCATAAATCATAATATTTGGCAGTTCCCACGAACATAAAACCTTTGGTTTTTCAATCAAGCAAAAACTACTTCCAACTAAATAATCTCTATATCCAAATCACGTATTGAATTTCACAGTTTTATATCCAAAACTCCTACACTATCAGATTGCCCAAATGTTTCAGTTTCAATACACGGTAAAAGTTAAAAGTAAAGTAAAGTAAAAAGCCAGTATATAATATCAGTGCAACAGATAGTGTGCCCTCATCCTCAGATTTTATCGTCTCAAACTTCCACAGATTTTAAAAGGCGATTTTCACAGAGTAGTCAATAATGGAGTACTAACCTACGTTATATTTCATTTTTGACGGTGAGTTTTACAAATAGGTAAAAGTACGAACGGAATAAAATGTTTTTACGTTCCGTTAACGTTTTAGTTGACTTCAAATTAAAATAAAACAAAAGTAAACCTCAGAGACACCTTACATCATTACGCATTTTTAATGCAAAACAGCTAAAACTACAGAGTGGAAAGGGCCAGAAGGAAAAAGAAGAGTAGGCAGAACGAAGAGATGGTGGGCTGACGACTTAATAGACTCAGCAAGAAACGATTGGCTGAATATTTCAAGTGCCAGGGACAAATAGAAGAAACTGGAGGAGGCCTTCACCCTTGTAGGGGCCCATATCCCATATCCCAAAGAACATAAATTAGATTACAAGAAAAATAAAAACTAGTAACAAATTAGAAACAAAATGTACATTTAAAATGTTATTGTAAGTGCAATGGGAGATAAAGGCTAATTTATCCATTTTATAATGCAAAACCTGCTCTTATTGAGCAAGGTATACCTCTACTCTGTCACCGCTTTATAAATTGTGTGGTACCTACCACACAATGTGAATGAATACTATAGCATATGCAAAACTCGTTACATGGATATATTCCCTTATCAACGGCCCTTAGACCCGACGAAAATCCACTCCCACATTGTCCCTCCATCCACTCCTTACTCCGAGCCTCACCTAAAACTTCCGGAACTCCTTATCAGTTGGCGCTGACCCAACGCCCGCAGCTGCCCGAAGCACGGCTTCCTCTCATTCGACACCATTTCGAACGATCATTTCGGACTATTGCAGCCCAGCTTCCATATTTTCACTGGATTTATCAGTATCTGCACTGTTTTTATCTCAGTTCTTTGTCTGTTTGGTGTTTTACTTTTTGAGGTTTTAGTTATGGTATTAAGTGTGCAATGTTTTTGAAATTATTTTATGACGTTGATATAGTTGCTTATTTTATAAAAGGTTTTTGTGCTAAACAAAAAGATTTGCTAAGTCTTTTACTGCTAATGTTTTTACTTGACTGAGACAATTCTCAGTTATATTACATTGAATAGAAGAATAGAAATACGTTCATCAAAACCTATTTTTTGAAGAAAACAATATATACCTTATGTACAAACTATAAACGTAAACTATGAATCTTCATCAGTATTACTAAAATGAACCTTGATATGCCTTAAAATTTTCCCATTCGTTTCATTAAATTATGTAAATGCGATGGCAATATTTATGAAAATAACGAAAAAATGCTCAAATTATTCCGCAAACATCACCGAAGATTCAAAAGATGTTCTGTGTTAGACATTACTAGGTCAGGCATCACTTCAAAAACGTTCAAGCATCACTGCTCTACTTCGACTACACTTTTTCGCTCAAATGGAAGCAGAGCTCTTCACGTCCAAAGTTTTTACATAAATCAAAATAGAATCTTCCACTATCTAAACCGAAACCAAAATAGTCGCACTTCCAAAATGCCCGTTTTCATCGAAGTCTTCATTCTCCCGAACCGGATTGAACTGGTTTCAACCGGTTTACGGCGGCGCGCACCGGATAAGTCCGCCATCGATGTGACGCGAGGGATTTGTCACGCTTTCTGTTATCTAAGCTATTTCGAAAATATGGGCGACGAAGTTGATTTTATGGATGTATTTTTACGTCAAAAATTCAGAATTTTCCTGGTATAAGCTACCACGTCCAGTGCACTTTGATATGCTAACTGAACAAACAAAATATTGCGGTTGAAAAATGTTACAGTAGTAATCATAACACCCTAAGCTCAACATTTTTCAGAATTTTAGTATAAGACGATTATTGTGCGTACAGCTAAGAAGTGGAATTCCTTGCCCTAGTCTGAGTTACTTGACAGCTACAACCTGGGGGCTTTAAGTTAAGAGTCTAAGCAAGCGGGCTCCATCGTCGTCCACATCATAGCTTTCAATCGGGTTGAGATTGAGGTCGAACGTGAAGCTACCAATCCTAAAAGATACGACGTAGAAGAAGATGGACATATAACAGAGAAAATGCATCAAAATTGCACTCCCATCCCAAAAACAAACGAGCATCAACCACACATTTTTTAAAACCCATTACTGAATTAGAAGCTGGTGGATGCCAAGCTTCGCAGCCTGGCTCATCGCTGCAAGGTTGCCTGCTTGTCGGTCTTCTACAGATTGTACTTCGGGGAGTGTTCAGGAACTCCATCACCTCATCCCACCGGCCACCTTCTACCATCGGAAATCAAGACGCACTGCAAGTCACCATCTCTACCTTGTTGCTATTCCAGCAATTCGCACTAAACGTTTCCAAACATCTTTTATAATGCGCACAGCAAAACAGTGGAACTCTCTGCCTGCGTCTGTGTTTCCGAACCCATACAACCCTAATCTTTTCAAAATTAGAGTGAACAGGCTTCTTCTGGGTCAGCTCGCTCCATCGTCGACTTTGTCTCTGTCATCTATAACCTAGACTAGAGTCAAGAGCAAACCCATTTCAAGTAAAATAAAAATAATTAGAATCAATTACAGCCGCAGTCAGACCCTACTGAAACTACATAGTTAGCCTAGGTTTGTAGATTGACCCAATCGTCGGAGTTGTCAAGTCAAACAACTGTGGGGTGATATAGACCAGGAGTTCGTTTGTTTAGTGCAGGGCCCTAGTTAGCGCGGTCGGGGTTGGGTCAGATGTTCTGTTTGAGTTACTAACTGGACATTGAAATTAGATGGTAGTTAGGCTAAGACTTGGAAGTGTTACTGTTTATCTATGGCGAGTGATCTGTATATTCGTGCAAGAGTATTTATGCTGATGGATTTATGACAATGAAAGCCCAAGCCAGGTCAACTTCTTTTTCTGCATAAGCTAAACAAGATATTATACTTTACAAAATCTAGAAGTGTATAGATAATTAAAATAACGAAATATATATAGCAATAACCGTAATAAAATTAATTGACCATACACCCCATGGAGAGAGATGGCGCCACTGCCACGTGGAACATCTGCTTTTTTAGTCCTTCGAATCGGATACTACAATATTTAGGTACCTCGAATCGGATCCTGTTTCTATTGGTCTTTAAGTTGTTTCTTTGTTCTTATGGATTATTAGGTAAGTAGGCATCTTTACCAAAGCTTACCCCAATTCGTTCTTATCAAATATTTTCACTAACACTAAAACAAACAAATATTACTATCCGCTGCAACTGACAACCCATCCGCATGATCCACTTTAAAACTAGAACTAATTTGTCACGGCAACACAGACTCTACCGCTCAACCAACACCGGTGGTTTTCCCTTAACGGTTTGCTTTTGAAGTTTGACAGCCGTTGGACGTCGGATTAGGTATGAGGCATATAGAATTAGAAATTCTAAGCTTGAAGCAATGGTTTGTTAATAGTTTAGTTGCTCTGAATTTGATTGTATGGTAGCCAATGTTTTGTTTATTTGATTAGCTTGATACACTGAATTTGTGAAGACATTTGTGAAGACTTCAGCTGTAGTGTTTACCTAATAATGAATCCGTAGGAATAGTATATTGGCTAAATAAAAGCAACCACATGGTCTGATCTTCGAAGAAAATCTTACATCAGTCTTGCCAAGGGGTGTCGTGTTACCCAATTCCTGGGTTGTGGAGGTCAAAAAGGCAATAGCTTGGCTCATCGCCACAAGGTTGCCTGCTTGTCGGTCTTCTACAGATTTTACTTCAGAGAGAGTGTCCAGGAACTCCATCACCTCATCCCACCGGCCCCCTTCTGCCATCGGACATCAAGATGCATTGAAAATAACCATCCCTACCTTGTTCCTATTCCACCAATTCGCACTAAACGTTTCCAAACGTACGCACAGCAAAGGAGTGAAACTTTCGGCCTGCATCTGTGTTTCCGAATGCATACAACCCTTATCTCTTCAAAATGAGAGTGAACAGGCTTCTTCTGGGTCAGCTCGCTCCATCGGCTAAATAATAGCAACCGCATGGTTCGATCTTCGAAGAAAATCTTACATCAGTCTTGTCAAGGGGTGTCGTGTTACCCAGTTCCTGGGTTGTGGAGTTCAGAAAGGCAATAGCTGTGTGTGTGTATACTGTGCTCACTGATAACAGTGATTCTGGGTTGGGGATCGCGCGAAACCGGTTTCTGTTTGTGTTGTGCGGAACGTTTTTTGCGTGATTTTTTTTACATCCACTTTTATTGAATTAGGTGATATTTGTGCTTTTTGTTTCAGTTGATTTCTACTCTCTGTGTTTCTGTTATTTTACGGAAACTCATCTTTCACTAGACAACAAATTATCATGTATCGTTTACTACTCATAACATATTATTAAGTATATCTACCTATCTATATTTATTATATTTATCACCTTACATAGCTGATTTACATCCGTACACTTCAACGTAAGGTTCAGTTGAAAACCAGCGTCAGGCAACTACTAGTTGTCTGGCATTTTGCTGAACTGGAACTATTTGATGCAGTCGCGGGGCACACAAAGTCAGTCAAAGTTAACGATGATACGATGTTATTTTTTAAAATTAAGGAAGGAGGATTTAATGTTTTTCTTAAAAAGGAAATAGAGAAGTATTGGAAGGGAGAAGCAGCTATGACAAGTAGTAAAAGTATCGGCATGAGCAATCACATAGAAATTTCAATGAATTGCTAACCATCTGGAACAGTCCATTAAACTTCCGATCAATTAATTGGATTGCTCGTCGCTGTTCAATTCGATTCAATTTAATTCGATTTTAATAGCTTGAATGGATGTATTTCCATACTATTAAAGAAAATAATGTAATAGACTGTAAGCAGGAATGCAGATACTTGATTAACTCAAGACGAAGTTAATATTAAATAATTTAATCAAAATATGATAACAGACAAATCAAATTTATTAATCGAATCCAATCTCACTCTCTTAATTCACTTTAAAACCAAACAATTCAAAAAACTCGCGCGTTCCACTAGGAACGCGCGAGTTTCAACGCACTAGCGTTGCGTCACGTTCTCGGTCGCTTTACTCGGTGTTGCCAACAATACTTATGCTCACTTTAAACTACACACTTTGCACTTTACTTTTTTACTTACTTTTTAAACTTACTTAAGATTATAATGAATGTAAAATAAATCCCGTCTGTCTGTTACACCTTCACGTCTTGACGGCTGAACGGATGCAGATAAAGTTGGCTCACGCGTATACCATATATATCCTGTAATAGGACATAATATATTTTTCATCCCCCGAAAATGTTCACTTGAGATAATTTTCGAATTAAACTCGGGCAAAGCCGTTCTCAAAAGCTCGTTCAAAATAACGATAAAGTGAAAACAACCCTTACTCCTCAAAACGATGAACATCAAAAATCATTTTCCGCCGCCACATTCATTCAAAAACCGCCAATATAAAAAAATGCATTATTCAAAATAATTTAAATTACACTGTGAGCCAAATTAAGTATATTCACTACATCTAAAAGTCAATTCTTGACACGGTTCTTTAAAGTTCACGTCTGAGAGTAGGTTTTCATTCGACGCGGAACATTTTTCATCTACCCATATTTGAATCCACATTTTTGAGTACCGGCCGGCCGCCATATTCGAGTAGCAATTAGCATGTTAAAAAGATAGACACGGTAGGTGTTTGCTTCATTTATTGTTTATTCTTTGTCAATTAATCAAGACTTTTATAAAAATAGTTGGGATCGGCTTTTAGTCTAATCAGCCGATCGATTCTGTAAACACGTCGAAGTGAAGGCTTGGGTGAAATGATCACGAGATGAGCTGTCAATCCATATGATCAAGATGTTACGCGATCACGAAGTGAGCTGTCATTCCAACTTGATTATATGTATTGACTGCTCACCTCGTGATCACTTCACCTAAGTCTTCACTTCCACATGTTGACAGAATCGACCGGCAGATGCAGTATCTGACCTGGACAACCCAGTAACTCAGTTACACGGTAACTTTGCAAGTTTGGTGTCAGATTTGATGGCTTCTGACTGTCAAATAATCTACAAATTACATCCGGTTCCAACACAGCTTGCCGTGTATTCCGAGGCATGGAGGAAACTCAGTATGTTAAGATGGTCACCCATCACCAGACCGACCTCGGCAAGTGTTGCTTAACCTTGAAGGTCGACCCTTGTGGCTGTTATTATTTAGCCACGAGCTCCGCAAACTGTTACATTTACCTAAATACAATTACAAATCGATACACGTACAAATTGCCAAAGGCAAGGATATAAAGCCATGTACACAACGGTCATTAGTCGACTATCTGCCTGCATTAGCGCTAAGCGGTTCGTTCATTAGTGGACGCGATATCTTGTGAACCTGCCTTTAAATGCGTTTTTACCTACATTAGAATAATGATCACTGAGACTTGGGTTGGAGTTAAGGCGTAGATAATAATATCGGCCTATATTTGTTTTAATGAAGGTCAAATTGACGAAGAAGAAGTGATCCAATTTATGTTTTTTTTAGGGTTCCATACCCGAAGGGTAACCAACGGAACCCTATAACTAAGCTTCCGTTCTCCGTTCGTCCGTCCGTCCGTGTGTCTGTCAGCGGGCTGTATCTCAAGAACCGTAATAAATAGACAGTTGAAATGTTCACAGAGTGTGTATTTCAATTAAAGGATGCTCCCATACAAGAAGCGTGTTTTTTTGCGGTTTATGGCACAGAACCCTTCGTGTGGAAGTCCGACTCGCACTTGGCCGGTTTTTTTTTAATATTTTAATCACTATAACTTCGACAAAAATGGCGCACGATTTTAACGTCAATTATTAGTTTGAAACAGCAGAGGGCCCATTTTACTCATTTGTAAGCAACAGCAACATTCGCAATCGCAGTGCCAAATCTACAAGCAACGTTCACATTCGCATCTCAGTCGCAATCTTGCAAACTGTATGGAGACGTGCTTTTGACAGATCTGCGAGATGCGGCTAAGATGATGCGAATGCGAATAGAATTTTACAATATGCATCGTAGACATTAAACCACTGCTGGTGGTGAATATGAAGAAGTATGTTTTTGGATGCCCAAGGTTAGGACTATGGCCCAACACAATATCAATACCACAACTTCAACAGTGCTTTTAATCCAGACTATCTTCACAACCTCATCAGCAAATCCGTTCCGGAGATCCGCTTGTACTTTGCCGGAAGTGAAAAGTATTATTGATTCATACTGCTGGCAACACTGGCGTCCGGTTTGGATAGTATGCAAAGTTACAACTATCAAGTCCCACAGGATGTAAGATGTATGCTAACTGTAAGTTGTTGTAGCTTGAATTGTTACTTAGGTACCTTGTCTTCCGGGAGACGAGAAGTGAAGGATACCTTTTGTTATTCTGGTTGGTAATTCTTTTTATAGTTTTAAAGAATTTACTGACAAAAAAGTAACAGACAAATATGGTTACTGATTAATTTAATTATTCCTACCTACTTAAATTGCTTTATCACATATTGTTAAAATTTCAAATTAGTACCTACTATACCATATTTAGTGTAAGCATACAGATGTACCTGAGAGACTTGCTAGTATAATTGAAATTGAATTTATATAATAACTTCATTATTCATTGTATCACAAAACATTAGCTTTACAACATTTCCTATTCCTATTCCTATTTCTATTCCTATTCCTATTCCTATTCTTATTCCTATTCCTATTCCTATTCCTATTCCTATTCCTATTCCTATTCCTATTCCTATTCCTATTCCTATTCCTATTCCTATTCCTATTCCTATTTCTATTCCTATTCCTATTCCTATTCCTATTCCTATTCCTATTCCTATTCTTATTCTTATTCTTATTCTACTTTATCTTGGTTCTACAATTTACTATGAACCATAAATTACCTACTATTTACTGGATATGTCTTTGATTTGAATGTGTCCTGGCGGCATGCCTCAGAACCGGTAAAAAAACCGGTTTTGCTCCGATTTTTTCTAAAGAACGTGAACGTCTTAGGAACTTTATCTTAACCTAAATTAACCAGTTTATTCGACGAGGGGCGCGGCGGCCGTGTCAGTAAACACGTTACACATGCAATGCTCTAAATTGTTTAATCCGAAAAAAACTTTTATATAAAGACTTCTCCAAATATCGGTTTAAAACAAACGGTTTATTCGAACGAAACCCGAAGTACATAGTAACGGTTTAAAAATTTAACCGGTATCCGAGCCTTGCCTGGTGGTTTGGAATGGCATAGTTTCTCAAACGTCTTGGTTGAGTTTAATGCTAGCGTCACGTTGGTTTACGGTTGCCGTCAGTTGAGATTGGTCATCCTTCAACTACCAAAACCTTTTGATCTTGTTCATACCCATTGCGATCAATTATATCTGTAGGCTTTAGGATAATATTGGTCTTCCAAATCCATTTTCAAACGGATGCATGAAGGATGCACCAACGAGTCATGAAGCAATTTATTGTTCAGAATTCTCAGAATTTTTGTTCATATGTCAAAAAATCTTACAAAATGTCAAGTTATCAAACCTTAAGTGAAATTATACACCTTCAGCGGCCATAAATAGTAGAGCCAATAATAAAACAATGGCGTCACACCTGATTAAGCCCGCTCGGCTCTCGAGAGGGGAGTGAATACTTTATGAAAACGGTAATTCAAGTTGTAACTTATGTAGGAAGCTAATTGCCTCATCTTTGATAAGGTTACGATATTTTTGCTGCCTCTGACACGGGACTGCCCACATGCGTTTGATACCTTCAATTTGGGTAAATGTCAACCACCGTTCAGGGTAAGGGGTCATCTGAAAGGTTCACAAAGATATACGGTTCTTATTACTCATTTATAATACAAGATTCCTCCATAGGTTTAAATTATTTGGACAGACCGAAGCCCCATTTTATAATAATAATAAATCTTTATTGCAGACCATGCAAGGTCCATATTCACATTTAAAAAGAATAAATTTGTTTAAATAATACCAATGAAAAAAAAAATTATTCCAAACATATTTTTTTTTTTCACATTTTAAGGGTAAAGTTTATTGTTCAAAGGATAATTTAGATAGGTATTTTTCTTTTTACTCAAATTTGTAAAGGATGTTCAATGTTAAACAAAGTGTTTTGTTTTCTGAATGCCATGTCGATGTAGCGATGCTAGGGGCAGGCCTAAGTCCAGCTGTAGACGTATTTCGGCCGAACATGACATATCACAACCTGAAATAAATTGACACCGAACTAAGTTAAAACAATAGGTTACAATTATTGGCTTCAAAAAACAAAAAAACATGAATCATCATACTTAATTTGAAATTATAATAAAATACTAGTTCAACGGTCAACCTCGCAATATAAAAATGTTTTAATATAATAAAAATAACTAAATCACAGCTATGAATTCTTACATTAAATATAAATAGCACGCAATCCGAAGTGCACAGCAATATACTTTATTTTCAACTAGAAAAAACAAGTAAAAGTCTAAAGAAAATGAAAGAACTTAAGTATTTTAATTTACTTCTACGGGGAACTGGCTCTATGAATCATCTGCAAGATATGTTTTTAAAAAAAAGTACGATATCATAGCGTAAACAAAAGAAAATAATCGTAGACAGAGAATGCTATAGACACCGGCAAAGCGTGCCGCAAAAAGAGACAAAAAAAATACGTTACTATTTTAGGGTTATCTAGTGTGAATTTGAATTTACCCCAAAATTTGTGATAGAATTCGAAATTAGTACGTAAGAGAAAGCCAGAAAAGGGGTACTGCTATATATCATCGATAGTTATAGGCATGCGATGCGGAGAAGACATTCTACCGATTAGGGGAGGAGGGTGACGATCGATGATGATGACATGGCTCTAAATAGCTGCCATTCGTATGTGATAGTAGGTTCTGGTTATGTGAGTAAATAATACAGCATGTTTATTTATAATTAGGGTTTAATGATTTGTCTGTCTCAGTCATTTCGATAAAATGCACACAATAATGTTTGCAACAAACTTCGCAATTGTACTAAATAGTTTTAAAAAACACTTAACATATAAAATCTTATAATACCTGATTGAAAGTTCATATGTCATTAACTGAATATTTACCAGAATAGGTACAGCATTAGATAATAGCAGAGTAAGTTTTTTATTAACATTTTATCTTCAAAATGTCTGCTGCAAATTTTTGATGACGGTTTTGGTGTCCAATCTGATCGTCCTGTAGCTACAATCCAATTCCGACGTAAATGATAATGTCCAGGAAAGCTGCAACAAGCCATTAAATTTTCTTTAGATGTTGAATTAATAGACACTGCAGAAAACATATTATTACTTCCTTGAAGAGTGGGTAATAATTTATAGAAATGTTGGCAACACCGAAGATTTTAGGTTAGAATTTCTAATTGTTATTTATTTGGCTTTTGTAACGATAAATTTACAGTTAAAGTACACAATATATGAATATAAAAATTATTAATGTACCTATGCCTAGTAACTGATATAGAGGGTATACTTACGAATGAAAAGACAATCCTGGCATTTTCGTTCCACTACCACTTTTACACCTCATAACGCTACACCGCACCATGTTTTTTATTTGAATGGTTGAAATAGTAAGTCTAAATTGTTCACAACAAAATATAACATGAATTACTTAAAAAAAAGCACGGAAAAAATTGATTATATAGGTGGACGATAGCTAGCTAGACGTTAGCTGTCAAACTTTGTTTAGCAAAGTACTGTGCTTACCTTGAAAAATGTGGCACGCTCCGTGAAACAAAAAGTCTCATCGTTCTGTTTCTTTTCTTTACACGACATTGGCATAAGTAGCTCTTTTTCTTGTGTGACTGCGAAAAAAGATATCAATTTGTCTATAGCATTCTCTGTCTACGAAAATAATATTCTTTTTCGTTTGTATTCATACCAGTATCATTTTTTTTGTCTATGGTGTAATGACTCGTCGAGTCATGTCGTTTTTAGAATTTTATGAATTTTAACTACAGATTTTTAGAATACAGGTATTTTAATTTATTTATTTTAGTTTAAATGAAATGTTAACAACTTTTAGATGCATTAAAATTAGAAACGTGGTTATTATTATTGTAGACGCATTTAAATAGACATCAAGCTTATATAAAATAATATGTTTCAACAATTTATAACAGAAACACCAACAACTGAAGCCTTCAATAATAAATCAAATTCCTAATGCTGAATAATCCTATCCACATCAAAATTAATCATTTATGTTTTCACAGCCATGCTTCCACTTTTGACACGGGATTATGTTGCCATGTGAAAAATAAACGGTCAAAGGTCGAATTGGCGGGTAAAATGACAGGTGTCAAATTTGAATTAAATATGGAAGATGTGGGTTGAATAGAACGATAGGAAAGGAGCAAAGTTGTGTTGATTTTATAGCTGTATTTTTTATAATACGATATTTTTGATAATCTTATATCTATATCTATAGGTAATATGATTTTTAACTTTATGATTTGGAAATTAAACTTAATTGAGTTAAGAGTATGCACTGCGTTTAAAACGTGCGAGTATTCGGTACCTACCTATTTCATTCATCCAGATAGACTAAAACTCAACTCGAAAATGGTTGGCAGATTGTTTTTGAGGTGACAACGTCATAAATCGATGAACGCCGGCTGCACGCACGAAAAAGGTTGACTCACTGTAACGTTACGCTCATTGTAACGTTACGATCATTTCATCAATGTTTTGTTATGACGTTGTCACGTTTAACTATCGTCCGTAAACCGACTTTACAGACAGTCATTTTTTTTTTGTTGTCAGACATGAGTAGAATGCTGCTTTTGTTGCATGGGCTAATATAATAAGATTATTTGATCAGAACTACCTAAAGGAGTGACGTCATAAAGTATAACAAATTGACGGGAAATTACTTTCAACTTTCATTGTTCAATATACACTAGTTATCAGAATTAAAAGTCATTCCTTTAAATCATCACTTTTTGAACATCAAATATATGTAACGACAGCCCCCAAAACACCCGCTTGTCACCACTTCCTAGTGTTTTAGCTGGGGAAGAGTAGCGCAACAAACTCCCCAGCAACACATCGGTCTGTTAAGTTTGAAGTACCAACTTTAGTAGTGTATTTATATATTTTATGCCACAGGAGAAAAATCATATCAACAATGGCATGTATTCAGTTTTATTATTTTGACGTTAGTTAGCAAATTCCCTCTCATAAAAATAACGTGAAATCTAAACAAAAGTTTTGAGCGACAGCATTTGAGTGACATTCTATTTATACGGGGATTTATAGTTTGTTTTAACGCAAAATGTGGGAGATATCATACAACTATGAATTGTTATTGTTGTTGTTGTATTGAAATAGAATAGACTAGTTTTAACAGTGGCTTCGCCCGCTTTGAATTCGAAAATAATCTCACCGAATCTCAATGTAGGTATAGTACTTATTTTTTTCGAGTGTACCTGTGTTCCAACTATAATCGAATTTATTTAAGCGTGACTCATTAACAAACATACAGACAAATTTTCCAAAAAAAAAAATAGTTGTAGGATAACATCTCTTCCTTTTTTATTGGCTCTTGACTCTAGTCTAGATCAGAGATGACAGAGACAAAATCGACGATTGAGCGAGCTTACCCAGAAGAAGCCTGTTCACTCTAATTTTGAAGAGATTAGGTTTGCCCCTTCTCTATCTTTCCTTTAAAAAGTATAAAACATAGTCGCTGTATGCCTGTGTCTGTTTTTCCACTTCTTCAAAACCAGACTTTCTTCTTCTCAACGGATTTTTTTACGGTTTTCATAAAAAGAAAGAGCGATAAACGAGATAGGTTTGTGTTAAGAACACGTACGATGACGGAGCGGGTCGCCAGTATTAATTGGTAGAACGTTTGTTTATTGAATTTAGAAAAAGAGTTTCTATAGCACTGTGTTCGTTTATTAGATTAATTGTATAAATCAAGGAGTATATTGGTATAGTGACAGGTTTCTGCGAATATTTATCTAGCCTAGATATCTAGTTGTATTGAGTACGGGTGTTTGTGCGTTTAATATGATACGTATATTTGTTTTAACTATCGTCAAACAAAGCAACGTCTAGTAGGATAATGTCTACAGACCCGTTTATCAGTAGGTACTTCATAAGTTTCTTCCAAATATGCATTTTGAAACTTGACTGCATGTTTGAAGTCAAGTTCGGTGTTTCTCGATATCATTATAATTATAAAACTAATTTATTTCAGAACATAATTCCATATAAAATTATTAGTAAGGCTTAAAAACCATGTTAGTACCTTAAAAGTACTAATTAACTCATCTTACATTAAATAGGACAGCATCAGAATTATGCACCTTATTCCAGTGCTGCACAATAGGACACTCCACCTTTTCTGTTATGGTGTTTAGAAGGCCATTGGGGCTGCCCCGCACAACACGGCACAAAAATAATAATAAATGTTGAATTCCGATATTTAACTTCACGTCCATGCTAGCTCCTTTGTTTTATTTTTAACACTATACGTTCTATCAAATTAATAAACTACCCATAATACCTTTATCCATTTCAGCAAGCTAAACGATTTCACTCGACGATAAAATTGGCGGGCAAAATGACAGCTGTCAAAAATGAATTCAATATGGCGGAACGGCTCTGAAAATTCGATTGGTGTATAATCATAATTTTGTTTTATTTGATGTAAAAACTATATATTTAGATGCAATGATCGACATGTAAACTGTACCTAATGATAAAATTTACACTTATGACAGAGACTGTCAGTATTTTTTTTTTATATTTGCCAAGAAAACTAACTACTCAAGTGTCACAACCACAACACGTCAATCATTTGATTTCATTATAAAACTATTTACTTTTTTTGCATGGAAATGAAGAAGATTGTGTTGTCAAAAGTCACATGCCAAACTTGAGAGGCAGAATAGAAAGACTTCTGATAAAAAAAAAACAAAACTGAATTAATTCCCTCCCTCCGGACAGCGAAAGGATATAGACGTGTTGACCTGTAGAATTGTTTTTTAAAAAAAAAACATATTTAAAAATCCTATCTTTCGACAAATAAATCAAAATTTTAAATCAGTGAAGTACCAGGCTCACAGAACATAGAAGCGGCTAACGTGCAAACGAGGAGTCGTTGCAAGAGCAAGACAACAACAGTTGCCAAGGAAGTTGCCGAGCTACGCAAGCAGCGCGTTCGCTAACCGCGTCGTAGTTTACGCTTGCCGCAATTTCATGAGCGGAGCGTTTAGGCGGACTGCGGTTGGTTAAAGTTATTTTTCGATCGTCTGAATAACTACACGAACTTGGAAAAGCTTAGCTTAGCTTGGCTGATGTTATTGCCGTGCCGTTGTTATGCCGCTGAAAAGGACCCCCCCTTCCACAACACAAGGTAAAATGGTATCTGATACAAACCAAAGTTCAGCACCGGTCACCGATACAGACAATGAGACTACCAGTAACATCACCAGCCGACCTCGACCTCGAAAGCGACAATATGATGATGAAGTAACTGTTGCTATGGCGGTAATGAAGAAATCTCTCGAGACTTTTAAACTCCAACAAAACACAATATTGGAAAGCATTAATGGCATTAAGAAGCAAAATAGCGAAATGATTAAATCTATGGAGCTTATATCTGCACAGTATGATGATATGAAAAATAAACTTATCACTATGGAAACTGAGAGGAAAACTCACCTGGCATATATGCAAATGCTAGAGACAAAGGTAGAGAACCTCGAAAGATCCCAAAGACAGTCTTCTATTGAGATTAGAAACGTTCCTGTTCAAAAAAAGGACCACCTGCTTCAGTTAGTTCAAAAAGTTGGATTAGCTACTAAAAATTGTGTCAATGAGACTCATATTCGAGATGTTTTTCGAACGAACGCTGATAAAAAAGGCAGTAGATCTATCATAGTGGATTTTTCTTCAGTCATAATGAAAGAAAAGATACTAACGGCGGTGAAAACACACAATCGCTCAAACCGCGACAATAAATTGAACACCACCCATTTGCAACTTGGATGCCAGTCTCAGCCTATTTATATTGTAGAATGCCTTACCGATAAAGCATAAATTATTCTACCAAGCTCGTGACTTCAGTAAAAAAAACCAGTACGATTTTTGCTGGACAGCTCATGGAAAGGTTTTTCTTCGCCAGAAGATTGGTGCGGCGTCTCATCGGATTGATAGTGAAATTGATATCGACAAGCTGCAACCTCAAAAGGAGAAGTAACTAAGATATATTGTATGGCTCTTATGTTCTTCTTACTGCATGCCTTTAATTTTTAATAACACTTCTTATTTTATTATTGTGTCTAAAACAAAAATCTGCTACTCGTTATCACACACACTCATACATACATACATACCAATAACATTGTTTGAAATTAACTCTGCTACACTTATTACACCTATTTTGCGTTTTTTCCTAATTTGTCTACTTGTGAAAAATATACACATGCGTTACATTCAGATAAGCCTTGTTGAAACTAACCGTAACAATGTTGTTTTTGGATGAAATGATGATTGACATCGATCTAGCACAAGTATCGGAGTCTATGATCTGTTCTCCCGAATCTTTAAGTGATAATATTAATATATCTCGGTCAGCCTTAACCGTAATGCATTCTAACATCCGTAGTGTGGGTTGTAACTTTGACGCTCTTATTATCCTACTGGACAGAATATCTATCCAGTGTGATGTCCTTGTGCTGACAGAATGTTGGCTAAGTAAAAATACACTTACGCCAGAAATTCCCGGGTACGTCTCATATGCTTCAGACTTCACTAATCAGAATGACGGAGTAATTATTTATGTTAAGTCTGAGATAAAACATTGCATAAAACAGCCGTCATTCACGGGTGCTAATTGCCTTATCCTGCAATACGAATCCGAATATGCTATTGTTGCTCTGTATCGCTCACCGTCCCATCGTAACATAACATCGTTTTGTAATAGCCTTGATCTGTGCCTGGAATCACTCAAGTCAGTGAAGTCAGTAGTTCTGATTGGGGACTTTAATATTAACATCTCTCCAAACAATACTGACCCTAATTCTAGCGTGTACTTAGATCTGTTAGCATATCATGGCTTTCTACCAGCACATACTCTTCCCACGCGTAATGATAGTTGTATTGATCATGTCATATTGAGATCGGATAAACGCGCAGCCACTTATGTATTAAATTCATTTATAACTGACCATGCACCTCTGGTTTGTTGTTTGGACTGTAAAATAAAAAGAAATACCACTAATACCACATTCCTAAAGATTAATTATCCGGCTCTAATTCTACACCTTTCTGATTTGGATTTTGGTTCTGTATTTAATGCTACAGATGCTAATGCTTCAGCTAATAATCTAACTCAAATACTATCAGAAGCTGTAGCTTTGCACTCCAATCAAATAAAAATTCCTCATCGCAAACGCACTATTAAACCGTGGATGACTCCAGGCCTGGTACGGTGTATCAGGCATAGGGACAGACTCCAACTAAAGGCTAATCTTGATGCACAAAACGCTATACTCCAGATCACTTACACTAGGTATCGTAACTTTTGCAACAATCTTTTAAAAAAAATTAAGATTGCTCATGAAAAATCGGAATTTCACAAGAACAAAAAGAATCCAAAGGCTATTTGGAACACCATTAATCAAATCACTAACTTCAAACAAAGTACTCCCCCTTCCAGAGAATTACTTAATCTGACTCAAGATCCATATGAATCCCTAAATTTAGTTAACGGTTACTTTGCTCGAATCGGTGCTTCACTTGCTGAGACGATAGTAAATGGACAGGGTGTAAACCAGGCATTCTCGTCAACTAACTATACTACATCTCCTCAGTCATCGAGAGATTCCATGGCGTTATTTCCTGCTGATTGCAGTGAGGTTGAAAGGATTGTAATTAATTTAAAAAACCATTCTGCAACTGGTATTGATGGTATACCAACGCTGTTAGTAAAAGTGCTATGAAGATTTTGATTCCCCCACTTACATATATGTGTAACCTGTGTCTCACCACGGGCGTCTTTCCGGATGTCCTAAAGAGAGCACTGGTGCACCCTATTTACAAGAATGGAGACCGAGACAGTGTCGGAAACTATAGGCCGATATCCGTGTTGCCTGTTATTTCCAAAGTTTTAGAAAAGCTTCTAAATTCTAGACTCGTTAGTTTTCTTCAGCAAAACAACATCATTGCACATAATCAATTCGGGTTTGTTAAAGGGAAATCTACTGAAGATGCAACTTTGCTTCTTACAGAAACTATCGCTAAAAATCTTGACAGTAATAAAAAAGTTATTGGGATCTTTCTAGACCTTTCAAAGGCCTTCGACACTGTCTCTGTACCATTACTGCTTGCTAAAATGGATTCAATTGGTATACGTGGAATTGTTTTAGATATCTTTAGCTCTTACCTCTCAAATCGGACTCAGTGTGTTAGACTGGGGATTCACACTAGTTCAGTGGCTACCCTTTCTTATGGTGTTCCTCAAGGCAGTGTCTTAGGGTCTACACTTTTTCTTCTGTATATTAACAGCTTGTGCACAATACAACTGCCTAACTGCAACATTGTGACGTATGCTGATGACACCGCTTTAATCGTACATGGATCTGATTGGAAAGAGGCTCAGAACTGTTCGGAACATGCACTAAGGGTGATAATGTCATGGCTCAATGATAACCTCTTAACCCTAAACGTAGACAAGACTAAATATATTACTTTTTCACATCGCACTCATACGCAGCCATCAACAGAATTCGAAGTTGGAGCACATTCATGTGATCTGCTCAATAACTGTACTTGTCCTAGGCTTACCCGTACTTCTAATATAAAGTATCTGGGTCTCACTATTGACAGACATTACTGAATTGGTCAGCTCATATTGCTCAGACTACTGCCAGTATTAGAAAATTAATTCCCGTTTTCAGAAGGCTCAAGAACTCTGCTGATCTTGAAACCCTGTTGTGTGTTTATTATGCCCTTGTCCAGACCTTATCTCACTATTGCATTGTTGTTTGGGGTGGTATTGGCAAAACTGCCCTACTTCCCCTCGAGCGAGCCCAAAGGGCTATCCTAAAGGTGATGCTAGGTAAACCTCGAAGATATAGCACAGATCTATTGTATAATGACTGTTTGGTACTTTCCATCAGGAAGCTCTTTGTGTTGTCTACTATTCTTCGTAAGCATAAAAGTATTACATATACACCGATCTCTAAGCGCAATAGAACAACAGTTTGTTCTATGGTGGCAAGACACCAGTACTATACTATAAGTAATAAATTGTATAACATTGCAAACCGAGCCAATAACATTTATGAACTTCCTACCAACAAGTGCAAAGAAAAGATACGAAGTTGGCAATTACAACTAAATTATACACAAATGGAGGAAATTTTATATAGTTAATTCTTTTCACTTACACCACACATCAATTTACTCATCCTAGCAGAGACAACACATACATATACACCGAGTCTTATTCACCCACACACACACACACACACACACACACACACACACACACACACACACCCTCACACACACACACAAACACACACCATCCAAAAATGATAACGAACCAATACAATAAAATTGTCTATTTTATATTTTACTAAGTACCCACATTTTATATTACTAAGTTTTTACTTTTTATTTTTTTAGTACCTACTTATGAACTAATGTACAGAGTGGAAGGCGCTGACGACTGTGACACAGTTCATACTACTACGGTCGTCGACGTATTCTCTTGTTTACATAATCACCCATTGTTGTAATTATATTTTCCATACACTAAGAGATATTTGTAATACTTAGTTATTCAAATAAACTATTATTATTATTATTAATTTATTATTGCTCAGCCTTGCGGACACTATATCAACATAATTTATATAACATAGTCAATGATATTATAATAAAAAAGGGGTAGATATCGCACTACTACTGCTACTGTTTTACATTGTTGTAGACGAATTCAGACAATTGTTGTAATTTTATTTAGTTGGCTAATAGTTGCGAGCGAAAAATGGCGTGGCGTTTTCAAGCGCAGTAAATTACAGATAGCTATCTGTTCCTATATCAAACGTTCCGTATTACCTATCACAGTCATAGTAGAAAATTACTATACTTACACATATTTAAGATTATTTATACATATACTAGCAGACCCACGCAACTTCGTCTGCGTCACATTTTTCATGAATGCTCGGCCCTTATTGGTCGTAGCGTGATGTTATATAGCCTATAGCCTTCCTCAATAAATAGACTTCCTAACTCGATCAGTTAGGAAGTCTATTTATTGAGGAAGGCTAGTGGTAAACGATCTATTATCGACTGGCGAGAGTAGAAAATAATTAAAGCTCTAATATCTCAATTTTTAAAAAAATAGGGGTTGATAATAGAAGGGTGAAAATTTAGGGTTGTATGTATTTTTAAATGCCACATTTAAAAAAAAATAAAAATTGTCCAAAAAATAAAAATAAATGTTAGGGGTGGACCACTCTTATAACTTAGGGGTATGAAAAATAGATAGTTGCCAATTCTCAGACCTACTGAATATGCATATAAAAATTCATAAAAATCGACGAAGCCGTTTCGGAGGAGTATGGTAACTAACATTGTGACAATAGAATTTTATATATAAGATGATTTAAGTACCTAATAACAACGCAAAGATAATTATCTGAATGTAATTAAACCACAGAGCTCAAAAGGTGAGCATTAAAAGTAATTAAACTAGCACTATATTTTATAAATTTTATTATACGGTCTCTTTTTTTAATAGCAATGAAGCGTGATGCGGTTTCCAGTGAGGATAAAATTATTGCTGAAATTCGTAATTAATTAATTTTCTGATTAATATTTAGGTAGGTGTGTTATTTCCTCATTTGAGGTTTAATCTAGTTTCAATCAGTGTTCATTCAAAAAAATAAACAAACAGGTAGGCCTGTTTAATAAATAAAAAAAAAATAATAAAAAAAGATTCACCACTGTCAATGACGTTTACTGTTTCTTAAAAGAACCTAACATGAATGGCATGACGGGATGTAAGCTCGCTCTCTTCGCTCGCTCACTCTAACTCCCGTCATACCTTTCGAATCTAACCTATCCGTGTCGGGGTGCCATATGTTCCGCTACTTGCCTAGGCGTGTTAAAATTGAAGACTTGGATTATGTTGTTTTTATTTTCTGCTCAAATTTATCGTACAGTTCGGAAGCATGATTTTTTAAAAAGATTGTACTCAACTCCAAAGAGCACTATTGTGACCTGTCCTTACATCGGGCCTATCAATCAGAGACAACTAGAATTTAACTTTTTTTTTTTTTCTAAACCGCATACAGGGCTTTTCGCCATAGTGATTGTCATGTTTATGCTTGCCAAGTATTGTGCGTTTTTTTTGTGTGGAATAAACCATTTTTCTTTCTTTTCTTTATTGATATATTATGTAGATTGCCGCTATAAATTTATTTCAGTGAAACAAAATAGAAGAAGACTAGATCCATCAAATAAGTAAACAATTGACTGGCCTGTTGGTCGAGTGGTTAGTGACCCTGACTGCTAAACCGGAGGTCGTGGGTTCGATTCCCACCCAGGACAAATCTTTGTGTGATGAGCATGATCATTTGTTCTGTGTCTGGGTGTAATTTGTCTATAATATGTATGTATTTAGAAATATATAAGTATGTTTATCAGTTGTCTGGTTGCCATAGCACAGGCTCTGCCTAGTTTGGGATCGGATGACCGTGTGTGAGTTGTCCCAAGATATTAAGATATTAGATATATTAATTAATAGTAGCTTTTTTGATTTGATATGAATTAGTTAAGGATTCTGCTATATTTCTGAGGCTTGTTATGCATACTTATCTCAATCTACAAAAGACAAAGGCCTCAAAACTCAAGTACCCCAACCACTAAAACAACACAAGTTCTGAAACTAATTTCGAAACTACCCGCGTTCCGAATAACGCAAAACAAACAAACTAATACAGAACATTAAGTATTTTCACTATTTGTGTTTTATAGGATTTGCAATTTGAAAAGTTTGTGGAATTGCCTCGACCTTAACACCGCGACTTTTGTTCACCTGTTTAAATAACTGGGAGTGTACCCACGGTGAAATTTATGGCTTTAATTTTAAAAGAGGTACGAATACTGGATTAGTTTTAAAGCAGCTGTAAAGAAGATTCCTAAATCAACATAAATAAAAATAAGAAAATAATGAAATGCAATAGAATAGAATAGAATAAAAGCCTATTCTATTCTATTCCATTCCATTACATTCCATTACATTCCATTACATTCCATTACATTCCATTACATTCCATTACATTCCATTACATTCCATTACATTCCATTCCATTCCATTCCATTGCATTCCGTTCCATTTTATTCCATTCCATTCCGTTATATTCCATTCCATTCTTTTCTATTCTATTAAATGCTGTTATGCTTGTAAGCGAACCAGTTGAGAACAACTAAAACTATTTGCAAATCCATACTAATATTATAAATTGGAAAGTGTGTCTGTCTATCTATTACCTCTTTACACTTAACCCGCTGAACCGATTTTTATGAAATTTGATTCAGAGATAGATGAGACCTTGGAGAGGGAGCACAAGGGGCAGCTCCGCCCCTAAAAATACCCACTGACCAGCCTAATGTCCTTCTCCAAGCATTCAACTTTCACCCCTATTTCAAGCCCTTTTCTCGCGACAAAAAACCTTTTGACGAAAAGGACTCGAAATAGGGGATGAAAGTTTAAAAATATGAACCTTTGTATTTGGGCACTTGATAAAAAATAAATAAACATACTTATGTTCAAGTGTTTTTGCAAAATTAGTATGTTAAAAATAAAAACAGCCGTTTGCGCGTGAAGAATTAACAAACATACACACACACTCACAAACTTTCGCCTTCGTAATATTAGTGCGATGTGATTTATTTTGTATTGTTACGAGCTTGAGGTTCGTGACAGTAAAAACAGCCGATTACATAACCAAAATGACACTTTAATTTAAAAAACACTAATTACAACTTTAAACTCACTAATTATAGAACACAACTTCACCACTGATCACTTTAATCGCACTTGAAAATCGCTTCCGAAGTATTCGCTTGTATCGCTAATCCAATACTGACTCGGTCGCGGACTACGCACTCCTTATATAGGACAGTTAGTTCTATAAAACTTCTATTCTCGAAACATCTGGAATGTACTCGTAACTAGGTACCGCTGCCGGCCGACCAGATATCGAGAAGTGTAGAATGTTCTGACAAAGAGATGTCTAGAAGGTACTTGACCCTACTAGTTCTGCTAATCGGTACTAGATGGCGCTAGTAGTAACTTAATGTACCAGATATTAATTCTGACGCGTAACAGTATTGTGTGATATTTGGAATCTGGCAATAAACAATTTTCATTCCAAATTTCATACGCCTCCGTCCGCGTAAGTTTCGTAAAAGGAGGTACAAAGTTTTTGCTTCACGTATTAATTAATAGATATAGAAAAAAAACCTTGGAGGATTGTGCGTGAAGTTCCCATAAAAACTGATAGAGTGTGTCGATGATGATGAAGATATGCTCATTTTGACGAATAGTTTGTATTAGGTTTGTTTAATGGGATTTTGACATTGGTGTTGCAAAACAATACGTAAATAAAATAGACAACATCAGCCAGTCAATTTTGAAAACATGGTTGAACTGAAGGCTTGGGTGAAGTGATCACGAAGTGAGCTGTAATCAAGATAGAATGACAGCTCACTTCGTGATCACTTCACCCAAGCCTTCTCTTCGACATGTTATAGAATCGACCGGCTGTTTTCAATTAGATGAGAATTAGATTCAGAGCGGTAACTTTTAAAACACTGTTACTCACTTATATTATTATTTACTTTACTGAAGCCCAAAAAGTAAGTAGGTTCTTTTGCAACGGTTGTTGTTTCGACATGCTTGATTTTCACAACAGCAAAGTTTTTTTACGAAGCCAAAAAAATACACCATAATTTTTAAAAAACTCTATGCTTGATTATTGCGAAATTCTTAGCCTGTTAAAGTATTGAAAGTACTTCCATCACGTTACTCACGTTTTTGAGAAGCATCTAAAAGTCCGACTTCGAAAGTTTGGTACAATTCACGTCCTTGCGACACAAGGAGAGGGAGTTGTGTTACCAATTGTTTCAAAATAATATAAAAAGGGGAATTTCATTTTTAATGTTCAGTTTCTGACTGGCAACCACTGGGGAAAGATATCGTCTAATTTTCTTGTTGCTAGTTGAGTTGTAATTCTTGAAGAAACCAGGCTTGTAGTTGCTTACTCATCAAGTCATTATCCACCATTATCATCACATATCTCCAGTATCTTTAAACAAAGTGTCCAGGAGTGAACCAAGACGTGACGCTAAACAATCCTACCGCTCGAAAACGACTTCAATTTTTTCTGATCTGTATCGATCCAACAGATTCCGAAAGTCCTAATGGCTTAATCAAAACCTGTCAACAAAGATGTGATCTCAGTGGATCGATGATTATAAAGGCATATTGTACAACCGCTGAGGTATTTCCTAAGGGGTATCGTGTTAGCCAGTTTCTGGGTACAGGTCATACCATAAGATTTTTTTGTCAACTAAATCCAGTTACACTGTAAACTGACTCCAAGATTGTCGGCAAAAGGGGCAAATTGGTTCAAGTTATTTTCAACGGAAAGACCCGTATCGGTTTTTTACCCCAGTGGACTAGAGAGACGAGACTATCTTCAAATATGTACCGTCATAGCTTAGTTCCTAGGAACCGGCTCAGGTCAAACCCTTACCCCGCGAGGCTGTTTCCAAACGCAAAAAATTGGCCCATATGTGTGTTTAGGCGTCCCAGTGCCGCGATACAACTATCTGGTGCAAAAGTGTTTGTATGTAATCGTACTGTTTTATTGTCTCCAGGTGAATGGCGAGGTGAACGAAGGATGTTGGACATCACGCGTGATAAGCCTGTCAAAGTCTGCGTACGAGTCGTGGTGCCTGTTCGGGATCATCCCAAAGTGAGTACACGTTTTTAATTGTTTTATCCTGCTCAGCGCAGTAATCAGCCGGTCGATTCTGTCGACTTTAAGTGAGTTATCATTCCATCTTGTTTGTATGGTTTGACAGCTCACTTGTCGTTCACTTCGCGTAAGTTTTCACTTCGACATATTCACAGAATGGCACGTCACGTCTGGTTATGTCATTTAGGTGCGAGGGGAATCCTTTAATCTCACTTACTAAATTGAGTATATAAAACTATCACCGCTTGATAGATTTGTACCCAAGACCTTAACATGTTTTGTTTGATATCTTGGTTTGAAATTTTATACCGTAAAATGTAAATGTTTTCAATAAGCGAAATTTGTTTACAGTATGTGTTCTTCCCGACGGGAAGTACCCATTTTTGAAATACAGGTACACTGGTTTTAAAAATTACTGTTACAAAATTGTACTGAACAGATGTTTTTTTTCCTTTTTTGCGAGTTGATTTTTGCATAAATCGTTTCTATGATTGATACCTAATACCTAGAAAAAAATACGTTGTATTAGGTATGTATCTCATTTTTAGGGTACCGTACCCAAAGGGTAAAAACGGGACCCTATTACTAAGACTCAACTGTCCGTCTGTCTGTCTGTCACCAGGCTGTATCTCATGAACTGTGATAGTTAGACAGTTGAGATTTTCACAGATGATTGTTTCTGTTGCCGCTATAACAACAAATAATAAAAATAAATTAAATAAAAATTAAGGGGGGCCGAAAAAAAAACATGTTTTTTTTCGGTTTATGGTACGGAACCCTTCGTGTGAGAGTCCGACTCGTACTTGGTCGGTTTTTTTATTATTTGCCTTTGCGTAGGATACTTTAAAGTACACATCCATGCAATTTAAAATTGACACAGACCATTCCCTAGCCTGCGGTGTCCATTATCCATATACATTATTAATTAGAAAGTCACCACATAGGCCGTTCCTACAAAGTTGATGGTTTGCTACTTTTGGCCACTACGGGTAGTAAATGTGGCGTCCGCCTTGTGTACCAAACTATAACTGCCGAAAATGTTTTTACTGAAAAAGTGTAGCGAAATTTTTTGTTCACGTAACACGCCTCATCGTCATCTGCCTAGCCTTTACCCAACTATATTGGGGTCGGCTTCCAGTCAAACCGGATTCAGCTAAATACTAGTATTTTACGTGGAGCGGCTGCCTACCAGACCTCCACAACCCATTAACTGGGTAACACGGTACTCCTTAGCAAGACTGTTAGATTATCTGGCTTCTGACTATCCGTAACGACTGCCAAAGATCTACAAATGACAGACGGAACCAACGGCTTAACGTGCTTTCCGAGGCACGGAGGAGTCTCGGTATGTTAAGATGGTCACCCATCCACAGACCGACCTCGGCAAGCGTTGCTTAACCTTGAAGATCAACCCGTGCGGCTGTTATTATTTAGCCACGAGCTCCTCCACGCAAAAACATGACACCTATAGGTATTCCCCGACATGTTAAGCAGAGGTGCATGCATGTAGTTTGCTTGCTGTTTTATGGTAAAAATCCATTGAAACTACGAATAATTATTGATTCTGGTTACCCTCAAAACTCATCTATTGTCTCGAATTTACACTTGCAACCAACAGATCAGCTGTTGGTTGCAAGTGTAAATTCTACTATATCACTTCCACTCTTTAAACTCCTTAAAGTGCTAAGTTGCAAATGCTTGCGCCGTATGGATAGGTCCACGTCCTTTCCTCAAAAGTTCACCTCAGACATTAACCTACATGGTTCTCATATGATTTCACCATTAAATGTTGACCATTGTATTGACTTTCAATGAGATTTTGACCTCTGAGTTTGTCTCGATGTTTCCTCTCAGTGCAGTCAGCTATGAAAAGCCGGTTTTTCCTAATCTGGTTTAAATAATAAAGTAAAAAATTGACGTGTAAATATGTTTTTAACCTGTTTACAAAATAAATATATTCACTCTTTTTAGGGTTCCGTACCTGAAGGGTAACCAACGGAACCCTATTACTAAGCCTCCGCTGTTCGTCCGTCCGTCTGTCTGTCAGTGGGTTGTATCTAAAGAACCGTTATAGGTAGACAGCTGAAATTTTCACAGAGTGTATTTTTATTGCCACTATAACAACAAATAATAATTTTAAAAAAAATAAAGGGGGCCACACAAGAAACGTGTTTTATTTCGGTTTATGGCACGGAACCCTTCGTGTGAGAGTCCGACTCGCACCTACCTGGTTTTATTCGCTCTAAGTACAAGCTTGGATTCTTCTTGGAGTCCGGATCTGCGCCTGCTTGATGGTAATAAGCTCAAAACATGAACTGTATACATTCGCCAAGTCCTTGTCAGACTATGTCTCATATTTTTCTGACGTGTTCCGAATGTCCGTTCACCTGCACCCTTGTCTGGATAAAACCTCTGACGTCGCAATAAACGTGGCCTACTTGTAGTTACAACCAGTATATTTGCTGGGGATTTTGTTGCGCTACTTCTTCTTCCCAGCTTAACGCCAGAGCAAAAACGCATCGGCGTGCCCCGAGGCCAAGCCACAAATTTTCCGTACTTTTTGTCACATATTTTTGACGTTTGGCATACAGGGCACGCGCTCGCTTGTCATGTATACGTGACTATGGCGTTCAAAAGGTTAAACTGATAATTCTGTTCTGAGACGTTTTGACCGCGTACTAATATCGGAAAAGTCTTTCCTCGGGGGCTACTCTCTAAGCCCGAAGTCCGTAGTTTCGGGCTTGGTTGCGGGCGTATTCTAGTCCGTATCGATATACGTAACGGACCCGCGGTTGCTCCTGCTGTAAATGGCACTGTTCAACACTTCTTGTCAATTCTACTCATTCATTTTTGTCTTACCATTTAAAATAATTATTTATACCAAATAAATGCACGTAACTAAAAGAGTTATGAATATAAATGTGGATGGATGGACAGGGAGAGGGAGGCCAAAGAAAATATGGATGGATTGTATTAGGAGTGATATGAAAGAAAAGGGAGTTAGTGATAGCGTGACGGTTGACAGGACAGAATGGAAGAAAAAAACGTGTTGCGCCGATCTCAAGTGACATGGGATAAGGGCAGAAAGATGATGATAAAGTTAGTTAAGTATTTATTAAAACAGTTGTAAATTTCTATGTTAATAAAAATACCTAAATACCCATTACGTTTAAATAAGTAAACTAAAAACACGACACATCGAATAATTAACAAAACATCGAAGGTTTTCCCCTTTCATTATTACAAAACTGTTTGTTCTTGAATATAATAAATAGCTAATATTTTCGCTTACGTAAAATAACGGCAGTCCCCCAGTCACGTTTACCAGACGAATTGAAATCGCTTCGACGTAAAAATATCGCCCTGTCGGAATAGCACGTGCGTTAATGCACGAACGCGGAACGCAAAACGTTTAGGGTTCCGTAATTGATAATTTGGATTAGTGAAATCGAAGGAATAGTGATGTTTTTTTTTTATGGATGGGAAATCATCAAATGACTTCTTCCGCTCTGGGTGGAGCGGAAGGGCGTGTCAGACTCTTACTGACTAAAACCCATCCGTGTTCCTGGCAGGCTCTGGCCCTAGCGGACCCCGTCTTCTATGCTGACATCTCTTTGAGGCGCGCGTGAAACACAACGCGCCATCGACCCGGGCCTGGTGGCGATCGGACAGCGAGCCACCCAACGCTCTCTGTCCGCAGGCCCGCGCCTACGGCGGCCGGGGATCGCCCTGCGACTCCCGACGCCCGGGGCGTCTTCTCCTGTAGCGGCGATTGGGGCGAAGGCCTTGCCTTTCCCTCGCGCGGCCCGCCTTCTCCTTCGCTAGCATTATTGCTTCGCAGAAGGAGGTGACCGCTCCCCAAGCCTCCTCGCTCCGGACCATGTATTCAACCAGGGCTGGACGCGAGAGGTCACTGCCGCCGACCGCCTCGACGAGGACACGGCGTTGCTCCGCCCAAGCAGGGTAGACCTCCACCGTATAGGAATAGTGATGTTGCACGGTTATATTTGTGGGGTAATTGCAGAGAGTTTTATTAAGGACATTGATCTAGTTCGATCCAGCCCCGTCCCTAGCCGTCTTGCCCCCAGCGATGCCCTAATCCGAGGCCCTTACCCCACAGGGGGGCCCTTAGCGTGTAGTCGCTTAGTTTACAAGTTTTTAATAAGCCCTGGCTGGAGGCTTAATATTTATATTAAGTCCGCCAAAGGACTGTGGTTCCGCGCCCAATGAAGAGCGGTCATAACCTCCTCAAACTGTTTTTAGTGAATCTTTCTTGTTATGAATGATGTAAAATATCAATAAGAGTACTTGATTTAATTAAAACTAATTTATTAAAATACAAATTATTTACAAAGCACGAAGCATGAAGATTTTACCACGCATATTCTTCAACTAATTGACGCCGGTTTCCAAAGAATAATCTTTAACCTTTTGAACGCCAGAGCATAAACGCATCGTCGTGCCCCCGACGCCAAGCCACAATTTCGCCGTACATTTTGTCACATATTTGTGACGTTTGGCGTACAGGGCACGCGCTTGCTTGTCATGTATACGTGACAATGGCGTTCAAAAGGTTAAACTGATAATTCTGTTCTGAGACGTTTTGACCGCGTACTAAGATCGGAAAAGTCTTTCCTGGGGGGCTACTCTCTAAGCCCGAAGTCCGTAGTTTCGGGCTTGGTTGCGGGCGTATTCTAGTCCGTATCGATATATGTAACGGACCCGCGGTTGCTCCTGTTGTAAATGGCACTGTTCAACACTTCTTGTCAATTCTACTCATTCATTTTTGTCTTACCATTTAAAATAATTATTTAAAAATCTTTCTTCAGTACGTACTGACTTAATCCAGAATGAATAAGAACAGGACAAATATTTATAAAAAAAACTGGCTGGCAAAGGGTTTTGAACGAATCTCATTTTTATGACATGTTATTTTAACATAATAGACTTCTTATAAGTTTTTCTGTAATCTGTCTGCGTTTTTTTTTCGATAATGGTAATGTCAAAATTCATGAGTTCATGTGTGTACCAAATGTTAACAGAATCTATTCTATTATATCTTTGTTTATGGCAATGATGCCGATGTCGACAATTCTGGCAATGTCAAATGTGCTATGGAAAAACGTGTGAGACCAAAGAAAACGATTCTTGCCACTGCACCTGCCATGAAGACAGCAAGCTCTTTTTTGGAAGGCTTAGCAAATCATAGCCCTGGCATTGGAAGTGTTTAAAGTCAATCGATTGGGACGTAACTGCATCTTTAGCGAGCGCATCAGCATATTCGTTTCCTCGTATGCCAGTTAACAGAATCGGTCAAGTAGGTTCGGAAGAAATTGGCTGTGACAGACACACAGACACCCGAGTGATCCTATAAGCGTTCCGTTTTTTACGGATGTTCGGAATCCTAACAAAACTATCTTAAAAACTATCCTTAAAAAAGCGTGCCATATCGCTTTACAGAAATTCGACATTCACCCAAAAAAGTACAGAATCACTCTATTAAACAAACAGTATCACATTTCCAACTTTTATCTCCGACCTACACAAAATGTTTGCAGAATTCCCATTTTTCTTTTCTCAATCTTATGAAACTCGAGTGAAAACATCGTCGAGGCCTACGGAACCCGTTCTTGTTGGCTTCGATGCTCAATTTTGCTCGAATGAGCGAGTTTTCTCGGCATTCCTTCACTCTGCGTGTTATAAATAAAGCATTACTCTTGCTGTTGCACGATGAGTAGGCAGGAAATGGAGTGAGAACTTGGATGAGATAGCTCAATTAATTTCGACGGATTTTCTGTGTAACTTGATGTTTCTATGTCCGTTATTTATTCGCCTTTAGATTTTATTTAGATCCTCGGTTTTTTTAAACTAAGCCGCTGGTCCAGCGCATGTTTTCACCCCGAACGTATCGTATTGCCGTCCTATTAAAATGTGAGTGTTATGGTTTTTGCACTCAAAAGTGCGCACTATTTTAAACAACCGGGAATTGTACTACAGGTTGTTTATTATAGTGCCGTGCCACCTTTGCAAAAATTCTGTCGAGAGGAATATTATTATTAATCACGAACATCAGCTTTCAGATTTATGCATATACAATAATTAAAGACTTACACATATCTTCGATCAATAGTGTTTTGTTTTTACTAACTTTTATTAAACTGCTTAGCTGGCAATAAAAGGCAAAATTATTAATTCAAATTAAGTTCAAATAAGGAGGCATCGTGGCAGAAGTTTTGAAGTTATATTGCTCTGCCCATGCATGCCACTGCACAATTCCGTCTGAGGTTTACTTTTAAAGACATACGTATAGACGGACACTCCATTGGCGCAATACTCCGTGGCACCAAAAGTACCCCACGTACGAATATGGCTATCTAGTATTTCCTCGCTATTACACGTTGAAAAATTACATGAATTTGCTTTGGAGCCTTAGGCCGCCTTGGTTGTTTTGGTAGTATATCGCGTAATTATTTCCTGAGAAAAAAATGGGTTAAATTAATTACACTTGCAATGATATTATTAATATATTATGCTTAAATTAATATTATTCATTTAAACAACGTTTAAGTCCAATCAATAGAACAATCAACATGTACTAAAGCAATAATATCTCAATAGTATTAAAAAAATCTTTAATTAAATATGTTTCCTTATCTGACTTTTCAAAATAAGACTATGGGCTTAAAAAAGAAGGGCCTGACTTTAGATGGACCGAAAAAAATACAACAGACTTAAAAAAAAACCACAAAGTACGAAATTACTTTTATTTCGGAATCGGTGTTTTTGTGGATTCTTCATTTTTTGACACCGGCTTCAGTTCACATCTGCGTACCACTTCGCAGCGTACCGGCGTGATATTATGTTATGAACTGAGCAAACAATAAACAGATATGCGATTTCAGCCATCCCGGGATTTGCTATAATTTATTGAAGGGTTCCGTTGCCTATCTCCGAAGTTCATTGAAATGAAACTAGTCCAGGAAAATATATTCTTCCAAACAAAAAACTAAGCATCCAAATCGGTTAACAATTGGCGAAAATATCGCTGAACAAACATACAAAATAAAAAACATTTAGTCGAATTAAGAACCTCCTTTTTTTAATTTGGTTAAGTTTTTTAAGATTTTTCAGTCCAAAAAGGGGTTAGTTTGCTGTGTACTGATATGTTTTTAATTAATTCAGCTTAAAATGTTAAGTAAGTTACTAAGTTAACTACGAAGTGTGCCTATCTAAAGTTTCGATTGAGGTCCTAAAACACCACACCACAGTACACTACCACAGTATAGTCTTTATAACCCAAAGGTTGACTGGTAGAGAATGCCTTGATGCATTAAGTCCGCCCATGTACCACTATTGTACATAAAGTTTAAATAAATAACTAAAATACACTGCAATAATTCATCGTGTGTAAAAAACGATATTTCCGTACCTAACAATGGGAACGCTAAAACCGTATCCGAATGACATCAATAAGGATTAAAACCCCATGGCTATAAAACTCCTTGAAGATAAATCAAATGGCCCCCTCAGGGCGATAAAAACCACAAAAATGGCATTAGCGATAACACACTGATATTGATTGAACCGTAGTACTTGGTAGTATGATAAATGCGAAACACTGTTTCTTTGGGCACACGGCTTAAAATATATGTTTTTTTTTGTTTCCAATAATAAAAACAAAGTTTAATATAAGATAAGATAAATTTTATTTGTCAAAAACATGTGTAGGTTTAAAATCAGTTCGAACGATTACAGAAAAGAAAAAAAGTTTCAACATGTTTTTTCTAGAAAGGCGTAGAAATACAAAAATACAATAATAATAAAAAATCAGAATACAAAAATCAAAGTCACATTAAATAATAATGTCTAAATTACGTCATTTAAATATTCGTCAACATTATAGAAGAATTTATTTATTAAAAGTTTCTTTATGCTTTTGATAAAACTATTAATATTAAAATCTTTGTATGCCTTTGGTACCTTGTTGTATAATTTTGGGGCCATGCAGAATACATTCTTACGCAATAATGTATTAATGTATTTTATTTCACATATTCTTTTATTATTATGTACAAACGCATACAAAAAGAACTTATTGGGCATCAAAAATTCATTCACATCGCTGTCAATGGGAAAGTGCCAAGAACACTGGCAGTATTGCCACGTTCAATGGCAATGTTGATTTTGTGGCCGAAGAAATGACCCAGCCCAGTGGTCACGCGAAAAGTCGACTAGCTGTTTGCTAATGTCCCGAAAAACTTGAATTCCTTCAAGATGTCAGTCTAAGACTTTTTTAAAGGGTACGTTGTTAAATTTAAAACTAGGCCAGGATTTCAGGTTCTCTTTTAAAATAAGTTGATAGGTTTTATGCGATGCAAAGGTCAGACGGTTTCGATCGCCCCACTGAGATATTAAACGTAGGCAGGTTGTGTCAGCGAAGTTCTCGAGTCCAGCTCGAGTACTTGCCTGAATTAGCAGCAAGCCGTCGTCCATAACCGGTTAATGTCATGTGTTATCAAAAGCGCCAGAGATGTCGAGAAAGATTCCAACAACGTATTTAGGTTCTTGTTCTCATCCTTAAGGATTTGACATCTTCAAATGACTCCTTCCTTCTCTGGGCGGAGTGGAAGGGAGTGTCAGACTCTTACTGACTAAAACCCATCCGTGTTTCCCAAATGCCCTTTGTGTTCTAGGGCCGCGGTGACTCTTTCGAGCAAATTCGGCAATCGATACCACCCTCGAGTCTAGATTTCTGCTCGATATTGGCAATATTACACTGGTCCTATAAAATAACTACTGCAATAATAATATATGCTTGTAGGGAATATATGTATGTCGCTGTCTATCCTTCGGTGAATTCATTCGTACATGAAATAACTTCATTAATTCCAACAAATATAACTTGAAAACTGGGTCACCGCCGATTTGTAAATAAAGCATTTGAAGTTTAATGTGTCAAAATACTCAATTCAGAATCCCGCTCTTAGTTTTAACACTCTCACACGGAGGGTTCCGTGCCATAAACCCTTTATTTTTTAAATAATATAAACTATAATTATTTGTTGTTAAAGCGGCAATAGAAATACACACTCTTGAAAATTTCAATTGTCTACCTATTACGGTTCTTGAGATACAATACTTAAAGCCCGCTGGCAGGTAGACGAACGGACGGACTGACGGACGGACGGACAGCGGAAGCTTAGTAATAGGGTTCCATTGGTTACCCTTTCGAGGAACCCTAAAAATTAAAACACAAGGGTAACTCAACCTTTTATTGAAATCTTGCTCGAAAACAGTCGCAGACACAAACTATCACTACACAAAACCATTCCTTACCAATCTTCTAAAGATCAAAAGGGTACCCTTTCCTTATTAAACCTCCCTCACACCTGCGACTAACAATCACGTCACGTGTCGCATTACCGTCCGTATATCGTCGCCTTTACACCTCGTATTAAGTCACCGTTCCAAAGTAGCCCAATGCTAAGCTACGCACGTGTTCTTAGCTTGGCTGTATATAAAAACTAACTGCCGTCCGCGTGAATGTCGAAAATTATCCCAAGGGAACATAATCCCAGGATAAAAAGTATTCCATGTCTTATTCCAGACTATAATATACATCTGTGCCAAATTTCATCAAGATCGATTCAGCCGTTCTGACGTGATTGAGTAACAAACAGCCACACATCCAAACTTTCGCATTTATAATATTAGTATAGATAAAGATGTAGGTAGGCGGGTCTTCCACTGCGACCGACGGCTATATATCATAGCATAAATCAGCCCATGACGTTCACACCGCTACGGCAGACCTCACTGTGAACGGTTGCTAGTCACCTCAACCATCGATATCCATCAGACTAGATCGAGGTTAAGAGCGGGTTCATCTATGTATACTAATATAATGAAGCTGAAGAGTTTGTTTGTTTGAACGCGCTAATCTCGGGAACTACCAGTCGGATTTGGAAAATTCTTTTTGTATATTATAGCCACATTTGTGAGGAAGGCTATAGGCTATACGGGAATCGAAAATTGTTACGGGGACTTGAAAAAACGGGATATGCGTGTTTGAAGTCGCGGGCAAAATTTAGTTGTCAAATAAAAATGGCTGAAATCGATAACGTGGACCCAGTGAGGATTGGTGAGTGTCAAAGGTCTTCGAATTTAGGTTCTAGGTCGCCGTTTTCCTCAAGAGGGTTTTAACGTCGTTCTAAAGCGGAGCTCGTGGCTAAATAATAACAGCCCCACCTTCATGGTTAAGCAACGCTTGCCGAGGTTGGTCTGTGGATGGGTGACCATCTTAACATACCGAGACTCCTCCATGCCTCATAAAGGACGTTAAGCCGTTGGACCCGGCTGTCATTTGCAGATATTTGGCAGTCGTTATGTACTATCAGAAGCCAAAGAATCTGACAACAGTCCTGTCGAGGAGTACCGTGTTACCCAATTAATGGGTTGTGGAGGTCTGGTAGGCAGCCGCTCCACGTAAAATACTGGTATTCAGCTGAATCCAGTTTGACTGGAAGCCGACCCCAATATAGTTGGGAAAGGCTAGACTGATGATGTTTTAGAGCGGAGGTAGTTAGTTAAAGAAATGACACAAAGGAAAGCCACCAGTGTTCGCCACCATTGGGCCACCGCTGCTCCCACCAAGACACCGCTACGCATAAATTCAAGGCCATAAAGCAATTGTATCGCGGAGCTAACGCGGCAAACCTCTCCCTCATCCTACACTGGACGGTCGACCTTACTTCTCGAATTACCGTCACTATCTAGCTGGGCCCTTACATCTCGTATTACAAACAAACCAGTCCATAGCCAATTTCTCTTTCAGGCCTCTCTCCTGTCATTGTTAACAGAAAAAAAAATCGCGCCAATTCCGGGTAACATGATGCTGTGAATTCGTGAAATGCTTTTGATGGATTGTGTGAATAAGGTAATAGTTTTTCGGAGTGTAGGGGCACTTGTGATCTTTTTGACATGTTAACAGCGGCTTGAAGTTTAGCAGTGCGTTTTTTGTTTGACAAAAATATTGATAAAAGGTAGCGTCTTGTCCTTGGAAAACAGTTCCGTACCACAAATAGAAAAAAACTTTCTTCTATGATCCTTTTATTTTTATATTTTGTTATAGTGTCAATAGAAATATACACTATGTGAAAATTTCAGCGGTCTACCTCTTACGACTCATGAGATGAAGCCCGCTGACAGACAAACGGACGGACAACCGATGCTTAATAGTATTCGAATCATTTCTTAGTTATCAACTTAACTGTACTTATTTTTTTTAATGAGCTTTTATTTAGTGGCAATATTAAATTAAGTGTAATGTTATTAACTTTATTATTGTCTACATTACAAGCCTTTTCGTTTGATACCCACAATAAGGGGGTTGTAAAAAAAAATAATCCGCCAACTTGGAGCGGCAGTCATATTCAATCGGTCGAAAAATGGTTTGCAAATTTTGACGGACAACTTACAAACAAACTTACTCACAAAGTGCATGTTAATCTTGAAGATCGACCCGAGTGCGACTACTACAAACTTCTTTATTATCATGATCAACCACGAAGTGCAAATGACTACTGATAGAATAAACCCTTAGTCACCTACCTTTCACCGTAAGGAATAGAAATAACCTTCTTAAATTGAACACAAGAGCCTTAACATAACCTTAATCATTCCATTCTTAGGCCCAAACTACAGCTCTCCACATCCTAAGTACACAAATATAAAATCTCTATCACGTACAGAAAGCAGACGATATCCCGGAGCTACAAATAGAGAGCTAATAGGCCACCGTAGAGTCATTAGTAGTGCTGTCACGCGTCACGGGATTTTGTGTGCATCCCGGGATTTTATGACGAGATGTTTTGGTTTTGAATTTCGAGTGCTGTGTGCTTGTGAATTCTCGGTTTGCGCATAGTAATGTAAATTAGCTGGTGTTCTGGAGCACCTTATACTCATACTGGAAAAAAAAACATAACTGCCTCATATTTTTTTCATCATCATATTAGGCGAAAGGCTTCCACTGCTGGACTTAGGCCTTCCACAAAGGGGGGCGGGTTGCCATAATCGCGACGCTTGGCAGGTGGGTTAGCGATCGCAGAGCCGTTGCAATGCACAGAGAATGCTGCTGCCCATTCTCTGGTGAGCTGTCTGCTGCCCTTAGTCGCCTCTTACGACACCCACGGGAACTGATGGGATGGTGCTATTCTTTTACGTCCGACAACATATAGGACGATATTTTTTTACATTTTGAATTTATAAAACACTAAACATTTGATTAGAAGCATAATACGTTACAGAATTGATGCTATCCAACGTCTTTGGTGTTGTGCTTATTTAACCCAAAGCTGGCCATAATTTTAAATAAGTACTTTACTCCACGGTTTTATTTCTAGTGAATATTCATGCTCAATCCCGTCATTTTAAATTATGGTCCCGTAGCTACGTTAAACCTATTTTTGGGTCCCATTACCCTACTTCCACAGCACTTCACGCATCACTTAAATCCTGAAAACGGTTGCATAAAATAACCAAAATGTTTTTGCAACCAAGTTGACTTTATTACACCTTTTACAATCCCGCTTACCTTCTTGACAAAACAAAACACGACGGTACATTCACTGTGATCTTAATAAAGAAAAACAAAACCCTCATAACACAATATTTACGGACTCAATCCCGGATTATTGAGCGTCCGGTCCCGGGATGGGCCATCACTAGTCGTTCAGAATACGGCCTCTAACCAATCACATTAGGTACTTTATTGTAACTATAATGGCCTGATATAAGGCCGTAAATGACAATTAGGAGACCACTTTATATCAGCGTAGTTACTAACGATTTTGGTGCAAGGTTAAAGTGTAAAGCGAGTACCTACGTAGATGCTTTAATTAATTTCAAAATATACAACGTGGAGAAATCGAAAAGACAATAAATGAAAATACTAGCAATACTGGTTCATAGGAATTATTTAGAAACTACTATTTATCCTGTCACCGAAATTAAAATTATAAATATAAATGTAACGTTGTCTTAGTTTCCCCTTTACAAAATAACACATAACCTTGATCCAACTTTAACCCTAAACAATAAAACGAGTAAACGGAAAAAAAATATTATCAGGCAACTGCTGCCCTACTATGACGTGCTAATACCATCCAATTCCGATGATGTAAAGGGATAGTATGTATAGCTCCGTCCCCCTCTTAGAGCGGAATCATGATCGGTTTAGGACTTCATAGTAGGGCCCTGAGGCCCATAGTTGAAATACACAAATAAACTAATAGGTACATATTAATAAACCTTATTAAAACTATAAATATACACGTAACGTTGTCGGTGTCGTGTTACACTTAAGTTTCCCCTTTACAAAATAACACATGACCTTGATCCGAACTCGCTTGTCTCTTGCACTTTACCCCCTCTCCAGGTCACTCGATGCTCTCGGCGCCATGTTTGTTCATCTCTCAGCGCTCCAGCTCGCTATCCTATCATACGGTACTTGCTCATATCACTAGTAGCTACGGTAGTCATTGTTGAGTGAGCTCATTATGTATGAAATTGATTGGAGCTTGGTTTCTGAAAGGATGGGCGATTTTCATTTGTTTGTAAAGAGTAAAGTAATAATATAGGTATGATTGAAATTGGCAGCTAATTTATGAGATCTTTGATAAGTTGAACTATTTTTGCGATAGAAGTTGACAGAAAATAGAACTATTTGATTAATACCGGGAAAGTACTGCTGGTTCAATCTCTCTTCCTCCTAACAGCGCTGCCATGTGTCTGAAGGGGAAATATCAAGGTGTTGCCGTAACTGCATAAGAGCTAGAGTTATAATATGTTATATCCATATTTGTTAAATTATTTCTGGGATCAAAATTAGTATAAATGTACACTCAGCATAGCTGTCTATCAGTGACCGGATCCGTACTTCCAGAGACCTTTATATAAAAGAAACATTCTTCCAAATGTCAATATTACTTAAAACGTTCTATGGTAGGCGCCAAATAAGTTTGCAATAGCGGTCATTGACCCATCTACATTTATTGACATTCTTTATTTCAAAAAGGGAAATTAAGACACAAGCAGTCCTGAATCGACATGTATCGTGTTCCTTTACATTTTCCAGTAGTGCAAAACGATTCCTAATTTATTTTTTGGGTACCTATAAAGATATTAGGGAAAGGTCAATGTACATTATTGCAAATTTATCTGATGCCTACCATAAACTAGGAAAATTATCGAAACAGAATCGTATTATATAGTTTTAAGCCCAGTAAATGTGAGTCGTACTCGCATATGAAGGTTTCCTTTGTGTTGTGTTGAATTTCATTTTTATTCTTTGTTATAATAGCGGCAATAGAAATTCACACTATGTGAAAATGACAGCGGGTTCTACCTATTACGGTTCATGAGATACAGCCCGCCCTTAGGCCTCGTTTGCGGAGACGCAGGGCGTCGCGCGTTGCGTTTGGCGACGCGACCCGCACTAAACCCAAATATATGGCGTTGTATGAGGGCGTTTACAGAGAAGCGATTTTACATGTGTTTGCATTAAAAATGCAGGCGGAGTCCGCGGATGGCATTGCCGCGTCGCACGCGACGTTTATCGCCGACCAGCTATTCCTTCCAACCGTAGCGACACCCACGTCGGGGCCCGCGGCGTGCATTGCCATATGTTTGTGTTGGCGCGTGTGATGATGCTGGCCGTTACACGCGTCGCCTGTTTGTAAACGGAAAAACCGTCTGACTCACCGCGAGACGCCACGCCGCACGCGACGCGTGACGCCCCACGTCTCGGTAGACGAGGCCTTAGGCGAACGGACAACGAAAGTTTAGTAATAGGGTTGTGATGGTTACTATTCGGGTACGAAGGAGTAAGAAAGTGATGCCCAACTAACACTTTATTAAATTGCACCATACCTCGCTTATTTCGTAATATAAAACGACTAATAAAAACAAACACTGTTTTCGTTGGCAGCGGCAGTGGGCGCGCGTGTGACATTACAGGCTGATTACATTCGTACAAAACCCAGCGTTAGTATAAACAAACAGCCCAGTCGTCCGCATAATGAATGTAACCCGTTTACGAGTACATCTGAGCTTCAGTGATGTGTGACCGGACCCGTCGACATGCGGGCACACCCTTATCATCGGGCTGTATTGTAAAGACCGCACTGATTAACTTGTGGGGTTTCATGGTCTTTGGTCGTGCGAGCTTTGCATGTTCGAAATTTGTCGAACGAGTCCGGAATAACACGAAAGATTCCGATCTTCAAGTGCCATGAGAGTGTTCACACTGGATGCTGACTAAGGAGAAAGAAAAAGTGTTTATTTGTGCCAAATATGACGCAAACCATAAAACACAGAATCAAAATTAGTGACTTGGAAAATTTGCGTCTCATCTGCACAAAACGGTCATCGCTATAATGCTGGGACTCATGTGCGAGTCAAAGTAGCCGGCCGTTAGCTTCGTTCCAATCTTTTTGACTTGATTTAAATCTATTCAATTCAAAGCGTTTATTTCGACAGGGTTGCACTTTCCAAAGCACCTCAATACCATGGAGATGGACGTGCATCACGTACATAGTACTCTATAGGCACTCATTTATGAACCATTCAATAAGGCCGCCCATTGTACATGTGTTTTAGTTTCTTATTTTCTTTTTATGTAATTCTCGGTATTTAATTGTACCCCGAGATATAATAAATAAATAATAACCATTCGCTCATCGGAATTGTAGTGAGTCGAAACTTTCTTCTCTTTTAGCTACGACTGATCGCGACGTTTCAATCAGGCGTAAGGAACCCTATTATGAAAAGTTGCTTTCCAATGTAGTAATGATTTTGAGCGCTGTTTAAAAAACTTCACAAGTGAGCAGTCGATACAAAGTGAATTATCTATAAAAACCTATGCTACTAACGCAAAAAGTATGCTATTTACTTGGGCCAGCTAGTATCCTTCGAAAACAGGCAAGACTAAGAAATCGACCCACGTCCAAAACGCCCGGAAGAGATACTGGGCCATTAAGTCGCTGATAAAGGTTGACCTACCACTATCCCTGAAGCTCAAACTCATCGACAAGTGCATTCTGCCCATCCTAACCTACGGTGCGCAAACTTGGTCCCTGACCGAGTCCCAAAAGTCCAAACTCAAGGCTTGTCAAAGGGCGATGGAGCGTAGCGTATTAGGCTTTAGGCTTAGCGATCCATTACGTAATACCACGATTCGCCTCCAATACAGGGATTGCCGATGTGGCCAGTAAATTTGCCAGGCTAAAGTGGGATATGTAGTATACACCTCGACAGATGGGCCTGAGTCGTTCCGCAGCGAGAGCCAGAGGACAGGTGTCGTCACCGAGGAAGGCCTAGGAAACGCTGGTGTGACGACTTGGAGGCGTTCATGATGGATTGGTCGCAAAGAGCAACACACCGGGAAGAGTGGAAGGCTATGGGGAGACCTTGGCCCAGCAGGCAAAAAAAGTGCCATGAAGATACCTAATCGATCAGCTCTAAACCCATTACACCCCAATCCCCTTTAAACGACAAATCATTCATCCCGTTCATTCATCCCCTTCACTCCCCAGGCAATAATAAGGGGAATCAGACGGGCAGTTAAAAAGAACAATGTTTTAATTTTTATGAGCACCAATTAGTTATGTTGACTCGGTCCGAAATCACAGGATATCGGGCGATTTATCGCTGGGGGACCGTAATTGGAATAACAATTAGGAGAGATAAAGAAAATTTTAACGTGATATCCGATTATTTTGGTGGATTCGACATCCGATCTGAGAATTTACCATCGTGTTTTTTGTCGGTAAATCACGGTTTTTGGCTGGTAATATTTTTGTGGTTTTTGTTTTCGCCGTACAATAAGTATTGGGTAGTATTGTTGTTGCGGAATTTGTTCGAAAGAGTCACCGCGGCCCTGGAACGGAAAGGGCTTTAGAAGGAACACGGATGGGTTTTAGTCAGTAAGAGTCTGACACGCCCTTTCGCTACACCCAGAGCGGAAGAAGTCATTTGATGATTTCCCATCCTTAAAAAAAAAGTATTGATGTTGAATTTTTTTTTTTGTTCTGTATGGTGTCGGACGTAAAAGAATAGCTCCATCCCATCACTTCCCGTGGGTGTCGTAAGAGGCGACTAAGGGACTCACCAGAGAATGGGATTCTCTGTGAATTGCAACAGCTACACTGCGATCGCCAATCCGCTTGCCAAGCGTGGCGATTATGGCAAACGGGGGCGTTTTTGGGAGGCCTATGTCCAGCTGTGGACGTCTTTTGGCTGATATGATGTTGTTGAAAATTTTATGTTTTAATCTGTAGTACAATGCAAAACTCAAGAGAGCTCGTGGAATACCAAGTTCGGTCTATGGACATGACGTTTCATAACATATCAAGAACCCCCAACGGATTCCCGGCTTTCATTCGAAGATCTTTGACAGTCGTTACGGAAAGTCAGGTGCCAGAAAATCTGCCACCAGTCCCGCTAAGGGATACCGTGTTATCCAGTCACGTTGGAGGTCAGAAAGGCGTCTGAAAGTTGCTCCATATCATCATCATCATCATCATCATCAGCCAATTGCCGTTCACTGCTGAACGTAAGCCCCCAAAGAGCGCCAACCATCCTGGTTTTGAGCAGCCAGCATTCATCCGCTGCCAGCCACCTTCCTCAAATCATCGATCCATCGTGCCGCAGGGCGTCCTACACTTTGATTGCCCATGCTCCATATATTCCCCCAACATTCCCTCAATGTTGCTAAATAATAACGCCGCACAGGTCGATCTTCAAGGTTAAGCAACGCTTGCCGAGGTTGGTCTGTGGATGGGTGAACATCTTAACATACCGAGACTCTGTCGTGCCTCGGAAAGCACGTTAAGCCGGTGGTCCCGGCTGTCATTTGTAGTTCTTTGGCAGTCGTTACGGATTGCCAGAAGCCAGAAAATCTGACACACCAGTCTTGCCAAGGAATACCGTGTTATCCAGTTAATGGGTTGTGGAGGTCTGTTAGGCAGCCGCTCCACGTAAAATACTGGTATTCAGCTGAATTCGGTTTGACTGGAAGCCGACCCCAATGTAGTTGGAAAAAGGCTAAGCAGATGATGATTCCCTCAATGTTGCTCCTAATATTGTTGGGAAGGGGCTAGGCAGATTGATTTTCTGACACTGCAAAAAAGTTAAGTTTACTTTGAACCTCACTCAAGTTTTATTTGTTTTTTTTTTTAAACATTGCCCCACACTAGAAATTTCTCCTGTATCGTGGATGCGTTTACAAACATAAAAACTCACATACATAAACAGCCAGACCCGGAAAAACTATCTGTAGGCCATACAAATATTTGTTTCGTGCGGGAATCGAACCCGCGACGCGCAGCGCAGCAGCTAATTACCACTCAACCACTGCGCTCTCCGTGTATGTAGTCAAGTTATTATGAACCACACTCAAACTATCGATATACTCTTTAAACTATTGAGCTCATTTGCGAATGAACTCAATACTTTTTAAGAGTCGCATCACAGATTTCTCGTCATGTTGAAGTGATCGAGACATGGACAGAGTTCGATCGGTATTCCAATTGCGTGTCACCTTTCTTACCACAATCTGAAGGATTTTGAAGGAAATTCAAGACAATCTATATTTTAATATACTGTATATACATCCATATTAATATATAAAAAAAAACGTGTGCGTCTCGGGACGCCCGACAGAAGTGGTAACTTAAACTAATCTAAGTTGAACTATTTAATATGGGGAGCGTCTGTCCGAAATACGACTAGCGCTGTGGGTTAGAGTAAGAGAAGAAGAGCCAGCCTACCGCTGCCGTATGCGTGAGAGAAAAGGAAGCCAGCCAGACAGGCGCCGTAACGTGTTACGTTACGAAGCGGTTTACCCTCCCATAAAAAGTTTTCACTTTAAAAGCTGAAGAGTTTATTTGTTTGAAAGCGCTAATCTCTGGAACTACCCGTCGGATTTGGGAAATTATTTTTGTAATAGATAGCCACATTCATAAGGAAGGTTAAAGGCTATTCAGGAACGGGAATATGCGCTTACAAAGTCGCGGGCAAAAGTTAGTTCATTCATGTTTAATTTGATTGCTCGACATTAACAATGAATTTTGTTGAATTATCGAAATGGCATTATACACTTAATCAATGGCATTACCGTAGATTGAGTACTACCCCGGGGTTTACTTAACCTTCTTAATAATATTTACTTTGTTAGATTTACGTAAACAAATTCCACACACTATTGAACAATGTTTTCACAGTGAACATACAATAGCTTTAATCCCGAATCCAGTGGAGGTCCCAAGGGACAAATAAAAACATTTCGTCCGCCTTTGGAACCGAAATTATATGACAGTTGCCAAACGTTTTAGATCATTTTCAATGGTGGATTTTATGTTTCTGTAAGGTATAAGTTTGGTATAAATTATACTTCGCGTGTCATTTTGCTTTAGACAATATTTAGTTCCGATTTTGATATTTAAGGTGTAAAGACTAAATGCAAAACCTGACAAGGGGTCATTAATCTCATTCATATACGAAATAAAATAAATGATCTGTTTATTATATTTGTCGAGTTATGCAAACATAAATAATCAGAAGGCTTAAAGTTACCCAAAGGGCAATGCTCGGAGTTTCCTTGCGTGGATCAGGAATGATGATATCCGCAAGAGAACCAAGGTTAACGACATAGCCCGAAGGATCGCCAAACTTAAGTGGCAGTGGGCAGGGCACATTGCTCGCAAAACAGATGGTTAATGGGGCCGAAAATTTCTAGAGTGAAGACCGCGTACCGCAAGACGTAGCGTTGCAAGGCCTCCCACAAGGTGGACCGATGACCTGGTCGCGGGTAGCCGATGGAAGCGAGACGCACAGGACCAGTTGTTGTGGCGACACTTGGAGGAGACTTATGTACAGCAGTGGGGGGAAATCTATGTCCAGCAGTGGGCGTCTTTCGGCTGATATGATGCGTATGCGTATTGATTTTTTTTCGCGATTTTAGCTTAGTTAAATTGTAAAAATGGTTCATCATAATGAGTAGATACAATGACCCATAGTTTTATACATTTAATATACATAGTAGTTGACAAAACTAAAGGCGTTACGGTACATTAAAATAACTAAGTAAAGTATTACAATCCTTCCCCATTCAGAAAACATATTCGAAGACCAAAATCGGTTTTCCTTTTTGATAAATATACCACCACAACACATAACTAAGCACATAAACATGCCAATAATTGAACCAAATAGGTAAGTCCCAATAATAAACACCACGGAACAATAGATTCCCAGTCGACGCAATTAGCTCTGAAAATAAATCAGCCGTGGTTTAGTACTCGATTGTTGATTAAGAGCTTTAAATCCCCTTCATTGGCGATCCCTGCTGATCTGTTGTTCGCTCGAACTATTTACCCCTGTAATAGGAACACGAGATTTATCGGTGAATGTCTTGGAATGTTATGTGGCCCTGGTACTTTTGTTTTGTATGTTGTTAAGTTTTGTTTGAAGATAAGTGTAAGGGTACGTACTTTGAAAGTCGAAAATTAAAATACATTCGGGTAAAATGTCAATATTCAAAATATCGAAAACTTAAATATCGAACGACCATAAAATCGAAAATAAGGAAAGTTTGTCGAATGGTTACATAATCTACGTCCAATATATCTAAAATCTAAATATCCTCAAAAGTGACGGCGAAATACCTAAATATCGATATCGAAGTACAGAGCATTATCCTTTAATTAAATAATATTTTTTTTATTCGGGCCTGCTCGAAGGAGCCCCGCCTAGCGGGTTTTCTATTTCTGAGTGGTTAAAAAAACACGAAGGACATGACTTTTTTATTTTTTAAGTATGGTAAATCATCAAATGACTTCTTCCGCTCTGGGTGGAGAAGGGCGTGTCAGACTCTTACTGACTAAAACTCATCCGTGTTCCTTCTAAAGCCCTTTGCGTTCCAGGGCCGCGAACAAATTCCACAACCCTGGCAGGCTCTGGCCCTAGCGGGCCCCGTCTCCTATGCTGACATCTCTTTGATGCGCGCGTGGAACACAATGCGCCATCGACCCGGGCCTGGTGGTGATCGAACAGCGAGCCACCCAACGCTCGACTTCCGCAGGCCCGCGCCTACGGTGGCTGGGGATCGCCCTGCGATTCCCGACGCCCGGGGCGTCTTCTTCTGTAGGCGAAGGGAATGGCTACTAACCTGATGTAGACTGACTAGTCCGAGTCGGAGTGCCCCAAGTCCCGAGCTCGCTTTCCTCACTCTTGCACTGATAGTAAAATAAAGCGCGCATGTTGACATTTTGAAAGACTATTTCGGCATTTCAATCTTAGATACCTTTGGCTTAACAATTTACTATAATAATATTCTTTATTTATTTTACGATGTTTTGAACATTGACATTGTACCTGTAGGTATTTTAATTTTCGACGTTCAAATATGTACCCGCGCAAATATGTGTGTGTTTATGTGATTTGTGATGTATTATGAAGTGAATGGAATAGCCAATTCACCAGCAAAAAGTCGTGATTGTAATATTTTTTAATAATAATCTTAAACTTTTTATTGACTTCAAAAAAAGGTTCCGATTGGTCCCATAGAAATTTTGTCAAAATGGTTTTTATTTGGAAGTCGGTTGTATTTTCGTATCGAAGGTTCATCAAATTATACTGCCTGGGCCACGTTTATTGCAAAGTTGGAGGTATTGTTCATGTCAGTTGCAGGCGAACATACGAGAGTACTCCAGCAATTGGGACATAGTCTGAACCGCATCCATAAAACTAATCCCCCATTTCGCCAAATTATAATTGCAGTTCCCTGCGTAACAAACAAACAAACCCACTTCCGAATTAATAATATAATAGTAAGGATTAATATACATTTCAGGTAATTTCTGCCAACCAATCACAAACAAACCTGAGGCGATAGAGCTTCAGAAACCAATTATCAGGCACGCTACGGTCCCATCCAATTAGGGTCACAGTCTAGAAAACTTGCGAACAACTAATTGATCGATCCGCCCGTAGTGCAAGTAGTGGGGGGGCTGTGTGTACACTGTTGCCTGACCGACAATTAGCGACGGCGTTCTGCACCGGTGCTGGGGGAATAGGGAGGGAATGGAGACGGTGTTTGTTGTTTATAGTTTTTGAAGTGAAAACTTCTTTAGGCGCGTTGAGCACTTTTTGGGTGAACAAAAATCATGGAACTCGCGTCATCGTCACCGCTTTGGGTGAACAAAAATCATTGAACTCGCGTCATCGTCACCGAACGCTTTAGCTTTCGCTTAGTTTTCACTTCTATCGGCAGTTCCCAAAGACTGCCCCGCGTATTTTTTGTTTGTGTTATTATTTTATGTGTTCTTTATTTTACAGTTTGTTTTTTTATTGAAATAGTATTATCTAGAGAGATATTTGAATTGAGAACAAATCATGTAAGGTCCTTAGCGTCACTAATTTTCAATTGCAGAACAAAGGTATTCCCCTCTAAAGTTAGGCATAATAGGTACAATAACGTACAGTACCTTGCCGGGTTCTTTACGTTGTTAAAAAGTAAAGCCCATAATGAAACGGTGGAGTCGCTATGGAAATTTTCTGGACCTCAAGCACTATTCAATATGCCAATAGAATTTATTTAATTTAAGGATCGTCAACGAGTGTTACAAAACAATTAATAACTTACAGAAATAAACAGTGGTACACTTAACCTTATCCTATAATTCACACTCAAGTATAGGCAACCACAGCTTGCGTTTAAACCGAGCGTACACTGCTCGAAATAAAGAATAAACGAAAGAATTATACAATAAATTATTATTGTATAATTCTTTATGACATTTAAATTATTAAATTTAAATGTCATGAAACAAAGAGAAATATATATATATATATTATGCAGATGTCAAAGTCAAATAATAATAAAAGTATTGTCAAAATTAAAATATATTGAATACAAGCTACTGCCCACGGCTCCCCGCGTTTATGTCGAAAATTATCCCAAGGTAACATATTCCCGGGATGAAAAGTATTCTATGTGTTATTCTAGACTATTATCTACCTCTGTGCCAAATTTCATCGAGATCCGTTCAGCCGTTCTGACGTGAAAGAGTAACAAACATCCATCCATCCTTACAAACTTTCGCGTTTATAATATTAGCAGTATTTATTAAAAGACACTTACCAAATCTTTAGTTATTCCATGACATATTACCATCTATTTTCTCCACACAGCATATTCAAGTAACTCATCAATATACATTTTGCTTCCATCTTGTATTTCATGTCTTCTACCAATTATACGGTGCAGCCAACAGACTCTTTGCTAGAGCGATGCACAATTATACGGAATGGTAAATAAATAGTCTTCATTTGTAGCTCTCGAATGGCAAATGAAGTAACGGAATCTGTCAGTATTTGCTGAGAATATCGGTATAAGGGAATGGATTTGAAGTGGAGGTCTGAGGAATTGTTTTGGATTGAAATCGCGCCGCAATTTGTTTTTGGGGTGTCGGTGTTTTTGCTGCATCGATGACTGAAATTCATAATCATCATCATTTCAAAATCATCATCTGCCTAGCCTTTTCCCAATTATATTGGGGTCTGCTCCTAGTCAAACTGGATTCAGCTTTATACCAGTATTTTGAGGAGGGGCTGCCTACCAGACCTCCACAACCCACTAACTGGGTAACATGGTTCTCCTTGGCAAGACTGGAGTCAGATTATCTGGCTTCTGACTATCTGTAACGACAGCCAAAGATCTACAAAGGTCAGCCGGGACCAACGGCTTAACGTGCTTTCCGAGGCACGGAGGAGTCTCGATATGTTAAGATGGTTCATCATTTCAAAATAATCAATAAAAACTAAAGAATTTTAGGGACATAATTGATTGTTGTTCACCAAAAAATACAAAGGAAATATGAAGTATTCAATATAAATCCATCGAACTAACACGAAGAAATTCAACGAATAACTTAAAAAAGGCCGACCCCCGAATTATGAATTAATAATTTGTAGTCTTTAATTTTTTAGGGTTAATAGAAACCGCTCAAACTTTGGCATTCAATTAGGGTTTGACACGTGTTTAACTCAAAATTCTCAATTCGGAAACCGGCAATATTCGCTTTGAATTCTAACACATTACGTGTTACTTTTAAGTCCACTTTCTTAACCTTGCATTTCCTTCGATTTTCTTGCCTGATTAACTTCATAGTGATGCAAGACAGTTGAATCGTTTCTTTAGAACCCATCGAGTTTCACTGTCTCGGCGATTTACTGGTTCTTCTTCTTCTTTAATTAATTTCTTAGTTTGGCTTTTAGGAGTTGCCGTTAGAGATAGTGTCAGGCCTGACCCATAAATAAAACTTCTTTCCCGATTTTCGGTTCAAAACGCAAAAATATGGACTTAAAAAATATTTACACGTCAAGTCATGTCTACTCCTGTCTCTATTCCAAACAATTCTCGAGAGTGTTTGCGATTCATTGTGCCAACAGTCAAAAATCTCACGGTTGCTGGTCACCGCTGAGTTTGAACAAAAAGAAGAAATAACCAGGCAAATATTCCCGTGGTGATACTGGCATGGATTCTGTTGTTTACTGTGGAATATTCTAGAATATTCCACAGATCGAACGCGATTCATTGTGCCAACAGTCAAAAATCTCACGGTTGCTGGTCACCGCTGAGTTTGAGCAAAAGAAGAAATAACCAGGCAAATATTCCCGTGGTGATACTGGCATGGATTCTGCTGTTTACTGTGGAATATTCTAGAATATTCCACAGATCGAACGCGATTCATTGTGCCAACAGTCAAAAATCTCACGGTTGCTGGTCACCGCTGAGTTTGAGCAAAAGAAGAAATAACCAGGCAAATATTCCCGTGGTGATACTGGCATGGATTCTGCTGTTTACTGTGGAATATTCTGGAATATTCCACAGATCGAACGCGATTCATTGTGCCAACAGTCAAAAATCTCACGGTTGCTGGTCACCGCTGAGTTTGAGCAAAAGAAGAAATAACCAGGCAAATATTCCCGTGGTGATACTGGCATGGATTCTGTTGTTTACTGTGGAATATTCTAGAATATTCCACAGATCGAACGCGATTCATTGTGCCAACAGTCAAAAATCTCACGGTTGCTGGTCACCGCTGAGTTTGAACAAAAAGAAGAAATAACCAGGCAAATATTCCCGTGGTGATACTGGCATGGATTCTGTTGTTTACTGTGGAATAGCCATTCACGATTATTTTCGAGCATTTCATCAATATTTTAAAACTCATATATTCAAACTCAATTTCAGCCCATCATACAAGAAAGGCAAAACCATTAAAACGAAGTTTATTGAAACTTGAACATCGAGAATACATTACCAGCTTTAATTGAAAATTCTCAGTAAAAACATAAAGATATCGCTGTACAACTAAAAGAATTAAATGTCAGAGCAAAACACACAACAGACGAGAAAAGTTGTAGCTCCAGCTGTTATTTCAAGAAATAATAATACAGCAACTTCCAGGGCTTTCCCTGTTTCAGACAATTCTAACGTAGAAAAGATTTTTTGAACTAGCAGTAATACAGAATAATTTAGAAGACAGTTTTCATTTCGTGATGAAATAATACATTGTTTTATTCGTTGAAGAAGATGATGACAACGTCATGGATTCTGTGCTTTTAATTTTTTAATATACCCCCTCTCTCCCCCCCTTTGGTCCAAAAGGTCATTGTACTCATCATTATGAACAACTTTTACTATGGGACCAACACTGAAATCGCAAAAAAAATCGACTGAATCATTTCTGGGCGCATAACTCGACAAAATATACTGAACAGTCGATTTCTTTTTCGCGATTTCGGGGTTGGTCCTATAGTAAAAGTTGATCAAAATGATGAGTACAATATCCCCTTTAGAGGTATTTCGTTTATTCTGTTACACGTTGTATGTTTATGTAACAAAAATTGGAACCCCACTTCCACTATTCTTGCGTCAAAATAAACGGTACTTTTCACTTTACCCAGCTTTTTCAGATACATTAGTTTATACTGGTTCCTCGTTTTTACGATACCCGAGACTTCAGTGCAATGCTTTGGGAAGTCTTTCACTATCCGTATCTATGAGAGGGGTTCATTTTCCCGTATAATTTATATTTGTTCGAAAGAAGTTTATTCAGAAATGAATGGGACCACCATCCACCATTTACATTTCGTAAAAATCTAATGAAGAACTTCGGAGATAGACAGTAGACATGGACTAGTTGGAAAATTTGAAAAATAAAAAAACTTTTTTACCAATTAAATACTACCGATTTCCAAATACAAAGTAAAAAATCACTTTAATTTTGGAAGTGTGAAAAACGAAGAAACCACTCCAGAAACAGTTATTTTGTACTTTGTAGTGGTTTTTATTTGTAAAAAAGTTTTTTTTGGTTCTTTACGCCACAAGAACGCAACGCGCCGTCAAAAATCGCCACGGCTGCGCTTATATTTAATCTATACTATGCTATACTGAAGCCCGGTTTCCACCGCGAAAGAGTAATGAGCCGAAAATGGATAAGCGGAGCGGACTTCGTTTTCATGAAATAGGTTTGCGTTTCCACCAAGAAAGAGTTTAGTCAGTTTAGTCGTCTGATTTCCACTGCAAGCTCATTTTTACTCTTTTTGCACGCTGAGTTTCCGCTCGACTCTTTGTTGGTGGAAACACATGTAAGCAGTTTTCTCTTGCGAGGTAAAAGAAGTCATTAATGGGTCCGCTCCGCTCGCGGTGGAAACCGGGCTTAATAAAAGCGAAAGTCAACATCTATCTATCTGTTTGTGACCTCCTCTCGTCTTAACGGCTAAACAGATTTAGGTATTTTTTTATTCTGAGAGTATATTCCCTTGGCTTAATTTTTAACTTTCAAAAGCTGGTAAAAGGTAGTAGATAAATATTAAGGAACTAACACAAAATCACCCATGATTTGCCATGCCTTAATTACGAGTAGTATTAGTCGCCACATAATAGAAGGCGAGGTCCGAGAGCTTCCAAGCTGCTACAAATTCTTGATGGAAGAAACTAATTTGACTTTTTTTTTGTTGCAGTTCAACTTCGTGGGCAAGCTATTAGGTCCCAAAGGCAACTCGCTGAAAAGGTTACAAGAAGACACGATGTGCAAGATGGCCGTCCTAGGACGAGGATCAATGAAGGATCGACAGAAGGTAAACACGAAATAACCTTGACTCTCTCTGACTGACAATGATTTTACATTCTGTTTTGAGTTCATTTAGACATTACAAAATAATAGCGTATGCCACGGTGAAAAAAATGACTGGTTAGCGAGATATCTTACACACTGGTATGGATATCTTACACACTTCTGATAAAGTGTTTTTTAATTAGTCAAAAAATCTATATGCATATTGAATGTACAGAGGGTATGCGGAACAGGGTGTTAAGTCCCATATTGTGGAGGTTCCAGTGAAAAAGGGGGATCCTCTGACCGGATGGGTGTTGTGTTTGGTGGGCAACTGCCCGATGGTTGATATTTGGATTGTTGCATAATTATGTTCAAATCACACGGAAAACTCTGATACCGCGATGCAGGATTTCTTATACGTAGCTTATTACTGGCGGTATAGATGTCGCTACGTTCGTTTTTTTGTGTTTTTTTTGGTGGCGATACCGCTACAAATGCCCAAGGACCGGTCAAACATTAGGCATTGTATTTTTTTCGTGACAAGTCGGCGTGCGCCTTTTAATAATGGCCTGCCAACCCTTTTTGACTTTTTTGGATGGGAAATCATCAAATGATTTCTCCGTCGTTTTTTTTTTGTTTCCCCCTCATACTCCCCGGTGCATTTGGGCTGGTTTCTGAATTGAGTATTTGATAATTGAGTTAAGAACGTGGCAGATCTTACTTTAATGTCAACATTTGACAGGTTTTGAGGCTCGAGTTTGAGAAATACTCAACTTCAAATTCTTTATTCAGAAATCGGGGGTTCTTGAAGTACGATTTGTCACTGTGTCAGACCAAAACGCCAATACATGACATCTTTTCCCTCAGGAGGAAGAACTGCGCGTATCCGGTGACCCGAAGTTCGCGCACCTGTCAGATGAGCTGCACGTTGAGATCAGCGCGTTCGCCACGCCTGCTGAGGCACACGCCAGGATTGCGTATGCTTTGGCTGAGCTGAGGAGATTCTTAGTACCGGTAAGTGGAACTAAAAACTGTTTTACCCACAAAGCAAAGAACCGATGCGGTGCTGGCAGGAACAAGGAAGTACAGACGGCATTACAATATGCCCATGCAAAATCCGGCCCAAGTGTCGGCTGTCACGGGCAAAGTCCGGGTTTTTACGATCTATCAGGGGACCCGGAGTTCGTGCACCTGTCAGATGAGCAGCACCTTGAGATAAGCGTGTTCGCCACACCCGCTGAGGTTCATGCCAGGATCGCATATGCGCTGGCTGAGCTGAGGAGATTCTTAGTATCATATATTGTAGTATCATTGCATTGGCTTGCGTTTATCCATTATCTCACCTTATGGTAAAGGATGATGTGGTCGACGATGGAGCTCCCTTGCCTAGAATTAGTAAACTCCTAGCTCTCCTAGCTATCAGGAATTGCCAAGTTCAGCAAGGTTTTTAGGTTTCACTCGTTTATCTCAAATGATCAGCTTAGTCTATAGTGTATATTCTAGACGTACTAATAACAGAGCTGGGCAAAATACACGCTTTGCTTTATTTAAATACAAATGATAAAATACTATTTCGCATTGTATTTAAAATTTGAAATACTTTTAAATCGTGTTTTTAAAATAAAAATACAAAATACAGTATTTTAACTATTTTTATTTAAAATGCAAAATACTGTTAGGTGTTAGGTTAGGCTAGCCTTTTCGCTTACGATAGCTATCGAGCGCAGTTTTCTGCAGAACGCACCCATTAATAAGATTGCTAAATGTATTTATGTTCAAATGTATTTTGAAGTATTTCAAATATTAACTACAAAATACCTCAACGTCATGTATTTCAAATACCAATTACAAATTACGTTTTTAAGAAGTGATTGAAATACAAATACCAAATACGTATTTGTATTTTAATTACGTATTTTAATTACAAGTAATTCAAATACTGCCCAACCCTGGCTAATAACATTAGTCTGCCTTCATCTCCCAGTTATCTACGTGTTACTGGGTAAAATAATACCCATTTTGACTTCCAGTAATCGAAGCAGACTACTTTATATATTTAACATTGAATATAAACCAGTCATGTTGATAAAGTCAGTTCTTTTTGGGTGGCCGGTACAAAAGTATTAATTTGTCCCCAAGACCGTTCCATAAAACAAATACTTTGTTGTAAAATTCATTGTACATTGGCTTACTCGGAAAAGCTTTCTCTGTTTAGAGTATAGAGTACTCGTCCTATACCTACATTTCACGCAATATAAATCCAAAGTTAGTATCCACAAAAAACCTCCGACACTAAAATGTAAGAAAATACGCAGACAGCTCTGGCTGTCACAGTAGTATTAAATATACACTACGCACGCACGATACGCGGCGTATTAAAATTCAGGAGTTAATATCTCAAAGGCAGCCTCTCTGTATGTGCCAAAAGCATTGGCGCCGCGATCATTTATGTAGTGAGCGCGTATTGGTACGCAGAGGTAAAAATATAGCTGTTGAAATTGGAGTTTTGTAAAGGTTTTTTCTTCCTTTGTCTGTGAATGTTTCTTGTTTAATTTTTCATTGTCAGCGGTGGAAATTTCATGTTTACTTTATGGTCTTGGCTTTTTTACTTAGTATTCTGTTAAAGTTATTTTAACTTCTCTCGGATCATGTCTACGTGTGAAGATTTGTTGCCAATGTTATATCATAATCCTACTAATATTATAAACGCGAAAGTTTGTAAGTATGGATGGATGTTTGTTACTCTTTCACGCAAAAACTACTGAATGGATTTTGGTGCAATTTTGGCACAGAGGTAGATTATAGTCTGGAGTAACACATAGGGTACTTTTCATCCCGGGAATATGTTCCCTTGGGATAATTTTCGACATAAACGCGGGCGGAGCCGCGGGCCTTAGCTTGTATCTAATAATTTAATAATAATAATAATTTATTCAAATAAAAACGTCTACAAAAATGTACATTGAGTCAGCAGTAATAATATTTTCCATACAATAATAGTGCCTAAAAATAAACTAAACTAAGATATTTTTATTAAACATGCAATTAACGGTGGTTTGGAATAGCATTGTTAAACAGCGATCCGCCCGATCTAGGTTACTTTAAACCTGTGTTTCAGGCCATCACTCTACGATCCAATTACATTGGGACAATACAATTTAAAGTTAAACTATGAATACATAAATAAAAAATAAAAAAATATCTATTCTAAGCAACTACGAGAAAAAGCTTAATGGTACATTAATAACTAAAACTAAGCCTATGTAATTATACAAAAGTAAACACTTACGAGGGGATTAAATATCATCATGCCAATATTTCTAGAAGTTGTTCTGTGTCCGTGTAATTGAGTAACATTAAATATTCCGACAACATCTAGCTACATTTTGTAAACCTTACACTATAAAAGTTTAGTACCTTGTTGAGCCTATTATATAGAAAAGGTCCCAAGAATACATAAAAACGATTTGCAAACGCATGTCTAGTTTGAGGCTTTATGCAAACCAAGTCCTTCCTTCTCTTGTCCGAAGGTACAGGGTCAAAAGGAAGTGCAGTGTGCTGGTGTAGCACTATGTTTAAAATAAATAATTGCCGCACTGTAAGCACATTACATGCTATATAGAGCTCGTGCGTAGGAAATCTAAAAGGGCGAAAGGTAGCAACCTTTAGAATTGCTCTTTGAGCGCGCTCTAGCGGGAGTAAAATTGTTTTTGCTGCACCACCCCAAGAAGTTATGCAATATGTAATAATGGATTGACCCAAAGCTAAATAGACCTGTTTAATTAATTTATAGTCGGCTATGTTCCGTAAATTCTTAAAAACATATATTAATTTGCGCACTCTTGTACACAGTAATTCGATTGTTTACGGAAATTTAGATTTGAGTCAATGGTGAGACCTAGATATTTTAAATGGTCAGCTTTAGCTAAAGTGGGGCAGGAACATACAGTGTCAGCATACGTGCAACAATTATGTGCGTGAATGTTTAGATTAGTAAGCGGTATGTTAGTATTTCTCATTGTAAATAAAATATAATTTGTTTTATCTGCATTTAATGTTAGGAGATTATTACGAAGCCAATTAGAAACAATGTTAAAACCATTTTGGGCATATTCATACACCTCAGCTCTGGACTTAGCTGAAAATAATAGAGCAGTGTCGTCCGCATATGACATTATAACACCATTTTGGAGCGACAGGCTGCATAGTTCATTTATATAGATTAAAAATAAAGTAGGGCCCAAAATGCTACCTTGTGGAATTCCAAAACAACTATTTTTAAGTTCAGAGCTTGTATACTAACCTATTTTTACACATTGCTGACGATCGCTGAGATAATCAGAAAATAGTAGAAGTTGTTCTCCTCTTATCCCAAGTGTTTCAAGCTTGTGCAAAAGTAACGAACAAGAAATAGTGTCGAAGGCTTTGGCAAGGTCTAGAAAGATCCCTATTGTGTGCATACCCCTATCTAAGTTGGTAGCAATATAGTTAGTTAATTCGTGGACTGCTTGGCTAGTTGATCTTTTGGCCCTGAAACCAAATTAACTATCTGATAGTAGTCTGTTATCTTCTAGATGTTTTATCAATCTACTGTTAATTATTTTTTCTAAAATTTTTGAGAGGCCTGTTAACACTGAAATGGGTCTGTAGTTATTCACACAAGTTTTATCTCCAGATTTAAATACAGGTGTGACCACAGCCTTTTTAAGTAATTTTGGGAATATTCCTTTAGATAAGCATAGTTGGAAAATGTGGGTTAGTGGAGGGGCAAGTAGGTTTTTAAATCTTTTAAGTATATTATTAGGTATGTTATCCCACCCAGTGGCACAAACATCCTTTAACCCGCTTATTATTCTAACTACTTCGCTAACATCGGTATCTAATAAAACAAAAGAATTTAGTGAAGAGAATGTCGTGGTCGGGTTTTGTTGGGAAATTATACTTGAGTTAAGTGATTTTTCAGCCAAGTTTTTACCAACGTTAACAAAAAAGTTGTTTGCTTTATTGATTGCTTCGGATGAGTTCATATCTGTTGATAAAATATCAAGCGAAGGTTCGGGATTTTTCGATCTAAAGGTATAAGTTTTTACAAAGTTCCACACAAGTTTACTATTATTCCCCGCCTTCTGTAATTCATTTTTATCATACTGATTTTTTAGTTTTTTCAAAAGATTATTACAGAAGTTCCGATACCTTTTATAAGTTACAGAAAGTACTTCGTTATCAGGAGCGAGTCTCAATTTTAGGTGGAGTTTGTCTCTGTGCCTTATACAACGAACGAGACCGGGTGTGATCCAAGGCTTAATACAACTAAACTTTCTAGGCATTGTATTTGTGAACGTGTTTTTCCTTATTGCAGATTGCAGCGAATTTATGAAATACTTTAAAGAACTATTTGCATCGTCTGAATTATAAACGGGGTCAAAATCAATACCGCGTATATCATTTTCAAGATTCTTCATATTGACTTTAGTGTAGCTACGCATGCAGTTTTTTCTAGGTGAACTTATTTGTAATGTTAATAAAACAGCTTGATGATCGGTAAGCGTAGAATTAGTAACCAATGTTTTGGATGAATTTTTTGATTTTAGAATGATATGGTCTAAGCATGAGCCGCTCTGATGCGTGGGGTGATAGTGAGCTGGTAGAAGTCCATGAAATGCGCAAATATTCAAATAATTATGTACATGGGTTTTTGTTTTCCCGGAAGCAATTTTAATGTTAATATCGCCTAAAAGTATTATGTTTTTAAAAGATGTTATGTTTTTTAAGTTTGTGTCGAGTGAGTCTAAAAATCTGTCAATATTTTGAGAAGGAGGCCTATACATAGCCATGACTACCGTGTCAGGAATAATTTTAATTATTAAACAATTACTTTCTAGGGATACAGGTTCTTCTTTTACTGTTCTTAAATTATTTTTGATGTAAACTACTAATCCATCGTTTTGGTTTATGTTTCTGTCAGTTCTGTAGGAGTTATAACCGTCAAGAGATGGTAAGTTGACTGTCTGTTTTGACAACCAACATTCTGTTAAGACAATAATATCACAGCTTATGTCAAGATCCTGTAATAACACTTCAAAACCGTTTATGTTTCGATTTATGCTGCGAATATTCTGAGTGAGCAGGGTTAACGTTTTGTCACCAGAAGGAAGAAGGTGTTTACAGTCCTCAACATTACAGACTTTAGACTCCGACACAGAAAAACTATCTAGATCGCAAATTAGCTGATTTGTGACATTCATGACAGTTACAAAAGAAGAGAAAATAAATACAAGCTACCTGTTTATCTGCTAAGTAAATAAAGTGTTAGGTGGCGCTCTTAGGCGCCTTCATAGTCGATTGGGCAACCTACATCACCAGTTGGATGGTCACATTTCCTCTTGAAACGTTTGCACGTCGCGCATTGAAGGGATATGATTTGCTGCTGCATTCCTTGAAAGAGTGTCCACTCTCTCCACAGTGGTTGCAAGTAGGGCTAGTTTCCCGGCAAAACTTGGCTGCGTGTCCAAACTGCTGGCAATTGAAGCACCTGGTGACTATCGTGAAATCTCTCACAGGGCATGATGTCCAATTGATAAAAATTCGGCTTTGGTCAATGACAATTTTTCTAATGCTAGCGGGTAGTTCCAATATGTAGTTACAAGTAGGAAGGTCTTTCTTACCCGATTTATGGCTTAATTTGATGCACTCAAGGAAGGACTCACGAGTTATATTCGGCAACTTGTCTGATAGGTTCTGCTCGTAAATACAGTCAAATACTTCCTGTTCAGTAAGGGCTACAGGGACACCAATGATAGCTACCCTAGGGCGGCGTTTAGAAGGTTCTTCTATTGTGAGGCCCGATGATACCAGTTTTTCCGAATTCTTGAGTTTATCAATATCGCCTTTATTTTCAGTGCTAATCAGAACGCCCCATTTTTTACTTTTTTCAGGCCACGGACATGAAGCTTAAGTTGTTCCGGGGAGATGATCTTTTGGACAAGTGATCGTCACTTGTTTGGGTCTTATCGTTGGGATAGATGGCGACTGATCTCAAATTTGCAGGACGGACGAAGTTATCGGTACCTTTCTTCACCATGCTAGCATAAGAAGTATTTCCCGATTGATTAAATTTAGTCTCTACGACCTCTCTGAACTGCTGGAGAGAGTTCACAACGTTCTGCTGAACCTGAAGGTGCTGGATTGTAGTATGGGGCTGGATCGTTTTTGACTTCAACGATTGGTATAAGACGGCCATCTGATTAGTCCCACTTGAGACCTTCCGGCAAAGAGTGGAGACACGAAGCTTCTGGTCCGAGTTCATTTTCCCATCACCGACAATAGTGCAAACTTCGTTCAGAATGGCATCTATAGATCCAATCCACTTCTGGATCTCGGGCGTACTGATAACTTCAATCGGCAATTCATTCTCCGCGAGGGCTGGTGGGTTTGGGTCGCTCGGGGTTAATGGTTCGGCAGGCGTCGGTGGAGGACTTCGCCGTAGTAGTTGGCTACGACCAAACGGGCTCGATCCTGGGTTGGACATTCTACCAGAAACACTTATTGTTTGTAAAATTATTTAGTTCATCTTACTAATACAAGAAACGGTAAAAACTTACAAGACACACGCGATCCACTTTAATTTTATGCTGACGGAGCAATATTTATATTTATTTGTCGTAATTGCTTATTTCACTATAATCAAATACAGAACACACGTCCGCTTAGTCTCGCGTCTCGTAAAGCGATCAAATGGGACTAGGTTATCTTCAAATCGCGAAAAAAAGCATCAAGTACCTACCCCATGCATTTTTGTTTGCATATCTCAACAAAATGTACTGACCAGCTAAGTTTTTATCCTTATCAAGGATTGAAATCGATTTTTTTTTTTTAAATTTAGTATGGGTTTGCTCTTGACTCTAGTCTAAGTCATAGATGACAGAGACAAAGTCGACAATGGAGCGAGCTTACCCAGAAGAAGCCTGTTCACTCTAATTTTGAAGAGATTAGGGTTGTATGCGTTCGGAAAAACACTCGCAGGCAGAGAGTTCCACTCCTTTGCTGTGCGCATTATAAAAGACGTTTAGTGCGAATTGGTGGAATAGCAACAAGGTAGGGATGGTAACTTGCAGTGCGTCTAGATGTCCGATGGTAGAAGGGGGCCGGTGGGAGGGGGTGGGTGGTCGTGGAGTTCCTGGACACTCTCCCCGAAGTACAATCTGTAGAAGACCGACAAGCAGGCAACCTTGCGGCAATGAGCCAAGCTGTATATCCAGTGAATACGTTCCCTTGGCATAATTTCCTACGTTCACGAGGGCGAAGCCGCCAGCAGAAAGAAGCAGGACCATAATTTAAATACGATAAACCCTACATGACAGCTAAAGTACCCCTTAAGGCGAGTCACATCACCCTAGCGGTGAAACTTGAAAGGCATAAACAACCACCTGTGGGGAAATAAATAGCCCAAGAAAATATACGTTTTTACGACAGCTCTTAAGCAAAGCCAGTGGCGGAGTCTAGTCTCGGGATATAAAGTTTAAAATCAATTTAACATTAATGTCACTGATGTCGCATTCAAATGCTATGAAAAAGCCATAAAATCCTCCGTCGTGATTTCCTCGTAAAAGATAGATTATAGTAAAATTATATTAATATATTTTGATAGGTTTTATATAGATGTTGGAACTTTGAGTATACTGATGTCCTCGTACTATGTATAAGAAAAGAGCGGGTTCAGAATCGGAAAGCGGTCAGTAAGATTTCAAAGTGTGCATTCTGTGCGAGTGTGACTGTGAATTATGTCTGGTTTACACAGTATGAGCTGGCGTGCGAGTTGGCCTACCATGTCAACAGGCTTGACATACACAACCCTTATATATTATTGTATTTATAATAAATGTGTTTATTGAATTTAATTACCAATAGTGTGAATGAATCGGAATAAATTTAGTTTAATTGAATTTCTTCAATGTTTGTATTGTCATTGTGACTGTGTGTCTAATAAATTAGTATGAGTCTTGTAACTTGATTATGAATAAATAATAAACAAAAAATAATAAACATGTAACTGCTCACACCGTGCGAACCCGAATGATCCGTGCGAGTTGCTGCACTGGTCATACAAGTTCCACGCACGTAACTTCAACATTATGTATTCAGCTATTTTCAAGTGCAGCAAGATTTACCTAAGTCTATATATCTCGAACATTCCATTGATTGTCTTACTGCGTCCCTCTAACATTTCCTTCAAGGAAAATTAAATTAAATTATACTCGCCATCGACCAGGTAGACCTTTTAATATTATGGTGCACAACTTCAACAAGTACTTATCAACACTCCAATAAAAGCACAAGTACCTATCCCCTTACGATGGAATGCGGAAACCCATCACATGATTGGACGGCAGCACATAAAATGGCGCATTACGCACTGGACTATAATGTTAGGTTTTATAGCTTAGTCGCCGTAAACGTCCGTGCAAATCAAACAGCGTTGTTCAGGAGTGATGAGCAGTCGAAATGGGTATTGAAAATGGAAATAAACAAGGCTAAAAATATGTTTTATTGTTTAAATTGGTAAGACATTATGATCATTACAGAATCGTCGACATTAACAATAACATTCCAAAAACATGTTTTTCAGATTTTTTTAAATTGTAATATCTTGCATGCCATGTTTGTGGTGTATACTCATGTAAATGGGTATTAAAAAAGGAAATACTCAAGGCTAAGAATGATTTTAATAATTTAATTTGGTAAGACATTATGATCAGTCTAGAATCTTCGACATTAACAACATAACATTACACCCGACATAACATTCCAAAAACATTTTTTTTCAGATTTTTTTTTATTGTGACATCTTGCATGCCATGTGTATTCATGTTTTGGACAAATGATCTTATCTTATCTTTTCTCATACGTTTCCATTTGATACTCATAACATGGGGTGGATGCAAATAATGGTCCACCAAATTGGAATTAAGTAGATGAATCTAGATAGTAGACCGTGTATTGTCACCCAAACATAAAAAGTAAGCTCAACCGGTTCCTGCCAGGGTTGCGGTTGATTTGTTCGAAAGAGTCACCGCGGCCCTGGAACGCAAAACGCTTTGGAAGGAACACGGATGGGTTTTAGTCAGTAAGAGTCTGACACGCCCTTCCGTCCCTCCCAGAGCGGAAGAAGTCATTTGATGATTTCCCATACTAAAAAAAAAAGAAATTGTGTGTGTACTTATGGCGTATGGAAAAAAAAAACATTCACAACTAAAAAATATAAAAGTTTTAAAATATTTGTATTGTTTTCAGCTTCAATTTGTTGCGTTCGAACGATCGCCAATTAAGTCTATTACGCTAAATTACTGATACGTTTCATACTTTTAAAACTGTTTGTTCATAAAATAGGGCAGATATCATGCAATTTTTTTTTTTGTTGATTCGAATGTTTTGTTAGTAGTATTTGAAATTAATACCAACTTTCTATTCTGGATGGTGTGTACCTGAGAAGTTTATGGGTACCTACTTACAATGACATATAAGTTACGAGACTCCTTTTTTCAAAATAGTCAATACTAATAATTATTATAAACGGTAACATTCTTTGTTCTGTTCTAGATACTGTAGATACAAATCCGATTAAGAAAACTCATTCATGAAGAGGCTGTTTTTTGTCTTCGAAAAATCATCATATTCCAATAAAATCTTCTAGGATAGAATAAAAGGAGCTGAGCCGCGGGAAAAATTAGTGTCTAATCAATTACTTTTATCAAAATATTTGTATCTTATATTTTGGCGCTTTATTTCGAAATTAAAACCACAGTCTTCTTCGAAATTCAAACATAAAAGAAACAAAAGACAATCAAAAAATACTAGAATATACAACTTGAACATAGTTATCGATTTTCATGCCACCTAGAACTAACTTCACGATGTAGAATTCAGATGTCGGTGTGCGCGCGCATCGTAAAAATTCACTCTCATCAGTTTTCTCCATCGCGCCATAAGAAGTATAACTTCAAAAACTCAACCGGTTGGGTTTAACTGCTTTAAAATTCTATTGCAAGTTATGCCCCATGTATACTTACTAACAACTGCTTTAAAATTCTATTGCAAGTTATGCCCCATGTATACTTACTAACGAACTCAAATAGGACCTCGTTAAAGAACGGACATATGCGGATATGAAGTGTGGCTGATGATGATGTTGGAAACATAGAGTTTTTCAGGTTGTCTGGTAGACACTATACACCAGATATCTTAAAAGTTGAATGGATTTTTCTATGCCTAATTCTTTGGAGAATTACAGGCGTGGTGTGCGTAGTTCTGTGATGTGTATGATTATCAAATCGAACTCGATTGTTTTACAGAACTCACTAAGGGTGTTACCACACCTATAGATCGATCGTTGATCGATGCCATCGATCAAAAGTAGAATGGATTAGTCGAAGTCGACCGATAGTTTCCACTTCTTTCTTCTATCAGCCAAAACTACCACACCAATCAATCAACGTCGATCGATGGCATCGATCGGCGGTCGATCAATTGTTTATCGCCCGGTATCCGTCAAAGTCAAAGTCAAAGTCAAAACGTTTATTTCAATTAGGCCATTAAACGGCACTTTTGAACGTCATCGTTTACAGTTCAGTAAAATAAGATTGTTACATTAATAAAGTGACTCTACTGTCCATTCGGAAAGGTAGATTCTTATGGAGAATAACGGACACGAAACTCCATAGTTACTCTTTTCAAAATTTAATTTAATGATTTTACAAAATTTGATATACAAAAATTATTTTAATATTATGTGAGGACGATGCACCCAGAGTATGCTACTTATAAGAACAAAGTATCACCAGCAGAGGTAAACTTATTAATTTCCTAAAGAAATTTAGGTAAATAGTACTCACATATTTACAAACATTGGAACCATTAATTAAACAACAGTGTGTGACTCAACAGAAAAATAAAAACACAAAAAAAGAAACAGTATATCTGTAAAGTTAATACATAAATCAACCAGTTTGACCTTCACCCTTGATTGTCCTATGGAGCAGGACCAGCATGTTTCCAAGCATTCTTATCCTGAATGTAATCTTCTAATTTGTAATATGCTTGTTCACAAAGTGTACTTTTGACATGGTCAGTTGGTCAGTCACAGCTACCACGGTAAGTACCAATCGATCAACGTCGACCGATGTCATCGATTGACGATCGATCGATTGGTGTAGTAACACCCTAATGTATTTGTTTTTCGGTTGTCTGACATTTATAAATTTTGACATAAGGTTTAAATTACAATGACTGAAGCAACAACTAGAACAGATGCAATATCTCAACTTGCACTATATTTAAACGTATTGGCTGTGTGACTTATGTGTTTACCAGTGTTCCGTGTGGTGGTATTGTTACTGGGATGTACAGTAATGGTTTAGCAAGATTTATTGATGGTGCGAGCTGGATGAAAGATGGGCTGGTCTAACACCGGTTGAGAAGTAAAGGATACTCATCAGTATAGTAGTCATTGTCCAGTTTCTCTCGAATCCTAAGGTAACTTATGCATAATATGCATGTCTGTGTAAAAAGTTTTTTTTTTGTATTACTGAACGAATAGTAGGTACTAATAATAATAATAATATTCAGCCAACGGCTTAATAGCTACGAGCCTCGACCAATACCTCAGGAAGCACTCGTTAGGCCGCTGGATCAAAGGCTTGATTCAGAAAGCAGTACTTCTGGACACGGCTCGAATTGTTGGGAGGTTCCTCTCTCTGGGGCCCAAGATGTCACGTGATCACGAAGAGAGCTGTCATTCTATCTTGATTAATATGGATTGACAGCTCACCTGGTGATTACTTCACCCAAGCCTTCACTTCGACATGTTTACAGCCAGTCGATTCTGTAAACATGTCGAAGTGAAGGCTTGGGTGAAGTGACCACGAGGTGAGCTGTCAATCTATATAAACAAGATGTCACGTGATCACGAAGAGAGCTGTCATTCCATCTCGATTATATGGATTGACAGCTCACCTGGTGATTACTTCACCCAAGCCTTCACTTCGACATGTTTACAGCCAGTCGATTCTGTAAACATGTCGAAGTGAAGGCTTGGGTGAAGTGACCACGAGGTGAGCTGTCAATCTATATAAACAAGATGTCACGTGATCACGAAGAGAGCTGTCATTCCATCTCGATTATATGGATTGACAGCTCACCTGGTGATTACTTCACCCAAGCCTTCACTTCGACATGTTTACAGAATAGACCGGCTGGAGCTAACAAATGACATATGCATCTTAAGATTCCCAAAGAGTTCCTAATACGTAATTTAAATACATTTTTTCATTGGCTTCTTTTCTTACTGGCCTATTCTAAAAGCTTTCAGTGTGGCCCCCGTACATTCAAACTCAGAACAACTAAGTAACCCAGTCTTACATAGCATTTTTTTCGTATTATTCTAGCAGTGAAGGTAATAAATAAGTCCAAGTATGTCTTATCGTGTGACGTTCCGTTTGTAGAATATTCGTTACGACCAAAAAGTCTGGACAGAAGCGATTAAGACGGAATTTATAACTGTGTTGTTGTGCAAATAGCCGAAAGTGAGGAGAGGGAGTTTGTTTATGATTTTGCTAGTGTCTGCCTGCGGTTTCGCCCGTGTGACAGTCGGAATTATGACGGGAATGTACCAACGCCACCGGAATGAAAAGTATAGGTATATAGCTATCATATCAGTTCCTAAATTATTCTAAATCCGTTTTCTACACTTTTTTTTTGCTTTGTTATATATATTTAATTCGTACAAACAAATTTACGTAAAATTAATAATAACCTACGTTATGATTGGAATTAATTATAACATAGTATTCAATTTTCATTTTACAAAAATGCAATAGTTACAAAACAATATAATTCAAGGTTTATTATTTTCAGTAAAAATTAAAAATTTAACGAAATAATAAAAATAAATCTTGAAGTCAATATTTTTATTGGAGTGTTTTTATTATTAAACATACTCGCACTTCGGATTTAACTACATAGCAATAGATGTAATTATAATAAATTATAGTCCATTTTACTTCCTGATAATTTTACTTTCTATAGGTGAAAAAATGGTTAAAATTGGTCCAGTAATTTCGCAGTTTATTCGGTACAAACAAACAAACAAAAAAATATATTAGTATAGATATCAAATAACTGCGAATTATTTTTATCTTGAAATACAACAGACCAACTTTTACCAGCCGTCGAAAATTATCTCACGGGAACTTACTTTCAAGATATAAAGTACTTATTCTAGTTCCGAACCCAGCTCATGATCTACCCATGTGCCAAGGTTAATTTGAATCCGTTCAACCTTTGAGGCATGACTGATTTAGGCACATGTCTCATCACCGACGAGGAAGCGATAAGCTATCGACTATTTTCTCGCTGAGGAAATGGACAAAGGATCCCGTGTGAGTAAAAGAGACACATACATTTATAGTCGATAGCTGGATGTTCACACTGCCGGCGAGAACTCTCTCACTAGTTGGTCGCAGCGACAAGAGCTATCAAAGATAATACTCGCTCAGCGATGCTCGCTTGGCGGTCAGATCTCACGCCAAGAGACGGCGCCGGCCCCACTGCGCGCGGTCTAGCGGTCGGAGTTCCGAGTTCAGCGTTCCGCGTTCACAGTAATCTAGGCAGTGGCTAAGAATCCTTCACGTTCTGTCGGAGTTCCATTATTTGTCAAAGCTTGAAGGTCACGATGTCCGACGAGATCGAAAAGTTTATTGACTTAGTGGGTAATATAATTTCATCTTCCGAAGATGTACTGCTATCGAGATCAAGTGCGACAAGCGACATTTGGTTTTCAGTAAAAAGAGCGTGTGACGTGTTATCACTGCTAAATATTACTGAACCCCAGATTTTTAGACCGTTTGCTGTGTGTGCATACAACTTGACCGCAGAACGCAGACCGCCTTGGCGGTGTGTTCGGGTCCTTAGGACTTGAGAGTTAGTATGAAATACCGTGAAGGGTAGACCCTCTCAACAAACTTCCAGACAAATAAACACACTTTCTCATTTATAATATTAGTATCTTATCTAGTGGAAGGACCTTTGCGGAGGCAATTGTTTTTTTTATTACGGCTGTTTTGCTCCAACCAGTTTTTCCTAAGCTCAATACATTTTCTTTTGGCCACACTGAATTTTATTACACCGTTGTGACGCGAAAATGTCAAATCAAAATAAAAATTATTTATTCAAACTAGGCTGAAAAGCAGAACTTTTTGAAAGTCAAAATTTCCATGAAGACAGTCCCCTAAATCACTCAGCCCGTCACCGGAATAATTAATTAAATGCAATGAATTAGTGGACGGGAATGAGGACCTCGTGACTAAAGAATAACAGCCGCACGGGGCTATATCAAGATTAAGCAATGCTTGCCGAGTTCGGTCTGCGGATAGGTGATCATCGTAACATACCAAGATTCCTGTGTGCCTCGGAAAGCACATTAAGCCATTGGTCGCGGCTGTCATTTGTAGATCTTTGGCAATCGTTACGGATTGCCAGAAGCCAGAAAATCTTACACCAGTCTTGCCAAGAAGTACCGTGTTACCCAGTTAATGGGTTGTGAAGGTCTGGTAGGCAGCCGCTTAACGTAAAATACGGGTTGACTGGAAGCTGACCCCAAGATAGTTGGGAAAAAGGAAAAGGCTAGGTAAATGATGAAGTGGACGCGCATCAAGAAGGTTGGCTCAAGGTTTCGCAAGAAAAGAATGTATAGACAGATACTGGGGTGGTCTTTGCCCAGCAGTGGGAAACTGTATACTAAAATAATAATAATAAATGGACTTGGTTTACATAAATGAGTGATCAATAGCAAATACAACATTGTGTGCTCAGTGACATTTAAAACATTTATTTTACCATATAGTACCGGTCGATTCTGTAAGCATGTGGAAGTAAAGGCTTATTTATTTATTTTATTTTAGGAAAACTTACAGCTAAACTAATACAGTAAGTAAAATTTTAAATAAAATATGGCCAATGGTGGCTTGGGAGAAGTGAACACGAGGTGAGCTCACCTGATTATATGGATTGACAGCTATCAATCCATATAATCAAGATGTCACGTGATCACGAAGTGAGCTGTCATTCGATTTTGGACTGGCCTGTTGGTCGAGTGGTGACCCTGACTGCTAAACCGGAGGTGGTGTGTTCCATTCCCACCCAGGAAAAATGAGCATGATCATTTGTTCTGTGTCTGGGTGTAATTTGTCTATAATATGTATGTATTTAGAAATATATAAGTATGTTTATCAGTAGTCTGGTTGCCATGTTCTTGCCATGCTCTGCCTAGTTTGGGATCGGATGACCGTGTGTGAGTTGTCCCGAGATATTATTATTATTATTCCATCTTGATTATATGGATTGACAGCTCACCTCGTGATCACTTCACCTAAGCCTTCACTTCGACATGTTTACAGAATCGACCGGTTGCGGCTCAGACTATCATATTGCGTTCACCGATACACCGTTGCCACTAAGTTATTATTGTACCTGGTTTAAATTCCTAACTCAAAATATTTACGATTTTGTCATCAGTTCGGCCCGAAATCGGTCTTTCATTGTACGTACAGCTAGGAAGATACCAAGGAGTATTTAAGTCCAGAGTAAAGATGACTTCTAGGAAAGCATGCTGGATTGTTGACCATGTTATAGCTTCCTATCAGGTCTAACGGACTTCATGTACAAAGCGTTCCGGGCTCTCGGCAGGTGCGCCGACAGGGCGGGCCGCACGTCCGCGACGCGAAGTATATTTCGTGCCTTGACGCCATAGATGTTATCTTGTCAGCGCCCTATCCGCGAACCCTGTTTGCTTTGTATATCAAGTCCTTAATAATAAAACAAACTAGTAAAAACAGTCTTTCTTCTGCCATACTTCCCGGTCTCGTAAAGCACTTATCTATAAAAGGGAATACGCATGCAATTTTTTTTTTTTCGCAATATGGTATAGTTATAAGCTCTAGTTAACATTTATGAAATAATATTTAGTATACCTTTATCAGCGATGAAGTTATAAAGCTTTAAAGTTGTCAATTAGAATCGGCGTTTCCGCGAGAGGGACAGATATATATTTGTTTAAAATAGTTATACCTCGTTTGTTTTTGGATCAATTTTGATCCTATGTTCACTGTTACTATAACATTTTGTATATTTTTAGATAAACTGTGTAAATAATAAATATTTTTCATGCATGTTCCATATTATACATCGAGTGTTTCATCAGGCCCTGATGAAACGCCTGTTTTTTAATATTTTTCGAATTCTTACCTTCAATACTCTTTGCAGGACTACAACGATGACATCCGACAGGAACAGATGCTGGAGATGCAGATCCTCTCCTCACAGAATGACCAGCGTCGCCTCACTCCTCCCGAGTCCTCCCGGAGTGGCAGCGAGGAGGCTCTCCCTCTTAGAGACACTACACATAAACAGAGAGTGAGTATGATGGAATAGTTTATTATAAGTTCTGTTGATGACTATGGTCGACGCCACATAAACATACAATATCGGTCATTGACCTACATACATTAATTTACAAACTTAATTCTGAAAACAGAAATCCTACTTATATTATAAACGCGAAAGTTTGTAAGTATGGATGGATGGATGTTTGTTACTCTTTCACGCAAAAACTACTTAATGGATTTTGATGAAATTCGGCACAGTGGTAGATTATAGTCTGGAATAACACATAGGATCTTTTTATCCCAGGAATATGTTCCCTTAAGATAATTTTCGACAATCACGCGGGCGGAGCCACGGGCGGCAACTAGTAATGTTATAAAGCTGTCCTGAATCGACATCTGTCGTGATCCTTTACTTTTTCTAGTAATGAAAAATGACTCATAATTTATTGTCCGGATGCCTACGCAGAAAAATTAAGGAAAGGGCAATGAACTTTATTGCAAATTTATCTGGCGCTTACCATAAAATATGTTGAATTGTGGGACTTCTGTTTGAATCATTTTGACTTAATATAAAGAAGTCACATTCTTCTAAAAGTTACCACTGATTTGAATCTTCATATCTTAATTTTATCCGCGATTTTTAAACTTATATCCAACTCAAATGTAATCAAATTAATATCTAAACATTTCATTTTTGTACTCAAATCAAATCAATTTATTTAATTTTATAAATCAGGTTAAGTTTAATTATTTTCCTAATTAATAAATAACACTTAGTTTTATTGTTTTATTATGATAACACTAAACTAAATAAGAGTAAATGATCAGGAGAACATTTGTTTCAGTCAGAATAACTTTATTAACACTCTCACAAATTGTACGTATTTACTATTCCTGTCTTGTTTGATAAACAATGTCGCTTAAGTAATGGAAGTTTGGCGTCCAAGCAAAATGCTACTTCTGCCAGGGTTGCGGAATTTGTTCGAAAGAGTCACCGCGGCCCTGGAACGCAAAGGGCTTTAGATGGAACACGGATGGGTTTTAGTCAGTAAGAGTCTGACACGCCCTTCCGCTCCACCCAGAGCGGAAGAAGGCATTTGATGATTTCCCATCCTTAAAAAGAAAAGAAGGTGAAATGCTACTTAAAGCCATACATGAAAACAGAACCAGTCAAATTTTTGTTCGTTACTCTAAACGAACACCAATTTCGCAATGTGTGCAATAAACCTGCAGAACAAATGTTACGCCGTACCTTAGGTCAAGGTAAATCGAGTCATGTATGAACCTTAAAACTAATCAAATGCTCCATCGAAAAATCCCGAAAGGCGAATTCACAAAAGCAAAATTACATAACACCGTACTCTATTCTGAAACTATTTTACGGACCGAAACATACCCATTCGGACACGCCCGAATCAAAAATTGCTACAGCACCTACCCGAGACACAATACCCCGTAGATTGGACTCGCCCTATTGACGGATAAGGGTCTAGTGATCCGTTATTGGGCCATTCAGAGCTGCCGGATGAAAAATTATATAGAGTCGTATGGAGTTATGTCAAAATTGGGATTGATTTGCGAATGTCGGAGGGTTGAGAGAGTGAATTCTGATGCATGGGTCCGTTTTGTTAGGACATGTTCTATGGTAGTCACATTGCGATCTTTTTTTGTAAGTCGTAAGTGGATTGTCCGTTAGTTAGGGGCCTTTAGGCGCGGTTATTGGATATAATTTTGTTATAAAGTATTCCACCTTTTGTGATTCAATTCCATGTTTGACAAAAATTGAAACTAAACTTAAGATAGATTTATATACGACTAAAATTATGCCTATAGCTCTCACCGGAACGCCTATACAATCTGGGGGCTACTCTTTAAACCCGATTCTAGTCTGTATCAACTAACCACTAAGAATTAGGGAACTAAGAATGAATGACAACAAGATTTGACAGAAACTGTCAAATTGTGTTGTCATTCATATGGTTAGGTGATACAGACTAGAATACGCGCGCAATTAAGCCCGAAACTACGGACTTCGGGCTTAGATAGTAGCCCCCCAGGTCCGACTTTCGGTACCTCGGGTCGCTTGTCCGGGGGGACAGTGATATAGACCGAGACGTAAATAATGGGAGATTCGAAGCGTTTGGCATAATTTTCATTGACACTCTAGTTTGAGTGTCAATGAAAATTATATATTAATAAGTACTTATCCTAAAGACACGTTGTTACTTGCCCTTCTCAGAATAAGACTAAATTATTCATTGGTAAGTGCTACGTTAATTAGCTTGCCCGGTCGCTCCTATTTGGGACTAAAACATAAATTGTACAAAACCTTAATGGCAAAATTAAGGCTCCGCGCAAATGGGCCACCGCACCGACCGCAGCCACCGGTGGCTGGTGACAAGCTGTTTACATGATTTTTAACACGTTTTACATGGAATCGCCGCACACGAGTAGGGATTGGCAGCCATTCGTGACTCAGTGTCATTCATTGACGACACGGTTGGCGCAGTGGTTGAGCGATTGGCTGCTGCGCTGCGTGTCGTGGGTCGTGGTCGTGGGATTAAGTATTTGTATGACCTACAGATAGTTGTTCCGGGTCTGGCTGTTTGTGTATGTGAGTTTCTATGTTTGTAAACGCACCCACGATAAAAAAAAAAGGAAAAAGTGTCCGCGACATGTCCTCGGTGTTACAAATTGTAGCGGCCACCGACCACCTTCGATTGCGCGGTACCAATGGACGTGGCGCGCGATAGCCACCGGTGGCTGTGGTTGGTAGCCCGATTGAACGGAGCCTTAGGTGTACAGCGTGTTACGGTAAATTCTCTTCATATTATAAACTGCTTCAAGGAAGTCATAACAATGTTCAAAAACAAAAAAAAAGATAAGATAAGCTGATGATAAATTTGAATGGAAAATCCTTTTATTTGCGATTTACGATATGATTTCCTTAAAGAAAGTTAATAATCAATAAGGCTGCAGCTGTTTTTAAAATATGGGTAAACCTTACCGTAACATCTTGTAGGTCCAGTCAAAGTAGGTTAACTTTGCAATAATTCTTATTTCTGATTTTTGCCGTTTACGTGTAGAGCATAGGCAGGGAGTATGTTAAAAAGGTAACCCCGCATGATTGTTATTTTTTTTAAATATACCATGTACTTAATTTAAAAAAAAACATTAATGTTAGTTTGGAGCATTTGTAGAAAAGATCGTGTTTTTAAGTCATTCCTTAGGGCAAAAATATACAATTTTGACATAATAATTTAGTTTCACCTTTTCTACACATATTGTAAAAAAAAAATGAGATTACTTTATTTTCCTAACTTTTATTGTTATAAACGCGTTTTATGTTTTTCAGAATGACCCGGTTATGGAAAATAGATGATTTTAAAATATAGTAGCTTTTTTTAAAAAACGCTTATTTATTTTTTAACAAGTGCCTAAAAAGAAAGATTCATGGTTTTATCTTCAATAATGACGGACTCCCATACAAACTTTCATCTCCTTTTTCAACCCCTTTTCTCGTGACAACAGGTACCCTATGTCCTTCTCCAAGGTCTAATCTATCTCTGTACCAAAATTCATCTGAATTGGTTCAGCGATTTAAGCGTGAAGAAGTAACAGACAGACTTTACACTTTCGCGTTTATAATATTAGTATTAGTGTGGAAGTATGTATTAGAAGCGCTAGAAAAAAAAATACATGATTCAAAAAAAAAACCAGAGCTGGGATTTTTTTCAAGGTTCAAAGCTAATTTGACAGGCCTAGTATGTAGATACATCCGTGTTTTACCCTTTAAGGTGCACGCACGACGTTGTGTAATAAATTGTAAAACTTTAGTGTCTGCCTGTCCCTTTATTTATTCAGGTTTTATACTGATTCTGTTAACAACATTTCTTAGATAAACATACATACATACATGTAACAAATTGAATTAGTCTCACACAGTCGCCAGTTACAGATTACCAGCATTCATTCATTCGACTGGCCTGTTGGTCGAGTGGTTAGTGACCCTGGCTGCTAAACCGGAGGTCGTGGGTTCGATTCCCACTCAGGACAAATCTTTGTGTTATGAGCGTGATCATTTGTTCTGTGTCTGGGTGTAATTTGTCTATAATATGTATGTATTTAGAAATATATAAGTATGTTTATCAGTTGTCTGGTTGCCATAGCACAGGCTCTGCCTAGTTTGGGATCGGATGACCGTGTGTGAGTTGTCCCAAGATATTATTATTATTATTCATACTGTAATATGAATCATCATCATCACCTGCCTAGCCTTTTCCCAACTATAGTCAGCTTCCAGGCAAACTGGATTCAGCTAAATACCAGACCTCTACAACCCATTAACTGGGTATAGGCACTTCTCGGCAAGACTGGAGTCAGATTTACTGCCTTCTGACAATCCTTAACGACTGCCAAATTATCTACAAACGGCCGGGACCAACGGCTTAACGTGTTTTATGAGGCACTGAGGAATCTCGACGTATTAAGATGGTCACCCATCCACAGACCGACCTCGGCAAGCGTTGCTTAACCTTGAAGATCGACCCGTGCGGCTGTTATTATTTAGCCATGAGGTCCTCAAAATAATAAGAATACATGCGTGAAATTATCTTATGACCCCTTCTTCTCACTCACCAGCTCTCAGGAGTGCCACCGTCACCAGCGCCGGCTGCGCTGCCTGGTGGAATAACCATCAACCACGTCGCTAACGCTCGGGACTTCTCCCCGCCGGCGCCGACTCCAGCTCCTGATCATCTATCTGCTGCTCATCATCAGGTGAGAAAACCTTGCTTAGACTTCAAAGAGCAAAAAACGGTGTTTATAAAAACAAATTCAGCTTAAATTATAGGGTGTTACAATAGGCACTCTTCTCGCCAAAAGCGACAAGACGGTCTTGTCGTATTCCTCATTCGCCCCACTTTAAAAAAATACCTTAGGTATGTATTGGAGCGAAAACAGGAGCCAATTCGGAACAAATCGAAAAAAATATCTTCAAGTGTTTTCTTAGGAACGACATTGTCAACTGTTTAAAATATGGTTGTTGCCATATAACTGTAGGTATAGATCAACATCAAAGTTCTGACCGTCTTAACTCTGTCCAAAGGTTTTCTGACCAACAAACTTCTGACTGCTAAAGGATTAAAAAACTTTCTAGGTAACAAAATGCTGCCCATAGATGCTGAAGAAGCACTTACAACACAAAACGGGATCAACAATCACTTAAGCTAACCTATCCAGGCTTTAGTACACTACTCGAAGCACGCCATATTTGAAATTGCTATGGAACGTTTAGAAATACATCAATCGATATACAATGTTGTATTATATTGATGATATATTGATATGATATGATTATATTGATTTATATTATATTGATGTCTGGAGACATCAATACGACAATAAATGAAAACACTGGCAATACTGATTCATAGGAATACTTTGAAACTGTTATAAATACTGTCACCGAAATTAAAAAAAAACTTTACAATTGCATAAAACGTCAAAGAACTCAAACTAGTCAAATATAGTGACTACTATTCTGACGAAATATTCCAAGCAGTCTGTTGCAGTTAGTGACATCAAATCTGTGATAAAAGACAACATATTCGTATGAACTAGTATTGCCAATGTCTTGATTTGTTCTCGTATCATCGTCTCCACCTTGTATTTGGCTCCAAAAAGCCCTTGTAGCCTTGTTTTCCCATAAATTCGGCAATTCCTACCAAAGCTTTGTTCTAAATCTGAATACCTAGTTCCCCTCACACAGCCTTTAATACTCTTTAGTTTATCGGCCGACTACAGAAATAGTAACTCACAAAGTTGTTCGTCGGTGCCAAATCTCTTGCCAACTAACTTACTATAGTTGTTTCGTTTTAGCATGGCGAAGAGGGCATTGCCCTTTCCCGATCATATTTTTGTAGGACCCCGAAAAATAAAACTATAATTTTTTGGGGACTAAAATTACATTATTATAAATGTTGACGATCACGATTGTTGTTGAATTCGGATGGCTTATATCATGTTTCCGTTGTCGAAAGAAAATAAAGAAGATCAATTCCCGTACTTTAAAACGTTTAAAAACGAATCGAATTCTGGCAGCGACAATCAACGTCAAAAACTTGTCAATTAGGGTAAAAAGTTTTTATTATATTTGCGACTAAAATGCGACTGTTCCAAATACGGAAATTGACCTCTCAATGCCAAATTAAAGTCGACGGGTCATTGACCGCTATTGACGTTCTAAAATGAAACAACTATATCTTATCACTTGGTCCAGTACACACAATAACTTCGAAGTCTCCTCAAAGATGTTGTCATTTAAATTTAGTAACAGATTCAGGCAAAAAAAATATTAGATTTACTTTTATGGCTAGCTTAACTATTGGCAGCGGTTCCGCCTGTCCTTCTAAAAGTTCTCCGATAGATATCGCCGTCAACGATAAGATTGCCAGTGTCCCCGTATGGTATTATAAAATACAGTTATATTTTTAAGTCAGCTACATTTTCAAAAAATATTGGACCTGTAGTTTTTTTTTTTCAATTGATTGACAAAAAATTACAAAGAAGAAACGGAACAAAGTTCAGGATACCCGGCAGTTTGAAGGTTTGATACGTCACTTCGAAGAAAAATTTAACACATTGTTATCAATCGAGGTTTTTCTCTGTTGCCATGGCGACTTAGTCGAGTGAGATATAAGTAAGTCGAGTTATGTGGAGGAAATTTTCGTCAAAAGAGCTTAGAATACAAAAGGTCTAAGTAGATAATGCATTTTTTTTATAATATGTCACTGTTTTAGTTTAATAAGGATTGGCATGAAAAAAATATTGATTATTTTGTTACCAGTTTATCGAAAAATATGTATCTAAAATTATAATACTAACAGCGACAACAGAATCATAAATTGGTCGAACAACAAACGTGTTGTAAACGCCAAATTCTATGCAAGTTAAATGCAGCTATATGGGCGTCATAAACTTTGACGAGTCCACTTTGGACTTTTCTATTTTAATAGTATATTATTCTCTATGTTATATTTAGTTTACAAGAGCCAATAAGTATTTTATTCAGTAAATAAAATAAATACAATATGCATATTTTAAATACCTACATATATAACATCAAACTCACTTTGTTCACAATAACAACGCTTGGGCTACGGCGTAGCATATGTTGCTACGCCGTAGCTCTCGCGTAGGCTTTAGCCGTGGTGAACTGACGACTCTTTAGTAGTTGATTCGCTGTATGAACGCCAGAACGTTATTGCGTTGAGGTGTTGGTAGATGTATACATAATATAACTGTCACTTTTATCTAAAGAAAAAATATGGATTTTCGACATATTGTCGGTATGTCATTTACATTCCTCAGTTTAAATAAACCGACTATTGAAAAATCGGTTGTACAATATGTAAATTGAACGACGCATTCGCCATTCTCCGAATAAAATTAAGGTTTTCCGTAAAACAGAACACCTCACAAATTCGCAGCCAAAAAAGATACGGACCTTCCTTCGACCAAAACCGACTAATTATTCCCAGACCGCAAAGTAAAAAGAAACAAACGAATCGTACAGGATTCTCGCTTCAATAGCTCGGTTTTTTCCTTATGCAGATTTTGGGAGTCAAAAAAAATATTTCACTATGAAATTTTTGGCTGCTGGAAAATTGACACGTTTTCGAAATACAGCAGACCAAGCCATATTTGCTCAGAGCAATGCACTTCATACAGTTTGAAGCTATATTGAACGGCTTCATGTTTCAGTGACAAAGGATTTTGACGGGAATAATTTTTTTTGGTTACTTTTGACGAGCGTAAAACCTGTCCGGAAAAGTGGACCAATCCTTTGTGGTTTTCACTTCATTAGTGTATTTTTTTTTGAGGATGGGACATCATCAAATGTCTTCTTCCGCTCTGGGTACCTATTGAACTCTTTCTTTCTCTTTTGCACTGACGGAAGCCTGTGCCCCAGTAGTGGGTAAAAAAATAAAAAGATGAAAAAGTTTGTGAAATTTTATAACATGAATCTCGTTACATTATATTACTCCGTTTTCTACAAACACTTAGTTTAAAATATCTCAGTTTAGAGGATAAGTTCCAGTTTGGATAAAGTCAGAATCTGCCAGGGTTGCGGGATTTGTTCGAAATAATTACCGCGGCCCTGGAACGCAAAGGGCAATTGAAATAACACGGATGGGGTTTAGTCAGTAAGAGTCGGACACCCCCTCCCGCTCCGCCCGAAGCCTGAGGAGTTGTTTCATAATATCCCATGTATAAAAAAGAGTACCGTAAAACGGGGTGAATAGATAGGTCTTGGAACTTTGATAACGATTTTCGTAATGTTGCAGAATTGATATCCATTTTTCTAAACATGTATTTATTGAGTCTTAGGCCAAACTATTGAAATATATTTGTTTATATTCGGATATGTTAGAAGTTAATAAAAAAAAAAATTAAACTATTATGACGAAAATTCACCGAAATACGGAGGTTCAAACTCACGCGTACATAACGAATTGTTTTGTTGTCAACTTTGACATTCAGTTTTGACGTTTCTAGCGATGTTGCCATAAATAAAACGTCGCCAGACTAAGAAAAATAATACCAACAAATTGCCTAAGTTGCGGGTTTTTTACTGGGATCACCGAGTTTGCCATAAAAAACGTCTGAAATTATCCCAAGATTTTTCTGTACTCCCCCCACGAGTTCTAATCTAATCTAATCTCTTAATACCGATGACATAATACAAACTAATTTCTTGTCTGTTAACAGTTGGCAGCCGGGCACACAGGACATGGGGTGCTGGTCGGAGGGGGGGTGCTGCAACAGCCCCCTACCCATCACCTGCTCACACAGAACTCTATACTTGGTAAGTATGTCATACTGGTATACTATGGTTGGCCTGGTTGTCAGACTAACGGCCAAACTCATTTATTTTTCCATTTATAATATACATTTGTAACGCGAAAGGAATAAAAAAAAAAGAGGATATTGAAGATGACGTCATCAAAGTCGACGTCGCTCGTCCTGCTACAGTACCAAAACGTCCTTGGGGTATTCGTACAATGGCTCTGTCGAGCTTGCAGCTACAAGTTGATTCGAATCCCGAATGCCGTACCGAACGTATATATGATTTTATGCACCCTCTGCGACACTTGTAATCAGATCGTAAAGTATTTAACAAGATTTGTGTTATATAAGTTTATTATTAACAATTTTGTGGACAAAATATTTCCATAAGTTAAACATTTAAAAAAAATTGTTGCCGACCCATATCAGAAACAGTCAGGCCAAGTCAGGTCACCTGAGAGAGGATCCTTCAAACAAAACGAGCTGTGTACAGGAATTCTGCTTTCTGAATCAAGTCCTCGATCCAACTGCCGAACGAGAGCCTCCTCAGACGGTGGTCGAAGCAATTATGGCAATGGCCGTCACGACAATCGGCACGTACTTATCATACCACAGTCATGGAAGCTCGCGAGCCAGGTTAAGATACTAAGGGTGTTACCATACCAACCGATCGATGCCTTCGATCGATGGTAGAATGGATTAATCGAGGTCGATCGAAAAAAAAAGTTTCTTCCAGGGAGCTCCGTTTAATTTTTAATTTAAATTTATTTTAATTATTTGTGTTTTTTTTAGCGGCAATAGAAATACACAACTCTGTGAAAATTTCGTTCTTGAGATACAGCCCGCTGACAGGCAGACGGACAGCTGAGGCTAAGTGAGGTTCCATTGGTTACCATTTGGGGACGGAACCCTAAGAAACGAATTTTGACATAATTAATTAAATAAGTCTACTGAAAGATTATCAAAGGGTTTGGCCGATAGAGACAATGGCTTCTGGAATACTGTTGGCGACATAAGAGGACAACAGTTTCAAGTTTCAGAAAGGATTCAGATCTCCTGTATCATGGGTGCGTGCGTATATAACCATGTGAAAGTCACATTCACAAACGTCAAACCGCCAAACCCAAAACAACTATAAGTGGGCCATATTTAAATATTTTGTTCCGTGCGGGAATCAAACCCGCAACACGTAGGCGCTGCTGCGCCAACCGTATCGTCAGACTTTATAACACGAATGGAGTTTTTTAAAGAAATATATTTGTCGATAGTCAAAATACTGAATTATGTCCATTGCTATCGACGAAAACAAAACACAAGTAGAAAAGAAAAGAAAATCTTAATTTTAAATACATTCAAAGTTAACGTAACGGTATACCATTTACCAGGAGTTCCGCAACCAGCTTTGAAACTAAACAACCCAGCGCAAATTTCCCAGTACCCCCGATTCACCAATAACCAACAGTATTTACGTAAAGCAAAGTGAAAACTACCCTCTTTCTCTACAGTACAAAACTTGGCAGTTTTCTCTGAAAACAACGGACCATTAACTTTTAAACAATTCCGAACAAACTTTCAACTGTTGATCATTAGGTGCAACGATAGTTTCCAAACTTAAGCTTAGTTCAAAAACCAAGCACAAAGCAACGCTTCAGAACTAAGCTCGGAAAATATAGTGTTTATTTGTACACAAGAAAGCTTTAAAAAGGAGTTGGCAATATGTTACTGAAACTTTTGTACTAGGTAAAAATAAATAACTTTTCAGGGCTCAAATTGTGTTTTTTTTTTAATAATATACTTGGAATATATATATTAAGTTTTGAAATTTGGATTAAATTCCCGGAAAAATGTGTTACCACAATGCAGGCCTTGTTTCCTTGTGTAAATCAATTATTTTAGATTTAAATTGTTTATTTAATATGACGCTATAAACTTGGCTAAATTTACTTAAGCTCTGCGAAGTATTATTAACAAGTACGCGTAACCATCTGACTTCCGTTCTCTATTATTTACCTACCATTTTTGTCAACGAAATTTTATTTTTGACAACTATAAACATTTGGGTTGATCGCCACTCGCTCGAAACCGAAGGATACAAGAAGGTCTTTGCCCTGTAGTGGAACAAGACAGGCGTAAAATACACATATAAATTCACTATCACGTCTAGATAGTTAAATATAGCTGTACGGCGTTAAGTGTAGTATTTAAATCAAGCTTAACCGCTGCATATGATCACTAATACTTAATCTATTAAACCAAAACTTAACTCACTGACGTAAACTCACCTAACGTATGTTCCTGGGGCTCAGCAACCACGTCTTGGGGGCATGAAGCCAATTAGTTAGCTGGCTAGTTACCTTGTAAAATATAGCATTTTTATCAATAACAGTAATTTTCAATATATCAAATACTAACTAGGTAAGAACTTTGCAACTCTACAAGTTTCATAGCCAAAACTAAGCATCAGCTAACATAAAGAACAGCCAGATGACCATAGCATAATGGGGCTCAGCCACCCCTGCGCTGCAAGGCGTGAAATTAACTGGGGTTCTTATAAATACCTATCTTACAAGCTATGTAACAAGATTAAGCTCACTAACATAACGAACAGGCCAGATGACGACAGCAAACTGGGGCTCAGCCACCCCTGCGCTGCAAGGCGTGAAACTAATTAGGGTTCTTATAAATACCTATCTGACAAGCTATATAACAAGACTAAGCTCACTAACGTAACTAACCAGGTGGCGGTGACATCCTGGGGTTGAGCAGCCCCGTGCTGGGGGGCGTGATGCATGCTCACCCTGCGCTGCGAGGCGTGAAGCCGGCCGCGGTGCACGCGCTCGCGACGCAAGGTCGGTACGTCGCACTTTATTTAGCTCCCAGACTAAGCTCACAGCTCCCAGACTAAGCTCACAAAGAAATATGTTAGGGTCTTTAAGAAAATACTCATACTTAACCTAAGTACAAATATACAAAAACAAAATACATACGCTAAGACGTCAAAGCACTCCTTCACATCGCTGTCATCTGTAAAACGTGTCCAGAGGACTGGTAGCATTCCCACGTCAAATGGCAAGAAAAAAGGACTCCTTTAAAATTATTTTTCTTTGCTAAGCAAATTTTTTGAAAGCAAATAACAACTTTACAAGGTTTTAAGAATATTATGAGTAATAAATATTGCTTTATACCTGTGTTACCAAGAGTAAGCCTACTAATCAATGTACCTATGTATACAAAATATTGTAAAACTTATATTTGAAAGGGTAACTATGGAGTTTCTTGTCCGTTCTTCTCCATAATAATCTACTTTTTGCGAATGGACAACTAGTCTCACTTATATTTTAATTTTAAACTGTAAATTTGACGTTCAAAAGTGCCTTTTAATGGTCTAGTTGAAATAAATGAATTGACTTTGACTTGACTTTGACTAGTCCCTGAACTGAGAGCTTCACAAATAATGCTATTTAATCCATTACGATGGAGTTCTAAAAGAACCAAAAGAACTTATGTGTAGGGCCATTAAAAAGAACTGATCAACTCATTTATTATTTAGAACCAAACTTCAAACTATAATTTTGCATCAAACAAAACTCTGGGTCCTTTCGAATCAATTACTAAACTTTCGATTTACGATTAGAAACAGTTGCTAATACACGAACTAAACACAATCCCGACTGTAAATCCTGTTATAAATTGGCTAAAGTTTTGATTAAAAGCTGAACTACTATTCAACGAAGCATTTTCACCGTCATAATACTTTGAAGGATTTGAATAAATCTTCGTCTAAAAATCTTAGTAGTAATTATTAAATCGGAATTCTAGAATTTCTATTGGAAAGAGAAATGTTAAGACCTTTGTGGAATACAATTAAAACAGAGTTGCTTTAAAACTCAGCCGTCTGTGTTACTAATGGGAGTAACAAAATAATAATACTTACTATGAATTTCAAATTCGAAATCGTTAAATTCAAATTGGTATTTAGAAATGTTTGGCTATTTTAAAAGGAGCAGTTATTTGAGAGTAATTGCTTTGCGACCTCCCATTCATTTAGTTTCGAAGAGACTTATCAAAGAATCAGTCATTTAAGGAGATTACTAATACATTATAGTGGAAGACATTGGTTTTTAGTTATCAAATGAAACAAACAAAAGCCTTGCCGGGCATATTATTTATTCAACACTACAAAACAAGTCAAATTAAAACTATATAGAATATAATGTAACTAATCCAAATAAATCTTCAGTAGTAAAATTTAACGAAGCACAAAACGACAAAATAATAAAACAAAACACAAGTAACGATAAATAATAATTGACTAAACAATCCTAAACGATGATAGATTACTATTATAGATGGATTCTTCAAATTCCGTTCATCTAACCAGAAGTTACATTAGAGCAGTAGGTACCAATATTCTCATGGACGTAAACGAGAGCTAGAATAAAAATAATAAAAAGGTTATACTCCACAATTAAGAAAAATCTATTCAGAAAACGTCTCTGTTTTTATACCAGCACATGCTAGAAACATCCAATTCAAATTCCTTTGCCATCACGTGTATTCAAAAAAACTACAGACCGTCCAAAACTAAGCTCAAGATCATTGCCGAAAACCAATTAAACTTACTCCAAAAACTACAAAGATAATAAAAAGGTTATACTCCACAATTAAGAAAAATCTATTCAGAAAACGTCTCTGTTTTTATACCAGCACATGCTCGAAAAATCCAATTCAAATTCCTTTGCTATCACGTGTATTCAAAAGAACCACAGACCGCCAAAAACTAAGCTCAAAATCATTGCCGAAAACCAATTAAACTTACTCCAAAAACTACAAAGATAATAAAAAGGTTATACTGCACAATTAAGAAAAATCTATTCAGAAAACGTCTCTGTTTTTATACCAGCACATGCTCGAAACATCCAATTCAAAATCCTTTGCCATCACGTGTATTCAAAAGAACCACAGACCGTCCTAAACTAAGCTCAAAATCATTGCCGAAAACCAATTAAGCTTAGATACTCCAAAAACTACAAAGACATCCGCAACAAAGCTTAGCTTCTGTATTTGTTTTAATCTAAAGACTAAGCTAATTGTTTGAGCCCATTTAGAACAAAGACATGGTTTTAATTGAAACGTCTGAGACCACCGATCCTTAATTGGAAACCATTTCAAAGTATTCCGTTGAATATTGTAAAGTTAAAACGACATTTTGAAGGGTTGTCGTTTGGTTCAAAGTGAAAAGCGTTTGCTGTGAGATATTTTGACATTGAAGAAAATTGGTATAGTTTTCGTGAGATACGAAAATGTACTGCCAGTCGATTCTGTGAACATTTCGAAGTGAAGGTGAAGTGAAGTGATTTCTTAGGTGAAGTGATCACGAAGTGAGCTGTCAATTCATATAATCAAGATGTCACGTGATCATGAAGTGAGCTGTCGGAATGACAGCTCACTTCGTGATCACGTGACATCTATATTATCATCTTGATTATATGGATTATCAGCTTACCTCGTGATGACTTAACCCAAGCCTTCACTTCGACATGTTTATAGAATCGACCGGCAGTTTGAACTTTTAAACATCAGAAGTGAGACTTTTTTATTTTGTTGAAAGAAAGATTATTTTTATTTAGATTCCATTCATCCGTGTAACAAACTTATAAGATATTAAGATTTTATGATATAATGGGTATGAAGCCGAACGGAACCATTTATTTTTTGCAAAGGAATGGTTCCGTTCCGAAAATCCGTTTTAAACTGTCGCACGCATCATCATAATTATCAGCCTGGAATGACCCCTGTTGGGTGACAACAGTGTGTATTAAATTATGTAGTATGCGTTTTCTCATTGCTAATTAATTATTTTATTTCTTTTCTTACACTACTGGATATGAGCTACCATTTCTGTCTACCAAAATTCTCGATTCCGTCCATCACAATTTTACACTCGCGAAAAAAATCGCAACCGCTCCTCACTTGAGCAATACAAAGTGGCATCGTAAACTGAGCGATTCGTCTAGACGTCATTTAGTCGTGTCTTAAGACAATGCTTAGTTGCATTTTATTGGTTCAGTTAACTTAATTGTTTGTTGTGACGTGATCTGGGACTCAAGTCTGTGGATGACTGAGGTTCTTAGTTGAATTGAAACTTTGTATTCAAAATTTTGTGCTTGGTTTTTGGCCGGATTATATGCGAGTACGCTTCTGATATTTAAACAGCTTATTTCATCATCTGCCTAGCCTTTTCCCACCCATCCACAGACTGACCTCGGCAAGTGTTGCTTAACCTTGAAGATCGATCCGTGTGGCTGTTATTAATTAGCCACGAGCTCCTCTTAAACAGCTTATTATTTATTTCACCCGTTACCATAGGTTTTTGTTCTAAACTATTTACATATATTTTATCATTAACATTTCTAAGACATATGTCCTCTACCACCTGCACTGGGATTACGTGTTCATTAAAATTCGAAGTTCTATCATGATGGCACTTCTGACCTTTGGTGCGTTTTGTCTTCGTATTTTTTTGTCTATACTTTTAATATAATAAAGCGGAAGAGTTTGTTTGTTTGTTTGAACGCGTCAATCTCTGGAAGTAGCAGTTGGATTTGAAAAATTCTTTTTGTAAATGATAGCCACATTCATGCGGAATGCTATAGGTTATAAGGTTACGGGAAATTCCTACGGGAACAGGAAAAAACGTACGAAGTTCCAGACAAAAGCTAGTTGATTTGATAAACCAAAAAATACTTGTACAATATTTTTCAATAATCAGACTGACGTACTAAAGTAAATCGTAATTGTTGAAGTGAAAATTTCTTTAGGCGCGTTGAGCACTTTTTGGGTGAATAAAAATCTCGTAATACGCGTCATCGTCACCTATACTGTGTAAACATATATGTGTACTTTGTGGGTGAACAAAAATCATGGAACTCGCGTCATCATCACCGAACGCTTTAGCTTTCGCTTAGTTTTCACTTCTATTGGCAGTCCCCAAAGACTGCCCCGCATGTTTTTTCACTCAAACATCACCCCTGCTAAAATCGAACGTCATCATAAACTCTAATAATCAAAACGGACACGATAAACAACAGAGAGTTGCCAAATGTCCATAAGCAGACCAAACGCGTAATCAAATTCCCTCGATGTATTGATTCAGTCGCTAGCCAGTAAGTAAGACAAGCAATTCAATCTACTTTGATGAAACGTGACGTCACATGGTTGTGTGTGATTGGCTAATAGAAGCTATCGAATTGAATAATGCCTTACTAGCTTGTGTCGTATGAATAGTGTTTTGTAATCACAAAGGGAAGGTACTGCTAATTAAAGTTTAATATACACTAGTTTTTGCTGGCGACTTCGTACGCGCATATCCAGTTTTTTCCCGTTCCCGTGGGAATTTCGAGACATCCTATCTTAGTGCTCTCCCTGCACTCCCCAAGGAACCTACATGCCAAATTTCAGCTTTCTACGACCAGTGATTACGACTGTGAGTTGTCTGTCAGTCTCTCGCTCAGTCAGTCAATAACGAAAAAAATTTATAATTTAGAATGTGGAGACATCGATACGACAATAAATGAAAAAAACAGGCAACACTGGTTCATATGAATATTTTGAAACTATTATAAATCCTATCACCGACATTAAACATAGAATTTCCAATTGCAGAAAACGTCACAAAAACTCAAACTAGTCAAGGATAGTGACTACTATTCTGACGAAATATTTCAAGCAGTCTGTTGTATTTAGTGACATCAAATCTATTGCCGTTTTGATTTAGTGTCGTATCGTCGTCTCCACCTTGTATATTGATTCAAACTCGAAGCTTTTATTTCAATTAAACCATTACTGGCACTTTTGAATTGTCAAGGTCGGTCTGTCCAAAGAGATGAAGCTATTTGCACGTTCCAAAGCGTAGATCTCTATGGAGAAGAACGCGCAAGCAACTTAACAAGCGATTTAAATGAGTGTCCGTGGGACACTTACTGAAATCAAAGTTTTTTTACAATGATATGGTTACATCATTCGTGTAAAAAATAAACAAACATACATATATGAAAGACAGGATCAAGCGTCCGTAAAAAAAAAGCAACAATTGAAAGAACAAATAATTTGATTACATTGAGTACCCACACTCTAGAATGGCAACATAAACAGAAGGTAACTACCGAGACCCCATAACCTGAATATCTTGGTACCTATAAATACCGATAGTGTTTGCGCTATTCAGAGCCATGATACTGGCGAGTGACGCATCTAAGTATACATATATAGTTCGTCATTGGATTCAATGGTATCGTCTGTCAAAGCCCGGTCATGGCATTGCCCGTATCTGTTAGTAGGATGCAATGTACCATATTATTTAGTTAATCCTAAATGCGTATGGATTATGCAAAGAAGTTTTCCAAAATGATGATTACTTAAAGTTAGAATTTCAGGAGAATTGATACCATTTAATTGAACCTTATTGAAGGTATTTGTAATATTACTGTATCATTGGTATTTTAATATTTCTTTGCTCCCAGCCCCGAAGACAAGGTCACTGTTTAATGCAGTCCCAAAAAAATACAAAGATCTCAAGACCAGTTCAAATTGCGGCGACTGTAAACAGTAACCTCGTCTAGGCCCCAAAATTGACCAGAAGCACTAGCCAAAGTGATATTCTATCTGCCATAACGAAGTCAAAAATGTATGGAATGGACATGCGTTACCGTAAAGTCTGGTTCCTTTTACCCTGGTGTATAACTTTGGCCCAGGTATATAACTTTGGCCCTGGGGTTTAACTTTGGCCAATGGGAACACAGCCCACTGTGTGTTACCGTGTTCCTGTTGGTTAAAAATTTGGGCAAAAATTAAACTCCAGGGCCAAAGTTTTAAACCTGGGCCAAAGTTATAACCCCGGGCCAAAGTAACCCGACTTTAGTACCGAAATGGCACGTGGTCAATCCCAAACATTTTGTCATCAATATGGCCGATAGATCAGTTTGTCTAGAGCCCAGGGTTGCCACACTCGTGAGCATGACTGGACCCTTCAACAAGACGTTTGATGTGGCAGGTGCAGCTGGGGCCGGGGCTGCGAGCACAGCACGCAAGCGACCTCTGCTGGGCGGTGCTCGGGCTGCTATGTCGCCGACTAAGCGGGCTGTGATGACCCTGCTCGCGCGCGCTAGGGCTGCCACGCATAAGCACGCGCCCGCGTGGCCGGCGCCCCATGAGTGAGTATTGAGACTACAAGTTTTAGAGCATAGAGCACGGAATCGCCATGACGGTAGTGTCTAGAGGCGGCAGTGTCTAGAGACGGCAGTACTAAAGAATCATAAAATTGCGAGCGTAACTTAAGCTCACACTGGATTACAAACGACTTATAGAAACCGACGTGACAGAAATAGTATAGGTTTTGCACTGTATCCGAATCTGAGAAACGTCAGTCCGAAGTAGCCGAAGTAACCTGTGGGAGCGGTTGCGCACTAGATCCGATATCCTTCCGTCTGAATTCGAATCATTACCAATTCGGATAGAAGTCGAAACTCAAATTCGGATTCGATTCTATGCAGTGAGAAACCGCTCTTAGGCGATGTCCTAATACAAAGTGATTATCGCACAAATACGCGATTGACGCGATCATTTGTTTGGCAAAACTGGGATGGCATTTGTATTTGCCGAACAAATAATAGCGACGGTAGTATATTTGCGCGATGACCGCTCTCTATTAGTACGTCGACATACTTCTGTCACGTCATTTTATTCTAATGTGAGCTCAAGTCACCCTTGGTTTGTATAGAACGTTTTTTAAATGCCGCCTCTAGTTACAACTGTCATGGCTTCTTCGTGCTCAATGTTAGTTACAGCCCTAAGCCCTAGGGTAGCTTCAGTTTTCAGAGTGGCTTTTTATCAGGCATGGTTTGTGTTACATTAACAGTTTTAAACCTTTCTATGTAGACCGCAGCTGACATACTACTCAGCGTATCCCAGTCCACTGCTGGACATGAGCCTCTTCCAAAAAGGGATGTAGATTATGTGAGTATTTTATAGTTCACTTTTTGACGTAAGCGGCCATTTTGGTTGTTGATAAAGCAGGTGATGCAATGGACTGGCTCGCGTGGATACGCGTTCCAACTTGAGCTATCATTGAGATGCAAATTAAATCGTCCACTCTATAAGGTATTCACTGTATTAGTCAATACAACTTAAAAAAAAAATTGGTACGAAAATATTACTCAGCCGTGCTGATAAAGGTATTTAAAATCTGAACATAAAGGGATTAAATTACTGTAATTGGTATATACTAAGTATTAAAAGCTACAATGATTACATTGACCAACGAAGAATCAGGTTCAAATCCTCAGACGTTTGCCTGACAGAAAGCGATCATCGCATTAATATGACATAGTCGCGTTCATGTGCACTGAAAAACCGGGTGGAGCCTTCTGTCAAAGCGAAGGCGCGTTCTGGTTTTCCGAAAGAAAAATTAACGTGAGGATCGCTTTGTATTAGGTATTTGTCTCACCGCCAACGAGGAAGCGATTATCTATCGACTATTTCGCGTTCAAACAAACTCTTCAGCTTTATTATTAGTATAGATATCTAATAATAATAATAATATCTTGGGACAACTCACACACGGTCATCCGATCCCAAACTAGGCAGAGCCTGTACTATGGCAACCAGACAACTGATAAATATACTTATATATTTCTAAATACAAACATATTATAGACAAATTACACCCAAACACAGAACAAATGATCATGCTCATCACACAAAGATTTTTCCTGGGTGGGAATCGAACCCACGACCTCCGGTATAGCTGTCAGGGTCACTAACCACTCGACCAACAGGCCAGTCAATAGTTCGTTGACTTTGACTTTGAATGATTTTCAAAAAACTCGATAATAGATGGAGACTTGATGGACTACATTTGATTCAGTCGCTACAAAACGGAGTCACAGTCGCTATTTTGTGTTTCCTGGTCCATCCTGGGGTCTTTAAGTCAAGAGTCAATAGGTTACTTCTAGGCAAGCGTGCTCCATCGTCGACCACGTTATCGCTTTTCATCAGGTGATATTGTTATCAAACGCGAGCTTATTGGTTAAAAGAAGTCGAAAAGATTCTCGATAAAATAATAATTGACAATTGAATGATATCATATTCTGTATGTTGTCGGACGTAAAAGAATAGCACCATCCCATCACTTCCCGTGGGTGTCGTAAGAGACGACTAAGGGACTCACCAGAGAATGGGTAGCAGTATTCTTTGTGCATTGCAACAGCTACACTGCGATCACAGAACATGTACAGTTTAAATATTGTTAGGAGGAATTTAAAGCTTTGTTAATATCCAATAACTAAGAGAGACTTAGTCCTCTGGGTGAGGCTCCACACCAGTGGGCTGTCTAACTTGTTGCCTTCAGAATGCTGTTACTGCTCCCACGCAATCTGCAACAAAAAACACAAAAAATTAAAACTCAAATAATTTATTTCAATGAAACCATTTACAGGCACTTTTGAATTGTCAAGATTGGTCAGTTAAAAGAGATGAAGCTGTTTGCACGTTCCAAAGCGTAGATCTCTATGGAGAAGAACGTGGAAGAAACTCCACGGACACTCTTTTAAATCATTTTTGTTTTACAATGTTTTGGTTACATCATTCTTGTTGAAATTTAACATACATATATGTGAGAACGATATAGAAAAAAATGCAAGATAAAAGCGTCCGGAGTAGGAAAAACAACGATTCAAATAAAAAATCATTAAAATAAACTGAGCTGGCTGTCTTTTTGCGCCAGGTGGCATCAAACCCAGCTGGCTGGTTTTGCGGGCTCTCCGAATAGCGTGAAACCAGAATTACCAAGTACAATTATTGGCAGTTGATGCCGGTGTATACGGTGGTACACTTGTTTCATTCTAGGGCTGCTACGACGGCAAAAAGTCTTTTGTTTATGATTTTCATCACAGACATTTTATTTTGGTGTACAATCTATCTATTTAAAAAAAAAAAACGTGTGCGATCTAAGTTGAACTATTTAATATGGGAAGCGTCTGTCCGAAATACGACTAGCGCTGTGGGTTAGAGTGAGAGAGAAAGAGCCTGCCTACCGCTGCCGTATGCGTGAGAGAACGGAAAGCCAGACAGACTAGCGCCGTAACGCGTTACGAAGCGGTTTACCCTCCCATAAGAAGTTATCACTTCAAAAATTTTTAAGTATGGGAAATCATCAAATGACTTCTTCCGCTCTGGGTGGAGCGGAAGGGCGTGTCAGACTCTTACTGACTAAAACCCATTCGTGTTTCTTCTTAAGCCCTTTGCGTTCCAAGGCCGCGGTGATTCTTTCAAACAAATTTCGCAATATCCCTATTTCCCTTGGTCACGACATCACGCGTGAACGGCTGGACCAATTTTGCTAATTCTTATTTTGTTGTGTTTGTTTATTGCAAGGAGAAGGTTCTTATGAAAGATTTTTTTAAATAAACATCCTTGCGAAGCCGGGGCAGCCCACTAGTAAAGTGTATATGTATCTAAAATTAACTAAATAAATAAAAAGGAATGTTAAAATTAAGAAACGAGTTACTACTCTTTTTCCATCGGTAACATGAGCTACTGTTCGGTATTTAGGTATTTTACAAAATGGTTTATAGGCTAAGATGTTACATGTGGCTCTAAATAATTGATATTAAATATAATATAAATTAAAAATAAATTTAAATTACATTACACAACCTATTAGTATATAAGTGTGTGCTGTATATTAGTGTAATGTTGGATGCATTGTGCTCACATAATATAATCAATTGATCAATGTACCTATGTATAAAAAATATTGTATAAACTTATATTTGAAAAGAGAAACTATGGAGTTTCTTGTCCGTTCTTCTCCATAAGAATCAACTAGAGTCACTTATCTTTTAATTTTAAACTGTAAATTTGACGTTCAAAAGTGCCTTTTAATGGTCTAGTTAAAATAAATGAATTGACTTTGACATTAGTATTTTTTATTTTTTTGATTTAATGGTTAAATAGTGAGCTTATAAATGATTGTAAAAAAAAACCTTGAAAATTTACACTTTACTTATTAATCTTTGTGTCCTATAGGAGCTCGTGGCTAAATAATAACAGCCGCACGGGTCGATCTTCAAGGTTAAGCTACGCTTGCCAAGGTTGGTCTGTGGATGGGTGACCATCTTAACATACCGAGTTTCCTCCGTGCCTCGAAAAGCACGTTAAGCCGTTGGTCCCGGCTGACGGATTGTCAAAACCCAATAAATCTGACTCCAGTCTTGCCAAAAACTAAAGTGTTACCCAGTTAATGGTTTGTGGAGGTCTGGTAGGCAGCTGCTTCGCGTAAAATACTGGTATTCAGCTGAATCCGGTTTGAAGGCAAGCCAACCCCAATATAGTTGGGAAAAGGCTAGGCTGATGATGATGATGTGGCTTTGTGCCCTATCAATCAAACCATTCCAATATTTTAGATAACTCTAACAACCATAACCTTTTTCCTTTGTATTATTACTAGCTTGCAAAAAAAAGCGCCTCATCTATCTCCTTACCAAAATTCATCAAAATCGGTTCGGTGATCTAGGTGTGAAAGCGTAACAAACAAACTTTCAAATTTATACTATTAGTTAGGTTATTAAGGACTAGCGGACGTCACGTGGTTTCACCCGCGTAGTTCCCATTCCCGTTGGAGCACGGGGATAAAATATAGCTTATGTTACTCGCTGATAATATAGCTATCCATTGCTGAAAAAAAAATTCAAATCGGTCCAGTAGTTTTTAAATTTATTCGTTACATACAAAAATAACAAATCTTTCCTCTTTTGAATGTTTGTCTAGCGTGACGACAAACATACAAAATGTTAATAATCGTACAGATAGAAACATTAGTGCCAGCCCTACCAAATCACAGGGATGTCAACAAACATCACATACGTGTCCCCCCACACGTGGGCCGGCTCAGCGCGTATAATCGACCAGGCTGAAAGCTAACGGAACGTGACATCCCTACAGCCCACAGTTTGAGTCCTGGCCCAGGCATATTGTAAACAATGTTTTGTTTTACATATTTATTGGTGGAATAATTTGGGTCTTTTAACGCGTTAATATGAATATAATTATTTGGTGTCATTAAAGAACACGCACACATGTCGCTTTGCTCAATCATGTCAAAAAATATAGATTAGTAGAATTCGTGAGACTCCGATCAGCCACGACACGAACGGTGCGTCTCAGTTTCACATTATACATATATATATATATTAATAACAATTTATATTTTTATTTATCACTTCTTAGTGGTACCTCGAACCTAAAAACACCACTAGAAAGTCACAGGAAATCAAAATACGTAATTTCGTTTACTTGGATATGGGTAATATTTTCCAGCTATTTTGATTTAAAAACCAAACTACTGAACTGATTTTGATGAAATTTCTATGGGACCAATCAGAAAGCCCTTTCACATAAAAAAAAATGAATTTTTAAATCGTTTATCAATGACGGAGTTATGAGGTAACAAAAAAACACAACCGAATTGAAAACCTCCTCCTTTTTTAAAGTCGGTTAAAAATCAGTGACTGCTTGGCGATGTGACGGTGACATGACTGATATGTGAATCGTGTGTGTTAAAATTGATTATGCAACGCGTAACAGAATCAACACAATACCTGAAAAAGGGGTAATTGTACTCAACATAGGTAAAAATAATAATTGTGTAGTAAGGTAACAAAGAGAGCAAAACAAATCAATGTCAAGGCGTAGTAGTACAAATAATAAGACAATGTCAATACGCAATAGGCACTTATGCCAATTTTCAATGCTGATGTCAAGATACAATACTAATGTCAATATACAATACAAATGTCAATATACAATACTTATGTCAATTTACAATGCTAATGTCAATTTACAATGCTAATGTCAATTTACAATACCAATGTCAACATAGTAATAGTAATAGTAATAGTAATATTTATTGAAATAAATATTTGTACATTTTTTCACAAATAAAGTGCTTAATCTACTGATAATGTACACAACAGTATTAGCATTTGGGGCCGAACTAGGCATAGCCTGTATGTCAGCCCTCAACGCCGATCCCCTTGAGTTACAAATAAGTGCTTTAATTATGTATATATATATACATAATTAAAGCACAACTAACATAATTAACATATGATACTAATGTCAATATTTCTCAATGCTAATGTCAATATACAATACTAATGTCAATACCTACACAAAATTAAAATATTTTTACTAGCATTTCAACAATCAATCACTACATTTTACACAACAATAACAACAACAACTTTTACTATGGGACCAACCCCGAAATTACGAAAAAAAATCAGCTGGTCAGTACATTTTGTCAAGTTACGTGCACATAAATGTATGAGGGAGTCGATTTTCTTTGTTCTGTTAAACGTTGTATTAGTAAATATATGTTTCCCCAAATAAACTTACCATTTAAAACTGAGCTGAATGCTCTTGCGAACAATGAAACGACAATCAACTCTAGCGAGCTTTTGTTCAGCCGTAGATTCGTTGCTTTCACCTAATAGCTCTGTTTGACCGACGAACCGTAGGAGGATTTGTCAACCAATTGGACAATTCCAACATTTTGATTGACCGGCCGCTGAAACTGAATTTTGTGACCGGCAAATCCAGGTTGGACAACTGTTTTGGATGTTTTGTTCCCCTGGTATGAAAAAGGAAGTTCAATGTAGACAGGGTGAAATGACAAGGGCTGGTCGCAATCCATACTAATATACTAATTATACTAATAAAATTATAAATGCGAAAGTGTGTCTGTCTGTCGGTCTGTTACCTCTTCATGCTTAAACCGCTGAACCGATTTAGATGAAATTGGGTATAGAGATAGATTAGACCTTGTAGAAAGACATAGGCTACATTTTGTTGCGAGAAAAGGGTTTAAAGGGGTTGAAATTGTTGAAGTTTGTATTAGAGTCCGTCATTATTGAAGAAGAACCGTGAACCATTGTATAAAAGGCACTTGATAAAAAATAAATAAACATATGTGCAAGCGTTTTGGCAAAAATGGCTGCCCAAAGTAACTATTCCATGCAGACGAAGTCGCGGGCAAAAGCTAGTGTTTAATAACTGTTTTTGCCCATGGAAATTAACAACTTTCTGGGAGGAGAAAGGCAGAGTGAAGTCTAGAAAATTATCTGATCAAAATAAGTATGTGAGATATTACTAAATTTTAGTTTTCCGATGTAGAAATAACGCAATACTTGAAAAGGGGTCATTGTACTCATCATTATAAACAACTTTACTATGGGACCAACACTGTAATCGCGAAAAAAACCACGTCTTCAGTAGATTTTACTAAGTTATGCCAACCAAACAAATGTACAACTGCCCCAGTTGTGTTATGTTACGGTGCAAGACAAGTTTCCATCCAAAAGAACTAAATTTCGACAATAAACAAACATCAATAAAAAAAAACAAAAATCATTTATTCAAATTAGGCTGAGTGCCAGCACTATTTGAACGTCAAAGTTCTACATAAAGACAGTCCCCTAAAACGCCCGCCCGTCACCGTAAGGTTCATTTACGCAACATGCCAAAATGTCCCTTACGTCAATTGATATTTCTGGTATTGATATGTGCACCGTGCATGATTTATGACACCGAAATTACACCCTATATTTTAAATCATACTTTGATGAATTCTCTATTAGACCCGTATAATCCTCTAAGCTCCTTAGACAATATATAGTAAAACGGTTGTTTTTGAGTAGAAGCAGCAGTATTATACCTATCCCTCTCTCCATACACGTGCCTTCTGACACGTGTTTCCTCCTGTGGTTACCTATAAATAGAAGGAGCCTGGGTAGGTTAGTTGTTGGTTGAAACAGGCACCTATTCGTAAAAACGTGTACGTAGGGACGGCAATTTGCAGCACGTTATATATTTTTTGCATATTATTAATTGGCTTGCGTTTGATCACAATCTCACATGACGGAAAGCAATGATGTGGTCGACGATGGAGCATGCTTACCTAGAAGCAACCAGCCGGTCGATTCTGTAAACATGTCGAAGTGAAGGCTTGGGTGAAGTGATCACGAGGTGAGCTGTCAATTCATATAATCAAGATAGATTGACACCTCATCCTTTTCTCAACTATGTTGAGATCGGCTTCCTAACTTTTACAACCCAGTAACTAAGAACGCGATCGCCTTAGGCAGGACTGGTGTCCGATTTCTTGGCTTTTGACTATCCGTAATGACTGTCAAAGATCTACAAATGACAGCCGGAACCAACAGCCAGAAGCGACCTCGTCAAGCGATGTTTAACGTTGTAGATAACGTGCTATAGAATAAAATTTAAATCACGGTAATTGTTTTTTTTTTATTTAATATGGGTTTGCTCGTGACTCTAGTCTAGGTCATAGATGACAGAGACAAAGTCGACGATGGAGCGAGCTTACCCTGAAGAAGCCTGTTCACTCTAATTTTGAAGAGAGATTAGGGTTGTATGCGTTCGGAAACACAGACGCATGACGGTAGTCATAGTAGTCATAGTACGGTAAGTTGGTTTTTTACAAACGAGTAGACGAATGGAAGCCCGAGACGACGTTGAGGGCTTGCCATAGTCACGAGTTTGTAAAAACCAATTTCCGCACGCGTGTCATACAACAAATTTCAACACATTTGCAAGAAAACAATACAATAAGTAGGTAATGAAACAAAGTTTTAGTTTTTAGATATCAGTCGGAAAGTTGCACCAATCTTTGACGTTCCTTATATAAGCGAATTTGCAAATGGCGCCACAGGCGCGTGGTGAAAATTAGAACTACATATTTCGCCTCATGTTCTCTTCAGTATTAAAATAAGACAGACGTATTAATCAAAAGCGCTTTCAAGGAGGTTTGAAAATTCAGCTTATTTTTTTAGCGTAGAATTTAAAGAAATATTCGTAATTTTTAACTTTCGAACAATGTATACAGGCTTCGTAAATGCATTTTTTGAGCAAATGTGTTGAAAAAACATAAACTGTTCCATAGAATAAAAAAATAATAAGTACTTGCAACATCTTTATTAAGCTGAGCCGTTTGTGTCCCCACAGCAAGGCAAAATCGTGCTCCATAGAAACTAACAAAATTACAGTTTTTTCTACACTGATCCATTGTATAAACAGGATGTCCCAATTTTATATTTTGAAATCTGAAGCAAAGAATTCAGATCTAACCAAAACAGTTTTTTTTTCTGGCGGTCCCGAAATGCCAGTAAAAATAAATATTGTTTTCTTATTACACACTTCTAAAGCAAAGTTGAATGTGTTTGAAAATACAAAAAATATTTTTAATTGCAATGTGTTGAAATAATATTTCCCAATGTTGACGATTTTCACTGACGTACCCGCCTGAATGTTCTCCTCACACATTTTAAATGCGTTTTCGTAAATGAAACTTTTTTTTGAATGTTTTTCTTTTTTTGTTACAGGCACACAGCCCTTCTACCACTTATAAGAGACGAGTTCGTCGCTGGCGTGGGTGTCAATATCAACCTAGCATAATTTATAAACATCTAGTCAAATGATAACCCTATCTATATCTAGTCGAATCAATAAATCGAATTAATTCTAGTATTATTTAAGATAAATGTTAATTCGTACCTGCTTTATTACAAGTATTTATCGTATGTTAATTGTTTACAGTGTTCTTTCAGATGAATAAGAAATTTATATTATGGAATGAAAGCTGAATACTGAATCGAGTGTAACATATTTTGAAGTTTTTATACTTTACCTTGTAAGATAAAATAATAAATCGTTAGCGAACAAATTTAATATAATCCCCTAAAGATTTATTATTTTATTCACGAAAAAAAAACACAAATACCATTGAGAATGTTTCAAAATATTATGACCCTCGATTTTGTAACTCTGCTCACTTTGTAAGGATTAAAGGATGTGATTATTTTTATTTAATAAATTGCGCTGTATATTTAATTTAAGGAAAAATGTTGTCAATGCCAGGATAAAATGTGCTATTTAGTAAATAATCGTACTGTGAGTGAAACATAAAAAAAATATTTGTTATGAACTGCTTGTCATTTAGACAAGAAAAAAAAAGATTATTTAAAAAATAGAACAACTTTTCTGGTTTTTGCAAAATTATGTTTGTATTAATATTATTATAAACAATTGTGTTTGGTTTCGTTTTGCATAGGAATGTAATTATAATTAAATTATAAAAATAAGTATTATTTAAGGACAATATGTGTTCTGCGGAAGAGGGGAAAAACGGAAATCAGTAGGAAAGTAAAATATGACCCTTACTTGGGAATAAGCAAATGAATCAGCTAAGCTGATTTGAGATAAAGAACCATTTCAGGAAAAAATAATAATTAAATCTCTATGCACTTTTGCACAACCTGAAAACCAAATTCGAAACCTCAAGATATGAGGCACTATTTATAATATTCTTCGATGTCAAGATATTTGCGAAAAAAAAACCCTGCGAAGTTTTTTTTAATTCCCTTAAATGTTTTTTTCTAGGCGGGCCTATTACACTGATCAAAAAGTTTTTCAATTTTGTATATCATAGTTTATTGAACTACAAAAACATGAAAATCTCGAGCCATTTTCATTCGTGTTAAAAGTTTTTTGGTCAGTGCATCAACTATTTTGAAAAACCCCATAATAGTAGGGCTTTTAGATAATAATTAACGGACCACTGTGTATTTATTATCCTATGCCTTTTAGGGAAATATTTTATATAGAGAATATATCACTAAATATAGCGGTAAGCCAAATTTGAGCAGACGATGATATGTAATTAATCTATATTTCAGAATATAAAACGTTTTAAAAAACTTTAAATGTCGGTTTTAATTCAAATTATAACTGCTGACTAGTTAAAAAGTAATAATACACACGGAAACACGTCACACACAATGCACACACTCACAAACATACAAAAATATCAGTAACTCAGACAAATACCTACATCATAACCATAAATTTTCACACCTGCCATTGCATTTGAGCTTCAAGCTTAAGTATCTGAAAGTGTCAAATAAATTACTTGAAATCCGCAAAATGTCCTAATAAATCAAATTGGAGAGGATTGCAAAAACACAGATGGAAAAAAATAATGAAAAAAATCCACTCATTTTGATGGCTACTACCCAAAAAATGTGACAAATTGCGGATGAGGACAAATTGAATGAATACGGACTAAATTGATATTTATAAAAAAAAAACATGATGTATTATTAAAATTATCAAACTGATTAACAAAACGGAAGTGACAAACGTCGACAGGACATAGTTTGAAATACAACCGATACATAATCGTAACAATATTTATATTTTAATAATTAATATCACCGTATCGAATAATAGAAAAACTGATTCAAAGCACAGTGCACATGATATGAAAATTCTTTTTTCGGATTTACAGTACTAAAATAAAATAAAATATGTCAGGCACATAATAACATCGTTTAAAAGCACATGTTTCTACCAATAGCAAATTCGAAATATTTAAATAAATAAGTACCAATAAAAAAATTATGTGTAATATAATAGACATAATATAAAATTCATAGTTCCATATTTTAACTTTAGAACAAAAAAATGTCGATGACTTTTTTGACAAGTAGTGGAACTTTAAAATAAATGTTAAATGGTAGTTAATAATTCTAAATTATTATTATTGTAATTAATTACAAGATTAACGATTGTAAAGTTAAATAAACGAACGATAAAGGCGACGTCCACGTGCAGTTCAAATTGTATAGTTTAAAATAAGTTGCGAAACGATATATTTGAAAATGGCTAGCGAACAACGAAACGAATCTTAAAGCCACAGGAATTTCCCACAAAAAGTAGCTAATTTGTACAACTAATTATTAATTATTGTATAAACTTTCTGCTTAGGTGTGATTAAAATTACAAATCAGCGTTTTCAATTTTGACGGAATACTTAAAAACAATGGCACAAATAAAAACGCGATAATGTCATTTTCAAATATTAAAAAAATAATATTATGCGTAAAATTAATATTTTTAAATGAGTGTCAAATAATTATAAAATTAAGTTTTAACGTACCTAAGCTTAAATCTTAAGTAAATAATATAATAACAATGAAGTATTATAAATTAAATGTAAATAATTATAATGTTTAATCGCTTATAAATCTCGTCTGTGTTTTGTGATATATTAGGTAGTTAGAAAAATTCACTTGTATGAAAGTGGTGTCGGCTGGATGTATTTTATTTCATGTCTGAATTACGGATTTTGTATGATAATATTTTTTCTGTCACATTCATCTTTTTTCTTTCATAAATTAATTTGAATTTATTGCTGTCAACTTTTTAATAGTATTTCCGTATTAACAAATCAGTCATATTCTTAAAATCTTTGTGCTGTTTAGCAGATCTTAATTAAAATTCTCTATAAAGCATTGAGCATCTTTTGAGTGCCGGTGCTAATCATTTTTGTAAGTAATTAGCACAATAGCTCAACGTATGCTATATGAAGAAAAAAATGAAGATTTTTATGAATAAGACGTACTATATTTCACAGTACCATTTCAGTTGTCCTAATTCCCACATGAAATAATAATATAAATTGCTGAATGATGTTTTATTATATTTGCCGATTTATATTGAACATTTTTCGCGATCATTGTCAAAAATATATCTTTGTTGTTGTTTTGTTTAATTGTATTCTATTATATTATTTAAGTCCTATTATTATGTTATTACAAGGTGTAAAAATATTATCAAATGCCAAAAAAAGTTTTCGAAATATATTAATATTGTATAATTATTTAATTTAAAATATAATTTTATTTTATTTTCATTGTAAAAGATGACAATTCTTATTTAAGAAATTATAATAATAAAATTATATTATCATTTTTTAAATACACCTTGGATATGTATATCTAATATTATGTATTATTGTTAAAATTGAATAGTTTCTATTCAGTCTTCCATTAAATACAATATGATGCTTGTTTCAATAAAAAATAAATTATTTGTTATTTTGTGATTGTTTAGGTTAATCTACATGTGACTGAAACGATGTGTTTATGATAGAATTGCATCAATCATTAATTTGTTTGTTGAATTTACGGTTTCGACGAATCCATTTTGGTCCGTTTGATGGTTTAGTAGCTATCCAGAAAGATATTGAGCACACGCGATGAAAAACACGATTTTTGTTTTCATTCATTATCTAAATATAAGCAGCACTAACTATTGTGTACACAAAAAATACCATCATTTTGTATATTTATGTATATAATAATCAACGTTCGCACATCTGTCAAAAATACCTTTAGGGTGTTACCACACCAATTGATCGATCGTCGATCGATGGTAAAATTAATTAGTCGACGTCGACAGATAGTTTCTACTACTTTCTACGATCAGCCAAAACTACCATACCAATCGATCAACGTCGATCGATGGCATCGATCGGCGGTCGGTTAATTATTATTGATCGCCCGGTATCCATCGATCAGCTAAAGCTACCACATCAACCGATCAACGTCGATCGATGTTGATCGATGGCATTGATTAATGATCGATCCATTGGTATAGTAACACCCTTAATTTCCCTAAATTTTGTCAAGTTTTTTACATTGATGGTCGCAGAGATGATCATGTCATCTCTTGAATGGGAATTGAATTTGAATGCTTTGTACGAACTTATTTGCCTTTTAGGCTAAAAAGGGCACACTCTGCACTGAAACATTGCTCTAATGCAAGACCTTAACAAACACGGTCGATGGTTGTCGGAGGCACAAGGTAGACCGATGACCTTATGAAGGTAGCAGGATACCGCTGAATGCCCGAAACACGACCGGTCATTGTAGCGAATTTGGGGGAGAGGCTCTTGTACTGGACGTAATTCTGCTGAAACGACGATTATAACAGTCAGAGCTAACTTCTGCAACAATTTTTTAACTTAGATTATTATAACTCACCAGATACCGCCTCGCGTTGTGACGAGCATGGCTCAGTGCCGGAGCGTTTGGTGCACGTTTTCAAAACTGAGCGCGTCAAAGGAACTGACAGCGGTTCGTACTGCATTTAAAAATGGTGTCTTTTTGAGGTGACACAATATCCATCTGGAAAATTATAATCTTAGTTTGTAGTGGGTTTTCTTAATAACCGTAAATAAGAGAGTCGATGAACAGAATAGCAGATATTAATTCTTTAATTAATTTTGTTCTATCATAAAACCATCGTTTCAGTCACTATATATATGATAGTTTGTTTGTTTATAAGTGTGCACTGAACATGAGTAGTAATAAATACGATCATAGAAGACTTTGTGTTTCATTTCTGTCTATTATACCCGACATACGCCCATAATCATCTGAACATATTATAAACTAGCGGCCCCGACAGACGTTGTCCTGTCCAAACGTTTGCTTTGTGTATGACGAAAAATTACATAAATCGATTGCAGCGCCACCTACCGAGTCCAATTGTGAATCTAAACCATTCTCGAACCCCCTTGCTTGAACACACACAAAACATTTCATCAACATCGGACCAGCCGTTTAGGAGGAGTTCAGTGACATACACACGTACACAAGAAATATATATATTAAGACAAGCTGTGCCCGCAGCTACGCTCCCTTCACCAACAACCGTCAACCGTTACCTACCCTACATACCTACCCCCCTTTTTTTCCCTTCCCTTTTTTTTGTTTTAAAACCTTCCCTGTAATCTGGCGACCAAAACAAAAAAAGAATTAGCCAAATCGGTCAAGCCGTTCTCGAGTTTTTGCGAGACTAACGAACAGCAATTGATTTTTATATATATAGATAGATATGTTGAGATTGGATATTGCAACTCTCCATCACATTTGATTAATTTTAGCTGGTTGTGACGCTACAAAAACTAAATCTATGCTATCTAGTAACGAGCTGCTTAAAATAACTTACACCTAATGGTGAATATTAGAGCTCATTTATTCGGCGACAAAACGGCGACATTGACCCATCAGGGAGGGCCCTTATACAGCGTTCGAACTGTAATAAAAAGGGGCCAACTACAATCGAATGTTATGACAAAAACTTATTCCTATTGGCAGTAAAATTTTATGGATATCGGGAAGAGAGGAACGCTATATTTGCGCTTCCTATATAGGGAATATGAAGATATGTGTACTTTATTACCTGCTTGTAAAATATGGGGAATCAATAAAATATAGCGTTACATACAAGTAGGTATGTAGTGGCTGAGGAATTCCTCCATAATTTGTGCGCTGTTCATACTGAATTTACCAGGTCGGGTTAGCCGTAACGTTACACTATGGCGCCCATTTGGTAATGTCAGTATGAACAGCAACTCACTTTATGGAGGAGTTCCTCAAGCCGAGATATTTAAGATCTTTGCGAAAGAATCATCTATACCACCAAATAAGAACTACAAACATAGGTCTGACGTCACACAAATCCTATAGCGCGCTATCAAAACCATCCGCGCGATTTGAACGACAGCCTAACATCAACAATTTTATTGGACAGTTTCCAACCAGACTCGTCTGGTCGGAAGATTAAACCTTTTCAAAGGATGCAACCGGGACTTTACACCCTGTTCCTCATGTGTGCATGTGTGTAAGGTATGGTCATATTAAAAAATACTGCTTTGGCCCATATAAGTGAACGTTTTTCTTCAAAGTAAATTCACAAAAAAAAAATTTAAACTCACTAATTATAAAACACAACTTCACTACTGATCACTTTAATCGCACTTGAAAATCGCTTTCCAAGTATTCGCTTGTATCGCAAATACAATACTGACTCGGTCGCGGACGCGCTCCTTATATAGGTCGGCTGGAAAATCAGCCTGAACCAAGAGAACATCACCAGTGAGAAACTGGACTACAACGATAAACAAGCAGTAACCCTGATGATAAAATATGGACTTTCGAAATCTACAACATCTACATTGTAAGTGCATTGACACATGCAAGCGAAGGAGGAGGCGGGCCGCGCGAGGGAAAGACAAGGCCTTCGCCCCAACTGCCGCAACAGGAGAAGACGCCCTGGGCGTCGGGCGTCGCAGGACGATCCCCGGCCACCGTAGGATGAGATGTCAGCATAGGAGACGGAGCCCGCTAGGGCCAGAGCCTGCCAGGGTTGCGGAATTTCTGAAAGAGTCATCGCGGCCCTGGAACGCAAAGGGCTTTAGAAGGAACACGGATGGGTTAATAAGAGTCTGACACGCCCTTCCGCTCCACCCAGAGCGGAAGAAGTCATTTGATGATTTCACATCCCTAACAAAAAAAAAGTACATTAACATATTAGAAGCAAAGCTGAACTTTCTGATGGGCCTTTAATATCACTATCAGGACTTATGACTTACTTAAACTTTAGATTGTCAGGATTCATTTGTTCGTCGACCCAGAGTATTTGCATCGTCGTCTGACGACTCAAGTTGCTGCTGAAGTTAACCAAATACGGCAGCGAGCTACACAGGTGCTAAAGGCGACAATGGTCTCTGTTTACTGTAAGCAACGCTTTGACTAAGCCACTTTCGGCACGACAAAGTCGTCTGCCGAAGTCGGAGACAACTCTGTGTAACTGAGCCATTAATTACAAACCTGCTCAAAGTACCTACATATTTGCTAACGCTATAAAAGGATTTTGTTAGTTGAAGCTTGAATAAATAAAAAGTCCCCATGATGATTTTAATTTATTTATTAGTTATTCAACAACTTTGTGTATCCACTTTTGTTTTAATGACGGCCTCATTAAGCTTTAAGCCCGGTTTCTACCGCGAAAGAGTAATGAGCCGGAAATGGTCAAGCGGAGCGGACTTCGTTTTCGTGAAATAGGTTTGTGTTTCCACAAAAAAAGAGTTTAGTCGTCAGATTCTCACCGCGAGCACAATTTTACTCTTTTTGTCGCTAAGTCAGTTCCGCTCGACTCCTTGTTGGAAAACATCATGTAAGCAGTTTTCTCTTCCGAAGTAAAAGAAGTCATTAATGGGGCCGCTCCGCTCGCGGTGGAACCGGGCTTTAGTCCCACAGAATGCAGGTGGTCAAATACTTTTGAGCGGTAGTGTATACAAACAAGCCAATAACAAACTCTAGGTACAAGAAAATTATATGGAATCAACTTTTTGCCTGATTGAATGAGATTGAGCTGATTGGATGAGTTATGGAGAAGTGTATTCAAAAGAACAGGTTGAAAGGTTTCCAAGAATATTGAGGACGACTTGAATTACTTGTTGACCTACTTATGAGTTTATTTTCTGATTGCTGAGTATCTGTTTGTCGAGGTACCTAACTGCCTACTTTTTTTTTACAAAGTGATGCTACGCATTGCAGCAACGATGCAACGACGCTTTTTGAAAAAAAAAACTGCATGCAGTTTGTGGGGACTGCCGATAGAAGTGAAAACTAAGTGAAAGCTAAAGCGTTTGGTGACGATGACGCGAGTTCCATGATTTTGTTCACCCAAAGTGTTCGGTGACGATGACGCGAGTTCTATGATTTTTGTTCACCCAAAGTGTTCGGTGACGATGACGCGAGTTCCATGATTTTGTTCACCCAAAGCGTTCGGTGACGATGACGCGAGTTCCATGATTTTTGTTCACCCAAAGTGTTCGGTGACGATGACGCGAGTTCCATGATTTTTGTTCACCCAAAGTGTTCGGTGACGATGACGCGAGTCCCATGATTTTTGTTCTGAATTCTATAACGCAACGCAATGGCGATGAACAAGCGTGGGTCTTTTTTTTTTTTTAAAACATTGTCCCACACTAGGAATATCCTGTATCGTGAGTGCGTTTACAAGCATAACTAACTCACGTTCACAAACAGTATTAAACATGTGAAAGTTTGTTTGTTTGTGCAACAATCACGCAAAAACGGCTGAAGGGATTAGGATAAAATTTGGCACGCCTGAATTAAAACTTATGATACTTTTTTACAAAGGCTTAGCGGAGACTGAGGAGGAAGCGGAAATTCAGAGCCAGGCTGGATGAGCGGTATAGATTCACAAGTACCAGGAGACCAGAATCATGACGAAGGTTTTCGACGCCGACCATAACAAAGCCGCATCGCCATACAACTTAAACCATCAATATTTTATTTATTTAACAATTTATGTACACCCACTAAATACAAAAGATAAGAAGAAGTAAACAGAAAGATATGTACAAAGGTGATGCTTATTTCTAAAGAAATCTCTTCCAGCATACCTGCGAAAGGAGAGTCGAATAAAAGAGATGTAAAAGTTATGCGTAGATAAAGTTAAAAAAATACATTTTATATATTTAAAATACAATATATAAATATCATTATATTATAAGATAAATTATAATACATACTTATACCCTTATGTCAGGCGGCAGTGCATTCCACAACCGTACCGCGTGCGCGGTAAAGGAATAGGAGTTAAAGTCGGTAGAGTGGGAAGGGGATTTAAGGAGATTTCTAAGATGTGACCTACAAGGCGCATCAGAAGGACGGGAATAGGAGTAGCTTTCTCGCAGATAGGAAGGCGTTTTAGGGTTGTGAAGGATGTTAAATGGTAAACACAATATCCAAAAGTTCTTTAGTTATTGTTACATATTATGAAACTAAATGTTCTTGATTTGTTACAAATACAACAGGAAGAAATTACCTATCGCCCGATCGGGAAGTTATGGACGATCTGAAATACCAGGAGCTTATAAGCTTCTTATCAAACCGAATAAAAAACGTTTTTACATGAAGATACAAACGACTTCGGAATAAAAAACACTGCAAAGTAAAAAATAACTTTAATTTCGGAAGTTGGTGGTACTGTTTTGTAAAAAGTTTTTATATTTCACTTTTATTGGTGATACCCACACCTAAATTGTAAATATTCCCATAATAAATGTGTAATCAATGCCGCCACATGAAAAACTAAGCGAAATTTGTTCGGCACCAAAAATAACTGAAACGCCATCTATCCTGTCAGCGACGAACTACCAACGAAATCCTGCATCACGCAAGCAAAGTTCTCCGTGCGATTTGAACATATGTTCAAATCGCGCGGAGAACTGTTGAACTGTTGTATATACAACAGTCCGAATATCAACTACTGGGCAGTTGTCTTGCCATCAGACAAACCGTCTGGTCGGAGGATCTCCTCATTTCAAAGGAGATGTGCGGGACTTTACTCTCTGTACCGCATACCTCTATAAATGTTTGCGCTATTTGCCATTAATGCGTTACTTTGTGTGCCTTCGCAGTCCAAGTCCAGACCAATTCATAATAAAATTAAATGTCTACTTTGCTTTGGGATTGACATAAACCTAACAATATCTAAATTTACTAGATTTTAACTTGAGGAGGTCACAGGTTTATCTTTAAAGTTAAACGTCCGATGCAAATTTCAGATCTTGAATCAACAAGATCGGTTCATAAACAATAAAGTTATGCCCGAATAGATAACCCCAAAACCATGATTAACTTGTACACATCTGCGTACCCCTTCACAGCGTACCGGCGTGATGTTATGTTATGCACTGATATAAACAATAAACAAACATGCGATTTCAGCAAACCCGGGAGATTCCCGTTACCTATCTCCGAAGTTCTTCTTGAGATCTTCACGAAATTGAAATGGGACCAGTCCGGGAAAATATTCTTCCAAACAAAAAAAGAATCATTAAAATCGGTTGACAAATTGGCGAAAATATCGTTGACCAAACATACAAAAACAAAACATTCAGACGAATTGAGAACCTCCTTGTTTGAAGTTAAAAATACAAATCTTCACTACAAGCCAAAGCTGCACCAGGGTTGTGGAATTGTTAGAAAGAGTCACCGTGGCCTTGCATTGCATTGCATTTGACAACACGGATGGGTTTTAATCAGTAAGAGTCTGGCACTAAGAGCGGAACAAGTTCTTTGATGATTTCCCAACCAGAAAAAAAAATAAGGACCAAAACGGCCCCTTACATAACCCCCTTCTATCATCGGACATCTAGACGCACTGCAAGTTACCACCCCTACCTTGTTGCTATTCCACCAATTCGCACTAAATGTTTCCAAACGTCTTTTATAATGCGCACAGCAAAGGAGTAGAACTCTCTGCCTGCGTCTGTTTCCGAACGCATACAACCCTAATCTCTTAAAATTAGAGTGAACACGCTTCTTCTGGGTAAGCTTGCTCCGTCGTCGACTTTGTCTCTGTCATCTATGATCTAGACTAGAGTCAAGAGCAAACTCATATCAAGTATTAAAAAAAGGAAAAAAAAAACCCTACAAATATTGCCAGACAGGCGTCATCCCATCCAGTGACGAGATAATGGTCTGATTGCCTCGACTTCCTGCCACGGGGCTGCCGATAGCAGTTTACGAGGTCCTTCAGTCAAACCCTACGTTTATAGCTGCATCGTTGACTGATTATCTTGGGGCTTTGTCATGTATGGCCGATACTTTGTTGTTTATCAGAGAACGACGAACAGTTAAGTAAGAGAGTGTTTTTTAGAATTTTCATAGATGAGTAGATGATCGCGGTAAACATGTGGCAAGTATTGAACCCGACTTCCACTAAATCAATTAAAAATGCACCGTTTTAAAACCTAATTTAATACGCGCATTTGTGACGCAATAATGCCCTGATTGTCTAGTCTTCCTGCCACGGGGCTGCCGATAGCAGGTAGGGCCGGCGCCCACTGATGGCATGGCGTGGCGCGGCACGACGCGCTTGGCATGCCACATGATCATGTGTGCCACGTCGAGACAAAAGCAAGCACAATCTGGCGCTCACTACTGTATTTTGCTACTGTAAAATTGGTTGTGTATTTTATTCAAATGATTGCAGCGGCGTGCCATGGGGTCTTGTGGAATGTCACGACGTGCCGTAGTATGTATAGTAGGCATGCTGCGGTAACTCGCGTCATCACACAAGACGTTTCGACGTATTCGTATTAAAATAAAAAAATAATGTCAGTGCTAAACTCATTGAAATAAAGTCAGGACCTCCAGTCAGACCCTAGGTTTATAGCTGCACCGTTGAAGGATTATCTTGGGGCTTTGTCGTGTTTGGTCGTCACTGTGTTGTCTATCAGGGGATGTTGGTAATGACGTTGTGTTGTTCATCTGTTGAATTGCAATGGCTAAGAATCTTATATTTGAGAGAATATCGTATTTGATAGATAGTTTTTCGGGGTAAAAGGCAAGTATAAAAACCACTATTTCCATTTTTTTTTAATAAATAACTGTATTTTGTTAGTTAAAAACACAAATTGTTTGTTAAGAATTTTTCAGACCTAATTATACTAACAAATTTGTTGATGAGTATTAAATTAAAGAATTTCTGATTTCATTCATACTGGAAGAATTGATTTATCTAAAGCTTGAGTCCACCCTGTTACCAACCGACGACAGTCATGTTGATTGGTGCATCTTTTTTCTTCTTTCAAACATGAAAAAAAACGTGTGCGTCTCGGGACGCCCGACAGAAGTAATAACATAAACTAATCTAAGTTGAACTATTTAATATGGGAAGCGTCTGTCCGAAATACGACTAGCGCTGTGGGTTAGAGTGAGAGAGAAGGAGCCTGCCTACCGCTGCCGTATGCGTGAGAGAAAGGCGTTACGCGTTACGTTACGAAGCGGTAAGCCATAAGAAGTTATCACTTCAACAACAGAATTTTTTGTTTCGATACCTACATTGTGTTTAAGCTCACATATAGTTTTTGCTTAATATTAGATTTGTTATTATTAATGTAAATGCTTTACTGAACACGTCAGTAAATACTTAACTAACTATATACACTAGAAATAAAAATAAAAACACCTAACTAAATTAGCCCTAAAATATGGCGTCAAAAAATTCATCCGCATCGCTGTCGACTGGAAGTGTACCCAAAACACTGGCGGCATTACCACGTTGTATGGCAATGCTTATTCTTTGACCAAGGTAAAAGCCAGCCCTTGGGTCACGAGAAGTGTCAACTAAGCGTCTTGACACGTCAGTTAACAACAAGACCTCATAAAACGTAATATGTCCATGTTCGTGTTGTTGATGTGCCTTAAGGTGGAAGCGCCAGGGTAGCCCGCGAAATTCAAATTTTCTTCTGTTTTTTGAATTTCGCGGGCTACCTGGCGCTTTCACCTTAAAAAAAATCATAATGTATATCTAAACTGGAAGGAAGTAAAGCAAAATCGTATACTTTCGTTTTTTTCTAGATCTACCAAAAAAGGCAACAATTTCGATTCGAAATCATGTGTTCAATCAAGCCCGACACCATAACCCACGTAACATTTACCCAATAACTTACGAGTACAGTAGTATAACTCATACACAATAATCCATAGAGGTACATTTGCATGATAAGCAGTTATATTGTCCTATCATATGAGACAATGAGCCGATTTATAGGATTCGGCCATCCCGGGAGCTAATATATCATACGTGATGACATTGGCGATAGGTCTGTATTTATCGTTTGTTTTGGACTGTTCTATATTATCTGGTACTTGATCATGAGTAAACATTTTTGGCTGGGTGTTCATGTTTTTGATTTTTGATGTTTGACATAGTTCTGCAAGCTCTAAAACTCAAAAACTCAAAGCATTTATTTCAATTAAACCATTACAGGCACTTTTGATTAGTCAAGGTCGGTCTGTCCAAAGAGATGAAGCTAATTACACGTTCCAAAGCGGTCTTTCGGGCCGCCCCAGTGCGTGCGGTCTAGCGGTCAGAGTTCCTAGTTCAGCGTTCTACATTCACTGTAATTTATGGCGCCGGCCCCACTGCGCGCGGTTTAGCGGTCAGAGTAACGAGTTCCGCGTTCAGCGTTCGGCGGCGGCAACATAATGGTCTGGGGTTGCATGACCGATTCTGGAGTTGGCAAATTGTTCGTGTGTGAGCGTCGCATGGACTCTACTAAGTACATAAATGTACTAGAAACTGCGTTAATCCCTTCATTCACGAAACTTTTCGGCGCCACGAACATGGACGGTGTTAAATTCCAGCAGGATAACGCGCCATGCCACAAATCTGCCCGCACTATGACATGGTTTCATGAAAATAACACAGAGCTTCTTGACTGGCCTCCGGGTTCCGAGTTCAGCGTTCCGCATTCACTACAATCTGTGTGGTGGCTTAGAACCACACACAAAAACAGGTAGACCACGGCGGTCAAAGTGAACGCGTTCTGTCGAGGTTCTATTTTTTGCAAAAGCTGGAAGGTCACGATGTCCGACGAGATCGAAAAGTTTATTGAATTAGTGTGTAATAGAATTTCATCTTTCGAAGATGTACTACTATCGAGATCAAGTGCGACAAGTGACATTTGTATTCAGTAAAAAGAGCGTCTGACGTGTTATCACCGTTAAGGATTACTGAACTTCATATTTCTAGACCGTTTGCTGTGTGCGAATGTGTAATCACAGAACGCAGTACTCGACCACAGAACGCAGACCGCTTTAACAGTGGGTGGGATGCTCTGATAGCCAAATTAAGGTCTGTGGTGGTCGAGGTGGACTTAATTAAGCCTTTGGATTCACAGTCCGATTTCTTTTTCTAATGAAATTAAAAGAGAACGCATGCAAACCTAATCTCTTCAAAATTAAAGTGAACAGGCATCTTCTGGGTAAGCTCGTTCCATCGTCGACTGTATCTCTGTCATCTATGACCTAGACTAGAGTCAAGAGCAAACACATCTCAAAAAAAAAAAAGAAAATAGCTGTCAAGTATCTTTGTGTTTCTCAGTTTACCATTGAAGATTACTATAAAAGGCCTGCTACACGGTCGGAACCAACCACCGACAGAGGTCACCTTGGTTGAGTTTGCATAAAAATTCACGCCACCAGTTGGTGCCACCGAGTGGTCTTCGACTTTAAAAACATAACTTACGACGTAAACGGACGGAAATAATAAGCCTTTTGGCAGGAGTCTGTTGGGCTACTCTCTAAGTCTCTAAGCCCGAAGTCCATAGTTTCGGGCTTAGTTGCGGGCGTATTCTAGTCCGTATCACGTAACCACTAAGAATTAATGACAACACGATTTGACAGTTACTGTCAAATCGAGTTCGTCATCCATTCTTATTTCGGGTCCGGAACTAATTGTAAGTCCGTAGGTGATACGGAGTAGAATACCTACGCCCGCAACTAAGCCCGAAACTACGGATTTCGGGCTTAGAGAGTAGCCCCCTGGATCTGACGCCTCTGCTACCACCTGGTTTATTTCGAAAACCCTTCTTACACTAACTTCCTTACTCATACAAGTAAAAGGAAACAAATCATAAAAAATCCGGATTTACATTACGATCCGAAATTGCCTAATTTGTAAAGGCGCTCGCTTAAACCTAAACTTGAAAATTCAACTGTTTAATTTGAATTTCCAGCCTAAAGTGCAACTATGAGACCTCTCCATCACAAATAGAAACAAGATCTACTGCCGGTCTATTCTGTAAACATTTAGAAGAATTGAAGGATTCGGTGAAGTGATCACGAGGTGAGCTGTCAATTCATATAATCAAGATGAAATGACGGCTCACTTCTTGATCACGTGACATCTTGATTATATGGATGTCTTTCTCAATATTGCCAACCTATCCAGATTGAACAGTATCGGCATTCACTAAATCAATACATTAAACTCAAAGACACTCCCAGCAATACGACCACAGCACGTTTCGGCTTCGATTCGTCGCCGAATTTCGCATCACTATTGCCGAAAATGTTTGAAGTGCGTTCAGGCGTGTTCGAATGGCCACAAAGAGTAAATTGTGTTGTGGTCTTTTTGACATTAAAGTGAATGCGCTCGAAACTGAATATGTTGGTTAAGATTTTTGTATATTGTTGTTACGTAAAGGATAAAAGAATAATGAATATAAATGTGGATGAATGGACAGGGAGAGGGAGGCCAAAGAAAAGATGGATGGATTGTATTAGGAGTGATATGAAAGAAAAGGGAGTTAGTGATAGCGTGACGGTTGACAGGACAGAATGGAAGAAGAAAACGTGTTGCGCCGACCTCAAGTAACATGGGATAAGAGCAGAAAGATGATGATGTTACATTAAGGGTAATGCGATGTTCAAATGGTATATATGATCTCTAATAGACTTCGTTATGTAAGAAACGCTTTCAATTTCATTTTAAACAGTTCTGTGCACTGTTTGCCAGTGAATTATAGTTAAAAAACTGGTCAAGTGCGAGTCGGACTCGCGTGCAAAGTGTTCCGAACGAATTTCATTTTTGTAACATTTTATTTTAACACAGTAAGTAAAGAATCTGCATTTTTTTTCAGAATTTTAAGCTCGAAGATAAGAGGGAAGTTGGTAATTTTTCGTCTTATTTCTAATTCATATTCTGACGAAATATTCCAAGCAGTCTGTTGCAGTTAGTGACATCAAATCTGTGATAAAAGACAACATAATGTGTTTTAACTAGTTTTTCCAATGTTTTGATGTATTGTCGTATCGTCGTCTCCACCCTATATATCTAAGCACAATTATTTGAGAAGACTTACAAAGCTTTATACAAATTTGGAATGAGCAAGAGGAGAGTCAGGTGACAATAAAAAGATTGCTGCTAAATAATAATAATTTATTTGCAATAAAAAGGTGTACATTTAAACAACATTAGGTTACAAACAAACAGATGGAGACGTTATACATTAATATGTTTGGAGACTCTAGCACCCTTGCTAAGTTGACAAGACAACTTGTATTAAAGGTGCTAGGCCCAACCCTTTCATGGGTGCTTAAAAAGAAAGTTTGCCTAATTACAAGAACTTTTTCATTTTTGCAGGAGGTAGATGGACAGACACATAAATCATTTAGCAAAACAAGGAAACAAAGATAAAAAGTGATAAAAAGGATAGATGTTGAGTGCGGGGGTGTGTGTGAGTGGGTGTGTGTGTGAGTGTGTGTGAGTGTGTATGTGCGGGTTTGTGCGTGTTTATGTGTGATAGTTCGCTGTGTAGATTTTACCTATAGTAGGCGCCAGATAAATGTGGAATAAAGTATATTGACCTTTCCCTAATAACTGCTCATAGGTATCTGAACAATTAAATATGAATCGTTTTTCATTATTAGACAATGTTAAGGATCACGAGAGATTATGATTCGGGACAGTTTTGTGTCATTAATTCCGTTTTTCAAATTAACAATGTCAATAAATGTAGGAGGGTCAATGACCGATATTCCACGATTATCTGGCGCCTACTATAGTTGGTTAAGTCGACAATAAGAGCTCTGTGTTGTTATAGTTGAGAGCCAAGTAGATAGTTTCTTTTTAAGAGATACATTTGGAAGTGAGTGGAAGTTTAATATTTTATTAATTTTATTATACTTACAGAAAATTGTAATTCTAAAAAAAAAATGAAAATTGTATAATTTTTACAGGTTTGCTTGACAAAAACTGTTTCTCGACTTGTTTTGGGAACTATCCCAATATACAATATAAGTATTCATTATTAATGAGATTGTCAGAATTAGGGTCTACCACACCAGTAGATCGATCATCGATAGATGCCATCGATCGACATAGATCGACGTTGATCGATTGGTGTGGTAGTTTTGGCTGATCGAGGGATACCGGGCGATAAGCCCCACCACACCTATTTTACTTACTATATGTCGTTCGGTGATATCGATCGACATTGGTAGAAGTAGAAGCCATCGATCGACGTCTACTAATTCATTCAAACATCAATCGACGATCGATCGATTGGTGTAGTGAAACTATTGATCGACGTCGACTAATCAATTCTACCATCGATCTCGCGGTAATCGATCGATTGGTGTGGTAGCACCCTAACTTCATTAACATCGTCATCATCATTTCAGCCGAAAGACGACGAACGGCAAGGCTGCTGGATATAGGCCTCCCCAAATGTCACTACTTTGGCCGTTCCAGTGCCTCTCACATTCAGCGGAATCCCGGTCTTCACCAGGCCATCGGTCCAACTTGTGGGCGGCCTTCTGACGCTTCACAAATGGGCCTAATAAGAACAATGGGCAATGGAAAAGGCTATGCTCGGAGTTCCCTTGCGTGATCGAATCAGGAATGAAGAAATCCGAGAACCTAGGTTTCCGACTTTTACTTTATAGTTTAGAGATTTTTCGGAATAATATCCCAAAAAATCGCCAAGCTAAAGTGGCAGTGGGCATTCAGCAGAACTATTTAGTGAATATCATTCCAAGTGTTTGTAGTGGAGAGTGGGGTTAAACGTGCCGCGGGCAAGTTGTTCCGATGTAATTGAACCATGACGTTACTAGCAAAAATAAGATTTAAGATAGAAGAGTTGCTATCGGTGCGCTGCAGCGTTCCGTTTTATGACGAATTAACTTGATATGTTTATCTCTTTTTTCATAAAGCCCATTTCAATCGGATCAACTTCCCCGCGGTACGTTTAGCCCCGCTCTCCCCTATTCGTTATTCCATTCGAACAGTTGAAAAATATACATAAACATCCTGGCTATACACCTATATCTTCACTCATCGGTATCGGGAGCAGGGTGGGTGTAACGGAACTGATATCGATAGGTAGTTCCGTCAGTATGACCCAGTGGCACCGGATGCACTAACTTGCACTGACTTGCTCTAGTAAGCAAGGGTGCATTTGCCCTACAAACTGGCAATGGGATCATCTAATGCTAATTTAATTTTAAACTATGTTCTTCCCGTGGGTTTGACGAACCGAGTTTTTTTTCGGATAAAAAGCTAGTAGAAATAAAATAATTTTCGCAATCGGATCATTACTTCCAAGCATTACGTTTAGTTGATAGTTTAGTCAGATTTATGAAAAAATACGAAGGAATACATAGTGGACTTTGTGACAACTTTTGATCATGCATTCAATACCAACATGATTTAAGAGAGCCCTTTTTTAAGGATGGGAAATCGTTAAATGACTTCTTCCGTGGAGCGGAATGGCGTGTCAGATACTGACTAAAACCCATCCGTGTCCCTTCTAAAGCTTTTGCGTTCCAGGGCCGCGGTAACTCTTTTGAACAGATTCCGCAACACCTAAGAGAACCCTGCATAGACACTTTCGCCAGATTTATTAACCTCAAATATCGCGTGTACACATGGGTGTGCACTAACGAACACGTACCCTATAAGTACAGACGCCAGCACATCAAGCTATCCAAAACTGTCAATTTTTCCTCAAATCAGCTATAAAATCTATGTAAGAAATTTGACAGATTTGATTTTATATTTTGTTGTTAAACGTCACGCCGACTCACGCTTTGGTCGTTGGTTTTTTACGTTGAATTGCACTTGCAATACGATCTCGCTGTATCATTCGTTGAATCAACTAGTACTGGACGGGTTATGGTTATATTTTTAATGGAAACACAAATACGACGAAATATTTCAACGTTGGGGTACCCCTAATCATGTAGTTTCAATGGTACCGACTCCATCCATTATTCGGTACCTACTTGTGTCACGACCAAAACATTCCACCGTGTTTCGTAAGCAAATGTAAAGTTTGAGCAAATATCTTATTAATTCACGGTACGAGAAACTAGTCGAAGTCAACGAAGACGACCACCCACAGAAATTGTATATTTCTGTCACAAAGATAGCACCAAACCTTGTCAGCTCGGGGTCAGTTGAAACAGTGAATATTTGATGTGCACCGCGAGCCTGCTTACCGTTCATCTGCTTGCAGGCTGCAAAATGCATCTAATGAATTTCATATCGCCCTGACCTATATCATTGGCCAGGGTATTTGCTATGTGTTTTGTGTATCAGAGTATCGCTGCAAAGTTTCGAAATATGTGATGCGTTGCTATGTAGGCTATTCAGGCGTTTGCTATATGTTATGCCTCTATATCGAAAGACATGCCTTTACTCGTGGTATTGACGGAATCAATGCCGTAACTCGTGTGCCTTTATACAGTCCCAAATGTTGCGAATTTACAAAGCAGTCAGACCACCTGATCCCAACCCACCCAGGAAACCAGAGAGCAAACGCTATCCCCAACCCACCCAGGAACCCAGAGAGCTAACGCTAACCCCAATAGCTAACCCAACCCCCCCAGGAACCCAGAGTGCTAACGCTAACCCCAACCCACCCAGGAACCCAGAGAGCAAGCGCTCATCCCGACCCACCCAGGAACCCAGAGAGCTAACGCTAACCCCGACCCACCCAGGAACCCAGAGAGCTAACGCTAACCCCAACCCACCCAAAAACCCAGAGAGCTAACGCTAACTCCAACCCACCCGGGAACCCAGAGAGCAAACGCTATCCCGAACCCAACCAGGAACCTAGAGAGCTAACGCTAACCCCAACCCGCCCAAAAACCCAGAGAGCTATCGCTAACCCCAACCCACCAAGAAACCCAGAGAGCTAACACTAACCCCAACCCACCCAGGAACCCAGAGAGCTAACGCTAACTCCAACCCACCCAGGAACCCAGAGAGTTAACGCTATGAGGAAAACTATAGTAGAAACTTAGGAAAATACGCTCAAAGATAAATCAACATAAAAATACTTAACTAACTATATACACTACCTAGAAATAAAAATAAAATCTCCAAACTAAATAAACCCTAAAATATGGCGTCAAAAAATTCATCCGCATCGCTGTCGACTGAAAGTGTACCCAAAAGACTGGCGGCATTGCCACGTTGTATGGCAATGCTTATTCTTTGACCAAGGTAAAAGCCAGCCCTTGGGTCACGTGAAGTGTCAACTAAGCGCCTTGAGAGATCTTTAAATAAATTATGTGCACTCGGACCCCAAGACCCAAGAGTTTCAACCCCAAACGGCTCGAAAATATAACTACAAACAAGTTTATTATATTTCCGCCGCTTGAGGTTCTCTGCAGCCGCAGCGGCAGCGCCAGTACAGCACGAAGAGCTAGGAAGATGGGATGGCGCAAGAGTATCGACACAAGTAGCGTCCCACACTAATGGCCTACCCATCTTACATAAAAATATATTTCAAACAAGTTATCAAAGTTTGATAACAATCCCGCCTCGACTGTTGTGATAAACTTGAAGAGAAACAATGTTCATGATCAAAAGAAATTAATGGTGTAAATATGTTTTTCAATCATTTTTGGGTGGCCAAACCAACGATTTTCAAGGTTAAGCAACGCTTGCCGAGGTCAGTCTGTGGATGGGTGACCATCTTAACATACCAAGATTCCTCCGTGCCTCGGAAAGCTCGTTAAGCCGTTGGTCCCGACTGTCATTTGGAGATCTTTGGCAGTCGTTACGGATACTCAAGCCCGAAAATCTGTGTTACCCAGTTTATGGGTTGTGGAGGTCTGGTAGGCAGCGTAAAATACTGGTATTCAGCTGAATCCGGTTTGGCTGGAAGCCGACCCCAATTTAGTTGGAAAGAGACTAGGCAGATGATGATTGTTGGAAGACAACCCTAAGATAATAAAGCAAATATGAAAAGTCAGACCTGCGTGCAATGCAATGCATTATTAAACCTAAAAACAGTGCAATAAAACCCATTTTTCGAGAGAGTGTGTTTAAAAGTAATTACTACGACAGGAAATCACTAATGGAATATAAACAGCATTACTCAATTAAGTATTCTATGGTAAGCCGTGTAATCTTATTGACAGAGTAAATGGATTACTCGGTAATGCGATGTCATCCGTTTATTAAACGAATTATTAATGACATGCTGCATTGAGGAGCTCGTGGCTACATGGGACAATTAGTCAGTGAGTACGAATATTATTCTACGTACAGTGTACTATATCGCGTCGACTGTCAACCATATATTAGTGACCACAGATATACCTATAAAAAACAGAAATATAAACTAACCACAAAAAAAAACCGAAGAATAAAACTTGTTTATTATAATAAAATATTTCCTGTGCGCGTTAAAAATATAAATAAATACAGACATTAAATTACATAGTTTTTATACCAATGGAAAAAGTGCCCAAAATACTGATATCATTGCCACGTTGCACTTGACTGTACCAAACGTTGATAAAGTTTAAAGTAGCACACAAAAAGAAACGGGACGAGTTGCAGAATGAACATATTATTTATTTTGATTTTCTGCAAGTCGTCCCAAATGGGCCGTAGGCACGTAGGACGAGTTGACGAATTACTCAAATTAGGGTGGTTATTTGTAGTTTAAAATATGTCAATGAGAACTTTCTAACAAGGTAAATAGGAACGCATGCTAAATATAACGCTTAGCAGTCTCGCTCAAACCAGACCTCTCTCAGACCCCATTCAGCGACCACATGAACGAGCATCACTCTATTTCAATCCTTATTTTATTAACAGTCCCTTTTAAGTAGAATATAATCACGAATCAATCAGAGAGCTGTAAAAAATATTGTAAAACCGTTAGCGATACGGCAGCCATTTGTAAATTCGCATGGGTTTGATTAAAATCCAGTGCTGTGTCGGTAGCAAGGTGCAGGATGAAGCGGGTAGGTAGTGATATTTTTAAAACATGTGGTTTAAAGTCAAAGGTAAAGTCCAAACCTTTATTTCAATAGGGGAATTAACTGGATTTTTAATTAATATTATCAAAACCTGAGAGCAGGCAAGACTCAGTTCAAAAATTTTGCTTGAAAATCTCAAAGAATTGCGTGTGACGTCACTCAAAAGTTCCGCCATATTGAATTGAAGCCATCCATTACAAATGACATTTTGTGCGACAAGGCTAGAAGAATAACTAACAGCGTATAACTTCTCTGTTTTTCCACCAATTTAATTTTTACACCAAATCGTACTGTTTTAATACTATCTATCGAATAAGTATTCATTCACATAGATTTTTCATAGTATTCAAATACCCTATAGATCATTAAAAGGAACTTGAATGTCAAAAAACGCTAAAGTTTCCGCAGACAGGCGTGACGCGACAATATGTCAATGATGCGATCCGTTAAACCCTTTTTGTAGAATTTATTTTGATTAGATAATTAATTTGAATGACATCGAAGCTTATGCTTTAGAAGAAGAATGTTGAACTTTTTTTTACTTTGGTAGCAATATTGGAATACCTACGTGTGTAGGTACCGTCGGTTGACTTCACAGGGAACAGTGTCCACACTTTTTTTTTTGTATGGTTTGGAAATCATCAAATGACTCCTACCGCTCTGGGCGAAGCAGCAGGGAGTGTCGGACTCTTACTGAGTAAACCCATCCGTGTTCCTCCTAATGCCCTTTGTGTTCCAGGGCCGCGGTGACTCTTTCAAATAAATTCCGCAACCAACAGTATCCACCCTACCCTGCAGTTTACTTGGTCAGGCGATCTTGATACAGCGACTATCTTACGCTTCACGTCTTTATCCGTGACAGCTGCATGGTTGCAAACCATCCTCGTGAGCGTACCTATATAAAAAAAAAGTTGCTCCACTCTAGGAATTTCTCCTGTATCGTGGGTGAGTTTACAAATATACAAACTCACAAACACAAACAGCCAGGCCCGGAACAACTATCTGTAGGCCATACAAATATTTGTTCCGTGCGGGGATCAAGCCCACGACACGCAGTGCAGCAGCTAATCGCTCAGCCACTGCGCCAACCGTGTCCCTAATTTAATTTTCTGGTTTTTTTTCGCAAGCCAATCACAGTTTTGTGTCTTAGTGTGATGTTATTCAGGAACCGGTTAATATTCTGGTAACTTGTACCACACATAAGCACCCGAACCGAAATTAATTTGCTTTTAGGCAGTAACATAAATAATTGTAACACTTGCATTAATACAGAGAGTGTTTTTGTATCGCGTGTGTTGCTACAAGTTTGTCAAATTAAACGCGCGCCCGTTTATTTAAAACTGAATTAAACTGAGTTTAATGTACGGTGGTTTTAAGGGTTACGTACAAGAAGCGTGTTAACAGGAGTTTGCGAACCAAGTCTACGTTGTCTATATGTTGGTCTATCACTGGGATATTTCTACCTTCCTCTCTTTAACATGTAACGGCCACTGCGAGTCAGAGGCGACTAAGAGACACACCAGAGAATGGGCAGCAGCATTCTCTGTTTTTCAGTGCATTGCAATACCTACATTACGATCGCTAACCCGCCTGCCAAGCGTGGCGATTATAGCAAACCCTCCTTTGGGGGAGACCTATGTCCAGCAGTGGACGTCTTTCGGCTGATATGATGATGATGTCTGCGAGTCGCACTTTAACACGAAGTATTCCGTACCATAAGCCCAAAAACAATCAATGTACACACATCATCTGCCTAGCCTTTCCCAAACTATATTGGGGCGGTTCCCAGTTAACTAGATTTAGCTGAATACCAGTATTTTACGTGGAGCGGCTGCCTACTAGACCTCCATAACCCATTAACTGGGTAACACGGTACTTCTCGGCAAGACTGGTGTCAGATTTTCTGGCTTCTGACAATCCGTAATGCCTAGCAAAGATCTCCAAATGACAGCCGGAACCAACAGTTTAACGTGCTTTTCGAGGCATGGAGGAGTCTCGGTATGTTAAGATGGTCACCCGCCAACAGACCAACCTCGCCAAGCGTCGCTTAACCTTGAAGATCGACCCGTGCGGCTGTTATAATTTAGCCACGAGTTCCTCTATCAATGTACACACATAACATCAATAGGTGCATCTCCTTTTCACCTATTTATTTTCTGTCCATAGATGCATTTCTATGGATAAGCGGCAATAAAAATGCACACTCTGAAAAATTCAATTGGGTGCCTATTACGGTTCATGAAGTACAGTCCACTGGAAGACGGACGGACGGACAGCGGTGGCTTATGGCTAGTTTACACAGTGCGAGCTGCTGACTAGACAGTAGAAAGTTACTCGGATCGTCTACTCGTATGCCAGTAGCTTGGCTCGCCTTAGCTGTCTATACGGTGATAGTAGCTGTCCAGTCTCTTGCGTGGTGCAGCACCCTAAAAATACAGGTTTCGCTCGCAAAAGCCTGGCTGATACTAGCGAGCCACTGCCGAACGCGTCCAAACGATGCGAGTGATGGCCGAGCTGCTGCCATGTGCAAGTTATTGTCGGCAAGCAGAAGAGTGAAAACAAAAAATTTGAAGTAACTCGGATGCGATCTACTTATCCAACTCGCACGTGCCAGTAACTCGATAGATACTTCCAAACGATGCGATTCACTGCATTGCAGCTACTCTGCAGCCTGACTCGCATGAAAACTCGCACTGTGTAAACTAGCCATTAGTATTCCGTTTCCGTTGGTTACTATTGGGGTATGAAACCCTAAAAGACAGGTAAACTATAGTAATTTTAATGTACACCACACTTTACGTACAAGTCCGTATTTTTTACCACAAATTATTTTATTTTATTTCATGAAATTGTTAAACTACTCTGGTAACGAGCGGGTGTTTCAGGATGTCGTAATTCGAGAGAAAAATATGTATGTTTTCATTTCAGGAATTCCAATACAGGGGCTTCTGAATTTGACATTTATAAAGCGAGATTTTTTGCACAGAGTTTAGTATTTAATAGCTTTGTGAGTTAAGCGCCATGTATGATTGAACTGCTCCGTTAAGCCTTCCTGTCTTCCGAACCAAGATAAATGTCGCTACTATAATATTTTTTCTTCAAAAAAGAAAAATTTAAAGATGAGGTCATTTTATTTCAATATCAATTAGTCTGTTATTTAATTAGCTGAATACACGTATTTTTGAATGAAGATAATAACGACAATTACCTTTTTTGATAAGCTATATTTAAATGAAATATAATTATTATTACATATCAATTTTATTTGCGAACCGAAAGTAAATAAAGACGTTCGGCAAAAACAACATGTGTTCGTATAAGTACAATTCGTTCTCATTATTAATGAAATGGAATAAAGATTTTAAATTTATATTGTTTACGTATAATAAAGGCTGCCAAGGCCGTGTTACCGTACGTAGGAACAGTGAAGATTGCCACATATTTTCTATGTTAAACTGATCTCAAATAATTGATCTCTAAATAAATGTGAAAACTAAAATAAACGTGTCAACGTGCGAATTTGGGAAGAAAGTACTCGAGTTTCTTGGATATACAGTCACCGAAAACGGAATACAATCAACTAAAGACCGATTAAGAACCATAGCTTCATATCCTGAACCTGGGACGATACAAGAATTGCGACGATTTCTAGGAATTACAATTTTTCACTTAGAAAACATTTCCCACGCCGCACACGCACATGAAAAGTTATATGTACAAATATCTTCGATCATGCTAGAAGAACGATAAGACCAAGGTGAACCTAACCACTAAGGAAATGGAAGCCTTCCAAACTTGCAGGAATAGCATCTAAAACGCAGGGCCTGCGGACGGCGAGCGTTGGGTGGCTCGCTGTCCGATCACCACCAGGCCCGGGTCGATGGCGCGTTGTGTTTCACGCGCGCCTCAAAGAGATCGGTCCCTCTAGGGCCAGAACCTGCCGGGGTCGCCCTATCAACCAGAAAAATGATAGCTAAACGGTTTTTCTGGCCGAGAATGCACAAAGACATCAGCATATGGACGAAGACCTACTTAGGTAATATGCCAACGAACGAAAGTTCAGCGTCAGAAAGTCGGTCACCAGTCTTGCCAAGGGTATCGTATTATCTAGCAGCGTATAACATCCTTTACGTGGTACGGAGAAACCTCGGAAGGTAATATATCCGGGGAAGGACAAGACGCCCCGGGCGTTAGGAGTCGCAGCGCGATTCCCGGCCACCGTAGGCGCGGGTCTGTGGACGTCGAGCGTTGGGTGGCTCGCTGTCCGATCACCACCAGGCCCGGGTCGATGGCGCGTTGTATTCTACGCGCGCCTCAAAGAGATGTCAGCATAGGAGACGAGGCCCGCTAGGGCCAGAACCTGCCACGGTTGCGGAATTTGTTAGAAAGAGTCACCGCGGCCCTGGAACGCAAAGGGCTTTAGAAGGAACACGGATGGGTTTTAGTCAGTAAGAGCCTGACACGTATTTCCGCTCCACCCAGGCGGAAGTCATTTAATGATTTCTAATCGTTAAAAAAATAGGTAGGTAGGGTTTAGCTTATTTAGCGCTTGTTGCAATTAAATTTCCGAGACGTGCCAAAATTTTAAAGTTTCCAAGGTTAAAGCCCGGTTTTCACCGCGAGCGGAGCGGACCCATTAATGACTTCTTTTAAAAACGGCAAAAAAATAATGTCTAAATAAGCCTGTTGTATGGGGCTCCCATACAACAGGCTTATTAATTTTATTTTTATTTAATTACTAATAGAACGCCCCGGCTTCGCCCGGATTTTAATGTTTTTTACAAAATTTTCTTCCATAAGAACCTTCTCCTAACAATAACAAACACAATAAAAAAAGAATTAGCGAAATTGGTCCAGCCGTTCTCAAGATTTGCGCTTAGCAACACATTTAGCGATCCATTTTTATTATATAGAAGATTTAATTTTAAAGTGAATAATATAACTCAATTTTCTGTGAATATTTCGAGCGTCTACCTGTTGCCGTTATCAAAAACGTGCAAAAAAATCACGTTTGTTGTATGGGAGCCTTAAATATTTATTTTATACTGTGTTTTAGAATTTTTTGTTATAGCGGTAACAGAAATACTATCACATACTATCACGGTTCATGAGATAAAGCCCGGTGACAGACAGACAGACGGATGGTCAGCGGAGTCTTAGTAATAGTGTCCCGTTTTACCCTTTTGGTACGGAACCCTATAAAGATCCATGCAATACACAAGTCCCTTTTTCTGTTTACCTGAAAGAACCGTTTAGCCTACCAATGATAAATACTGTAAAGAGGATATCCTTGTCTGCAGGTCTCTGGCAGACAAGATAGCCTTTGGAAGCGTCAGGTGAAAATTAAAAGAATTTGAAATACGAATGTTAAACTATGTTTTGTTTTTATGGGAGACTCTGGTTCCAACGTTCGCTAAAGGCAGATGCCAAAATATATTTAGAGTTATAAATCTCCAATATCGTTTCATTTATTATAACAATCACAATAAGTAACACTAGCGGAGTCCCTGGTGTTACAAATGGTGGAGGGCCGAACCCGCGTGTGCAAGGTGTGACATTGCACGAAGAAACCCCCATATGCTATAAGCATCGCAAAGAAGTGCGAGACTTTAATGACCAGGCGATATCCACGCCTGGAAAAGGAATAAAGCTAAGTGGTTTTCATTAAAATAACAAGTAATATGGCACAAGTTGTATCCTTTACGGGTACGGGTTCCACAAGGTCATTTGACGATTTTTTGACTCAATTTCGCCAGATTGCCGCGATAAATAGATGGCCAGAGAATGACTTGGCTCTCATCTTGGGTGCATATTTAGACGGGCCAGCTTTAGCGTATTTCAAATATATATATAAACAAGACGTCACATTCAAATTTATTTGTGATAGTCTGAAGGCAGAATTCCCGTCGGGAATAGATTATGTAGAGAAATTTTACAATGCGCGTCAAGAACATAAAGAAGACATAGTCGCATTCTTCTACAGACTAGCTGATTACGGCTTACAGTCGGGGATTGCCGATGAAAAAATTTTCATTAAAACATTTTTAAAGGGTATAAATACAAATTATAAACTAAAATTGGGAACGCGCATATACAGCTCTAAAGCAGAGTTACGCGCAACGATCGACCAAATAAAGGAGATTTTCGAGGGGACACAACCCGAAAGGATGAATTTATCTTTACATCCCCCGCGGGTTAGCTTTGATCGATTTTCAGCCGGCAGTCAGAGACACCCAACATCACCGAGACCGATGAGCCCGGGGCCAGCCACGTCAGGCTCGACGCCAAACCGAGCTGGTGATGCAGAGACATTTCACACGCCGAGGTATCATTTGCGACCAAGAGGTCGGTTTGACAATAGAAATAATAGCCAAGTACCCATTGCCCCCAGCCAAAGAAGCCCTCGTCAGCACAGCCACCCAAACGCACAAGGACACAGTCGGTAGAGGATGACGTGGAGTTGCAGGCTGTGTCCGAAAGAGAGCAACTCCCAAGGAAAACTAGCAAACACGGTGACCTCAATCCTTTTATTAAAATTTCGATAGTTGAACAGGCTTGTACTTGGGGACTTGTGTCCGATTACGCGCTCATATTAGGCGCATTTTTGCAAAGCGCAGCAAAACATTTTTATAACTACACATACCATGATGGTATTGATTTTGATGTGTTGTGTGATAAAATTAGAAACGAATTCCCGTGCAAATGCATGTCATGTAAACAACGTGCACAAAAAGCATCTTATGTTGAAACGACGACCGCCGTTGTATTGGAAAAACGCGAACGACAAGATTTTATAGATGTTGAGAATAATACACCCTTTTATTCTAGCGTGATGACGAACGTCTCACAAATTGAAATTGAGGAACCACACTATGATGACCATGATGACAATTGTGACGATGATGAACAGAGCTGTGGAGAAAGCAGCCTACTCCATGATACAACATTTGAGCAAGATTTGACGGATGAAGATAAGGAAGCGGGTGTGTCTATTCCAATATTTAATAATAGTTTGATTCCAGAAAATCAAGAGAAGTTATTGTCGGAACCTCTTTGTAATCCAAACAACGAATCCAATAATTGCATTAACATGGATGACATTTTTGAGGATAATGGAGTCGAAGAATCCGTTGTATTGCAGACCGAACCGAAGGAGATGGTCCAATACGAGGTTCAATTCCCCATGATGTCCAAGGATTTAGATGAATCCGACATTCTCGAGGGCTTAGCTATTGAGTCAAATGGTTGTAATACAATAATCTCAAGTAATTTGATTTTATTCGACGGGGACAAAGCAAACACCCATGCCACATACACAAATATGTCTTTGAATATTAAAATTAAATTTTCTCTTAATGCCCGAGCTAAAATAAATAAGATAAGGGTAAGAAGAAAGAAATTCGAAACAATTTTATATAATTACAAAGTCAGGAAACGTAATATTTTGAGAATTTTATAACTATTTGAGTTTCCACTTTTTATACTAGGTAGATTTAGTATGTTAGATATTTTTCCAGATTTCTGCTGATCTCTTAGCATTATATTTTATTAAGTTCGACAGTGTCGACACACAAATAATTTTATTATTTAATTTCATTCATAGGTTGTCATAAAATGAAAAATAATATGTCATGTTGTGCTATAGTTAATATAAAAAGCACAGGTTGAACAGAATTCCATGTATGTAAGTGATGATTTATACTTCTAGGCGACAGACAGTTAGGAGTTTCAAACTACGTAGGTTGTATATGGGCCTGTTAAAGAATATTTGTTTGTATCCGAAACTATCATCGGACGAGTTTCAAGTTCATGTAAATAGATACATTGATTAATGTAAACAAACCATTATTTTAGTGTTTTTTGTTAAATAGTTTATTAATCAGTTTATTCTTTTTCATGTGGATACTGAAAATGGACTCGTACGTGCGTGAGGGACGCAGCCGGCCGAGGAAGAGAAGGTCACTTGTTCAAAGATGAAGACAGAATGTTATGGTCAGATAGGTTGAAGTTACTCCAGTTTGAAAAATATAAGTTAACTATAGGGAACTATGGCCCATCCTGAAGAGAGGGGAGTAAGAGGGCGCCATGGAGGTTGATGCCAACTCTGCTTACGGGGCATAGCCTTTCGCAGAGGGTGACTAGTTGTCACCATTGGTTCAACTGATATTGGTGACCCACAGTTCTTAGTTAATGTCAATTAATGTATATTTGATTTTCTTTGTTATGTGCGGATCGCTGGAGTAGGTTCAAGAGTTAGGTATATTTATATTAGTATGACCTTCTTTTTCTCTGACTCGATAGCGTCCGAGGAATTTAAAGTTATAATATTATAAATTATAGAAATAAATCCCATCTGGATGAATGTGAGTTTTCACATTATTTGTTAAAGCAACCGCGATGTGCCGGAGCTTTTCTAGCGGTTTTGCCCCGGCAGGGCTTCGATATGACTGCGTTGTTGATAAGCACAAGTGGTGCATAGTAAATTTTAATAAGATAATTGATCGCAGGTCATAGTGTAAGCTGCTTCTATAGAAGCATACGCACCCCTGTTCGTCCACATCCGCTTATAGGTAGGGACGTCTTTTTAGGTATAGGTAGGTTACGCTTGACCCTTCCAAAGATTTGGAATAGATGATTGCGAGGCATTTCCTCTTATCCTCTATTCGTAGGGGCGTAGCTCATGTAAGGAGGATATCCTTGTCTGCAGGTCTCTGGCAGACAAGATAGCCTTTGGAAGCGTCAGGTGAAAATTAAAAGAATTTGAAATACGAATGTGAAAATATGTTTTGTTTTTTATGGGAGACTCTGGTTCCAACGTTCGCTAAAGGCAGATGCCAAAATATATTTAGAGTTATAAATCTCCAATATCGTTTCATTTATTATAACAATCACAATAAGTAACACTAGCGGAGTCCCTGGTGTTACAAAAGAAATATTCTACCACTGAGAAGGAATGTCTTGCTTTAGTATGGGCATTGAATTACTTCAAGCATTTTCTGTGGGGTTTGAAGTTTCAAGTAGTGACTGATCATAAGGCTCTGTGTTGGTTAAGGGGTAGAAAGGATATGAATGGAAGATTGGCTAGGTGGTCGTTGTGCATCCAAGCATATGATTTCAACATAGTACATTGTGCAGGGAAGGACAATGTTATAGCAGATTTTTTGAGTAGGAATCCTTTAGGCCTAGAGAAGGAGGAACAGAAGGTTTTAGAACAACATCTCGAGGATGGCATGCAGTTATATAGAATAGAGGTTGTAAAGATTCGAGAGGAGCAACTACAAGATGAGTTTTGCAGACATTGGTTTGACAAGATAGCAGCTAGTAGGGAAAGAATATTGAAGGGGTTTAGTGTCATAGATGGTATTTTATGTAAACAAGCTAGGAGGTTAAATAGGATTCAAGAGTTAGTAGTAATCCCGAGATGTTTGCTGAAGAAGGTGTTGAGGGAGCTGCATGACGATCCATGGTCAGGTGGTCACTTAGGTTTAGCTAAAACGTTAGGTAAATTCAAAGCTGGGTATTTTATTAAAGATGCTGAAAAGGAAATAGATAAATATGTGAGGAGTTGTATGTTATGTCAGGAACGGAAGAAAGGGAAGCAGTTGGCGCAGTTACAACCCGTCACAGTAAATCAGTTGATGGAGAAAGTAGGGATTGATGTTTTAGGACCTTTTAGGAAGTCGTTGAAGGGTAATAAGTATATTATTGTTAGTGTGGAATATGCTTCAAGGTATGCGGTCTGCAAAGCGGTACCCAGAGTGACGGCCCAGGGGATTAGTGAATTCTTGATAGAGGAAATCTTCTGTAGGTATGGTGGTGTAAAAGAAATTGTGTCGGATAGGGGGTCAGTTTTTACATCACATCTGGTGAAGGAAACTGTAGGTTATTTCGGGGCAAAGTCACGCTTCACCACAGCATTTCATCCTGCGACGAACGGTTTAGTTGAACGTTTTAATCAGACCATGACTCAGATGTTGTCCATGTACGTTGCCACAGATCAGAGAAATTGGTGTAGTTATGTTCCGCTTGTATGTTATGCTTATAATTCTAGTAAGCAGTCGAGCACTAAAATTTCACCGTTCATGTTGTTATATGCTAGGGAACCTTCATTTCAGACTGATTTATCAGTGAATGTAGGGCAAAATGAATCATTGGATTTTGTGGGACGTCATAATCTGAAAAATCAGCTGTCACGGTGTGCCATAGATAATATAAAAAAGGCACAGATTAGACAGAAGGCTATTTACGATAAAAAAGCCAAAGTTAGGGATTTTGTGGCAAATCAATTAGTAATGGTCTATACCCCTAGGCGACGATCAGGGAGGAGTACAAAGCTTCTTAGGTTATATAAAGGGCCGTATAAAATAATTAGGAGAATGTCAAATGTAAATTATGTGATAGGAAAACCCAATAATAGGAGATATATAGATATAGTTCATGTAAATAGATTAAAACCATTTTATATTAGAACACTGTTGTAGATATAAAGTTACATTGAATGTTTAACTTCATATCGAAAAGGCTCAGTTTTCCAGTTCTTAGAAAAATGCGATGACAAAAGGGAAATGTCAATTGCATTGACATTGATTAATGTAAACAAACCATTATTTTAGTGTTTGTTGTTAAATAGTTTATTAATCAGTTTATTCTTTTTCATGTGGATACTGAAAATGGACTCGTACGTGCGTGAGGGACGCAGCCGGGCGAGGAAGAGAAGGTCACTTGTTCAAAGATGAAGACAGAATGTTATGGTCAGATAGGTTGAAGTTACTCCAGTTTGAAAAATATAAGTTAACTATAGGGAACTATGGCCCATCCTGAAGAGAGGGGAGTAAAAGGGCGCCATGGAGGTTGATGCCAACTCTGCTTACGGGGCATAGCCTTTCGCAGAGGGTAACTAGTTGTCACCATTGGTTCAACTGATATTGGTGACCCACAGTTCTTAGTTAATGTCAATTAATGTATATTTGATTTTCTTCGTTATGTGCGGATCGCTGGAGTAGGTTCAAGAGTTAGGTATATTTATATTAGTATGACCTTCTTTTTCTCTGACTCGATAGCGTCCGAGGAATTTAAAGTTATAATATTATAAATTATAGATATAAATCCCATCTGGATGAATGTGAGTTTTCACATTATTTGTTAAAGCAACCGCGATGTGCCGGAGCTTTTCTAGCGGTTTTGCCCCGGCAGGGCTTCGGTATGACTGCGTTGTTGATAAGCACAAGTGGTGCATAGTAAATTTTAATAAGATTATTGATCGCAGGTCATAGTGTAAGCTGCTTCTATAGAAGCATACGCACCCCTGTTCGTCCACATCCGCTTATAGGTAGGGACATCTTATTAGGTATAGGTAGGTTACGCTTGACCCTTCCAAAGATTTGGAATAGATGATTGCGAGGCATTTCCTCTTATCCTCTATTCGTAGGGGCGTAGCTCATGTAAAGAGGATATCCTTGTCTGCAGGTCTCTGGCAGACAAGATAGCCTTTGGAAGCGTCAGGTGAAAATTAAAAGAATTTGAAATACGAATGTTAAACTATGTTTTGTTTTTATGGGAGACTCTGGTTCCAACGTTCGCTAAAGGCAGATGCCAAAATATATTTAGAGTTATAAATCTCCAATATCGTTTCATTTATTATAACAATCACAATAAGTAACACTAGCGGAGTCCCTGGTGTTACAATACCTCCTACATAGGCTTGCGTAATCAACCTTATTTATTAAAATAAATAATCTTTTCATATGATAACTGATTAGCACTACTGATTTTTGGGGCTGAAAAGTTCTGGAGTGGCGACCACGTACACGGAAGACGCAGTATTGGGAGGCCTTTGGACCGGTTGTTGTGGCGACAATTGGGGGAGGCCTATGTCACGTAGTGTACGTCTTTCGGCTGGTATTATGATGATTTGAATGCTGATTAGAAGATTATTTTCTATTGATAAAATTTGTATTAAAAACCAAAATATATAAACAAAAAACTTGAGAGGTGTCAAGGGACACCCGGATGGAACGAAGTTCCAAATAAATATAATTTATCATTTAACATCTAAACTACTCATCGGATTACCAACTCTTCTGCAGATTGAAAGCTTCAGTATCGCTGTGTCATAACTCATAGCACTCATTCTCGTAGCCTACTTGTTATCCTTGAAAAAAACACCATCCCTGTTCTGTTTCTTGATAGAGAAGTGAAACCGCATGAAATAGCTAGTATTTAATCAATTAAAAAAAGTATTTCACAACCAAAAAAATTTAAAAGTGTTAAAATATTTGTATTGTTTTCAGCTTCAATTTGTTGTGTTCGAACGATCGCCAATTAAGTCTAGTACGCTAAATAACTGATACGTTTCATAGTTTTAAAACTTCATAAAATAGAGCAGATATCATACAATTTTTTTTTTTATTCAAATGTTTCGTTTGTAGTATTTGAAATTAATACCAACTTTATATTCTGGATGGTGTGTACCTGAGAAGTTTTTGGGTACCTACTTACAATGACATATAAGTTACGAGACATTTTAAAAATAGTCAATACTAATAATTATTATAAACGGTAAAATCGTTTGTTCCGTTCTACTGTAGATACAGATCCGATTAAGAAAACTCATTCACGAAGAGGCTGTTTTTTGTCTTCGGAAAATCATCATATTCCAATAAAATCTTCTAGGATAGAATAAAAGGAGTTGAGCCGCGGGAAAAATAGTGTCTAATCATTACTTTTATCAAAATATTAGTTTCTAATATTTTGGCGCTTTATTCCGAAATTAAAACCACATTCTCCTTCGAAATTCAAACATAAAAGAAACAAAAGACAAACAAAAAAGTGTCGTGACAACTTTTCGTATGATTTTTTTCCGTCTATACGGGTGTCCCAAAACTCAACGTCAAGCCGAAACGGGGTGACAGGATTGATCATAACCATCACGAGAAAAATCTGAAAAAAAATCTATCCCATGCAGTTTAAAAATTATGGGCATTTTAAGAAAAACCTAGAAATTTGATCAAACTGTACCATTTTTCGGTTATTGTGGTTATTCTTTTTTATTTTTGTTCATTTGAACTTTGGAAACGTAATCCTAAATAACATTTCTAGAATCCCAATAAAAAATAATGACACAATTGCCTCAAGTTTCCGAGAATTGAGACTATTTGTTAAACTACGAATTTAAAATTTTCAAGATTCGTCGACTTTGACAGGCCCTCCTATAAAAAAAATGTACTAGAGTGCCTTGGCAAGTGGCATTAAAAGTTGGCGCATTTAATCAGAATTCTAAAATGGTACAATACTTGTTAGTTCCATACAATAGAAAAGAGTAAAAAAATTAAAACCTCAAGTAACCCGATTTTTGCTATCTCATTTTACTCAGTTAAAATGTTTTTAATTCACACAAGCTCTAGGTAGGTTCTTAATTTTAAGACAAAATGATGAGAGAGATGGATAATGGGTATGTTCGCCATGAGTGAGCGAGACAGATAGTGACGCCACTTTTACCAAAGTGAAAAAAAGTTAGTAAAATTAGTAAAATAATTAGGTTTGTTGGAATAAAAGTCAGATGATAGAGAAATAACGTTTTTTATTACAATAAATGTTCAAATTGTTTACCATCAGCCTCAATACAAGCCCTACATCTTCTTAAAAAAGATCTACTTATTAGTCGGGCATATCTTCGAGAGTTGATCGCCTCAGCTGCTTGAGAAATGCGTTCACGCAGGTCGGCTACGTTCTCAATGGGCTTTGAGTAAACTTTTTCTTTGAGAACTCCCCAATAGAAAAAATCCAGGGGATTTAAATCTGGTGAACGGGCGGGCCACGAGATAGTGCCCGAACGTCCAATCCACCTTCCCGGATATTCCTGGTCAAGGAAATCTCTTACTTGCACTGCGAAATGCGCTGGGCAGCCATCTTGTTGAAACCACATGTCGCGAAGATCTGCTAGTGGTACGCCCTCTAACAGGGTTGGTAAATCTTCTCTTAAAAAATGTAGGTAATTAGTTCCATTCAAGTTCTCAGGCAGTTCAATAGGCCCAATAATTTTACCGTTTAAAATTCCGGTCCACAGGTTTACTTTAAAACGATACTGGGATCTATCTTCTCGCATTAAATGTGGATTCTCCACATGCCACTCGTGATAATTGTGCAAGTTCATGTAACCATCTTTTTTAAATGTCGATTCATCTGACCAGAGAATTTTTTGGATGAATTGGGGATTCTCATTATGCCTCTGTAGCATTGTTCTACAAAAAGAAATCCTTTCCTGATAATCTCGAGGTAGAAGACTTTGAACTCGTTGTACGTGAAACGGATGCATTTCGGCTCTTTGTAAAATACGATGAGCAGTGCTTTTCGGTATTCCCGTTCTTTCTTCAATTCCACGTACGGAAATACTTCGGTCACGTGCGACCTCTTGCAATACTTCTTCCTGGAAAGGAAACACAGGTCTACCTCCAGCCTGTATTTGATTCGGGAAATGGCCGCCCTCTGTGAGTGAACGGTGCACATTAACAAACACGCGGTGATCCGGGTAGCGCTCTAAATTTGGATATCTTTCACGATAAAGTCTAGCGGCAGCACTTGCGTTGCATCTGCATTCCCCATAAATGAGGTGCATGTTCGCATATTCTTGTGAAGTGTAGCGCGTAGGCATGGTAGATAAAAAGGATGCCAACACAAAAGTCCAGAGAGAAGCCAAAGTTGCCGGTATGTTATCAACAAGTCCAATTCACAAAGATTCAAGTCCAAAAAGAGAAGCCAAAGTTGTCAGTACTAAATCAACACAAGCGAATACGAACGTGCGCAGTAGACGAATGAGCGAAACGTACTAACTGGTTGGTGTCGGACTGGTAGCGTAGCCATTTGCTTGGCTGAAACTAGTGCGAATGAAACAGATAGATGCCATAGCATCTATCTGTTTCATTCGCACTCGTTTAAACGACGCATCTCCGTCTCAATGCGTGGCGTCACTATCTGTCTCGCTCACTCATGGCAAACATACCCATTATCCATCTCTCTCATCATTTTGCCTTAAAATTAAGAACCTACCTAGAGCTTGTGCGAATTAAAAACATTTTAACTGAGTAAAATCTGATAGCAAAAATCGGGTTACTTGAGGTTTTAATTTTTTTACTCTTTTCTATTGTATGGAACTAACAAGTATTGTACCATTTTAGAATTCTGATTAAATGCGCCAACTTTTAATGCTACTTGCCAAGGCACTCTAGTACATTTTTTTTATAGGAGGGCCTGTCAAAGTCGACGAATCTTGAAAATTTTAAATTCGTAGTTTAACAAATAGTCTCAATTCTCGGGAACTTGAGGCAATTGTGTCATTATTTTTTATTGGGATTCTAGAAATGTTATTTAGGATTACGTTTCTAAAGTTCAAATGAACAAAAATAAAAAATAATAACCACAATAACCGAAAAATGGTACAGTTTGATCAAATTTCTAGGTTTTTCTTAAAATGCCCATAATTTTCAAACTGCATGGGATAGATTTTTTTTCAGATTTTTCTCGTGATGGTTATGATCAATCCTGTCACCCCGTTTCGGCTTGACGTTGAGTTTTGGGACACCCTGTATATTGGAACGAAGTTCCTTATCGCGCGTTGTGAAAGGGGGCTACCCCTTTCACAACGCGCGATAAGGAACTTCGTTCCAATATATAGATTCTTTATAGAGAATACCTGGGTGCCCTAACATTCTCTGCCAATCAAAGTTTGGATTACTGGAATCTGAAAACACTACTATCACGGGCGCAAGTCGCTTTTACTCGAATAGAAATACGAAAGTGTGGTGGAAATAAAATGGAAAAAAGCCTGAAAAGAATAATATTCTCTTTGTTTTATTCGTCCAATTCCATTCTGGACCTATGTGCCAAGTTTCATTCAAACCCCTTTAGCCGTTAAGACGTGAACAGGTAACACACAGACTAATTTGCTTTCGCATTTATAATATTAAGTATGAATTCGTGAACTTTTCTCCAGATTCTCAATATCCTGGCCTCGTCTCCTCCCGACTGGTTTAGCGGACAAAATCAGTGACGTTGGCGCGAACTACTACAACAACCTGATCGACGGTCTACTGGAGAAGGGCATCGAGCCTGTCGTCACTATCTACCACTGGGATATGCCGCAACTGCTTCAAGATCTTGGTGAGTTTTAAATGGTCGATGGCCACGTAAGGAGACAATAAAAGATGGCCAGTTTTATCCAACTTGAAACAGAATAAACGCAACACCTAAAAAGGGGTCATTGTACTCATCATTGTGAACAACTTTTACTATGGGACCAGCCCTGAAATTGCGAAAAAATATCAGCTGTTCAGGGGCCCTACTATGAAGTCTTAAAACGATAATGATTCCGCTATAAGAAAGAGACGGAGCTATACAAAGCGAATAGCACTATCCCTTTTACATCATCGGAATTGGATGGCATTAGCACGTCATAGTAGGGCCACAGTTCGTTTCGTCGAATTTTCTGAACATAAATGTATGGGGAAGTCGTTTTTTTCGTGATTTCGGAGTTGGTCCGATAGTAATGTACAATGATTCATTTTCAGGAATTGCGTTTTTTCTGTTACACGTTGCACTGATCATTCAAGTAACATAGCAAACTTCTTGTTCAAGCCTCATGACAAAGTGATATTCGTTCAGGGAAAAGAAAAAAAAAGAATGATATGGCAAAAATAATGCTGTTTTGTCACCCTCTTGACTTCCTCGTTAGTATAGAGGTCGCATGCACGACTGTTGAGCACTTGGGCTTTTTGTATTTTTTTTTTTAAGGGAAGTCGTCACATGACTTCTTCCGCTCTGGGCGGAGCGAAAGGGAGTGTCAGACTCTTACTGACTTAAAACCCACCCACATGTTCCTCCAAATGCCCTTTACGTTCCCGGGCCGCGGTAACCCGTCCATAGCGAGTCCCGTTCATGAGCTCTAGGGCTAGGAAGGTTTCCACTGAAATCCGTTTTCAGCTCACTTAACTTCCAGGTGGCTGGGCCAACCCTCAAATCTCTGACTGGTTTGCTGACTACGCAAGGATCGTATACAGCCTCTATGGAGACCGCGTGAAGACCTGGATTACTATCAACGAGCCGCTAGTGGAATGCGACTGGTACGACGGACAGGGGCTGCTGGCTCCTCAGCTGGACTCCTACTTGGGCCCGTACATTTGCAATAAGAACTTGCTGTTGGCGCATGCGAAGGCTTACCATATTTACGATCAGGAGTTCCGGTATGAGTTCAATGGTATGCATTTACATTTGGACCTTAAGACTTACAAAAGAAAGGGGGTGTTGCTTTTAAGACAGGTCAATCTGCCAAAGTCAAAGTCAAAGAATTATATGCAGATAAATATGGTTACAAAAGTTCTTACAATAATAATAATAATATAATAATATCTTGAGACAACTCACACACGGTCATATGATCCCAAACTAGGCAGAGCCTGTGCTAGGGCAACCAGACACCTTATAAACATACTTATATATTTCTAAATACATACATATTATAGACAAATTACACCCAGACACAGAGCAGATGATCATGCTCATCACACAAAGATTTGTCCTGGGTGGGAATCGAACCCACAACCTCCGGTTTAGCAGTCAGGGTCGCTAACCACTCGTACAACAGGCCAGTCAAAAAACAATGGTAGTATAGTAGCTTAACATATTCAATCATAACATAATGACGTGCAAATTTTTAGTATAGGTATAATAAGATCATTTAGATTTAAACTGAAGGAATCCTTTGATATTATAGAAGGGATTCTCAAGTAACCAGTGTTTAGGAATTAGGAAGTTCTTTAATTTGTTTAGGAATCTTGTTATATATCTGGATACACATAGGATAGCAACTTCGCCTATATATTTCCGTTTTTATTCTAGGAGTAATTAATTTATTAGGATATCTAGTTTTGAACTCACATTTATCTCCTAGTTTTTCAAACGTCTCAGGGTGCAATTTGGTAAATTTACATATTTCCTCAATATAAATACCAGTTAATGTAAGTATTCTAAGTTTCATAAACAGTGGTTTACAGGATTTTAGTGCGTCTACATTACAAATCGCACGTTTACACCTCTTTTGTGCGATAAAAGTTCTTCCGAGATGCACCGAGTTTCCCCATACCAGTGTAGCGGCATCAATGCCGCCACATGAAAAACTCAGAAAAGAAATTTGTACGGCAACAAAAAGAACCGCAGCGCCATCTACGCCGAACTAACATCGAAATCCTGCATCGCGCAAGCAAAGTTCTCCGTGCGATTGGAACATATTCAACAGTCCGAATATCAACTATCGGGCAGTTGCCCACCAGACACAACAACCGTCTGGTTTGGAGGATCCTCCCCTTTTCGGTGGAGGTATGCGGGACTTTACTCTCTATTCCGCATACCTCCAAACCAGTATACCATACCGCAGTATTAAACCAACATATGCATGATAAGCCTTTTTTTTTAAGGATGGGAAATCATCAAATGAATAAGGGCGTGTCAGACTCTTACTGACTAAAACCTATCCGTGTTCCTTCTAAAGCCCTTTGCGTTCCAGGGCCGCGGTGACTCTTTCGAACAAATTCCGCAGCCCTGGATGCATGATAAGCCTATAATGTGGCTTGTCTACTTGTTAGGTTAGATAAACCTGCCTGTGTAGCCTTCGTAGTGTTGGTTTGGGCTTCTTGTGTAGCCGGATGCAGCTGGGCACCAGTATTTTACATGGAGCTACAACCACAACTACAATTATATATCGGGCTCCACAATTTAGTCCCTGGGTAACACGATGCCCCTTGGCAAGACTGGTGTCCAATTCCTTGATATTCTTTTAGAGGTCAGGTTCTTACCATCACTAAAATGGTGTCAGTACATTTTTGTAACTGTCGTTTTGTAATCGACCGGTAGTATAATCTGAAAAAGATCAAGATGAAAACTCAAATGAAGTGAACGCGAACTGAACTGTCACTTCACCTGAAGTTATGGATTAACTGCTCACTTCACTTTTTTTTTCAGGAAAAGTATCAATAGCAAACCACTTGCTCTGGTTGCAGCCTTACTCAAACTCTACAGAAGATCAGAAGTTGACAGAGGCAGCCAGAGAATTTATAGTAAGTAGATATGTTTGTGACGACTTGGAGAAGTTCATGACGGATTGGCCGGAGAGGGCAACACATCGGGAAGATTGGAAGGCTATTGGGCAGAATTTTGCTGAACTGTGGGACAATATAGATTGATTAAAAAACAAATATCTAAGAAAAAGAGTTCTTGGATGGTCTTGGGGCAGGTCTTTGCCAAGTAGTTCCACAGTATTGGCTAAAATAAAATACGAAATTACGATTAAGTCTTTTGTCGTGCTTATAACACAAATAATCCATTCCTAGAAATACGGGAAAGAAGAAAAAAAACCGGCCAAGTGCAAGTCGGACTCGCACACGAAGGGTTCCATTATCTATAAAAACGGCAAAAAAACCATGTCTGTTGTATGGGAGCCCCCTTAAATATGTATTTTATTTATTCAGGTTTGTATTTTTGGTGCTTAGACCCTTTATACTTTTAACTCGTCAATTATTTATTCAACATCATCATACCAGCCGAAAGACGTCCACTGCTGGACATAGGCCTCCCCAAGTGTCGCCACAACAACCGGTCCTTTGCGTCTCACATCAATCGGCTACCCGCAACCCTCACCAGGGTCATCGCTCCACCTTGTGGAAGGCCTTCCAACGCTGCGTCTTCCGGTACGCGGTCGCCACTCCAGTACTTTTCGGCCCCATCGACCATCTGTTCTGCGAATTTTTATTAGTAACAGATTTAATGCACATTTTGGCGATGCGACGTCGGGTCACTTTTAAGCTCACAATAAAACGTTCTGGAATCGAGATAGTTTGAGATTACCTATATTTTGTTTATTTATAGCCTATGCGGTCCCACTGCAGGGCAAAGGCCTCCCTTTCTTCCTTCCATCCCTCCCGGCTCTGGGCTAGTGTGAACCAATCCTATCGATAGACGTCAAGCTCGTCCCGCTATCTTTGCCCGGGTCTGCCACGATGTCGTCGGGCATTTTGTGGAATCCTTATTGTGGTTGCTTTAGCCTAGTCCCATTTAAGCCTGGCTGCTTTTTGAGCAACGTCGGCGATTTGCGTTTTGGAGCACTGCACTGTGTTTCTAATGCGGTCCGTTAATCTGACTCCCAGAATGCTGCACTCCATTGCTCGCTGGCAAGCCTCAAGCTATAAACAATACATTTTTCAGACGGGGCGCTACACGCATCCCATATTTTCAAAAGAAGGTGGATGGCCACCTGTAGTGGAGGAAACCGTTGAGAAGGTCAGCAAAGAACAAGGCTTCAAGGAGTCAAGACTGCCAGCTTTTACCAAAGAGGAGATTGAAATGATTAGAGGTAACACGAAGTTAGAGATCTTAAGTACACAAGAAAATAATCAGCCGATAATGTTCCAACTGCTGTCACACATCAACCACGCGAGCCGTGTGCGGATTGGTGGATGTCGCATGTTATGATATTATGGAAAATAAGATTTCCGTCTTTTGTTTGCGCATTTCAAAAAATGGCAGTGAAGCTTGAACTTTGTAGTATAAGATCCCAAGTAAAATTGACCTTCACGCATCTGCTTACCGGATGAAAATTATATATTTTCAAATAAAATATGTTTCTAAACATATACCATTTTTCACGGCAACCCTATGTTGCCGTAAAAAATATAAAAAGATCTGTTACATATTCTGTATGCTTTCTATTGGAATTTCGTTCGTTTGGCATGCAAGTCAGTGGAATTTTAATAATATTTTTGAAGTGAAAACTTCTTTAGCAGCGTTGTGCACTTTTTGGGATGGGTAAAAAATGTTAAACTCGCGTCAGGACACGTGACCTGATCGAAAATTCGTAAGACGGAGGGAAAGTTCTGAAGTGTTAAATTTTTGATGTAATATAAATTTTCATGTTTGTGTACGATAGCGCAATAAATGACACACACAAATGACAACAAATACACATAAATGATAGTACTTTTATACTGATAATTAAAGCAATTCGTGCAAAATTATTCCAAAACCATTCCAAAAAATCAAAAATGCACAACGTTATTGTTCAAGTTTTCACTTCCGCCGGCACTCCCGTCGTTTTTTTTTTTCACTTTTTTTTTCAATTACTTATAGCCATGACCATATTTTCATCCGGTAAGCAAGTGACTGAAGGTCGATCGTACTTGGGATCCTCTACTATTAGAATTCAACTTGGTGAGGAACTCATGACTAAATAGTAACATAACTTAGTGGTGCCTTTGGTTTGGTTACAAGCAATATGATAGCTTGAAAACTGCTGCCCAAAAATGTGTGCTACAATGGAAGGAATGGCGTTGGGTTATTTCTTCATTCTGAATTCTGTTTTCTAAATCGGGAGAGATTGATTCTTTGGAGCTTAGATCGTAACCAAGTTTGACAGGTTTTGAAGCTAACGTACAGCCGGTCGATTCTCTAAACATGTAGAAGTAAATGCTTGGGTGAAGTGATCACAAGGTGAGCTGTCAATTCACTAGCTGCACCAGCAGATTGACAGCTCACCTCGTGATCACTCCACCCAAGCCTTCACTTCGACATGTTTATAGAATCGACCGGCAGTTTGACAAATACATTATCTACTTCAAATTCTTAATTCAGGATAGATATGTATGTCATTTAGCCTGTTGTTTTATGAAAGTTTTGTAATTTAAGCATATTATTTATTATCTATGTATCAACCTTCCCAGGAACCTTCGACTTCTTGGCTATGAACCACTACACCACCAAGCTGGTGCGGAAACCCCAACCTTCGGAAGACATCGTTAAGTCCATCTTCACGTACGTTGTAGACCTGGATGCTGTGCTGCAGGACGATCCGAACTGGAGCTATGGTTATAACAAAGCTATGCCCGTAAGTTTATAGATAACTCTGCTAAGTATTTGGATGAAAGTTAAAACTTACTTTGTACAAAAAGTATGCTCTTAAAAGTAATAAACAGTGTGTATTCGGTTTAAAATAGTGGATTATGCACCTAGGGGATAAAGAAGTGTCCTATGTCATGAGCGCTATATTAAAAGGGTAAACTCACCAACGAAGCGAGGGAGTTAATCAGAACTTTATACTAGACTCCTGAATGCAGGGTTGGATTCAAGCAAGCCTATAGCAAAGGCGCTTTTATCCCCGAAGATAATAATTACTTTTTACACTTAGAGGTTGATTATTGCAGACAAGGCCCGAGAAGTGATAGCTGGTACCGCTGATAGGTGCAAGTCACTTGGTAATATGTTTCTTAAGAATGTTTAGATGAGATTCCAAATTTAAATCACAAACCGGTGAGCCATAATGTTGTACTGATTTTTATTATAGCCCCCCCGGGCAATAATGACTTTTCTCTAGGTAAGGTTGGATGTTATATAATTTGACAGTAACTACTGAAAGCCATCTGACACGATCGTAAAAAAACTCCTTTTGCTTCGTTTACGTTCCTTTACTTTCATAAACGGACAAACACGGCCGGACAAACGAATCTAAATTGAAATTCTCTTTTCACCCAGCTAAACCCACCAGGCATACGAAAGCAGATGTACTGGCTGAAACAGCAGTACGGAGACATAGAGATCCTTATCACCGAGAACGGATACTCCACCAGTGGGTCCAACCTCACTGATGATGGCCGGATCTCTTATGTCACAGATTATCTAGAACAGGTAATACATAACTAGGTTATTTTTAACAATCTACCTAGCCTTTACCCAACTATTATGGCCAGCTTCCAGTCTAACAGGATGCTGCTGAGTACCAGTATTTTACATGGAGCGACTGCCAGTGACAACCCAGTAACTGGGTAACACGATAGTCCATGGTAAGACAGCACTAGATTTTTTTACTTTGACTACCCGTGAAGACTGTCTGTCAAAAATGTTCTTAGGGCCTAGCACGAAGGTTTTTGTCGTATAGTAAGAATAAAGTAACGTAAAATTTTACTATAATATTATAGTACTCGTTGTGCACATACTATTTAGTACCTGGATGACGGAGTTTTTTTTCTTTTCATAAACGTTTTCTAAAAATGAAACCTAGCTGGAACTATTTATCGCCCCCGAAACCCCCTGCATACTAAATTTCAAGAAAATCGTTGGAGCCGTTTCCGAGATTCAGATTATATATATACATATATATAAGAATTTTTCGTTTAAAGGTATTAGATAGATTTGAATTGGATACCATTTTCATATTTTTGTATGATACGTGGTACAAAGGCAAGGTACAAATTGTGTATGTCCCTTTAAATGAAACCAAAATACAATGGGGTTGTAGTTTATTATACTCAAAATTAACTTACATTGACGATACTGTAACGTTACTAAACGTCAAAACGTTCATGCTAGGACCTCTTATGTTGGGAGGGACAAAGCCTTCGCCCCAACAGCCGAGAACACGCGTAGAGAGTCGCAGGGCGATCCCCGGCCGATCACCACTAGGCCCGGGTCGATGGCGCGTTGTGTTTCACGCGCGCCTCAAAGAGATGTCAGCATAGAAGACGGGGCCCGCTAGGGCCAGAGCCTGCCAGGGTTGCGGAATTTGTTCGAAAGAGTCACCGCGGCCCTGGAACGCAAAGGGCTTTAGAAGGAACACGGATGGGTTTTAGTCAGTAAGAGTCTGACACGCCCTTCCGCTCCACCCAGAGCGGAATATGTCATTTGATGTATTTCATATTGGGAGAATTAAAAATAATTGAAGATAATTATGTGTACGTGTAATTCAAGCAAGTACATCATTGCCTAACCATTGAACATGAAGCCGTGATGCTATGTGTGGTAGTCGATTCTTTTACAATAGATGTGCTCGCGTTCGACCACCGACTCACCTGATGCAAGGCGATGATGAGGTCGACGATAGCGCAAGCTCACCTCGAAGTAACTTTTTCACTCATGTCTTAAAGACCGCCAGATGTAGCTATAAGGAAACACACTCCGCCAGCGAATTCCACTTCTTAGTTACGCACTGTAAAAGTATTTCTAAAACATTTTTTTGTGAATTTGAATGGGGTATCCACCATGTACCGGTTAATTATGAGAAAATCCTTTGATGTCTGTGAACTTCCTCTAGCTGATCAATAAACCATTATTATCCCAATTTAATTAAACATTGTAACCAGTGGGATTCTGGAAATAGCTTTTATTTTTTTCTAACATCGACTATGTCTTGTATCTCGAGATAATTTAGAACATGTGAATGGTCAGATGGATATCAGTAAGTAGTTAAACCTTCTTCTGTTAATGATTAATGTGCCAAAATAGCCACCACACGTTCTGGCCTAACAGATCATCATATCAGCCGAAAGACGTCCACTGCTGGACATAGGCCTCCCCCAAGGGGGGACGGATTGCTATAATCATAACCACGCTTGGGAAGCGGGTTAGTGATCACAGTGTACCTGTTGCAATGCACAGAAACACAGAGAATGCCGCTGCCCATTCTCTGGTCGCCTCTTACGACACCCACGGGAAGAGGTGGGATGGTGCTATTGTTTTACGTCCGACATCATACAGATTATCAATATTTGGCCCTTATTCCATTTTATTCTGATCGACACAACATGATTTTCTTATTCCTTATAATGTCAGTGATCTCAGTACACACAGTATTTCTAGTCAATAAGTTTCACACAATCCGAGCATGATTTCTTTGGTCTATGAAAAAATTAAGTATTTAATTAATGGTTATAGGATGATCTTACCGGAACCATTTTTAGGGGTACGTAGTCAATTAGGAACCCTTATAGTTTGCCATGTCGGTCTGTCTGTCCGCGGTTTAGCTTGGAGACGCTTAGCACAAGAAAGTTGGAATTTAGTGTGGGTATACCTACCTATACATATTAATCACGCCGACAAAGTGGTAAAAAAAAACCTTGGAAAAATATGTTATTAGGGTTATTTTTTATCGCCTATCCCATGGTGTGCGAAATTGCAAAAAAAAAAATTTATGTAAATGCTTAAATTAACCAATATTTTGTTAAATAAGAAACTTGTACCCTTGAACACTACTTGAAAATCAAAAAGATGTGTAGATGTGATGTGTAATCAACCAACACTAACCTAGTTGGGCTACTGTATGTGTGTGTGTGTGTGTGTCATGGCCTGTAGCGCGGCATCAATGCCGCCACATAAAAATCCAAGAAGCAAAATTTGTACGGCAACAAAAAGAACCGCAACGCCATCTATCTTGTTAGTAACGAACTACCAACGAAATCCTGCATATTTTGCACAAGCAAAGTTCTCCGTGCGATTTGAACATATACAACAGTCCGAATATCAACTATCGGGCAGTTGCCCAACAGACACAACAACCGTCTGGTCGGAGGATCCTCCCATTTCAGTGGAAGTATGCGGGACTTTACTCTCTGTACCGCATACCTCTATAGATGATGCTTAAATAGAAATTAACGTATTACGCATGCTTATGAAAGCCTGGCACAAAGCCTAAAGCGGTGGAAAGGATCTGTGCGTGTCTCAACCAAGCTACTATGGTGCCCCTATAGAAAATATGAGCATATTTTGATGATTTTGTTTCCCCGTTTCAGATCTAAGTTCGGTTTATACGAAGTGGACTTCTCTATTCTTGAGCGCACGCGCACCCCACGCAAGTCAGCAAAGTACTACGCGAAAATTATAAGCAGTCGATCGCTGGATGTTCCGCTGCCTTGAAATGACCCAATTTGACTGAGAACAATTAAAATGTCCTTCAGTTTAAACGATTTTTTATTTGTTGGTACCCAATGTGTTGCATTTACAAAAAAGAAATAACATAATTATTGTAACTTAGAAAATATAATACTAAAGGTATACAATATACACCATATTGAGTCGACTTTTGCGACGAGGTAGTATCTAAGCGCAGCAAAAGACAAACGCACTTTTTTTTTCATAATTTTTGTGTACAGTTAGCAATTTACCCAAACGATTAACACTAAAAGTGGTAAAATACCAAAGCTTTCTGAGTACCTGGACGGCGGAACCCTCATCTTATCTATCGTTTTTGAAATCCGCCACTGATACTAGTTTTTCATAATGGTGGTTTAATAAACAAAAAACAACTGGTTCTGGATTTCGTTTCCGGTTAAACATTTCGCAAAAAGTATTCGAGACTGCAACCCATAGTTACTACCGCTCCTTTATTTTTCTTTCGCCAAACCTACTTTCCCAATTAAAATAGTTAAAAAAAAAAACATCCGACTACCAAATATACAACACTACAAAGATAAAATAACTTTAATTTCGGAAGTAAGTGCTAAAAAACAAAAAAAAAACAACCAAAAACACCGACTTCCGAGTTATTACGTATTGTTTTTATTTGGAAGTTGGTTAGTGGTAGTATTTTTTTGTAAAAAGTTTCATTATTTTTAAGTTTTTAGTGGTGATACCCCACTATATTGTAATACAACCAAATTGAAGTTATTCCCATAATGGGTGGTTGCGCTATTTGCCGTTAAGGAGTTACTAAGTGTGCCATCGCAGTCTAAGTCCAATCCAGCTTATAGTTAAATATCTACTTAGCTTAGGAAAAGACATAAACCCAACAATATATCACTTTACTAGATTATAAGTTAAGAAGACGTCACTGATTTATCGTTGAAGTTCAACGTCCAATGCAAATGCAATATAGCTATAACCAGACCCAACTCAAAAAGAATCATCAAGATCGGTTAATCTACGAGTATACATATGTAAATGCGAGCTTTGGATGCGTACTATGGATGGTCGCGTGTGGTGTAGCTATGTGCAGAGCAGTGTACCATCAGTAGGCGCGCGTTTATCACCGAAAGTGGACATGCCACTGTGGAAGCAAATAGTTATGCGCCAGAAATGACGCACAAAAACACAACATTCAAAGAAAATAACTTAACCACAAACTAAAAACTAAATAAAATACACAAACACACTACAAACTATGACAAACTATGTATGTAGAATGATAACGTCGCATCGCTCGAGCTGCGCATTTCCCTCGCACAGCAATGCTTTTTTTTTTTTAAGGATGGGAAATCATCAAATGACTTCTTCCGCTCTGGGAGGAGCGGAAGGGCGTGTCAGACTCTTACTGACTAAAACCCATCTAGAGCCCTTTGCGTTCCAGGGCCGCGGTGACTCTTTCGAACAAATTCCGCAACCCTGGCAGGCTCTGGCCCTAGCGGGCCCCGTCTTCTATGCTGACATCTCTTTGAGGCGCGCGTGAAACACAACGCGCCATCGACCCGGGCCTGGTGGTAATCGGACAGCAAGCCACCCAACGCTCGCCGTCCGCAGGCCCGCGCCTACGGTGGCCGGGGATCGCCCTGCAACTCCCGACGCCCGGGGCGTCTTCTCCTGTAGCGGCGGTTGGGGCGAAGGCCTTGCCTTTCCCTCGCGCGGCCCGCCTCCTCCTTCGCTAGCATTACCGCTTCGCAGAAGGAGCTGACCGCTTCCCAAGCCTCATCGCTCCGGACCATGGATTCAACCAGGGCGGGTCGCGAGACGTCGCCGCCGCTGATCGCCTCGACAAGGACACGGCGGTGCTCAGCTCAAGCAGGGCAGACCTCCACCGTATGCTCCACCGTGTCCTCCGGGCGATCCACACAGTGCTGACACCCGGGCGTGTCCTCCCGCTTAATCCGAAACAGGTACCTCCCGAAACAGCCATGTCCGGTGAGTACCTGCCTCAGGCGGAAGGTGAGGGCACAGCAATGCTATCTAGCGCATTTAATGACACCTCTTACTCGCTCCGCTATATAGCTTAGCTTAGCATCAGTGGAAACGGTCACATAGTTTTGTAGCTTAGCTGTTAAATTCTCGCAATATATGTAGCTGCATAGCACATCTCTGGTGAAAAGAAACCCGTTAATGTGCAAATCCGTTATATACCACAAATAACTGCATATTAAAGTTTTAATTTAATTATGAAATTTTTAAACTGCTGGTAACGAGCGGGTTTGTCCCGGAACCTCATAATTTGAGAGGAAAATATGTTTTCACAATATTTTTTGCTGCAAAGGAATAATTTTTACAACTATGTTTTTATTTCTGGAATTCCACAAAAGAGCCTTTTGAATGGTACGTTTATGAAACGTGAGTTTTTTGCACAGATTACAGTATTTTACAGCTTTGTGAGTTAAGCGCTATGTATGATTTAACACAGGGGTTCCAAAACTATTTCAATCCGTGGCGCACTTACACCGTTAAGTAATCCCGGCGCCCTAGCTTGCCATAATAGGTTACAATTTTACTAGGCACCAAATTAAAACAAGCACAGTATGATGATGTTAAGTTTTTTTACATATTCATACACAAAAAGGAAACAAAATGCTGAGCATCAAGCGGGATTTTAACTGAAAAATGGAAAAGAGGAGCATCTTGCAGCTCCCTTCTTTACTTTTACAGCGCACCAGGGTGCCGCGGCGCACACTTTGGGAACCCCTGATTTAACAGCATTTACTTGTAATATAAAGCCTCGAATCCATTGGACAACATTTGACGCGCAACACATGACGCCCAACATGTTCAGCAACGTTTCACAACAACGCGCGACGTTGTTTTGTTTTGTTTATAATTGCCGTATGTCATCATCTGCCTAGCCTTCTCCCGACTCAATTGGGGTCGAGTCAAACCGGGTTCGACTGCCAAAGATTAACAAATGATAGCCGGGACCAACGACTTAACGTGCTTTCCGAGGCACGGAGGAAACTCGGTAGATATGTTAATCCACAGACCAACCTTGGCAAGCGTTGCTTAACCTTGATCGACTCGTGCGGCTGATATTCTTTGGCTACGAGCTACTCCGTATAATTGCCGTATGTATGGCATACATTTGATCTAAGCCGCAACAATAAAACATAATTTTTACGACCTAGTTTTATAACATAGAAAAAAAAACCGGACAAGTGCGAGTCGGACTCGCTCACGAAGGGTTCCGTACCATTATCTATGAAAATATTATCTTTAGTAAGACCGAGAAAAAAGTTGTAAAAAAATCACGTTTGTTGAATAGGATTTTTGATTAAGTACATAAATATTTGATTTATTTTCATTTATTTTTAAATGAATATATAACTATATATTCTGTGAATGTTTCAAGCGTCTACCTGTTGCCGTTAACAACGAGCAAAACCGAGCTAAAAAATCACGTTTGTTGTATGGGAGCTTAAATAATTATTTTATTCTGTTTTTTAGTATTTGTAGTTGGAGCCCCCTTAAAATATTTATTTCATTCTGTTTTTTAGTATTTGCGGCAACAGAAATACATCGTCTGTGAAAATTTCTGTGTTTCTAACTATCACGGTTCATGAGAAACAGCCTGGTGACAGACGGACGGACAGCGGAGTCTTAGTAATAGGGTACGGAACCCTAAAAAGTCAGCCATACACCTAACCATAGAAATAGCTCAGGCGAAGTCAGTAGGCAATAATATCCCGTACATTTGCCGGTAAATCAGAACGAATAGCTCATTACAGGCTCCATAGAGCCCGAGATACCTTTTATTAGATCTTCACAAATGGTCTAATGAAAGTACATCTTTCTTTTCGTATTATGAATGAGTCGGTTCTTATTAGTTCGAACATGGTGGGAAAAAATGTGTGCGTGTACTAGTGTACACACGTAAGAAGTGAAACTTCTTTATGACCTTATTTTTCGAAAAATTATCTACTTTTGTTTTCATTTTTACTTTGTAAAAACAAAACACAAAACAACAACAACTACAACAACAACAACACATAAAAACAGCACACAACAACTACCACAACAACAACTATCTCTAATACAAAGGTCAAGTCTAGTGGTGGGAGTAAGTCCGCTTAAACGACACGCTATCCCTACTCTGCTGGAGCAAGTACTCTTCGAATCAACCGTGGTAGGGACAAGAAAAAGATGGCGCGTAACGAAAAAATGTGACGCGTAACCGAGAAATGTGACGGCATTTTTTTTTTCAACGCCAATAAAGAAGTTTCACTTCAAAAATTTCTATGTACGTTTTTTGTGATACTGACTTCTTGAAAATGACCTCGTGGCTAAATATTAACAGCTGCACGGTTCTTTGTTCGAGGTTAAGCAGCGCTTGACGAGGTCGGTCCGTGGATGGGTGACCATCCATTAGATACTGATATATATGCGAACTTAAGACAAGTGAAACGACGGATAGCTGGTAGCACACTAAGTTTATTTGTTTTTTTTTTGTGAGTGGCGTCTCGCAGTTCAACCTATTTGGTTGTCGACTGCTTAACTGGGCTTGCCTGTGGTGGCCTTAATTTAATATTAAAGCCTCCAGCCAGGGCTTATAAAAAATTTACAAACTAAGCGACTACACGCTAAGGGCACCCCCTGTGTGGTACGGGCCTCAGCTTAGGACGTCGCTGGGGGGAGGACAGCTAGGGACGGGCTGGATCGAACTAGTAAGTTTATTTGGCAAGCGACATAACTTATAAAGGAATGGATGCAACCACCCTCATATTAACAATTAATATACAAGAGATACCGAGACTCCTCCGTGCTTCGGAAAGCATGTTACGCTGTCCCGGCTGTCATGTGTAGAGGTAGATCTTTGACACTCGGTACGTACAGTCAGAAACCAGATTAAATACCAGTCGTGCCGAGAGGCACCATATTACCAGTTACTGGGTTGTGTAGGTTAGCCAGTCGCTCCATGTCGATCGTACAAAAGGCGCGATCGTCACGTACATTTAAACGGTAAACCTGATCGCATGGTCGCTCCGATATAGAAGGAACACGGATAGGTTTTTTAGTCAGTAAGATTCTGACATGCCCCTCCGCTCCACCCAGAGCGGAAGAAGTCATTTGATGATTTCCCAACCTTAAAAAAAAAAAATGGTCGCTCCGATAGAGGTACATCCTATCCCGATGCGACGGGAGCAATATGGTGAATTTCGATGGGACGGGAGCAATATCGTGAATTTCGATGCGACGGGAGCAATATGATGAATTTCGATGTGACGTGAGCAATATGGTGAATATCGATGCGACGAAAGCAATATGGTGAATTTCGATGCGACGGGAGCAATAAAGTGAATTTCGATGTGACGGGAGCAATATGGTGAATTTCGATGCAACGGGAGCAATAAAGTGAATTTCGATGTGACGGGAGCAATATGGTGAATTTCGATGCAACAGGAGCAGTGTGGTGAATTTCGATGCGACGGGAGCAATATGGTGAATTTCGATGCGACGGGAGCAATATCGTGAATTTCGATGTGACGGGAGCAATATGGTGAATTTCGATGCAACGGGAGCAATATGGTGAATTTTGATGCAGCGGGAGCAATATGGTGGAGCATAACATACATTAAATATAAAATCGTTTGACATACCTACCACTCAAAAGATATAAAAACATAACTAGTAACTGATTACCACCTGCGCTAAGATAGTTCTACGGAGCCTATTTCTGGGTGGTTTTACAGGTACTCTGAGTCGGGGTGTTAACCATAATGACGTTTTTTATACAATTATTAAACGTAAGACCAAATGATTTTCGATTACATAAACGTTATATCAAACAACGTTATACTAAATAAGTTTTAGAAGAAATAAATGTTATAGGTAAAGAAATTATATCAACAGTTGGTATATCTCACGTTGGTTATATCTTATGAACGATAATAAAATGAAATTAGACCAAATGATGATTTATACGTTATGAAACGCACCCGTGTCAATAACATGTAGGTATATTTAACTTATAAGTTTCAAATATGGAACAGTACATGGCGTAGTAACCGCCGTACACGTCAGTTTGAAATCACTTCAGTACGGCACCGCACCACACCGTTGACACATGTGTGGCTTCACCCTTCCTAGGGCCTCTCCCTCACCTGAATATTGCTACACAACAGTTCCATTACCGCGCTCATTAGGGAGTGAGCCCCCACTAATCAAATATTCCTAGTTATAATTAGTTGCGCCCACTTCAATTTCAAATGTCAAGCGTATTGATGATTGATTAGTTTTAAATAGGCAAATATAACGTGTCTTTCATAGAAATAGTAAGCTAAAAACTATTTTTTGAAAGCAAGAAAGAAAAAGAGTAAATTGCATTTATTGGCACATTAATAAAATAATAAAAAAAACACCTTACAAATAGATAATATCAGAACTTAAGTACTACAATATTGTGCCAAAAGGGCCTCAGCTCAGCATAATGTCAGGTGGCAACAGTAGGTATTACCACCTAACGCTGATTTTCAGCTGCACCCCACTACCATACCATACGCTCAAACGCGCAGGAGGTTTTCTTAACAAGACACAGATATATTGGAAACTATTGAATTTTTTATGGAATTTATTGTATACAAAACGATTTTTTCATAACATATCGAGGAATTATAATCTATTAAAGATTTATTACAATCTTACGGAGCATTTTCCGATGACATATACACCGTGTTCCGGACGATATAAATAAAGTTGGTCTAGAAGTTCAGACCATGAAAATAAGCATTTTTCATTATGGATACATTAATGAATTCTTATTTTTTATTTTTTATTTTTTGTTAATTTTCATACAAACTAAATACCTTTCTGTGTACCTATGTGTAATTGGCAACGTCGTATTTTCATTCATAAGATTTGGCGGCCTGCAACTTGTCAAAACTAAGTTTCTTTGGTTTTTATGTCGATCCTTTTTTTAATGCGTTGTACTGACGGTTAAAATCATGCATTACAAATAACACCTTAGGTATACCTATACATAGATACCAGTTTATGCTTTTTGATAGATTCGTTATTAAAAATGACCGTACTTCTTCGCTAACTCTCGGGTTCCTCTCGTGCGTGCAAATGAAATGCAAATAGCATTTAAATAAAAAATAAATAAAAAAAAAAACAAAAAATATAACAAAACAAATAATAATAATAAATAAATAAATTAAATGTACTGTATAACTGACGTTTTTTTCGCGATTTCGGATTTGGTCCCATAGTAAAAGTTGTTCATAATGCTGAGTTCAATGACCCCTTAAGAGGTATTGCGTTTATTCTGTTACACGTTGTATTACTACTGTCATGCATTTCCTTCAAGGAACGCTTGATACTATGTCTTGGAAAATCTACCACAGAGAAGCTCTCACTACATCAACAAACATTTCATAAAACAACAATAGCCAATCAGGGTTCCGTATCAAAATAAGCCATATATTCCTCTGATGCCAACAAAACCATGTATCATTATTCTGCCAGCGTTGCACCATGAATCTTTCATAACTAGACCTTCCACCCCTCTCTCACGACTAAGATAACATAAAGATCAAAGGGAGTCTGCAGGCCTTGTAAGAGGTCAAGATGAATTGGTTTGTTTAGCCACTAGGCTTGGAGTAAATCATTTTGATTCTTATAGTAGAGTATTTAGTGTTGTGCAAGTCCTTATTAATTTGAAGTTATTTCTGTGTTGGAACGTGATATTACTTGTTATTACCTACGTGTTATTGGGGCAGAAATGTAGGTTACGTTTTTTGTCAATGACAAAAATTGGGAGCTTCTGGCTTGTTTTTCTTCTTTCTTTTTACCACGTATAGCAACTATCTGCCAATGAAACTCGAATTCTTTAGAAACTCACCACCAGTCCTAAAAGGACCTGACGCAGAAGGAACGAACGCGTTGGTTCGCTTACGGGCCGTCTGTTACACATATCGCCCTAACGAGATTCAAATCCGCAACCGTTGGTATAGAAGGCAGGGCCAATACCAACTACACCAATCGGTTGTCATCGGATATCGGGTTTGTATCGGACCATTGGGATTTAACCTTTTGAGAATGGGACCTTTGAGATTGGGACTTTTTGAGAATGGGACCTTCTGAGAATGGGACCTTTTGAGAATGGGACTTTTTGCGAATGGAACATTCTACGTCAAAAAAAAAACAGAAAAAAGTTCAGAAAATCTAATTAGTCCGTCAGATAGATTTCCAAAAAATATTGTATATATTTTTTCTTTTGTCACGTAAACAAAAAATTAAGACGATAAAGTGCGTTGAAAACTCATGTGACGTCACTTCCAGTACACTTTTTACTGGAAAGTGACGTTCCAAGCCCCCACTCCTTATCTTCGATGCGTTTTATCTTGGTATTTTTTATTGATTTGTTCAAATAAAAAATAAGTATTCAATATTTTTCGACCGTCTCACTGACGGTCTAAATACACTTCTGGACACATCTATTGGCCCACCTTAGAGTTTAGGTTTCGATGGCCCCTACCGAAATATGATTGCTAGATTGAACAAAAACTGTTGATGCAGTTTTAAACCTGATACATTTTACCATCTTTTTCGATCGTATTGTTTTAAATTTGAATTCAGAATACCATACGACATGGAGCTACGCCTAACAAGTCGGATATGCGCCTTGTTAAAGGCAATTGATTTTTGAATAAAAAACTTGTTTTATCAAATAAAGGTTTAATTTAATAACGCGTGTTGCCTCCATGGGCATCTACCACAGCTCTCATACGATTAGGCATAGAGTTTATCAACCGCTCTATGCAATTTTGAGGGATCATCTCCCATTCCTCTTCTATGGCAGTTTTCAACTCCTGCATCGTCTGGGCAACTGGCTGACGAGCCCTAACACGTCTTTTTAGCTCGTCCCACATGTGCTCAATGGGGTTCATGTCTGGGCTTCTGGCTGGCCAGTCCATAACTGTGATGTTCACATCCCGAAGATATTCCCTGACGATGCCGGCCGCATGGGCTCTTGCATTATCATGCATAAAAAGGAAATTTGGGCCCACATAGTCCGCGTATGGTATCACGTGAGGTTCTAAGCACTCACGAATGTACCTTTCAGCATTTAATGTTGGCAGCCGTGGTCCTGTAACAACCTCAAGTTGAGTTTTGCCGCTCGCGGATATACCGCCCCAGACAGTCCATGAGCCACCGCCATAAGCAACCCTCTCTTCAAAGCAGCATTGTGCGAAACGCTCTCCCTTACGTCGGTAGACCTTCTTCCTTCCATCATTGCTATGTAACACAATTTTAGACTCATCAGAAAAGAGTACACGGCTCCAATCTTGCTGTGTCCAATTTAAATGACTGCGTGCGAAATGAAGGCGCGCTGTTCGGTGGACTCGCGTTAGTTTGGGCCCATTAGCTGGCTTGTGTGGTACCATATCGCGTTCTTTTAACCTTCTCCGAACAGTTCGAGCGCTCACAGATACTCCGTGGAAGTCGCGAAGTTGGTTTACTATCTCAATGGAGGTAAGGTGGAGGTAAGGTGGTATTTCTCAAGCTGGTCGTCACGATGAATCGATCCTGCCTTTCAGTTGTGACCCGAGATCGTGGCCTTCCTTGGCGACGAACAAAGCCGCCAGTCTCTAGGTACCTCCGATAAGCATTTCGGACCGCAGATCGATTAAAATTAAGTTGAGCACTCACGTTTCTTTGGCTGTGTCCGGCCTGAATAAGTGCCACAGCTTGGGCGGCGACTTCAGGTGAAGTATCCATAGATTATTGATAGAACCTCACCTTAATGTTAAGAATAAGTAATGTTTGTTGCAAAACCAAAGATATCAATCACTTTTTCAAGAATTAAATCCAAGTAAACCAATAAAACCAAGGTTTCTTAGTATTCGATTGTTTGATATCAACAAACAGGCTCCAAATTGTCTTTTGTTTCTTTAAATTCTGTGTTCGAAATTCAAAAAAAGACTATTGAATGAAATTGTGAATGTGCCAGGTTCAAAACTGCATAAGTTTTTACTCGACCTAATATAAAATTTTAGCTAGGACCAAACGAAACTGAAAATACAAGGTGGGCCAATAGATGTGTCCAGAAGTATAGAATCATGGTTTTTTAAACCAGGTAAAATCCCTATTCTGAAACCGGGAAAAAGCAACATCGCCCAGCCCGTACTCATTTTTATGGATTCGGATCGAAAAAACAAATGCCAATCATCTATAGTTTTTTAATTAAAAACAATACGCACAATGTTACTATCTACTTAGCTTACTCTCTAACCTGCTCAAAAACTGTTTAATCATTTCCAGTTCTACAGACACCTGATCTATCTTAACATTCAGTGTCTCCATCGCTGACTTAGACTCTTCAACATATTCCTGATTCTGATGCTTCATTTCTATGACAGCATCATCTAACTCATGTAGGGTGGTTGCCACTTCATAATAGTTCTTGACTTCTTCTTTCTTCTTAGGCTTAGACATCTCAATGACAGGAATCTTGGGAGCTTCTGGCTTGTTTTTCTCTTGTTTTTCTTCCTTCTTTTTATTTATACTCATTATAGCGTCATGCATTTCATTAAGCTTCGTTTTAAACGCTTGTAAACCCATTTCATCTTCGATTTGTTTCTTTTGCGTTTGTGCTTTGGTGAAAATGGCGTCTTTGATCCTTGATGGGAGAGCCCTCGAGTGCTTCCATCTCGGTTTCCCAGGTCTTAGCGTCATTACACAAAGAACATTCCTCTTATTTTTCAAACTAGTATTCACTCTTTTCGGTAATATTGCATTAAATATTCTGTTATAAACTAAAGTGTCTAAAGTCCCTAAGAACTCTACTTGTTTAACTAATCTTCTTATGTTACCAAGGACTTCTAAATCGTTGATGTCGTTGACTGCAACACCGACTAGTAAGTTCATGAGTACTATAGCTGCTAAGATAAGGAATATCAGGAAGATGATTCTGACTATGATGAGGGAAGTAGCCAGTTCCTTGGAATGCTCTTCATCAAATAGGGCGACGTAGTCGAACTCTGACGTCATCATGACTATGGTCTTGACGAGGGCAGCCCAGGGACCGTCGAAGGGTATTTGTGAACGGAACTGTATCATAAAGCTGAGGGAGAATCCGATCACCAGGAACATAAATGTTAGCAGAATCTGTAACGAAATAGAAACAATTTACTTTTGTGATCACTTTTAGTTTAGAAAACGAACACGCGAACAAATATCGGTTATGTTAAACTTGGTGTAGTAGAATCTCTATTAAGTAAAAACATCAGAGATAGTAATTTAGGAATCAGAATAGTAAGAAAAACAACGGTAACTTTTTTTTGCAAAATATCTTGGCTTCACTACGTTCACTTGATTCACTATCGAAAACCGAGACTTACTTTCACAACATTAGACGCGACCTTCCCAAACATCAGCACATAGTATCCCCAGTTGGGGAACCTGGACAGCAGGAACATCATCTCCAACCAGGACAATAGCAGAGCCACCGTGGCTACGTGTCGAGGCCACTCATCATCATTCAAGTTCACGACAACCACCGTGTATGGAAGGATGACTGCGAAGCCGAGGGATCCAAACTTCACCCAGGTCTCCAGTTGTAAGAAATATCGACTACTTTTTACGTTCATGTAGAGGAGTTCCTGTAATTAAAAAGGTTCCAGTTAAATTGTGTTGTGCTGCAGTAGACTCCACTTGGCTGATGATATTATGAAATTGTGTTGAATTTTCGAACCGCAGTTAACAGTAAGAGACTTTTAAAGGTCAACGGAAAAGGGTTGTTTTCTGAGTGACTTAGTTTAACAAGTTTTTAAAAGTTGTTCTTAATACTGAGTACTATGGTCCTTTTTCAGATTTTGCTTTATTTCTGTTGCGCCCTATATTAATCCAAGTTTTATTGATACTAACCTGTAAAAGTATCAAAGCTATCGTGGCATATACTATATAACTCCAAATTGCAGGATTCAACCATTCCGGCGTTGTTTCCTTCGTATCTCTAAAGAAGAATACTGACACAATGAAGATCGTCAAAGACGACAAGAAAATTGCATATAAACCTATGATGGTGTAGAAAAATGGTAACAGCGCCTTCCATTTTAAAAACAAAAAACTCTCTACTAAGGGATGAACGAGTAACTTTCTCTGCCCATATCTGTTCCCAGTCTTTAGGAGAGCTTCAATGACTTTCATTTGTTCCATCTCACAGATTGTTGGCATCAAGATTCCGTAATCCACGGTCACTTCACAGTTGTGATCTTGCAAGTCTTGACCGTTACTAGATATGTATGAATCAAAGACATCTTCCATGAACTCTGTTGGTTTTGATAGGTTGTTGATGATCATATCTATAGCTGTTCTCCTGTATTTCTTTGGGCCATCTGTGTACCCTGAGAGGTCTGCTCCTTCACGTAGTAACAGGGTTATAACATCTCTGCTTCCATGATGACTCGCTGCATGTAAAGGGAACCATCCCATGCTATTAACTTCATGTACAGTTGTCTTGTCGAATTTCAGGATAATTTTCGCTATATCTACAGTATTCTTGACCGCAGCTAAATGCAATGGAGTTGAGGATTTGTGCGGACTGCAAGTTGTCCTTAGTCTGATATCAGCCCTTTTTGATAGGAGTAGTTCTACGCACTCCGGGTGGTTGTTGAATACTGCGAAGTGTATTGGACCGAAGCCTCTTCGGTCTCCTGCTGTTAATATGTTGATCAAACTTTCAGTTACTGCATCGTTAAATTCTAGAAGTAGTTTCAGAACTTCAAAATGTCCATAATCGGCTGCTACGTGTAGAATATTTACTTCCCCTGGTAGAGTTATTTTAAGATTGGCTCCTTCATTAAGGATTTGTCTTACACAGTTGACATGGCCGTGTTTAATGGCTTTGAATAGAGCAGTTTCCCCTTCCTCATTTTGATAGTCTAGTGCATCTCTTTGTTTGGCGATACTGAGAATTTCATTGAGGACGTCCAAGTTTCCTAGTGCAGCTGCTGAATGGATTGGAGTTCCTCCGTCGTTGGCCTGCAAACCATTAATTTTGGTTCAGAAATTATTATTTATTAAATTTATAACAAAGGTATTTAAATAGAAAAATATTGAAAAGATGTTTGAGTGGATGATCTTAGCAGTTTACCTTCTATCGCTAATTTGCAATATAGTTCAAAATTTAAAATATATATTGACTTTACCTTTGAAGTAACATCAGCGCCAGCTTCCAAAGCAATGCAGACTCCTGGAACCCAGGCAGCTTCCACAGCAGCCTGCAGCACTGAATGACCTTCTTTGTCCTTCACATCTACTATGGCCAGTAATGGATTCGCGTTCATATAGTCGTAGTTGGCTAACAGCTGAAAAAATACAAAGTTGGGCTGATAAATACTTTGACTTTGACATTTTGGAAAATAATATTTTTACTTTAAGTCTCCTGTTAGAATTCTTTTTAAACTCATAAAGTCGAACGACGAATATTTCGTATCAGTTACATGGCGATCCTTCTGGATGTACAGACTTAATATTGGCATTTATAAATATTTTATTTATCTGAACATAGGTAATGTCATTTACAATCGTATTTATTTTGCGTGAATGACAATTCGTTGTTGACCAAATGTAGAAACGACTCAAAAAATCAAGTTGCTCCTAACAACTAAATGCCACAACACCAATTGGAAGTCTATTTCTGCTTTACAACTTCAGTTTTTTAATTATGATAATAATTATCGATCTTCTGAACGTATCAACGGTTTATGCTCAGTATGTGGCCATATTTATTGCTTCGTTGGAAGCGTTTCAAGTCATCTAAAGGGACATAGACTGAACAGCACCGCACTCACTCTCCATATACATATATCGCACTCTCTTCTTCTCCATAAGAATCTACTTTTTGCGAATGGACATCTTGAGTCACTAATATTTTAATTTCAAACTGTAAATTTGACGTTCAAAGGTGCCTTGTAATGGTCTAGTTGAAATAAATGAATTGACTTTGACTTTGACCCGCATCGAGTGTTTGATGGATCAGTAATCCCCCATTTCGCCAAATTATTATTATTTTGCAGTGGCCTATAAAGGTACACAATCGATTCAGAAGAATAATCTACAAGGAACATCTTGACGATCTTTAAATGGTTAGGTACTGAAGTTCTTAACGTGCAGTAAAATAATTACCGAATCATAATTCCTCACCTGCAAATGTTCCTCTAGATTCTTCTTGACACACACATGCAGAGGCGTCTGCCCCGCCCTATTCAGGCACGTCACAGCTGCCCCCGCATCCAGCAGCTCCTGTATAGCCTCAAGGCTCTCGATCTCCACCGCCGTGTGCAGGGGAGTGTCCATGTTGTTCAGGCTGTTTGTCTTCATCGTGTTGAAGTTTCCGCCAGCTTTGAGAAGCATCTTTATTACTTCTACTAGGCTGGAAATAAAGTTGTTGAACTTCAGAAAATCTACGCATTGACATTTTACATTCGTATTTTTGTATACTTTTTGACATGAATGTTTACTTTGTTAAGTACTTAGGTATTCTATTATTTATATTTTAGTTTTAATTTTTTTTTTGACATGTATAATTACTTTTTAAAGTATTATATATATATATATATATATTAATTTTAAATTCATTATTGTGAATATGACTATGACTGTATGGGTTTTGTTTTTCTTTTTTCATTTCAAGTATTTTTTTGGCAGTTTGAGTACTTTTGTGGCCTAATATTCTTTCATTGGCATCGTACGTCGACTCGTTGAGCTCCTTATTGGTTCTATGTTGAGCTACTCGACTACTGACCAAGGCTTGCACTGATCGGACAGGTCCACTCAAATCTGTGTGGTTCTTTCCTCAAAAGACCACTTCAGACATTAACTTACATGGTTCTCAAATGATTTGACCAGTACGATTGTATGGACTTTAAAAGAGACTTTGACCTCTGAGTTTGTTTCGGTGTTTCTTGTCAGGGTAGTCAGACTAGTCAGCTAGGATACACCGGCCTCATCTTGTTTAAAAATGACCAAAAAAGATTGACGTGTAAAAGTGTTATGTTTAACCTACTTACAAAATAAATATCATTTATCAGTACTTATGAATGATTAACTTTTACAGTCGAAACTATTCCAAGGGAACGTACTGACGGAATATAAAGTATAAGAACACAACTATCGAGTTGTTGAGTTGTGTTTTTCAAGGAGTATTTTTAAATGGCCTATTGAATTAAAGGCCCTAATAAAAGCATGGGTTATGGAATTTGAAATTAGTAACGTAATGAAATAGAGTTTGCAATTCTAAATTTGAAAATATTTTCGAAATCTGAATTCAAATACAGTTAATTTTATCATGGCACTGTAGCTTTTCCAATTTATTTTTTAAATTAAAAAAAATCCCAATCAACACATATGGGAATTTCCTTTTCCCAAACAGAGACGAAATCCTTTATTTTTCCCTATATTTATTCCATATCCCAAATTACGACCAAAAATTCTTTTAACCGCAATTTTCCTGGAGCACCATACATCTCTTCATTCTCTTCTCGAAGAATAATCTTGGCATAATTAGAATGCTCTATGTTCATAAGAGATTTTACACTACGTTAAACACAGAACTGAATTTCCTAATGGTTGTGCCACACCTGCGTCTATCGTTGAACAAGACGAGGCTAAAGTTTGGATGATTTTCTAGCTCAAAATCTTTAAATAGTATAAAATGAAGTCGTTCCCCTGTCTGTCCGCTTAGATCTTTTAAACTCCTCAACGGATTTTAATGCAGTTTTCAGCAACAGAAAGAGTGATTCAAGAGAAAGGTTTATATTAAGCTAGTTTACAATATTAGGTGACAGAATACAGAACTGTCAGATCAAACAATTTAATATGTCATAGCCACCGAACCCATAGGATTAAGTTTGTTTCATGAATTGTGCAACTATATTTTTGGTATACTATAAGTATATTATATCTGTCGACATATGATGCCATCCTTGTATTTCTTGAAGGAACAGAGGTGTAATAAATAATGTAGTTACAACATTTTACCAGATATTTTTAAATCTCGTGTAAGAGTGGCGAGCCATTCCCGTCAACGGGGCCCACATCCAGTATCCAGCCGGTCAATTCAGGTGAGTTGTCAATCCATACTATCAAAATTTCACGTGATCACGGAGTGAGCTATCATTCCATCTTGATTATATGGATTGACAGCTCACCTCGTGATCACTTCACCCAAACCTTCACCTCGATATGTTTACAGAATCGACCGGCAGTATCTTACTTATATATCTATACTATATCTATACTAATATAATAATGTTGAAAAGTTTGTTTGTTTGTTTTTGGAAGACGCTAATCTCTGGAACTACCAGTCGCATTAATGACAACACGATTTAACAGTAACTGTTAAATCGTGTTGTCATTCATTCGCCACGCCGGTTGACATCCAACCCACACGCACAAAACGTTATGGGAACACATTCATTGTGCGTACAGCTAAGGAGTGGAATTCCCTGCCAGAGTCTGAGTTTCCTGATAGCTACAACCTGGGAGTCAAGTCAAAAGTGAATAGATTACTTCTGGGCAAGCGTCCTCCTTTCGACAACATTATCGTTTACCATTTAGGATGAGATAAATAGTGATATAGTAATGATAAATCAACCATCGCGCGTTGAGTCGCGCCGCGGCGTCTCGAAAACAACGCTAGTGCGGCTCTATCTTAAGAAATTCTACTAAAGCTGGAATAATGTAGTAATTACAAAGCGAATGTCTAATTAGGATTTAATTTAGGATAGAGTGGCTCGTTGCTAGGTATTCGTATAGCTACTGTGATGGGTAAGACGGGTTGAAGAGTAATGTTTCCTGAGAAGGTTGCGTCTTGAATGGGCTTTCTGGATTCTAGGTTAAGGTTTAGACCTTCCTAAAAGTCCTTTCATTTATTTAAAGACGAGTAGTGCTTATTCGAAAACATTCTACTCTACCGCTTTTAGTCTAGCAATAAAGTGTTTTTTCACCCATCAAATTTATTGTATTTATAATGTAAGGCTAATCGTTCCTGCCAGGGTTGCGGAATCTGTTCGAAAGAGTCACCGCGGCCCTGGAACGCAAAGGGCTTTAGAAGGAACACGGATGGGTTTTAGTCAGTAAGAGTCTGACACGCCCTTCCGCTCCACCCAGAGCGGAAGAAGTCATTTGATGATTTCCCATCCTTAAAAAAAAAAAAAGGCATAGCCGGCCACGTCCAGCGGCGTGCATCCGTCAACGTCCGTAATGTTTGGGTCGAATCCAGCTACCAGCACAAGTAACATAGATGTACAATACTCACTGCTTCTCATTGACGTCTTGTTCGTAGTAGTAGGCATAGCCGGCCACGTCCAGCGGCGTGCGTCCCTCAACGTCCGTGATGTTAGGGTCAGCTCCAGCTGCCAGCAGGAGACGGGTGCAGTGCTTGCGAGCGCATGAGCTGGCAACGTGGAGTGGTGTCCAGCCTGGTTGGAAGAGCGGCATCTGGGTTGAATAGGATGGGAGATTAGAGACGTAACATATCTAAATATCACCTATGTCGAAGGCAAATCGCTCGGCAATTTCAGATATTATTGGTTGGTCACTTTAAAAAATGCCAACTTCAAACCTAGCTTAATCTCAGCCACATCATGAAATGGTTGATTCTACGATATGGCTGCGACACTTATGTTATATAGTTTTTTCATTGGTTTTGTGGTTGCAAGCGCCACTGTCATGCTGCAGCTTGTAATCGAACACATGACTGTCACGTGTTCCCACACGTGACAGTCATGTGTTCGATTACAAGCTCGGCGGAAGGCCGTTGGTCCTGCGCTCTGGTCTCTCCTAGGGCGTGTAAGATTGCCGTCCGATAGGACTATGAGTGTGATGGAACACTGAGTGCAGCTATGTTTGCGCACAAGTTTGTGTGCTAAAATATCTCCGCATACTTATTGGGCTTATCTCTGTAGAGATGGTAACTACATATGTACTACAGTTAGCCGTTACCACTGTCGTCGCGCGGTATAACATACAAACACAGAACAAATTAAGATCTCAAGTCGGGAAACTGAACCCACGACCGTTCACTACACTCACCGCCTCAATATAGCATAAATATTTTCGTTTAATTTTTTCTCCAATACCGAGGCCTGTTTTCTCTTTCAATATATACATTTCCAAAATAATGAAAATACTGCCTGTCAGCTACTAAAACGGGCGAGCATATGCCTACGTACTATACCATTTTTCTGCCACCATATCAGCGCAGAACTAAGTCAATCTTCATCTAGAGATCCGGGTGTGTCGTAATATCCGTGGTTTCATTAGCCGGGGGTCGTATTCCGGACATGGAGAGTGGACTGAGCAATATTCTCACAAGATTGACCACTTGTTAGAGAGAGACAAAATGACGGTGACGTTCAACTTCGTTTTCGTGTGACATGTTACTTTTCTGTCGAAGATCATTCAGGGTTGATTCTTGGACGGATGATCATCCATAACAAACCCCAGCAAGCGTTACGTATCACAAGCTCCTCCTGTTACCTTCGAGAGAAAAGTGACAGGCTTTTATATAGTCCCTGAAGCCTGTCACTTTTATGTTGTGTACTGTCGAAGTAGAAAGGAGTAAAGGTGCTCATGATAAGTGACGCTTGTTGGGAGGCATTACATAGCGAGACTTCTCCAAACCAAAGAAAGCACGTTAAGCCTTTGGTCCCAGCTTTTGCAGATCTTTGAAAGTCGTTACAGTAGGCAAAAGCCAGCAAATCTGAGACCAGTTTTGCCAAGGGGTCTGGTGTTACCCACTAACTGTTTTGTGGAGATCAGATAGGCAGTTGCTCCGTCTAAAAAATAGGTATTCATCTGTATCCTTTTAGACTGGAACTTGACCTTAACGTAGTTGGAGAAAGTGAGAAGGTAAACAGATGAAGATGAAACTACAAGCCTATGACGAGTCCCAGTTAACATTTTAGAAAAAGACAACAAGTATCAGCACAATTGCTTTATCTCCCTTCTCTCTCACTGTTCTACGAGTATTCACTTCAAACCAGCGGCGTTCTATTCTATCAACGTTTCACCATGCAAATTTATGTGAATGAATGAAGTGAGCTGTAATTTACAGCTCCCTTCATGATCAATTCACCTAAGCTTCAACGGTGACATGTTTACAGAATCGCACTACTGTATAGGAAAAGCTCAATCCATACTCGCTGTCCATTCTCGTATCCGAGACATTGGGAGCACGTTCCAGCGCCATTCATCAAACATGTCGGCGGTAACTAGCCTGTGGCCGCAACCTGGCTTAATACGAAATTATTTTACTGGGAGGGTGAGAACTGAGTGGGGTAAGCGGTTGCGGGTAACGAGAATATGTTGTCGTTGCTCAAAGATATCTGACTTTTCTAAGGCTGTGGTTTTTTAGGGATAGGAAATCATCAAATGACTTCATCTCTCTGGGCGGAGCGAAAGGGAGTGTCAGACTCTTACTGACTAAAACCCATCCGTGTTCCTCCTAATGCCCTTTGCGCTGCGGTGACTCTTTCGAACAAATTCCGAAACCCTGGCAGTTCTAAAGCAGTGTGGATCCACGTTATTTAAGGCCAATGAATCTTCAATGGAACGCTGACATTTCAACAATAAATACTCGAATACAACTGAATCCGGTGAAACTGAATGCCGACCCCAATAGAGATGATAATGTAATTTTAAGATAGGTACTGCAAAACGACCATGCCAGACCGTACTTATGTGCCCACTATGCATGAAACATTATGAAATTACTCAATTCTAGTAGCGGCAGTATTCTCGGGATCAAACATCATGAAAACAATTGATGTCCATCATTCCATCCAATTAGGATTTGGACTACATGGTCCATGTTAAGTTGCATTACAACTTGAAACAGCCTAGTGCATAACAACCGTTAACGCTTCCGCTCTCGTCGATGCTATGGCCAAGCCTTAAGATTACGAGAGTAAAAACGCGGAAACAAACTTGGGAAATAGGCTAAATGAATGAATGACTGGTATAAACCGACAGAGTAATAAGAAGCCTAGACAGTTATGGAATCAAGAACCCAATCAAGAACCCTTAATTATAAAACCTTCCTTAGATCATGATTGGCAGAGAAAACGCGCAATCCACCTTGTTTTTTTTCACAGATTGAAGGTGCAGGGCAAGGTTAGGTTAGGTAGGTCCGGTTTCTTCCGGCCCCCCTAACTGGGTCCAGGGGCGACGGACTTGGGGATGTCCGTCGCCCCCCATTCATCCGGACCCGAGGTGGCGGCGCGTGGTGTTCCCGTGCGCCCCTCTTTGACGTAGCGAGGGGAGTCAAACACCTCACTCCCCTCGCCGACGCGAGGTGGCCCGCAGAGGCGGGCCGGCACCAGCCGGGGATTGCGGATGTCGCATACGTTCCCGCGATCCCCGGCGTAGGTGGGAGATGGAGCACCGGGGTGGTTTTAGTCAGTAAGAGTCTGACAGACCCCTCCACCCGCCCCAGGGTGGAGGATTTCCATGAGGATTTCGCCCCGAGATCAAAAAAAAAAAAAAAAACGTAGGTCCGGTTGCGGAATTTGTTCGAAAGAGTGACCGCGACCCTGGAACGCAAAGGGATGACACGCCCTTCCGCTCCACCTAGAGCGGAAGAAGTCATTTGATGATTTCCCATCCTTAAAAAAAAAGGCAAGGTTAAGGTGTAGTAGTACCTATAACTTTAATGCTTAAAGACTCCCTCAGCGATGCGACAATACGACAACGATTTTTCAGAGAAATTGGTGTAATCAACAGAACGATATTAGAAAACGCGTTGTCGTCGCCGCTTCATACCTGTCTGCCGGTACCTTTGACATGAACAATATTGAATACAATACCGACGCATTCAAACCATGGACCAAAATTAATTTGATGAATAAAGCCATCAGAGCATTGTGCGACACTATCCGATGCAACGTGCTTCGAAATTATTCAACAGTGATTAATGCCTGATGCATAGTTTATCGACGAAACGTGTTTCACTCAACCACAGTGCGTACGAAAATATGGAGAGATTGATTTGATGAGATTTCTACGTGCTTTCCACTTTTAAGCAGTCTGTTGCAGTTAGTGATATCAAATCTGTGATTGAACTAAATGTAAATGTAAATGCCACCAAATGTAACAAAGTGCTTGAAAAGGCATTTGTTCGGAACTTTTTAGTCGTTTTATGTGGTCGTTTTTTTTTTCTTTTGCAATTTTTTCCTTAATTTTTAAATATAGAAAGAAAAGAAAGATAGAAAAGTATTTGATTGCCACAAAACGACATACCTACCCACATACATAATTTTATTTTTCTTAAACCACAATGTGAGCAACCACAATGTGGGTCCCAGAAAATGCCCGACGACATCGCGGGAGACCCAGGCGAAGATGGCGGGACGAGCTTGACGCCTATCGGCCAGATTGGTCCACACTTGCTCAAAGCCGGGAGGAATGGAAGGAAGAAAGGGAGGCCTTTGCCCTGCAGTGGGACACAATTGGCTAAAAATAAAAAAAATAAACTAAACCCTAAACGATAGTGTTAGTAGTAAGTGAAGACACGTTAAAAACTAAATAAGAAAAAAAATAACTAAAGTATGAGTAGGTATAAATAAAGTAGATGCATGTCGTGGTTGTGGCAAAAGGGCTTCCACTCAGCATAATGCTCTGTGCCGTGGTCCCCCACAGCACGGCGCTGATTTTCAGTGGTCACCTAGGACATGACGTACGGAAACCAAGCCCGCTGTTCATGTGGAAATAGATACTAATAAAACATTGTCACAGTGTCTTGACAAAAACATTGAAGTAATACCCGCAAAAGGCCGCGCGCACATTCGATGCGTATGTGAGCTACCCAACATCACCCTTAACTATGATCACGCACTTCTAGAACCCCCCGATACCCCCGTGGGAAACAGGCGTAAGTTTATATACTAACTTTTGCCAGAGGATTTGCCCGTGTGAATGTCGGCAATTATTCCAAGGGAACAAATTTGAATGATTTTTTGGGTTAGGGGTCGTTCGTCCCACTATGAACTGTACTACTACTACTATAATGTATAATATTTATATGTAAATGCTTGTACCTGTACAAAATCTATTTTATACTTAATAATATATACACCATTTTAAGCCACCCTTCGTTTGATTGAAAGCAAAATAGATGTGGGCCCAGTTAACCATTATCAATTTTTAAAAGGGGTAACTGGTCCGCGGTCCCAGTTCATAGTGGGACGAACGACCCCTAATCCGATTTTTTAAAGTGTGCGTGGATAGCCAAATCTGAAACTATCTATCTAATCTATATATATATAATAAATCAGTAGGAACCGTTGTGTCTCTACATTAAACAAATTTACCAAAAATGGATTCAGATATCCGAGCATATTTAGGAGGCCACTAAAACGCGCAGACATAGTAGAATTTACTGTTAAAAGAGTCTGGTTGTCCCGTTACTTCACAAAGTAAATTCATTTATCCATTAAACTATGTTGACCCCTCGCAACGACCAAGCGGCAACCATCACTACCCAAAATATTGACAAATATTTTTGGGGATCTAGGAAATAAATTTTCATGAACAAGGCCATGGAAGAAAATGATAATCGTTATCCGGTAAAGTTTTATGATTTCTACTCAGATATTAAAGCCCCTAAAACTTGCGGCTGAAAGTCACAAATCTCCAACAAAATGTCATCCAAGCCGAAATACTAACAGGTTGCCCTTATGATGTTTTATTTCATTCCCTAGATCCGTCTCATTCCCAATAATTAACCGACTTCAAAACAGGAGGTTATGGTGTGTTTGTACGTGCGTGATCCTTTGTCTGTTTAGTTTTTAATGTGTTCAATTCCAGTGAGCCTATAATATGTTATGGCCAGACATAATTCGTTGTGGGGTACACTTCTCTTCTGGTTGCTTTTCCAATGGCCAACTTTATTATTATTATATACTTCATTGTACACCTCATTACAAACATAGTAAAAACGTTTAAAAAAACAAGTGTACAATGGGCGGTCTTATCGCACAGGGCAATCTCTTACAGACAACCTTTGGATGGACTGAACGAAAGAAGTTAGATTTAGGGCGGTCAGTGTACAAACATCATAAACAATATAAATTAGACATAATAATATAAAATACACACAATACTAAAAAATATACTAATAAATATCAAATATATAAATGGGAAAGGAGAAGAAAAATTATAGTGAGAGGTATGTAGCTCTATCACTTTTTGAGTAGGATCCAGGTGATTCCGCCGCTAACATCATGTACCTATATAGAAGCGCTATCATTAAAAAGCTTTTCATTTCCAATTTTGGCATTTTAAACGGAAGAGGTGATACAGTCAGTGTCTTGCATAACACTCTTCCAAATTCCTTATTCTAAGAGGGGTCAGGAAATGTAGGATATTGACGGATAGTTTATCTTATTTTAGTGACAGCTTCTCAGTTTCTAACATACACGCGAATGAAGTCGCGGGCAACAGCTAGTAAGAAATCAAGTAAGACTAAAAGCAGTCCCTACCTACGTATTGGTCTCTAAAAATCACATGTCTGCCAACCAAATATGATTAAAACTTAGTTATCTCAATCTAATAGAGACTGCAATCTTGTGAGTGTTTCTAACTACTCACAAAATTACATGTTCTACTCAGTTAATCCAGTTAGTTTTAGTTTGGTTTCAGTTTATATACGGATTCGCGTGTTATTCCCAAGATGAGAGCAAGTTACTTTGGTTGAACTCTTTGGGCTTAATTGAAAAAATAAATTTATAAATAGGGAATTTAACAATTCAGCTTAAATGGAACTGGGCTGGACATTTCTGTCGTATACCCATCGAGCAGGCCTGTTAATACAAATTTACCAGGCCCTTTTTAGGGTTCCGTAGTCAACAAGGAATCCTTATAGTTTGGCCATGTCCATCTGTCTGTCTGTCCGCGGTTTAGCTCAGAGACGCTTAGCGCTAGAAATTTAGTACGGGTATATACCTACATATATTAATCACGCCGACAAAGTGGAACAATAAAATATTGAAATACGTTTTTTTGGGGTAGCCCCCTACATGTAAAGTGGCGAAATATTAAGTCCTAAAGTGCTATTTTTTGTTAGAGTCAAAGGTGCAAGATAAACGGTTGTTTTTGGAGACGTGAAAAAATCATGGTACTAGCATATATAACGAATTTAAAAGGAAAACTATCACTGCTACCTAGGCTTAACGAGTTAACGAGTAATAGTCGACCATCTTATAAAATTGAACTGGGTGAGTAAAAAATCCTAATAATTCCATAGAAAATGACTTCAAAATAATAATAATAAATTTATTTGTTAGAATATTGTTGTTACAAGGTGTTATAGCTACATTATATACGTCCATTATATTGTGCTATTTCCAGCCAACCAAACCAAACCAAATGCAATTTATGAAAATATTATGTATGTGCGGAAAAATCGACATCTTTTTAGTAAAATTAGTGATAGACATAATTTTAATACTAGAAATAGAGACAAATTAGATCAACCATTTTTTAGATTAGCTAAAGTCCACACTTCTTTCATGGGGTATTGTGTTAAATGTTACAACAAAATACCTTCTGACATATTAGAACTAAATGAAAGAAAATTTAAAACTTATGTTAAAAGTACACTTTGTGAACAAGCATATTACAAATTAGAAGATTACATTCAGGATAAGAATGCTTGGAAACATGCTGGTCCTGCTCCATAGGACAATCAAGGGTGTAGACAAAATCAAACTGGTTGATTTATGAATTAACTTTATAGATAGGTATACTGTTTCTTTTTTGTGTTTTTATTTTCTGTTTAATTAATTGGTTATTAAGATTATCTGTAAATGTGTGAGTACCATTTGCCTAATTTTTTTTTTAGAAAAGGAATAAGTACCTCTGCTGGTTATACTTTGTTCTTATAAGTAGCATACTCTGGGTGTATCGTCCTCACATAATATTAAATTAATTTTTGTATACCAAATTTTGTAAATCATTATTTGAAAAGAGTAACTATGGAGTTTCTTGTCCGTTCTTCTCCATAAGAATCTACCTTTCCGAATGGACAGTAGAGTCACTTTATTAATATATTTTACTGAACTGTAAATGCTGACGTTCAAAAGTGCCGTTTAATGGCCTAATTGAAATAAACGTTTTTGACTTTGACTTTGACTTTGCATTTGTAACTTTGTAACGTAATAATAGTTAAGTACTTTTTACTATTTTTCTGGCATGGTTTAGGAGACGGGTAACCACGGAACCCTACACTGTGAGTGGTCCGACCAGCGCTTGGCCGGTATTTTTTCAAATTCCACAAAATCTAGAGAAAAGATCAGGCGCAGAAAAACAAATCTCAAAAAATACACAGTTGTGAGTGTTTTAAAATCTGTGATAAACAGAGACAATACTGATTGCGTGTGACGTAACTCGTACTCACTGGCATAACCATCGCCGCTGTGCATTTGCGCCATCCAGTAAAAACGACATTTTGCACGACAAAGATATAAAAATAACTTCAAAAGCTTGTAACTCCTTTCATCAAAGGAGCCCAACTTCAAAGGCTTTCATAAAAGTATTTTCGATTTTAATTAGTTGTCCCCGGTTCTGGGCCAATAGTCCAAAATCGGGGACAATGATTGCAATACATGGAGGCCTTTGCCCAGCTGTGGGACAGCCTAGGCAATATTATTATAATAGTTTTTTTTATATATAAGGTCATATTAAAATAGATGGACAAATTTTAACACAACGTTCAGTACGTCTAACCATATATTTCCAAGCAAAAAAGCAATTCATTTTGACCTAAAATAATAAATTGCAAACATTTTTGCTGTATTTTCGTCAGCTGATTTTTTTTCCTTGTAAGTATCTAATGCGTTTTTGTTATTATTTTGTTTACCATTGTCCTTATTTTGGTAGTCTGAGTGATTTCTAAAAGTTTGTCCATCTATTTTAATGGGACCTTAAATAAGTATCGGCTAATCTAAATACTGGTTTCGGCATTCTGAATTCAATAAACCTACTTCTTTTTTATTTATCTATGGTTTATTTTCCTACACAGCCAGTCTTGGCTGTAAACTTTTTTTCTCAAAATTAAACCTCATTCTATCTCATGCTAAGGATCCAGTTCATTTCAGCTAAGTTTTCACATTACATCATAGCTGAAGGGTTTCATAGTGGTTTTTTTGGGACCAGCCTTCCACATTATTCCCAACCACTGACTACCAGAAAAGTGACAAAGCAATGAAGCTCGTCGAGTACCAGAATAAGGTAGCAAATAGCTTCATGTTTTTGACGGACTGACTTTGACAATTCAAAAGTACCTGATAATGGTTTATTTGAAATAAATGCTTTGACTTTGACTTTGAAGGATTTAACTGGCTTGGATCCCACACACATCATAGCTGAAGGGTTTCATAGTGGTTTTTTTGGGACCAGCCTTCCACATTATTCCCAACCACTGACTACCAGAAAAGTGACAAAGCAATGAAGCTCGTCGAGTACCAGAATAAGGTAGCAAATAGCTTCATGTTTTTGACGGACTGACTTTGACAATTCAAAAGTACCTGATAATGGTTTATTTGAAATAAATGCTTTGACTTTGACTTTGAAGGATTTAACTGGCTTGGATCCCACAACCAAATTAATCAGAAAATAACAGCGAAAGTAAGAAGAATCATAATTTTTACACTAGCGCCGAGAATTCGAGGCTAGTTTTTATCCCGAATAAAAGCGCGGTTCCAACTGCATATGCTATGAGACCAAAGCCATGGTAAAAAGTTAGTTAAACTAAAATTCCACTCACACTCCCTCGAATGTCCCGGCAGTTGTGGTCGATATTGTCCTTCCAAGGTTTGGGCAGCGTCATGTCCACCTCGCCAAGGTCGCAGCGTACATTAGTCATCTCCTTAATGTGGGGGCACAGCTTCCTCACGTCCTCCTCCGTCTCTGAGGACATGCTCTCCGTGCCCACCCTCTCCTGGATGTCTGGAAGAATATAGAATAGAAGAGAATATAAGAAAATATGTTTTTTTTTCAATGTTGTAATAGGTAAGTTTCGTGAGTTAGTCAAATTGTTATTGGGATTTGCTCTCTAAAATTTCTCATCAGCAGCTGGGTGGGCGCCTGGTTGGTAGCAATAGGCTTATCCCTGTTACATGAGACATAAACATTTCTGTCGAAATATGGGAGTTTTACTATGGCCATGCACTACAGCACTGCCTAAACGCCTTAACTTTCGGAGAATACAAAATTGAAAACATAATTTGAATTATATAATAATTTAAAAATCAAAAATCCCGACAGCGGCATCCACTGAAAAGACCGATAGAAGATTTTGAATGCCAATTTATTATTCCTAATTAAATTGAAAACCCTCCTTTTAATTTCCGCATTTTGATATCCTAGTCGATAGGTTTTGTTCAAAAAACATTAACGACTTGCAATTTAGCACCACAAATCCGTCAGCTTGTTTTTTTTAAACACCTATCTAAGGACTTTGCTGTTTGTGACAAATCTAACGACACCTTAATTGTCGAAATCCATCCAGCCGTTCGGAAGATACGAAGTAATAAAGAAATTTACAAACAAACATACATTCAAAATATGCGCGAAAAACATAACCCTTCCTTGGCGGTCGGGTAAAAAAAGTTCTAAATAGGAAAACATTTTGAACTCAACCTTAAAAATAGAAGAACGCTGAGGCCACCAACAAAAAAAATTGCGTTCCGTTTTTAAAAACTCTAGAAAAAAAAGAACATTGTTCTGTCAAACGTCTTTTGCTTACCAAGTTCTTGAAAACATTTTATAATTTTCTATCAAAATCAGATTGATTGAAAGAAAACTCAATAATTTCCCAGCAGAAATGGAAATTGCCAGCAAATTCATGGTGCGTATTACTTTTTTTACACCTTGATCGATATTGGGGGCCGTAAAAACTGAGCTAAACTTAATTCGGTCTATTTTTAAATTAATTATGCTTGAAAATTAACCAGACAGGCCTTTCTATAAGCTTTTTATTGCGTAACCCTTTTCAAATTACATTGGGGTTGGTTCCAGTCTAAATGAATGCAGCAGAATTGATTGGTATTCCACTGAATTTTAGATTACTGAATGTTAAACTACGCGTCTGCCTTTCTGACCTACACAGCCCCGTTAGACGTTGTCCTAAAGCTTCGTCGTAATCAATACGAGCTAGCGTGCGAGTCAGCCTGCCGAGTAGCTGTAGTGCAATAACTTTCTTTTTTTGTAGTCAAGTATTTTTAATGTCGGTAGGTTGTTTGTCACTTAAATTTCATTGCCATATTTTTTTTAAATGTATTTGTGTATTAGAATTTTCTAGTATTATGATTTTTGTGATTGTGCTTTTGTGTGTTGTTTTCTGTTCTTGTACCAAATAAATGTTTTATCTATCTATATATCTAACTCGCATCGTACGTTTCTTACGAGTTACTGCCACGTGCGAGTTGGATAGTAGCTCGCATCAGAGTTACTTCAACATTTTTTGTTTTCACTCGCCTGCTCACCTGACAGTAACTCGTACATGACAGCAGCTTGGACATCACGCGCATCGTTCTGACGTGTTTGGCAGTAGCTCGCAAGAGACTGGGCAGCTACTATCATCGTGAAGACAGCTAAGGCGAGCCGAGCTACTGGCATACTAGTAGACAATCCGAGTACTGTCTAGGCAACAGCTCGCACTGTGTAAACTAGCCATTTGGCGCGCGAATACGCGATGGCAGCTTTGATTTTTTCGAAAAACAGGAGATTGCATTCTCTTAACACCACGATTGCGTATTCGCGCGGTGATTGCTTTCTGATAGAATGACACCTGACTCCTTAGAATATGTTTTTTTTGTACAACCAGATGTAGCCTTTTACAGAAAATCTTTCATTCCAGGGCCCCGGTGCCACCAATACGATGGTACGAATCAATGAAAACGGAAGTGTTGTTGGAACCATCATAGTCAACTGCGAAGGTATGATTCATAGATCATATTAATTGTTCTACTACTATTATAAACTCAAAAGTTTGTGAGGGTTAGATAGGGAGAGAGAGGTAGATATTTATTACTCTAACTGCTGAACGGACTTTGATTAAAAGGCGCAAGGATACTAGTTCCGGTCGGGAGGGACCGCTTAATAAACACGCCTTTTATGAGGAATAGATTCCTGCCAAAAGCACTTGTCTCACCGCCAACGAGCGATTAGCTATAGACTATTTTCTCGCTGAGGAAACGGACAAAAGATACAAATCCCGTGTGAGTAAAATAGACACATATATTCATAGCCGATAACTGGCTGTTCACACTGCCGGCGAGAACTCTCTTACCACTAGTTTGTCTCAGCGACAATTCGACAAGAGCTATCAAAGATAATACTCGCTCAGCGATGCTCGCTTAGTGGTCAGAACACACACCGAGAGACCAGCCAGCGGTTATTTCTACCTATAGTGCGGATCTGAGTGCTAGCCAACATATTATGAATTCAGCGCTTCGTAGCGCGTGCAGCTTTACGCAGGAATGTATCTCGGCCGGCCGGAGCGAGTGGTGCGAGTAATCGCTCGTCGCACAGGAACACTCGCTAATAGTCGAGCGACAACACTAACGGAACTACACACTCGCTTCTCGCTACCCGCCAACTCGTATCTAGTTTCACTCGTTTCTAGCTGATCAGATGTGCCAGAAGGATTGTGCCAGAAGGATTGGCTTCATTCTTCAACGGGCCATTTCGTTGTAATTGGTCACTGGAACTTGACATATTTAACTATAAACGTTTTATTTTTGAGAAGTTGTCAACTCAGTTTCTTAACTTTTGTTCTGGATATGTAGTAGCTAATCATTGTTTTGCTGATATCCTTAAGGGGTGATAATTTATAATCAATTTTCATTAGGCTGGTGAGTGGTGACACTATCTACCTACATATTTGACACCATTTTTTAAAACCGCCTTCAAAGAATGTGGAGTTTCTTCATTCGATTGATTTTTGTTTGCAGAAAAAGTTAATAAACTTAACTCTACCCATAGGTTTCCCCGAGACTACAACCCTGGACAGCTTGACAGCGGCTACCTACTCCAACCACATGAGGAACCTCTCAGCCAGCGCATCTAATGCACTCAAGGAAATTGTAAGTAAACGATACCATTCTTGAACGTCGAGTCCATGGTAAGCAGTATCTACGTGTGAAGCGGACACGTTTATAGCAGCGTCAGTGAAATTCATGGTTCGCAATGGTGTCAACCGACACCAGTGTATTATTATTATTTAAAATAAAAAAATCTTCCCGACCAAGTTTTCTTTGTGGTAGCCAATGGACGCACTGCACATGTCTGGACAAACACAGGTACGCTTTCTATTCGTTTATTCACATAGAGAACGACAATCCGACACGGCCGGGTAGAAATCAGGCGTAAGACCAACGGCTGTACGTGCTTACTGAGACACAGGACCAACACACCAACGTGAATCAAACCCAAGACCTTAAGCTAGGCAGTTGAAGTTTGCGCCTACTATACCACTACTAGCTGCTTATGGAACCGAAACGTAGTCGTTCACAATGGGCCTCATCAGAAGGCTTAAGGGCATTGGCGAGGGCAATGCATGGAGTTTCCTTGCATGATCAAATCAGGAATGATGATGTAACGATAAAACCAAGGTTACCGACATAGCCCGAAGGATCGCCAAACTGAAGTGGCAGTGGACAGGGCACGTTGCTCGCAGAACCGATGGTCGATGGGGCCGAAAAGTTCTGGAGTGGCGACTGTGTACCGGAAGATGCAGCGTTGGAAGGCCTCCCACAAGGTGGACCGATAACCTGGTGAAGGTCACGGGTAGCCGATGGATGCGAGACGCACGACAGGACCGATTGTTGTGGCGACACTTGGGAGAGGCCTGATATGTCCAGTAGTGGACGTCTTTCGACTGAGATGATGATGATACCACTGCGAGACTGTCGGTCCTGAACCTGATCTCTCCCGGCCGTGTCGCATTGCCGTCCCATCGCACTATGAGGGCAAAGAACGAGAGACTACATCTGTATTTGAGCACACACTTGTGCACTATAGTATCTCCTACGTATAGACGCGCGCACATCAAACTATAACAGTCTATCAAATTAACTTTAGCGCCAAAGCATTAGGTTCAAGGTTGATTCGGAAAATTTGACAGTTTGAGGTAGCTTGATGTGCTGGCGTCTGTACACTGTGGCTGTTTGGACGGGAAGATTACAACTAAAGGTTTTAGTGACGACAGTTTGTAATCCGGTTTTCGAAACCGGATTACAAACTGTTCTAGTGAAACTGATCTCTGATCTGATCTCAACTGGTGTCCGAGGTAAATGAGCGGCGCGAGGATGCGTAGTGACGCTGTGACACGAAGCGCAGATCTATGTGAGAATGTGTATCAAACTCTTTTCAGTTTCTCGCTCGCGTCCGTCTCTAGCACACATCCCTCGCACACATCTCTCGCAAACATTCCTCATACACATCGCTCGCAGCCATCCTTCGCTAGTTTTGTACAAACGAAAACCTCGCACCGCTAAGCCGTTTATTCTTAATTGGTTCTTAATAAACACACCCCTCGCTACGCATCCTCGCACATCTCTGGTGAAAACGCAGCCTTAAAGTATTGTACATCAATTTTTAGCAAGGCATTTTGTCATTATTGCAGGATGTGACAGACGAACTAAGGGTCTTGCGACTGGTCTCCAAAAAGACTGAGGCAGTGGTTGCACCCGATGATGAATTCCACCTGGTTGTGGTCATGAGAAGACAAAAGAAATAAGTGAAACCAGCGGAGGAATTTCTAACAATTTTATATGTCAAAGGTTTTAGTTGTTCGTCACTATTAGCGGTTCTTATTTTTTATTGTCAGTAATAATATTGTTCAAGTATTTTTGTAGAATTTTTTAGAATGGTTCCATCAAATTATGGTTAAATGTTGTTCCATAAGTAAATCAGTCTAGTCATTTAAAACGGGAAATTTATAGTTCGTTAGTTATATTTTCCTATAGGTACCAGCGTACTCTCCAGACACGACCACGTTGTATTGCCGGTCACTCACGTAAAAAAATATATAATTTTGTAGAAATCACAGGACATCAGCCACACGCTTGTCAGTCATGTCACGTCAGGCGCGTCTCATCAGTCACGTCACATCACGTCAGTGGCGTCGCATCAGCCACGTCTCGTCTTGCGTGTCCCATCAGTCACGTCATGTCAGGCGCGTCACAGCAGTATCTGGTCCGAGACGTGACGGTAAGGAGACGTGGAAGTGGCTGCACCAGCAGACTACTGCATAGAAAACTGAATTAAATTACTTGAATACATAGTTCAAAATGCCATGACTGACCAATTTAATTGACATCTCTCTCTCATCTATCTTTTGGGTTCGATTTCGATTCAAACTTAATAGCGGCTCAGAATATTAGGCGAGGCGGTTCTTCTCTATCGACCATATTTCCGGGTATTAAAGGGGGTTTGATCTGGAGGCGTTTGAGCGGTCACTCATCGACGGATCAGACTTGAATGAGGCACCAGAGAGAGGGAGAGAAAGAAAAAGAGTTTATTGCCGCTTTGTCGTACCGTAAAACAACATCTGCGGATATAGCAGAGGTAAGTCTTAGGCTCCATCTGCACGAGGGAGTATATCACAGCGATCCGTCGGTACGCTGGCCGAAGAACTATCGTACCGTAGAGGTCATCCGACGATAGCAAGCCGGTCTATTCCGTCAAAATCTCAGCGGGTAAACTTAGATAGAGTGAGCTTGGAGTAAACTGTCATTCTATCTTGTTTGTATGGATTGTCAGTTAACTTCAAGTTCACTTCACCTAAGCTTACACGGTGAGAGGTTCACAGAATCGCACTGTAGGACTCGCCGCGATTCACTCGCTCGTTAAGGTAGCTTACAGTCCCCGCCCATGAAATAGGCGCTGCCTATTTTTGTAATCACTATCCTTATTTTATCAAATACGATGTATGCAAAATAACTTCAAAAAATTGGTTCAGTACAAATGTTTTTTTTTTTTCATGTATATTGTTGTAGTTGTACATAATATATATGTAGTTGTTTTAATATTTTAAATGTTACCATTTTAACCATTTCCACGCGGTCGAAACATTGAGAACCGCGCGGCCACGCAGTTAACAATGTAGCAATCAACAGCTGGCGAACGGGAAATCCAACAAAACTACGAAAACCGACAAAAATAAATAAAAAACCGGCAGCGCCCTCACATTACCTACCTACTCTTCGCGTGAACTCGTTACTCCGCACAGTCCGCAACTCCGCTCTGCACTACCTCACTCCGCATCAATGAACAAACAGTCCACCACTCCGCTCCGCATAACTCCGTTGCTTCGTTCCGAATAACTCCTTAGCTCCGCTCCACTGCCTCACTTCGCGTTAATGGACAGGCAGCCTATAGTTGACGAACCTATTTTTACCTTGACTTATTTTTTTTTTCGTGTATATAAAATATTTGATCATGTAATTAATTTCCTTTGATGTTTGTAAATAGGGCACAAAGATATAACATGTCGTTTTACTATGGTACACTCTTATCCAGGTAATTGTGACTGCATGTCAAAGAAAATATCCGAGTTTAAACTGGAAAGCAGATTATATCGTGAACGGAATAAACAAAACTGTTGACTCTGAAACTTGAACTCTACAGAAAAAATAGCAATCAACTACCAGAACCAACCAAACTATGAAAACCGACAAAAAGAAAAAATACAATCTCCCCCAAGACGATTTATCCTCGTGGGGTATAAAGACCAGAACCCTCCAAAAATACAGGAAAACAAAGTCCGAAAATCAAAATTAATGTCGCAGCCCACAATACAGTGTAAGTACACTGAAAAACGAAGAAAACCTTACAGAACTAACAAATGCGTTAAAACAAATCAAAGAAGACGTCGTCGGCCTGAGCGAATTATGAAGAATGGGAGAAAGAATTGTTTCTTATCCAGACTTCTTGTTGTACCATACAGCAGTAACGCCAGACCTTCATAGGGTTGGTTTTATTATCAAAAAACACCTCCCAAACTATATCGAAGGATCTATAGGAATCTCTGAACGCATAGCAATGGTAAACTTGAAACTATCAACTTACAAAGATTCATGGTCTATTATACAAATGTATTCGCCTACAGGTCAATCGGACCTAGAAACAATAGAAACATTCTACCTCGAGCTAAATTAAACTAATCAAGAGCACGCTCACAAAAACCTAATAGTAATGGGAGGCCGCAATGGCTGGATTGGGGAAAGGTGCCCAGGGAAAAACACACTACTAGGGTCGTTCACATATAGCCATAAAACCAGAAGTAGAAATGGAGAAAAAATCATGAACTTCACACTAGAAAACAACCCTACCATTTAAAACACTAAATACAACAAGAAAAAGATGTGGAACTGAATTTCGCCTGATGAGAGAAGTCAAAAGGAAAAGAGTTACGGATGTGAACGTGGCTGCACCGCAGCAGACTACTGCATAGAAAACTGTATTTGATTACTTCAATACAAAGTTCAAAATGCCATGAGGCGAGTCGCTGCGCAGTGGCAAATTCAAATTAAAAAAATCAAAGGGGACATCGTCGGCCTGAGCGAAGCAAGAAGAATGGCAGAAATATTTTTTTCTTATCCAGACTTCTTGATGTACCACATAGGAGTAACCCCAGGCCTTCATGGGGTTGGTTTTACTATCAAAAAACACCTCGCAAACTATATCGAAAGATTTATAGGAATCTCTAGACGCATAGCAATGGTGAATTTGAACCTATCAGGTTACAAAGATTCATGGTCTATAACACAAATGTATTCGCCTACAGGTCAATCGGACCTAGAAACAATAGAAACATTCTACCTCGAGCTAAATTAAACTAATCAAGAGCACGCTCACAAAAACCTAATAGTAATGGGAGACTGCAATGGGAGGATTGGGGAAAGGTGCTCAGGGGAAAATACAGTACTAGGAACGTTCACATATAGCTATAAAACCAGAAGTAGAAATGGAAAAAAAAACCATTAACTTCACACTCGAAAGCAACCTAACCATTTTATACACTAAATACAAGAAGAAAAAGATGTGGAACTGCATTTCGCCTGATGAGAATCAAAAGGAAAAGAGGCACAAATGTGAACGTGGCTGCACCACAGCAGACTACTGCATAGAAAACTGTATTTGATTACTTCAATACAAAGTTCAAAATGCCATGAGGCGAGTCGCTGCGCAGTGGCAAATTCAAATTGAATCAAATCAAAGGGGACATCGGCGGGCTGAGCGAAGTAAGATAATGGCAGAAATATTTATAGGAATCTCTGGACGCATAGCAATGGTGAACTTGAAAGTATCAGGTTACAAAGATTCATGGTCTATTACACACATGTATTCGCCTACAGGTCAATCAGACCTAGAAACAATATAAACATTCTACCTCGAGCTAAATAAAACTATTCAAGAGCACGCTTACAAAAACCTAATAGTAATGGGAGACTACAATGGCCGGATTGGGGACAGGTGCCCAGAGGAAAATACAGTACTAGAACCGTTCACATAAAGCTATTAAACCAGAAGTAGAAATGGAAAAAAATCATTAACTTCACACTAGAAAACAAACCTACCATTTAATAAACTAAATACAAGATGAAAAAGATGACCTGGTTTTCGCTTGATGATAGAAGTCAAAAGGAAAAAAGGTACAGACGTGAATGTGTCTGAACCAGCGGAATACGGCATAGAAAACTGTATTTGATTACTTGAAAACAAAATTCCATCTTGTTTATATGGATTGTTAGCTCACGTCATGTTCACTTCAACCTAAGCTTACAAGGTGAGAGGTTTACAGAATCGCGCTGCAGGAACCTCGGCGACATTAAGGTGGTGATTTACAATCCCCGCCCGGAATATAGCCATGAAATACTGCCTTTATTTTTATCACCATTCAAATTTTTTTAGGAATATTTGACAGACACTATTAATGCTAGCCGAATAGACTAAGGTTGTAATAACCAAATCGTTTTGACTGTGGCACATTTTAATTATAAACTTAGTGTAATTTCATGTCTGAATGTAACAATACGAGGCTAATCAAGTAATGAAGCAGATTTATATCGTGAACGGATTAAACTTAAAACCTTAAAGCTGACTGTCCACTGGAGCGGAGCAGAAATGAGAGGAGCGGAGTGGAGTGTCAAAATTAAAACAAATCGAAGGGGATATCGTCGGCCTGAGCGAAGTAAGAAGAATGTGAAAAATATTATTTTCTTTACCAGACTTCTTGTTGTACCATATAGGAGCAAACCCAGGCCTTCATGGAGTTTGTTTTATTATCAAAAACACCTCGCAAACTATATAGAAGGATTTACAGGAATCTCCGAACACATAGCAATGGTGAACTTGAAATTATCAGGTTACAAAGATTCATGGTCTATTACACAAATGTACTCGCCTACGGGTCAATCGGACCTAGACACAACAGAAATATTCTACCTCGAGCTAAATAAAACTATTAAAGAGCACGCTTACAAAAACCTAATAGTCATGGGAGGCCGCAATGGCTGGATTGGGGAAAGGTGCCCAGGGAAAAGTACAGTACTAGGGCCGTTCACATATAGCCGTAAAACCAGAAGTAGAAATGGAGAAAAAATCATTAACTTCACACTAGGAAACAACCCTATTATTTAATACACTAAATACAAGAAGAAAAAGATGTTGAACTGTATTTCGCCTGATAAGAGAAGTCAACTGGAAAAGAGTTCCGGATGTGAACGTGGCTGCACCACAGCAGACTACTGCATAGAAAACTGTATTTAATTACTTCAATACAAAGTTCAAAATGCCATGAGGCGAGTCGCTGCGCTGTGGCATATCAAATGAAAGCAAATCAAAGGGGAAATCGTCGGCCTGAGTGAAGTAAAAGAATGGAGAAATATTTTTATCCTATCCAGACTTCTTGTTGTACCACATAGGAGTAATCCCAGGCCTTCATGGGGTTGGTTTTATAATCAAAAAACACCACACAAACTACATAGAAGGATTTATAGGAATCTCTAAACGCATAGCAATGGTGAACTTGAAACTATCAGGTTACAAAGATTCATGGTCTATAACACAAATGTTTTCACCTACAGGTCAATTGGACCTAGAAACAATAGAAACATTCTACCGCGAGATTAATAAAAACATTAAAGAGCACGCTTACAAAAACCTAATAGTAATGGGAGGCCGCAATGGCTGAATTGGGGAAAGGTGCCCCGGGGAAAAATACAGTACTAGGACTGTTCACATATAGCTATAAAACCAGAAGTAGAAATGGAGAAAAAATCCATTAACTTCACACTAGAAAACAACCTAACCATTTTATACGCTAAATGCAACAAGAACAAGAAAAAGATAAGACCTGGATTTGGCCTGATGAGAGAAGTCAAAAGGAAAAGAGGCACAAATGTGAACGTGGCTGCACCACAGCAGACTACTGCATAGAAAACTGTATTCAATTACTTCATTACAAAGTTCAAAATGCCATGAGGCGAGTCGCTGCGCTGTGGCAAATTCAAATTGAAACAAATCAAAGGGGGCATCGTTGGCCTGAGCGGAATACGAAGAATGGGAGATTTTGTTTTTTCTTTACCAGACTTCTTGTTGTACCACATAGGAGCAAACCCAGGCCTTCATGGAGTTTGTTTTATTATCAAAAAACACCTCGCAAACTATATAGAAGGATTTACAGGAATCTCTGAACGCATAGCAATGGTGAACTTGAAATTATCAGGTTACAAAGATTCATGGTCTATTACACAAATGTACTCGCCTACGGGTCAATCGGACCTAGACACAACAGAAATATTCTACCTCGAGCTAAATAAAACTATTAAAGAGCACGCTTACAAAAACCTAATAGTCATGGGAGGCCGCAATGGCTGGATTGGGGAAAGGTGCCCAGGGAAAAGTACAGTACTAGGGCCGTTCACATATAGCCGTAAAACCAGAAGTAGAAATGGAGAAAAAATCATTAACTTCACACTAGGAAACAACCCTATTATTTAATACACTAAATACAAGAAGAAAAAGATGTGGAACTGTATTTCGCCTGATAAGAGAAGTCAACTGGAAAAGAGTTCCGGATGTGAACGTGGCTGCACCACAGCAGACTACTGCATAGAAAACTGTATTTAATTACTTCAATACAAAGTTCAAAATGCCATGAGGCGAGTCGCTGCGCTGTGGCATATCAAATGAAAGCAAATCAAAGGGGAAATCGTCGGCCTGAGTGAAGTAAAAGAATGGAGAAATATTTTTATCCTATCCAGACTTCTTGTTGTACCACATAGGAGTAATCCCAGGCCTTCATGGGGTTGGTTTTATAATCAAAAAACACCACACAAACTACATAGAAGGATTTATAGGAATCTCTAAACGCATAGCAATGGTGAACTTGAAACTATCAGGTTACAAAGATTCATGATCTATAACACAAATATTTTCACCTACAGGTCAATTGGACCTAGAAACAATAGAAACATTGTACCGCGAGATTAATAAAAACATTAAAGAGCACGCTTACAAAAACCTAATAGTAATGGGAGGCCGCAATGGCTGGATTGGGGAAAGGTGCCCAGGGAAAAATACAGTACTAGGACTGTTCACATATAGCTATAAAACCAGAAGTAGAAATGGAGAAAAATTCCATTAACTTCACACTAGAAAACAACCTAACCATTTTATACGCTTAATGCAACAAGAACAAGAAAAAGATAAGACTGGATTTTGCCTGATAAAAGAAGTAAAAAAAAAAAGGTATGGACGTGGACGATGCTGAACCAGCAGACTACTGCATAAAAAACTGTATTTGATTACTTCGAAACAAAGTTCATAATGACATACGGCGAGTCACTGCACAGTGGCAAATTCAAATTGAAACAAATCAAAGGGGGCATCGTTGGCCTGAGCGGAATACGAAGAATGGAAGATTTTGTTTTTTCTTATCCAGAATTCTTATTGTACCACATAGGAGTAACCCCAGGCCTTCATGGGTTTGGTTTTATTATCAAAAAACACCTTACAACCTATATCGAGGGATTTATAGAAATCTCTGAACGCATAGCAATGGTGAACTTAAAACTATCAGGTAACAAATATACATGGTCTATTATACAAATGTATTCGCCTACAGGTCAATTGGACCTAGAAAAAATAGAAACATTCTACCTCGAGCTAAATAAAACTATTAAAGAGCACGCTTACAAAAACCTAATAGTAATGGGAGGCCGCAATGGCTGGATTGGGGAAAGGTGCCCAGGGAAAAACACACTACTAGGGTCGTTCACATATAGCCATAAAACCAGAAGTAGAAATGGAGAAAAAATCATGAACTTCACACTAGAAAACAACCCTACCATTTAAAACACTAAATACAACAAGAAAAAGATGTGGAACTGAATTTCGCCTGATGAGAGAAGTCAAAAGGAAAAGAGTTACGGATGTGAACGTGGCTGCACCGCAGCAGACTACTGCATAGAAAACTGTATTTGATTACTTCAATACAAAGTTCAAAATGCCATGAGGCGAGTCGCTGCGCAGTAGCAAATTCATGTGACTGCAGAGTGAAGAGTGGAGTACAGCGGCGCAGCTAGTAGCTTACTTAACCGTCATTCATTTTGAATCGGATCTATAGTCCGGGTGGCGGCTATAGTACTGGTTACTTTCATATTTGTCCCGAAAATGTATCGCCGCAGTAATCCGGTCTATTCTGTCACCATCCCACCGTGTAAACTTGGATAGAGTGAGCATGAAGTGAAATGTTATTCCATCGTGTTTGTATGGATTGTCAGCTCACTCGAAGTTCACTTCAAGTTAAGCTAACACGGTGAGAAGTTGACAGAATCGCACCGCATGAATCGCGGCGATTCACTCATTCATTGAGATTGGTGCTTTACAGTCACCGCCTGGACTACATATAGCCATGAAATACTGACTTTTTTTATCACCATTCTAAGTTTTTCAGGAATTTATCACAGACACGATTTATGCAAAAATTTATTTTAAAATCTATTCAGTACATGTTGTTTAGAATTATGAAGAATATATATACCTGCAGAACGAAAAATCAGCAGTGCGTGTGTAAACATCGCATCGTTAAAATGACAATTTATTTGACCTAAGTTTTCATATTGAAAATTTAACAGAATAGACTTGAAGGTTGTAACCAAATCGTTTTGACTGGGGCACATTTTAGTTACAAACTAAGTGTACTTTAATATCTGAATATCACTGATTGTAAAAATGCGAGGCTAAAGTAGTGAAGCAGATTTGTATCGTGAACGGAGTCAACAAAAAACTTTAAGGCTGACTTTTCACTGGAGCGGAGAGGAGAGAAGCGGAGCGGAGCTGTGCCAATATTAACCAATGGAATTGCATTAAATTTCCGCCCGCTTTAGTGGACAGGGATATTTGAAAGCGAATTTAAACATTGATACAAAACCGGTAAGCGGAGCGAGGTTGCAGAGCGGGGAAGTGGCACAAAAATGGGCACCCGCTCAAATTACCTACTCTTCCGCGTGAATTCGTTTCTCCGCACAGTCCGCAACTCCACTCTGTACTACCTCACTCCGCATCAATAGACAGACACAGTCCACAATTGTCCGTTGCTCCGCTCCGCTACCTTGCTCCACGTTAATGGACAGGCAGCCTAAAGGTGACAAACCTATTTTTACTTGACTTATTTATTTTTTTAATCGTGTCTAAAATAAATATATGATCATAAAATTAATTTTCTTTGATTTTTGTTAATAGGGCACAAAAATAGACCCTGTCGTTTACATATGGTCCACTCTTATTCAGGTAATTGACTGAATTTCATGGAAAATATTGAGTTACTGTGAAGCAGATTATAGTGTAACGGAGTATACAAAACTAATGACAAACTTAACAGACAGATGTGTTGCTGGGGAGTTTGTTGCGTCAATTCTTCTTCCCAGCTATAACACTAGGAAGTGGTGACGGGCGCCCGCGTTTTGGAGGACTGTCTGTATGTAAAACTTTGACGTTCAAAAAGTGCTGGCACTCAGCCTAATTTGAATAAATGTCAAATGACCTTTGATTTTTGATTTTGAATAAAAAATGGACTAAAAAAACCCGACCGCTGAAACCGAACTAAAAAGATCCAAACAAGTTGCTTTTCAAGTAGTCTGATGCAGTTCGTGACATTATTATGTCACCAACAACAATGCATCATAATGTTATGGAACTAAATAATGTCATCAACTGCATCAGACAGCTTGAAAAGCGGCTTATTTGGAACTTTTTAGTTTTACGTTTTTAGTGGTCGTGTTTTTGACAGTAATTTTTTTATTTCCTACATTTTGCAGTGAGTTACATTTTTGGAATCGTCTCCTTGAGCCCTTTTTTGTGTTCGTCAGGGTGAACGGTCACTAGGCGTATTTAACGTTGAATTCATGCCCAAGAATTGCTTCCCTAATGCTTCTATTTGGTTCATATTCTTAAACAATTGCTTCCGTCGTATTCTAGAAGAAAAAAACATTTTAGGGGTGACCGTTCATTCTGATGTCAGGACGGCCGTTCACCGAGTCGTAGTGTCCCTGATAAACAGGATTATTGAAATTTACGGTGGCCATTAATTACTTCCTGTTTGCTTTTCTCAATGTTTTACAACGATAATACTGTAACTATCACGGCAATAAAGATGTCAAGTGTTATTAATCAATATTTTTAGTGCCTATCAAAAATATAACGAAAAGCTTGCATTGCACTTTTGTTTGAGTAGGCGATATCGGCGATCTATCGTATTGTACCGGTGGCCTACAGTAAAGAAGCGCCTATTGTATTTAGTGACAAAAATTCATACAAATGTAATAAACACCTTAAAAGATTTATTCCAATTCTTAACTTCCTAGGGAGTGTTCTTATAGGCGCCAGCCACTACCTTATTCATTTATTAATAACCGAGGGTAGATTCTGATTTTGCTACAAGCATTTGTTATATCTTTGTCGTTATTACTCCATGTTATCAATGGTGGTTACTATTTATTACCGGCGTGTTTTGATTGAAGCGCCTCCAAGGTTGGTTACACAGAAGGGAGGAGGAGGTAAAGTAAATTTAAAGGTACCTACATAAATTCACAAACAAATACACTTAGGCGTCGAAGTATTCCTCCACAACGCAGCTATGCGAAAAGCTGCCCAGATGACTGGTGATATGGTGAATTTGTGAAAAAGTCACGCAGGGCGCGATCAGTCCGCGAAAAATATCCTTGAAAAGGAGACGCATATCCGGACCCTGTGACCCAAGCGTTTCGATCCCAAACGACGCAAAACTGTAATTACCAACAAGGTTACAGTATTTGCGCCGCTTGAAGGCCTCAGCAGCCGTAGCGCCAGCGCTGGCACAGTCCGCTGTACTTAGAACATGAGATGGCGCAAGGGTGTCGATACATGTTGTGTCCCACATCAGAGGCCTATCTACCACATCCGTCCCTTACGGCACCAACGTCATGATATCCTGGTTTCTTCCCATCGTCACGTACCAAGCCGCTAGGTTCTAATACCGCAGATACGTCGGCGGTGATAAGAGCTCGATGAATAGTGTCGTTGATGCTGGGGTGCCGTGCTATGCGGCCTGCGCTCCGGCTTTGGTGCCCGAGGCTATTATTTTAATTTATCTGGTGTTTGTGAAACTTGTATTATGAGATTGAGCGTCAACAGCAACAAGATGCTTCAGTCATACCTTCAGGAAAGTCCAACAGCACAGCAACCTGCCTGGCATTCCCCGCCCATGCTGCCAGATGCAGTGGAGTCCTGCCAAGCTTGTCGATCCTTAGTTTTTCGGCTCCGAACTTGATGAGGAGGCTGAGGGCATCTCCTCCGATGAGCGCTGCGTTGTGGCAGGCGGAGACCAGGCCGAGGCGACATGTGGCGTTAGGACTGGCGCCGGCGTTCAGTAAACTGGGGTAAGTAGAGTTATATGTTGAAAGTGCTGGGGTAATATTGCGTGTTTATCATTTTTGTCGTTTGAATAAATGGGAAATTAACACGATTATGATAGTAATATGGGGTGTTTTGTAAAAATTGCTTAGGTGGAAAAGGGGTTTGAGGATTAATTATTATTTTTCACTAAGTAGGCGAATTCTAAATATGATGCCTTTATAAGCACACGCCCTTCCCAACTGGAAGCTTTTAGTCAGTGAAAACTAAAACTAAGAATCAGGACAGTAATTAATTGCGACCTTCTTTTCAAATCGGTGGTTAACTCCTTAGATTTTTGGACTCAGTAGGTGGCCACGCCAATTGCAGCGTCGATCGGTGGCATTCATCAAATCCCCCAGAGTACAGGTGCATGGGCACTTGGGCCACTCTAACGTGTGGCTCATGTTTGGAACAGGAGCACCGCACTCACATTGTATCCGATGGGTCTATGAAACCTGTGTTTAATCTGTCTACGGTGTCTGGCCTAATATTATTTTTGGTAGGTAAAATTTTGTTAGCTTTCAAATTAAATTTTTAAAAAATGAATTTCCTACTTAAATTTAGGGAATTATTGAAATAGGTCGAAGTTGTGGGCGTCTAGGAAGTAATACGAACATTTAAATAAATGATGCATTCGGTGGAATGCATTGGCATCTCTAGTCTCAAGTTTAGAAATAAAGAAAAGAAGGAAGAAAAAGTATTTATACTACACCTGCTTGGAAAGTACCTTGATACTTTATCAAATTTACGGTAGAAAGTACGTCATTGCATATCGAACAAATATGCGGGGAGAAAACGCATCTGAGCGGGAGAGAAAAGTGTATGAAAATCCATTTCTTACGTGGTTTTTCTTTTTTAATTTTGGGTAAGACTATGCGCCGGTAACCTAAATATCAAAAGCCAAAAAGTTTTTACAGTGAGTTTTTATCTCCAAGTTCGCAAAATGACACTGGCCACTAGCTGTGTGTTGGATGGTGTCGGGCTGGCAGTGCGACCCTGCGGCGGCAGGATAAACAATTTGAAAAAAGAACATGTGAAAATTGCAGACGCCATTGGCGCCATTTCCAATTTGTGTGTTGTTTGAGGATTCAGTTTTAACTGCAACAATTTCAATATAAATTTCAATTAGTAAAGATTTCGTTTTTTATTTTCCTTCTAGGTGTAGTATAAAGCACTATGTATCACTCGAGAGAAACTGCGATTCCCGATCTTGGGTGTTTTAAAGCCCTCGCCTACGGCTCGGGCTTCAAACGACACCCTCGACGGTAATCGGTCACTTTCTCCTCTCGGTGAACAATGTACTATTATACTACACCTGCTTGGAAAGTACCTTGATACTTTATCAAATTTACGGTAGAAAGTACGTCATTGCATATCGAACAAATATGCGGGGAGAAAACGCATCTGAGCGGGAGAGAAAAGTGTATGAAAATCCATTTCTTACGTGGTTTTTCTTTTTTAATTTTGGGTAAGACTATGCGCCGGTAACCTAAATATCAAAAGCCAAAAAGTTTTTACAGTGAGTTTTTATCTCCAAGTTCGCAAAATGACACTGGCCACTAGCTGTGTGTTGGATGGTGTCGGGCTGGCAGTGCGACCCTGCGGCGGCAGGATAAACAATTTGAAAAAAGAACATGTGAAAATTGCAGACGCCATTGGCGCCATTTCCAATTTGTGTGTTGTTTGAGGATTCAGTTTTAACTGCAACAATTTCAATATAAATTTCAATTAGTAAAGATTTAGTTTTTTATTTTCCTTGTAGGTGTAGTATAAAGCACTATGTATCACTCGAGAGAAACTGCGATTCCCGATCTTGGGTGTTTTAAAGCCCTCGCCTACGGCTCGGGCTTCAAACGACACCCTCGACGGTAATCGGTCACTTTCTCCTCTCGGTGAACAATGTACTATTAATTGCCACAAAACGACATACCATATCTACCCACATATTTTTATAATTGAACTTCTGCGTGAATTGAAAAGCTGGTGAACTTCTGCGACAAATTGTATTGTTCAAGCGGTGCGGTTTTGATAATTATTAATGGAAATATATAGGTATATGTAAATATAAATAGTACCTACACCCAAGACTACCTACAGACCTGTCTTTCCTTTTCTCTCTAAAATCCGTCCAAAGGTTGTCTTGAAAAGATCGTTTTTAGCGATAAGGCCGCCCATTGTGTCACTAATGCATATTTTCTGTGACTTATATGGTGTACATAATAAAGAGTATCCTATTCTATTCTATTCTATTTACCCCTAAATATTTTGTGTTACCGCCCTAATGACTGCCTGTAAACGGTTTTTCAAAGACCGAATGATTTTCCTGCCACTCTTTGACTAAAGCAATTTCAAGGTCTTCTATCAACGCCGGAGCTGGACATCTTCCTTGTGGGTTGGTAGCTAATTTAACAGTCGGTTAAAGGTAGATATGTTATTCAATTTCAATTCAATTCAAATATTTTATTTCAGAATTAGGTACTTCCATATATTGTTAGTAGTTGTATACAACTTAGCCTAAAGTTAGTATTAAATTAAATTTACAATAATAAACAACAGTGTACACCAGTTTATTTAGATAAGTGTGTCTGAACACTTACCTTAACGTGTAAGAGGGGAAAGTCCCACCGGTCCGCAAACACATTCAGAATGCCATTGGAGGAGGAGAGCAAGCGCGCCATCATGGAAGCGCATCGCTTTCGCAAGATCGCTGCAAACCCGTCTACGCATGCTTCCGCGAACATCCCTGACGCGCTACATCGCCACGGCAACCCCAAAAGCACCCTGAATGCGTTATTGTACTGTACGCGCAGGTCGCTGTATACCCGACCGTAAGAGATACTGTGTGGCCTGCGGACAGCGAGCGTTGGGTGGCTCGCTGTCCGATCACCACAAGGCCCGGGTCGATGGCGCGTTGTTTCACGCGTGCCTCAACGAGATGTCAGCACAGAAGACGGGGTCCGCTAGGGCCAGAGTCTGCCAGGGTTGCGGAATTTGTTCGAAAGAGTCACCGCGGCCCTGGAACGCAAAGGGCTTTAGAAGGAATACGGATGGTTTTTAGTCAGTAAGAGTCTGACACGCCCTTCCGCTCCATCCAGAGCGGAAGAAGTCATTTGATGATTCTGTGTGGGTTGTTATTATAGTTGGGAGAAGGATAGGCAAATTGTTTGATCTAATGATGATCACTCAAAACAGATAACTGACACATCCATACATACTGACCTAACGTAATATAATTGACGTTATTAAACAACGCTCCACGATTACAAGCCCGCCATGTTTGAACGCAATTATCTTGAGTTGAAGTGTTTAGTGAGACGTAGACTTCATATAATGATACGGTAGAGGTATCTATCTAATATACATATCTATCTACTATACATATGTATATATGTATATACATCTACATACTAATATAATAAAGCTGAAGAGTTTGTTTGTTTGTTTGAACGCGCGAATCTCTGGAACTACGTCAGATTTGGAAAATACTTTTTGTATATGATAGCCACATTCATGAGGAATGCTATAGACTCTACGGGAACGGGAAATTCTTACAAGAACGGGAAAATACGGGATATGCGCGTACGAAGTCGCGGACAAAACTAATATTAGATATTACGTTTAACTAGCTGTATTCAACATTGCATACACTATAAGATTAACTTACTTGACATTACATACTTATAAAACAATTATCGTAGGGCTGAAACACTTGTATATGTCGTAGGATAATTTGATACTTCGAATCTTCGCGAAAATCCTAGGGGTTTTGCGAAAACGCGGATAATTAGACATAGGCGAAAAATTATCAAATCTTACTGGACAAAGTCAGGATTTTTGCGAAAATACTCGTTATTATAGCAATATTGCGAAACGAAACGCTGGCTGTTATGAAATAAGAACGCTGATTGGTCGGTCAGCGCGTTCAATAAGAGATCGTCTCTGATTGGTTGACGTCTTAAATGTCAATCATTTGTTGCCGCACGTTATTAACTAGGAACCAATTAGAAGTCAGCCAGCAAAATTGTAGCCAATCAGTGTTGAGCACATCAAATCTTACTATAGTAACGAATATTTTCGCAAAAATCCTGACTTTGTCCAGTAAGATTTGATAATTTTTCGCCTATGTCTAATTATCCGCGTTTTCGCAAAACCCCTAGGATTTTCGCGAAGATTCGAAGTATCAAATTATCCTACGACATATACAAACACAACAACATCAATCAATATTTATAAAATTCTTCCGTTACTGAGTGACTGACAGAAAACGCACAGTCGAAACTGCTGGTCGAAGAAAGTTGAAATTTGTCATGTAGGTTCCTTGGGGAGCACGAAGAGAGGATTTCCCAAAATTCCTACAGGAACGGGAAAAAACCGGGATATATGCGTACGAAGTCGCGGGCAAAAGCTAGTTCCCATATAAAACTCTTGCAAGAACAGTTGTAACATGTTGAGAACCATGAGAATAAATTATATATATAAATAAAATATAATGTAGGAATGTAATACAGGTAAAACCTTGCATTACCTAACCCCACTTTTTTTGGATGGGGAATCTTCAAATGACTCCTGCTCTGGGCGAAGCGGAAGGGAGTGTCAGACCTTTACCTACTGACTTAAACCCACCCGTGCTCCTTCAAATGCACTTTGCATTCCAGACTGCGGTTACTCTTTCTTATAAATTCCGCTAACAAAAAACTAAACTACCTGACCCTTCTTAGAATTTAGAAATAGGAAGAGGGTAATGCATTAACTGTAACTGTTCTGTTAAAATGCCAGCAACCCCAGTTAGAAATGTCCTCCTCTAATGGCCGGTTTCAATAACGTATCTACCTTTAACCAAGTGTCAAATTAGCTACCAATAGTAGCTGAATGTCCTCCTCTAATGGCCGATTTCAATAACGTATCTACCTTTAACCAAGTGTCAAATTAGCTACCAATAGTAGCTGAAACGTCATGTTTGAAAGGCAATAATGACGTTTTAGCTACTGTTGGTAACTGATTTGACAGTTAGTTACCAACAGTAATTGAAACGTCATGTTTGAAAGGCAAAAATGACGTTTTACCTACTGCTGGTAGCTGATTTGAAGTTGGTCAAAGGTAGATCCGTTATTGAGACCGGTCGTTAAACAGGCTATCAAACAAGTGGTGTAAGTGTAACTAGGTCATAGGAGTATAGTATTACACAGGACGACTTGAATTCATGGTAAATTTTTCAATGTTTAAAAATATTTCATGTTTAGTGATCCGCTGCGGATTTGCGCTGGTGCAAATTATATATTATGTCACCGGAAAATTGCAAACGCCGTATAATTGTATAATATCGCGTGAAATTGAAATCTATTTGTTCTTAATAAGACACGTATATATTGGAAACTATTGAGCTAGTGATTTTAATAATATAGAAGTTATAATCTAATAAAGATTTATTTCAATCTTACGGAGTCTGCAATTTTCCGGTGACATATACATAAAACATGTTATGGAGATCGTTAGATTACTGCTCAATGTACTTAAAACAACAATGGGAAACAACCCGTGGTTACACAAACTCGATACGGATATATTTCGTTAGTTCTGGCTCGCATAATGAGATTCGGCACATTTACTCATTAACATATTGCTAAACGAGGAACAAACGTTTTGTTGTTATGCGTGGCAGTGCAATGTGGAAATATTGATGGAAGTGAGCTATGGAATTGGGAATAATAAAACCGGCCAAGTGTGAGTCGGATTCTCACACGAAGGGTTCCGTACATAAACCAAAAAAAAACTATAAATTCCGTATTTTCAGACTTTTTCCTGGACTTGTACTCTAAGATCTTTTTTTGCCACATTTCATGAATCTAGTTCGACGGGAAGTACCCTACAAATTCCCTTGAGAGTGTCGAAATATACGTTTTTTGCGACATAAACGGCCGTATCTTTTTTTACGTTAACTTAGAAGTTTGATTTTTTTTACCGCTTCAAGGGACTGTAAACTTGAGTATATGGTTTTAATTCCAACTCGATACCTTCACGTGTTCCCGAGATAAAGGGTCTTGACAGACAGACAGACGGACAACAAAGTGGTCCTATAAGGGTTCCGTGTTTTCCTTTTGAGGTACGGAACCCTATAAATCGGGCAACTTGTGATTTCTGAAATCGTAGGTACTATACAAACACAGCGTTTCTTCGGAGACAGGGCGCTTTACAACCTTTACAGGTCTGACCGGTGTTCCGGGGCGTAATGAAACATGTTACAAAGCGAGCATTCGTGCAGTCAGTACGTGGAAACGAGCACGAACATGCGAGCACGAACATGCGAGCGAGAGATTGTATGAGTTTTGTTTTACACGGATTTTAGGACATGGCGTAACATAAAGGTGGGTACTGACCGCTATCACGCGGCGGAAAAATAACCCTGTATAGACATGAATAAGACTCACCGTTCCACCTCCTCAAGATCATGAGTCTCAATAGCCTCCAGAAGTTCCGTGTTCAGTCTCTGAAGTCGTCTGTCTCCGCGTCTCCAGGGCTTGGACATCAAGGCCCCGGACTCCAGTATCGGGGTACTGTTGACTGTAGACCCCACTGATGATGGAGTCAGGTCTGGCATCATCAGCTTGGGTAATGGTGGACGTTCTGATGTCTCACTGTAAGAGAAAATGGAAAGAAATGATTTTGGACTCCTGAGGAGTTTCCGTTTTTTATCCATGAGTTAATTATGTTGATAAATGCAACGTTCACTTTTCGGTTAACTATCATCAATGGAGTGTGATCAATAATCATGTGTGGGGAATCAAATCATATAAGTAGGTATTATCTTTATTGGTCGAAGATATCATTTTACCTAAAAGCTTTGATTGTTCATTGTGAACCTTGAGATTAGAATAACGTTTTCGGCGTACGTAAAACGGGGTGGATGGAAATGCAGGGGTGAATAAAAACTAACTTTTATTGGGATTTTCACATTAATACCATATTAATAGCTTCTCACGAAGCGTCCATTTAAAAATAAAATAATTGATGAGTTCTTCATTGCTGCAAACAATATTTAAATAACGTGAAAATTCCAATCAAACTTTCGTTTTTATTCACCCCCATCATTTCTATCCACCCCGTTTTACCCGTTATTCAAAAATTGTAACTAACACATTTTCTTGATTCGGCCGCGTTCACACCTGCAAGCAAGTTTAATTACAAAACGTTGCAGGACACGACCGAGCAATTAATCACAATATACTTCGGTAGCCAGCAGTGTAATTATAAACTTATATGCGAGCTGGTTAGAAACGTGTCCTTGACGATATTGTTACAGCCATAGATAATTATATAGTCACTAGCGGTCCCGACAGACGTTGTCCTGTCCGGTCGTTTGCTTTGTGTATGACGAAAAATTATATAAATCGATTGCAGCGCCACCTACCAATTGTGAATCTAAACCATTCTCGAATCCCCTTGAACACACACAAAAAATTTCATCAACATCGGTCCAGCCGTTTAGGTGGAGTTCAGTAACATACACACGTACACAAGAAATAAAGGTTTATATTAGGATACAGCAATCCAATACAAACTCGAATTTGGGAACCACATAAAAAGATTACCAGGAAATACGCAAACAGTAGAACTCTGAGACAAGAATACCTTTAGCCGTTACTTATTAGGGGTAATAGGGCTTCAAAAGAAAGGCCATATTTAGGATTTAAATATAATGATTTATTATCCTTTATTTAAAATTATTTATTTATCCTTTATTTAAAAGTTAAAAGGGAACCGCTTATCATGGTCATGTGAAGAGGAGGGATGAAATGCGCGTAACTAAAAGAGTTATGAATATAAATGTGGATGGATGGACAGGGAGAGGGAGGCCAAAGAAAAGATGGATGGATTGTGTTAGGAGTGATATGAAAGAAAGGGGAGTTAGTGATAGCGTGGCGGTTGACAGAATAGAAGAAAAAAACGTGTTGCGCCGACCCCAAGTAACATGGGATAAGGGCAGGAAAATGATGATGATGATTTATTATCCTTTATTTAGCTGTGGAAGGTCGTGTGATGCGTCCGCTAAGACGCTATAGTAGGCGCCAGATAAATGTGGAATAAAGTATATTGACCTTTCCCTAATAACTGTTCATAGGTACCTGAACAATTAAATATGAATCGTTTTTCATTATTAGACAATGTTAAGGATCACGAGAGATGATGATTCGGGACAGCTTTGTGTCATTAATTCCGTTTTTCAAATTAAAAATGTCAATAATTGTAGGTGGGTCAATGACCGTTATTCCACGATTATCTGGCGCCTACTATAAGAGAGTATACAAACTGACGAAAAATATCAGAAATCTCTCAAGTGGATGCAGAGGGCTGGAATCGTTCTCACACATAATATTTACAAGTTAGAAAGAGAGAGAAATATTAGCGCGTTGGTTCAGTTTTATTTTGTTAATATTCCAACATTACTGACTGGCCTGTTGGCCGAGTGGTTAGTGACCCTGATTGCTAAACCGGAGGTCGTGGGTTCGATTCCCACCCAGGACAAATCTTTGTGTGATGAGCATGATCATTTGTTCTGTGTCTGGATATAATTTGTCTATAATATGTATGTATTTAGAAATATATAAGTATGTTTATCAGTTGTCTGGTTGCCATAGTACAGGCTCTGCCTAGTTTGGGATCGGACGGACGTGTGTGAGTTGTCCCAAGATATTATTATATTATTACTGAGACAGAGCCACACTCACACACAAACGGACAGACATCATCAAAATCATAAACGCTCTTCGACATCAAGTTGCTGACACCCAAAATACAATCATCAAGTAATTTCGCTCGTTTCAATCTAGTATGCAATAAATGAAGAATCAAAATGTTACGTACTGGTTGCCAGAAAGTCCCAGATGCCTGGGTCTCTGCATCCTGATTCGGTAGTCGCCTTCCTCATTGGGATAGAGGAGAGGATGAGTGGCCTCATCCTCTTGACCACGCTCTACATCTGTAAAGAAAAGTTTATATTATCATCACAGTTTCTCGTTTAATTCAAGAGGCGTTTAAGTATTTGGAGTACCCAATCGCAATTCTTTATTCCCAGTAGTTACTGTAGCTGGTTCAACATGTAACTATTGCAACATAAAAAAAATGAATGCCATGTAGGTACAATTTCAGTCACGTCACACTTGTTTCTATATGTACTATATACAAGCCTCTTAAAACCCAAAGTTGATATAAATGAATAAGGATAGATGAGGCCCCCAACCGTAAATTAAATACCGGCCAAGTGCGTGTCGGGCCACGCCCAGTTTAGGGTTCCGTAGTTACCCGTCTCCTAAACCATGCCAGAAAAATAGTAAAATGTTCGTCACTATTATTAAATTACAAAGTTACGAATGCACTTGGTTTTAAGTCATTTTCCATTTTTTTTGTTGGACGACTATTACTCGTTAACTTGTTAAGCCTAGGTAGCGGTGATAGTTTTCCTTTTAAATTCATTATATATGCTACTAGCATGAATTTTTTCACGTATCCAAAAACAACCGTTTAGCTGGCAGAGGGGGGGGACACGACTCTAACAAAAATTAGCACTTTAAAGCTTAATATTTCGCTAACGAAATCTTGGATTGAAAAATGGTCTTAGCAAATCCTCAATATTTTTAAATTATCCACCACCACCCTTGGAATAGACGATAAAAAAAAATCATCACCATTTTATATGTGCATTACATGCACCCCAAAATAAGATGTATTTCAAGATTTTATTCTACCACTTTGTCGGCATAATTAATATGTATATTCATACCAAAATTTCAACTTCCTAGTGCTAAGCGTTTCTGAGCTAAATCGGACGGACAGACAGACAGACAGTCGGACATGGCTAAACTATAAGGGTTCCTTGTTAACTACCGAACCCTAAACACTATTGCTTTCTTCATTTAGTAGAAGTTGTAGAATAATCGGTAATCCGACTCAACAAAAACTAAAATAAAAACAAAAACTCAAAGCAACTTTTTATAGCGTTAATGTATCACCATTAAGAATGAAGTATTAAATAAAAAAGGATCTTCTAAACAATCGTGTACCTACAAGATGTTACATATAGCTAAAAAATACATCAAAGACAATCAATATTATTTTTTTAATTATTGACCTTGCTTCCTAGAAATAAAATAAAAGCATTGTTTTTTTTTATATTACTACATGTTGTTCCATAATCTAGGAGCTCGTGGCTAAATAATAACAGCCGCACGGGTCGATCTTCAAGGTTAAGCAACGCTTGCCGAGGTTGTTCTGTGGATGGGTGACCATCTTAACTCCTCCGTGCCTCAGAAAGCACGTTAAGCCGTTGGTCCCGGCTGTCATTTGTAGATTTTTGGCAGTCGGTACGGATAGTCAGAAGCCAAAAAAAAATCTGACACCAGTCTTACCAAGGAGTACCTAGTTACCCAGTTAATGGGTTGTGGAGGTCTGGTCGGCAGCCGCTCCACGTAAAATACTGGTGTTCAGCTGAATCCGATTTTACTGGAAGCCGACCCGAATATAATTGGGAAAAGGCTAGGCAGATGACGATGTTGTTCCATTTTCGTCCTTCTAAACGTTTCCCTCTTCTAAACATCAATCCGCCATCTCAGTGACTCAATAGACCACCTAATTTCTTTTTACTTTTTCTACAATTACTAAGGAATAACCCAAATATACTTATCATTAATTCTTCCTCAAAATTCTATCTCAAAAATACATCCATATGTGAAGATGTCCATAAATTACACCTCTTACGACTCTGCCTACCCCGCTATGAGTTATAACGCTATACTTGCCTTCAGAGAATAATGAAGCTATTTTTTTACAGCTTTTACAGTCCATTTTCCAGTCTATTACGTCCGGCATTTTGAATTTTGGTTGTTCCGAGGTTTTATCGGGTAGTGGTCGGGTATTCTTCGGGTAGTGGCCGGGTATTCTTGGTTAGTGTCCGGGTATTAATCAAGACGTGTCTTTGTATAGTTTTGTTTTCTATGAAATTGGGTTATTTTATAAAAATTGATTCTTGAGAAAATTTGATTGAACCGTATTTTGACCGATTAGTTTACTAGTTTCTACATTGATTTGTTAGTTTTTTTTTATCTATAAAAATAATTATTTGAAAACAGATTCAATAAGTTCGTCTTGAATTTGTAGTGACGATGATGATTTTTGGATATGCAAACTGTTGATTGACTTGATCACTGTGACTTATTGGCCTCGCATGGAAGTCTTATCTTTTATTACAATATGTACTTTGATTACTAAGTTGTCAGTGTTATTTATTGTCCCAAATAAACATTCTTTATTTATTTGATTTTAGTATGACCAGCTAAAAACAAAACACGTGCGAGACATACCTACCAGCCGGTCGATTCTGTTAATATGACTAAGTGAAGGCTTGGGTGAAGTGATCACGAGGTGAGCTGTCAATCCATGTAATCAAAATGGAATGACAGCTCACTTCGTGATAACGTGACATCTTGATTTTTGATTGGCAGAGCGTTATCTCACGGTGAAGCAAGGTCTGACTTTGTGTTAATATAATAATAATTTCCTGCCTTGCTTGTTAAATGAACAGAGTGATAAGTTTAGATACAACATGATTTTTTTTATTACTATCCAAAATTGAAAAGACACGATTTAGGTACAGACGCGAGACGCCAGCAACCTCGAACCTAACGCTTCAGCGATAAAGTTGAAAATACATTACAGAAATTTGACAGAAATTTGTAGCTTGATGTGCCTGTACCTCTTACATTTCGTCAAGCTAGGCTTACAAAAATCTACGGCACACAACAGCAGATATAATTCTTCTTTAGCCATTTACAGAAAGGTCACCCAGTGGCCAGTATACTGGATAGACATTTCAACGTCATTCAAAAAAGAAATTAAATTTTTACATTGACGACCAGTGACTTAATTTTTCTGTTTCTTTGCGTAAATCAAATCTGTGATAACAGCGATTTGAAAAAAATCCAGATGGTAATAAAACATTTCAGCAGTAGTTATTTAGTCGGCAACATAATATTACAAACACCGATAGTGTTGCGTAGGTATGTGTTAATAACACGGATGCCATTAACCCCATATTTGAACATCTTAATGACAAAACATAACCCACTATGTATTTGTATAAGATCCTCATGTAGATAGATATTATGATCAAACATACAAATGACATGTCAATAAACAGATCATTAATACCGACTTCTCGAATAACGATGAAGTTATTCGAGAAGTCGGGGTTTAATCTGTAATTTTATTATTATGTATAAAACAAGGTATTTATCTCAACAGATTAGTTTCAACTTTCATGGGATATTTTTTTAAATGATGTCACGTGATCACAAAGTGAGCTGTCATTCAGAATCAGAATCAGAAATCATTTATTTGCAAAGAATGTAGGTTACAAAACATAGTTTTGATGATATAAAGGGAAAAACAATTGGATCCAGTACATTCCACCGTATGGCATGCAAGTAATAATCGTAAGCATTGTAATTCTATATTAATCAATCATTGTCAGGTATCTTGATGTATGAATTGACAGCTCACCTCGTGATCACTTCACCCAAGCCAAGCCTTCACTTCGACATGTTTACAGAATCGACATGTTTACAGAATCGACCGAGAATGCGTCACGTTAAACAAACTTATTTTAGGATCACCATTGGTCTACTATTTCTACAAATTGCTTCTTTCCGGTAACTCGATAATTTTAGAACTTAGAGCGACCGGCTATAAGAAATTATCGACGTACGAGTAGATTATTATTTTACATGCTGAATCTTGCCAGGGCCTTTGCCCGCGTCAATCATGAAAATTATTCCAAGGGATCATACTCCCCAAATGAAAAGTACCTACTCTATGTCCTATTCCAAGACATGGTCAACCCGTGTATTAAGTTTCATCTTAATATGTGAAGAGGCAACAACAAAAAACATCAATCAAGGTCAATCCGCGAATCTCACCAAAAATCGCATCAAACTTGTCATGAAATTGTCACTGTACATTTTCACGCATTACCTATTTGAGTAACATTAGTGAACAAATATGACTATCAGTAACATTAATATAAATCTTGAGTTGAATTGGGTCGATGTACTTGCGAATGGATCATGACATTCGGAACGGTTTTATTGGGAGATAAGATAGTACGGCAATCCTTTGCTAAATACACTAACAGTTATACCCAAATAGTATTAACAACTCGACCTATCACAGCATAATGAGACATATACAGTTTATGAAAACATCTTCCTAAAGGTGCTCTCTCACCGGGAGCGTTCACCTGTAATGTAAAATTTCAGATTCGACTTTGAGCATTACATTACAATACTGCCTCCCTGACTGACGAGTGTTTGCTTGTAATGGAACAATTCAAGTTCGTTTTGAGCATTTGCCTGTAGCTGATTTACGGCCCGTTTCAATAACGTTAGCTACCAACAGTAGCTGAAACGTCATTTTTGCCTTTGTAACATGACGTTTCAGCTACTGTTAGTAGCTAATTTGACGGTTGGTTAAAGGTAGATAGATACGTTATTGAAACGGAACGTTAGTTGTTTTAACAATGTCAAATGAAACGGTCGTTGTGGTGTGCAGAACAATATTAATTTGATTTTGTTATTTAACGTACAACGTAGAAAAAACAATATTTTTAATATGAATTAATTCAAGACGTGTGTTACAAGTTCTTTAAAAATGGTACATATTGTATTCTTTTTATCACTTTAATGCTCTTTCTCCTCACTCACTGATGTAATACTTGGCTCTGTAACATTACATTACAGGCAAATGCTCTCGTTGAGGGAGCACCTTAATGTTTTATCATCTCCCTGCCCTTGTCGTATGTAACTTGGGGTCGGCACAACACGTTTTTTGATGTGTAACATCTTTCCTCCCGCTTTCCTGCAATCTGTGGGAGTGATTTCGTGAAATGGGACTGAAGTGTGTAGCAGGAAGCCGAGGAAGCACGCGCTATTTGATTTGACCAATGAGCGCGCCCTACTCGTTTTGACCTATGAGCGCGCGCAGTGGTCGAGGTGGCTGTCAGTTAGTACTTTTAATGTTAATGTTGGTTTTTACCAAGGTGAGACGTCAGATGTTACACATTCTATGCGACTACTGTAAGACTCGCTTGTTTTTTTATTTCATTCTGTCCTATCAATCTTCAGGCCATCTCTGAGTGTTTTTTCTTTCATCTAAATTCTTAACCAATCTCCCCATTTATAAAAATACTAACGTTTGACGTCGGCTGAAATGGCGTTAATATAGATTGTCGCAAAAAGCCTATAACCGTATCCACGGTCCCATCTATCTCTGTGCCAAAATTCATCATAAACGGTTCAGCTATTTAAGCGTGATACCGTTACAAACTCATTTTTACATATGAGTAAGGATTTGTTACTCATAATATCTCGTAAATGGCTGAACAGATTTTGTTGAAATGACTTGCTGAGATTCACAAGCAATAGTTTGTCGTACATTAATAAAACGAAGCACTAAAAATCCGAAATTGTTTCACAGATTGATAAGAATACGATAAAAATAATCACGATTGTCGTCATCACTCAAAATATTGAACTAGTATCGACGCGAGACGTCTTTCTAGACGGTTTAACGACACAAATCGACATGTGACTTGCTGAAATAATTGATGGAATACCATAATGCAAATATGCTTTTTAACACAATTTTGACATTTCGGAAATTTCTTAACTTTTGTAATACTTATTTTTCTTTTTAATTTGCATTTGCATTGCATTTTTAATTGGCTTATTTTTTCGGTATGCGTTACGCTTGTCGCAAATAAACTCTAATTCTTTCGTTATTTTTTCTTTCGAAACTTTACACTCAGAAACACACATTATTATTTTTTATACTTTTCATTTTTAGCCACTAGGAATAGAATAACTCTTCGACTCACTCTTTTTTATTCTAAGGTGCCTAAATTTACTTATTCGTTATTTTTTTACAATGTTGACAAAATAACTTAATTGGCAATTATTTAATTAGGAAGGTACCAAAGTATAGGTTTTGCATTAGACACTTATTTCTTTGTTTCAATAATCCTCGATTACTTCACATTTTCCTTGAGTCACTTTATCGGTATTTTTTGTTTATTTATTCAAGAACGTATAGAATTTGGATAGATCACTTTTTATTTTTACTAAATCAGTAACTCCCGAGATTTTCACATTTTCCTTGAACCACTTTTCCGGTTTTAAAAATTCAATTGAAGCAGTTCACATTGTCGAATATTGCGTGACCGTTCTAAACTGGTAATATAAACTATACAGACTAGCTTGTGCTAAGAGTGTCGGCAAACTCGTCGAAGGTCAAAGAATGACGAATTATGATGACACGAGTATATTGTTTTTTAAAGAATCTGTGTGTGAAAAGATAATGGAATCTCCCCCCTACGGAGACGCGCTTAGTCGTGGAGTTATGGAAACCAGCCCGAGTTACATTCATACACACATACAATATATACATATATACTCCCTACGGAGACTGGGAGATCTATATAGTGGCTCCCGGTCTTTCGGAACTTTAAAAAAAAAATATTAGTGACCTTTCTATATGTAGGTATTTTTTTAAGGTATCCTCATAACTTCGTCATTTATGAACCGATTTGATTTTTTTTTTCCATGTGAAAATATATACTTTCTGATTGGTCCCATAGAAATTTCACCATAATAAGTTTAGTAGTTTGACGTAGGCCTCCCCTAACCAAAGGGGGCTTTGGGTTAGGGGGCGGAAAGGGAGAGGGAGATCTCGACCGCTCTCCCGGCCCGTAGCAGACGCATCGGGCGTCGGAGGAGGGCATACGCTGCCCTCTTCCGGCCCCCCTAACTGGGTCCAGGGGCGGCGGATTTGGGGATGTCCGTCGCCCCCCATTCATCCGGACCTGAGGTGGCGGTGCGTGGTGTTCCCGTGCGCCCTTCTTTGACGTAGCGAGGGGAGTCAAACACCTCACTGGCACCAGCCGGGGATTGCGGAATTCGCATACGTTCCCGCGATCCCCGGCGTAGGTGGGAGATGGAACACCGGGGTGGTTTTACCCCGGTTTTACCCCGGACCCCCACCGCCCCAGGGTGGAGGATTTCCATGAGGACTTCCCGCCGACATCAAAAAAAAAAAAAGCCAATGTCCCGCAGAAGACGTCTTTCGGCTGATATGATTACTGGACAACCAGATTACAGCAATGAGGATTTTAAACTTTATAAAGGTTTAAAAAACAAAGACAAAAGGGCTACAATTTAAATGCGTACCATGTAAAATATGTTAAATTCACATAAAATAAACCCACTCTAAACCGAGGTGCCTAAAGAACAACGTTTTAAGTTCTAAAATAATTATACACTCATCAGAATAATTGTACGTGTTGTATTTATATTCTTTTCACCTCCCAAAACGGATAAATGCTCACCAAATTTTGTTTTCCTGAAATACAATGTTACTTCTGTTACTAGGAGAACTTGGATGCAAGAGCGAGCTAAGCGAGCTCGGGACTTAGGACACCCCGACTCGACAGGTTAGGTTAGAAGGGGATGGCGGGGTCTAGTGAGCGAGCGAAGCGAGCGAGTCAGACCCCTCTATCCCCTTCGTGGTTGTTTTTTTTTAACCACAACAACCGAATTCGATTTTGGTGAGCATTTATCCTTTCTGGCAGGTATTTCGATTTTTTTTGTAGTAAATAGGTACTTTTCTGGTAGGCGTTTAAACACAAGCCCATAAAAAGTATAACATTTTTAACCTACTATTTACGTAAATGTTAGTCTGTAGGTATTATGTATGTTGACCTTTGTAAATCAGTTACACCTAAACACCTGAACGAATTCGGATGTCGAACCCAGCAACCGCGTTAATATCAAAGTACTAATACGGAGCGTAACCACGTTAGTAACTGTGTCGGTTACATATGGGAACTCCCCGTGTGTGTACTCGGATATTACCTAAGACTTAGTAATCTTACCTAACAATAGAATTACATACCTACTGCCTGATAAACTGCAATTGTCTTGAAAATTACCGTACAATAAGTACCTGTAGATATGTACAACTAACTATTACTGTAATATATACACTTAAATAATAAACTCTTGACTAACTATAAATAGTCTGCAATATGGCGTCGAAAAATGTACCAAAAAGGATGGCATTTTTGGCACGTTCTATTATGACTAATCCAAATATATAAAATTCTTCCGAAACCGAATGACTGAGTGACTGACAGACAACTCACAGCCGAACCACTAGTCGTAGAAAGCTGAAATTTGGCATGTCTGTTCCTTGGGGAGAGTAGAGGAGCATAAAGAGAGGATTTCCTGAAATTCATAGGGAAACAGGAAGAACGGGATATTGCGCGTACGAAGTCGCGGGAAACGGTTATCTTTTAATAAAATATTAGTCATCATTTAAAATGTGGAACACAGATAAGCCTATATGCCACTCTCTGAGAAACGAGACTTAGTCACGGTCAAAAATATTATTATGTTGTTTAAAATCTGATAATGTAGATAAATCTTTCTTATCAATAAACTTATTTTTGCGGCCATTTCCAGACGCGTTGTGTGTCCAATATTCAATAAGATATTTTAATGATGAAATATGATAGATTTCCAAAAAATATTTGACACGTATTTTTTCTTTTTTCACGTAAACAAAAAATGACGGAGATACAGTGCGTTGAAAACTCGCGTGACGTCACTACGTTAGTACAATTTTACTAGCGACATGACGTCACCACTAGTTTATACTAGGTTACAGTAACAAAGTAATACGGTCGCGAATTATATTTTGTTCAACATACAGCCTGACACTGACTAGCAAATGGCAAAAAAATAATGAATTTGAATTTCGCTGTGTACCCTGGCGCTTCCACCTTAATAAACCTTAATAAAACTATAAATAAACATGTAACGTTGTCAGCGTCATGTTTCGCTGCGTAGTGTCGCGTAACCCTCCTCGAGAACGTCGAAATACGACACCTTTTTTTAATTTCTTTTTTATTTAATATGCGTTTACTATTAGAGACAAAGTCGACGATGGAGCAAGCTTACCCAGAAGAATCCTGTTCACTCTAATTTTGTAGAGATTAGGGTTGTATGCGTTCGGAAACACAGACGCAGGCAGAGAGTTCCACTCCTTTGCTGTGCGACGTTTGGAAACGTTTAGTGCGAATTGGTGGAATAGCAAAAAGATAGGGATGTCCGGTAGAATGAATGGTACCTTTCGGCAAAAAGTCCTCTTTTAAGAAGGTCCGTAGAAGGTGGGTTGGAACTCGTACCACGAACGACGTAAAGTTGATGTTGTGGCGCGATTCCAACCTTTCGACCCTCATTGTCCAGTTGGTCTTCACTTTTAAATACTGCACGACTTCCTCAACCCTAGTGGAGCTGCGTCGTAGGCACAACAGGGCGCAGCAGCATGTTGGGTCCACTCGGTGTGGGTACCGCACCTTGGCAACACTGGTGTCAGATTTTCTGGTTTCTGACGACACGTAACCTCATTGACTGTCAAAGCACAGCCGGGACCAACGGTTTAACGTGCTGTCCAAGGCATGGAGAAAACTCAATTTTTAATTAATAGTCGTTGGTTTGTCGAAGCTAAGTTTTTACCTTTGGTGTATAGTATTTTTTGTTTATATATCTATCTTCTATGAAAATAAAAATGAACCGCCGAAATGTATGTACGCGCATAATTTGGCAACGACTTCAACGATTTAATGTCTTTTTTCGCTGTGTTCGTAATTGTAAGGGCGAGGAATGTATGAAAAAAATTTTTGAATAAAAAAACATCCGGGCGAAGCCGGAGCGGGCCACTAGTATATAATAGATGTTTTATCTATTTAACAATTTAGCAGAACAGTTTATCAGTATATCACTAGTAGGTATTTGTATAAGAAGTTAGAAAACTGGGCCCACTCCAGCCCTTGAGTAGTTCTAGTACTTACTCGTTCCTACGGACCGCAGGGTCAAACAGATTCCTCAACTAAATAGAAAACTTTAAGATCCAATAGTTTATTTACTAAGAAGATTAACAAGTAAAGGTTACAGAGTTGTGAAGGCAGAATATTTGATTGTACGTAATCTATACTTCTATACTAATACTAGCAGACCCACGCAACTTCGTCTGCGTCACATTTTTCATGAATGCTCGGCTCTTATTGGTCGTTGCGTGATGTTATATAGCCTATAGCCTTCCTCAATAAATAGACTTCCTAGGATTAGCGCGTTCTACCAAACAAATAGTCAAGAATAACTAACTGATCGAGTGGTAAATGATCAATTATTATCGACCGCCGAGAGTAGAACATAATTAAACCCCTAATATCACTATTAAAAATAGGGGTTGGTGATAGAAGGGTGAAAAATTTAGGGTTGTATGTATTTTTTAGTGCTAAATAAAAAATATTCTTTTTACAAAAAAAAAAAGGATAAATGTTAGGGGCGGACAACCCTTATCTTTTAGGGGTATGAAAAATATATAGTAGCCGATTTTCAGACCTACTGAATATGCATATAAAATTTCATAAAAATCGGTCAAACCGTTTCGTCTTATATATAAAATTCTCGTGTCACAATGTTAGTTACAATACAGGAGTATTGTAACTAACATTGTGACACGAGAATTTTATATATAAGACGAGAATTTTATATATATGATCATAAAGAGGAAAGATTTGTATTTTTGTATGTAACGAATAAACTTAAAAACTACTGGACCGATTTGAAAAATTCTTACAGCTATGGATAGCTACATTATCAGGGTGTAACATAGGCTATATTTTATCCCCGTACTCCCACGGAAACGGGAACTACGCAGGTGAAACCGCGTGACTTCCGCTAGTCCAGTACCTAATAAAGTTCAACATAGCAGGTATACAATGGCAACAAATGTTATTATTCTGTGCAGGATTTCTTAAATGATAATCTTTTGTAATGTAGTAGTAGTCGTCTTCATTATTTTCTACTGTGTATTCATTTGCATGCTATATTAAGACAGAATGTACATGGATCCTATTATATAATTGAACAACTTATTTTTATGTACCTACATTCAAAGCAAATAAAGAACTAATCTTTTCTAATAATGTGCTTTGGCAAATCTTGATCCGTGTTAATCGTGGAAATGTGAAGCAGGGAAATGATGAAATCAATGTCTGTCTGTTACGCTTTTGCGGCGAAACGGTTGATCCGATTGTAATGAAATTGGATATGGAGATAGTTTCAAACCTGGCGAAGCACATTGGCTAGTTATAAACTTCATCGGCATCCGCGATAACCGAAATCCACGCGAGCGAAGTCACAGGCAAAGCTAGTAATTAATAAATAAAAACAGTGTTCTGCGACAAGGTTAAAACAAGTTTTTAATCTTGAAACATGAGTTGCAACATAAGTCCTTGTACAAATAAAATTCAAACGACTTCCAAAAAAAAACATCCCACTTCTGACGTCGGGTTTTCCCGCTTTACAAGTAAAAAAAAGAACGAACCTACCTTTAATAATAGGCATGGTTACACCTCCACACACATTTTAGGGCACAACACAGTCACAAACACCTCGCTCGGACACTGCACAACGTCTACAGCCAATGATTGGGCCTTATCATTATCAATTTCCTTTTCAAATATCGGCAGGCAGACTTCGGAATGGCGTAGAGGTGGCAAATTGAAACTGTCTTCTTTATTTTATTGTTGACGAGGATTAAGACCACGAGGCGAGAAAAGAGATGGCCAATTGTTTTTTGTCACAGTAACGTCACTGTGGTATTTTTTTATTTTCCTCCTTATATTTCCCAACGTATGTAATGTATTTACTAATCAGACGCGGCTGAATACCAGTATTTTACGTGAAGCGACTGCCTATCTGATCGCCAACGTAACACGATATCCTTTGGTAAGACTGGTTGTCACATTTTTGAGCTGACTTGTAACAACTGTCAATGATATTGTTCGCATTCAATTTTGTGCAACAAAAGAATGTTTGAAGAAAATTACTTCCTAGAAATGTAACTAGATGGCGTTGCACTTTTACGTCACAAACGTGAATCGCGATGTTAAGATTCTCCGATTCTGCATATAAGGTTTTTGTAAATTTCAGCCTTAGTGTGCTGAACTGCGAGTGGTCATCGTCAAAAAAAAAAAGAAAAAGTTTTTTTTGACCAGTTCGATCCAGCCCGTCCCTAGCTGTCCCCCAACGACGCCCTAAGCCGAGGCCCCCCCACAGAGGGTGCCCAGCGTGTAGTCGCTTAGTTTGTAAGTTTTTTTGTAAGCCCTGGCTGGAGGCTTTAATATTATATTAAGGCCACCACAGGCAAGCCCGGTTAAGCAGTCGACAACCTTATAGGTTGAACTGCGAGAAGCCACTCATAAAAAAAAAAAAAAGATTTTTTTGAGTTTGAGTACTTTATGTATTGAGATCACGGTCGCTAAGATCTAATACGAATATACGTATATACTATCGGTATCCGGTGTTTTACTTATCCGAAGTCCGCGTAGTATTGTTCAGATATTGTCATTGAAGATTTTTTTCCTCACAAAACACGTTTGCATCAGACGGTACCTTTACAAATACTAGTTAGTAATATGGTTTGGTGTTGTGGTACTTTTTACATTAAATGGTGAAGGTATGAATGAACTCTGACGTAGTGATGCAGCAAGACGAAAAAAGTAGTTAAAATAAATACCTGGTACCTACCTCACGGTATTCAATTGACGTCTTGTTGACTCATTCAAATTATGGGTTATTCAGACCATGACGTAACATAACTTCATACGATTAGAAAAGTCTCAAGTAATTAATACCCTATTATTCTGTCGGCATTATTTTTATTATTACTGATAGTCTCGCGTAGGGTTCCGTATCGTGGAACAGACGTGCTTTTTGTATACTTATTTATTATCGATAGGCCTGAGACCACAATCTGACCTGATGGAGGGCGTTGATGTGGTCGACGATGGAGCACGTTTGCCTAGAAGTAACCTATTCACTCTTGACTTTTAGAACCCCAGGTCGTAGCTATCAGAAAACACAGATGCAGGGAATTCCACTCTTCCAATTCCAAATTTTATAGGTAGCCTTGTGTTTCATAATAATCCAAGCATGGCTGGTGTGATAGTGACTAGTTTGTTCGATAGCTACCACGCCTCAATAGCCGAATGATACGTGTGGTGCGTTTGTGACACATGAAGTCCATGGCTTTTATAAAGACTCCTATGTCCTTATCAAGACCATGGAGGTCACGTGCATTCTTTTCAGGGTTCGGAACCCTATTAGTAAGCATCCGCTGTCCGTCCGTCCGTCTGCCTATGCCCGGGTTGTATCTCAAGAACCGTAATAGGTAAACAGTTTATTTCTATTGCCGCTACAACAACAAATAATAAAATTGAAAGGCGGCTCCCATGCAAGAAACGTGTTTTTTTTCGGCTAATGGTACGGCACCCTTCGTGTGAGAGTCCGACTCGCACTTGACCGGTTCTTATCATACATTTTATCTCGGTTGTTTTCATGACATATTCATTAAACGTAACTTTTAGAAATCATTCAGACTACTAAATAAGGACAATGGTAAACAAAATAATTAGAAAACGTAAAAAAAAAAATAGCTAACGAAAATACACTAAAAATGTTAGCAATTTATTATTTTAGGTCAAAATAAAATGACCTTAATCAGTGTTCTTTTTTGCTTGGATATATCTTTGGTTAGACGTACTATACGCTGTGTTAAAAATTGTTCACTTATTTTAATGGGACCTTGTATACGTATTTATTTCTGTACATGGCTCTATCGCCCTCTCATTAAGTCACGTGACAAAAATGTTGCTATCTCTTTCTCATAATGACTTCAAATCACCTGCAGTCAACACTTTAATTGTATGCAATTAACTAATACATTACTAGCTGCCGCCCGTGGCTCCGTCCGCGTGAATGTCGGAAAAGATCCCAAGGAAAAAAGTATCCTGGAATATGTATCGGTAATTTCAGACTATAATCTATCTCTGTGTCAAATTTCATCCCATCGGAATAGGTAGACTATATTTACCTAATAATCGTGGAAGTAAGTAACATAGTTGATAATACCTCCTGTAAAATCCCGGAATCATAAATGGAATCATGACAATTAAAACCCGGGATTATAAAAACATGAACTGGACTTTGAGTATAGTTACAAATTATTGATTTGAAGAATCAAAAGAAGAAAAAGTTGTGCGAAAACAAAGCTATTTAATTTAACAGTTTTAGTAGGTACGGAACTCTAAATACATAGGTAGTTACATTCTTTAATATAGGTAATAATTTTGTTCAAATGTATTCAAAGTGCAATAAGTAATTTGCAATTTCCTCAATCCCGGAATACAATCGTCATGTTTATGATTCCGGGATTTTAGTGGAGGTATTATCAAATCTGTTACTTACTTCCACGAACATTAGGTAAATATAATCTACCTATTCCGATCTCTGATAATTACACACATTACAAAAACAGAAAATTGACAATATACAAATTGGCAATGCAAACTTTTTGCATCCGAACTAGGCGGTAGCCTGTATCTAGGATTGCATTTCATCCCCTTATACAATATGTGCACCTTTAGGAGCCCTTCATGGATTGTAATAATCTCGAATCAAAAATTCAAGTAGGTAGGTATAGTAGCAACCTACCTGTACGTACCGTGTCACGTCTAAACCACTTCTAACTCTGTTTGCGGTTAGCCTTATCAGCTGATAAGGGCCAGTAGATAATATTACAAAGGAATTTAAACGTTGCTTTAACGAAAATATAATTGTTTGGTATCTTTGCAATTTTCTTAATCTCTCGTGTATTTAGTGAAGTTCTGATTAAATGTTAAAAATACAAGGCTTTTTATGCAGTGTGTATATCCATAATTGGTTTCCTTTGACTCAAAACTAAACACAAAATAAGAAATAGGATATTTTGGAACGATTGATTTATCTTTTTCTGACCGAAGTTTTTCTGTGATTTTTTCTCTATTGCAAATTAAAACAATATTATAAGTGACTCGGTCAAAGTCATCAGCGGTATAGATTAGAATTTTTAACCGACTTCGAAAAAGGTGGTCCTGTATTCAACCCGTATGTATGTAGGCATATACATGTTTATATAACCGTGATTTTCTTCATTCTTCGACCGATTTTGATACATAAATCAAAGCAATGAGAAATTAGCTTATCAAAGATCGCAATTATGCTGAACAACCTTGAGTTTTGTTAACCATTACACTGAAAAGAGTTCGTTGTAATCATTTGTATGTCCTTACACACATCTTTTGCTATGGTACCAAACCTGAAATCTCAAAAAGGTGCCCCATACATTTTTACTGATATGAATCGACTTGCAATTATATGTATGGAGCAGCTTATACAACGTGTAACAGAATAAACGCAATACCTCATAAGTGGGCATTGTACTCATCGTTATGAACAACTTTCACTATGGGACCAACAATCGAGTGCCCCATACATTTATATGCGCATAACTCGACAAAATGTTCTGAACAGCTGATTTTTTTTCGCGATTTCGGGGTTGGCTCTCCAGTAAAAGTTGTTCATAATAATGAGTACAATGACCCCTTAAGAGGTATTGCGTTTATTCTGTTACACATTGTATAATATGTACGTCGTCGCCATATAGTAGAATTTGGCCATTTGACATGGCCACTTCAATCCTAACTTTGACGACGGAGCCCCGAAACGGAGACGGGCTCCTATTTCTGTCAGCAGGGTTAAAAGGAACCTAACATGAAACGTAAGACGGAAGCTAAATTCACTCAATTCGCTCGCTCTAGCTCCCGCCATTCCATTCGAACCTAACCTATCCGTGTCCCCCGACACGCCCTAAGATCCCTCAAATCTAACCTAAACTAACCTTGGCCGGATCATGAAATGGCCAATTCTACGATATGACCACGACTTATAGATATTTTCGAAAGTGGCTTAGTTCCATAATAATAAGTTTTTCATCATTTTTTTTTTTTAAACGTTGCCCCCCACACTAGGTTTTCTCCTGTATTCTGGGTGCGTTTACAAACATATAAACTCACATACACAAACAGCCAGACCCGGAACAACTATCTGTAGGCCATACAAATATTTGTTCCGTGCGGGGATCGCACCTTCTTCAAATCATCGATCCATCGTGCCGCAGGGCGTCCCACACTACGTTTGCCCATACGCGGTCTCCACTCTACCCTGGTCCACAAATTTAAGGTTGCTCAGCGTGCAATGGAGAGAGCAATGCTCGGGATTTCTCTGGCGGATAGAATTCGCAACGAAGTCATTCGCCAGAGAACTAAAGTCACCGACATTGCGCGTAGAATGAGCGTGCTGAAGTGGAAGTGGGCCGGCCATGTCTGTAGACGGACAGACGGTCGATGGAGCAGACAAACAGGGATGAGATAAGATATTTTTCTTTTTTGTAAAAACATGAGTACATATACAATAGATTTGCATGGTCTTAAAATACATTTGGGAACAGGATCTTGTTTGGATTCATGTTTTGCCATTTACTGCGCACAAAATCTTTTTGTGGTCTTGGTTACCATTTGAATTTAAACACAATAAACCACAGAACAGATGGTCCATGGGGCCGAAAAGTTCTGGAGTGGCGACCGCGTACCGGAAGACGCAGCGTTGGAAGGCCTCCCACAAGGTGGGCCGATGACCTGGTGACGGTCGCGGGTAGCCGATGGATGCGAGTCGGACCGGTTTTTGTGGCGACACTTGGGGGAGGCCTATGTCCAGTAGTGGATGTCTTTCAGCTGATATGATGATAATGATAACAATAAAAGTAATAATTTAGTCTACAGTCGTGTCGTCGCGTCAGTTAAAAATTAGTCTGTAATTTTTTAACTAAAACGTGTTACAGTTTTGAGCTCAGAGAAATGTCATAATGATAGAAACTAAGTACGATCATTTAAATATTCTGTTAGGCTCTAATAACATTTGGCGATCAGGTATTTTTTAAGATGTATCAGGTTTCAATAACATATCTAGCTTTAACCAACTGTTAAATTAGCTATCAACAGTAGCTGAAACGTCATGTTTGAAAGGCAAATTTGACGTTTCAGATACTGCTGGTAGTAAATTTGACTGTTGATTAAAGGTACATAGATACGTTATTGAAAGGAACCGTAAATAGAGTTCCGGGCATTTGTCTAATGGGTTATCTCCAGATTTTCGTAGTGTTTTCATCGAATAGCTTAAAAAAATCCGCATCAGATGGGCAAGTCAAAAATCCTACAAGTGCCACTATGACGATGACGTGCCAATACCATCGTGATTCCGCTGTGAGAGAAAGACGGAGCTATGCAGGACGAATAGCACTATCTCTTTCTTATGCCTGGAAAAAAGGACTTTAGATAGTGTTATGAAGATACTACACAGGCAGAAGCTACTTTTAAAATACTAGCTTATGTCAGCAGTTTCGTCTGCGTGGGAGTCGGAAATAAACCCACGGTAACATGCTCCTGGTATAAAAAGTATCCTATGTCCAGTCCAGCACGCGCAGTGTGCCAAGTTTCACCCAAATCCGTAAAGACGAAGAGACAGACAAGTTTTTTTTGGATTTCTCCTCAATGCATATCAACTACCCAACATCACCAATATGACCACGTACTTCTGGAACACCCTGTATTTATATTAGTATAAGTAGATATGGTTCTTTAACAATGACAGTTCTTTTTATAATAGAAATACTTTTTTCCTCGAAACCCACTTTGTTTTAGTTATCGCTTTTTGGTTTCCAGCAGTATACCTAGTGGTCTCATAGTTATAGTGGGCCCTAAGCTATAGAGATCTTCGGGGAACTTAGTCCGTTTTATTTGTTGTAAAGATAAACATCGGCCTTTGAGCGTAAACTTTGTACTACAAACTGGATGTTACTAGTGGAACTCGAACTGATTGAAAACTCACTTTCTACGCAAAGGAGTGGTTTTGCCTACCAAATGCCTGTTCCCTGATTGCTAATACCTGTTACTCATCGTCGACCACATTATTTCTTACCGTCAGGTATTTATTTTATTTTATTTTGGAAAACAAACAATAGTACATTGTCTATAATATCTAGAAACAGTATTCTATAAGTAAATGTACAATCCACTACGTTTCCACATTTTACTAGCTTAAATTAAATCAAGGCAATTAACTATTTTTTAATTTATGTTTAGATAGAGCAAATACAAAAATGGTTATTGTAAGCTTGAACCAATTTCCGGAGCGGCGCTCTCCAAACAACAAACAGTGCACAAGAGCGTATCAGGTGAGTTGAGAAGAAATTTCGAATTGGTCTACTCTACCCCACTAGCCACTCCACTAGTGGGGCAGGATAATAAGTCACATTTATAGAGTTTACTCTGCCCGCGACTTCGCTGCGGATAGAAGAGAGAGAGATAGTAGTTAATATTTATATTATTTTATGGGTGAATAAATTGTAAAAGTGCATTAATTTATTTTATCATAACTATCCTATTGATTCAAACAGTGCCAGCTCAAGTGGGGTGAAATATACTTAGCTTTCATACCAGTGTATCCTGCCCCACTAAAATAAATGAGTGGGGCAGATTTACCTTCAAAAAGGTCTGTCTATTCTGCCCCATTAGTGGGCTAATTTGAAATTACATTTCAACCGATTAGGGATAACTTTCCTCAAAATACCACTTCAGACATAAACCTACATGGTTCTCATATGATTTGACCAGTACAGATTGTATGGACTTCAAATGAGACTTTGACCTCGTTTCGGTGTTTCTTGTCAGGGTAGTCAGATAGGAAACACCGGCCTCATCTAGTTTAAAAATGACCAAAAAAGATTGACGTGTTAAAGTGTTATGTTTAACCTACTTACAAAATAAATATAATTTATCATTTAACTGTTTCATATTCAATTACAAGATGTGACGATGTGACGGCCATACCTCCGTACTAACGTACTAACACCACAGACCACCGAGACGCCTCGGCGGCCGTTGTCAAAGCCAGCATAGTCAAAACTTTCAATACAAGTTAAAGCAATGACCACCGAGACGCCTCGGCGGCCATTGTCAAAGCCAGCATAGTCAAAACTTTCAATACAAGTTAAAGCAATGACCACCGAGACGCCTCGGCGGCCATTGTCAAAGCCAGCATAGTCAAAATTTTCAATACATGTTAAGCAATGACCACCGAGACGCCTCGGCGGCCATTGTCAAAGCCAGCATAGTCAAAACTTTCAATACATGTTAAGCAATGACCACCGAGACGCCTCAGCGGCCATTGTCAAAGCCAGCATAGTCAAACATTTCAATACATGTTAAGCAATGACCACCGAGACGCCTCGGCGGCCATTGTTAAAGCCAGCATAGTCAAAACTTTCAATACAAGTTAAAGCAATGACCACCGAGACGCCTCGGCGGCCATTGTCAAAGCCAGCATAGTCAAAGCTTTCAATACAAGTCAAGCAATGACCACCGAGACGCCTCGGCGGCCATTGTTAAAGCCAGCATAGTCAAAACTTTCAATACAAGTTAAGCAATGACCACCGAGACGCCTCGGCGGCCATTGTTAAAGCCAGCATAGTCAAAACTTTCAATACAAGTTAAGCAATGACCACCGAGACGCCTCGGCGGCCATTGTCAAAGCCAGCATAGTCAAAACGTTCAATACTAGTCATGACAAGTTAAAAAAGGTTGTCACAAGTCACTTCCAACTCGTCTAATTCCCTTAGTAACAAACCGCAATGATGGGGGCAAGCTGAAGTTAAACCCACTGGAGATTTTAGCCTGGTTTAATCTTACTTGCCTTAAGATCTGCTTGTGTACTAACCGCACTATATCTTGTCATGTTGAGTTTGATCGATTTAAACGTCTTAAGTGGTTTTGTAGTAGACCTGTGTATATTAATTTAGAGATCACTGTCCTATTTTATAGTTAAATAGAACATGCTTTACTGTAAAAATACTTCAGGTTAATCAACTCTTAGTTAGAATTCTCTGTATTTTGTTTGGATTATATTTTTGAAGTGATAACTTCTTATGGGAGGGTAAACCGCTTCGTAACGTAACGCGTTACGGCGCCAGTCTATCTGGCTTCCCTTTCTCTCACGCATACGGCAGCGGTAGGCGGGCTCTTCCTTTCTTACTCTAACCCACAGCGCTCGTCGTATTTCGGACAGCCGCTGTCGCGTTTTTTTTTTAGTACCCTCCTCTACTTAGTGCAGCCTTCTAATTGAAAGACGAAAACTGAATAGAAACATGGAAAACTTTTTGTGTGTTATTTTCAATATTCAACAGCAAAGTTCCAAAACCAATTTGATACTTAACTATTTAAAGAACAATAAAACAAGCTCCAATCCACCCAAAACGTAAAATATCCTCTAAAAACGACCACGATCCGAAACTAGACAGACTTTCGGATCAAATAGTGTTGGACACTTTAAAATATGTACTGTTTTGCAAAGTATGCGACCTCTCACACGGCCTTACGCCAATGAAACATGCATCAGCCACTCGGAGTCGCACTTCACAGAATTTTGATCCGAATTTATGTACAAACACAGGCAGGACCTTTGAATATTTGATCCGCACGATCCCAGCCTTTGTCTCGGTACATTTTAAAACAAAGCACCTAATACTGATGGCAGAATTTGTTTTTAAGTAAGGTAGGTACTACGTTGTAGAGAAGTGTTTGTTGTTTTGGCGTGTGTGGTGGGCGACGGAAAAATATATTTTTTTTGCGTTTTATTTTGATTAAACAGTAGCTCTAAATAAGCAATGACTATGAATCGAAGTATTGTCGTCGTCTTCGTAGATGATATTGTTATAATTCTTGATTAATGTATTGTTTTAATTAAAGGCTCATCTAAAGCCCAGTACTGACCGGTGGCGGTGCTACGAGCCGTAATGTAACATTCGCAGCGAGTATGTTATGTTACGCCGTGTCCTAAAATCCATGTAAAACAAAACACATACGCACATATTAGTGCTGGTTTACACGTACTGACTGCACGAATGCTCGCTTTGTAACCAACTTTATTATAATCTACCTGAAAAGATGAATGGATTTCTGAGGATTGATATGAAAGAAGCGGGAGTGAATGAAAAGGTGACGGTTGACAAAAGAGAATGGAAGGGGAAAACATCATCTAACATCATCTGCCTAGCCTTTTCCCAACTATATTGGGGTCGGCTCCCAGTCTTACCGGATTCAGCTGAATACTAGTGTTTTACGTGGAGCAGCTGCCTACCAGACCTCCACAACCCATTAACTGGGTAACACGGTACTTCTTGGCTAGACTGGTGTCTGATTTTCTGGCTTCTGACAATCCGTAACGACTGAAAAAGATCTACAAATGACAGCCGGGATAACGTGCTTTCCGAGGCAAGGAGGAATCCTCATTGCCGACCTCGGCAAGCGTTGCTTAACCTTTAAGATCGATCCGTGCGGCTGTTTTTATTTTTATTTTACGAGAAAACGTGGAACCACAAATAAAAACATCTTAAATAATCCACTGAAATCATATACTTGCGACAATGTCAAAACATATGAATTAACCAATACCTAAAACCTAAAAAGTCTTATTAAATGGCTGCTATAATAATATTGAAAGCTTATTATTTGAAGTTTTAATCAAGTTAGCGGGAGTTGTGTAACACAATCAAAGTTTTTAAGAAAATAAGTTGAAAACACAGGTATTCCATCAACGCCCCTGTTAATCCATCCGAGGTGGCTGATACAGGGGGATCTACGAGCTGATATTGCGTGCGGGCGCGTCGATCAACTACCTATGACGTTTTTAGGGTTTCGTACCCAAAGGGTTAAACGGGACCCTATTACTAAGACTTTGCTGTCCGTCTGTTCATCGGTTCGTCTGTCACCAGGCTGTATCTCATGAACCGTGATAGTTAGATTGTTGAAATGTTCACAGTTGATGTATTTCTGTTGCCGCTATAACAACAAATACTAAAAAACAGAATAAAGTAAATGTTTCAGGGGCTCCCATACAACAAACGTGATTTCTTGCCGTTTTTATAGATAATGGTACGGAACCCTTCGTGCGCGAGTCCGACTCGCACTTGGCCGGTTTTTAATATAGTTGAACGACAAATGCCCCAAAATGATTAGATTTAATATAAAAATTATCACAATCCTTCACTACTGACCATAACATATCTACGCACAGTTATTAGAACCATGACCACTCCAACTTTGACAAGAAATGTTAGTCCCAGTATCAGTATATTATTTACGCACCCGAACGGTTACCAATCGTATTACTAAGCCTCCGTTGCCCGTCTGTCGGTCAGCAGGCTGTTACTCGTGAACTGTAATTGGCAAACAGTTGAAATTTTCACATAGCGTTTCATTGCCGCTACAAGTACAAACGGTAAGTTAAAATAAGGGCTCCATATAGGAATCGTGCCTTGTGCCAAGTGCGTGTCTCAAAATCGGTTTATTATCCTGCTCGAGCGAGTCCGACTCGCACTTCACTTGGCTCACCACCACACCACATACTCACCTCCACAACACAGTAGTATCTGAGGAAGCCAGTTCCAACCAAGATAAGAAATCCCGCGATAGATTGTTATGATTTCCTAGTTCAAGCTCTTACACACTGCGACCTCTAGGTCACAGTGTGATAGATGAGCCGTAGTGATAAGCCGCTAGAGATGCTGTAGTCCGGCCACCGTAGGCGCGGCGCTGCGGACAGCGAGCGTTGGGTGGCTCGCTGTCCGATCACCACCAGGCCCGGGTCGATGGCGCGTTAAGTTTCACGCGCACCTCAAAGAGATGTCAGCATAGAAGACGGGGCCCGCTAGGGCCAGAGCCTGCCAGGGTTGCGGAATTTGTTCGAAAGTGTCACCGCGGCCCTGGAACGCAAAGGGCTTTAGAAGGAACACGGATGGGTTTTAGTCAGTAAATGTCTGACACGCCCTTCTGCTCCACCCAGAGCAGAAAAAGTCATTTGATGATTTCCCATAAAAGAGATGCTGTAGTGTATGTAGATCTACTTATGATTTGTCTCGAGCGCATACTTCTCAAGGTGCGGGCTGAGACTGACCCCCTGGTCAGTCTGAGTTCAACCGTCAATCAGGAAGATGGTGGTGGTGCGTAGGCGAGCCAAATACAATACTATTATTCGATACGTTGCGAGGATACTACAGATATACTCAAAGGCAATAAGGCTTTAAGTCCAAATCCAAACACCTTCCTTACCAACTCGGGTCTGGCTGTTTGTGTATATGAGGGGAGAGTGTCCAAGAACTCCACGACCTCATCCCATTGACCCCATTCTACCATCGGACATCTAGACGCACTGCAAGTTACCATCCCTACCTTGTTACTTTTCCACCTATTCGCACTAAACGTTTCCAAACGTCTTTTATGATGCTCACAGCAAAGGAGTGGAACTCTGCCTGCGTCTGTGTTTCCGAAGGCATACAACCCTAATCTCTTCAAAATTAGAGTGAACAGGCTTCTTCTGGGTAAGCTCGCTCCATCGTCGACTTTGTCTCCGTCATCTATGACCTAGACTAGAGTCATGAGCAAACCCATCTAAAATAAAAAATAAATAAAAATGTGACTTTTTGTGTTTGTAAACGTGGGTGCGTTTACAAACATAAAAAGTCATACAGGAGAAGTTCCTGAAGTGGGGCAAGAACGTTTTTAAAAAAAAGTTCATCTCGTGACTCCGTTACAATTTGTCAACGGTTTTACTTCTCCTTATACGATCAGCTACCTGTTGGAATGTTAGGGATTCCCAAGTTGCTCAGATATTTAATCTGACCATCATTTCGGACTTCGGCTCTAAAGGTACTCCTTCACTTGGAGCATTCGCCTGTAAGGTAACATTACAGATTCGAGCATAACATCAGTGAGGGAGGAGAATCGAGCATTACAGTGCGCAACTTGATGATACAATGTGTAAAATCGAATCTGAAATGTTACATTACAGGCGAATGCTTGTCCAGTCAGGAAGACAGTACTCCGGTCGATTCCGTAAACATGTCGAAGTGAAGGCTTGGGTGAAGTGATCACGATGTGAGCTGTCAATCCATACAATCAAGATGTCACGTGATCACGGAGTGAGCTGTCATTCAATCTTGATTATCTGGATTAACAGCTCGCCTCGTGATAACTTCACCCAAGCCTTCACTTCTTTATGTTTACAAAACCGACCGGCTGTAATGTTTTGTTCAAAATCGAATTTGAAATGTTATATACAGCCAAACGCTCCAAGTGAGAGCACCTTTAAGTAATTTTCCTCTATTTTTCCTGTCTCTTTAGGACTTTCCATGTTGCAGTATGTTCCAGGGAGTCCGCACACTATCCTAAACCCTATGTTTACAAACCCGGTAACTTGAAACTTAGTCGGTATAGTCCGAAGTTGGGCGTTAGGACCGTTCATCGTCGTCTTCATAAACCTAAGATGGCGGTTATATCGGCGTCCATTGCGGCCGGACCTGGACACAATAGGTACTACCCGCATGCCGGCTATCGGCTGTTCTTTGAAGCTGTCAGTCACAGGACAGGGATAATCTAGATTTAGGTAGAAACGTTTTAGGATTTTTTTTTTTACTACGATTAAGTCCAAGCAAAAAAATTTTAAACATCTGGGTATTTTAAAAATATCTATCTTGAATTGTCACCAATCACTCTGCGCAGCCTCAACTATGTTGGGTTCGGCTACCAGTCTAAGCGGATGCTGCTGAATACCAGTATTTTACATTGAGCGATTACGAAGTCTGATTTTCTGGTTACGACTACCCATAACGACTTATCAAAGAACTACCAATGCCAGGAACAACGACTTTACGAGCTTTCCGAAACAAGGAGGAATCTCACCTATCACCATCTGTAAATGGTCACCCATCCACAAATCGACCTCGGCAAGCGCTGCTTAACCTCGAATATAGAACGTTATTTTTAATATAGGTAATAAAAAGCTAGTAGTTTATTATTTAGCCTTGAGCTCCTCAGAATGTGAGAAAAAAAAGTGTTAACTCTACATTCCAATTCCTGAGACACTTACAAACAAAACACTTTTAAAAATGTACTTACCTCAGCTCCACACCACATCACGTAAACAATCTACAAAATGGAACGGTTTACTTTTAATTTACTTGGGCAGTGGAGTTTACAAGCACAGCTAATAATTTCTCACCGTCTTAAATAATCGATCACACGACGCGAGCGTTAGTTCTCGACGTATGTGCTTCGGTAACATAGCTTGTGGAATAGGGTTCCGTAGGCAGGAGGAAGTTTTAAAGTGCTTATAATATACTAGTTTTTGTCTGCGGTTTCGCTCGCGTTAAAGCAGCTATAACTGTCCCTTGGGTCCCTTATACCGCTGTACCACAATTCTGTGTAAAAAAACGAGCGAGTATTACAGTAGTCGCATAGGATGTGTAACATCTGACGTCTTACCTTGATAAAAAGCAACATTAACACTAAAAGCACCAACTGACAGCCAACTCGATCACTGCACGCGCTCATTGGTCAAATCGAATAGGGCGCGCTCATTGGTCAAATCAAATAGCGCGCGCTGCCTCGGCTTCCAGTTACACACATCCGTCCCGTTTCACGAGATCACTCCCACAGATTGCAGGAAAGATGTTACACATCAAAATCTTCCAATCAATTTATCTCTAGTTACATATTAGGACCGACTGTTTTTTAACGCGTTCCCTGTCCCAAACAAAAAATCAAAATTGACCCGCAAATTCAATAGACTTTTTGCAAAATACTGATTTTATGTTGTCGGAACAAAATAGAAGTAAATTAAAAAAAATTTAAAAAAACCGGAAGTAGGCATTACTTCCCTGATACACATGGCTCAGGAGTATAGAGAGTCATTTTTGTTCTTGCACGTTCATGATCCATATGTGGTCCAGGGAAGTTTTTATATTTATTACACGGGTTTTAATAATCATTTATTGATTGTTTACACTTTATTCATACAATTTATGTACGTTTACAATGTTTATAAACTTACAATTAGCACGTCCCATGTAAAGGGGAATGCCGATTTTAGGCCTTGCGATGCCCAAGAATTTTAATTTAGTAAAAAAAAATATGTAAATTTTACGTAATTAACTCTTCTATTCACGACGCGATACAAGTCAGTAACATTTTTTAATTAATAATAAATATTGAAACGATACAACGAAATAAACAGACATTTGCTAGGTTACCAATTTAAAATCCGGGAAAAATAAAGATTTGTTGCAAAACATTGATTTGACATTTACACATATTGTACTTTATTTATTTGTCCTTTTGTTTATATAATTCCCAATGCATTCGATGTTACTTGTGGGCACTCAGGGCCTAAATCACTATGGCGGCTTGGCATCCCCCTTTAGTACAGTACCAACGCGTCCCGTACAAATATTCGCTATCTAAATGAAATGGGTCTTCTGACACACATGTGGCTCAAGAAGGTATTAACTTGCTTTCCAAGTGCAAGTTTCCTGAGTCATATGTGGTTAAGGAAACTTACACTTGGAAAGCGGACAGGGAACATGTTAAGTCACTCGTCCCGTTTTTTCTATTTCTTAACGTATCTTTAGACTTGGTACTCTGAGTGGTGTCAGTAATATACAGAATCTGAAAAAATTTTTGGGTACTTACAGTATATGGCCTCTCCATCTCCACTTTAGTTAGTTTATCTTTAAAAGCACTTCGGTGAACATCCCATCCAGACACATGACACGTTTTGGGAAGTCTTTCTTTGTGTATCCTGTAGCTACAACTCATCATTATACATCAGGTGAGATTGTGGTCTCAAACTCGAGCCTATCATCAAAAATAATAAATCTATGTGATTAAAATGAATAGCTAAATGTGTTGTTAAGCGCATAAGTCTAGGCTTTTTTTTTTATTTATCATTAAATTTTTGAAGTCCGAGGAAGGTTCTTATGAAAAGAACAACTGGAAAAATTTAACGAACAAAATATTGTACGGAAAAATGTAAAACCAACGGAATACAACTAAGATGAATTCAACTTAAAAAGCAGGTACTCAAAAAAAATATCGAGATTTATTAACAAACTGTTATTATAGGTAATATAAATTACTTTTTTTGTCATTTTTTTTTTTTGATAATATTCTTAGTTTGATTTAGTTGACTTATCAATCTTTATTACTGACAATTATTTACTTGGATTGAAGTGCCTTTAGTTATTAAGATTTATTTTGTAATTTATATTATTAGTTTTTTGTAAATTTTATAAAATTTGTACTTACGGGTAAAACATGTACCTACCTACCTACGAAATATTATTATTGTGACATCATGCATGCTTAATTTGCATGTATACGCATGTTTTGACAACTAAAATTATATTTAAGTATCTTTAATTCCGAAGTCCACACAGACGAAACCGCGGGCATAAGCTAGCATCATAAAAAAAAAAATAGCATCATAAAAAAAGCACTTCTCTGCATACGGAACCTTCAAAATAAAACCGTGTTCCAGACTGAAAGTTTATTGTTTTTAAAATTCATGGCACGCGGTGGATGGGGCCTGCCTCCGGATGGATGGATGGAGCGCATACTGGGGATGGAGTTATACGTCTGCACGGCTAATATGTTAGAGGAAATGTGGCGATAAATATACGAGAGACGGTGGTTTGACTTGAGAGTTAAGGAAAATTTGTTAGCTTTAATGTTAACTGTAGGTTTTTATCTATAAAATAGATATTCTATTAAACCACCACTCACCACTATGATAACTTTGAATTATAAATTAAAATAAAACGTTATATTTGAGCCGTCATTCTTTTTTCGAAATTTTCTTTTCCACGTGTCCCGTTCTATCATCGGATTCAAAATGGTTTCCCACCCATACACAAAAAACGTTCCGGGTATAAAAAATCGACGCCTCCGTACATTTCGGTGCGCATAAGTCTATAAAATATACTGAACAGCTGATTTTTTCTTCCCGATTTCGGGGTTAGTCAAAATTTGTTCATAATGTTGATTACAATGACCCCTTAAGGTGAAAGCGCCAGGGTAGCCGCGAAATTCAAATTTTCATACGTTTTTGCATTTTGCAGGTCAGTGTCAGGTTGTATGTTGATAAAAATACGATTGGCGACCGTAACAAATATGGCTTTACTGACTTATAATAATTAATTTCGTCAATACAGGTTGGCAATTCATGTAACTGGGTTGAATGACTTCTTTATGAAATAACTATTCAATCGAGTTAAATAAACTTAAAGGGTTGTATTGATAATTTTAATCATTATAATTCTGTAAATAAATATGTGTTACGGTCGCGAATCATATTTTGTTCAACATACAGCCTGACACTGACTTGCAAATTGCAAAAAACATGAGAAAATTTGCATTTCGCGGTCTGCCCTGGCGCTTCTACCTTAAGAGGTATTGCGTTTATTCTGTTACACATTGTATAAAGTACAAAGTATGCAACGTCAACATTTCTCACCCTTTACTCCATTATCTCCCTTGCACTGTGCAGCACCTATAACTCCGGAATAATGTGAACACCGGCGACTTTTCCAAGATTGTATAGCTATTGGATTTCCGTGGAATTCCTGTATTGATGGAATATTAAGATGCCTCTGTGTCCGAGTTCCCCGTGACGGTACATTTCATAAAACACGCAGAAATTTAAGCAGAAGTTCCGTTTCTATAAATAAATGAAAATGGAACTTGGATTTTTAGTTCTGGATTTAAAAAGTTGTTGATTTGTATTTAGTTGTCTGTGCAAAAGAGATATGTAGAAAAATGTTTAAGTTAATGTAATTTTAGAAGAGTAAGTAAGGTTTATTTTAACTTACCGAAAATGTTTTCCATCATCGACCTCCTCATCACTTATCATCGTTCGATTGAAGGCAAGCTTATAAATAAAAAATGTCGTCCATTTTTTCTGTTATTATTTTTTCTATAATTTTACAATATTATTCAGATTTGGAAATAATTCACCTTTCCATAAGTCAATCCTTTTCTGATTAAGTAAAGTGTTGCTTTCGTTTTAACAATTTTATGCTTATGAATGCAATTTTATTTCTTCTTTTTTTTAACTAAAATTAATTGTAAATTAACATATTTTAACTTCTGATCCCCGAAAATACTTATTCATGATTCTGGTCTCCTGGTAGTTTGTGAATCTTTACCGCTCTAGATTTCAGCCTGTCCTACCAACTCCTGCTTCTACCACAGTCTCCGTAAGCCTCTTCTATACATGGAACATGCAGAGAGTATAATGCTGTCGACACAGGTTGTGACCACACCAGAGGTATAATATCTCTATTTTGTTCGAATTTGAATTTAAAAATAACCAAAAAAATGAGCCATGACGAAAAACCGATAGTAATTTTTCAGCATAACTATACTTTGACAATAGGACGTTCTGCTTGTAGTAGGTAATTTTGCGAATACTTGGGACGATTTGCAAATAGGACGTTTTGATACGGAGGCGTAAAGAAAACTGTTCTGCAAGGTGCAGGACTTTTCTGGATTAACAGGGGTTTTACGCAATAGTAATTATTAGTCATACCTAGACATTCTTGTTGTAACAACACTGATCAGGGGCGTAGCTACCGCCATATCAGCAGTATCAAAGATACAGGCACCCCGGGTTACAAGGGCTCCGATGTGTGGACGCAAAGCTATATATTTAGTCGCTCCATCTCCTTCGTGACCTGCCAAGACAGTTCTGAGTTAGTAAGGCCTATTTTGTTTTAAAAACAATACCCCTAAAAATAGGGCCCCCAAAAATGTTTCATACGCGGCCCCCCTGAGACCAGCTACGCCGCTGACATTGATGTAACCTAGGTTCATCTTTTCGCTCAATAAACGATTACTTGGACTTACATGGATGACATATTTTTACCAGATCATTTAAAAAACAAACTTCTGAACCGATTTCGATGAAATTTTTATGGGACCAAACGAAAAGTATAATCCTTTCACATTATAAAAAGTTTTTCAGTTCGGTTCATAAAATTACGGAATTATGAGGTAACAAACATTTTTTTATATACAACCGAATTGAGAACCTCTTCCTTTTTATAAAGTCGGTTAAAAAATCTTGCATCGCGGTACCAAAGTTTTCCGAGCGATTAGAACATAAACAACAGTCCAGATATTAACCAGACACAACACCCGACTGGTCGGAAGTTCCTCCCTTTTCAATGGAGGTTTGCGGAACTATACATACTGTTTCGCATACCTATACCTCTATATTTACTTTTTTAACTTGACCTACTGCTATTTCCCTGTACAGTGGACATATTAACAAATTCCTACCTGGGGAACGGTCCATTCTAAGTGACATTAAGCCTTTGATAGGCCATCCAACCGGCTTTTCATTGTTTTATATGACATAAAAATTGTCAGGTAGCATTATTTGAACTATTTCCTAATTCTATCTCAAAATAATGGCGACCAATCATAATTTATTCAACACCTGGAGATATTAATAAAATACAAAGTGTGCGCATCAAGCACAAGTCTTTAAGTCTCAAAGTCTGATGGTGCCTCCAATGGTCAATCCTCAAGGTTAAGCAACACTTAAAGAGGTTGGTCTTGGATGGGTGACCACATACCGAGACGACTCCGTGCCTCGAAAAGCACGCTAAGCGTTACGCCGCCTGCGGGGTGAATCCCTGTGTATTATAATACCTACATCCTTTGAGTTGTCGACTCAACTAAAATGAGCCAAGTTATCCAAGAGGCGAGAGAACCAGCTGGCAAAAGCAAGTCAGTAAATATGATGATAATGATATCCAGCCGATTTCGGTCACAGCGACCGCATTCCTCGGCTTTTTATGACAGTTGAGAGCCTAGATCTGCTGATCGGTTGCTCTCATGTGGCTTTTTTTAAGTATAGTAATCATCAAATAACTTCTTTCGCTCTGGGTGGAGCGGAAGGGCGTGTCAGACTCTTACTGACTAAAACCTATCCATGTTCCTTTTAAAGCCCTTTGCGTTCCAGGGGGGCTACTCTCTAAGCCCCACCTAACCACAAAGAATTAATGACAACATTCATTCTTAGTTCGGGTTCAGAACTAATCGTAAGTCCGTAGGTGATACGGAGTAGAATACGCCCGCTACTAAGCCCGAAACTACGGACTTCGGGTCTAGAGAGTAGTAACAAACTCCGCAACAGCTCTCATGTGACTTGCATATCCCACTTTGGCCGAATCTCCGAGCACAAAGCGAACACCATTGACGACATGATTAATGGTAGCTGCTGGTGGTCTAGCTTTCAGGTCGTCGCGTTTCTGGTCTACTTCAGACCTCCTTCGATCCTCAAAGTCTTGCATCTGCCGCTGCACACGACGCGGCGACGTCTGCACTCGGGCCGATTTCGTGCCTGCTCCCAATTTTGAGTCAATGTCGCATCTCTTCATGTATCTATTTTGAAATAAATACAACGTGTAACATAATAAACGCAATACCTCTTAAGGGGTCATTGTACTCATCATTATGAACAACCTACCCGACACAAGCACTTAACCACAACATGATAACTTTAATAGTGCGGTCAAGTTGGCTCATTAAATTATTATTTTTTAAGAATGGGAAATCATCAAATGACTCCTTCCACTCTGGGCGGAGCGGAGTGTCAGGCTCTTCCTGACTAAAACCTCCTCTTCGACATACAACATGCGGGGACTCCCCGCAGACGGCATAACAACTATAGCTATTGAAAGAAATAAGTTGGGGGGAATTCCCCGTAGGTCTGTAGGTCGCATGAAATTCATCTGTCGGTATACTCTGGTTTTTTTTTGGATTAGTAATCATCAAATGACTCTTTCCGCTCTGGGCGGAGCAGAAGGCAGTGTCAGACTCGTACTGACTAAAATCTATCCGTGTTCCTCCTAATGCCTTTGCGTTCCAGGGCCGTGGTGACTCTTTCGAACAAATTTAATCCGCAATTATTAACTTGGGGTGTTTTTAGCTGTCATTCCATCTTGATTATATGGATTGACAGCTCACCTCGTCATCACTTCACTCAAGCCTTCACTTCGACATGTTTAGAGTATCGACCGGCTGATTCTACGGGGTTTTCCAGAAGTGAGTGGTCATAATAAAGGGTGATGTTCTGTATCTGCTATGACAGTAATTAAACAATATCCAAATACATATTTTTTGTTTTTTTTTTCAAAATTCCCGTAGTTGGTAGCGTTTATTGTAGTTCAATCACAGATTCGATACCACCAATTGCATCAGACTTTTTGAAATATGTTTATTTTACGTTTTGGTCTTGATGTACCCAAAGGGTACATCAAGACCCTATTACTAAGACTTCGCTGACCGTCTGTCACCAGGCTGTATCTCATGAACCGTGATAGTTAGACAGTTTAAATTTTCACAGATGATGTATTTCTGTTGCCGCTATAACAACAAATACTAAAAAACAGAATAAAATAAATATTGAAGGGTGCTCCCATACATCAAACGTGATTTTTTTGCTGTTACGGAAACCTTCGTGTGCGAGTCCGACTCGCACTTGGCCGGTTTTAATAACTTTTTTTTTAAAGTCATATATAAATATCTTGGTAAGTGTTGTTTCTTTACTGAAACACAACCCTTAATTACAACCACGCTCTTTTAGAACGCCCTGTAAATACTGATTGGCAGATTCTTTATTCAATTTTAAAAAGTTTTCTATTTAGTAGTTCTTATATTTTTTTAATAATTAAGCCTCAATACTCGGCACACACAAATACCTATGAGGTACAACGAGTACATGAATGAATGAATCAGTGTTAAAGTAATACTTCTCATGACCGGTTGAACAGACGCAAAACAAGGAAAATAATCAGGTTTGTTGGTCATTAACTGTGGACTGTGCCCTGAGATCGCTAGCATCAATGTTGTTTACTTGAATTGTACGAAAAACATGCCAAACAGTAATAATTTAGTGGTTTTTGATACAAAAACTAGTTTTTCGGGTAAGTTTGTGTCATTTTCTTTTTTAATATCGTCTTTTAGCAAACAACACCGCTCTAAACCAACAGTATTTATTTAAACGTTATGTACAATAGTGGTACATGGGCGGACTTAATGCATCAAGGCATTCTCTACCAGTCAACCTTTGTGTAATAAAGACTTATACTGTGGTACGTGTACAAAAAAATAAAATAAAATTTAAAAATCGAATTTTAACGTTTCGGAAGATTCGCGCGCTCTTTACTTTTAAATGTCATTGGATAGAATTGTCTTTCGAACGATCGAACTGTATTACAGTTGGCGGTCAACCAAACTTAGGTCAAAATTCAAATAGCTGTCACAGCGCTCGGTAACAATAAATTAATCAGTTTTTAATCAAATAATTTGAGCGGTGTTTATTCCTTATTGACGGTATTTTCTTAGTTTTAAAGTAGGTATTTTTTATTGTTTGCGGTAGGTTGGTTAGTTTCTGGTTTGTTATGGTCTAGAACTTTTGCAATTTTGTTTATTTTATTTTTTGGTTTGCGTCATTCTTGTCGCAAATTAACTCTTTTTTTTTAGAAGACTGTAGTACAGGCAGTATCTATGGAATGTGAATTAAGTCGAACGTGATCGTAATAATTTGCAAATTTATTCAATCGTGTGATAGATGTAGGTATGGTAGACCACAAAGCAGTGGCATACGATCACAATATGACGTCAAAAGTGCAATAATATTATGTTGTTTTGCACATGACGTGTTTGTACGTATATTCGTTTATTTGCGTTCCACAAGGTAAAACAAGATGTTAACATAAGGTTGTAAACCCTGTCTGGGCACAGCAGAAATTATTGTTTCATACATAGAGCTATTTCTTAAAATTAAAATCTTAATCTTAAAAACTAAAATTAAAATAAATTATAAAATATTAACACACGGCACAGCTTTAACATACGACTAGCTCACACATCCTAACTAATACGTTTGTTTGTTACGCTTTCACACCTAAAATACTGAACCGATTTTGATGAATTTTGACAGTGATAGAAATGGGACCCTGGAGACGGTTATGGCCTACTTTTTGTCACATGAAACTTGAACGATAGCGATGACTTGATATCTTTGACTGATGGAAAGCGATGATGTGGTCGACGATAGAGCACGCTTACCTAGAAGTGACCTGTTCACTCTTGACTCAAATACCCCTAGTAGCTATTAGGAAAGGCTTATGTTTAAACGCCCACCATAAAAGTACCTATTTAACTACCAAACAATTCGAAATACCTGCCAGAATGGATAAATGCTCACCAAAAGGCGAAGTCGGAGTCGCTCTGTGGTTTAAAAAAAAACCACGGAGGGTTGTCTTTTTAGTCTGATTCGCTCGCTTCGCTCGCTCACTAGACCCCGCCATCCCCTTCTAACCTAACCTGTCCGAGTCGGGGTGCCCCAAGTCCCGAGCTCGCTTAGCTCGCTCTTGCATCCAAGTTCCCCTAGTAACAGAAGTAATATTGTATTATTTCAGGGAAACAAGATTTGGTGAGCATTTATCCATTTTGGTAGGCAAAAAGAATATAAATACAACACGTACAATTATTTTGATGAGTGTATAATTATTTTGGAACTTAAAACGTTCATTAGGCACCACGGTACAGAGTGGGTTTATTTTATTTGAAGGTAACATGTTTTACTTGGTTCGCATTTAAATTGTAGCCTTAGGAAACTTCGACACCGGCAAGGAATACCACTCTTCAGCTGTACGCACAATGAAAGTATTCCTGTGAACGACCCACGCCTCATTATCGGTTAAAAGGTTAATTTTATATGCGTAGGTAAATTATATGACTCATGGTGCCATCTGTCGGCGAAGTGTGAAAGTTTTTTTTTCTTTTAACAAATAAATCACGATGTTGCAAGGTGCGAGTGGACTCGGATTAAAACATATTTTTGCTGTTGGCAACACTGCAGTGCGTCCTACCCGTAATGACTTACGGAGTCGAAACGTGGACACTCACCATAGGCCTGTTCCACAAATTCAAGTTTGCGCAGCGTGCAAGTCATTCGCCAGAAAACTAAAGTCACCGACATTGAGCGTAGAATCAGCATGCTAAAGTGGAAGTGGGCCGGCCATGTCTGTAGACGGACAGGCGATCGATGGAGCAGACATGTGTTAGAGTGGAGACCGCGTATGGGTAAACGTAGTGTGGGACGACCTGCGGCACGATGGATCGATGATTTGAAGAAGGTGGCTGGCAGCGGATGGATGCGGACCGCTCAGAACCGGGATGGTTGGCACTCTTTGGGGGAGGCTTACGTTCAGCAGTGGACGGCAATTGGCTGATATGAATGAAATACACTGCTAGCGCTCTGCCAACAAGCACCGCGTCGCTTATAGTTTAACATAGAAAACTGTAGAAAACTAAAATTTATAACAGTTCTGAAGCGACGCACCAATTTCCAAAATCGATTCTAGAACAAACCCTGTATTTTTTTGTCGCCTCCATCTGTAATAATCCTAAAACCAACCTTATATTGCTGCGGAATTGTTCATAAGAGTTGCCGCAGCCCTGGAACGCAAGGGCATTCTTTTTTTTTTGGACAACACACTCGCTGTTCAGCACACTAAGGCTGGTTACTGCTTAACCGGACTATCCTTTGGTGGCCTAAAATAAATTTAAAGCCCCCAGCCAGGGCTTACAAACTTCTATGAACTAAATGACCGCTCGCTAGGGGCACCCCCTGTGGGGTACGGACCTCGGCTTAGCGGCGTCATTTCGGGAGGGCAGCAAGAGACATATCATTATTTTGGTACGAATTTAAAGCTACTGGCACAGCGACGCGGGCTGACTCGGTAAGCAAAGGTAGGCATTTGAAGGAACTTGGTTGGATTTTAGGGTTTTAGTCAGTAAGAGACGCTCCCTTCCGCTCCGCCTAGAGCGAGAAGTCATTTGATGATTTCTCAAAAGCCTAATGGTTGTTCTCAATTCTCTACTCATCCCTCAATACTTACCAGTTCACACTATTCCGCAAATTTGTAAGCAGCTCACTATTCAGCAGAGGATGACGGGTGCAGCTTCCAGCTGCGTCTGCAGCCGACTGCGAGCGCCAGTGACGTCAAGCGAGCAGCTCTATATCGACCCAGGAGTATCAGCCTCTTTGATATGGTGGAGTAAGTACATTATTAACGAAGGAAACCTAACCCTTGATTTAAATCTTCTGTGATGAATAATGAACCTCGGAGGTTCGTCATTTTTGCAAACACCAATCGGCCACATGTCTTCTTCGTGAATTAAACTTAACTTTTCTAATTGTGAGACCGCAATAGTCTTTTATTTTTACTGTCTAACTAGATGAAACTTTTCATTTACTAAACCAGATTAAGGAAAAAAAAAGTGAGAATCAAGTCAATGTTAGGTTGTACCATATTATATTATTATTACATCTGTGGGTTGTACAAAGTTCGCCGGGTATAGAGGCGAAACAATTATTAAGTAAGCCTAGGCGTTACTTACTAGACGTATACTCGTACTTTACGCTACCGAGAGCAATTACTGCAGCTCCAAAATTTAAATCGAGAACACTTATAATTTCAGAGAACGCCAGCCCCTTCTAAAACTGACCACCTCTGGATCTATGCTGGATGAAGATGACCCATTCGAAGCCTCGTATCCTGACGATATGTTGATGATGTCTCCCGCAGTCACGCTCCCCAAGAACATGGGATCCGGTCGGAGATTCACGAGATTAAACACGTTACTGCTGGAAGCAGTCAAGCATCGGGATGTAACTGAAATAGAGAGGTGAGGAATTAAGCAGCGTGACTTTTAATTCGTTACAAATTTTTCAAATAACAGTCTATTCATAAATACTCGTACAAACAACTATTTATAAAAATCTAGTAATAGCCCTATTTATATTTTTTTTTTATCATTAAAATGGCAATATACTCAGTAAAACAGTCGCGTTTCGCGTACTGTACCTGTATTATACAAGTAGTCAATTCTGATGATCGCATCTACTGACGGCTCAGAAAATTCTTCCCCAAAAGGCAGAAGTATACCTATTGTACCTAAGTAAAATGATAAAACAGATTCGCTGAGCAAGGTGCCAAAGCTTCTACAAAAAAGCATGCGGGGCAGTCTTTGGGGACTGCCGATAGAAGTGAAAACTAAGCGAAAGCTAAAGCGTTCGGTGACGATGACGCGAGATCCATGATTTTTGTTCGCCCAAAAAGTACACATATATACACAGTATACAATATAGCTCATGGAAAGCGTTCGGTGACGATGACGCGAGTTCCATGATTTTTTTTTTCACCCAAAAAGTCATCAACACGCCTAAAGAAGTTTTCACTTCAAAAATCCTTATAAAAACTAATGAAACTTCACCTCACTGAGGACTCAACCAGCCGGTCGATTCTGTAAACATGTCGAAGTGAAGGCTTGGGTGAAGTGATTACAAGGTGAGCTGTCAATCCATACAATCAAGATGTCACGTGATCACGGAGTGAGCTGTCATTCCATCTCTCAGCTCAAAACACGCGCCTGCGTACTCTCAACTATACCGACGAAACAAATATCAAAATCAGCACAAGCAATGACAGCAAAATCTATAAAGTTGTTCATCTTGGCAGACTCTTCACTAATAAAATCAATTGTTTTTTCCAGACTAATCAAGGCTGGAGCTAGCCCCAACGCGACGTGTGGTATAGACTGCGTTTCAGTATGCCACCTTGCTGCCATGAGGTCTGACGATGCCCTCTCTGTACTCCTCAAGGCTGGTGCGGAGAGACACAGGTTGGACAGGCTTGGTCGGACACCGCTACACCTCTCAGCTTGGGCTGGGAATGTGAGGCAGATTGCTGTGTTGCTTGGATTTCCTGAAGGTTCGTTTGCATCACCATAAATTAAAGACCATTTTGGTGTGTAACTGAATGGGTCTGATTAAATGCTAGAAGACATCGCTGTGGACCAAGGTGAAGATGGTGGGACAAGCTCGACTCCTACCGGAAAGACGGCCTGAACTATCAAAGGACAGAGTTATGAGGAAAACTAACGGGGAAGAAGTTCGTTCCTTGAGAGAGGCCATGGTAGAGCGGACAAATTTGACCTTAAGTCTTGTCTCCCAGTGGGGTGATGATTATCTGGCCTCTTTTAACGCCACCAAAACACAAGCATGTCTTTTTACCGCAAAAAGGAGTCGTTTCGACCTAACTCCGACTTTTCGGGGTACATCTGTTCCTGTAACCAATCGGCTCGAGCTCATAGGATTGAAAGTAACAAATAACGGGAAACTTGTGTAGTATCATCCGAAGATGTCGATTGTTAATCTGAAATTGAGGCACCTTTACACGAACAGCCTATACTAGAAACAGACAAATTACGTCAACATCTGACTATAAACCTCGTCTTTTTCTTTTCGAGTCGACGCGGCAACCTACTGGACATAAACTGTTTAACCTTTTGACCGCCACAGTCGGCTATAGCCGACAAATGAAAAAGTGCCCAACACGCGACAGTCGACTAGAGCCAAAAAAAAACGGCGAATTTGTGGTTTAGCGTGGGGGGCACACCGATGTGTTTATGTTCTGGCGTTCAAAAGGCCTTTAAAGCTCGACGGTGCAGTGGCGTGTTGGGTACTTTTTCATATGTCGGCTGTAGCCAACCATGGCGGTCATAAGGTTAAGGGTCACCCCCTTAAACAGTTTATGTCCAGGAGGTTGCCGCGTCTATACCGGCATCAGTGGCATTAATGAGGTCCTCAATAGTACAGGTATGAGGTCACTTGGGGTACTCTAGCAAGCGGATCATGTTTTGGACAGGGGCACCGCTCTCACACCTGATGTCAAATGGGTTTCTAAAACCCCATTTTTCCAACTGTAACCTCATCAAGAAAGCTAGTAATGTAACCTACATACCAACAACATATTCCAGAATTGCAAAACCGACTGGACACGGAAGACATGTCACTAGCAACAGAGGAGGAAGTGAAGAAACTGAGCCAGGGCGTCCAAGAGCTAGTGAATGTGAAGGAGCTGGTCAACGTCAAGTGTGACTTCGGCACGAACAAGGCGAAGCTGCCGCAATACTGGAAGGATAACGCAGTTGACCATAACTGCAAGGAGTTTAAAAAAAGCGTAGGTTTTTTGTTTTATTTCCAGCATTTTGCAATTGACATCGAATCATTATTTTATTGGATACGCCTTTTCATATGGTATAACTGAAACTATTAAAATCTACTATGAATGAATGCCCACTTAAAAATGTTTCTAAAATAATACGATTTGTGAAAAAATAAGTCTAATCGGTGGAAAAACAGAAAACTGCCACGCTTTGTAGTTATTTTTCTATCAGTGTCATACAAAACGTTGTTTGCACTGGATGGCACAAATTCACTATGGCGTTACTTGCGAATGACGTCACACGCAAATAATTGTCTTTGCTTATCACAAATTGTTAAAAGCTCACAAGCCTGTAATTTCTTGAAATATTAAAAAAAGTTTATTTTTTCTTAATCATTTATTTACTGCCTTTGTGAATATAATGGACAAGCCTGCTACACTATTCCCCATCACTGCAACTCCTTAAAATTAGAACCAGCAGTAGTGACAACCAGAAAAACACCCGTGTTCCGGCGAAACTATCCATTTTTTATTTGTTTTCGTCATAATCAGAAAAGAACAGCAGGCGAGTAGGAAACAGTATAATTTCCACTTCCCTCTTTATCAAGCAGAAAAAGTAATGTACCTACTTAATTTTTCCTTTTCCACCTATAGCTGCCGATATTCCAAATGGGTTGGTCAGCTCTGCACGCCGCGAGCGCACGGGGCCAGTCCCGCTGCGCGCAGCTGCTCGTCGCGGCCGGCGCTGAGCCCTGCGCGCGTGACCTGGTCGGCAGGACCCCGCTCGACATCGCCGGCTCAGCCTACTATGCTGACCAGAATATAGATCCGCAGAAGTATGTTGTTTTGTGACAATTGAATATGCTCTTACCTACGGAATCATTTCTCTATCGTGTGGTGGGTGCGTGGTGCCCTGGGTTTGATTCCCAGAGCCGTATGCCGTGTGCACAGGACCTGGTCGGCAGGACCCCGCTCGACATCGCCTACTATGCAGATCAGAATATAGATACGCAATCAACTATACTCTTATCTACAATTGATTCATTTACAAACAAGAAACATATTTTTAAAATGCAATATGATAACAATACTAAATTATGTACAAAAGCATGTAAAAATTAAACAGGGAAAGAATTAATTGGGCATGAAAATTAAAAATGAATTAATTAGAGGCATACTGCGTCGACTGTCGAGAGAACACGGCACGGCATACGCTGGCAGAGTGTGCCGCTTGGGAGGAGCCGCGCCGTGCCCTCATCTCTGTGGTAGGCGGTGACCTCTCGCTGCCGGCCGTAGTCCATGCTATGGTCGGCGGTGAGGAGTCCTGGGACGCGGTGGTCTCCTTCTGCGAGACAGTTATCGCGCAGAAGGAGGCTGCGGAAAGGGAGAGGGAGATCACGACCGCTCTCCCAGCAAATAGTTAGAGGCATAAACTTATTACTCTCTCATAAGGATATTAATTGCAAGAGAGTTAAAAATTAATTCAGCGTCATCAGTCAATACTGTCTTCAACACCAACATACCAACAATATCATGAAAATATGACCGAATATAATAGTTTCGCAGATCTAGTGACAATGCTCCTCGGTGCGGCCTGCAAGAACTTCATAATCAAGAACAGGAAGACAGTAGACACTCCTCTTCACACTGCAGTAGAACTGGGCAGTTTGGAAGCCGTGTCAGTTCTAGTTGCCGCCAACGTACCTGTCAACTGGCGGAACCGAGCAGGCCAAACCCCGCTGCATATATGCGTTCAGAAGAGACTAAAGGAACATTTGCAGGTGAGAACAAGAACCATTGCGAGAATGTCATGAAAGAGTGCAAAAAGTAGCCTTCAGAAGTAGAAATCCCACTCTGGTAAGCCAGCTTAGCAGTTTTACGAGAGAATATCTTTCTGATAAATTCTTTAATAAGGATATTAATTGAATGATAGATGATTTTACGAATTCAACTGTTGTTACTCAAAATTGCCACAATTGAGTTCATTTCTACAATATAAATATTTGACATGATAAATATAAAAAGAGCTAATAAATCAATATTATCTTTCAAGATGTTAGCAACACACGGCTTCAGCGATGTAGACATTCCATTTGTGGTAGATGTTAAAGACAAAGATGGACATACTGTGCTTCATAAAGCAATCCTGGAAGAATGGGGAGCTGGAGTGAGCGTCGCGCTAGAAGCAGGAGCCAGCATTACAGCAACAGTTCGTAACTTACTCATGCATCCAACTGCTAACTTTGTATAAATTAAAAGTTTGTATAAAATTCCAACACTGTCACAGCATTTCAAAATCATAAATATCATAGTTACATATTCGTTCACAGACAGACATATTGGTATGCATTCTCTATTACTAACATCTCCTGTTAGTAATAACTCTTCATGTCTTAACTGCTGAAAGGACTTGTAGACTGGTAGACCCTTTTCCAAGATTGCGGAATTCTGTCAGGGTTGCGGAATTCTGCCAGAGTTGTGAAATTCAGCCAGAGTTGTGGAATTTGTTCGAAAGAATCACCACGGACCTGGAACGCAAAGGGCATTAGGAGGAACACGGATGGGTTTTAGTCAGTAAAAGTCTGACACTCCCTTCTGCTCCGCTGTCCTGGAATAGGAAATGGGATACTTTTAATTAATTTATAACTAGCTTTTTTCCGTGACTTCGTACGCACATATCCCGTTTTTCCCGTTCCCGTAGGAATTTCGGGAAATCTTCTCTAAGTGCTCTCCTACAGTCCCCAAGGAACCTAGATGCCAAAACGCTGGCATAAGCTGATTAAATATAAATAAAGAAATATTATATCAAATATGTCAAATTATATTTCAGGATAACAAACGTGACACACCTATCCATTTAGCAGCAATGAAAGGCAATGTTGACATTCTTAACGAAATACTGAATGTAGTAAAACAAAAAGATACCATCGACATACCCAACAGTAATAATGAAACCGCTTTATTCAAAGCAGTTAGCAATGGACACCTAGAATGCGTTAAAAGACTCCTCGAAGAAGGAGCTTCAATAACAAAAACAATAACGAAACAAGTCAACCTCTTCCATATAGCGGCCCAGAAAGGAAACGTGGAAGTACTCACTGTATTATTAGATCACGACTATACCATCACCCGGAGAATGATTAATTACCTCACAGCTGATGACAAAAAAGGTTATGGTCCTATACATTTTGCAGTAGAGAATAATCATCCTAAATGCGTGAAGAGGCTTTTAGCGCGAAACACTTATAGAAGTCTGAAGACTTCTTACGGTCTCCTGAAAGGCTCCACACCTTTGCACATAGCTGCAAAACATAACAATGTGGATATAGCAAAAATTATCATGTTTAATAATGAAGACACTGTACATATCATTAACGATATGGGCTGGACACCACTTCACACAGCCAGTCACTACGGAAGCAGAGATATGATCACACTACTGCTCAAAGAAGGTGCGGATTTATCTCGCTGCACAAACGGACCTAATAAATGTAGGAATACTGCAGTGGATATGATAATGAATAACTTGTCAAAACCTACAGAATTTTTGGAGGATATCTTTGACGCACGCATTTCTACAAACGATTCAAATCTTCAAGATCCCAAATGTGAAGTCACAGTGAACTATACAATTTTAGTACCTAAAGCTGAGGAGAAGGTACAAATGAAGGTCATAGATGCGCTCCTTAAAACAGGAGATAGGAATGGACAGAGGCGCCTATTGGTTCACCCATTACTTGAAAGTTTTCTCTACTTAAAGTGGAAAGCTCTATTACCTTTCTTCTATACAATGTTAGCCTTTTATGCTTTGTTTGTGCTATCATTGACAACATTTATTATATCAGTATTCTTTTATAAAGATACAAAGAACCCTACTCCGGTGATTCTAAATTCAAGTGCATGGGAAGTAATCTTGTATATTACTATTGTTTTGATTGTTGCTCAGGTGAGTACTAAAATTGAGTGAACACAAATCCTCGTGTTGCACTCAATCAATGGATTCATTCTTTTGTTCCGTTTTGTTTTTACTTAGTCCAATATAAGTTTATTTTTTACAGGAAGTCCTTTACATGAACGTAAGCAACGGATACTTCGTCCAGTTGGAAACTTGGGTGAAGTTCAGTTCCATCAGCTTGTCTGTCATCTTGCCTTATGCCACGGGGACGACCCTGACCGAAGTGGACTGGCCACGGCACGTAGCCACGGGGGCTCTGCTACTGTCCTGGTTGGAGATGATGTTCCTGCTGTCCAGGTTCCCCAACTGGGGATACTATGTGCTGATGTTTGGGAAGGTGTCCACAAACGTCATCAAGGTGACAACTATTTTATTGTTTGTTTTTTCACTATTGACAAACTCGCGTCTGACCATAATCTCATCTCGTCTCATCTGATGGAAAGCGATGACGTGGTCGACGATGGAGCACGCCTGGTTAGAAAGAACCTATTCACTCCTTGCCTAATGTTTCCACTCCTTAGCTATACACACAATAACCTTTTTAAAAACGTACTAATGAGTGTATTAGTAACGTTCCTTAATCTACCTCAAAATTATTATTATTTGTCAAAAGCACCTCTGTTACAAATATCAATACAATCTGCCTTGCCTTTTCCCTACTAAATTGGGGTTGGCATCCAGTGCAATCGGACGCAGCTCGATATGGAGCGACTGCCCACGCCTAGATACGAGAACCAGTAATTACTAGATCAACAAAAAGCAGCCGGGACTAACAGTTAAAAGTCCTTTTCGATCGACCTGTGCGGCTGGTATTGTTTAGCTATGAGCTCCTCAAAAATTCAATAAATAAAATCGCTAATCTTTTGTTTCAGATTCTTTTAACTTTTGCGTTCCTGGTCGTTGGATTTGCCCTCAGCTTCATGATCCAGTTTCACACACAAATACCTTTCGAGTCTCCGTGGGCTGCCCTCGTTAAAACGATAGTTATGATGACTTCTGAGTTCGACTATGAAGACCTAGTTAAACCAAAGGAATCCACAGAATTGGTTACTTCACTGCTCGTAGTTCGCATCATATTTTTAATATTTCTCATTCTAGCATCCATAGTTCTCATGAATCTAATGGTAGGTGTTGCTGTCAATGACCTTCATAATTTACAGGTTTTAGGGAACGTTAGAAGACTGGCCAAACAAGTCGAGTTTTTAGGATCTCTTGAAAATCTAGTATACAATAGAATCTTCAAGAAACTGTTGCCGAATTGGTTAGAGGATATGTTAACAAATAAGAAGAAAATTTTAAATGTTTTCGTCCTCAGTCCGAGTGTTCCTAAATCTAAATGTTACAGGGCTCTACCATCCCATATAAGAGAGGCTATTTTTGAGAAGGCCCAATCTCGGAAAAAACAAATGGATGACGAATTAGGATCACAAAATTACAAGAAAAAGTTGGACGAGATACACAAAGCTACTGTTAAAATAAAACAAGAGAACCTAGCAGTAAAGAACTTTAAAACTGAAAAATTATGTAATGATCAATATAAAAATGTTACAAAACGTCTGATAGAAGTAGATCAAGCGCTTTATGATATAAAAAACCAAACGAAAACATCTATTAATCAAATCCAGTCATCTATAGATGACCTTAGTTTTAAAATGGACTTGATTTTGAGTAAATTAGATAGTTATAGTATAGGAAAAAAGTAAGGATAATCTTTGACAATTATCGAGAATATTAGGTACTAGCTGCCGCCCGCGTTTATGTTGAAAATTATCCCAAGGGAAGATACTCCCGGAATGAAAAGTAGCCATGTGTTATTTCAGACTCTAATCTACCTCTGTGCCAAATTTCATCAAGATCCATTCAGCCGTTCTGACGTGAAAGAGTAACAAACATCCATACATACAAACTTTCACATTTGTAATTTTATTAAGAATACTGATCTGCATCATATTTAGTCGCCGCCTTTTCAAAGAAATAAAGTTTAGTGATTTTTTAAGGAATTAAATTTCAGAAAATTTAAAAAAAAAACGTGTTAGATTAATTATATCAAAGCGCATTTAGATCAAGATTCAAGTAAACCTGACTACAAACAAAAATGTTCCATACAAACTTAGCATCCCCTTTTGACCGCTGAGAGGTTGACGTTGAATTTACGAAATGTTCATTTGTAGTCCTTTTCCTGGGCCTTGATATGAAAACATGTATTATTTAAGGGGCAAACCAACTAATGCTTAGTAGGATTATTTTGGAAAACGAAAATTGTATCAGCGCACCCTTTTTTTTAAGGATGGGTAATCATCAAATGACTTCTTCCGCTCTGGGTGGAGCGGAAGGGCGTGTCAGACTCTTACTGACTAAAACCCATCCGTGGTCCTTCTAAAGCTCTTTGCGTTCCAAGGCCGTGGTGATTCTTTCGAACAAATTCCGCAACCCTGGCAGGCTCTGGCCCTAGCGGGCCTCATCTCCTATGCTGACATCTCTTAGAGGCGGGACCTGGTGGTGATATCAGCGTACCCTACGCTTTCATTTAGCAGCAGTCATATGCAAAATTTTAAGATTTTTAACCAAAATAATAAAACGATTATGAAGGGTCAAAGTTTGTACGGAAGGCCGTACAAACTTTGACCCTTCATAAATCGTCTTTAAAACGAATAATGACAATCTTTATTATTTACTTTGGCCAGTATTCGTACCAAGTATCAAGTATTTTGGCCCAAGGAATGAGATTTTTCATACAAACTTTCATCCCCTAATCCACCCCCTTAGGGGAAGAACTTCCAACAAATCCTTTCTTATCGAATGCCTACATCATTATAAGGAATACGTCCTCAAAATTTCAAGCCCCTACGACCAGCGGTTCAGGCTGTACGCCGATCCATCAGTCAGGACAAAGCGTTTTGTACTTTGAGAAGATGTTTTAATGATAGAATTTGTAGGTGATTCTGAATGTATTGTGTAAATAAATACCAAAATTAAAATGTCACTTATTTATTTTTAAGGAGTGTGCAAATCGTTAGTTTTAAGTCGGAATTTCATTGTATATTTAAGTTATTGAGTTTCTCAATAACTTCAGACTGTTACAGTGTTACAGGGACAGAATAAAATATTTTTCTGAAAAGTGATATCTTTTTTTTTACCTCTCTTGAACATTTTAGCCGAAAGACATCCACTACTGAATTTAGTCCTCGCGTCACCAAGCTTCGCAATTTTGACCGGTCCGGTGCGTATTTTATCCAGCCAATTAAATTAAATTTCGAATTAATATCTAGCCTGAAACGCTAGGGAAAACAGATGGGTTTTAGTCAGTATGAGTCTGACACTCTCTTCTGCTCCGCCCAGAGGAAGGAGTCATTTGATGATTACTAATCCAAAAAAAACAAGAGGATACCGGAATTCACGTAAATTTCATGCGACCGAGAACCTACGGGGAATTTCCCGTAGCGCTACCCCGTTACCAACGTTATTTCTTTCAATAGCTATAGTCGTTACGCCGCCTGCGGGGAGTCCCCGTATGTTGTATATCGACCGAGTTATTGACTAATGTTAATGAGAAATAGTGAATTGAGATTAGTGATTTAGAATTTTCGTTTTCGACTCAGTATTTCCAGATATACCTTTTACATTTCTACATAATCAGAAACAAAAAATAAAAACACGTTGACTATATTAGTTTTGATCAAATGTACATGACCTGAGAGGCGCGAATCCTTTTAACTTGTTTATTATTACTTTCAAAACTTCACATGAATCATATACAATGTCATCTTGTTATTTGTTTTCAAAGAGATGTGTAACAAGGAAAATTATTTATATTGTTTAATCACTTTAATTAATTACTTTTAGTCCATCAGTATCCGCGCATTCTGAGAGCTTTGCACACGATGTTAAAGTCAGAGAAAAATATCAGTTTAGTAAAACGCGTAAGTTATAATACTCCACGCGATTCAGGTAAATATCTACTATACTAATATAGCTTACTAGCTTTTGCCCGCGACTTCGTACGCGCATATCCCGTTTTTTTCCGTTCCCGTATAGACTATAGCATTCAGGTCAGATAGGCGATTGCCTATCTGACCTGCATGTAAAATACTGGTATTTAGTTGCATCCGTCGGTTGTCGCTAACAACCAGTGCTGTGGCTCTGTCTCGCAAACGAGTCCCAGTATTATGCTGAGCGATGGCCGTTTTACGCGAATGTGACGCATATCATCCCAACTTGAATAACTTTTTAATTTTGTTTATTTTATTTTGTGTATGCGTCATGCTTGTTGCAAAAAAACTCTTTTTCTTTCTTCCGGTTAAACTACATAGATGCCGACCCCATTGGGAATATAAACCGACTCATTTGTTGTTGGATCTAAGTTTTTGTTTTTAGGGTTCCTACCCCAAAAGGTAAAACGGGACCCTATTACTAAGACTTCGCTGTCCGTCTGTTACCAGGCTGTATCTCATGAACCGTGATAGTTAGACAGTTGAAACTTGATGATGTATTTTTGTTGCCGAACAAACAGATACTAAAAACAGTATTAAATAACGTTCGTCGCGACTTCGTGCTCGAGTCCAACTCGCACTTAGCCGGTTTTTTATAATACTTTGACTTTGACAATTTTCTGCTGCAAAAGTTCCGATTTCACCTGATCCAGTCCGAAAATTAACCGATTTTTAGATTGACCAACCTTAAAAAGGCAGGATGTCACGATAACGTGACATCCTGCTTTTTTGGGCACGTTAACAGTTTACAGCGATGCTGAGGAATATAATTAAAAACCATTTTAACCGAAGTTCAATAAGACTTGACCATTTTCTCCATTTTAGAATTATCTATATAATAAAAATGAATCGCTAAATGTGTTGCTTAGCGCAAAACTCGAGAACGGCTGGACCAATTTCGCAAATTCTTAGGAAGGTTCTAATGAAAGAAATTTTGAAAAAATACTTATAATACGCATCCGGGCGAAGCCGGGTTGGTCCACTAGTTGTAAATAAAATAAGGTTAGGGATTATCGCTTAATAACATGTTTATTATATGATTCGTTATTATGGTTGTGGTTAAAATGTTTTTGATGTGTCATAAGAGTAACATTTATATAATTTACCAGCTTTTGCCCTCAAGACCGCCCGCGTGAAAATGGGTTTTTCAATATTATGTTTTATATTATACAGAAATCTGCCAGTGAAAGTGTTTTTAAAGTGTTGAAAGTGTTTTTGCTTTCAGATGCATTTAGTAAAAAGCTGTTATTTTGATACTAAAAACACAAACTTTTAATTTTAATTATTTGAATGTATGTATGTACCTAGGTATGGATTTAAATGTCGGTGACATGAAAATTTCACGCCTACGACGAAAAAAGTAGATACATAGACCGTTGTGCAGAATTAACTTTTGCATTAAGTATATTTAAAAGGTGTCAATAAATTATTTGCTTTACTTTAAGCAAGATCTTTAGGATTCCGTATGGACACACGGAACCCTTATAGAATCACTCGTGTGTCCGTCTGTCACAGCCAATTTTCTCCGAATCTACATGACCGATTCCAACCAATTCAAATTTAGAACACATACAAACATCTGTAACCATCACCCATTCGCGTAACAACGCTCATACGTCTATTTTGTTTTTTTTTTAATATTTCAGGCCAAGAAAAGAAGGATGAAGTCCAAAATGACGTGGACCCTGTACTTCAGCGTCAGCTCAAAACTAGGAGCCTGGACGCTAAACAAGCATATCGGTATGTTTTTCAATCAGTCTCTTTCATTTCCAGAAACTACTAAGCCTATTTGAAAGGAAATGGGCAAAAATGCCCGAGACTTCGGACCCGCATATCCCGTTTCTTTCCCGTTCCTGTAGGAACTTAAGGAAATCCTCTCTTGTGCTCCCTTACACTGCCCTTGAGGTGTGTGACTGACTTGTGTGCGAGACAGAGCCACAGCGCTGGGATTCAGTGACAACCGGCGGATGCTGCTGAACACCACTATTTTATTTTATTTGAAAGGAAATGGGCAAAAATGCCCATTACATGCACTTCGAGAGGAACCTTCATGCCAAATTTTAGCTTTCTACGACCAATGGTTTCAGCTGTGCATTGTCTGTCAGTCACCCAGTCACTCAGTCAGTAAATAACGGAAGAATTTTATATATTGGGATTGATAGTTCAACCTGCGTATAGCCAGGACAGGCGCTTGTTTTATGTAAATAAAATTATTACATTTATTCGCCCCTCACAATATGGACCGATGACCAGGTGAAGGCAGCAGGTACCCGCTGGATGCGAACGCAAAGGACCGGTCGATGTAGCGACACTTTGGGGAGGCCTATGTCCAGCAGTGTACGTGTTTCGGCTGAAATAATGATGATGATTTATTCGCCCTTACCTTAATTGACTGGCCTGTTGGTCGAGTGGTTAGTGACCCTGACTGCTAGACCGGAGGTCGTGGGTTCGATTCCCACCCAAGACAAATCTTTGTGTGATGAGCATGATCATTTGTTCTGTGTCTGGGTGTAATTTGTCTATAATATGTATGTATTTAGAAATATATAAGTATGTTTATCAGTTGTCTGGTCGCCATAGCACAGGCTCTGCCTAGTTTGGGATCGGATGACCGTGTGTAACTCACACACGGTCCCAAGATATTATTATATTATTATTATTATATAATTCTGGCACTCACGTATTTTAAACATGGTAGCCGGTCCCAAAACCATGTTCTAATAAAAATAATTGACATTATATTAAAACACACTCAACTCAATTTATTTACAGGATGGACGTTCCAAAATCTACCAAATATAATGCGGGGGTCAAACCATTCTTCCCTGCAGCGTTTGCAACGAACCTGACAATGAACACTCTGGAGATACTGGAAGGAACGCTGACGATGAGGCGAAGTGCAACTCACGTGACGAAGTTGAACACAAGACTCATAGAATCGATACCTGGAGGTGATATCGCTTTTATGAATAGGTGAGTTTGTGGAAGTCATTCGACAATATTCGTTCAACCATCCACCCTTTACACGTCAGTAGCACGGTTCATTTGCTTGCTAGCAAGCTATTTGTGCTTTGTTTAGCCATTAGCGGCTGTAGAAAGGCGCTTTGATACAATTTCCTCTATGATCTTTTTAAATATTCACAGTTGATCAAGGCAAAGTTAGATATTGGGCACCGGCCAGTGTCGCAGAATTGTTCGAAAGAGTTACGGCGGCCATGGAACGCAAATGGTGTTTTAAAGACCCATTAGATGATTTCCATCCATAAAAAAGTGTCATGCACAAACATGGTGGGACCACATCATGATGTTATACTTAGCCTGAGTAATGCTTATTGTTCCAGAATGTTGGCAATGGGTGCCAACCCAAACGCAACGTGCCGTCTGAACCACGTGTCTGCGTGCCACATCGCTGCCATGCATGACAATAATGCTCTCGACCTGCTCCTCCGCTCAGGAGCTGAAGTCTCCAGGTCTGACAAGCATGGCAGGACACCGCTCCACTTAGCCGCCTGGACAGGACACGCGAAGCAGATTGCTTTACTGCTGAACTTTCCGGAAGGTGAATTGATTTGATAGCGACCTAACAACTAGATACAAAGTAAATAGCTTCAGTCATGTCTTCAACTTTCTAGCAGGTTAACAGTCCCCTCAGAATAACACACTAACTAATTTTGTAAGTCCGTGGCGGGGGGCACTAGAGCCCATAGACCAAATTCGTATACCGCATAGGGTACACAGCCTTGCCAAAACTGTACCACATGTACCACAAATATAACACTGAACTGGTAACGTGCTAGGAGACTACTAGTCCTACTACAAGAGTAAGTTTTAATGTAACCAAAAATCTGCTATATTATTTCCAGCTTTGAGAAAAAGCGTCTTAGATCGCGTGCCATTATCACCCGAAACTGTGGAAGAAGTGAAGAGACATAGTGTACCGGTCAACAAGTTGACGAACACACCATGTCGACTTAACGTGAAGTCAACTTTGCCGGATGAATGGAGCGACGGCATGGAACACAGCTGCAGGAATATCAAAGAAATTGTGGGTACTTAAGTCATATAACTGACGCAATTATCGATTTATATAAAACAAATATATTTTTAAAATTCTAAACTTACTAGGTATGCGAAAAAGTTCTCTGCATCACTGCCGTCTGGTAATATACAAAAAAGACTGACGTTAATGCCACGTTCTGAGGCAATGGCATGCGAAGTGTCAACTAGACATCTGGACAGACCTTTAAACAAGAAATTAGCACTCGGACTCCACGATCCGAGAGTTTCGACCCCAAGAAACTCGAACATATAACAACCAACGAGATTATTATATTTCCGCCTAAGGTTCACGACAGCCGCAGCGGCAGGGCTAGCACAGCACGACGACCTAGAAAGATAGGATGTCGCAAGGGTATCGATACAAAGAATGTCCCACACCAAATGTCTACTTCCGTGGAAATATTGACAACGATCAAATGCGTCATACTCATGCGTTATATCAATTATATCATTATTTTCCATCGGATCCGAATATCGGAAGAAATGTTGACTTGTCGTTTTTAATTCATCTTCTTTGTCCCTGCGTTAAGTTGCCAGTATTCGAACAAGGATGGACAGCTCTGCACTCAGCCAGCGCACGCGCACAACACAACTGTGTGCAGTTACTACTCGCCGCCGGCGCTGATGCGAGCGCGCAAGACCTGCTGTGTAGGACTCCACTGGATGTTGCTGGCTGTGCACAATATGTGGGGCACAATATTGATGCGAACAAGTAAGCTAACTAAACCAAATGTAGTGATTGTGTCACACAACTTGGAGCTACCAGTCGATTCAGTAATAAATAACCTCTCCATGAAATCTTAGGTGAAGTAATCATGTAGTGAGCCGAAATTCCAATCGATACTAGGGTGACATGACAGTTCATTCCAAGCTTACTCCACCTCGCTTTTCACGTTGAGTTTTTTACAAAATCGACCGGATGTAACCATCTAACCGTTAAAACTTAGCTGTAGTGAGCTTAAAATGAACTGTCATTTCACTTTAATTTTATGGATTGACACCTCACTACTTGTTCACTCCACCTACAGGATGAGACTCTTGCGGAATAGCACTATAGGTCCAAAAACATAAAGTTGTGCACGTAATATTTTCAGTTTCAAGGAAACGGTAAACACACTATTAAAAGCTGGTGGCAAGTTCCAGAAGTGCTGTCATAAAAGTAATCCTCTAGACACTCCGCTGCACACAGCTGTGGAGCTCGGAAACGAGGCAGCCGCGGAACAGATGCTGCTTGCTGGTGCGTCTGCCAGCATATGGAACAGTCAGGGGCTCACTGCCATGCATCTTTGTGTGAAAAAACGGAATAAGGAACTGTTGCAGGTAATCTAAAACCCAAAAGCTTGGGGCCAGGGGCCTTCATAAAGACCAAGAACACACAAATATGCAGGAACAAAACTTTTTTTTTTAGTACTAGGGCGTTCTGTATCAACAGAGTCAGATATCTCTACACACAGAGATATTTTATATAGTAGAAGCATGATACATATATCTATTTTATAGTTAGTCACATCTCAATGTATTTGGTAGCTGATTTTAGCTTTTTAAGGTCATCTGTTACGGTAATAGTGATGCTGATCCTTATATTGAACTGGACTTAATAGTTTTCTTATTTTTTTATAATAATAATAATAATAATTTATTTGACACAACACATATGTTACATTTTAACAGATATGAAGGATACATTCAAATTTTCTTAAGTTTATATTGAAGGCATCTGTGTCTGAACTAGATATAAAATATCTGTATCTCAGACATCAGCGCTCTTCCTTATGATGACCATTACATTATTTGCTTAAATAGCTTTTGTAGCATCATTGGAAGCATCAATCATCTATCTTATTCAAACAAGTATTACTTGTTTTTTAGAGTGACATGTCCAATGATCTTCCATTAAATTTCACAAACGCAGTCTTGTGTGAGTACGGACCTTGAGAAAGCTTTTGACAAGGTAGACCAAACGCTGTGATAAGAAAAAATAGCATTCATCGTGCAATTTGCCAATATAATTGTTTTCATTTATTTCTAAAAGTTCCAAAACAATTTAGTTAAGATTTACGCGTCTAACTATATTATTGATAGTTCTGGAGTCCCACAGGGATTCAATTTAGGTCCTCTTCTTAATATAAAATTTATCACTGATATGAAAAACTGATACTTTTATTTCTTAATGTACACTGATGACATCATAATCTATAAATTCTACAAATAATACAAGACTGCAGACACAAGATGAGCTATGCAGATTATATGAAAAGTGCATAAGATAATATCAATACCAGTCTTCCTAAATTTCAAAATTACATAAAATACTAAAAGTGCCGACCATTATATAGTCGTACAAAATCAGCATTTGTGCCTTCCTTCTATATCCAGAAGCAAACTCAAGTGTAATGGCATTGTATTTATAGTTGTTGGCAAATCATAAGAGCAGCAATGAAGATCCGTACTTAGCGACTGTGGATGTAAAAGATCGGGCAGGATGCACTGTGCTCTGTGCTGCTGTCAAAGCTGAGTGGTTACAAGGAGTCTGTATAGCTCTCGGTGCTGGAGCCAGCATCACCATGAAGGTACTCATTATTTATTCGCCATATAATGCAGTTATTTATTTATTTATTTATTTATTTAAACTTTATGTACAAAAGTGGTACATGGGCGGACTTAATGCATCAAGGCATTCTCTACCAGTCAACCTTTGGGTTATAAAGACTATACTGTAGTAGGTGTACAATAAATAAAAATAAGATAACAAATAGAAACAAACAAACAAATAGTCATTATTTTGAAAACCATTAATCTACGTAGCCTTTTCCCAAATATGTTGAAGGCGACTTCCAGTCCAACCGGATGCAGCTGTGTACCAGTATTTTACATGTTATACGATACTATTGCTTATCTGACCTCCACAACCCAATAACTGGGTAAATGATACACCTTAGTATCCTACCCAAGATCTATGACAGCCAAGGCCAACAGCTTAACGTGCTTTCAGCATGGAAGAATTTTAGTATGTTAAGATGGTCAACCATCTACAGCCCACGCGAAATTGGCGAGTATTGCTTAGCGCGTCCAACCAAGCAAATAAACAAACAAACGCAGAAAACCTTTAAGATCGGGTCGTTATTATTTTGCCACAAGCTGCTCCCATTTTTTATTTTTTCGAAGACAACACTATAAATTGTAATTACTTACAGGCCAACGGAGAATCACCCATCCACATTGCAGCAAAATTGGGAAACGTAGACATACTCCAAGAAATATTAACCGTTGCAAAATACAACAGCACCATCGATTTTCGCAACGAAAAGGGAGAGACTGCACTTTTCAAGGCAATCAGTCACAATCAGTTAGATGCCCTCAAATTGTTGCTAGAAGCCGGTTCCAGCATAGAAGTAGAGATATCAGATAAAGCTAACGTGTTCCATGTAGCTGCTAAATATGGCAATAAAGATGTACTGGAACATTTACTTGAATATAACAGCAACATCACAGCAAAATTGATAAATAGGTTTGACAGCATGGGTCCACCGTTACTCTACGCTGTCTCAAACAACCATCTCATTTGTGCAGAACTACTTATTTGTAAAGGTGCCCAAGTCACGGCTTTTCTGGAATGCCGTAATTTGATTGATAAAGATATTTTAATGTGGACATCGCTTTTGCACATAGCTGCTAGTAAAAACCATACCGAAATAGCAGAAATGATTATTAAACATGATTATGAAACTGTTCATGCTACTGATTCTGCAGGGCGGACACCTTTGCATGAAGCGTGTTGTCATGGTAACAGAGAAATGATTGTATTACTACTACGTAAAGGAGCAGATCTGTCTGAAGCCGGAAAAAGTGGTTTTAGTAAAACGAAGCTACCCTCTATAGATATCCTAATGAATAACTTGTCAAAACCAACTGAATTTATGCAAGAAATATTTGACTCATATATATCTAGCCAGGGTGTGAGTCTTCAGGAATCTAACTGTGAGGTTGTAGTCGACTACGGGGTTTTAGTTCCCAATAAGTCCAAAATGAAACAGATGAGAGTGATTAAAGCACTAATTAATACAGGAAATAGATACGACCAGGACAGGCTACTCCTCCATCCCTTGGTGCAAAGCTTTTTGTACCTAAAATGGAGATCGTTATTACCATTTTTCTATAGTATTTTAATACTACATGTGTGCTTTGTCTTGTCTCTCAACGTATACGCAATTTCTGTGTTCTACTATACAGATAAAATGAAATATGTGCCTCTTGTTTTACGCAGCAATGTTTGGATACATATTATTTACTTGACTGTTTTCTTGATTACAATACAGGTAATTTGAACACCAGTTTCGTATGAATTATTTTTAAGTTTTTATGTCAAATAGGTAATAATTTTGGATTTTTTTTTCACCAGGAAATCATTTTTATCAAAATTAAAAGTTTGAGGTACCTTCTATGTTTGGAGACGTGGTTGAAATTCGGGTCAATCGTGCTAGCATTGGTGTTGCCTCGAATTGTGTCGTGGGACACTGAGTCCAGTCCAGAGTGGGCGAGGCTGATCGCAACAGTGGCGCTCCTCCTATCCTGGTTTGAGATGATGTTCTTACTCTCCAGGTTCCCTAACTGGGGATATTATGTTCTGATGTTTGGAAAAGTTGCAAGCAAAGTATTTAAGGTGAGATGACGCTATTATTTGGATGAATTGCTATCAGAAACACATATATATATTATTTTTTATTCAACCTATACTGACCCAGTGCTAAAATACGCCTATTGAAAGATGGTCAGGACTAAAATATCTAGAAGGAGTTGGGGGAGGCCTTTGCCCAGTAGTGGGACATCATATAGATGTCGCAGCTAAATCGTATAACACGCCGTATTACATAAAGGCACGCCGGATTGCAAAGCGCCGCTGTAATGTAATGAAGCTACCTCACGTTCAGCCGGATTTTAATTCAGCTGATATAAAGTACACCGCATTGCATCAGCACTTCGCGTTCTTCAAAGCGGCTTAGTATCGTCTATCCCACAAACAAACGGGCGCATATTCAGTACGCCGATTTGAGAGTTTTAGTTCTAATAACTAGCTTAATCAGCCATTTCAGAATGCAAGCAAGCATGTAGCATGCAAGCAAGCATGCAAGCAAGCATGTAGCATGCAAGCAAGAATGCAACATGCAGGAGGTATGGTTTCTGTCACAGTTACGGCGCTGCGGGGCTCCGGCGGTCCCACGCGAGCTTATCGTCACAGATGTGTTTCACGCTCAACACTGCAGCTTCGGCTTGCTGGCCGCCGCGGCGGCTAGTGTTAAAACCACCTACTCCTCAGCTCGCGGGCCGCCTCGCCCCTCGGCGCCGACGCAAGTTTAAATTACACTCTAGGGGTAGGGCAGACAAGACTCTGGGGGTCGGTTTTGCAGCGATTCGTTTTTGTCACGCCGCTCCCGCAACACGCTCGCTTCACTCGTTTGCCTTCGCGCGTTAATGGTCACTGTTCAAACCCAACCTAACCATTGGCATTGGCTGTTATACAATATGGCGACAAATGACGCAGCCATTTTGTATAATGCCAAAAAAACTAAACGTTGGACGACGTTTTGTAAAACGTATCACCACCACAATCCGGCTTAACGTGAGGTAGCCGCATTACATTACATCGGCTTTTTTCAATCCGGCGCGTCTTTATGTAATACGGCGTGTTATACGATTTGGCTGCGACATATACAACACTATCGCTTTATACTCTAAATTAAACATTTAGAGAGGAGCTCGTGGCTAAATAATAACAGCCGCACGGGTCGGTCTTCAAGGTTAAGCAACGCTTGCCGAGGTTGGTCTGTGGATGGGTGACCATCTGAACATAGCGAGATTGTTCTTCGTCATGATTACTATGAATTCTCTTAATCGGTATGATTATTATATATCATATTTATTAGTTTATTATTTTAGCATATATATGTATTTTATTAGTATTATATATATTATCTGTATATTCTTTCCGAATTGTTAAAATTCAATTTTGAATCTTATTTTTATTTATTGTACACCTACTACAGTATAGTCTTTATAACCCAAAGGTTGACTGGTAGAGAATGCCTTGATGCATTAAGTCCGCCCATGTACCACTTTTGTACATAAAGTTTAAATAAATAAATAAATAAATAAGATTCGGAAAGCACGTTAAGCTGTTGGTCCCGGCTGTCATTTGTAGATCTTTGGCAGTCGTTACGGATAGTCAGCCAGAAAATCTGACACCAGGGTTGGGTAGGCAGCCGCTCCACGTAAAAAACTGGTATTCAGCTGAAACCGGTTTGACTGGAAGCCGAACCCAATATAGTTGGGAAAAGGCTAGGCAGATGATGATGACTCTAAATTAAACATTAATTTATTTTTTCAGATTCTGATTTCATTCGTCTTTCTCATATTTGGTTTCTCCGTCAGTTTCATGATACAATTTCGTGCAAAACCACCATTTGAAGGTCCTTGGTCCGCTTTTATTACGACGATGGTCATGATGACATCAGAGTTCGATTACAATAACACACTGAGCAAGGGGAGCGGTGATACATCGGCGTCTCTCATCATATTACGTATAATATTTGTGTCATTCCTCATTCTTGTATCAATAGTTCTTATGAATCTCTTAGTCGGTGTAGCCGTTAATGATGTCAATAATTTAGAAATAATAGGAAACATCAAGAGATTAGAAAAACAGGTGGAGTTTATAACATCACTCGAAGACATCGTTTTTAACAAATTCATCAAAAGGATAGTCCCAAAGAGTCTATACAAGAAATGGTTAAAGAATAAAAAATGGGAAAATGTTATCGTTTTACGACCT